>CM060981.1:147517651-152403901 GCA_030765065.1 Deroplatys truncata | reverse complement strand
AGAGACCGGGAGATCCGTGATTTAAATTCCGGCTATGGCATTGAGTTTTTCAGTCGTGGGATTCTACCTTTCCAACCGTCCAACACACTTGTGTAGAAGAACAATTCATTTCATTAATTGACTTAATAGTGGTCGAAACTATGAAGCCTAGGCCTTAAAGTACTTACAGCATTGTAAGTTGCCATTGGGCGTCATCTCAATACAATTTGAGATCTGCTTGTGATTTACAGGTAAAGATGCAAGTAATAGTTTACATAGTTTGTAATTCCTCATTGGTTTGTTTATGTAAGATAAGATGTCATAGACTGAGCCAAGCATGGGCATTCTTGATCCCGCGTGTCAAGAGACCTTCACCCCTCCCCTTCTCGTTTGCTGATTGCAACACAGCAGCAGTCTTCAGTGGTGGAACATTGCTTAATGCAATTAGAAGATGCATACCACAAGAATTGAGTTTAGGAAAGAATGGACTCGTTTATATTTTGTAGCATACAAGATGATGCAATGTACTGTGTGTATATACAACTCTTTAACTACTATGATCCTTAGTGTCCCATTTAATATTGGGTGTGAAAGACCGGAAATTTTGCTCAAAGCCCTCTTATCAGGCTTGAGGTTCTTTTACGTGCCGTAAATCTACGACATGAGGCCACCGGCTTTGGCTTCCCTCGGAAGGGAAGTATACTAAGGATTTTTACGCACGAAAAGAATCCATCGCCCTCCGCTTGGTTTGAACCTGCGACCTCGGTAACTAGAGGCCAGCACGGTACCACTAGTCCACGGAGGACGACATGTGTATATGTATGTATGCACTCGTGCGTAAATAACAATAATAATAATAATAATAATAATAATAATAATAATTGTGTGTTTTAAAGAGATATACTTTTTTTGTGCACTACTTTTTCGTCTATCGCTCAACGTTTATCAGTTATACAAGATTATACAAAATTTCTTCCGAATGAAAAGTACTTCACAAGCTATCTCCTGAAAATTCAAGATACACATCTTATTTGTCATATAAGTATCTTTAATCCATCGTAATTTAATCGAAGTCGTTAGTCATGTTTTAGAAAATCAAAATGTGGTGTTTTATTCAAAAGAAGTTTGGGGTGTGGGATTTCCTTGAAAATCTTCGTGTCGCATCTTCGGAGGGTACTGACTCCATTACTAAGTTTAGTAATTATCCGATATTTCGTTTTTGAGTTATGCTTTTCACAGACAGACACACGGACATTTTTCTATTAATGCTTTTGTTTTATTCATGCGGCCTCAAAACTTGTATTTCTGATGAAATATCGGTATCAAATTTTTAGGTGGAATACAATACCTTCTCTAAGTACGTGGTAGAGAAAGTAAAAAGCATAGAATAGTACTTCTGGTTAAGGCAGTATTTTTAACACTTAAATAATTTCAGTCTAATTATATAATATATATAAAAATAAAAGCCCACCCTAAAGGAATATGTGTATAATATAATATATAAAATTATGTAACAGTCATTGTATTACGTTTATATTATTGTGTACATGTATAATAATGTTATGTCAATGTATTAGGTAATTTAATAATGTAGGAGCTGTGGGAATAGAAACCGAAAGTTCCTAATAATGAGGTAACAATGAGAAAACCTTGAGGCAATAATGAATTGCTACTAGCAATTATTGGAACAATAATGTAATATTTAAAACAGCTTATAGATAGCCAATCAACAACTACAAAAAGCTTAAGTTAAATAAAAGTATTCTATTGGAGTAGGATTAGCCAATCATAGACTTGAAATACAGAATTTTACAAGTTTAGACGGGTGAAATCAATTCAGTTGGCTGCGGACAGTGTTTGTAACTGAATGCGAGAAGTATCCTCGAGAGATTTAATGCGTATACGTGAGACGAAAGTTAAGTTTACGTATTAAAAAGTGTAATTAATTAATAAAAAGAATCTCACAGCTCTCTATATCAGTGAAGTGCTATTTAAATTGTGTCAAGGATTAATAAATAGGAGTGAATTATAACTTAAAATCTGTGTAAGCCTACATTCTTGTCGCATCATGGCCTGCAAAGATATCCATGTCTCTAAAATAAATACTGACGCAGCCGAGGCAAACATAAATATTAAATATTTAAAGTATCAGTTTAATTACAAAGTTAAATTTTTTTTAAACTTGGGGCAAAGGCCACCTGTAAATACATTTGGGGCGAAGGCTACCGGGAACCGGGTACCATAAGTGCGGTTGCAAACAAAATTCAAGTGTTCGGCTCCCCAACTGTTGAACTACAATACAACTACTTCAAATTGGCGTCCATCGTGGTGCTAATAAAAATACGTAACAAACATTCATCTTCAAACTGACTTTCCATACGTAGCAGCAACAAGCTGAAGACAATACCTTCTTCAAATTGACGCCCAAAGCGTGGTGCAACTAACTACTTCACGTTCCTTCCACGCGCCAAGCACAGCTTAAACTCTGACGCTCGAAAACGGACTTAAGTATCAAAACTGTATGAATTTATAAGCAGTACACATCTTAAGGGTACCTACAGCTGAAATTTGAACAACATTTTCAAAAAAACTTAAAAATTAGTTTAAATGCCCAAAAAGCACTTCGAACATTTAGTTTAGTTATATACTCTGGCTTAGATGTATACTCTGTTTTCACTCTCTCTAAGGCTTCAACACGTGACCATTTAAATCCCACTGAGCACACGGCCTTATGGCCTGGATTTCTTCCAATGCTTTTTACTCGACTTTATTTTTCTTACACGTTTGCGCATTAAAATATTCCATAGGATGTAATATGTTACCACTCTGTCTCACACTATCAGCAAAAACTTACAGAGAATGAACCAAAACAATGGCATATGGCGTTTACTAAAATCTTAAATGTTCAAGATATGAAGTAATTAAGTCGACCACAAAAATTGTATATTTAAAAGTTTAACACTTCGTTTTGAAACAACCAGAAGATTGAATAAAATGCTAAATGCCAGTTTTATGTATTAGTATTTAAATAATTAGATGTGATTTTTATTTTTTAAAAATTAGAATTTCTACGACTGTTCTAGTACTTGTGTGGAATACCAGATTAACTATCACTAATTCGTTTCTCAAAGAATATTAAAGATATTTTAATGAAATTTAAAACGTAATTGTGGAACAGTATGTGATAAAATTTTGAATATATTTAGATAAAAACTTAAATATATATAAATTTTACATATGGTACCCATAAGCCAGATACTAGTGAAACCCGAATGAAATTCTACTTTTAAATGAGCGCACAATTTCCAATGAATAAAATGGAGCAAACATTGAAACCCAACTTTCAACTCGGATCCACAAATTGATTTACAATACTTAGTCTGCCACAGTGTTATCAATAGAACAATAAAGTTTAATTCTCGCCAATACTGCTCTTTTTGCAGTACGGCAGAGTGATACGTTTGTAGAATGAAGGCTATGACGTATGAGTGTCTTACAGAGAAAATTTCATATCCTTGTAGGTTTAAAGGGAAACAGTCCTTGTGTTGGCTGTACACATTTGGATTTTAATTTTGATAAAATTTTACCTTAATATCAGGGAAATACGTTTAAAGTGTTTGCGTTCCTGAATTCTCTTTTTTTGCATTTCCATTTCAACAACACAAAGCTCGCATCGTTTTTCAATATTTATGGTTACTTTCCCATAGCTTTATACCATGGTATCACGTTCCTTAGAAAAAATTAGGATTTTAAGAAAACATTCAGTGAATCATTGTTAAAGCCAACAATAAATATGAATGTACGCAAATCATAATCTGACTACCAGGTTAGTAATAATTATAATAAACGATATACGAAGCGTATTTTAAAGGTAGGCCCCGTTTAAATATTTTGCTGCCCCAGCACTGCAGTCGATTTTGAGCATGCGCGATTGCTTTCTCCATTCATTAGGAAGCCAGACCAGCTGTGATCGATCGCCACTTTGTGTTTTTCTGTTATTAGAGCGTTTGGAAATGTTCAAAACAATCCAAGGAACCACCGACTGTGAATTCAGATCAGTGATTCATTTTTTGAATGCGAGAAATGTTACGCCAGCAAACATTCATCGTCATTTGTGTGAGGTTTATGGGAAAACAATAATGAGTTATGAAATGGTGAGGAAGTGGGTTAGACATTTTAACGAATGTCGTGAAAATGGCCTGATGAGCCCCGGAGCGACCGACCGTCTGTGATCACGATGATTTGGTGCAAGCTGTGGAAGAAAACATTTGCAAGGACAGAAGATTTTCATTTCTTTCTTCATCTGAAGAAATTCTTTGATGGAAAGCATTTGAATGACGATGATGTGAAACAAGAAGTGCAGGCTTGGCTTTCGTCACAGGTGGCATCATTCTTTGAAGAAGGCATACAAAATCTTATTTTCCATTACGACAAGTGCCTCAATAACGGCGGTGACTTTGTGGAGAAGTGGTGTAAGGTATAAAGTAATTAATGATAATAAAGTATTTCTAAAATAATGTTCTACTAGTTTTTAAAAAATTAACGGTACTTACTTTAAAAGCACGTCTTGTACACAATGTGTAATATGTTTTTTTTTAATGGTGTAGTATTTACTTTCCCTGCAACTTTTGTGTAAAGGAAGATGTAGACGTGATCTATATTTAAAGAATTGGTCGAAATTTCACCGTAACTAGGCCTTTAAGATTCTCTGAAACTAAAAAATGAAAAAATAAAACGATCTGAATGTACGTTTGTGTGTGTGTATGTGTGTGTGTGTGTGTGTGTGTGTGTGTGTGTGTGTGTGAGACAGAAACTGAGAGAGAGCGAGAGCGAAGGAACAGCATAATTAAAAAGGAAAAGTCGAACAAATATCGCCATCCTGTATTGGAACTATTCCTTGAGATAACGTTTCCTCAAACCCAAAAATTGCATTTCATTTGAAATATTTTGTTATTCCCCATTTTGTCAAAAAGGTTCTAACGGCTTTGATTAAAATTTTATATGCTTTAGATATTGATGTGGTAGCTAAAATGCATATTTTGAATTTTCTGTAAATATGTATCCTTGAAGCCTCTCATACTTAGTGAGCTTTACATATTTCTATATATCTATGAAATCATAACAGGTATATAAAAACTTGTAGGAAAAATGTAATACTTTTCAAAATAGACAATTTCAGTTAAATAACGTTTTACAGCACTTGAGGCCTTCAACGTCTGAAGCTTAGATTAGTTTCCGTATATGAACATTCCAATCTTGGCCATTCTTTACGACTGTTCGTGGCAAAGAAAAAGAGTGAAGACATGAATGTCGTTTCTGTAACCTGCCTGTAGTCCGTATACTCTGAATGAAATTATTTTCAGGCTAAAGTTGGGTATAAGAGATTACTGCGAAATGAAAATTGGGGTTGAGTATGTCATATGAGTATATGTTGAGTAGAAGTTTTAAGTTAAAACCACGCTGTTTGGCTCTAGATACGAAGTCATATACGATCTTTTTAGTTGCACCAATATCCCCTGGTCTCCACTAAACTCTAGTGTTTATGCAATGTAGAAAGTAATCGTGAAATCTACCTGACGAAGTCTGGTTTAAAAACACGAAAATAATCACCATAAAAAGTAACATTATAAAGGTGGCATATGTTGGAGTTTCCAACTTTTAATTCATCTAAGATGCTTCCTCAGGTATCTGATAATTTCCAAGCTTTTAAACAACGTTTAATTATCCAGAATTGCCGTAACAGTGCGAAATTTCTCGTTTGTAGATTAATAAACTCAATCCCTGTTTGTTTCTTAGTCTGGAATTCCTTGCAATATCAAATTCAGAGCCGGAGTTTAGTTAGATGCTCCGTCTTTGTATTCTCTCGTACCTTGTGCATTACAGGGTTGAGTGAAATTGAATCGGAACCGCCAATATAGCTCTATTATGCCAAGGCAGCGGTTCCTCTGTGAGTCTCATTCCACACATACTTGAGATTTACTTGTGATGTCCGACAGATATAATCGCGGTAGCTAGTAGGCAATAATACTCTATGAAATTTAGTAATCAGATGCTTAATGATGGAATCGGAATCAACTCGAGTGAACTGAAGCGAGAGTTCTGGGGGTGGATTTGGGAAACAATGTGCATTGAAATTGGTGTTCACAAGAGGATTGGATGGTGCGAGCAAAGCAATATCTATAGTCGCTATTATTTAGAGATAAATCAATTCAATTTCAGCTTTTTACTGTTTGAGTAAATATGCTGCATTAAGCCTATCTGTTGAAATAAGGCTAATAATGAATGGGTATTAAACAAAATCGCATAAGGCAAATAGTATAATCGCAAATACCTGACGCAAAGGAGAAAAGGATTGTGGTTATCCTGGAAACGAGGAGGATTTTGGTACTTAAACGTACATAAGGGCGGGGTCACTACAACAGGCCTATCTATCCCCACGAGAGGTCTCTCTGAGGGCCCTTCACACACCGAACGCCATGGTACACAGTTCATCAAAGCAAACTCTACCGTCACACGCCTCGCGACCCTGAAACCTGATAAGGCAATGAAAGGAAAAAAAAGTCTAGGCTTTATTATATAATCTACTCCAGCAAATAAAGAAAGTGGCTGGAGAAAGTCAAGTGAATGTAACACTTAAAATGTTTCTCTGTTAAACCTGCAAGCTATTAAAGAGTTAGAAATTTATGTCGACGTGAATTAAGCATCGTATTAGCAGGTAGGATTAACCTCACCCTGGTCTTCTGAAGTATGCTGATTAGCAATTCAACATTAGCTATTTAAACAGGAGTCCTTACTTAACTGGGAAATTAGGCTTAAATTAGTAAATAAATAAATTCATGTTCTATTTATGAAGACAATCTAAGAACACATACATATATCTGAATTTATTGCGTATCTATCTGGGCCCATCCAAGCTTGAAATTAAATTAAATTGAGTTTTACTTATGGACACTCTTTAACAACTATGGTCCTTAGCGTTCCATTCTATATTGGAAAGACCAGTAATTTTGCTCAGAGGCCTCTTTATCAGGCTTGAGGTTCTTTTACGTGCCGTAAATCTACGACACGGGACAACCGTCTTTACTTCCCTTTCTAAGGAAGCCGTGCTAAGGATTTTTACGCCCAAAAAAATCCATCGTCCACCGCCGGGAACTAGAGGTTAGCACGGTACCACTAGTCCACGGAGGACGACATCCAAAGCTTGAAAAATATTAGTCACTATTTAAGATCTTACAAGAATACGTACAACCAATTTCAGATTAAAGATTAAATGCTAAGCGTAATTGCAGCTCAGTGTGGTTATTTTATTTTCTGCCTCAAGAACTGACAGACAAATGTCTTAAGAACTTGTGTACACACCAACCTCAGTTGTTTTCAGCAGATGGGGTAGAAAAGGGGTGAGACAGAACAAGGCAAGGGCTTTAAATGCCCTATTTATTTATTTCCTATCTCCGTCGTCATTCAATTTTCTGGTCCCTCTGAGTAAAATGCCTTGCTTCAGACATTTTGATCGTCTCTGCATTCCCCTTGATCACGTGCACTTGTCCCTTCCTGCTGATTTTCTTACAATTAACTTCCCAAATAGAGTTGGCGAGGATCTTACAAAACTTGTCAAGTCCAGTAAATTCTTCCCTAAGGAAAAACATGGAAATTAGAAGTTTTCCTCGTTCTACATGCCGTATTTAGCATTTAACTGGCTTATTGATAAAGCACGAGCTCAACTTTGTTAAGAGGCATTAAGAAATTGTTCTCGCTGCTTCAGCGCCAGTTTATGCTGATGACTTCCAGTTCTCACAAGTGTAAGACTGTGAAGCTAAGTTAGGAACGAAAAACACAGAAAAAAGTTGCACAACATTCTCAAGAAAAGTTCTCTTCGCCACTTTTTTTATCTGGTATTTCCCCAGGGTACACAGTGGGGTAAAAGAGAGGTTTTGCCTTCAGGTTCCAATGAGTTGCTGTATTCACATTCTATCATTGCTTTAATTTTTAGCAATTTAATGCATTTTTATTAAAGACCTCTCTCTGATAAGGATGTAAGGATTCATTAATATATGTGCAAGAAGTAACACCAATACAACACACGGATTCTGGTAACATTTCGTCTATTAATTATTCTATCATAGGCATCGCTAATGTGTACATAAATCCTTATAATAGGTACCACATTATATTGCATATTTATTAGGTAATTTTTGTCATTTTTGCCTTTTATATTAAGGGCATTTTTTTTTTGTTTTTATTTTCGTACCCTCTGAGCCTTATTTAATCATTTTCCTGTATTTACATTGAGTACACAAATCTTTTTGTATTATTAACTTTACAAAGGGATAAATTTTCAAATCAGAATTTCCATTATTAAACTGAAGAAAACAGTAACTTTACATCCATTGCTCGAATTCTTGTAAAAATGGCATTCCTATTTAAAGGAAAAGCTGACTAAGCCAGGAGGAAGAGGTTTGGAGATATTGGATAAAGGATAGAAGTAATAGTTAAATCCACAGCAAGTGTTTGTATCCACACATTTATTTGCAATCTCCAATTGTGAAAGGTAATATACCGTAAGAAAAATACTAACATATTATTATTATTATTATTATTATTATTATTATTATTATTATTATTATTATTACATTATTCTTAAGTCTTTGCAATCATGGCTATTAGTGGATCCATTCTCATTCTCAGAAATCATTTATATTCAATATAACATCGATACACCGCTTTACAACTCATTGAAATTATTATATATTTATTTATTTTAACCGCATAATAGGATTGTTTTATACTACATTTATGTTCCGATTTAAATTCATTTATATTTATATTTTAAGTTGATTTTCATTATTTTGATATGTTAACTATAAATCGTCATTATTGTTGTTACTTTGAATTTTAAATTTTTTGATTGTATAGGTATACTTTGTCTATATGGAGCCCTCAATTGAGGAAAGTGTTAATAAATAAATAAGAATACTTGTTTTTAAATAACTGAAAATGTTAGTCAAGTATGGTGTAAAAGTGATACAGTTTTTATACTAAAGTGTTTCAATTTGTTTTTTATCATAAATAATTTTATTGAACACAATTATTTACATATTTCATGAAAATTGGAGAAATACCAAGTTGACTGCTTCATTTAGATTTCCAAGTGGGGACATCTTCAGTGTTAACGCTTCTTACAGTATTCATGATGAACAGGTGCAATGTAGGCATAAATCCATCAAATCTTTGAGCTTTTCCTCTTCTATTTAAGTCCAGTTTGGAGAAGTATACATCATCATCACGGTTATGCTTCATTTTTAGAGAGATAAATTGCCCTTTTTCAATTCTGATCCAGGATGTTTAAAGCCACTGTACTTTCCAACAAAGATCTCTTGATTCACTATAATTCTTCAAGCTGTAAGGTTCTAAAGAAATCATCACATGTCATCTATGTTACATGAAACTTTGTGATCTCTTTTTAGAGTTTCAAATACATTCACTCAGTGGCTTCAGGATTATACTTTTTAGCTTTTCCAATGACTCCAAACTCTTGATCACATTTACTGAATCTGTGTCTTAGATTGCAAAAACGTCAATAATCTCTAATATAATATTTGAGAACTTTGTAATAAATGAATCAGAAGAAGTTACATTTTTGGTTGCAATTTTGGATACTGCAGTTGTCACTATAAAACATCAAATACTTCCTCTCTGGAGAATGTAATTTTGAATGTTTTTTCTTTCTTTTTTTAAGACAGAATTCTACGTCCTGTTCTCTTCTTGAAGCTATACCTTCATTCTAAACATGCATGAAGCCAGTATTGTTGTTGAATATGTGTGCCAAGGTTGAATGTCCACATTTGCCGTTTATAGTAAACCATATTTGTGGACAAAAATGGAGTTGGCATATTTTTATGAAGAACACAGAGAGAAATTTCTTTCTTACAGTGATTTTTCTTCACCTAAATTTTTATCCTCCCTCAACCGGATACTTTGAGCTTTTTCGTGATGATGTTTCTGGCGACTCGTTATGTGTTGCCTTTCATCTTCAGATAACATCCGCCTCAGCCTTTTATTTTTAGAATCACATGTTTACAGGTGTCAATCCTAGGAATATGGAATAAGAAATTAAATTCATTCTTTGAAATGCTAAGAGGAGCACAACACTGGTTTCCAACTTTTCTTATGTCGTTCTTTATACATCCTATATAATATAGACAAATTGACAACAAAAACTGTAAACAAAACAAACCTGGAGGTAAGTATTTTCCACTTCCATTGTCCTTCATACTGTAGTGTAAATGTGTGATTGTAATTCATTATCATGCTTTATTGCGGGATGCATGAGGACCATGAAGTGTCTACAATGACCCTCCTATTATCTGCTTCTTTCTGAAGGTGAGGTCAGTTTTATCAAAAATCTATAACGTTTGTTTGAAAAAAGTTTTGCACATAACTGTGTCCTCATTGTCATCAAATGCCAGCAGCTTATAGACTCTTGTATACTTGCGCCTTGAAGAATTACCCTTAGTGTAATGTTTCTTTTTATTAGTACATTCAAAATGACTCATAATGAAAGCAAATTCAAGATCACGGTTCATTTTGTAAATAAGCTTTGAATATTCTCTGCCTTCTATCTGCTGTTATGCTTTGGTTACAGTTTAGTGAACAATTGTATGACAAATTAACACTTTTTAGACACATTTCCTCTAGAACCAACATATTCCGCACCTGCTTTTAGCTTCCCTTTTCTTTCTCTTTTCAATTCTTTTTTCCTTCTTCTTCCTATTTCAACACTCACAATTCCAAAACATAGTAACTATATCCTATAATAAACAGACCAGTACGTTTTAGTTTTATCAATCAGGTGTCACATATTTGTTTTTCCATGTCATTTGAAAGATTAACTAGATGTTTCTGATTGGTCATGTGTAGCTTGATGAAATTAGAATGTACTATGTAGAGCCTATCCAATTCCATAGAGCGCAGTACATTATGTACATGAAAACATGTTTATTGTCTTAAGAAATGATTAAGATAATAATTTTTTTAACTTTGAGGGACAGTTATCTTTGGCTTGAAACCCTTCATTTAATGGTTATTATGCAAGGGACTGATTGATAGTGGAGGGATGGCTATTATCAGAGGAGCAAATATAATTCCTGTTATGAATCCATGTCCCAGTCTAGGGGTGAGTGAGTTCTGTGTTCCATTTTTCGCCTTAATGAGTTCGTACAGCCAGATTGCTATTGTCCTTATTCTTATGCCGTGTTATAAGCTATGAAGTCCTCTTTATTCGCTATGAATATTCTATAATCAAAGAGCTCAAAGAGTAAATGCTACAATCTTGTATCCACTACAGAATTTTTATAAATGATGTAAATGTTTCAATATTATGTCATTTTTAAAAGATTTGAACCATTTATAGGTCATTTTTCAAACATTTTAAGTCATCAAAATCAGGGTCCTGATTATCATTATAGCTTCATTTAGTATTTTCATCTATCTGACCCATCATCATTGTGTTTTGATGATACAAGGAAATCAATAATTTTGCTATCGGTGGAAGAAGAGTGTAACATTAGACTAGATGGTCCATGATATCGTACGATGTTTTGAAAGATTTGTGTGTGTATTCTCTGAAGAACAACAATGAAAAACGTGTTTCAATGGTAGTTCATTAATTGTCTCTTGAGCATTGATTACGACACAGATTATACTCATATATGAGTACATTGGTCTGACTGTAGTTACTCTTCTTATACTTTTCTTAATACCTAATCAACAGTGAGTGTGGCATAAATTGATGCAAAGAAGATGGCTAAAGTTTACATGGTTGGCATGGGACAGAAATACTTCCTTTCAGAGAATGTGCAAAGTTTGCTTACGGGTTAATAGAACATTGGTTCAGAAATAGCGATCTACGAAAAAAATTGTTGCCTCAAACCTGTCTGCTTTGCCATGTCCTGAACAGGATAATTAAATCAGATTATGGCAATGCAGTTATGGATGTACCGCGTTGTGTTGTGCAGTAAGGCTATTTTTATTTATGCGATGTTGCTTCTTATGTAAGTGTTCCGAGAAAGATATTACAAACATTAGTTTTAATTTTTTCCACCAGACCATGGAAATCTCAATTAATGGCATTCATTTGTAAAGTATATGGAGTTAGATCTTAGGTAAAAATAGTAAACTCAAACTTTTTACAAATAAATTAATCAAGAAATCGAGAAAATGAAATAACTTCGACCTCATTAGCTTCCCATTAAGTGAATTCCGTTATTAGCTCGAAACTTCAGTTGCATATTACAGGTTTTTAGTAAAGTTTTAAATATCCAATAAACGCTTTGACCACATCAATCAAAGGGTATTGCTAAGGCTAATGTTTATGCTATATCAAACGTATATCGAATATAAATTTATTAAATAATAGTATATATACTATTATTATTATTATTATTATTATTATTATATAGTGTAGTATTAGTACTAGTATATATACTATATATACTGCGGTTTGTGAAAATAGCAACACCAAGAAGGAAAAGCATGTATTCATAGAATTTAATACCACAGGTTAGGTACATGACAAGTAACAAATGATAAACTTTTCAAAACATACATGGCTCTTGAGCCTAATATTCAGTATTTGGTGTGGCCTCCATGCGCTGCAATTAGAGCTGCTTTACGCCCTGGCATCGAATCAAAAACGTTCTGAATTTCCCTCCGCGCAGTTTGTATTCGAGCTCACAAATCTGTGACACTGGTTACTGGAGGACGGTGACGCACCAAGCGCTGACCAACCATATCCCAGACATGTTCGATGGGCGACATGTCAGGCGAACATGCAGGCCAGGGAAGCAATGGTACCCGTCGCTCTTTTATGAAGACTTTTACATTCCTCGCAATATGTGGCCGGGCATTGTCCTGTTGAAATGTGGCCTGTGGAGATGCCTGAAGCAGGGGGAGTATCTCAGGCTCTACAACCACCGTTAGGTACCGGTTGCTGTTCAAAATGCCCTCAATTCGTAGGAGGCGAGATCGGTTGTTGTAACCAATGGCGCTCCAAACCATCACATCTGGTGTTTGTCCGCTATGCCGCTCAACAATGCAGCCCTCCAGGTTGCGCTCACCGCGGTACCGCCGGACACGCATGCGGCCATCACTGTAGGATACGTCCGAAAAGACTACATTTGGCCCCTCAACACTCCAGTGACGGTGTTCACGTGCCCATTACAGTAGGAGGAGCTTGTGGTTTCTGGACAATGGAAGCCGAACGTAATGGCATGCATGCAACCAGTCCAACCTGCAGCAGACGCGACGAACCGTTGATGCAGACAAGTTCACACCTGTTGCAGTGCTCCAGCGTCGAGCCAACACTGTGGATGAAGCTGTGCGGTCCGTTATGGCCATGCGGGTTAGATGACGGTCATCCCGTGCTGCGGTCATGTTCCGTGGTCCAGTACCCGCTCTTTGCTACGTACAACCTTCATCTATCCACTGGTTCCACGCACGCATCACTATCTTAGCAGCATGCTCTATACGAGCCGAAATGTCACGGTATGACAAACCCGCGTCCCGGAGGCCGATCACTCTGCTCCGTTCGAACTCATTCACATGCCCTTTGACGTCGACGAGGCATACTGGCACTGACTTTATTGTTTCCACTTTGTTTGACTGCTCTGCACTGACTACACTGGGCGCAACACTGACCTTGTCGTACGGACACGTGAGGACTCTGCTCGGCCTACGTGTACCCCATCTCACCGCAAACCTAACCACTTATTGCTTGCACACTCTTCTACACTTCCACCAAGTTTGAAGTTATTCCGGATATTCTTTCTTAGTGTTGCAATTTTCACAAACGGCAGTGTATATATCTTTATATAATTCTGTTTTACAATGTAAAAACTTTTTTCCGGCGTACAAGGCTACAGTTTATATCATCTTCTTATCACTTTTCTCCATTTTTGTCTGTTGGACCATAAATATTCCTCAATTTCCCTGTTCAACATTGCCCCTTCTAATTCTTAGAATCCACGTACTAAGCGGTCTTCCTCTTCTCCCCCTTCCTAGTGGCGGCTACTACATTATTCCATTGGGTAATCTTTCATTGTTTTAGCATGCCAATACCATTCTAACTGTTTCTGTTGAATAAAATCTAAAATTGAATTATGAACGTTCATATGTTCTTTATAATCTCATTTCTAACGTTTTGTCTTTTAGATAGCAGATCTCCTCCAATAATCCTTTTCTGTGACCAATAATTTTATTTTCAACTGAAGATCATAGTCCACAGGTCGGAGCCATAGCTTGTAATACATACTTCCATTGTTTTAAAAATTGTAGTTTTAGTTTCTTTAGATCCCTGTTTATCCCACAATATGCAATTCAAAGTAGATATAGCACAATTTCTTGAGTTTTTCCTTAATCTTATTTTATGTTCTTCTTCCCCATCTTGTGTAATATTTACTTCCAAATATATACAAGCTGGACAATTTAAGTTGAAACTGTACAATATCTCCAAAGCTAAGCGTTGTAGAAAGAAATGTCTTTGATAAAGAAAGGATGCTTGATATTATGGAAGAAAGTAAATACCATTAATCGTGTTTTGATTGGAGGACGTTATGATAGCCATATGGGGTCAATTTAATTTTTTAAATGCGAAACTACAATTAGGGTCAAATTAAATTTACCCTAAAATGAGCATCACAACGTCCTTAATAAAACACAGCTACTGCCATTTACATTCCCCCATAATATGAAGCATATTTTATTCAATACATTTTTTTCTACAACGTTTAGTTTTGGAGATATTGTACAGTCTCAACATAAATAGTCCACCCTGTATATTCCCCTGTGTGATTAATTATTCCCATTTTGTTTTCCAGTACCAAATTTTAATGAAGATCCATAATGGCCATATATTTGGTTTTATCCACATTTTCTTTTAGGCCCCATTTGTTGTATTCTTGAATCAATTTCCTTATAAGATACCCTACGTCTTAACTAATCTTCCGTAAATTGCCGGGAGTATATTGACATCTATTGGGATTCCCATATTTTTACACTTATTTTGAACCTTCTATAGCTTTTTCTGTGTAAATTTTATATAATGCAGGAATTTACAGCACTCCTGTCATAATCATTTATTAACGTGAAATTCGCTTGACAAATATTTTACCATTTTTACTGTTATATATGGATTTTTGTATAAATTTTGAATTCCTCTTATCAAAATAAGTCTAATTTCCTTCACTTTTAAAGTTAATCATATTTGTGATAATGGCCCATTATCATAGGCATTTTATGTATCAATGGACACCAAACGGTGGGGTTGTGTTCTAGCTGTTTTCTTCTCTATTATCTGTTGTAAACAAAATATATGATCAATAGTTGATCTGTCTGCTCTAAAACCTGACTGTTCCTCTGCTTCAAAATCTTTGTGTTGTAGCTCAGCGAAATGCTTAATTATTTTACCATATAGACTACTTCATATGCTATTTATTGTAATGTGTCTATAGCTTTTACATTAATCTTTTCTCCCTACTTTATGTATTGTTAAAATGTATCTATTTTTCCAATCTTTCGGCACAACCTCATCATTTTTCAAATAAATCTCAGTTGCTCGTATGGTTTATTTGTTTCATGCCTTAGCAATTCAGTTGGAATACCTCCAATCCCTGGTTCTTTTCCACATTTTAACGATTTTATTCTTCCTTTATTATTAAATAATATCAACTGCTTAAACTAAGGCACGGTTTTTGAAAGAAACAAAATCCATATATTAATTGTTCTTCTGCACAAGCAGTGTGTAAGACAAAGTTGGAAGGGTAGAATCACAAGACTGAAAAATCAATGCTATCGCCGGAATTTGAACCGCGGATCTTCCGGCTTCCGTACGGTTGCTCTAACCAATTGAGCTATCATGGCAACATGCCGGTACGTCATATTCAATTTAATGTCGTACCAGCATGTTGCCATGGTAGCTCAGTTGGTTAGAGAAACCGGACGGGAACCGGAAGATCCGTGGTTTAAATCCCGGTTATGGCATTGAGTTTTTCAGTCATCAAATTCCTTATAGATCTCCAAGGCGCGTCAGACTCCGAAGTATAAATATTTAGGGTGCAGTGTCTCGTACTAGCAAGAAATATATGTAATTTTACTACTTCGTCGGAATATTAATATGTATAGTTTAAAAAAGCCCTAAGGACTAAATAAAACAGCTTTAAAAAGAATTGCCAATATCATACTTAATAGGGGTAGAGACGTTCCCCTTTAAACTACGAATGTAATCCATTGAAAACAGCAAGTATTTCATAAAAAATAAACAATTTTATCTGTATTGCAACATTTGGCAACATAGCACCCAAGCACGTGCCACAATGCCTACCGTGATAAGCCTGCTGTCTTATGAATGCAGTAAATAATACCATTCTCGCTTGGAGGAAGGGGTAACTTGTATGAGGGGTTTACATTTTAAACGAATTACACTATATTTAATGACAAATAACTGAAGAGTTCCACTCCAAATTTTTGCTGTAAAACAAAATAAATGTTCAATCAGATATTACAAGCACTTTAGAGAGAAAGCAAAATGAAACTGTGACATAAATTGTTGGCAAATCATTCGGAAAATGCACATCCGTTTAGACATCTGTTTGCTCATCTGCGCACATGGAATTGTTGTGATAATTGAAAACTATTTTTCACTTCACGGTTCATTCAGCCATTATGAATGAATTTATGATTCTGATGTAGAGTATTAACAAAACATATCAGTAGTAGTTATTAATAAAACATAGTTCTGATGCCTTATTATTGGAACATGCACCTCCTATGATTTCCAAGTTATACATAGTTGCACACAATCAAAAATCACGAGCCACTCACAGAAAATTCAAGCACTATCTACACTTAATTTTCATATTAATTCTTCAAATATGTTTCAATAAAATCCATGAACCATTTTAGAAAAACACATAAAAACTGTTCCCAGGTGTACAATAATTTGGGGTGTGGAACTTCTTTTTCGAAAAATTTTCATCTGGAGTGTTGAAACAACGTGGGATTGAAATACAAAATTCGGTACTTTTAGCCGAGTTTTCATTTTCAGTTATCCCTCAGGGCGCGCGTGTACGTGTACGTGTGTTTGTGCGTGTGTATGTAAGATTAGCGGTCTAGCGGACCTCAAAAGCCGTATTTCTTGCAAAATCTCGATATAAAGGTTTTAGGCGGGGTACAATACTTTCTCTACCTGCAAGGTTTTCCATTCATATGTTTAAGAATCAGACACCAACATCCTCGCTAGATTTAAACATTTCCTACTAAACAGAGTCTTAGAGGATCAAATTTTTCTTAGCAAATCTTTTATGTGTGCAAAGGTGTAATCAACATAAGAGAGTTGTCAACGCAAGGGGAGGAGGAGGGGATGTGGCATTGGTAAAGGAAAGAGATATTTGAGATTCCTGTAGCTATACAATCATTGAAACGTAGTAGTTCAGAAAAGTAAAGGATAATGAAGTATTGAAACAAATATGAGTCAGACTTAATTGGCATAAAAGCTAAAGAAATAAAGAAAGAAAACTTCAAAATATATTATCTAGATGCGAAAAAAATCTATAAAGTACCAAAACTAAGCGTGTTTTCTCGCCATCTATGAGTTTGGTGTCGACTTTTTCGGAATCCTTATCTAATGAGTAATGATTAGAGATATCATCTTACATTCCAATTTTATCCATCATCATCAACAACAAGAATAGTTAATGTAGGCCAAATGACCTGCATCGTTTCATAAGTAATCTTTCCATCGGGACCTGTATTTCTCCTTCTCGTCATGTTTTCGGCAGATATTGATAGCCTACTTTGCTTTCTTCTTATCGAATTTGGAAAACATGGTCCATCCAGTTTTTGTTATTTTGTTCATGTTAAAATATGTACTTAGAATTTTTCTTATTTCATTATTCCCAATATGGTCCCTGGACACCCAATAAGTCCCGTAAATCAGGAGTCTCGTTTCCGCAGTTTTTATTATTTTATTGCTCCTAATACATGACAGAATTTCCAAATCCAAAATAATATTTGATTCAAATACCAGCAAAATTATGGGTAAGAATATGCATAACATATGGAAAGAACATTTTGTGAAGTAACTGGAAGCTTTACAGAGGCATCGGATTATCATAATATGCTGGTCCTCGCAGTTGTGGTTATCAGAGCGTTAGGCTTTAGTGTTCCCTAGCAAACAGTTCCTCGGGTTTGAGTCTCTCCTCGGTCATGAGTTTTTGTGTGCGTGTAAAACGTAAAACAGAAAAACAAAACCGAACAACGACAAAATAGGGGAAAAACGTGATCTACATTAAGAAATTTAAAGACAGCCGTATTTCCTGAAACGTGCTTTATTCTTGTAGACCTCACCATTCATTACCCAGGGGATAAGGAATATATATCTACAAAATATCCGAAATTATTATTTTATCAAAAGTGGCAAAGTTGTCGAACAACGCAAGCAATAAATAGACCACCAAATAAAAGTGAAAATGATTATAATTTTAAACAATATATTTGTAATCCCAACAGAGCTAACAGACATGGTCTTTTCACCAGTTTTTGGAGTTGTTGTAGGGTCGAACCTTCCCATTTTCCAAAACGACCAGGGGCTTAGAGTTCCCCTTCTCCTTCCAGTCTTCTCTACTGCAAACTGTAGCTCACCCCTTGGGACGAACAGCTCAGCTGTTGGATTAGGGACACTGCAAACCTCTGGAAAATACGTGAAGGGAAAGGCGATAAATAGGAATTACCAAAAAAGAAATGTACTTGCCAAGTAATGAGAATTGCTCCTTCTGACGGGCAGTAAAAGTAGCCATAATTAAGAAACGGCCGTAAAAGCAGGATATAAATAAAATACAAAAGTTAAATAAAAGGTAATGAAATTGCTTGAAATAACCCAGAAATATGTAGAGTTTTTCTGTCGTACATGCTACAAACACTGTATTCACCTCCACATGTGTCCCTTTATATCTTGTATAATAATTTCCGAAGACCACTCATACATCTGTACGTCTGTAAATATGGTTAATAACTTTGTTAGCCATGAATAGAACGAGTGTCATATGTAAGCTTTACTGTCCCTTGAAGGTTGCAGATTCTGCAATATACCCTTTCCTTCTAAAGATGGATATTATAGAATAGTCAATAAATTTCCCATCGAAAAAATAATCCGCAAAGAAATAATTACTGGTTGTTCTCTGCATCTATCTGTAGTCCGCACTTCCCCTGTTCACCGAGCGATTTGACTCCAGGGTAACGTATGAGGCTCGCGATCGGAGGTCTCGGGTACAATTCCCGTCGAAGGATCCCGTCCCTTATTGATCGTGGGTTTTCCTTCGGTAACCGACCGGCTGGGATGGATTATCTACCACGATTTCCTTTCCCTCATTTCGTTTTCATTCTGTTTCCTTCTCATTTTTCAGGTGTGCCTCCAGGTTTTGTGGAGGTAAAGGAAAGTGATATGGTGCGGATAATTCTGCCGGACAGATGGTGCGGATAATTCTTCCAAATACACTAGAGGGCTGCTTGGTTATGGTCGGTCATCGTCCTCTCTGGGCAGCTCCAGTAGCGGAAGGAGTCTTCAAGCCAGGAACTATTAGGGACTTTCGCTGTCTCTATGGCCTGTCTCCCTGCAACCTGTGGTCTCCTGTGGTTCCTTCACTTCATCTCCTTCTCCTGGGGGATGATAACCGCAGTGGGTCACCCGCAAGTCACAGTGCGCGTGGTCTCCCCCCTCTGTTGTATACCCTTACCTATAAGTTCCCTGTTACACCTTTATATTAATCCAGTTCACTTTTCTGTATTTTTGGTGGTTTCGAGGGTATCAACTAGAATCAACTTAACCTTTTGGTACTTTTCTGTCATACATAAAACATTTTACTCACAACTAACACTCTTTTGAAGTTCTTTAGCGTACTTTAAGCGTTTGTTTTTACAGAATGTTCCCGGACTTTCTATTTTCTGAAGTTTTCATATCTATAATTCTCCTGCAGCTGCCTTGCAGTACTGTGTCTAACAACATACTGTAATGACCAGGCAGGTTGGGTAGTAATCACAAGGTTTTTCAAAGACGATTCCTCTGGGTTATCCTGGATTTATTGCATGTGGTATGTGATGCAGATTATACTGAAGTTTCATATCAGCTTTCTAATTTTCTAACTCTAAACTGTACCTCGGACACAGTCATTAAATGTTTTATTAAAGAGGAATCCATTGCTATGTACAGGTTTTAGATCTACAAAGAATATGGAGATCATAATCAGAATGCTATAGCAGATGTGGAAAGGCTTAATTTTTCCTGAAGTGAATATCAGGTTGACGACGAAAACACAGATATTTCTCACAAAATCTTAAATAAAATTATAGTAATATGAATTTTAATCTATAAAGCTATATTATTATTATTATTATTATTATTTATTTTTTAGTTCGTATAAACACATCTAACAGACGCATTACTAGAGTTTACATTTCTACCAGCAAACTTAAGGCTGAAAACACAGCACCTCCCTAGAACTCGATTTTTTACTTACAACACTGCTGCCAACAGCCGCGACTTTTTCCCCCTAGCACTTTTCCTGCCCCCACATTTAGCAAGTAGCAGCTGCGTCTACCTCCCTCCAGAATCGATCAGAGGATATCAACAGCTGGCTTCTAGTTCTCTTCTGCTCATCTCATTAGCTTCGTCGTCTGCAGATGGTTCTCCTTGTCTAAACCCTTTTGGTTCTCTCCTTCTTACTAGAAGGAAGGGCTGTATTGGCAGGAAGATGCGCGGAAATGTGAGAAAAGAGACGGGTTCATAGAGAGACGAGGAAGCAGATAGAAGATAAAGTGAAAAACAAGCGCGAGAGAGGGGAAATGGCAGCTTACAGATGTCGATATAACGAGAGGAAAAACCTACCCTCTCATCCTCTCTCTTCGTCCCGTTGCGGCCATGAACCGTTGCCAAGTCGATTCGTTAACACCACTTGTAACTCTCGGATTGAACTCTTGCCGATACGCAAGTTTCTTAAACATTTTCTATGGATTGTTTGGGTGCATTAAGGGTTTTCTTTGTGGTGCTGCTAAGAGCGTAAATATTTCTAAATCCGTACTGCCAACATATCACAACTTCATTTTACCAATCTCTAAAGCCCACCGCATTGAAATTATTTTTCGTTGCAATGCCCAAAGAAAATGTACCCGCAGTGAAATCAGTTGCTAGCTGACGTTATTGAAGTTGGCAATGCTTTATTCCGCTATAGTGAAAGCAAATACCATATATTACAATAGTGAGCAGTCGACATGCTTCTATTGGCGTGGCTACTTGGTAAGATATTATAATTTTGCATCCATGTTATAAGCACTAAATACATACAATGTTATTTCAAGCAAATGGTCTTTAAGAATTGACCCACTCTCTAAGAATGAATAAAGCAAATGCACTTCCCGTTTGTTACGGTTTCTCTGAATAGATTTTTTAAAGATTATCACCTGTAGATACAAAAGCCTCATTGAAATATGATAAAGGCCTACAGAAAATATTGTGCAATAAACTAATGCCAATTTTTGTAACTTCTCTTGTTTTACCCGTTTTATGATACTGTGTTTTTACTGTTGCCCATGGCGGGACTCGAACCCGCGACCCTCAGCTTGACGGAGCGCCGGAGCTAAACACTCCAGCAACCACGGCTACGAGGGCCGGCACCCATGAAATTCTGCTTCTAAAGCAAAGTAGAGGGATTTGTAGGAATTGAGAAATCCTGTTCTATGTCGTCCTCCATGGTCTAGGTGTACCACGCTAGCCTCTAGTTCCCGAGGTCGCGGGTTCAAACCCAGCTGAGGGCGATGGATTTCTTTAGGCGTAAAACTTTTTAGCAGCGCTTCCTTCGGAAAGGAAGTAAAGCCGGTCGTCCGTGTGGTAGATTTAAGACACGCACAAGAACCTCAAGACTTTTAAAGAGGTCTCTGAGAAAATTTACGGTCTTTCACGCCAATATAGGATGGAAAACTATGAACTATAGCAGCTAAAGAGTGTCCATAAATAAAACTCGATTTCATTTCGACTTCGTTCTATATCACACAACAAAAGAATATTTGTGAAAGCTCAAAGTGTGAGTGGTTCAAAAGAACACCCAATAACGAGATTAATTAGAAGTTGTGGAGAATTACTACATTATATTAGTTTATTTAGATCAGCGCTTTATTTGCTTATTCCTCTTGTTTTACAGGCATAACCTGTCATGATGATGATGGTGGATGATGATAATTTTGAATGTAATTTTTAACTGTCAACAAGTTATTCCACAGCAAGTTTTATCATGTATGTAACAGTTACATTAGGAATTACTGCATAATATTAATTCTGATATGGAAGTAAAATGAGCACTGAAGCGTACTTATATTCTATACTAGGTGTATGGGGAATAGTTAGTGTTTACAGTTCTGCATTTACACACAAGGAAAACAAAAAGCTGTCAATTTTGTGACGTACCATTAAATAGACAGTTACAAATAAACTGCTTTCCTGAAATTTTCTGAATAAGCTCATACACATCACACAAATTATTTTATTCTGTTCACATTGATTTGTCTATGAAACAAAAGTAACTGCACAACTTCCACTTTTAATGATTATTTCGAGAGCAATAAAAGACGTTTTCATGGACGTGATGGCAGGGACGCGACATATTTGTCCTTATTCATTATTGAAATGGATTTTACACCAAATTATGAAGGGAATACACAATGCCTATCCCGCATTTCTACTAAAACAGAACAAGCAAAGAGATGCAGAATTCTATTGTCCATATTTGGTGATGGCATGCTTGTAGTTGTGGTTGCTGTTGTTTACTGATAATCTAATATATGCTAAAATATGCCATTTTATTTCATCTTCATGTTTTGTATGTTTTATATTCTTTAATATGGAATGGCTGTAACAATCATTTTACTTTCTAGATCCTTTTACGTCAATAATCATATTTAAATGTCCTCAGTACTGAGAGGTACTATTTGTATACTTTTATGTGAAGTATGATTTGTATCTGTTTAGCTGAAACAAATTGTAGTCATTTGACTTTTATAATCTTTAAAAGTAAATTCAAAGTTATCACTTTCTCTACCACGCACATAGTAGGTAGAGAAGGTATTGCATTCCACCCAAAAATTCGATACCGGGATTTCACCAGAAATACATGTTTTGAGGCCCTGAATAGAAAATAAATTTTTAGAAAAAGGTTCGTGTGTGTGTGTGTGTTTCTGTGAACAGCATAACTAAAAAATCTGATGTGTTACACTCACATGACTTTCTCTACTCCTGTACACACTATTTTTACAAACGCCTATTCTGCATATGCTTCATGTTAATCGAGATATCGAGATGTCAATCTTATTGGTAATTTTCTTGTAGATGCAAGGGAAATATGGTAGCTTTTAAGCGATAGTCAAATATTTTAACGCTGGTTGCTATGTGGCGCATTCCATTCTCTTTGCATGTCCAGGACATAAAAAATCTGATGCGTTACACTCACATGACTTTCTCTACTCTTGTACAATCTAATTTTACAAACGCCTATTCTCCATATGCTTCATGTTAATCGAGATATCGAGATGTCAATCTTATTGGTAATTTTCTTGTAGATGCAAGGGGAATATGGTAGCTTTTAAGCGATAGTCAAATATTTTAACGCTGGTTGCTATGTGGCGAATTCCATTCTCTTTGCATGTTCAGGACATAAAAAAATCTGATGTGTTACACTCACATAACTTTCTCTACTCTTGTACAATCTAATTTTACAAACGCCTATTCTCCATATGCTTCATGTTAATCGAGATATCGAGATGTCAATCTTATTGGTAATTTTCTTGTAGATGCAAGGGGAATATGGTAGCTTTTAAGCGATAGTCAAATATTTTAACGCTGGTTGCTATGTGGCGAATTCCATTCTCTTTGCATGTTCAGGACATAAAAAAATGAATAACGAATTTGAGAAAAAGTATAAGTATTGGAAAATTTAAGGAAATAACAAGCAATATCTCGAAAACGGTTCACTCAACAAAAGAAACGTATATGACATAAGTTGTGTATTTTAACGCGATCTACATTTTTTGTGTAGTAAAATTTTGTCTATCTCTTATGGTTTACCAGTTATGCAAAAGTCGTTCACAATGAAGAATATTTTTGGAGACATTCCCAGAAAATTCGAGATATACATTTTATTTGTCATGACAATATCTTAAACATATGATATTTGCATCAAAATCGTTAGAGCCGTTTTTGAGAAAATTAAAATTTTCGAAAAATGTTCCATGTAAAGGGTAGTCTGGGGTGGGGGAATTTTCTTGAAAACCTTCGTGTCGCATCTCTGGAAGATACTGAACCTAAATACCAAGTTTGGTGTTTATCCGACTGTTCGTTTTTGAGTTATGCTGTTCACAGACACACAGACACACAGACACACAGACAGACACACAGACACACAGACACACAGACACACAGACAGACACACACACGGACATGTTTCCAAAAATGCTTTTTTTGGATTCAGTGATTCTCAAAACATGTATTTCCTGTGAAATCTCGGTATCGAATTTTTGGGTGGAATGCAATACTTCCCCTACTTACTATACGTAGTAGAGAAAGTAAAAATGAAAATTCGGATAAACAACAAACTTAAGAGTTTTCTATCGCGAGGTTATAGAAATCTTTAAACATTGTAACAACTTCAATAAAAAGAATAATTAACCCGATTGCATAAAGCCTGGTCACTGACATTGAAAAATTGCATACAAAACCACAAAAATACATTCGCACTAATTGTCAAGTTTCAGGCCCCGTAGCGCAATGACTAGACGTCATCCAATCAGGTAGTGCTATAAATAGAGGTGGCTACTGAATAATGAACGGTTTGGTAACAGAAGCCATTCAGTGTGTCCTCTGAAGATGCCCGCCGGAATGTCGGGCGAAACGTCAGGCGATGTTTTATAGTTTAGACCACGGCCAAAAAGCCGGTTTGTTTTAAGAATTATAATAATAATTTTTATAACCAAACTTAGTATTTAGGTTCAGTACCTTCTAAAGATGCAACATGAAGGTCTTCAAGAAAATACCTCACCCCAAACCTCTCTTTACTGGTTAAAAACTACATCAGCCGTGTCCTTGGGATTTAAGTTTTTACGGTTTCTGATAGCAAAATCCATGGACACAAAAACTAAAATTTTAATTTTTGAAAAGTTTGACCAAATTTCAGCTACACCCTTAAATAAAAATCTCCTTCAAGCAAACATTCTCATATGTGGAAGTAAGTCATTTATATAATAAAATATTGTATCTGGGCTTTTCCATTTTTGACAGTTTTCGGTACTATTTTCTCTGAGTTATGTGTTTGTATCTCTGCAATTTGTTTATCGAGAGCAAAAGTGAGCTAGTTGAAATTAAGTTTTACTCAACACGACGACAAAATATATTAATTTGCATTTTGAGTTATACCAGTATTTTAATAATGTTTCATTATGCTTTTCACCTAAATAGCGTAAATTAAGGATACACTAAAGAATCATACCACATGACACGCAGGAACCATATATATATATATATATAATATATATTCGTAGTTTTCTTAGCCCTTGATTAGATGGTCATTTTGTCCCATATCGTTCCTTTAGCTCCGTGTTGTAGAGAAGCTAAATAATAAATCTGACAGAAAAAAAATTATTTTATGTACAATTGAGTCACTTTTGGCACACACTCGGAACACAACACAACTGATCCTTCAAATCACATCTCGCAACTGAACTGCTGAGTCGCAACTCACAACTAAACTGCACTGCCACTGTCCACTTTTCACTTCGTAACTTCTAACTTACTGAACTGAACTGAACTGTCAGTGCAAGAGCAGCTCCTTACACAAGACCCGCATACAAAAACGAACGTTCTAGAAAGCGAGGTTGCTATAATCGGCTCAAAGGAATCTTATGGAACAGTAATTACCTAAACTTTGGGGAAGTGGCACATAATGAGCTCATTATGTGACTATTACTCTAAAGGAACTGTTCATTAGTCGCACCCAGTCGGCCATGTAGGCGAGTCAGGATGCGTTCACACCGCCAACCCTTACCTAACTTCTCCCCGCGGTTACAGTATTATTATTTTGCCTCATATTTTATGGCATAGGTTCACCTGTGCACTTATGCAATTAAGCATTTTTATTCAAGAAACTGTATACCGTAAAACTGTGCTTTGTTTAGGTTTAAAGCTTCGCAGGTTTTTCTTTAGGATTTCCTATCCTATTGATTCTCAATTTGAGATTTTTTATTAAAGTTTCTGAAGTTATTATTTAAATTTCTAAAATAATCACTTATTTTAAACAAACTAACAATTTTCTCCGAAACTTTCTTATTAGGGCTTCGAAAATATTTACAGATATTAATGATACATTGCTAATCATGTGGATCAGTAATGGTTGACACCTACCGAAACAAGTTCACTAGAGGCATAAGGCGTCACTAGAAAAAAAGAATTATAAAATTTGTATTTTTATAGAGAAAATTGGTTCCTAAACTGTTAAATTTAACTTTAGTGAGACATGTCATAAATTCACTAATTGTGAAAGTCTCAGTAGGTTTACCACACTGAAATGAAAGTTGGTAGCAATTCACTTCTCCCTCCAGGGTCTCAACTCTTCCTCCCTTAGTGCTCCCTTCTTCCCATTTTGGTAATAGGGAGAGGAAAGCGCACTACGTCTGCGCAGACTAACTCTCTTTACAGAGTGATACTCCTATAGTATTCGGTACTCTGTAGTATAGGTGAAAGTAAACTTGCCTTCCAATAATGGTAAACATATGGTTTTCTATAATGAACATTGTTTGAAGCGTAGTTCTCATTTGTCCACGTTCACTATTGTCATTATTTTGATGCAAATATATTCGCCATGCAGGCGAGAAACATTAAAAATAAATTTCAAATGTTACGTAGCGTAGAATATCCCAATTAAGGGAATCGTTTTTTCCTAAAATGCTGACATATATATTTTTAAAATGAATATATTTGTCTTGTATTGGACGGTGAAGGAATGAAATGGCGAAAAGCTGAATGAACCTAAGATACACACAATGTGACTTGTCTTCTCAGGCTAAAGGAAAACCATGGAGAAAACTTTATCCCTCTAAATCGTCTTAACAGAAATTCGAAATTGGGACATATTGAATGTGACGCAGATACACTTCCCTTACACCATGGAGGTGGACAAAGGTTTCGTCTTAGCATACTTTTATTCTTTGTTTAAACTCCGTTTACTTTGCTACCTTTGTAGTTTTATCTTTCCTTTGAAACGTATATCTTGCTTTAAGTTCGCATTGCAGTCTTTAGATTTAGCAGAGCCAGATAATTCGTTTTGACCTTTGTTGCTGCTAAGAATCTTATAGCCAAAACAGGATAGCATTTCATCCTCCAGTGCCGTGACAATATCCTTTGCGTGCTTAGCTATCTTCCATTATGTTGAATTATCGCGCTTTCACTAGTGTATGTGTGGCATTTCGCAGAAAGACTTAATATGTGCTAAGGGCCGGAAAGAAACCTTTCCCTACATCTAAACGACCTGAGCCATAGTTCACCTTTTTTAAATACAGTGAAAAATCAAACTATTTACGATAATAAAACACGTGAGGCCAAATTAATGTAAGATCGTGGTTGCATACAAACGGTTGTAAAAACTTTTACACAAGGAATATTCTCCCAAAAGTAAGTTTAATCCTAATCAATAATACCTCCAGAGAAATTGAGACGCCTGAATCAAATGCAAAGTTCCTATTTCTTGCCTTTTGTGAAAATGAGATATTAACATCATTATATTGCTCCCAATGAACATTTCTGGTTTGATATTTAATGGCGTTCCCGAACGGCCCTGAACGAGTCAAAGTATTGACGACCGTGCTCTAACGTTGGTACATTCCGCACTGCATGCTCATACTTTTTCTATTTCTGCCTGCTGGTATCGTATTAACCCTTTCAGGCCCGGTGTACATTATACTGTACATTGATGTCGTATAATTATAGCACCATTGTAAAATAAATTTGTATATTTTTACTTGACTGTAATGTGTATACATGTTCGTTTACTCTCTTTGGTTCAAAGTCTGCCCTCTGTTGGGTGTGAGAAGAATTATATGCACTAGAACACAAGATGACTGACATACTGCAGGATTCAGCTCATAAGGATTAATTGTATTCAATATTCTAAGTTTATCTAACGTTTTTGCTTTTGAGTGAGTTATTGATTATGGACCCAGAAAATACAAAATTTATCCTTACATATGTTGTAAATGCATACCTTGGCAATTATGTTTGTAGGGCACTTTATTTTACCATGTACAGTATGTATACATTGGGTCTCAGGAGTTGTAAAAAGCTGGTTATAACCTGAATATAAAGACTTACCCATTTGTTGTATTTTAATCATGTTTTACTTGGTATTATAGTTTTAACTATTATATTGAGTCCTTTAGCTTGTATGATGATAGAAATTGGTTTTAAGCAGCTTGTAGAACACAAATAGTTTATGTTCTGTACCAATAAATTGTTTTAATTTTTATTATTGTAGGATCTTCAAAGCAGAACAGGAATATAGATCCTAATGATTCAGAACCTTTACTGAGAATATTTGAATCTGCTGATGTTTCTGATATAGATGAGCTGTGCTCAAGTGATGAAGAAGAAATTGCACATGACTTCAGTAATAAAAGTAAACTGGTTCGATGTGGTATATTAGAACTCTAGTAGTTGTCTAATATAGCCTTTTCTTCTAATAAATATGTGATTTAGCAAGAAACGTGCTCCTACGTATGATAATTCTGTTTCCAGGTGAAGATGCTATTAATACTATACTCATGGACAGCCAGAAGAGGATCAGGATGATCCCCTGGAAGAAGGTACACAGGACCTAGATACTGAAAGAAAGAACATAAGATGGGGGCATCAACCCATGTTTGGTTTACCACTTTTTATAGAAAATATGCCGAGGTACAGGTGTTTTTTTCAGTTACGAAACAATTTGCATCTAGTAAATGTGTTAGAAAGACGAGAAAATTGCACAGATAGATTTTTTAAAGTAAGACCAATATATGAAGCTCTGAGAAAAAGATGTTTGGAACTTCCCTTAGAAAAATTCTTACGTATAGATGAGCAAATGATCCTTTTTCGAGGCAAGCTAAACCTAAAACAGTATGTGAAGGGAAAACCCAGTCCATGGGGAATCAAAGTGTTTCTTTTATGTGGCAAGTCAGGCTTAGCATATGACTTCATCCTTTACCAAGGGAGCACAACAGAAATAGACTGCAATGTGAAAAAATTGTATAATTTTGGTCCAGCTGCTGTCCTCTACTTGTGTAAAAGAATTGTTAATTCTGGGCATGAGCTCTTTTATTACAACTATTTTTCTTCTCGTGGCTTACTTCAAATTTTAAAATCCAAAAGCATACATGCAGGTGGGACAGCAAGAATTAATCGCTTTAGTAATACACCACTGATAAGTGACAAAGATGGCAGAAAAAAGGAGAGGGGATATTCAGAGGCGGTCAGTAGTCTGAAATTGTAAACAGATACAGCTGATAGCTGATAGCCTTGTACAGAATATTTATTCATTAAAAAAATGGACTCTACGCATGATATTTCATTCTCTTGATCTAGCTGTTGTTAACAGCTGGTTAGAATATAGAAGTGATGCTCAAAAGTTTAGTTTCCGCAAACCTATGGATCTGTTAGAATTCAGATTTCAGGTAACAGAGACATTAATTAGATATGGAAAACCAGTCCTGTGTGGAAACAGAGGAAGGCCAAGTTCAAGTCCTATTACCTCACCATTAGCTGTGAAGAAGCAAAAGGACAGAGAAAAGACCTTTGAGAGAGATACAACTGAACATTATGGACCATTTGCCTAAACATGATGTGTAAAAGGAGCCTACAAGATGCACAATGTTAAATTGCAAGTATAGGTCCCATATTCTGTGCATAAAGTGTGCAATTCAGCTATGTACAAATGGAGATAGGAATTGCTTCGCAGAACTTCATAAACGTTAGGGCCTAATTCCAGGAAGTTCAACACTTTTTCATTCATCCTTATGTTTGTTGAGCATTATATATGTAAAGTCAAAGTAATAAACTATACTTAACATCTTACCACAGTTTCTGTTATTTATTAGCATAATTTTGCATGCAAATGGTCGTTTACTTGTAATAGACACTAGCGACACTTGGTACCCAGTGTACAGTATACTGTACATTCCGAAACTGTTTTATTTGAACAGTTAAGTGTACCAAAACTGACACCAATCTTTGATTTGGCTTCAATATTGAAAATATGACTGAAACAAATTTTTCATGTTCCCCCCAAAAAATCGGGACTGAAGGGGTTAAAAAAGAAAGCATAAAAACTTAGATTATAGACCAGAAGTATCAATATTATACCATCCTTATAATCCCCTAGAACACTTCTCAAAATAAAATGTAAATTTGATCTATTATACATCTGTGTTGTTTTGATCAGTAACAACGCATTAGTCCACATAATGAAATTTATAGCTGCCTAAATCTCATTTTAGACTCCATAAAAAGCTTCACACGCCCCCTTCCTCCAATTTGTCTTTCTCTATTACGTATAGTAAATAGGGGAAGTATTGAATTCAACCCAAAAATTCGATAGCAAGATTTTAGGAAATACATGTTTTGAGGCTCCCTGAATCCAAAACAGAACTTTTTGGAAAAGGTCCGCGCGCGCCCGTGCGTGTGTATGTCTGTTTCTGTAAATGTTTATCTCGATTAACATGAAGTAGATGGAGAATAAGTGTTTGTAGAAATTGTTTATACAAGAGTAGAGAAAGTCATGTGAATGTAACACATCAGAATTGTTTATGTCCTGGACATGCAAAGAGAATAGAATACTCCACATAGCAACCAGCTCTTAGAAGATTTCACTATCGCTTAAAACCTACTGTATTTCCATATTCCCCTTGCACCTAGAAGAAAATAAGCAATTAGACTTATCTCGATTAACTTGAAATAGATTGAATATAAGCGTGTGTGTGTATGTGTCTGTCTGTGGCAGCATAATTCAAAAAGCGAAGAATCATACATACCAAACTTGGTATTATATTTTAGTATCCTCCAAAAGATACTTTTAAATATATTACTCTTAATAATTAATATCCAGGACAAATAGGTGATTAGCCTATTGCACCCGAATCTGGTGTTGGGGTTGCCAACTTTGGTGTCCACCTCCCTGCTGGTCTGGGGATTTGTGTTTGGGCAATTCCTTCCATAACAAAGCAGTTTCTATGGGGAAGACCAAGAATGGAATGGAAGTAAAACATCGCAGAGATAGCAAGAGACAAAAGGATAGAAGTGAATGTGTTGAAGAGAATGGCGAGAGAGATGGGGTACATGTAGGCCGAACAGAGCCCTCTCGTGTCGGTCCGACAAGGTCAGTGTTGCGCTCAGTGTAGTCAGTGCAGAACTGTCAAACAAGGTGGAAGCAATAGAGAAAATGCCAGTATAGCTCGTCGACGTCAAAGGGAGCCATATCGGCATTTGCGTGAGTTCGAACGGGGCAGAATGATCGGTATCCGGGAAGCGGGTTTGTTATACCGTAATATATCGGCTAGTACAGGGCATGCTGCTACGACAGTGATACGTGTGTGGAAGCAGTGGATATATGAAGGTCGTACACAGCGAAGAGCGGGTACTGGACCACGGAACATGACTACAGCACGGGATGATCGTCATCTTGTCCGCATGGCCATAACGGACAGTAGAGCTTCATCCACAGTGCTGGCTCGACGCTGGAGTACTGCAACAAGTGTGAACTTCTCTGCATCATCGGTTCGTCGCCGTCTACTGCAGGTTGGATTGGTTGCATGCATTCCATTTCGTCGGCTTCCATTGTCCAGAAACCACAAGCTCCTTCAACTGCAATGGGCACGTGAACACCATCACTGGAGTGCTGAATGGCAAAATGTAGTCTTTTCGGACGATTCCCGCTTCAACGTGTCCTACGGTGATGGCCGCATAGGTGTCCGGCGGTACCGTGGTGAGCACAACCTGGAGGGCTGCATTGTTGAGCGGCTTAGCGGTGGTGTGGTGGTTTGGGACGCCATTGGTTACAACAACCGATCTCGCCTCCTACGAATTGAGGGCACTTTGACAGCAACCGGTACCTAACGGTGGTTGTACAGCCTGAGATACTCCCCTGCTTCAGGCATCTTCACAGGCTACATTTCAACAGGACAAAGCCCGGCCGCATATTTCGAGGAATGTACAAACCTTCTTCGAAGAGCGATGGGTACCATTGCTTCCCTGGCCTGCACATTCGCCTGACATGTCGCCCATCGAATATGTCTGGGATATGGTTGGTCGGCACCTGGTGCGTCAAGGTCCTTCAGTAACCAGTGTGACGGATTTGTGGGCTCCAATAAAAACTGCGTGGAAGAAAATCCCTCAGGAACTTATTCAATGCCATAGCGTATAGCAGCTCTAATTGCAACGCATGTAGACCACACCAACTACTGAATATTAGGGCTAAAAGGTCATGTATAGATTTGAAAAGTTTATCATTTGTTACTTGTCATATACCTAACCGGTGGTATTAAATTCATTGAATTCATGCGTTTCCTTCTTGATGTTGCAATTTTTACAAACGACAGTGTAGATAAGTTGTAGAAAAAGTAAAAGTCCGTTGATGTAGATTGTTTCATTTAATTGTATGCAAATTTATTAATTCAAATAAAAATTAAACAAGTAATATTTATGTGAAGGAATTGTTTAAGGTAGAATGAACATGGTAAATTGTAGCCTGCACAGTGAACACAAGGTAGTTATTCTTTTGTTTCTCTTAGATGGTATTAAGAGTTTACGATATAATAATTAGAATATGTGGAATTTATTTTTAAATATTTTATTATTACGATAATGTTTTGGTGATTTAGGCATTTTATTGTGCATTAAGCACATCTAAAATTCAGTTTTGAAATAATCCGCGTACAACTTTATTGATTATTAATTGTGTAGGTATATCATTCATTAATAAATTTTATTTTTAGAAATATCATATTGTAATATGATGTTTTGAAAGACAAACTAGTATTCAAATAAAGTCTTTAGTACAGAGACTGAATTTGGAACACTCATTAGCTTATCCATCATAATATACCTACGAAAGGTTTTCGCCATATATTCCCATTACAGTACTTTGTACATTTTAATTTCCTTTCTTTGTGTTTCATTTTCCAATAGAAACCGGCATAAATTCTTGGCTACACTTTGTTTTATAGAATAATAATTAAATTATTTCACGGAATTTTTTACATATTTAAGAATTTCAGATTGTAGTAAAGATAGCGCTGCAAGCTCCTCCTTGTTACCTGTCACATACGCCTGCTGAAAGAAGAATTGAGTCTTGGTGGCCAGTTTCACTTGCATCTACTCGTTTCAGATATGATCAATATCTGGTGAGCAGTCTTGGCTGAATCTGTTGATCTTGACCGTTTGCGCATTCATATATCTCCCTCTAATTCCTCTCTCCCTTGCTCCTTCCTACCACATGCTTTACTCTTTCAGACCTTTGTTATGGTCTTAAATAACGCAAAGTAAAGGATTTTTACACTTAGATACAATGTAAATACAATGAATATTAATTAAACACATTGTGATGGCAATAGTTTTATTTTATAAGAATGTGATATATATAATTTTATAAAGTTCGAGATATTCAGGACAAAGTTCCTTTGAGTAAATCCATGAAATTGGCTTTAGAGTTCTTGTTAGCCATTTCCCGGATGCTTATGTAAGCTGCGGTTTGGTTTTGATCACCTGATGTTCGACACGTGGATGAATTATGTGCATCATGTTGACACCCGCTTACGTCACTGCTGGCTAAAGCACTAGTCACCATACTCCTTGGGTATTTAAACTTAGGAGTTTTTGGACGGTTGAGGTTTTGCCTATCACTTGCCTACAGGACTCTGTGATAATCAACTCTTAAGTTTATTTTACAACTTCAACGTAGGCCCTAAACACGACAAAGATGGAACGCCGGACTTCTCCAGGTTTACTTACCTGGAGTTTACTTTCAGGTAAACCAAAAAGTTGTCTAGCTCTCTTCCTCTCGCAATGTAGCTTAGATTATTTGTTTTAGAAATATTAAAGTCTCTCGGGAATCAGAATTACTTGACTTAGAGTGTCACCCTTTCACCACCCTTCCAGGGTCCCGTCACAATATATTATCTTCTAGACATGAAATCTTTATAATATAGTTGCTATCAACAAAATATAACAATGTTACCCGCCTAAAAACTGAAACTTAACGCTCTCCCTGCATTTCAAGATTTTTTATTTCAACATATATTTCCAAAAGTTGGAAATATCTGCGTCTTATGTTGTCTATTGTAGCGTTAGTAGCAAGGCAAGTTAAACTCCCACATTTCATGGAATTTGCAATCTACTATATGATGCGTGCAGTGTGCCTAGCTGGGCTGTTACCTTATCGGCTACGTTTTCCTTACTAGATTTTAGAAGGAATCAGGATTCCTTTGATTTTCTATACCGCTTACAAACAAAGAAGTATTGTAATCGGTAAAATAGAATTGGACGTCGAGATATCAACGGGAAGATACATTTTGAGGTCCCTGTATGAAACAAGCATTTCTATAGAATTTTGTATATTATGTATACGTGAGTGTAGTTTTTATCATGGGGTTCAAACGGAATCTCAAAAGGGAATATTTTGGCAGAAGGCAATACATTCTTCTCTACCTTACATAAATTGTAAAGAAACTAAGTTTTCGTATGAATAATAATATAGAACATGTACGGGGTAGACCATTTAAATCGAGACTGTACAATATCTCCAAAACTAAGCATTGTAGAAAGAAATGTCTTGGATAAACTTTGTTTGATATTATGGGGGAAAGCAAATACCGTTAGTCTTATTTTGTTTCCAGAACGTTGGGATGGCCATTTTAGGGTCAATTTATTATGATTCCCATTTAAAAAATTAAATGGTCCACCCTATATAATAATAAACAGTAATGAGTAGGGAAAAACATGTTATTGCCACACATAAGAGCTTTTAGTTTATATTTTTACTGACTACTGCAAGGCAATGGTGTTGTGACTTGTGTTCCTATTTTTCACAGTGTTTTGTATTGTAGTTTTTATCTTTCTTATTTTGAAAATGTAATTTAGGAGTGTTTCCATAAAAATGAATAAATAATTCGGCGCTCCTGAGAGCCTGTGCTCAAAGAGTAAATCCTGAAATACTACTGCTCGAAGCAAGAACATTTCTGTGACAGCTGGTTACGCCGTTAGTAATGAGAGAAGCAGTCTTCGTGTGTCAGGGCAATTTTTCCGCTAGCAAAGAAATAGACGGAAAGCTTGGGTCAGATCTCCTTCTCTTAAGTCAGCCAGCTTTAATGTATTCCTCCTTTCTCATCATGCCTTTCTTTTCTTCCAGAGACAAGGTTAGTGTGCAAACAACTCTTGCCGAGGGAGACCTGAGTCAATGTTTGCTCTCTTGTGATGCTCCAGTGAATACTTAGCGTTAGGTGTGCCCCAACACTATCTTCTGCTCTGGCAATTCGGGTCAAATGGAGCGTGAGTGATGACACCAATTCTTCCTTCCTCAAAGGTAGTGTATGTAATGTGTTGATCGGTCTACCCCGATATCTTTGTGTGCAGACAGCATGCATGCTAAGGGTTATTAGATTTTGAGGTTCGCCCTAATGGGGCGAAGAAAAGGTTGTGTGTATGTACCAAAACAAGTGGCCCAGTAGTGCTTTTTCTTTCACAAGGCTTCCACATTAGTCTAAAAATCCTAAACTCCAGCAGTCTTTATCACTTTTTATAGAGTGGCGTGAAACAAATTCCAAGAATCAAACATGAATAGATGAGCGATTTTATGTAAATTAGGTGAACGAGGGACCAAAAATAATCTCTCTCAATGCGTGTTTGGTGAGCTACCCTGATATAAAATACAGACTTATACTTGCAAAGGGAGCAATTAAGCTTCTTCAGCGTCAAAATACGTAGTAGTTCCGGTATGTTTATACTGTCTGATTATAACATATATTCAAAATTATATCTTTTGATACAACTTTTAAATAAACTGTTTAGAATGTATGTAAAAGCGTAAGGATACGAGTATAATTATTTAATATGCAAATTCATATTAATTTCATCTGCACTTGTATGTGTATCAGATTTCTTGAGTTTTAAAGTAAAATTGAAAACAGAAAAGCAAAATCTTAAAACTTTATATTCTGACCAAATCCTAATGTTGTGTCAAAATGTTTCTGAAATAGACTTTGACTAGGCCTAGGACTAACTGTCAGGGGGACTTAGCCCTCGATCTACAAGATCTTTACTGACTAAAGCCCCGAGACGGAGGAGTGAGATGAGAGGACAGAGGACGGTCGTGCCAGGAGTCACGACAAGGCAGAGGTTAGAGTCCCTACCTTTTAAGATTGAATCTCCGGATGGCGCTGGTGCAACCTGCGGGCTTGAACATTATCCGGGGAGTCCGGACTCGGAGACCGCCCCCATCCCGGGGGGCGAAGGGTTATAGAAAGCATCCTTTGCCCCTGACATGCAACGCCGAAGCTGCCGCCGACACTTTCAACCGTGAAACGACCAAGCAGAAGTGAAGTGAAATGAAGTGTAGATGAAATTGAGGGATAGAAAATTCGGGGTATGTAATGAACCTTTCCAGCATCCGCCTAGCGACCCGGGGAAAACCCGAAAAAACTGCATGTGTCAAGAAAGTAGGCCGTGGGAATCGAGTCCATGACCCTCAGAATGCAGGCCACAGACGTTACTCCCTGAGTCATCCCGCTAGATAAATAAACATTGAAATAAAGTCTGGAATTATTTCTGCAATCGAAAAGAAAAGTTTACAAAAGCTATTGAATTTTATGGCATACCTCCAGAAACCCAATTCCACCGTGTCTGAAAAAGCTATCAAGCAATAAATTATTATTTCAATGTATTTGTATCTTCAACAAATAATCCAGGCAATAAGAATTCAAGTACCAGCAAAGTAATGGTTATTCACTTTATAACAATACAATTTAAGAGCTTAAGAACATAATATACGAAATATAAAACAATAGGAATCAGCCCTGTTAAAATGTAGGAATCTCCAACCGATGAACAAGCCACTTTTCTGCTAAAAGAAAGAATAAATGCAAATGAAGGGTAAATGAATCTGTTATATAAGGTATCAAATGGCTCTATTATTCAGTGTATGCGTTTGTCCAAATGTATGAATGTGCAATTAACACTAGTACTTTCATTACAGTTAGCCCTAAAGAAATTTGAAAAGGCAAAGTATAGTAGCAAATTAATGTTTACTTATGTATTTGCAATTCGCCAAATGTCATGATTGATATTATTATTGCTATTGTTGCATAACGACACTGATCTTATTTATTAATACGATGATGTTTATTTTATTGTTGACTTAATGGTACTCAACTACTTGAATATATACAACTCATTGGCAGCGTTACCCTTTGTCCATATTTTTGGATGAGGTAAGCAGCGCGTTAATCTAGTGGCATGAGGAAAATAGGAACGCTGGAGCAATACATATTACCGCCCTAAATAGATCCGATCCTATATGGGCCACTTTTGTACGCAAGTGCACATGGTGATTATTATTATTATTGTTATTAATATTATTATTACTAAATGGACTACACAAATATTAAAGTATATGCAATATGCAGTAGTAGTTTAAAGGTTGTTACCAGTAAAGTTTTCATGTTTTTCACCAAAACCATAAAAAAGTGTAGCCATGCGTTTTCTTGACAGATTTCCACCCTAGTATTACTTCAACTTACCGAGCGGGATGGCTCAGGCGGTATTGTCTGCGGTCCAAATTCGGAAGACCCCGGGGCGAATGCTGGGGTGGTACATCTTCTACCACGACTCTCCTCCCTCTCATTTCCTGTAACCATAATCTTCCTTGTCATCCCTTTTAAAGTTGTAGGACCAGCGGTGTTCGGCGGTCTCTCCTCAGCGTGAGGCTCCGCTCCGGGCAACCCTGGAGGTTGGTGGCTTTTGGGCGGGGCCATGCGGCGTCGGATACGTTCTATCTGGAAACGTTAGGATGCCCGCCCATTCTTCCGTCCGTCGGCATCCGGATCTGATCGCCCTTCGGGTCTCTCCCCTCATCCTTCCCTCCCAGGAATCACGTTAGAAGCAAAAGGGGTCGACTGCCTACTTGCGATGCTCTGCCCCGCACCTATTCCGGAAGCCCCTTCGTCACACGTATTATGTCAACTTTCGCGTAATTTTGAGTTTTTTTTCCGTCTTTGACACATTTGCCTTTTATCTCTAAAAAGTAGCCTGAGCTACGTTATGTATAATGTGAATGTTCTTATTTACAAATGCGTTAAGCTCTCAAATGCCCTACATATCTTTTAAACAGTTTGTTTTCAAAGAAGTATGTTCTCTATCTTAAAAGATCCCTTACACTAAAATGTATAACCGAATGATTTAAAAGTTGTACATCAAACAATCATTGTTTTCGTTCTAAGGCCAGCTCCATCACTGCAAACCCAGTTTCCTCCACACTTCCCCCTTTACCAATATGAACAATTTGTTATAATATTTTATAAGTTATATTTTTCTGCAACGAAACATTTTTCCATTCTTCTTCCTTTCAGTGCTTCGCTTAGTAACCAGTGTATTTTCATCTGTGCCCTAGGCAATTTATTTTCCTATTCCTATTTATGTTAGATTTGTGTATTAAATGTTTCAAAATAACTGAAATTAAATCCAGGAATATTTAGAATTAGTAACTTATTCGAAATAAATATAGAATAGCACTTTTACTTCCAGGATCTTATAGGTACCTTCCTACTCGTACTTAGGTGTTTTAATCAGCTTCACAAGGATTTTGATACGCCAGGGGCTAATCCACAATTTATAAATAAACAAAATATAGCATTTTTGTCATAGAAGAACACACAGTTTGTTATTCATTATATGCACCTGTCAAAATATATGAATGGGTCATTAATATTAGTATATTCATTACAGTTACGCCTAAAGAAATTTCGAGAGACACTTAGGCGGCACATATAATCGCAAATTATGTTTTTATTGAATTGCATTACATCTTAAAATTCGATGTAATACATCTGTTCGTTCTATTGCCTCCACAAGACATAATAATAAATGAGAAATTTTCTAACTCATATATTCTCACAGAAATTCAATCTTGCTTTGGATAACAGGTTTTTACCTTGTTATATGGAAGTAATTTGTAACCATATAAACTGTCAGAATTCGGGAGGAAATTGACCTTATGTAGCATATTTAATGTAAAATGAAGAGTATATGGGGCTCGCCTGACACAATATATAGTGTGGTGGGGTCAATATAAATGTTGATAATACTACTTTATCTTTCAGCTGTCGCACCAGGAAACGAGCCTATCGTATTGATGTGCTCACACTAGAACCTTCTGCTCCATTACCTCCCATAAACGGTTCTACAGATATCGAACATAGGGAGGGAGTATAGGGAGATTAATTTTGAAAGTGAACAGAGTTATATTTGGCATGGGTAGTGGTATTTAAGTGAGGTTTCTATCCTAAACCTTGAGAGTTAAAGAATATGTTACCAGATTAGTCTAAATACACTTATTGATTCCTGATTGCCACCATTAATATTAGTATACAAATGTAACACACGGAAGTTTCAAATATCATATGGATTAGTTAACATCAGAGGTCATCAACTAAATGCAGGATGGTGCACATTATAAATTACACGGTGCACAAGCTTCTCATTGACACATGGACATGTTTTATTTTACGAGAGACAATTCAATTGTTTTTCGTCTGTACACTGGAGTCATAATGACATTACACGTTTGTATTAAAATTATTTAGATTCAAACGAAATTCATGCTTCTTTAAATAATAGTTTTGTTTTGTTGTCTAAATTAAACTGAATGTTTCTGTGTATATAACATGTAGACAGTGTGTAATATAGTTATTCTTTCTATCCATAATAGAAAATTAAAGTATTTTGAAATGTAAAACACATAATATTAAACTATGAAAATAATATACTATATTTACTCGTATGTGGGATTGTAATCTTGGGGAACAATAACAAGTTAACTACAGGATAATATACAAACCGCTGCTTCACTTTATAACGGCGCAGGGAAATTGTTCACTCCTGCTTATTAGGCTACAGAAACTCCGTGTTGTAGAAGTTACCATGCTGGCCTCTAGTTCCCGAGGCCGCGGGTTCATACCCGGAGGAGGGCGCTGGATTTTTTTCGGGCGTAAAAATCCTTAGCATGGCCTCCTTCGAAACCGAAGTAAAGCCGGTGGTCCCTTGTCGTAGATTTACGATACGTAAAAGAACCTCAAGCCTGATAAAGAGGTCTCTGAGCAAACTTACCGGTCTTTCACGCACAATATAGAAGGACGCTGAGGACAATATTAGTTAAAGTGCGTCCATAAAAAAACTCAATTTACTTTAATTTTTTCATTAAGGGGTAATTAACCAGAACGCACTGCATTACATACTTTGTATTCCGAAGAACAAAGTCTTGCTCATAAGCATGCGCTTTGTTCCTGTAACTAACTAATATGTTGTTTTATTTCTTAATACAAAAGCTTAGAACACTCCAAATCGCAAATCACCAGAGGTTTACTATTAGGCAAGAGGAAAATAAATTGACTGGGGCACTGAATGAGATGAAACTCCTTACTGAAATATGAAGGAATGGAAAAAGTTTCGATTCAGAAGAAAATACCAAAAGATGCACAATATAATGTGCAATAAAAGGTTCATATAAGTAGTTGAAAAAGAAAACAGAAATGATCCTCGGTTTGTGGTGAGACCTGCTCATGTGTGATAATGTTATACTGGGTTGAAGCGGTAGAGATGTTATCCTTTAATCGCAGATAGAGCTGGATGAGTTGATAAAGTTTATGACCACTTTTCATTCCCCCCATCTGTCATAGATAGAGAAATGCCTTGATATGCAAAATCGTTTATTAATAGCGCAAATGCTTGGGAGTATCACTCTTGATAATAGGGTCAAGCCCGCTACAGAGTAGAATGAGCGCTCTTTCTCGGAGGCGCCACGAATTGCTACTACATCACGTGTGGCCTTTATCTCTCTAGACAGTTCTTTCGTGTAATTTCAGCAATATGTTTAAAATTTAATAAAAGCAACTAAAACGCAGACATACTTGTGTAAGTTTAAGCGAATATAAAAAAGATAATTGTTTTAAATTAACCTATACATATTACGCACTTAATGAAAAACCAACATAGGCACATCACTAAAATATCTGATTTAGAAATGTTTAGGTGTTTGACAAAACATTTAGTAGGAACAATAGACCGAAATGTGTCTTCTATTTAACAATTTAAAATAGCTCAATAAAACAAATTTCATTTAATCATTGAAAAAGGAAATAAAACGGCGTAAAATATTAGTAATTATTTTTATGCCGAAGAATGAGCACATGTTAACGAGCGGGCAGAAAACCACAGCTGCATTAAGCGCGTGTGTGGTCAGTTATCCAGCCGCTGTTACGGCATCGTAGCCTAAACCTAAATCACGATTGTACAGAATAAAGCTCTAAATTATGGCGATACGAGGCACTTAAGCAAGAAAGTGAAGATAACAAAAATGAAAATTAATTGCTGGTCTATAATGCGCCTTAACCATTCGAACCCGCGACATACGAGTACTAGCCATAGACGCTAGCGTCATAGACAGCTCGTTTATCAGCAGTATTTCTCCGTATCACGCTCTAATGTCATTTGCTGTTGCGTCTCCAGCAATGAAAAGACACTTACTCGTATATGTAAGCCCATGTGGACCTGGTAATTTACTGATGGTTCACGCATAAATGGAAAAATCAGAGCAGGCACCTATTGTGATTCATAAGGCACTACATGTTATAGCATAGGCCTATAAAGATATGCTACTGTCTTTTACGCACTTACCATACTTGAAAGTGCACGTCAATGCTGAGAAAAGGGAATTGCAGGGAAATATATCCTTATAAACTCTGACAGCCAGGCTGCACTTAAAGTTGTCAATTCTCGTCACTTCAAATTCCAACTAATATAGGAATGCCAGCATTTCTTAGTGAACCTCTCTTGCTGAGCGAGATAACTCCGGCAATAAAGCATGTGTACTGCATTTGGGAGGTCCCGGGTTCGATTTCCGGTGACCGCCCACTCTGGCAATGGGCTTTTTCGGGGTTTACCCGGGTCGTCAGGCGAATGCTGGAATGACCTCCTTTATCCCCGAATATCCTGTCCCTTCGTTTCCTTCCATCAATCATTTCATTCATCCTTAACCCCGTTTGGTCTATTTCAGGGTTGGAAGTGTCGACGATAGTGTTCACGGTGCAACATAGCAGAGAAAAAGGATTCTCTCTAAGAACTTTCTCCGTCCCTTGGCCTTCAGCTGGTTGCCGGGGTATAAGGACCGCTTCTTTGGGGATGTGGGACCCTCCTATGTGAAGCGGGGTCCCCGTTTGCCTGTCTAACTGCCGGGGCGTCTATATTGGAAACTGTAGGACCCTGTCATACCTGTGTGGTTACTCCTGGTTCCGGCCGCTCGGTGTCTCCCTTCACATTCTCTCCTTCCCACTCGTGGGACGTCGGTACTATATCCTCATTCCTGGATCGGTGCTGGATCCCCTCCGCTTCACAATCCAATATAAATCTGTCTTCCCATAATACAGTAGAATTGTGGTGGGCACCTGAACACACGGGTTTCGCGGGAAATATAAAACCGACACCCTATCAAAGAAAGGAACATTTCTCCCCTTTATAGGATCTGAACCTGTTTATGGTATAAGCACTTGATAAGCAAAACCCACAGTAAAACTTTGAATTCGGGAAGAAACCCAAAAGAAATGGAAAACAATTTCCACAAATAAACTCTGTAGAAAAATAATTAATAAGCCCTGTGAAAAACTAATCAACTCATTTATCAGGCTAAACAAGTTTAGCTTAGGAGGAGTATGAGTTTTATAACTGGACAGGGAAAGTTCTATGGGGCTATATCAAATCCCCATTGGGAACAATGTAGCTATATCAAAGAGAACCTATGTCGACTGTGTTCATATGCCAAAGAAACGGCGAAGTACACTTTACTAGAATGCGAAATCATGGAACGGAGAGATGCCAGATTCTTGGGACCACCGAGCAACTAGAGAATGGACGTAATCTAGTCGCACAAATACTACTACTAACCAAAAATGCAGATATTGATCCAAAGATTAGAAAATAGAAAGAGCAAAAAAAGTATTTTTAGAATGAGGTGCTTAAGGGAAACCTGCTTCCAAAGTAATGCAGAAGTATAAGTAATAACACCACAGTCTACAGAACCTCAAATGAGACATCGACTGCATGCTTTGATGTGATAGTCGTTAACGAGGATAGCGCATGTATAATCAGTAAATGCTACCTCGCAAGGAATCATAAAAAAGTACAAGGAATCAGGGACAAAAGATTGCCATAATATTTACGGAAAATGTGTTAAATCGTTTATTCCCGCAACAAATGTGTTTCTTACTTCGTATTGGTTTTAAATATTCAATTCTAAAAATTTCTGGGATGAATATTCATTTCAGTTTTGCTTCTTTACCAAACCTGCATAACCATCGTGGTTTACTTTTCACATCAGCTATCGGCATTCTATTTTTTATCCGCTGCTTCAGAAAAATAAAATAATTGTAATTGTCAGTTGTTTATAAATTTAAGAAGTAACTATATTCTTTTCCTTTCCCCTCCATTAACCTAGAACAGAGGAAACTGATATGATTTAATACTCTCCTTTTTAAATTCTCTGAGATCAAAACGGGGCAAGATTATTTGTTTGAATATTAATGTCTGTTTGTGAAAAGGATATCTCATAAACGAAAACAGACTGGACACCAGGTTTACCAATTCACGCATATTTGACCATGTAGTGCTAAGGTTTCAATGCAATAAGCAAAACCGACCCCTCAGAGGGAAAGGACTTCATTACCTATTATTTTGTTAAAAAATTACCTTAAAATTTTTAATTATGATATTATATGTGGGATACTGACAGGTTGAATAAAACTTACACCTTCAGTTTTCTACAAAATATCATAATTTATACTTATGTAATTGGAAATCAATGACAAATAGACATTAGAGAATAGATCTTAATTATAGTACTAGCTGTTTTCAAACTACTTTTGTGTGAGTATATAAATATCACCCACCTGCTGCTTAGGATTGCGCGCCGTTTGTGCTTAAAATCTTACTACAACGCTTCTAATTTCCTCATGGTCTAAATACTAACAAAAATCAGCTGATGGACTTAACTTTTGATTGTGTCTCAACTCTGTAATGGATACATATTGCTCAATTTGAAATAATTTCCAGAAAAAACATTTATCGTTATCGTCAAGAAGAGGATAGAAGGCTTGTTTTTATATCTAAACTTTATAAAAAAATCCATGTGATACGTTCACATGACTTTCTCTACCTTCCAACGTTTATTAGTGAGTATACACACTATTCTACTAAAACTTATTTTTCTATCTACTACATTTTAATCCAAATAAACCTTTGCAAAATAGCTGCACTACACATTTCGTTATAGATGCAAAAAGAACAGCGTAGGTCACATGTTCAAGAACTGGGCGCCATATGCTGGCCTTAAAATTCCATGTTTCCATGCAATCGCGAGAAACAACTGAATGATGAAAGTACTAAGGAATGACCAAGAAGATATCAATTCGCACAATTAATAATGGATATCTCAGAAATGGCTTATGCCACAGAAAGCTTATTTGAAATAAATTGTGATTTACAGAGATCTACATTTTTATGCAGTACAAATTCATTTGCTTAACGTTTAGCAGATATATGAGATAATATACAAAACTCCTTCCGAATGAAGAGGATTTCAAAGGGCATTTCCATAATATTCAAGATATGAGTTTTATTTATCATGTATATATCTTAAATATAGGTATGGTATTTTAATCAAAATTGTTAGAGCCATTTTTAGATAATAAAAACTTTCGAAAAATGTTCCATGTAAAGGGATGAGGGGATTTTCTTGAAAATCCTCGTGCCTCTTCCTTCAAAAATACTGAACTTAAATACCAAGTTTGGTACTTATCAAAACCTTTGTTTTTGAGTTATGCTGTTCACAGACACACAGATACACAGGGACCTTTTTCTAAAATAGCTGTTTTTGTATTCAAGGGGCCTCAAAACACGTATTTCCGGTGAAATCTAGGTATCAAATTTTTGTGTGGAATACAATATCTTATCTACGTGTACGTGGAAGAGAAAGTAAAAAGCGACCGAGCAGGTTGGTTCCGCGGTAACGTGTAGCTCGCATTTGGAAGGCCATGTGTTTGATTCCCGTAAGTCCCCCACTATGACCTTAAGTTTTTCATGGCTTTCCCTGGTCGGTAGGCGAATTCTAGAATGCTTTCACATCTCCACGATTTTCTTTCCCTCATTTCCCTTTCATTCCGTTTCCTTCTCATCTTACAGGTATGATTTTAGGTTTCGTGGTGTATAGTGGTGCCAGGCAGATGGCACAGTTGCTTGCACCAAGGAAAAAGTATTCCCGCGGACACTGCCTGGTTAAACAGATCGTTCATTAACCTCTCTGGATAGCTCCAGTAGTGGAACGGGTCTTGAGGTCAGGAATTGTTAGGGACTTTCGCGCGACTCCGTGGCCTGTTTGTCTGCGGTCTATAGCCTTCTGTGGTTCCTTCGCTTCATCCCTTTAACCTGGGAAGTGGTTTCTGCAATAGATCTCCCGTAGGTCGCAGTGTGTGAGATGTTCCCCTCCGTTGTACTCGTATACTCTATACTCCGCAATAAATAAGCAACAGCCATGAATTGCTGACGAGTAAAAAAGCTGTGTTCCAGTTTCATCTCATATTTTATAACGTCAAACCTGTGTTTGATACCTGATGAATATCACCGCGGCTTTACGAGAATTTTAATACAGTTTTCCTGTATACTTCAACGCGATGCTGTTACCACCGATCGTTTCTGTAGCAATCTACCCCTGTTCTTAAAAGAAATGACATTAACACGTGATCACTATCAGAAGGTCTCATTAGTTCCAACCCAGGAACCTGATTAGGTCCTCCTGCCCAGCATGGTAATCAAGCCTCCCTGTCATCGAAACCCTCACCCACTCAATCTCATCATTTGTATTTTAAATGAGAATCAGACACATTCCAGAGAAGCAAAATTGCTCCCAGCGTCCTCTATAAAGGATAACAGCAATGAGTCTGAGGCTACAAGTAAGCCTTTGCAGTTCGGCTCCATTCTGGAATTGTTCTGTACCATGCATTCTGAGAAGCGAAGTGGTTGTGGTTAACCGGGACATAGGAAGAGGGGAAAAGCTTTGCTCCCGAGTTGGAGTGACCCGCAAAACATGCCATCAACTTTATGAAAGTTTACTAGTAGCAAAAAGAGCGTTAGGATAACTCGAATTCCACGCTTATTCCACCCCTCCCTTGTATAGATGAGAAGATGTAATTTACTAGAATTAAACTAAGGTTTAAACCTAGCAAACATCGATTGTATCGTAATAGTATATTATGCAATAAGGCCATAATGGTAGTAATTTTCATACGAGCATCTTAACTACCATTACAGTCAAGTTATACATACTGTTTTTGGTTGACCACACTATAAGTTTTATAAGACCACACCTTGATTTTTCATAAAAAGATCCTAGCTTATTAATTGTGTGCAATTAAGTGCTGATCGGATATCACGACGCTGAGCGTGTTTGCGAGCAGTGTAATAGATGGTAGTATGTTCAGTACTCTCCGTATTTATTTATTTTGTAGCTGTTAGTTCACCGCGATGGTGCAACAGTTCGATACTGGAATGTAGATGCCACCTTTTTCCGTTGTCTCTAATATTTGCTGTTGATTCTGCTGCCGGCTACTCTAATGGTAGGGATATCAGTATTTTCCCTCAGGGTATGCGTGGTGTATTGTGAAGGACAACACCAGTTTAACTTGGTGAGAAATTTATTGTGAACTAATACTTGAGTTCTTGAAGCGAGTTGCAGACTGTTTGAAATAAAGAAATAGACTGATTGTAGCATTGCACTGTGGCACTCGAAACATAAAGCGTGAATTATTGTACTTGTTAAATTCTGCAGTATCAATTTTTACGGTTTAAAATAACTGTTTCCGTAATAAAAGAAGCCAGGCGCGTAACTCGTCGTGAGGCGCTAAAATGTTGACCGGCAGGAACCCTCGCAGGACGCGAGATCTTAATCACACAAGTAGGTTACTGGACGCTTAAAATCACACACTTTACTACCGCTGCCGGTACCAGTGAGAGTAACTAATGTGTGCATAACGTGTGAACTAATGTCGATGCGAACCAGTCACGGTACCACAGAAGAGAGTAGCTCTCGGATCTAGATGCACGAACATTTATTACTTTTAGCTTCGCCTACTTTATAATTATTCCCACCAAAATTCCACCTTGCCAAATCTCAGAACTCTTAGTATAGGAATGTCTCATTGTTATTAGGCGATGAGTCGTTTTTATTAGAATTCCCGTCACCTCTCTAATTACCAGGATTGGCCTACGTGCGTGCGTAAGCGTACTGAACTTAAAACCTATCTGCGTTCCCAGAAATTCTTAAGCTAATGTGCTTGCTACTTCGGCCGTCGCTAATGACTCTGGCTAACCTGACTCCTAATTACCTCCATCTTTCCGGACAAAACTCTCAACTCAAACTTGTTACATTATACAGAGATTTAATATCGGAAATTATTTATTACAATTATTTCTCTATCTTACTTATTTCTTTATTTAATTATTAATATTTTACGTCCATAATTATGTATCAAGTTTTTGCAGGTAATGTGAAAGCAAGAGACATTGAAGTAAAGGTAATGCACTCAATTTATTATGGCATTAAATTTACAATAAACAGAATTTATTTTATTTTAAGTACACATATTTCATTGTTTATTGGGGGAATGGATCCCAGTGGACTACTGCTTTGAAGGTGTTAAAAGGTATGGGCGAGCTACGCACGCCACCAAGGAAGATCATAATGAGTCTCTGAAGTACTATGGATCCATAGCAGTTCAGTTACGTCATATTTAATTAGCCTATTATAGTATGATCGACCAAAAATATTATATTACGACATAAGTGTGCTAAGTTCATCATTGGAAGAAGAGTAAGAGTTTGAGAATACGAGACGAAGTCGAGGTTATAAAATATACTTAATGCATGTGTACTGTGAGAAAGGACGTTTTTAGAAGCAGTTGTATTATAGTTCAACTTTTGGGGAGCCGAACTTGTAGTAATTGCAACCGCACTATAGTAAACAGTTTCCGGTAGCCTTAGCCCCGAAATGTACTTTCAGGTGGCCTTTGCCCCAAGTTTAAAAAAATATTAACTTTGTAATTTAACTGTTTCTTTAAGTATTATATATTTTGTTTTTGCCTTGGCTGCGTCAGTATTACTGTTAGAGACACATTTCTCTTAGCAGGGTTGTGGTGTGACTAAAGAATGTAGCCTTACACAGATTATAATTTTACTTCACTCCTTTTATTAATACTTGATGCGATTAAAATAACACTTCACTGATATAGATAGCTGTGAAATTCTTTTTATTGACTAATTACACTTTTTAACAAGTAAACTTATTTTTCGTCTCACACGAAAACATATTAAATCTCTCGAGGACCTATCTCGCATCCGGTTCCAAACACTGTCTGCAGGCAACTGAATTTATTTCAACCACCTAAACTTGTAAATTTCTGTATTTCAAGTCTCTGATTGGCTATTCCTAATCCAATAGAATACTTTCATTTAACTAAAGTCTTTTCTGGCTGTTGATTGGCTATTTTTATAAACTGTCACTAAAATAACATTATTGTTGCTCCAATAATGACTAGTAGCATTTGAATTTTCAAATTTATTATTGCCTCTTGGTTACCTCATTGTTACTTCATTATTAGCAACTTTTAACCTATTATTCTCACAGCTCCTACATTATTAAATTACGTAATATATATATATATATATATATACATAACATTATTTCACATGGATACAATAATATAAACATATACAATGACTGTAATATACACTTTTATATATTGTTATATACACATATTGCTTTAAGGCGGGCTGTTATTGAATTTATATATTATACAATTTGACTGAAATCATTTAAGTGTTAAAAATACTGCCTCAATTGCATACTATTTTTTCAACGATAGTGAATAATAAAAATCATTACTTTCAGCTGTTGAGTATGGTATTTCCAGTAGCAAGGTAAACAACGTTAACCTTGGCGACTATTATTCACGCCTGGTTGTTAATCTTAAATAAAAAGGCAGTAACTTACAGCTCATACCTATCTTTATGCTGCATGAGTTAATCCATAAGTAAATATCAACAAATAAAACGGAAGTAAAGACCGAGGTAAGATACAAATGCCAAAATTCAACTAACAAGTGTGATTATATTCCATGTCTACTATAATAAAAATATCAAAAGATAAGAGGATTTAATATACCTCTAACACATACGTGTAGTTAAATACGCAAAAGAGACAGGTAGGTTAAGATAGCAGTACTGAGTGCAGGAAATTAAACTTTACATCATGGCAAATAAACATGAAGTTCATCAAAAAACCCTATCGTGAAAAAAGTATTCAAGAGCCATTGGGATTGAATACGTAGTACATATGAATACAAATTTAATGAATGATCACGTGTTTCGCTTTAAGCATACGTATAGATATTGCCGTTATTGCAAGGTTCCACTGCAACACAAGTACCTTGATAATACACAGGGAATAAGAAATCAAAACTTATTAACATACAGTAAAATAAGACATAAAATTTGATGTGTTACACTCACATGACTTTCTCTACTCTTGTACAAACTATTTTTACAAACGCTTATTCTCCATATGCTTCATGTTAATCGAGATATCGAGATGTTAATCTTATTGCTAATTTTCTTGTAGATACAAGGGGAAATGGTAGGCTTTAAGCGTATAAGAGCTGGTTGCTATGTGGAGTATTCCATTCTCTTTGCATTGCCAGCACAAAAAAATGAATAACGAATTCCCATTTGAGAAAATGTATAAGTATTGGAAAATTTAAGGGAATAACAAGCAATATCTCGAAAATGGTTCACTCAATAACAAAAAAACATAAATTGTGTATTTTAACGCGATCTACTTTTTTTGTGTAGTAAATTTTTGTGTATCTCGTATGATTTACCAGTTATACAAAAGTCGTACACAATGAAGAATACTTTTGGAGACATTCCCAGAAACTTCGAGATATATATTTTATTTGTCATAAAAGTATCTTAAATATATGATATTTTAATCAAAATCGTTAGAGCTATTTTTGAGAAAATTAAAATTTTCGAAAAATGTTCCATGTAAAGGGTAATCTGGGGTGGGGGATTTTCTAGAAACCCTTCGTGTCGCATCTCTGGAAGATACTGAGCCTGAATACCAAGTTTGGTGTTTATCCGACTGTTCGTTTCTGAGTTATGCTGTTCACAGACAGACACACAGACACACACACGGACATGTTTCCAAAAACACCTTTTTTGGATTCAGGAGGCCTGAAAACATGTACTTCCGGTGAAATCTCGGCATCGAATTTTTGGGTGGAATGCAATACTTCCCCTACTTACTATTCGTAGTAGAGAAGTAAAAAATTAATGAAACATAACATCTACTTATGTACGTTACAACGAGATAAAATATGTGTATACGTGTGCGTGTGTGTACACGCGCATGTAAATATGGGATATTCTTGAAAATCACTAAACCATTTCCTTTCTTTTTAGGGGGTGGCTCCATTGGAAAGCCTTACTCTTCTCGACAGAAATTGGCAAATATCTTCTAACTTTAATTCCTAAATAACTATAACAGTAGAATGAATTTACAAGGTCTGCATATTAGAATACGAGGATGTTAGAGTCATAATAGAAGATACTCCAGTACCTTTCCTTCACACTGGTGCCACCACACGGCGGGTCGTACGCCGTTCGCCGGTGCTCGGTCTCTCGCCGAAAGAGTTATAAAATCCCCGCAACCGCTTCAAGTTCTCATAATAATAATAATAATAATAATAATAATAATAATAATAATAATAATAATAATAATAATAATAATAATAACAATAATAATAATAATAATAATAACCGCATACCTTACCGTAAGAGATGTTAGAAATGCAGTCCCTCTTTCCGCGTATTCCTGGCATCTAGGGAATTTCATTCACACTCGAGAGATCCATATCTGAAATTGAATAAATTTCTCGCCTATTTTTTTGTTTTAGTTCTTACAATGTGTGGGTTCCTTTGCTTTTCAAATTCCCTTATAGATAAAAATCACATGCAGTTAAATCAGGGGCTCTTGAGGGCCCTAATTCTTTATTAAGTACGCTATCTAGTAAACTTTCCTGGATTAAAATTAATGACTGTGAGCGCGGTAGCAAAGTCCTGTTGGAAATACCCAAACTCGCATTCAAAGCCGGTTAACTGTTGAAAAAATTGTGTAAGTTACTCCTGTACCTCTCTGCATTTATTGTTTGTTAAGAAATTACAACTTCTATTATTCTGTATACATTTACTGCACACCACACATCAATTTTTGCGTCACTCAAGGGAATCTCGTGTGTAAAAATAGGGTTTCTCTGTGTTTCCATCTCCACTATTTTACGACGGAACATTACCATGTAAATGGAACCATGCTTCGTCAGAGAAGAATATCAATTAGAGTCAATTACTCTATCATAAACATTTCGCAAAATGCAATTACAGAAATTTATCCGAATCAAATGTTCGCGTAAGAAATAGTATATGCAGCAAATCAAATACTTTGGAAAAACTAAAAGAGAACATCACTTAATTTCAGATATGAACTCTCGAATGTAAATGACAGCTTTCTGAGAAGATGTCAAAAATGTGTGGATAGAGTAGGATAACATTTTTAACATCTCTTACGATAAGGATTGTGCTTATTATTATTAGTATTGTAATTCTAACTCTAAATATAGGAGCGTGAGGCGGTTTTGCTATATTATAAATGTTTCAGCGGGAGTCCGAGCTGCGGCGGCCGTCGCGCGAGTAGCCGTGCGGTGATCACAATGTTAAACTCTAATCAATGCGACTTTGACTTCTCAGGTTGCTGTTACTCCACAGAGAATGCATGTAACAGCAAAAGCCGATTATATTGTGTTCTAATCAGTGCACAAATAATCATGATGTAATTGCTAAGTCTTGGAGAATTGCTCAGAAAATTAAGAAAGGGCGAAATAAAGGCTAGGTCCTACTTATAAGGTAAGATATGTGATATTTATTTAATTGTCATTTTATCAAATACTGCAAATGATGCACTGAAGTAGTATAAAAACCTTTTAGTAATCTCTATTCTTATTCTACAGAAGAATATATACTTTCCGTGATCAATCTCTGATTGGTTGTGTACGTGTACGTCATTACTGCATTACTTGCCGGTCAGATTCAGTACGTGTCTACTTAGGACTGGTTCCCGCCGGACTTGGGCGGGATTGGAAGTTTACTGGAACGTCTGAATGCAACACGCATACGCATTCAGAGTTTGTTGAAATCTAATGTCAGTCAGATGTCTTTAATGAGCATGCTGAAGCTATTTTTGGAACAAACCTAAAAAGAAAGAGAATTGTGTCCAGCGTAATATTAATTATTCAACGTATTGCAATCGCGCGCGCGATGCTACCTGAGGGCCGCCAGTAAGCACAACCCCGCCCTGTACCTGTGTGGGACCCTCGACCTGCCTTCAGAACAATAGGCGAGCAACGCACCCATTATGTGTCGCTTCCCGCAGTTTTTACTGCTCCAGAAGATTATTTTCAAGTTTCCAGTAGATTTCCCTTCTAGAACATTCCGTTTTGTATGCGGGACCTATATAACGGGAATGCTAATGCCTGGGAGTCAGTTAAGAAGTTACGAAGGTAAGTACCATCAAAAAGTCGAAGAGTTTGGGCAGTGTCGAGTGCAGTTCAGTTGTGAGTTGTGACTCTGTAATTCAGTTGTTATTTATGACTCAGCAGTTCAGTTATGATTCGATTCAACGGATCAGTTATGTTCTGTGCTAAGTGTCGTCAAAGGTGTTTCAAATGTAAACTTTATGCTATGCTGAGCACCTAAGTGACAAATAAATGTGTTTACAACAGTTGCTGTTTTCATTTGTTACAACCTATTCATAATTAACAATTGAAAACATTTTCTATCTCCAGAATTAGATTGTCAATCCTAAAGTTGATACCTGAAAGGGGCTGGTAGCTTCTTCATATTCGTCAATTCGTTCCTCTTTCTTTGTTTATGGGACTATGATTTTTCTTAATATGAAATTTGGAATGTTTATATATTATTAAATAATTACGGAACCAAACAGGAGTTTCCAACATTTAAAATTCCAATTAAATATAAATGAGGTTCATTGGGATTCTACTGCCTTTCAACCTTGATTTAGATAGTGTATATTTTAAATTATATTAAATAAGTTTTGAATTAACAATTCATTACATGACATTACCCCTCTTTTCCTTATCGGCCAAAAAATGCACTTATTCGACAAAAAAATTGAGTACGATCTGCGTTTATAGGTAAAAATTGGATACATCATTCAACTTAAAGCTCTTCCCCAATAGACTGCGATTAAAGATTCGGTGTGAAAATCCATTCAAATGGCTTTAAATACTCCATGTAAAGGTGCTGCCCATGTTGTGAACATTTGAGAAAAAGGCAATATATTTTAAATACAGAAACTACATGTTAATATTCAGGTAATTTGCATTTTGAATTTATTAAGAAACTAGTTATAAATATGCGTATATTTACAAGACTCATAATCCACAACAATAAAATGTTTTATAAAAAGTGCCTCTTGAAGTGTAGAGTACCCTTTTTTCAGTGAAGTAAGCATTAAAGGTCTGCAAGTGTGATGTGTTTTGTTAAGTTAACTGAATACTTCATAACTCCCAAATATAAGTATATTCTAAGATTTTACGTAAAACCAATGAATTTGAAGCAACCCATATGTGATAAATTTGATAAAAAGCTCAAAACTGGGAGCACTACAGTCCCAGAACAATGGTAACATTTCTAAATAACATATTGAGTCGAAAGGTACTTATTTACTTTAATGGGGTAGCAATAGATTACTGAATGAAATATGATATACTCCAACCAAAATGCTAATTCGGAACCAGCGCTACTATCTTCATTTATAAAGTCTTGTTAAAAAAGAAAGTAATATGCCTGTTGTTGAATTGTTTTCTCTTAGCCTTCACGAATCCCTGGTTCAGCTGATTTAGTAAAATATAATTACTATACCTTGGCCACAGGGAAAGAACAATGCTTCATAACATTGAAATGATTATTAACTTGCATTAGTCGACTAGTATTCATTCTCCAAAACTAAGTTGAGCTAAAGCTAAGGATAAACATTTCATTGAACACCTTTGAATAAGCCCATGAAGCACAGGTTCACTTTGAATGAAGAAGCAGAAAACTCTTGATAGAATCTTCTCTAAAGGCCTGAACTTGATTAACGGAAGGATGATTGCCCTGGGAGTAGAGACATTGCAGAGTGAAAACAGAGTTGATTTCTAGACGAACGGTGAAAGTGGTGTACTTCATTCATGCGTTTAACCGGAGAAGCATTTGGAATAATCGCATGCTAGAGGAAAATAAACTGTTCTTCTTACAGGAGGAATAAATTAACCTTATCAAAGTGCTTCAACCTTAGGGAGAAAAGTATTAATATGCAAGTCCATTTGAGATACCAAGGCTCATACACCTGACGGGTAAATTATTTGAAATAAGACAATGAAAACAACAGTAGTTCGTTTACGGTCCATAATAAAAGTTTACTTGAGATTTCAAAAAGAAAAAAGTTGGAGTTTTTCAAAAAGAATAAATAAATAAGTAAGTATGGATAGAAAGAAATCAAGAAAGAATGAAAGAATAAAAGCAAATTAAGCAAGCATTTAACACTTGAAAGAAAGTTCAAGCATGTTCGAAATATACGTTTTGTATGTTTTCAATGAAAACATACAAAAGATATGGCCTCAAAATCAGGGAAACAAGATACTTACTGTAATAGGATCTTCAAACAACAAATGTATTTTTACAAACTTAAATAGGAAACATCAAGTTATCATTACCCGATTACGAATTGGACATGCAAAGATGACACACTCCTATCTGATCACCAAAGAAACTCAGTCGCAGTGTTCAACATGCAAAATGCCATTGACAGTTTCCCATGTACCCGCAGAATGTCAACGTTATAACCCACACAGGAAAATAGATAACATCCCAAATAATGTTAGCTGCCTTAATGATTCAACGATGTATAACAAGATTATAATGTTCTTGCAAAATATACAACTGTATAATGAAACTTAAACAATTGCAATATAATTATAACTGTTCTTTAATTGTATTGTTTACATAAGAAAAGTATTATCTGTTTATTACCAAATGATATTATGGATGTATATTCCTACAAATCTATTAATGCTCGATCACCACTGTATTAATGTAAGAGTCGCGAATAGACCTTTGTGAGTTAAAGCGACTTAAAATAAATCAATTTAAAAAACATACAAGTATGTAACCATGAAATGTGGATAATAGAAAAAATGTAACAGATAAAAACAATATTCATATTTTGCTTTATCTGTAGCAGTTATAATAGACAGATATTTGGTTCTGTGTATAAAAATCTTATTGACATTTACTTAGAATAGCTACTTCCATTCGTTGTGATATACGATAAGATCGTAAGATCAAGCACTATATAATCAGCATCAGTTTTATCATCATGGTTATACAAATCAAAGTAGTACTTTCATCTCTTATAGGCTCTACTCTTTGTTTTTCCCTTTCAGATTCATAATCGTTTTTCTGATAGCAGATCCTCTTTATTTCGGTAATATTTAAACTAGTTTTTTCTTATATTTTCACATATGTAATAATACAGTGTGTTATTGAACAACACTCTGAAATTTTCATCCGCTGTAGACGGTCTTAGACAACTAATTTGTAATAGGGACATCTAGATCAATAATTAGGAAACCCAGAATCAAACATCCCAGACTTACATTTTAGAGTTTAAAGTTTCAAAAGAGCACAGACGCAATTGATTGATATCTCGCAAATCTAGTAAGTTAGAAAACTAGAATTGCGACTATTTTTCCAACAACTGCTCTCCTCTCCTAGTAGCTCAACATTGCAGTAGAGGGTATTCATGCATTTAATCTCAGCGTACTTCAATGCCCAGCTATGTAAATGCTGTTCATTGGTCATTTGCAATAAGTTTATTTCTATTTATAAGCTGTCGTAAAACATTTTAGCACATAGATATTTATATTTAGCATGTATTTCTGAGTACCAAACTTAATTATTTATATGACCCCCTCTTTACTCTTTTTATTCGTAAGTCCTAAGATGCTCTTTAGGCGTTGAAAATATTTTAACAGGTTCATTAATATGCTATATTTTAATTATTTGTGTATCTGCATTCTTTTTATATATTCTTTACAAATCCAGCGATAGATCTTAGAGTTTTAATTTCTGCTGGTTTTATTTGTTGATTATAATGTTTTAAATCCAACATTCGCAGCCATAAAACTGAGGCGGAACCACCAGACTTTTATAACACTTTAGTTTACATTTGGTTATCTCTTGTAACCCACCGTTCTATAAAATGTACAGCACCTCACAAAACTTTTTTCCGGTTAAATGTTGGGCTACGTAACACTTTTTAATGTAACAAATCGATAAATATAGACGCCATTTTTCTTACACATAGGATAGAGTGAGATGTGACCAAAGGACCGCTTATCACACTATGACAGGGATTGTCTGTACAAAACTAAATGTTTCGGTGTAAAGCAGTGGTTCCCAACTTTTTCTACCTGATGACCCCCCTTTGTAACCCAGAATATCTGATGACCTCCCCTATGTTTATTTAATTTATTTACTATTGTTGTTTGTTATGTTTTATTTATTTATTTGTTTTGTTGCTTCTTTCGAAGAACTTTATTTGGCAATAATCTGCAATCCACACTTTAGTAAAAGAGGGTTATCAAATGTAGAGCAACGCAAAACTGTAGTGTTTCAAAGGACTTGATAGCCGAAATAGAAATGTCTTTATGTCTTACTTAAATACCTAATGATGTTGCTTCCACTTGAACAATGCTTTTCACACCTACCATTTCTTATGTAATGAAAGTCGCAAGAAGAATTGAAGTGAATAAGATGGTTGAAATTATTTTTCATTAAGCAGCTTATGAATATTTGGTTTAAAACTAGTTAAGGCACATCTAAGGTCACTCGCCACGTTCAGGCGACTGCGGTATTTTTTCATTTTGGATAGTGTCGAGAATCCGGTCTCGCATAGGTATGTCGATGAGAACTGTAAGGCTTCCTTTGCCACTCTTGGATAAATAGGAAGGAAACTAAACCAAAATTCTTCCAACCCCGTTTTTTGAAACTGTTCTAGCACTCGAATCACATTTCAATTCAATTGCATCCCCTTGTATTTCATCAGGAAGTGCATGCACATAAATTGTGAATTATGATCTTTCTTATTTGCACTGCCAGTCTTTTGAAGATAAATTAGGAAAATAACTCTTCTTGAAGCCTTTCTAGGTGTTCTGATGCTAACTCTTCCCTCGTTGATATCGTACTGTTGCCTATCTAGAAGTTCATTTAATCAAGGGAATGACGAAAAGTTAGTAATGGGAGCATCCGGGCGACGCTTCCATAGCTGTGTCTTTCCCAAAATAGGCCATTATGGCATCATTAGCATGCAGTATTGTGGTGTTTCAAATTCAGATTATTCAAGTTTCAAAGAAGGAAAAATTTGTCATCAGTGAATGAATGATGAAGCTCAGCTTTCCCTTGATCAAAAGAAATAGTTCTATCTCTGATTTCAATCCATACAGCCTGCTAAGCACATTGCCCTTCGAAAGCCACCGAACTTGTGTATGAAAGATTAAAGATTGGTGTTGAGCATTGAGATCATAACATAGAACACGGAAAAGACGAATATTTACGGCACCAGACTTAATTAACTTAACTACACTGATAACTACTTTCACTGCAGTGTTCAGTTTCTCAGAAAAAAATTTGAACATAGGGTTTGTCTATGGATCATACAGTGAGAGCCAATGAGATAAGGTTTTTTTTTTCTTTGGCAATACTTAGGAAGCCAGAACGTTAACAAAACGTGGGTGGTGCTCCGTCAGTAAAAATTTCCATAACTCTGTCCCAAGACATACCATTTTCAACCAAAAATTCATTAACGGCAGAAAATATATCAGAACCTATTGATGTTGTTTCCAAGTTTTTAGAAAACAAAGTTCTTCCATTATTTTCTTCTCGTCTATAAATCGGCAGTATACTATTAAATGACACTGTTCAGCTATATCAGTAAAATTGTCACACTACAAGGCAAAAAAATGGAGACATTTTCAGTCTTTTTATTAGCTGTTCTTTCACATTCAGAGCTATTTCTGCGAACCTATATTGCACACTGTTATTGGAAAGAGGTATCTTTTCCATTTTTCGCTATCCTCTCCAAAAAAAATTCTGGTTGCTTTAAGAATGAAGGGTTTGATTAACGTCTCACCAATAGTATGAAGTTTTTTGTTTTTTGCTATTAAGAGAGAAACTTCATATGATGCTTCAATAACTTTCTCATTTTCCGTTGAAATATCCCAGTTGAGTCCAGTTTCATGCGATTTGAGGAATTTCTTTTTCCAACAACAAAAAAACTCTTTTGTTTTATTTTTCAACACCGAGTGAGCTGTTGTTATATGCCGTTCCAGATGCACATGTCGTTATGAGTCGTTACTGAGGAAATGACACACACTATGGCAGTTGGGCACTGTCTTTTTTAAACGTGAATCCATACATAATATATTCATTATACAATCTTCTTTTAGCAGACATTTCCATTTAACGTACAAAACCAATAAAGATTTACTTCTACGGAGCACAACAGGAGTAATACTGAGTTAACAATGCAGAGCGCAGAATGAAGAATGTGGTGTTTGCAGTAACTTGGTGACCAGCGAGGCAAAGCTGATGCTGCCAACTGTACAAAAAATGCACTTGCCAAACGTAATAAGAACATACAATTTTTTACTTGTCTGACCGAATGATTCTGTTTCTTCTGAGCTGTCTGCGGCCCCTATCAATCTCTCGTGCCCCCCCCCATGTTGGAAATCACTGGTGTAAAGAGAATGCATGATACTAACTTAATGCCGAAAAAAACAAAGTTCCCTATTTCGGACTAAAGATTTACGAAGCACTGTACCACCAGATAATTAAAATATTTATCATATTTATTGTTTATATATATATTGTTGTTACCCCTGTACCGCTATACACTTAATTGTGTGCAGGTACACCTCCAAGAAATTCAGCACTTGGACGTTACCGTTCACCCTTAATATCACACCCAGTGCCCTTTCTGGTAAACGCAGGAAGTTGTGTCCACTTTCTCTGAAGACCGTAGTAATTGGATGAGTAAGGATGGAACCTTTGAACGAGGTCTGCCTTGGAGTTTCAAGATTAATTACACCAGAGCGGTAAGGAGGAGTGTGTGTAATATTAATTAACTTTATTAAGATGCCCTTCATAATTTGACTGCAAATTTACACATATTGCTTAAACGTTGCAAAAGCTTAGTGTACGCAGATAAGTGCACCAAATTTGACGAGGTTTAGGTGTTTCATTAGTGGTAGTGTAATGGCATACTATATGAACATGCCGAAACGGAGAATAACATTCTAATAGCAAACATATATATTGGAAATTATACGCTAGAGATGCTCTTCGCTAACAGACGCAAACTATTGATACTGCTGTACCACAGAGCATGCAGAACTCCAGAGCAGGATTAGCTAATACACCAAGTATGTATACAGTTAACACGTTATAACTTTGCTGTAGGATATGTTTGCACTAAACATTAAACACAAAAATGTATGAGGCTTTTTAGCATATTTTTAAGCGAAAATAAATTGTTGTTTAGCATGTGAATAGGCTCAGGGATAGACAACAAGTTATGAATGATTCCGAGACTATTACTAGGAAAGAAATTGTTTGCGCTTTATTACAAACATGTTTTTAAATCATGTATTTCGTAACTCCGAGTTCCCGCTGTCAATTTCTGTCTAGAAGAAAGGGCTTTTTCTCTAAATAGGATTATGTGATATTTTCCGTAAGTCTCTAAAGTACGGATGTAATTGTGGTTCTATGTTAACAGTAACAAGTCCAATCTTTAAAATCACAATCAAACCTGGATGCAAACAACAGTAATTCTGTAGTTTCAAGAACAAAGTCGCTGATTTTAACACAATTGTTAAAGTCTTTTATAATCAGAAAAAGGTATACAGTACCCTTTCCATAGTTCGAATGACATAAATATCTCTATATTTTCTAAAGTAAAGGAACGCAAGTATATATCTGTATTCTGAAAATAAAATTCAACACCAGAACTTGTATTTGGAGTAGACTTAGAAATAGAAGGTTTTAAAATTCTCCTGTTTTTAATCAAGGGTTCTTTTACCCCAACAATATAAACACCCCTTTCTGTAGAATTTTTCTATAACAGCATTTCAAAAATTCTCACGAAATCTAAAAGATGCTGATTTTGGCATAACTTCCATATCTTTAACTATTACCATGTAATCCAGAGGAATCTACGGTAATATTGGCAGGCTTAGCGTTGTTCTGGGTTTCCGCTGCACTAAATTAGACACCTCTAATGTGAATCTTCTATTATCGTATTCATAGAGGCAAACTACGTCTACCTTATAGTGTGACTCATCTCTGAAAACACGATGCAGAACGTTGTTACTGTGCATACGTAGCCCCTAAATCCTGCTTTTTCTTTTCTTTTTCTCCTTTTTTATATAAGTAGGACCTATATGTTGTATCAACTTGACTACAGAGGAAAGGCAAACGAGGTTGTACAGTATTCTCTGGACTAGATGCTTATTGAAGAGCTGAGCTCTTTACGATTGGCTGAAGGAAGAAAATGAAGGTTAATAATTAATTCCAAAGCAATTAAAAACAAAACAAAGGTATGTCTAACAGTATAGGGATGCAGGAATCTTCCATGATGCAGGCACAAATAAGAGTGAAACCCCATTTAATGTACGTTTTCTTATCATGTGTCCTGCTTATCAGTTTACATGCGAAATGTCAATCAGTAAGAACAACATAACCCTTTTTCTCTAAATATTTCACTACTTCTTTTTTATTTGTGGAAAACATCATAGAATGCACTAATTACACATGGTTCAAAACATATATTCCTATAACTTCCTGTTGCTATTTCTCTTCGGAAGGTTAAACTTAAAGCACAGGTAATGGCAGTAGTTTCAGTTTTTGTAGAGTCTTATTAATTGAAATTTCCTTTTTAATTTTAGTTATATGTTATTACAGTGGAAACAATACTTATATCTTAAATATATTTTTACAAATAATATTGCATCTATCATTTTCAACTCAGAATTCTTTTTTGTTTCCTTTTCAGAAGGATGGGAAGTATTATTACCTTGACAAAACTCAAACACAAAACTATTCCTGAAATGTAGCCAGAATTAAACAATATCCCTTAATATAACGTGGTAAACCAATTACGTAGTATTATGCTACTATTGATTATTATAGAGCGTCAAGTTATATTATCCAGTAAGGGATCTTGCCTTAGGCAACAATGTTCCCATTTTTAGGAATATTTTATGTTTCGGAAATGAGAAGTATCTATAGCATATGCTAGTTTTGCTTTGTTTTCCTAAAGTAATTATCACACCCATACACTGCACAATGACTCATTTTAAAATTGGAGCTCACAACAGCGAAAGAAAGGGCTATCAATCCAGTCTCTATAACATCATAAACGTCCCATTTACGTACATAAAACATAATAATATCAAGAGTGTTTGCAAGCAAGTGACGTCATCCTCACTGGCGTAATTCCACCCACCATGCGCAGTCCGACACCTTTGCTATGATTCACCATGCTGTTTACAAACTTAAACCTATGTCACAAAGAATAGTGTGAAAACTCGTTTTCTTAGAGTTTGGCAAGCCTGTATTTTTTTCAAAGAAGATGTGCACCTTACAGCGAATTACACTTCTAACAAACTCGTCGCATTCACCTTACACTACTGGCTTTTCTGGTTTGCGGTTTCTCCCAGGTGTTCTGAGCCGGCCGTTTTCACTATTTCACTGCGTGAAACATTAATGCTTGGCACTGAAACACCGGTTAACTCTGCTGACAAATTAACTGTGTCCTCAATTGTTAACGTCGGATACGTTTCACACAACTTGCAAAACGCATTCAATATAATTTGTTTTCCACCACTTTTTAACAGTGTATGTTTCACATATTGCAAGGAAGCGGCCATGTTGTACAAATTGAAAGTCGCACTACCTTGTTCTTTTAACTGTGCAAGGTGTGCAATCAGAATAATGCATTGAATTGCTTTTACATTTATGAAGCAAAGTGCAATTCCATATATCGTATCATTTGACTGTTGTATTTTTAATAGAGTGGTATTATGTTTCGCAATACATATAAGCAAAATGTGAAATATGACAGAATCATGTTTTCCTTCCGCAACGGTTACAAGAATGAACCAGCCAATAGCATCGACTTACACACGTGCTTTTGTTTACATCGCCACATGAGCTTACAGCAGAGCCAGGATACTATTATGTTTCTGTGTATTCAAACTCTGTGGTTTATTTTTTTTGAAAATATATGCAAGTTTCTTTTCTCCATTTTTACTTTGAATTGATTTTTCTGTGAATGACATTTTCTGGCATGTTCTGTTTTTCGGAAACTACTGAAGATAACTAAATTAAACTGTAGGACAATAAAGCGTTCTCTAAGTACTAAGTACTTTTTAATTAAATAACTGCTAATAAAGTTTAACCAAAATATGGTATAATTATGAAAATAATTATATTTTTCTTAATAAACAGAATTTGTTGTATAAGATTATATCAATGAACTAAGGAATCATGCATTCTAAATCCTCTACAAATTTCAGTCTAATATCTTAAATAGTTTCTGAAATGATGGGCCATAAATTTAGCATGTTTAACATTGGCGGGACAGAGATTTTAATTTTCTCTTATCTACAAATTTATACACCTAACTCCGCCATGATGCTCATACCGGTAATAATAGAACATATATAGATTTGAAACTAGGATATTCGTTTGTATGCGAAGTTTGGATGGAGGATTTGCGTATTTCTCTTTGTCCTGTTTTAATGAGTACGTATCTACTTGCCCCAAAAATCCATATTGGCATATTTTATTTCCAATGTTGGTACGTATAATTCCTTCATTGTAATATTTCATTCATTCGATGCAGAAAAGCCACATACAAAATTTAAAAGTTACTTTGTGAAGATGGTTTTAAGAACGGGTAAAACCCTAAATTCACTGTTGATAAATCTTTGTTCGTTAGAATAACTATGAATAACATCCCTTATCTCTAGCTTTTCAATGGCCTGTTGAAACAGGTATGAGTAAATGTGCTGCCGTGAATATAGAAAATGTAAAGAAGACCATCAGTCAGGATAGTCGAAAAGTTGGTCTACGATAAGCACAACACTTGGCTACTATCCTGTAAGACTGCTATCAACATTAAATGTTTCAGTAAAAACGTAATTATTAAGTAAGGTGTTAGCATCTATTCCTTGAAGTATACCTACTATGTATTTAGAATTTTTTCCGATTCTGCTGTCTCACAGCTGAACTTATCAATCGATTCCGAATAAAATGCGGATTATCTTGCATTTGATCTTCAGGGAGATACAGAATAGCTGTGTATTCCGATAATTAATACGAGCATTTAATACAATCATTTTTTAAAATTCAGCAGGTATTTTCCTATTCTCTATCAACTTTCGGACGGAAGTTTGTTAGCCTGCTAACATTTTTAGGTAAGTTCAACTGTAACTTAAGAGGTAACTGAATAACTTAAGAAACAAAATGTACAGAGCTACAAGGACCCTAGAGAGGAAACGATATTTTTATCGAAGTTTTAAAAGATTGCTTCAAATTAAAAATGGAATTTAAAAAGATGTCAAGACATTACGTTTTAGAAGCTTGTTTGCATTTGGTAACCGTAAAAATACCCCGTACTTGTGATAAAACAGTATCTTCGGGCTATGTACACTTCAAAATAGTTGGTGGATCAGTGTAATACGAGCTTAATGAATATCTTATAACTCCATTTTATACAATTTTACAGTAGAAAATTTCGAAACGTTTGCATCAGCTTGATTCACACCACTTCCAAAAAATATTTACACTAAGAGAAAAAGAAATACGGAAAATGGAACTTTACACCTCGTTAGGTATTATAACACATTCTACCAGCATAGGTATATTAGAAAAATTCTAATATTGAGCCTACAATTACTACTACTACTACTACTACTACTACTAATAATAATAATAATAATAACAACAACAACAGAACAGCATTTGTTGAATTCTTGAGCACTTAATATTTTTTAAATGCTGCCTTTTTTATGATTAGCGCAGACTAGAAAATTTGAATTCTGACGCAACTGTGAAAACAAAATAGTATAATATTCACCTTTGTGGAATACCGTGTAAACAACAATATGCCTAATCAAATCTCCAACGCAGATAGTAATTATTTAATCAAAATAAAACATCAGTATACTGTGGAACAAAGTATATATCCATTTCCTAAAATAAGCCATTGTCTTAGTTGTATCGAAATCAAACTTTGCCGGTGGCTCGACCGCAAACTCGCGTCGTTCCTAAATATCGTAATTTATTTGTCAGATGCATAAATAAGTTTTGTTGCTTGCTATGTTGAATCCATTAATTTAGTTTTGAAATAAATAGTGTAATTAGGTCCAGGGAAGCAAGCACAAATTAACAGTGAAAACATGTTTCTTAGTTATTAGAAAAAGGTTTATTATTGGCGATCTGTAAAGTAAAAGTGTACCTTTGTGACCGTTATTAGTGTATTGTATTTATATGCGATAGAATATGAAATAGGATCTAGATCTATATTGAAATTAAAATGCTGATTTTTCTGATTAATTTAGCTATTACTTAATTTTAAACATAGCTTCCCATTAATGCCATTGTATTAGCTAAGTTCATGGAGCTAATGAAATATTCGTCGGAGAAAGTTGTGCCGGATTTTGTTAATCTGCCACATATTTTGTTTTCTCGCGTACGGTTCGGTATATTCTCACAGTTTGTTGGCCGTTTCTCAGCCGGGGGTCAGTCTTGCTGTCCCTGTCAATCGTTTGTTTGTGGGTGACTCTGGTGTTACGGTCAGTTTTTCCAAAAAAATCAGGCATTGAGTGGGTTAAATAGATAAATAAATAAAATATGTTGCACATTACCCTGGTACCTAATTCATAAAAACTGGGCGTATATCATAGATCTTTACATTTATTTAAAACATTTTCTACTTCAATACCAAGTCATGTTACAGATTTAAGACAAATTTAAAACTAAACTAATAAAAGAAAAACAAAGTAAAGTAAAATAAAGTAGTAAAAAATTTCAAAATAATGACCAGTAAATAAGTAACAGATACAAATAAAATAACAAACAATACACTTCAATTCTATAATCAAAGCTAATAAATACAAATAAATTAAAAAAATTAACATATCAACTTAAAAGTAACTTAAACAAAAGTTTTTTTTAAATATTCTATGAAAATAACAAACACAATTAAAAACATATAAATTTTCAATCAAATTCAATTAACAAACATACAAAAAGAAAAAATACACCCATATAACACACACACTTAAAACATGAAACCGTATATATTTAATTCTCTTCCATCACTGAACAACCGTTGTTATTATCCTTCATATCAATAAATATTATAAAGCTAGCTTAATATCACTCATCCACATCCATCTCACATACTAGAATTAAACAAATACGATTATTTTTTTAATTACACTCTTACATTTTACTATATATTTCAAAATTTATAATTATAAACTCACACACTAAATCCTTCTTACACATACAAACATATAGCACTCTCACATAAAATAAAAACATATATATATATATATATATATATATATATATATATTATAACTCCTAATTATTACATTCAATTTCACTTATATCACATACAACCATTCTAATTATTCTTCACATCAATAACTATGCTTAACTTTCCTATTTATTTACAATTTCCCCTTCCAAATCATAATACCAAAAACATTTTCTCTTTAAACTACAAAATTACACTAAACATTTACACTAAATATTTACAATTATATAAACTTAATCTATATTTACATATTTACACATTTTCTCATTTTACCTGTAATATGCATTTTAATTAACTATTTATTTTTACTCTATAAATATTGAGTGGGCTATCGTACGTCGTCCGGCGCGGTGCGCGATCTGATAAGTTTTCTCACATCTTTCTTTTTTTTCGCGCAATGTAACCTCCTTTGGCATCCGTATTTCTGACCGTTTTCTTTGTTTCTGCTGTATTCGTGTGACTGCTCTCTTTGTGACCTTTAAATTTTTGCCGGAACTTTCATGTAATTTCAGAATTACTAGTTTAAAATTGCATTTATGGTTTTTTTAATTTTTAGTGTGCTTAATGTAATTAATGGTTATCAATGTAAACGTTTATCAACATGAAGCAATGAGTTTCTAAGCCAATATATGTCCAGTTATGTAATACTAATTCCTATCTCTTAATTTATTGTTGCGGCAAGAAGATCATAAATACTCACCAAGATGCCTCAAGATTAAACTTTATAAATCTTATAATTGTATTTAGGTTTGCTCCAGATGCATTTGCTATGAGGCGGAAATATATTTTCTAATTTAAATTTTCTGTGTTTTTGTGACGTCGTCTGGGTGAGTTTTCCCCTCCTAAAAGATGATTGTAGCAGGGCAAGAGGGCGGTGTAAAGTTTGAAAGTAGTTTTATAATAATACCAGAAACTTAAAGTATGAATTATAGATAGAGACAATGTTAAGGAAAATACCGAACTGTTTTATAAACATTAATGTCAGAATCTCATAAGTGACGAAAGCAATGATTATGTGGTTTATCGATTAACACATCATGCTGGCTTGAATGCTGTTGAGAAATCCTGCAAATGAAGGCTGAAGAGCAGAAGTTTGTCAAGGATGAGAAGCAGCATTGCAGGCATGCACATTCACAAGGGCACATAATGACAACCCTGAACCTCTCGCACCCTCACCTTGGGGGAAGTACAGTAACGAGCCATAAAATAGCCGTAAGCTCTCTTCTGCTCATAAAACTACTTGACAAGGCATCCCACCAACTGGCGACACGCTAAGGCAAAACGCTTTAGTAGTCTTGAGGTTACTTGGTGTTGTTTCTGATGTCGTAAAATGGGTAACTACTCTATAAATGCTAACCACAGAATGAATGTCTTTACTGGATGAAGTTAACTTCGCTACATTAGCAACCCCATGTCTCCTCGTTGAAGCTTCATTGGTATGGAAAGATATCACTTGCAGACTACCAATGAACATTCCTTGAATTTTACAGCAGAGAAAAGAAGATTTATGAGGTCATACACGGTGTTTCCGAATCATCGTTCACTTTGTTCGAGTAGGCAACTGAAATAATAACATTAAGGATGGTAAAATATCTAAGTGTTTTATCACTGTATTACGTAGGACTACTTGCTGAAAAGCATTCTGATATTGCTAACATTGTCATCGCGTGTATTAGGTGTACCAACATTTAGGTATAATTGTTACATCAATATGGTATTATGTACTTCGTATAGTAATATAATATTTGGAATATGAATACTAATGTAGCACAACAATAACAACTATAATACGTCCCGTTCCTCATGAATCAGACGTCTGAAGGTTACCTGTTATGTAGCTGTTTTGATCTACATATTCACAGCTGTGGTTTGTATACGAATGGAGAAGGCGGCGGGTTCCTAACGAAGTGATTCAGAGCTTGACTCCCGCTCCCGTCTGCAGTTTTATACCTCAAACACACCGTGTATGTCCGGGGCTACAACTCGTAACTGATTAAAACTTGTATCACCCCTGAAACCCGTGCACCATACAATCAATATTAATTGCGTGCTGTGGACAGCTACATGATGTAATCTCAAGAAGCGGACGGGCATTCTGGAACACCGTGTTATGTATTTGTATGACATTCTTGAGAAACTTGCATATGTCGTAGTATAATAATTTGGTTTATGTATCGCGATGAAAGTATAGTTATCTTAGTGTCAGCTGCGTTATAAGAAAAACCTTCGAAGTTTATCAAGATCTCTACAATTCTGTAGAGCAGGAATACAATTTAAACAGTTGCTATATTTTGGTGTAAGCATTAGTTATACACAAGCAAAAGACTACTATTCGACCACGCTATAAGTGCGCGCGGTGAAAATAGGAACTAAATAGTTACGGAATAAGTGGGCGGGGCATCGGAAGTATAGTCAAGTAAAGAAAACATTCGCAGTTCTGATTTACATTTATAGCGAGGCTGAGGCCTGCAAAATGTAATATTATTTTCGTTGTGCAACTGTACATTTTCCTATCGCCTTACCCCTCACTCCCCTCTGATCCCAAGCCTTGAAAACATGGGTATTGTCAACAAAACACTGGCGCCCTCCTTCAAGCGCACTCATATCGTGGCCGGCTAGTATGTAATGACTGAAACTAGTGAGATCAGATTCTAGTTTCGTATTGGTTAAACTTATGCCCTTATTACATGGCAACTATGATATTTACAATGTCTTAATTTTGTATTATTGCTTATGAATTGTATGAAGGATGTGTTTCTATGAAGTTAAAGAGTGAATTTAGTTATTAAAAATTTGGGAGATACAATAATAAATTAGTAATCGAAACTTGTCTGCACTTCATAAAATTTATACAACTGTGTGCACAAAGCCATATTTTCATAGTATGCTGCCGTTCCTTCGCCCTATAATAATAATAATTAACAACAAACAATCAAACAGCTGTAGTGATGCAAAGTTGGCTGTTCTCTATAATCTGCATTTATAATAAATACGGTACAGCAGTAAAGTCCATTCTAAAAAAACATTTTTCATTGATCACGAAAAAGGTTTTAAAGAGATTTATATTAACATTATATACTGCGTATCTATGCCTGGTAATGGCTACAGGAAGTTTTATGATTCCAGCTTACAGCTTATTTTTAGAAAGTCGTCCTACCAACCACTAGTAGGTGCTTTTGTAGAATAGCTGTCTCTCTATTTGTCTATAAGCAGCAAAGGCTAAAACGAAAAGATCAGAAAAAAATACATATTTCACTCTTCAGTCAGAATCCGTTAGGATGCAGTAAGGTCTTATCTTACTGCATATCCCAAAGAAGCCTTTTTATAGTACTTTCTCAGAAATAACTCTAATGATTTTGATTTCAATACCTTAAGTTTAAAATGGTGGTATTACAAAATGCGAATCAAAATATTCTGTAAATAACCTATGAAGCCCAGTTTTCACTCAACTCATGTAATTAAAACAAAAGTTTAAAACAGGAAAAAGTAAATATTCATTAAAATGTACAACTTGTGTCAAATAATTGTTTCGCAGCATTAACCATTTACAGAATGTTCAATGTTGTATTGTTATACTTTGCCAGGTCTACTATGGTAAATCATTTATACAATGTAAATATGCCATACAGTTTTGTGAAAAACAGATATTAAATTCAAAGCAACATACTAAATTAAATATTTTTAAACACTGTAACAAACTCCATAACAGCTATCTCTCAACCAGGTAAAGCATGCCCATCGTGTAGTCACCACAACTTTTGAGTTGCCCAAAAATATTTCCTAGTCTCGTAAATATGATTTTGAGCCCATTGGCTACTCTTATTTAAATGGGAATTGGAATTGCTTGACTTTTTATGCTTTTGACTTTGTAACTCCGTGCATAAGGGCGTAGAGTAGGTACCAGACACGGAAAATGTGGAGTCCAAATAAATCGTGATCCCCTGACAATCCTCCCAAATTGGTATCCGGGTAATCTCGTGAGAATTGAGGAGGTTCTATTCTGCTGGAAAATTATAATTTATAAAATATCATCCTGTTCCAATTGTGGATTCCACGAAGGTCAACTTCATTGCCCATCTAAGGAATATATCCGGCTTGCAGGGCTCTTGAAATCACGTGCGTGCTATGAAATATACTTGGCGCGGTGTTGCGCCGCTGTAAAGCGTGCTAAGCGTATGAAGCGTGTCATATGGAGCATAGTTGAAAGAGGAATGTCATTGTTATGTGTTGCTGTGTATTAAGGATTTCATTCAGTGTAATGTTTCGAATTTAATATCTGTATCGTTTTCCAGGCTGTGGTTTATGCAATCCTAGCCAGTGTCATGGAAAGCATTAAAAGGAGATATAAGAATAGAAGTGTTCTTATTCTCTGACAGTCAAACTGCTCTTAAAGCACTTGAATCACCATCAATAAAATCAAAGTTCGTCTCAGAATGCCGGGAATCCTTAATGACACTGGCTGAACACAATAAAGTTCAACTTATGTGGGTGCTAGGACACACAGGTATACCAGGCAATGATAAAGCAGATGAAGCAGCCAAGATTGGCAGTAAAATCTCATTTTTTGGTCCGGAGCCTGTACTGGGGGTGCCCTACAGACCAGTGAAACAGGTTATTAAGTGCTGGGCTCAAGCAGAACACAAGAACTACTGGAACTCCATTGAGGGTTGCAGACATTCCGAGTTGTTTATTACAGAACTGGATAACAGCCAGGCAAAGTACCTGCGTGGTCTTAGTAGAAGAAGACTTGCATGGGCATCAGGATTCATTACAGGACACTGTGCCCTAAAGTTTAATCTATACAGAATGGGATTGTTTAACACCCTATCTGTAATAGATGCCTAGAAGGAGATGAGACTGTTACTCATCTGCTATGTGATTGACCTGTTCTTGCAAATCAAAGAGCAAGTAAAGATAGATGAACTATCGAAAGCCTCAGCTAGCAGTCTGGTTAAGTTCATAACGAGCAGCAGACTACTTAACTGATGAAAGGGGGGATGCGCAATAAAACTTTAAGGTCGCAGTGCTTGGGCATAAAGCCCACCCTTTTTTCAAACTAGAACTAGAGAAACTAATATCTGTATCGAAACTTTATTATCAGTCTGTATTTAAAAATGAGAGAATTCAATTTTATATGAGCTAAAGTCAAGGAAGGTGTTATTAGCATTTGAGTGCGTCTCTGCACTGTATTTAAGTTAATTCGTATTTGCCTAATTTTAAAGAATTTCTAAGCATCTCCAAAATCTGTATCTGCATAGTTCTAGAATGTTTTGTGGAAGCTTCCATAGGCTACTGTAAAAGAGAGCCTTCTCGCATGAGGAATCAGTCAGCTAAGTCGGTCAGAGAGCGAGTAAGAGTTGGGGAGCGCATTTCTGCTGCGACGTCAAGTAAGTTCTCCGAGTGAGTTGCTGAAGACTGCTGTGTCGTGCAACAAGTGCTACTGCGGAGCGAGAGATTGCAGAAGTATTGTGTTCGACTCCCCTGCAAGTTAACCATCCGGAAGAAGCGGCTACGTCACGAAGAAAGTGAAGTGGCGGGGAAATAAAACTAGCCCATATTAGTGAAGTGACCGTATGAACAAAGTGAAATCCCAGTGAAAGTTGAACCAGAGCAAAACAGTGGCAGTGAGAACTGAGAAAAGTGACAGTTGAAAAACAGAACAAAGTCACATATGAATGTAGTTAAGCATTTATCGCTGTGACTATGCGGTACAGCAACGTCAAATAGTGATTAAACATTAAAATTCATATTATAATCTTCATCAACATACTGCTTTAGGTTTTCTTGAAAGAATTTAGGGATAAATTTGGTTTCTAGGTGGAAAACATATAAATATATTTATTTTAAAATCGGTTGGAGTTGAGTAGTTGTGATGTGATGAGTATATTGTTATTGAGCACGTCATAATGTACATGGATTGATGGGAAAGAAGTCTCCTCAATTCGACAGAAATTAGCTTGTTCCTACAAAAATAGTTTTAGGAACCCGCATATAATCCCAATATTATTTTCTGCAAAATAAGTGTTTTACTAGCCATTTGATGGTTACCGTAACTTAAGTGACTATACAACATAAGTAAATAGTCCTGGTACAAAGTTTTAATGAGTATTCAAAGCATTATAATTTATATATTTGGTGAGCTGTAAAACGTAACTTCTGCTTGTAAAATGGGTTGATCTTGTACTTCTTTAATGATCTGGTAGTCCCGGATATTCTAACTTGTAATTGTACGATTTGAGTTTACCGCGCTGAAAAAAATCAGTTGGTAGTATCGTGTCTGCCTGGTATGGCAGGAATAATTTTTGGCGGGAACTTTATTCCACATCATGATTATTACTGAATTCTACAACGCGTGTTGCGCTTTAGAATCTTGTTAAAACCTTATTTTAATGTACTTGGTTTGTGCGGTGCATTTTAAGTAATTTAAAATATGTATAACTCAGTTACTCCTTTCCAGGGCTTCTTATGTGAATTAGAATAAGAATGATAATAATCATTTTTACTGAAAGGTGATTTATTTTCTCACGTGCAATGCGAATGATAAAATGTAGAGCAATAGTTGCCTTTATGAATCAGTTTTACTCACTTATAATTTCATAATTCTGCTTGTTGATTCTTTATATTTGTTCAACAATTAATTATCAATCATCTCTTGCACAACAATTAATATAACTTGCCTTGCAAACAAACATTTGAATTTAGCGTTGCTCAAGGCGTCTTCTTCTTTATGAAAAAGTTTGTTTAAATAACTAATAAAAAAGTTGAATGTTGTTTACTTATCCTACCTTGCTTGCTAAGCATAACAAAATAAATTAAAATTTATCTAAAAATACTAAATTTAAATAAATCACATATTAATATAAATAACACGTTAACAATCAAATTCATTTATAACATATTTCAATTATGATTTCCTTTTTTGCTGAAACTTTTATGTCATATAATGTTTAAAATATTGCGAATGCAATGTTTTTTTGCCGTTTCTTTATAACGTATTTCCCTTTTACATTATTCTTGTTTCTTTTTCTTTCTCCCTAATAATTAATACAAATTTAATTGATTTTTCACAATATATAAGTACTTCTTCCAAATATTTTATATGTTGTATTTTCTAATAATATTAATTCATAATTATTACACAACGTATTCAAAATGAATTTATATGTATGAATCATTGTCCAACTCTTGGATTTGTAACTTATTAACTACATCCATTACTTTCATTTAAAAACTGCGCCAGCTGGTTTCCAACAAAGTCAGCACGAGTACTGCAAATCAATCCAGCCTCAGTATAAATGTATAGAATATTAGCAAACAATTTGCAGTCATAATTAGACTATTTAAAGTAAATCGTGCATCAGTTGTATTTACAAGAGATGTTTCTAAAGTATGGCCCGTTATGCAATAAAATAAAAGCTACTCAAAATTTGTGTTAATTAATTCCTTATACCACTATATATACCTTAAGCTTTCTTTCAAATAGTTTTCATAGTCAATTAAATTCTGATTTTGGTGTAGACTAAACTTTAATGTCTTCTCCTAACAGAACTTTTTCGCCATTCCATAAAACAATTGTACCGTTTCTGAGTTGCATTTTTCTGCGGCAGAAGTAATTGAGTTACTAGTATCGTTGGTTTCAGTAGAGGGATTCAAACCAGTGATCCGAAAGTCAGATATTCTATCAGAACTAGCTGCAAGAAAACACATTATTGTGAATCTTCAAGCTAACGTGATGTTAACTAAAAACAGACGACTCCTTATTTATGTCTTTCAAGAAGATTTCGTACATGTACGGTAGATGTTCCCTAAGAGATTATCACAGCCTATTTTGAATAAAGAAAATTTTAACTCCAGAAACAGCTCTATGTTTCCTACATGATCTGGCGGCGGAAGTCTGTGACAGGTTCTAAACACTTATGCTGCGATAAGACAAGTATTTGTAAAACACTGATAACTGACAGAAAAGTAGTGTAAGATTTGAAGGCGTGGCTAAAACATAAATTATCAAAAACTATTGCAAAACGGATCTTAGCTTTAAAATGCCCCTCGTATTTTAAAATACAACTGATGGAACTGAGTTTATTGGGCATTGCGCCAATCATTTACCTTAGACCATTAAGTTTAATGTATTTAACGGTAACAATAGTACTCCAAACATTCGTTTACAATTGCTAGGTCATTAGGAAAATAATAATTCACCAATGTTGATTGAAAGATCATTAACATATACTTAAATACGGGCTAAAATAAAAATACTGCGCAATACTGCAAAAACAGACCTAAAATGAAAGAAGTTACCATTGTAACAAAATGTGTGATACCTCCCTTAGGATAAGATTTTAAGAACTCAATACTAATATTATTAAAACCATACCTTCTCAAGAAAATGCAATGGTGTATTAAATGCGTTAATAAAATCATAGAAAAATCATGTAGTAGCATTGGATTTTTTAAATTAATAAAATAGTTCCAACAAATGTTGATCTGAAACCGTATTTATTATCGAATAAATAGTTGTGCCCATAGTAGCTGGTAACGACGCGGTTATTAATAAAAGGAATGGACGGGAACTCACATATATTATTATGAATGTATTGTGTCATGCTCTTTATTATTATTTGAAAATACCATTTGTATAATAATATTTGCATAAAGTATTTGTATGTTATAAAATGACAATTAAAATGTTTAATTGTAAATGAGAGAAATAAAATGAAATTAAATAACGTCAAAAGTGAAATACGTTATATAGAACGAAAGAAAAATGCCAACATTACATTACATTATTATATTACAAATATTAAAAACCTAATAAATATTACAACAGGAAAAATCTGAACTGAAGTATGTTTTAAAATGAATTATAATTGTAAATATGTTATTTGTATTGCTATATGTTTTATTTAACTGCAAGAAATTGTAAATTAAATGTATTCATTTCGTTATGGTTAGCAACCAAGCACAGAAAAGTAAGCAACATTCACTTTTTCAACAACTGCAAAAAAAAAATACTCTAGAAGACGACGACGCTTTCTAAAAAGCTAAACTGTCATCGATTCGTAAGGTGAATTATAGTGTCTTGTATACAACAAAGGGTAATTAATTAACTGTTGAAATACAGAAGAAAGTCAACAATCATTATTTTAAATAATGTAAGTAATAAATTGTATTCAGAAAGATAACTACTATTCTTCGTTTAAGCATTCACATTACCCGTGAAATAAAATTCACTTGTTAGTGAAATTAAATTACTGTAATTATTATTTAACTTATAAATACGGGAACATGCCCTTGAGAAGAGTCAATTGCTATAAACTGAGCTGTACATATTTTAAATAATTTAAAATACATCAGATAAATAAAATAAAGTGCAGTATTAGCAAAAATATTACGAGTAATACACGATGTGTATCTTCCAACAATAACTAAGTAAAGAAAATTTCTGCCAAGCCAGGCAGATATGTATACTACCAACTGCTTTAATCAGCGCAGTAGATTCAAATCGGGCAATCCAAAGTTACAGTATCCGAGACTACAGATCATCGATCCAGAGATCAACCCACCAGCTTCGGAGCTGACAAGGGCAGGTAAACCGCTTCATAGCAATATATCTTGGAGGATGTAGGAGTTCATGTAAATTGCTAATGGATAGAGAAAGCTAAGTGAACACTTCATCTGTTTTCAAAGTGCACTATAGTTCTATCTGGATGTCATACGGCTTCCTATTCTTTATCATTTTCTTAAGCCGAGATTCATTACGATGAACGTGAACGTAACGCAACTTAATGCGACGTAACGTCAAAGTCTAACACAATGTATTAAATAGAGCTATATAAGATTGAGGTAACCGACGTAACTTAAAAGTTTGACAGAGTCAAACGTTTCCTTCCCATTACTCAAGTTTAATATCACATGGTAATTAGAACCAATTAGCATGAAACAGTGGCATATGTAATAAAAGAACTACAAACCAATCTCGTTATGTTAAGCGCATGCTAATTAGACCTTTAGTTTAGCAGAATTTCTTAACTTCACGTTACGTCCCGTCACGTTAAGTAAAGTTCATCGTGTTCCCGGCATTATTCCGTAAATACGGAGTAAGAAACAATAAAGATAGAAAATAAATCGCGTGATGACTGAATACAAAATATAAGAACTGCATTATGGTCGAAGAAATGAACGTGGTTGGATTGCATTAAAGGACTTTTCTCTTCAAATACCTTTAGCTACAAAAGTGGGGGAGATATAGTACTATCTGCTAGAAATTCTATTGTGACGTAAAATAGATTAATAAAACCTGTCGCCCACAACCCTAGTTCTGAACTCTTGCCAAGGTTTTAAGCTCCCAATACTAACCAAGAGTAAGCACCCGACGTTTACCCTTCTCTGTCTGGAAACTACTATACACTTTCCTTCTTATCCCGTTCTCCTTACTTTTTTTCTCTGTTTTCCTTTTCTTATGCTTTCACTTAACATTTCCTTATAAAGCTATTCCCCTTAGAGATGCATTTTGTGATTAATGAAACAAACAAATCTTGGCTTAAATCAGCTTAGATTAAAAACAATTTATTAGGAAACCTGAATAATCCGAAGAAGAATATACGTCACAAGAAATGTCAACTTAATACTGAGCAAAGAAATACGTCAATACATTATCTAAGTTTACCGCTGCAAGCATTTTAAACCATAGCAAGAGACATCAAATAATTCTAGAATTCATACATGAAAAGATTATTTGATCCGAAAGAAGAAACGAACAGCTGCTTCTCTGAGCCTGTGGTTAGCATACACTGGAAGTACGAGTGAGAGTATAAATATGTCTTGTGAACTTAATGCTTAAAAAGAAAACCTAAATTAAGAAAAAAGCAATAGTTAACGATTGAACGCCATTGCCAATGGGCGATTGTTCCAAAAGGCAAACCCGCTGATATGACCTTAGACATTAAAGGCAGCATATAAATAGAACCTAAAAAATTGGCACTGTCCATTCGACATATCTACGCAAGTTCTGGGTAATCTCTTGGTGTAAGATGCCAAGCGCTGCGGGTAGGAAAGCCGTGTTAAAATCAATCATTTTCTAAATAGATAAAAAAAAATCATTGTTAAAATAAAATGTTGTCCGGAGAGAGTTTCTTAGCTATGAACTTGTAAATAGGAACATTTTTTCACAGGCACTTACAAAAACGTTTGCCCCTTTTGTTCTATTTATACAGATAGTATAACCAGTCAAATCAGTGTTGAAGGAAAGGATTGATTTAAAATCGCTTATATCAGTATTTCTACTTCAGTTTGCATACTTTTTTCCTTTGACACAGACTCGCATTCAAACTTCCAGGCTATGTAGACAGAATAAAGAGTTGTTCTAATTAAAGAAACATTCCTCCACCCCAGCCAGAAATTGAACTCGTAGGCTATGGGTCTAATAACTACCGAGGCAGTGGCATTATATTTCAAATGTTGTTATCATTTGTGAGCAAAGTGTGAACAACGACAAATGCCCTGAAGTGTTGTGGTGTTGCACAGGCGCATGCAACGCTTGTCGCTCACTTTGTTATAAGCAGAAAGAATCTGTGTAGGAAACATTTTTAATTACCTGCATGGGTAATTAAGGTCAACTTTGTAACAAATAAAAACCGATTAGTTATGCAGGGTAAACCAGAACTCTACCGACAAACTTTCAGAGATTGTTTAGGGATATCTTCTGAGTATTTTGGATAAGGGACACAGTCTCTGGTGGCTCGTTACAGAGTAATTGCATTTCGTTTGGTTTCTTGCCCCAATTAGCTTTATATCTGTATTGCACTGAAGATACTGTAAAATGGTGCAAATGCTGACAGTATATGTTGTACGCCTTGCTTGTAAACAAATTATTTCCATTCGCTCACGGTACCAGCTGTTGACTGCAGTAATGCCCTCTTTAACTCGTTCTCAAGCTTACTTCCAGTACTGCTCAGTTCTGTCTATGGTTTTTCCGGCAATGTTACTTGTGCGTTAACAATGATACACAGTAGTATGGATAGGTTTACGATGAATAATTGGCCGATATGTGCCTCGTGTATCGGTTCACTGAATGCAATGCAAATGCGGCACAACGACGCTATGCTGAGTTGTTCCTGCACCGACGGCAACCACATCACAGTAATTAGGCTTCTCTACATAAGCGCCTACGAGAAAATGAACTCTTCCGTATTAGAATGGAAGAAAGTGGTCGTGCATGCCAGAACACCCGATCTGGAAGAGAATGTGTTACATGCGATTGGTGACAATCCTACCGCTATAGTCGGCGCGTTGCACGAGCTCTAAACACAAGTCAATTAACTGTTTTGAGTCACATCAACAACAATTACACCTGTACTATCCACAGAAGTACTTTTTTGGATAGTACAGGTGTAATTGCAGCCAGTGGACTTCCCATTTCGAGTGGAGTTTGCAAATTGACTCCTACAGCAATATACAGAAAACCACAATTTTCCTGCTTTGGTGATGTTTACAGATAAGGACAAGTTTACAACAAATAGCATGTTCCATAGTAGAAATAGCCATGTATGGGGTTACAAAAATCCACACTGGTGGATTGGTGTGTTGATGGTGCGTCGATTCTATCAACAGCAGTTTCCGTGAATGTATGTGCTGGTATTGTCAACGATTTTGTGATTATACCTTGCGTACTTCCTGATACACTGAACGGAGACGTGTACAAAACGCTCCTTCAAAAATGTCCTCTTTAGAAGATGTGCCGCTGAGAATTGGTTAGCTTATGTGGTTTCAACATGACGGGGCGTCGGCACACTTTACCTCGCTGTTAGGAACCATTTTGATGTACTTTTGGACCACAATGGTTTGGTCGCGGTGGTCCTGTTCCATGGCTACCGGCCCTCATAGCCATTGTGGCTAGAGCGTATAGTTTTGGCGCTCCGCCATGGACACGCGTGTTTGTGCGTGTTGTATGTGTAATTGCGGTAAAACGCTGTAAAATAAACAGTAAAGTACACTAATCATAAACTGGGTAAAGAAGGGAACTTTAAAATAAATGACCAGCTTGATCACCAGACATGGCACTAATGGATTTCTTCTGGGGGTATGCGAAGAGCCTAGTTTATGACACTCCGACCGATACTCGCATGGACCTGGTTGCTAGGATTATCGCAATTGCGGAAGTAGTGCCCAATCTCCTGGAATGCTTGAGCCTGTAAGACAGTCATTGGTGCGTCACTCTACACTGCCGTAATCGTTGTGGAATATTTTGTATAAAAGAACAATTTTGTATTTGTTAGTACTATACTGTACACAGATAGAACACACTGAACACTCTGTGTTAAGAGTGTACGTGTTTCATCTGCGGGGTGTTGCATTACTCTGTGTTGTGTGTTGCTCGTTTTGGTTATTACACATTATATAGGCTTAACAAACCGAATAAATCATAATTACATTATTACTCTGTAACGACCCGCTGGGGACCATGGGTCCCTTATACCAAAATACTCGGAAGGTATCTCTGAACAGCCTTTGAAAGTTTGTCGGTGGAGTTCTGATACAGCCTGAATATAGCTAACGCACTATTTTATCCTATTTTTTACCCTAGGCCACTTTATATTAGTTCCCGTTATTTAAAAATTTATTATTGCGTGGGATGGATCTCTGTAGAACCTCACCATGGTCGGTTTCAACAAAAGTATAGATGTTTCTAACATAACCTTTTTCTTTCCTAAAAACTAACCTTTAGTATAATATGGTATTAGAGCATACGTTGTGAAATATTGTGACGTATGAGCATTATTGCGTATGTGACCTGGTTGCCCAGATCGGATATTGCGCAAGAGTGGAGAGAATAAACCAGTTCTAGCATAGCGTAACCACGCCGAGTTAGCGTGGGTCAGTCAGTCGAGCCGAGATACTGCTAGGGGCAAGTTGTAGTGTGTGCGCGCTGTCCATACGAGCAGTATGGCGTCCCCACCGACAGGCAAGGAAACAAGGAGGTAATGTAATCCCTTTTCATCATTAAAGTCATTTGCCATCCATTTTCATTATGTGTAAATTATTATAGTACATAGTCCCTTCCCTCGCCCACACCATGAAATAATACTATTACTAGGAACATTTTGATATATTTTCATAATTTCTCTCAGCTGCGTCCCCCGTCTGACCTCGCATAATGTGAAATATAACTCTAAGATCCTTCGGTACCAGTCGCTCTACCCCCCCCCCCCATTGAGCTAGTTTGTCAAGAGGTCACGACAATATATCCGAAGACCTCAAGAGTCTGCGCATTAATGCATAGCATCAGAGCATCCGTTCTTTTCTTTCGACTTCGGTGATAGCGAAAGTCAGGGGAAAATGTAAACTGATTAATCCGGGGGCTAATGGAATGTTTAAAAATACTGACATCAACAGAGATGGTGGCTTACGCTTAAGTAGCATTTGGGTCACCCTTTTGCACCCCTGCGAAAAAGAAAACCAATAACAGCTATCTTAGATGATCGCCAACAGGACTGGTCTGAACATTTTTCTTTTTTCTCTTCCACCTTCGGTTTAACAGCTTAACTAAGTGCCTTCAACATAAGACGATAGATACCTGAAGAGAGAGACTGAAAGGCCTTCGAAACTTCACTAAAACTTAGGACGTTGCTTAATCAAAATGTGGAAAAATACTCGTTGTAGTCATTAAAGATCGGTAGCAATTCGTGCTATACACGATTAAATGCTACTAATGCCACTAATTCAGCTTATGACCTGTTTATCTATTATTTATTTTTTTAATCGCACATTACTGTCAGTCAATGGGACCGTGATTGCTGTTCGAACTCAAACTCCTTTCTGGTAATCAGTCATTCAGCCATTTGCGAGTATTTGTATGTTTGTAACGTAAAGAATGAACGGAAACAGCTGTACTGATTTATTTAATTATGCCCAAGATTATCACTTCCAGAAGATTATTGCGTATTAAAAGCTGAGTCGGCATTCTTCATTGATTTCCTTCTGTATGATTATGGGCTCAACCATTGTTAGTAGAAGGACTTTTATTGTGAGCAGTTTCAGCCTTCTCTTGTAAAATACAACAATCGCATGGTCCTTATGACCGTACATGCTTTTCCTGTCTATATAATGTAACAATCAGTGTCCAATGCTAAATACACACTTTTGGTAACTACATACTAACATAATGAAGAGATAAAGATAACAAAGAAAAAAAGAAAAAAATAATAAGCATGAATTTCAATTATACACGTAGCACCAAATATACAAAGTGCTCTGACCCTTAGCAACTCGCTCTTATGTACCGCGTCCCATCCCCTCTTCCGTACTCCAGAGCAATTAGTCTCTTTTGCCGAATCTTAGATAAAAAAAAAAAGACCCCATTTTACGTTACCCCCGTCCAACATTACATCCAAGCAAGCTTCTTTTCCTCTATTGGACTCCAGAAACTGTAGTGGTAAATATTGTCTTCTTAGCAATTCCGTTTCTCTGCACTTAGCCAGAATATGATTCCACGTTTCTGCTTCACCACAGAGTGGACATATGCTCACTCTGGTATCATCATTTAATTTCCAATGGTTATTTCGACAGTTGTCTACATCTACGGCATAATGGATTATATGCCTATTCAGCAATCCGTAGAGCCCAGCTTCTAATGTCGAGGTGAACTGCCTGGATAATAATTTCCACACAAATGTAATATCCAGTTCCTTGAATCCGGGTTCGTTTGGCCCTTATTAATCATGTCTACAGACGTGGTATTTTATAAGGGATGGTAAACTTTCGAAATAAAACGTCTGGATTTTCGTTCTCATTAAGAATCCCATTGTCTTAAAAGCATTTTTATCTTTTGTGGCTTGGAGATTGTTGCGGTTGCATCACTTTTAGGCACTAAATTTGAAGCTGTTTTAGACCACGCACGTAATGGATGCCAATTTGCGGGAGATACGTTTCTAGGAGTGTTCGTCCCACGTACGATACAAACTTTCCGGTAGCCTTCGCCCCACATTTACTTTATGTGCAATAACTATTTTAATGTTATTTATTTTAATGTTTTTATTTAAATATTATATACGTATGTATGCCTGGGCTTCATCAGTAGTAATTTGCAGAGCACGTATCTCTTAACAGGATTGGTATGGCTAAAGAATGAAAGCTTACACAAATTATAATTTTACTCCACTCCCTTTGTTAATCTTTCACATGATTAAATAATACTTCACTGATATATCCTACTATATAACTGTGGGATTATTGTTAATTGCACCTTTAACAAGCAAATTTTATATTATTCTCGCCGTAAAGAATGTTCATGTCTCACATTGAACCCGTACCGAACTAAACTGCTTGGTTACGCATTCTTGTAGTATCTACCGCTTGAATTTGTATATTTTCCCCATTTCTAGTCTCTGATTGGCTAATCCTACTCCAATTGAATATCTTTATTTAACTTTAAGCTTCTCTAGTTTTGATTGGCTATTTATAAACTTTTTTAAATATTACATTATTATTGTTCCAAGAATTATTAGTAGACTTTTTAAACTTTCTAATTTATTGTTGTCTCAAGGTTACCTTATTGTTAGCAAGTTTCAGCTTCTACTTTAATTCTGTTTGCTACGAAAAGCAGCTTGCTTCTATTCTCAGAACTCCTATATTGTTAAACTACGTAATACATTCACATAACATTATTATACATGTACATAATAAAATAAAAATAACACAATGACTGTAATATACACTTTATATATTATATTATACACATATTGCTTTAAGACGGGCTGTTATTTTATTTTATATTATATAATTAGACTGATATCATTTAAGTGTTAAAAATACTGCCTCAGGATATGTATAGTTTCAACCTTCTTTCGGCTAGAGCTTCTTCTAGACTGTCTCTCTAAATATTTGTTTCATGTAAGTGATTATGTTATTCAGATTTCCATTTAAGCTCATACACCACCCAGAATCATATTTTCAAATATATTAATTAAATTTGACCATAGGTTGGCTCTACATATACATTGAACTGTTTGAAATGTTTTCGTGTCATTAAGTTTTAAGTAGGAATTTTATGATCATATGTCAGATGTCGCACATTTGACAATGATTTCAAACAATTCATTTAAACAATAACACAATTTTAAACAATATATGCTTGTCTTAAATACTTATTAGTCAAAAAGAGATGTTGTTAAACATAAATTTAAACAATAAAGCAATTTAAAGCAATATATACTTCTCTTAAATACTTAATTCATCTTGATTTATCTGATTATAGTGTTACAAATTATCACATAATTTTCTTCTCTAGGTATAAAGAAAAATAACATTAGGGTAACCGTTCAGAATATTAAACTCTTACGTGTATAAGTAGTCTTTGGACTTAAAATCCAAAGGTTTATTTACCCGATATGTTCATCAAAGTTCAGGATATCATATGGTGACATGAAGGATTAGGTGTATCAAACGGTAAAAAAGTGCGTGGTTAATCCTTGTGTAAAATTGGTTTTCCTTGTCGCTGCTGATGCCTACACTGCACATTTTCAACGTGCTTGGTGGTGAAAAACTACAGTCATTGATTTATGAAATAATTGTAACATTTATGAAAACTTCATTAATTCTATTTATGAAGCTAAGACAGGCATTCACGACCTCTGTGTCAGAAACGGAAGCCAATTCGATAATGCAGTTGTGTTGTTATATCTGTATCGCAGGCATTCGTTAAGTAGTTAATTTTGTGTCAAGGAAATTCATGAAAGGAATGTGCCTCTGATGTAGTTCTGAAGATTATCTGGACTCAAGTTCCCAACTATGTTGCGCTTCCTTGAAATTTCAATAAAAACGCACACAGAGTACGTTCGCTAATGTCGCGATAAAATCAGTTTATAGAATTATTGCAAGTGTTCTGCTAAGGTGCACGTTGTTGACGAGTGTTAAGTGAAGAGGGGGGATTATTTTTGCCCTAAGCTCATTACATGTCTTTGCTTAAAGAGCAGATATTGTGTTGACCTAAGTGGTGTGTTATGTTAAACCATTTAAATAGCAGTATTTAGTCTTCGCGATCTTCGCGATAAAATATGCTTCAGTAAAATATTCATCTAAATTGCATACTAATAAGCTGTTTTAGTGTCCATAAATGCATATTTATCTGGCCTTGAAAATGTTCCTTTCTTTAATTGCTCAACAACAGTCTTTGCTAGTCGCATTATAGAAAAGAAAATTTACAGAAGCATACTACAGCGACACCCTCCAAGGAGTAAAATAAGAACAACTACACTGGTGTGCAAAACCTAAGGACAAAATAATCTTCGCATGCTGTGACACTGCCAAGTAACATAGCCCGATGAAACTTGAATCATACATAGAGGGAACTGCTACGGTACGCTACAGTAGGCAACTAAACGAAATATGCAATGAGACGAACAGAAATGCCACTTTAATTCATATGCCATAAGATACACTAAGTCAATACGACATATGATGACTCTCTAGATTTACAGAAACAGATAAATGTGCTTAAAACGGTGTATGGTCACCACGAATAGCAATGCATGCTCTGCATCGTGATCCCATGCTGGCCACAAGGTTGGTAAGCAGTTCTTATGGTAGGACGTTCCATTCCTCCACCAGCGCTGTTGACAACTGTTGGATGGTCGTTAGTACATCCCAGACGTGTTCGATGGGATTTAAATCGGGGGAATGAGCAGACCAGTCAATTCGCCGAATATCCTCTCGTTCCAAGAGATACAACACCTGGACTGTTCGATGCGGTCGCGCATTGTCATCCATAAAAATGAAGTCAGGGCCGACTGCAACCCTGAAAAGACGCACATAGGGAAGGGTACAGTATCACAATAACGTTGACCAGTGAGCGTACCGTGTTCAAAGATTTGGAGGTCGGTGCGCCCATGCAACATTATGCCTTCCTAAACAATAACACCCGGGCCACCAAAACGATCATGTTAAAGGATGTTCCTGGGTTCATTATGCGCTCCCACCTCTCGCCAGATGAGGGTACGTCGAGAATCACTACTTAGACAATCTGCTCTCAACCGAGAAGAGCACGCGACCCCATTCCTCGTTTGTACAATTTTGATGTTCTTGGAACCATCGCAAACGGTGCCGCCGATGTGCGGATGTCAATAGAACACAACGTACTGGCCGTCGGGCAAAGGGACCACGTCTGTGTAGCCATGTCACTGTGTATCGTGAGATTGCGTGCCTAGCTGTCCTGTTAAATGTGGTTGCAATTGCACCGGCTGTTTGGCGTGGTTCTCTTCTTGCCTGTTGCACAATGTAGCGGTCATCTGCTGTAGTTAAGCGTGGTCGACCACCATCTCTCCTTGGGACAGCAGTGCCTGTGGTTTAACAGGTTCCCCATGCAGGTGAAACAATGCTGTGAGGAATTCCAAGCTCCTGAGCAACACTCGTTAATTTCGACCTTCTTCCAGTTTCCCGATGATTCTTCCCGTGTGAAGTGATCCAAATGGTGACTCCGGGCCATGTTGCAATGAAAAACATCACTACAATGCACTGTAACAGCTCGCTAATTGCCACACACCGTCTTGTCCTGTTTCGTCAACTGCCCCGTGTTGCAGGAGCAGACCCATTTGGCACTATAGGCTTGCTACACTCACGCCATGTGACGTCCAGCTTTCAGTGTACGTGTAAGTGACCTCTGGTAACATGCTCCCGCACCTTCATCTACTTCTCCACCAAGTAATTCATTTGTTATGTTACTTTACCCATCTCGTCCTTCGGTTTTGCTCACTAGTATACTTAACACACAAGAATCCTAAAATTGCTGATTTCTAAGTTTTTGTTATAAGTAAATATTGTCACTTAATATCGTTTGTTATAACATGCCAAAACCACAGCATAATTAAACTGTTTAGAGCCCGAGAAGTAGAGATTTTAAGAATTTGGTGTCTTAAACAGGATCTTCCTCTTGACAAGCTATGTGTGTTATTCAATTGTTAATGCTAAAACATATACATTATACATCTCGCAATATATTTTATTTTGGTTTCAGAAACTGTTTACTGTGAATTGTTGTTATGGTTTGTAATTATAATCGTGTACGTAGCTTGTGGAACGCCGAATCTTTGTATACTCGTAGAATTGTTATCACTCGCTATGCTCGGGATGAACAATCCTTCTACTCGTAAAGAAATTTCCGCTTCCACCCCAAGCTGCGTAAACAACTTCTCTTAGCGTTTTTAACAGCAGTGCATTAAGTAAGCAAGCATACGTCAAATAATAATAAAAATAATCATGGTTGAGATGGTTTAGACAACCAGGAAATCGTGATATTGTTATTATTCATATCTTGCTATATTTATTTATGTAAATTCTTTGCTATCCTAAAAAACATGTTATGATTCATATTCGCAAAGGTTTCTTTCATCGGTGCCTTGAGAATATTTTACAGATTTACGAACCTGTATTGTAAATAACTATTATTGTTGGAACAGTTACTTCTACTGTAAAAACAAACGCCAGTGCAATTGTTATCTTGTTACTCGTTTGTTTATCGCAATGTAGATATGAGCTACAAAAAGCTAAGGGTCATCAAAACCAAATATTCTTCCTTTTACAGCATCAATTTCAAAGCAGTCTTTTTCTTACAACCCGTATATGTGTTATATGTTTTTCTCTTCGCAGTATTCATTGAAGATATGTAGAAGTCTTAAATATAAAACAAACTTAATTCTTATTATTTCTGCCTGAACACTTAGGATCTTATAAAGTTTCCATTTGAAATGATCATGACTTAGATTTTTGGATGAATAACTTACACTTCGTATATAATTGGCTACTCTGAAGCTAAAAATCACCTTTTAAGTTTTCTTCCTTGCTTTATTTGTTCACGTGCATTCGTTTACGCAAGAATGCCCCAATCTATAATATTATATAATATACCTTAGGAATCACTTAGAAAGCAGACTACATGACATCTTAATTATTTGCAACAAAGGTGGGGTATTCATAAATGGGATATAATCAAAAACTCGAAAAATGTCGCCTGTTATCCAATATTGTTTTTAAAAATGTTGCATAAAAATGCTTAAGAGAATCATGTTTGAGAAGTTATGTGATATATAATATGTCTGCACTATGCATATAAAATTATACGTGAACCCACGATAAGCAATATAATTCGAATTGCATAACAAGCATAAGGAGAAAGCATAAATAATTTGTGTACCGTTAAAGCTTTAATTTTTACTGACGCTCCAGAAGAAGCAGTTTTGTTATGGGCTTTCAAAGCATCACATTATATGTAAGTAGCTCAGAGAGTCGGCGAGAGGGAGGAAGGACAATGGAATGAAAGGGAATGAAAAGGAGAGAGGGGAAAGAGAAACAGAGTAGGAGAGGGAAAGAAGCAGAGAAGAATACGACATTTAATACAATAACGCGAGCCGATCTGCGGGTACCTCTAGTTAGTTAAATGCATCTTTGTAAACCAACTTGTTAGTGACAAAACACAAAACTCAAATACGAAAAGTCAGATAAATACCAAACTTGGTATTTGAATTTAGTATCTTCAAAGAATGCAACACAAAGATTTTCAAGAAAATACCCCACCCCAGACTACCCTTTGCATGGGACATTTTTCGAAAATTTTTATTTTCTCAAAAATGTTCTAACAATTTTCATTAAAATATCATATTCTAAGATATTTTTATGACAAATCAAATGTACTCCTTATATCTTGGATTTTCTGGGAATGTCCCCAAAATTCCTCTTCATTCTGAATGACTTTTGCATAACTGCTAAACTGTAAGAGTAGACAACATTTTACTACGCAAACAATGTAGATCTGGTTAAAACACAAATGTATGTCACATACATCTTTTTGTTGTTGTTATTGTTGTTTGGTCGAGTGAACCATTTCCGAGATATTTCTTGTTATTTGTTTGAATTTTCCAATACTTATACTTTTTCTCAAATGGGAATTCGTTATGGGCATGCAAAGAGAATGGAATCCTCCACATAGCAACCAGCTCTTAAAACATCTGACTATCGCTTAAAGTCTACCATATTCCCCTTGCACCTACAAGAAAATTAGCAATAAGATAGTTTTTACAAATGTTTATCTCGATTAGCATAAAGTAGATGGAAAATAAGCGTTTGTAAATACAGTTTTCACAGGAGTACAGAAAATTATATGAGTGCAACACTTCAGATTTTCAGAAAAAGGTCCGTGTGTGTGTCTGTGTGTGCGTCTTTGAACAGCATAACCTAACAACGAAAAGTCGGATCAACACAAACTTGGTATTTAAGTTAAGTGTCTTCCAAAGATGGGGTCTGAAGATTTTAAAGAAAATCCTCCTAACCTAAACTACCCTTTACATGGAACTTTTTTCGAAATATTTTATTTTCTAAAAAGATGGCTCAAAATATTTTGATTAAAATGCCATATATTAAATATATTTACACGACAATTAAGACGTATGATTTTTCTGGGAATAGCCTTTGAACTTCTTTTCATTCGGAAGGAATTTTGTATAAACGTGTATAACTAGTAAACGTTAAGCAATAGACGAAATGTACTTCCAAGAAATTGTAGATCTCTTTAAACATACAATTTATTTCAAATAAGCTTTTTTGGCATCAGCCATTTCTGAGATATCCGTTATTATTGCTTCGAATTATTCAATACTTAGCCATTCTTTTAAAGTCCTGTCAACATTCAGTTGTTTCTCGCGATTCCATTGAAGAAGTATGGAATTTTAAAGCCAACGCATAACGTTCAGTTGTTAAACATTTGAATGTCCCTGTTCCGTTTGTATGTATAACAAAATGTGTAATGAGGTTATTTCCTGCAAAAGTTTATTTGGATTAAAATGAAGTATAAAAATAATCTTTAGTAGGACTAGTTTGTGTACCTACTAATAAACGATAGAGGGTAGAAAAGTTTATGCGAATGCATCACATCAGATTTTTCTGTAGTGTGCTATATCTTTTGGTTAAGATGGAGATCTAGAAATCTTAAAAGGCAAGGGCAGAATTAATCTACAAATTTATAAGACAACGACAATATGAGACGTATATCTCTCAGGCTTTTGCTGAAAACCTTCATTTCCCGCAGATCCTAGGCAGATAATGAAAAGCCGACGTATGCTGAAAACACGCGAAAGTGCATGTTCTTCGCGGTTCTTCATGCATTAATGGAGCTTATTAGTCATATAGTGTAAATCTAACATAACTGTAACTAATCTAAACTAAACTAAATTAACCTAACCTTACAAACCTTTTTATTTTTACTTTCTCTACCACGTACATAGTAGGTAGAGAAGATATTGCATGTCACCCAAAAACTCGATACCGAGATTTCATCGGAAAAACATGTTTGAGGCCCCCTGAATCCCAAAAAATATTTTTAGAAAAAGATTCTTTCGTGTGTGTGTGTATGCGTGTGTGTGCAGCACAACTAAAAAAAGAAAAGTTGCATAGACATCCATATTGGTAGTTAAGTTCAGTACCATCCAAAGATTGAACACAAAAATTTTCCAGAAAATCCCCCTACCCCAAACTATCCTTTACATGGAACATTTTTAGAAAATTTTGATGTTCTAAAGAAATGACTCTAACGATTTTGTTTAACATATCCTGTATGTAAAGATATTTACATGTTTTGAGTTTTGGGGAAATAGCTTTGAAGTCCTCTTCATTCGGAACGAATTTTGTATAATCTTGCGTAAGCTGTAAACGTTAAGCGATGGACGAAAACGTACTACACAATAACGTGGATCCCTTTAAGACACACAATTTATTTCAAATAACTTTTTCGTGGCCTCAGCCATTTCCGAGATATTCCATACTAATGGTTCCAATTGTTCAATTCTTAGCCATTTTTTAAAATCCCTTCACCATTCAGTTGTTACTCGGGATTGCATGGAAAGAGTATGGAATTTTAAGGCCAGCATATACCGCAGTTCTAAAACATTTGACTATCACTATTCCCTTTGTATATATAACGAAATGTGTAATGTAGCTGCTTCCGGAAAGTTTTATCTCGAATAAAATGAAATATGAAAATAAACGTTCATAAAAATAATTCATTTGCCCAATAATAATAATAATAATAATAATATCTAGAGGGTATAGAAAGCTATATTAATGTAACATCAATTTTTTTTATTCAGAACTTGTTTCCTTCTAAACTGCGCTTTACCACGTGCGTATATCGCAGAATATTCACAATACTTATTTGCACTTTAGCAAAGTATGAAAAAGTAAGATTATTTACACTGAGTGAGTCAGTGCTTTATACATATTAGTTACAAACAATACAGTATGTTTATTTGTGTTACCTTGATGTAAATTTGTTGCATTAATGAATCTGGTCTGAACTTGTTTACTATCTTGCATCTGGCGAGCAGATGATACGCTGTTTGGTTTTCTTCGCCACGTGGACACTTTGGTGATGGAGATATTTTAGAAAGTTGCCATGATTTGTTAGGAACTGGGTAAGAACAAAGGTAGGTGTAATATCGGATTGATGTAAAAAACGGGCATTTAGTAAGAGGTGTTTTGTATGGGCTGCTTTAGGAGAGGTGGAATATAACCTATTCCAGAGGTGCTTAGTAATTTTTGGGTTTTGTTTACACGGGAATAACTGGAATCGGTTCGCTATCTGCCGGCTTTAGAGGATCCCTCAGACGGTATATACACTATACGTCGGCTTTTCGAGATCTGCTTAGGATATTCACGAAATTACAGATTTAGCAAAAACCTACGACATAAATGTCGTAGCAAGTCATTAAAGACAAGTGAAGAACAAGAACACAAATTTGTTGGAGCTGAAATTAAATTTTCAGACTGACCGAGGTTTGCACAGTAGAAGATAAAGTAAGGAAATCCGTTATCAGAGAAAAAGTTCATTGTTCTCAGTTTTATAAAAGAAGATAAAACCTGATAAAAGGAATTGGAAGCAGCATATGGAAATAATGCCGGAAGAAAGGTACAGAAAAAAATTAAAAAATAGAGACCGATAGGTAAACCAAACATGATGAATCATAGGAAATGTAGAAATTGTTCAAAGAAAAGCATAAAAAGAGAAGTAATATATCTTTCCTCATATGCATAACACGCCGACTGTATTTACAGCCTCTCTGGATATAATGGTTAAAACGAGTAGAATTATAAATTCTATACGACGAACAGCAACTTCTTTAAGAAATTCTGCCTTCTTGCGATTTTATTAAAACCATTGAATAATTGACAGGGCCAAGCCCTCAAGTTTCTCTTATCCCATATCCAATTCAGCCAGGAATATTGACTTCCCATGTAAAAGCGACCACGACTTTAAATGGCCTGTCTGCGCTGTTATCTTAAATCAAGTTGACTGTCATGTTTTATACTTAATTCAGAATTTCAGTCATTTTTCTCTTGGTCTTGTGCGTACGTCATTCATTCTCTTTTTTCTATCTGCTTTAATAACGTCTCCATCAATTCAGTTACATGTCTTCTCTTTTTCTCTGCTCGTTCTTCCTTATTTTCCATTCCTCCCGCTCATCGTCTTCGAGCCGCCCTTCTTAGTGAGGGAGAGCCGCCCTGTAAGAGAAGGAAAGATAGGGAGTCTTTCCGAGCTCAAGCCAAAATCCTGACGTTCGCACAAAACACCCCTTTGCGAAAAGATGAAGTACTCAGCCATAATTTTCGCAAAGCGTTTCGCAGAGTTTACTGAATGGCTTATGAAAGGTTGCCGTGTAGCTGTTATTATCTTACAAGCGGCAAAGGGTTTATAATAAACAGGCGTCGGGATGAGCTGTTCTCCCTAGCAGACTTTTCTTATCACTGCTCTCTTCTTTTTTGTATGTAGACAGCGTGTAAGATGGAATGCCTGTCTTGCCTAAGCATATTCAAGTGCTAAGGCTGTAAGCGATGCATTTCTCCTTATTCTCAGCTTTTAGTTTATACATCTCTACTTTCCCGCAATTCTTGTTATCTTTTGCTTTAAAACACTTTTGCTTTGTGCTTAACAATGTGTAGCATTACCCATTATTGAAAGATATGGATATATCCTTCAAAATTGCAACTTCATTAACAGTAACAGATGTTTATATTCTTTACAATTTCAGTTATGTATTCATATGGTTTTGTTGCTGAGGATGCTTTGTTTATGGCAGCCTCCAATTGGGGAAACCTGAATTTGTTAGTAAATTCTCTCCCATGGTTTACCTTTCTGGTGCTAACATTCTTTTATATCCCTTTGGTTCATTTTTACTTTCTCCAGAAACTACTTGTAGTAGTGGCGAGGTGTTGTACACATTTGATGTCTATATTTTACCGGAAATACGTATTTTGAAGTCCTCTCAATGCAAAAGGGATTCTGGAATAAAGTCCGCATGCGCGCGCGTGTCTCTGTCTGTCTTGGTCTGTCTGTAAACTGCGAAACTCAAAAACTAAAAGTATTTTAAGTGAAGTATCTCCCAAAAATTCAACAGGAATTTCATAAAAAATCCTCAGCACAAAATACCCTGTACATGGGAAAATATTCGTTATTTTAAATTTACTCAAAAATGTCTCTAATGATTTTGATTAAAATAACATACGTCTAAGATGTCTTCATGAGAAACAAAATGCATATCTTGAAATTTCTGAGAATAGCCAGTGGAGTCCTATTCATATGGAATGCATACTGTATAATTCTAAATAACTGGTAAAATATAATTAACAGATAAAAGCTTATCACACCAAAATGTAGATCTCATTAAACACGCTATTTATCTAAACTGATTTTTGTAATATTAAACATATCTGAAATACTCGTTGTTTTTGGTTTGAAGTTTCTAATGCCTACTTATGATTTTTAAGGATATTATCATTCATTGATTTCTCAATGTCAGAGAAAGGGTATGGCACTTAAAAGCCAGATAGCAATTTGTTTGTTTGTTCTAAGGTTTCACTATAGCCTCAGCCTCAATGGAACCATTTTTGAAAACATTTATCTCAATTACTTGAAGGCAGAAAATTTTTAGTAAGAATGCTTTGGAAATAGCAAACAATAGTCGCTAGAGAAAGTTATATGAAGCTTGCCATATTGTTTTTCTTTATGGGAAAGTTACTTTTCCTTGAGGAGAGTAAGTAAGTTTGAAATTTTCGGTGTATTAACTGATACTCGTGGAATGGCTCATAAGCGCCCATTCCTTAAAATATCTCTCATGTCCTACATGTAGTGACGTGTTTACATATGTATTATCATGCTAATGACCAAGTAATCACAATACGATCGTGTGCGTCAATTTTCTGATTATGTTTTTGATGCAACTATATTTCCTTCTTGTATCTTCCTCATCGCTGTGGGTAGAAGCATAACCTTCGATGACTAGAACGGCAAACTGTTGTGAGCCGTTGCTCACAGAATTAAATCTTTTGATATTTCACCTAAACATTTGTATTTTTAAATATGCTGAAAGAAATACAGATGTACACGTACATGAACCTGTGCGATGTTAAAAAAATTGTAAGTAGGAAGCGGATATTTGAAAAGGAATTCATCCTGAAACAACCGAGAAAACACAAATCAGGAGATATTTCTACTTTACAATTCCTAAAAAGTGTTTTCTTAAAACTTTTGCCTTCGAACATAACTTGTGTTTATATTTTCCTGTAGTTATGATTATCATCACAATGTGTTTACAGGTGAACGTATTTTGCATAATTTATAATCTCTAATATTTGATATCAAATGTTCTTTACTCCCACATTTGAGCATTCAAAATATCACAGGGGAGCCAACTGAGGCTAAAACAAGTGGAGATAAGTATATTGGTGTCTTGACCACGGCAGCCAACTTGGTAACTCCACTTAAAATGACCGCGGAGATAAATAGGTTGGTGTCCTGAACACTGGAGCCAACCGGGTAACTCTGCTAAGGATACCCATCGGTAAAATTTCAAAAATCCCTAATTTCAACTTGATTTATTTGAAATTGTATTGCAGTTATCAGTGTTTAATGTCTAATATGCAGATCAAATTCCTGCAGATTTTAAAATTAGCTCCGGAGATATTAATTCTTATATTCTCCTTATTACTATTTTTAAAAATTGTTCCACGAGATGCAATGATTATTAAACTCTCTAATACAACATTAATACATTGCCGAGATGAATTTTTAATTATCCCACTAGTGTGTGAGAAAATAGGTATGAGGTTTCAATATGGATATTATTGTTTAATAACGTCCCAACTAAGCATGTTAACAGTAATTCATTTCATCATTATTTTTCCTGTCGTTTACAAGAGGAATAGAAAATTTCATGGACTTAAACCGTAAAGTATGTGTGTAGAACCATTTGAAAATGAGAATGGAGTGACAAATGAGGGGCTTTAAAAATTATACGCCTGAAATAACAATATTTGTTACTTTATACTGTTAAAAAGCATTTAATGAATATACCGGCCTTACTTCATCTTTCTCTGCTCCTATGCAGTTGGTTTAGCATTTAAAGGTTCCTGAGGTCTCTCCTGAATGATTTGTTTATTTTAATATTGGCAAAACCTATCTTTTTTTGATAGAAATTTATAGGAAGCTAGGCTTACATGTAGATATTTAAATCGTTGTAAGACATGCTTTAAAATGTCGTATAACTATAAACGCTACATAGAAGTAAAGTAGACGGTTTGTGGTGTATAAGAACACTAAAACCTATTTTTATGAAGTTTGGCAATTTTTGACATTTTCTCTCACATAAGTGATAGGAGATAAGTAGGTTGATATCTTGAATACGGGAGCCAACAGGGTAAACTCCACTTAAACTACCCGCAGATATAAATAGTCGGTGCCTTGAACACGGGAGCCAGCGGGGTAGCTTCGCTTAAAATTACCACGGGGATGAATAGATTGGTATCTTAAATACGAGAGCCAAATGGGTAACTCGCTTAAAAATTGGCGTTAATGTGTAGGTTGGTGTCTTGAATATGAAATCCAACTGCGTAATTCCGTTTAAAATTACTGCGGGGATGAATAGGTGGTGGCTTGAACTCAGAAGAACACTGCGAAACTTAAAAATACCGTGGGGATAAATAGGTTGGTGTCTTGAACACGGGAGCCAACTGATTAACTCCGCTCAAAATTACCGCAGGGATGAATGGGTTGGTGTCTTGAACATGGGAGCCAGATGGGCAATTCCGTTTAAAATTACCGCGGAGATAAATATGTTGGTGTCTTGGCCTTGGCCACGGTAACCAAATGGGTAACTCCGCTTAAAATTATCGCGGGGATAAATAGATTGATTCTTTATCATGGAAGGCAGATGGATAACTTCACTTAAAATTACAGCTGGGATAAACCGATTGGTACCTTGACCACGGGAGCCAACTTGGTAACTCCGCTTGTAATTACAGTGGGGTAAAATAGGTAAGGTGCCTTCACCACGAGAACAAGCTGGGTAACTCTACTTAAAATGATCGCGGGAATAAGCAGTTTGAAGTTTTGACCACTGGCGCCAACTACGTAACTCTACTTAAAATGACCTCCGGGATACGTATTTAGATATCTATACTCCGGAATCCAACTGGGTACTCCACTTAAAATGACCGCGGCGATAGATTGCTTGGTGTCCTGACTACAGGAGCGAACTGTGTATTACTGCTTAAAATGACCACGAAAATAAGTATTTTGATATCTTGACCACTGGGTAACTCCGCTCGTGGAGAAAATAGGTTGGTGTGTTGTTCACGGGTGTCAACTGGTTAACTCCATGCTGAATAGTTTACTTGTCAGATTTAAGGTGTTTCAGGTGAGTATAACTCAAGGCATCTACTCAACAGTTGGCTGAGCTGGATTGACTTGTAAGAGTCAATAAATTTGGAATATGCTGTATATACTGTGTATACAGGATGTAACACAATGCTAAAACTGTGATGTAATTTGCGCATGAAAGCAAGGTTTATGAACCATTACACATACATGTATGTAATATTTATCCTTAAACAGGCCATAAAACAGGTGAAATATATATTACAGGGATGAACTAGGATATTTTTATCTGATTTTTAGTAACTGGGAACAAGAGCTAATATGCAGAAATTGTCCATTTTCTTGTAAATGTATAAATTCTTTTTAGAAGAACACCCTAGGGTAGAATAAAAAACATACTGCCATGCTTTCCTTTATGCTTACTATTGTGTATTACAGCGAAGACTTCTGGTTTATGTACTCGCGAAGTTCAGTGTAAAAGTTGTTGCAATCGTCAGCAGTAAGGGTCGAGTTGGTGGGCACTCAGTGCTGTAGTTTAATTTAAATTAACTGGCTATTCAGTCAGTTTGGAAATTTGCAGTCAGGAGAATATTACCAGCTGTAAGCTTGGAATTTTACTATCTGCATCCCCCTACGAATTTTGCATTTTTAGTACGTGTTACGTAACTTTAAAATGGGCATTTCCAAGGTATTAAATGCTGCATTTAGAGGAAGCCCTGAAAAAATTATAATCCTTAAACAAGTCGCGGCTCGTGCATAAATTAATCGGTGAAACACAAACTGTGTAATCCAGAAGTCCTTTATTCCAAAACCTTGTATATATCATACATTCAGAACTGCCTTGCAACTGACTGGCATACCTATACTTCTTGTATACTTCAACTGTTTCAGTTTGTCCCATAAAGTTTTATATATCCTCCGTTTATTAATACATTTTTATACTTAAGTTTATTGATGACAATGAAGTTTACTAACACAAACTACACTACTTGCATCATATAGCTAGTAAATAATATGAATGTGTTTTCTGCAGCAAATGTAATTCGAGATTTTTTCTGTAGATTTCCTTTACTATAAATATTATTTAAGATTCGTAAATGTCATTACAAACAGAAGTATAATCACCATGCATTAAGTCTTAGGAATTATAAATTATATATAAGGGAATATAGAATAATTACTATTGAAAACTATATCAGTATCCTCATTTAGATTTACTTATCCTGCAAGATATGATGCTAAAACCTCTAATATTAAAGAGGGAACGTGAGATTCAGTTTCTGCTAACGTACTTCACTGAGAAAAAAGAAATAATTTCATTTCTCTGCTTTTAATTTGTGTTCCATTTGAAAAATGTGCCATTAACAACATTGACGTTAATTAATTACAGAAGCATCTTGCCATTCTGAGTGCCGCATTTGGTTGAGCGATGGCTTTCTGCCTATGCTTGGCTATATTACGAGAAATTGAAATATTTTTGCCTGTGGTAACTATGAACATTGAACTCATGTAAGGTTCACTAGAATAATGAAATGAAATTTTATTTCGTACTTTCATACTTCGATTATCGAAATAATAGCAGAATATACCATTAAAATATTTTGATAGTATACGTTGTAGATTATTCAATGGAGGAGGATATGTCGGGCACTGCGACCTGCATAGATTTATTTGGTTAACACCCCCCCCCAGAAGGAAGAAATGAAGTTAAGGAACCATAGAAGCTATAGGCCGCCGGCAGGTAAGCCACAAAGATGCGCGGAAGTCCCTAGCACTTCCAGGCTCGAAGACTCGTCCCACTGCTGGAGGTGCATAGAGAAACACAAAGCAGCTCTCTAGTGTCCACAGGGAGTACTCGTTCCTTTGAGCAAGCATCCGCACCACCATGCACCACGAAACCTAGAAGTACCTCAGAAAGATGAGAAGGAAATGGAATGAAAGGGAAATGATGGAAAGAAATTCTGTCAGATGAGCAACCACCCCAACGTTCGCCTACCGATAAGGGAAAACACGAAAAACCCAATGAGAGATTGTGCGATGAACGGGAATCGAACCCAGTTCTATCCACTAGTTTTCGAGCACAAAGGACATCATCTTTTGACATAAATATTAAGTATTTCATTTATCACCAGCGTTGGAGGTTAAGCAGAAGGATCATTAACGTTTCATACTATTCCATAAAATTTGCCTAAGCAACTCTCCTCTAACTCAGGATTATGCTCCGCTGCGGATTCTAAAAACTTATAATGCTCGCGTACTCTATAGTTCTTTACCATACACCTCCACTGTTTTCCCTTCCCCGTTAATATTGTATATGAAATGCAATAGGATGGGAAAGGACTAGAAGCGGAGGGGGACTTAGGACCTCGACCTACGCAGATCATTAGTGCCTATGCCCCAAATGGGGCGCTCCCTGAAGGGAGAGATGAGAGGACGGATGGCGGCCGAACCAGGAGGCACGACAGGCAGAAGGCAGGGTCCCTATCATTTGTAGATTTGAATTCCCCGGGTGCTGGCTGGTGCAGCCGGCTTAGACTTATACATCCCTGGGAGTGTCCGGGACCCAGAGACCGCTCGCAGTCCAGAGCATGAAGGTTCCAGAGAGCATCTTTTCCCTTGCCATGCACACACCGAGACCTCCCGCCGACACTTGCAACCTGAGAGAGACCAAGCAGATGAAAGATGAAGTGAAATGAGAATGGAGACGAAATGGAGGGACAGGAAATTCGGGAGATGTAATCATCCTTCCCAGCATTCGCCTGGCGACCTAGGCAAACCCCCGTAAAATCTCATGAGTCATGAAGATCGGCCACGGGAATCGGACCCACGACCTCCCGAATGCGGGCCACAGATAACCGCCTGAGCCATCTCGCTCGGTATATGAAATAAAAACCTTCCATTTACGATTTTTATTACTTTGCATTGTGAATATGGTGATGTGTATAAACAAAACCATATAGCAATCTCAATTTCATTTTGAGATAATATGCGAATTAGTTGGAGAATTTAACTCGTTCCGGCATGTTGCCGTGTTAGTTCATATGGCTAGAATAACGGCAAGAAAAATCGAATATCCGTGGTTCAAATCTCTACCATGACATTGAATTTTTCATCTGATTCCATCTTTTAATGGAATTGTTGTTAGTAGACGCAACTATGAAAATAGTTGTTATAAATTACCTTACTGTAAAATGTGCTTGCTCCTTTATACATTGCTTTCTACGTATTGCCTATTTCTCGTCACTCTTTCCGTCATCCTCATCACGGTTTTCGCAGACGAAAAGTGCAAGGTCATAAGAGCTTTCTTTGAAGAAACATGAATGGAGACATCTGAGATTCGCTTATTTGCGATTCGAGTTCTTCGCTTGGAAAATTATTGTGCTTACTTCCCATTCTGTGTGCTGATGAGGATAATGAAAAGTAGTTTTTCCCGTCAATGGATTCCAAATAACTTAGATCCTGAAAGTGCTGTTTAATCGCCTGTGATGAATCAAACTTGCGTCAAGATTATGCAAAAGATTGCTACAGTAAGAGAATATAAATATTGTAAGTAGGTGACTGTTCATTTATTAACATTTTATTGCCCATTTAGTGCTTGTCAAAGTTGCTGAAAATATTGTGAACGATAAACAAAAACTGGGAAACAACACATTGAAACCAAAAAAATAAATAAGTATACTTAAAAAGCAAATCGTCAATCAATTTGGTAAAGTACATATGAGTTATGTCAGTAGATATATTACTATACCTTCAGACATTCAAGCAGCCCTAAAGGCTTTTGAAGCGAAAGAAGTCAAATCAAAGTTGTCTGAGAGTGCCGAGAGTCCCTCATGAAACTGAGTGGAAGAACACAATGTCACTGTGATGAATGTCGGGACATATGAAAATTCATGACAATGAAGAACACACGATTTGGCTAAAAAGATATGGGATTCTCCACCAATCGTACTGCAATCCTTTTTTGGATTATCTTATGGATATGTTCGAAGGATTATACGTAGATGAACTGCTGGGAAATATAAGGAGTACTACCAGTCGATTCCAGGACACAGGTACTAGTACAAGTACAGGTACAACAAGCAATCGCGGATTTAGACAATGTTAGAACTCATGAACTGCTTTTATGAATAAAGTCCAACTTTTTTGGACGGCTGTAATGATAACAGGACATGGCTATTCAAGGGACACTTATACAATATGGATAAAGAAGTTGATCCAACTCGTATGAGTTGCAAAAAGGCAGATGAAATGGCAAGCCATTTTTCGGTAACTGCAAGCCACTTGCAAGTCAAAGGATTAAACACTTTAATCAAGGGTTTAACTTAATAAAGTTCAGTAGAAAAACTAAGCTTCTATATAAAGGATGCCGGCATTCTGAAACTAAAAAATAAAGGTGTGCACAATGGATCAGTAATGGTCAAGGAGCATAGAATTCTTATAAATCTAACATTAATCAATCAATGTACAGTAATTAGATAAAATAGTTTAAAATATGTAAATAGAAACATAAGAAAAATAACATTAAAACAAAACTGTAACAACTTAGCTTTATTTCTTAATTGCTTTTTTTTAACTCAGGTGTTATTTTCCTTCTATAATAAATGTCTGTTAGTCTCTATTATAAGTATAGTATCTACATATATCTAGTACACACATTTTCAGAGTATAAATATCCTAGAGCTACTGCATCGTAATTCTAAGCCATGTCTGTTCTTTCCCTCTGCTGTAACACTCCACATTGCGCAGTTGGAAATTCATTATTGATGGGTAACTTCGCATACCGCACAATACTTGAACTATAATGAAAGAGGCCGTGATGACCTTTGACAGCTCGGAATCGTCAAGTTCCCCCATCCAAAATGGTAGATTAGTTGCTCGGTACACGGCAGCTAAACAAATGAAGGCAAGCCTCTCCACTTAATTAACTTCCGGTGAGCTGTGTGGCCTTAAGTTATTATTATACGGTATGCAATTCATCTCTCACAATAACTTTTTGAGTGTGATAAATCTGCTCCGTTTCGCGGCGAATGACCCAGAGATAATATTTCATTCGGTCCCCATGGAGGCAGTCGTGCCTTCTGACGTGGCCTGCAGGAGAAGTACTCCGCTGCTGCCGTGAGTTAAATCTCTCGACACACAAAACGTGTTGAGATTACCTTAGTGTAATTTAAATCTCATTACTTAACTCCACAAGTAACCTTCTGCGATGCTTATGTTGTTGATATAAGGGTTTGTAAATATACTTATGTCAATGAGTTCTGATGATGTATACTTCTTCAAAGCATTGTTATAAAAGGGAGATTCTATACGTAATTCACAATGCACATGTCCTCTCTCATATTCTTGGCGTTATGTGGTTATCTATTCCATTGTTACACTGAGTCCATTCTAAAGAAGTTCAAGTTTAACCCACCTGTGCTGAAACAGAAAAGTTTATTCAGATCATGGTATAATTAGATCAAAGAATGAATTTGCAGTTCCTTGGAGAGGTGTACACACCAGGTGATTCAGCTGCTTCTAGGTATTTGTATCTATGCAACCCGCAGTTTATAGTCTAGTGTGGAAACATAGACCGTTTTAGCAAAAAAAACTGTTATTGTAGCTCTACTCTTCTATTCGGTACTTTACGTAGCTAGCATTAATGAATAAAGGCCTGAATGAGAACCAAGGAGCTGCAAAAGGCTTAAAAAGGCGGCTATTCATGGATATAATGCTTGCAAGGAGGTAGAGAAATGTTCTCCCAAAGAGCCGGAGAGAGTGAGTAAGCCGAGTGGGTTAGCTGCCAGAGTATGGTAAAGCAAAGGTTAGCTTCTGAGGTTCGAATATAATTCAAGCATCAAATAGTTTTGATTCTTTTTACTTTCTCTACTACGTATAGTAAGTAGGAAAAGTATTATATTCCACCCAAAGATTCGATACCGAGGTTTCACCGGAAAAATATGTTTTGATGCCCCCTGAATCCAAAAAGAGCATTTTTGGAAACATGTCCGTGTGTGTGCCTGTGTGTGTCTGTGAACAGCATAACTCAGAAACGAACAGTCGGATAAACACCAAACTTGATATTTAGGTTCAGTATCTTCCAGAGATGCGAAACGAAGGTTTTCAAGAAAATCCCCCACCTCAGATTACCCTTTACATGGAACGTTTTTCGAACATTTTAATTTTCTCAAAATGGCTCTAACGATTTTGATTAAAATCTCATATATTTAACATAATTTCATGACAAATAAAATGTATACCTTGAATTTACTGGGAATGTCTCGAAAAGAATTCTTCAGTATGAACGACTTTTGCATAATTCGTAAACCATAAGAGATAGACACAATTTTACTACACAAAAAATGTAGATCGCGTTAAAATACTCAATTTATGTCATATACATTTTTTGTTGAGTTAACCATTTTCGAGATATTGCTTGTTATTCCCTTAAATTTTTCAATACTTATACCTTTTCTCAAATGGGAATTCGTTATTCATTTTTTTGTCCTGGTAATGCAAAGAGAATCGAATACTCCACATAGCAACCAGCTCTTAAAATATTTGACTATCGCTTAAAGCCTACTAATTTTCCTTGCATCTACAAGAAAATTAGCAATAAGATTAACATCTCGATATCTCAATTAACATGAAGCATATGGAGAATAAGCGTTTGTAAAAATAGTTTGTACAAGAGTGGAGAAAGTATATGTGAGTGTAATACATCAGATTCTTTTTCTTTCTCCTTGTGTCTTCTTTCTGTATTTTAGAATACTAATTTATTTATTTTTGTTATTTGCTCTCTTGTGAGCCAAAGACACAACAATTACAAGCAGATTATTGTGCATCATGTTTATTGTAATAATCTGTACCGTATCTGTATTGTATACCGTGTTACGTAGTTAGCTTTCATTCTTTTGGACGGATATCGACAATATTAAATCTAACAGTTTTTGTTTCATGTTTAAACCTTATGTTTTACTTCTACTGACAGAGGAGTTGTAAATGTGCTAAGGTCATGGGTAAACAGCATAACAAATTGTTAAAGAGCGTGGATTTCATCAACGAAGTAAATTATCAAAATGACGACACCCTTCATCAATGCACATTTGTGTACGTTGCCGGAGAGACCTTCTTGCATGCTGTAACATGCGCGGTGTAATCTGCCTGCATTCTTCACGTATGAGCGCCCGTACACGTTTTTAACTGCCAATGGAAAACATGGCAATTATTCTATTTTGTACACACTTATGTTTTCAAAAATGTTATTTGTATCGTAATATCAAATTACAGCCCAAAGGGATAAAATAAAAGGTAATAACATGTTTGAACTTAACCCCAAGGATTTGAACCCGACCTTGAATGGCACAGTGTTAAAAGAACCATGATAATACCATTCGGCTAGTGCTACCTTGCAAGCTTAGGTTCCTATACAAATTAGTAATCGCAGAAGTTGAATCCCCACCTCGAATCCTTACACGCTTTTTGCAGCTACATACGGTGTTTTGAGCTCGGTTTGGTGTTTTAACTCAAATAAAGAAACTGCATCAGTCAGTACAGCTACTTTATAAACTGAAATATGCCATAGTTTGTGACAGAAGAGAAATTATCTACCTAATACTTAGTATTTTTTGACAAGGCTGTACAACATTGACTAACGGCTTAAATCCAATTCGTCGCACTGCGTAGACCTGCCATTTTGTTTTCAAATGGTTTTGTGAACCGATGCATGTGATAGGCTCTTCCTTCAGAGGCGTTTTCAAAGGGATGCATGAATGTATGCTAAAGAATAAAAGTTTGTAAAATTGGCTAAAAGTGCTAATACAGCTCCCAGAGTCAGGGTGGGATGTTTTTTGCATTGACATACATGGCGATTGCATTCTGCCCCGTAAAACACTTATGCACTGACTTATCTATCCCTCCTCTATAAAGTGTTATGCAAATCAGCCATTAGAAGGCATTCAAGAAAGGCGTAAGTTACATATGTCGCTTAGCACGTTACATAAATTCAAAAATAAATAGGCGCAGCTGACTCACCTAGTATATATCTTATTCTCATTTTTCGACCATCTAAATCTTTTCGTTAAGATCGTCTATACTAATATTGTGCGTATATTTGGTTTTACATTGAACGACAGTTTCTTGGCACCCAAGACTACAGTTTTTAACATCGTCTTATCACTTTTCTCCATTCTTGCCTTTTTGAGCATAGAACTTCCTCAATTTCCCAAACCACCATTGCCCCTCTAATTCCTTGAATTCAAGGGCTATGCGGTTTTCCTTTTCTCCTCCTTTATGGTGGCATTATTCTTTTGGGTTCTTTCATCTTCCATTCTTTTAGTATGTCCATACCATTCTTATTGTTTCTGTTGAATAAAATCTAAAATTGAATTATTAACATTCATATTTTTTTGTAATCTTATTTCTATTCTTATCTCTTTTAGATATCCTAGCAGATCTTCTCCAATAATCCATTTATGTTACCAATTATTTTCTTTTCAACTGTTAGTTCAGAGTCCACACGTCGAAACCAAAGGTTATAATACTTCTAAGTATTGTTTTAAAAATTGTAGTTTTAGTTTATTTTGAGACATGTTTATCCCATAATATACCACTCAATATAGAAATAGCATACTTCCCTGGGATATGTTTGATCCTATTTCCTTTTCTTGTTTCCCATCTTGTGTAATTTTTACTCCCAGATATTTATATTCCCTGTGTGTTTAATTATTCCCATTTAGTCTTCCAGTACCAAATCTTGGTGAACATCACCAATGACATTATATTTGATTTTATCTATACTTACCTTTGGGCCCATTTTTTGAATTCTTGAAACAATTTCCTTGCAAGATGTTCTAGTCTTCATATTCTTGGGCCAGAATTAACTGATCATCCGCAATTTGCAGGGAGTTAACTGTTAGATCGTCATTTATTGGAATTCCCATTTTTACACTTATTTTTCCAACCTCCTATAGCTTCTTCTGTGTAAATGTTATAAAATGTAGGAGATGCACAGCATCCCTGTCGTAATATTTTAACATGAAATTCGCTTGACAAATACTTTTAGTTTTTTTTTACTTTTACATATGCATTTTTGTATAAATTTTGAATTGCTCTTAACAAAATAGATCTAATTTCCATCAATTTTAAAGCTAACCATATGTACTAATATTTTAAAGAGAGAAAGTTTGTATGTATATGTAGGGTAATCTAGAAATGCATTCAACTGATTTTGATAGGTAATTCTTTCACCAATGAAAAAAAAACCTGTTCTTCCCAAAGGACACCTAAATTACCAAAATACTAAAAAGCGTTTAAAATGCCTGAATATTAGAATACAAACATTTTGGAGTCATAAAAGAAAATGCTTACAATGAAGACTTTGAATTTTCGGTGAGAATACTACGGAGTAGAAAATAATCGTTATAAATGAAAGAACTGTTGAGACAGTATTTTTAACACTTAAATAATATGTCTAATTATATAATATAAAACATAATTACAGCCCGTGTTAAAGCAATATGTGTGTGTTATAATATATAAAATGTATGTAATAGTCATTGTATTATGTTTATATCATTATGTGCACGTATAATGATGTTATGTGAATGTATTACGTAATTTAACAATGTAAGAGCTGTAAGAATAGAAGCCGAAAGTTGCTAACAATGAGGTAACCTTGAGACATCAATAAATTAGAAAGTTTAATAATGCTACTAATAATTCTTGGAACAATAATTTAATATTTAAAAAAACAGTTTATAAATAGCCAATCAACAACTAGAAAAAGCTTAAGTTAAATAAAGGTATTCTATAGGAGTAGGATTAGCCAAACAGAGACTTGAAATAGAGTAAATGTGCAAATTCAAGCGGCAGACGCTACAAAACAGCGTTCCCAACTAGACGCTACAAGATTGCGTACCGGATAGGTACGATACGTCAATGTGAGACATAAAGATTTATTGCGGTGAGAATAATATAAACTTTACGTGTTAAAAAGGTATAATTAACAAAAATCTCACAGCTCTATAGTAGGATATATCAGTGAAGTGTTATTTAATCATCTGAAGGATTAATACAAACAAATTACAATACAATTATAATTTGTATAAGCTTTGTTCTTTAGCCACACCACCGCTGCTAAGAGATACGTGTTCTAAAAAACGGACGCAGCCGAGGCATACATATGTAATATTTAAATAAACATTAAAATTACAAAGTTGAGTTTTTAAACTTGGGGCGAAGGTCTCCCAAAAAGTGAACGTGGGTCGAAGGCCACAGCAAAGTTTGTACCATATATGGGGCATTAACCCTCTCACTGTTGATAGTGATGACCAGTTATTGTAATAATTTTTTTGAAGATTAGAAGGAGTCTTCCCGGAAACGTTCTGTGGCCAACAACTTCAAGAGCCGAGTGATGAGATTCAGAAAAAAGTCGACCAAATAAATAATCGTTGATATTCCAGAGAAAATTCTTACAAAATAGCGCAAAAACCGCGCTTATTTAATTTCTGGCATTTCTTGGACGGTCACGATTTAACTACGGAGAAGACAGAGGACGCAGCAAAATAAAAGATATCGGATCGGATCTGTTTATAATGGTATAATATGAATGTGATACTGGTGCCAAAGCTTACTAATAATAGTCCATATTTAAGAAATATTTGCTGTATTTCCTCTGAAAGTTGTATTCGAGTTCATTATCAACGGACACTAAATACTTATATAAAGAGAGAAAATTGTAGCCAGCACACCAGAAATTTCTCAGCTGATATTTATGATCAACTTGGTGGCCTCGAATGGCGAATATTCATAATCACCAATTTCGACATACTTTGTTGCATATTGATGCCAGAGGTTCCTGTATTGTGTGAAAGCTCTGTATCGTTTGTGTTATTAAATAACTTGAACAAAAAGAAGGTATAAAGGATTGAAATATCATCTACTGTTGTTATCTAAAAGCATTTCGATAATTGCTTCATCGTTAAAATATCCTTCCGGGCTATACAGCATTCCCAGAATCTGGAAGATTTAGGGGAACACTTGAGAAGATGGTTTGTTGTATTGTTATTTTTAAATTATTTGCACCACGCTTTGGGCGTCAATTTAAGAAGATGGTTTGTATTGAAGGAGTTGTATTATAGTTCTTATGTTGGGGAGCCGAACTTGAAGTAGTTGCAACCGCGTATGGTAAAAAGTTTACGGTAGCCTTCGCCCCAAGTTTAAAAATATTAACTTCTTCAAATATTATATATTTATGTTTGCCTAGGCTGCGTCAGTATTATTGTTAGAGACATGTTTCTCTTTGCAGGGTTGTGGTGCGACTGAAGAATGTAGGCTTACACAGATTATAATTTTACTTCACTCCTTTTATTAATGCTTGACACGATTTAAATAACACTTCACTGATATAGAGAGCTGTGAGATTCTTTTTTTTTTAATAAATTACACTTTTTAACACGTAAACTATTTTCTTACACAAAATACGTATTAAATTTCTGGAGGACACACCTCGCGTCCAGTTATGAGTACTGTCTACAACCAACACGTCCAGTTATGAGTGCTGTCTACAACCAACACGTCCAGTTATGAGTGCTGTCTACAACCAACACGTCCAGTTATGAGTACTGTCTACAACCAACACGTCCAGTTATGAGTGCTGTCTACAACCAACACATCCAGTTATGAGCGCTGTCTAAAAGCAACTGACTTGATTTCTTCCGCCTAAATTTGTAAATTTCTGTATTTCAAGTGTCTGATTGGCTATTCCTAATCCAATAGAATACCTTCATTTAACTAAAGCTTTTTCTGGTTGTTGATTGGCTATTTTATGAACTGTCACAAAAATTACATTATTGCTTCCAAGAATCACAAGTAGTGTTGTTAAACTTTCAAATTCATTATCGCCTCAAGGCTACCGCATTGTTAGCAACTTCAAACCTATCATTCTCACAGCTCCTACATTATTAAATTACGTAATACATTCACATAACATTATTGAACATGTATACAATAATATAAACATATACAATGACTGTAATAAACACTTCTTATATATTGTTACATACACATATTGCTTTAAGGTGGGCTGTTATTGAATTTATATATTATATAATTAGACTGAAAACATTTAAGTGTTAAAAATACTGCCTCACACTACCCATAACCAATAGCGCATAGATAGGTAAATAATCAACATTGTAAATTTAATTGTAGGTAGCATATTGTATTATAACACATCAGATATTGTAAAAAGCGTTAACTAGGGAAAGCGAGCTAGCAATTTCGGGACAGAATAACTAACAAGTGAACTTTGTAACACATGGAATTGGACATAACAGCTACAACCAGATAGAGAACCTATGATAGAAAGAGATGGTGATATACATAAATTCTTAGAAGCGTCAGTCGCAGAACAGGGAGTTGGGTAAAATGAGAGACTGTATGTGAGAGAAAGTATTCCTGTGAAAGAGATGGAGATAGGGTGAAATTTCACAAGCTTCAAGCGAAGCCTGACTACTAAGAATTATACAATTTAATTATCATACCACGCTAAGCAGTTGCCAATCAAAAGACACGTTACAAACATTGGAGCGAATGTTAGCGTCATGACATTGCCGTATAAAATGCAGGAATTCACCCAGAAATTACACCCTTACTTTCATAGCGATGGTTGAAGAGATGCTGCATCTGTTAGGTGTTGTGAGGCGTGGAGGGAGATAGCGTTTGACGATGAGAGATAGCTTTCCCAAACTTATTAAAATAGCAGGTGTAGGAAATAATTTATGTATGTAAATAAGGGAATAATGTTGTTAGCTGCCTGAAAGTTCTCATTCGTTATTTCTGGAATAAAGTCCAGATTTTTTAATCCTTTAGCTACCAACGGGCCTCAGAAACCCGTCTATGGTTATTGCTATCTCCTAAATTAGTACCTATGCATTCTATATTAACCAAACTTTAGAAGTTTTTTGTAATTTGTCCAATTAGCCACCATTTTGTAAAATAATTACAAAAAATTGCATATGGTTTTAAGTAAAAGAGTTGACTCACATTTCCCCCCACGCGAGTCTTGCAGGTCCATGCAGGTACAAGTGCATTTTAAATGTGCATATGTTATTTTACACTGCGCAGACGTACAACTGCTTATATCTGTTACGTCATTATTTACAATAAAAATTATAATATGATAGCACTTGGCACACGATGGGAAAAAACAACATATCCTAAAAGTAAAGGAAATACCTTAAATAAAATACTTTTTCAAATGTAAAGTTTAAACAAATAAAATTATTATAACGTATTTGTACTTCAAGGGGTTCATATCAAAAGCAGTCAAAATAATGTCAGTTTAAACATCCCGACTGGTAAGTAACATTATACAGATTTACTGGTAAGCAGAGGGTTAAAGCTGAACACTTGGTAATAATTTGCCTTCACCCACACCTATGAGATTGCAACGATAGGACTGGGGTTAACTTTCAGCTCCGAGAACGAGAGAACGAACAGCTGGCAGACATCAAACCCATGGCGCCCAGATGAACAGAGGAGGACTAGCGCTTAAGAAAGAGTGACCAGCGATACCCGCCACAAAGACTGCTCAGGAAACATTAATGGGATCGGGAACACATCTCCCAATATTGCATACCCTTTTGTGTAATATCAGGGAATTTTTATACGTTATTGGAAACATCCAGCGGCTTTATGGAATTGCGTTTCCAAGAGATAAAGAGCAAAATTTACCATTAAAGAGTGTGGAGAGAGCCAAATGAAACGAAATCGTCATTTCAAAATTGAAGAAGCCACCCATGCAGCCAGTATTGCTTTAAGGATAATCAATGGCTGCGAAGATAGAGTTCGTCTTTGAAGGCATTAGTATCAAATTTAACGCTATGGCCTAGCTTTGAACCACGGCTTTCCGTATCATTGCTCTAATGAACTTAGCTACTATGTCAACATGCAGGGAAAAATGTGTGTCAGTTGGAAAACTTAATGCCGTGCCAACATGTTGCCATGGTTCCCATTTGGTTAGAGCAACGGCATGGAAAGTCAAAGATACGTGGTTCAAATCCTGGTTGTGGCATTGCAGTTGATTTTTCAGTTTGATTCTACCATTCCATACTACGGATTATCTTCCTGAAGGAAGTGTGGGATACCAATATTTATTGCATTGTGGGAAGTCTATGATACCATATCAATGGCGAGAAAAAAATCAGGTTCCATACATCGGAAAAAAGATTTTCGAGGAACTGTATATATCTCGTATAGGACGGGAATATTAACCTATTTTGCTTAGATTCGATGAAACTGTTATGAACGATAGATTCTATGGTTTTTCTTCTTTATGTTGTCTGAATATTTAACGCCTTTGTTAACATAAGATTCGGTTGTTTGTTCATCTCAATAAAAGTAATATAAAATAACAGCCTTGTATCAATTATATGCTGAATTATGGAGAAATACATACTTTCAAAAGAATTAGGAATGCATGAATTCCTTGACCTACTACAAATCGCCATCCAAGAAGATCCCTATTTGACATTCTTCAAAGTTAATAGCTCTGAACATCCACTTACTAAATGTTTGAAATTCGTAATCAAAATATAAGATGCCTGAAAGTTTAGCTTCTGCAACAACCCACGTTTCTGAATAAGATCTGTGTGATCTCAACCGTAAATATGTAGTATTCGTTTTACCAAACACAATATTTCGGACAAAGTGCTGAAAGGGAAATCTGCTCGCGGTGGTTAAAGAACAGACTGCATAGGTGAGGTGGCTATCTTGCGGAAGTTTCTAATTATTGATCTGCCCTGCACACCTTCACCTCCAACACATAGCGCACGCTTTTACTTTAAGATGGGGAGGTGCGGCTAGGGGTAAGCGACAGTAATAAATTAATGAAGGGGCAGACTATTGCCCTTCTCTACTATCTGCGGCCAGAGAACGGTTAGCCCTTTACTTTCCACCTCAGTTAATCACAATGGGCCTTTAAATGACTTTTTGAGGTCTAACTTTGTTTGACCTTATATCATAATCCACACAAATTAGTGATTTAGTCCCACGCTGTTTACAAGATATTTTTATTTACAGGTATATTATGCTATAGTTTCTGCTTTAAGTAACTAAATGCATATTTATTTCCAATTAGAAATATATAATAATTGACTTCAGCTGCTACTAATAATGTAAGCACAGAATATATAAACCCAGAATATCATAAAATGCTCTGATGTAACATGTTAATATTGTCTACTTAATTAGTGGAAAAAATATACGTTTCAGGCCGCAATAACGTAGCAATATAATCTGAGCATATTAATATGGAAAAACTAAAAAGATTTGGAACAAGTTTTGAAAAAAAATCAGCGGAAACATAACATTTTACAAAATGTTTATCCTCTAGCAGATAGCAAAGAATAGTGACACTATGGTTGTGAGGAGCAGATACAAATAACACTACAAACTGCCCTCTGCTCATTGTTAATACCTCGTTAATATAAAATTATTACTCTCCTAAGGCTGGGAACATAACACTGCTTTAAAGTTACCGGTGACCTAAATATAATGCATTCCCTTTATCGGTTCCGAACATTACAAGGCTAGTGATTACTTTTCGCTAGAGGTGAAGATGCAAATAATAATAATAATAATAATAATAATAATAATAATAACAATAATAATAATAATAATCCCGTTGTACTACAACTCAAGAAGGGCCCTGATCTCCAACGCGATGCCGGCCTCATGCCCACGTACGCACGACAGAGATGAGCGATCATCCAACCGATACGGGGAGATGACGGCCAACATCACTTATCCCCAGCCAGAATGTTGGGCTCCGTGACCGGGATTACTGCCTATCGCAGCTCCTCACTTTCCTCAAGATGCTTAGTGGGCACCGATTCTATATCCGAGATATAAAACCCGCAACCCATGGGTGGGATCGAACCAGGGCACATTCCGTAACCTGGAACTAAGTTCCGCGCTCTAGTCTTTAAATAGAATTCTAAACGTATAAAACGAAAAAGAGCAAATAACAATACCGAAAATAAATCTAAGCACATTACACTACCACGTGGGCAAAGTGAATTATTTGCAGCAATTCATTAAAATTTCGATATCCATAAGACCAGTTAGACTTGAAATGTAACCCCTAAAATAAAAAAACACTTGTTGCAAATTAATGGCTTCGCCATTAACAGTGATTGTCTAAACAAACAAGTCTTAATCAGTGTATTCACTTTCCGCTGACTTCCTGTAATATATACAACTGTTTCTGTATTCAGTTTTACACACTTATATACTGTACGTTTCTGGGGGAAATATAAATTTCTGAGAAAGAAAGAGTTAACAGAAAAATGCAATATAAACCTTTCCCAGAAACTGCCTGAAGCAGAGATACGATGTGAGTCAGCCGCTCCTTATTTTTCCGTAAGAAAAATGTGGAGCGGATAAACGTCGAAATGGCCGATATTCCTGCATTTGTTTCCAGTTATGTCGTAAAGTTTTATTCAAAGCAAATGAGATCTGTAGACGAATCACGCTCTAAGAACAGAACGGATTTGAAAATTTCCTTTAACTCAAGCAGTAAAACCTTATTCAGTTTCACGACAATGTTCAACGTAATGCCCTACTTACAGGAACAATACACTATATAGCTGGCAAGACTAAAAATAATAATTCGCGGAACACAACCCGAAAATGTCTATCACTATCACGTAATAAATATGCAGTAACCAGAACGCCCGAGCTTCGTTCGGTGATGTCATATATTTGTAAGCATAGTATAGTAACATTTAATAAATCAGTTGCAATAAAGGTTTAGGTTAAAATGTTTTATTTTTATATTTTTACTTTCTCTACCACGTACATAACTATTGCATTCCAAAAAAAAGTCGATACCGAAATTTGATCGGAACTACATGTTTTTGGGATCTCTGAATCCATAAAAAGCATTTTAAAAACGTTCCGTGTGTGTGTGCGCGTGTGAAACGCATAAATACGAAAAGTCGGATAAGTACCAAATTGTGTACCATCTGGCAAAAAGTACTGCCTACGAACTGCCTATTGTTACAGTATCGTAGATTGGATTATGATATACAAATTCGTGGAAAACCCAAGTTACCCATTGCATTTGCCTAGCGAACTTATTCAGAAATACTGGTTCTGAATTATAAATGTGCAACACTGACAACTAGGTGCGTGCTGGGCGCGTGTGTTTTATTTCTGTTTCCTACGGAGATACGTGCACACTTCATAATTATATAACTAGTGGTTGACTCATGCAAATGGTAAAGAAACAATCAGGGTTAAATAATACAAAGAATAATCGTAATTCTTGCAACTATAAGTTGAATGTGTTACAATTTTGGTTAACATTCTTTAAGTTTACGTAGAATTACAGAGTGAATACTTCTGAAAGTCTTTGTTCCTCTTGCACTTTCTGGAATAAGTTACAATTATTTGTCTTCACAATCAGTTCAAAAAGCAAGACACTCTAATCCGAATGGTTTATTATACGCCTTCGTATGGTATAATTTTGAGTGATACTTACAAAAGAGTTTTAAATGAATTTTGAATAGGCCAAAAAGCATGTGGTCTCACTGCTACGTCATGAGTCGAGCTAAACTCCGATCCAATGGTTGGTAAATCCTCGACTGATGAAGCTTATTCCTTGTGCTCGCTGCCTGGCTAAACCCGCGGAGCAGAACACGTGACCAGATGTCATTCAGCTCGAACGCCACCTCGAAAGGGAGAGGGAGAGCAGAACGCCATCTAGCGTTCTCAAGACGAATTGCCTCCTCGTTGATTCCTTGTACTGGGCCGCTTTATTGGCAAGCGTAAATCATGTATAGATGAAGTGATGATGATGATGATGATGATGATGATGATAATATTTAGTCAACATTGACATGGAGCGAGCGCCGGGAGGTAAAAGGGGAGCTAGCAATGGCTCAAACTTGGTGTTTAGTTTCAATATCGTCCAAGGTGTGACACGAAGGTTTTCAAGAAAATCCCCCAACCAAATCACCCTTTACATGGAAAATTGTTCGAAATTTTTAATTCTCTAAAAAGTGGCTCTAACGATATTAAAGATATTCATATGACAAATAAAATGTATATCTTGAATTTTCTGGGAATAACTAGAATTTTTTAGTAAAGTCCTCTTCATCCAAAAGGAATGTTGTTTAACTTCTAAACGTTAACCTACTATGTAAAAACGTAGATCTCTTTAAAACACATAATTGATTTCCAATAGTTTTTTTCTTCTTTTTTGTGGTATGAGCCATTTCTGAGATATCTGCTATTAAATGTTCGAATTCTTCATTTCTTGGTCATTCTCTTAAAGTCCTGTCAACATTCAGTTGTTTCTGCAATTGCATGGAAACAGTATGGAAAATAAAGGCTAGCATATAGCGTCCAGTTCTTTAATATTTGACTATTGCTGTTTCCTTTGTGTCTACAACGAAATCTGTAATGAAGCTATTTCTGCGAAGGTTTATTTGGATTAAAATGAATAGATAGAAAAACAAGCTTTATTAAGAATAGTTTGTATACGCACTAATCAACGATAAAGGATAGAGAAATTCATGTGAATTAACACATCAGATTTATTTTTTTAACCGGATAGGTCATAACGGACAGTAAATGAACGAAATATTTGAAATGGTGCTCAAATATGCCCCTGTCGTAGTGTCTATAGGGATTAGAGCTCGTATCCTATCTTCCGTTACGGAGAGGACACGGTACCGATCCAGAGAGGGTATTTTACCTACTACCCTCGAGGGGACGTCCCCGAGAGGAAGGATGAGGCAAGTGGAGACACCGGGCGACCGAATCTAGGAGCGACGATACAGCAATGCCAAAGTTCCTAAGTTTCCAGGAGACGCCACCCTGGCAGACGGTCAGCAGACCTGGGACCCCGCTTTACATAGGGGTTCGGATACGCGGCAGCCAAACGAAAGCCGAGGGACGGAGAGAATTCACACAGAGCATCCTTTTCCCTACCACGCTGTACCGAAACACTACCGCCAACGCTTTCGAACCTGAAAGAGACCAATGGGATCAGGGATGAATGAAATGATGAATCGAATTGGAGGAACAGGAAATTTGGGATCTGAAAGAAAACACTCCAACAATCGCCTGACACCCGATAAAACCCATGGTTCAGAGTGGGCAGTCGGCGGGGATATAACTCAGGACCTCCTGAATGGAGCAACAGACGTTGCAGCTTGAGCCATCCTGGTCGGTGAGCTTAAAAGTTAGCAGACATTCGTCTTCTCAGTATAAGAGAAAAGCCTTATCAAAGTAAGTTGCCCTAACCGAGATTCGAACTAAGGACCTTGTGTATGTGAGGCAGACATTCTACCCCCACACCACGGAGGCGGTTACTTAAAGTTGTTGATTGAAAATATTCCGAAAGTATGAACGATATAAAACGTTTACGTTTTAGAGGACATTCTTAGACAACAAAATAAAGCAGACTCGCAGGAATACTTGTCCGTTTGATTATTCCATTTATACCCCGCCTTTAATTACAATGATCATACCGGTTTTTTTAACATATTAGCTATTGACAATAGCGTTAACTCTATCTGTCACTGGATTTCTGTCTTTGGGTTTTTATACGTTAGTTCACACACACACATTCACACTTACAGACTCTGGGAAGCATAGGGAATAATCTTGGCTCGAGAAAAATTTCCAGCCGGGAATCAAAACCGAAACTCCCATACAGCTGGCAGGTGATCTATCGACTGAGTTACGGGGCCAGCCATAGGAATACTTGGAATCACTTTTAGGAGTAGGACCAGGTGTGGATGGGGAATCAGCAACTCAACTACAATTTTGTGTGCCTATCCCCCGGACTAAGTGCCCCAGGGAGGGAGGTGTGAGATGAGAAGTGACAGAGAGTGGCCGGGCCAGAAGGCACCATAAGGCAGAAGGCAGGGTTCATACTTTTTACAGATTCAAACTCCCCGGATGGCAGCGGTGCAACCGGCTTCTCTCCCCATTTGTAGGCTTGCACATGCCACTGGGGGTCCGGAACTCGGAGACCACTCTCATTCCGAGGGACAAGGGATTACATAGAGCATCCTTTTCCTCTGCAATGCAACGCCGAAACTTTTACCCCTGAAACAGACCAAGAAGGTGAAAACTGAAGTGAAATGTGAATGAAGGAAAATGGAAGGACAAGAAATTCGGGAGATGTAATGAACCTTCCCAGCATTCGCCTAGCGATCCGGGGAAACCCCCGAAAAAACATGGATTATGAAGGTAGGCCGCGGGATTCGAGCCCACGACCTCCCGAATGCGGACCACAGACGTTACCGTCTGAGCCATCCCTCTCGTTTGGAATCACTTTTACGCTGACATTATAATGTAAAATTACATAAAGTTACTTTTAACAGATAAATTTCTTTTCAGTTTCACTTATGCATAATCTTATCAGAAATTGGCGTTGTCCAAAAGTCGTCTACAAAAATAACCTTTTATATGAATGTACTTACCGTGGGAAAATTATTGATGAACATATATGTACGTCATAAGTATTGCCATGATTTGATTTTATGGTTTCTTCTGTGTATATGCCGTCTGTAATATCTAAAGTCATGTAAGGTTTTGGTAAAATAAGTTGTTATAAGTCCGTGAAACACTACTAAAACTACTGTAGCAGTTGTACACATATCAATTAATGCCACAGTGTTTTATCTTACCCTTTATTATGAATTCCATTCTTCGTAATAAAATACTCTTTTAAGCTATGAATGACCTGACGGTTTGCTTAGATATAGTATATGCATATACTATAGATAACTAGCAGCTATACATTAGTCACTCGTAAAACTTATTCAAGTTGATTTAGTCCATTGATCTTTCAGAGGAAATAAATCTGAGTTTTTTTCTTAATTTGAATTGTATATGCGTACGAAACTATTTTTCCTGAATAAATACAGACATGACAGACTGCTTGCGCATATTTTGGCTTTATAATGTTTCTTTTAAACAATCTATATAAACCATTTTTCCTAGAGATGAGACCTATTTACTTCATTTCCTTCAATCCGCTGTACAGTGAATTTTTCAAAATCCATTGAGCATATTTCCATATTTGAGCATATACAATATTACATATTCATTAGATAGTCGAGTTTAACTGATACTGACATTCTTCAGCCTACAGCAGAACAGCAGTATTGGTGGTATTACTGATACATTTAGCGACCAGCGGTATTCTTTGTTTTATCACAGCACTGCTTACTGAGGCATTTTTCGCTTAATGGGTTCGCTTCCTGAATACTTCGAACGCGTAAACTCAACTTATTTGGGGCACTCCTTTTGGTAAAGATACAATTCCACGCTCGTAAGTATTCACCTATTATTTAATTCAACTGATATCTTGTCGAGTACAAAGTAACTTATTGTTTCTCGTCTGTGAATAGCACCGTCAAGTGGTTTGCTGTTCTAGCAGACTGCGTGTGTTCAGGGTTAACTTATTAAAAACAATGTGTGACACTTGTACTGCTTTAAATATTTACTTTAACACTTTTAACAACTAACACATATTAAGAATAAAAACTTAACAGTTGCAACATTCCAAACTTTGGTTCGCTCAAACTTGTACTAAAAGTTGAGGAGACGCTTTATATGTAAGCCATTCCTTTCAGTCACATCTTGGCTGCTAAACTGTCTCCAAAACAAAACAGTCTCTCAGTTCGACTCTCACAATCACCACATCTCCTGACGTTTCTCAAATGGCCAGCAAACATCACCCATACTGAGGAACAAACAATTCTGGCAATGCAATCCCGGTCATTGGTGGCATCTACAAGACACGACGTGACACACCGTCTCCAAGAAATATTATTTCTTAACACTTAAATAGACAATGTGCAGCTAAGAAAAACACAACATTGCAATCTATGTCATAATAAAACAACAGTGCATCAGGACACCTAGTTATAAATCAGCTTCAGAGGGAAGCGACCAAAGTTTCACAATAGATCTTTTCAAGACTCCACTCGAGGTAGGAACTGTGGCCAAACACCCTAATCCGTCACTACCTGGATGTACTTGTTCAACTGTTGCCAGCGCAGTGGCGGCAAGTTATCTTCCTTCAGAATGACTACGGTACCTGGTGCCACACTTGGCGTAGTGGTCGTCCACTTGGAGCGTTGCTGGAAATAAGTAAGACACTCCCCAGACCAGCTTCGTCAAAATAACTAGAGCTGCTGCCGCCGTAGTCTCTCCCATCGAGTCAACAAACTAAGCTTGGCATTGACCAGATCTGGCTAGAGGAGATTAGCAAGGTTACTGTCAATTAAATAATGATCAGGTGTCAGCACTTCAGGATCATTTGGGTCATTAGAAAGCAGAATTAGAGGTTTCGAATTTAGGCAGGCTTCATTTCGAACTGTACGGGTTGTAAATTCTTCAAAAGTAAGGAACATGGGGCCCATCAGAGATGGTATTTAAAGGATTAGACACCTGCAACATATAAACCACCGAAGTGGTTCCTTCCTGGTGATTCCTTCCTGAAAGGCAAATTGGTCTGATTCTGTTTGAAATTCTTGAGATTTGAGAACATTTTCTATCTCTTACAGTTCTCTTTCTTCTCCCACGAAATTGGATTGTCTGACAGTAGCCTCGATGCGACACAAACCGTTTTAAAGCTGCTAAAAATGCCTTGTTGGACATGCCTCTAACTACTTCTAGGTGATCTGCTCTCGTTGCTAGGCATACAGGGGTTGCCACATAACATTTCACCTTTAGTTTTGATTTGCAAGATCCAGATTTAATATAAAATGGATTAGTATAATCAATCCCGCAGTTGGTAAAGTTTCTATAGCCTTTACTCTGCTTGACAGAAAATGACCCATTAGCTGATGTGTAGCCTTTGCCTTAAGTCGAAAACAAACTAGATAATTTGGCAATTATGAATAATTCACCGTATTATAGTTTTCTCATTGACAACCCAAAATATTTGAGTGATGAAAGGAACTGGCATCCAGCAAGAAGTAATCGCCTAGCATTTCAGCAATTAACCTTGTTAGGTGATGATTTGAAGGCACTATGATTTGATGTCATCTGTCAAATCAGCATGTTGCGAGCTTCCCCCTACTCTCAGCACATGATTATCGTCCAGAAATGGAGTTACTGATATCAACTTCTTAGCAGGGTGAAGAGTTCCTTTAGCTTGTAGTTTCCGTAACTTTTTTTTCCATAAGCTGCCAACTAACAAAGGCGAATACAGTCATTCAATGCAAAAGAGTTCATCAGTATAAAGTCGACCTAGTGAACGACTGCTTTTTAGCTTTCTGCAATTGTTGCAAAATCTATTACAAATGCAACAACTCGCTGCAATCTTGTCAGTTTGAAAAACTTGGTCATGAAACAATCGTCTACGATTGTGGCTGCATAACAAATTAAAGGGATTCCTGTCTTCGGTTTCTGTTCGTAAGCTTAGAGCCATTAGATGTAATTGCGCTCAAAGGAAAAGTCATGTTGGGTTCATTAAACGGAGTGGCCTCTTCCCATCACGTCTGCTTGTCAGAATATCTTTGGATTGCATGCCTCGTGAAATGAGTTCTGCAAGATTGTTTTAAAGGCTGCATGGCGCCACTCAGCAAGTTGTGTGCTCTCTTGAATTTCCAAATGCGGGTTCGCAATGAAGGTTTTCCATTTTGTTGGCGTTGCGAAGATCCATGCCAAAGTTACTGAAGAATTTATCCACAAATAGATTTGATTAAATTTAATGTTTAATCCTTTCAGAAAGGCTTTCAGAATAACTGGAACAGAGGGGCTTGCAGAAGAGCTCCACAAAACTCAAGTTGCGGCAGAAACAACTTCTTCAGAGGAGCAACTCGAAATTTCGAGCAAAGCAGCCTTATGGTAATGGTTCTGTAATGACTTCCAGAACGGACATAGATGCACACTGCGTATGACTTTTCTGAAGCATCATAAAATCCACGAAGCTCTATGTTAATAAGAGGAACATGTCAAAGAATCCTCCGATGAATACGAATTTCTCAATCTCTGAAAGCTGGTCATAAATTGGATGCCAAATTCTTATCCGATGACAGAGGTTGATCCCACATGAAGCGTCCTGTCACAGCTTCTATAGAAGCATCTTACCTAATATGGCAAAAGGTCCGGATCAACCCAATATCCCTGAGACAACCGAGAGGATAATGCGTTTAGTAAAACCACAAGGATAACAGTTTTTTCCTGCACCATTCACAATTTGGAGTTTGTTAGTGGCTGGTTGCCACAACGGCCCAAGTGTTTTGATCTCATCTTGGTCGAGCGTAACGATAAATATTTCACCCTTACGTCAACGGGAATATTTTCCAAAAGCTTTGAATGACTGCTGCACCATTTAGGAAGAGGAAATCCTTCTCTCTCGAGCAGGCCTATCAACTCTTGTTGTAGGTGAATAGCTTCCTCTAACGTTGCACATTCCGATATAAGACAATCTACATAGAAGTCTCTTAATAATACTTCTCAGATGCCTTGGGAAACTGCCGAGTCTCATCCAAAGCTAATTGCCGAAGACAGCGAGTAATTAAAAGGGGTGAGCTTGCTCTTATAAGTAACTGTTTTCAACTCATATTCAAATAACGGGGCAGATGGATTATCTCTCCATAGTATTCTCTGATAGACACAATCTTGTGGGTCAAGCAATATTTGCCTGAACATTTTGTCTATGTTAGCAGTGAAAGCGATGGCATTAACTTTAAATCTCAAAATAATAGAGTGATGGTCTTGTTGGATCGCCGGTCAAACGATAACAGGGTAATTTATCTAAACTCCACTACTGCAAGCTGCAAAACACACTAAAACGGCTCTAGGTTTTGTTGTAGATCTATCGGCCTTCAAGACAGCGTGGTGTGGATATAATACAAGTATCTTGCAGGAATGTTTGATAATTCCATGTGACCCATTTGTTCATAATCCTTAAGAAATTTACATAATCCTTCCTTAGGTTATCTTGCTTAGAAAATTCCTTTCAAGAAGTTGAAATCGTTTCTTAGCTGTCGCCAATGAATCTCCGAATACTTTGGATTTTGTTTAATGGGGAGTTGCACCACGAACCTCCTGTTGAATCCTGAATTGTGTGCTTCCTGGAAGGGGCCTCACGTTTTACTTCATCTCTAGCTCTTGGAGTCTGGGGTAGCTCCTCAATTTCCCAAAATTTCTGAAGCTGTTTAGCAATATCCCCTACTACTTGCAAAGCATAAACTATCGGCCGCCATGATGTGTCGGAAGTATCAGCATATTTACGATACCTTCCTGCTTGCGTCCATTCAAACTCCGATTCCTGAACTACAGGGCGATCAGCCTCCTTGAATAGTCTGTCCGGCCGCAGTCCCCAACAGAATATCAATTTGTCCTGGCTCATGAAACTTGGTTCATCCAATGGAAGATGGTGTGTCAGTTTCCATTCCCTGGGAACAATGAATTAACATGGTCATTCCTCTGTAACTTTGGGCAATATAAAACACTCTACTGGGGTAACAAAATTACTCAAACACGAAGCAACCTGAACCGCATCACTGTGTGTGGTTTGTGAGGCAGTACTTCCAATTCCCTGTATAAACTTGCGGTAGTGCTGCCTCTGCAGTTTCGGGCGTTGAGCAGAAGACTTTGACAAAAACAAGATTGAGAACCTGACTCTAAGAGAGCCCTTCTTGCCACTCAGTTATTAGATCCATCTGGAGGTTAACCAGCGCCATTGACAACAATATCTATCTGCGTGCCCCTGTTTTATAAGTATAGTAACTACTAACTCCTGGCACACCCTGTTTAGCACTTGAGCTACGAGGTGAGTGATCTATGGCATTACTCTATACTGGCGAATTGTCAGGAGAGTCCAAATGTAGCACGTGTGGTGCTTTTTGTTTTGCAAAGCTTGCTATTCCCTGATTTTCATGTGTTTACTTTGTGATCTGCTTGAAAGCAATTAAAACAAAGGTTAAGTATCTTAATAAGGTCCCTACGTTCCATGACGGGAGCCCTGGTAAATGCTTTACATCTACTGCTGACATGCAGAGAATTGCAGTAAGCACATTGCACTGAGGTTCTAATATAATGATGACTCAGTTTACTGCTCTTGTTTCAAACATCTGAAGTCTTTCTGAGCTGGTGCTGATCTTTGACATTGTGCGGGAGTTAGCAAACTCTACATTTACTTTATAAGAAAGTACAATGGTTATCAAGCCTCGGAAAGACTTTGAATTCAATCTAGATTCACATTCTCTTCTTATTGACAGTCCAGTTTGTCCAAAATGACCTCTGACGCTATCCGTTCATCCAACGAAACACTCGGATTCAAGGCCTTTGGTACATTTAACCTCCTTACAACTTTGTTAAGGACGGCCCTGAGCTCGTTCACAGAAGACAGAATTATGTACTATCGGTAGATTCAGCAGATGACCAAGATGAGCAGTTGCTATTAATTTCACATTATTATACTAATTACATATTGTATTAAATGCTACCTCAGAATTTGAACTTGTTACTGGAATATTGATAATTAAAGTATGTGCTTCACCATTCAAGGATTGTAGAAAATAATGAAATTTCTAAATGTTAGCTAAATGGTCATTATTTATAACTAGACTTGAAAATTTGTCCAAAATTTTTGAAAGTTGTCTGTCTCCACTGAAAGTTGGTAATTTTACCATGGGTAATTAGCCATTTTGTTTGTACCTGAATGAGAGAGAAAAGCACTGACTAGACGAACATCTTTTCTCTTCCGCGTGTTTATTTATAATGTTGGTCATGGTGACTTGTACCTCAAAAAATGCTACTTCAAAGTTCTCCCTGTCTAAAACATAAGTATCAAAGCTCTCATTCAGTTTTAGTTCGGAATGAGCATTTTCAAATTTATCCCATAGGGTATCCAATTCCTTCGTTCTTACAATTAATAAAAATGTCAGCTTCTGGTTTGTATTCATTCACAAATTTATATAATCCTGTAAGGCTTGCCTTAGCAACCGCTCGTGTTGTAATCAAGCGTTTCTTTGTCTGGGCATCCGTGTGGATAAGAGGTTTATGAACAATAAATCAATTACACACAAAGAAAGGAAGCTTGTGAACTTATAGGTTTAGGAAGAAGACTACGCTGGCACATATGTATGAATAAAAACACATTAGGAAAGAAACAAAGGGAATCAATTACCAGTCTAGACAAGCCAGGTACTTAGCTGTTGTTGCAGTGATGACTCTCCTTGGAAACAGTTTGCCGGATGGACTGGAAGCTGCCGGAGATGTCCATTTCTCTTAGATCAGCTGTTTTTACTTCCACTTGAAGCACACGCTATCTATTATATAATCTCGGGCATTACAGCTATTTTCCGAAGGATACAAACTCGGTGTGTCGCGCGCAAAAGACGGCTTCAAAAATGACGGACATAAAGATATGTCCACATTTATAATTTCTTATTAGAATGCATAATAACTGAACAGGCAAAATTCTGCCCGAAGGACCAAAACTGTTTCTCGTAGTGTGAATGGTTTGCTAGTATTCAAGTGGCCTGCTATCCTAGTGAACTGTGTGTGTTCAGGATTAACTCATTAAACAGTAATGTGCAACACGTGGTACTGCTTTAAACATTTACTTTAGCACTTTCCAATTAACACATATTAACAATAAAAACTAAACAGTTGCAACATTACAAACTTTGGTTCGTTCAAACCTGTACTAAAAGTTGAGGAGACGCTTTAAATGTGAGACGTTCCTTTCAGATACATCTTGGTCTTCTAAACAAACAGTCTCTCAGTTCCACTATCACAGTCCCATCTCTTCTGACGTTTCTCAAAGGGCCAGCAAAAATCACCCATACTGAGGAACAAACAATTCTGGTAATGCTATACCAGTCAGTAGTGGCATCTCTAAGACAGGATGTAACACTGATTGCAATCTTTTTCGACACCGTCTTTAAGCCCGTCACCAATGATAACACTTGGGTATGAAAATAACCGTCATCAGACTTTGATTTTTTATGTGTGCTATACACTGATTGAAATATAGTTGTTTTAATAGTATCCGGTAGATGTGTTCTCAAAATATTACAGAAAGATAGGATTTACATGTTCAGGGCCTTAATATTATGCTACAGTGAAAATAGTGCAGTATATAGTAATAAATAGTTATAGAAACAAGCCAATTTAAAAAAGCAAAATCCTTTCAATTAATAATACAAACACATTTTAAAATAATATTTCACAATATGCACAAACAGTCCTTTCATCATGCGGTCATTTATTTGTGAACTCGTCCCAACTGAGCAATGTAGCAAGTTGCCATTTAGCTTACCGAAGTGTTCCTTTTTCTACGCATGCATATTCCGTTTAGAAACGCTTAGGTTATTTCAATGTACGTTTTGTCAGCGCATTCAGAGACGATAGATAAATTAGGCATATTAGTCCTGTTCCCTAAGCATATGACGAGAATATGAGTTTTGTTAGACCTGCATATCAAAACGTGTTTTCATGATGTCTATAAATTTCAGAATTGTGTAACACATTGCTAAAAGGTAGACTGTCCTATTTAAAACCTGAGCGCAAGATTTATACCTATATAAAGGGCAATCCACGAAGCAACGACCGTATGGCTTTAATATATTCAGAAAATATATTTTGTTAAAAACACACCTCTCACTTACAAAATTGAAGCTTACTTTATTTCTCCACAAAATCACCTCCGTTGTTTAAGTATCTTGTCATGTCTGTTAATGAGTTTAATAATTTTGGTGTTATAATGACTGCCGCCAGTCCATTTAGGTAAGATCTTTGGACACGGTTTGATTAAGAAAAGAATGAGAAATGCTTGGGAAAGAAATGTATACATAATCTAAAGCTTCACGTCTATTCTGCACGAGTTTATTGTTGATTGAATTCTTCAAATTATCTGTGATGAGTGACGGACGTCCGGTTCAAGTTTTGTCATGCACATTTTTCGTCCACTGTTGAACATTTCACACCACTTTCTCACATTTCTTTCGTTCATCACTGCATCATCGGGCGCTCAAAAATGCAATACCTCACCTCACAGTGGTGGAACTTTGTAGCACACAGTTCATTTTTAACAATCACCCTGTTTTAACTGGCACTCACACCTCATGAGGAGAAATATGGAAGAAACCATTCGATTTTGCACATAAGCACGGCAAAGATCTACGCAACGGGATGCGCAAACGTTCGTTATTTCTTGGATTACTACTTTCATTTTGACGTAAGTTACATAGCTACATACTTTTAGTCTAATACAGGCTGTATCTTTATTGGTGTCATATATTTGGGCGACCTGTTCCTGACATCAAAACAGTAAACAAAGTTAATATGAACATGGATCTGAAAATCATTTATTTCAGAGTTACAACACAAAATCGAAAGTTACAAAAATTGCTCGAAGTGGCTTCCTCTTGCTCCGATGCATGCAGTAATCCTGCGTTCTATGCTCTGGCGTACTGTGTTGAAAATTCCTGATGTGTTTCGTATTTGGTCAAATCCAGTTTGGATACGTCCTCTCAAAATGTCAACATCAGGTACAGGAGTCACATAAACCAGGAACTTCAAAGTCCCCAGACGAAGAAATTCATTGGATTCAAATCAGGCGATCGAGCAGTCATGCAATGGGTCCCCCTTGACCAATCCAGTTTTGAAGAAATCGATCATTCAAAAACTTACAAACTATCATACTGAAATGAGCTGGAGCACCATCGTGTAAAAACCACATCCGTTGGTTGATATCCAGAGGCACATTATCAGTTAAGTGATGGAACTCATTTCTGAGAAACTGGAGATAGGTTTGTCCGTTCAGACGGAGAGGGAAGAAGTAGGGGCCAATAAGGTGATCATGAATAATTCCACTCCAAACGTTGAGATAGAACCTCTGTTGATAGTTGTCCTGTCGTACTCCATTAGGATTTTCAAATGCCCAGTTATGAGTGTTATGAAAATTGAAGATGCCGTTGCGAGTAAAACCAGACTCACCCGTGAATAAGATACAGGCTAGGAAAGTGATGAACACAGCGCACTGCTGTAACCTGCGTTGACAGAAACGTCTTCTTGGCTCAAAGCCCGCCTCATTTAATCCTTGCACACGTTGAAAGTGATACGGATACAGAAGATTTTCATGCATAATTCTCCAGATAGTCGTATGACTCACTCCATCCCTTACAGCCGTACGTCTTGTGCATTGTGATGGGTCTGCATCCACAGCACGAAGATTTCTCGTTCTTCAAACTCAATGACTCGTACCGCTCTTGGTCTCCCTAGTACTCCTCTCCAATGCGCCATTCTCTCTCAAGCGTTGGTGAATTCGTGCGAATGTTCTTACATACGGTAACGGGCTGTCAGTGTACCTTTCTGCATAAAATTCACGTGCTCATGCTGCATTGCCGTCTGAACGGCCATACGTGTAGTGCTTATCCGTTTGTTCACTCATGGAATACATCTTCTTTGACGTATAACGAGAAAACGGTTGATTTTCAGACCCATGTACATATGCACTTTTTAACTGTTTTGATGTCAGGAACACGTCCCCTAAATATATGAAAACAATTAGATCCACCCCGTATAGTAGCTATTCCGGATGGGAGGAATTATGTCGTCCTCCTTGGTGTAGTGGTCACCATACCAGCCTCTAGTTCCCAAGGTCGCGGGTTCAAACCCGGCGGAGGGCGATGGATTTTTTCGGGCGTGGCATCCTTCGGAAGGGAAGTAAAGCCGGTGGTTCCGTGTCGTAGATTTACGGCACGTAAAAGAACCTCAAGCCTGATAAAGAGACATCTGAGCAAAATTAGCGGTCTTTCACGCCCTATATAGAATGGGACGCTAAGGACCACAGCAGTTAAAGAGCGTCCATAAATAAATAAATAAATAACTCAATTTAATTTAATTGGGAGGAATTATGTCGTTCTCCTAGATGTAGTGGTTACCATACTAGCCCCTAATTCCCAAGGTCGCGGGTTCAAACCCGGCGGAGGGCGACGGATTTTTTTCGTACATAAAAATTCTTAGCATGGCTTCCTTCGGAAGGGAAGTAAAGCCGGTGGTCTCGTGTCGTACATTTACGGCACGTAAAAGAACTCAAGCCTGATAAAGAGGCCTCTGTGCAAAAATTCTGGTCTTTCACGCCCAATATAGAATGAGACGCTAAGAATCACAGCAGTTAAAGAGTGTCCAGAAATAAAACAAAATGGGAGGAATTACAATTCGGTAAATTTAAGAGCTTTTTTATCTCAGATAGAGGAGCAAAAATACTAATATGTGTTTCGTTGCGTAGTATATATTATTGGAGTTATTAATAATCATTTTGGAGTTATTAATGATGTTTTATAAACCATGCCTGCTCTAGGAGAGAATTCCATCCCGTCACAGGCAAAGCTGGTTAGAGCATAACTCCGCCAGTACTAAACTGTGCCAATTGAGCACATTTATGTTTAAATTTTCTCCGTGAGAGGTGTGGCTGTATTTTTAGTGTATTTATCTTTACCACTCATTGCGCCACAATCGTCTCTTCAGGTTCAGTCGGGTTGGGTTCACCCCGAGTAGTGGTCTTCTTTCTCTACCGCTGAAGCGTACGAATCTCAGTTAAGTTTTGTGTAAAGGCGTAATTGCCGTACTGCATCTTTACGCAAGGATTTTCCTACCTGGCTTTTACTTGTTTTGAGTTGCATTTTGTAATTTTTGAATATAAGAGAATGGATACGTAAAGCTACACGTGGTAAACGGGTTATTTTTATTTCTTGGAAGAGTTTAATTTTTTACATTCTGTATTCCGATTTCCTCTTTGTGTGCGTTGTTTTATTCTTTATGTCCAATGCTCAGAGTTTATGTAAATTGTTACGTATTTAGAGTTTATTTAATGGTTCCATATAAAGAGTTTATTGAAATTGTTATAGTGTTCAGGTATAACTAAACTATTATATAGTGTGTTTAATTTTATTAACGTTCAGAGATTATCGACGTTGTTAATACAATCAGAGTTTATTAAAGAGCTACGGTTAGAATATATGTTAATTCAACCGCCTTCCTTGGTCATTTTTACATTACGTCTATTTACGTAATGCCGGGTATGTCATACGAGGTGGAACGAGTTGCTGCCGAGGCCACGCTTAATTTCTCCGAAACTTCTCCCAAACATTTGTTTCTTTCACTGAGCGTTTGTTACAAGATTTCTATTCGAGCAACGTAGAGATTTGTATATCCACCTTTGTATAATTGTAGTGTTCTTAATTGTATAACACTATCATTCAATATTTGCTTTTCTTTGGCTGAAGTAATGTATGAAAACCACTGCTTACATACTGAAATTAAAACATAGTCTACTTGACTTGCGTGTTTTCTGTATACACTTTTGGAGGTATCTCTATACCTCGTAGTGGGAGTTGCCATGATCTCATTCCTAGGTCCAAACGTTTTTCAGAATAGATCCTCCATCATAGATGTGAATAAGCGAAGATAGCAAAAAACAGTAATTCGGTTTGTTACAGAAATACTGAAGTAACAGAAGGAGTAAAGTAATTGCCTAATTTTTGCACCTGTTTTTGCCATGAGCATAATATGTATACAGGGTGAGTTTTAAGTCCACCGACAAATTTCAGGGGTGATTCCTCACTGAAAATGGAGCACAAAGTTCATATCACCTTGTGTCCGGAAATGCATAGTTTACATGGTAGATGACACTGATGACGTTCTCTTATAACTTGGAGTTTGCGTTTAGTATGTCGTAGATAGTCTCTCATAACTCTCAGTGTGCTTTTGTGTGTGGCCATAGTGCACTTTAAGCAATGTAAAAGCACAATGATCCGGTATTCATTCCAGGAATAAGCCGAGATGATATTCGTGTTTGGCCAAGCAGGTGGAAACCGTCGAGAGGCAGCACGGATGTACCGAGCCACGTACCTTGACAGACAGCATCACCCATATCACACATTTGGAGCCATTTTTTACTTTCTCTACTACGTATAGTAAGTAGGGGAAGTATTGCATTCCACTTAAAAATTCGATACCGAATTTCAGCTGAAATACTTGTTTTGAGGCCTCCTGAATCCAAAAAACATCTGATGTGTTACACTCACATGACTTTCTCTAATCTTGTACAAACTATTTTTACAAACGCTTATTCTCCATATGCTTCATGTTAATCGAGATGTTAATCTTATTGCTAATTTTCTTGAAGATGCAAGGGGAATTGGTAGTCTTTAAGCTATAGTCAAATGTTTTAAGAGCTGGTTGCTATGTGGAGTATTCCATTCTCTTTGCATTACCAGGGCAAAAAAAATGAATAAAGAATTTGAAAAAAAGTATAAGTATTGGAACATTTAAGGGAATAACAAGCAATATCTTGAAAATGGTTCACTCAATAAAAATGTATATGACATAAATTGTGTATTTTAACGCGATCTACATTTTTTGTGTAGTAAAATTTTGTCTATCTCTTATGGTTTACCAGTTATGCAAAATATTTGGAGACATTCCCAGGAAATTCAAGGTATACATTTTATTTGTCATGAAATTATCTTAAATATATGATATTTAAATCAAAATCGCAAAAGTCATTTTGAGAAAATTAAAATTTTCGAAAAATGTTCCATGTAAAGGGTAATCTGGGGTAGGGGGATTTTCTTGAAAACCTTCGTGTCGCATCTCTAGAAGGTATTGGACCTAAATACCAAATTTGGTGTTTATCCGACTGTTCTTTTTACTTTCTCTACTACGTATAGTAAGTAGGGGAAGTATTGCATTCCACCCAAAAATTCGATACCGAGATTTCACCGGAAATACATGTTTTGAGACCTCCTGAATCCAAAAAAAGCATTTTTGGAAACATGTCCGTGTGTGTGTCTGTGTGTGTGTGTGTCTGTGTGTGTGTGTGTCTGTGTGTGTGTCTGTGTGTGTGTCTGTGAACAGCATAACTCAAAAACTAACAGTCGGATAAACACCAAACTTGGTATTTACGTTCAGTATCTTCCAGAGATGCGACACGAAGATTTTCAAGAAAATCCCCCTACCCCAGACTACCCTTTACATGGAACATTTTTCGAAAATTTTAATTTTCTCAAAAATGGCTCTAACGATTTTGATGAAAATATCATATGTTTAAGATAATGTCATGAGAAATGAAATGTATATCTCGAAATTTCTGGGAATGTCTCCAAAAGTATTCTTCATTATGAACGACTTTTGCATAACTGGTAAACCATAAGAGATAGACAAAATTTTACTACACAAAAAATGTAGATCGCGTTAAAATACACAACTTATATCATATACATTTTTTTGTTGAGTGAACCGTTTTCGAGATATTGCTTGTTATTTCCTTAAATTTTCCAATACTTATACTTTTTCTCAAATTCGTTATTCATTTTTTTTATGTCCTGGATATGCAAAGAGAATGGAATGCGCCACATAGCAACCAGCGATAAAATATTTGACTATCGCTTAAAAGCTACCATATTCCCCTTGCATCTACAACAAAATTACAAATAAGATTGACATCTCGATATCTCGATTAATATGAAGCATATGGAGAATAGGCGTTTGTAAAAATAGATTGTACAAGAGTAGAGAAAGTCATGTGAGTGTAACACATCAGATTTTTTGAGTTATGCTGTTCACAGACAGACAGATATACAGACACACACGGACATGTTTCCAAAAATGTTTTTTGGCATTCAGGGGACCTCAAAGCATATATTTCCAAGAAATCTTGGTATCGAATCTTTGGGTGGAATACAATACTTCCACTACTTACTATACGTAGTAGACAAAGTAAAAAGTATTTTTGGAAATATGACCGTGTGTGTTCGTATGTGTGTCTGTGAACAGCATAACTCAGAAACGAACCGTCGGATAAACACCAAACTTGGTATTTAGGTTTAGTATCTTCCAGAGATGCGACACGAAGGTTTTCAAGAAAATGCCCCCATCCCAGATTACCCTTTTCATAGAACATTTTTCGAAACTTTTAATTTTCTCAAAAACGGCTCTAACGATTTTGAATAAAGTGTCATAAGTTTAAGACATTTGTATGGCAAATGAATTGTATATCTCGAATTTTCTGGGAATGTCTCCAAAAGTATTCTTCATAGTGAACGGCGTTTGCATAACTGGTAAACCATAAGAGATAGACAAAATTTTACTACACAAAAAATGTACATCGCGTTAAAATACACAATTTATGTCATATACATTTTTTTGTTGAGTGAACCATTTTCGAGGTATTGCTTGTTATTCCCTTAAATTTTCCAATACTTATACTGTTTCGCAAATGGGAATTCGTTATTCATTTTTTACTTTCTCTACTACGTATAGTAAGTAGGGGAAGTATTGCATTCCACCCAAAAATTCGATACCGAGATTTCACCGGAAATACATGTTTTGAGACTCACTGAATCCAAAAAAAGCATTTTTGGAAACATGTCCGTGTGTGCCTGTCTGTGTGTCTGTCTGTGTGTCTGTGTGTCTGTGAACAGCATAACTCAGAAACGAACAGTCGGATAAACACCAAACTTGGTATTTAGGTTCAGTATCTTTCAGAGATGCGACACGTAGGTTTTCAAGAAAATCCCCCCACCCTAGACTACCCTTTACATGGAACATTTTTCGAAAATGTTAATTTTCTCAAAAATGGCTCTAACGATTTTGATGAAAATATTATGTGTTTAAGATAATGTCATGAGAAATGAAACGTATATCTCGAATTTTCTGGGAATGTCTCCAAAAGTATTCTTCATTGTTAACGACTTTTGCATAACTGGTAAACCATAAGAGATAGACAAAATTTTACTATACAAAAAATGTAGATCGCATTAAAATACACAACTTATGTCATATACATTTCTTTTGTTGAGTGAACCGTTTTCGAGATATTGCTTGTTATTTCTTTAAATTTTCCAATACTTATACTTTTTCTCAAATGCGTTATTCATTTTTTTATGTCCTGGACATGCAAAGAGAATGGAATTCGCCACATAGCAACCAGCGTTAAAATATTTGGCTATCGCTTAAAAGCTACCATATTTCCCTTGCATCTACAAGAAAATTACCAATAAGATTGACATCTCGATATCTCGATTAACATGAATCATATGGAGAATAGGGGTTTGTAAAAATAGATTGTACAAGAGTAGAGAAAGTCATGTGAGTGTAACACATCAGATTTTTTGTCTTGGATATGCAAAGAGTGTCAATCTATGGCAAAGAGAATGGTGCTGCACATAGCAACCAGCTATTAAGAGATATGTCTATGCTTAACGGCTACTGTATTTCTATATTGCCCTTGCAAATACAAAACAAGGGGAGCATAAAAGGCCTTAAGCGATAGGCAAATATTTTTAGAACTGGTCGCTATGTGTAAAATATAATTCTCTTTACATGTCAAGAAACAAAAATATATTCTGTGGGCGTAAGAGAAATGAGAACGTAATAACAGTCAAAATGATATTTGTAATACAAGCAAGCATACCGAAAACCAAAACACAGAGCAAGATATCATTATATACGAACGGAAGTACTGATGTGTGTGGATAAAGCAGGTGTGATTATAAATGAGCGGAAGTGCACTCGGATAAGGCTAAAATTGAGGTACAAGTGAGGCAGTACGTGTTTCCAGCAAAGCAGTGAACTAGAAGAAAGAAATTCTGACGTGATACATTCACATTACTTTCCCTACCCTCTATCGTTTATTAGTGGGTATACAAAGCATTTTTACTTAAGCTTATTACTTTCTCTAATACGTATAGTAAGTAAAAATATTGCATTTTACCTAAAAATTCGATATTGAGATTTTACCGGAAATACATGTTTTGAAGCCCCATAATGCAAAAAAGCATTTTTAAAAAAAAGCCCCGTGTGTGTGTCTGTGAATAGCGTAACTCAAAAACGAAAAGTCGGATAAACACCAAACTTGGTATTTAGGTTCAGTATCTTTAAAAGATGCGACACGAAGATTTTCAAGAAAATCCCCCATTCCAGACTACCCTTTACATGGAACAATTTTCGAAGTTTCTTTTTCTCTCAGAAATGGCACTAACGATATTGATCAAAATATAATACTTTAAGACACTTTCATGGCAAATGAAAGGCATTTCTAGAATTTTCTGGGAATGTCCCCAAAAGTGGTCTTCATTCTGAATGAATTTTGCATAACTGGTAAACCGTAAGAGATAGAAAAGGTTTTACCACAAAACACATAATTTATGTCATATATATTTTTTGTGTGCAGTGAACCATTTCCGACATATTCCTTGTTGTTTTTTTAATTCTGCAATACTTAATACTTTTTCTCAAATGGGAATTCGTTATTTGTTTTGTTTTTCTTTCTTTTCTTTCTGTATGTCCTGAGTATGCAAAGAAAATGGAATGCTTTACATAGCAACCAGCTCTTAATAGATTTGACTATCGCTTAAAGCCTACCATATTCCCCTTGCACCTACCAGAGAATCAGCAATAAGATCGTTTCTGCAAATGTTTATCTCGATTAATATGAAATAGATGGAGAATAAGAGTTTATAAAAATAGTTTGTACAAGAGTAGAGAAAGTCATGTAAGTGTAACACATGAGATTTTTTAAATATATATATACCTGATAATTTTTTTTCAAGAAGACATTTTGAGTCTAGCTTAAAAGTATTAATTTCAAGTATATATCATAATAGATTGTAAAATATATTGAAAAAATACTATCATCTATATTGAGGATATTAAGTGAACTATTGAGTTAAATAAATGAAATGAGTAAGTAAAATAGGAACCAGAAAAAGGTAATTATTGTATTAAGTAGAAATTCACTTTTACTCAAAAGAAATAATATAGTTTTATGTAAAGTTAATCTACCTTCATAAAAACGTTATAAATTTCCATGAGATTAAAGAAGACTCTCGCTCAATGCAGAGCTGATATTTCAAAGTCATATAAATTGCCGCACATATATCACTAATTAAACTAAAACTTCTATTAAACCCTTATAACCTAACGACAGTTAGAAAGAACCAACAATCACTGAATTAAGCTGTATACCGCCACGTCTAGAAGTCTGCCACAGCAGGCGGATACCATATTACCAACACATTTACTGGAGCGGGAATTTCAAATAAGGTAACCAGAGTTGAAGAGTACGATCCTAAGCCGGAGCAGAGCCGAACCCAGAACCCAGGACACAACGAGGAGCATAAAAGCATTTCCACCACCATTCCCACATCAGAAGGCAGCATTTTCCAAACAACATAGTTCATCCCGTTCGCATTCAAGTTATGGGTTAAGAAAGCATTTCGTATAACAAACACGAAGGCTCTCAAGTCTGTGAAATTTTAATCATGTAGGTAAAATATATGTTGGCTTTTACCTCTTCTATCACCCCTGAAACGTTGTAAATATTCTTTTGTAATATGTATGTCGAGTAACTTACTCTTTAGACTTATCCAGAGAAAAAAATGTTCCACGTGTAAACCTTTTTTTACATAAAGATGGCGATTTTCTGTCTATTCTGTCATTCCCAGATACCTGTATGCACAAGCTGAGTTCCATTTAGCCGTACAATGTATATATTTGAATTTACTGCATTTACTATTAATGTCAAATCATATATTTTACTTTTTCCTTCGCCTGTCTAGGTGGAAGAAGTACCTATTATTTTTCATAAAAAAAATTAATATTGAGATTTCACCGCAGATACCCGTTTTGAGATTCATTGTACCCAATAAAAGGTCAAGGCTTTTATGTGCGTGTATATTTATGTATAAACATGATAACCCAAACAAAAAGCCGGATAACTACCAAATTTCATGTTTGAATCAGACACCGTTAAAATTGCCAGGCGAGGATATACGAGTACAACTACCATTCATATGACAACGTTTTTCATCTTTGTTTCATTTTTTCAGAAATTCTCTAACAAATTTTATTAAACTGAAATGCATTTAAAGCCTAATGTGAACAAAGTATATTATGTCTTTAATTTTCTGTGAATAGCGTATGAAATCAGATTAAATTTTATATTAATTTATATAACTGGGAAATCATTAAATAGAGACGTAAACTTAGCTATTTCAGTAGAAATATACACCTCATTAAAGTACATAAGTTTTTGTCAATTAGTTCTTTAAAAGCGTTAACCACTTTTGAAATATTCCATACTTCACGTTTACACTTTCTCAAGAACGGGCATATTTGAGAGTTTTCGATTACTATTACTACTTCTTTTCCTTACGTATAATATATATAGCGAAAGTGCGAGGCGCATTTTTAAATAGATACCGCTAATTTTTAAAAGATAACGGAACATTGTTTTCCGAATACTTTACTACAATTCAATACCTTGCACCTTACACTACTTCTTCAGTCAGTCACCACCGTTATTCAGACATTTGTGGTAACGGGAAACTAGTTTTTGTATGCCTTCGTCAAAGAATAATGCCACCTGTGACGAAAGTCAAGTCTGCACTTCTTGTTCCACAACATCATCGTCGTTAAAATGCTTTCCGCCAAGGAATTTCTTCAGATGAATAAATAGATGAAAATCGCTTGGTGCCAAATCCGGACTGTTGTGAAAAAGGAAGTGCAGACTTCTGTGTAGATGTCCTTAAAAGCCACAATTTTGGCCAAATTAAAATGTTTGTGGCATTTAACTATTTTCAGGATATCCTTTATTATTGGATAGAATTTTCAAATACTTGGTAGTTTCTTCAGGTGGTAACTCGTCATTCTTTTTTTTTTCTCGTGGTCATGCAAAGAGCATGGTATTGGAAAGAAATCGCATAACGATATCCTTAATAAAAATCGGGCTATCGTTTTGGCCTATTGTGTCCTTCTTATACCTACAACAAAATGTGTAACTGTGTGTAATGGAAGTTTAACTCGATTAACAAGAATTAGAGAGAAGAATAGGCTTTTATAAGAAAAGTTTGTAGAGGAGTGTGTACAGGAATTAATGTGACTGCAACACATCAGATTTCGTTTTCTTTCATCACGAACTCCTCACCACAGCTAAACATCTGAATGCTGTTTCCGCCTGATATATGTATGTACGACTGAAACTAGGAGCGGAAGGGGACTTGGTATCTCGACCTGAGGAGATCTTTTGTCTTAGGCCCCCATGGGATGCCCCCGGGAGGGAGGATGAGGTGGGAGTAGACAGAGGACTGCCGGATCATGGGGCACGACAGAGCAGAGGGCAAGGTCCGTACATTGCCCCGGTTGAAGCTCTCCAGAGTGGGTAGCTGGTACACCGGTTCCCCTTCCCCTGCAGGCCTACACATCCCATTGGGGGGTCTGAGACTCAGAGACCACCCGCATTCCGGGAGACGAAGTTGTACAGAGAGCATCCTTTTCCCCTGCCTTGCAACGCCGAGTCTCCCGCTGACACTTGCAATCCTGAAACAAACAAGCAGATGAAACGTGAAGTGAAATGAGAATGGAGGTAAAATAGAGGGACGGGAAATTCGGGATATGTAATTAATATTCCCGCATTCGCCTACTGATCCGGGAAAATCCCTGAAAAAACCTTCCAAATGCGAGTCACATACGCTACTGCCAGCGCCCCTTGCTCGGTTATATGTATGCAACTCAACATTTATTAATTAGTTTGAAATTATTCCTAGAACACAAATACATCGTGAATTATAAAGTATATATATAGATATATATAGATATATATATCTATATATATAGAGGAATCACTTTGCTGTACTATATTACGGATATTTGCTGTGTATATTTAAGATAATATTTATTAAACTTCTGGGAAATAATTATAATTGTGTTAGCAGTCATGTGATAAAGCTCTTTACTGTGTGTTTGCGAGATGTCAGGTTACGTTGCACCAAGTTGCTCGCAGTCCCGTTGAGTGGGTAGCTTTTCTCCTGGGCATTCCCGTATCGCTTTCCAGCATTGCTACAAGAAGAAGATACACAGTGACTTAATATCCGGACGGAGTGAGATAACGATCTCTATCTCGTTCGCTCTCTTGCGTGTGTCAGACTGGGTTACGTAGCGATCGAACATATTGCTAAAATATTGGATATTTCTCAATTTCACACGTGTGCCAACTCTTTCGCTCCCTTGACATCCTACCCCAGCCAAACAACCTGATCGGAGCTCTCTGCGAAATTAGAAAGTTTACAGAGATGATACAGTCTCAGATTGACGCATAGTATCTTTCTCGGGAGCTGAAGCTTTGACAAATATGGAAAGCTTTTATTGATCTGGAAGAAGTAGGAGTACATAGCAAGTGATGTTTTCCCTTAGAAAAACTATGATCTTAGACGAATAAAATTCAGGGGGCAATATTCGGACGACTTTATATGCCAATTAATACTACTTATATTATTATTTATTTGATAACTGTCCTAAAATGATATAAAAGCTTAGCGCTTTCTCTATTACTTGCCTATTGTAAGTAGAGGAAATATTGTATCCTACTCAAATTTCCATACCAAATTGTTGCCCTTTTCAAGAAGATCCACCTCCCCATACTACCGTCTACATGGAACATTTTACGAAAATGTTGATTTTCTCAAAAATGGCTAACCATTTGTACTAAAATACCATATGTTTAGGATATTTTTATTACAAATTAAATGTACATCTGAATTTTCTGGGAACAGGCTCTAAAGTCCTTTTCATTCCAAATGACTTTTACATAAATGGCAAATAAACGGTAAGATATAGACTAAATCAGATTACATAAACAAAGAGATGTCGTTAAAGCACATAATTTATGTAAATATAAGAAAGAATAACGACTTCCCATTTAAGAAGTGTATACGTATTTGAAAATTCAAGGCAATAGCTCTCTCTCTCTTTCTCTCTCTCTCTCTCTTTGGTTGAGTTAACCATTTCCGAGATATTCCTTGCTATTGCTTTGAATTTTCAAATACGTATACACTTCTTAAATGGGAAGTCGTTATTCTTTCTTTTCTTTTTTACTCCTAATCATGCAAAGAGAGCAGAATTTCAGGACCATCACATAACGACCAGCTCTTAAAATATTTGACTAACACTTAAGCCTTATAGCAGTCGGGTGTAGGGCTTGGTGATGGGTTCCAGGTTGAAGTTCTCAGAAGTTATTTGCCTCGGCCGACAGTCGGTAGCTGTGGATAAATTCGTATTCCTAGTTATCTGTATCTCAGGATATTGTAGATGAAGGAAGTTAATAAGCTAATTCCTTTAACGATTTGATTTATTTAATAAATTATCGAAGCGGCTGGCAGATGTCCGCCTTTGAATAATGATGAAGCAATCTATAAGCTGTATTTTACATCTTCTCGCTAGTTTGAATGTTGCGGTGGACCTAGCTATCTATGTCACACGCGTTACATCACCTGTCACCAAGTAGTTCACATGAGAAAATATGAAAGTGTTGAAATCTGGGGCGCACCTTCTTTGTATACCTTGTCGCTATGACACTTAATTCCCCCTTTTTACCTAATCTTTATTTCAATTAGTTGTTTACTTGGCTGCTATGACGGGGAAAAAACGTTCCCTTTTCAAAGCCAAGCTTCTGCCTGACTCCTTTGTTAAAATCCACTACCTCTGTCTCACTCACAATTCTTATTTCTCTTTCTAATTGCTGACTTTTTTTCCAACTCTCTTGACTTTCCAGGAATTTCTATCTACATCCTTGTTTCTCCTCGTACCTCTCTCTCAGCTCGACGGTATTTTGCCTAATCCTGTGTGCATTAGCGTGTGATTGTGGTGGATTTTTAACCCTGCTGCTAGTTCGCTTCCTCGCTAATTACAGTGTTTCCTACGTCTTTCTACACTTTATGGTAAAAGTTATCTTATAGTGTTATGTTATATAATACATATTCCTATTCTTGATTATTGATCTATGATTTCTCGTTACTTACATTCCTTGCTCTGTTGAGTGTGTGTTCCCCTACAGCCTGTTGCATTACCCTATTCCCATTGTACCTAGAAGAAAATATGTAATAAAACCATATTTGCAAATGTTTATTAACATGAAGTAGATAGATGAATAAACTTTTGTAATAATGGTTTTTTGAAGAATCGGTAGAGGGTGTAATATGAGTGAAACAGATATTTTCTATTTCCTGTTTATTATGACATACAAGGTGGTAGCTATTAAATTAGACTTTCACTTTCAGTTTCCAAATTTAAAAACATAATGAGTTTCTTTTATTGATTTCTTCTGAACTAGTGGCAGTTTTGGTGATATTACATAAGCAACCTGTAGTTTTCCGTCCTGTATAAATAATTGTCCGTATTTGTTTCCTAGCTATTACTGTGTGACATCTGACATGTGTATAGGAAATAGTTTAAATTCAGCAATACCAAATATATTGTGATCACGAGCACGAAGCTACCTGTGGGCCGCTGTTTGTTTCAGAACATTACTTTCGACATATTCTAGTAGCCTCACTTTCTAGGACATTCCGATTTATATGCAAAGCCTATATAAGAGGTGCTCCTGCTCGAACAGTTTAAGAAAAATTGGATATCGAAAGTGGACAGTGCAGTGCACTTCAGTTGTGAGTTGTGATTCAGCGGAATCCGTTGTGTTGTGTTCTGAGTATATGCCAAAAGTGACTCTGATGTAAGGCTTGTGCTACTCTGAGTGTTTAAGTGATAAATAAAGTGTGTTTCGCAATAACTGATGTTCTCATTTGTTACACTATGTATGTGTATGCTGTGGTATACCAAATCGATATACAGAGTGGACCATTTAAGTTGAGACTACAATATCTCCAAAACTAAGCGTTGTAGAAATAAACGTCCTGAATAAAAGTTGCTTGATATTATGGGGGAAAGTAAATGTCATTAGTCGTGTTTTATTTGGAGGACGTTGTGACGTCATTTTAGGGTCAATTTAAGTTTTTAAAAAGGGGACCCTACAATTAGATTAAATTTAAATTGACCCTAAAATGACCATCGAAACGTCTTAGTTTTGGAGATACTGTACAGTCTCAACTTATCGTATATGGTTCATCCTGTATTATACAGCCTTTTCTCAGATAATTGGTGTCTGATTAAAGTTTTTGATTCAAACAAAGCGTGAAAGTCAGATAACATTACACATATCATTGGTTGCAAGGAAGGTTTAATTCAAACTTTATAAAAGCGGTCTTAGAACTTTCATCAGTGACATCTTCGCTATAAAGACATCATGAGAAAGAAAGATAATCCGCTTTTATGTAAATCTATTTCCAATTTCTTAAAGTAAGTTCTACAGTAGCTTCAAGAAACAACTCTCTCATGAAAAGCATATTAGTGAAAAAGTTTGATAACTATGAAGATTTAAGTTGCAGTTGGCAAGAAATGGAGAACTATTTTGACGCTTCCATGCAAAATTTAGTGTTCTTGTTAAATTCATATAGTATCAAAGACTATAAAACTTAAAAGTTTCAATCCAATTAAATGTAACATATGCTTACATATTTGGGATTCCTAAAATAAGAATTTCAAACTTACTGTAGCATTTATAATCTGCTTCAGCACTTTTAATAGCCCTGTACTACCAGCTGTAGTATCACATGAGCTCATTAGAAATAAAAGAACTAGCATTTGGCATTTCAAAGAGTACTGCTTCAAACCTGGATTTTGATGTAGTTATGGAGAAAATTAAAGGAACGGCGGATCCGTTTATGAAAGCTGTAATTCGATGTACACATACTTTCAACATGTCCTACTTTCCTTATGATACCCTAACAATATAAATTTGAACTAAAGGTAGGTCACATGCTACTTAAATACTATTAAATATATATTCTATTTGTCATGCTAATATCGCAAACTTTTGTATACTAATCAAAATTATTAGATACATTTTTACGAATAATATTTTTTTCCACACAAAGGTTTAGTTGCAAGAAAATTTTCATCTGGAATTTTCAAATTTGAAGTACGAAATTCTGTATTTTTTCGAGCTTTTGTCTTTGTGTTTAACTGTTATACACACATACATACATACATACATACATACATACATACATACATACATACATACATACATACATACATACATACAGACACACACACACTGTTTCCTAAAGATAAGCGACAGTGAATGTAAACATTAAACGGTTTCATTTATTGTTGAATTTTAAAAATGGTGGCATATATTTTACGTATTTATTACTTAGAAGGCTTTACGGTATATATTTAGGTATACATAAAAGCTACATTAGGTTTTATTATCATGCACCTTACGTCTAATATCATAAACGTTATTTTGCTAAAATCATACATTTCCTATATCATCCTTTATTTGAGGGGAATCTCCGTATTGAACAAAATGAAGTTTACTTAACAACATCAAGAAAGCTTGAAGCCTGGTTACATTTCAAATTTAAAAAGGTTTTAAATACGCTGTACATTAAAAATCAAAGAATTTTGGATGTTCCATAAAATTCACTATCTTTTTCTTTATTTGTTTCCATTAATTACGTGAGCATTAAATATATCAATAATATTAACTACATTAACTATTTGACCATAATAAGTGTGGTTAACACTCAATAGACGCATGCTTTATGTTTTCCTGTTTCGGTTTCTTCTCTTCGCGCTGAATTTCTCTGGAATATTCGCAACAACTCTCGAAATTGAACTTTTCTCACTACATAAACGATTCTCTGCCATTTCACTTGCTTTTTATAACCCTGCAGCACTCTATTGGGACATTATTTTTCCTGGCTCTATGCTGGACGACAGCGATGTTTCTTAATCTCTCGAAGTCTGGTGAGTTACATGCATCTGGCATCATAGTTGTCGTGCAGTGCGCGGTGGACATCAAAGTGTGCTTCCGTTCATGACTTCAGAGAAAGGAATTTTGTTATTGATTTTGGTAACACATGGTGCGAAACATTTTTTAATTTAGGGGAAGACCGAAAGCTATTACAGTCGTTTTGTTTAACTGTTTGATACCGAAAAATTCACCGTATTTTAAAGTGCAATTCCTTAGGAGGATGCAATTCGTGTTTTAGATGTCATTTACATTGCGCTGTGGCGTTTAAATAACTCTGCTCCACAAACATTATAATGTTTTTCTCACGTTGAATTTTCTTGTTGTTTTCGCAATTTTAGAACTTAGCTTCTCCTACAAAAACAGTAAAGAGGTGCGAATGTTTTTCCATAATGCATTTCAAAACTTTTATGATTATAAATTCAAATAGAATTTTGATATTAGGTATTGTTTTCATTTTTAAGGAATAAGTCCCAAAACCATGCTTCGTCTCTATTCCGTTTTGTGCTCTTAACAGTACATATTGAGGCAGTATTTTATCATTTAAATGATATCAGTCTAATTATATAATATAAAAAGTAACAGCCCGCCTTAAAGCAATATGTGTATGTATTAATATATAATATGTATGTAGCAGTCATTCTATTATGTTTATATTATTATGTACATGTTATGTGAATGTATTGCGTAATTTAACAATGTAGGAGTGTGAGAATAGAAGTCCAAAGTGGCTAATAATGAGGTAACCTTGAGGCAATAATGAATTGGAAAGATTAATAAAGGCTACTAATAGTTCTTGGAACAATAATAATGTAATATTTAAAACCATTTATAAATAGCCAATCAATAACTAACAAATCTAAAAGTTAAATAAAAGTATTCTATTGGAGTAGGATTAGCCAATCAGAGACTTGAAATATAGTAAGTGTACAAATTTAAGCGATAGACGCCTGACGCTAGAAGGCGGCGTTCCCGAGCAGTTCGCTTGGTACGTATTCAGTGTGAGACATAAAATTCATTACGGCGTAAATAATATAAAGTTTACGTGTGAAATAGTACAAGTAACATTAATCCCACAGCTCTAAATTAGGATACATCAGTGAAGTATTATTTAATCGTGTGAAAGATTAATTAAACGAAGTTAAATACCATTATAATCTGCGTAAGCCTTCATTCTTTAGCCGTACTACCCATGCTAAGAGATACGTGCTTCTGCAAATTACTACTGACGAAGCAGAGGCATACATATATAATATTTAAATAAACATTAAAATACAAAGTTCACATTCACATTCACTATCTGTTTACCCTCCTCTTATGTAGGACTTACACCCCCCAGGACTTACAAGCGGGTGCCTGGGGTGAGAGGCCCGTCGAGGAGCAGACACTCATGGATCAGACAGAGCATCCAGGATGGGTGATCAGCCCGATGCCTGGTATGGGATGAAGGAAGTAGATGAAACGAAATGTTGGTGAAATGGATGAAAGGAAAGGTGATGATGGAGCAGTTGGTAGAATGAATGGCGGGGGAAACCGGAGAACCCGGAGAAAACCCGCCCAGACGCCGCTTCGTCCACCACAAATCCCACATGCAGGTCCCTGGGATTGAACCCGGGCCGCCTCGGTGGGAGGCGAGCAGTCTAACCACTCGGCCACGGAAAATACAAAGTTGATTTTTTAAAAGTGCGGGTGAAGGCCACCGGAAAAGTGAACATTGGGCGAAGGTCACCGGAAACTTTGTACCGTACGTGGTGCAACTACTACAAGAAACATATCTCCCGCAATACGTGGTGCAACCACAACAATTTAAACCGCAGCAGAGTTTGTACCAACAGTGGGGCAACAACAATCACAAGTTTGGCTACCATACGTGGGGCTGCAACTACTGCAACATAAACCACTATTCACAATATGAAAAATTCCATGGAACATTTTGTTTTAGAGGTATTAAGAAATGTAACTTTAACGAAATGGAACTCTTATCTCACTATCTATTGGTGAATATATATTATTATTTTATTCAATCAGTCTATATTTCATCAGTTCAAATACAAAGTGAAATGGAGTTCTCTACAGTTACTTCTTTAAATGCCAGTAATCTTTAAATTTAATAGTAATTTAGAAAATTACTTTTGACAATTCTGTCTCCATTAAAGAATAACTACAATGAATCTGCAGGTTCTGTTTGTGGATACGTTAAAAATGAACAACTTTTAATATAATGTAACGATGACACCTTTAGTACTCGCAGATTTTTATCTTATTTTTAAAGGAGCATAAATATTAATAGAAATATATTGGGCATAGAATTGTGTTGCTAAACTTACTTTGATATGCCAAATGTTAAAATTCTGCGGTACTAAAGACCTGTGTCCTTCTTGCATTTCTGCACGCGCTGCTTTCCCCTTGACTGTCTTCAAAGATCTTCCTTTGTCTTTAGTATTTTTCTTAACTTTTATGTTGCCTGATGTTTCTTTGCTACCCTCTGCCAAGACTTGAGTATAATTGTTTGAAATTGTAATTTGAAGCACAAAGGGTGCATTGGAGAATAAAACTAAAAACAAAAGAAAGGAACTTAGTTGGCCAGCTCATCACGCCAGTTGTTGTTACCCTCCTCGCCTTGTCTTTTATTGATAAAACGCGACTTTTCCCTTAATGTTGCATCTTCCATTTAAAGGAGCTTCTCTTGCGTATGTAAATGCACGTGAAAGAAACATCAAATACGGAGCGTAACCGTTGGACGTGATTGTTGCTTTTATTACCAGTTTTGAATTGTACTGTCTTTGCGCTCCACGCCCTATTTGCCGTGAGTGTAGCCATGCATATTATGCACGGCCCAGTGCCGTCGACGCTATCTGTAATGAAGCGTTAATATCTGATGATATAAATCGTATACAAGCGTCATATTTTACCCTTCAATCTGTTTTTTTTTCAGGAATGTTTACCGTTGATACATATGGGAGTAACGTTTTAGGGTTATGATATGGCTATTCATGTAATTAATAATCCAGCAGGTTTTTACAGATGTTTCAAAACACCTAACAGCAAAGCATTCACTTGTCTGCAAAACTGTGAACTTTCAGTGATCCACTGTAGATTCATTTTGAATGATACGATAAAACTTTCAAGTAATAGTAGCATAAATCAATATCACTTGGGGAGTAATATTTCCTCTCTTTTCATCTCAATTTTCACAATAAATCAATTCCTTGGTCAAGTGATAAGAATGATGGATTTTCAAACCATTCTAGGGGTTCCATTCCTTGTTAGTATAGGAGTATTTTTCTTTAATTATAAGGATTTTGTACCCTCTGCAGAATGTACAAGAATAAATGAGTGCTTCGAAACAAAAGCAAATCTTGATCTTATCAGAGCGATCCATAGAAGAAGTCAGGATGTCACTTAGTAGACATCGTGAAAAACCAGAAACCCTTCTTACGTCATAGAGGATTCCTTCGTGACTAGACACGATTTCATTAGAGGTGGAATAGTAATTGGTCCCATTAAAACCAACAAGTTCAGTGTCTACTGCTAATAGGAGTAACTGACCTGTCGACATAGTCATAGACAGGAAAAATAAAATCGCTACGTTTTATACTCAACAGAAAGATTTTAAAGCTTACTGGAGCAACTCGATGAAGTCAAAAATGAAAATAGGTCCGTCTACAAACCTAGCATTTGTATTTTATTTCTACTTATATCACACAAGTAAATATAGATTTTGTAAACTTTTTGAGCATAAATTGTTGTTAATTACCCGTGTTTTCTCTTTATTAATTGACAAACATTCTATACATTTTTAACTTTATGTTCCCAATTTATAGAGTTCCGATCCGCTGCGATATCATGGTTTGAAAACAAAGGTGTTAAGTGCGACATTTCCATGCGTAAATCAGAACTGGGGAAGCTGATTGATGTATAGAAATCTAAAGAGGTGTTTAAAGTGGAAGCATTTTTGTTCTTTTTGAGCCACACCGTCTGCCACTTGCTTCCACACATGTTTTATCTAAATATCATAAAGGGACAAGGTAAACCGAATAATTAGTAAAGAAATGCAGTGTGTGATATCGCTGCAGGAATTTCACGATACGATAACGCTTGTGACCGAAACAGACTGGCTGTTTTAGCAAACACGTAGAGAAATATAAAAGGTTTGTTGTCGAAAGATGGTATAGTGGAAAACATAATGGATAGTACTGCAGTTTTGCTGGGAAATGACAACAAGATTCATTTTCCTTTTCCTCCCCCAGCGAAAACGAGTTCACCTCCGAGGAGCGACCATATAGTTATTTGAGAGAAATACATATGCTTCATATAGTGCATGAAACTGTTTTAACTTTAGGTTTTGCAATCATTCAGCTGCTTCTTCGTTTTAGTCTAGTGAGAATGCATACTCCAAAGTTGGGACTTCCGTAGAGGAGCGATCCAGCTTTAGATTTCACGGTGTAGCTGGAATGACCGGTTGTCTTTTGATCAGGAAGCATGACTTGGTGGAGAGGCATACTCTACATACTACAGATATACATGTACGTATATAGTACATACTCTAACCTGGAGCTATATATTCATCACCTATGGATAGAATAAGTTTAGACTGCCTTTACAACAGTCTAACTTAAAAAAAAACCTGATCAACGTGAATTCCTAGTACTTCATTGTTGCTTCCTACTATTTAAACGTACGTAAAATTTACGTTTTCGAATTTTGGTTCCTATTCACACCATTAGTCAATGAGTTATCTCTACAACATCTAGAAGTTTATAATGATATTTCTAAACATTCACTTTAGGAAAATACTTTCTAAATACCCGGAGTTCAATACTGACTCATTTCTTATTTTATGTATGTTAATGGTTTGTAAATTCATATAAATTGATAATGAGCTTGTTAGTTTCTGTAGCCTAGACATTACCGCATGATACCACATTCTTATTTACAGCTGAACTACAAGTCCGTTGTAAGACGTTATCATGACCAAGTTTGATGTATTATATAATACCCTTTTCGATTTAGCTTTTTCTTCAATTTCTTGCTCTCTTCTCTACCTTCACTATTTTCCTTCCTTTCTTCTCCAACAGAAAATAAATAAAATAAGGAAAACTCTTTCTATTCAGGTATATTTAACTTGTGACCTTTTGTTTCAAGAATTGTTTTACGTTCCTGGAATCGTTTAAAAACATGTATTCATCTTTTAGCGATTCGAAAAACGCCATCTTTTCTACAAGTTTTTCTCGTTTCCCTGTGGAACAGTTGTTTCAGTAGATACCTGAATATTTATGAATCAATTTATTCCAACGTAAGAGATGTCCCAAAGCCATCTCAAACAACTGTTGCAAAATGGTGGTTTTTTTTAATCTGAGTCTAGAATGTAGTGATTTCGAAGACACGTAGTTAACAGTTTTTAAATCATTTAAGTGAATACTTCACTCTATAATGAAGCATAGAACAAAACTAACTTACAATTTAACATTTTAAGTTACGCTTTTTTATATATTACTGTATAAACAATATTGGGTTATCCAAAGATAGAAAAGGTGATCGCCTTTAAACTCCTTTCTACAAACGACACCATCATCACGACTAATATCACAAGAGGCTTCGAAATAATGAAATTATTAACCTGTAACAATGGAGCATATAATTACCATTACACATTTTCTCTGTGAACCTGTGATTATATTTTTACTGCGTTCATCGCTCGTGGCGTCACTGTCGCATCTTCAGGATCCGTCGGGTTGAGTTCACCTTTCTCTACGACTGAAGTGTATGGAGTTCCTGTAACGAGGTAGTCGCCATATTTCATTTTTGTTCCAAGGGTCCGCGGAGCCACAGACGGTAATCGGGCTATTTTTACTTTCTCTACTACGTATAGTAAGTAGGGAAAGTATTGTATTCCACCCAAAAATCCGATACCGAGATTTCACCGGAAATACATGTTTTGAGGCCTCCTGAATCCAAAATAAGAATTTTTGGAAACATGTCCGTGTGTGTGTGTGTCTGTATGTCTGTAAACAGCATAACAGTCAGAAACGAAGTCAGATAAACACCAAACTTGGTATTTAGGTTCAGTATCTTCCAGAGATGCGACTCGAAGGTTTTCAAGAAAATCCTCCCACCCCATATTACCCTTTACATGGGACATTTTTTCGAAAATTGTAATTTTCTCAAAATGGCTCTAACGATTTTGATTAAAATATCATATGTTTAAGATATTTTCATGACAAATAAAATGTATATCTTGAATTTTCTGGGAATGTCTCCAAAAGTAGTCTTCATTGTGAACAACTTTTGCATAACTGGTAAACCATAAGAGACAGACAAAATTTTACTACATAAAAGGTGCAGATCGCGTTAAAATACACAATTTATGTCATATACATTTTTACTTTCCCTACTACGTACAGAAAGTAGGGGAAGTATTGTATTCCAGCCAAAAATTCGATACCGATATTTCACCGGAAATACATGCTTTGAGACACCCTGAATCCAAAAAAAGCATTTTTGGAAACATTTCCGTATGTGTCTGTGTGTCTGTCTGTGAACAGCATAACTCAGAAACGAACAGTCGGATAAATACCAAACTTGGTATTTAGGTTCAGTATCTTCCAGAGATGCGACGCGAAGGTTTTCAAGAAAATCCCCCCACCCCAGATTACCCTTTACATGGAAGATTTTTCGAAAAGTTTAATTTTCTCAAAAATAGCTCTAACGATTTTGATTAAAACACCATATGTTTAAGATATTTTTATGACAAATAAAATGTATATCTTGAATTTTCTGGGAATGTCTCCAAAAGTATTCTCCATTGTGAACGACTTTTGCATAACTGGTAAACCATAAGAGATAGACAAAAGTTTACTACACAAAAAATGTAGATCGCGTTAAAATACACAATTTATGTCATATACATTTTTTTGTTGAGTGAACCATTTTCGAGATATTGCTTGTTATTCCCTTAAATTTTTCAATACTTATTTTCTAAAATGGGAATTCGTTAATCATTTTTTGTCTTGGATATGCAAAGAGTTATAATCTGTGGTAAAGGGAATGGTGCTGCACCTAGAAACCAGCTATTAAGAGATATGTATGTCCTTAAAGGCTACTGTTTTTCTATATTGCCTTTGTAAATATATTTTCCCCTTACATCTACAAGAAAATTAGCAATAATATAGAGTCTGCAAACGTTTATCTCGATTAACATGAAGTAGATGGAGAATAAGCGTTTGTAAAAATGGTTTGTACAAGAGTAGAGAAAGTAATGTGAGTGTAACACATCAGATTTTGTTTGTTGAGTGAATCATTTTCGAGATATTGCTTCTTATTGTCTTATATTTTTGAATACTTATTTTCTCAAATGGTAATTCGTTATTCATTTTTTGTCTTGGATATGCAAAGAGTATTAATCTGTGGCAAAGAGAATGGTGCTGCACATAGCAAGCAGCTATTAAGAGATATGTATGTGCTTATATTGACCTTGCAAATACAAAACAAGGAGAACATAGTAGGCATTAAGCGATAGTCAAATATTACTTTCTCTACTACGTATAGTAAGTAGGGGAAGTATTGCATTCCACCCAAAAATTCGATACTGAGATTTCACCGGAAATACATGTTTTGAGACCTCCTGAATCCAAAAAAATATGATGTGTTACACTCACATGACTTTCTCTACTCTTGTACAATCTATTTTTACAAACGCCTATTCTCCATATGCTTTATGTTAATGGAGATATCGAGATGTTAATCTTATTGCTAATTTTCTTGTAGATGCAAGGGGAATATGGTAGCTTTTAAGCGATGGTCAAATATTTTAACGCTGGTTGCTATGCGGCGCATTCCATTCTCTTTGCAAGTCCAGGACATAAAAAAATGAATAACGAATTTGAGAAAAAGTATAAGTATTGGAAAATTTAAGGGAATAACAAGCAATATCTCGAAAACGGTTCACTCAACAAAAGAAATGTATGTGACATAAGTTGTGTATTTTAACGAGATCTACATTTTTTGTGTAGTAAAAGTTTGTCTATCTCTTATGGTTTACCAGTTATGCAAAACTCGTTCACAATGAAGAATACTTTTGGAGACATTCCCAGAAAATTCGAGATATACATTTCATTTCTCATGACATTATCTTAAACATATGATATTTTAATCAAAATCGTTAGAGCCATTTTTGAGAAAATTAAAATTTTCGAAAAATGTTCCATGTAAAGGGTAGTCTGGGGTGGGGGGATTTTCTTGAAAACCTTCGTGTCGCATCTCTGGAAGATACTGAACCTAAATACCAAGTTTGGTGTTTATCCGACTGTTTGTTTTTGAGTTATGCTGTTCACAGACACACACACACACAGACACACACACACACAGACACACACACAGACACACACACACACAGACACACACACGGACATGTTTCCAAAAATGCTTTTTTTGGATTCAGGAGGTCTCAAAACATGTATTATCGGTGAAATCTCGGTATCGAATTTTTGGGTGGAATGCAATACTTCCCCTACTTACTATACGTAGTAGAGAAAGTAAAAAGCATTTTTGGAAACATGTCCGTGTGTGTGTCTGTGAACAGTATAACTCAAAAACAAACAGTCGGATAAACACCAAACTTGGTATTTAGGTTCAGTATCTTCCAGAGATGCGACACGAAGGTTTTCAAGAAAATCCCCCCACCCCAGACTATCCTTTACATGGAACATTTTTCGAAAATTTTAATTTTCTCAAAAATGGCTCTAACGATTTTGATTAAAATATCATATGTTTAAGATAATGTCATGAGAAATGAAATGTATATCTAGAATTTTCTGGGAATGTCTCCAAAAGTATTCTTCATTGTGAACGACTTTTGCATAACTGGTAAACCATAAGAGATAGACAAAATTTTACTACACAAAAAATGTAGATATCGTTAAAATACACAAATTATGTCATATACATTTCTTTTGTTGAGTGAACCGTTTTCGAGATATTGCTTGTTATTCCCTTAAATTTTCCAATACTTATACTTTTTCTCAAATTCGTTATTCATTTTTACTTTCTCTACTACGTATAGTAAGTAGGGGAAGTATTGCATTCCACCCAAAAATTCGATACCGAGATTTCACTGGAAATACATGTTTTGAGACCTCCTGAATCCAAAAAAAGCATTTTTGGAAACATGTCCGTGTGTGTGTCTGTGTGTGTGTGTGTCTGTGTGTGTGTTAATGTGTGTGTGTGTCTGTGTGTGTGTGTGTCTGTGAACAGCATAACTCAAAAACGAACATTCGGATAAGCACCAAACTTGGTATTTAGGTTCAGTATCTTCCAGAGATGCGACACGAAGGTTTTCAAGAAAATCCCCCCACCCCAGACTACCCTTTACATGGAACATTTTTCGAAAATTTAAATTTTCTCAAAAATGGCTCTAACGATTGTGATGCAAATATCATATGTTTAAGATAAAGTCATGAGAAATGAAATGTATATCTCCAATGTTCTGGGAATGTCTCCAAAAGTATTCTTCATTGTGAACAACTTTTGCATAACTGGTAAACCATAAGAGATAGACAAAATTTTACTACACACAAAATGTAGATCGCGTTGAAATACACAACTTATGTCATATACAGTTTTTTTGTTGAGTGAACCGTTTTCGAGATATTGCTTGTTATTTCCTTAAATTTTCCAATACTTAGTTTTTCTCAAATTCGTTATTCATTTTTTTATGTCCTAGACATGCAAAGAGAATGGAATTCGCCGCATAGCAACCAGCGCTAAAATTTTTGACTATCGCTTAAAATCTACCATATTCCCCTCGCATCTACAAGAAAATTACCAATAAGATTGACATCTCGATTTCTCGATTAACATGAAGCATTTGGAGAAAAGGCGTTTGTAAAAATAGATTGTACAAGAGTAGAGAAAGTCATGTGAGTGTAACACATCAGATTTTTTTATGTCCTGGACTTGCAAAGAGAATGGAATGCGCCGCATAGCAACCAGCGTTAAAATATTTGACCATCGCTTAAAAGCTACCATATTCCCCTTGCATCTACAAGAAAATTAGCAATAAGATTGACATTTCGATATCTCGATTAACATAAAGAATATGGAGAATAGGCGTTTGTAAAAATAGATTGTACAAGAGTAGAGAAAGTCATGTGAGTGTAACGCATCAGATTTTTTTTAGAACTGGTCGCTATGTGTAAAATGTAATTCTCTTTGCATGTCAAAAGATCGTTTCTGCAAATGTTTATCTCGATTAATATGAAATAGATGGAGAATAAGAGTTTGTAAAAATAGTTTGTACAAGAGTAGAGAAAGTCATGTGAGCGTAGCACATCAGATTTTTACTTTCTCTACTACGTATAGTAAGTAGGGGAAGTATTGCATTCCACCCAAAAATTCGATACCGAGATTTCACCGGAAATACATGTTTTGAGACTCACTGAATCCAAAATAAGCATTTTTGGAAACATGTCCGTGTGTGTGTCTGTCTGTGTGTCTGTCTGTGTGTCTGTGTGTCTGTGAACAGCATAACTCAGAAACGAACAGTCGTATAAACACCAAACTTGGTATTTAGGTTCAGTATCTTCCAGAGATGCGACACGAAGGTTTTCAAGAAAATCCCCCCACCCCAGACTACCCTTTACATGGAACATTTTTCGAAAATTTTAATTTTCTCAAAAATGGCTCTAACGATTTTGATTAAAATATTATATGTTTAAGATACTTTTATGACAAATAAAATGTATATCTTGAATTTTCTGGGAATGTCTCCAAAAGTATTCTTCATTGTGAACGACTTTTGCATAACTGGTAAACCATAAGAGATAGACAAAATTTTACTACACAAAAAATGTAGATCGCGTTAAAATACACAATTTATGTCATATACATTTCTTTTGTTGAGTAAACCGTTTTCTAGATATTGCTTGTTATTCCCTTAAATTTTCCAATACTTATACTTTTTCTCAAATTCGTTATTCATTTTTTTATGTCCTGGACATGCAAAAAGAATGGAATGCGCCACATAGCAACCAGCGTTAAAATATTTGACTATCGCTTAAAATCTAGCATATTCCCCTTGCATCTACATGAACATTACCAATAAGATTGACATCTCGATATCTCTATTAACATGAAGCATATGGAGAATAAGCGTTTGTAAAAATAGTTTGTACAAGAGTAGAGAAAGTCATGTGAGTGTAACACATCAGATTTTTTTCTACTGCAGCAGTTCAGATTTTCATATTGTGTATTTGTCTTGTCCCATTTAGTGTGCATTGTTATACTCTCGTTTTGTAATGTGCAGAGTTTATTTAAATTGCCATATTGTTCAGAACCTATTTATTATTTTAATTTACAGTGTTTACCGAAACTTCTACAGAGTTTATTTAGATTTGTTAATGTTGGCTTTGCTTAAATTGTTAATAATCAGGGTTCATAAAGAGTTACGGTTAGATTCTAATTGAATGTCAAAGCCGATATTCCCCATTATTAAATTTGCATGTATACGTAATGCTGAATGTATCATGTGAGCTGGAATGGATTGCTGCCGTGATATGCGTCACGCTAAATTTGTGTACTGCAGGTTTCTTCCAAACCTTTGCGCTTTCCCTGAGTGTTTTTTACAAACTTAATAGCCAAGCAATGTAAAGATTTATATTTCCACCTTTGTACAATTATGGTTTTCTTTATTATCAAACAGTTATAGCAATATTCTTTGGCTGAATTAATGTATGTATGAAACTCAGTGTTCAGAAATTGAAATTAAGATGTAATCTACTGACTTGTGTATTTCCTGTATATATTTTTGTGGAGCATTCATCTACCTTGTAGTTGGTGTTGCTATGACTTTGTTCCTAGATCCGAACATTTTCACGATTCCACTCCTCCATAATGGATGTGAGTAGGCAAAGGTAGCTCAAAGCTGAAAACCTCGGGTGATATTGGCTATGATCACTTCACGAATCAACTCATACTTGTAATATTTTTTTATTGTAAAATAAGTACGAGTGTATATAATTTCGATACATGTTTTCTAAGATCACTTTTAGCACGTGTGGCATATTCTATTTTAAGACAGCGTTCCAATTTGTAAAATATCAATAATATTAAATTGATTCCTGAAACTAACAGATATGACGTTTAGAACGCGTTTTTGAAACAAGAGAAATGACGTTATAAGATGAGATGTCAGATGTTTTGTTGTTCGCTAGCAGTCATTTTCAGTGAAATTATTTTCACCATGTTTTGCCTTACACCAGGCAATGAAGCGATTACATGCAATAACATATTGCTCCCTAAATTTTTTGGGTAAGTACTTATAGTGTTACTCTTTCTGCTGCTTCTGTAATTTGACTTCCGTTTCAGTTTCCTCTAAATTCATAATTTTCGCCATTTAATCTTTATGTAGGTTAGATAAAAGAGTAATGTTTAGATCAAAGAAAGCTGCCAATATAACGTATAGGTTAACTCTTCAACGAATTGTAGTAAATGTAAGTATGATGATTTGTATTGTAAACAGATAATGCGAGCGCCATGAGAGATTATTCATGTAAAAAGACATAATGAAATGTAAAACCTAACTAAACCAAGTCGAGTTGTTAAATATTGCAAATACAAAGTGTAATTGCTATGCGATTGGAATTGAAACCAAACACAATGCAGATTATCCCACTACTGTGATAGTCTAAAGCGTTTAACTCGTGTGCACTGTGTTAAAAGTTCTACTTCTGGCCTTGCTGTCTAAATAATATGTAAAAACATGTAGGAGGATGATTGTAGGATCATTATCGTATCCTACGGTGCGATTAAACTGTAATTGCTTGATGTTCAAGACGTTCTTATATTCTTTTCCTCCATATCAAGTGAAATATTTAAAGTAATACGCAATTTCTCAAGCTTAATTTTCGAAAAAAGAATAACTGTAGTCCCGTTTTCAGTATATGCTGCCGTGAAAATATCTAAAGCTGAGTCTAATTTCCCCGTTGCATGACTTCTCATATTCCTCATCGGTATGAACTTATGCAGAGCAAATACTGCAGTAAATACTGTCACGGAAATTGAGACACACGACAGTTTCAAAGTCAATTTCGGTTTGTTTTGAAATATTTGTGATAAAATTTATATTGAAATATTTCTAATGAGTATCGTTAAATGTTATTAAGTCACGGTCTTGCCAGTAAATTCGAACATCGGAAGCAGGTGGAGCGGGAAGCAGTAAACTTGTTCCTGTTTGTTCAAGTGCTTCTCACTTTACTGTCCAGTGAATCTCTCCACTTCCTTTTCCCCTGTGACGATCTCATCACCGAGTTATAGAGAAGGCATTTTACCTACTTTCGCTACAAAGAATTCTTCCGAAACAAGAGAGTAACTGCAGGGTGGTGTATTGTATTACCAAGACTAAACGAAAACGGTGCACTAATATGTATAAGTTGAATACGGGATTACAATAAATTTTAGTTATAATGGATTATTTTAACTACACAAATTCCTGTTTTTGTAGTTAGGTAATGTAATATCCAGTAGTATTCGTGTAACTTAAAAGTCTCACATCGTCTTTATTACTCGGTATAAAAACATTACTGTCTCGCTTATGGCACTCCAACAACCGGGTAACTAGTAATAATGCTGGTGTTACTGGCACTGCTCACCTATCATCCTTCTTACATAAGATACTGATTCAAAACAACACGATGGCGGTGGTTTTCTTCCTACAGAGGGACAGAGTTCCTCCTTTTAGAGTGTATCTACTTTGGAAGCTTCATTTCTATCTGCTCCTAAAGTTTGCACAAAAGTGTCGGACCACCTCCTTCGCCGCCCACGTAGGGCTGTTCACTTAGAGCCTGCAATTTCTTCCTTCATTGATGTACTTACCTGTACATTGTATTTTACAAATTCATCAATAGGAGGAGCATATAGTGGATATGAGCTCAGCAGACAAATTTGAGAGGTTATTTAATGATGTTTCCTGAGTTTTTATATATAGAAACCATGGTAATCCGGTGGCACATTACGGAGTAACTTAATACTGGTCAGTAGCTCACACGGCATCCTTTCGACAGCACAGGCGAATTTTTATATTACAAGTAAATTAATCATCTATTCATTCATCTGACAACTGCAACATAATTATAGGAACAAATAATGAAATATTACAAAACAGAAACATTATTGCTCAATATAGGTTCTGTTATATACTGTATGGAACTGCTCCTTTAAAGCAGCTATTCATAATGTCGACCACCGGGACAAACTGTACAGCAACGCGTCATGAAATACTGCATGCACCCTAACGTCGCAAGTGATTAGCGACTGCAACAATCTCAGGAATCAGTTCCCTCTTATTTATAAGGAAATTTCATTTTTTCCCTTAACTGAGCTCTTCGCATGACCACCAAATGGCCATCGTCCATCTGCCTCATTATCTAGTATCCTAAGTGTTTGTGGAACAACACTAGTTCATGTAGACCAAACTTCAAGTAGCCTAAATCAATGGACGCATTTTGTTCGCAAATAAATACATAGTTTCGTGTAAACAGACAGAAGTATAGCTTGACTCAACCTTAAAAGACAGTATGGAAGTAAATGGGCATATTTGTCTCTATCTAACGCATACATATTGCCATTAGCTTCGTTCTACTCTCGCGCTGTCACCAAGTTGCCAATAAGTAATTACACGGTACAAATATTCAGTTGTTATAAATTTTAGCTTTGAACACATTATCCTATGCAGAATAGTCTTCTCTATCAGATAGTATCATTTTTAGAGCCTTCATAGATTTATGTAGACACAAATTTCTCAATAAAACGAGTTTTTCAGTTAAAATCCGATATTTGCTGTTTCTATGCTTATCACGCAGTAACTTGCTTATACTAAAGTCAGCTTCTACTTTAGGGTAGAACAACATTTTTTTTTCTTTTCTAAGTAAACTAGTGTACTGATACCTGCACACTTTGAATTCTCTACCTTTAATAAGATGAGCGTTATAATTTTTAAACTAAATATTTCCGGAAAATTTTATATCTATGCAGTAGAAAATGCAGCCTGGATTTAGAAATGGGACCCGGCGAGAGAAATTGTTCAGAAGGGTTGGAGGCAGTTTTTAAAAGAAACGGAATTGTGTAACTTCTTGCATTTATTATACGACTATGTGACAAATAAAAGTCATCCATCTATTCGGCTACCAGGTCAAATGCGATTCAGTGAAGGTTAACATCAGGTTGTAAGGAAGTGGGTACATTTATAGTGTGAAGCGTTATGTAGGTTCTTTAACATGTTACGTAAATATTTTTGGTTATGGGGGTGAAACTAGGAAGAAAGGAAATGTTGGTAAACTAAGAGTATTAATGAATGTGTTAGATTATTATTCAAGTAAAATGAGGATAGTAAGACCTTAAAAGAAACACCTAAGACTACCCGGGTGTTCAGAAACAATAGTGTATAGGATAAAAGGGAAGAAATGAAAGGACTTCTAAGGACCCATCAAAAAGAATGCAGAAAGTCTGAGGGAAACAAAAACACCCTATTTTAACGCAATATAATGAAATAATGCAAATGGAGTGTGGCGCAACGTTCATTATTTGCTGTTTGAAAACATTCCATCACGTTTTATGTAATTTTGTCAAGCATAAATAGTGATGACATCCTAACAATTATAGCTTTTATCATTTTATATCTCCATATTTTTTGATAATATGTATGTGTATGTGTGTTTGGTTTCTGCCTGTAAGATCGTATTTCGAAGTACTAAAAATACGAGGAAGCAATTAAAGTGCAGGTAACATTAAATGTCTTATAAGTGGCTTAAATAGCAGTGCAGATATTTCGTTATTTGGTGATGTATCATTCACAAGATGACATTAAATTGGCAGACCAATCGTAGCTGAGTGCCAAAGTGCGAACGTACATGTGCAAACACTACGCCCCATTTAATCTGTACTGTCTTTTAAGCATGAGACGCGATATAGTTGGCATAAAGAAATGAACGAAGTATAATTAATCGGTAACGCGCCGCCGTATACCTTGGATTCTAATATCAAAACACTGAGCAAACATTTCCGAGAAACCTCCTAAAGTTTGCCGATGCAGTTCATATTGAGCTTATAGAACCCCAAAGGGCAGTCGGAAGAGACTGGTTGTCGAGTTTTTAAGAGGCTAAACCCTACGCATAAAACGTTACCATTTTGAAAATTCTGTCCAACCTGTCTCAGTTTTCGAGCATTTAAATTATGAATTTTGCAATATCAAAGAAACGTTTTCGTTACTGACTCCGTAATATATGATGCTCAAGTTTGAGTCTACATTTAGTATTATTTAATTTATTGTAATTTAATTTTAAAGTTATTAGTACTTCTTATTATTGTATCTGCGTGCTATATTGATACATGTTTCTACCTGTGTAACGGACTGCATATCTGGTGCCCGAGTTCGGCTCTCGGCTTATGAGTTGCATGAATGAGCTTTTTACGGAGTGTTTCTTCGGCCTGAAAAGATAAGTGTAAAATGACACTCACATATTTGGATTGCAGGTTCTCTAGAAAACATTAGCCATCATTGCTCCTCAAACCCGGCGGAGAGCGATGGATTTAGTTTTCACGTAGGGATCTTTAGCATGGTTTCCTTCGGAAGTGAAGCCAGTGGTCCCGTGTCATAGATTTACGGCACGTAAAGGAACCTCAAGCCTGATAAATCCTATGGTCAATCGCAAGTCTTATTTGCAAATACCATGTGGTTCTCTTTTGTCCAAGTTCTTACTTCGTCCTTTACTCACATATGCTTGCCCAATTTGGGGAGATGCAGCTGCAAGCAAAATTAAGTTTTAAGGCTTATACTGAATGTATGTCAGAAGCACCCAGAATGAACTTAAACTCAGTATCATCTCTCCACACATTCGCTCTCAAGATCACAATTTTTTAATATCTTCACTCAGCACCTGGTGCATTTCTCATTGGGACAAACATCTGATGTGTTTCCCGAATCAAGATCACTTGCTGCCTTCTTCCGGAAGTGATTCCGAATTAAAATGCTGTCAGTGAACCATATGTACAATATCTGTAGCTTTGGTGCCAGAGGGGTCTCATGTGGCTGTCCTTAGATTAGTTTATATTGTTTTTATGTATTCCTTTTTTCCTAGTTCTCAATAGAATTTCTAATGCTGAACGAATCTTTCCAATAAAAAACAAAAAACAAAAAAAAGCCTGATAAAGAGACCTCTGAGTAAAATTTCCAGTCCGCTAAGAACTATAGTAGTTAAAGAGCATCTCTAAATAAAAACTGTTATTTTCATCATCATTATCATTGTTCCTCAGCGTCCTTTAGAAATGAGATATTACTAAGGTGTTACACTCGTACAAGATCGTATCTGACTTAAAAGATAACACGTAGTTCGCAAAACAAAAGCTAAGAACTATTAAACCTTTAATTTTAAATATATACAGAGAAAGGAAGGAAAAAGGAAAAGATTCTTTAATGGTAATTCAAACACATCCCTGTTAACCTTGTGTTACTGAGACGACTCCTTTAGCAGTATACTAAGACAAAGCTTCCCCTGAATGCTTATTTATGACGGTTTATAACTGCGATCTGAAAATTGAGGCTCTAAACTCTCAGAAAATTCAGCCCATTTAAGCAATTACCAACTGGGTATTCAGACTGACCTCACGAAAGTTGGGCAAAGTTAGTATTTTCCGCACCATTCTCTACCCTTGTCAATGTTGCCTAAGAAGATAATAACGTAACACGTTCGTCCATTCAGTATCAGGATTTTAAAACGAATGTGTAATAACCATAGGGATGATCTAAGAATTTTCTAGGATTACTTAATTTATACGCAGTAAAACTTTTAGTCATAACTATTCTCGTTTTAAAAATAACCATTTACTTCTATTTTTCTAATGTTTTTAAGGTTTCTATGCTGATACTTTGGCAGATTATAGGTTACTTTGCACAGCACTGGGAATTCATACGGCGTTAGTAAGTTGTGCAGAAGGGCACACCGATTATGCTTCAAGAGTGAGTCATGTGTGAAATTCATGATTTGGCATTTGGAACATTAACTTTAAAACGCTTCGCAACTAATGAATTCATTTCTTATTGAATAATAAAAAACTCCACCGACCCGCAAGAGCATTGTATCGAGGTTTAAATTATAAAAGGATTTCGAATTGCCAACTTCCTACATAACCACAAAACCTACATTGGTGGTGCAGTTATTGTGCCAGAACGAAAGGAAATGAAATTGAACTGGACTTATGCAGTGATGTCGCAGGTTACCAACACCCCAACCCACGCATATTCTGTTGGCGTTTGCGGACAGGTAAAACCGTGCTTACCTGCCTATCAGTGACTCATGGCAGCTATTTTTATTACACGTACTCTGACCACATAGTTATGTGAATAAACCAAATAAATCTTAATTACATGGCAAAATGAAATAGCTAGAATACACCCATAACATAAAAAATGGCACAAAAACATAACAGATGTATATTTATTTGCTCGTATTCATTCCTTGTTCACAAGTACAAAAACAATTGCTCAGAACGTACTGATAGTAGACAAATTATACTGTCCATGTGCTCTGATTAATTCCTAATAAAATTAAATCAGCAACAATTGCACTTTAATACCTCTTAGTCAGGTAGATTAAATGTTCATCCACAGATTAAAATAGTCATCTTAAATAAACCTAAGTGGTTGAATATGTTGTGCTATTATACATAAGTGAATATTATGAGCATTAAACTCAATTGTTTTCTTTCTTTGAGTGTCTCTAAAATTAGCTTGAGTATTGCTTTCAAAATTAAGAATATTATTTTTCACATAAAGGGCTGATTTCTTAGTATAACAGAAAATATACAGTATACTTAACTTTTTAAAATTATGTTTACGACTCTCTCTCCTTTTATCGTCCTCTGGAAGCTTTGTTTTCAATAAAAATATATACACTTACCCAATCACCCCAAAGCAAACTGCTTCACGGTATTAAATTATGAAAATAGGCAAAACACATGTTCTTAGCACCGCAGAAATTTTAACTCGAGAATAAAACATTTTGTTTAAGAAATACCTTGATAATATTTGTTGTTGTCTCACTTTGTCTTTGTCTAGCTATAATACAATACATTGTGTATCTCATTCACACTTGGCCAAAGTATGTCAGAATTAAATAACTGAATTTCTAGTACATTATTTATAAGAACTATGCAACTTTTAAGTGAACTAATGCTTAGTTGTTGCGGTAAATCATAATAGCTTTATTCCGTGCACAGACCTGTATTTAAGAATATCATCCTTCATTGATTAAATGACTTGCGGCTGATTTCTATCCTTGGCTCACTTTTCCTCGAAATCTACCAGCCGTGCAAGAGAAAAATAAAGAACAAGCGATTTCTTCTACAGAACACATCGCTAACGAGGAGATGCTTGGTCAGCACTACCTCTGGTGCTGCTTCTATTTTCGACGGGGGATAAAAAAAGGGAACTAAAACAGAAATCGTTTCGGTTTGAAACTGCTTTGTGAACGTTTATAAGAGAATTTGCGGCAAAGAGGGCATATGGAAGGTTACCTAGAATAGTTACGTGTACTTAAAAATAGCATTATTAATCAAAAATTATAAAATACTAATTGAGATATCCGGCGTTGCCCGTGATGTATCCCTGCAACATTTAGCCTTAGTTACACTTACCCAATAGCCTTGTGTTTCTTTGCAAGCTTTAAAAATTACACTGGTCAACAGCCAAAAATATTCAGAAATAAAAATAGGTGGATATTACGTAAATCGGCAAGCTGATTTCAAATATGCAATTATTTTTCCTTTGACAACTATAGTTTGCGAGAGAAACCATGTTTTCTATGACATTTTTGCAAAAATAGAACTGATTAAAGTGCAGGGTATACTTTCTTTTATCCTTCTAGGTTAATTTTTTTTAAAATTATGAAAGCTATTTGAATTCTCATAATAGGTACAGTAGCTATTCACCTTCCTGGTGGGTGCAGTTCCCTTCGACCTCAGGTTGTACGGGGTTGAATAGGCGCCTCGCTGACAAGCGTCATAAACGCTTCCCACCTCACTACCAGACCTTAGAGGCATGGCAGAAGTGAGAATGTTGCAGTGCATTGCAGTTTTCTGCACATTCTGTATACAGTTGTCTTAATTATTCCATCTTTTGATATTGTATAATGTAATTATATTTTGTAATTTATAGAGGGCAAGTGAATTTATTTTAACTCACCTTTTAACCTCGTAATTATATTCTACTCGATATTAAACATTACTTAAGTGTTTTAGAACTTTTTATGCAATTGGATTTGAGATCTCTACTTTGACAGATTAACATATTTATTTCGTAATGGGAGAAAACGAATTGCGTTTTAGAATTCAAGAGTTAATTTAAGAGTTTTGCAATTTAAAACATTTTGTCCCTGATTTTCAGTAAGCGCACAAATTTTAACTTTGATGCATCTTAAAACCTAACTTTAGTAACATAATCTTCTGCATCAAAGATGTAACTAATTGTGGCTTAAGCTTTTCGAATAAACAAACATGAATTTAACATGAAAAATTAGAATATTCATTACAACGTATTAGTGTTTATATACGTTTGCTTTATGTTGACATGATGAAAGAAGAAACAGTCATGCCTCGAAGGTGTGTCAACTATTCCAATACATTTGGTTAAACACGTGCTTAACAAAATCTCAATGCAGAACAGTTACTTCACACCTACAGAAGATGTACAAGTTGTATTTTGATTGTCCATTTGGAGATATGGACAAGGACTAGGCCCTCATATCCTGTGTTCTTCTGTTCCAATGGATTGCGTGTTGGTTAAGCAAAAACAAAAAAAAATAGTAATGTCGTTTTCCATCCCCAAGGTTTGGAGGGAGCCAAAGAATCATGCTGATGATTGCTACTTTTGTCGTGTAAACATTGCTGGTTTTACTTTACAAATGAAGCATCAGATAGTGTATCCCAATATGCAATCCTCTTATAAGACCAGTTGCCCATTGTGAAAATTTTCCAGTTCCTAAACCACCAGAGATAGGAATATTATTTATAAAACAAATGGAATTTGGATACCCAACTTCAATCGAAAGTGAGTAATCTTCTGTCAGTAAATACGCACCAGATGCTAAGATTTCAAACCCACAAACATTTTGATCAGGAGGAATTGAATGAACTCATAAGAGACCTGTCTATTTCTAAAGAAAAATTATAATTATTTGCCTCTAGATAAAGAGAAAAAAACTTCTGGAGAGGCATGTTAGTTTATTTATATCGAGAAAGAAATCATGTATTAAAATGTTTTTAACAGTTTATGGTTCTGTGGTATTTTGCAATTATGTTAATGGTCTCTTCAAGGAGTTGAAAGAACAACACTTTGCTCCTGACTAGAGACTTTTCATTAATTCTTCATCGCAAAGTTTTAAAGCCTTATTGCTGCACAATGGGAATACAAAACTCTCTATTCCAATAGGTCACTCCGTTAACCTGAAAAAGATATATATGACATCAAAATACTCTTGGATGCCATACAATACTTCACCAATGGAGTATTTGTGGAGATTTGAATATCATTGATATTTTTATGGGCATGCTGTGCATGCATGGGCTTTAAAAATTTCTGCTGCTTCCAACGTCTATGGGAATAGCGGTGCTACAAGTGTATATTCTGAGAAACGAGATTGGGATCTATGAAATGAGTATGAACCAGGAAGACATAGCGTTGGAAATATGATTTAGTGAATCGGGAGAAAATATTTCTCCCTCTACTCCATATTAAGTTGGTCTTAATTGAAGTTCTTGTTAATGATATGAGAAAGACAAATTTTAACGTTTTTAAGTATCTGTATGAAAACTTTCCCAAGATTTCATCAGCAAAATTAAAAGAAGGGATTTTTGTAGGACCAAAAACACGAGACATCTTCTAAGATTATATTTTTGTCGAAACTCTAAATGAGGAAGGAAATGCTGCTTGGGAGAGCTTTGCGTGGGTTAGTAATAATTTCTTGGACAAACAAAAATCCTTGGATTACAAAGAAGGTGTGGAAAAACTTTTGAGTCGTTACGATGTCACTACGGCTACATTTTCTACATTCTCATTTGGACTTTTTTCTCATACAATCTTGGTGAAATCAGTGATGAGCAAGGATAAAGGTTTCATCAAGATATCAACAAAATGGAGCAAAGATATTGGACATTTTGAATGACTCCACGATGACAGACTTTTGGTGAAATGTTACAGAGGAAAGGTCTATCGAGTGAGGAGATACAGAAATTGTTGGAACAGTCATTTGTTTCTGAAAACTCGCCTAGTTTGCATTTTACAGTGATGATAATGAGCTAGAAATTGTTGACAACTTGGAATGATAAGAAGATGATGATGAATGCTGTTATGAAAATGAACAATTTATTGCAAATTCTGTTGAGTGTGATATATTGTTTTCTCGGAATGGGAATGAAATATGTCCTACCGCCCCTCATATTAGATTTTCAATAGTTGACGCGAGAAGAATATATTGAAAGAAGACCAGGGACCTACAAGGTATTTGATTAGGAACTGTAATAATGAAGATTCTAGTTTTATGTTGTTCTATCGTGTATCCCTCACTGAGAAAGTGTGCATATGGACCAACAAGGAAGGTCGAATGATTTACAAGGACTGGATGGATATAGATTTGCATAAAATGAAAAATTGTCTTGAGTTTTGGTGTTTACAAATCCAAAAATGAAGATATCAATCGGCTTTGAGTACTGAGAATGGCCGACTGTTGTTCAGCGGAAGTATGCCTCGCAACTACCTCCATGCTATTGTGAGAGTGTTGCACTTAGATAATGTAGCAGCCCGTCATGAACATAGACAATTCAGAACCAATTACAGACGTTTTACATATGTGGAAAGCTACCTTGAGGGAAACCTACATTCTAGGATGGTACATGGCCGTGGATGAACAATTGGTTACATTTCGAGGTCGCTGTCCATTCCATTTCAAGAACAGATCACATAAAAACCTGGTAAATGAGAAATAAAGATTATGGAGAACTTTTGACAGTCAAAAATGCTACTGCTGAAAGATGAAAATATATTTGGTGCGACTTGGTGAGAATGTTTTATTGTGCTAAGAAGTTTACAATTTTATTGTCTATTGCACTTCGACCCTGGCCACTCATTCAGTAGACAATTACTACGATTTATTTACATTTAACAATTTCCCGTCGACGCATTCTGTAGACAATCACTACAGATTGTTTACATTTTACAATTTCTCGTCAATAAATTATCTTGTTTTTCCAGTTTTTCATGTCCCATTTCCACTTGTTTTTCACTTTTCACTTATTGATTACTTAATCATCACACATTCACTATAGTTTTCCATTCAAAATACTGTTGGACCACCAGAAGAAGGAGAGAGAGGGCTTGAACTGGCTATCCGCTAACATAGTCGTGTGTGTGTGTGTGTGTGTGTGTGTGTGTGTGTGTGTGTGTGTGTGTGTGAATCACCTATACTGCCGGATCTAATGCTTGAATGTAACTGCTGTGATAGGAATTACGCATTATTTGGCTCTCTCTGTTAACATGCGTTACGGTGACATGGTACAATTTATATAATATTTTGTTGCTTTTTTCTCTCCTTTTCTTTTTTATTCTTTACATATGACTGCAGATCGAAAGAAGGAAAAAAATCTATTTACAGTGAAGTGTATTATCTAGCAGCACTGCACATTTTATATGATACTAGTGTGCATAAATATGATGGGAACAGTAGAAAATATTACGTAGCTCATTCCTCTCGCTCGCCTTCTGGTGGTCCGTCTGTAGGATACACTACTTCTTACTTTTCTCTATCCACTGTCCAAAGTCATTTATTTTTTACTTTACACAAAAACTGTCCAATGCTTCTAGCGTCCTTGCACGTCATTTCATAAGCGTATTTATATCCCCCTTCAACCGCTTCTTATTAAAAAATTATTTTCTCCAATTTTCTGTTCCTTGGCACTTAAATACTATGTGTTCAATGTCTTCATTACCACCACATATCGGATATTGGTTCTGAGGAATACCTTGACTTAACCCTCTTAGCCTCCATGCTCCGGTTCTTATGCAATATTCTCTCTCTTCTTTATTTACTATGTCTATATATTTTCCCTACCCCATATCTCGATTTAGCTCTGTATTGTTGTCAAACAATCCGACTCTTGTCGGTACTATAAAAAAAAACAAAGGTGAATGGCCTGCCGAATTTGTTGCACCTAAAGGACGTGAAGTTCACTCTACACTTTAGATTTCAACCAGATGTGATGACAGCGTTTACGTTCCTAGTTCTCACTGTCCCTAGACTCTTTATGACCAATCAGCGACTTTTCAGTAACAAGGAAGCCTGAAGTTATAATGACGCATGATGCCACAAAAAGTGGCGGTGACACCATAGACATAAAACGTTATGCTACAGCGTGAATATTAATACAAGACACTGACCATTGCTGGTTATATTCAAAATGATCGCTGAAAATGTAATGAATGCATACATAATTTGGATAATTCTGGCCAACAATTATAAAATGCGACGTTGGACTTTCAACATAAATTTGGGAAAAGAAGTCAGTGAAGTCGGATCCAGGAAAGGCAAAGAAACTTGCAGCTAAGAAGAGGAGAAAATGTGTATTTGGTGTAGAGAAGAAATATAGGAAAAGCCAAACACATAAGCACACCAAACCTGTATGTTTGGAACATTCTGCTATTGTCTAGACATTGCGCAAATTTGCAATAAAATTATAATGTAAAAACACTTGTCATACAATAATAAAGAACAACATAACCCGAAAATTAAAAAAATGAGCAGAAATATAGAAATTGTTCTTCTTCAAGTGTAAGGTTTAATAAATAAAATCATTATAAATTATTTGTACCTCAGAGGTACTATATCAAAATCAGTAAAAGTAGTGTCAATATATGACAACGTGGGCCTAAGAGACCCGACTGATAAGTAACGCTTTACAGATTTTTCTGGTAAGCAATGGATTAAGTAGCGTCAGTGTAACATTTCTCATTCTCAGTAACCAACATACACAAAGCTACTAAGAAAACATGCGAAAGTAAAATAAAATGAAGGCTAAAATTAACATACAAAGGAAAAGAAGAATAAGAGTTCAAATAAGTCTAAGAATAAGAAGTCTAAAGAAGAATAAGAAGAATTCTGTTATCTATGCCCTCTGTCATTTTTATGTCTCTTTGAAAGGGGATATACCACACCCATATACATATAGATATAGACATATAAATCAATATCAAACAAGAACTGTACATAATAATATAATTCAGCAAGAAAAATGTTAGAATATTTAGCAACCAAGAAATGTACAAAGCAGATTGTAACTTGGATAAGTAAGGGACGGGCGAGCTAGCTAATTCTAGGTAGAACCCACCACCTTTCACCAAGCTAATGAGCAAGGAACTTGAAGCAATAACAAGAAATAAAAAGAGGCAGATATAGAAAGGAAAGAGACAGAGAGATTGAATTTGCATCCGGACGAGTCACTGGGACCCGTGTGCGAAAAGTTTTGGAGCAGAATATTTTCATGCATAATAAGGCAACGCGATCTGAGGATCAATTAGAAATGTCGTTACATTTTCAGACGCGAAGGTGAGCCTCACTAGGTTTGGGTATAAAAGGGGAAGAAGGCCCCATATTTTCACTCTCTTATAGAATTTAGTTGACACAGTGATACCTACTCTCTGAACGACGGATGCACGTGTGTGCATATGGGTGGGAAGGACGTGCAGTTAGATTAGATTCCTAATCTTTTATTGTAATGGTGGGAATTGTTACAAATGGGAAAAGCTAGCCGCCCATAAGTATTTTATTGATAATAAGCCACATTTTAAGGGAAATGCAGTGTATTTTAATTTGCCTCACCTACGAAAACCCTGGGATCAGGGAAATTACTTCGATAGGTAATTTAACAGGAATGGAGAAATTATCAGCCGCTGAGCAGAGGTAGCCGGAGACCAGAACACTGCAGCAGAAGGCTAAGAACCAAGAGGACCAACTATTTCCCGCTACAAAAGACGCCCAATGTTTTCCCACTACACACTCAGTGTTTGTTTTTCTGCTTATAAAATCAGCACAACTTCCCATAGAAAAAGAAACTCGTAGCAAGAAATGAGAAACTACATATTATAATAAGTGAATATCCGAATATCGAAATATCCTCGCAGAATGAATGGGTATGAGCTTCGCCTTCTTTATTACTCTCATGTTAATGTTTGAGCATCATAGAGAATGTTGTAGTCAATGCGGTTGTTTGAATTCTTTTGTGTTAGTCTATATCAATACACAATGAATAATCATATTGTAGTAACCTCTACATTTTCAAATAAATCACGGGGGGTAGAGCATGGTACCGGAGTTTAAGACATCACAAACTACACGAGGTCCAACGGGGCGAGCTCAACACATTACTTAAAACACCTGAACATTTTTAAAATATGCCTAAATTATTGTGTGGAAGGAAAGAAGAATCAATCTACATGAAGAATTCACATGACAGAAATTTAGATGGTAAGTTATATTAAAGATCAATAAAGATACAGAGTACCTTCTGCTGACGGGCGTCTCCTAAGCTAAGTCCATGTCTGCACTCCTGGATAGCTACAACAAGAGAGTGAGCGTCAGACGCTTGCTACTGAAGAATCGGATTTTACCCCCACTCCCATTACATCATTCAGGTGTGTACTACCAACCTAACATAGTCACCAAAACAAACATTACCATAACCGAATGTTAATACATATATTTCCACAACCAAATGCCACAATATGAAGATAAATAACAATAAGAAGTATTTTGATGGGTTTGATGCGTTGCACAGTCTAATATAATAAGTTCGAAATGTTCAATTTTCAACCAAGGGATACTAGCACCTTTGCATTTGCACTCATAGACACACCTGATATAGATGATGTATTTAATTGTATTGTGACTCCATGATCAATGTTAAAGAGGAGATCAAGTAGTACTATGTGAACTCGCTGTTTCTTTGTTATTTGTGAGGCCGTGAAAGCCTAAGTGATTATTATTCTTATTTTGGCAATGTTCGACTTATTGCGATTATCGTTGAGAAAGATATGCATTTATAGTGCGGAATTTCAAAGCCTAAGTGAGATAGTAATTGTTGCCTTGTGTCAAAGGTGCTAAGTTTGGTTGAAATCGATGCTACGGTGTAGAAGCCTATAAGAAACGCACACACACACACACACACATATATATATATATACATACTTTTATATACCGAGAGTATCAGAACTCCACTGACAAGCTTTCAGAGGTTGTTCAGGGATACCTTCTGAGTATTTTGGCATAAGGGACCCAAGGTCTCCGGCGGCTTGTTACAGAGTAATAATGTAATTATGCTTTATTTGGTTTATTACCCCAGTTACCCTTGATCCTGTAAAAATACCTTCAGAGCAGTGAAGCAGCCTGCATAATAAGCAATAATCAAAACGTATAACTCACAATAGAGAGTAATGGCGCATAACGAAACACTTTTATCATAGTATGTTCAATCTAATCTGTTAGTGTACAGCGCAGTACGTAACGATTACAGAACTGTTCATTACAGAAATTGTTCAAAATGCCGACCATCATGATTACGGCATAGCGTACAGCGATGCACCATCAACTGTCTTACGCCCAAGCATTCCAGGAGTTTTGCGTATTACTTAGTGTCTGCGATAATCCTAGCAACCAGGTCCATGCGAGTCGACCGAAGTAGTCTCGTAAACTAGGCTCTTTACATGTCCTCAGAAGAAGAAGTCTGCTGGTGACCGAACTGGCAAGGGAACAGGACCACCGCGACCAATTCATTGTTCGACCAAACTATAAGTCAATGTGGTTCCTAACATCGAGTGCAAATTGTGCCGACGCCCCGACATATTGAAACAAAATAAGCCGACGAATTCTGAGCGGCACATCTTCTAGGTACTTTGGAAGGACATGTTGACGGAACGTTTTGTATACTACTCCTTTCAGTGTATCAGGAAATACATAAGGTCCAATTACAAAAGCATTGACAATACCAGCCCTACATTTACAGCAAAGTGCTGTTGGTAGGATCGACACACTCGTGTGTGTGGATTTTCGTAATCCCATACATGGCTGTTCCTACTGTTGAACAGCAGGAAGTCTGCTAGCTGCAATGACTGCGCCTTCTGTGGATGATAAGGGTGCAATTGTTTTTCGTGTACGAAAAATCTCTTCCAGATTGGGTGTTCCGGCATATTTCGCACGGCCAGCCTCTTCCATTCTAACACGGAAAGATCCAGTTTCTCCTAGGTGCAAAAGTACTGTGATGTGGTTGCCATCGGTGCGGGAATAGTTCAGCATAGCGTCATTGTGCCGCTCATCCATTGCATTCAGTGAACCCCATACAAGAGACGTATATCGCCAACTCTTCAACAGTAAACCTATCCATACTGCTGTGTATCACTGTTAACGCAGAACCAACACTGCTGGAAAAAATAGACAGAATCGAGCCGTACTGAATGAAATCTGAGGGCAACGAATTAAAAGGGACATTACTGTTGTCAACAACAGCTACCTTGAGCGAATGCAAAGAATTTGTTTACAAACAAGACACACAGCGCTTACCGTCGACATTTGCACTGTTGTGAGCATTTTCAGTGCAATACAGATACAAAACTAACTGGGGCAAGAAATCAAACGAAATGCAACTACTTTGTAATGAGTGTCGGAGTCCCTCATACTAAAATACTCGGAAGGTATCTCCGAACAAACCCTGAAAGTTTGTCGCTGGAGTTCTGGTTCACCTGTTTTAAGATGCAATGACTATTATATATTAAGATACACTTGCTTTCACAAGCTTCATAAGAATAAATTAATAGCCCCCCAAGGATATTAATTTTAACCAAAGTTTTAAGTCCATATTACTTATTGAACTGTTATATCTTACATTACCATACTGTTTTATATGGAATGCTCAGACAAGAATATTTTCGTTAATACTATTCATCAACATTGTTCGATAACATTTCAATGTGTTTGTCCACAACATTTCGTGGTGATAAGCGTTTTGGCTGCGCTGTTAAATAAAATTTCTTTAACGTCTATGAATTACATTTCTTCATTAGCATCTCCTCGCATGTCCCCATGTAGGACATGTAGGATTGTTTGCAACTTTTCCAAATGTATGAACTTAATTGCGGTGCGCTACCATCCTCGATTTGAGATTCAAATACATCTGGAAACTAAATAGTAATCCATAGAGTTTCCTGTCTAAATGTATCAGATTAAAACTATTTTGTTTAAAGGGTTACTAAGAATCCAATCCATCAAGATAAGAATTTAAGAAATAACGCTCACGTGAAAGTTGCTTCAAAGTTCACAGAATTAATTAGTTAATTAATAATGGTGGCGGTGGCGGTGGCGAGTCCGACTACGGAATGCGCCCGGGTTCGATCCCACCCACAGGGGTATAGATTTTAAGTCCAGGATATAAGGCCGATGCCCACTCAGCATCATGAGGAAAGTGAGGAACTGCAATAGGCAGCGGTCCTGGCCTCATAAGCCAACCCCTGCCATACGTAAGTGGGCGTGAGACCGGCAGTCAGGTTTACATGCGCATGCCTTCGCGGGCTGTAGCGTCATAGGATTTTTGGAAGTAACAGCAGTTTAGTAGCATTAACTGAAATGTCTAAAACTCAAAGTGGTTCACATTTAAGTAAGTGATGGTTTCCAAGTAAAAGATGAGGGTACGTATCACAGAAGGGCCCGGAAACCGGGGTGGAACACTGCACGCAAACCATTCGGCCCCTTGTGTTTCCAACGTGATCCCTGGTAGGAATGGATGAGGAGAGAGACTCGAAGAGCAACCAGATACGGATGCCGACGTGCGCAAGCATGGACAGGGTCCCTAAAGTTTCTATATTGAACGCATCCGGCTCCGCCCGGTCCCTTCCTACAAGCCACCAACTGAGCGGTACCTCAGCGACGCAGGGAAGAAGCCTTTAAAGCGCGCCAGCCACGGCCCGGCTGCAACCCGCCGAGCACCGTCGCCTGGTCCTACAACACTGAAACTGCTAACAAGGCAGATGATGGATACAGGAAATAATGGACAGGAGAATCGTGGTACCCCAGCATTCACCTGGAGACCCGGTGAAACCACAAAAATCCCATGGACCAGAGTGGGCGGTCGCTGGGGATCGATCCCGGGATCTCCCAAATGCGGGCCATAGACATTGCCGCCATCCTGCTCAGTGAGATTAGATTATCTTTAGGTTATTTGTACCACGCTTTGGGCATCAATTTGGAGTAGTTGATGCCCCGGGTACGGTAGCAATTTAAAGGAAATTTTCTCTGAATGGTTGTAGCCCCACGTATGGTACCAATTTGAGAAGTTGTATTATTGTAGTTCGACTGTTGGGGAGCCAAACGTGATGAAGTAACTGCCCCACGTATGGTACAAAGTTTCTGGTGGCCTTCGCCACAATGTTCACTTTCCGGTGACCTTCGTCCCAAGTTTAGGGATCAACTTTGTATTTTTATGTTTCTTTAAATATTATATATATTTATATTTGCCTCGGCTGCGTCAGTAGTAATTTGTAGAAACATGTATCTCTTTGCAGGGGGTGATGTGACTAAAGAATGTGGGCTTACACAAATTATAATTTTTACTTCACTCCTTTTATTAATCCTTCATACGATTAAATAACATGTCACTTATATAGAGAGCTGTGAGATTATATATTAATTACTTGCACTTTTTTAACACGTAAACTTTATAATATTCTCGCCGTATCCCACACTGGATCCGTACCGAGCGAATGAACTGCTCAGATACGTTTCTGTCTGGCGTCTGGCGTTTACCGCTTTAAATTTATAAATTTCTCTATTTCAAGTCACTGATTGGCTAATTTTACCAATAGAATACTTTTATTTAACTTTCAGCTTTTCTGTTTGTTTATTGGCTATTTATAAACTGTTTTGAATATTACATTATTGTTCCAAGAATTACTAGTAGCTTATTAAACTTTCCAATTCATTGTTGTCTCAAGGTTACCTCATTGTTACCTCATTGTCAGCAACTTTCGGCCTCTATTCTCACAGCTCCTACATTATTAAATTATTTAATACATTCACATAACATTATTATACATGTACACAATAATATAAACATAATACAATGACTGTTACATACATTTTATATATTCTTTATACACATATTGATTTAAGGCGGGCTTTTATTGAATTTATATATTATATAATTCAACTGAAATCATTTAAGTGTTAAAAATACTGCCTCATCAGTTAGTAAACGCAAGAGAAGGTTTTTGAAGACGTGGTAGGCGTTGTCTTCTTCGTTGGATCCATTTTCGGTGTAGATATTATTTTGCTAAGAAAGTTAATTAGCATTGTTCAATAAGTATGCTTATCAGCCTTGCTTATTACGTTTATCAACACAGTTTATCAACTTCTTTACGAACTCACAACTAGTTAGGAATATAGTGACAATGCAAATCAAAGAGCTTATAAGTAACACACCCATTAAAATGTCATCTTTTCAAGTAAAATGAAGGAATCATGTTGTATATGTTAACCCTTTGTCTTCAAATATTGTATACTTAATCATTGCTCAGCAACTGTATAAAAACACGGTTTAAATTGAAAAAGAAATGTAATGAGAATCGCACTTATAGATTTCGAATTACCCAAATTTTTAATGCTCCGTGGGGACAAGTTTGCTCCTTCATTGTTCTAACACTCACGAATCTTTTAAAGCTGTTCAGTTTTCTTCTGTTATCTGCAACAAGCATATTCTAATTCTAACTGCTAATTACAAAGCTAGAATTTCAGAAAGTTTTCGGATTATAATCTTCCGTGTCTATGATTTTTACCGGAGGAAGTAAATATGCTATAAAGTACAGTATGTGGAATATATATGCCAATTTTCTAATCAATAAGAAAATAACTAAACCTATTGAAATATCTGACATGCTGAAAAATATAAATTTTAGAAAAGTTAAAATGTGTTAAACAATCGCATATTTAAAGTGCATGTTTATATGAAAAAACATATCAAAATCTTAAATTAAAGCTTAAGCCTTTCCAAAAAGCAGCCTGTGTATACTTTAAATTTATACCAGAAAATATGAAACTTGCACAATTTCCGTGATTTTGGTTAAATTATGAATCCTAAATAGTCTTAAGAATTCACAATTTCCTCCAAGCTTGAATTATTTATTATGAACATAACAGGAACAAGCACAATTACATTGCTCATTATAAAGTGTAGTCACAAGAATTGATATCTAAATAATACAGAAGAAACAAACAAAAATTATAAGTGAAAATGGAAACTGTGAACAGAAGTAAAATAATAAGGATATAAACCTATAATGCAAGTGTTTTTTATTTTTAGTTTTCTGTAAAACAGTGATCATGGCTGAGACTTTTCTATATATAGAGCAAGTTTTTTCTGACTCCTAGTTTTATAATAAGTGTGTCTTCCCTGCCCCTTAGGTACATAAGATAGAGGAAGTGTTGAATTCGATCCAAAAATTGAATACTAAGATCTCACCGGGAATACACCTTTAAGGTAAATAATTATATGAAAAATGTATTTAGAAAAGGTTCATATATGTGTCCCCCTGGGAACAAGGAAACTCTAAACGGCAAAGTCGTAAAGGTAGCCAGTTCCATAGGAATAGGTTATACAACATACAGGGTTACCTTTTGCAATAGAATCTACTTGGGTCTACTGTGCTAATACCCTCCAGAAGGACGAGATGAAGTGAAAGAACCACGGCAGAATATAGGTAGCAGGCAGACAGACCACAGAGACGCGCGGAAGTCTCTAACAGTTATCGAGCGGGAATGCTCAGGAGGTTACGTCTGCAGTACTGCTCAGTTAGGTCTCTCCTCAGATTGGGGCTCCGCTCCAGGGGACCCTAGAGGTTGGTGGCTTGTGGGCAGGGACCGCGCGACCGAATGCGTTCTATCTGGACGTCGGCATACGGATCTGGTCCCCTTCGGGTCTCTCCCTTCGTCCTTCCTTCCCAGGAGAAATGTTGGAAGCATAAAGAGCCGACTGGCCTCCGTGCGGGGCCCCTCCGTGATACTTACCTTTACCTTTTACGCTAATAGTCCAGGCTGTCACACTGCAGGAGCTACCTACAGAGGGCGATGAAGGACTCGTCGACCAAGTAGCCCTTTAATATACACGGAGAGTGCTTTCCTTTGAACAAGCATTTGCGCCATCTGTCCAGCACCACCGTACGGCACGAAACCTAGAAACAGACCTGAAAGAGGAGAAAGAAACGGAATGAAAGGGAAATTATGGAAAGGAAATCGTGATAGATGAGAAACCACCCCTGCATTCCCTGATATTCACACGGAAAGATATAAAACATCGGTGCAACGTCTGACTTTCTTAATCTCCACCCTCTCCGACAGTACTTCCAAGTTCTGGAAATTAAATATCCCATCTATGGTAGTGGAAGAATCATCGGTCGGAATGGTAGAGTGAGTTTTAATATAATTACAGTACGTGGAATTTTAAAACTTTGTACCTCTCCTTTGGTCCCGTGGTTATTTACTGACATAAAAGCCACATAGCTTTTACATAATGCAGAAACTCTTAACATATACAAAGAATTCAAGTGAAACTGGAATATGAAGATTCCGCATTAACAGGCCGCCAAGTTACCCCCTTTGGGAAAGAAGCAATAGTCTGCGACCATGCCCCTTTTATTAATTATGAAATGTCAGTTCGCTGATTTATAATTTTAGCAATTTTCTTTCTTCATAAAATTATTTAGCGTGTCATGTTAATGAACTTTATTAAAGGAAATAAAACAAAACTATTACATGATGTTATTAAATTATTCTGGCACTGGTGCTACCAGCGTATAATTGGGTTAAAAGCAGATTGGAATCTCTTTTGTTTTTCTGCATCTTCTGGTTTCTTAGTTGCTAAATCTTAACTACCTACCTATCTATTTATTTATAATTAAATATTGTCGGTATTTATCTTGTTTTATACGAATTTTGTGTGGAAATGGTCTACTACATGGCAATCTCAACTAAAACTCAAAGCCTTCTTCATGAGTATGTTCTTTTATGATTCCAATGTTTTCGTATACTAGTACATAAACTTTGTATACCTTGTTTAGACATTTAGTAATTCATGATTTGTAATTATAAATTAATTTAATATCCATGTCGTCAGAAACAATAGCGCTTTACAGTTTGGAAAAATTATCAACATCGATTGAATGTTTTTTTTAGATAACCTTAACATATACAAACTTTCTCTCTTTATAGGAAGGATATTTTTAAGGTAAGGTCCGTTTTGCAATAAAGTATGAACTACTAAATATTTTCCGATACTTTCTTTTTTACCAAAGTGTTCTAATCTTACACTACTTTTCTACCACTTATCAATGTTATTAGAACATGATTCTTAGCTTAGAGTAAGTCTTTTAGAACCTCGACAGACTTCCGTCGCCACTTCATCTAGTAAACATATAGCTGTTAAATTTTGGAGTTAAATTTTGGGATCTAATCTTAGGGGACAAATGCGGCTCATGTAGGGAATTTTCTGAAAGGACATAAATAATGGGTCGCCTGCTGTTACTAACATTACGTTAACTTGCAGACTGACAATTGTTTCCTTTCAGCTACTCTGTGATAAAGATCTGACTTCCGACAACTAGTTTCAATTTTCATCCCCTGAAACCAAAGATACCAATAACGCAGTATATTCTACCACGTAATGTTAGACACACAAAAATTCATCTTGTTTTATAAACTGGCGGCGAACTTGTATTAGAAGTAGCCACTAAAATGTATCCTATACCACAATGTGAATTTAATTGATTGTGAAAACTCTGCGGAAATACAGTGGGAATGTAACCTTGATACCATCGATATCTCGATACTCTCGGTACTCGGTGTTATCGAAGTATGTCTAATACTTTGAGATAAACCTTCGATAAACTACTTTTAAAGTTTTAAGTTTTGCGTTATTCAACGTTGTTGCGTTTAGATAGATAATGAACGATTCCGCGTTATTGCCTCGCACGTGTCCCCAAAGAGTTGCTGGACTATTATTATTGAAGACCTTGGCTGTGCTTTCTGTGGGTGAATCAACGCAACATTCCATAGACTCTTATGTCTAAATGAAAACATGCCAAACAACTAGGAAAGGAATTCGTGTAACATGCAGCGTTAATTGAGTTGTGCTGACGGTGACGTTGTAGTTGACGCACTAAATCACGTTTCTGCAATAGCCTGGGTTGGTGACTCACTCTCAGTCATTACGTTTACGTATTCCGGTGACCAAAATCTGTGATTTATTAGAAACATTAAAACTGAAGACGTGGGATAATATAGCGTATGGAAGTATTTGTTTTTTCCTTTCATTTGTTAGTTTATGTTTACGCAAGTCAAACTCGGGTCGCAAGCGTAGCTTACAGCAATACCCTATGACTAATTTCCATAATATGGCTAGTAAATCCTTTGAAAGTTTTCAGCACAAAATACAGTTACATAAAAAGGGAAGCAAGTAAATATTATTATTATTATTATTGTTATCATTATTAACCTTGACTAACAATAGGAGATATATAACCTGTGGCATTATCAAGAAAAACATTGCTGCAATTAGACAATGTCAAACAGGAACAATTTCGGAATTATCGTGGAATACGAAATTGGTTACATGCGTTTATACACAGAAATCTACTAATAAGAATATAATTCAACGAACAAGTTATTACCTTTATAGCTTTTCATAAAGTAAGTATCGAGTATTGGTGCTCAAAAATCAGTGTCGAGAAATAGCAGTACCGTCCCATTGCTAATAGAAAGCTTAAGTTATATAGAATGAATTTAAAAACTTATCATTATTATTATTATTATTATTATTATTATTATTATTATTATTATTATTATTATTACTCTATTTATTTTACGTCGCTTTAACTACACGTTCATATCGCGACGAATCTGTTATTGGATACCTCTTAGCTCAAGGTGTGGTATACAGTTAGTCTTCTAGGTCTCATCCCTGTAACCACCTGCTTCGTCAGGTGTCCACATAGACCCTATTGCATAGTAACTGGATCTTCTGCTTCGTGCCGTGAGATGGCTAAAAAAACTAGTTAGCTCAAATATTTAATGTTTCTTATTTTGTTGTATAATGGACCCTACTTTAAAAACATCTTTCCTAATATTAGTGTAGATTATATATGCTCGTTTTGTTTCAAAAGATTATCAAATTAGACTTAACTACCTCTCGAAAACTTGCTCCTATGTTAGACTCGCTGGAGCCAATCGAATATCCCAGTTGATCAGTTTTTGTATCAACCTATAGGGCCGATACAGATTCGTATGCTCCACTCTCAGCAAACCAAGCCGATCATTGGAAAGCCTGCGCAATGGAGCGTTGAATGCATAGCTTTTCCCTCTCCCGCATGTTCCACTGTATGCCTGTGCAGAGCTCCACGGGCACTCCGCGTGCCTCTCTGTTTACATGCGGTCCCTGGAGGGAATCCAATTGAAAACAAGTCGCAACATTAAACGTAGTTTGCGCACACATGCACAATTACATGGCATGGTCTTCCAGTCCCATGGGCTACCAAACCCTCATATTACGAGCGGTGGCTACATCAGGGGAAAAAAAGTAAAAAAATCTGATACGAGCCGCATTATTTACATTACTACCGACATGATGGACACAGTAATTAATTCCGTTTATAAACGACTTCTCCTTCCTTCCCAGAACGTCGGGATGGAGTGTGGGTATGAACCTATTTCGGCATCCCTTCGTCCCTTTGGTTACAGTCCTTGTACTTTCAAGTTGCTCATATACTGCGCTTTAACGACGTGAGCGTTTCACATCGTTAATTTCATTCACTGAGGTTGAAATACGGTGGGGAAAAGAGAAACACTGAGCGTCTCATCCGGTTTAACTTATGTATGGGAAATAAAGAAAGGAAACAACGGTTTAGTGCTTCATTTATGAAGAAGATTACATTAATTAAAACTGTTGTGAAACAGAGCATGCGACTTCCGAGTATACTACCTCGTTACTTGGTGCGGAAAATTCATCTCACCAATCCCTCTTCCAATCTTCATGGCTTTCCTTTTGTTTCACAAGTTACCCCAAGATGCGTCATTTATAATCACCAGACTCATTTTGCGAAGCTGTTTGGAGTAAAGCTCTTCTTAAAATGGCTGTTTCCTGAAAAATCTCGATACAGCGTTCAAAATGGACCAAAGTTAAAAGATAAAGATTGAGAACTACTATAAAGGAAAACATTTCTGATGTTGCATTCACATGACATTCTCTATTCTTTCTTCCACAAACTATTCTTATAAACTTATTATTTTACCTACTTTTTCCAATTCATATTTACACATTTCGTTGTAGGATATAGTACGATAGTGAAATTTTTCCTTTCTCTATCATCTACATAGTAGGTAGAGAATATATTGCATTCCACCCAAAAATTCTATAACGATATTTCACCACAAATACATGTTTTGAGGCCCTCTGAATCCCAGAAAAGCATTTTTAGAAAAAGGTCCGTGTATGTGTGTGTGCGTGTCTGCCTGTGTATTTGTCTGTCTACGTGTGTCTGTAAACAGCATAACTCAAAAACGAAGAGTCAGACAAATTCTAAAACTTGGCATTTAAGTTCAGTATCTTCCAAGGATGCGATACGAAGATTTTCAAGAAAATCTCCCCCCACAACTACACTTTACACAGAACATTTTTCGAAGGTTTTGATTTTCTAAAAAATGGATAACGATTTTTATTAAAATACCATTATTAAAGATATTTCCATAACACATAAAATGTAAATTTTGAATTTTCTGGGAATATCCTTTAAAGTCCTCTTCATTTGGAAGGAATTTTGATAATCTTGTATAACTGGTAAACGTTAAGCGATAGATGAAAACACACTACACAATAAATGTCGATTTCTTTAAAACACACAATTTATTTAAAATAAGTTCTTTATGACATAAACTATTACTGAGATATGGGTTATTAATGTTTCGAATTGTTTATTTCTTGCTTATTCTTTAATCCTTTCAATATTCAGTTGCTTCTTGCGATTGCATGGAAACAGTTTGGAATTTTAAGTCTAGCATATAGTATGCAGTTCTTAAACATTTGACTGTCGCTGTTCTATTTATATCCGTAACGAAATGTGTAATGTAGCTATTTCTGCAAAAGTTTATTTGGATTAAAACGTAGTAGATAAAAATAAGCTTTAATATGAATAGTTTGTATATTCACTAACAAACAACAGAGGATAGAGAAAGTCACGTGAATGTATCACATCAGATTTTTAAAGTTCGCGTAGCTATGTGATGGCTTTGAAAATGTTCTTTGCATGCCCAAGAAAGAGAGAGAGAGAGAGAGGGAGAAAGGAATAACGCCTTTCCAGTTGAGGAAAGTGTAAGTATTTGAAAATTCAAAAAATAACAAAGAACTCATAGGGAATAGTTAGCTCTACAAAAAACATAAATCATGTGTTTTAAAGAGATCTACACTTATTTTTGTAGTAAGATTTCGGTATCTCTTACGGTTTATCAATTATACAAAAGTCAATCAGAATAAGAGAATCTCAGAGGTTATTTCCAGAACATTCAAGATAAATTTAATTTCTTATGAAAATATCTTAAACGTGTGATATTTCAATTAAAATCTTTACAGCAATTTTTCAGAAATTTAAAATTTTCGAAATATTTCCCATTTGAGGGTAGTTTGGGGTACTATATTTTGTTCAAATCTTCGTTACTCATCCTTGGAAGACCCTGAACTTAAATACAAAGTTTGAAATTTAACCAACCTTTTGTTATACTGTTCACATACACACATACACACACGGATCGTTTTCTAAAAACCCTTTTTTTATTCAGCGAGTCCCAAAATGTGTCTTTGCGATAAAATACCGGTATCATATTTTTGGGTGGAATGAATATTCCCTCTATTTATTATAGGTAAGCAGTAGAGAAAGTAAAAATAAATGAAATTTATATTTTCAATATTTTGTAGTAAATTCCGTGATTAGGAATATGCCTACTTGCTCTACTTGGTCGCCACGTGAATGAGTGAATTTTGTATTGAAAATAATCGCTGTATGGAGTGCCGCTGACGTACAGTCCGGTGCAAAAGAACGTGCTGTTGCTTTTGGTTTCCCATAATGTTTTTCTTTAATGCTGATAGAACCCCGTATCACTTGTGTTCCTTACCTACCAGATGTACTAATCTCTTATTGATTTGAACAAAGTAAGCGACCAAAGGGAAGGTAAACGGAAGCATTTGCCTGAATTACTGCAAATTACTCGCCAAATCTCTCCGTCTCTTATGGGTTTGATGTCAAAGTTCTGGCACTCAAACGCTAACCAATGAACACTGGTCAATTTTCTTCTCAGGAAAAAAGGGAGCCTTGAGGGAGGGGGTAAGATAAACATTATTGATGGATGGAGGGAGAAATGGATGGGTGGGTGAATGGGTGGATGGATGGATGGGTGGGTGAGTGGGTGGATGGATGGATATTTTCATCTTAGAGCTTACAAGCCATGAGATAAGTCATATAAAATTAGAACTTAAAATTAAGTGCATGCAAATCATAAGTGCTCACTTTAGTTACAAATAATTAATAAAATGAGGCGGCTAAATGGAATTGTAAACAATGTCCTCTGTATTACATACGCCAAAGGATATGGACAACATACCGAAAATTATTGCCTTTAATGAGCTTTACCTTTATGATTAAGATTTATAATCTTTAGGTGATTTATAATTCTAAACATATATTTGCTCATTTAGTTCTACAAGGCACTCTTAATAAGAGAGAAATAAAAGATGAATTGATTATGGTTACTAGAATTCTTAAACATGTTCCTAATATTCCTACCTGCAGAGTTATGGCGTATCTTCAATAACACTGTCAAATTGGTGAAAGAAATACCACGAATGTGGTTCCTGGACATGCAAACTAGGTGGCGTATTTAATTACAAATGCATAATGCAGTCCGTATGGAACCAGTATATTAAAAAAATACATCATAACGTGATACAAAGAAAAATTAAAGGACATGTAAAGAAAAAACTTTAATAAATAAAGTTTCCAGGAGAGATAAAGAAGGATTGTACTTTGAATAAGTCATTTAATAGGTTAGAGAATTATGGTATTATTTATTTATTACCACCTTCTACTAATAATAATTTTTGCAAAGCAACAAGAGCAACAGATATACTGATAAAGGCATCACAAAAAAAGTCGTAAAGTACAGCATTTTTCATTGCTTGAAAAGGATTGGCAAGCTTCTTTATATTCATTTTCATGCAATATTATGATAATAAGATTTATTCAAGATAATACTAATTCTGAATTAATTATGGAAAGGTAGAGTAAGAATAAACAATTTAACAATGCCATAGTCGGGATGCGAACCAACGATGTTCAGCTTCCTGTTCTGTTGCTCCGCCGTCGATATTGTAACACATCATGAAATTCTCCATGTGACTACAACTGTCCCGGTGAAACACAAGGCATCCTTAACTTCTCTTGAGATAATACCCCAATGTCAGTTTACATACTTTTTCATTGTGATTCTACCTTTCCAGCCTACGGAAGGACAATTAATAAAACTGAATTGATATGTTTTCTCAACGAATCGAAAACCGCCTTCGAACCTAGCCTCTGCTACACACCCGCCAACGCGAAAAAGGGCTATGCAAAATCCGCCAACAACTTGGGTTGCTAGAACTAGGTAAGAGGTAGGGGGTGGAGCTATGAATGGGGAGGAGCTGCTTACCAAATTAACACGCAGTTCACTATACTGGCAATTTTTTCTTTTTTTTTGGCACCCAAAGTGGGCATGCATAAAAAGTGGCCCATTCCCCTATATCGACATAGGGGTTTTTCCTCCGTAAAGTTTCCAACTTCAGGTAACCAACTTTTGACTCCACCCAGTCGGTATCAGTTTTCTCTGTAACTGGCCTGAAAAACAATTCCTTAACATATAAACTAACTAATGAACGGTGTTTATAATCAATGTGAAATGAAGGGTACTTCAGATTCCACCTATAAGAAAGAGTTTCATCACAATTGGTGCATAAAGAAAGCCTAAACCAATTACAAAATAACTTGGCCATCTAGAGGAATTATTTTATATATGGTTAAAATTAACGACAGCTACGATATTATGAGAGCTTTTGTCAGCGATAGGAGACGGAGGTTAAGTTATTGCCGCTACTAAACGCAATGAGAAAACCGCCATTAAGAAAACGGTATTGTAGCATGAAAATATGAGGTTTAAGTTATAATTGGGCAATTTTTCCATACTTTTGAGAGAATTAAGGTACCCTGCCAAACCAGTGGCTAGAATTATGCTCGAAAAACAGAGGTGATCACCTGGTAAGGGTGTGGTAAGATTTTGTCAGTACCAACATAAACAGCTCCGTTCCATTATGGGCCACATTTTATGCACGTATCCGCCCACTCTCCACTCTGCTGTTAGATTTAGACAGACTCGTAGATTCTTGCTTCTGAAAAACACTATAAAAGTTAAGATAGAGTAGACAATATTATTAGAAGCATAGAATATAGAACATATTGTTTTAATGCATTGCTAATTAAACGAAAACAAACATTACGAAGAAGTATTTATTCTAAAAAAGAATAACTTATAAAAATTTAAATGCCCACAGTAGCCCTTATATAAAATAATTGGGAATGTGATGGTAAAATACTACAAAGAAGTAACACTAATATTTTAAGGGCTGACAAATAATACACATAATACCTGTTCACCGAGAGTAAACCATTCCAAAGAATCAGCACTAATAATCTGATAAGTATGAATATAAGAAGAAGCCATTTTATAAACACAACAGTAATGAAAAAGGTTATTAACGTACACACTGATCATTAAAGTCATGATATGAACTTTCAGATCTCTTAGATAATCTCATGTAAATGTTGGTAAAGCGCTTCTACAACAAATAATGGGCCCGTCGCTTCTGTATTGTTTATGTAGCGAGAATATTTATTAAAAATAAAACGGAAAGGTTAAATAGATTTACGCCGTTATATTTTATTTGCCACTGTTGTTTAAGGTTCCTCAAGTAGTATTGCTTACGTAAGGGGATGTGTGCACATTTCCCTTTTTATGGTGCTCTGGTCGGAGGGTTGCCTCTCGCCAGCCAGTTCTTTCTGTAGCAGTGCCGTTTTATTCTGGGCACATGTGTTTAATTCTCGTTGCGGTTGCCTTTTCCAGGTACCGTCATTATAGATTTTTTTGGGCTAGTTTTCCCGCTTCAGGCAGTACTTTGGGGGTTAGTTCAGAATTCCTCCGCTTCTGTTTCGTGTATTGCCCTTTCTCGCACTATCTTTCTGAGGTACTGTCGGGGTCAGCTGGTGTCGTCCAGTGCTGCAATTAACTTTGGCAAGTCTTTCCACTACAGCTGGTCGTAGTTTTAATTTGAGTTTACCCTTTGATCGTGATGCTTGTTGAGCTTAATGACTTTTAAAGTATTTAATGGGTTTTACGCGGTGATATTTAAATGGTGATATTTAAATCATTATTCATAAGCAATATACTTTAACAAATTGAATTCTAGTTAGCTCTAGTTATGTTTTCTGATTCAAAGTGGGTTCCCTTACTTAATCTTAGTTTTAGATGAACGGTGTTCACAGAAAAGAAAAATTTATCCAATGAACCTAAAATTAATTTAAACGAAAATGAGGTAGTTCAAGAACTTCAGTCAGTGTTAAAGAATTATTAAAATTACTATAATTCTCCCGCAAAGACTTGCCTGCTTTACCTACGTGTTTTCACGATATTTTGAAATAAAGCCAGTTGTAATTTGTAAAGCTGAATTTATTTCATATTAAGATCTTGGATTGCTTTTGAAGATATTCGTACATTTTATTCAGTTGTAATAAATTCGGCATGTAAGTTGTTTGGGTGGAATTAACTCCAATTTCAGAGTTTTCCATGCGTAGCTTCCTCTTACTTACTCGTAATTTTGGGGTTGTTGCTTTAGTTCCTTACTACAGTTTATGTAGTACTTATTTGTTATTCAGTTGGCTAATGTAATGAATGGGCTTGTTTCATATGTATTTATAAAATTTAAATTTAGGCATTTGTTAAATTAAATGGAACACGTTTACTTAAGACCTTTCTGTATCCGAGAGGGGGGAGGGATTTGTTGCATACTAACCTTAGCTTCTGACGAGACATGGCAATTGAGTTAATCTTATTTCTCGGCAGCATACAGACATCATGACAAGAACCATGATTATAGTCGTTTGAACGTCGATTGCGTTGACCATAACTTGAAAGTTCCTTTATAATACGGTACCCTAGGTAGCCCTACTCCTATTTTGATTCAGGTAGTCTTCTATCATTTTACTTTTAAATAGGGTAACCATTAATTTCTTCTTCTTCTTTCAAATCAAGGATTGGGTTTCTAAATCCATTCCGAAGCCAAAGTATTATTTGAACTTCTTTATCCAACTCTTTTTAGGCCGTCCTCTATCCCGTCTTCCTTTTTGGTTATAAAAATATGCTTGCAACAGCAGAAGCTCCGGGGACATTCTTCGCACATGTTGATGCCATCTCTTCTGGTACTTTTCCACCATAATCATTTCTACCTGAAGTTTTTGAAGATTTATCGATCTCCAGGATGTAATTTAGGCTTTTTCAGTACGTCTTTTATCGCTTGCTCTTAACATCCAGGTCTTGCTTACATACAGCAAAAACAGGATTGAGGCAATATTACATATTCTTAATTCAATTTCTTTATTCATATTTCTTCCCAAATATATTTTTATACGTCCGTTTATATTATTAATTATTGTAGTTTACTTTTTAAGTCTCTGTATATTTTATATCGATATTTCACACCGCAAGTATCTGAAAGTTCTCAATTGTTCTATTGTATTATTATTTATGTGTATTTTAGCTCTGATATTACTTTTGTCTCTCAGAATTTTAATGTCCAGGTTTATTATTATGTAATACAGCAACTACTTGCTCTTGTTCTTTCAATTAATAACACATTGTTAAATTATAATTTTTCGTTGTTTGCAAGCGTCCTAATGTATCAATATTCATCCCAGTTAACACGTAATTTATTTTTTATTCATTTTTATTCGATGTAAACTTTAAATGCAGTATAATACTTTACGCTTGCTTCCCCATTAGTCCACAGTAGGGAGGTAGCAGCTTCCTCTGTAACTCTGTAAGCGCTAGAATTGAGAGAGAACGGAAATTACATTATCTCCAGCTTAAAGGCTATAGACCTTTAAATCAAGAATAAAGAGACAGAGGTAGACCTATGGATATCAGGAGACTATTCCGCTATTTTCGTAACTTTTGAAATATACCAAAAATATATGGGCAGAAATGAACAAGCATATAGTATTTCAACACAGTATCACAAAAGAGAAACACAAAACAGCAATTGTTGAAAAAGAATTGAGATTCAGCTATGTAGCCTGAGTCCTCACAATTTTGTGTTAAAACTACATAAAATCTATGCCACACATTACACCTGCTTTGTGTTTCATTTACTATAATTTCGCTTTCTTCAATATTCATTAATATATTATTTATATAAAATGCACGCTGTACGCAGCCAGAATTTGTTTTTTAGTTTTATTTATGGACACTCTTTAACTACTGTACAGTTAATTAATAGGATTAACTGATAAACGTTATGTTCTTGACGTAATGAGTACATTTGAAGGTTTTCAATATTGGAACAATACACATACGGATATCCATTCTACCATATTGTTCATTACTATTGTGAATCTTTTAAAGCAAATAAACGATTTTAGAAAATAAAACGCTGTAAGTTATTTTCATTAATAACATCTGTAAGGAGCGCAACAAGTAATTGGTTGAATTAGCTCAATATTTTAGATTTATTTAGAGAAAAACGAAACATTCTGTTGTGGCTATACAGACGAGGGTGTTTAAATACTTTGCCGCTGCAGCACTGCAGTCATAATTTTGGGCATACATGATCACTTCCTCCATTTTTAGGAAGCCAGAAACAGCTCTGGGCGATCGTCACTTGTGATTTCTGTTGTTAGAGCGTTTCGAAATGTTCACAACAGTCGAACGACCCGCCGACTGTGAAGTCAGACCAGTGATTCGTTTTTTGAATGCGAGAAATGTTACACCAGTAAACATTCATAGCCAGGTGGGTGAGGTTTATGGAAAACAATATGAGTGACAATACCCGAACACACACAGCCAAACAAACTCAAGATCTAATCGCATCCTTCGATTGGGAACAATTCGACCACCCTCCTTACAGCCCGGATTTGGCACAAGCGATTTTCATCTGTTCCTTCGTCTGAAGAAATTCCTGGCTGGATAAAATTTCAACGACGATGGTGTGAAACAAAAGGTGTAGACTTGGATTTCATCACATGCGGCATCATTCTTTGACGAAGGCATACAAAAACTGATTTTCCGTTACGACAAGTGCCTGAATAACGGCGGTGACTGTGTGGAGTACTAATGTAAGGTTAAGGTACTGATGATAAAAAAGAATTTGTAAAATAATTTTCTGCTATTTTTCTATAAAATAATCGGTACTTACTTTAAAACCACGCCTCGAAGTTGTCACCTTTATGTCCACATCCTTGCTAAGAACTATTACTAATTGTCTTCAAAGCATATATAGGTATATAGCCAATTAAGAACCATGCGGTATGATTACTGTTTCACACTAGCCCTATATGGTTAAAGGTTGAAAACTTGATTCAAATTTGGAAAATAAAATTCCGCCAGGACTCATCTTTCCATGCGATTCTCTAGCTTTGAACTACTGCGATGAAACCACTGGATGAGTAAGAATTTCTCCCATCTGACTCATACTTGGACTGTCCACCGGAGGAGATTTTTAAACCTTGTATGTACCTTCAAAGTTATTTGCAACTATGCTACAACTATTTTTAATTTCCAGGATGTTAATTACTAGCATTATTAGGTTAATTTATGTGTGGTAAATGTCGTTTCACATTGGCCGTTTTTAGCTGATATTAGAACCAGTGCAGTTTCATCCTAACATATGAAGTCTATACTACCAGTTTCTCATCAATATTTCAGAAAATGGAATATTCGCAAATGAGGCTCTGTTTGTATACGTAATGGCCTTTTCTCCTGCAAAAAGCCAATGAAATATCTCATTTATAAAGATTTATTTAAAAAGGTGTTACTTTACAAGTGTACCAGAACTAAAAAAAAAGTTGTGGGGGATTGGGGGATCTCAAATAAATGTTATTAGATAGTGAACTTCTAAAATCCTGCAGAAGCACAGCATCTAATAAGGATTATAATGGCGCTGGTTAAACTTCGACATGTTGTAGTGACAAAAATGAACATTTCAGTAAGAATGGCGAGACGGCCAATGCTTGCATCAGCCTAAGTAATATTCAGACATCATTAACTACATTTTAATGCTTTAATTGATCAAAATTATTGCTTCACTTTAACATATTACGTACTCTAAAAACGTCTATGAATACGCATTTCCAGCCGTACCCATTATAAATACTGTGTATAAACGTACATCAAATACTTATCAGAGTGATTTATAATGGGAGGTTTAGTTTAAGGTAAATTTTATTACTTAGGCATTTATATTCACGTGACTTAACTCTGTCCTTGGCGACTCGCTTTAGAAACTGAGGCAGTATTTTATATCACAACACTGTGCATGCCAGAGTGATTGTAGTGTAAATTAACATTACTGTATGACAATTATTTGAGATGTTTGTTAGCTATAAGCATTGTTAGGAAATAAGTTTACACGGCCTCACTGAAACTGACAATAGGAGTGGGTAACAATGAAGCGACGGTGTGAGTTGTTTATCACTTAGAAGAGTCAAACAAATGACGTCAGGGTAGCGTGCCTTTCTTTAGAAATGGAGGGAATATCTTTCCTTGAGCATATGTATTAGTAATTGTGATTGGCTTACAAAACAGACGCTAATGTTGGCGCGATTTAGTAACCAATAGTAGCTCTATTATAATGTTTAGGCATATCGGGGTGAGGGAGTATAAATTCTTGAGCCAAAAGCAAGTATCACGCAGTTCTACAGAATCATTCACGAGGTACACATCACGCAGTTCTCAGAAATCTCTCGCGAGGTACACATCACGTAGTTCTAAAGTATCATTCACAAGATACACGTCGCGCAGTCTTCAGGAATCTCTCGTGAGGTGAATGTCATACAGTTTGTATGAATCTGTCGCGTCGTAAAGTTAGTTACAAAATGTGAAGTACGCGACAACTATTACGACAGTAATTACATTCGGAAATATAACAGTTTCAGTCAGGCGTGTATCAAGATTAAAGATGTGAAATTAATTAAGTGTGACGGCAATAAATGTGTAAAAACAATTTCTTTTATCAGTGTTATCTTTTAGTAACAACTCCTTTCCGTTTACACGCCCTCCTCAGAGATATTTGCTCGACTGAGTAATAATAGCTAGCCGGAGCACAAAGAACCCAAAATTCAAAATAGTAAAACAATAACAGGCGCTCAGCAAATAAGATAACACGAACAGATTACCGCGACAAAACTCTCCAATGCCAATTAAACACTTTCCTGTGATACATTTTAAAATATATTTAGATTATAAAGTACCTTACGAGGTTTTGCATTCAAAGGAATACTCAAGTTGTTATGTTTAAGCAAAACTTTAGAAAAACACAAGAACTTAATTTTTGGGCACAGTTGTTACTCACAGCCAAGCAGGTCTGACAGCATTTCTAAAGATTCGTACCAAAATGACTATCAAATGCTAATAGCTTTGTCTTTAAAATATTAATGTTGTTACTACTTAATATAATACCACCCAAAGAGGCATACATATGTTTCAATTATAATGTAGTAACTCAAGAAGATAGAATAGGTTGTGCATAGTGTGTACTCACCAGGCATAATAATTTCTAAGCATTAAAGCCAGGACAGAAGGAATTAAAATTGAACTGCTACTGGACTATAGTCAGGGACGTTGCAGCAACAAACCACCCGCATTCTTCGTACATTGTTTTGGCGTTTGAAGGCAGCACCAGAAGGCAGCCTGTCAGTGACCCTTAGCCGCTATTGTTTACGTTCTTCATAGTGACAGTGGCTTGAGTGTATATAACTTGAAGGGAACTACTTAAGAATTCCTATGCGTGGCAATCACCACTGATGTGAAGTGAGAAATATTATGCTCTGAAATCCCGAATTTATTTATAGTAATTAAATCGTTTGTCTCAGAAGCATGTTATTGGACATTGTTTGCATTTTGAGGAAAACAAGAAAGAAAAGTTATATCAAAATCTTAGAATGAACTAAAATTTTCAGCAACTTTTTTAAGCTATTAACTACGTTTTAAAACATAAGGTATTAATTGTGTTGTATTATTTAATTTAGCCTCAATTTATTTTCAAAAAAGGAAGATTTAACTTAATTTTCTACCATATAGTACTTTCTATGTGCATATTCTTTCATTTATTTATTATTTAATTATTTTAATTATTACTGTTATATAAAATAATTTACTTAATTTGAGAATGCATCAAGTATAAGACATTATTTTATCAAGTTTATAATGTAAAAGCTGGAGCAGAGTCACGTAGGTTAATATTTTAAGTGTTTCTGAAATAGACAATGAAAATGCTAAAAGGCGGTGAAAAATACTATTTTCTTACTGAAATAAGGGATGAATTATAACACGAATAAATGGATAGCATGATTAGAGTGTGAATTTCCAGCACAAAAGCAGTGATGTCGATCATTCCTATGTAGAGCTTTCTTCTGAGCAGTACAGACATTTGATACCATGATGTGAGACCGAACTTATCATATGTGCAGCACAATCTTATCAGCATGAAAATTTTTATAATTCCAGTTATTTTAATCAAGAGTTTAATGACACTGCTAATGCTAATTTGATTAATAACATTTTATATTAATAAACCGATTTTTGACACTTACTCTAAGCAACATTTCTTACTTTAATCTCTCTAAGCTCTCTTTTAGATCATTAATAAATTAATATCCCTTCTCATGAGAGGTAGCCTTCAATGAGGATTATTCACCTCATTCATTGTGTTTAATTGAATCGGGGGGTTCGAAGATAAATATAACCTAATATACTTGGCTCCAGTAAAGTGAAAAATCCTGCTCCCCTCCAAAACACCCCTCACGATTTTTATTCAGTTCATCTGGTTTCACATTATAAGTATATAATGAAGCGTAACACATGAAAATAACGATTAGAAGTCTTAACATTAAACCCTTCGAGCAAGAAAGTTTAGTCACTAAGTCAATTTACACAATCAATTTTATTAACTTATATAAAGGAAATGGTAATTATAAACAGATTAAAGAAATAAACAAAATATTAAATGTAACCTAAAAGGAAAGTCTGAAATATACATTGATGGATACAGTTCACTCAAATGACGTACATTCTAGAATTGTCAGTTAGTTAACTGCAGTTTTGACCCTCGCTGTGCAAATCCTACTTAAAATGTTGGGTTTTGTCTGCAACTAAAATCAATTTACGATTCACATTTTGGTTTCCAAAACGTAACTTAATTTGGGTTAATATTGCGTTACTGTTCCTGTCATAAAGTTCTCTAGGGATACTTCTGTGTGCAAGCGCATAGGGGAGGTATATGGGGATTATAGAGGACATCTATTGTGATGGATGGACATTTGTTTCACGTCAGGTGAAACAGAACCACATTAACTGCGCAAATAATTAATTCAGCGTGCCATAGTTCACACAAAATTCAGCTTTGAATACACAAATACATTCGTTTTACCGTGGCTAAAGAAAATAAGGATAGAGAAAAGACATGTAACTCTGAGTTGGTTCAATCCTTAATCCTCATTACTTTAATTATAGCTGCATGTATATACATATATTAATATTACATATAATCCACAACTGCATTTTTGCAATTGGATCTCAGTATGTAAAGTTGAATTCACATGATGTTCCCAGAAATAATATACATTGTGCATGGTATATATACATATTTCGTTGTAGAAGCACGTCACTTGAAATTCCGAAGGCCGGGGGAAAATTACGTAGCTTTGACTGCAGCGAGATTAACTTTGACCCCCTTCTCTCACCTGACATTCTAGAAGAAAACAGGAGCGCTCGTGTGAGCAGTCAGTTCTGTATAGCTGATGTGAGCAGTTAGTTCTACACAGCTTGTATGAACAGAGCACTCAGTCCTGCATAGCTACCGCAGTTGTACCTAACGTTTAGCAGTTCTACTAGTAAGCATCATGTCTACACTCATTTCGCGATCAGCAGCTTTAGTATAATTTCGATACCAATAATTCTTGCATGCAGCGAGTATGCTAGCAAAGTTAAACATCATATGCTAGTACTGCGGAACTTCATACATCCACATCAAGAAACCAGCTGTACAAAGTCAAATGAGACTTAGTGAGGTAAAGTGAATACTTCACAAAGGCTCTTCAGTTTTTAATCTTTGCATGCTACAAGATCAGCAATTAAGGTGGGAAGGTGGTTGAAATTGGAGTTCCACTATATCCAAGCTGATACGCACCAGAATGGCAGTGGAATGTCATGTAAGAAAGAAGATCCTTGGCTTCTACTGTACTCGCCTCCCCAGCCAAATTAAACTGATAATATTCACTTAATTATTAAATGTTGAAATTAAAGTCAAGCCATCCAGTAGAATGACACTGAAATTTAAAGAAGTGTGAAGGGTATTTTAAATGTTTATATTGTGAATGGAATTGAATTTCTGTTAACTATACATTTGTTAAATGCATATTCCCAGCTTAGGAAATGATTTAATGTTGGGAAGGTTAATACCCAAAGTTTCAGATTATATGAATAGTAAATTCAGACCAATAGCCCAAAGACTGGCAATGATTAAAAACATTTTCCAGTATGTTACCTCCAGTGAATTTAAAGAATCGTAATAATGGGCGCCCTATCCTACAGAGCCTTTTTTGAGAATTGAAAATAAATATAACATTATTAAATTTATTACTTAAATCAAAATATATTTTATATGTATTTGTCGTTACAGCTTATTAAAGCACTAAAATGAAATGTTTGTTTCACGTAATTTCAATAGATTGTGCTGCAGCCTAAGTCATAAACTCAGTGTAGCAAGAGTGAGATAGTAATCTGTTTCATATTGGTCAAATTGCGTATTAATCAGCTACTCCACCATTGGGATAACCTGATCCTATTATCCCGTGTCTTAGCACGTAGAAGTTATTCTTCATTAAAGGTTTATAAAGGTAACTTCAGAATTAGGGGCTACAGTAGAAGTGGTTGAGAGTTTGGCCAGTAGCTGTGCAGGAATGACTGCTCTGCTCACACGAGCTATGCCAGACTAACTGCATGCAGAAGTGACTGCTCACACGAACTCTCGTGTTTGTCATTTACACGTTGTGAGGGAACGGAGTCAAAATCAATCTCGCTGCAGTCGAAACCTTCGGAATTTCAAGTGACGTGCTCTTAAAACGTCACAAAGCAGATCATCTTCAACAGACAATAGTTCTTGCTTCTCTATAACAATGCAGGACCGCATCTTCCCGAATCATATTTAGGCCAGTGCGTATAAAAAAAACATTATATGCTATATTCACGTGACTTTCTCCACCCATTCTTGGAAAAGCTTATTCCTCTATCTACTTCATGTTAGTTGAGATAAAGGTTTCCAGAAATGCTTTTGTTACTATTTCCTTATAGGTGCAGGGAATTTAAGGGAAAAAGAAGGCTTAAGCGGTAGTCCGATCCTTTAAGAATGGTTCGTTACGTGGTGGCTTTGAAATTCCGTTCTCTTCGCAAGACTGCAGGGAAAAATAAAGAAGAAAGAAGAAAAAAAAACGAATAGCCATTTTGCATTTGAAAAAGCATAACGTGTTTGATAGTTCAAAGTTATATAAAGAATATATCGGAAATGGTTAATGCCACAAAAACGTTTATATAACATATAATATACATAAATAGTACATATTTTATGTTGTAATATTTTGTATATTCCTCAGAGTAATTCCGCCTTATAAAAATTCATTTAAAATGAAGACGACTTCTAAGCCTATTCCCAGAGCATACAAGATGCACATTTTATTTGTCATGGAAATATCTTAAACATGCATTTTAATCAAAGTCGCTAGAGCCATTTTTGAGAAAATTAAAAATAGCGAAAATGTTTCCCATGTAAATGGTAGCTTGAGGTGGGGTGATTTTCTTGAAAATCTCGTGTCACACCATTGGAAGAGGCTGAGCTTAAATACCAAGTTTTGTATCCAAACTTTTGTATTTGAGTAACGCTGTTCACGCACAAGTGGATCTTTGTGTCAAAATACATTTTGTTGAGGCAGTATTTTTAACACCTAAATAATTTCAGTCTAACTATATAATGTATAAATTCAATAACAGCCCGCCTTAAAACAATATTTGTGTGTAACAATAACTAAAAAGTGTATATCGCAGTCATTGGAAATGTTTATATTATTGTATCCATGTGTAATAATGTTATGTGAACATATTACGTAATTTAATAATGTAGGAGCTGTGAGAAATAGGATTAAAGTTGCTAACAATGAGGTAACCTTGAGGTAATAATGATTAAGGAAGTTTAATAATACTACTTCTGATTATTGGAGTAACAATAATGTAACAGTAACAGTTTATAAAATAGCCAATCAACAATCAGAAAAAGCTTTAGTTAGAAGAAAGTATTCTATTGGGTTAGGAATAGCCAATCAGAGAAATTCACAGGTTTGGGCGGTTGAAATCTATTCAGTTGGTTCCAGACAGCGTTAATAAGCAGATGCAAAACGTGTCCTCAAGAAATTTTATACGTATTTGTGTGAGACGAGAATAGTTTACGTGTTAAAACGTGCAAGTTAATCTCACAGCTCTCTACATCAGTGAAGTGTTATTTAATTTGTGTCAACGATTAATAAAAAGGAGTGAATTAAAACTTAAAATCTGTGTAAGCCTACATTCTTCAGTCGCACTACAACCCTACCAAGACTTCCATGTCTCTAACAATAATACTGACGCAGCTGAGGCAAACATAAATATATAATATCTAAAGAAACAGTCAAATTACAAAGCTAATATTTTTAAACTTGGGGCGAAGGCTACCGGAAACCGGGTACTATACGTGCGATTGCAACTAATTTCAAGTTCGGTTCCTCAACAGTTGAAATATAATACATCTTCTTCAAACTGGCTTTCAATACGTAGCAGCAACTACCTTCTTCAAATTGGCGTCCATACGTGGGGCTAATTAAAAAACTTCTTCAAATTGGCGCCCATTCGTAGAGCAGAACAATCTTTATTATTCGAGGATCTTAAAACATGTATTTTCACTGAAATCTCGGAATCGAATTTTTGGGTGGAATACAGTAATTCGGCTACTTATTATAGATGAGCAGTAGAGAAATGAACAAGTAAGTCACGTTCTCACCATAATAATAATAATAACAATAATAATAATAATTATAACAATATCCTTCACTTCACGTATTAGGCAAGATGCATATTCCAAATTCATTACATAACACTACATGTCTTCATTAGTCCTATACTCCATTAGTTTATTTACATATTCCAATTGGGGACTCCCGATTTTTTCCATACATATTGTGCTCAATTCGTCCGACGCAGTTTAAATGTATCATTCAACGACTATAATTTATTTATAAAAGTCTCATTGTGTATCCTTTGTTCTTAGTTTATGCATTGTTATTGTGTATCCAAGTTTTATTATGGTGTTAAAGCACGAATATAGTCATCGTTTTATAGAGTTTTGTTCTCGTTTCATTTCCTGCCCTCCTTTTCAAGTTCTATACATTGTACCGCGTATAATTGTAAGTTGGACAGTTTATGTAAAAATGTATCTCTGTCATGAACTTAATTTGCTGTATGTTATACTCTACAATAAACTTTAACTGTGTTAAAATAAAGGCGGAGCGGGTGAGCTAAGCCCAAATACCATCTTGGTTTAATCTAATATTTCCAGCCTTTATTAAAAACAGGCTTGCTCCATTTTTAGGACTAGGAGTTTTTAAATCGCTTGCTTTTAAAGAGTTTCCCCTGTCGGTTAGTGATCCTAATGAGTCGTTCAGCTAAGTTTACGCCATCTAAGATAGGGTTAGAAGTTGTCATAACCTAATCATTATATAATCTGCAGGCGGGGTTTTCCTAATAATATTATATATTATTTTATCTTCAGAATGGACTTAATAATACAATATTATTTCCCATTGTTTGCAGATGTTTCCTGAGAGTTCATTGGCCCAAGACCAATAAACAGTCAGTCAAATTGATCTCAGAAGATCATCAATTGCCAACAATCAAAGCTTATCAATCATTCGTTTACTGCACTTATAACCTTCCGCTCTGATGCAATACGCCTGGTGGTTTTATGTGAACCACTCGTGTATGAATGTTTTCATGGGGTCTAAGGTATTACGGTATTACTTATAATGTTATTACTTGTGATGTTTGTGTATGTGTGTTTACTTCATGTGAAGCCATCTTGTGACGTCATTCATTTGTTCGGTTTGTAGCTCCATCTGGTGTTAGCAATTTGCGGCAGTATTAGTTTTTGTTTGAAAGAATTTTAATTTTATTTTTTTTTTAATTCTGTTTCACTGTCCTCCGGCTAGCTATTATTTCTCGATCGAACATGTTTCTTGATCAGGGTGTGTAAACGGAAAGGAATCTTTTATCCAAATATAACACTGATGAAGAAATTTGTTTTACACATTTATTGTCGAACACGTTAACTATCACATTTATACATTGATCTTAACTCTCGCCAAACTGAAACTGTTATAATAACTTCTTACTGATCACTCTTAATTTGGGTACTTCAACTTTTTTGTATAATTAACCTTACAACACTTTAGATTATTTATAATTCTGCTGTGCGTAACTTGTGAATCGATACCCGACGTTTGCCGTACAAATACTTTCGACGAACTGAATGACTGAAGACGACGTGTAGTGTACACAGATTTTTGATGAACTGACCGACTGACGGACTTTACCTCTAACCTAGCTTCTATTTATACTCCCACTCCCCGATATGCCTAAAGATTATAACTGAGTTACTATTGGCTAATAAAACGCGCCAACATTAGCGTCTATTTTTATATCCAATGAAAATTATGAATACATATGCTCTAGGGAAATATTCCAGAAGGTTCTAAACGGAAAAACGCGCCAACATTACGCAACTTCCTCGTTTCCAATAATGATAAACAGCTCACCCCCCCTCGCTGCATTATTGCACGCTATTATTGACAGTTTCAGTAAGGTCGTATAAACTTACTTCCCAACAATAATTACAGTCAAGAAACATCTCAAATCAATGTCACATAAAAATGCATATTCATATTACAATCATTATTTACATTTAAGTAATTTGTGATACAAATTACTGCATCATATGCCCCACTAGAAACATAATTATAAATATTTACAACTTGTTTGGAAATTTTATAATTGGGTTTTTAGTCTCCTAAATCTTGGAACACACGCTATCACTTTCACTTAACACATCACACGCATTTAACACACGACATATGTTTTTTTTTATCTCGCCACTACTTACTGGCTCTTGTTTAATGTGTTTAGACATTAATCTGACATTACAAAAAAAAAAAATTTATAGCAAATACTGTACCCTGAAGTATTTAATTACTGTTTCAAAATGGTTTACACTCTTATATTGTTGACAAAAATTTATACATTTAAGAATTTTTGTAATTATTAAACATTTTTACCAAAAATATTCACCCTCTACACAAATATATTTACATCTCTTAAATCTGAATACTGTTTCACATTTTCTGTTTGCTACATAAGTATTTGTTTTGTTTTTTTTTTAATTATTTTTAACCCATTTTTGTTATTTTGTACTTTATTTTAACAATACTCTTGGAATTGTATTTACGTACTTTTACTTTAATATCATATTAAGTTTTAATCTTTGCATTCTTAATTTTCAAATACTGTTATAGTTACAAAAAAAATGTTTTTTTTTAAAATTTAATTATGTCCAAAATTTTATTTCTCCTTTCATATGACATATATAAATAGTTAACCCTCTTACGTTCCAATACATTGCTCTGCAAGTCATCTTTAACTATCCAGCATTTACTTTACATCTTATTGCTATTTACCCTCCTGGATCAAATTGTGTGTGGCTAAACATTACTCGTAGCTGTATCCTAACCTTCAAATTTTTGTTCATGAATAACCTCTTGTTCATATGAAATTTCATCCCATGATACCATTTGAAAACAATCTAAAGTTTCCTGAACTACACATCTTTTAACAACTGTCATTTTCAATTCTTCTACTATCTCTTTAATTTGAAAGTACTCTGACAAATATGTACTAAACTGTACTGGATTGGAGTTTTCAATTTGAACAGCTTGGTACTTGTTAATTTCAGGAGTTAGCTTTTGATTATTTACAGGCAAAACTTTAACTTCTTCGTACAATTTATTTCTTTGCATTACTGACTCATTCTGTATTTCTGATATCTCCCCTCTGAAATTAACTTGCGCCTGATTCACATCTACATTCATAACCTCTTTCATCTTTCTTATCTCACTTGAAATGCTACTCACTTGACTTCCTAACTCTGTACTTTCTAGATTAACATGTTCACTTTTAGTATTAACCTCACTTTTTTGTTACCTATTTCCGTGCTCATATCTGACATTTTCTTTGAAACTTCTCCTATCTCACTTGCTATCACTTCCTTTTCATCACTAATTTTTGGCATACTACTATCTAGCTTCATAACTTTCTTTTCAGTTTCTTCCCTGCTTTGATCTACTTTTTGCTCTAATATCTCATTCTTCTTACCAATATCTTCCCTCAAATCCCTATGATCTTTTTTTATAGCTTCTCTCAATTCCTCAAAACTCTTTTGCATATCTTCCCTGTTTTTATCTATTTTCTTTTCTAATTTCTCATTATTCTTACAAATTTCTTCCCTTAATTCTCCATTATTTTGACTTAGGTCTTCTAATTTCTCATTAGTCTTATCAATATCTTCCCTCATACTCTTAACAATATCTTTCAGCATTTCCATCATCATACTAGCATCGAAATTAACATTTCCTGCTATTCTATTCTCACTTTCTGCACTAACATTTCCTCCCTCAAATTCTACATTGTTTGAGCTATTTTCTGTAACCTGTATTGAATTACAGCTAACTGTTACATTATCCCCTTCCATCATTGTTTCTTCAATATTATTAGTAGCCATTGTTTTCTTTATCCTACCACTCCTCAAGTACATTTGAATGTTATAATTTTGTTTTCAAAAAAAAATTACTATACTCTGACCTTTGTGATGCTGTCTGTTGCTGTTGCTTTGATGTCCAGCTTCCTGCCCCTCTCTCCTAGGTTATATGTTGCTTCTGCGTTGTATTATGATGAATCTACGTCGTTTTGGTGTTCTTTTGTTGAATTTCCCTGTTGCCTTGTAATCTCGGAATTACGATGTCCAATCATCCGCGTAGTCTGTCGTCCCTTTTGTTGTTTCTGGAATCTGCGTCTTGTAGTTCAATTCACTTCTCCATTCGTTCCACATTCTGGTTAATTGTGCTACTTTCCTGGTTACTTTGCCCCTTTCCTGGTCACTTTGCCCCACGTTCTGGGTGCCAATTTGTGATGGTATTCTTTATAATGTTATTGCTTGTGATGTTTGTGTATGTGTGTTTACTTCATGTGAAGCCATCTTGTGACGTCATTCATTTGTTCGGTTTGTAGCTCCATCTGGTGTTAGCAATTTGCGGCAGTATTAGTTTTTGTTTGAAAGAATTTTAATTTTATTTTTTTTAATTCTGTTTCACTGTCCTCCGGCTAGCTATTATTTCTCGGTCGAACATGTTTCTTGATCAGGGTGTGTAAACGGAAAGGAATCTTTTATCCAAATATAACACTGATGAAGAAATTTGTTTTACACATTTATTGTCGAACACGTTAACTATCACATTTATACATTGATCTTAACTCTCGCCAAACTGAAACTGTTATAATAACTTCTTACTGATCACTCTTAATTTGCGTACTTCAACTTTTTTGTATAATTAACCTTACAACACTTTAGATTATTTATAATTCTGCTGTGCGTAACTTGTGAATCGATACCCGACGTTTGCCGTACAAATACTTTCGACGAACTGACTGACTGAAGACGACGTGTAGTGTACACAGATTTTTGATGAACTGACCGACTGACGGACTTTACCTCTAACCTAGCTTCTATTTATACTCCCACTCCCCGATATGCCTAAAGATTATAACTGAGTTACTATTGGCTAATAAAACGCGCCAACATTAGCGTCTATTTTTATATCCAATGAAAATTATGAATACATATGCTCTAGGGAAATATTCCAGAAGGTTCTAAACGGAAAAACGCGCCAACACTACGCAACTTCCTCGTTTCCAATAATGATAAACAGCTCACCCCCCTCGCTGCATTATTGCACGCTATTATTGACAGTTTCAGTAAGGTCGTATAAACTTACTTCCCAACAATAATTACAGTCAAGAAACATCTCAAATCAATGTCACATAAAAATGCATATTCATATTACAATCATTATTTACATTTAAGTAATTTGTGATACAAATTACTGCATCAAAGGGAATTTCCAAAACTGGTTCACGTCCAATTGGAATTTTCGTAAATTCTTTCCGTGCGATCCTATCATACCCTCAATTCCTTAATGTTCCGACACTCATCCAATTGTAACACTATTGTGTTTTGCGAACTTAAATAGTATAACATTATCAAGTTCTCTAATACCGGCTGAGTATATCTAGATACTTACCCGGGTTATTTATGGTTTTAGATCGAAGTTTAGATTCTACCAGTCTTTTACTTCAAGAAGCAAAGTATTACACATATGGAGTAATGAAAGAAATTTCACGATGAAATAAGTTTGTGTTTAATTGCTTTTAAGAGGTAAGGGGAACTAAATTTGCATTGTCTGTATAGTTGCATTTTTAAATACCTTCCCCCCAAAATAAGCTAAAAATGCTCGCAGTATACTTCAAATTGAAATGCTGCTCTTCAAAGCTATTGTATGATAGGAAAATGATTTGTAACTGCTGAAATGACCAATAAAATATTAATTTGTCAGGCCTTAGTGCAGTACGACCTAAATATAATATAAAATAAAAATTTGCATAACGCTTGTGTATGAATTCTACAATAAAATTGAAAATTAATACTGTATACTTACCGCAAATAATTTACGTTTTTGGAAAACGAGCAGCACGCCGGAAAATTAAACAACAGAGTTAAGCTTTTTGACCACAGTAATAGGTTACTTATAAAGTAATTATGATTATTTTCCCTAATAAATAATGTAAACAATCATATTTCTTTTTAAACCTTCCGTTCAGCTGCTCCTTTTTTTCATGAACCTTCTGGAATTTTGGATTAAAAAGTCACTAAGAAATTGTAATGAATGGCCAATTAAAGCCGGAGTAAGATGTTCAAAACATCCATTCCTCCTCGGCTACTAACGCTGGTAGAATAAACGTTAAAACAGTCGCCAAATAGAGTGCTCTATAATGTTTATAGAGGTACATTTAAACATGTATAATGAGCTCTTTTTTGTAATGAAGCACATTTTTCAAAAGGCTTTGGATGACGGGGTCCCTAACGTTTCCAACATGGTGCCAATCCTGATACTACCTACGCCTCGTGCCACACTGAAGTATCGTATCGTGACAATCAAGACAGCTTCCATGAAGGGAGCCTCAACAGTCGCATCAAACGCCAGGGAGAAAGCTTTCCAGAGCGCAAAGTCCTTGTCCTGCCGCAACAAACCAACCGCTGCCGCATGGTCCTTACAACCCTGAAATAGATGAAAAGAAATGATGATGTCAGAAAATGATGGACATAATAGTGGTGGAAGGGAAGCTTCCCCAACATTCGCTACTGACCCGGGGAAACCACGAAGATCAGAGTGGCCTCCACGATGGGAATGGAGACCTCCCGAATGCGAGCCTAACACATTACTATGGAGCCATTTTGCTCATTCTTCCAAATGTTGCAACTTCTGTAAGTAATTACAAAGTTGTTAAAATAAATTGGTGCAGATAAAAGCACATTATTCTAACTTTTTCAAGTGAGAATAATACTTACACATTGTTGAACAAACTCAACTATAACTGTTCTAAACTTGAATACTCTTAACTTACGAAACCTGTGATTTCAGTTTAAAAAAAGACTTTATAGCATCCTATGGCGATTTTGTTTCCAATTAAGATACATTCGCGTGATTCTTTATTCATGATAACGCAAACCAAAGGTATAAAATAATACTTTTTCTCTCATTTTACACAATCCTTCGTGCCCGATACCTCCGTTTGCAAATGTTAATCAAAGAGATAGTCTATAATCACAAGGGTAGCGTGTTTTTCCCTACATGTGCGGAAGCCACCCTACATTGTTTTGAAGCTGTTTTCAGTATTTGAAACTGGACACTGTTGTTTGACACAGGAATCAACAAGAACGCTTTTTCCTGTTGTTTGTACCTCGCAGATATGAATATTCACGAAATCAAAGCTCGATCGTGACTGTCAAATCCCGAGGTTGGTTTGGCAGCAAAGGGACGATAACTTGGATGACAAAATCCCTGGAATGACATGGCCAGATCCAATGGTGTAGTGTTATGGGCACCACTTGGTATAACAACGTCCCTGCGTGCTAACTAACCGTGATGTCAAACGTCTCTTTTTTGGACGAATCGCAGCTGTTGTCATACGGGACCGTCAGTAATTATTGGTACATCATGGCGAAGTGCCAGCTTGGAATACCACGCTTCGCTCCTTTTTATGTACACCCTTCACAAACTTCCCCACCATTCTTCTTGCGCGTTTATGTGATCATGCTTTGCAAATTAGGGCAAAAACTTGCTAGACAGAGAGAGATGCACAGAGACAAAAGCGTTTTGCATGTTGACGCAACAGAGGGTGAACCATTCCACACTGTGTATCGTGTGTTGATTAGCCATAGTTATTATTATGACGATGCATGGCGTTAATTTGGGAATTTAGTGGAGGAATTGGGTTGGGGGAAATAATGATTGTTTAACGAGCATTCGCAAGCATCAGCATCATTACACATGAATGATTAAAGAAAAACCTACTTTTACTTTTTGCTAGTCATTACAGACCTGTTTTCAATCGTAATTAGCTAAAGCACTCCATGCAAATCAATAGTAACTTCGATGACCGTGTGTATGCTCAAGCCGAAGGATTTAAAAAAATTATCTATACACGAAAAGATAGCTATAACGGGAAGCTTTCTGGTAAATAAGTGATGTGAAATTACGTGTGTAATGGGGCTACACTGAAGCAGATTTATAAATTTTTAATGTCTTACTTGCTCAACTATATATCCAAATTTAGTATCAAGACCTTACCCGAAATGCAAATCACTTGTACATGTTTGACTTTCTTGATTAAGCTTGAAAATGTTAGTTAAATACCCATATCCATGAGTAGCCTACTTCACACAGTTCAGGTTTTTAGTTTACGAAATGCACAAGTATGATGTAGCAGGACGAAATAGCTTGAAGTATACTCTTAAAGAGTTTTATAAAAAGTATATTCTGCCAACAGCATGGCATATCCTGCGACATCAACATTTAAGTTTTCGAAGTCCATCAAAATACATTTTATTAAAATAACATTAAATGAACATTGATTATTAACAAATTCCGAATTAAAAAAATATGATTATGTTTAAAAGCTTAGAAAACCTAATTTTATATAAAAAGAATACAGATCACTTTAATTAGAACAAAATTATATAAAAGGCGATGTAATTTTTGCTTTCTCTATTGTTCCCATAATAAGTAGACGAAGTAATGCATTTCACCCAAAGTTTGATAAACTGATTTCACTGGAAATACATGCCTTGAGTTCCCTGAACCCAAAAAAGTATATTTAGAAAAGGATCCGTGTGTGTGGACATTATAACTCAAGAGCGAAATCTCGAACTTGGTATTTAAGTTGAGGATCTTCCAGGGATGCGACACGAAGATTTTCAAGAAAATCCCCACCTTCTACAGGCAAAAAAATCGTTACTTTTGATTTTCTCAGAAATAGCTCTGACGAGTTTTATTAAAACGCTATATGTTTAAAATATTTGCAAGACCAGTGAATTCTTCATTTTGAAAGACATTTGTGTACTTGGTAAAGTGTAGATAAATATAGATCTCTTTAAATTACACAACTTATTTCCAATATTTCTGTTGCTTAAACATTTCCTATATATTCTTCATTATTAGTTTGAACTTTAAAATGCTTTATTTCGTGATTATCCAAAGAGAATAGAATTTCAAAGTCATCACATAGCGACCCCTTATAAAAGATTTGACTATTGCTTTGACTTGCTGTATTCTTCTTATATATACAATGAAACGTGTAAATATGAACGTTTACCTAGATTTAACAAGAATAAGTTTCTGTAAGAATAGTTTGTAGAATAGTCAGTACAGAAATTTATGTAAATGCAACGTATAAGATTTTTACTTTCTCTACTACGTATAGTAAGTAGGGGAAGTATTGTATTCCACCCAAAAATTCGATACCGAGATTTCACCGGAAATACATGTTTTGAGACTCCCTGAATCCAAAAATAGCATTTTTTGAAACATGCCCGTGTGTGTGTCTGTGAACAGCATAACTCAGAAACGAACAAACGGATAAACACCAAACTTGGTATTTAGGTTCAGTATCTTCCAGAGATGCGACACGAAGGTTTTCAAGAAAATCCCCACCCCAGATTGCCCTTTACATGGAACATTTTTCGAAAACTTTAATTTTCTCAAAAAATGGCTCTAACAATTTTGATTAAAATATTGTATGTTTAAGATATTTTCATGACAAATAAAATGTATATCTTGAATTTTCTGGGAATGTGTCCAAAAGTATTCTTCATTGTAAACAACTTTTGCATAACTGGTAAACCGTAAACTGGTAAACGTTTACTACACAAAAAATGTAGAGCGCATTAAAATACACAATTTATTTCATATACATTTTTTTGTTGAGTGAACCACTTTTGAGATATTGCTTGTTATTCCCTTAAATTTTTCAATACTTATTTTCTCAAATGGGAATTCGTTTTTCATTTTTTTGTCTTGGATATGCAAAGAATATTAATCTGTGGCAAGGACAATGGTGCTGCACCTAGCAACCAGCTATTAAGATATATGTCGATGCTTAAAGGCTTACTGTATTTCTATATTGCCCTTGTAATTACAAAACAAGGGGAACATAGTACGCCTTAAGCATAGTGAAGTATTTTTAAGACTGGTCGCTATGTGTAAAATTAAATTCTCTTTGTATGTCAAAAGATCGTTTCTGCAAATGTTTATCTCGGTTAATATGAAATAGATGGAGAATAAGAGTTTGTAGAAATAGTTTGTACAAGAGTAGAGAGAGCCATGTGAGTATAACACATCAGATTTTTTATTCTAATTCTCAGTATATCTAAGAAATGTTAAGACATTTAGAAAGCTTTTATTATAATCCAATTGTTTTTGTATCACTCTTTATTTTTATCGAGGTATGGTAAATTCACCCTGCAGGTTTTCCCCTACAGCCCTCTGGATGAGTGCGGATCACTTTAAAAGCTTCGTTGAAACACTCGCTTTTCATGATGTTGTGATATATCCTGCTAAATATTTAATGAGCCATGTAGGTCGTGGAATAAAGCATTCTCTATAATGCCTCTTGATGCCGTAAGAGAAAATGTGGAGCCGTGCTCTTCTCTGTCGATAAAAGTTTCCAGCTCGTAAATTTTTGCCGTCCGCTATCTGCGTGCTCCTTCCACGGTGCCGACAACTTCTCTCTTCATTACAATTAAAAGGGAACGAATATAATATGCATATCTTACTAGTGTACGTTTTCGTGCCTCTTGACTGAGATAACTAAACTCCGTACTTTTACACGCGAAAACTCGCTTTTACTTTCTCATGCAGAAAACCATGTTTCGTGATTGTGTAGGAAACTTTTATGTCCATTATATCTCATAGAAACACGCTTTCTTCTTCTTAAATTATTTATGCACGAAATATAGTTACATAAACGGAAACAAGAGTGCGATAATAGAAATTGTAAAGAACTGCGCTATGTACACGAATCTACTTTCCTATTAAAGAAGAAGACGATGATATGTTGTTAATTCCGCTTCGATTTCAGGGAACTCTTGATTTTCCTGTCATGTTGTTATTATTAGGTCATCTCCTTAGTGCGGTGGTAGCGGTGTTGCTTACCAAGAGGGAGATCCAGTTCGATTCCCGGCACCGGCGTGGGAATTTTCTCCCTGTAGGAGACCTGGCCCGGTGCGCCCTAGCCTCATTAGGACCCCGAGGAGCCAATTGAGGAGCTACTTGATTGAAAAGTAGTGACTCCAGATTAAGGAGGTCCCATACACCGGCCGTGAGAGACCCGGGGAGCTGACCATGCCCCACCCTCCTGTACTGCACTCCACTCATGACTCTGTTTGGGCAGAAGTGGGGGACGCCTTGGCCTGCCATCCGGCTCTTCTGCCACGGAATTTAGTTTAGTTGTTCTTATTCATAATAGTGATTTATATTCCGTTAACCCTCACCAGCTCGCATTATTTTCAGTTGAAACGAATTTTGAAACCAGAGGACATATAATGGATATATCTTGATTCCTTAATCTCACCTGGCTGATCTCTTAATCTTGGCTAATGAGATGAGTATGACCAGGCAACCTTGCACCTCGATTCAAAGCAAATCTTTCGTGCTTACCACTCCTAGGAGGATAGGATGAGGTGAAGGAAACACAGGAGGCCATATGCTTAATTTAGGTCGGCCGTCAGAGATGCGCATACGTCCCTAATGATTTCAAGCTTCATGACTCGGCCACAGCGGTGGGCTACTCTGGCGGCACCAGGTAAAACTCAGAGAAGTCTACCATCTGGCAGGGCCGGTAAAATCTTTCCAGCAAGCAAGCATCTGCGCCATCTGTCCGACACCAAACGATACTGCACAGACCCTAAGTGTACCTGAAACATGAAAGGGTAGGTGAAATGGTAGGAAAAGGGGGAAAGGAAATCCATGGTAGAAGAGATACCGTCCCAGTATTTGTCTTGCCAACAAGGGAAAACCACGAAAAACTTATGGTCAAAGTGGCCAGCCTCTGGAATCGAACCAAGAACACCCTAAATGCGAGCCTAGCACGTTAACTTGAAGCCATCTCGCTCGGTTTTTTAGCTAAAGCGCTCCACATAAAGTAAACTGTGATTTGCACGCATTGAGTTTATAGTACTTCCTTAGCAATATAGGGGTACAGAATTTTTAGGCGAACATACAGTTTTGCATTTGTATAAAATATCAAGGATGTTATGTAATTTAACAATGTAGGAGCTGTGAGAATAATAGGTTAAAAGTTGCTAACAATGATGTAACAATGAGGTAACCTTGAGGCAATAATGAGTTTGAGAGTTTAATAATGTTACTTGTGATTCTTGGAAGCGATAATGTAAATTTTGAGACAGTTTAAAAATAACGAATCAACAACCAGAAAAAGCTTTAGTTAAATGAAGGTATTCTATTGGATTAGTAATAGCTAATCAGAGACTTGAAATACAGAAATTTAAAAGTTTAGGCGGTTGAAATCAGTTCAGTTGCCTGCAGATAGTGTTTGTCACCGGATGCGAGATTCATGCTTGAGAGATTTAATACGTTTTTCGTGTGAGACAAAAATAGTTTACGTGTTAAAAAATGCAAGTAATTCATAAAAGAATCTCACAGCTCTATGTCAGTTAAGTGTTATTTAATTCGTATCAAGCATTAATAAAAGGAGTGAAGTAAAATTTTAAACTGTGTAAGCCTACATTCTTAAGTCGCACCACAACCCTGCCAAGACAGCCATGTCTCTAAAATAAATACTGACGCAGCCGAGGCAAACATAAATATAATATTTAAAGAAACAGTAAAAATACAGAGTTAATATTTTTTTAAACTTGGGGCAAAGGCCACCTGAAAGTAAACTTGGGGCGAAGGCTACCGGAAAGCGGGCAGCCAACTTCAAGTTTGGCTGCCCAACATAAGAACTATAATACAACTCCTTCAATACAAACTACTTCAAATTGGCACCCAAAGCTTGATGAAAATAACGTAACAAACCACCTACTTCAGAGTTAAGCCTTCTAAGCCCAAAATTTTTAACCAACTTCTAAAACCAAATATGAATCGCAATGTAAGGTGGCACCATAGGGCTGGAAAGGATTAAAAGCTATTTAATCTCGTATTCTGTTTACATTTGATTCGTCTATATAATGAACAGTTAGTTATTTCTTACTTAACTTCTGCTTCGTTTGTAGTCTGATCTTGGGTGACCAGTGCTTATGAATAAAACCTATTCATAAGCTCCTCCGGACGAGCTACGTATCATCACCTTCCTGAATAAGAACCTCGCTCTTTCTCTCCGCCCGCTCTGCAGTGAGATACCAACTAGATTTGGTCTTACTCGCAACCTATATTTTATGAGCAACATAGAATACTTAATTATGGATACGCAATAGGAAAAACATACTCCGGAGTTAACAGTATATTTAGTAAATGAAACGAAATGCTTTAACGGAACAAAAAAGCAGAAACTTCCCTTAAAACAAACTCAATAAATCTAAAACTGCTTCATGCTAAATAACTAAAAGAAAAACAAGGAAATGAAATAAAAATAGCTACATTATCGGGTATTAGGGTGACAGAACAGCTATAAATTATTGGTATCGTGTTTCTGATATACCAAGGGACAATTCAAAGGCAAAAATAAAAATGCTCCTGAGCTTTTTAATTTTTATAATTTGTATTACGCCTCCCTCTTAAACTTAAGCTAGTCTCTCATTTAGACATTAGAGGCAGATTCAGATGGAGAGCAAACTAAGACATAATTAAAGAAATAATTATTTGCTTTTAAAAATGAATTAACGCAGGGCCGGTTAATTCATTTCATGGATTGCAGCATAGCTTGTGCAATAGGTGAAAGCAAGCAACTGGATAACGTAGTCTTCCCACACCAGCAAAAATTAACCTTGTTATCTTTTATAAAATTAAAAAGAATTCAATCGATTGTACAACTACATGTAACCATCTGACAATGTATACAGTAAGAGTGTATAGTAATAAGCAATAAATTGGAAGAGAAGTGTCATCCCACGTCATTCAGAATTATAAACATAAAAATCAATTCACCTATACATATTACAGAAATGTTTCAATTTTTATATACAGTTGAATAATCCTTTTGAAGGATACTTTTGAAAGTACAATGGAATTTCATTATCCGCACTAATTGGGGATTTGCATGATCTGGACGTGCAGAAATTTCCATAAATGAAAATCAGGACAATGATATCAGAAACAAAATATTCAACTGAATTTTTCTATAAACACCACTTATAACCTACGGCTTCTAGCTAATTATTGTTTACTTTCTTCCTTGTTTTGCTTTGACGAATTAGACACATGCAAGTTCCAAAACTGAGAGACTGGTTTGCTTTGTCCGGAAAGCAGAGGTACCAATAAAGAACAAAGACAGAAAAAAAACATATTTGGCTTCAGATCAGAATGACTCATGATCCTGCCGAGCCAGATGGCTCCGCAGTAACGTGTGAGGCTTGCTTTCGATTCCCTTCGACCGCCCACTCAGACCTTGGGTGTTTTAGATTCTCTCTGGTTTGTAAGCGAGTGCTGGGGTGGTTTCTCATCTACCGCGATTCACTTTCCATCATTTCTGTTTCCTTCTCATCTTTTATGTGTGCTTCTAGGTTTCGGCTTATGGCGGTGTCTGGCAGATGGCGCGGATGTTTTCTCAAAGGAAAGAATACTTTCCGTGAACACTAGAAAGCTGCTTGAATGATGGATCGTTCATCGCCCTTTCTAGGCAGCTCCGGCAGTGGTACGGGACTCCGAGCCTGGAACTGTGCAGACTTCCGCGCGTCTCTATGGTGTGTCTGCCTGCGGCCTGTAGCCTCCAATGGTTCCTTCACTTCATTCCTTCCTACAGAGCGGTGGTAGGTGCAATAGATCTATGTAGGCGCAGTGGGCGTTCCGTTGTTTAACCTACACCTAACCTAACCTAACAGATGACCTCATCGGATAATTCAAATCACACTACTAGGGTTCATTCATAAATCACGAAAACTATTTTTTCTTTTCTCGGGAAGAGCTGCAACACTCAGAATCTAATATCTGTGCCTGAAGTCTGCAACATCTGCCTCTTATTGCTGCCTTCAGATAACGCGAGTGTGGCAGTCTGGGATTGATCCCCTCGCTAAATCAGTTTGTAATCAACTAGTCTTGGAATATGATGTTTTTCTACTCCCTTCCTATTATCCTAATAATTTGATTTCTATTTTATTTCTAAATTGGAGAAGGTTTATCAGCATATTTTAATTCATTTTTGCCAGAGATGCCTCATCTCTGGTGCTAGTACTAGTATTTATATGGAGCGCTTTTCAAATATTAAAACGAATCGTGGAACATCTGCAGAACTACCATGTATTTTAAACCTGTCATAATAAAACATTACTGTCAAAGTTGGTGCTTTTATTCTTTTTACTGAAGATCCCTGCTCCTATACACCATTTCGTAGGAGTAAAAACGTTTTGAGTGTTGGCACAGGCATCCAAGAAAAAGATTAGATGACATGACTTATCAACCAACACTTCAATTTTCATTTGCATATGCCGTCAGTTCATTTCACTCTGAAATCTAATTTATTTATTTCTTTACGTTTTATTTGAAAAGAAACTTCCATTTTCTGTTATAATACATCTATACTGCGCCATCCTTTATCAAGTGTCTTAGATTATTTCCTTTCTTGCATAATAGTGTATCATTTATACTGAAATAATATAAAAAGCTTATTTCGCTATCCATTATGGAAAGAGTATTAACTATACGAATTTGATGAAAAAAATCTAACTCAATTAAGACATTCTGTATAAACGTGAATGTATCAACATATGACTAACGTAGTTTTAGGGAAAACATTTTAATATTTTTGGGATAGTATACATTCCTAGAGAAGCAGCATTAATGTAGCAAAAAGTGGAAATCTCTTATCAACAAGGTTTTATGAGTAGATTTTATGAGCAATTTTGAGTATTATTTAAAAGTTAAAGCCCTCGATAAATGAAAACAAGAAACTCACGGATTCAACCGTCTGAACTCCCAATACATTTCCCTCTCTGGCAGCTGTTCAATTAGTTTTTAAGTGCTGCGAGATAATATCGTGTATGTTGCAAGTTTGGTGATTCGGCTAACGGCGAAAATGCCACCCTCTTAAATAGGTCTTATTTCTAGTTAAATTCTGCATAAAATTACATATATTATGTTTCTCACTTCCTTTCATCCCAAATCACAAAAGTGTCTGTTTAATATCTTTTTACCTTGCTAGCGCTTACATCTGCGATTGTTTTTTCCCACATTTTCATATTGATTTTAACAGTACTGTTAGGTACACATTAAACACATTTTCGGATTTTATTAATCTAGATAACTTACACATATAAGCCTTGCACACTACAGTACAAAGACAAAGAGCCAAAATCTTAAACTGATTACTGGGTAGATGTGCATGCATACTGACAGTTAAATGAGCACAATTCTTCTAATTTAGAAATAAGTTTCACGTTTTATTAGCTCGAAAATGAAGCCTTACTTCAGTGTTCAGTTTTCGTTCAATGCATTTGCTCTTAAAATACGGATATGTTTCAATTTAGTTTACATTCATTTCAAAGCCATTGTCCATTAACTCGATGACACTGCAGTACATGCCTCTAGAGATAATAAATAAAGAGTATATCAATGCTAATTCAAATTATTTAAGTGAAATATGTAAATTAAATAAAAATTCTAAGCTTGTAAAATATTTTTTATCCACAATGGCCTCAATTTCAATGGCATTAAGGTCTTATCCCGAGTATATTCTCTTATTGCATTCATCACATTTTCCCAATTTCTGGTCAGATTAGCAGTCACATTTATTTATGTTATCCAAATGTGACTACGCCTAGCAGCATTAATTGGCTATTTTGCTATGATAAAATATCACATTCTTCTGAACAAGTACAAAAAATAATCATATTTTTTGCATCCAACAGTTAGAATTGTGTTTCATTAAATTTATGGTTATATTTCGTACTGTTTACCCGGAGAGTTTTAGGATAATAGTAATAAATATGCTGTTGGCGCAAATTTAAGTTACCTGGTTTTTTAATGTTGTCAACTGGCTTATGTTTTCACAAAACAACACTGCTTTAAGACATGTAAATTACTAAAAGGAGTTTCACGCAGCGGGATGGCTCAAGCGGCAAAGCCTGTGTCCCACATTCAGGAGGTCGTGGGTTCGATTCCTGCAGCCGATATGCCTGACCCATGGGTTTTTATCGGGGATTTCCCCGGATTGCTAGGCAATCCATTTCACCTCCATTTTCATTTCACTTCACCTTTCATCACCTTGGCTGTTTCAGGGTCACAAGCATCGGCAAGGGTCTCGGTGTTACATGGCAGCGGAAAAGTATGCTCTGTGTAACACTACGTACCCCGGAATGGGGGCGGCCTACAAGTCTCGGGAACTTCAATCTGAAAAAGGTAGGGACCCTAGCCTCTGCCCTGCCGCCGCTCTCTGTCTCCTCTCACCTCACCCCTTCCTTCCGGAGGTGCCTCGTCTTTAAGCATAAAATATCTTCATAGGTCGAGGTGCTAAGCCTCTCTCCGCTCCTAGTCCTAGTTATAAAAGAAGTTCAAGAAACATTCTTAGGCACGAATGCCATGCATTGTTTGAAAAAATTCTTTAAAGGTAAAAGAGGAAGTCAGATAGACAGACATCTATTACCGTAACTTCCTCCAGGTTGAAGCAATTAATGTTTGGCGGACAATAATGAAAACTAAAATTATTAGTTAAGGGTTGTAGGCACCTCCGTTTGAGAATTAAACTTCGCTTTAATGCTGCTGTTCGTTCTTTCAGTGATAGGCTCTATTCTATCGTTTATAAAGTTGCAGTACCAGTTACCATAAACGCGGAACATTCTGTCGTAATGGAATGAAGTTTGGCAAGATTACACCGTATTGGTTCTCGCGAGATTTGGACCGCACAAGAGTGTCCTGCAGACCAGTTCTTCTCACTCGGTCCGCCCTTGCAAAAAGGGCCGAATGTAAGCAGGAGTGGCCGGATGTTTCATACTCAGTAAGCTATATATCAGGTGGCCTAACCGCATTTGACATGTGCAGATAATTCTCCGTGCGTTAAAAGAGTTGCCGAACTCAACGGGGCAATTCTAAGTAAACACAGGCCAGTGGGAAACTGGCGCATTAGCGTCCTATAATTACTACTACTACTACTACTACTACTACTACTACTACTACTACTACTACTACTACTACTACTACTACTACTACTACTACTACTACTACTACTACTACTACTACCACTACCACCACGACCACGACACCACTCCTCCTACTCCTCCTCATGCCACAACCACCGCTACCACTACCACTCCCAGTTCCCTACTCCTACTCCTCTTGCTGCTACTACTACTACTACAGCGGGTCTCAGAAACGTTCATATGAATACGCGGGAAAAATTTCGAACACCTATTCAATGAGCGAAATCAGCATAACAGTACCATTAGATGATGATGATGATGATGATAATAATAATAATAATAATAATAATAATAATAATAATAATAATAATGGCAGTAATAATAAAATTTATAATAGAAAGCGAAAAAATGTTAATGAAGCACTGCGTGTTCTCATGTTTGTTGCTTATAGTCCGAAATGTTAGACAAGGACACCGTAAATACAATTTAAAAAATCTGATATGCTACATTCACATGAGTATCTCTGCTCTCTATCTTTTATTAGTGGGTATACAAATTATTTTTAATCTAACTTATTTTTCTATCTGCTACATTTTAATCCCAATAAACATTTGCAGAAATATTTACGTTACACATTTCGTTATAGATACAAAGAGAACACGGATGTTAAATGTTTAAGAACTGGACGCTATATGCTGGTCTTAAATTCCATACTCTTCCATGCAGTCCGAGAAATAACTCAAAGGACTTTAAGAGAATGACCAAGAAGTGAACAATTCGCACCTTTATTATCGGATAGCTCAGAAACGACTTATACCACAAAGAAACTTATTTTAAACAAATTCTGTGTTCTAAAGAGAGCTTAAAGTTTACCAATTATAGAACATTATACAGCATTTCTTCCAAATCAAGTGGACCTCACAGGTTATTCTCAGAAAATTCAAGATAAGCATTTTATTTATGTAAATATCTTTAATGTATGGTATTTTAATTAAAATCTTCCATGAAAAGGGTAGTCAGGGGTGGGGATTTTCTTGAAAATCTTTGTATCGAATCTTTGGAAGGTACTGAACTTAAATACCAAGTTTGGTATTGATATAACTGTTCGTTTTAGAGTTATGCTGTTCACAGACACACACACGGACTTTTTCAAAAAATCCTCTTTTTGGATTTAGAGGGCCAAAACATTTACTTCGGGTGAAATCACTTGCTGTACTTACTATATGTCGTAGAGAAAGTGAAAATGGCTATGGGAAATAATCACACTTTAATTATTTTTCAGTCTAAAAAGTGAGTTTATTCCCTCGAAAATAAAGTCTGTGTAACAGACGTGTAAAATAGACTTCTCGGTCTATTTTTGTCTATCATCATGGACTACATTCTATTGCCTAGGAACTGCCTCTCAATGCACGAGATCCGCTCATCGTCTTTGCTAATAAGCAAGAGGTGTAGAACAAAGCTCGACTGGCACCGTAGCTCAGTCAGCAGAGCACCTGCCTGCTGTGCGAGGGATCCTTAGTCCGGCTGGAGGATGGGAATTTTTCTCTAGCCAAGATTATTTCCTATCCTTCCCAGAGTCTGGAAGTATGAATCAGAGTATAAATGTGCGTGTCTGTGTGTGTGTGTGTGTGTAATCTAATGATTAACACCCAAAGTTTATTAGGAACCCAAAGACAAGCGAATACGAGTTAACACCTTTGCCTATAGGCAATAATATGTTCCAAAGGAAAGGTTGCCGATAAGACCATTGTATTTAAAGGAAACTGGCTTCAGTTAATTTGCCATTTCCCCACTGATCGGTGTTTACTTGGAATTATTCCGTTGAGTACTACAACTCTTTTAACGTATGAAGGGATATCTAAACACCTGAAATACGACGCGGTTTTGCCACCTGGTATATAAAGGTTCAAACATTGCTGATATAGGTGTAATCTAGGCACTTCATGCTCGATAACACATGAGCACATTCTTTGCTCTGGGCATAACAATGATGATGATGATGATTTGTGTTTAAGGGCGCCTAACTACTAGGTCATCAGCGCCCTTGTAAAACATATCGTGGCAAAGGCCAGAGATAACGTTCAGTAAAAGAATCATATCAAAATCTAGAGATAAAGACCATTATAAAAATCATACCAAAGTCAGAAATAAACATGAATATATAAAACTAAACTGAGAAGTATAAAACACTTAATATCAATATGACTAAATGCGTTTTTTAGAATTTACCTTTGACTTAAGCATAAAAACCTTATCCGTTGATTATTGTCCGCTAAAATCTCTACAAGACTGGCCGGCAGTTGCAGAGACTCCCGAAGATGTGCTAGAGGAACACACTCTAGCAACACATGACGAACCGAAAGATTTTTCTCTATACAGCGGGCAAAGAGGAGCAGGGTCCTCTTTAAAAAGGTAACCATCCGTAAAATTGCGGTGGCTAATGCGCAACCGAGCCAAATTCACCTCTTCACGAAGAGATACACGAGAGGAAGTTACCAGTTTATCGGAATGTGCTTCAATACTCTAAGCGTATTTCCGCGGAGAGCTAACCACTCCTTGCGCCATGCCGATAGTGCTGCTCTCCGTACAACAACCTAAATCCTTCCGACGTTACTCGAAGTATTGTAACACTGGGTTCTCTGTGGTTGCCGCCTTAGCTGCCAAATCCGCAAGTTCATTCCCCGTCAAGCCAACGTGACCAGGTATCCAAGCACACTCCACGTTAATTCCAGAAGCGTATAAAACATGAAGGGCATCTGGATTCGCTGAATAATGGGATGTTGTACAGCTCACGAAGTGCACTAAGTGAATCCCTCAAAATTGGGAGAGGGTAACTTCTGCTTACTACTTCCACAAAATTAAATTACGTAGTAATTTGAAAATTTAAAATATGCATGCGGGTGTTTATTTATATTGGTATTATATATCTTAATATTATCATTAATCACACTGATATATCCTTCCTGTGTTTCAAAAATGAAGTGAATATGCAATATTAACAACTTGTTTCTAATTTGTGGCTTTCATTCGGGATATCAAAGAAGACCGTAGTTTCAGCAACAAGATATTGTCTTAATAAGTAGAACGTGTGCACAAGTCAGTCAGATGGTACCCGAGGAAGATGTAGTTTCGTCTTTCAAGGTTTCTTTGTGCATATGCCTCGACCTCGACATAGAAACAACAGGAGTGACGAGGTCCTTTTGTAGGCTTCCAAAGAATGTGATCAGTGAAAGTGCATTATTGGACTCGCGTAAAAGGGACTCCAGTGTCTTAAGTTCTGTATGCGTAAATAGATTTAGTCTTAATTAGCATGCTTCAATTTGTTTCATTTTAACTAGTATTTCTTGGAGAAAGAAAACTGGTTTTCTGCATTATATTTTTAAGATATATAAGAGCATAATGTAAGTTTTCTTTATTATTATAATGTTGGACTGTTGTAATGGGTGTAATCATTTATGATGCCTTTTAAAACTGGAAAGGTAATGATGATTTATGCAAATTCATTATTTCCCTCTCCACAATGTTCTAAGAGAACGAGTCTAATTCATTCTGATTATAAGTAAATCATTTTAGTATTTTTTAAGACGCTATCATGAGTTTAATAGCATTATTGTTAAGAAAAATCTTTTCAAATTACCTGAAATTACTTCTTAGGGTATTTTATAAGTATAAATAAAGTACTAAAATTTTCTAAATCTTTTGTAATGACAAGAAAAGAATCTAAGAAAGCGCAGGGCATATTGTATTATTACTCTACCACCCACATTGAGGAAGAGGTATTTGACAGTGGGTTTGTTGGAGACGCGTCTTTCCGAAATAAGAATAAGGGACGTTTAAAATAAAGAAACCACCATGTCCTTGAGTTACCTCGTACGTTTTATTTGGTAAAAATATTATCAAAATTCTACAACATGGAGTTTATACGCAGCAAAATATTAAATATATATGCTCTTTGCTTCGAAACCGAGCAACCACGCGGAAATCCTTTGCAGATAAAGCAGAATTTTTATGATGCGACAGAATTCAATAGCTGCGCCAAGGAAGTGCAAGACACTTCAGCATATTCACAAGTAATATACAGAGGAGAGGTTCTTAGGTCAAGTCATATACTGCAGTAACCCAGATCAGCATTTCTGTAGACACTTCCCAGTAGCTATGCAGAGAATTGCGAAACAGTTTTTTGTCCACCTGCTTACCTATAGAATATGTTTGACATTATGTAGAACACTATCAGAAAGATAAATATGTGTTTACGCTGGATTTGGGTATACTGCAGCGATGTAAATGTAATTCTTGACTTAGGAATAGCTCTAGTTGCAGAGGAGGACGTAGCACCTTGGCCTTTTTACCTGAAGCACCTGACAGGTGTCCCCGGAAGGGACGGGTGAGGTAAAAGGAGAGGAGGCAGAGGACGTCTGACCAGGAGGCACGACAGGACAGAGGACAGGGTCCCTACCTTTTAAAAAATTGAAACTCCCCAGGTGGCAGCTGAAACAACATGCTCCCCTCCCCCCCCTACGGGCTTACATATCCGTGGAGGGCCCGGGACTCGGAGACCGCCCCCATCCGGGGACGAAGCATACATAGAACATCATTTTCCCCTGCCATGCAACGCCGAGACTCCCACCGACACTTTCAACCCTGAAATAACCCAAGCAGATGAAAGTTGAAGTGAAATCAGAATGGAGATGAAATGGAGGAAGAGAAGGTTCGGGGGATGTAATGAACCTTCCCAACATTCGCCTAGCGACGTTGGTAAACCCTCGAAAAAACTCAAGGGCCAGGAAGGTCGGCTGCGGGAATTGAAACCCACGACCTCCCGAATCCGGAGCACAGACGTTACCGCCTGAGCCATCCCGCTCGGTAATTCTTGGCTTAAAACTTGATGCAATGTTCATATACAATGTTTATTCCTTAGTTTATACTTTGAGAAATTCATTTTAAGCGAAATTTATATCGAATGATTCTATTTACTTTGCTTGGCTCAGGCTCACATTCGGGAGGTGGTGGGTTCGATTCCCGGGGATGGTCTGCTAAGTCCCTTCCGAGTCTTACTCCTCCTACCTACTTGCATCCGTGTGAATGAATAAACATTTATTCCTGTTATTAAATTGTTTTGCCATTTGATGTTACTATAATATGCCATAACAGTCTCACAACTTTGAAAATGGTTCAAATGCCACTATAGTTACTTACCCCAAAGGTAAGGCCATATTGGTACACAAAATTAATAAATTGCAGTATTTCACTTATTAGTCACTTATGTTGTGTTGCATTTCCCTACTCATTATTTACGAACTACTGTTTAAAAAGTTATTCTTCTACCTACTTCTGTTAATACAGATAAACTCACATTATTCCTAGTAAGTATAAAAATAATACAGTAGGCTAAAGCAATAGACAGTTTTTTAAAGAGCGAATCACTAGGTGGCTTTGAAATTCCATGGTCTTTGCGCCCCACGAGAAAAATGTCATAGCGACTTAACACTTGAAAATATCTGAAGTGTTTCATTCACATAAATTTCTCTACTCACTCCTCTCCAACATATTCTTACAGAATACAGTTCTTCTATCTGCTTCTCGTCAAGCAAGATATACTTTCATTACACATTTACTCATTTCAGATGACAATTTTAAAAAGCGGATATCCATTTATGGTTTTGAAATTCCATGCTCCTTGCATGACCACGAGAAAAACTTCAGCGACTTACCACTTAAATAAAAGCATAAGTGTTTGAAAATTCAAACCAATAACAAAGAATATCTCGGAAATAGTTAACGACGCGAAAACAAAATTGACATGAATCATGTACTTTAACCAGGTCTACATTTTTGCTAGTAATATTTTGTCTATCTATTCTATATATTACATTTACTCATTATAAAAAGTCATACAGAATGAAGAAGTACTTACAGACTTCTCCCAGAAACCTCAAGATATCATTTATTTTTGTGCAAATGTGGTATTTTAATCAAAATCGTTAGTCTATTTTATAAAATCATAAGTAACGAACTTTCTGCCTCGTAAAGAGCACTTTGTGCTGGAAGATTTGCTTGAAAATCTTTGTGTCGCATCCATGGAAGACTTTGAATTTAAATATCAATTCTTTTATGAAACCGACTTGTCGTTTTTAAATTACCTATACACATGCGCATAATATAAATACATATATATATACACTCGCATACACAGGTAATTTTTTTTAAAAATGCTTTTTTGAATTCAGAGAGTCTCAAAACATGTATTTCCTCTAAAATCTTTGTATCGAATGTTTGCAATAGTTCCTCTACTTATTATTGTTAAGTATTATAGGAAGTAAAAACTTACAAAGTTGTCATGTGTCTCACAAGTTTTGTGATTTACCAAATTTGGATAGGGTGAGTATTTAAGCAGTTATATAAATGTTCTCTAGTGTTAGTGTACGTAAAGTGTTTATCACGTGAAACAGCATAGATCTGATTGCTTCATATAAACATCAGTTAGTTTATGTACCTTTAAACCTTTCTTTACTTTTGTTCTAATGTTTAATGAACAGTTCTGATCAACGGTTTTATAATAGGTTTTCAAAACTTCGCATGATATGTACTTTACATAAAGCGAGAGGAAATTGGGTTGTAAGGCAAATGGGAGAGTGAGAAAGATAATGGAGGGAGAGGCACCAGGAAAGAGAAGGAAAGAGAAAGAGAGAGAGAAATATTTCGCATTTAACGCCATAGAGCGACAATTGTGGGTTCTGTTAGTAAATAAATGACTCAAATACATGATAGTCATCTTAAAACAAGATCGCTGCGTACTGTAGCTCTGTTCATACAGAATATCATTGGAAGAGCCCACTACTGGTTGCGTGCTTAGCATTCCGAACTCTTTTCACTGTAGTCACGCACTCTACGAAATCAGAAGTCGCGTCTATTTCATCAAGTAGGTTTAGACTTCGTTCCAAACTCGCGAACTACAGTTCGAAACTTCGCATACCGATACAGCGAATCGAACCCACTACCGCATCCCGACTTACTCGTACAAGTTATGACTGTCCAAAAAAAAAATGAAAGTGTATTTTATTTCATGGTCTACTTGCACTGGAACCTGAACTAATGGATTCTGCCCCCAAGTATATCGAAAGGAGTAAATATTGTGTAAAAACTTTCTAGATAAAATTGTGTAAAGTACTGTAAATGCACTTTGGTGAGTCTTTCTGGCATTATAACCAGACAGAGGGGTTTTAATAAGTAAACAGCGTAATCGTGTTACCACAAGGAGTATAGGTGACGTCAGGTACTGTGATGGACACACCCCTCCCATTCCCTGACCTTCGTTGCGACTTTTCCTTCATTACCGCTATATCTGCAGTGAAGTAAATAATTTCACCAACTTTGTTTTAGGATATTTCATATATGCAGAATTATTTCAGTACCATTGCAAATACACCAACTTTGTTTTAAGATCTTTTATATATTCAGTCATTTCAGTAGTATTGCAGCTATAATAACATATGCATGTGCAAGTAAGGACATTAAAAGTACCAGAAGCTCTTCAGGCAATAGAACAGGTTTCAGAAACACCGAGTAAAGTATAAAGATGGAACTTTAAAGAAAGGGTGACAAATAAACTTAAAACTATTCTAGAGAAGAGTTCAGGGTACGCATAAATGTGTAAAGCGAGTTACTGAGGCAGGGAATCTCAAGAAGGTCTGATATTTCGTTTTTTATTTGCTCCTACTACTTCGGGTGATGTGAAACATAGTTTCCCAAAGTATAACAACTGTCTACCTGATAGTCACATAGGATTTATATTCCATGTATTTAGACAGTGGATTATTGCATACCACCAATAACTAAATATATCAACATTGGTTTCTTCCAATGCTAAATAGTCCTGATCCATCTGCTTTCGAAGCAGAATGTAGTGTCTTCAACTGTTCATATTTGTTTACAGAGAACACTGCAAGATCGCAGTTGCATCCACCTTCCCTCGCTACCAACCTTCGGTGCGTTTCTAGCTTGATTGTTTGCTTACTAAAACATCTGTCTGGTTATGACAGTGCACCAAAGCAAGTTCTGCCTGCTGCGTTCGTATTTCCTGCGAAGTAACCAATGTAGCCTTGACTATAAAGATATTTTGTCCTCTTACTCTCTGAAGATTTTGCACTTACTGCTTGCATCATGGAATTGTCAAAGCACAAGTTATTCTTGCACTAAATCTTTCACGAAGGATGTTGCATGAGAATGTGATTATCACACCCGATAATAATTTACTCTGATGATATTATTTCTTGAAGAAGAATTCAGTGGACTTTTGAAGTCATGATGATGCTTACTTTTTTGCTGCAACGTTCAATTATAGACACATACATTTGCATGTCTTGTCTTGTCTAATACGATACAGATTTCCGTCATTGCTCTAGAGGCATTTCAGCCTGCATTTGTAGGTGCTAGATATAATTTGAGATTCTCTTTATCATTTAAATTTTTAAACGTGTGCAAATTTGGAGTAGATTTCAGCATTGTAGGCCTGAGTGATTCCCTTTTCAGGTCAAATTGAAGCGCTGAAGATTCACATCCGCATCGGAGCCATTCTCTTTGTTGGTATGCTTCCAACATCAGAGAACAAACGAGTTCGGGTGAACCTCTGCTGTGTACGTAAAATAGCACAATCGTTATTTATTAAGGGCTTTAACTTACAAAGCCAATATAAATTGTTCAAAACGGTTCTTTCTTATCAGAATGTTATGGAAATTAGCGGTTCCGGAATAATTCCTTGATCCACATTATCAGCACAGGATAAACTTCACGTGTGATTTAGTTGGCGAGGGGATGGATATCGCAAAGCAATTGCGCTGTGCGATATCAGAAGGGGAGTGGTATCTGTCCTTCCTCTTGATGTTTGCTGGCCCCGGGCTAGGGTCTGCTGGCCCCGAACCAAAAATCGCCCGGCCGGTCGACGAGACAGTGATTGATATACAGCGTTACACTGGGTGTTACGGTAGGGCCCGGGGCGGGGTGCAGTGTGTGAATTTTATGGCGTGACAAATCTGTATGTTGCATGTTGGCCGTGGGGGAACCTGCCTGCCCCTGTTGTGCATCATCGCGTACTTCGTTATACATCGGAGAGGTTGATCCGTGCGCTGTAATCCGATAAAAATGAGATTCAGGTTTCACGTGCCACAGCCGGCGGTATTTTACTTCCGATTTAATGTTTTGTGATATGAACGTCGATTACTGAATTCGAAATCATTAAGACAAATGGTGCTCAGTTTTACGAACACCTCTAACCCTATGGCAGGCAAATGTTTACAGAATGCACCATCACAAAATAGAAACGCCAAGGATAACGCATGAATTGGAGTAACTACACAAGATAATTTTGTTATGTTTCCCATAGAATTAGAAAGGGCTTTACGTTAAAAATGTAAAACTCAAAAAGTACACAATTTATGATATACACCACACAGGCACACACACTGCAGGACAAAACTTTCCGGATGTGTGTAAAAATGACATAACTAGGCGTTTGACTTGAAAAACTGCAGTAATAGTTTATAGTGGTAACGCTGCATATTGTAAACGTAAACAAACACTCCAATGCCAGCACCTTGCTGTTTATGTAGCAAAGATTAGTCATCTGTCTAGATACATAGAGAGTCACGCAGTAACATCATTATCATGGATGGAAATAATATGTATTGGGACTTTTCATTCCTTAGAGTTGGTGGACTGCATCATATTAATAGGAAAATTGACAAAAATGGGTATCGTAGTATATTACAATTATATTAATATCTGATTTACTCACATCAAAAACTTAATTCAATTATGATTATGCTAAACTACGTGTTTATTTACTCTATGAAAGCAGCAGTAGATTTTTAATGAGATTATAATTCGCAACGTTCACGGACCGGTTTTGTTAGAGCTGATTGATATACGAATAGAGTAGTGTAAATCGCAAGTTTCTGGCCCAGCAAAAATATTGACTAGCTATATTGACAAGTTCAATACTTGCAGAGCCCGAACCAGATATTACTATAGGACACAGCGCTTCGGTGTGGACATTGCATGACCTAGAAGTACCACACCTTAGTAATTGATAAAATCATCACACACCACTATCTCATCCAAACACAGTAACTCCTGAAATTACCTCTATCCTCTCCAGTACTCCGTTAGGGGAAAGACTGGGCCTTTGGTCGAACCTGTCTCCCAAATGTCAATCCTCACTCCACAGGTGACCGCAGTGCGGGTCAGTTCTTACTTTCTCCATGGAATGCGCGGGTGCTTAAGGTGGTACCGCACCAAACCTCCTTCTACTCCCGTGGAGGGGTTTAGGTAGGATTATTCTGGGATGGCGAGTCCTACACTCCCAGCTTCTCTTGGGTAAGTGCGTAAAATGTACTTCCCTTCCACTCGATAAAAGGGAGTTATTTGGTATGAGTCTAAAGAGTCTCTGCAACTGTTTTCTACCGAAAATATGTTGTTGCAGGAGTGAGGCTGGCTCCTCTGGGTGCTCTGTCTCGGCTGTGAATTTGGTTGAGGTGAGCACACGTTAATAGTTGGTTGTACGGCATTAGTGGATAGGGTCAAGTAGGAGCGCCCCGTGAGAGATCTATTTTGTAAATTTTCGAAACGTATTAGTATACTCACTTTTTAAACCATTTGAGCATTCTAAACTAGAACAATGATTTTAGGTTTACTCGAAATAAACCAATTGTAACAAAGCATACGTCTTATTTTCAAATATTTTAATAGATTGTTTCAGCAGAATAACCTCAAATCGAAAACCTGTAGTGTATTTAAACTGTTGCACTAGTTAAAAGTTCACTGGAAATTTCAGACGGAACTAATGGTTAAGGAGTATTATTGCAAAAACTACGGAGGATTACTTATGGCAAAATTCCACTTTCATAAAAATGAATTTGGGGATAGCATAAGTTCCTTTGTATGCGCAGAAATTATTTTTCTTCCTGGACTTCTTATGACAAACATCCCACAAAGAAGGCTTCAGAGGAGAATCAAACACTAATCACCGCAGTGACAGATAGTCATTAAACAGTACACTACTGAGGACTGCCTTCAGTGAACCTATCCTGTTACGAATATAAAGGATATTAGTTCCGATGTACACCATGCTGTTGCGCATAAACATATCAACATATGCTGCATTGCCTTGTCTCATCAAGAGGAAGAAATACATTCGTTCTAGAACACGTTTCTTTTCGAAAAGTTCTAAGAAGTAAATTTCAACAAACTAAGACGTCTTGGATCACACACTCAAATATTAGGTGTTGCTGGTTGCATTTGGAGTAAGTCATATATGCTTACGTGGTTCCCTCGCCGTGTTCAAATATAGCATAGTGCTAGTGGTTATCCTTCATGAAAATATTTAATCTATTACAAATTAGCCAGACTAGCCAGGCCACCTCATTACTGCGGTGATAATGGAGTATATGCATTTTTAAGTTCGTACAATAATGTACAAAATATCAGTAATATTAATCAGTGTACACGTATATAAAAGAGAAAACGCCCGCAGGGTCTAGAAGGCCAATACGGTCAAGATGGCGGTTCCGGTGAAGACTTGATCCGGAAGCAAGCATACAAGGAAGGGGTGAAGAAGAAGAAATAAATTGTTACGTCAAGGAGAAAAGGATAGATGGACTGGCATTATGATGGATTGCATCTTTCTGCTAAATAAAATGCCTACAATCCACTCTACATGCACAAAAAGGGGAAGTACAAAACTATATCACTTAACACTAAACATTTCCTAAGAAAATCACTCAAGATACATAATTTAGGAATTGAGGAATTAAAAAGTAAGGAAACCATGGAACTCTTCCTTTATATTCAAACTCCTTGGTGTGCTACACTTACTTATTTCTACACCGTAGGTTTAGAATGATGTATGGCTATGAAGGACGAATGAATAACTGCTTAGGGTATGGACTGACCTCCCAGTCAGTTGGAAAATCAATGCGCCGGGAATTAATCCTCTCTAACTTATGGGGAGTGTTAGGTTCCTCCGTTTTCCTTCAATAAATGGCCTACCAAAACCCAAAGAAGAAGAAAAAGTCAAACAGGCAAAGTTGCACGTTTATCATCTGGTGCTCAATATTTATCCAAAATCTAACTGGTCAGTTTTCAAGGTAAAATTTGAACTTCTTCTTTGGCTCATCTTCCCAATGAATTTCAAATCTTCCTGCTGTCTGATGACTAGAGCCAGGAATTATGTGAAATTTCATGTTCTCATTTTCTATGTTGGTGCAGAAGAACCGCAAAGTTTACATTTTGAAATCTAAAGAATTCAATGGACAGGAGCATTTTAAAATTCAAAAGTTTTGAGGAAAATGTTCATATTTTACAAACATATTCATATATAACAGTCGCCCAAAGTTGCATTAAATCTGTACTCAGTACAACTATGATAGCAGTTTAGCTTTTATTGATATATGCTTAATTCTAGGAGGTATTCACATGGTTTAAATGAATGTGGGAAGTTTTGGTTTTATCTGGAAACTTTTGGCCCCAGTAAGCTGATTCTCATACACGCAAATATTGTATTGTTCATCCAGCGCTACATGTTTAGATGTAGGCGGGATAGCTCAGATGGTAACGTCTGTTGCCCGCATTTGGAAGCTCGTGTGTTCGACTCCCCATCTTCCTGATGAGCTTTTCGGGGTTTCCCTGTGTCGCTAGGCGAATGCTAGGAAGAATCATTACATCCCCCGAATTTCCTGACCCTCCATCTCATCTCCATCTCTCACCTTTCATCTGCTTGGTTTCTTTCAGGGTTACAAGTGTCGGCGGGAGGTTTCGGATTGTGCATGGCAGGGAAAAGGGATGCTCTGTGAAAACCTTCGTCCTCCGAACTGCGAGCAATCTCCGGGTCCGAGTCACCCAGTGGATGTATAATCCCATAGGGGTGAGTGCACCAGCCAGCAACCGGGGAGTTCAAATCTGTAAATGGCAGGGACCCTGTCTTCTACCTGCCGTGCCTCCTGATCCTGCCGCCCTCTCTCTCCTCTCATCTCATCCCTCCCGGGGGGCGCCCCGTTAGGAGACTAAGCACAAAAGATCTGCGTAGGTCGAAGTGCTAATTCCCCCTTGCGCTTCTAGTCCTATATTGTCGTAGGTATAGATATAGGTATAGGTTAGACAACGGAGGGAGATAACTCGCGCACTGCGATCTACATAGATTATTGTGGCTAACACTCCCCAGGAGAAAGGAACGCGAAGGAACCACAAAGACCACAGGTGGCATGTAGAGACGCGCGAAAGAACCTAACAGTTCCTGGCACGAAGACCCATCTCACTGCTGAAGCTGCTTAGAGAGGGCGGTAAACCAACGTCCCCAAGAAGCCCTCTAGAGTCCACAGGGAGTACTATTACCTTTGAGCAAACAACTGCGTCATCTATCCGGCACAGCCATACATCACGAAACCTATAATACACCTGAAAGATGAGAAGAAAATGGAGTGAAAGGGATTGTGGTGGATAAGAAACACCTCAGCATTCACCTACTGACCAGGGAAAACCACAAAAACCAAGGTCAGAGTGAGCGGTCGACGGAAGTGAAGCCGGGAATTCTCGAATGCGAGCCTCGCACATTACTGCAAGGCCATCTCGCTCGTTAGCATTATATGTAATATAGCAATGTGTTTATATGTGAAGCACGATAAACGCTAGAAGAAACATTCTTATGAGCATTTTCAGTATATTAAAGTCATAATATTAATCCTACTCCAGTGATTTAGTTTGCCTAACTACCAGAAACAGAGTAGCTGGATTTGTTCGAATAGTTATAAATATAATAGAATATAGTCATTAATGCATTCATTGTGAACTTTGGGAAAGAAATCCATACCATTTGTTGAAGAAATGAAGGGCGGCCGTTTGTAGAGCATAAGGAATATATTGGCATAAAAATAGAACAGAGGCAAAAAACACAAAACAACTCATGCGTTACATCCACATGACTTTCTCTACCCACATTACCTCAAACTATTCTATCTAATTCTTCTTAATCGAGACACGCATTTTTATAAATGTTTTAATATATATTTCATCGAGATATTTGAGGGGTAAAGTAGGATTAAGTAATAGTTAAAATGTGTTGGCTTTGAATATACACTCTTTAAATTACTATGGAAGAAATTTAATTGAAAGAAAATATAAATCTGATGTGTTAAATTCACATAACGTTTTCTTCCCCCTCTTCTAAGCTACTCCTACAAAAACTTGTTTTTGTATGTACTTTTTGTTAACCAAGATAAACCTTTGCTTTATTATAGAATACTAATTGAAACCTAGTGTGCCAAATGGGATGTTAGGGTTATAAATACGTATACAAAATCAAACAAGCAAATAGCAAATTAACTGATTACGAATAGTTAAATGGTTGAGTAAATGCCATAAACAAAGGATTTAAAGGCAGAGGTGCAACATGATTTAGTGAATAATTTTGTCAATGGCTGTGAATATTTATTTTACAATCTGGAGATGTGCTAGTAGAATATTATCTTCTGATACGTAGTAGATCGCACTGGAACAGCAGGTGGAATACTGTTTCTTCTGGCATTTCACGTTTGCAAATAGAACCATCTGGTGACTTTAGATTAAAATGTTGCAGGTAACTTTTTAATTTTCCGTGTGAAGTAATACATTGTGTGAGAATATAATTTGGTATTAAATATTTGCAAGAAATTCTAAAAAGAACTGAAGGAAAAATAATTTTCTTGTTAGCTCACCACTTAAGCTACTTAGCCAGAGGTTATTCTACTATCTCTTTCTTTACAAGAATTTAAATATAAATTTGGATATTACTAATATCTAAATTTCAGGCTGGATTTGTAAGTAAGTTTTGCGATCTGATCAGCTCTCTCGTTTACAACAACTCGAGCATGGCCCTTAACCCACGATAAACAAATATGTTTGGTATTTTGAATAACACTTTTTCTAATTGCATTTGCCAGAAGATTGCTGTTACACTTGTATTGAATGGCTAGAAGAGAGGCGTGTGAATCACTATGAATACAAGTGTTTAGTTGATTTTCAATATTCCATCTTATAGCTTGATCTAAAGCAAACTTTCTGCTTGAAAAATGAAGCAGGTAGGAGCTATTTCTGCCATTATCGCTGCAGTTGTAAACCACAAAAGGACAACGTAAGTAACTGGTTTTATCTACATCTTCAGCTTCAGTCGTAAAGATGTGAATGTTGTGAATATAGTTATAGTAATTTTGCTTAACCAGTTCACCAGGATGCCCAACTTCCAGGAATTGAACTCTTTTTTTCTTCTTTCCCTTTAGGTTTCCTTGTTTTACCCAGTTTATAATACTGTGTTTTTACTGTTTTCGTTACCGCTTATCACCGCAATTACACAACACACATACACATATAAACACCCATGCCTATGGCGGGACTTGAACTCGCGACCCTCAGCTTGGCGGAGCGGCGAAGCTATACACTCGAGCGACCACGACTACGAGGACCGGCTATCTTCCGTAACAAGAGTAACGTGTAAGGAACCAGCGTATTGCTTCTCTATGTTATATATCTTGGCTTTGTAGATTGCCCAGAGGTAGAGTGACTCTATACCTGAAGGTATGGAAATGCTATTACACATTCGTTGCAGGTACAAGAGCTTACAATAGGCAAAAAAGAACTTTATAAACCGAGTCTCCATTATTATGGCTTTGTAACTCAGGATCAGGAAAATAAATCTGATGTGTTACATTCACATGAACTTCTCTACCTACTCTTGGGGTAGCTTACAGTTTTTACAAACTATTCTTGAAAAAACTTAACTTATCTTTTTACATAAAGGTAACCGAGATAATTTTTTTGTATAAATACAATTTTTTTCCTTATACGTACAAAGGGAATAGCGATATTTAAAAACTGGTCATGAAATTTCACACTGCTTCAATGACATCGCGAGAAAGAGTTGAAGATTGACAGTACTTAAGATAATTCATAAGACCTGAAAAACACAGACAAAAAACAACGAATATTTCGGAACGGCTCATGCCAAAATAATATCATAATAAGTTTTGTGTTTTAAACTGATCTGTAGTTTTGGACAAGTGCATTTTTGTTTATCTCCTATGGTTTATCGGTTATACATGCAAAATTTAACAAACACTACTTACAATAAAGAGGACTTTTCCTATCACTCCTAGAAAATTCATACAAATATGTGGATTTTGAATCACAATCGTTAAAGCCATTTTTAAGAAAATTAATACTTTCGAAAAATGTTCCCACTAAGCTGTAATTTGGAGTAGGGGTTTTCTTGAAAATCTTCGCGCCGCATTTTTGGAAGATATGAAACCTTGGCATCAAATATTTGGGTGACATGCAATACTTTTTAAAATACAAAAAACATAAGCGGATAACTACTCTATTATCTTTGTGTGAAGTTTATTTAGTTAGAGCGTCATATAAAATAATATAATTTTATAATCAATTGTAATAGTCGCTTCTAGACAACTTCCTGATATAAACTTCAGAGCTGTTAGATGATTCCTTCAGTTGTCTCGTGCTACAGTCGCAAAGATTTTTCTCAACTGATTTTACATGCTCTGGAATACAAATGGATTTGGTACTCAATTAGGTTATAATAAAATTTAATGGTGAGAGAATTCCCTAGCGTAAAAGGAAAAGAACTTACCTCCACACCATGTTAGTGAGGCGATCAAACCCACTACAGATGTTTAATACTCGTGAAAAAAGCTTTATTCATCGATGTTCTATAATCTGAACTAAAATGTCATTATTTTAAGATGTAAGAATGTATACTGAGACATTTTAATGACAGGTCAAGGAGGTGCAGTTAATTTCGTCACTGGATTTATTTTATATCTTATTTTTATCATTATCCTTTATCAAAAATTACTGGACTGTCTTCTAGTTTTCTCAATTTATAAAAATTGACCCTTTTGGAAAGTGCAGTAGTTACTTGTACATAATGTTTATTATGGCCTCACGGACTATCAATCTAGGATAATAATGCTGTGTAAAGATTTTGGCCATGATGTCTCCATAGACTTCCAGGTACCCCACGGACACAAGATGGCCGAAAGCTCGCAACAACATGATAGTCCGTGAAGCCGAATAAACAATTGATACATTTATTGTTATCATCCTGGTGGTGTTGGTGGTGATAGTGGTGGTGGTGAACATATATTTGTTATACAATTTTTTACGCACTGGAGATTTTAAGAAGCTTTAAATAGTAAAAACAAAGGTATCCTAATATCTCTGTTGCTTTTGACAATGGCTTGTGTCCGAAAATAATGCAACAATTTAAAAATAAAAACTGTTCTAATTATATTAGATGGTGTAGGACTATTTTTCCAGGTGTAAAGCACAACTTACACTGGGTAATTCAGTCATTGAAAAGAATCTGACAATAGGTTGCCCCAAAGAGTTAGCATGTAGTCCAGGACTACTATGCATGTTATTACCCATAAACTATAGTATTATGACTAACGCAGATGATGCTCTACTGATGATCAAGGCTGATACGGTCACTGTATTAGAAAAAGCTGCAACCACTGTTCTTGATACCAAATACAACTGGGGCTGTAATAATAAACTCCAATTCACTGCAAGTAAAACAATGGGAGTATGGTGACCAACAAAATAAGTATTTTAATACGGAAGATACACATGTACAAGGTAGAAATTAAACTGGCTGATTGTTTATCTTAGCTTGGAGTAATTATTGATCAGAAAATGAGCTTCAAACCACATCTAGAAAACTTGGTCAAAAAAGCAAGACAATTTCAAACAGCTTTGGCCGAGCAACTAAACCCACAAGAGTCTAGCACACTATTTATCATGCAACTGCGTTTCTGCCTACCAACATGTGATGGATAAAAAATGGGCCCAAAAGAAGCTTCTTCAAATACAGAGTGGTTTGCACTTCAGTTCACGAAATCTTACAGAACAATTTATACGGATGCAACCCTGTTACAGCACGCATTCCACCAGTGAATATAACAGCCAATGCACAATCTGAAATGACATATTTAAATAATAACATGGGATTTAGTTCTCAAATATTTCAAAATATTTTAAGATTAATAGGTAAACGCAATTCTTATCAGCAGGATACCCTTGTGACCACTGATATTTTGTTAATCAAGGAAAGTGCAATTTTAGACATAAAGTTCACGTCTACACGGATGATTATGTACACAGAGAGCAAACGTAGATGACATTGTTGGATGTGTTTTGCTGTCCACTCGCAAGATGAAATTTTCATAGTAGCATACAAACTGGCTCCTGTTTGCACTGTCTTCCAAGCAAAACTCTTTGCCATTCACCAAGCAGTCGATTAGTGCATACATCAAAAGTAAAAATCTTATGTATAATTCGATTCCCAAGCTGACTTACACTCAATCGAAGATAAATATAATTTAAATCCAATAGCCACAGGAATTATATCAAAACTGTAGCATGTGATAAACACATCTGCATTGCATGGATAAGAGGACATATCGGGAATTTTGGGAATGAAAGAGCGGATATTCTAGCAAAACAAGCAGCTTCCAGTAATGACAAGCATGCCTAAACAAATGTTCAATATAAAGACGAAAATCAGAGTATAAAATGCAGACGATAAATACAAGGAATTCACTGCGAATAAATAAAAACAAGAAATATATTTTCCCTGTTACACACAGTCGTATAAAATGTAAAGTATTCTTCCATAATTTTATATTAACACAATTTGTTTCTGGCCACGATAAATGTGGCACATACTTCCGAAGATTTCACACTATCATATAAAAGGATCTCAATTGCCCTTGTGGAAATGAAGAAACAATGGAATTACTTTTTAACTGTCCCCGGTTCATATACAGAAGATACTGTTTAAAACTTCATTTAAACCACTGTAATATACAATTTATAAAACATTGTATAAACATTTTAGTAGAAGATGTTACGATTATTCTATAAGCTTAATTCACCATATTGAAAAATGTAAATAATTATACCAATTAATTATTTTAAATTATAAAACTACAATCCTAAAATATAACTGTAAAATAGGGTTTAATTTCTGGAATAAATAAATAAGAAATAACATTCATAGTGGTTTCTTTACTGTGAGCTAGACTTCTATCATGCAGTGCCTGAAATAGGTGTTCATATAAACCTTCCTAAAACTAGTTAACCTCTATTCCTTCTAACACAACCTAATTTTGAAAATGACGTTGTTTATAAATGTCACACACAGCAGACCATTACTTAATAATTGTGATGGTTTTTACTTATAATGTTTGTGTATTTGTGTTTACTTCACGCGTTGAAGCCATCTTGTGACGTGATTCATTTGTTAGGTTTGTTAGCTCCATCTGGTGTTAGCAATTTGCGGTAGTATTAGTGTTTGTTTGAAAGAATGCGACTGTTATTTGATTTAATTTTTTGTTTACTGTCCTCCGGCTAGCTATTATCTTTTGATCAAGCACTTCTCTTTATACAGGTTGTATAAACGGAAAGGAATCTTTTATCCAAAGATAACAATGATGAAGAAATTTCTTTTATACTTTTATTGTCGAACACTTTCACTATCACATTTACACATTGATCTTGACACTCGCCAAACTGAAACTGTTATAATAACTTCTTACTGATCACTTTTAATTCACGTACTTCAACCTTTTGTATAATTAACTTTACAACACTTGAGAATTTTCCTAACTCTGCTACGCATAACTTGCGAATCGATAGCCGACGTGTAATATTTCTGCTGGACTGAAGGCGACGTGTATCATACAAAATATTTTCGACGAACTGACGGGAATGCGACGTGTAGTATACAAAGAATTTTGATGAACTGACGGGGTCTTTACCTCTAACCTACCTTTTATACTCCTTCATCCAGATATGCCTAAAGATTATAACTGAGCTGCAATTGGCTAATAAAACGCGCCAGCATTAGCGTCTATTTTTATATCCAATGAAAATTATGAATACATATGCTCTAGGGAAATGTTCCAGAAGATTCTAAAAGAAAAACGCGCCAACATTACGTAACTTCCTCGTTTCCAATAATGATAAACAGCTCACCCCCTCGCTGCATTATTGCACGCTATTATTGTCAGTTTCAGTAAGGCAGTATAAACTTACTTCTCAACAATAATTACAATCAACAAACATCTCAAATCAATGTTACATAATAATGCATATTCATACTATAATCACTCTTTACATTTAAGTAATTGGTGATACAAATTACTGCATCATAATCTTTTGTAAGACTTTCTTGGAGCCTCCGAAACCATAGGAGAGGACACTGAATACTTTGTGTGCTAACTTCATAGAGAAATTCACTCTTAAAATTTTTAATTAAATTCGACATTTTAATATATATATTAAATAATAACAAAAGTTTTAACATCCTTAAACCAATAACAAATTCTAAATCTATATAATCTTATTTATTGAATGTATTATAAGTACATCGCATATGTTATCATTAATGGGCTTATCAGAAGACAATCAGAGGCAAATTGAGGCAGTATTTTTAACACTTGAATAATTTCAATTAAATTATATAATATGTAAATTCAATAACAGCCCGCCTTGAAGCAATATGTATGTAACGAGCTTATCAGAAGACAATCAGGGGCATATTGAGGCAGTATTTTTAACACTTGAATAATTTCAATTAAATTATATAATATGTAAACTAAATAACAGCCCGCCTTGAATCAATATGTATGTAATAACTTTAAAAAATGTATGTAACAGTCAATGTATATGCTTATATTATTGTAAACATGTTTAATAATGTTATGTGAATACATTACATACTTTAATTATTTAAGAGCTGTGAGAATAATAAGTTTAAAGTTGCTAACAATAAGGTAACAATGAGTTAACCTTGAGGCAATAAAGAGTTTGACAGTTTGAATGTTACTAGTCATGACTAGAGCAACGATAATGTAAATATTGTGACAGTTTAAAGTTAGCCAATCAACAGCCAGAAAAAGCTCTAAATTAAATGCAGATATTCTATTGGACTAGAATTAACCAATCAGAGACTTGAAATACAGAAGCTTACGGGTTTTGACGGTGGAAATATGTTCAGTTGCCTGCAGACCTTGGTAGTGACCGGATGGAAGATGTGTTCTCTAAATAAATATTACGTATTGGTGTGAAATGTAAAGTATGTATACGCGTTAACAAAGTGCAAGTTTTAAATTAAAGAATCTCACAGCTCTTGATATCAGTGTAGTGCTATATAATTTGTGTCAAGGATTAATAAAAAGAAGTGAATTTAAACTTAAAATCTGTGTAAGCCTACATTCCTGTCGCACCACGCCCTGATTAAGAGATACGTGACTCTAAAACAAGACTGAAGCAGCCGAGGCAAACATAAACATAAATACTATCTATAAAAGCAGTTTAATAACAAAGTTAAGTAATATTTTTTTTAAACTTGGAGTGTAACAACAAAAATACATCTTCAAATCAGCTTCTCATACGTAGCAGCATATTACGTAACAACAGTAACTATTACGTAATCAACAACTTCAAATAAATGCCAAAAGCGTGGTGCAAACTCCTTAAACAACGTGAACTCCAAGAACAATACTTCTTCAAGTTAGCTTCCCAGCGTGAGGCTAATAAATTACGTAAATAAAACGCCTACTTCAAGTTGGCTCCCATACGTGGGGCATATAACAACTTCAATATTTATTGAAAATATATCTCCTATCACAAAGTTAAAAAACATTATTTAAACTTTGCAAATGAGTTCTAAAAATTATGTTACAAAAACTTTGGAGTTTTCTTTGTGGTAATCATAATTTAAAACATTAAATATCCATTTAAATGCAAGATCCTATAATCATTGTTCATTGATGACAAAATAATGTGCAGCTTATTAGTGAATTGTTTTCAGAATGCCACAGAAGATACATAACCAAGCTAGTTTTACAGCATATACCAAAAGGTTTCAGAGATGTTGGTCTGCCTAGGAAACGTTGCAGTTAAGAAGTTGAAGCCAGAATAGATTCTTAGAACCCAATCCATGAACGTAGATGATAAAATGTATTACTTTTTTGGAGATTAATGTATTTTCGCTAGATAGATTGTATACGATTAATGAATGTAAAGGATGAATAGCTCAAATGAGCCCAGTATTCATAGAATTTAGAGCTACCGATATTCGTTTTCAAAGGAAGATTGGAAAATATCATCCAGGTAACTCATCATAGTCCAATACGGGGTCTCTTACATACGAGATAGATATGCCAATCCCACACTACCTAGGTAAGCATAACATGTATTGTTCAATACACTGAAGGCACATACATCCGTTTGAATTTTATTAGTGCTTTTTTATATAAGAATTCTGCTCGAGTGCACACCATAACGTTTTATCATTAGACAAAGTGCTAAAGCTATTAAATCACTGTTATAACAAAGGAAACTAAGGCATACGCAAATATACGTATATTTACGGACCAGTAAATACATAGCAAACATCATAGCTCTCTAATATCTGAAAACGTTTTATGGTTTTATTTTAAGAACGAATAAATTCGCGCATGTACTTCAATTTTCATACGATAACTGCATTTTTCTGTAGTTTAAAGAGATAACAAAGTTAGAGATGAACATTTTGCTCTACCGATGCAATAAAAACTCGACGCTTCGCTTGGTTCTCTCCATGGACTATCACCCTATCTCAGCACGTCTGGATGGACAATCAAAATAATTAATTCGTCTCCTGCCTGATTCTCGGTTTCCTCTGGTTTCTCTTCCCTTCCCTTTCTCCCACACATACCATCGTATCAACAAATGACCAGAGATGGTGTCTAGCGACGTAGCTGGTATTAATTACTGAGACCGTTTCTGCAAACGCGAGGAAAGGTAAACAATCACTGCGACATGCAAAAGAAAACGTGTTCCCCATCTCCATCGTTAGTTCTAAAATGTTGCCCCTCAATGATTTTAGCGGTTAACAGGGAGCTCTTTCACATATGCCTTTGTATGGATTTTTACAACCGAAGCGGAAAATCAAATGGGATACAGGATTCCGGTGAAATTACGTCATCGTCACGGAGGTAAAGTAGGAAATGTCGGAAAAGAAAAATTTCATCTCTTTACAGCACATTTCCAGGTATGTTTTAACTTAAAAGTTAATGCAGGTATTCCAGTTGTCACATGTATTACATAGTTTCTGTATTGAAGATTTCTCTGCTTCAATTGCTTTGTCTATTGATTCTATCGGAGTCAATGTAGAAAACAATTTTCTCCAAATAGATAAACAGGTTACTGTGTGACAACAAAAACAATAGTAATAATAATAATAATAATAATAATAATAATAATAATAATAATAATAATAAAATAACTTTGGTATTGTAGAAAATAAATGCAATATCCTCTTATACAAATTAAAGCATTTCTGACAGTTCATACGTTGTTACGGAAATCGCGAAACTCTAGTGTCTAATTTTCCAAAACAGATTTTATATTCGTAATCCATATTTGAAATCTACACAGGTTTAGCGCAGCAGCTTAGTTAACAACGATGAAGTGTACCTAAGGCTTTATAAGGCTTTTTACTTTCTCTACCACTTACTTTCAATAGATAAAGAAGGAATTTGTATTTCACCAAAATATGCATATATTTTGAAAAAATCTCGCCACTTAAAATACCTTGTATACGGAAAAATGTTCGCTATGGTTTATTTTATCAATAATGTCTCTAACGATTTTGATTGAAATGCCGTATGCTTATGTTTGTACAACGCTGCATACATGTATGTAGACAATTGTCATCACGTAGAATGGCTTTTTCAGAATTTGTCGTACCCACTATTGGAAAACTACTTCCAGGTGCTCAAATTTGGCGAAGAAAAGTTCTCTTAGGTGTTTCTTCAAAGTTACAAAAAGGTGACATTAGATGGTCCAGGTTGAGAACGTATGGCGTATTGCAATACCTATCTCACTGTCACTCTCCTCCTGGAATTGGTCTCTTCCTCTGTTAATTTCCACTTTTTCCCCGCATCTTCTCATACCTAATTATACATGACTTTCTGATGATCAATGTTACCCAAATACTGATCCTGATAATCAGTATTTCCCTGCGATATTCATCTTGCCTATCACCTTTTTATAGAGCCAACACTGCCTTTCACTATCCTCTATGGCATCTGCCAAATATTGATGTGCCTTAGGGGATGTGCAGTATTGCAATCAGATCGCAACCCACTATTCTATTTTTCACTAAAAGCTATAGTAAAACTTTAGTAATTCTAATTATTTTACAATTCGAATTTTTCCTTTGTTCATTTAAATTTGTTATGTAAGCAGCCCATAACTGCATCTTTGTTCGAATCTAACTCTGTTTAATTAATTAAAATTTATAGAGTGTGGCTGGAATGTGACAGAGAAGGGGAGGGGACTCTACTATGAAAATGGGCAAACTTCTAATTCTAAAACTGAAGTGGTGTACAGTGCTTTTTCTGCTTTCGAGCAGGGAGAGGCATGACATATTTCGACATATCAAAACGCTCACGCATGTCTTAGAAAACATAAGCTCTTGTGCGTCCAACCCTCTATACATGATGTACTGTGTTCCTCTGACGAGAATATGGCTATAAGGAATGTGTTGACATCAACAATTCTAGCGCTATCTGAAAAAGAATACGGCTCTACTTTCAAGATATCAACAAGGCTTAAGGCCTCTTAGAAAACTTATGCTCTTGTGCTATCAATGCTGAATAACCAGTTGCTTTTGTTTGCTTTCCTTGTTACAGATTTTAATAACGTAAACAACTACTTTCGGGCTTGACTATAGAGTTTTTTCTTTCTTACTGGGTAACTTAATAAATCGCTAGAAATCACTTACACGCTGCTCCAAGTAAAACATGCAATACCAACGTTGCGTGATCTTTTTATTGTAGATAGTATTTTCATTTATGACATCATCGTAAACTACCACGTGGTAGTGTTCCCCTTCACTTCTCCGGAGAGCAGAACACCCCGAAAACGTTTTCACGTCAGAGGCCTTCTTAATCGTTCTAAAAACTAATACTCCAACAAATCATAAAGACATTGAAATACTTGGTGAACCTATATTGGAATGAATCGTGACAACATTAAGCTTATAATTCTCTATTGTTGTTACCACCTTGATGTGGTTTTTCGTATTACTGCAAAATACAGGCTGTTGAATTCAGATTATATGTTAAATAGATTGCCTATACCATTTTTAGTTCATATTCTTAGATAATTCGAATACTTTCCTAAGCCCTTCATGTTTGAATTACACAAGTTTAACAGTACCAGTGACTTTATAACGGGAAAAAATGAAATGTAATTCAATGTAATATGGTTCTCCTATATTTGGGCAAAATTAAAGAATGTGGATGCTAAGTACAAATAATAAGTAGCATACACCTTTATTCCAGGAAGAAAGTGCAGATTTTCAAAATTAAGTAAAACTTTTATTGTGTCCCCTTATTTGAAAGCTTCTATAAATCGAATTAAAGGAAAGTGAGCAACAAAATACTACATGTATTTCCTGTACAATTCAAGCAGAATAATCTTATTCAAGTCACAAAAAGCCAGCCATCTCTCAAGTTGTCAGAGTCAGATGTTAAATTAAAGAACTCCCATAAATAAGGATTACAAAAATTAACTACAAATTGTTTGGATCCTAAAAGATCAAAGGGATCAAAACACTAAGAGTATTTCGATATGTATGTTTCTTGAAAAGACTCTGTAATAAAACTGCAAAACAATACATCAGCAATTACCACCGTACCGCGAAAACAAAAGAATGTTCTCTTCCTCACTACAAGAAGAGTTTTAGCAATTACTTTTCCCTCCACTCGCGCATCTTTGGCTTATGGCGCGGAATAATTGGATTATAGAAAGTTACATGGATTAAAAAGGGTTACAAGACAAATTGAAGCTGCCGTCTTTGTAGCCGTAGTGAATAACTTTGTGTGTTCGTGCCAAGTGCGTGCGAACGCCGTCCCAAAGTTCTCCCTCAATTTTCAACTCAATCCTTCTTCCTTCTGCCTTCCCTGTTACTAGAATTTGTGCACAATTTTCACCAAACACGCGAACTTACAATTCTTCCGTAACAATGTGAGTTTTAAGAAAATATGTCTGTCAACAAATAAAATTCCCAACTTTCTTTCGATTAATTGCAAATTTTCATCAAATCCACAGAACAGAAAAAAATACACAAAACGTTAATGATCTATGATTTTACTTTCTCTGCTTACTATAGTAAATATAGGAAGCATCACATTCAACCCAAAAAATCGGTAGCGTGATTTCAGCAGAAATACACGTTTTGACACACACTGAATCAATAAAAGTATTTTTAAAAATAGTTCTGTGTCTGTGAACAGACACAGAAAATATTTCCGCAAATGCTTATTTCGTATAACATTATTTCGAAAATGTTTATTTCGAAGTAGATAGAGGAATAAACTTTTGTAAGGGTGGTTTGTTGAAGGAGACATAGCCAGTAGATCTTTCCGGGTATAATTAACCAGGTCTGCAAAACCCAGCTTCCTTTCACTTGAAAGAATCCTAGTTCAAAAGCGATGTATATGGGCTAATTTGAATATATCTCATTTCTTTTGTATGAGAGAAGAGTTTTTGAAGGAGTAGGTAGAGAAAGTATTTTGATGCAACACATCTGTGTTCTTAATACAACGGCACCACAGGCGAATGAAACTGATAATGCATGCAATGAAATGATATTTGGAAAAGTAATTTGCAGGAAAAAGTTTAGGGTGCCTCCCCGGTATTTTCCAGTTATAAGGACAGAAGAAAACCTAGAAAAAGCCTGCCAGGGAGGTCGATCCTGCAGGGATTTTAACCGCGGACTAATGACCATGTCAAACGTTTTTGAAACATTACCTTTATTTTAGTTTTAATTACTTTATGCTAATATAAAATGCTACATATATCAAACATTTTATTATAGCTGACCTAAAATATTATTTTGAACTTAAGATAATATAGTAAAGAAATAGTCCAGCTATAATTGATTTGTATTAATTAATGTACTAGGAAATATTGCTTTGTATATATGTTACGAAATACTTCAATTTCATCCTTGAAATGGAAAATGGAAACCTTAGCTATGGAAAATATATTATGCAAATAACTTCAAAATATTTTAACAATTACATAATAGTGTCTAATTGCTTTTAATCTCAATCTCTCCTCAAAAATTTTAATTAAAAACCGTGGGAAGTAGAGCATTTTGAATAGTGAGAAACGCTGATGAAAACGTACTGAGAAAAATGTACTTAAAGCTGTAATAATGTACTTTACTAAATAGCACTTAGGACGTATGTCAATTCAATGGCCGTATGGCGCTTTAAAATTCGGATATTAAGAAAAGTATAGTATGAAAGTACAAGGATTAAGGATAATGTCGAGAAAAGCTCTATATTTTCGTTATTTCGTCAACTTTTACCAATATATTCTCATATACGACAGTAGCTTTATCATAGTAAACTTCAAGAAAAGCTCACAGAAGGGAGCAGTGTGAGTTGAGGTTAAATAGTCTTAAACATGCTCTGGTATGAAGCAATAACGAGAAGCGCTATAACAACTAACTGCGAAAAAAGAAAGAACGAAAATGGTGAAGGCTTGCTTGCCACATGCCGGCTTCAAATAAAATACTACAATTCTCTCGTCTTTTCTAAAGATCGAGATTAATTTTAAATCTCCTTGACCATCATATTAGAATCTATCAAACGTTATAACGCGAGCTTGCACGCGATGTATATTAAGAGAACGCTTTTATATTTTTATGGGTTGCCCAACCAAAGCAGAGCCGTATCAGCAGCAAATTGTACACTCGAGTGGATGGAATGGTGCCGTGCTCAGTTGCATATGTTGGTAAGGAAATATTAAACCGCCTCTTTCACGCCCAGCTCCCTTCCCCATACCTGATTCTAGCACTCTATTTAATGTTTGTCTTACTCCCCCTCTTTCCCATCGCTCCTGAGCCTGAAACCGACTGTGTTCGTTTGTTAATGTTTAGGTGCCACACATTTGATATAAAACCAATACAAGAGAAACTCATTCAGGGGTTGGTGTGGACCGTCGTTGCGAAGCATGCCTTCCAAACAATCAGGTGAAATGCTCATGTACTCCTCCCCTTTTGCCGTTCACCTAGGCCTGGCCTTCGCTCATAGGCTAATGAGTGTGTTTCGGACTTAAATTCAAACCAATAAGAGATATGCTCACTTAGGGCTGATGCGGAACACAGATAATAAAGAAAAAATTGAATAAAGAAAAATGGGGAACCAGAGGCTTTGACACGTTACCTAATACTGTTTCTCCCTTTCTCTGAAAAAAAGAATCTGATTTGTTACATAACTTTCTCTACTCTCTGTCGTTTATTAGTGGGTATACAAGTTAGTCTTACGAAAGATTGTTTTTGTATCTTCTTCATTTTAATCGAAATAAATCTTTGCAGAAATAGCGTATTTTACATTTCGTTAAGGTACAAAGGGAATAGAAATACCCAAATGGTTATAAACTGGGCTTTATATGCTGGCCATAAAATCCAAAACTCTTTCCATTCAATGACGAGAAACAACTGGAAATTGACGGGACTTAATTGAACAAATCAAAGCATTAATAACGCTTATCTCAGAAATGGCGGATGCCACAAAAAATTGAAATAATCTGTGTGTTCTAAAGAAACTATATTTTTTTTATGTAGTGCGTTTTCGTCTATTGACGTATTTATACGTGCCTTTCAAACTTTCTTCCGAATGAAGAGGACTTCGCAGACTATTCTCTGAAAATTCAAGACATACATTTCATTTTACTTGTATATATCTTTAATATATGCTATTTTAATCAAAATCATTTGAGCCATTTTTGAGAAAACCAAATTTGCGAAAAATGTTCTATGTAAAGGGTAGTTTGGGGTGGAATTTTCTTGGAAATCTTCGTGTTGCATCTTTGAAAGGTACTAAACCTAAATATCAAGTTTTATAATTATGCGACATCTTGCTTTTGAGTTAGGCTGTTCACAGACAGACAAACATACACACATACACCGGCTCTTTCCTAAAATGTTTTTTGGGGGGATTCAGGGGGCTTCAATGCGAGTATAATCTGGTATTTAACTTTTAGGTGGAATGCATTACATTCTGTACCTACTAGGTAGTAAAGGAGAACGTAAAAATCATATTGAGGCTTAAAAACTTTCAAATTGACTTTAACAAAAGAGTTATTGTCATTATTTCATTACGAACTTATGTATGAACTCTAAACGCTGTTTTTAAATCCTAGCTTATTCATACCATACTGTCACGCTACGCTTCTGATTATAATAAAGGCAAGTTTACACCATTACTGCTATTTCTATGCTTATTGTGAGAGAGGCAGTGAGTGTGAATGCGGCCCGCGTGTGAACGAGTGCGCTTTTAGCATACGTTAGCCGCATAGGCATCATATGGTGCGTGAACATGGAATGAATGGCCTGCGTGCTGGAATAAGAGAGAAGGGTAACACGTGTCTGGTAAATAATGGAACACTATAAGCGGGAAACACCAGATTTAACGACGGAAAATTATATTAATTATGTATCTGTAAATGCGACTACGGTAATTATAACAGGAAAAGACTTCAGTGGGATTAAAGCTGTTACCAACGTAATTTTTCCATTAGGCATTAAGGGAGAAAATATTAATGCATGTTTATGAGCCTTTCAGTATATTTTAACTGTAACTCCAACAGGAAAAACAATGGTTAGCTAGTGGTAATGAAAATATAAAACTCGACATGAGACACATATGAGCGCCGGGGTAGCTCAGTGGTTTCGTATCCGACTCTCGTACTGAGTGGTTCGATTCCCGCTCTGGGGTGGCGATTTTAAGTCCACGCCCTCACTCTGACTTGTTCATGTGAAGAATCCTAAAGCCCAACGTGGTTCAGAGTTCACGTAAAAGCTGTAGGTCCTCTCATTTCACCTACCCTACCATCGAGGCAATGGATTCCGCCCGCTGGGTACCTTCACCTCAGAAATGGGTGCAATCATCACTTGTGGAATGAGGTATCCCTGAAGGTCATAGGCCATATGGAGAGCAGTGGAAATAATGACGATACACATTTTCTTATGTAAAGAGTTAAAACCCAAATAATTTTCTTCCTAGAAAAGAGTACTAAGAGTAAGTTTTCTTTACAAGTTCGTAGGTTTATGAACAGTCTCTTATCAGCTCATATATGGAGTTGATTGCCTGATGCATAGGCATTGTTTTGATACTGATTTAGCGGTTAGAATCAGTATGTGCTGATTCTGATAGCCTTTTTCTTAATTTCACGTTAGCATATTCTCCTTATCATCCATGTTTCTCACCAGCTCTGGGTAGGCTAATCGATTATTGGTTTGAATTAAAGTCCAACACACATACGTTAGCCTCACAGGCCTAGGTGAGCGGCAAAGAAGTACGGAAACATTTCACTGAGTGGTAGGAAGTCATGCTTTGCAACGATTGTCCACACCAGCCACTGAATGAGTCCGTATCGTTTTGGTTTGATGTCAAACAATAAGCTATAACACAGGTCCGTTTCAGGAAAAGGGAGGAGTAACACAAAAATAAATGGAGTACTAGAATCAGGTAAGGGGTGGCGATTTAGTGTTTCCTTACCAACATAAAACATTATACATAATATCGGCATGATTCCATGCACTCGATTGACGCGGTCAGGAATTTGTGGAAACTCTAGAATGCAATACGTGGACGCAGTCCGTTTGTTGAAGCTCTTTACCGGTCAAATGTGAAGTAGATAGTTTTTACCCACACGCTTTGGCCGTCAATTGGAAGTTGTTATTTTGTTGTATTATTATTTGCTCCAAATGTACTTTCCGGTAGTCTTTGCCCCCCCCCCAAATTTTTTAAAAAATATTAACTTTGTAATTTTGACTGTTTATTTAAATATTATATATTTATGTTTGCCTCGGATTTCTTTGCAGGGAGTAGTGCGGTTAAGAATGTAGGCTTACACAGATTATTATTTTAATTCACTCCTTTGTATTAATTCTTGGCACGATTTAAATAACACTTCAGATATAGAGAGCTGTGAGATTCTTCTATTAATTACTTGCACTTTTTAACACGTAAACTATTTTCGTCTCACACGAATACGTATTAAATTTCCCGTGTACGCATCTCGTATCTGGTTAGGAACACTGTCTACAACCAACGCGTCCAGTTATGAGCGCTGTCTAAAAGCAACTGGCTTGATTTCTACCGCCTAAATTTGTAAATTTCTGTATTTCAAGTTTCTGATTGGCTATTCCTAATTCAATAGAATACTTTTAAGAACTTAAACTTTTTTCTGGTTATTGATTGGCTATTTTATAAACTGTCACAAAAATTACATTATTTTTGCTCCAAGAATGACTAATAGCATTATCACAGTTTTTTACTGATTATTGCCTCAAGGTTACCTCATTGTTAGCAACTTTTAACCTATTATTCTCACAGCTCCTACATTATTAAATTACGTAACACATTCAGCTAACATTATTGCATGTATACAATAATATAAACATGTACAATGACTGTAATATACACTTTTTATATATTGTTACATACACATATTGCTTTAAGGTGGGTTGTTATTATATTTTTATTATATAATTTGACTAAAATCATTTAAGTGTTAAAAATACTGCCTCAAATGACTCCAATGTGCATGCTCAAACTGTCAGGAACTGTTTTTGAAACAAAGCATGAAGCAGATGTATTTGTCGCGATGATGCGACAATTTGAAGCAGTATTTATGATGCCGCGATGGTGCAACAGTTTGGTACAGGAATGTAGTCGCCAGCTTTGCCCGTTGTCTCCAATATCTGCTGTTGATTCTGCTACTGGATGCTCCAATGGTAGAGCTAGGAGTATTTTCCCTCAGGGTATGCGTGGATGTATTGCGTAGGACAACGCCAGTTTAAATTGGCTGAGAAATTTCTTGTGATCTAATATTTGAGTTCTTGAAGTGAGTTGCTCAACGTTTGAAACAAAGGAATGTTTGTATAATAATTCAAGTGTTAATTGAATTTAGCATTCAATTAACACTTGAATTATTATACCTGCTAACTTCTGCAGGATAATTTTTACGATTTGAAATAAATTTTTCCGCAATTCGTTTATTTCAAGAAACTAGACGCGTAACTCGCTGTGAGTCGTTAAAATTTTGACCGGCAAGATCCCTTATGCTAGACACTCATACAAGCGCGTCACTGGACGCTTAAAATATCACACGAGCGAGTACCAGAGAAGACAGTAACTAATGTGTGCACAATTGTGTGCACCAACGTCAATGCATACGTCCAAGTACCAGAGAAAAGCGTACCCCGGATCTAGGTGCATGAACATTTTTTAACTTTAGCTCCGCTTACTTTAGAATTACTCCCACTAACATTCTACTTTATACGCTGTCAAATCTCAAAAATCTTAGTATACGAATGTGACACTGTTAATTGGGGCTTAGCTAAAATCCTCAGAATTTAAGAGCCTTTCTCTTTTCCAGAATTTCTGCCTACATGACTGTGTAATTTACTGAACTTAAATCTCAGCTGCCTTTCCAAAAATTCTTAAGCTATTTTCTTCTCTATTCAGCTAATACTAATTGCTCTGGCTAACCTGGCTCTTAATTACCCTTATCTTTCCAGACAAACACTGAAACTTGTTACATTATACGCTGATTTAATATACGAAAATTGCTTATTGCAATTATTTTTTAACTTAGTATCATTTCTTTATTTGATCATTTATATATTCCCGTCAATAATTACAATATCAAGCCATAAAGAGGATGAATTGTGTTCAACGTAACATCAGCACCTAGTCATCCTACATTCATAATTAACAATTTTATTTTCCTCCGGAATTAGAGACCGTAGGCCAAGTCCAAAACTTTTAATTTTCAAGCTTGGAAGGTGCTTCGAGAGCGCTAGATTCTTCACATCCACCAAACTGGTCCTTTCTTCTTTGAATATTGTTATCAGTTCATTACGGTTTCCCTTAATGGGAACATTGTGGAATCTGTATATTATTAAATAGTTGTGGGAGCAGTGAGGAGGTCCCAAGGTTTTAAATCGGATCCATTGTGCTTATCTAAACGTTTTTCCATCGTTTGTATAATTCTTTCATCGTTAAAACATGTTTTAAGACTACATTCCAGAATTTCTAAGATTGTCAAAGAAGATTAAGGAGGTGAGATATAAATCATTCGTCACTATCTTACTTCCATTTCGGTAAATAACAAGAGATTTTTCGCCTTGGAGTTTACAAAATCACAAGCGGGGTGGATTTCAGCATGAAAGTCTTCTAGTTCAATGTAAAATATCTTCCAAGAGTTGAAGAAATTGAAACTCCTAAATGGGAGGTCCACGGTTCAAAACCTGCCGGGATCGTCCTCCCTAACTGAGGCTTTCCGGGTTTTCCTCAGTTCTCATAATTGGCAAATACCGGAGAGGTACACTAAATTTATTGCTGGAATGTTTCCTTCCTAAAATTCCCTTCCCAAATATCGTTTCATTGATGTATCATCAGTGTACCCAGCTGTGGTGTTTGTAGTAGTATTTATGTTGTATTTATTTAACATTATTGTAGCCCCACGTTGTGGTAGCCAATTTGTAACGGTATTACTTATAATGTTATTACTTGTGATGTTTGTGTATGTGTGTTTACTTCATGTGAAGCCATCTTGTAACGTCATTCATTTATTCGGTTTGTAGCTCCATCTGGTGTTAGCAATTTGCGGCAGTATTAGTGTTCGAAAGAATGCGACTGTTATTTGATTTAATTTTTGTTTACTGTCCTCCGGCTAGCTATTATTTCTCGGTCGAACATGTCTCTTGATCAAGGTGTGTAAACGGAAAGGAATCTTTTATCCAAATATAACACTGATGAAGAAATTTGTTTTACACATTTATTGTCGAACACGTTAACTATCACATTTATACATTGATCTTAACACTCGCCAAACTGAAACTCTTATAATAACTTCTTACTGATCACTCTTAATTTGTGTACTTCAACGTTTTGTATAATTAACCTTACAACACTTTAGATTATTCATAATTCTGCTGCGCGTAACTTGTGAATCGATACCCGACGTTTGCCGTACAAATACTTTCGACGAATTGACTGACTGAAGACGACGTGTAGTGTACACAGATTTTTGATGAACTGGCCGACTGACGGACTTTACCTCTAACCTAGCCTCTATTTATACTCCCACTCCCCGATATGCCTAAAGATTATAACTGAACTGCAATTGGCTAATAAAACGCGCCAACATTACGTAACTTCCTCGTTTCCAATAATGATAAACAGCTCACCCCCTCGCTGCATTATTGCGCGCTATTATTGTCAGTTTCAGTAAGGCCGTATAACCTTACTTCTCAACAATAATTACAGTCAAGAAACATCTCAAATCAATGTCACATAAAAATGGATATTCATATTACAATCATTATTTACATTTAAGTAATTTGTGATACAAATTACTGCATCATGTTGCATGTATGTAACAAGAACGGGCGTTAAACTACCTAAACACACTCATAAGCACTATGGAAGGTTAAACGAAATTAATTAAATGGTCATTCGAGTTTTAAGGGACATTAGTGCAACGCAGGGTAAGCCAGTGAGTAAATCATAGAGCAAAATGGTACCTATTTTCCAAATGTAAAATTAATAATAATAATAATAATAATAATAATAATAATAATAATAATAATAATAAAGGCAGTAAACTTCAGACCTGATAACACTCGATAATTTGTTCATTATTTATTTCAAAACGATAGAAACACTAAGAGCCAACTATAACTCAAAGCCTACTAGATTTGCATAAAGAAATGAATTGATTTAGCAAAATAAATAAGTGGAAATGCGGAAGGAAATTTTATTTCATGTTCTACCGATGTTGTGGGATAGCCCACGGTCCTTTTGGCGCTAAAGTCTTCGAAAAGAAAACGTTCAAACGCTTGAATTTCCATAAGTAGTGCTAGAATAAAGAGTCAGCATCCAGAGAAAAAGAAGCTCCCTTGAGTGTATTTCTCTTTTAGCCCCCAGGTCGCAAGATTCAGAGGGCTAAGCGTTCCGGCGGTTTCTAACGCTTGCCAAGAGAACGCACCGCTCAGAGCAAATATTGAACTCCTTCCATGTCTCTGTGGAGCTCATCAACTTTTAGCGTAATGTGCGGGTATCTTTTACGTTGCAAAGTATCACATTTTCTCAGAAATTCACACTCTGCCTGAAGACACCTAAATGAAGGGTAAATTTATCTTTCAGTGAACCATTTTTTTATGGAAAGGAATGAAGATAAGGAGTTGCTGGATTGTTGAGAAGGCAGATTACCTGAGGTAATAAGAATTTTCCCTATCCCTGTTGCATCATTATGAAAAATGACTTAAGCGATTGAAACATTTAGTGGCAGCTTGATTGACTTTATAAATACATAGTTATACAGGGTGCCAAATAATTTGCGTACGTTGCAACACATTACCCATGATTCAACTCTTTCTTACAAGTTGCAGTAAAACAAAGAAGATAGATTACTAATCAACCGATAATCAGAAATAAGAATGTAAATAAGTTGCATAGTTCTCTAAATTTATTTGGTAACTAATTCAACACATTTTAACCTAAGCATATCAGTGGGAAAATTATGATAAAGGCGATTAGTATAGTAATAAATATTTATATGTATTTATTGAACAAAAATGCTTATAACATTATATAGTAAGTAAATTTACACAAAATATTTGCGTGAAAGGGGTTTTTATCACTAAATAAAATAGATTTTTATATAATTCTTTTCTTTTTGTAAGCCTTCTACTCCGTTCCGGATCTACATTATCGGAATTATTCTTTGACTGGTCTTCCTTCACATCTGTCTGCGGGTTTGTATTGGAGGGCTATTTTAAGATGTCGTTACCTGTCATATTGGCTATCGGCATTGTTTCTTTTCTGGTTTTCTAGTCATTTTCTTTAGACATCATAATTGTATCACTTAAATATTGAAATTTGTTTTCTATATCAATGTCGTACTTACAGGATATTTCGCTTCCAAAATAATCAAACTGCTATACCTGCTATATTAATTTAACATTGTCTACCAATTACACTTTCCCTAGCAGTTACTTATAGTAGGTAGAGGAGGTGTTGTATTCCATCCAATAAAATTATTATATTTCACCGAAAACACATATTTTCAGGTCCCTAATTTCGAGAAAAGATTTTTAGAAAAAGCCCATGTATGTGTGTGTTTGTGTGAATAGCATAACCCATGAACGAAAATTCTAATAGATACCAAGCTTTATATTTAAATTCAGCATCTTCTAAGGATGCAGCATGAAGATTTTAAGGAAAATCCTCCTACCCAAAACCACACTTTACGTGGAAAATGTTCCGTCATTTTTTATTTTCTCAAAAATGAGTTAACGGTTTCTATTAGAATACTATATGTTCAAGATATGTGCATGATAGAGAAAATATACACCTTGAATTTTGTAATGAATTTTGTATAATTTTGTATATCTGATAAGCCATTAAGGATGGACAAAATCTTATTACGCAAAAAAGTTGATCCCCTTAAAAAAACACGGCTTATATGATATAAAATGCTTGCTATCATTTAACATTTCCGAAGTAGTCGTTGTTACTGGTTTGAATTTTCAAACACTTTATACTTATTTGAAGTGTTAAGTCGTCATTCGTTTATTTCTCGTGATCATGCAAAGAGTGAGTTTTAAAACCAGCATTTACGCAGCCACATTTTAAAGATAGGCCTATCAGTTCAGCCTCCTGCATCCCTGTACCTACAAGAAATTGTGAAGTGAAAGCCTTTCTCGATTAACAGTAAGCGATAGAAATATAATCCCATGTAAGAATAGTTTGTAGAAGAATAGGCACAAAAGTCATGTGCATGTAATGCATCAAATTTTTACTTTCTCACTTGGTTTCACAAGCTTACTGAACATAAATACAACATTACACCTATTAAATTTTAATACCTATTAAGACCTCAAAATGTAGCTTTTATACAGGTTTTGGAAGCAATACCTAGTAGAGAGAGAGAAAGAGAGAGAGATTGACTTAATAATCGGTTAAACTACGAACCCGGGACTTAAAGTGCTTATAACATTGACCGAGCGGGATGGCTCAAACAATAACGTCTCTGGCCTGCATTCATGAGGTCGCGGGTTCGATCCCAGCCGACCTACAACACAGCTTTCGTTATTTACCCGGGTCGACAAGCGAAAGCTGGGTTTGTTCATCTTCTACCACGACCCTCTTCCCTCTCATTTCCCGTACCCATCATCCTCCATGTTATCAGGTTCAGGCGGGTTGTTGGGCGGTTTGCGGCTGGACGATGCTATGCATTCTGTAAAGGCTACCTCCCTGGCGAGCTGAGGTACTGCTCATTTACGCATCTCTTCCCACTGCTGGATTTTCGAAGGCTTCTGGGCACGACCGGGCGGCGTTGGATGCGTTCAATCTGGAAACATTAGCAACCCCATCTGTGCTTACGCCCGTCGTCATCCGGATCTGATCACCCTTGGGTCTCTACACGCATTCCTCCCTCTTGAGGGTCACAGGTACAAGCACAAGGGGCCGAATGGCCTGCATGCGGTGCTCTCGTTCGTACGTCATCCTTTTGCTTACGGTATTGCAAGTCGCTATTGGGTTATGTCATCTCAAAATGAATTTGAGACCTTCTTGTGGTTTAACGGGAAAAACGTCAGATAGGGAACTTAATGTCGTGCCGCATGTTGCCATGGTAGCCCAGTTGATTAGAGCAACCGGACAAAAACTGGAAGATCTGTTATTCAGATCCTGTCTATGGCATTGAATTTTTCAGTCTGGTTCTACATTTCCAATCTTGTCCTACCACGGCTTGTTGAATGAACAGTTAATAACTTCAGCAATAATTTGTAGAAGAGTGAGTAAAGAAAACCATGCGAGTACAACACAACGGATTTTTTTCCATTATGGAAATGATGTTATGTAAGAGTTTATTCATTAGTTTATTTGTCGTAAAGGTCTTTTTATAAGTATTAATAATTTTAATTACTGCAATTAAAGTTAAAATAGGTATGACACAATTAAGATTTTAATTATATTAATGAGTTGGTCATTAATTAAATTGCTGATACCGATTCCGCCATTTAGACATCACTATAGATAATTAATAGAGTGAGACAATATGTAACATTAAGAGCCTAACGGCCAATTGCTTAAAACTTACCGGTTCACGTAATGGTTATTTATTGTACCTATTGTCCGTTTTAAAGCGCTCAATTATGCATTTATTCATTTTCGTTGCATATTAGTGTTGCGTAATTTGTCTTCTGATATGATGACCTAAGTTCTTGGTAATAACTGTATGCAAAGAATTCGCCTGTGCTTAGTAATATCTTTATAAACAACACATCAAACATAAATTACTAACCACCTAAAACTTGGTAGGGAAAAGACGCAAAGGGTTCTCACTAATGTGTGCTGTTTTACTCTAAACATAAGAGAGATGCAGAAGCATACTTTTCATAGCGTTACGTTATGAATCATAGAGCAGTGAGCTGCAATTACGAAATGTTATAGTGAACTTAAAAATAAGAACAACTTCAATTGAATTTTGTTAAGAATAATGAAAAGGTATTCCAAAAGAATATTTTGAGGAATACATTTCAGTTAAAAAGTTAAAAATGTACTTTTTATTTTAATTCTGTAAACGCTGAATTCTATCATCGCCTGAATAAGGTGGCTACGATCTTTCCTACTCTTACTGCATTACACTACATTATATTATCATTTTAGAGCGTGGTTGAATCGCGAACTTTCTTCCAATTCATTTGCTCCTACCTTAAGTAAGGTAGAGAAAACTATCAGCACTGTAGCATTTCTAATACAACCTGTGCTACCTTTATTCTATCACGTAGTAGCGTAGGAGACCTAAACCCTCGGATCGTTTCACACACAGGGATGAAGTTTTGGTACTTACGGAAATTACAACAGTCATAATAAAATGAGGCAAAATAATAATGCATTAATTTATTAAATTAAGTAATAACAACAATAAATTGTAATTAAACCGTAGAGGGTTAAATAATATTCTTGATGTTATTTAGGTTGGTAACGCCAGTCCAAAAATATGTGACTTAAATAGGGACGTTCCTAGTATGCCGAACATAACTGCAATCAAAATTTGAGGCAGTATTTTTAACACTTAAATGATATCAGTCTAATTATATAATATATAAATTCAATAACAGCCTGCCTTAAAGCAAAATGTGTATAATATAATATATAAAATATATGTAACAGTCATAGTAATATGTTTATATTATTGTGTACATGTATAATAATGTTATGTGAATGTATTACGTAATTTAATAATGTAGAAGCTGTGAGAATAGAGGCCAAAAGTTGCTAACAATGAGGTAACAATGAGGTAACCTTGAGGAAGTAATGAATTGGAAAGTTTAATAATGCCACTAGTAATTCTAGGAGCAATAATAATGTAATATTTAAACCAGTTTATAAATAGCCAATCAACAACTAGAAAAACCTTAAGTTAAATAAAAGTATTATATTGGAGTAGGATTAGCCAATCAGTGGCTTGAAATAGAAAAATTTGCAAATTCAAGCGGTAAACGCCAGTTGCTAGAAGGCAACGTTCCTGAGCAGTTCATTCGCTCGGTACGTATCCAGTGTGAGACGAAAATTCATTACGGCGAGAATATTATAACGTTTACGTGTTTAAAAGTGCAATTAATAAATAATCTCACAGCTCTCTATATACGTAAAGTGTTATTTAATCGTGTGAAGCATTAATAAAAGGAGTGAAGTAAAAATTATGATTTGTGTAAGCCTACATTCTTTAGCCGCATCACCCCCTTCAAAGAAATATGTGTTTCTACAAATTAATACTGACGCAGCCGAGGCAAACAAAAATATATATAATATCTAAAGAAACATTAAAATACAAAGCTAATTCCTAAACATTGGGGCGAAGGTTACCGGAAACCTTGTATCGCACGTGGTTGCAACTACTTAAAGTTCGGCTCCCCAACAACGAAACAATACTTCTTCAAAGTTGCTTCCATACGGGGCAATAACAATAATTTCTGAAATTAATGTGATTAATAGTTCAAAATTGCAAATAGCTATGTAAGAAATTAATCGAATACCCAGATAATTATGTTAGAAAGGATAGTCCAAAAATAATCACAAAAAAATGTGTACAGAAAACGTTCTTGCTTGAACAAAAGTAAATATATTAAAGAACATCACTGAACATATAAGGATTTAAAAACATGTACAAAGGAAAATAGTCACAATTAATATTAGCACGTGGCAAGCTATAAAATATAGAGCAACCATTTATATATATGTACGACAATCTGAATGAAATCACTGCAGCTAGCAGATAAAGAAATTGCTTCAATCCGTACCAGCTTCAAACATTATTAACATTCCTTACTTAAACTCTATTAATACGATTATCTTGCAAGTACTAAATGCACACTTCAAGAGTGTAATTCTAAAGAAAATTTAGCTAACCGCACATCATATTAAATTTAGAAAATACTTTATAAAACCTAAATGTGCTTAATAAGAGCATAACCCAAATAGGAACAAAGTAATTTAATGCATACATTACTAAAATTGGCGATTCATATAGTCAAGAATTATCTGTCCTTAATATTCTTAAACCTGTTACCGGCAATAAGCCGAGAGACCATAGGAGAGGCAACGATGTTGCTCGCCTCGTGGTTGAAATCCAAGTTTTGTGTCTGCCAGCTGAGGCCTGCCACACAAAGGCAAGAGCACAGCCAGCCAGCATCAACTCGATAAGGTGGCATGAGTCGCTGGGTGAACTTGATAAACCCAAACTTCCTCAGCAAATCTCGCCAGGTAAACTTAACAAACACAAATTTCCTCAATGTAGTGCGAAGAGAAAGCAGGCTTGACAACAGATGTAACTATACATAAATATACGTAACTTGGACACTTCGTTACAATATCACAATCACTGTTCTACGTAGGACTTATCATATTTCACCCTTGTTTAAGTTCATTACAGAACCTATGATTTCCATGTTCTCAATTAATAGCTTGTGTGCATTGGCCTGACTTAAAATAAACATTATTTTGCTTATAAATAAATTAAGCAATGGTATATTACTATACAAGTGCATCTTTGCAGAACGGGGAACAAATTTGAAAATACGAGACTTAATTCTGAGTTTCACAAAGCATTTAACGCATGTGTGTTGGTGAATAATAGAAACGTTTACGCTAAAATAAAGTGAATTAGTCAGCTGTTGAAACGGAATATCAAGGTCAATCACACTAGCCTCTGCGAACTGGAGATTCATTGCTCACGCCTGGTAGAGCTGGCCAAACTAGTTAACAACTGACAGTACTATTTGCACCGGAAAGTACAATATTTAAGTAGTGCATGGATTAAATGGTAAGTAAACAAATAAACGGAAGTAAAGACGTAAGATTTAAATGGTAAACTTCAACTATCAAATATATTATATTGCATATCAGCAACAATAAATATCCATATCAATAGCTGAAGGATTAAATATATCGTATAAATATTTGCGATGAAAATGCAAAAGGCACAGAGTGCAGGAATTTCAAACTCCCACGCACGATAGCACGAGGGAAGCGGATAAAGAAATACTGTTGTCGAAAAAATATATACTCATAATCGTTAAAAGCCTCAGGTTTTTTAAAGAACTGGGAGGATTAATATGTATCGGACTAAACGTAAGATATATCTGCGACACCTTGAAAAAGCGCCGCAGAGGATATGTATTGCATTGTACAGACAAAACGGATCTTGTCTAACGTACATACTGAAGAAAAATGTAAGAAGAGGGTTATACTTTAGCATGCCACAACACATTTAATTTTTCAGGAAACTTGTATGCACAGCCTCTTACCGTGAAAACCGATAAACAGGAGTGTTTATGTTCAAATTACCGTGAAAAAAACCCTATTTCCACCTAGTTTGGATGCACATTGTGGCGCAATTTAATATCGATCTCGTGAGTATAAATGCTAGACATAGAGTTTACAAAGTGGCGTATGAGTTCACAACTACATGCGACCATATCACGCAAACTTAAAACTTAATGTGCATATAATAAGCGTATCTTAACAACAAAAGTGCCTCACGACAGAGTGCTATCGCTGTGTTCATGTAGGGTAATTGCTGGCTGCAAGAAGCCTTCCTGTACTGAAATTGAAAAGGTCTTAGCACCCGTTGTTTAAACAAGCTACAAGGTACATGCTCAGTTGCTGGGTCATTTTAATTCGAGTAATTATTAGTGAGACCGCTATTATAAGAGATGTTTTGATTAACCTTGCGCATTTGTATTTAAATACTATATTTAATGCCTGCCGGCAAGAGGTAAAATCAATGCAAAGACCAAAATCTCTTATGTGTACATTCCCAACACTCTTCAACCCACAATCGTTTATTACTTTCTCTACTACGTAACTGTAGGTAGGGAAGGTATTGCATTTTCCCAAAAATTCAATACCGATATTTCACATGTTTGAGTACACTTAATATAAAAAGAGCATTTTTAAAATAGGTCCTTGTGTGTTTGTGAACAGCATAACTCAAAAATGAAAAGTCAGATCAACACCAAACTTGGTATTTAAGTTCAGTAACTTCAAAGGATGCGACACGAAGATTTTCAACAAAACCACTCACTCTATACGGTTTACATGGAAGACTATTCGAAATTTTTCATTTTCTAAAAAGTGGCTATAACGATTTTCATTAAAATATCATATATTAAAGATATTTACATATTAAATAAAATGTATATATTGAATTTTCTGGGAATAGTCCATGAAGTCCTCTTCATTCGGAAGGAGTTATGTATAATCTTGTATAATTGGTAAACGTTAAGCGAGACAAAACTGCGGCAGTAACTCCCTAGTCCGTAGTTGTTTTGGTTATTTGTAATGCCCGTAGCTCGCGGCTTACCTTTCTGCAGCCTCCGCGAAGACTCTGGATGTTTGAAGGATGCTGATTCTCTTCCTCTTTTTTTATCCTCGGCTAGCTGAAGTTATTGCTGAAATATATCAGAGCATGGACTTTTTCTTGGTAAAGGAAACGTAGATCTCGGGTGTGGTAAAGGAGAGAAAATAGACGTGCTTTAGTTACAAAAAGACGACATTACTGTTCTGTGGTACACAACACTAATATTGTCGCCATTAGAACACTGTCCACTGCTGTTGAAACACGGCGCTGATACGACGCGAAGTTTATATACTTAGTAGATCTCTTTACACGTAGCGATTCTTATGTGTGTGGCGAAAACTGTCTTAATTCACTTTTGGCGCGACATCTCTCAAATATCCAGCAGCATCTCTCCCTGCCTGTAGTTTAGAAAATGATCCCCGATTTTGAACTTAGCAGATCTATTTATAGTCGTAGGCTTCTTGGGCTGCTTCATTCCCTATTGGAGCATTTTTAGCGCCACTCAACGCGCCTAACTATTTCATATAAATTTACAGGAATCTCATTGGTTCAATTTTAACATAAATCGCGGCTTTTCCTAATTTTACCGTTAAGCTTGTTGTCTCCCTCACTTCGGTCAAGGCGAATTATCGCACAAAAGCACAATAGCTAGACACCCTCGCTGTATGAACAATGCCCCGGCTTCCAGAGAGACATCGTAAAACTAAACTTGTTGCCTTCGGAGACACTATTCCTGCAGCTAACATATCTCGTCGTGGACAGTATTTTCACATAGCGCTTAAATTATTTACATTAAACACTTTACTACTCCTCTAATATTGGTAACTAAATACAAACTTATCGTTAAATCACCCTTCTCAAGCTACATCAGCAGTAAAACAAGCAATATCTCGAAAATGGTTCACTCAATACAAAAAATGTATATGACATAGATTTGTATTTTAACGCCATCTACCTTTTTGTGTAGTAAAATTTTGTCTATCTCTTATGGTTTACCAGTTATGCAAAAGTCGTTCACAATGAAGAATACTTTTGTAGACATTCCCAGAATATTCGAGATATACATTTCATTTGTCATGAAAATATGTTAAACATATAATATTTTAATCAAAATCGTTAGAGCCATTTTTGAGAAAATTAAAATTTTCGAAAAATGTTCCATGTAAAAGGTAATCTGGGGTGGGGGGATTTTCTTGAAAACCTTATTGTCGCATTTCTGGAAGATACTGAACCTAAATACCAAGTTTGGTGTTTATCCGACTGTTCGTTTCTGAGTTATGCTGTTCACAGACAGACACACACACGGACATGTTTCTAAAAATGCTTTTTTTTGGATTCAGGGGTCTCAAAACATGTATTTCAGGTGAAATCTCGGTATCAAATTTTTGGGTGGAATACAATACTTCCCCTACTTACTATACGTAATAGAGTACATTTTATTTGTCATATAAATATCAATAAAATATGGTGTTTTAATCAAACTCATAAGAGCCATTTTGAGAAAATAAAAATAATGAAAGGTTTTACATGTATAGGGCATCTTCGTGTCGCATCCTTGAAAGACGGTGAACTTAGAAAATAAGTTTGGCAATTAAGGTTAACCTTTTTGAGTTTTGCTGTTCACAAACCACCCCTCCACACACACACACACACACACACACACACACAACACACACACAAGGGAGTCTTTTTCTAAAAATTCTTGTTTTAGACTCAAACCATATATTTCCAATAAAAGCTCGGTATCGAATTTTGTGGTGAAATGCAATACTTCCTCTGCCTACTATCTATGGGTAAGTAATAGAGAAATTAAAAGTATCCGTATGACGTGTTAAAGTCACATGAGCTTTTACTTTCTCTAGCATTTACTTATAGTACAAAGAGTAAACAGTGCATTCCATCCAAAAATTTGATCTCGAGACCACCGAAAATTTGTTTTGAGGTTACACGAAAAAAATCGTTTTCGGAGAACATCCACATGCATGTGAGTGTGTGTGTATGTGTGTGTGTGTGTGTGTGTGTGTGTGTGTGTGGACAGTATAAAAAAACCAAAAATCTGATGAATTCCAAACTTCGTTCAGCATATTCCAAGAATGAGAAATACAGACTTTTTAACTATTCCCCTATCCCAAACCACCCAATATATGAAGAACCTGTCCTTATTTTCGATTTTCATCAAAATACTATATGTTTAAAACTATGTCCAATAAAATGCACATATAACGTGAAGTCCTTTTATCTATGAAGTAATTTGTATACTTTTGCATTAAATATAAACCATAAAAGAGAATCAAAAAGTTACGTTGCAAAAATTGAGATCTCCTTAAAATATAACATTTATGTTAAATAACTTTCGGGGCCATTAACATTTTCTGAGATATTTCTTGGCCATTGGTTTCAATTTTCCAAATTTTTATCATACGTTTTTGAAGTACTAAATCAGCATTCATTTGTTTTTCACGACGTCATGCAAAGAGATTGCAGTTTCAAAGCCAGCATAGATGTAAGAATAAACTACAGCAGATAGAATAAGCTATTTGAATATAATGGGTTAAATTTGTTAGAGTTTATTTTTATTTATTTTTAACATGAAATGCATTCGCATTCACTCTCAAATGCATACTTACAGGTTCTGCGGAGCATAGGGAAGAATTCTAATTAAGGAAAAACTCCTCCGTCGTAGCCGACAATTTAGCCCAGTACCTTCGGGTTAAAAGACAGAAATCTGGTCACCCGATTCCAGAGGTAATCAATTTGCATATTTTTCTGTCATTGCAAGTTGCCAATACATAAGAATGGTGAATGTACGCTGGAAGGAACTATTTGTTATATTTTTCTCGTGTAGATTTGTGGAAGTCTGATATCTTGACATAGTAATCACCATCATCCACACCATTACGCAGAGTAGGTGCTGGCTTTGTGTTCCTACAATTGCGGATTCAATTCCGCCCAGGACAATAGGACTTAAGTGTGCTCAAATGTGACGGTTTGATGCACAAAGAACTCGTGCAGAAAACTACTAGCAGGTTTAGCGTTATTAAATGAACGCAACATTAATTACCCACATAATCATCATCTTCATATGTTCAATTTGTACAGGATTGGAACTTGATCTAAACTTCTGCTTTTTTGCCTTCAGAGTGCAACATCTTTCTTTGCGGGAAGCGATGAGATAAGGAAACTGCCTGTTTTATTTTCCTCAATTTCTTTATATTGATTATATAGGCGGTAATTCTATTATTTTGATAAAAATCTTCAGTACTTTTACCTCCATATCCAAAATACTTCAAAATTTACTCTTTCGCGATATTCTTTATGCCAATAGCTTATTATAGCTATATTATGAGAATTCGTATCCATGCAAATGTCCATGGAGATCAAATGGTAAAAAATACAAACACAATCCTTTATTTTCTCTCCTGTCTTTTTTATAGAGTTTTGTGCAGAATTATAAATTGGAATTATCTTTTTAAGTTGATACAGTTTATCATTTTAGGTACAATACTTGACTGTATTTTTAAAACAGTACAGCATTTACCATTATGTGCTCAGATTTCTGTATCGCTTAACAAAAAACAAATTAATTCTTATACCCTATGGAGTAGAGATGTACATTTTAGTTCATCTTATACGGAACGTTTTGCTCCACAAATTGGCACTACTACTAAATATAGCAGCTTTTATTTGTTCAATCCATTTGGTTTATTTCCTTGTAATAATAGTTGAGAATGTAACTATATTACCTCGAACGTATTTTCTGTGAATGGCCGTTTCCGATACAAATAACCTATTTTCAAAGACGATTGAATATGGCTTAGTTAAATTTCAGGATGATAAAAACAACACCTCATTGCTGTTCTGGATCTACTTTATAAAAATTAACTACTGATGCATTTTAATAAAAGTTGCATAATTAAGAAATAAATCCTATCGTCCGTGTTAGACCACTTTATTATATAAACATTAATGACTGGACAGGTATGCATGAAAGTTAAATCTACGACGCTACAGGCCTTGCGTTCTTGTCCTACCAACCTGGCTGCCGACCTCGCGCCCACATACTCAAGGCAGAGGTGGAATTTAAGAGATGCTTCTGTTGAAAATATATTTTTCTTGAAATAAGGCAGAGGAAGAAAGGAGAGCAAATTATCATCCAGCCAATATAGGGCGACGATGTGGTCAGCACTTACTTCTCCAGCCAGAACTTGGCTTTTGGCTGACAGTCCGCTACGTATCTTAGCTCTTCAAATACATCACGATGCTGAGTGGGTGCCGTTCCTATGCATGGTTCGAAAAGTCAAACTCATATGGGTGTGTTTTTGTGGCTGGCAACAGCAGCACCATGATCCAACACGGTACGCAACGGCGTAGAACAGGCATACACTTACACCCTCTAAAAATTTTAATCTCATATCTTAATAGTTTCTGAAGTAATTGATCATGAAGTTAGAAAATAGGGATAGGGGCCTTACTGTCCGTTTAAAATGAATGTTGAACTCGATGCAGATAATTGTATCCCAGCGTAGGTTTTGTTTTCCTTATTTTGTATACAACAAGAATGATGTTTCTTATCAACCTAAGTAATCTTATGGTTATTAATTTTTCCTTACGAAACAGTTTTATCAGCTTAGGTGTTGCATTGAAATGAGAGGTACAAGACCCTTTTCTAAATTTGTATACACCAAATTCTTCACTCACAGTGAAAAATGGCCAAATCAGAGCAAAGTGTGGGTAATAGGGAAAGAAAAGGAGCCGGAAGGATCAATATAAGGTACAGGCCTCTTAGTTTGAGTTAAATCCTTAATTTTTACCCCACTCTCCGTCTGTCTGGGATTTTCATGTTCTTTTCAAAAGAGTCGTTGTCACATCTTTCGGGGCTTTCAAGATGGACTCCTACGTAAACGAATGCATTAGGAATTGCTCTGTGTTTGTATGTGGTGAATATGTTTTATGATTCGTTTTGGGTAAAATACCTCAAGAATGATCATGATCATTTCCAATGGCAATGGTAACTATTTAGCATAATGACAATAAAAGACAAACGGTGATACTTTTGTTGAGCAGAATTTGCAAATGTGAATACCAGAGAGTTGTCTTAGTGTGTATGAGCTTTAGTAGCAGTTTTTCTGTGTTTCAACTCCTAAATGAGTAAAAGACTAAAAAGGATTTACAATATATGGATTTTGGAATACGGTTAGGCTGCAGTCATAGAAGAACATACTAACGAATGTGGCTTTGGCTTTTCGTGGAGTATATCATGGAGAAGAAAATTTCAAAGGTAATTGTTGTTCATGTTAAATTACACAGAAAACCGATGTAAAAACAAGACAAAAGAAGCAGATATATCATTTCAAGAGATGTGGTCACGGCAACTAAGAAAACAAAGACAAAACATTGTATGCACGTAGTATTTATTTCTTTATTTCTAATTTTACTCAAATACTGCATGATGAATACTCAAGTTAATATTTAATGCAATTTTGCAAATGTATGCAATTAAGTTTCTAGATGCCAAAACATTTTAATAATCCTTAAGGAAGAAAGCTTTGCTGTATTTACTCTACATTTTTACAGTTTGTTTTAAACAAGAAGCGACTTGTGTCAATTACTGGAGAACCATGTTTCCATGTGGTTTCCAAGGCAACCTCCTTTCCGCTATTGCTCTAGCCAGTAATGTTCTACTACCCTCCTTTCCCTTCGCCTACAAGTAGAACTTTGTGGGTCAGCATGTTGCCATATGATACTACATCGTATCACGTGCTTTCATGCTGTTAATACAACCCGGCAATGTTTTCTTCCAGTTAGTGGGTAAACTGTTACAAAGGTGCCTCTTGTTTAAATGCTACTGTAATCAGGTTCCTTATCAGCGTATGATAAATAATTATATAGAGTAAATTATAACTAGCACAACATCAATCATTACTCAGCTGATATTTATAATTAACAACTACGAAGATTGCTTTTCTGGATGGCTAAAGACTTTATCAATTTAAAAATGTTTAAATTCAGAGTCTGAGAATCTGCAATCTTCATTAAAATCAGTTTATCCCTTATTTCGTTAAACTCTGATGCCAGGGTTTTCTGTATTATTTTTAAATTGTAGAGGCTTTATATTATCAAATAACTACGCTACTAAGATACAAAGGTTTAAAATGTCACCTGTTATGATTATCTAAATATTACTCACTTATTCCGATAATTATTTTCGCTAAAATAATTCTACAGCATCTTCTATAACATTTATGGTATTGGAGAGGCTGTTGGGGAGGTGTTAAAGAAATGTGAAATACAAGATCCGACGATACTTTATAGTCATTTGCAATAATATTAGGGGACTTTTTGTTCGCTATAGGGAATACCACAAAAATTCGTGATACTACAGTTCTGAGGGAAGATTTACCATTAAAAACTTTCAGATCATTCTATAATAAGGTCATAAAGAATACACTGGGAGGTAAATTAATTAAATAATAATGAGCTTTACAAAGCCATCCAGGTAATGCTGGGTAAGACACCGAGTACTATAGTATAAGAAAGACTTCTGGAATAAATGCTGGATGAGCATTCTTCCATGAGTGAAACTGAAGATGAATAATTGCTGGATGCTGCGTCATATCAGCACACATATTGTTCGTTGTGTATAAGGAGCAATATATATATATATACAAGGAGATCGTGATGTATGTCTGAAAATTAAGCGGCTGAAGCCTATGAAGAAAGAGTAACCAGTAAGAGCGTATAAATGCACCAAATGCCCCCAATTCATCACAAGAATAAAGATATATTGCGGTTGTAAGCACTCCAAACTAAATGACCAATAATGAGGCAACTGGTAAATTTCAAAATTTATGTTCTGATAGTTTCATTTGATATACAGTTGTGTGTATGTGTGTGCGTGCGTGCGCGTGTGTTATTCCTTCACCAAGAACCGCTGAAATAATTGATGTGAAACTAGGTACATAAAGTACTGTGGCGCATTACAAATTTGGGGCATTGTCATTGCCAGGCATATTATTGTTCTACGTTGTCATTACCAGACAAATTGTTGTTTACGTCACTCCTGGCTGATAGCTTTGCTAACCAGAGTGGTGGAGATAACGTCTGTCTTAGTTGGGATTCCATGAGAAGCGGATCGCGTGTACAAACCGGCTTTTGGATCGGTGGACATCTCCTCTCACCTTTCATATTTAATAATGTAGTAACCACAAACGGTTGGGAAATAAATCTAGGAATATGTAAGTAGATTTTTGTTAAGTAGATTTCCTCTTAAGCTCCACACCACGTTTTGATCCTCCGCAGCCAAGTCAGTATACGTCCCCTCAATGTACGTGCTGGCTACTAGAAATTAGTTTTAATTTCCATGTGAACTTTATAGGCCTCTAACCGGCACGTAACAATACGTTATTAGTTGTTGGAGAAAATTCCATACTGTGTCTTAATTATTCCACTGAAGAGGGAGTAATGAATAGCAAAGCAATAGCTCCGTTGTTATTGAACTTTGTTATATAAACAGAGCTGAATCTTTTTAACAGGCTGAATTATTTAAACATTTTTCTGGGAAGAAATTCTGAAAGTTTTATCAACATGTTAACATGAGTAACAGTATGATTTCGGATACACAAGAAACATAACTTATAGACACATATTTGGACAGTTTTATATCAGTTTTCATAATATTAATTGAACCTGCGGTTCACAGAGGAAGGGAGAAGGAGAGCGGAGAGTAAGTGCAGCAATGCTCGCGTACCTGCGGGAACTGTTAGTATTCCACAAACACAAAAAATTATTTACCGAAGAAACATGCCGAAATTTCCCTTAGTGAATATCAGCAATATTTCATGTCACCCCTAACGATATAAAGCTGTGCGCGACTACTTAAAGGCTAAAATAGAAGAAAATCGGTCAAAACACTAATGAAAAGTTTATAGCCTGAAGACCTCACTAACATTTTGAAAGCTAATGCACAGTCTATTATTCTACATAATGATAAATGATTCCTGGAACATAAAAGTAGTGGCAACATGTTGAAGTCTCTTGGGATGGTGAACAAAATTAATTAATGAGCTTGCAGCTCATTAGTGGCATTGTCTTTGGGAAGAAGAAAACCTTCAGAAAACTTTCTCCGAAGGATCCGAAGGTCCTGAATTGACAGCATACCCTTCCTGAGGTGAAATAATACCAAAGTTTCTTTCTTCCCTTCTCAGACAAAAATATATTTTCTTACTTCTTGCTCTATTTATGAAAACCTGTGTTAATTACGCATTGCAGACTATATTTGTATGCATGATACAGAAATAGCATTCCAATGTGTACATCAGAAATCAATTTTTATTTTATCCGCTCATGCTGAATAATAGACAAAGAAACAGACTTGAAAATACAACATTAAATTTTGGAAGTAGTTAACACCACCAACACATTTATATAAATAAAGCATATTTATAAGGAGAGCTCCATATTTCCTTTTTATAATTTTTTCTATCTCTTGTTGTTTACAGTAATTTTAAATTCATTAGGTACTTCACAGTATACTTACAGAGAAGTCAAGATCACACTTCATATCAATGCCAATATTTCAAACTTATGGTATTTTCATAAAAATCGTTAGAACCATTTTGAGAGAGAAAAAGTCCCTTTCTAGGTCATGGAGAACTTGGTTGAAGTCATCTTAGCCGAGGACACGGGCAAAAATGGATTGGCAGACGTAACCCAAAATCACGGCCTCATTTTTCCGTTTAGTGCGAAAGAGATTCAACAGGCGCCCGCTGTGATTGAACGGATGTTTCAGAATGTGATCCATAGGCACACTATGTTAAACAGGATTGATACTCATAATTTCATACGCTGATTTAATAGATCAGGATGCTATAATTTAAAATTTCCATGCCTTCGTCTACTCCCCGCTCTACAATCCGTTAAGAGCCTAGTCCCAAAAAACCGCACTGACGGCCTTGTACCCGACTAGCATGGCAGAGGTGGACGATCATCCAACCGATACGTAGCAAGAATCACGCATCCCCCGGCTGGAATGTTGGCTTCCGTGGCCGGGGTGGCTGCCTATCGCAGCTCCTAAATTTCCTCACGATGCTACGTAGCAAGAATCAGGCATCCCCCGGCTGGAATGTTGGCTTCCGTGGCCGGGGTGGCTGCCTATCGCAGCTCCTAAATTTCCTCACGATGCTAAGTAGGCACCAGTCACATACTCGGGACCTAAAATCCGCGTTTCTGGGCGCATTCAATGGCAGGGAATCAGAGCTCCACGCTCTAGCTCACAGCACCACGGCGCAGGACTTTTCTCTACCCACAGTTCTGCAAACTATTCTGACCAAAGCTTATTTTTCTAATTCTGGTTAATAATTCTTGATTCCTTGTAGATATGAGAAGAATACATTAGGTAAAAGAGGTAAATAAATTCTTAAAATGTGGTCCCTAGGTGATGGCTTTAGTATTCCATACTCTTTGCATAACCACGGGAAGAAACGAATACCTACAAACTCATCATTTGAAAAATAAAGTCTGGTATATAACAAAATTATTTTCTTCGCCCACTCTTATTCCTTCAAATATTTGCATAACTGATTTTATCAGACATTTCCTTGTAGGTGCAAAGCGACTAGAGTAAACTTAAGCGATACTCAAATCTTTTAAAAGCGGGTTGCTGGTTGCTATATGAAGGCTTTGACATTCCCTTTTGTTTGCATGATTCCGAAGAAAAACAAACAAATAAGCCAGCTTAATTCTTTTTATAATTAACCAACAATAAATAATACCTCGAAAATGGTTAGTGCAAAAAACATTTACATATACACTGCCGTTTTTGAAAATTGCATCACCAAGAAGGAAACGCATGAATTCAATGAATTGAATACTACAAGTCAGGTACATGACAAGTAACAAATGATAAACTTTTCAAATCTATACATAACCTTTGAACCCTAATATTCAGTATTTGGTGTGGCCTCCATGCGCTGCAATTAGAGCTGCTTTACGCTATGGCATTGAATCAAAAGGGTTCTGAATAAGTTCCTGAGGGATTTCCCTCCACGCAGTTTGTATTCGAACCCACAACTCCGTGACACTGGTTACTGGAGGACCGTGACGCACCAGGTTCGGACCAACCATATCCCAGACATGTTCGATGGGCGACATGTCAGGAGACGTGTAGGTCAGGGAAGCTTTTTGAAGAAAGCTTGTACACTCCTTGCAATATGTGGCCGGGCATTGTCCTGTTGAAACGTGACCTGTGGAGATGCCTAAAGCAGGGGGAGTACCTTAGGCACTACAACCACCGTTAGGTACCGGTTGCTGTTCAAAGTGCCCTCAATTCGTAGGAGGTGAAATCGGCTTTTGTGGCCAATGGCGCCCCAAAACATCACACCTGGTGTTTGTCCGCTATGCCGCTCAAAAATGCAGCCCTCCAGGTTGCGCTCACCACGGTACCGCCGAACACGTATGAGCCATCACTGTAGGACACGTTGAAGCGGGACTCGTTCCGAAAAGACTACATTTTGCCACTCAGTTCCCCAGTGACGGTGTTCACGTGCCCATTGCAGTCGGAGGAGCTTGTGGTTTCTAGATAATGGAAGCCCACGTAATGGCATGCATGCAACCAGTCCAACCTGCAGCAGCCGCCTACGAACGTTGATGCTTAATATATTTGCTTTACAAATAGAATCAATATCTTAAATGTTCTGCGAATGGCCTGTGAAGTGCCTTCATTCTCAATGTATTTTGTTAAATTAAACCGTAAGGGATAGAACCAAATCTTACTACACAAAAAATGCAGAACTTGTTAATACAATTTATGTGAAATAAAAATATTTTGTGGCGTAAACCATTTTAGAGCTATCATTTGTCATTGGTTTGAAATTCCAGTTAGCAAATATCAAATTGCTATTCTTTTTTATTTTTTCCCCTCGTGGTGATGCAAAGAGAACAAATAGCTACCCCATTTTAGAAAATTTGACTATCGCTTTAACTTACTCTATTCCTCTTCTACCTGCAACTAAATGTGTAATGAAAGTTTATCTATATTAAACTATTATACTACCACTGGCAGTAGTTAGAAGAATAAGCTTTTGTAACCAAATTTTGTTGAAGAGCAAGTAGGGAAAAATCGTGTGAATGTAACACATCAATTTGTTTTTGTATTTGCTCGTATTAGGAGTTCAGATAAGGCTATCAATAAAACAATTTTTTTTCTAGACAGTAGTTTGTCATACGTTTCGTAGAATTAAAAACCTATATTCTGTTAAAATGTGCGAATGTAACTCCAGAAAGACTCTGCAGAACCTGCTCTCATAAAAATTAGGCAATATTTTTTCCTGTGAAATAAGTTTTTCTGGGTCTAACTTTGTTACAGCTGATGGTTTATATTTTGAGATTTTCCACTTTAATTTAAACAGGTGTTATTGTATTTCAAACAAACTTATATAAAAACGGAAATGCAAATATATGGCTTTGTATTTAAACTACCAACGAATTGAACAACTGTTTAAAACAACGGTAAAGAAATGTATCGCTTAAGCTTTCAGCTGGCGCAGATAATGGTAAAATCCTGTGTCCCCATAGGCACGGTAAAGAAATACGTCTGGGGTAAGGATGTGAAAAGAAAAGTTGGAAATCTGGTACCAATCGATCTTATGTTTTCATTACTTTCAGCTTATTGTTGGAAGCATAGATCAGTGGCTTCAGTATGTAACATCAGGCTTCAAGGAAAGGATCTACATAGGCACGTCCAACTTCCTTTCCCTCATAAACTCCACGCCCTTGCCCCTAGCAGCGTTCATAAAGTATATTTAAAATGAAGCCTCCGGAATATTTTTTCATCTCCTCCACCCTCAGAACGCGGCGTGTCTGTTAAGTGAATTTGCAAGAGCCTCTACGGAGTCCTTTTATAACTGTGTGGCGTAGATCCCCGTGTTTCTTTTAAGAAACATACAAATGATATTAAATCTTTTATAAAAACAACTCCTTTTCCACTCCCCACCCTCAGCTGCTGCTTTTCCAGCTCCCTATTCACTTTTATTTTCACTCCTGTCTCTGTCTTAGGCGGGGTCCCTTTTCTCTTTATATCATCTTTTGAAGGATTAAGAAAAGATACAAGAGGGAAACTTAGGATGAAGTTCCTGCATCTACTAGAGGATAAGCAAGCAAAGATAACAGTCATCCTGAAAGAAAAGGCGGACGTAGATGCCGCTGTAGATATAGAAATGTCGTTATATGAAAACTTCTGATGCTGTTTGATCCTCTCGCTGACCGACCGGCCTTTCAACTCCAAAGCAGATATGCCGAAGTTGAAGGAAAGTCTTGAGAGAGCGGCTTGTATTGGACTAGGGAGGGTTTGAATGAGGTAGGGACCCAGTACAAACTTAAAAAAGACAATAGTCGTAAATTTGCTGCCCCCTCAAGTCTACTCCTTCGCGAGGGTAATGGCAGGCCAAGTATAAACTTTTGCCCCTTGGGAGAAGTCTGGGTCGCGTGATGAACTCTCCGCGTTTTATTCTCCGTACTCCCTAGTTCACCTAAACACCAATTTGCCCCCTTTATCCCTAACTATTTCAGTGTAGCGCAGGTAGGGGACAAACATTCGTAGCCTTACTTAGAATTTCGTCTGGCTTCACCGGCAGCATCTATTTTTCAGCGTGTACAGAATTGGACTGCATATTTCATGAAAGGTATTTGTAAGTTACAGGTCGGCAACGAAAGAGAACTTGGTTTTTTGATATGAAACGAAATACTCGCAGTACCCTGTATGTGAGGTAGGGGCTACTGTAGATCTGCTAGTAAAACGTAAAAATAGTCATATGAAAACATGACAGAGGCCTCGCTTGTACTGGTGAATGTTTAATGTTTCTATCTCTGCACAGGTGTAAAATATAGCACATGGGCATATAGGGCTTGGAGACGAATTGAAAACGAAGAGGACTTAACAAGAAAATCTCTCAGAGCGGAAAGTTGTTTCGGAGTATAACTTTTAAATCTATTACTGATAGCCTGAAAAGGGTGCTTGAGAAATCTGAAACAATGATTTGAAGCAAGAACGGAGTTATGGGTTATACTCGTAGGCATAAACATAATTAAATATGGAATGTTTCCATTACCTGTATTTATATTTTCTATCCAATATTGAAAAATTCCGAGGAACAGAAGCTGCAAGAAGTATACAACTAGAGAAAGGAAGAAAGAAACTATAAATTTAAAAGGACATGGCTATCTTCGGTTCCTTTTGGTGCACATTAGAAAATTTCATCCGTTTCGTTTGCATGCAGGCACTACCACTGTTTTGATGTACGTGGTCCTGTAGCCAGCCGCTATCTTGCCCTTGCTGCAGGGGTGTCGGAGAAAGCGTTGTGTTTTTGACCTTGACCTCTATTTCTAGGTTTGTGGGCTGTCTGTGCTAGCGGAGAACCACGTAAATACGAACATTAACTACCTCTCGGATGCGAGTGGTCAGGCACATCGAATGTTCAAATCTTAGATTATGTATGCTCACCTTCCCTTATTTACAGCCAAATCTACTCACCTACTCTTGTCACGTGACGTACTCTACTGGTAAAGCCCTTAGCTCCAAAATGGGATAAAGCTCCCTCTAGGCTTGCTTGAGAAGGCTTACTGCATAGAGATAGATTGTATACATGATCTGTTAAAGCCAACATTTTATTATTTTTTCTGCCGTCGACGAGCGCAAAGGCAAGGATGGAACAGGCTTTGTTAAAATGGAATTCCTAACAATTGTACATTGTTCGCCTTTTTAGCATTTTTACTATTACATAAATGCGAAAGCAAATAAGAAAATCTTTGCTGTGGTTGTTTCAAACAATAAAATGTTATCCATGTTGTGGAATGCGTAGCAGTTCATACAGAAATGTCGTCCTCCATGGTGTAGTGGTTACCATGCTAGTCTCTAGTTCCCGAGGTCGGGTGTTCAAACCCGGCGGAAGGCGATGGATTTTTTCGGCTTCCTTCGGAAGGGAAGTAAAACTGGTGGTCACTTGTAGATTTACGGCACGTAAAAGAACCTCAAACCTGATAAATAAGCCTCTGAGCAAAATTACCGGTCCTTCACGCCCAATATAGAATGGGACGCAAAGAAGCGTCCATAAATAATAAAAAACTCAATTTCATACAGAAATGGTTTGGCGCTTTCAAGGTATGTAATATACAACTATTTGTCTTGCACCATTATGATAATTCTCTTCGTTCAGAGCTAGAATTCGCCGAAGAAAGCATGTCAGACCTGCAGTTCTATTAACGACATAAATATGTCTTTATTACACTAATTCAGGGAGAAATGGGAATTAATGTGCTGTATTTCACAAAAACGTTATAGTTTCGGTGAGCACAAGGATTGAAAAAGGTGATGTTACCCTCACGTTGGGACGTCAATTTGAGAAAGTGTTTTGTTGTTGAAGTTGTTGAATGTTACGTATGAGAAACCGATTTGAAGATGTTGTATTTTTGTTGTTACACTTCAAGTTTAAAAAAATATTGACTTTGTTATTAAACAGCTTCTATAGATATTATTTATGTTTATGTTTGCCTCGGCTGCGTCAGTATTACTTTAAGAGACACGTTTCTCTTAATCAGGGCGTGGTGCGATAAGAATGTAGGCTTACGCAGATTTTAAGTTTAAATTCACTGCTTTTTATTAATCCTTGACACAAATTAAATAGCACTACACTGATATCAAGAGCTGTGAGATTCTTGAATTTAATACTTGCACTTTGTTAACGCGTATACATAATTTTCGTTTCACACGAATACGTAATATTTCTTTAGAGAACACATCTTTCATCCAGTTGCCATCAAGGTCTGCAGGCAACTGAATATATTTCAACCGTCCAAACCCGTAAGCTTCTGTATTTCAAGTCTCTAATTGGCTAATCCTAGTCCAATAGAATGCCTGCATTTAATTAATGCTTTTTCTGCCTGTTGAGTGGGTAATTTTAAACTGTCACAAAATTTACATTATTGCTGCCCTAATCATGACTAGTAGCATTTAAATTCTCAAACTCATTATTGCCTCAAGGTTACCTCATTATTACCTCATTGTTAGCAACGTTAAACTTGTTATTCTCACAGCGTTTACATTATTAAATTACATAACGTATTCACATAACATTATTGAACATGTTTACAATAATATAAGCATATGCAATGACTGTTACATATATTTTTTACAAATTATTACATACATATTGCTTCAAGGCGGGCTGTTATTGAAATTACATATATAATTTAATTGAAATTATTCAAGTGTTAAAAATACTGCCTCAGGATTCGCAATGCAAAACATCACAAATTCTGGCTCTTCTAACGCGTATAACAAAGCGTAGTGTTTGCTTCAATTATTGAAATAAACAACATTACAAACCTGCTGTCTTGCTGATCAAACAAATAATTGTTTAATAGTTATTTATACACCAGGGATCTATGAATGATTGTGCCGTGAGAACGACAGCTTTACAAACACAAAGGCCTCTTCTGGTCCGATAGTTAGAAGTTGTCCGAGGTCAAAATCATTAATAAAACCTGTGGGAAACACAACTTATGGTATTGTTCTTGGATAAATAAATAATTTAGAGAAAAACTGTTAATTAAGAAATCTATTTGGGAGTTTTAATTTTTCCTAGGAAACAGTGTGCATTTAGTAAGCAAAGTCATTCATTTCAAGCAAAACGGAAAAATAAGTTCACGCTGAAGTTATAATTAAAGCTAAAGAAGCTACTAGAAATGGAATCTAGACCTTTGTGCATTAAGGAATATACTAGTTTTGCAAAATGACTGAGAAGAAATCGGGTAGGTAGTATTAATTGATCAGTACTTCTGGCTTAATTCGAGGATCTAAAGAGCATATTTTCTCCTTGCTCACCGTTGACAAAGTATTATTACGAACTTCAGCAATTCCACTAGAAGAGACAGGAGCTTCGTGGAGGATGGAAGAACACATGTGTTGTTTAAACATATTTAGAATACAACATCAGAAAATGAGACTTCTAGAATGTTATTTGTAATTCATTTTACATCTATGTACTTCTGTTAATGATATACATGTCTCTGTAAATGAAGATCACAAATTAAGACTTACTGAAGATCACATGACCATTAGGATAACTTTTAACCATGGTTAATCTCTAGCTCAACTCTAATTAATTATGGTTAATTGTGTGTGAAGGGCTTACTGAACATGTTTAACTCAAGGCGATGGATTTAATTAATGTCTTAGGAATTAAATGTTTAGTTTTTGTACCGTAATGATTTTGCAAAATTACATAAATTGATTGTAATTAAATAATTTGTTTTTGTTGTGTTACCATGATAAATCCTTTACGCTCGCTTGGCAGTCAAAGGTTCTAAAGGCCCAGGAGGATTTTAACAATTGTGTAACATTTTTGGCAGATAAGCAATAAATATTTAATAACAAACCAATACACCACTAAATATATAAGTAGTATTTCAAAATATGGAGACAAATATATTCTATTTCAGGTCATTACATACCCAATACTTTCAGACAATTATTTGTGTTTAAAGCAGATTTCATGGGCGCCAAAGAGTAGGTAATTCACCTCTCATATCTTTGCAGGTGTATTATACCTTTCACTAAAGGTGAGGAGATCGTTAGATTACCTCAATGTTCACTTGTGTAACTTGCTGAAGGTGTTCTATTCTTACAGATGGGTCAACACCCAGGCTTTTTCATATATCTTTGGTAATAATTGCGGTGTCAACTGTGTGGCTGCAAGGTAATAAGGTGTTAGTACACCCACGAAATACCTTTACGATGGGCTGAAGAAATGGGTGACCGGCATTGCGAAGTAAGTCTACCTTTGTGCAATATCCAAGCATTTAGCTTATTTACCGTCAGATTGACAGTAAGGCATATTTTGTTGATTCCTTTAAGTACAATGCACTTCTTTCTAATAAAATTATATTTCCTCTAGAGTGCAATCTGTCTTATAGAGTGAGAAATATATTTCTTGTAGCATAATTATTCTAATATTGTGAAATAGGAGTATGTATGAATGACTACGTGTCCGTCTGAATATAAAGTATGATTTCATTAAAATTTACCCATTATTTTTAAGAAGAAGAAGTCCGAGCAATAAGATTGTCACCCGGCTAATGCTATTAATGCTTAGGAAAATCCTCCTAAACGTCAGACGTCTATTCTGCTTTATATTTCATCATACCTCTACTAAATAACATGCACATTTAAGGCACTTAAAATCTTTCTTGCTGATAATTTGATATCTATAACCTCTTTTCTCAAATAGCTTTACATAAAAATGGTTATTTAATATACATGCAAATACCAATTGTCACCTGGCTTACTCCACTTAAAACAAGCTCTGCCATGATTATTTATTACGGAAGCTTTACTAGAGACTGTGTACGAGGTAGAGCCTTGCTGATCTTCTGCGAGACAGCGGCGTCGCGAGGAGCCTTGGAGCATTAGAAATTCTATTAGCGATTTCCATGCAGTCATTTCAAAGTGTAGCATGAGGCTATGGTTTTGAGTCAATTTTTCTGAAACGAGTTTCAACTCTGAGGGGAAGGACGTAACATAGTACACGTGTGGTGGAGAAGTTTCCTAGCAAGCACTGAGTCCAATCCGAAGAGTGCTAATACGGTAACGATATTAATCATAAAAGGTACATCAAATAATGTTCCTCGCAATGACATATCCAAAGGCGTAAAATAAAATAAACGGTCAAACATTTTAATCTTTCTTGCATAATCCTAACGCAGATAACGTTTTTATTTACATTCGCAGAAGGGAGGCGCAAACAAACTTCGTTAAAAAATTCATATTGACTTATGCCAGCAATAATAAGTACCCCGCTTACAGCTTTCACGGATTTTCGATATAGACCAAACAAAACACAGTGCAAAAGAGGTTTCAATAGGACATACGCCGTACAGACCGCCCTCTGTTGCTACAAGGAAGGTACCCATGTTGTCAGATTGAACGCCTTGCTTGCCAGGTAACTTCTGTGACACACGAGTTATACGCTCTGGGAAAGTATTAGGTGGATTGAAATCTAGGCTCAGTAACTAAACAAGTGACGTTATACAACACGTCATGGCACACTTTAAATGAACACTCTGTATATTGTAGAAATTATGTATTAGCTAAATCGTTGTTAATTCTTAAGTAACTACAAGACAAATGTTATTGTATAGAAATATTTACGGGATAGAACCATGAGTAACGATTGTGCCCCATTCTCCTTTTCTAAGAAAATACTAACGCGGATGTTTATTGTTAACATGTTGTTATTAATTCTATTGGTTCCTTCAGGATATACTTATTGCTAATCTTTTTAAAAATTACAGTCATTAGAATTTTTAACCATTTTACTGCATTATTTTATACTGATTTAATTAATTTTACAAAAACATAGTTACTATTTGCAAAGATTTAGTACACATTATTTATAAACAATTAAAATTTGCGTTTTTTCCTCTTATCCATTCATTCTGGTAGGTCTTGAGTCAGTCCTCAAAATAAGATAAACTAAACCGAATAATCTCTGAGACCCAAAGCGCAAAAACATAATAAACTATATTCTTTTTTGTACGAGAACATTTTAAAACAATAATTTTCTTTAAATTTGCTACCAATGAAATCCATTTCACAATTCTATAGGTAGATGGATAGTTACGGGATCTTTGATTTAACTTACTGGACAAGTTACTCGTGTAACAGCCTGTTAATGTGCATTAAATTAATAAATTATTCCAACCAAAAGTTTATTAGTAATACGCTAAAAATAACCACGATCTTCCATTTCGTTCCTCGATTGTATACTCAAGTCACCTGGAAACTGAACTGAATAGCGACATGAAACTAACAGAACTTGGATGTTGTGTTAACGTCTAGTTTCACTCTAATCATACAATAGGTTTTATTTCTTCCTTCACCTAATCTAATAGAATATCAGTTTAACCATACTTCACATCTACAATTTATACTAATAGATCTCAGTATCAGAAGAAGTTTAAACTGCGTTTTTCTTTTAGTTAACCTTTATATGATTAAATTTAACTGATATGCCTAAATGTTCTGCTTTGCTGGAATCTCCCCCCCCCCTGTTTATAGGATTTACCTTTTCAGACGCTGGTTATATGTGCCATTGTATCTCCATCCTCTCGCGCGTAAGTTAGAATTGATGATTACACTATGGTAATGTAATAGGAACTCCTAAAACAGTAGATCAACTGAATAACACCAAAGGGGATGGTTGGAAGTTCATTTTCCCTCCCACAATATGACCGCTCTATAAGATTTGAAAGGATTTCCTTAATCCTGAAACTCCCTGTATTGGGAATAGCTCGAGATAGTTACTATGTGACTAGAAACTCATGGCACACTATCGTCTCTAGCGTTACTCTAAGGTTACCATAGTGTTTGCTTCTGGGCATGCGGCTGTTATTTTGTGAATTAAGGTCCAAAATAAAACCTAAGCTATGGGTGAGCAATGTATGCAGAAGGCAAATCCCGTGCGAGCTGGAGCAGAAAGAGAGACGACGGATTTTAGCTTTTTATGGCTTTTGGCTTTCCATGAGGCAAATTCGTAGGCCAGACTTTGCTCTTTTATTCCAATCTTGTTTCCCAAACTGCTTCCCGTTTCAGCTAATAAAACTCTTTGGACATTCGTGTAAATTTGAATGTTCGGCTGTTCTAAGGGCTGACCGTGGTTAAGAGAACTGCCTAAGGATTTCGATCACTGTAAGCTCTGCTTTGTTCTAAGGTAATTGCTCCATTATTTTGGATACCTATTCTAGTTGTTTTTCGTCACTCTGACTTAAGCTTTATGAAATTCTATTTTAAAGCGGGTAATGTGCATATCTGTTAAATAGTAACTTTCTGTAGTAATTAGCTAACATACTAGAGGCAGATCGCCTACATTGTATTCTTAGTCATAAACTTAATGTGTTTTATTCACTTGATTAAAGCAGTAGTTGCATTGTAAGGTTTTGTAAATGGCATATCAAGACTAAAAACATGGAATTTAATGTAGTTGCAGATAAGGATACTATAAGTAAGCCAATGCTTTAATAGATCCATGAAATCGAATTTGGGCTAGATGTGATACCAATAATAGTATCTATTTCCAGTTTTATACGTAATATTTGAATGTATATAATACATTTTATTTCTTTTTGTAATTCTCAAAGAATTTTTGTTTCACGACTATAGGCAAAACAAAACTCGATGGATGGATGGATGGATGGGTGGGTGGATGGGTGGATGGATGGATAGACGGATGAGGTATCTTAATTGGTTTCAAATTATTTAAGTTATTACACAAGTATTTAGTGCATGGGTCATTGATGGTACATGCATATTTAAGATACAAGTATGGTGACAAGATAAACAATAGAAAAAGAAAACAAAACTAAAATAACAAGAAAAAGGAAAATAGAGATAATTTACCCTTGTCTAACTGAAAAAATTTGACTTAGCTTCGCGCACTTCCGCCAAGAAATTGCCCATGTTTTGCGAGTTCCTCTGATCAGCTAGTAGCTACCAACAAGCCAGTCTCTTTCTTGAGGGACTTAAGAACTTTTCTTTGAGTTCAATTGTTCTCCCACTGTGCATATTCCGCAAAAATATGTACCCAGTCCTCATCCAAATCACAGAATGGCCAGAATCGTCTGTCATTTTCTCTGCCCTCCAGCCCCCCAGTCTAAAGCATGCCATTCCTGATTTTTCGTTTCTGCCTAATATAAGTATATATGCCTCTTTACCCCAATTCAATTTTATTTAATTTGCTAGACTTAGAGAAGGTTTAATTTTACAATCCAATTCTATTTCATGTTGGTTGTTGTCTCTTAGTCTTCTTTTGACTCCTTTCCGTATGTTTTTTGTCTTTGCCCCACTGATTCCATGTCTATTCTCGTCAAACCCCTCTCCAAATCAGCTGCTCAAAACTTAGGAGACAGGTTTTATCGCTGGTATTTATAACATTTGGATCGTAATGTGGAGTTATCCCCCTGCATCAGCCTCAGCCAGTACTTCACTGCTCTTATTTTGCAGTGTACTGTGTCTTGATAACATTCCACCTCTCTCAATACCCCGGAATTTGATGTGCCTTGTGAAACTCCAAGAACTCTTTTCAAAAACGCTACCTGTGTTTTATTTACATGCTCTGCTCTTTCCCATCATCAGGTTTCACTTCCGTATAACAAAATCGGCCTTATCGTAGAGTTATACATATTTTCTGGTGTATCTACAGGTACATCCGGTATCCGCTAGAGGGTACGTAATAATTCATTTAACTGCCCTCGTGACATATAATTAGTTACTGATAGATGTTTGTTCCACTTTCCTCTCATATTAAACATTAGTTCTAAATAGGAGAAATGTTTAACGTTTTGTAGTTCTAGCCCCTTGTAGGTAATACCATTTTTCATCCCTGCCATACACATAGCCATTTTTGAAAGCCATTGCTTTTGTTTTATTAATGTTTACCACCAAACCCCATTGTTTACAACATTCCTCCAATCTGTTAATACCTTTTTGTAACCCTTCTATCGTCACTGACAAAACTGTCATGTCATCCGCGTATAAAACTACAGGAATGCAGACATCGTCGACTTTTGGGCCATTCATTTCCTCTGCTATTAACACGTCTGCTATATCGTCTATGATTAAAATATATCCTTAAGGAACTCCACTACTGACCGATTTAGATTCAGTTATTGTACTTTGGTCTATTTTGATGCTGAAATTAACACTGTTCTAAATTTGCATCAGAGCTTTCATCATTTTACCAGAGAGTGCTTTGTGGTGAAGTTTCGCCCAAAAGACATTCCTCTGCACGCTATCAAAAGCCTTTTGAAATCAACAAAAGCACAATAAACTTTCCCCCATTTTCTATCAAATTTGAATCAATTAATGTTTTTAATACGAAAATATTGTTTGCAGTAGAGAACCCTTCCCTGAAACCCGCCTGAAATTTAGAAATTATATCGAACTCTTTTACCCAACCCCTTAACCGGTCATACATAATTTTGCAATATACCTTACCCAGTATAGATAACATTGTAATTCCTCTATAATTTTCTAGTTGCTGAGTGGCACTCTTACCCTTGAATATTGGTTGAACAATTGCTGTTGGCCAAGCTTCAGGATACTTTTCTTTGTGAAATAATTTGTTAACGGCCACACGCAGAAGGTGTAATATTTCAGGAGCTTCTATGGAGCATTTAACAAATTCTCTCGGAATACTATGTGTATTCAATGGCAATACCTCTGTGTTGGTAGGAGGTATTTCCTGGCATTGAATGCCGATGGCTAAGGTACAGAAGGTCCCGACTTCCGAGCTTTAGCTTAACCATCTACGCTAATGGCCTCTCTTGAAAATGCTAATATCCATAATAGTAGTTAGGAATACGAATACCTTTGTTGTTAAATCACAATAACTAGTCATCATTACAAACTATTCATAAGTAAGCATAAATTATCCAATTCTGAAACACTTACAGTAGGTTTAGCGGAAGAAATTTCAATTTTATTTATAATGTTCGTATCAGATAAATAATAATAATAATAATAATAATAATAATAATAATAATAATAATATACAAGGTGCATTTGCATTTAAAGTGATAATCCAAAATTATTCTTATAATACCTAAGACTAACAGCTGAATGTTTAAGTGCAAACAAGTAATTTTAATGTACTTAAATATGATTAGCATAAATGACAGTTCATCTGAACTGAAGCCAGACATTTTTATAAAATATTACAATTCAGGCGCAACATACGGTAAAGTGAGTTTGCTTTGGGGTGACTTTGTCCCAAATTTCGTTTCTAAATGTTCCACCTATTTATAAAGGTGCCACAAGCATATATCAGCTCAGAAGGCTGATGTCTGGGCCGACATTATAACTTAGTGGTCCTGCAGAATTCAGATCATAGTATTCATTGGTTGTCTCTCCAGGGGAGCCGTCTCTTTTTCCAGTATGAAATGCAAACAAAGCCAGTTTCTCATTCAGTTTCCACTCCAATCTAAAATGTTTTTCCAGTAAATGCCTAACGCTCTGAATCTTGGCTGAGTTCAAGGGCACTGATGATAATACAACTTCTGGAACAACCATATTTATTAAGCATTCGCCTTCTTTGCAGACCTTTCAGAACCACAATCTGTAAAATTTGGTTATCCTTTTAATGTCATATTTCCTTCAGAAGTTTTGTGAAAAATCAATCGTTCATCTGGAGAAAAATTGCAATGCCAGCGACTTGGTTTCTTCATCATTTCCTCTGCAGCCTTCTTCCAGTATCTTACTGTGCACACGCCCAATTTAGAAACTTCTCTATTTGTCCGAATTCTCGGTCCGATGGCAAAAAGAAATATCAGCTCGACACACTTCACATTTGAGGAATTCACTTTTAACAGAAAATACCAGCACATCATTATGACTGTACGGTTTCGATTCTGCCCTCCGTAGCCACTACTACAAACTTGCACGTTGTATACTTACACAAATCACATTTAGACAGCCTGTCAAATACTGCTAAGGATATTTCATTTAATCCTTTTTTAAATTATTTTCCATCCAAGCGTATGTGAAAACATTTTCTGGTGTCGGTTCAGAATGATAATGACCCATCACAACCGTGAAATTATAGTTGTATATCTGATGACCGTACTAGGCAATTTGATTCGGTATTGTAGAATTAACCAGATTCTTCTGGTAGTCAAATGAGATTGTAAGCATATCAGCATTGTTTCCTAGTAGCTTTGTGTAAAAGGCCTTATATTCTAACTTGTGCATTCTAAGCTGTATCATTACTGGATTCTTAGATGAAACATTACTTGCCTTCTTCAGTTTTCGTTTAATTGAGAGCATGCGGAATATGCATCTGTGACAGGTGACCCAATTCCGATTTGTAACATTTTGTAAAAATGTCGCAAAAGAACCATCGTTTCACTTTCATCTCATGACAAACTTGTTCATTATGTGTCTCGAACAATTTAACAGTGCTAGAAGATATTTTCTTTCCAAGGACTTTCATCAACAGTAGCGACATGTGACATTTGCAACACTTCAGGCTTTCACTAAAAGATATTATACATTGCCTCTTTGTGTTATATTCAGGTGCACCACTTCTTTTCTCCTTAGGTATTTCACCGCCTGGCAGTGATTTCTCGCAACTCTCTATTCTGTCCTTAGTGATATGCAAAACATTGCCAAATGGCTTTTAGCACACTTTAACTTCTTGATACTTATCGGTGTTAGCAACTTTCACAAAATATCCAATGACAACACTCTTCCTATTCTTACCTTGTTTTGAGCTGCTGTATGCTATCTCTTGTATGCTTTTCAATATGAATGCGTGTGGCTCGATTTTACTGGGGAAACTGTAGAAATTCTTATGTAAGTATTGAGTATCAGACATTCTGCTTTTCCCCACATTTATACGTTGGTCCCTTATGACTGGATTGTGGATACTGTGGTACCTCCATTTGCCCATGCCTGTAACGATACAATAATGACGTGATAAAAACGTTTGATGCAACTGGCAAACGAGAAGAAAACTAATAATAAAAGTTCAATGTGGCATTTGATTAAATCATAGGAATATAGTTGTTATTTCACTGTTTAATTATTATGCTTTATACGTTCATTGTTGTGAAATCCATGAAAATATTAGTGTTGTTCTGAATAGCGTTTACCCCACAACGCAACCTAATACTGTAAGCACATAGCACAAAGGTGGTGCTATTTTCCTACTCTTTTAAGCTTTTCCTTTGTTTTCTTCCATAAAGTATAATCACCTACTTTATGACACCTTCCTTTGTATTTTGGAGCTTGAATAATACCATCTTCCATCATAATCTTAGAACATTCCTAATATTTTCATGACCTAGGCACACTTCAGACCTCATTAACAGCTGTAAAAACATGGGAGAAATATCACGTGTTTTCTTTGCTGGAAAAAACGCATTTTATTGATTGGCTGGATAAATCGGTTATTAGAACGACGCTTGGAATAAATGAGGCAAGTTTTGAAACGACGATCGATCTTTAGTTAACGATTTCTATACGATAAAATAAGTTTTGATTGATATGGACTACACAGTCAATGTAGCGGGCACCTAAGCAAACATTGAATAACACGAGTTTTGGAATGGACCTTAGATAGTCTATAAACTTCGGGGGTGAACAAGGTTCCCAAGCAATGCCTGGACCTATTTATTAGCGGTGGACACCCAGTGGATGATGTCCATTGTCTCCGATAGTATTATGACAGTGAATATGGTGATGGAACAAGTCTTTGCAATAAATAAATGCAAAATAAAAAAAAATTAATCAGCCAAGATCACTCTTACTTGGAGTATGCATTTCAAAGCTAAAGTGCAACAGTTAGAACCCATTTAACCTGTACACTTGCACTATATATTTCCATTTTATTATTTCATCTGAATAATATTTAACTCTAGCTTTGAAGTCAAAAGTATTATAGCAATAAGAAGACGAAACTATATTGTGACAATAGTTTTAATGAGTGCATTTGCAATTAAAGAGTTAGATCAACAAGCTGGCCACTGAGGGAGAGCCGGATTGATATCATAAAATTTATACTGATGGTTAATGTTAGTTTAACCGAACATAAAATCAGTGTTATGCCATATAGTGTCTCCAGAGGCCGCTAGCGATGTGAGTTACACCATATAGCACCGAAGTTATCTTGTCACGACGAAATAATGTCCGACGCAATTTGCCCTTCTCTCTGTTTGTGTTGTTTCAAAGTTTACTGCTGGAAAGGGATGAAGCTGGTATTGTAATCTGAACGTGCCGTGGGATTTATATAATGCGTTGGCATCCTCTCCTATCATATATGGCAATGATAGACTGGAGGAAAGCAAACAAAGAGGCTTCCCTCTGAATATAGACATTAAATCTCCACTGTTTGACCTCGCTGGAAGTTTAGGGTATATTATATTACCTCCTGTTTAACTTACGCTTCATTGTTCGTTCAAGGCTCTACAACACACTGGAACTCGCTACCTACCTGTTTAGTCGCGATTAGCTTGCGTTCGGTCATCTATATGTGTGCATGCATGTATTTTATGTGCTTATTTTATATTATCTCTTTTAATCTTTCGATCGCAGGTCATGAGCTCTCAGGCGGATTATAAAATTTAAACCCCATGAGCCGGAGTTTGGCATTAGCCTCTATATTCACTGAGTAAATGCTTTTCGATATCATCCAGCTAAAGAGAGCTTATTGGGACCTGGTGAAAAATAATGTAAATGTAGAACTTTTAATGCGAATTTCTATTGTCAAAGGAGGTTTAAGGGGGATTAATTAAATGCTCATTACCTTTAATTAATACTCAATGTTCATTACAAACAACAAGTGTTAAGCTTTTAGTCTACTACCTACTATGTTTGTACTTTATCACAACTAAACGTGGAATGTACTGTTCCTATTTAATCAGCTACCACATAAATTGGACTCATTTTTTATAATATTTCAATTTTTCATATTGTTGAAAAAGAAATGAACTAAAATAAATGATGCAGGTAACTGCAGTTTTTTGATTTAACCCTTTCTGGTTGAAGTAGCTATTTTTGTTGTATTGTTATTTGCCCCACGCTTTGGGAGCCAATTTGAAGAAGGTGTATTATATTTCGACAGTTGGGGAGCCAAACTTGAAGTAGTAGCAACGACACGTATGGTAAAAAGTTTCCGGTAGCCTTCGACACAAATGTATTTTCCGGTAATTTTGTAATTTTTTACTGTTTCTTTAGATATTATATATTTATGTTTGCCTCGGCTGCGTCAGTATTTGTATTTTTTTAGAGGCATGAATGTCTTATCAGGGAGTGGTGCGACTGAAGAATGTACGCTTACACAGATAATAATTTTACTTCACTCCTTTTATTAATGCTTGCCACGATTTAAATAACACTTCACTGATATAGAGAGAGCTGTGAGATTTGTTTTTCTTTTTATTAAATACTTGCACTTTTTAACACGTAAACTATTTTCGTCTCACACGAATATGTATTAAATTTCTCGAGGACGCATCTCGCGTCCGGTTAGGAACACTGTACAAGCAACTGACTTCTGAATTTGTAAATTTTGCTCCATTTTAGTTTCTGATTGACTAATCCTAGTCCATAGAATACCTTCATTTAACTAAAGCTTTTTCTGGTTGTTGATTGGCTATTTTATAAATTGTCACTAAAATTACATTATTGCTTCCAAGAATCACAAGTAGCATTATTAAACTTTCAAATTCATTATTGCCTCAAGGTTAACTCATCGTTCTTATTGTTAGCAACTTTTAACCTATTATTCTCACAGCTCCTACATTATTAAATTACGTAATATATTCACATAACATTATTACACATGTATACAATAATATAACATATACAATGACTGTAATATACACTTTTTATATGTTGTTACACACTCATATTGCTTTAAGCCGGGCTGTTGTTAAATTTATGTATTATATAATTAGACTGATATCATTTAAGTGTTAAAAATACTGCCTCATGGTATAACACATCCAATTTCCAATAAAAGAAAAATCTGGAAATGTCTTTTAAAGAATGTAACACCTGGGGTTTGTATTACAAACTCTAGGGCACACTCATAGATGAATTTTTTTTTATTTTATTACCTTCTATTGCTCAAAATTATTGCTTTATTAAATTTTAAAAGAAAAAAACAAGCAATAGTATAAGAATGGAATATTCATTTCGTCACCTATATTATTAAGTAAGAAATTCACATAATAAGTAAAGAGTAATTAAAAAACTACATCCCGATATCCCGGCAATACTAACTGCCTTGACTAATCGAGTCGGAGAGGTTACTTCAAGTAGATATAAGGGCTTTAATTGCTTACTCCATTAAATATATAGGTATTGTAACTAAAAATGCTAAAATTATTCGTAAATATAAATAAAAATTCATAAAATATCCCCCCAAATACAGAATTAAATAGTTACTTTACCGTTTTGTAGTACGGCAAATTCTTACGTCTAAATAGCCCATTTTACAGTAATATCTTCAACAAACTTAAACAGTATTCTTTTAGGCGGGTAAAATATACACATATGTATACGGAGTATAGAGACGAAATATAAATGCTGATATAATAGTTTTAGGCCACTTGCAGGATATACTCCAAAACAGAGGTCCGAGGAATACTCGTGAAGCATTTGGACTCGCAGGCGCCACTCCCTCTCTGGCTAGCTGTAATAGTTTTTCACTCGTTTGGAACTGGGCTACTCATCAGAGCGCTAGCCTTTCGTTTTCTCTGACTCTCCCATATTTATATGAATTCCACGCACCAGCTCAGTCTGATCACTCAAAGCTTCAACGCTCGAAAATGGCCCTTTGGGTCAAAACCTTTCAATTTCTGACAACTTTACCCATGAAGTTCATGTATTGAACGAGTGAAGCATTGCTCCTCAATTGGAAAACAGACGATTGCAGAAAATCGTTATAATACATTATATTCATAATATCAATCATCGCACAAGGAGAACATTGGACAATACAATAGATTGGATTCTTCTCCAAAGGTGGATTAGGCCAATATAAGATGAGAGAGTACATCACTGGTGGCAAAAACGGGACTCGCGAGGCAGTGTGACTCGCAGGCGCTACTCCTTTTCTAGCTGTCTATTCATTTGATTTCCATATGCTGCTGAGTGGAGAGTGCGTGTTGCATATTTGATGACTCGAGGGAGAAAGGCATTTCGCTATCCTTGGCCTACATCACAATAGTGTTTTCCCTCAGCAAGGTTTCCACCTTCAGCTAACCAACCTTCACTTCCACCCAGCCGGCATCGGTTCTCTATGTGACTGAACTGAAAAGCTATTCAGTCAACCAATGAAAGATGTTATAGTCGACATGAAATGAAAGAGTAGTTCCTAAACTGCCTCTATGATAGTTTTACTACAATTGACGACGACATATTGGCGGGCTGAGGACAACCCGAAGGTGTGTTAGGCGTGTACCTGCCCTAATTAGGGCTTAACTACGTAGTGACGAGATATGGGGTTTGCAGGGTGGCGGTTGAGATTTTGTAGGAGAGAATTGGTACACAGCAAAAGGCTAATAAACCAATACAGTATAATCCAGCCTTCTACAGAATGAGGTAAGAATTATTTGTATATGTTGTTAAACTGAGCGACATTTACGACATTTATATAAAAGCCTTCATCAGCTACATGCAAACAAAGGTTAAAGATATCTGCTATCGAACTACAACAAAACACTGACGTTAAGTAAACGACAGTGTAGCATGAAAGCAAGTTTTAAGTGTGCTAGAACAAAAAGCTAAAAGTTCTACTTTGTCTTTATGTCCACGTTTTTATTTCATTATATTTTATTTTTGTCCCAGAATTCAACGAAGAATTTCCTTAATGGTGCTCCGCTAGAATAACCTGGACAACCAGTTTCTAATGTTACCTTTCGGCAATCCGGCAATGTTTTCGGGGAAGTATAGTACCCGTCAATCCCGTGGCTATAATTATGCTCGAGGAACAAAGGAGGCCACGCTGGCGTAGGGTGGGGCTAGGTTTGTCAGTAACAACAAACAGCTGCGCTCCATTATGAGCCACTTATTGTACATATCAGTGTACTTCAATTTGTCTGAAAGGTTATAGTGGTTTTTGCCTTTTTAAAACCTGTATTTTGTGATATATACCATATAGTTTTCTGTCCCTGTAGATTTTAAAAGCATGTTAAAATATCCTTTTAAATATTATTTTGCGAACCTTATGACAATCCTTCTTTTCTCCAGCTTAATGTTCTTCTGTATTGTAAACTTTGGTAGAAATTTCTCAAAGATTACAGTGTACTAAGTGTCAGGAAATTAAATTACGTCATCAAAATTTTAAAAAACAAATAAAGACAGAATTAAAGCAATCTTAGTACATACAAATTAATAAAAATTAATGCGGTTAACATATTTAGAAAATGCAATAGTAATTAACCTAACATTAATTAAAAAAACTGTAAAAACTTCCAAAAATATATGGAAGGAGAGAAATATTCCCCCAGATTAGTGGAATTTTTAAGAGCCTTTAGTCTGCATAAACGCATTTTATTACAGTGGTTAGCAATGATGAAAGTTCCATTGCCGATTTCAGAAATCACTACATTGGCATAATTTAGTTATATTCCATTAGTCTTGAAAATTTTTCTCGGTGATGTTATTATTTGTTTCTATCATTTACCTTTAGACACTTATTAGCTATATGTTTTGAAGGTAAATATTTTTGTTTGTAACGTTCTCATTCTACGTATATCTTGTTTATCCTTTAGTAATTTAAATATAATATATATATATTTAATAACATGTTTGATAAATTTTCTTTGCCAAGGACTAACTCTTATGTTAAAAAGCATATTATATAAATACACAAAATGTTGCAATTAAGTCTTTATTAGTACTTATGCACCTTTATTAGCCTTTGGTTATTTACAAATTATGTATATGATCTGTTACTTTCTTTAGCAACCTTTAATTACAATAAAAATGTAATATTAATGCATGGACTTATTTAATTTTAATTTTTGTATTTAAAAAATACTGAAACCACTAACATCAATGCATTTTATGAAAGCAGTTGTTGGTTTCCTGTAATGTCCTTTATTCTTCAGAAGCAATCACACATAATTTTGTTTACAACTTATTCTTCCTCTCTAATGTACATAATAGCTCCAAAAACTAGCGCACATTTTAAAACCAAAATTAAATCTTTCGAAAGTACCTGAATTTTACTCAGGAAAAGTAATTAATTGTATAAATTCACTAAGTTGTTTTGCAGATGCCTGCAGATATTCTGAACTCGGAATTACATGAAAATGTAAACAAACTAAAATATTGCTTCTCTATTCAGTGATTCCAAGCCCTGAAAAATATACGAAATATATATGTTGCAATTTCTTAATTACCTTGTTGGTTTTTCTCCTAGGAATATACGCGTTATTTAATTGAATTTTTAAACACAACTGTGGCCCTCAACGTCAGTTTTGGCATGCACACATGTTTCATCATTATTCATTAGAACGCCCTTTGATGAACTGTCAAAGAGAAAAGAACAAAGAAAGAGAGAAATATTGAAGTCTCTATAAAGAACTTAGAGGGATGCTAATAATAAAAAGGAAAGAGGGACTGTCATATATGAAAACAAATTAATGCAAAGGAGGAGATGGGAGAAAAGGAGGGAGGGTTATCCACATGGGGGAAGTGAACGAAGGAAAGTGAGTAAACTTTAGATAAGGGTTTTAAAAATTCAGATACTTCAAAGTAGCTGAACATAACTTAGAATGTGCTTAACTCCCTCGAGATGGCGTAGTGGGTGAATACGTTGAAATGAAGTAATAAAAAAATGGAATAAAGAATAATTACTGCTTGTTAACCACATTTCTTTTCGCTCCCCCCCCCACAGCGCCTGCTTCCAGAGAAAGGCAAACTTATATTTTTTATAATTTCCTTAAGATTAAAAACTTTCTGCAAGAAGTAATTATAGCACTAACCCCTATTCCCATCTCATATTGATGTCTTAAATAAGTTTATTAGTCAAACAGAGAACAGCAATAATTCATATTGCAATGTTACTAACGTCTTGGGTGTTATAAATACAACTATAGTACAACATATGATCTGACAGTTTACTGTTTCAAATAACAACTACCATAAAAAGATTTCCTTAATGTGTATGTAGGGAAAAACTATCAATGGTAAAATGAATAAGACCCTCAAATTTAGAGTATAGCAACAGCGAAATGCCTTCTACGTTTCAATACTCTCTATCTGTCTATCTCTCTTAATTCATGACCATTTTCTCTCTTAATGTTTTCTTAACAGTCCAATGTGCAACTAGCTAAGTATGCCCGAAATTATATGTTCTTACACAACCCGCAGTTTAAATATTTCTCAGATCTTCCTTAACCCTCGGCCAGTAATCTGCTGCTGCGGCCGATATCTTCTTTCCTGAAGAAACGGGCTAAACAATTTCACTGTTAAATTTTAAATGTGTTAATTTGCTAATGTGTAAAAGTAACGCATTTATGAATGCTAAAACGAAACCGCAAATATGCTATATTTTTTTATTTATATTGTAAACCGTACAGGCTCTGTAAAAACGAATTTAAACTATTTTTCAGTAATGGTAGTACAACAGACAGTTCAACGCTTTTGCTGGTTATCTTATCTAGTATGGCTTTGAAATTCTAGTATTCATTAAGCAGCTTCACTTTTTGTGACATATTGTACTGTAGTCTCAAACTACAGAAAATTTGGTGAAACTACTACTTCGTGTTCCCAAGAAATTAATATTTCACCTATTATTAGTAATACACCTACACAATTAAAATTATTTTAAGAAATGTACAATAATAAACATAAATTATAATACTAAGTATATAAACATATCAAATGAATGGAATCAGCTTCAAATGAAACTTAAATAATACACCTACCCTCTTAAAAGTCCTATTTCCCCAATGTTAGGTCTCTAAATTTATGACCTCAGAAACTATTTAAGATATCAGACTGAACATTTTTATAGGGTAGATGCATGCCTTTTTAAGTTCCCCGATATATTTTATTCAAAAGTCTCTTTATTATGAAATATAATACTATTTTCTTAATTATATGACCTTTTCAACAAAAAATTTAACAATAATTTTTTAAATAACGAACAATGTTATTATCACCAAAGTTGATCAACCATAGCCTTATGAGTTTAATTTATTTATCTTTAATATTTTATGAAAGAAGAGTTCGTTTATGCCATAAAATGTCACTCACAGAAAAAATTCTTCAAAGAAAAAATAAAGAAAACCATTTTGCGTGTGTTAGTAAAAAGAAAGACAATCACATGGCTATAGCACATAGAAACTGTCGTACTAATTTTTAGAGGAAAGCTTGACCTAAAGTTGATCTAAAGTTTACCACTGTACCCCAAAGTGTGTGGAGATTATACTTTTCTGAAGTGGTGCACAATTCAAAATACAAAATATCAGCTTCAGTACCCTGAGACACCCTGAATCCAAATAAAGCAGTTTTAGAAACATGCCGCGCGCGCGCGCATGTGTGTGTGTGTGTGTGTATCTGTCTGTCTGTTTTGTGAACAGCATAACTCAAAAACGTAAAGTCGGATACATACCAAACTTGGTGTTTAGGTTCAATATCTTCCAAAAATGCCACTCAAAGATTTTCAACAAAGATTTTCCGTTCGATGATTGTTCCACCGCCAAAGGGTACAGGATTTCCACAACTTGGAAGGCTGTTGGAGGAATATTAAGGAAGTCGAGCGTTCCGCCGGTGTTTTACATTCTTTTGCGTGAACATCAGGTGATTTTTTATCCGTTATTAACAGTAGCCAGATCTGTACGAAATTATAATCATAAACCATAAAGGAGAGTGTTTACCATAAAAACCTTCCACGTCATTGTTCAATAATTCCATAAAGAACACGGAGAGGCAAGTGAATTTAATTAAATCATAACTTGAATTATTTATATATATATATATATTATATATATATATATATATATATAAAATGCATGGACCAAATATAAGAAGAAATTCCAATAAATAAGACTGCAGAAAATACTAAAAATCTAATATTCATCAATCTCTGCAATTTAGTTCGTTTACCCTTAAGCACCTTGTCAGTGCCTAGCAATGCCCATGTATTCTTCTTGACTGAACCTATTTTGATGTGTCTTTTCTATTAAGAATTTTTGTATGTTATTCTGTAAAACTTAAATTGTGTTTTATTTATGAGTGCTCTTTAACCACTATTGGGCGTGAAAGCCCGAAAATTTTGCTCAGAGGCCTCTTAATCAGGCTTGAGGTTCTTTTACGTGCCGTAAACGTAGGACACAAAACCACCGGCTTTACTTCCCTTCCGAAGGAAGTCATGCTGAAGATTTTTACGCCCGAAAAAATCCATCGCCCTCCGTCAGGTTTGAACCCGCGACTAGAGGTTAGAATAGAGGATGACATCTTAATCTGTGTCTTTATGGCAAACTCATTTAGAGTCAGATTTTTAAATCAGAAATAAATTGAGCAGCGGTAGCAGATTTTCTTCTTGAAGCTTTGCCCAGCGGAAACTCGTATATTTTATGCGGAAGAAAGTAGGTACTTGAAAATATAAATCTTGGAAGTGAATTTGTTATGGGCATAAATCAGCAAATGTATGTTGTGACATGAAAATAGTTTCATATTAATACTAAAACATCTCATAATTTCAGCAGATACATATTATATCTAACTGTCGCTGATACGTTGATTTGTGCATTAAGGGAAAATCCACGAAAATCTAACAATCCAGTCATCAGTGTAAAAGGTAAGCTGATATCAACCAGATGAATCTATTTTGGTAATTTATAACTTTACCAAAGTCGTTCACTTAAATCTTAGATAACGTCTTGAGGCTAATATAATACATATTTCAAATTAGACCTTCTCAGCATTACCACGTCCTTTACAAGTGCGAATCTGCTGAGAAAAGCAAGTTTTGCCTCATTAAGCCGTCTCAGAAGATCAAAACATTATGTCGCGACCGTCAGGTCTTCTCTGTGCCCCCGGAGGTTTGGAATGATAGATGGAGTCCTGATGTAGCTCTTGTCGTGATGTATGAAAGACTAATCACTGCGAATTCTCCTCCTTCCGCCCCTCTTCCGTTCTCTTCTTTGACTGACACCTCTCCCTTGGCAATTCCGAGTCTCTTAGAAACCTCCTAAATGAAGGCAATCAAGCAAGCTGAGAAGACTTTGTGCACCAACAATAACCACGTGGCATAACCTCCTATTAACCTGAATGTACCTACTCGTCAGACCTCTCAAAGAAAAAGATTATAAGAGCTAACGAATAGGTAAACAAGCGGCCAAGCAGTATTAATTGATTCATCCGGTTTTCCTATTGACGAAAATGGGAGATGGCTTACGAAATTTAATATACGAATTAAACACAAGCTAAGGCTAATAATAATAATATATGCCCGTAATTACTTAGTGGTAACACATATTATTTTTTCAGGATTAATCGAACTACTCCGATAGTTTAATCACTGTTTCTCAACGTTGCCGATGGTAATATGATACCGTTTAAATTCACCTCTGCATTTTATCTCCCGGAATCTTTAGGAGACAGCTGTATTCAATGCTTTCAACGCTGCAAAACGTCTTCGTCTAAGTAGATATTTCAGTTGGATAAAGAACATGCTCGGATATACTCGTGCCTGGACTGTAGTTTGGTAAGATTTACTCAAACAACTTCTTCCTAACCAAGGTTTGGGAAAAGAATGCCCGTTCCGAGAGTTCAGAACTGGTCCTTTCTTTCGATTTGCCTTGATCTCTTTTGCCTTGAGGTTTGTAACTGTATATTTTTTATAACCTTACTGGGCAGAAAGCTTGTCTTCCGCATTTATTCTGTATTCCTTGACTTCCTCTCTGCACTTTTCATTTGTAAGTTTTCTTTAACCACTGAGCTCTTACATTCTAACCCTACCAGGTGACAAGCAAATCTCATCAACGTCATTCCCAGGTTCTTCTTGTCTTAGGTTCCATACTTAACAACCGAATTTTAAATATGGTTTTGTATTCCTTCTTTTGCTTCACTGTTGATTTTGTTATGCTACCTTCAATTATTCCATTTAAGCTTTTATATTTTTAAATATTTGCTTCCACATCCAAATTTTAAATATTGTTTGGTATTCTTTCTTTTCCTTCATTGTTCATTTTATCATGCTTCCTTCAATTATTATTCCATGTAACTTTTTATATTTTTAAATATTTTCCCCCACATTATATTTATTCCTTGGGATGTGACACCCTAAATATCTGAAATTTGATGCCTTGTATAACCTAAATGCAATATGTCCATATTCGTTCATACCCATTGGCCCCATGATGTGTGATCTTGCATTATATGGAGAAAGTGTGTGGCAATATTTTATATCACAACACAGTAAATGCCAGAGTGATTGTAGTGTAAATTAACATTATTGTATGATAATGATTTGAGATGTTTGTTAATTATAAGCATTGTTAGGAAATAAGTTTACACGGCCTCACTGAAACTGACAATAGGAGCGGGTAACAATGAGCGAGGGGGTGAGTTATTTATCAATTAGGAGAGACAAATGACGTCAGAGTAGCGCTCTTTTCTGTAGAAATGGAGGGAATATTTTCTCTAGAGCATTTGTGTTCGTAATTTTGATTGGATATAAAAATAGACGCTAATGTTGGCGTGTTTTATTAACCAATAGCAGCTCTGTTATAATGTTTAGGTATATCAGGGTGAGGGATTATAAAAAGCTAAAGCCAGAGACGGGTAACGCTCAGTCCAACAGAATCATTCGCGGGTTACACGTCACACAGTTCTACAGAATAATTTACAAGGCAAACGTAGCACAGTTCAACAGAATCATCCACGTGTTAAATGTCGCGCAGTTCTACAGAATCTCTCGAGTCGTAAAGTTAGTTAAAAGAGATGAAATACGCGAATTAATAATATGCGGCAAATAAGTGATAATAGTTACATTCGAAAATATAACAGTTTCAGTCAGGCGTGTATCAAGAGTAAATATGTGAAATTAATAATATGTGACGGCAATAAAAGTGTAAAAACAAATCCTTTTATCAGTGTTATCTTTTAGTAACAACTCATTTCCGTTTTCACACCCTGTTTAGGAGATTTGCTCGACTGGTAATAATAATAGCTAGCCGGAGGACAATGAACCCAAAATTCAAACTAGTAATACAATAACAGGCGCTCAGCAAATAAGATAACACGAACGATACCGCGACAAGTGGCAGTTTTTCTTTTTAAGATTCGATATTAAAATGTGATGTAATTAATATTTGAATAAATATGGACTATATCTTCACCTGTTTGCCCATCCTTTTTGAAAGCAACAATCTCTACACACCTCTACAGTGAATTTAGTAGATAGTTTCGGTCTTCCCTATTTTTTATAGTAACACTTTATTCATGAAAACGTTTACCTATCAGAAAATGGTACCATAGTCTACTCTAGAATCGTACTGCCTTCTTCAAGCAATTGTTAAACCTGTGTGGGCCTACGTAAAATAGCATTTATTTTTTTATCTAAAGATTAAACTATTGAGATTTTAATGTTACAATAGCTTTAACATAAGCAAGTGTTCAAGCAATCAAAGTAAACTGCACGGATGCAGTCAGAACGATTCACCCTATTGAGGCAGTTTTCTGTACCGAAACAATGCTACATTACTGCATTATTAATAAATAGTTTATATGATATGCACTCTTCATGTAATCTTAGTGTTAATTATATGTGATTGTTAGTTACTATATACGTATATTAGCAATACTTATGGTATACGACGCAAGAATATTTCCACTGGACACGATTTTACGAGCAAGAACTTGCTTCACACAAAAGCGAAGGGAAGCATCAGAAAACAACTAACAGCTTTTGTTGACAGTGCTCGCTAGAAAGGCATAAGTTGCCACTCTAGGGGAACTTCGGACAAATTTACAAGCCGGGGATTCAACCATTGTCTTATGTCATGTGATTTTTGAGAAGCCAGTAGGGAGGAATTAAATCCCCTCTAGATTTCTGAAATTTGAGAAACCGCGCGCGACTAGTCAGCCAATCAAAAAAATTAGAAGTAAAATACGGACTTATCGACTATATCCTATATAAGCTAAGGTCTGGAAGCCAAATTACGCTTTCTGTCAAATTCACTTACCGGATAAACCTGCGACACTCAACATAAACATTCCGCGCCAAAACTATATATGTAAAAATATAATATCGTGTGCGCGACGCGAACAACTTTAAAGTGAAGGTTCTGGTGTTAGCTCACCTGACGCTAAAATAACAAACGCCAGAGGAACAATGCTGCCTTCATATATAAGTGCCGTAAGATACAAAGAAGTGTCTTGTGCGCGAAATAAAGCAGTGTAATGTGAAATGAATAATCTTCAGTAAAGGGAATTGCGTACGTGAAATAACTATCCAAAGCTCAACAATGTGGAAAATAATCAATTATTATCGCCATTAGGCGTAAAATGCAATTGTTAAGCTGTTCACAATTTCATGCAAACGTATCTAAAGTAAACATAATAAATTCAAGTTTAATTTGTGTTCTCAATTCTAGCAAGTCTTCTTATGAGGCACATCCTTAGGATACCCAACTCCAATCTCATGCTCAACAATATTTATGTACAGCCGACAGCAACCGTGTACAAAGAACTTCAAATGTAGCAGCTAGAATCTCAAGACACGACCTCGTAATTAGCCGTCTCAACTAGTAATTACAACTGTAATACTTATATTTCACCAGAGATTACTTTGAGTTAGACAAATTTATGTCGTCCAGTTATCCTTCGCCATTTATGCTGCATAATTAATGATAATAAACAGCAATTAACAACAAGGATAACCGGCATAACAGCACAATAGATAACATATACCTAGAAAGATGTGCATGAGTAACGCACATTCTTTCCATAAAAGGCTTTATCAGTTTATAAAAAACAAATTATTGCATTCCGAAAATTAGAAAACATACGATAACAGTACTAAAAATAACAGTGCAAAAAGGACAATTTTAATACTTTGGGCCTACAACATCTTGAGACAGAAGACTAGACAAAAGAGAATAAATAAGTGCCTTTATGTATTTATAAGTAGCACTAAGAAAAAGTCTCCACAGAAATCGCCCTCTCTGGGCAGCTTCAGCAGTGGAAGGGACTTCGAACCATTATAGACTTCCGCACGTCTCTGTGACCTGTCTGGCCTGGAGCCTGTAGTCTCCTGTGGTTCCTTAACATCTATTTCTTATTTAAATAATATTTCCACGATCATTCCATGTTTATTATTACTATAATTGTAATAACAGTAAGCTATATAATTACAGCTTTAATATTCATAATTTCCAAAAGCTTCTTTTTTTCCTCTTTCATGGGAAATGACATGAGAAATTATACCAAATCCCACATATTCTTGATAATAGATCAGTATTTCCTTGTTTAAATACAAAACTTATGATTCCCTCTTTATGAGACAAATACAAAAGAAAGTGGATCCGTTATTTGCACATATCAGTGCTTCTTTTAAAGTATCTATGATATATATTTTACTTTAAACAAAGAGGCAAGGAAATATCACCGAAATTCTTTTTCGTTTTTATTTGACGGAAGACATTATAATATATACGTTTTCAGTGACACTGCCGAAATATATACAAATTCTTAAAACATTAAAAGGCCAAAGCTAGCAGATCTGGTTGGTATATCACTGATTTCATGACACAGGGATCTTTGTAGAATTACTTATTTTTATTCTAAAGAGGCTAAGGAATCTCTAAACCCTAAACACGAAATATATACAAAAATTCTCAATGTCATAAAAATCCCGTAAACGTCTATAGTGCATTATTTGCCATTTATTTTCCCTAAACCCTCCCCGTCCTTTGCCGCAGACTTAATAGCAGCTTAAATTGAAGCTAGCTAATCTCCAAAGCCGAAACCTTTTACAGAAATGTTCATTAATTTAACCAGCTACAAAATCGAGGTTAGTCAACGTTTTCAAAGGAAATTACAATATCAAATTAAGTTTTGAAAACCTCTCTTGATGATGAACCTATTTACATTCATATTTAACACATGTAGATTAAAGAAGTTAAATTCAGGTGTTTCTTTCTAATAAAATTTAAGCCTGTAGTTATTTTTCATCTACGTAGTTCCGAATTACAAAGTTTTGTTTGTCTCGTTTTAAGTTCTTTAAATTTCGTTTGCCTTATTACTGTTCGTGTAAACAATCTGTTAAAGTGTTCCCATTAGTGTATTTTTTAACAAAATGGACCGTTTAACGGTGATCGTCATTTATGTTTGATGCTAAACGTTGGGTGTCATTTGCTGTTGCCTTGGGTAACTCGTCTCGTGGGTGTAAGCGATACCGTGATTCTGAAATAAAAGACACTTTCATTGCTCTTTACCACTAACATTTTTATTTACTTGTCAAGTCTAATGATAGTATTAAATTTAATTAACTTACACCATTTCTTTCACTAGATGATCCAAAGACTTACAGTGTTGGAAAGGTAGACTCAGACGATTGAAAAATTCAATGCCATAGTCGCAATTTGAACCACGTGTCTCCCGGTTTCGTCCGCCATGTTGCTATGGTAGCTCAGTGGCTAGAGCAACCGGACGGAACCCGAGAGATCCGTAGTTCAAATTCCGACTATGTCACTGAATTTTTCAGTCGTCCGATTCTACCTTTCCAACCTTGTCCTACACACACCGCTAGTGTGAAAGAACAATTAATTCCTATATGACCTAATAGAGGCTAAACTATGAAGCCCTTGACATATAGTGCTTACGGTATTGTAAGTCGCCATTGGGGTATGTCACCTCAAAACAATTTGAAATATCCTTGGGATTCCCGGGAGAAATACAAGTCAACTGGAGAATTTAATGTCTTACGGGCATGTTGCTATCTTAGATCAGGATAGAGCAAACGGACAAAACAGTGAGACTTGTGGTTCTAATCCCTCTTGGCTTACCTTTCTATGAATTTAGTAAAACTTCTAAACAATACTGTTGCATCCCTTCAAAATCCAATATGTATAGGAACTATAATGAACATGCACATATACAGCGTGAATCACCTAAAACTTACACCGCAAATATTTCGGAAATGGAAAGTGCTACTGATATGCAGTTTTCACACCACTGATTGGTAGTCAGGGGCTCGTACATTTACCCTATAAACAATTTTAATAATACTGAGAAAGTGTATATTTTGAGCAAACATACAATTTTTTAAATGGAATAATACTCGTTACATCAAAATAATAAAGGTATAGTAAATTAGAATGTCAGTGGCGTTTGTTGCAAGATTCTAGTGCAAGTGATTTAAGAGAAATTTTATTTTGAAACTTTTACGCAGCGACACTTGCACAACCTGTGGTAGCACAAACTAAAGAAAAACAAAAGGGAATTACAATACTTATGTGGATTCTTACAAGTAAAGAGAACATAGCCCTTCAAAGGTTGTGTTCAAAATGACCACCGGCAGCTTCAATACACGCTTCCAGTCTGCTATGGAAAGACTGCGGCGCACGTTACAGCATTTCAGCGGAAATTTCATAGCAGGCAGCAGTAATACGTCGTTTCATATTATCTGGTGTAATTGGTACATCCTTGTAGACGTGTCTTTCAGCTTTACACACAGAAAAAAGTCTAAAGGGGTCAGATCCGGTGAACGGGCCGGCCAAGGTACAGGTCCTCTTCGTCCTATCCAACGATTTGGAAACAATCCGTTAAGACAAGCTGTAGTACTTCGTGCACTATGGGCTGCACAGTCATCATGTTGGTATCACAGATTCCTCCTAGTCTGCAAAGGAACGTCTTCTAGCATCTGTGGCAGATGGTCTGTCAGGAGACTGCGATACTTGTGCGAGTTCATTGTTCCTTCTATGAACAAAGGGCCTATGAGCTGATGGTTCACCATCCCACACCACACGTTTAAACTCCATGGACGCTGACGTTCCACTTGGCAAAGCCAACGGATTGTCAACAGACCAATAGTGCATGTCTCTGCGGTTTACCTGGCCATGATTAGTAAATATTGCCTCATCACTAAACAAGATACATGATGAATTTGGAGTATCGTGTCTTAATGCCCATGTAAAAAGGTTAACACGATTCTCAAAATCGTTTCCATGCACTTCTTGATGAAGAGAGATGTGATAGGGATGGAACCTATGTCAATGGAGAATGCGCAGTACACCTGCCTGACTTATGCCACTTCCACGTGCGATTGTGCGGGAACTAATTTGCGGATCTACTGCAACGGCAGCCAAAACATTAATTTCTGCCTCTTCTCCAGCCACTTGTTTGTTTTTGTTACGTTCTCTAGGTGTTACAGTACCACTTTCACGTAATTGGTTGAAGGGGTTGATAAATAATTGCCGAGATGGTTGACGTCTATTGGGATACGTTTCCGCATACACCATACAGGAACGAACTGCATTCTTCCTACACTCTCCATACACCCTGAGCATGTCGGGGTTTTCTGCATTAGTAAACCCCATCTTCCACTCACGACTTACTGCTTGAACTGTCACAAACTAACTGACCAGAAAGTCGCAATGCAATCAATGAACAGAAAACACAATGTAAACACACATAAAAACATCGTTACCAGCAACTAAGCAGGTTGAATGGGACAAACAATTGTCGGGGTGGAAACTTTTCAAAATACGATTTCTCGTAAACCACTTGCACTAGGACCCTACAACAAATACCATTGACAATTTAATTTACCCTAACTTTATTCTGTTGATGCAATTAGGCATTGTTCCATTTAAAAATTTTATTTTTGCTCAAAAAATACACGTTCCCAGTATTATTAAAAATCTGTTTATAGGCTAAATGTACGAGCCTCTGACTACCAATCCATGTTGTGAAAACTGCACATCAATAGCACTTTCCATTTCCGAAATATTTGTGGTGCAAGTTTTAGGTGATTCACCCGGTAGATTCTGCATTGTAGGCGCATCGAACAGACTTTTCGATGTTAATGATACCTTCCTATGGGACACTTCTGTTGCGTTTTTTTTTCTCTCTCAAGACACGTTCTATAACGACAAAAGCAAATTTTGTGATCAAGCTAAGGCATATAAAGCGGAGCCAGAACTCCCTGACTTTCAGCATGGCATAATTCTTATTAAGCAACTTTCCTGTTAGCAGTGCTTGGCATTTGAACACCCCTTCAGTTCGTATGATCAATTGGAATTGATATCTTGTAGAATATAAAGGCCAAGAGGCAATAACAGCACAGTCACGAACAAGCAGGCCATCTATAATTATCAAGAGGAACCGCAATACACCGAGAACGATAGTGTGACAAAGTCTGGTATAATGAACTGAAACGCTGCAGTCCAGGTTCAAAGTACCTCCAGAAGCAAAATCGGCATGAGCTGTTCATTGAGAGCGACACTGACTAGCTTTCTATAGACTTGGGGGTATATATGCCGCTACAATAACTGGAGGCGTTAATTAAACTTGTGTAAAGCACACACGTTTGGACTCCTCAACACTAGTTGAGAAACAGCTTCTCTGCAGTAACAAATCAAGCCAAAATATCCTCCATTATCTACAGGCAACCAGGGAGCGTCACTTTACCGATTGTTTTATACCAGTTTCAGAATTTGGAGAAGGAAGAATTGGGTTATAGAAAGCAAGTATGGTTAAGTTCTTTCGTATATTCAGGATCCTTGTTTGATGAGGGATGGAAAAACGTTTGCTTATCACAGGATGGAAATAATGATGCAGATTATGTTACCAGTGCAATAAAATGTAATTGCATAAAAGGACATCTGTGAGGCTGCAAAGTATAGCATTTCTGCACCATTCAAGCTATATTTATACATTTTTGAGACCCCGGATGATTTTGTCAGTTAACATACTCCATGGGTGATGATAAATGCAATGATAAGCAAATGACATAAAAGTAAATGATCTGCTTGGTACAAAAACCCACCGTGCTCCATTTAATCAACGTGTTACGTCTTATTGCAGTATTCATGTGTGTGGTCCTACATTTGAAAAGGTAAGCGCTTTAATATCAATGAGTGTCATCCTGATCTGTTCCCCTTGACTTTGTTCTTAATCTTTATACGAAGATTTTTCGTACAATTTTCTTCATGAAAACATTTCCCCCCTTAATTCTCATTTCTTCTTCCATTAAATAATTTTCTTTGTCCTGTTTTGAAGCCAAGGTATGTTATGTGAATCTTATGCTTCCAATGGCATTCCTGCATTCCCTATATCAATTCTCGAATGGGTGTGCAAAAGCAGTTAAGTAAAAAAGTGTCGGAAATAAATTCTCCACAGCCTTTGATACTATTTTATCTGCTCTACCTATGTGTCTAATCGGTTAAGTCATGTCACTTATAATAGCCAAATAGAATGAATGTGCAATGTGAGATATGTTAAGAATCCGCAGTCTTTACACACCATCCAACTATAATTACACATTTGGGTAAGTAGTTATAAGGTTGACTTAACTTACTGAGCACTGCGCATTTAAATGACTCGCCCAACTTGACATTACACCTGGCCGGTGCCCAGATATTTGTTTTAAATGCAGTAATGACAACACTGAACAATAAAAAACAACCAACTCTGATTTATCAACAATACTGACGAGAAAAAGGAATTATTGCAACTGTAGATCATTTCAGTAAATCAATGCCACCTTAAACTCAACAATGACCGTTTGCAGTTCAAATAATGCTTTGGTACCGGCCGCGTTTCCCTCACATTTTAATAGATTAGTGGTTCATTATTAACGTATATCTTGTAAGGTGAGGTGCTACATGATGAGTTCAAGAAATAGGTAACTGGTTGAACTGGCTACTAAGGAAGCGACTAATCATAAATGTAAGTTTAAAGATTTATTTCACTACTTTTAGAGAATGATCACATCTTTATAACTGCCTCAAGACTGGCTTCATAGCTCAGTCTGTAGTACACTTTCCTGCTGTGCGAGGTTTCCCGGGTTCGATTCCCGAATGGGGGTCAGATGTTTTCTCTAGCCAAGATTATTCTCTATCCTCCAAAGGATCTGGAGGTACGAATGAGTAAGTATGTGTGAGTGATCTAATCTAAAACAACCCAAAGTAATCTAGAAATCCAACGACAAGTGCATATGTGACATACACCATGGACAATATGTTCCAAAGGTTATAGGCCACCTACATGATCATTGCAATTAAAGGCAGGATATAAACGTAACAAAAGAATGCCTCAAATACAACACAACCTAGAATAAATTAATTTTCTCTTTTAGAGAAGAGCTATTTACTACCCTCGGATACTAAGCAAGCTGCTATAGAGGATTCATATGATAACTGAAAAGATCCAGACTTTGACATTAAGAATGCACTAGCTCAGATTCAGAAAATGAGGGGATAAGCAAGAAACATTCCAAAATAATGCCGGAATTAACCAATAAATCAAAGTGCATGTAAATGATGAACTTAAACTGGGAGGTGAAAAACGTGAAGTAGAAAATGATTTGACTGTTGCTGAAGAGGAAATAAAGAAAGTGGAAGCAATATTAGCAGATGAACATATCAGAATTATAGTGAAGAAGCGAAGATTGAAAGGGGATACGAGAAAAACCAGGCAAGAAAGTAAATGTGCAAGAAACAGCGGGAAAAGTTACATTACTCAGAAAGGAAAAGTAGTAGATGCCGTCGCGGTAACTTCGTGTTATCCTTATGCTGGGCGCCTGTTATTGTTTTATTATTTTGCATTTTGGATTCATTGTGCTCCGGCTAGCTATTATTTCTCAGTCGAGCAAATCTCTTAAACAGGGTGTGTAAACGGAAAGGAGTTGTTACTAAAAGATAACACTGATAAAAGAATTTGTTTTTACACTTTTATTGCCGTCACACGTTATTCATTTCACATAATTACTCTTGATACACGCCCGACTGAAACTGTTATATTTTCGAATGTAACTATAACCACTTATTTGCCGCACATATTAATTTGCGTATTTCACATCTTTTAACTAACTTTACGACGCGAGAGATTGTGTTGGACTGAAGGACGTGTAATGCGTGAATGATCCTGTTGAACTGGGCAATACTTGTCTCAGACTTTAGCTTTTTATACTCCCTCACCCGATATGCCTAAAGATTATAATCGAGCTACTATTAGTTAATAAAACGCGCCAACATTAGCGTCTATTTTTATAGCCAATCAAAATTATGAACACATATGCGCTAGGGAAGATATTCCCTCCATTTCTAAGAAAACGCGCTAATCTGACGTCATTGGTTGTCTCTTCTAATTAATAAACAACTCACCCCCTCGCTACATTGTTATCCGCTCCTATTGTCAGTTTCAGTGAGGCCGTGTAAACTTATTTCCTAACAATGCTTATAATTAACAAACATCCCAAATCATTGTTATACAGTAATGCTAATTTACACTACAATAACTCTGGCATTCACAGTGTTGTGATATAAAATACTGCGTCAAGGCTAAAGTTATAAAGCCACTTGATTCATGTAGGATGAAGAGCTAAGAACCAATATGTGAGGACACTATAAAACAAATGAATAATGATTACTGAAAGATGGGTAATTGTGATAAGAGGGTTTGAGGAAGTATTTTAACACTTAATGATTTCAGTCTAATTATTTAATATAAAATATAATAACAGCCTGCCTTAAAGCAATATGTGTATAATATACTATATAAAATGTATGTAAGTCATTGTATTAATGTTTACATTATTGTATACATGTATAATAATGTTATGTGAATGTATTACATAGTTTAATAATGTTTGGAGCTGTGAGAATATAGGTCAAAAGTTGCTAACAATGAGGTAACAATGAGGTAACCTTGAGGCAATAATGAATTGGAAAGTTTAATAATGCTACTAGCAATTCTTGGAAACAATAATGTAATATTTTTAAAACAGTTTATAAATAGCCAATCAACAACTGGAAAGGCTAAAAGTTAAATAAAAGTATTCTATTGGAGCAGGATTAGCCAATCAGAGACTGAAATAGATGAAATTTGCAAATTTAGGCAGTAGAAGTTAGTTGCTAGTAGACAGCGTTCCTAACTGGACGCGAGACGCGTTCTCGAGAAGTTTAACACGTATTCAGTGTGAGACGAAAATTCATTACGGCGAGAATATTATAAAGTTTACGTGTTAAAAATTGCAAGTAATTAATAAACAATCTCACAGCTCTCTATATCAGTGAAGTGTTATTTAATCGTGTCAAGGATTAATAAAAGAAGTTAAGTAAAAATTATAACTTGTGTAAGCCTACATTCTCTAGCCGCATCGCCCCCCGTTAAGAAATACATGTTTCTACAAATTAATACTGACGCAGCCGAGGCAAACATAAATATATATAATATTTAAAGAAACATAGAATTACAAAGTTGATTCCTAAACTTGGGGCGAAGGCCACTCGAAACTGAACGTTGGGGCGAAGGCCACCGGAACTTTTTACCTACGTGCGGCAGTTACTACTTCAAGTTTGGCTCTCCAACAATTAGAATACTTCTTCAAACTCCTCCTTCAAAGGTACTTCTTTCTCACCTTTCATACATATGTAATTTGATACAAAAATAAGACAAAGCTACTAAAAGACTGAGAACAGGGGATATACAGAAGCAACATTTTCAACAAATTACAGCTGCTTACTAGTAATGCTTAAATGAAAAATTGGAACAAGTGTGTAGATCTTGTTTTTTAAAGTATTCTGTGAGACTAAAGCATTTATAGAAACCGTAATTAGAAGAAACGGAGTAGCATTTCTGGTAATTTAGATTATGATGGAAGGAACATGCATGAGCCTGGTAACAAATTTGACAGTGAGGTAATTGTTGTTTTCCATAATAACATACTATAGCCCATTATTCCAGAATCAAATCACAGAGAAAATATTTACCACCTCATGTCACTTGAGTGCATTATATGAAGAATATTTTCCTGGAAAACATGTTAGCAGGAGGATCTACGAAACTGCTTTCCATGATCGTTAACTATAAAAAATCAAAAAGTGGACACATGTCAGAATGCGATAGACTTCAGCTGAAGATAGGAATGAAAATCGTGGGTTCCAAAGAGATAAAGAAGTGCGTCGGGAAAAGGCTGGCTCAGCACATGATGAAAAGTCAACTGACAAGTCACTCTCAAGAAATGATCCTGCTACAAAAACCAAAACATTTGACTTACAACAGTGCTTGATACCTCCAGTGGTCAGTAGCTCCATTGCCTTCCATAAAAGACCTACAACTTGACACTCCAGGATTGTGATAACCGGCAAGCATACTGCTTCATGCGGCATGAAGGACAAGCCTTAAGAGGTGCTAATGAAATAGGTTCTTGCCTTTAAAAGTACCTTAAACAGCTTCCTCCTGATGTAAAAATTATCATCATGTATTCTGATTCTTGCTAAGAACAAAACGAAAACAGTCACATGGCAGTAATGTGTACGATTGCACTTCAAGAACATCCAACCCTCTAATCTATTCATCATAAGTTCCTAATACCTGGTCAGACACATATGGAGAGCGATGGAGATCATGCGATCATCGATAAAAAGAAGTATGGTATTCCTATTCATCACCACACGACTGGAAACTACTTGTTCGCCAGTCAGGAAAGAACAAGTCATTTGTGGTTAATGGAAAGTCTAGAGAGGACTTTTATGACTTTTCGGGTTGTTGGGAAAAGAATTTGTGTTACAAAGGTTGATAGAAATGGATAAAAAAGTGTTTGGAGAGACATACAGTGGCTCCGTTTTCAAAAGGGTTCCTTTGGGCAATTTTCTTTCCAGTACACGTTGGAGAAAGATGATGATTTCAGATTTGGCAGTTTTTTCAAAAGAAGAAATAAATCTATCGGTGTCAAACCACTTAAGGAATATTCCGGTCCAAACGCAATAAACCCTACAAAAATGAAGGACTTGCTGGATCTACTTCGGTTTATATCACCCACATTCTGAGAATTCTACAGAAGTCGCATCTGAAATTGTTCTTAATACTTTTCCAGATCGTGATATCGATGAGGATGTTGAGTGAATTTGTTTTTAGTGTTCAGTTAATATTTTGGGTGGTGAAAAATGTTCCATACATATTTGAGGAAAAAGGAAAGTATGTAACATTAAAGTCATAATAATAAAACTTCCTGTTTCCTTTCTTTGTATCATATTAATTTTATGTTTTGTGAAATTCTGTAACTTTAACCTTATATTTTTCATTGAAGGCTAAAAGATATACTATTTAATATGTGTGATTAATTATAAGGTATTATTTTCAAACATTATAATGTTATGCCTTGTTTCATTATACTATATTTATTGTGAGAAAGGTGTATTTTAGAAGTAGTTGTATCGTATTTCAACTGTTGGGGAGCCGAACTTGTAGTAGTTGCAACCGCACGTATGGTACCCACTTTCTGGTAGCCTTCACACCAAATGTACTTTCAGGTGGCCTTTGCCCCAAGTTTAAAAAAATATTAACTTTGTAATTTAACTGTTTCTTTAAATATTATATATTTATGTTTGCCTCAGCTGCGTCAGTATCATTGTTAGAAACAGGATGTCTTGGCAGGGTTGTGGTACGACTAAGAGTGTAAGCTTACACAGATTATAATTTTACTTCACTCCTTTTATTAATACTTGATACGATTTAAATAACACTTCACTGATATAGAGCGCTGTGAGATTCTTTTATGAATTACTTGCACTTTTTAACACGTAAACTATTTTTCGTCTCACAGGAATACGCATTAAATCTCTCGAGGACGCATCTCGCATCCGGTTACAAAAACTGTCTGCAGGCAACTGAACTGATTTCAACCGCATAAACTTGTAAATTTCTATATTTCAAGTCTCTGATTGGTTATTCTTAATTCAATAGAATACCTTCATTTCACTAAAGTTTTTTCTGGTTGTTGATTGGCTATTTTTATAAACTGTCACTAAAATTACATTATTGCTTCCAAAAATCACAAGTAACATTTAAACTCTCAGACTCATTATGTCCTCAAGGTTACCTCATTGTTACCTCATTGTTAGCAACTTTTAACCTATTATTCTCACAGCTCCTACATTATTAAATTACAATAATACAAACATATACGATGACTGTTATATACACTTTTTATATATTGTTACATACACGTTTTGCTTTGAGGCGGGCTGTTATTGAATTTCTATATTATATAATTAGACTTAAATCATTTAAGTGTTAAAAATAGTGCCTCAACTACTAAATTTGAAAATACATATAAATATGTATTGTTTTATGCCTGAGAAAACAATCAGAATTGCTTACATAATTAAATATGTCATTTTCGCCGTAAATTCTAGTACCAAACAATAAATCTTCTGGGCGTGTCAAGATGTATTGTGCAAAATTGGGTAAGTCACGTATCCACCCTCCAACTCTTCAGATAAGCGATGAAGTTGTACAGGGATTACAGCAGCCTCGTGTGTATATTCATAGTATTAACCAAGGAGCTTTTTTGCAAAATGTGTAGAGTTTTGGCACATTGGAGATCTGGGAAATTTATTTTAATCTTTAGTTTAATTTATTTCATTATAAGGTTTTTTTACTAAATTGCTTTTGCACACCAGTGGAGAATTAATACATAAAAGAACACGTGCTGTGATAATCGTTTAGGAGGCCTTATGTGTAAATGTATCATTTTTTTATATTACACGATCTCAGGTCTGACTCGCAGTAAGTATCGAGTAAAATGACCTCACTCTGCGGTTGCCCGCTCATGTGCCTAGGGAGGATGTTGGCATTTGCAGTTCAGTGTAACGTTGTTTGGCATAATGAGAATAACACTAAATGAATCTGTCTTTTTGTTTGTGTTATTGTGTATATCTACAGAACAGCGTGAGTTTTTTGTATTAAAGTTTGCTCAAACGAAGGATATGTGGGCTACCAGGTTGAATTTAAGCAGAAATTCCTGGGTATCATTGATTTCAACAAATCTGTAATATAGAGGGTTGTCATAAACATTTAAACAGACTAGATCTGAGTAAGATAATAATAAATATGGATAGCCAAATGCTATAACCAAAATAGGTATTGTCGCGGAAAGAAAGCCATGGATACCGTCGCCTCGCATTTATATAAAAATACTCCGCTATAATTTGAATACCTAAGTAAAGCCCTAGAAGAAACCCAAAATTTTATTATGATGGCGCTTCGCAATATTCATATAAATTGAGGGAATTGAAATAAATATATAAAATAATATGTCTTGATAATAAATACTTTGTTTGATGACAGAATATTGACTGGGCTGCTCGCTCTCCAAATCTAAATCCATTTGAGAATTACCTGTGGGGAATGCTTAAAGATAACATTTATGCAAAAAATATCCATATGTTCGAAGTACATTATGCAATAGATCGGCTCAAGAAATTCCTCGAGTGTCCACTAATATGCTCTTCAATTAGCTTACAGATAACTTCTTAGCAGGGAAGTAATTCGCAAACCTTTTATAACGAATGGTAAGCGTAGCATGTTCACATTCGCATCTTTACCATTATTTAGAGGAGAAACGGTGGGCGAGCGCGGGCAGCTATTGCACAGACGAATTAGTATAGCACTGCCGTGGGAATGGCGTACTACCGTAGTGTCATACAATTACGCCCTTTTTCGCTTCTCAGTTAAACTAATAAAGTTTAATCTCAAAAAAGAGTAATAAATAACAAAAATGGTATTTGTTTATTTATTGGGTGGACCCTGCTAAAGCTAACGTAGGTGGTTTGAAATTAATTTGGCCAGAAATCTAGAGGTGCTTATAAGACCTGGTTTGATAGTTTAGGCTTTAGTATAACAATGTCTGTTTTGAGGTCTTTCGCTAAAGAGTTGCAGGATTATGCTTGATGACTCCTGCTACTTGTTACTTTGTTCCACGGGCATCCTCTCTTGTTTTTTGTTTCTTTTTTCACGGTTATTCCTTGCTATCGTGGCTTTTGTGATTTTCTTTCAGTTTTTCACACCTCTTACATCATCTATACCGCTCATATTTTCCCCTATTTCATCTTTAGCCTCTCTTTATTCTTATCATCATATTCTGTGATGTTTTTTTGCTTGGAATGTAAAGAAGGAGATATCTAAGCCAACGTAAGATAGGAAGCCGGCGGCAGGATATTACGAGCTAGGGAAGGAGCGATATGAGCTCCCTCCACCCTGTCTCGAAGTCTTCAGATTGAAGACGCGCTGTTTCGAGATGACTGAATGACTGACTCTAAGTTTGTGGAAGAAGGGGAACTTTAGTTACATCATCGCCTTGCGTCTGTCCGAGGAAAAGAACAAAAACTAAGGGAAAAAGCTGTGAGGGAATGACATTGGAGAAAGGACTTGACGGATGATACCAGTGATCCATGGGCATGGGAAGATAAAATGAGGGGAGAGCCACTTCTCAAGCTCTGCCAGAGTAATGAACAATAATTCCTTTATAATTGTACACAGAATAGGTCCGTTATAACATATAACGCTTGTCTTCGTATCATTTTTACCAATCAATAAACTGTGAGGAAGTATGTTTCATAATAAGCCAGTCAAGGACGTGTATGGCATTTTATTTTAGGAGGAGCCACTAACCTGCATAATATTAAAAATTTTGAGCACTTTCAAATTAGATACTGCTGTATTACACCGTTATATAACCCAATTATTGAGTTATTTTTTCATACAAATACACCCTTTAGGTTCAGAAGCAGACATCTCCACTTTCTGTGTGATGTCTATATAAATCTACTAATTCCTACAAAATGGATTTTACAGCATTTCTCACAAGTGTTAACATATTTAAATTTTAAATAATTTGAAAGTACAAACATGTCCATAGTAAAAAAATCAATTCTTTTTTAAACACTAGCGAACTTATCTACAACTTCATGATCAGTACGGTCAATTGACAGCAAGGCAAGTCCAAATACTGTGCTTTTCGTGTATGCCTTTAATTGTTTCATTAGTGTAGAAAAGGTTATTTCTGCAAAAGCAGTGGAAACCGGCCGAGTAAATATCTGAGAAGATCACAGACAACTAAAAGCGAAACTTCCCATGTTGTTATATTGTCTTAATAGGAGAAAATAGAGTCTCTTTCTGAAGACATAATCTCTCTGGGACTGATTTTAGCTAAAATGCTTGCGATTGCTTTTGCTTATCAAATTATTTTCAGTGATGTTGTACCAGGAAAGAGCACATTTCGGAGAGGCCCAGAAAGCCGGTGTTAATTACCAGCTGCACCCTTTGGCGAGGCCTCAACATATAGCATCTGCTGCAAGATGATGAACCTTTAACAAATTAGAACTCATTCTTCGTGTCTGTTATCCCTGTATTTTATTTATGATTCAATTGCACTATCTGTTGTACAGAGCTGACATTTATTTTCAGTGTCTTGCGAGAAGGTAGTAACTGGAGTATTAAAGATATAACAGAGCTGTTTCTCTTGATATCTTTCCTAGTCGTCAATATTCCACTCAAATTCTCCCCACTAATACTCCTTATATCTCCCCCATAGTGATATTACTAAAACTCTTGCAGGAATAAAATGCTACCTATTGCACCCTGATTGTGTTTTAAAAGATGTGAATCTTAATAACTCAGTAATTTAAACTAAGATTAGCAGTGACGATTTTATCACATTGTACTTAAAGTATTGTAGCACAAATAATAATTTGTCAGCGAAATTAGATGGAAGGCTTTATTCATTCCATCATTAAATACATCTTCCTTTATTCCTTATCTGTTTTTAATTTATTGCTTGTAATTTCTTTGGGATTTTCTTGATTATACTCCCCACATTGTTTGTACTGTTTCGTTTTATCGTTCAGTTCATATATACTTGATTCCTTCCTTATTTCTTCATTCTTTTTATGAACAGTTAATTTTTATACTTACAACCGTATTTGGAATTTCACTTCATTTACTTGAAGTATGTTTTAGTTTCATCCGTCATCACCGGTATTTCATACAGTGATATTTACACCGAAAATAAAATGTATATCTTGGATATTTTGGGAATAGCCTGTGAAGTCCACTTCGTCCGAAAGGAAATTTGCGTAATGCTGTATAATTGGTAAAATTTAAGAGATACACAAAACATACTATATAAGAAATGTAGATCTCTTCAAAACACACAATTTATATCACATAAGTTTTTATGGAAAATATTGGTTTCGAATGTTGAATACGTTATAATTTTTTCAAATCCTGTCGCTATTCATCTTGTTTCTCACAATATAATGGAAAGAATGAAACTAAAGCTATAGTGAGCCACTGTTAAACATCTTAATATCGATTTGGTTTCTACATCCTTCTTGTGCCTACAATAAAGTCAGTAATGAAACTATATCTGCAAATGTTTATCCTGAACAATAAGCTTGCGTAAGAAGAACTTGTATTCATTCATTCATTATCTGGGATGAAGGAAGTAGATGAAACGAAATGTGGGTGAAATGGATGAAAGGAAAGGTGATGATGGAGCAGTTGGTGGAATGAATGGCGGGGGAAACCGGAGAACCCGGAGAAAACCAGCCCAGACGCCGCTTCGTCCACCACAAATCCCACTTGCAGGTCCCTGGGATTGAACCCGGGCCACCTCGGTGGGAGGCGAACGGTCTAACCACTCGGCCACGGCGCCGCCAAAGATCTTGTATTGCTATATAAAAATAAATAATAGTGGGTAGAGGAAAGTATGTGTACGTAGCACATATGATTTGTTTAAGTAGTGACGAATGCTTTCTGAACTCTTTGTAGCTTTTCAAGCTTCGTAGCTTGACTTCAAAAGAAATTCCTATTTACATACTGCTAGAATGTCAGTGCTATTTTTGCAACATTGTTGTTCAAATATAACGAGATACTTTTACATACAGCACTGTACCAACGCAGTAAATTTTCATAATACTGTATATAAAATCGTATGCGGCAAAAATGTGTCAAAAAGAAACCACTATTATTCACGAAGGGCAGGAATATGAGGCAAATTTTAGACCACTTGCGGAAATTAAATTGAACAGAAGCTATGTTATTTAAAGAGTTTCTACCACAGTAACTGTTAAATTTGCACTTAAGTCTTTCAAAGCACCACTGGCATTCTGTTCTTAGTAAGTTTTATCTTTTTGGTTATAGTAGGCATTATTCGTTTTGAAAATATGTAACCGTATGCTAGAGAAACACCTTCTAATATATTTTGGTGTATTTGTATGGCCTGGATTTGCAAAAAAAGGTCTAAATTTCAGTTCTGTGAGGATAGTGTAATAATAACTCATATATCATAAAAAATGTTAAGCGTGATAGCTTTATGTCATTCATCAGGTATATCATTTTACATTAAATTTATAAAGTTAGAAGTTAGGCATCTAAATTATCAATATTTAAATTCTTAGATTTTTAGTGTTGTTGTTTTAAAAATAAAATTCAGTTTTATTTATGGAGCTCTTTAGCTGTTTTGGTCTTAGTGTCCCATTCTATATTGGGCGTAAAAGACCGGTAATTTTGCCCAGGGGCCTCTTTATCAGCCTTGAGGTTATTTTACGTGCCGTAAATCCACAACACGGGACCAGCGGCTTTACTTCCCTTCCGAAAGAAGCCATGCTAAGGATATTTACGCCCGAAAAAATCCATTGCCCTCCACCAGGTTTGAACCCGCCTTCTCGGGAACTTGAGGCTAGCATGGTAACAATTACACCATGGAGGACGACAGTATTGTGGTTTAGCTATAAGGTAAGATACTTCAGTTTTAGATCAAACATTTTTCTTTTCTTTTCTCTGTTGCTTACATAAGCAGGAGATGGAGTTCATTTTAGGCGAGTTTAGAAGCCCTAACCATCATTTTTACATCTGCCAACCCATTATCTCAGAATCTATTCAAAATATCAGACTGGAATTTTATAGGATGTAGATTACAATCCTCCAATTTCACCGATCTACTTTCATTCTGTACATTTATTTATCTAAATGTTACCATAATTGATAAGACAATACCGTTTTTTAAGTAAATTAATTGAGAATTATTTTTTAAAAACAATCAGCCATGTTATTACCACTAAAGCAAATCCAAAATAGCAGTTTAAAATTTTTATAACACAAAAATTTAATTTAATCATCTTAAACAGTTTCTGACAAAACGGTTTGTTTATACCAGAAACTGCCATTACAGAAAAATCTGTTAAAGCAAACACGAAAAAATTAAACTCACATATATTTGCAGAGAAGGAAACCACATAATTTGAGCACACAAAAATGCCATACTTAAACGGTAGCACCAATTTGGAGAGCAAAATTACCGTAAGTACACACAAGATTCCGATACCGACGCCAAATTCGGAATAAGTGCGAAAAAATTAAATCGTCTCCAAAATGAAGCAATCGCTAAAGTTATGTCAGGGTCAATTGAAATAACCTGATGTGGGTTTGTAAAGCTGCAAATATCACCTTAGACGGACAGACAGTTATAATTTTTTTTCAAAAGCCGGAAAGAACATGACAAGAGCATCCAAGTAATTACATACAAATTTATTTTTAAATTTGTGCAAGAGTTTATCCAAGAAGCGCAAAAACTTGTGTCTCAGTTGACAAGAAATTTAAAGGGTACCCGTTTAAGCTGATAAAGGTTCCAGGAAGTGGAAAATGCCGTGAACTACCTGGATGATTTAGCCAACGGAATTTAATAGTAGGTTTGGTTAAAGCTAAAGGCAGTAAAAACCTTTGAGTCGCGAAAATAGTCCGCAGATGTGTCCAGGTCTGGCAAAGGCATCGAATTTACTTGAATGTATTCCTTTAATTTGCGATAGTCAATAGCCAGCTGAGTATTTCCATCAGGTCTAAAATTAGAAAATATGGGCTGGAAAACCAGACAACTCGATAATGTCTTGTTCCACCAACGCGCCGATCTTCGTTCGCAAAATTTAAGTTTCGGGCGTGTCAACTTGAAAAGTGGAGTGCGAAATGGCGTAGTATCAAAAACCTTAATAGTGTACACAATATCCAGAACTTAACTAAGTGATCGCTAAGAAGTCAGGAAAGTTGGAAATAACTTGGCAAATTTGACATTTTTGATGCAAAGGCAAATGCAACACGTCCAAATTACTGGCCGAAAAACTCAATACGTACGACGGTGTACACGGCGGAATTCGTGAACCCAAATGAAAATGTCACCACTTCCTGAGGTGCAAAAGCGAAATGTAAAGTAAAATTCGCAAAATTTAGAGATAATTGCGACTTAGTCATAAATGGTAACCCCAAGAGGACATAATGAGGAAGATCGACCACTATGCAAAATTGAATATTCCAAGAAAATGTAAGTAATATAGCATGCGTTTATACTGTACCCAACACTTGCGATTTAGAACCGGAAATAGATGCACAAGTTTGTCGACATTTACACGGTAAAGTTTTCCAAAACTATGATTTCACCAAATTAAGCCAACTACCAGAATCCAATAAGGCAAAAGTCGAAACCGATTAACAAAATAGTGATATAACCAATAAAAGAGCAACGAAACATTGTAAATTCGAGGAGAAAATTTAGTATTAGTCGGAAACTCTATTGGTCAGGATTGCAGTGAATTTGGCGGACGTAACTACTGACGACGGAGAAAACAAAAGTGTCGGATATATCCATATTTTTTACAAAAGGTACAATGGCGTGAAGAAGATAGTACAAATTCACGGGAAGGAGACGATAGCGGTACATCGCATGTCGTCCTCCGTGGTGTAGTGGTTACCATGCTAGAGGTTCAAATCCGGCGGAGGGCGAGGGTTTTTTCGGGTGTCAAAATTCTTAGCATGGCTTCCTTTGGAAGGGAAATAAAGCCGGTGGTCCTCTGTCGTAGATTTGCGGCACGTAAAAGAACCTCAAGCCTGATAAAGCAGCCTCTGAGCAAAATTACCGGTCTTTCACGCCCAATATTTTTACATCTTGGGGTAAGGCCAAAAGGTTTACACCTAGATGTAAGTTTTAGTTAAATTTTAGTTATCCCAGGATGCGCATTGGGAGGCATAGCTGCAGAGGCAACAGGAGGACCAGAATCTTAAACAACACATTCCAGAGCAGGCATGGTATAGTTATAACAAAATTCGCAGAATTTCACATTAATCACATTACCTGTGGTTTATTCAGTATAATCACGGTGCCGCTACATTACACACAAAACGATGAAGGAGGAAATAGAAGGGAGATGCTACACACATGAGGTTACGTTCACACAACTTCACATACAACTTTTCAGACTCAATACTCGACCAAAAGATGACGCTCAACACATAACACACAAAGAAATAACGCTCACTTCCCTCACTCTCCACCGCTAGCTATGATCACCAACTAGAGGCGGCGAGTCGCCACGCCAGACGAAACTTCAAAACCCAAGCCGAAAGAATTACCCCAACAATACTGTCGCCAAAGACGCAATAATGTGTCTGGCGTGACAATACACACATACACACCACAATAGAATGGGACGCTAAGGACTATAGCAGTTAAAAAGCATCCATAAATAAAACTTAATTTAATTTTAATTTTGGTACATCGCATTGTGCACTAATATTTTCACCGTTTGAGAAATTGCGTACTTCAGCAACTTGCGCCTGCCCACTATTAATCGAAACGCCATCAATTTGTTGAAACCAAATTATATAAATCTTCGAAGGATTTGAGTAACTGGACAAGGTACAACGAAAACGTGTGGAATCATTTAGGCACGAAATCATCAAAGTACAAATCCCCTCACAGAATATAGTTGCTTTACGCGAGAGACGAAACCAAAAAATCCTCGTCTTTTGTTCAGTCACGTAGTAATATCGGGCAAGAAGCTTGTAAACAGGAAGGTGGAAAGACAAATTTTAAAATTTAAGAATGAAACTGCATAAGGAAAAATGCGAATCCAAAGCAGCCTGTAACAACAACTGAATTCTACCTTCGACAACATCGAGTAATAAAATGTAAAAGTCAGTAGTACGACATGTTGTCTGCTTGCAATGATCCAAAGATATACAAATACTCAAGAAGACGAAATGGCAGATCTGCCGTATGAGGCAGTATTTTATATCAAACACTGTGAATGCCAGAGTGATTGTAGTATAAATTAACATTATTGTATGAAAATGATTTTAGATATTTGTTAGCTATAAGCATTGTTAGGAAATAAGTTTACAATAGGAGTGTGTAACAATGAAGCGATGGGGTGAGTTGTTTATCACTTAGAAGAGACAAACAAATGACGTCAGGGTAGCGTGCCTTTCTTTAGAAATGGAGGGAATGTCTTTCCTAGAGTATATGTATTAGTAATTATGATTGGTTTATAAAACAGACGCTAATGTTGGCGCGATTTATTAACCAATAGCAGCTCTATTATAATGTTTAGGCATATCGGGGTGAGGGAGTATAAATTCTTGAGCCAAAAGCAAGTATCGCGCAGTTCAACAGAATATTCACGAGGTAAACGTCGCGCAGTTCTACAGAATCATTCGCGAGTTACACATCACGCAGTTCTAAGGAAGCATTCACGAGTTACACATTACGCAATTCTACAGAATCTCTCGCGTCATAAAGTCAGTTACAAAATGTGAAATACGCGTACGACAGTAATTATATTCGAAGGTATAACAGTTTTAGTCAAGCGTGTATAAAAATTACAGATGTGAACTATTAATTAAGTGTGACGGCAATACAAGTGTAAAAACAAATTCTTTTATCAGTGTTATCTTTTAGTAACAACTCCTTTCCGTTTACACGCCCTGCTTAGAGATATTTGCTCCACTGAGTAATAATAGCTAGCCGCAGGACAAAGAACCCAAAATTCAAAATAGTAAAACAATAATAGGCGCCAAGTAAAAAAGATAACACGAACAGATTACTGCGACACGTATTAACTACAAAGTGAGCCCCAATCTACATCTTGTGTAATATCTTGTGACACTCCATATGCGGGAGCGAGGAGAAATTAGGAGAAGTTATGAGAGTGGTGGGGGAGCAAGGAATATAACACACACAACAGGTTCCACACTGTCTCCTCCCTCCTCTCTTATTATGCAAATGGGCCGGTCAGTCCTATTGGCCTCTATGCTTGAGGAGTGGGGGACTGTCACGACGTTTTACGCAAACTGTAACAGCTGTTGCGCGGGGTGACGAACTTGTAAAGTTTTAAAAACAATGGACGCATGTGACATAGTTAGTAATTAATTGATTATTAACCTGTTTTGTAGTATACGCAGAATTTTCCGTCATTCCTAAAGGTGAAGTGCAATCAATTTTCTCCTTTAAACTTGAACTTCACTCTGTAAGAGAGTTTAACAATACCTCAAATTTATGTCTCAATGGCCGCAAGGTATCGAGCTCTGAGCTTACGAAAGGAAAAAAAGAAAATGCACGCGGCCAATATAACACGATACACGTACTCGTAAACCATGGATAGTAGCAGTTGTCAAAGACAGTTTGTTCCACCAAAATATTCAAAACTTCGTTTTATATGCATCATGAATTAGTTCTGTCATTTCCATTCCGAAAGAATCTTAATCTGGGAATCAACCTATATATCTTCTTTTAGGACCTTAAAAAGCGAAGGAAAAGTAGACGAAGAAGACCATTTTAAGGCACGAATTTTTATATAAAACAAAAATTCCTCCTTACGAAGAAGTTCGAGATTTGCGAGTGTCATTTGAAAACACGCAGAATGCGAAACAATGGAAGCAAGAAAGAAATAAAGACAGGAAATCTAACAGTGTAAACACAAACGCCAAAAAAGGATATAATTATTGTGACCTTTGTGTAGAAACTCTCATTAATACGGGTAAAGGCTTTATTGGAAAGAAAGAGGAACTTGCGAATGCAAGTCAAATGCAATACGCATTCCTCACAGCCAACTTACTCTCCATACTAAGCTTGGTAACATAGACTACTATTATGTAGTTACTCATAAATGTAATTGCACGCAATTCGATTATTTCGTTGTTACGGTTTTTAATTTCTCACTTTGCTACCATTTTGTACCGTCAGGTATCTTTCCATGCTCTGTTACCATGTTATAGTAATATGTTGCTATCATTTTAAAGCAATAGGTTTAGATGCTTGTTTTGCTACACAGAGGACCGAAATATTATTTACCCAATTTCCCTAATTGGTGAATTAGAAAAGTAAGTATATCAGGAGAAATTACGCAGCTATTGGCTGTGGTTCAATTTGCAATTTATTAACATGATAAATAAGTGTTCCAAATTTAACAATTGCAGAAATTGTGCTTTCTTGAGATATATTGAATAAACTGTTTTTTCATTTGAATGCAGTTTAACATATGTAACAATTCGACTTCTCTGCTACCAGTTTGCTACTTAAGAATAAATCACAGGTCCAGCATCTTGGCTTCCACCGTCACTGTGCGTGGACCAGCATAGAACGGTGTTGTTACTACGCCAACAGCGGCAGCACTGTTGCGGCGAAATAAGTAGCTACCCACCTGCCTCCTGGGATCTGGCACGTCGACACGAAGAGGATAACTACCAGACGTCAAGTGCACTGAATATGGTAAGTACGCGAGTAGGGAAACGTTAGAAAAACTGTGCGCCATATTTTGGCTTTGTTCAAAGTTATATTCTCAAACATTTTGGTGAGTAAATTTAGAAATACAGAAAATATATGATCGTGAATGCAGAAAAATCTGATCCAGAGATACAAAAAGACAGAAGAAAAATGCAAATTGAACGAAAGCACAATTTAAAACGTATACATTCAATATTGAAGCTAGAATTTCATTTTCAAGGGGGGAGTAAAATTTTAAAGCAAAGTTTTAGTATGTCAAGAATTGTATTGAAGTGTTATCGAATTTCAAAATTTTAAAGCTTGTGTTATTTGTAAAGCAGCAGTTTATCTGTTGTGATGAAAAGCTTTATTTTGCTCGTGTTTCTTAAAGGTTGTTACAAAATTGTGCATTTTGCATACAAGTATGGCATGGGAAATATACTAATAGTACCTCCGAAGAAGGAAATGCTACAAGGCAACGTCATTAATAGATGTGTAACGTCGGGAAAATAGTTGTATTAAATCACAAACCCCTTGTTAGGATTTGTGAATTCTAATTCCTATTATTAGCAGTCAGATCCCGGACCTTTACCAGCACGTTGAATTCCTTTTGACATAGCTAAAAGTGAAAATAGAGATTTACCTTGTAATTTATGAGTAATATTGAAGTACTAGACTGGCAGGTTAGACGTTTAAACAGTATAGCAAGTCTTCAAAAGATATAGGAAAAGTTAAGAATTTAAATGAAATGAATTCTAATTCCTATTATTAGCAGTCAGATCCCGGACCTTTACCAGTACGTTGAATTCCTTTAGACATAGCTAAAAGTGAAAATAGAGATTTACCTTGTAATTTGCGAGTAATATTGAAGTACTAGACTGGCAGGTTAGACGTTTAAACAGTATAGCAAGTCTTCAAAAGATATAGGAAAAGTTAAGAATTTAAATGTTCCTTCTCCCTCACATAACTGATACAATTAGCATCAGATAGTCAATTCGTTGGAAAAGAATTCTGCATACATTGTGGTAATATAATAACTTACTCCTTTAGGTTTAAAATTAAATAAAGGCGCACGTTATGCGAGAAGTCCAGACTAAGTATGACATTTTTAATTTCTTACTGCTGAAATGATGAAGTCCAAAAAATTCTGGACGCTCCTAAGCTACGTAGTCTCTTTGCGTTCCTTAACCCCGAAGAGTTGTTGCTCTTCATGTGTCCGGTGAAAGACTCTGTTCCTCTATTTTCCTGGATCCTCCCGTCACCTACTCCAGGGAGGAGAGGTGATTTCGCCGTAACTGGTGTGTCTCCAGCGCCAAACCTTGACACTGGAACAGTGACATCTCTTATCTATCGTAGATACCAGTCTCCCTGCAATTATTAATTTTGGCGGTGGATTCAAGACCAAGAAGTAGTTCTCGCAGAGGATGCTGTAAAACGCCACAAAGATAGGTAGCCACTCTACTCTTATGTGTATAGGAGTTATGATTTTTTCTGTGAAGTGGCGCAGAATTCATGTGTTTTTAAGTTAATTTAAAATATAAATATTGCGCCTACAATGATAAACTAAATATCAAATTAAAGACTAAATTCAAACTTCAAAGGCTGCGCAATAAACTAAAACTGGCATTTTGGCAATTTTTGCTATTTAGACTCTCCTTAACCTAAAATGTATGCAAACGTTCAATGAAAATACCTACAAGTGTCTGAAAAGTTAAAAAAGCTACTTTAAAATTTTTGCACGAGAGTATGACCTTCTGCTTCTTTGTTAATTGGCTTCTTTATCGGTTTAACACCTCTTTCGGAAGTTAAGCACCCAACACTTACCGAAGCCTTAAACGAGAAGCCTCTCAAGGTGCACGCGACTATGATCATAGCAGATCCTAAATGGATAATCATCCAAAGAAAGATAGTGATGATAAAAAAAATACAATATAATAAGAGACTAGCAACCGATGCGATGTAAAATAGACATTCGGTGAGGTTGGTCTGCTCTAACGATTCTTATCAAGACCTGCAAACCACGATCATTATCAGCATAAGTTATACAATAGAGAGAGCGACACCTCGTGCACTATAACCTACATATATCTATTGTGGCTACCATCCCCAGGAGAAAGGGATGAAGTGATAGAACCACAGAAGGATACAGGTCGCAGGCAGACAGCCATAGAGACACGCAGAAGTTCCTAATAGTTCCAGGCCTGAAGACCTGTCCCACAGCTGGAGCTGCCTAGAGAGGGCATTGAACAACCCATTGACCAAACAACCCTTTAGTGTCCGCGGGGAATACTCTTTCCTTTGAGATAGCATCCGCGCCATCTGTCCGGCACCGCCTGCACAAAACCCCTCAAGTCACGAAATCCATCAAGCCACGAAACCCAGCACACCTGAAAGATGAGAAGGAAATGCAACGAAATGGGAATGATGGAAAGGAAATCGTTGTAGGTGAGGAACGCCTACCGACCAATTAAAACCCCGAAAAACCAAGGTCAGAATGGGCGGTCAACAGGAATGAGCCAGGGATGTCTGGAATGTGACGATAACACGTTACCAAGAGCCATTCACTCGGGAGCCACGATCATTAGGTTAACTTTCACGTTTGCCTTTATTTATAGTTGTAAATTTAACAACAATTTCCTTCTATTAAATTGTTTTTCACATTTCTGATTCATGAACTCTTAATGGTTTTATACATTACAAGGAGTGATTTACTAACAAACTCCTCCGATCTGCTCCTTTTTGTTTTTCTTCTTTTTTCGGCTTCTTCCTAACTCTATCCTTTTCTCGAAAACCAGAGTTTGGAGCAGCTTGACTAGGAAAGAATCATTAGCCGAGCTTGCAGGGCGCAGTGAAGAGGAAGGAATTTGAAAAAACGTGCGAGAAAAAACTGAACTTGTACGGGTGTGAGTTTTTTAATTCTTTTTCTGTTACTCTTTAACAGCTGTTGCTGGATGAGCAAATGACCATGGAAATCTGCCATGAGACATTTAACGTATATAAGGTGTTTGAAAAAAAAGCTTTAGAAATGGCAGTTTTTATCAAAATAAGGGGAAAACATAGAGGTCGGTTCTTCTATTATAATCTTCCAATATACGAGCACCTGGAAGATGGTATTGCAACAATTGAGCGTTTCGCATTTGTTTTTTCTTTCAGATGCATCGCGCCTGTTTACAGTAAAATAAAAAAGCTGTTATGCCTAACAGCGGTACGACTTTAGCTACCCGAAATCGTTTGTTTTTACAGCTTTTCTACAGAATTTTCACACAAATACTTACTTTTCTGTATCATTATAAAGGCTCCCCAAATTGAACTAAATGAGATATTACTACGCTAAATAAATTTGTTTTGTAGGTGCAAAGATCAGTGAGAAATCCAGTGCAAGTATGTTACATTTTCATCAAAATTTTAGAAGCATTTTGAAAAGAAGAGAAAGAGGGGAAAAAAATATTCTCCTACTGTAAAGCGTTGCTTTTGGTGTGCATAATTCCAAAAAGTGCTCACGTTGGTTTGTTAAAAATACCTAAATTAAATATAATGTGTGATATTTATCTCACCTTTCCCTTTTAGTTTATTCTGTTAACACACACACACTCAAACGGACACACACACATGCATATGCTCTAAGTAGAGACGCGTGGTCAAAATTTTCTAAGGAATGTAAAGCATGCGTTTATAGCAAAATCCCAAACTAATGTCTTTATTGGAGTGACTATTCTATTGCCTAGTTTAAATAAACAGTAGATAAATACAATAATTCTTTTGGACTCTATAGACTACAAAACAAATACTTCCATTTAGGATTCTATACAACATTTATGTGTTGACTGCAGTACTTTAATTCTAGTTAAATGGAATAGAGAGTATCTCTGCAGTAATACACAGTAAATGTTACTTTTCAGCTAACGCATTATCAACATGAGGATTGAAATGAATAACAAAATAGTATGGCTTATAACAAAAGTACTTATTTTTAAGCTGTATGTTTCACCCATTTCTACCCTTTGAGAAACAAACTGGCAACATAATGCAATCAACTGCTTCACGTGTCATCCTGGATTACATAATTGTATATGGAAAAGCATCACACTGCTGTTTTCAGCGCCTACCATTCTTTTTATACAGTTCTGAGAGTTAGATCAGATAAATTTCCTTGTGATCTAGAGCACCTCTCTCAGGCCTTAATATTTTCAAGTCGTTAACACACACGAGTTTATATTTGCGGGAATTATTGGCTAAACGAGCTCCCAGAATGTAGATAACATTCGGGAGTTATTTAAGGCTGGACTATTGTAGTGATGAATTCGAGTTATATCTGCCCTTAACACTGAAACCTAAGCGTTTCTTGTATTGTTTCCTATCACTACTGTTTTAATTAGATAGTCCTGTCCGTTTAATTAAGAACAATTGCGTATTAAATAAGTTTTCTTTAAGAAAATCATCATTTGGGTTTATCAGACCCAAGAGGTCACATCTTTTCCTATCCAGTGCTTAACATTTGAGATTATATGAGAGTCAGTTTCATCCTCTTCGTTATATAGGCTGCATACTGGTTCCTCTCTAAACATATTCATTTGACTTACAGGAAATGAAACTGAGGTAATTTGTGGAATGAATAAGTGATAAGAGTTTCTAGGTAGCGAGAGATATATCACTATTACGAAAACAAAGATAAGAAAAACGTTGAAATGAATAGATAGTGAAGCGTTGAAGGTAAGTCCAAAAAGCATCCCAGCAAACATTATACTATAGAATGTTCACATCTCTTAACTGATGTGAAGCTTGTGGTTTCGTGGTATAACATAATTTATACGATAAAGAAAATATATCAGTACCTCATACTTTGTAACATAAAAACTTTTCATTCTGAATTACGTAAATACACTTCGTATTATTCGTGTGCGTAGACTTGTCTTTAACAACAAATGGCGCAAGATTAACTATGAGGAAGTTTCAGTAGTTAAAATACTCAAGATGATCAGAAACCTTATCTCACATACAAACAGATAATTTATAAATATCTCTGAGTGTTAATGTAAGTATGAATAAACAACACATTAGTAGTTTGTGTATTTGAAACAAACAGACGAAAAATAGTTCATTATTAAACAAGATTTAGTATTACATAAAATACTTGGGGGAATTAACTTGAGCAAAACTTTAGGGTATACAGAAAGTGCACATCCAAGCGCGTTATAGCAAACAATGCAGCAGTACACATTTTTACTGTTATCTCAAGAAGTTCTAACCCTATCAATATGAACTTTTTAAAGAAATAAAGAACACTAATTTATTAAATAACCCCTAAAAATTTTATCTCATAAAAGTAGAACATTTTTAAAAATTAAAATAATAAAATGTCATTAAAAATTAAAAACCCTGAGATATGATCATGCAATTGCTTTACAATGTGATCCCTGGTAGAGAGAAAGGATAGACTCGAAGGAGACTAGATCCGGACGACGATGTACACCAGCAAGGATGGGATCCCTAACGACTCCAACATAACATCAATCCTACAACTGACTAGCCCTGTCTTAATCATCCGCATCCTGGGGATCCCAGATGAAGAAGAGGCAGCTCTCAGGAAAGAAGGGAGGCACAGCAGCTCCAAGCGCCAGGGAGAAATCGTTCTAAACCACAAATTTCACCGTCGCATTGCCTGGACCTGAAACTCTGAAACAGATGAAAGAAAATAATGGAGACAGGAAACTGTGTACAGGAAATTCCTGTTAGAAGGGGAATCACCATAGCATTCTCCTACCGACCCGTAGTAGCCACGAAAAACCCCGGGTCAGGGTGGCCGGCCCGACTCGAATTTTATTTCGAAACGATTTCCCAAAACTACTGAATTCTTATGAATCACAATCAACTAACGTAACCTTTTATTGTACAATAAATATTACTATCCCTTAAAGCACAGAACCATTTCTGAACACCCTGCAAAAGAATCTCGAATCTCTTAATAAACCCATTAAATTCAAGTAACAGAGGTTCCTTCTTCTGTGCAATGAAGTCAATTCAAAGCTGCGGTCTTCCCAGCTCTACCAGTGACTTGCCTTTGCAATACACACATCGCCCTCTCTAGGAAATACGTGCTTTAAATTTCGTGGACGCAGAAAATCCCGTAAATCTTAAAAAGGAACTTACTCGGGCTCTCGTATGCGGCAGTAAAGCAAGGAGAAATTTAATGGGCAACGTGAAAGCCAGAGTGCTGGAAATGGTGGTGAACAAGCTTGATAGTGGCCGGCTGGACTGTTTGCTTTGTAGAAAGCAGATTGCTTCCGGCTACAGGACACGTTTACTTTGTGGTGAAACTCAGCTCTACATGATGAAGGTTCACGTGTGCATATAAAGGAAGGCCCTTTATGGTAATCTTACATCTACAGCGTTAAGGATACGGCTACTCTATCAATCTTTTTATAGGCTTGTATCTCATTTACTTTTCAAAGTTTATTAATCCCACAGCAAAACATGGGGGAAACCCTTCTATTTCTAACTTCAACAAAACAGGGTTAATAAACTGTTTAGAAACGCTTTTCTTGCCAGTTAGTTCTGAACTCTAGACACAATCTTTCTTAAAAGAATTTATTATTTTCCCCAAAATGGTACAGGTGAATTTAATTCAAATATCATATGTTTAAGATATTTGCATAACAAAATTTCTATATTGAATTTTCTAGAAAAACCTGTGAAATCCTCTTCATTCCGAATGACTTTTGTGTAACTGGTAAGAAATAGACGAAATCTTACCACAGCGAGCGGGATGGCTCAGGCGGCAACGTCTGTTGCCCGCATTCGGGAGATCCCGGGTTCGACCTCGGCAACCGCCCTAACCCATATATTTTTAGTGCTTTACCGGGTTGGCAGGCGAATGCTTGGGAGTTTCAGTTTGTACCACATCCTCATTTCCTACACTCATCATTCGTTTCGGCTGTAGGACTGGGCGACGGTGTTCGGTGGCTTGCGTTTTGTAGAGCTTTCTTCCCTGGCGTCGCTACAGGACTGCTCAGTTAGGCCTCTCCCCCGAGTGGACTGCACCCGATAGGGGACTGCCGGCGGTTCGGTGGCTTGTGGGTAGAACTGGGCAGTGCCGGATGCGTTCAATCTGAAAATGTTAGGGACCCCATCCATGCTTGTGTCCGTTGGCATTCGGATCTAGTCGCCCTTCGCTTTTTCCCTTCATCCCTCTCCTCCAGGTGTCACTTTGGAAGCAAAAAGGGCCGTTACTTTGCTCTGTCCCGATTATTGGGGCCCCTCGTGCTATCTGACTTTACGTTTACCCTTTGCTACACTAAAAGTGTAGATCTAATTAAAGCACACAATTTATGCTTTGTGGCGTTAACCGTTTCCGATTATTTTTTGTTCGTTTAGATTAGATTAATAGGAGGTAGTGTAAGCCTTTCGACTCCTATACTGCGACCTTTAATAGATCTATTGTGAATAGCCTACTCTATAAGTGGTATTTTAATTTAATGCTTTTTATATAGCCCATAATTTTCTTGAATGATGTTAAGCCAATCTGTCTTGGAATTGGAAAATTAAACTCCAGGTGGCTTACTCCTTTTCGGGCAATTGCTTCGCATTCGCAAAGTATTATGCTTCGTCATTTCTTTTTCTTCTAAACAGAATCTGCATATATTCACCTCAACCTTGCCTATCTTATGAAGGTTATCCTTAAGGAGGCCTTTATTATCCTCAGCTCTTGTTTGCTGACTGTGAGAACCTTTTTTTATATTTTCACATACAGTTCAATGAACTGTCTGGCATGATTTAATTGTGTAACTCGTTCCTAATAGCTAGTTACTTTCCAGTGTTAGGCATCTGTTTTACCTTGTTGTTGGTTTAAGATTTCAAATACTTAAATAGCTACTGGCATGCACCTTTTCTAATACTACGATTGTTTCCCCAAATCCAATAAACATCTCTCAATCACTTAACGCTGATCTTGAGCTGCGTTTTTTTAATTTGGAGAGACGTCATGTACATACTTCAACCTTGGGGAGAAAGTATTTCTAAATTTTAATCCATCAGCACATATTCTATCGACTCGTCGATGATGGTCATGCTTTTAGTGTAGAATCAGTAGATACGCTAATTATTATTGCGTATTAATAATTTTAATTTTTATTAGTAGTAGTATTGCAATATTACAAAAATAGACCGATAGATTTACATATTCACGAATTAGGTTTATCAATTTTAGTATCGATAATTCGAACTCGTGGAAATGATTAGTTTAATCAATTTGGTTTATTAAAACGTTAGGATGTATTTTATATACAATTTTTTACCCCTTTATGTTTTATAAATAGAGATTGATGACTAAAACATCCATTTCTTTAAACGTACTGGCATGGAGCAGATCATAGCGCTGTCTCGCATCATATTTTCTCTATGATACTTTGTAGTATCTGGAAGATCGTAGCCTGGGTTTCGTTATTTATGTTATAGGTTAAGTTGTCAAGGTGAGAAGACAAGGCAGTTGGCAGATGATGGTCAGCTTCTTTAGCAATAAGACTTGTCAAAGAGCAAAGTATTACTATTGTGTCAAGTATAAACTGTACAAATTACACAGAATGCCGTAAAGCGTCGAATGCAACGAATTATCATTAAGCACTACAAGTCACGCCTGCCATAGAGAGTATGCGCAACACTTGAAAAGTGAACTTCTTATATAAAATTGCTCCAAGTGTTTATTATCATAGATAACGCTAGAATTTATCTAGCAATATTATCAGTCAGATGTTTCAATGAGTTGACTCCTCCCTGCTACATACATAAGCTGTTCTGGTCTTATACGCGGGTAATGAATTGAGTAATAGAGGTCAGACAACATAATGACACATTATGCCTTCTATCGAGTGAAATGACTCCGTGTAACATGTTAGGTTCAAATTTGGGAGGAACCGGTTTGGTTCCCAGGGACCGCCCACTCTAACCATGTGCTTTTTGTAGCTTCCCAGGATCGGTAGGCAAATTATGTGGTGGTTCTTCTACTATCATGACTTTCCTGTCCCTCATTTCCTGTGCCCATCATTTCCTCATCATCTTCTCCACTTCAGGTGACCCCGGGGGTTCGAGACTTGTGAATGAGTTTGAGCGGTGTCGTTTGCGTTTTATCTGGAAACGTTAGGGACCCTATCCATACTTGTGCACATCGACTGTCGGATCGGTTTTCCTTTGGTCTCTCCCCTCATCCCCCTCCTAGGGACCACATTCGAAGCAAAAAGGGCCATTGCGGCCTACTTGCGTGCTTTACTCCGATTTTGAGGCCGCTCTGTAATATACACCTTTTTGTACGTGTCCCTTCTACATGTAATTATTATTAGCAGCACTTGACAATCTAAATTCAGTAATGAAGCTATACTCGAAGAGTGTCAAAGAAAGTAAAATTATTCCCCAGTAAGTTCAGCAATAAAATATGTGCGGATCAACATTATTATAAGAGGTACACGAATATAACAACTTGCTTCTTACATGCCAATCTGTATATTTAAAAGCAAATATAACAATGCAAACTTAGAAAGTTTATAAAAAACGAAATCCAAATCTCTGATACTAGTAAACACAATACATTAAACAAGAATTGAAAAAATTGAAAAAGTACTAAAAGTAACGTATGATACGGGAACGATGGTCGTCAATTTTGAAGATGTTTACTTTACCTGCTTCGTTCTTGATTCTGCTGCCGTGATCTCGTAGCTCGTCTGCTATCTCGTGCACTAGCTGCTCCAGTGGTAAGTTATGAGATCTTTCTCTCAGGATATGTGTGTATGCTGTGAAGGATAACACCAGTTCAAATTGACAGAAACATTTATTGTGAACTAATATTTGAGTTATTGTAACAGTTGAATTATTATACCTGCTATCTTCTGCAGTATCAAAGTTACGGAAGTTACGGTAACCTAACAGAGCCCCTAAAATGCTTATCGGTAAGACCTCTTGCAATAGCCGCGAAATATTAGTCACACAAGCATGTCATTAGGTTCGTAAAATATCACACAAGCAGTACGTAACGGTGACGGTACCAGAGAGAGTAATGTATGCACGGAGGCTATAAATATGCGACTCTTAAATGATGATTTAAATAAAGAAAATGTAAAGATTTCGTGCGTCGAAGTTTCGAAAACAAATACAGCTTCTTTTTCTCTAATCATCACTTATACACTGAGATTTTGAAAATGTTCACGAAATTTCACTCTAACAGTTTATGTTTAGCAGTTATCCAAGAAACGACGCTCGAAAGCGACTTGTGGAAAATGAGAGACAAGCATTTAGATAGGTTAATCGTTAAATTTAAATTGTTAATACTTCAAAAGGTAGTAGATTTAGAAACATATCATTTTAAAAATTTAAGTAAATTATCGCTTTGTAAAATTAGATCTATTTTGAAAAATGGTTAGTAAAAGCTGTATGGACATCTTTGAACTCTTTACATAGGATCATATACACGGTATTGTTTCTGTAAGTAAAACCTGTTGTAATGAATTTCTAAGTAGATTAATCTGCATGCCAACTGAATTGTTCGCAATTAAAATGCATTTTATTAAATATACACATATGACATCCGAATGTTCAGAGTTGACTCTTTGCACTGTTTTCGATTTACGTTTGTCACACACTCTATTTTGTTCTCACAGTCTTAATACTCTTGTTTAACTTAGTCGCTTTCGTTACCGTTATCCATTTATTGTAATCTAGAACTTTAGGGATGTTATGGAAATATAGCGCAACACGACTGTCTACCGAATTCTTAAACCTATTTTTTATCTCCGGCCTTTTTTGATAGACACTAGAAAGTTCCACTAAAAACTGTTATAGAATAAATGAAGCTCTCTATGTGAGTGCTAATGGAACGAGGGTCTATTGACGGTTTAAGAATGAATCTAAAAATTATGTTATGTAGCTGCTGTGCTATACCTAGCGTTGCAGTCTCTCTTCCATTTTCAGGGGCTGATAGCCCATTCATCGACTGCCCTTAATGTGCATGTGAAATTCGAATGAAAGCTGACGCGCTATTCAGAGTTTGAAAATTCCATCGTATATCAGGCAGCAATGGCCGGAAGCTATTTCTCTTGAAATGGAGTTACATGGACAGCGATAGTTCAATGTTGGAATCGAAATCCTCTAAAGGTGGAAAATGGAGTGGCATATCGATATTCTTATACCGGAAAATAGGTGTAATAAAAGCTTCTAATAATTTTAATAACAAATTTAGAGTAAAGTATTGGATATTTCTGGTTATTGTATACAACAGCCAGGCCACAAAATATTGAAAAAATAAAACTTGTTAAATAAATAAACATTTCAATCATATTACAAATATATAGAAAGACAGTGAAGGGATCAATGTGCTGATTAGAAGGGGAAGCCATAGCTATTGAGAGAGCATCCTTTGCCAAAATAAATACGAGGGCAGTCCCAGAGTAAATGCGAGGGCAGTCCCAAAAGTACCCGACCTGACGTATATATAGAGGTTGTTGTTTAAAACAAATTACTATGGTAGAAAGTACCACCCTTTAAAGCTTAAGTTTGAAGTTTGACGGTGTTACGTTGTTTAGTAATTGTTTAGCAGCCATTAATAGTAAACTCTCAGCGAATTTGTAAACATGAATAAAACTGCCCATGTAATACAATACTTTAATTTGGAAGATCTTAGTCCAACTAATATTAAAGCTGAGCTAGATTCTGTTCTGGGGGAGTATACTCCTCCTACAACAGTAAAATATTGGGTGGCAGAGAAGACGAACATCGCAGTGGTCGATCAAATGAGGTGACCACGCCAGAAATTGTGAAGAAAATCCACAACATGGTATTGGATGACCGTCGAGTGAGTGTGCGAGTTAGCAGACATCGTAGTCATTTCAAAAAGTGCTGTATGCATACTGACTGAAAATTTAGACACGAGAAAGCTGTGCGCAAGATGAGTGCCGCGTTTACTCACAATGGAACAAAAGCAGCATTGTGAAGATGTTTCAGTCAATGTTTGATGTTGTTTCGCTGCAATAAAGCAACGTTTTTGCATCGATTCATAACCATGGATGAAACATGGGTCCATCACTTCACACCTAGGACGAAGGAACAGTCAAAACAGTAATTGAAAGGGGAGAATTGGCTCCAAAGAAGGCGAAGACAGTTCCATCTACAGGCAAGGTCATGGCGTCAGTTTTTTGAGATGCGCGTGGGATAATTTTCATTGATTATCTTCAAAGAGGTAAAGTGAGTATTAAGAAAACTTATTGCAGCGTTTGAATTATGAAATCAAGCAAAAACGGCCGCATTTAGCGAAAAAAAAGCTCTGTTTCATCAAGGCATTGCACCAGTTCACACATTCATAATCGCATTGGCCAAAATCAATGACTTAAAGTTTGAATTGCTTTCTCATGCACCCTATTCGCCAGACTTAGTCCCCTCTGATTGTTTTCTGTTTCCAAAGTTGAAGAAATAGCTTGATGGTAAAAGATTTGGCAACAATGAAGAGGTGGAGTTTGCAGTTGATGGCTATTTGACAGAGCTCGACGGTTCTCGCTATAAACAGGGTATCAAGCTATTGAATATCGCTGGGAAAAGTGTATCGAGCTGAAAGGAGACTATGTAGAGAAATAAAGATGTTTTTTCTTTGTTAGGTCGGGTACTTCTGGGACAGCCCTTGTATATACTTGTCACAGTTTTGTGTCATTGACAGTTATCTAACGAGAATTCGACTCTTTAAAACCAAAGACCATGTAGAAGTCAACATGCCTCATGGTTGTTTAAGTGGAACCATACTAAACTGTCACCCTAGATATGAGAGATACTTACCATTGAAACATTTTTCTGTTCTATTTCCCCTGAGAAAATACACTGGTAAAATTTATTTGATAACACAGTGAGTATAGAGTTAGTTTAGATCGATCGCGCTGCAGCCTTGAGCCAACAGTGTCTCACCAAACTACGTACAAATGCTTCCTTTATGCCGTCTCCGCAGCTTTGTGAGGCATTCTACTGGCCATCACAAGTGAGATGTATAGCAAGGGGGAGGTGCGTGTATCTGTTTAAAATGGGTGCCTAGGCGGCTAAATCAGGCATTGGACAAGAATGCAGATTGGACAAATTATTAAAATAATGTCTAACAAATGTGTCCTCTTAGAGAGTAAAAAGTATAATTTACTTGAGATTTACATTATATTGTTATTAAAATATTTTTTCATGAAGAAATTGCGCAAAACGTATTTAGTGGCATACTATATTGCCGGATTGACTTTGACGAGAGATAGCGTTCTAATAACGGGTTTCTTGTTTCTAACCAAGTCTTACATCATCGTGGGTATAATCGCAGCAATTCGTCATTTGTTTCTTAGAACATTGTTGATAGCGTCTAAATAACCAAATGTGTGTGCTTCGTAGAAAATGGAGAAAAGTGAATTTCGTGTTCTGATAAAGCACTACTTCTTGCGTAGTGAGACGGTGAAGGAAATGAAAGAAAAGCTGAATAAGTATTATGGGGACTGCTCCATCACATGACATGGTTTACAAGTGGTTCACAGAATTTCTATGTGGCCGTTCGAGCACAAGAGATGCCGTGCGCACAGAACGGCCGGTTGAGGTCACAAAAAAAAAGAAATGGTGAACAAAGTTCACGATATTGTGTTGGAAGACCGCCGAGTGAAAATCCGTGAGATAGCCAAGACCGTAAACATCTCGAGTGAAAGGGTGTATAACATTCTGCACGAATTTTTGGGTATGAGAAAGCTGTCAGTAAGATGGGTACCGCGACTGCTCACAGTTGAGAACAAGCGAAATCGTGTGACCATTTCACAGGGATATTTGAACATGTTCCAGCGCAACCCAAATGAGTTTTTGCAGCGTTATATAACGGTTTATGAAACTAGGATCCATTACTATCAACCTGAAACAAAACAACAATCAAAGCAGTGGATTTCCTTCGGCGAACCTGCTCCAAAGAAAGCGAAACAATTCCGTCGGCAGGAAAAGTCATGGCAGCTGTCTTTTGGAATTCACAAGGGGTGATAGACATCCACTACCTGGAAAAGGGTAAAACGATCACAGTTTCATATCATGCCGCAATACTGGATCATTTTCACAAGTAATTGTTAAAGAAACGACCCCATTTTGTGAAGAAAAATGTTCTCTTTCACTAGGATAATACACACGCACACATGTCAGCCATTGCCATCGCAACATTTGTGGAATTGGGCTACGAACTGCTACTTCAACCACCATCGTCTTCGGATTTGGCTCCAAGCGACTTCTTTCTCTTCTCAAACATGAAAAATTGGCTCGCTGGGAAGAAATTTATATCCAGTGAACACATCATGGCAGAAACAAACTCATATTTTCCAGACTTCGAAAAATCATATTCTTGAATGGGTTAAAAAAATGGAGAAACGTTGGACAACGTGTATGAATTGAAAGGAGGCTATGTTGAGAAATAAAATTGACTTTTTGGAAAAAAATTGTTATTTTCTTTAAAAGGTCACTGACTTATCAATCCGCCCTTGGACAGATGATTCCAATAATGCCTAGTAAATGTGTCCTTTTTGAGACTAAAAGGTTTTACATTATGCTGTCATAAGAAATATTTTTCTTGGAGATATTGTGCAAAACACGGTTCAATTTAGCTATATATTATTTTAACATGGTTACTATAAGTAGTGAAGAGTAAAGCTATATGTAATGTGCAATGCATATGACTGTAAACATACTTATCTATGGGTAGTGAATTATTTATTACACCTTAAGCACTGTAGCATGTGAACATGTACAAATTTTCATTCACCATGTTTTGTTTGGAATGTAAGCATTTCCCTGTGAGGTTAAGCTTTTGCTTTGGTAACCACCGTTATATTGTCTTTTTACCTGTTTTGTTTCTATTTTCATTTTGTATGAATATTTGATATATTATTATCCACGTTATCTATTGCACCTTTGCTGTTTTTATGCATGGAGTCTGTTTAATGCTTTCTTCTTCTTTGTTTCTTTTAATGTTCTGATATGTAGATTTTTAAGTGTTTTCAGACCTTAACTCTGTAAAATTCTATAAATACGTAAATAAACAAATACAACTATTTTGTTTTAACGGAAATGTAGTACCCCTTCCTTAAGTCTAATACATACCTGTCACGCTTTGGCAGGTTTAAATACTAAAACCTAAATACTAAATACTAAATACTAAATAGGGACGAAACTGATTAATTTAAAGATTCCCCAATCCTAAGCCACCAATTTAAACGTTTTGGGAAGGGTACATATATCGTATATAGACATCGATAAAAATAATCTCACTTTAAGCTATAAAATATCGGCTTAAAAGTGTAATAAAAAGGCAATAAACAGCAGAAAAAATAAAATATGGAAGTCATGTGTATCATATTAGAATTTGCGGGAATTATTCGTCGTGTACATTGACATATCAAATTTTAGCAAGGTTATAGATAGTTTTTAGATTGGGTAAAATATTCCGTTACTGTAGAATTATTGGATAAGCCAATAAAACTCGTTCTTTAGTGTAACTCAGTGACCGAGGGTTGAATAATTTGAGATCTACAGATTGCGAAGGCAAGACTTTACATTGAAATACCAGAGCTATTTTAAACATTAATTGATGTAAGTTTTTCGAAGATTTTATAAAGATTTCTTTTAGTTAATAATAGTGCTGGAACATATATCATATTAAATAATGCTGGAACCAGGTTTGCGTCTTGGAATATTCTGTTGTAATAGTAAATAATAACTAAATGTTAGAAAATTATCCATATGCAAGATACATAACTTAGTAAGCAATTCCATTAAAGTTTGCAACACAGTGGTACTTTTATGATTCTCCAGAATGGAATAATATAATAATAATAATAATAATAATAATAATAATAATAATAATAATAATAAAACGTCTCTTATATTTTTAATTTACGTGAGCTTTTTAAGAGCCTACATTTGCATCTATCAACATGAAGAGTTGTTTAAAAGGAAATTAATGTCCTCAGTACCTCGAGAAGAATCTGTAATTAATAACAGTCATGAAAATGTATGCTTTTATCGATTTCAGCATGTGCAATTACAGAGAAGCATAAATTCTGAAAACGCCCTATAATGGCTACATTGAGCGAACACGAGCAGTGTAAATTATTGTGGGTCTTTCGTTAAATGGAAGGGAAAACATTAAGAGGATAAAAGTCAATAATGCGATTAGAAACGATGTTTTAGGCTAGGAGACGCTTCTTCCAGATGAAGCCGATTTAGGGAAGGGATAATGGAAACGAACAGATGAAAATTGTCGAACTGTAACATTGATTTTCTTTACGTTAATGGGATTCAAATGGGAGGAATTCCAATCGGGTCTTAGCAAAGAGGGAGGAAGAAAAGGGGAAGAGTACTAATGTATCCAAAAGAGGCGCACCATTAGGGCACAATCTCTACCGCCTTAGGAGAGCTAAAGTCGGTTTAATAAGATGATAGAACGCTATTTCCAGAAATGGACCTTTCATTTCTGAACAATATAAGGATCTTTGAGACAAATAGTTCTTGGTTTAATGGTGGGATCAGTTTCCCTCTTGATCTGTTATAATCTGGAACATTATTCATAAAAGATGCCTTACACAATAGGAACGGAATAAAAATGTTATTGTAATTAATATTGAATTACCCATTTGAACAGTGGCGTGGTGTGAAATGGCTTACTGGGAAGACGAAAACCTCCTACACTTAGAGGCAATATAGTCTCAATGTAGCATGAAATCTTAGGAGAACATTCAATCGTGTTCCTTGAAAACCCTTTCCTCAAATATGCATGGAAAATAATGTGACTGTGAAATACCTCAAACATAAGTATCTTCCTATTTGACTAATTGGAGAAATGAATCCAACTGATGTTCTGTTCAAGGTTTCTATAGTTATATAAGCTTGTTGATTTCAGAAAACCCTAGAAGTTTCCCTTTGTTTACTCAATAAGGTTTACAGTCACATCTGTTCTAGAATTGGAATTATTCCAAGAAATTTCAAAATATCCTGAGTCCTGAATGAAGTAAATTTTAAGGGTAATTTTGAAAGCTACATAGTAGTAGTAGTAGTAGTAGTAGTAGTAGTAGTAGTAGTAGTAGTAGTAGTAGTGGTAGTAGTAGTAGTAGTTGTAGTAGTAGTAGTAGTAGTAGTAGTAGTAGTAGTAGTAGTAGTAGTAGTAGTAGTAGTAGTAGTAGTAGTAGTAGTAGTAGTATAATTTATTCTGTCTTAAAGCACTGTACAGGCATTTCACAACGTTTGATAAAAGAAGTTGTATAAGCATATACTTTGTTAATTAAAAGCTACATATTAATATCACAAGATTTAAAACTTAAAATTCTTGTATGGAGTACAAAGGATTTACAACCAGTCATGCATATACTCTGGACTTAAAGCGTATCTTATCTAGGAGTTTAATACAATCAGGCAGCTTGTTATATACACAAAAGCCGTCCTCTTGGAGATGCGCTAGGTTGCTATCTGCGAAGCGAGGATTCGGGTTCATTCACGGGTGCCGGATGGGAAATGCTTCATACTTGGAGGTCTAGCATTGGCTACACTTATCCTTGGGAGAGTCCTCGAAGGACCTGCCTTGAAAGCAGTGGCTTGTACTCACAAACACGCATAAGCAGCTGGGAGGCTCGCATGGGCGACCACATGTCGCCATCTGATACGCTGCTCTGCTTGTTGACTGTATGTACAGAGTTGCAGAATGCAGCGGCCATGCGACAGGATTTGGCACACATTTGGCTGAGGCGACACGGAACAAATACAACTTCAACCCTTTAGAAACGATAGGTATTATTCAATGATATAAAGGTTTATTTTTTAATATTTACCGTGCCCGTAAACGTTTAAAAAGTGAGAGTAACAATAATGTAACATTAGCATAAGTTGTATACGTTATTTATTTGTTAACGATTATAAATTTATATGGAGGTGTTATAATTAATATTAGTGTCGACTTTTCTAATTGCTGCATTTTCTTTAGTTTAATTTTGAGATAATATTGGATTAATGACATAATTGCGTTTTATGAACTTCCTTACAAATTTGTTACAATTCTTCTATTAAAATGTATGCAGTGTAAAGCACGTCACCCCACAGTTGTCAAAATGAAATTCTGTGCCTATCAGTACCCTTCAACAACAACCACAGCATCCTCATACTCCGATATTACTAATGTTTAGCTTAGAAAGCCATAATTGTATACCATCTACACTTGCACTTCTCTTCAGGTAAATAAAACGTATTTTGGACTCTTGTCGGATTTCAAAGTATTATATTTACTGTAGCTTTGATTCAGATACAATAAATATTTAAAATATTGCCATTGATATACAAAATGTTGTATATTCTACATCAGAGGTGGCGAAAACGTGACTCGCAGGCTCCGTTCCCTCTCTGCAACCGTCCGTTTGTTTTTCACATGCTGCTGAGTGATGCAATGCGTGTTGAATAGTTGGTGACCCGCGAAAGGAAATCTTTTCGCCACCCTTGTTTTACATCAATTCGTATTTTCAAAATAATATTATAGGGTGGACTTAATGTGATAAAATTGATAAAACATCATTACTATAAATCATTTTTAAATAATCCTAAAATTTTAAACTTATAAATTATATGAGGGTTTCTATTTGAACAGTGCCTAACTGTATATCAATTTAAACCAAATTTCAAACATGTAAACAAACTCGTGCATACAATTTAGGTTCATATAAAATAATAATTCATGATTTATTTTATGCTTATGACGGACAAATAAAGTGAATAATAGGTACGGGGGCATCTATTGGCCTGGAGGAACCAAAAAAATCCAATTTCTTTTTCTGTACAAGTTTTCTTCGTAGAGATAGATGACTTGTTTTTAAGTTATCCAGATATTTTTAAACTCACATTTATTCCACTCAAATAACGTCAAGGTAATAGCATAGCTTTATAAATACTTAGCGTTCTGAAACTCTTGCGTCTCATTCCCCTAATCCACAGATCAGGCTAGATGACCTTCGATAACGTGCATATGCTGGTCTGCAAGCTCTTGTTGTCTTGGGTACTGGGGCGCCTTAGTCAAGTAAATATTTGTGTTTACAACATACATTGTCAACTGTGTTTGTTTACTCTATAATAATGATCATTATCACTGTCAATTATGTGCCATCTGCTTGCTAGCCTGTCTGTCAAACCAGGTTGCGCCAAATCTTAGTAGTTGTCACCGACTGCACGTAAATGCGGGATAGCTTTTGTTAGTCCTTGTTTTGTATCCACAGTTGCACGCATTTTTGTGCCATATTATCTCTTTCAAGATTCAAATCAGTTAGGCAGGTTTAAATAGTGACCTACGGTGTTAAAGCCTATATTTATTCCGGCAAGGTGACGCTAAAAAGAGCATATAAATAATCGAAAAAGAAATAACGACATATGCAAAATACTGCCACAAGCTTTTACCTTTTGTAATACCTACTTCCATTCAAAAATTCGAATTCGAGATTTCACCAAAATATATGCTTTGTGATTCAGTTAATCAATAAAGAAAATTCGGATGCGCGTGAATGTGGGTGTGGTGTGTGTATGTGTGTGTGTTTGTGAACAGCATACTCGAAAAGAAAAACGTATTTAATTTCCTATTTAATTCCAGCATCTTCCAAGGCTCAAGAAAATTTCCCAAACTCCAATATCCTTTACATGGAGAATGTTTTGCTATTTTTTATTTAATGAAAAACGTCTCTAATAATGTTTATTCAAATACCATATGATTAACTTGTTTATATTACTAATAAAATTTGTATCGAATTTTTTGCAAATAGTCTACTAAGTTATCTTCTGTCAAAATGAGCTTTGTATGTGCTGTATTACCGGTAGTGCATATATCTTTAAACACCAATTTATTTTGAGTAAGTGCTCGTATCAATAGCCTTTTTGAAAGTATTCTATGTTATTTGTTTTAATTTTTCACCATTGAGTTGTTTCTCACTGTCATGGAAGTTATGGAATTTCAAACCTAGCAGTGGCAATTTGCTTCTTTAATTTTTAACTATGGGCTTCAACATTCTGTGTCTTTGTATCTACAATGGAATGTATAATGATAACATTTCTGTAAATTTTTAATAATATTAAGTTGATAGATAAGTCAGCGTTGCAAGTATTCTTTGTAGAAGCTATATAAAAATAACCGATATTAGCTAGAGATAGTCATGTAAATGTAACGTTATATGTTTATATTAAATAGGTCTCATATGTTACACAAAGGAATTAATTACACTACACTACTATATTGAACTCGAAAGTTACCTAGTAAATTAATAAACGGAATAGCGCTTTATCTTCTATAACGCGACTGGCAGCCCATTGCTCCCAGGATACTGTTATACGAAACCGTTCGGTAGTAGCGGAAAACCATATATGCATTTTCTTCCCTAGATAACGTGAAATATGCCAAATAATAAATTACGCTTACATTTCTTTATAAAATGTGTTAGAAATAATTTGGCCATTCTGCGGCTGTACAAGCCTAGTACTCGTTGAAAACAATCAAAAGATGTCATGCAAAATAATTTGACGCTGAACAGTATATCTATACGTTACCGTCCGTAGGCGCATAAGCTAGGCTTCTGCAGAGTAAGATGGTTCAATATTTCTACCTGCTAAGAGGCAGAACCGGTGACCACCAGTCAAGTCATTCAAGATAAACCGAAAGTGTTGATTAATATCGGAATACATCAGAAAACTACTGACTACATCGCTTTAACTAGCAGTGTCCCAGAAAAAGAAACGGGAGGTAGGAATTAATCATTTGAAAGTCCTAAAATGCTTTGTTTCCTGTCATTAGATACGAGCAGAAAGACAGATGCTATCGTTTATGGTGACAGTGAACTTTGTTGTGACATCTACGTAGTAGAGAAAGTAAAAATGTTAAGTATTTGAAAATGTAAACCAATAACAATACACATCTCGGAAATTGTTAATTGGACATAAATATTATCCTTTTTACAAGATCCACATTTTTTGTGTAGTAAGCCTGTCTAATAGTTTACGATTTACACAAAATTGTCTGAGGTATTCGCGGAGTATTCAAGATATACGTTTTCTTTTTCATGCATATACTTTGAAGATCGAAAAGATCAGTTTTGAGAAAATCAAACATAATTAAAAATTTTCCTTGTAAAGAGTACCTTTGGGGTGGAGAATTTTCTTGAAAATCTTCGTTTCGTATCTTTGGAAAATGCTGAACTTAAATACAAAGTATTTACTTTCTCTGCCACGCACACAGTGGGAAATGAGTGTTGCATTCCACCCAAAAATTCGACACCGAGATTTCACAACAAATACATATTTTAAGGTCCCCTATGTCCAAAAAACCATTTTTAGGAAAAGGTACTTGTGTGTATGTGTGTGCGTGTGTGTATGTGAACAGCATAACTCAAAAACGAAAAGTCCGATCAACACCAAAATTAGTATTTAGGTTCAGTATCTTCCAAAGATGCGACACGAAGATTCGAAAATCCCCAAACTACCCTTACATGGAACATTTTTCGAAATTCTTGATTTGCTAAAACATAGCTCCAACGATTTTGATTAAATTACCATACATTAAAGATACTTACATGAAAAATAAAATGTATATCCTGAATTTTCTAGGATTAGCCTTAGAAGTCCTCTTCATTCGGAAGGAATTTTGTATAATCTTGTATAACTGTTAAACGTTAAGCAATAGACGAATATTACTACACAAGAAATGTAGATCTCTTTAAAAAACAATTTATTTCAAATAACTTTTTGTGGCATTAGCCATTACCGAGACATCCGTTATTAATGGTTCGATTGTTTAATACTTAGCCATTCTTTTAAAGTACTGTCGACTGTCTTTTAAAGTCCTGCGTTTCTCGCGATGTCATGAAAATAGAATGGAATTATAAGGCCAGCGTGTAGTGTTCAGTTCTAAAACATTTGACTATCGCTATTTCCTTTGTATGTATAACGAAATGTGTAATGCAGCTGGTATCTCGATTAAAATTAAGTAGATGGGAAAATAAACTTACGGAAGAAAATTTTATATCCACAAATAAACAGCAGAGGGTAGAGAAAGTCACGTGATTATAACAAATCCGAAGTTTTTGTTTTTAAGTTATGCCATTCACAAACAGATACAGCGATGGACACACATACACATGCGTCCTCTTGAATATTCTTAGAAGGGTTTTTCTTATTCAGGAGACCTCAAAGCGTGTATAGAGTTTTCACTGCAATACTACCTATGTTTTCTGTATTTAAGGGGTAGAGAAAGTAAAAATCTAGGATTAGGATCTCAATAACTTAAACAATCATATTGTAGAAGGTGGTGCACTCTGAATGTGTTAGATACGGTGTCGCTTTCGAAAACATGGAATTATATTTAAAAAAAAAAGCTCACAGTTTTAAAAAAAATGTATAGCATGGGAAAGGTTTCAAAAACTAAAACCAGGAAGGAAATTGAAATTAAAAAACGTACATAGCGCGCCGTGGAGGAGTGATTAGATCACTTGCCTCTCACCTAGGCGGTCTGGGTTCAAATCCGGACCCGCATATGGGATTTGTGGTGGACAAATCTGAGCGGGTTTCTCCGCTTTCGACCGCATGTTTCATTCCACCGGTGCTCCATCATCACCTCACCTATCATTCATCTCTCATCTGCATCTATCATCGACTTCCTCGCTCTCATCCCGGGCGTGTGACTGATCATCCACCCTGGTCTCTCACTCTCTGATCCGTAGGCTCCATATCCCCCGTCAGGTGTCTAGTCTGGGCCTTCTGATTTGTTCTGGAGAGTGCGAGTCCTCAGTTCGAGTGGGTAAAGGAGAGAAGACTCTGACTCAGTTGGGCTTTTTCCGCCTTGCAGTTACATACTATTACACTAAGAATTGTACACTATTTCAACGAAACAGAATTTAAGGCTATTACAGTATTTAAATAAAATTTCCTAGAGCCGTCATAGGCTTTAAGGGAAAAAAGCCTAAATAAGAAATAATTAAGGATGCTATCAATAAAAATATTGTAAAACTACAACCTTTTAATATACAGAAATTATGCATTTCGTTTCAAATATTTTACCAGTATGTATTATCTGAAAATTCTAGATATGTTTATATGTACTACTGTTTTGCTTTAAAACTGCAAAGGTTATGAACTTATCAATCGTAATTTTAACTTTGTTAATATTTTTGTAATTTTAAAATAAACAAATTTTTAATGATGATAATGAACGATAAATCACGAATCGAAGTGTGTATCTACAATATAATTTGGTACAGTAACCACGGAAATGTTTATTCTTTGTTCACAGTCTTTCGAAATACTGGATAGGGGAAACTGGAACACCGATTGCTCGTGCCAAGGTCAACTATGTGTTTCTTTGTAATAGCTACCGCACCGGCCTTGCGACGTCCGTATTTCCCCCATTCACTATCTCAAAAGACTCTGGACAAAGAATAAAGTGATAGGGGTAGCAGTATAGGGCATAGCCCGGTCCGAGTGATCTCGTGGTAGATAAGACTGCAGTGCCGTCGAATTATGAGGGTATACAGAACACTTACTTTTAGTTCAACATTTCTATAGAAGGGAAAGAAGGTTAAAATCGCTGAAGAAGCGTTTAAATCAAAGTTGCTTAATAAAGTAAAACCTTTTTTGAATGGAGTAGTTAATTACCTTTATAATATGCATAAAAACGTTTTCGGAAACCAGAAAATCGTTTTTTAAATTCACTAGAATAGGCTTCTTCTCAACTCACACGAAAAGAAACTGGGGACTCCCTTGAGGAGAGTAGTGTTAATAAATTGCATTATTTAATAGCACATTCAATAGAACAAATTTATGATAAGAGACAATTAGCCCTTATATAAAATTAAAAATAATGCAAAAAATCTATACAATAGGTAGAGGAGGTAGTTTACTCCACCCAAAAATTCGATAAGAAGACTTCAACGGATTAAACGTCTTTAGAAAAAGATTGTGTTTGTCCATCTCTCTTGTCTGCCTGTCTATACCCCACATAACTTAAAAACGGAAGTTGGAGAAATTCCAAGTTTCATGGGTCAGACACTCTTTAAGTACGCCAAGAGAAGATTTTGAAGAACATTCTCACACTCCAAATTACTCTTTACATATAAAGCTAATTTTCTAAAAAGTTTAAAACGTTTTAATAAAACACAATATAACATAATTGAGATATTAATGTAAGGAACTAAATTAACATCTGCATGTATAGACCTTAAAATCCTCTTTACACTCATTTTAATCTGTATAACTGGGAAATCATAAGAGATAGACAAACACTTATTGCAGAAAAAATTCAGAAAAAAATAAAATATAAAACTTGTATCAAATATTGCATTTTACAGTGACAGATATTTTAGAAATATTCCAAGTGGACTGTTCATATCTCGATATAATTTGGCATCTGACGAATATGTTTGAAAGTTTTCCATTTTTATTTTTCCTTCCATCGTTAAGAACTCATTCCCAAGGTTAAATATTTGAATGTTTTTTTACGTATGCTGAATGTAATTAGAATATATTTAAAACTTAATTTGAAACAATTCTAAGAGGAATTTCGTAAATAAGGTAACGTGGATAGAAAAATCACATTTTTCAGGACAAATTTAATTTATAATGGATGTATACGATTTTGTTGCATATAGGGTATTTTTTCACACCTCCTTTATATTTTATACATTCCGTTTTTTCTTTTATCCTTATTTATTTTATAATCAAATAGAATATAACCTAATGCTTATATTGTTTATTCCTAAAAATTGTATTATTTTGAATGTTTTTAAAACTGTTAACACCGTACTATTTGAAAATTCATTACATATAGGAGTTCCATTGAGGTATGCAGCAATACTTTCTAAGAAGTTTGTTTCTTTCCTTTTTACAATACAATAAGAATTGGTTAAAGGCAGCCTTTAGGGACACAAAACAGTATAATGCTTATTTCCCTTCCTTTTACAACGAGAATTGTTGGGTAAAAGGGACGCCTCCTTCCTTTCAGTACATGCTCACAATTAGGGACCTGAATGGGAGGGGACAGCGAGATACAGAGTCCATCAAGAAGCTAAGCAACTGCGCTCGTTCGACAGCAATTGTTCTGTAATAGGCACCAAGTACAGCCATATGCGCATCTGGGTCTCTTCTTTTAATTGCATAGCTTCCTCGTGTTCGGGGACACTAATTGCTTGTATTAGAACTCTGCATTTCCGAGTCGGTCTGCTGAGTTAATTCACGTAAGCAGTGCTCTACATGCTTTACATTATTTCTACAGTACGCGAATAAAAATTTATTGTCTCCAAATGTTACCAACGCAATAAAAAATTTGAAAGTTGGTCTTCCTAATACGAGTCTGACAGATGAAACAATTGTAAGTATTCTGCAATTATGTATAATATGCATTTAGATTTTGTAGTTATAAAAATCCCTATTACAGGCTTTCGGCTTAACATCTACAATGCCATGCGATCCATGCTTATTTACTTGATGACCTGGATCAAGGTAGCAAGCCGGAGAATTGCTACTCCGCAAATAACTTACGCTGTGTATTCTTCAACATGAAAGCACACACTTTGTTAATGCATACATACATTTAGAGATAAACCGAAGAGATGAATGCTGCGAATTATTTTGGTCACTTACTGACAATCCAATATATTAATTATTTGGTGACGTATCTTTATTAGGGCTGTTATTTACAGCATTTATATCTATATTTCCGAAATCTTAAGGATTATCTTGCATCCTTTTTGTCAAGCATAATTCTTGCAGAAACAACAGACAGTTTCTCTGAAACTAAAAATTAAATTGAATTTCATTTATAGACGCTCTTTAACTGTTATCTTTCTTAAGCGTCCCATTCTATATTGGGCGTGAAAGACCAGAAAGTTTGCTCAGACGCCTCTTTATCAGGATTGAGGTTCTTTACATGCCGTAAATTTACAACACGGGACCACCGGCTTTACTTCCTTTCCGAAGAAACCCATGCTAAGGATTTTACGCCCTTTTTTTTTAGGATTTTTAGGATGTTTCTCTGACACTGTATGCTACAATGAACGTAATCGTTATGACACACTTTGCAGAAGAAACCTCGTGTTATAATTTCATTGCTCTGCACATGAATGTTGGGCCACCATTCATTGTCTCTAAGTAGCAGTGATCAAATATTCGCATCGAGAGTCATTCTATACCTTATTACATTCATTTCTTTTAGGTTAGGTTGCCTATATTGGTGCTGTAGAGTATTTGGATAAACGAAAACGTTGTGAAAAAAGCTTACTCATAGTGGTATCTGATATCATCAATTTAAATCTTTGTTTCATTCTTTGAATAAATTGCAACCAAAATATCGCTTCTTAGCCTTTACAGTGAATGCAAACAGAAATAGTCAACATTTCAAATGAAAATGTTTATGATATCGAAATAACTTCAACATTCACCGGTTCTCGTGACCATGTTCTCTATAGCTTGCCTTTTGGTGCTCTTCTCGTGGAGGAGACTTACGTTTGAATCCCATGTCCGAGGTAGGGCTCGAACTCATGGTAAATGTGAATATGTGAGTGGTTAAGGATAAAAATAGAACAAGGGCAACCAGATTAACGCAAACCAAACCGTAAAATACTTAATTTGATTTTCTTTTTCTTATTTTTAATGGAAAATATTTATATTAACCTTGAAGGTTACAAGCAGAGTGTTCGCAACTGTGTAACCATATTTTACGTCATAATATTGAGCATTGTATTTGTAATTTGTAAAATCGTAAGACGAAGAGCCTTACCAGAGCTTTTATTTCAACTGAAAAGGACCCTGACTTGCATTGTCTCTGCTAAGAATGAAATTAAGAGGCATCAATGTGTCTTCAAAGACATTTTTAATAAGTAGAGGATGGATGGATGGATGGATGGATGGATGGATGGATGGATGGATGGATGGAGGGAGGGAGGACGGACGAACGGACGGACGGATGAATGGATGGAACACTTTTATTGGTTTTGAATTATTGAAGTTATTACACAAGTATTTAGTGCATGGGTCATTGACCGTACATGCATATTTAAGATACAAGTATAGTGACAAAATAAACAACAGAAAAAGAAAACAAAACAATGTAAACGATATATACTTTTTTACCCCTGTTACGTTGCTGCCTTTCTTATAATTCGCGATATAGTCACTCATGCCCTGAGCAAACCCCGTTTAAAAGGCTGTACAGAAAGAAGAGTAATTTAGGGATGTTCTAGTTTGCCTGCTTCTCGTGAGCACACACTGGCATATTTCCCCAAAAGTTGGCTTAGGTAGTAATAAAATTTAAGTTTCCTACAAGTGAAAAGGCCCATGAAGTTAGATTGGAATACTTCGGCATACTTAAGCTTAACTCGTTATAGCTATCTCAACTCCAAAATGCAATTACTCCATCCTGGAATTCTCGTTGTAAATGCATTATCTTTGGTGTGGCTGTTTTTACAGGTTTAAGTGCAATTCATAAAAAGTTTTATACTGTTGGTTCCCTGTAAAAACTATCACATTTGCTGTCGTTTTTTTTCTGCCAATCATGCAAACTGCACGGCATGAGCAAATATTGTAACGTATGGGTCAAGTTAAGTTAAATTATTTTCCTAAAAATTACTTTTCTTTAGAATTTGGTTCATGTAAAGCTTATTTCTTGCATTCTTACTTCACATGGTGCAACACAGGATGCATGAGCTGGACATTCAGTGCCAGTCATATCCTTGTGATATTATGTGGATGATGCCAACTCATAGAGTAGAGCTTATCTCTCCATATATGGAATGTCCTGTGTGGAGGCGTCTATCTATGATATAAAACCCCTTTCATAAGTCTATGGGCATGGCAGTCTTGATAGGAACAACCCAGGTGCAGCCGGAGGCGCTGCCCAGATCAACATTTGCCTTTGGGTGTGGCAACCAGCGTAACATCTGCTCAATGGCACTAGGTAACTAGAAACTGTTCTGTCTTAAATACTTAATCCTAAAAATGGCTTGCTTGCTCACTGTCTGTGTGTCTACTCGTTTATTATATTAAATCTGTTATCGTTTTTGTTAATTGTGTCTTGCTATTCGGAGTTGCTCACCAACCCTTAATCCTGCTACGCTCCCAAATGCACGCCCTCAACCCCCTTCAAATCTAAGGCGTGATAATATTCCTAAAAGTGGTGACACTAACGCTTCAAAAGCTTTATAGCTCTAATTGTTTGCTGTTGATGAGCAAAGCCCAGGAATAATTTCAAAACTTTAAATAACAGATTCTAGCTCAGTTCATAGAAGTAGAGCACCCGTTTTGTTATATCAGAATAAATAAAGCTTATATAATTACTGAAATGTTGCTTGAATAGCTTAGCATAAGCAAATGTTCTCACCTCAGCATGCAGGATGACTGAGGTATGTGAATGTGAAATTTATATTATAGTGGTGCATTCAAAATAGCACTAAATGTCCACATCTCTTTTATTTGAAGCATATAATAAAAAAACTGATATGTTATATTCACATGAAGACATTCTTTAACAAACTATTTTTAAAAAAGCTTATTCCTCTATATACTTCATGTTAATCGGAATAGTAATTTGTAGCAAAGTTTTATTGCATATATCTTGTAGGTACAATGAGTACAGGGGAATACAGTAGGCTTAAGCGAGAGTCAAACCTTTTAAGAGCTGGTCGCTATGTGATGACTTTGAAATTCCATTATTTTTGCATTACCAGGAGGAAAAAATGAATGACTCTCCATTAATTAATAAAAGTATAAGTATTTTGATATGAAATAACAAGGAATATCTCGGAAATTGTTAACTCCAGCAAAAAATGTTTGAACATAAATTCTATGCTTTAACGAGATCTACATTTTTTGTGCAGTAAGATTTTGTCTATGCTTTGCGGTTCATGAGTTATGCAAAAGTAATGCAAAATGAAGAGGACTTCAGGCTACTCCTAGAACATTCAAGGTATATATTTTGCGGCAGTCACCTCCTCCTGTCCGTTGCTCGCGGCTTACCTTGCTGCATCCTCCATGTTGGCTCCAGATGTTCGCAATGTGCTGGTTCTCTGCAATTTTGTCCTCGGCTAGCTGCAGTAATTTTCTTTAAAACTAGGTGGGAGCATGGACTTATCCTTGGTAAAGGAAGCGTAGACCTCGGGTCGTGGTAAAAAGGAGAAATAAACGTGCTTTGGTTACGAAAAGATGACACTGCAATTTTCTTTTATTTAACTACTCCACGTAGTACACAACACTGACATTGCCGCCGTTAAAATACTGTCCATCGCTGTTAAAACACGGCGCGGATATGACGCGAAGTTTAAATATGCTTATTATCTCTTTACGAGTAACGATTCTTAGTTATGTTTCGAAAACTGTTTTTATTCACTTTTGGCGCGATATCTCAACATCCTGCAGCATCTCTCCCTGCCTGTAGTTTTTTGCAAAATGTTCCCTGACTACATGACAAATGACCCACACATGATAAAATGTCAAAATGCAATGCCCCTAATTTGCTCCAAACAGATCCATTTATAGTCGCAGGCTTCTGGGGCTGCTTCCTTTCCTATTGGTCCATTTTTAGCGCCACTCGACGCGTCTCACTATTTCGTATAAACTTACAGGGATCTCATTGGTCCAAGTTTAACCTAAATCGCGGCTTTTCCTAAATTTACCGTTAAGCTAGCTGTCTCTCTCACTTGGTCACGGCGAATTATCGAATAATAGGACAAAGACTTTACACCCTCGCTGTATGAACAATGCCCCTGCGACCAGAGAGACATCGTAAAACTAGATTTTCTGCCTTCGAAGACACTGTTCCTGTAGCTAAAACATTTCGTAGTGGACAGTACTTTAACATTACGCTTAAATTATTTACATTAAACCATTTATAACTCTTCTAATATTAGTAACCTAGATACATATATAACGTTAAATCACCCTTCTTAAACTATACAAGCAGTAAAAAGAAAAAGATATGTACATGGTATGATTTAACATCAATAAAAATTAATTAATAAATTATCTATAATTACAGTTCTTGGGCTCGGCCTAGAGTTGCCGTTTCAATTTCATTTTCAGAAAATATCTTAAATATATGGAATTTTAATCAAGTGAGAGCTATTTTTGAAAATACAAAATAACGAAAACCTTTCATGTAAAGGATAGTTTGGAATGAGGAGATATTCGTATCGCATCCTTAGAAGGTCCTGAATTTAAATACCAAGTTTCGTATTCAACTGACTTTTTGTTTTGGAGTTATACTTTCACAAACACTAACACACATAGACATACAGACCTATTTGGGGTTCAGGGAGGCCTTAAAATGTGTATTTTTGGTGAAATCTCGACATCGAATCTTTCGGTAGAGTACGTAGTAGTACGTACTGCAAGTACGTAGTAGAAAAACTAAAAATTAATAAATAATTTAACTGTAAAATAATCGTTGACTAGTAAAGTGATGAGTGCAATATATGCTTATACGATACAAAGTACTTCAGATACGTTTTACTCATAAGGAACACTCCATTCTTTCGAAGCTGGGGTTGCCTTTAGATTGAAAAGTTATCTGGTTGAACCGGTGTACTTTTTAGGCATTGAAATGGTTCTGGTTTAAAAAGTAAAAGCTAACCTTGCAACACGAACGAAATCCCAATGTTGAACTCTTGGGCTGTGAGAAAACAGACCGACAGTCTAAACTCCTAACGTATCGGCAACTTCTCTGCTGCACCTGCGCAGCGGGACGGTCTATTAAAGATAAAAGTAGTCGATCCATATCATAAGTTCCATAAGTAAGGTAGACTGTCCTGCTGAGCAGTGGAAGTAGAAAAGTTGCCGGCATACCAGGCGTTTAGAGAGCGAATCTAATTCTTCAAAGTGGGTATTACTAGAGGCAACACAACTAACTCTATGTTTATAACATACACTGTATATTTCTGAGTAATTATTCTGATTTCTCCAGCAATGAAAAATCTGGGAGTAGAAATTGAAACCTTTTGCTTTGAAGAGACCTCGATCATAACTTTCTCGATTTTATTTCCTCGCCAAAGTTATGCCTTCAGGCATCTATCTATTTGTAGTGAGGAAATGAATCTGTTGTTTGTAATTCTATGAAGTACACACAGAGCATGGAACTGGATTCCAAACGAAATCACTCGCTGACTCATTGTATTTTAACAGTGAGCATGTCATATACCAACGACTGAACCTTAAATATTATTCATCATTGACTGAGCACTTTAATGTCTTCTTAAATGCCGGTCCTCCTGACCATAGTCGCTAGAGCGTTAGGTTTTCGTTCTCTGTCGCGGTTGGACCACGAGTTTGAATCCCACCTCGGCCATAGCATGTAAAATGTGTGGGGGGGCTAAATGTAAAAAATAAAAATTAACCAGAATCATAGGAAAATAAATTGGCAGAGAAATATGTTTGATTTAAAAACAAAACACAATGAGTCATTTTGCGATAATGTATCACAGAAGAGGTAAAATGCTCATGCTGATATTTTAACTGTTCACTAACAAAAGCATTTAGTTGTAAGAGACAATCAGATTCACCTAATATGGTTTTCTTTTTACAAAATACTGCGCTAGGATACATCAACTATTTACACAAAGATACAGTTTAAACGCACGTATACATATAACTGATACCGCAATATGGTGGATACACATATACGTACGAATATATGCACTCAAGAATGCAACCAGCACAACGTCTTTAAAGAAATTAACAAAATCATATTTCCAAGAGGAAGGAATAGTTCAGGCCATATTTTGAGGTAATACATCAGTGTTTACTATTTCTAAATTTATGAATGGAATTAAAGATTTGGAAGTCAAACAGTATTTCTCATCAAGATACAAACCTAATGCCAATCCAATATAGAGAGAGATAAAAGAAATATCAAATTCTCTGCGTGTAGTGTTCATAACAACAGTTGGTACTCATACATAAATATTATTCAAAATCTACTAAATCAATCCATAAATACAGTAACAGGATTTAAACCAATAGAACTTCATCATGGAAAATTATACACAACTTTGAACCATAATGTACCAGAAGTTATTGAAGACGAATCAGTTAAATTGCCAGAAAAAGAGGAAATTTTTAAATTAGCATTTTAAAGATACAATCAAAGGCCCTGAAGAAAACAACAAAGACATGAGGAAAGAAAAAGAAGAATTTGGAAAGTAAAGATAAGAGATAAAGTGTTAGTGAAGGATTAAAGGTTGTCAAACTTCATAAGGAATATTGGAGGTTATTTCTTAGTTATCATGGTTCTTATGAAATAATAAATATATTTGGTACAGATACATACGAACTTTGGAACAATAAAACAAATAAAGTAATTGGAAGATTCCACAAATAAATGTTAAAGCCGTATAAATGTAAACAGTCTGTGGCACAAGAAGAAAAATAAAAATAAAATAAAGTATCTGGAATATAAAAGGGGAAAGCACGAAATGTAACTCAAAATTTATAAATATAACCTTTCAAAATATTAAGAAATGAATATTTAATAACTACAATTAAATAAGCACAAAATCATTTAAATAATGTAATGCACTATTTAAAATATCTTTAATAAATGTAACAAATTGTCAATATAACAAAAGAGAGTTTAGATAAAAAGATGTAATAGAAGAAAATCCGTTGTTAGTAAGAAAAATAAATTTGAATATCAACTGCATTTATATTGTATAAGATATAAATTGTTAAAAATTGTAAGAAATATAAAAATGCTTAAAAAATAAGTTCTAAAGAAAGGGTAACAGGTGTTAATATGCCTAATTAAGTATTAAATATCTAGCAAATAAAATACTTAATAGCGGCTGTGTTAGCAAATAAACAAACTTTACTCAGGTCATTGAACACTAGATCATTTACCTTACACCAGGTCGTTGACCTTTAAAGTGTCGAACATGTGGCAGAACAAACATGACGTATTCTGCTATATACGAGTGTAGTGAAAACCAGTGAGTGTTAAATAAATAGTGACAGTGTGAGAAAGCAAGTGTTATAATAAAAAGGTTATGTTTCTTTCTTCCAGAAGACTTTCAGAAAATATTGAAAAAATTTAAAGACAAAACAAAACGAAAGAGAACATAATTTTTAAATAGTTCTAAAAGGGGGCAATTTGAGGCAGTATTTTTAACAATTAAATGATTTCAGTCTAATGATATAATATAAAAAAACTATAACAGCACGCCTTAAAGCAATATATGTATAATATATAAAATGTATATAAGAGTTATTGTATTATGTTTATATTATTCTGTACATGTATACTAATGTTATGTGAATGTACTACGTAATTTAATAATGTAAGAGCGGTGAGAATAGTGTTCGAAAGTTTCTGACAGTGAGTAACCTTGAGGCAATAATGAATTGGAAAGTTTAATAATGCTACTAGTAATTCATGGAACGATAATGTAATATTTAAAACAGTTTATAAATAGCCAATTAACAACCAGAAAAGATGAAAGTTAAATAAAAGTATTCTATTGGAGTAGGATAAGCCAATCATAGACTTGAAATAGGGAAATTTACAAATTTAAGCGGTAAACGCCAGTCGCTAGAAGGCAAGGTACCTGAGCAGTTCATTCGCACGGTATGTATTCAGTGTGAGATAAAATTCTTTACGGCGAGAATATTATAGAGTTTACATGTTAAAAAGTGCAAGTAATTAATAAATAATCTCACAGCTCTCTATATCAGTGAATTGTTATTTAATCGTATGAAGGATTAATAAATGGAGTGAAGTAAAACTTATAATATGTGTAAGGCTACATTCCTTAGCCGCATCATCCCATGCAAAGAGATACATGTTTCTATAAATTAATACTGACGCAGCCGAGGCAAACATAACTATATATAACATTTAAATAAACATAAAAATACAAAGTTGATTCCTAAACGTTTGGGCGAAGGCCACCGGAAAGCGAACGTTGGGGCGAAGGCCACCGGAAACTTTGTACCATACGTGGGGCAGTTACTTCATCCAGTTTGGCTCCCCAACTGTGGAACAACAATCCTACTTCAAAGAAAATTAGCAATAAGATAGCTTCTGCAAATGAGTAAAGAAAGTCATGCGAGTGCAACACATCAGAGTTTTTAAAAATAACACAGCATTACTTTCCAAATGTTTCATTATCTTTCACTACTTCTCCACATAGTGACTGCCATTCTTCAGGCACTTGTCGTTACGTAAACCAGTTTTTGTATGCCTTCGTCAAAGAATGATGCCGCCTGTGATGAAAGCCAAGTCTGCACTTCTTGTTTCACATCATCGTTGTTGAAATGTTTTCCCCCAAGGAATTTCTTCAGATGAAGAAACAGATGAAAATTGTTTGCTGCCAAATCCGGACTGTAGGGAGAGTGGTAGAATTGTTCGCAACCAAATGGTGCAATCAGATCATGAGTGTTGAGTTAGTATTCAAAATACAAATCACTGATATGGCTTCACAGTCGGCGAGCCATTCGATTGTTTTGAACATTTCGAAACTCTCTAACATCAGGAAAACACAAAGTCACGATCGCTCACAGCTTTCTAATGAATGGAGAAAGTGATTACGCATGCTCAAAATCGCGACTGCAGCGCTGCAGCGGCAATATATTATAACGTTACTTACTTTAAAAACAGGCCTCGTATTCTCACATCCGTAAGCAGAGAATTCCAGAGGCCAGGTAATGAATTGAGGACAATTATGAATATAAGCAATTTTGTGACAAGATGAAGAAAACTGTATCTGCTATAAATTCTGATTTAATTTGAAAAAATTAAAATATAACCTGCAGTATACATATATTCAGCACCTTAAAACAAAGCGATAGTCAATGTATGTTTTTGGTTCCTACAGAGAGATTCATGAAAGTAATGGTAATGGTAATCCATTTAAAGTTTCACTGCAAAAAATGCAATAATTTCTTATAGTTATATATTTTAGCGTTTATTCTTCAGTTATTCCTTACTATTGCATTGTAATTTTCAAAAGTAGTATCAGATAACTCTTTACAGTGTATTGTAATTACTAAATTCTCTTCTACAAAGGAATAGGAGTGTAGTAGCAGTAAGGAATCTCTTTGCCGGCAATGCCTTTATGTCAGATGGTCACCAGCTATGCTAAACATCCAGGGGATATCCTACTTGTAGAAGACAATATTGAAATTGTTTCGCGATTTCACGATTCCAACGGAACTTTGGTCATCAGTCATGGAAGAGAAACTGTCGCTTTTGAAGTCCCCATATAAAACCTACGGCCGATTTAACTTTGACGGTAAGCTCTCAAATTCCAAAATTTGCCGCTAAAATTATATTTCCATTACAGTGACTCAAAACAGAAAACTCAGAATAATCTTCAAGAATCGTGTCGGGATCTATGAAGTCCATTAGCGTGCTTAATAGCCGTTTATATGGCCACATTCCCTTAAGTGCCTAGCTTTGAATTATAGTGACAAGGGAATCCCGAGTTCGATTACCGCCTCGGGCGTCAGTGCTTACGTGTTTGTAAGTATGTGTGTGCTAAAACGACAGGAAAAATAAAAATAAAAAAGTGGTTTAGGAATATATCAAAGGTTTTGGCTATATTTAATACGTTTTCTTTATATGTTAGAAGCTTTCTGGATAGTAGATAATATTTTGGACATATTGAAAGTCTTAATTCTTTCATAGTCTAAAAGGTACCTTACGGTATTCAAAAAGGGTTGTTTCTATTTGTTTTTTTTCTTTTCTAGGATTCATATCGGTTCAGTTCCGAAAATAGAATTTGCTTCATTTTTGTGTCTTACATACACTACATACACTACGGCATAGATCCGATTTATCATTATCGTGTTTTCTCTGTTTTGCTACACATATCCACACACAAATACCCATATCCACGGTGGGACTCGAACCCGCAACCCTCAGCTTGGCGTAGTGCCGAGGCTAGTCGCTTTAATCATTAGTACCGTGGATTTGTAAAGCTACAGCTAAAGTTTTGCTGTACAAGCGTTTTTTCATAATTGATCGATGTGATGTAGTACGCTTTATATTAGTAACTCATTCTAAAATTTCAAGTAAGTTTGAAATAATAACAAGCTAGTGGGCGAATAAGGATACACGTATTAATCTTTCAAGATTATTATATGTGACGTAATGGACAGCCCAGTGCACTGATGCAGGCGTGCCTCAGAATTTCCCCTCCCTTCTCATTGAATATAAGAAGCCATTTTAATATTTTAAACTTCACTTTTATTTAAAAATATATTTCAAAGTACGCCCTTCTGCTTCTAGCTAACTCTGAACATGTTATTTAACAATGATGTCGACAATGAAATGAGGTCAAAATATTAAAAAGCATTTCACTGTTCTCTCTAATAACACTGGTCAACAATGAAAATATTAAATAGATACTTTCTGATGATTCTTATGTATTTGCATCTGCCAAATCCAAAACTGAAGCCAGAGATGTTCCATTACCCATCAATTTGTTGTAATATTAAACAAACTGTTTTTATTTTTAATAGTATAGGGCGGAAAATTTACTTATTAAAAGAAAATAATTTTATTTCATTAGGTCAACAAATGACATATTTGCTTTAGGTGATTGCTGTCTGTGATTTCAAGAATGAAAATGTTCAACAATGAGCTTCTCCTCACAAAACTATGGCTTTCCCAACCAGGCCAATGTTTACTCCAACAACAGATAAGGAAGGTCTATTACAAACAGAAACAGTCCTGCATGGTTGCCAGAGGAGTCAAATCTTTGTTTAATGAAAGAAGAAAATCCTGTGTGTTCTCAGTTGTGAATTAACAAATTTACTGTCAGCTAATAGTGTGCTTTCTTACGTATTATGAATCAAAAGGAGGATAATGTCTCGCAAATGTGTAAACGATAGGAACAATTGTTGTTAAATTTATGGTGAGTTCACTTTAAAATAGCAGAGGCAAAGATTAAAAGAGCTTATGAGTGTTATTTTGACAATAAAATAAACCAAAATAAGTTTTGGACTCCGGAAATCTGTTGTACCAAATGTGTAAAACTATTATCCGTCTGGTTAAAAGAGTCCCATCATATGTGTTTTGCAGTTCCTATGACATGGTGAGAACTTAAGGATCTTATAACAGACTCCTACTTCTGCTTGACAAATATATCTGAATAAATTCAAGTCCAAACATACTGTAACATGTCCATCTCCAGATACAGAAATTCTATCAGTACATCATGGACCAGGTCTTCCCATATCAAATCGACCAGAACGACAGAAATGTAACTGAAGATTTTGAAAGTGTTGACATTGGTGAATTACCACAGAGTGACCCAGATTTTGCGGAACGAGTTACAGTAAACGAACCTCACTTTCTAACACTGGAGGATCTAAATTATTTGATTGGTGACATTGAGTTATCTAAGCCGAGTTACTTGAATATTAAAAGGCTGGCACCTCCTGCAGGATGGCGCCAAAGTATGTTCTTTCCGTTCATGTCAAAAGGAATTTGAGCATTTATTTACTAAGCAGGGGGATCTAGTTTTCTGTAATAATGTTTATTCTTTGATGGTGTCCTTGGGTGTTCAACATAAACCTGAAGATTAGCGTTTGTTCATTGACTCCTCGAAAACAAGCTTGAAAAGAGTCTTGCTACATAATGGAAACAAGTTTCCATCTATTCCTATAGCCCACGCAGTTGGTATGAAGGAAAGTTACGTGAACATGCATCTGTTGCCATCCAGTATCCGATATGATGAATATTCATGGCAGATATTTGCAGATTTTAAAGTGAAGGCTATTTTACATGGATTACAACTTGGCTATACAAAATTTTGCTGTTTCTTGTGCATGTGAGATATTAGAGATAAAAGCAATCATTATGTTAAAGAAAATCTGACCAAAGGGGGAGTCGTTCAATCCAGGCCAGGTAAATGTTTTTCATCAACCACTTGTAAGTGCTGACAAAATCTTGTTGCCTCCGTTACTCATCGAACTAGGTTTGATTAAGAACCTTGTGAAAGCAATGGATAGTGACGGGAGTGCATTTCTGTTCTTGAAAACTAAGTTTCGAAGATCAGTGAAGTGAATCTAGAAGAGGGAATATTTATTGATCCTCAAATTAGAGAACCTATGAAAGATTACAGTTTGAAAGCCTGTTAAATATGCAACAACAGATGCATAGCTCACTTTCAAAAACATATCATAAACTTTCTGGGAAACTACAGATTTGAACATAAGAGAACTTGTCAGTGAGCTGATTGAGAACTACGAGGTCATGGGATGTAATATGTCTTAGAAAATACACATGTTGGACTCCAAATCTTACTTCTACCCTGAGAACCTCGGCGCTATCAGTGAGAACATGGCGAGCGTTTCCATCAGGACATCCCTGAAATGGAAAGAGGCTACCTGGGAAAATGGACTCCAAATATGTTGGCAGACTACTGTTGGACACTCAAGAGAGATGTTCCTCAAGGAAAATACAGTCGAAAATTTACACATTCATTTCAGGTACGCAAAAGGTATTCTGGTTAAGGTGTTACACATATAAAATGTATAATTACCAGAATTGTTATTCATGCAATTACTCAAAAACCACGGGTGTTGCAAAAGTTCTGAAAAAGATTTGAAATGTTAGTAAGAATCACCTATTTTATTCCTTTTAACATTGAAAATCTTAAATTTAGTTAACCACTGTAATTTTGTGAGAGAATGCCAAATATTATCTTTAAATATAATCACAGGTAATCATAGTAAATTAATCTGTCATCAAAAATGATTAGCAGTTTTCCTATAGGGAGTGACATTATATTATACAAGATTCGGTGGTGGATAGATGTATACCATGTTTATAAATCCATGTCCAGAAAATCTCTTTTACGCACTAGAGGTCCGGAACGAACGGAGGGAGATGAACATAGGTAAACAAACCGAAGACTCTGACGAAATAATTAGATGTAGCATTCATTAGTTAATAGTTGTTTAACAATGATACTTCATCAGTTGTAACGTGATGCACAGTACTTTACCATACTTAGTTTCAACGATAGTGTTTACGATATTATTCTGCTTAGTAGTTTCATACTTTACAGTATTCATTTGTGTCGCTCTCCTCAAGTGGGAATGAACAATTGTGGCTTTGTACACAAATGCACAGTACACTGAAATGATTCTCATCTACGGGGAAGCCCAAGTAATGCAAGAGAGGTTTGCCAGCTCTATCAACAATGTTCCCTAATAGACATCACCCAGTCTACACCATGTTTCCAAGATTGGAAAGGCGTTTAAGTCAAACAGGCAATTTCCTAACAAACACCCCTGTGGACGTCCACGAAAACACACTGTACACCAGAGGTTGAACTCTTTCTAAGAGTTCGACGTTACATAACCAGGCGATGCAAATCGAAGTTGGGGGGTAGTCATTTTGAGCATCTTGAGTTGATTAAAATGTTATCGATTACTTACAATATTTAAGTTTACTAGGTATCATTCGTGATCCCTACTGCCTACATTTCAGATCCCTAGCACGTAAACAAGGCGTCTTTGGACTTCAGTTTATCAACAAAAGATGATGACATGGTGGTCATCTATCTACTCCCGAGCCTTATAATGTTTATTCACATCTTGTATACCGACTGCAGAAGCATTGACCTACAATAAACAGCCGCACCCACGTTCTTGAGATAAAGGTATCCTGATCAAAGGAGGCAATGTACGCTGAGTCAGTGCGCAAGGGTCTCAAGTCCTGGCAACTCGTCCGAAGTCAGTCGGCATACCAAGTATTGCATCACACGTGGTAAACCGCCATATTCTCAAAGTAATAATTAGTAGGTTCCTAAAAGGGTCCATCTCATTAATGAATTGCGGGACTTTCGAAAAGATTGACATCCGATAGTTTACTTTATTATTTTTAAAGAGATACCATGCTGAGCTATAACATGCCCCATTTAATTTCTTCATTTTACTCCTACTCATAAATTTCAATTCTGTGCTTTTTCTTACCATTCCATTTTATTTCTTCAGTACTTCATAATACATTTCACTTTATTTTATGAATTACAAAGTAGTAATAATAACTTGTGTAGTTTAAAACAAGAGCTGCATTTGGGTTTAAAACTTTCGTTTACTACATTGCTCTTTGTACCATTCTGAGGATCTATCCACAAGGGAATATAAATCAACAAGCATCACTGCAATATTTTTGCCCAAAGGCTGTTAGCACCTAAACAAGAGAAAGGGGGTGAAGAAGGACATCTATTATAGAGAACATCTGCCCGAAACACGGCGAGGGAGGATACGCCTACCTTGATGTACGACTTGTGACACAGAATATGTCATGGATGAACGAGTCAATTAGAAGAAGACACTTCTTCCGGAGCTATGCGTCAGTTGCCATTGACAGCGGACGTGCAGCGCACCCTCATCATCCTTGTCACTCGCTTCAGATTAATAAACCTTGCTGCAGCACAAGTGTTATCATCGTGCCCTGGCTCCAAAATAATAACAAAAAGAATAGGAAAGGAACCACTTGTCATCCTCATATGACGCAAGAAATGTGCAGCGTGGTTAGCGATACAGATTGGAAAATTGCCTTCCACATTTTATAGGAAAACTGGCTCTTCAGTTCTCCAACTGGTAGCACATTTCCTGCAGTAATCGGTTATATAATTGGCGTCACTCTTTGGAAGTGGGCATAAGCACGTACATTTGTTTAATGAGAGGTGAGATACACAGCTACTATTGGACAGAAACACAAATAATTGGCTTTGAAACTAAACTTGCAGCTTCGTATTACATATCTTGAGGCAGATGTTTAAAATGAATCACTTCAGCATAATTAAAGTGCGAAGTTTCTCGCACTTTATAATTACACCATCGTTGAAAAAGAAATGTATGCTTTCTTATTTTTAAGATAAGATTTATATCTGCCTTTCACTTTTATACAAGTTACGGTATGGAATTTCCGTAAATGTTCTGGTAATATACAAATATTAGAAGTTTTTGAGTAAAACAGACCCTTGACATGACGGTATAAAGCTTCCGTATACCGATTGTTGTCCTTGGAAAGATTTGCCAAACGGCCCATACATGCGTAGTATGAAAGCAAATGTCGTCATCGTAAGTGTTGAGTTTGCTATGAGAAAATTCAAGAGCTTAGGATTTGCTGACAGTCCTGTAAAAGCATCGGATATTTCCGTCAAAGATAGAAATAAGAATACAAAAAATTGTTTTTCATAACTGCCTTGTTTCCGTTTTCATTGCAATACTCATCACAGAAGCCGAAGTTTTCTCTTGTACGATACTATGATTGGCCCAGATGAAATGGACACCGGGAAAACTTAAAGTGGGAAATGTATGTTCGACTGCCCATTTATACTATATTCAAAGTCTAAGAGTGATATTTTGGTTTAATTTTACTATCACAAAATTCAAGTATGAATGATCATAGCTAGCATTTCATAGTTTTTGAAGGTAATAATAAAGAAAAAGAAGTACTTGTAACATATCGTACAATAGTGTACGGATTAATTGTATTAGCTAACTGCAGACAAATATAGAATATCCGTTCTGATAAGGTGACTTTATCATGGTGACGTAAAAAGGGAAAATTACTGTATTATACAACATTTATTAACAAATTCAGCTTCCCCCAATTGGAGGCTGCCATAAACAAAGCACACCAAACAACAAAAGGACATAAACTCATTGTTGTACACAATACAATAACTGTTGGCAAATTTGCAGCTATATAAGACACTATCCGAAAATAATTGTAATCTACAAATACACACTGTGTATATATACAAATTTGTGTATATAAAGAAATCAGTTTACATCAAGGTGCCTATCGCTTTTGTTAAGTATTTCTGCGGAATTCTACTTTGTCTCTATTTCTTTATTTTATCATAGCGTTTCCTAATTGTGCACCTCTAAGTGTTTCAATCCGCTAATGTTCTTTATAAAGTTGAATCAAACTTGAAAAATACAGAGCCATAGACGGAACTGGAGCCACGGATCTTCAGGTGTCCGTGCCGATGCTCTTACTACTTGAGTTATCGGTATACTTGAGCCGGATGAGAAGATTTTATCTGCATAAGGGTATCACGACCTGTAGCTCAAGCGACAGGAGCGTCATCACGGAGAGCCGAAGATTTATAGTTCGAGTCCTGCCGTAATATTGGATTGTTCAAGTCTAACTTATAACCTACATATGGCTATTGTGAAAGAAAGTTAACAACATCGGCACCTTAACTAGGACTAAAAGCACAAAGACGTGTGCTTTATCCCACTGAAGCTCCAGGGATATTTTATGCATACGTCCTTCGTCGTCTTTCTTTTTTTCTTTCAATTATCATAGATTACGAACAAAAACATGAGAAATACTAGTAACACCTAGGTTTTTAAAAATAATGCGTATAATTCACATGAATTTCTCACGCTTATTCTACAAATTTTCACAGAAAAGATTTCCTATCGAATTATACAGAAAAGTATAGTGATACGGTAATATTCATTTTGTAAGTTGATATTTCATTCACTTGCTTAAAAAGCAGGTTGATAAATATATCATTATGGAATTAAGGACTCTTTGCATGAGCTCATGAAACATTAAATACGACCACTTAGTATTCCCAGATATATGTACTACTTTAGTATACGGAAAACATTTGAACAAACTCAGAAAATATTTCGAAAATTGTGAATGTCATGACTTTATTTACACAGATTATATATCCTCGCATCTACGTACATTTTACTTATAAACATTTTATGTGCCTCTTAATATTTTAAGATATGCGGAATACAACCAATATGAAGCAGACATCAAAGAAGATTTAAGGAAAATTCAAGACATGTATACTATTCATCGTTTCAAAATCTCATATTATGTTTTAATTAGACGAATTTTTGAAAAAATAAAACAATTATGAATGCTTTTTATGTAAAGGTTGGAAATTGAAATTTAATGTGTATCCTGTTTTTCATTTTCAGGTATACTTTAATACTTTTCTTATAAATGTGCTTACTTTTAATCCTAGAATAAAAGAGGTCTTCACATACTATTCCAAAACACTCATATTTATAAAATAACTATAGTTGTATATATGTATATAACCAAAAGGTTTCCAGGTATATGTAATGTAGTTCGACGTATTGTGGTAACCTTGGAAGAAGCTGAACTTAAATACCAATCTAGTTCTTTCTAGTTTTTTTTCGGGTTTGGGGAGGGGGGACTTCAATGGACTTCAAAATTTGCGTTTCCGGTGAAATATCGATATCGATTATTTGGGTAGAATGCGATGCTTCCTCTACCTACAGTAAGTAGATGGTAGAGAATATATACGAGTGTGTAATTTCATGCAAGAATGATTGAAACGATTCCTGTGTAATTTGGTATACAAAACTTTAAGTCCCGCATAGATAATATGCTACGAGTATAATACATTTTAGTCATACCCTGGGGGGTTGATAACGGAGCACGAAGTCAAATTTGAAATATTTCCGTTAGGTTGTGTTTAGTTATATTGGTTTGTAACAATTTTGTTTAACTAGTTTTGCTAACTAGTTTAACGATGTATTGTATTTAATTATCTGGAATGTCACGATTCTGAATCGTTTACAAAACAACAGGAATGTTTACGTGTCTTTCGAATATTAAATCTATTACTTACGTTGTCAGAATTACACGTCAGAATTATTTTTACATTATCCGTTTTGAATAGGATAACCAGCAATATGAAGAGTAAGAGAGAGTGAGGCAGAGAGTGACAGACCGAGGGAGAGAGAGATTATATAAGAACCGAGCAGAATGAGTCAGACGGTAACGTCCAGGACCTGCAATCGGAGGTCCCGAGTTTAATCCCGTGGGCCAACCAAACATGGTTCCCTCACTTGTCAAGGTAAATACAGAGATATAGCGGCCTAGCACTAAGGCATCTATGGATGCGTGACGAAACAATGCGATATAGTACAGAGATGAGACTTAGAAGGTTAACTGTCCGCCACACACCGAGCTACGAGGTATCTCCTAACAGATCCTTCGCGATATGACCAAGCGAAGTAAAAAAAATAAGAGAGAAAAAAATGTCGAGAGAGGAAGAGGCGGAGAATTAGATAGAAGGGAAGGAAATGGAAAGTTAGATGAGAGATATTTGGAGATATAGATACATTTAAAAACACTAATTGAAAAATAGGTTTCTAAAAATAGAGGAGGTACAAACTGAAGCTGTTGAATTGCTTCGGCCCCACGTTTTGGGAAGCCAATTTGTAGTAGACAATTTCTTTTACGTTATTTGCACCATGCTTTGGGCGTCAATTTTGAAGTAGGTTATATTGAAGCAGTTGTATTATATTTCAACTGTTGGAGAGCAGAACATGAAGTAGATGCAACCGCACGTATGGTACCCGGTAGCCTTCGCACCAAATGTACTTTCCGATGGCCTTTGCCCCAAATGTTTAAAAATATATTAACTTTGTAATTTGACTGTTTCTTTAAATATTATATTTTATGTTTGCCTCGGCTGCGTCAGTATTATTGTTAGAGACACGTTTCTCTTTGCAGGGTTGTGATGCGACTGAAGAATGTAGGCTTACACAGATTTTAAGTTTTTCTTCACTCCATTTATTAATGCTTGACACGATTTAAATAACGCTTCACTGATATAGAGAGAGCTGTGAGATTTTTTTAATTAATTACTTGCACTTTTTAACACGTAAACTATTTTTTTTTTGTCTCACACAAAATACGTATTATACTTCTCGAGGACGTGCATCGCGTCCAGTTATGGGCACTGTCTACAAGCAACTAACTTGAATTCCACCACCTAAATTTGTAAATTTCTGTATTTCAAGTCTCTGATTGATTAATCCTAATCCAATAGAATACTTTTATTTAACTAAAGCTTTTTCTGGTTGTTGATTGGCTATATATAAACTGTCTCAAAATTTACATTATTGTTGCTCGAATAATGACTAGTAGCATTAAACTTTCAAATTCATTATTGCCCCTAGGTTACCTCATTGTTACCTCATTGTTAGCAACTTTTAACCTATTATGCTCACAGCTCCTACATTATTAAACATGGATACAATAATATAAACATTTACAATGACTGTAATAATCACTTTTTATATATAGTTACATACACATTGCTTCAAGGCGGGCTGTTATTGAATTTACATATTATATAATTAGACTGAAATCATTTAAGTGTTAAAAATACTGCCTCAAAACAAGAAGTGACAGAAGCGAGAAGAGAAAATTAAGCATCTTATCAGTTAACGGAATAACGCAAACGGAACTCCAACTTCTGCTAATCCTTAATGCGATCATGTGAATTCCCTAGAGCGATGTAATACATGCTGTTGAGAAGGCAGTGAACCCGGTTTTTGGACACTTTATAACATGGATGGAGAAGGGGTTTTGTAACGACATGAATCCCGACATCGCCTCAGACTGACGAGCGCTAAAGGCATTCATATCTGCCACGGCGTTACATCCCTGATACGCTTGATTAAACGAGTAGCCTATGTATGTCCTAGAAGCCACAATCCAATTATTCGCCCGCGTTTATCTCCCCATACTGTAATCTTGTGATGTTTGGGGTGGAGCTGCCGCTGGAGGGAAAAGGGGATTAGACAAAGATGATAACGGAAGGGAAGGAGGGGGCACCAAAGCATGCTTCAAGGAACTGAAGGAATGCAAATAAAGTTGAATACAACAAATGATCTACAGCGACTGTGCGGACTTCTAGTGATAAATGAAGGAAAGGAGATTGGAATAGCTGGCGAAACATGTCATCTGGAAAGTGCAGGGTACCGGCTATATTTGAAATATTTGCACACAGAACAAAGGACACAATTTCCTTGTACTAGCACATAGATGTACGAAGCGGGGTGGCGCCTCGGTAACTTGTGCAACTCATATTCGAGAGGTCCCGGGTTTGATCCCCGGCAAACGCCCACTCCGACCCATGAGTTTTTCGTGGTTTCCCCGGTTAGGTGGGCGAATCCTGGGGTAATTTATCTTCTAGAAGACTTTCCTGCCCCTTCTTTCCTGTACCCATAATCTTCCTTGTTACCAATTTTAGGGATGTAGGACCAGGCGACGGTATTCGGGGGGGTTACGACTGGGCGGTGAATGCGTGTTATGTAGGCGATCCTTCCCTAGCGTAATTGCGGGACTGCTCAGTTAAGGAACCGTCGCTGAGTGGTCTCACGAGGTACGGGACCATCGAGGGTTCGGAGTCTTGCTGGAGGGCCCGGGTGGAGTTGGATGCATTCGATCTGGAAACGTTTGGGACCTTGCCCATGATTGCGCCTATCGTCATCCGGATTGCTCGCTCTTCGAATCTCTCCTTCATCACTCCATCACAGGGATCACGGTAGAAGCAGAAAGAGCCGTTGCAGAGCACTTGCGGTGCTCTGCCCCGGTTACGGGGAACAACTTATGAAGATACTCAGAAAGTTATCAAGAGTAATTAGTACAATTAAAAACATCTTTCATAAATAACAACGACATTTCTTTACATTTTGCAACTGGGTCGTAACAATCAAAACAGTAATCGTGTATACACTTTACAATATTTTATAAGGATATAAATAAATGTAAGTTTTTAAATATTTCTTCAGGGGTTTATATTTTTACGTTTTAATTATTACAGTTGCCTTGTCTTCTGGAACATATGTAATTAAATATAATTATTGCTGTAGAGCCTATAGTAGGCATCTCAGCAATGCTGAATATGATGTTAATGAGTTTTACTAAGTTAAATGCATCTAACAAATTCTATCTATTAATATGTTGATAAATCGTTTGTTAGTTTCTCATAAATAGAAAGAAAATTGCCCAGAACGTTAGGCACGGTGGAAAATTCTTAATAAATTAATTGCTTAATCTGTTAAATTCATGCCCCATTATATCAGAATCTATTTAATATATAATACTGAAATTGTACAGGATGTAGATGCACGCCATCTAAGACACTGATCTACTTTTATCCATTAAGATTGTTTATTAAGGAAGATAATTTATAAGATCTTTTGATTAAAATTATCAGCAGTTATTACTTTCAACAATAACGGCTATATTATGAAATCAAAGTAGATCATAACAGCATTGAGAGGTTGTTTTTATCATTCTAAAATTTTAACTAGCTACCTTAAATTTTTTCGGAAAAAACGGATCATTTATATCACAAAATGCTATTCAGGGAAGAAGATGTTTAACGTAAAAATTGAGGAAATAAACTGGAATATATTTCTGAAAAAAACTTATGATATATACTCAAAACTTAAAGATTACCAGATACAGGAGTGCACGTTCGACTCACACCATAAGAAGCTTGTACTTCAAAACCTGAAAAATCTGTAATTTTCCCAATGTTGCCTAAAATGTGTATATGTACCCTTAAACACAAATAGTAAGTAAATGAGCGGGTAGAGGTACACTACTTCTTCTTAGATTCAAATAAAATGTTTACTACTTAAGATTGTGTGATAAACAATATATTTTTGTTGTATAAGTTATACACTAGTATGATTCCAAGCCCCATATGAAATAGGAATATTAATTATATGATCTGTATCTTTATGACTACCTTACTCCTGTTTCAAGTGACCAGTCTTATTGAATTTGGACAAATCATAGTTGTCTACCATATCAGTTTTATCATTTTTATCTTAATATTTTATATCCCCATTTTATGGATGGATTAAATAATGTTTAATAATTTAAACTGTAAATTTACTTAAAGTAAATATAGCGCAATTTCCATAGTCTTTCGATACAAATATTGGCGCAATCGTTATCTTACTGCCGAAAATACAGCGATTTTCCTTCACACCATACCCACGTCACGGATGCTTGCACGCCGGCCGCCACACCTCGGATTTCCGCCGAAACAGCTATAGTATCCCCGCAGCTGTAGTTACAATTAAAAATACAATAATGTGAGCACATGCTTTATCATAAGAGATGTTGGAAATGTTTTCTTCTATCCAAAAATTTCTGGTATCTTCTCACAAAATTTGCATTCACACTCGAGAGCACAATATCCGAAATTGAATGAATTTCTTGCCTGATGCTTTCGTGAGGCGATTGTGAGGATATTACAACTGTTTCGGTGGGAGTCCGAGCTGAGGCGGCCGACTCACGAGAAACTGTGCGGTGGTCACAGAGTGAAGGAAAAGCACTGTATAACTGTTATAAACGTTTTCAATTAACTCTAGCATACCTTTAACATATATTTTATGAGATTCTTTAATCAAAATAATCAAAAGCAAATCAATATTCAAACCCTTGTTTCTATCAGGAAATAGTTTTACCAGCATTGTAGCATTAGGCCACAACACATAATACACGTTTGATCTAATAATTATTGCGTATCATCTACTTCTACATAGGTGCCACAAGTTCATACACATGATTTGATATTCAGAACTGCGTTTTAGGCCGGTGTATTGGTTGCCTCACTGATGTGAAACCAAAAATAATACATACTATTATTGTGTGTGTGTTATGTGTGGGTGTATTTACAAGAGTTATTAAAATGTCCTGATTAGGTTTAGTTATAGTTTTTATGCCTCGGTTAGCTCGTTATGCAGGACCACTTTGCGCTAGCTTGTGGGACGACGGACTATGCAGGACACCGTATTCACAGTAATATATGTACCCATATATATTGTTTAAGGTAATAGATTACATAGCAAATTACAATTGTTTGATTTCACTTGTTATCTTAAGCCAGAGTATACGTTTGCGTTAGCATTTGCAGTATAGAAATGTTCACACGTGGTACTGTAATGTTTAAGTAAAATTTGAGACTGATGCTTCTATGAATAGCTTGCGTTTAGATTAATAATAATATATAAGAATATTATGTACATTTTTATATAAATGAATTTTTACGACGCAAATTGGTGGAGCTTCTACATGTTAAATTTGAGTGCGAACTGAAATTACTAGCAACTTATGTAGCGTCTAAATCAAAATACTTGAATCTTATTGGACCTGTCTGTAACGTTTCTTACCTACTAGCCTATCACAGATATTATACACTGGAAAATTTAAAATTACAGTTGGTTCCTTTTAAACCGTCATGGACAGTCTGGAAGCTTCTCCTTTGTTACGTTTTATAACTTCGTCCTTAAACCTAAAAGTATTGCTCTTTGTCAATACGCTTTCTTTCATTGCGTCTCGGGTACAAACATAAAAATCTGATGTGTTGCTCTCACATGGCTTTCTCTACTCTTGTACAAACTATTTTTACAAACGCTTATTCTCCATCTACTTCATGTTAATCGAAATAAACATTTGCAGACTCTATCTTATTCCTAATTTTCTTGTAAGCTTTAAGCGATAGTCAAATCTTTTAAGAGCTGGTTGCTTGTGGAGCATTGCATTCTCTTTGCATGTCCAGGAAAAACAAAATAAAGCATTTTTGGAAACATGTCCGTGTGTATGTCTTGTGTATCTGTGTGCGTGTGTCTGTCTGTCTGTGAAGAGCATAACTCAAAAACGAAAAGTCTGATAAATATCAAACTTGGCATTTAGGTTCAATATACGAGGGCTGATCAACAAAGACTGAGACTGATTTTTTCCTGTAGCTTCCGTGATAGTTTCGTATCTGTAACATAAATATTTGAAAAGAGCGAGTTTTATGTATAATGTTGGTAGGCGGCAGCACTCTCGTATTGGTAGGTTGGTAGTAATGCTCTATTTTGTAGACCCTACGTGCATTTCGCATACCAGACAATGGAGGTGATGCATTTTTTAAATCGATTATCACCGGCGATGAGTCATGGCTGCATCATTATGATCCTTAAGGAAAACAAGCCAGCACAGTGTGGAAATCGCCAGGTTTTCCAACACCAAAAAAGGCAAAAGTTGTTCCATCTGCAGGGAAAGTGATGGTTGATCACATTTTTTGACTGAAATGGAATGATTTACCAGCATGCAGTTCCCCCTCACACTACTGTTACAGCAACATGCTACACGTCAGTATTGGCTACACCGAGGAAGCACATTGCAAAGAAACGACCAGAGCTTTCTCGGACTGGGTGGCGACTTTATCATGACAATGCACGGCCTCACGTTGCAAATCAAGTCATGCGCTTCTGGCTCGATTCAACACTAGCTGTGTACACATCAACCTTATAGCCCATCTTGCACCCTGTGACTTTTTTTATTCCCATCACTAAAAGCAAAGCTCAGGGGTATTCGATTTGAGAACTCTGAAGCAGTGCTCAAGAAAAGTGAGGCAATTCTCAAGGACCTGACAAAGAATGCTCTGCAGCACGTGTTCCAGGACTGGCAGAGACGCTATAAAAAGTGCATTGAAGTAGAGGGGGACTACTTTGAAAAAGATCATGTAAACATTGAATTAGACTAATAAACATCTGTGAAAAAATCAGTCTCAGTCTTTGTTGATCAGCCCTCGTATTTCAGGGATGCGTCATGAAAGTTTTCAAGAAAATCCCCCCACCCCAAAGCACCCCTTCCATGGAACATTTTTAGAAAATTTTTATTTTCTCAAAAACGGCTCTAACGATTTTGATTAAAGTATCATATGTTTAAGACATTTTTATGGCAAATAAAATGTATATCTTGAATTTTCTGGGGATTTCCCCAAAAGCCCTCTTCATTCTCAACGATGTTTGCATAACTGGTAAACCGCAAGTGATAGACAAAATTTTACTGCATAAATATGCAGATCTCGTTAAAACACAAAATACATGTCATAAACATTTTGTGTAAAGTGAACCATTTTCGAGATATTCCTTGTTATTTCTTTGAATTTTCCAAGACTTACACTTTTTCTCAACTGAGAATTCGTTGTTCTTTTTGTATAGTCTTGACATGCAAAGAGAATTACATTTTACACATAGCGACCAGTTCTAAAAATATTTGACTATCGCTTAAGGCGTATTATGTTCCCCTTGTTTTGTATTTGCAAGGGCAATATAGAAATACAGTAGCCTTTAAGCATAGACATATCTCTTAATAGCTGGTTACTATATGCAGCACCATTCTCTTTGCCACAGATTATTACTCCTTGCATATCCAAGGCAAAAAAATGAATAACGAATTCCATTTGAGAAACAAGCAATATATCGAAAATGGTTCACTCAATAAAAAAATCTGATGTGTTACACTCTCATGACTTTCTCTACTCTTGTACAAACTATTTATACAAACGCTTATTCTCCATCTACTTCATGTTAATCGAGATAAACATTTGCAGACTCTATCTTATTGCTAATTTTCTTGTAGATGTAAGGGGAATGTATATTTACAAGGGCAAATTGGAAATACAGTAGCCTTTAAGCACATGCATATCTCTTAATAGCTGGTTGCTAGGTGTAGCACCATTCCCTTTGCCACAGATTAATACTCTTTGCATATCCAAGACAAAAAAATGAATAACGAATTCCCATTTGAGAAAATAAGTATTAAAAAATTTAAGGGAATAACAAGTAATATCTCTAAAATGGTTCACTCAACAACAAAAAATGTATATGACATAAATTGTGTATTTTAACGCGATCTACATATTTTCTGTAGTAAAATTTGGTCTATCTCTTGTGGTTTACCAGTTATGCAAAAGTCCTTCACAATGAAGAATACTTTTGGAGACATTCCCAGGAAATTCAAGATTACATTTTATTTGTCATAAAAATATCTTAAACATATGATATTTTAATCAAAATCGTTAGAGCCATTTTTGGAAAATTAAAATTTTCGAAAAATCTTCCATGTAAAGGGTAATCTGGGGTGGGGGGATTTTCTTGAAAACGTTCGTGTCGCATCCTTGGAAGATACTGAACCTAAACACCAAGTTTGGTGTTTATCCGACTGTTCGCTTCTGAGTTGTGCTGTTCACAGACAGACAGACACACACACACACACACACACACACACATATAGACACACACACGGACAGGTTTCCAGAAATATTTTTTTGGGATTCAGGAGGCCTCAAAACACGTATTTCCGGTGAACTCTCGTATCGAATTTTTGAGTGGAATGCAATACTTCCCCTACTTACTATACGTAGTAGAGAAAGTAAAAAGTAGCAACTTTGCTAGCTGCGTATAACTAAAATATGCTCAATGACTTCACTATACTAACTTAAATACTACAAACATTAAGTTACAGTTTTTAATATGGAACTCCTTGTAGCCCTTAACATTGCTATAAAACAGATTATAATAACTAAGAATATATTTTAGTAGACGTTAATTGTTAATAATTCAATATTTCTAAGTTGGGATACCGCCTCAATAAGTGTCTTATTTTTCTCCTTACTTCTACTGTCTACAGAAAAACAGCACTATTGCATTACTATAAGTTCTTATGCACTGTGTGATTCCATTACATTTTTCACGCAAGTGTATCCTGTCGTGTTCTTTGCACACAAAATCTCTCTTACACTACACGTGTTCTCACTTTGCTTTTAGAAATATTTTTCAGCTTGCTATGCAGTACTGCCATTGACGTATTATTTGGCAAAATTCTATTTGCCTATTTGAAATAAACTGGTTTCGGGTAAATAAAGGATGCTTCGTAATAGAACGTCAAAACTAAAAGAAAGATTTTATATTTAAACATTTTCAAAAATATTTTATATTTAAACATTTTCAAAAATACTTTATATTATTAAAACGTCTTTGGGATCGATTTTTGTACTTAAAATATTGCTTAGATCACAAAACAATTATTGAAAATGCATTGAAGGCTTACAGTAACAAATATTCAATTCCAGAATTGGAATTTTATATTTTTATTTTCCTCTTAATAGGTGTCAGCGATAAATTTCTGCGCTTTCCCCATATCTAATAATATATATAATCATTAATGAGTGGTTTATTAATTTATTATTTGCCTTCCACCAGTTATTTTCCACATCACTTCTACATTGAAAGCTGTCAACTTTTAACACATTCTGCTTTTAGGCTGTTCGTAATCATTCACTTATTATTAACTCTCATAATAAACCATTCTTTGATTTTTGGTACAACCAATATTTCAATTTATAAATAACATGCTTAAAACATCAAAATCCTATAATGCATATTTTAGCAGATGTATAATACTAAATGTGATGCATTAACACTTAGCAGTATCACAGTGTGTAGTTCGTTTTGCTCCAAATCACTACATGTTTGCAACCATTCCCCTTCACGCTCATTGCAACTTTCTGCGCAACAATTTCGTACATCGTCTTCGTACATTATGGAGACCATAGTTGCTTATGATTCATAAATGACTATAGTTAAGGGGCAAGGATCAGGGACAGGTTAACAACCAATGTATGTGCAACCTTACTACAGATTCCGTAAACACAGTACTGTTGATGTAAATAAAGACGCCAATACGATGTCTTATTTGCTACTGTAAACAGTTCAGTCTAGTGATGGTGGAAAATGAAATAGGACACTTACATCCGAACGAGAGACAGAAGTGCAATGCACCTCTTGTTACGCAACAGATTGTACGCTCTCTTCCATTTATGTCGATACCGCAGCGTTAGGAGGTATTCGATTAGCCTTCACAGGTGGAGTATGTATTTATAGCAAGAGGGATGTGTGTGTATCTGTTTACCTTTTCGCGCATATAGTGGCGTCCTATTTTACATACACAGTTTTAGACTATTCACATACTAAATGTATAAATAAATAAAACCCTGCGTATTACAATATCTCAACGAAAAAATATTTTTAAGTCAACTTAATGTAAAAAAGGAATATACCATACTTTTTACCTTCATAGAGGACACATTTACTAGACATTATTGGAATCATCTGTCCAATCCAAATATACAACTAAATAAAACATTGTTTTGTACAGTTTGTCCATGAAAAAGTATTTTAATGAAGTAAGTAAAAATAAAAGTAAAACTGAATTAAATTATACTTTTTACTTTCAAAGAGGATGCATTTGTTAGACATTATTTTAATAATATTTCCAACCTCTTTTCTTGTCCAATACCTGATTAAGCTGCCTACCCACTGAATCGTCCGACGCCCTCTAGGAACACCGAAATGAAATGTGGGAAATTTTGCGTTTAGAGGCAATGTTCTTCCAGCATCTAAGTGATTCAGTATCTAAGCGGCTAAATCAGATATTACGGTTTTGCCTTATCTTGCATTAAAAATATTTTTTCCTGGATATATTTTGCAAAAGGGGTTTATTTAGTTATTTATTTAAACATGGTTATTATAAGTAATGAGTAAAACTATTGCTTAAAGTTATATATTCATATGTAAGTTAACTGCATAAGCAAAAAGGTAAACGGATACACACACCTCCGCCTTGCTATACATACTCCATCTGTGAAGGCCAGTAGAATACCTCCCAAAGCTGTGATGATGGCATAAATGGAAACGAGTGTCCCTCTAGTCACGAAACCGATTGTATACAGACCAGTAACTTCGCGCAGTAAACTTCACTTCAGTCTTAAATGTCCCGGATGTTTTTATGCATGTCTTGTTGAATATGAGGTACTAAAGAAACGTTGAAATGTGATATAGTTTCATGGCTCATCAGATGCTATCTTTTGGTTAAAGTCATGGACACCATGGAGGTTTTAATCATTTTCATCCGCGCATTGCATGTTTGGATACTATTTCAAAGAATTATTCGATCACTATATAAATTAAGAACTGTTAAGGGTAGTAGTTACAATACGTTGTCTGTCCTATGCATTAGAGTAAGTTTTAGCATAATATAAGTGCAGCTTTAGAGCATTTCTCACATTTCCATGAATAATGATACTAAATAATTTTGATCCATTATTACAAGGAGGGAGATTTAGGAAATTATAGGGTTCTAATTCCATTATGTTTTATAAATAAAAATTGATTATTAATTCAGATTGTTTTATATCCTTTATATTTTTGGTTTAAGGCGTAAAGGTGTAAAAATCAACATTTTACTACATAATTTTAGATAGATTTTATACAGAGTAACGGAGGAACGAAATTCATAACCTGCCATTCCATATTAAAATAGCCAACCATGCAACGTCGGGTAGGCCAGCTAATTTATTTATAAAGCATTCATTCTTTTTAAAAATAGTAAGCTTTAAGGTAACTGGGAAATGTAAACTGCAGATATTTATAATACACTTCCTAATTCTTAAAGTTTAAATCCATCGTGTTCAAATGTTTAAGGCAATTCTAATATAATCAATTAAGTTCAAGAGTATAAACATATGAATACATAACTGAACAATAGCTTTCATAACTGAACAATAGCTTTACTCGTCATCACTTATAATAATCATGTGAAATATATACATAAATAAAGCCCTTTTTTCACAATATCTCCACGAAAAATACTTAATGTAAAACTGAAGCACATCATGCTTTTTAGCTTCAAAGGGAAAACGTTTACTAGGCATTATTGGAACCGCCTGTCCAATCCAAATATGCAACTAAATAAAACATTGTTTTTCACAATTTGTTCACGCAAAAGTATTTTTGATGGCAATATAATGTAAAACTGATGTGAGTTAGGCTTTTTACTCTCAAAGAGAATACATTTATTAGACATTATTTTAATAATCTGCCCAATGTCTATTCTTGCCCAACGCCTTATTTAGCTACCTACTACGAATCGCTCGTCGCCCTTTGGAAACACTGTCATTAAATGTTGGAACATTTGCTATTCCTCCAACACCTAGGAGATTCAGTGCCTAGATGGCTAAATCAGATATTTCAGTTTTATGTGCATTAAAAATATTTTACAAAACCGAGTTTTATTTAGTTATATATTTAAACATAGTTACTATTGCTTACAGTTATATGTGAATGGTCTAGAATTGTGCACATAAAACAGGACGTCACTGTATGCGCGAAAAGATAAACAGATACACACACCTCCTCCTTGCTATACATACCCCACCTGTAAATGCAAGTAGAATGCCTCCCAAAGCTATGGTGACGGCATAAATAGAAGCGAGTGTCCCTCTAGTCACAAAGCGGATTGTACACAACAACCCAGTAAATTTTGTGCAGTGAACTTCACTTCAGTCTTAAATGTCCTTAGGCTGCTTATGAACATTAGCATAGCTTTTATACATGTTTTGTTGAATCTGAAGTGCTATAAGAAATGTTTGAAATATGGTATAGTTTCATGGCTCGCCAGAAGCTATGTTTTGGTTAAAGTGATGGACACCATGGAGGTGTTAATCATTTTCATCCGCGTATTGCATGTTTCAATAGTATCTCAAGAATCATTCGATCACTAGATAAATTAAAAACTGTTAATGGTAGTAGTTTTAATACGTTGTTTATCCTGTATATCAGAGTAATTTTTAGAGTAATACAAATGCAGTTTTGAGCATATAATACAGAGTAAGTTTCAAAAATTTACACAGCTTTGGATTATGCTTGCTAGTGACCTTGGGTGCATAGGAATTCATGCTAATAAGATTGCAATGTTATTTAATTATTAATAATTTTTCTCAGATTTACATGAATATTGATAATAAAGAATTTTGATCCGTTACTAGCAACGAGGTAGATTTAAGAAATTGTAGGATTAAGACGTAAATGTGTAAAAATCAACATTCTACTAGATAATTGAAGATAGATTTCATACAGAGTAACAGAGGAATGTAATTCATAAGCTTACCATTAGATATTAAAACAGACAACCTGCAACGTCGGTAAGCCAGCGAGTTTATTTATAAAGCATTAAATCCGTTTTAAAAGTAGTAAGCTTTAACTAACCGGGAAATGTAAAATTCAGTTATTTATAGTATACTGACTAATTCTTAAAGTTTAAGTCCATATTGTACAAATATTTAAGGAAATTTAAATATAATATATTAAATTGACCTAAATTTTTTATTCACTTATAATTACATATTAAATTTAAAAAAAATAATAAATTCTAAAAGAATTTTAAGAACGTTAAAGCATACATATATAAATTTGTTTTCTTTTACAACATAAATGGTTTTTTCCCAATGTATCCTATAAGGTTCATTATGAATTAAAGGGGAAACACAAAAATCATGTTTCTTCCTAAATGAAGGATATGCTCTTTAAAATGCAGTGGTAAGATTGTTTTCTTACCCCGCCACACCGTTACTGCTGATCAAGCAAAATAATAACCACCTTATACTTCACGTACAGTAATACGTTTTCAAAAATTGTTCTTGTTGGTATTTAAGTTCAAGAGTTGTGTACTTTGTGGTCGTGTTTTGTTGATGGTGTTGCTGAGTCAGTTTAGTATTATACAAACAACGTAATATCGTGAAAAATAAAATGCCTCAATGTTGTGCATATGGCTGTAATGTGAAAAGTGAAACACATAAGAGAACTCATTTTCACAAGTTTCCAAACAGAGAAAAATCTCCCAAAAAGGTATAGGAGATGGGTAGGATTTTGCAAAAAAAACTTGCAATAAGATGACAACGAAGGCAATGATGATAAAAGCAGTGAAAGAGAATTCAGAAAAATGTGAACTGGGTACTGAAATCATAAGGAAATATATATTGTTGGAATCCGAAAATCTCTACAAAACAAGCAATGATGAGGAAGGTCAGGATAAGCTGAATGAAAGTTTCTATTAACCTGATGCTTCAGATTTTGATACAAGTGTTAAGGAGGAGAAAGAAGAAGAGACTTTCACCATACATGGAAATGAAGCTACAGTGGAATATTTCATTGTTGCTTGGTCATCTCTACTTTTATTTTTCAAGGTATGTGTTTTATTAGAAATGAAATCAAAACATCTCCTCATGCTGTGTGTTAAAACAGTGTGTTATTGTGGTAATGCATTCATTTGGAACTCACAAAGTTTATCAGGAAAGAAACCGAAAGGAAATGCTTTAATAGCAACTTCTTTATTATTATCTGGTGTATTGTTTCAGCATCTTTAAGTCCTTCTGCAAATCACTAGGTTTGGCAATGTTTTCAAGGCGTACATTCGATAAAACCATTCGAAACATGGTAAAATCAGTTGCCAGCTTTTAGATTCAAGAAAGAAAAGCAATCTTGAATTCATTAAATGGTTGTGGTATAACTATATGATTGGCAGGGAATGGGCAGTATGGCTCCCCAGGATTTTCAGCCAAATATTCAGACAGTTCTGTCATAGATTTAAATTCCCGCAAAATTATTGATTTTGAAAGAGGAATGGTGAAAGGCGATTTCGAAAAGGCTACTTGTGACAACATAATCACTGAGCTTGCAAAAAAAGATATGTGTAGAGTTGAACATTTTTCTCTCCAACATTTACAAAGGTAAGATACCTATTAAAAACTCAGTATCCGGAACTGAACATGAATTTGACGTGTGGCATTTATATAAAGGTCTAATGAAAAAACTTAAAATGACAAAAAATACCCAGAACGAATGGTATGGAAAGCCACTTTAAATAGCCATTTATGGTGGGCTGCGCAAAACCGCAATGAGAACGGTACCTTCAGATCAATTCTGCATTGTATAAACATTAAACGTAAATAGCTAGAAAACAATGAATGGAAATCTTGTGAACATGATGAATTGTTGGAGGAAGACCAAAGAGATAAATTATGGATCAAAGGTGAATCAAAAGCCTATTATGTTCAGAAGGAAATTATTTTGGATAGTATCTTAAATATTTGGCTCATATTCCGCATTATATACACACTGACTGTTTAGAAAGTTATCACAACTTTCGTCTCGATATGCTCCGAAAAGAATAAATTTTTCATATAAATGGCCTTCAACTTAGATCCATGATAGCAGCGCTATATCACAATTTCAACGTAAATAATTAAAACTGGTGTCAAAACTCAGTACTTCATGGCATCTGAGTCTTGGATCATGAAAAATAAATAGGAAGAATCTAACAAGAATGAAAACTGCTGATAATGCGCAAAATAAAAACTAAATCTCTGCAGGCACATTGTGTGGATCCATTACCGGACGCAGCAATTGATCTGTCACTACTGAAGAATATAGTTCCCGCGCTTCGACCTCCAGTAAGAGTTACTACGATTAAAACGTTTTCAGTCAACATAAGAAGGTTGGTCACAGACATGTCATACAATTTTAAATAATAACAGTGATTGAATTTAAAACTTACTATTTTAATTTATGTGTTTATTAATGAAGTTTGAATCCTACATATACTTCGCTGGGTTCTGGAAAAGAATTTCTAATACTAAGCACTACATATGATGGTTTGATAACTCTTCCTCTGTGTCCAATAGCAGTCCATGAATTAATCCACGCTGTAAGTTGTAGCAGGAATATCGCCAGATCATATTAGCAGGATTGTTGGCGGTGATTAATTTCTTTTTAACTCAATTTTTTAACGCTAAGTTATGCCACACAATATTCAAAACATCACGATCTAACTAATATGTGAAAATAACGATGCTTTGTGATACAAAATCACTCTTCATCTAGTCCCAGCAACACACATTTTCCTCAACATTATTCATATGTAAGTGTACATTCCCTACACTTACACCAATGGATGGAACCAGCATGGCTCACACTATATCCCTGTCAGAATGGTGTAAATCTTCAAAATCGCCCTTTTTTGGTTCAACCGATAAGTTCGGCTACCACGTTCACTCATTTTTGAAGCAAATTTTTGGACTACTGTGTATCACCTAGTAGGTATTAACTGGATTATGAAAAGTGATTGACTAGCTTTAGCTCTGCTCTGTGTTATTCAGAGCAGTTAGGAACTTCTAGTGAAATTAACACGTAAACTTGTTAATCATTTAAAACACCTATGCTGCGTACGTCTTGTCTGGATGCAGTGTGTTCTTATGACGTCACGCGTCAACTCCACAACAGGCCGTAACCTGATAACCACCCACCTTGGGACGGTGAAACAGCGTGCGTAATTATTTATTCCTGACGACAAATAAACTAGCGTGGTGAATGAAATATGCATTTTGTGTTTCTTTCCCCTTTATGAACTAGAATAGTTTTGCTCTGTAATTTTTTGAAATTAGTTATAATTTTTTATGTTGTTGAAAAAATGTATTAACGTTTTAGTAAACATTTTCAATGTATTTAGTATAATTATATGCGAAATGATGAAGCAGTGTCAATAATTGTAGTTCCTAGTATTTTCAACAATTTTTTCTATGTACATGCAAAATATCAAGCCGAATGATCAACATATAGCTGTGTAAAAGGAGCATTTCTGACAAAAATAAGTTTACGAAGGAATGCTAACACACTCTCAGCACTTGAACTGACCAACCTTAATACAGTCCAGAGCAATAATAATTCTGTCATTACAATGTATGAAATGTTGTTTTTAAACAGAATGTCATATTTAAAATTACTCTATAAGAGTTGTAGATTTTTACGCTTCTTATTTACCTTAATTTATATATATTACAACCCTTATTTTTTTTAAAAAATTATAACAGATAATTATTCTGTTAGACAGCAAAGAGTGTGTCAAATTAACATATTCATTTTTTTTAAATTAATATATCAATTTATATCAGCAATTAAGGAAGACAGTTATACACATGTGATCAAACGGAAGGTCAGATAAGTTGTTTAAAATAATAGTGTGACTTCGTCCAGTTTATCAACTGTCACTCAGTTCTCAGTGACACTGCTTCGTTTTATGTAGTTCACCCTCACTGGGAGTTCACTTCACTAATGTGAACCAAATTCTCCGTTACCTCACTTCCTTCGTGACACAGCCTCTTCACGCCGGACTGTTCACTTCACTCGGAAGTTGAACACGAGTCCTTCAGAAGCGTCGCTCCGCTATAGCACTCGCGTATGTCACATAAGCTGTCACCAACTCGCTCGTGATGTCGCACGGGAAACTCAGTCACTCGCACTCTGACTGACTCACTTCAACTCCGTCGCGCTCATCTCGCAACTCAACTGGTGCACTGACTGACTGCCCGCGAGAGCGCTCGCTTACATAGGTAGTGGAGTTTTCCATAAAAGGTTACCGAGCGTTCTAGAAGTATTGCAAAGCACGTGAGAGATAAAGCTTCCCAGAAAGCTCTAATTATCTCCAGATGGCGTGCCCGATTTTTTACGTTGGCAAGCGGCGTTATCTTGTTCATTCCGACCTCTCGCGTTTACCTCTCGATAATTAATAGTGTATATTACTTTAATTAATGACTCAACAGGATATACTGTGTCTAATAATAGTATGGGATACCCTTACAGATATAAATATAATAGCTTCTCTCTTTCTCTGTCTGTCTCTCTCTCTCTCTCTCTCTTTCTTTCCAAGGAAAAATGTTACCATGCACTTCAAGAGTCTGCTTTCAAAGCTCATTCTCTTTTAGAGCACACAGAATCAAGCACTTCTCCAAAACAGATAACTGTTGATAAAAGTTTCTATTGTATAGCTTGCAATTGGCATGGAGAGAAACGTCCTTAATGCAGCCACAAGATTAAACAATGCGGTCTGAATGTTTTACTCCGGTGTAAGAATACAACTCTGAGATAGATTTTAGGCCCCTCAATCCAACATATACTTTTAAATGTATGCATAGGTATAGGTGAAGGTGACTCGTCGGAGGGGGAGATCTCGTGCGCTGCAACCTGCATAGATCTACTGCGGCTACCATTCCCAGGAGAAAGGGATGAAGTGAAAGAACCACAGGAGACCACAGGCCAGGGGCTGATGTCCCTTACATTTCAAGCTCGAAGACCCGTCCCACTGCTGCAGCCGCCGGGAGAGGGCGATAAACGATCCATCAACCGAGCAGCCCTCTGGTGTAAAAGGAGAGTACTCTTTCCTTTGAGTATGTAACCGCGCCATCTGTCCGGCACCGTCATACGTCACGAAACCTAGAAGCTCACCCGAAACATGAGAAGGAAACGGAATGAAACAGAAAAGATGGAATGGAAATACTAGTAGAGAAGCATACGTCTGCCGACCCATAGAAGCAACGAAAGATCCATGGGCCAGATGGGCGGTCGCTGGAGATCGAACCCGAGACCTCCCGAATGAGAGTTGCACACGTTACCGCGGCGCCACCTCGCTCGGTAATGTACGCATTTATCTACAAAACTATCATCCATATGTTTTAGATAAAAATTATTTCGAAAAATAGTAAAATGAACGTCCCCTCCCCCAGACTTCCTGGACTAGACGCCACTGCCCATCTGTAAATCCGAGCTGTTCTGACACAAATGTACGGAGAATTATTTCTTTCTTCGCAAGTATTACGGAGGCTGGTTGCTCCTATAGGAGAGGCTGCAAATTATAACTTCGCAGTTATCCTTATACTCCCATGAACTGCAACCCCTTTGCCCTACCAGTCTGCTATGCGAACTTCTTACCTTTGTCATCAATAAAATGCAAGGGAGTAAAGAATTACTTTGAGGAGTTTATAACGTCGAGATCTCTAATTATTTCGGCAATAAAATCGCCTTTCCATTTCCTCTACAACAGTTTATAGCTGCCTATTAAGGGATGGTTTAGAAATAGAAACCAAGATGCCGGGTCCGGCTCTTCATTCCGCGACTTGAGGAAGGGGGTGAGAGTGAAGATCTTACTAACCCCTTGAATCATTTCGTCTCACACTCCGCCACCCTGAGGAGCAAGTTAGACGTGCTCGTTTTACCCTTTTCACCTCCTCCCTCGCTGCCAGTATCTCATGCACACTTCTGATCATTACCCCAAGCTTCTCTCGGGGGGCTATAACAGCCTCTGTCAGCTTAATAACAATTAAACTCAGTCTTGTGGAAGAGATGGTCTAGTGCTGTAGAATTACCGAATCACACGGGTCGACGAACTATTCACTTTACGTTTTACAGCTTCGGCACATTGCTGGATTATCAAGGCGATATGTCACGGGAAGGGGGTGGGAAAACGGAAGACGCTTTTAAGGAGGAAGAAAAGCAGCAGGACTTAGAGCGAAGAAGGATACGTCAAAATGAAGAGGAATTGATACAAGTGAAGAATGGAAAGGACAAAAGAAAAGGTCGCAGAAGTTTCAAATAAGAATGCGTGCTTCAATTCAGGAAAAGAGAAAATAAAGGATGGAAAAAAGAGAGGGTACGAAGAAAATGAGAGCGCTCGGTAACACAGCTTTGAGAACATTTTCAAAGGAGCGCTGGTGACAAAGAAGAATGAGAAAATTGTTACGAAAGGATTCTTAAGCAGGCTACCGAATAAATTGGAAAGCAAAACCCGAAATGATGTTTGAAAAACGAATGTCTTGAAATTTTGCTGATAGTGTTACAGCCTTGTGTCTCATTGATTAAAACCTATTTATTAAGGTAAGAAAACCTTACCTGTTCTATTGTCATTATTAAATGAATTTTCATACACTTTCTATAAAAATTAATGTTATACTTTATCCTTATGTCTATGCTATATAATTTATTTATTAAAGCATTTACCATATTATTGTAGACAAAAATAAGACGTAAAATTAATAAACACCTTTTCACTTTATGGAATTTTAAGACAGCTTTTAGCGTACATTTCTGAAACATTTGACTATAGCTGTTCCCTTTATATATAATGAAATGTGAGGCACTATTTTTATCACTTAAATGATATCAGTCTAATTATATAATATAAAAAATAACAGCCCGCCTTAAAGCAATATGTGTATAATATATAAAATGTATGTAACAGTCATTGTATTATGTTTATATTATTATGTACATGTATAATAATGTCATGCGAATGTATTATATAATTTAGCAATGTAGGAGCTGTGAGAATAGTAGCCGAAAGTTGCTAACAATTGGGTAACCTTGAGGCAATAATGAATTACAAAGTTTAATAATACTACTAATAATTCTTGGAACAATAATGTAATATTTTAAAAAAAACAGTTTATAAATAGCCAATCAACAACTAGAAAAAGCTTAAGTTAAAAAAGTATTCTATTGGAGTATAATTACGCAAACAGAGACTTTAAATATAGTAAATGTACAAATTTAAGTGGTAGACGCCAGACGCTACAAGACAGCGTTCCCAAGCAGACGCTATTAGATTGTGTACCCGATTGGTACGATACGTGGTCAATGTGAGACAAAAATTCATTGCGGTGAGAATAATATAAGGTTTACGTATTAAAAAGTACAAGTAACAATAATCTCACAGCTCTACAGTAGGATACATCAGTGAAGTGTTATTTAATCGTGTGAAGGATTAATAAAACAAAGTACAATACCATTATAATTTGTGTAAGCCTTCAATCTTTAGCCGTACTGCCCCTGCTAAGAGATACGTGTTTCTGCAAATTACTACTGACGCAGCCGAGGCATGCATATATAAAATTTAAATAAACATTAAAATACAAAGTTGATTTTTAAAAGTGGGACGAAGCCCACTGGAAAGTGAACTTGGGGCGAAGGCCACTGGAAAGTTTGTAGCGTACGTGGGGCGAACACTCCAAGAAAACAATCTCCCATACTTGGGGCTGCAACTATCTCAAGTTTGGTGCCCAAAGCGTGGTGCTAATAACGTAAAGATATTCCATCTCAGATTGGCGCCTAAACGTGAGGCAAGAATGGGCAAGAGTGGGGCAAGAATATGTGAAAAGAAGAAAAGAATCGACGAAACTACAATACTTCACTACAAGAACTACAAGAACTTCAGAGAAATTCAAGATCAACATACAACAACCTCTACCAAGGACAGCAAAAATTTTTTTTCAGGAGTACGGGGCAAGCAGTCAATAATTCAACTACAATCTACGAGGGAACACCAGGATAAAAAGGTTTACTAATACAACCAGAGAAATCTTGACAATTATATTTATATAATTATCTTGTAATATTATTGTATCATGGGCCTGGCAGGTTTTGGAGCTAAAAATCACGCAAAGCATCACGTTTCCTCGCAAGCATCTTCGAAAGGGCGAGACCGTCTTTGTCCAAAGGTACCGTTAGGGGTGTTTATTGTGTTTGCTATTATGCAAAGGAACAAGGTCGAGTGGGGACGAGGAGAAAACTTCGGTATATTTCCACGTTAACGCGTGATACAAATTTGTAACCAATGAAAAGTTGACATTTTGTAAATCGCCGAGAATTTCAGATTTAAGCACAGTGAGATTAGCCAATCAGAAGTCAAATTTATGGCGCTGGCAACAGTTTTAAAAAGGCTATAAATATAAGTGTACAGAGGACCCTAGCGTCACTTTGGCATCCATCATCAGTCATTTTAGATCTGATCCTCGTGAGTGATACCCATATAGGGAGAAACGCACGTCTAAGAAAGAAAAACGTAATTGTGCACTCAAATGGTGCATAAAAACAATAAACGAAGTGCGGAAAGTTCGCGTGTGATAAACGGAGTATGTAGATGTGCACGTACTATAAAGAGTGCAGAAGCTTCATTTGTTTTCTGGTGACGGGAAATCACCGAGAAAGGACAGCTCACAACAGATACGACGAAAGTTTCCGAGTGAAGCGCGCGACTTCGAATGTGCCCAGGTCGACTCACCCGTGAAAACACTGGCTGAACAGGGTGTAAAGTGTGTGTTTGACAAGAGATCACCCATTGTCATATTATAAGCTCTACACTTTGAGACAGTTAAGATCCTCATGCTGTTAAAAGCACCCACGTATAAGATCCGAGCTGCCGGAGGAGAGGAGTAGACCAGTTCGGGCGGAGATATGAGAAATCCCGATTTCGACGACCGCCAGGTAGTGCGCCGCAGACAAGCAGGTAAGTGATGGCTGTGACTGCCGCGAGATGGCTTCCCAAGCGCGGGGCCCGATGGAATTGACAATAGAGGCAGCCAAAAATGGACGGATGAGTAGATTCAGCAGTCTGGAGGAATTGACAATGGAGGCAGCCAACAATGGACGGACGGGTAGATTCAGGACCCTGGAGGAATTGACAATGGACGGACGAGTAGATTCAGCACTCTGGAGGAGTTGGTAATGGAGGTAGTAGCCAACAATGGACGGGCGAGTAAATTCAGCACTCTGGAGGAACGGCGCATAAAACTTTCAACATTTGAGAGAAATGACATTGGCAGCAAGATATCGCATCAACAGGTCAGATTTTAACGATTTATAAAAAGGAAATATATATATATATATATATATATATATATATATATATATATGTGTGTGATATATGTGTGTGTGTGTGTGTGTGTTTGTGTGTGACCTTACTGTTGCAGTGGTATGCATGAATAGAAAATTGGTGTGATAGATGAGAGGTAAATGCCAGTTGATGATCCTTCGCATTGGGAAATTACGTAGGGGCGATACAGGAGAGATTTCAGACAGGATAAGGAACAGGGGGTGCAGTTAGAGCGCTTAGTAATGGAAGGAGCAGGCCACAATAAATTTCCTCCCGATGAGGAGAGTTCGAGGGAAAAGGACCTAGAAATGTCCAGTGAAAGCAATAGTGGAGCGGTAAATATTACGGGAGACATTTTTCGGATGCTCTTGGAGAAATGGAATGAAATGGAAGTTAAACTGGAAAGGATCAGTAATCAGAGTAATTAGCTGGAGAAAAAAATTAGCCGTCAGGTGAAAGAGTTCAAAGAGCGGGTAACTGATTTAAGTAAAGAGTTGAATAACAAGTTAGAGGAAGGATTTAGGAGCCAGGATTCAAAACTGAGGGAATATTTAGATATCAGGCACCTGGAATTTGAGGGAAAGGTGAAGGAGGTTTAAAATGCCCAACAGGAGAGCATTGTTGAACTTCAAGAAGGTTTAGCTACTTTTAGGAGTAATGTAAATAAAAAACTTGAATGTGAGAAAGAGGGGTGTGAAAGAAACAATGTATAAACCAGGAAAATACTTACAGATTAACTACTAGCTGTTAGAGATGCAGTGCATAAGGAAGTACATGAAAGTTCAAAATTAGTCCAGGCTGAATTGGAAGCCGAGATAGAGAAACAAATCAAATAAATGAAAATTTTGAGAAACGGCTGTCGGCTCATCTGGAAGTAGATAAGAGATTGAAAGAAAATGAGAAGTGGGTAGGTAGGTAAGCTCAGGGAGTCTTTGAAAAGAGTAGAAGTAGAATTAAGAAATGCTCATGGTGGTAGCACGACTAGTAGTGTTAGAAGTAGTAGAAGTGGAAATTCCACTGTAAATGGTGTAAGCAATGGAACGAGTGATGTGCCCAGAACAAGTGTTCTGAACACTAAGCTCATTCGACTGGTGTTTTACATCTTGTCACGTCTACTAAGGAAAGTTTAAGCCAATAGGGGCAATTATTAAATGAGTTGGGTGTCCCAGTCTTTGATGAATCAGAGGGCGTAAACCCGAGACGATTTCTTTTTGATTTGGATCCTACTTCCAGATAAAATGCATACCCGAACAATTTAAAATGCTTATACGGCGCTTAAAGTGGTCAGAGATTGTATATACTTAAGGGTTAAAATGGATAGCGCGGAAAATGAGAGAAACAGAAGAAACTGGTATTGGCGAAGGGGAAAGGGGCATGGTCAGCGATTAGAGGGTGTGAATATAGAATACCAGATATAAATGTCAAATGGCTAGAGAAAATATATAACACAGTAGTTGAAGCAAAAATGTTATATGCAAGTGAAATATGGGGAGTAGAAGGAGGCTGGGAAGAGATATATATAGCACACAGGCGTTTTTGTAGAGAAATTTTAGGCCTGCCAAATGCCACAGTTAAAGAATTTGCTCTAATTGAAAAGGGCTAATAATGTAGAGATCTCTTAAATTCGTACAGACTATTAAATTTAGAACAGAAGAATTTGTTGAGGCAGTGTTTGGAATTTCAAGAAAGGAGCTTAAATAAAAATGGGTGGAGTTATTGTAAACAAACTAATTTGGAAAATACTGATCTGGGAGAAATTTGGAGGAGGGAAAATAATGCTAAGGGTTTCTGAAAAGAAGCTAGGCGGAGGTTTGAAGATATAGAGATACAAAATTCATTTAGTAGGATTGGGAAGAAAAGTTCCTTGGAATCATATATATTAATAAAAAATGTATGGGCTAGATAACAGTATGTGGATAACTCAAATAAGGAACAAAGAGAAAGTTTAGCTTGAGTACGAGCAGGTGTATGGAGAATAGGAATGAGAAATGGGTTCCCACAGAACCAGTGTCCAATATGTGGGGAAAGAGAAGATTTAGAACATATCGTTTTTTATTGTAAAGGTACACAGCATTGAAGAAAGCAAGCAATTAATGGGAGACGGTTAAAACGGACAGGAAAGTAGCCTTAAGCAAGATTTTTAACAAGTAAAAAGGTAGGAGAGTACCTGTCCAAGGTAAAAAAGAAATGGTTATGGACAATAAAAGAGATGTGAATTAGTTTCATCATGAGATGTTAAGATATGTAATTATATTATCATTTATAATATTAGTATTGTTAGATTATTATTCTGGTATTATTACTATTATTATATTATTATTATTATTATTATTATTATTATTATTATTATTATTATTATTATTATTATTATAGTAGAATATGGTAAGATAACAGCTTGGGCTGATGTATAGCCATATTCTAAGGAAGATTGCTAGCACAAATAAATAAAAATAAGGCGCTTAAGAAAATTCCCTGACATGGTTGAGGCCTTTTTGGGTGAAAATTGCTGCTACGAGTACTTTAAATAAATAATAAGTACTGGAATGCTACGACCTAGAGCAAAACTAGATCCATGATGAGTAATGGCAGATGCGATATAAATGGGAAACAATCGATGACTGATTATTTGCTAGTTTGCGCACAAAATTGTCACCTTGTTGAACCGCCCGTCAGGAAGCTGATTTCATTAATCAGGTTATTCAACATTTTCCACCCCAGTTCACCAACTATCTCACTGTAGCCAGACCCAAAGATATCGCCGAGTTAATTGACTTAGTTTCGGCTTTTGAGAACAGTAACTGGGAGCGAGAATTTGACTATGGGTCACCGGAAAATGAACAAAGAGATGGGCATGGTCATCACAATACTTATCGCGGGGTGAGAAACTCAAACTCAATTCCTGGCCGTGAGCACGAGGTTAGAAATAGGTACCAAAACGATCCGCCGAGGTTCGAAGGAAAGCAGAGGGACAACAGACGCGAGCATCAAATTAGCTTGATAAAGGCTGAGCGGGATACTTACTCCAGGCCGTATAATTACAGGGGACAACGAAACAGATATAACCAAAGGAATCGTAGAGGTAATAATGACTCCGACGATGAATATCTCCGTCGAGAGGAAAACCAGCCTAGTAATATGGGAAATAGTCCACGTGGGAATAAGTGGTATTTTCGCGGAAGGCGAGGTCCCGCCAGACGAGGAGACCACGAGACGTACAAAATGTAGCTCCCAGGTGGGAGAGGTAGACCAGGAAAACCAAGCAGCAATCTTTTAGTGGACCTGGAAAATATTGCACAACATTCTCAGGGGCTGGCCCCGTAGATCAGTCGGTAGAGCATCTGCCTGTTATGCTAGGGATCCCGGCGTCGATTCCCGGCTGGGGGTAGGAATTTTTCTCAAGCCAAGATTATTCCTTATCCTCCCCAGAGTCTGGAAATATGAATGAGAGTGTGAATGTGTGTATAGTTTAATTATTAAAAACCAAAAGTGCAAGAAAACCAACGACAAGAGTTACACGAGTTAATGCCATTGCCAATAGGCAATAAGTTCCGAGGGAAAGGCCGCCGATAAGACCAATTAAAGACGGGGTATAAATGGAACTAAAACAAATATTCTCAGATAGTATATTGCACTGGGTTAAGGTCCGAATGGACATTTTAAGATAACGATGAACAGTTGGCTCAAGGATTATTCTAACGAAAATGTGACAAAATCTCCTACAATTGACGTCAAAATTGCAGGCAAATTAGTAAAGTTTATGTGAATTCCGGCGCCACTATGAGCGTTTGCAGTATGAGTTTCTTTCATGAGTTTCTTTATTAAGCAAAATGCTTATGTTAATGACGTTGCCTACTTCCAACTTAGTATTTATGGTAGCTGCTGGAAAACGGTGCAGAGAATTAGATTTCAAACTATGTTACGAATTGAAGTAGGGGGAAAATGTTTGAATACCTTTCTTAGTAATCAACAATTTAATTGGTGATGCCATAATCGGTTGTGATATGCTGTATGAGTTGAGGATTATAATAAATTTCGCTGATAAAAATGTCACGGTTACGGAGAACAAAGTCTTTAAAACTCCGGGAGAATTGGTTTTAGATGAGGAAGAAGGGCTGTTTGTACAATGCCTTGACATCGGACAAGAATTACGGATCTTGAAGATCGCTACTGCTGATATAATTGGGGAAATAAACACAGCTGGCAGGTATGACGTAGTGGGCGGTCCTGAGGGGAGAGAGAGAGAGAGAGAGAGAGAAAGTGTTTAACCCACATTCCGATGGTTGCAGGGATGAGAACGGTTCCCTGAAATAATGAACAAGACAGAAAATGCCTATTCGCTAATGGACGAACGGAGGTGCCATTTCAAAGAAGTATTAATCACGAACGTGGATACCTTTAGTAATTTGTCAGGTAAATGCACCGCATACCACCATAGTTTTATCATGAAGGATGTGAAAACCTATAACTACAGATATAGAGAGTTGGCATTAGCTTTACAAGGGAAGACGCATGAAGTCATCAGCGGGGGAGAGAAAGACATTAGAATAAAAGGGATTTAACTCTTCGCGTTTCAGATCTACAGCATATACTCTCTTGCATTAATTGCATTTGAAGGAACCTTTGATATCGCCAATCTCCTATCTCTCTTTATCCCGTTTCCCCTTAGTCCAGAGATAAGGTGCACATAAATAATTCTTAACAGTAATGACATACCTTAATTTCTAAATTAAAAAGAAACATTTTTATAATATTGTATTTCTCGAAATTGCTAAACGTTTGTTTTCTGGTCTTCAAACCAACCTTAACCCAAAACAGTCCGAAAGAAAATTTTATACCCTAAAAGTGTAATGCAAATTTTACAAAAGGAGAAAGTGATATACATTTGAATTGAATCAAACCGGATAAGAAAGTCTTACAATAGAATTATTACTGTTCTAAAATTTGTTTCTGTTACAAAGTCTGGTAATCAAATAGATAATTACTTTCTTTAAGCAAATAAAACACATTGCTGTTGGAATTCTCCCAAATGTATGTTATCAGTAATCAGATGGAGGGACCTCCAGTATTTGGATTATCGACACAAGTAGCAGAGGTCGTTACTCGTCAACAGCAGTCTGTGGTTCAAACCCAGCCAAGACTGTCCTCCCTGATTGAGATTTCTTTCCAGTTTTTTCTCAGTCCTCGTAGCTGACAAATTTCGGGAACTACTACACTAAACTTAGGAATTTTTGCAAGTATCACTTCATTTCATGTACGTACCATCAGCGTCCATCGTCTGTTGTGTCATATGTAGTAAGAACGGGCGTTAAATACTATTAGAAGAAGATAACTGGAGCACAACACCTCACGTAGCCCATAGTGGGCTCTTTGTACTTCCAAAGTTGGCCCTAGGAGAAAGGGATGAAGGGGAGACACGAAGACCGACCACATTCGGACGACGATGAGCGCTAGCAAGGACGGGGCTCCTGACGTTTCCAACATTACACCAATCCTGACGCCGACTAGTCCTGCCCTAGCCACTCACAACCTGGTGGTCCCCGGAATAGACGGGGAAGGAATGGGGTCCCAGCCAAACGCCGGGGAGAAATTTTTCCAGAGCGCAAACACCACAGTACTGCCGCAACACATAAACCGCCGTCGTCCAGTCCTACAAACCTGAAATACAGAGGTAAAACAGATGGAAGGAAATTATGAGGACAAGAAATTCGAGGCAGAAGGGGAGCCATCTTAGAATTCGCCTACTGGCCCAGAAAATCACGAAAAAAAAATGTATGATACGAGTGACCGAAGGAAGGTGAGCCTCACGCCTCCCAAGCATATACGCAGTTAAAAATTATTACGAAATCTGAAAAAGTCAAAAAATGAAACAGGACACCTAAAACAGAAGCTTAGCCGTAATTCTTTATAAGGTAATTCTAAAGAACAAGACACGCCCCAGTTTCTGTGGAACATTGGCAGCAGCGCAGGGCACGATTTGCCAAGATACCAGGCAAAAATCCGGAATTGTCACACGAGAGACTAAGAGTGCCTGACCTGACCGGTCAAAATAGTCTATTAAAATAAAACTATCAACTCTACAAAGAGAAATAAAACCCTTAGAAAACAGTATATAGAAGCGTATACACCTCGAGTTCGTCTTCCAGGACGTACAATGAACGTAGAAGCATTTCCACCAGCAGGTGATGTGGAGCACAACCATGAAATATTAAACAACAAAACATTTTCCTAACTCATACGTTTAACAAGAAGTGAAGGCTTTCCAATAAGAAATAAGTTCAAGATCTACTTAGCACAAGTTTCATAATTAATAATTAAGCTTCTTTAATTGTCAAGACCAAAAAGTATTCATATGCGATAAAAGTACAATTTATGGATTTAAGTTTATCTGTTAAACGAACTATTTAATATAGAAGAAAACAATTCCAGTCCACTGGAGGAGGAATACATTTCTCGAGACGCGGCAATACAATAATCTTCAGAGGGAGAGAAAACGTCTGACGGGCGCCAAGTTGCTTTCCGCTTTGTCACTTTCTGTCAAACAATCTTTTCATATGGGGACTACAAGGAGGGGGAGGAGAAGAAGAATCGTATCTCGTTCCTGCAATTTGATTTATCTTCGTTGTTTCCTTTCACCACTACTAACCAACTGCCACCCTCCTACAGCTCCCTCCCACAAGCATCTTCTCAATTTTCTTCACTGTTTTCTTTGTGCATGTGTACGTGCGTGCGCGTATGTGTGCATCCCTGAGGGTGGGGAGTCAAAAGCGAAAACAGAGAGTGTTTTGTGGTATATTTTTCATATCTATCATATATTTATATTGCTCCTGCGAGGTGTTCTGTGATATTGAACACGAAAATCCAAATCTCCCCTAATGCCAATAAAATTACAATGAATTTTCTAGCGCCTGGCAGCTTGACAATCCCATACTGCACGTAAACATTGACAAATGAACACTCTGAATGAATCAGAAACAGTGAATGCAGATTTAAGCATTCAAAAATTCCCAGCTTATCACATTAGGGATAGAACATCATACTCTATAAGAGTTAGTATTATTCATAAAATGGAATACTTTGCATAGAGATTTATAATTAATTAAATTTATAATTCATAAATGTTCTTTAGAACAACCCTAGCATCTCTAATGCAAATAATTGACGATAAAATAGTTGCTAATCGTTGAAACACTTACAGTAAGCTATTCATTCGTTTCTCTGTTTAATTTTCTATTTATTCTAGTGAAGTCAAGGTCATAAAGCATTCTTTTCCACACCAACAGAAATGCAAATAATGCAAAAAGCAGCAGAATGAAAATTAATATAATACAAAATTACAATATAGTATTTCAATATAGAAATCATTAATAATTAATTAAAAATAATTAATTTTAGTTAAGTATAATATTTAATTTAAAATATTTTAAAATCTAACCTTTCTGATCTTATTGTGTTTAACAGAATAAGATAAAATAAGGGCTCAAAACTAAAAAATAACGCAACTTTTAAATAAAATGAAGTATATCCTTACGAATGGAATATAAATCACAGCCGAGTTCAGAATTATGGTAGATCAAGAAAATGACATTTTTACAAATGTGTAATATACATGCACAATCTCGTATCGAGGTTTCATCGAGTGCAACAATCCTTTACAGAAACTGTTCTCCTTCTGTTAATAACATTGAAACAACTCTTTTGCGATTCTTTACGACCTGCTTTCTGCTCTTCACTCGGATCATGCGGAACCCATCTGGCATCAACCTTTCAGTAATGATTCTGTAAATTGAAGTAACAGACATTCTGGTCTCATATGCAATTTCCTCACATGTTGTTCGTCGATCCTCTCTCAAAATGTCATTAAAAATAATCTGAGAGATGTAGTCTGTTGCAGTTGATGATCTTTCACTTCTTGGACTGTTCTCAATGCTTACCTGACCTTCACGGAAACGAATAGGCCACTGTGATACTGTGGTATGATCCACTACACTATTCCCACACACCTCCCTCAAAGCGTCGTAAATTTCAGTTGGGTTCTTTCCATATAGAGATTCGATTTTGATGTGGGAATTGAAACGGCAACTCTAGGCCGAGCCCGAGAACTGTAATTATAGATAATTTATTAATTAATTTTTATTGATGTTAAATCATACTATGTACATATCTTTTTCTTATACTGCTTGTATAGTTTAAGAAGGGTGATTTAAGTTATGTATGTATCTAGGTTACTAATATTAGAAGAGTTATAAATGGTTTAATGTAAATAATTTAAGCGCTATGTTAAAATACTGTCCACGACGAAATGTTTTATCTACAGGAATAGTGCCTTCGAAGGCAGAAAATCTAGTTTATGACGTCTCTCTGGTCGCAGGGCCATTATTCCTACAGCGAGGGTGTAGCGCTTTTGTCCCTTTATTTGATAATTCGCCGTGACCAAGTGAGAGAGACAGATAGCTTAACGGTAAATTTAGGAAAAGCCGCGATTTATATTAAACTTGTACCAATGAGATCCCTGGAAGTTTATACGAAATAGTGAGACGCGTCGAGTGGCGCTAAAAAATGGGCCAATAGGAAAGGAAGCAGCCCCAGAAGCCTGCGACTATAAATGGATCTGTTGGGAACAAATCGGGGGCAGTTTGGCATTTCATTTCAGTTAGGCATTTCATTTCAGTTTGGCATTTTGTCATGTGTGGTCAGGGAGAGATGCTGCAGGATGTGTGAGATATCGCGCCAAAAAGGGAATAAAGACAGTTTTAGAAACACACCTAAGAACCGCTACTCGTAATGAGATAATAAGCATATTTAAACTTCGTGTCATATCCGCGCCGCGTTTTAACAGCGGTGGACAGTATTTTAACGGCGGCAATACCAGTGTTGTATACTACGTGTGTTAGTTAAATAAAAAGAAACGGCAGTGCCATCTTTTCATAACCAAAGCACGTCTATGTCTTCTTATATCACCACCCGAAATCGACGCTTCCTTTACCAAGGATAAGTCCATGCTCCCGTATAGTTTAAAGAAAATTACTGCAGCTAGCCGAGGATAAAATTGCAGAGAACCAGCACACTGCGAACTTCTGGAACCAACATGGGAGATGCATCAAGGTAAGCCTACGAGCAACGGACAGGAGGAGGTGACTGCCGCAGAATGCTGATCACTATGTGTAATCCGACCTGACTCAGTTTCAGCTTCCATTTTAAAACTGAATTACGACACAGCCACGCGAACCAGCAAACACATACACAACCGTCAAGCCTAAAGTCTGGCTCACAACTGATATAAATTTCAACTTGATCACGCTAGCGTAACGGTCGCGCATGAGCCGTGTGCAGGACTTTTGAAATTACCCTCATATTTTGCGCGAAATTATTAACCTAATAATGTAATAATAAAAACTTCGTACAATTATAAAGTGTCTAATTTAACAAAGTATACTATATCACAATAATTCTAACGAATATTGCGGACACAGCTTTTCATAAAAATAGAAATTATTGGCTTAAATCAGAAGCTATTTTAGGATTTATAAAGATGGTTACATATAATAAGAACTGAATCTTCAATGGTTAATATAGAAAGATCTAAGTATATAGATCTTGATACTCCTAGATTTTTAAAAAGGGAAAGCAAAAAGGGTAATTAATTGTTCTTCTACACAAAGCGTGTGTAGAACAAGGTTAGAAAGGTAGAATCAGACGAGTAAAAATTCAAAATTCAAAATTGTTTACCGACATGTTGCCATGGTAGCTTAGTTGGTTAGAGTAATCGGACGGAAACCGGAAGATCCGGCTATGGCATTGAATTCTTTAGTCATCGGAAAACAAATAGCTTTGGCATTGTTCCTCTTGCTGAACAGACCGACCACTTTAATGCCATGTATGTGATATTTTTCCTTATTTTCCTCTTATATTATACATTTTACTTTGTCTTCTTCCTCAGGTTGACTGGAGCTTAGTTCAGATCTGATGGTGGGATCCAAGATGTATGAAGTCTTTTTGTCCCTGTCATTAGTGAAATGTCTATTCTTCTGCATGCACCTTCAGTGAAACATGTAACCTCCTGATGTACCTCATAGCTATTTCTCAACAAAGCAACTGCAATCTTTTCGCTGATTCTGTGATATCTCGAATTTCGGAGCACGATTGCTCGTGGGCATGAGCTGAGAGCATGTGGAAGGGATTCAGACTCGTCGCAAGGCCTACAACGGACTCCATCTCGCCTCCATCTGTTAAATATTAAGAGTTTACAAGTTTGCTCTAATAACATAACCTGGTAGGTTGAGCATACGCATTATAGGCTCCTGACTAATAGTCCCAAAAAGCTCAGACCAGTTCCGCGTACTGCCCACAGGATTTCAAACCAACTTCTGATACAAGCAAAGGTGTGCGATTTGGCTATTTAGAGACCCAAAACGATAAAACCGTAATGAGATCCTGATTATACAGTATTTGGGTATTTGTTCTATAAATGATTTAAAAAGTATTGTTTTCGAAATTATATTGAAGATTCAGTAGAATATTCTAACTTATATAAGCTTATTTCCTGTCATTAGTTATACAGGATTTTAATTTGTGACGTTAATTTCACGAATTCGCTTCGGATTGACATTGATAACTTAATCCTATTCACTTACACTTTCTTTGGTCTCAAGTTTACAAATATCACGTTCCCTGTCCAAACGATAAGTCAGCACTGTAGACTACTGTTCTTGACATTTGTAATTACATGCTGCACAACTCTGACGTTCCAGAGTCATGGCGTGGCAGGTACAGAATTCGAAAACATGCAAAATCCCCGAGTAATTACACTGATATGATTTCTTATTGAACATTACTGACTGTTAAAACGACCAAACCTATCTCAGCAAAATTAGTCTTAAATTGCTTGTCAAATCTTTTCTCCTGTAAAATTACATGGTTTGTATATCTTGCCACTATTCGTTTTGGAATTATATAAGCAGAGTGACGGAGATATGGACCTATATCCTAAAATATATGCAGTCCAGTTCTTCATAAATAAGTCAGGATTCATTTAAGTATATAATAAAACTTTACCAACATTTTGGATAAACAACTGATGTTAAAGTATAAAAGTGGCTATACTGAATACAAATGTTATATTTTCAATCGATAATAGCTAGCCGGTTGTTGTGAAATTTCGAATGTAGCATATCGAAGATCCCACTAGAGAATACGCCGTATGGCATTTACAGTGCGGTCATTTTAAGGTGAGGCCACAGGCCGACTGTATGCGTAGCACGCTGGGCTGCAGTGACCTCCGTACTTTTTCGATGCGTGGCTGCCGGTACATGATGCGTTATAGGTTATATTTAACAATTGTGCTTCAGTCGCTGCTGTGTTCATGCTGTAGAGTTAGCATTGTGCATCTCAAGGGTGAAAGCCTATTCAATACAGCTGAGTTGTATATGATTTGTTTAAGGGTGTTAATGTCTTGTTAATAGTCCACTGCAATGCCTGTCGACAAATTCACGCTTGAACAAGGATTTTTATATACGATACATATGTAAAAATCGAATCAGGAGACAGGTATGTAGACAACAGGAGAAATTTCCTGGTAGTCCAGTTCCAGGTAGAGGAATTGTAAGACGTCTGGTTAATAAGTTTAGGACAGCGGGATCGCTAAGCACTAAACCTAAGAAGCGAAAACGAGGAGTTCTAACGAAGGAAAAATTGACGAAAATGGTGCATCTATTGTGGGGAACTCTAAAAAATAAAGTTTATAGGAACAATCCCCATACCATAGAATCATAGATGAACTTAGGTAAAATATAAAAACAGAAATTATGAACATTACGCAAGAAGCACTTACGCTTGTGAATGGAAATGTTATCCGAAAACGCCAGGAGTGTCTTCAGGCAGATAACACCACTTATAACAAGGTTAACATTCATTAAAGTGAATATTACTATTACTCGTAAGTAACGCGGGAGTTACGGAACGAAAAATACCCAGTGTAAAAGACACACAACGCGCGATTTGTGACCTCACAACAAAAAGATCGCATTGTACGTTCCCAAAGACGTTGTTAATAAAAAGCTTAAACTATTATTCAGTTCTCTAAAATAGATTATATAACTGTAGCTGGAAACAATATAAATTAAATTTGAACGTCCTTTTCTGTGTACCACGTTCCGATGACATACAATGACAAGAGACAACAAAAGCTTGTATAGTGTTAAAGCCTTTGTTTACGTTTTAATTTTTATCATTTTCCCAGAAAAAGACGCTTTATTGTCGATTTTCACAACACTAATGGCATGTACCTACATAAACGTCATTGGTGGAGGCGCCGCATTTTAATCCATTTTGGCATAAATGAGTTTATGTTATCTAGGTTACGTGTGCTTCCAATTTAATAAATTGCGTCCTTCTAACTGTTAATATGAATAATAATCTATTCTGTAAGTTTAAGTAAATTTCTTCCTTTAGTTGCAGTAACGGCTTGTGAATACACATTTTGGATATTCACAAAATTTTAGAGTCAGATAGCCCTGAAAATGTGAAATAGGATCTGCTATATAATAGTATTGATTATGAACAAACCGATATAACTGCAGCCGCTCCCAGAAATAATCATAATGGTAATTAATAATAATACATAATTTGTCTGACGAAAGAAAGGGTTGTTTTGTGGAGGTTTGTTGTGGTATATAGAATTAAGTACATCGTTTTAGAACAAGAACGAAGCAATATGTAAATTAAATTGTAATTGAGAGTATAGATGACCTGGAATAACCGGGAGAAGTTTCCGCGCTCGTGCACATTACCTACTTCTGCCGTAGTGCTACCATCCAGAAGCATTACCGTAAAATTGTAGTGATCGTATGGAAATGGAAACACAGCACGGGAGAAGCTTCGTGCACGCGTTTAAGTGTGCACGACCTGTAAGTATTTGTCCATAAGGTAATTACTATGAGCACACGCAAAAGCTTTTTAAAATCTACACAAGTGAAGTTGTGCTCCCGGCCCTGTTGCCACATTTCATCAAATTTGGAGGAGTAGCGCAGTAGATTTAAACCCCCTATATTTTAAATTACCACATATACGTTATATTTAATAGCATTCAAAGAAAAAATAACAAATTAATCCCCAAGGTGTCAAAAGTTAGTGTTCACGTGCTCTTGTGCTCTTATACGCAGGCGCCACTGTTCAGATATCAACACGTGAATTGCATAAACTGTACGCGGAACTCCACATATTCAGGGAAAGAAGCTTATTCTTTAATTTTATTCCAAGTTATATACCCTTTCTTGTGGAACGCTGTAAGCGAAGTGGGTTTGACCACTAACTACTGAGTCGCTAACCTAGATCTTCACGACAATGGTTTTGGTTCATGAGGCATGAATGATATTACTTCTAAACGTGCTCGAGGTCTGACTGTGCTAAAATCACCCGACTTTAACACTGCGGAAAGGGGAGTTCACGGTTATAAAGTTCAGCTATCCAGCTTGACCCAATTGCTTGACCCGCGCATTTACAACTGACCTCAGAACAAAGTCCTTATCAACGGAGTTAGAGGAGTGGGTGAATGATTATTTCAGAATTGACATTGCAGGTAATTCTACGAAATAAATCATCCACTTATGCACACTTCGTTGATATTTTGGGCCAGAAATTTAGGAATTATTCGTACATAAAACCAAACATTCTGTGATTTCCATTATACATTTTTGTTAAATCAGGCCTCCTCTTTTTTGCTCTTCATCGCTTTGCTCTTCTCTCCCTCAATAAAGAAATGTGTCTTAATATTTATTACCAACAATCATACGGTAAATTTTTTCCTACTCACCATTCCTTCCAATGCATTTCTTGGCAAACAGTTTCTTTTCATCCTATGTCAAAGTAGCTTCATTTCCTTTCCCTTATCATTTCCATGGTTCCTCCCTCGCCCACTATTTCAAAAAGGTTCAATTTCTTTCTATGTTCATTTCACATTTCCATAAGTCTTCTCCAGAACCATATTAAAAATACTGCCCGATCGTTTTCCCTGACTTCGTTGTAAAGTAGAATATACGCACTATACGACACATTCCATACGACTGGCTTAAAAAACGAAACAACCAAAGTGTACAATTTGGAAAATTCAGCTGCCTGAAGTGCAAATATAAAACAAAAATCTGATGTGTTGCAGTCACATGAACTCTCTATTCTTCATCGTTTATTATTGGGTACACAAACTATTCTTACGAAAGCTTATTTCTCTGTTTTCTTCATTTTAATCGGCATTATTATCTGCAGAATTAGCTGCATTTCATTATAGATACAAAGGAAACAACAATAGTCAAATGTTTAAGAACTGGACGCTGTATACTGGCCTTAAATGCAATACTCTTTCCATGCAATCGCGAGAAACAACTAAAAATCAAAATTGACACAAAATACTGAACAATTCGATCCATAATAACACATGTCTCGGAAATGGCTTATATCACAAGAAAAGTATTTTAAATCAATTGTGTGTTTTAAAGAGATTTACTTTTTTGTGAAGTACGTTTTTCTCTATCGCTTAACGTTTACCAGTTGTACAAGATTATACAAAATTCCCTTTCACAGGCTTTTCCCAGAAAATTAAAGATACACGTTTTATTTTTCATGTAAATATATGGTAAACTAATCAAAATCATTAGAGCCAGTTTTGAGAAAATCAAACATTGTGAAAAATTTCCATGTGAAGGGTAGTTATGGTTGGAGGGATTTTCTCAAAAAACTTCGTGTCGCATCTTTGAAAGATACTGAACTTAAATACCAAGTTTGGCATTTATCCGACTTTACGTTTCTGAGTTATTCTATTCATACACACACACAGATCGTTTTCTAAAAATGCTTTATTTGGAATCAGGAAGCCTCGAAACATATTTCCTTTGAAATATCCACATTGAATTTTTGGGCGGAATGTACGTGGTAGAGAAAGCAATGTATTTATAAATATCGAAACACTCGTAAAATGTTTGAATTGGCTTCTATGTGCATGTGACCTTGTCCGAAAATGACAAGGAGAGATTGGTGTACAACATACTGATTACTATTATTGAAGTAATAGTAAATAGTTGTAGCGGGAAATCGTTGGGCGCCATTTGTAGCGGTAAATCGTTGATCAGTTGCATCTGGAAAGCGTCGTTCCTCTGTTTGATGCTATCTGTTGCAGTGTTCTTGTCCTCGGCTATTGCTGCTCGTCGGCTGCGTATTATCTATTCCTAATCATTACCTATCTAGTTAATTTCTTGGGTCTCAGGATTTTCGTAGGTGAGTCAAATTAAAATACACTGCAATTCCCTTAATAAACGTGGCTTATTGTAAAATCAAATATTTATTGGCCGCTAGCTTTTCGCATTATACCAATTCCCAGCATTAGAATAAATTAGGAGCCTAAACTAACTGCACACGTCCTCCCACCCATATGCACACGCGTGCATTTGTCGTCCAAAGAGTAGCACTTTATCTCGATGAGATTCTAAAACAGAAAGTGAAAATCTGGGGCTTTCTTCCCCTTTTTATGCCTTTGCCTAGTGACGCTTACCTCCGCGCCTCAAAATGTAACGACATTTCTAATTGGTCCTCAGACCGCGTTACCTTGTAATGTATGAGAATATTCTGCTCCAAAGTTTTGCGCCTACGCGTCCCCGTGCCACGTCAGGAAGCGGATTCAATATCTCTGTCTCTTTCCTTTCTCTATCTCTCTCTATTTCTCCTTACTGCTTCCAGTCCCTGCTCATTAGCTTGGTGAAAAGTGGGTTCTACCTACAATTATTTGCTAGCTCACCCGTCTCTTACTATCTGCTTTTGTATAATTCTTGGTTTTTAAATATTTTAACATATTTCTTGGTGAATTATATTATTACTATGTACAATTCTTGTTTAATATTGATTTATATGTCTATGTGAATATGTATATATATATATGTGTGTGTGTTTTAGTAAAGGTTTTTACAGGGGTTTTTCCGGGTCGTCAGGCGAATGCTGGAGTGGTTTTATTTCAGCCCCCGAATTTCCTGTCCGTCCATTTCGTGCCATTCATCATTTCATTTATCCTTCACCCGTTAGGCCTGTTTCACGGTCGGCGATGGATGGTGCAGCGTGGCAGGATGAAAGATGCTCTCTGTGGAATTTTCTCCATCCCTAGGCCTTCGGCGGGTTGCCGGAGTGTAGAAACTCCCTTCAGAGAGGGGTGTTGGACCCTCTGTGTGGGGCGAAGTCGCTGTCTGCCTGTCCGACTGTCAGAGCGTCTCAATCTGAAAACTGTAGAAACCCTGTCATTGCTGTGCCATCACTCCTGGTTCCGTCCACCCGGTGTCTCCTCACATTTCTTTCTTCCTCTCCAGAGTGCCCCCTTATTAGGCATAGGTACAATATACTCCCTGGATAGATGCCGTGTCCCCTCCGATAATAATTTCTGACTGCAACTGACAAAAGTCAATAAGTGATGTTTTTTATAACCGTATATCGTTTTTTACCTATTAGTTTTTACCAGCACCAATCAATTTGTTAAATACTGAATTCTTTACTCTCTGAAAGGCCAATGAACAGTATTTTTCCTTGTTCTTCTCAGAGAATAAATCTAAGATAGGCACATAACGTTCCAAAAAAAGATAATGTGTTACATTCATATGATCTTCTCTACCCATTTTCTTCATTTTTATAAATCCTCTACAAACTATTCTTTCAAAATCTTGTTCTTCTATCTACTTCTAGTTGTATAAACCTTTGTATAAATACTTTCATTGCACGTTCTGTTATATTATAAAGGGGGCAGCGGTAGTGAAGTATTTAAATGCGCTCCCTATAAGCTGGCCTTGAGATTCTCTATTATTTCAGCGATATTGCGAGAAACAACTGAATAACGCCAGCACTTTAAAATTGCTAGTCTTTAAAAATATAAAGCAATAATAACCGATATCTCGAAAATGGCTGATGCCAAAAAAAGTTATTGGAAATATATTGTATGTTTTAAAGGTGTCTATATTTTCTGGTAAGTTTCTGCGTATCCCTTACATATGGTTTACTGGTTATGCAAAATTATATAGAATCCCTTCTAAATGCAGGGGACTTCACAGGCTATTCCCAGAAAATTCAAGATGTATATTGTATTTGTCAGGAAATATCTTAATTTGGTAGTTTAATCAAAATTGATAGAGCCAATTTTGAGAAAATCAAAAATATGAAAATGTTTTCATGTAAAGAATGGTTTGGGTTGGAGCTACTTTCCTGAAAATCTTCGTGTAACTTTGCAAGATACAACATAAATACTAAGGTTCATTTTTACTTATGGTATTCACACACACACACACACACACACACACACACACTAGGAAGTTTTTCTAAACATCACCTTTTTGAATTTAGGGGTACCCAAAATCTCTATTTACTTTGAAATCTCGAATTTTGGAATGGAATACAATATTTCCTTTTACTTAAGTAGTTGGGGGAGAAAGTAAAACTAACTTTCTTGGATGCATCATGAAGTAAATTCTGCTTAAATCCACCATAACATCAAGCCCTTCCTTGTGCATACAGCGGAATAAATTTGATTTTGGAGCAAACTCGCAAATTAAACTATGCTAAACCGAACTCCGAATTAATTTTATTGTTCCTGCCGAAGCACAGTCAGGCAACTGAATATTTTAGAACCTGACCAGGAGATAATTGGTGAGGATAATACCCAAGGCGGCTCATTAAATACCTCGCAAGTCTGGAAGCCGGAAGACTTACGATCATAAGATCGCTCCCTGGCTTCCTTGCCAGCAGCATCCCCCTCGCCTCAACTTTATATCATTTGTCAGACGGGAGGTCCAAACCCTTGCTTCAGACACGGAGCACGTGGCGTAACGATCCACCCTCACCATCTCTCGGGGGTTAAACAACTTCGATTTGTGGATCTGATATAAGTGTTGCCCTTCCTTGGCACGTGGAGAGCAACTTCTTATGGTCACTTCCAGAAATGCCTACGCTGTTAATGGTTACTGAAGTCAATCAGATACATACGTGTAGCAGGAAGTTACAAAGACCTGTCCATGAGAAACTTTATAAGTCTGTAAATTTAAATTATCATAAAATTAAGCACAAAGTTTCCTTTCAAATATTTTATAATTAATGATTATATTGTGGCGGTTGCATTATTTTAGATTAATGATAATATACTCTTGCAGTAACATTGATACAAAAGGTTGAACATTTCACAAGCTACGTTATAAAGAATGATGTCATCTATTTTAAAAGCTGAGGAAGTGTTTATGAAATCCTAAGTAAAACATATTCAAATTCTATAGGCCCAATTGAATGAGTCACGCGGGATAGCCATGTTAGCGTGGTGGGGGAGAAATAGCGGTGTAACAAAAACATATCCGTTAGAAGCAGAATAGTGGGAGGAGCTGAGGTGACATCTGCGGCAGGTAATTCAATTATTCCATCTTGTACATGTTCAGGTATGTAAATGATAGAAAACTGCAATGCCTATTTTGTGAATAACATATAGTTAAACCAAATATAATCAGTGAGTGTTCCTTTGGAACGGTCTCCAGTACCATGTAAGTGTCCTTTATTTATGTCTTTCCTACATTTGAACTAAACTCCTAGTCATGCTCACGAGCATGACTGAAATGCTGCTTAAACTATCTAACACATAGCGGCTATAATGACAATATTGCGTAATACACGAGCACAGAAATATAATTTGGAAATATCGGCGAAGAAAACTGGAATAGTGGAATTTAACTCTAAATATATGGAACATATTGTGGCAATTAGTCACTACAAAGTGTCGCAAATGTTAATTATTTAGGGATATACTCAGACAAAACGAAGAGAATAGAAGTGACAGAATTTGGCGGTGGTGCTTTTCAAATTCATTATATAATGACTTTATTCCGCTTTCACTGTCAGTTCACTAATGTGACATACTTCAGTATTCACACTTCACTTTTCTAGCTCGTAGCGGTGTAACTAAATACACTTCGCTTCATTCGCTGGAGTGCGGAACATGACTTTGCAACAATTTTAAATAATTATGCCTAAAGTTGTTTTCCATCATACGATTGATTTATTTGAATAAAACGTTGTACACTTACGCTATAAGGCACTACAAAAATTGCATGATAGTTTATTATCCCATATTCATACTTTAAAACACTAATATGCAAATATAAACCATTAACTATCTTAACAACATTTCGGAAATTATAGTTTAGACTCCAGCAAAATTATAGGAATGAGGCGAACTTGTATTAGCCAAAGAGGATCAGTCTGTAAGAAATACAAACATAGCGAAATTATTAAAAGCCTAAAGGAATGGAGTTAGCTGTTAACTATGTCTGAAACTCGGCGAAACTGAAGGGTAAACGCAACGTAACACGCCAGCCCTGTCATCATACTACTCATCGCCAGGGTGGTAAGCTGTCATGAGGAGTAAACAAACAATTCTGACACTATCATCACACTAAAAGCTGCACAAACCAGATTCTCCATGGCTCTATCACAGGAAGAGACGAGTATATTCCAGAAAGCTAAGAGCATTAAGTATGAACGAGGGCGCTGTAAGGGAAATGGAAATCCTCAAATTTGTTGTGAGACACAGAATTACGTAACATAAAAGTCTGAAACTGGTATGGGGTTCATTGTGGTGGGGGTCCTGCTCCTTGGTTCAGCTCTCTGCTCCGGCTCTGGATCTGGTTGCCCCGTACTCTATATGACTATGAAACGTTGTGTTATTTTACTAGGCGTAGTTTTACGTCAATTTAATATCTTCCAGCTTTTCAATGAATAGAATTTGACACACTCATCAACAACAGACAAAATCATGCTAGAGCGCAATGATCGCGGTACTAGATTTCAAGTTTATATCAGCTTACAAATTAGCACATTAAATTAGTGACGGTTTTTTGTATCCTTTTGTAGCTATTTTGAAAGAAAATAAATTGTGTTAAAGTAATAATTCTGTATTATTGCAGTGCTCATGTAAACTTTTGGCATGGCTTTAATTTTGTTGTCTGCTATTTAGCATAGTTTGAATAACACCTGATAATTTTCTTACAATAAAATTGCTTTCCTTAGTCCGATTATGGGTATAACCAATGTCATACTTACATCACAATCCTTATATACCTAGCATGTCACAATTGCTTTACATAATTGGTGTTTGACCACCTCTGCCTTAGCCAATCGATGCCAGTCGGTTTACAGCTGACAGTTACATATCAACACTGCGCGTAGTCAGTGTACGCGGTGCAACTTTTCTTCCCGTGTTCATAGTGCGCTCCGTTTCTTTGCTCTAAGATCAGAAACAAACGTGGCAATAAGTCAATGCCTTAAGGCGATAGTTCTGAGTAAACATAACTAGATAAGTAGCGTTTGTGTACCGATGATAACGTGATCAGAATGGCGCGCTGTAAAGCATTTTATATTTAGGACTGTTTGAAAGTGAGGGGGAATATCTTCCACTCACACATAGGCCTAGTATAATCCATTTTTAAGATTAATTTAAAGGATTCCTCTTAGTCAAAAAAATGAAACTTGCTACATATACACCTCCTGCAATCCGCATTCATTCTGATACTATTTATTACAAACAATAAGAATTACCACAGTTGCTTTTAATTTAATGTTTAAAAATGATACATGAGTATATCATACTATTCATTATTGGTTGTTTTCACTAAAACAGAATTATATTAATAGAAACAGTACTATTTTAATTAGCAAGGTTGTATTGCTGAACACGTTTTCCTCCGAGCTTGAAACAACAACATGGCTGGAAATTTCTACACATTATCGGGTAGGGGAAGACCACATTGAATTTATCGCCAGAAGTCAGTAGACCTTTAGAATCAAGTTAATTAAATATAGGTACTGGATTATTTTATTTGCTTATTTTGAAATTAAATGTTTTCTTCTTTATAAGCTATAGTTTCTCAATATGAAATGTCATTTTCGGCTGTGAATGAAAACTAAAAGTAAAACATATGCAATTCAAAATACTTTCCTGTGATTTCTAAAGCATTTCAACAAAACTAATTCATACTCCACTCGCAGACTGATATAAGAATTGTATTTATTATCGCGGCATGGAATGCAAGGTGCAATTTGAATATTAGGAGAACAAGTGCAGTTTAATTCACGTATCAACTATCATCATTATGATTTTCTCGTTAAATCTCAAATAGTTCATGTTCTTTTTCTTGTGTATTTCAACAAGTTCGCTCATTCCATCGTCAGCATTCGTCAGTATCCATCATCGGATTTTCTTCACATAGCATTAAGCGCCATGGAATCTGTGATCTACAATATGAGTGCTCAATATTTGGCTCACTACTGAATAAAGATGTTCTTGAACTCTTTGAAAATAAGTTTGGTTTTTCTAATTCACCTGCGAATTCAGTAAGTTTTGGAAGAAAATGCATATCTGGATAAATTCTTTTCCACTATTAGTAGATATTGGTAATAGTTAAACATCATAAAAGGTTAATACTACGTATAAAAATATTATCGGTTACCTTGTTTATGAATTATGGATTTATTATGTCATACTTACATCACGATCCTTATATACCTAGCATGTCACAGATGCTTTACATAATTGGTGTTTGACCACCTCTGCCTTAGCCAATCGATGCCAGTTACATATCAACACTGCGCGTAGTCAGTGTACGCGTGCAACATTTCTTCCCGTATTCATAGTGCGCTCCGTTTCTTTGCTCTAAGATCAGAAACAAACGTGGCAATAAGTCAATGCCATTAAGGCGATAGTTCTGAGTAAACATAACTAGATAAGTAGCGTTTGTGTACCGATGATAACGTGATCAGAATGGCGCTGTGTAAAGCATTTTATATTTAGGACTGTTTGAAAGTGAGGGGGAATTTCTTCCACTCACTTTTATAGGGATTTAGAATTTTTCTCTCTATTTACACTACGTCTCTTTAATTACGTGGACATTTCGTGACGGATCTGTTAAAAGACACCTTGTAATCGGTGTGTGGCGGACAGTTAGCCTTCTAGATTTCAACCCTGTGCCATACCAACTTCCTTCTTCCCGTATCCACAGAGGCCTTAGTACTAGGCAACTGTACCTCTGCTTCTATGACCTGCAGACGATAGCTTCGACACTGTCCACAGATACCTCAATGTTAGTCAACTGTATCTCTGTTCCTACACGTGCCGGGCAGATGGCATTTGGGTGCCGTCCAGTCTACCCGCTTCCATTAACTGTGGATAGATGACACGCATTCGCTATTACCAACTATTTTTAATTTTACTATTATTTTAGACTCAAGATGGAACTTTGGGACGTGGTATTAAATATCCAATCCGGTATTTACCTTGGTGACAAGGGGAAACCACGCAAAACTACATTCAGATTGGTTAGCCCACGAATTTGAACCTGGGACATCCCGAATGCGGGCCACAGACGTTACCGCCTAAGCCATCCCTCTCGGTGTTTGAATTTCTTCAGGAGACTAAATTGACTCCTTTCATTCTTACTAAAAGACATGCTAAGCTTTTATTATAGTTTGAAGATTAGAAATTCTAAAGTGAATGAATATCATCTGTCCATATTTTTGGATGTTGCTGTCCTTAGGAGCTATCAAGATGTGTGTCTGATTTCTAGTTTTAGACTCAAATAATTATTTAATTTAGCCTCAAATGAATTGTCCCGAAAGGAATAAGAATATTAACAAAATGTAGTTTTCAGGACAGAGCTACTGCATTTTGGTCGCTAATGATTCCAAGTTATAGAAAGGTATTGCTTATTAATGTTCTTCACTTTCATAAGACAGTAGATTTGATCTTAAGTCATTTGTTCTTCTTAAGGCAGTATATGAGAGATCACTGACCACAACTGCATTTGGTGTATTTGAGTACACCAAGTGCAACTTAGATTCACATCCCTTAGAAAGGCAAATGTACTACGACATGTAAAACTGCGAGACACTAAGTATCCCAAAGAAAATCAGTCCTTTTATTTTCACAAACCTAAAATGCAAGAAGTTTAAAAGATTAAAAAAGTAAATTTCAAATGTAATGTAACACTTACCCCAGAAGACAGGAGATTATATTTGTTGAACGATTCATAATGAAGAGTAATTTTATCATTAGAAAAATCTGTGTGTGTGTGAGTTTAATTTTATTTTTCTTAAGCATTGCATTTAGATAACCAAAATAGAACAAAAATACCTACATTATACAACCATTATCATTTAGTTTTGTATACTTACCACTTATTCAAATGATTGACAACATTCCCTAGTTCAATAGTTTCTGTAGTTATATAGTTTTCTGCACCAAGAACCCACATAAAATACATTACTCCTTCTTCCAACATTTCAAAATATTCAGTTTGATATCTATTAATAATTAAATCACAAAGAATGAAGTTAGTTTCATCCCCTTTTACGGAATAGGAAGAAAACCAAATTAATGTTGGTAAAAGAAAATAACCATACATTTTAGCATTAAATTCTGTCACCAAATTCTATTAACATTGTAGTGAAGTTAGCTGAGTGTGAATTTCACATTTTAATCTGCTTTAACCAAGGATATGAATATTAAGAAGTATCAGAAGATCCAAAATTAATAAATATTAAAATAGCTAAGGCATATAATACCGTATCATACCATGCATCATGTATTACGGCTAGAATTCAACTAATAAAATCACAATTGGAAGGAAGATAAATGTGTATAAACCATACATGACTTGTTAATGATATCTGAAGAAAATTATAAGCCGATAGACATAACGTATCCTGCAGAAAGAATGGACATACAAGAAGCTCTCAATAAAGATTATTAAATAGAAGTATATACCAATGGTAGCAAAATTAGCAGAAAACTTGGCGCAGCAGAAGTAACCATGAGAAACAAATCAGTAGTCCATGTACTAAAATATAAGGTCAATGATAGGTGTTTAAATAATGAACGTGAACAATGACGATATTACAAGCATTGAAGAACATAGCTGAAATAGAAAACAATAACTGCTGAATGTAAAATGGCTGTTTACACTGAGAGTAGAGTTACCCTCGATCTATTGAGAAACAATGATAAGCGCGGATATATAATAGAAGAGATTAGGCGGGAAGTTAAACAACCCATAAGTCAAGAATGGATTATTCATTTTCAATGTTGGCATGCATGGAAATGAACTGGCAGACCAACTTGCCGAAGAAGCAACTGAAGGAACAAATGCAACAATAATTTACAACAAAAGCCCAAATTACATTAATAGCGGAAGAAAGGCATTGAAAAGCGGCAACAAGAATGGTGATAGTCAACTAAGGGAGTATTAACCAATAAGTTCTTACCATTAGTCCAAGACATATTGAAGATAAACGTCGCTATAACAACAAATCTAACTGCCATAGTAACTGGACACTGAAAAACTAGGAGTCATTACAACAGATTCAAAATTGTTATAATCAAGGATTCCTGTGTAATAGTGGATACCAAATAATGAATAACCTCCTATGGATATGCCCAAAGTTCAGCCAGCAAGGTAGAACTTTCAAATTGAATTCCAGATGCGGCGGAAACTGACCAATAAATTACAATGATATAATTAAGAAATATTAAAAGCCATTTGTGCGCTTTGTCAACAGTATAAACCTTCGTCAGCTATAAGACTACAGCTAGACTTTAAAAAACTAACATGAGTATGTGTAGTTAAATATTACAATTTAGAAACTACCTACTTATAACATTATTGTTAAAAATGTTATATATAAATCATATAATGTTATATAGTGTAATGAAACATGATGTTGAAACAAATGTAAAAAATCTGATTTTGCCTTATGTTTAATATTTGATTTATTAGCGTTTATCCAGAGTCCGATCAATTGTTCCTTTCACATTGGCTGTATGCGGACCACGTTTGCAAAAATCGATCAGATTTTAACTCAAACCACAAATCTGTGGTTTTCAGGTAGATCATCGAAAGGACAACAAAGATTCCTGGTTCCGGCCGTGCCATTGAGTTTATCAAATCTGCTTACCTACATAACCCCTTCAAGTTTTCATTTGTGGATAAAGCCATTATCCTATATGCTCCTGTAAGTATACATTGACTTTTTCTTAAACTAGTGGATTTAGGAACGAACGATAAACTGTTTCCTCAGAGGGATTTTCTCTTCAGATAGAAGTATCATGAACCTGACACACTTAGCGATACATGTATATCCCAGTTCTTTCTCACTCATCTTTTTCACCTGTGTAACCAATTTGTTACTCTCAAAGATTCAATCTTCTCCTCCTGTCTTCCATTTCTTTACTTTGCACCCCATTCCTTATCCTCGTCCTTATCCCTAGGAACACCTCTTTTTTCCATCTTTCTTTCCCTTCTCTCAAAGCTTTGGTTCATCTGCCCCCTTCTTGCTACTGTTTTCTCGTTTATTCAATCCATTCCCATCGATTGAATCCCATTCTCCAGCACACCCCGTCTTCTGACACCCCCACGTCTCCCATTACCCTGGTTCTTTTCTTCCCTTCTGCACCACTTACTCTTTTTCCTTTGTACTTGGTCCATTCTACTCTCCAAGAAACTCGTTCCGATTCTTCTTCTCTTTGTTCGTCAGCTGAATGAAGAAGTAACTGTCACGTAGAAAATGGAGTATCTTATACTTTTTTGTCTCCTTAAATGTGTTTTTGTTTATTTGGATCCTTTCGATATTTGTATGATTGAAGGATGCAATAATACAGTAACCGTTTTTCACCGAGAATGACGAAGCTATAGGGATTCACAGAGTAGAGGAAAAAGCAGCCTAAGAGTCCTATCTGGAAGACAGGCGATTATTCTTTCTTTTGTTTTCAGTGCTGCTACTTACCAACTCACTGATTTTAAGCAGACTTTTAAGACCAAATCGGACACGTTTTATAGTCTTTAAATTCTTATGAAGGAAAAGTAATTCTAGGGATATAACAATTACCTTAAAAATAACCTGATTGTCATTCCTCAGTAACACTAGTTTTAAAATCTGCCCTATGACTGAGCATGGTATCTAAGACTGCGTCTATTGTTTTGCATTTGGGATTATGGATTTAATTTCGTATGCTGGCCAAACCTACTCTATAGAGATAAACTGTTTTGTATTATTTTACTTTATTTATTGTTTCTTGTTTGTGTGAGTACCCCAATTGACCAATATCAAAACCAGAATAAACAAGGTGAAAAAAAAAGAAATAGAAACAAACTGAATGGCAGAGGAAGGCATATACGTTAAAGTCAAATAGTTATTAAGAGGTTAAATGAGGTTACACTGAGGAGGATTTCCCCATCTCCATCGGGGCATTTTATAGCCTCCGAAAGAGAAGTATGAACGGTAGGAGATGCCCGGGGGCTTTGCAGCTGGGATAGGTGACGGATTTCCTAACCTTTGAAAAGCAGGCAAGAATTTTCCCCTTCACCCCTGTGCATCCAGGAAGACGAGATGCCCAAGCGACCCCGATAAGAACCATTGTTGTCCCAGAAAAAGTTTAGTTGGGTAACGTTTTCACAGCTGTTACATGCATCAGTACGCGAATCACACCAGTTTCACTCCAGTACTTGAAAAGGATAAACGACAGGAAGGGTAAGAAAGCGAAAATTGTGTAAATTCTATCCCGGTGTTCGTCGTCATAGAGCTGGGAAAACCATTTTAAAATCCTTAACATTGTTGGCCGGCCCCAGGAATTGAACCCGAGACCTTCCAAATAAGAGTTATCCCGCTTGATAATGCGTTATTTAATTAGATGATAAAGAAAAGCAAGCACTCAATAAAGTTACCTGTTGACATCACACTAATCCATAGGATAGGAATTCTACTACTCCAAAAATTCACCTTTCAATGAATTCAATAATAGTTAAAAGAGAGGTCACAAGTAAGCTGCTATTCAATTAAGACTATTTGTCTGCAATTACTATATGGCAAAAGGGCCAGTACATTCACCTTGAAGACACAGTGTTTCCTTGCTTGTCATTTGTGTATTATAAACTGTGTAACTTCATTGACCGAGCTAGGTGGCGTCACGATAACGTGTGTAACTCGCATTCGGGATATCACTGGCCGAAGGTTTTTTCGCGGTTTTCCTCGGTCGCCAGGCGAATGTAGGGTTGGATAATTTGATCCGCAAATTTTCCTATCATCTCTTTCATCGCTACATTCCATTCCATTTCCTTCTTCACCGCCACATCAGGCTTTGGGATGATCACCCATCCTAGATATGATATGATCCAGAGTGTGCTTAGTTCTCAACAGGTTACTGACTTAAGGGATTGGCTTGTAAGGCCTTATGGGTGAAAGTCCTAAAAAGAGGAGGGTAATTCGTTGAAGAAGAAGAAAAAGAAACTGTAGCGTGCATTTAATTACTACTCGCATCGTGATGAAAAAACAGCCATTGCATCTAAAGAGATTATACTTAAACTGAAACGCGCTTCTTAAAATTGTCAGGGTAATAAGCATTGCCTCTTTTGTATATACTTTCTTGTATGTTTGCTTGATTTACCAAGTGATGCCGATGGTATAGGAAGACTTATCACCAAATAAGGCCATCTGCCTTTGGGGTATCAAAGAACTTAGGGAAACCGTTTGCGACATGACGTTGCCATTATAGTGAAGTTAATAGGTTAAAAATCTGATGTGTTACATTCACATGACTTTCTCTACCCTCTATATTTTATTACTGGGTGTACTAATTATTCCCAAACGTTTATCTTTCCATATACTTCATTTTAATCCAGACAAACGTTTCCGGAAATAACTGTATTACACATTTCGTTATAGATAACAGCGATAGTCAAATGTTTTAGAACTGGACGTTACACGCTGGCCTTTTTTTTTAAATACAAATCCAAATATTTTAGCTCACCCGATGCCCTACACCCTTCCACTGATAAAGCAACGCTGTTTATTTTAAGTTCCCTTGTTTTACCCAGTTTATACTGTGTTAGTTACCACTTATCACCGCAATTACACAACACATAGACACACACAAACACCCATGCCCATGGCGGGGCTCGAACCCGCGGCCCTCAGCTTACCTTAAAACACTTCCCATAACATCGCAAGAAACAACTGAAAATTGACAGGATTTGATGAATGGCTAAGTATTCGACAATTCTAACGATAAATAACAGATATCTCGAAAATGGTTGATGCCACAAAAACTTTATTTCAAATAAATTGTGTGTTTTAAAGAGATCTACATTTCTTGTGTAGTATATCGCTTAATGTTTACCAGTTATATAGGTTTATACAAAATTCCTTTCGAATTAAGAGGACTTTAGAAGCTATTCCCAGAAAATTCAAGATATACATTTTTTTTCTTCTTGTAAATATATTAAGTGCATTGTATTTTAAACAAAATCGTTAGATTCATTTTTTTAGAAAATCAAAGATTTCGAAAAATCTATATGTAAAGAGCAATTTTGTGTCACAACTTTGTAAGGCACTGAACCTAAATACCAAGTTTGGTATTTATCCGACACACACACACACACAGACAGTCAAACACACACACACACACACATGGACCTTTTTCTAAAAATCTTTTTTTATTCAGGGGCTCGAAACATATATTTACGGTGAAATATAGTTTTGGATGGAATGCAATACCGTTTCTACCTACTATATACGTGTTAGAGAAAGTAAAAAAGAATAGAATTAAAACAAACCCCTCCCAAAAAACGTAAAAATTACTTTCACCATAATTTATGGTATAGCTTATAGTTAAACGCTGAATTTACAACTTAAATGAGAACTTATTTTAGAAACATAATTTCCTTACAGATTTGTGAATCCACTACAAATACTTGTATGCAGAAAGAATTTTTATTCCCAACGGATCATAACTGTTTATTGCTTCATAAAGATGTATTCAGTGTATATGCCTGGTTCGGTATATATGTTTCATTCTGTCATGGGTCTGAGATAAGATTCGGAAAATAGGATTTAAATAGCAAACAAAAATTTGTGAGTAAGAAATAAGTTTATTGCAATTCAATGTAAACAAAAAGAGTAAGTTGTCTCATTCGACGCAGTTAAGTGGCCCAGGCGAGGATGAAGAATCTTGAATAGTCTCGTTAGAATAGATTATCTACATACTTCAGTGCTTTGGTTTGATACTCTGTGATCATTTATAAAGCTGTATAAAATTTCATTGTACTCATAATATATTTTTAGACAACATGGCCTAAAAGTAGAACTTCTAACACAGTGCACGCGAGCTAAAAGCCTTAGATTATCGCACTATTGCGATAACCTTCAGTGCGACCAACTTTTGTTTCAAGTCCAATTACATGGCAATTACCGTTTATATTGACACGTGTTTAATAACTCAACATGGTTTGATTGGGTTTATTTTTCATTGTGTCTTTTTACATGATTAATTTCTCATCGCGTTCGCATTATCTGCTCATAATACAAATGTCATACTTCAATTTATAGAATTCATTGTAGAGTTAACCTATACATTATAATGGCAGCTTTCTTTGATCTAAAACATTAAGATTAAATGTCGGAAATTACAAATTCAGAAAAAACTGAAATGAAACTGAAATTGCAGAAGCAGCAGAAAGAATAACACTAGAAGTACTTACCCAACAAATCCAGAAAGCAATATGGTAGGTATAGCACATAATCGCTCCATTGCCTACGGCCTTCGTTTCGCAAACATTCTTACTCGCAAAATAAAACCCTAATTTTACCCCTTATATCATAATTTACTATTTCATCCTGGCTGAGGAAGATTCTTGATTAGTCCCGTTAGAATAGATCACCTAAATACTTCAATACCTTGGTTTGATACTCTGTGATCATTTATAAAGCTGTTAAAATTTCATTGTACTTCGTAACATATTTAAATAAAGTTAACTAATATTTTACTTATAATTTTACTTGTCTACTTTACCATTCACATGTTTAATAAGAAAAAAGATACAGTGATTTTCCCTGTGTTAAAAACTTCTCAGGTATTTCAATACGCAATGACTTGTGCTTTAAAACCGAATGGAAACAGTAACCATGAGCGTATATTTTTATGTTAACAAGTGACTAGATAAAATAAGGCATTAATCAAGAGAAATTATCGAAGGCCCTAGCCTTTAGTTCCCGAGATCACAGGTTCAAACCCGGAGGAGGTCGATGGATTTTTATCGGGGGTAAAAATCCTTAGCATGGCTTCCTTCGGAAGGGAAGTAAAGTCAGTGGCCCCTTGACATTTACGGCATGTAAAAGAACCTCAAGCCTGATAAGGCGGCCTCTGAGCAAAATTTTTGGTCTTCTACGCCCAATATAAAATGGAACGCTAAGAACAATCGCATTTAAAGATTTAATTTAAATTGAAGTCAACTAATGTAGGATGGACATGGACGAGAAAGAACACTACAGTGTCAACTGAAACTGCCGGGCACCTACATTGGTAAAATGTTGTAAGCAAATGCACATACATCTTGTTCCTGAATTCCCATCACTTCTTGAAATTATATCTCGTAATTGTGCACCGTATGCAGATAACATTTGTTGTGTGTTTTAGATGTGATACAAATTTTAATTGGTTAGGAGCTGTGGTTCTATGCATGCATATACGCTTAAAGTCCAGTATGTATTACAAATATAAAACTCTGCAGACGGAAGTGCGATTTGAGCTCTGAACCTTCGTTACAAACTCGCCGTTCTAATTAAGCGTACGCAAAGCACAGCTACATATATGTAGCTCAAAGCAGCTGCCTGATTCATTGCATAGTAACATTAATCATATACTGTAACGTATTTCGGAATATTACATTAGCATTGATATTACAGGATGATTCGTTTGAGATGTCAAAAAAGCAAAATGTTATATATAAGAGGTTAATGCACACATCTCTAAGAGGTTTGCTGTAATATACACACCAAGTGCGCTGTTGTGACATGACCACCATTTTGTCTCCTATACACGATAGTGCTGTCATGCCACGCGGATGAAGTCTGAAACATTACACATTGTTAACTTCCATCCTTTCCGCTTATAATACAGGAAGCTTCTCAGAGATGTGTGCTTTAACCTCTTAAATGTAACGTTTTACTTTTCTGACATCTCAAACGGATCTCCCTGTATAAGCATTAAAATACTATACGAAGAATACAGTTAATACTAATGCACACACACCCATTGTATATCGGTTTGATGTAACAATCAAAGCTAAATGTTAATAATAATAATAATAATAATAATAATAATAATAATAATAATAATAATAATAATAATAATAATAATAATAATAATAATAATAATAATAATAGCCCCGTGGCGCTACAATCCATGAAAGGCCTTGACCTGACAACCCGACTATCAGTTTCACGCCCACGTACACACGGTAGAGGTGGGCGATTATCCAACCGATACAGGGAGGTAATGTGGCCGGCATCACGGATCCTCCAGCCAGAATGTTGGCCTCCGTGGTCGAGAACTCTGGCTATCGCAGCTCCTCACTGCCTCACGATACTGATTGGGTACCGGTCTTATACCCGGATCTCAGTGTTAACAACTGTTGTGGAATTCCACCATGCTAGTGAAATTGATGCCTTCGAGAGAGACATTGTGGCAAAAAAGAAAAAATGAGAAAATGTAGAGAATTTTGTCCATTTTAATTTTAAAAAGTAAATGTATGATTATTACTGAAATAAACATGTAAAAAGTTTTGATTATATTTACAAGATTAATTTAGTCATTTTAAGTATTACCAGTTACATAATAATGAGTGGTAAAGGCTACTCTGCCCTAAGAAAAGAAATGTATTATCGCAGACAATTGTAGAAAGATGAGAAGAAAGTGAGAAAACAGTTCTTTTCGGATAAGTCATTGAAAGAAGATATTTTTTTCGAAATGGTTACAACCAGTTAAACAAGACAGTGTAAAAACAAAAGGCAGAGCATATAATGCTGTTTTGGGGGGGGGGGGAAGAAGTGATCTTTTGAACAGCTGTGAAAGCCAGAAACATATGAAGAATCTAAAAGCTACTGGCAGCACAAGTAAATTAATTTATTTTCATTTTACGAAGATATGCACAATGACTGAATTCATTTTAACTTAATTATTCACCTAATAAAAAGATAAATTATCGCACTAAAATATGCCTAAATTACCAACACATGGTCTATAATAATTTGTTCTATGACTTATAGTACATATATCATGTAGTGTTTTTGTAGCGGAATTTTGTTCGACCTGTAGAAACATTCAATGTTATTTGGTTGACAACACTGCTGGGACTTACAATCCGCACCCCCATGAACCCGGGCCCAATCCGCAGCCGGGAACCACTGCTCCACGCTCAAGCCTACAGCACCATAGCGCAGAACTAAATGTTAGGTAGTAGGTACACCAAATACACATGCCTCGTACGCAGTGACAGTGTTAGCAATACCACTACGCCCTTAAATAAAACAACTGAAACAGAAGTAAGAAGCCCTACGTAATGTAATGATAAAACGGTAGATATATTTTATATCCCTAATGTCATTTGGGTTACCTATTGGAACAAAGTGGACGGCGATTCGGGCATACTTGTACAGATAAGTAAAGGTATATTTCCATCTTCATAAATAAGATATGTGTTAGCATGAAGGGTTTTAAGTTCAAACTATAATGTCCAGCAAAGCGATAAAATACAACTAATTATTATTTTAGTTTCCAAGTACATGAAGTATAACTAAATTACCACAGTACTCATCTGAAGATTTGTCATGTTCGGTTTTCCAGCTTCTGTAGCCCTCGTCTTGTTTAAGGTTTCCTTGTGTAGTTATGGGGCTCGAAGTGAAACCACGCCGGCTCGCTATCGATGTATTCTATGAGCGTTTATGTTAACTTGCATTTATAACTCGATTATTTTTCTTTTTCACTCTTGCTCGTTAGCTGACTGAATCGTAAAGACTCCTATGAACTGAACTCTTTGCTCCGTACCTCCTTTATACAGGGTGGACCATTTAAGTTAAGACTGCACAATATCTCCAAAACTAAGCGTTGTAGAAAGAAATATCTTTAATACAAGTAAATGGGGAAAGTAAATATCATTAGTCGTGTTTTATTTGGAGGATGTTGTGATGCTCATTTTAGGATCAATTTAATTTTTTTAAATGGAAACCTACCTTTTTATGTCGTTTTCTCATTCTTCATAAAAGACTAAACAACGTTTGTATAAAGCACTTTGCAATTGTTCTTACACCAACGTAAATAACAACGAAAACTCTGAATGGCTGTGTACGAAGAGCCCAATGAATGGTTGAATCGTCCATAGGTGGTCATTTGAGGGCTAAGTTAATTTTCGTAATTGGGAACCAACATTCTTTTATTTTTCCCCTGTCCTTATTACAAAATAAACAGCTTTTTATAAACTATTTTCTAATTAGAAAACAACACATAAAATGTAGGTTCCCATTTGAACAAATTAAATTGACCCTAAAATGACCATCATAACGTCCTGCAAACAAAAACACGACTAATGGCATTTACTTCCCCCATAATATCAAGCAACTTTTATTAAAGACATTTCTTTCTACAACGCTTGGTTTTGAAGATATTGTACACTCTCAACTTAAATGGTCCACCATGTACATTGGTCAGTTCTTATGTAAACATTGAGGATCCAATTTGTGTGCTGAAAGGCTTTTTAGCTTCTGATGGCATCCTTTGTGCTATGCCGCCAGCTAAGCGTCCCTCAACTGTACAATTAGTCGCGGCAGAATGGGTTAGACTTGAAAAATCTTGTCTATGAGTAGTCTAAGTGAAGATGTTATTATCAAAGAAGAGAAAAGAATACCCTAAAAATTAACAATAATCTTAAATTCTAACAGTGGCTTACAATTTTAGTTGAAGCACATTCATTTGAGTTTTCAAAACTGATTTGCAGAACTATTATCAAAGAAAAAACTATTCAACTCTTGAACTATTCATAGCCGAAGATTCCTATTTTTGCTTTCATTTCATAGTAATCTATTTTATGTCTGTTGGAGTCATTTTACTGAGAAATGTCATCTATAGTAGTGTGTTAGACTCCTGTTAGAACGCACACGTACATTATATTATAAACAGCTTGTACGATAACATCCTATATCGCTATGAAATTCTGGATAAGTTGGTTTCCTGGAATCAGGTCCCATGTTGCTGCTACATCATTTTGAGAATGGGTGACAAGCTGATCAAACTTAAGAGTTCATGCAGCTACCCGTGTCATAAAATAATGTGCAACAGATCAAGAGAAGCCACGAAGTACATAATTATATTCTCTCCAAGGAATAATCCATATGGTTCACTCATTGCTCACAAATAAAACAGTGGGCCTAGAGCTAAGGGGATAATGAGAGTTGCTAAAGTGCGAGTTTCCCTTGAACCTGATGAAGTATCAATATTTATTCTGATTTTTTGGTCACCCTGAAGTTTAACTCTAATTCGTATACTGCTGTTCTATAATATGATCTTTGCTTTATCTTTCATATTATTATTATTATTATTATTATTATTATTATTATTATTATTATTATTATTATTATTAGTGATGGGACAATACCACTATTTCCCGATACTCGATACTGATACTGATTTTTGAGCACCGATACTCGATACCCGAAACTCGTTTTATAAATAGCTGTAAAACTGAAAAAGGAAATAAATTATGTTCTGACTAGTAGTTTTCTACGTATAAACGCATGAAACAAATTTTGTATTTTATGCTAATTCCGAAATTGTTCCTGTTTGCCATTCTCCAATTGACAGCAATTTAATATCTTGACGTTGCCACAGATTATATATCCCATATTGTTAATCAAGTTTACTAATAATATAATTATTATTTTATAATATCAATAATAATAATAATAATAATTCCTTTGCTTCAATTTTTATTTAACTATATTTTTGCTGAAAACTTTCTTTTAAAGGATGTTTGATCCACATTATGGAAATTAGTCATGCATTATACCTACCTGTAAGTACGCTTGTGACTGGAGTTTGACTTGTATAAATACAAAGTAACAGATGGAAGGAAGGCACAAATATTTCCATGCGCTGTTTTATCTCACGTCTTAAGTTCTGATTTCTTTTGAGGCAGTATTTTTAACACTTAAATAATTTCAGTCTCATTATATAATAAGTAAATTCAATAACAGCCCGTCTTAAAGCAATATGTGTGTGTAATAATTTGTAAAATGTATGTAACAGTCATTGTATATGTTTATATTATTGTATACATGTTCAATAATGTTATGTGAATGTATTACGTAATTTAATAATGTAGGAGCTGTGAGAATAATAGGTTAAAAGTTGCTAACAATGAGGTAACCTTGAGGCAATAATGAATTTGAAAAGTTTAATAATGCAACAATAATGGAAATTTTGAGACAGTTTATAAAATATTCATTCTTCATTCATTATCTGTTTACCCTCCTCTTATGTAGGACTTACACCCCCCAGGACTTACAGGCGGGTGCCTGGGGTCAGAGGCCCGTCGAGGAGCAGACACTCATGGATCAGACAGAACAGCCAGGATGGGGGATCAGCTCGATGCCTGGTATGGGATGAAGGAAGTAGATGAAACGAAATGTTGGTGAAATGGATGAAAGGAAAGGTGATGATGGAGCAGTTGGTGGAATGAATGGCGGGGGAAACCGGAGAACCCGGAGAAAACCCGCCCAGACGCCGCTTCGTCCACCACAAATCCCACATGCAGGTCCCTGGGATTGAACCCGGGCCGCCTCGGTGGAAGGCGAGCGGTCTAACCACTCGGCCACGGCGCCGCCCAGTTTATAAAATAGCCAATCAATAACCAGAAAAAATCTTTCGTTAAATAAAAGTATTCTATTGGATTAGAAATAGCCAATCAGAGACTTGAAATACAAAAATTTACAAATTTAGGCGGTAGAAATCAAGTCAGTTGCTTGTAGACAGCGCTCATAACTGGACATGTTGCTTGCAGACAGTGTCCCTAACCGGACGCGAAATGCGTCCTCGAGAAGTTTAATACGTATTCAGTGTTTAAAAAAGTGCAAGTATTTAATAAAAGAATCTTACAGCTCTCTATATCAGTGAAGTGTTATTTAAATCGTGTCAAGAATTAATACAAAAGAGTGAATTAAAAATTATAATCTGTGTAAGCCTACAACACAATCCAACAACTTCAAATTCGCTCCCAAGCTTGGTGCTAAAAATAATGTAATAAATAACAACGTAAATACAACAAAACTTCAAATTGGCTTTCCATATGTAACAATACAGCTACATTTTCACTTTTTCTGCTGAATTTACAGATTTTGGTCCCTGGAGAGGTAAATGTAATGGCTGACAGAGTCACCAAACCAAGCTATTGCAGAAACGTGATTTAGTGCATCAGCTAAATCAGTTTCGTTCGCAACTCAGTTAACGCTGCATGTCACATGAGTGCCTTTACTCCTTCCCCCATTGTTTTGCATGTTTTTATTTAGACACAAGGATCTATGAAATGTTGCATTGATTCACCCACAGGAAACATAATCAAGGTCTATCAAGAACTATAGTCCAGCAACACTTTGAGGACACGTGCGAGGCAATAACATGAAGTCTCGACTCCTTTCATTTCTTATCTAGTATAAGTTAAGCGCAACAACTACCAATGATGCAATACTTAAAAATATAAAGGTATTGAAAAGGCTTCAAAGGTTTATCTCAAAGTATTAAACATACTTCGATACCACCGAGTATCGAGCTATTGACAGTATCGAGGTTCCATCCCTTATTATCATTATTATTATTATTATTATTATTATTATTATTATTATTATTATTATTATTAAAACTGCAAGGTACTTCAAAGATTAACTTGTACGTTAGTGCGTATTATTTCATCCCAGAAATTAGCAATAATGTAATGTTAATGGTTTGATTTCTGCACACTAATTGTTCTCGTTGAATCTGAAATCATTCAAAAATAGGAAAGGTCCTAAATCAGTTAAATTAATTCTTGAATTGGAAAAACCATACTTGAGAGAAACAAAGCCTTCTTCAACTTCTTTCAATCCTGGCCTGGATTAAACCTTCCGAGTTAATGTTATACACACCTGGTGCGAAATAATACTTATCCAAACGTTGAGCTTGAACTGTTTGAATATGCTGGAATGATTTAGATGTTTGGACCTAATCAATTTATTGTCGTAAAGGAAAATTGTACCTGTAGAATGAGGAAAAAAAACAATCTCAGTTTTTAAGACAGGAGATAAAAATTAATGTATCGACTATCGTGGGATGTAAGGTATAAAATATATGCCAAAATAATGAACAATAAAGTTAAAAAGATAACAAGTAAGTACTTTATTATAGGTGAAACAACGTGGATTTGGGAAGGGGAGATCCTCCACAGATAGTACGAGGAACACATGTCGTTCGACGCTAAGAACAGGGCCCAACAAGAGTGTCGCGTTGTCAGAATAGATCTCATCTCCAGGGCTTCCTACAGAGACAGCTCTACTACGGTACAGATAAGAGATGAACCATGGTGCCAGAGTGAAATGGTGCGCCAACTGGAGATGTACTCCAAAGTTGAGGTACGCGGGACAGTGCGGTTTTTGTGCGCAAAACTTGTACATTGTATGAAGATTCACTGTGAAATTCAGACGGTATATTGACCAACTGCAATATCGCATCAACAATCCCTACAATTTGAACAAGGCCGCAGACACGTGGGTGATGCTAGTCGGGAAGAAAAGTCATCAAATCGACTGCGGACACTCCAGAAAATCGATGAGATGATTATGCTCATGTTTTTGTAGGTTCTAATAACCTTCTTAACCGATCAGTTTTTGTAAATGTTTTTGCTATGCTCGTGATAATTTGGCCAAGAGGAGTTAACTGTCAGCTCAACTGCACTAAGTAAATATGCAGGTAGATGTTTTTGTTGCATCAGCGTTTACAACGCACCAGACCGCGAAATGTAAGGTTAACAAGGACCGAAAATATAACGCATCCAATTTTTTTATTAGCGAATTTTAAAATATTTGCACTTGCATACATTTTAATAAAATATATGTTCCCTTTTCGTTTGATAACTGCAGAAAATTGTTTCATTATAAATGTACTATAACCAAATTTTATTAGTTTATTTTAGGATATTTTGAGTCAATTTATTATATAAAATGTATTTAGTTTTTATTCTCATACCAGTAAAAGAAGTGTGCACAGTACACCTTTAGTAAACCCTTGTCAAGCTATCAAAATCAGAGTTGTTCCCTTACGTAACGGTATATTTTAACAATTGACAGTTCGTGTGTGGTGATGAACATGTAATATAAATATATCATAATCACTTCAAATAATTTGAAGTGGTTTAATGTTTTAATGAAAAAATTGATGACGTGTCAGAACTGCTAGTTTTAATTGCTTTTTAGGCCGACACGAAATATGAAGTCTTAACCGCCAAGAGCAAAAGTTTACAAAACTCTGCTTACCAGCTGCAAAGGTCCATTAGAACAACATGTGTGGTTTATGGATGATAATAAACAATTTCAATGGGAATCGAAGTTTCTCTGCCAGAAAGTAAGGACATTCATGCTTATGAAAAGTGGTGGTATGTAAAATGCCCGGCTAAATACCTACAATATGTCTGATATTTTACAGTTTTCTAGTTCTGTGAACATGCACATCAAGAAAACGTAATTCTACATGCTTGGGAGCTGTCCTTAGGGAGAACTGTTACGAATTAAACGTTACAGCACTGTTCGATCATTGTTAACTAAAGCACTTCTGAAAAGAGACCGAAAGTATATGATAAAGTTCACTGCTTATCAGATGAAGGAAGTAATAGGCAGATAGACATTATAGCCATCAACAAGACGAAATACGAAGCAGAGATAATCGACCCAACCATCAGCTTCGAACCTGGAGCGGATCAACCCCTAGAAGCTATCAACCAAGAAAAACAATTAATTTATGTGCCTATTTCATCAAAGAGTATTACATATAAATAAAAGTTCTGTAACAGGTCTCCTGTTTGGTTCACGTAGTATAATAAGTTTGTAAATTGAAGGGATAGATACAAAATCAGTTAAGGTATTCAATATTATATAGTACAATATATTATAAAAAATACATTTTTAGGAATCATGTATATGTACCAATAGCACATAATTTGTTGATTTATTGATTTTAATAGTCTCAATATGTAAAATAATTCTATTATTTTCTTTTTATATACCAATTTTAATCATGTTGCCTAATTGTAGTATGATTTTTTTCTGTATTAGCAAAGCTGTTTATGTTAATATTATTATATTTCATTATTCTATTATATATATATATATATATATTATTCTGTGTTATTTGGCAAACTCAAATTAAGTCAGATTACTAAATAAAAAATTAATACTATCCCAAGCACGAAAGATCTGACAGAATGGAAAAGGGTATACAATGTTAATTTGAGACCCCGTCTAGCTTTTTAGTTTAATAACGCCTGCTTAATGGTGTTCGTGCAAATATCTCTCTCTGTCTTCTCCATTTCAAATCGCGGAAACAGCTTCAAAATTAGAAACGTCTTAAACTTGTACTGCAGGCAGGCAGAAGGGGCGTGTTTCAATCAGCGAGGGGTAATCTTGTTCTAGGAGACGAGGGCGACGGTACTTTATCATCTCTCCCACGCTTCCTATTCCGCGGATGAACCACTCCTTCCCGCTAGAGGTCGTAACATTTCCTTGAGCACTCTACAACTTCCAATTTTATGTTTGCAAACCACCACTAGGAATCTTCAGCTAGGGACAGCCTTTCGCTAAAGCGGCTGAAATGCAGCAGTAAGCCACATTCTTATAAGAGCAGAAGCCTGATACACCCTGTCTATAAAATAATGTATGTTGTATTCTTTGGTGTTTTTAACCTTGAAGCAGTATTATGTGCTATTACCTCAACCACGATAAGAGATGAGGCTGTTAGCCAGAAATTTCTAATTGCTTTGCAACGAGAACCAAACATCAGCCGGCAGCACAACAAAACTCCTGCTTGTCTATCCTCAGCCCACTTTGCACTCATGGCAGTGATACCATTTGTTGTAATTCGGAGCAGCCAACCTTAAACACGGAAGAAAATACATGAGCAATTCCAAGCATGTACAAAGTAATGGGATGCCGAACAGAAGATAATAATAACTTCAAGATTCCCTGCGATATGACTTTACGGTACCGCATTCGGGAGATCCCGAGTTCGATTCCCATTAGACGGCCAATCTGACCATGGGTTTCCCTGGTTAGTAGGCAAATTCTGGGGTGGTGTACATAATAAACAAAATGCCCCATTTCCGATCCTTTAATTCCCTTATGTTTCAAGGTCGAAGGGTAGGCGAGTGAACGGCGGGCGAGACCTGTGGCGGTAGAATTTATTTTGTAGAACTGTCTGCCCTGGCGTTCGGTGTGGGACGGCCTTCAGAGAAATCTCTCCGTGGGAACAGGTAGGCAATCTGGATGTACTATCTGGTTCTCGCCAGCGTCCGAGTCTGCCTCCTTCCCCCCCCCCCCCGGATCTGGTTGCGCTGTGTCCTTCACATCTCTCCTTCGTCCCGGAGATTTTCATAAGCATAGGATTCATGTAGCTAGGTGCCAAAATCCTCCTCCACTTTCTGATAACCAACAATCAAACGCGTTAGAAATTTATAATTCCAAAATTATGAAACCCTCAAATTATCATCATTGTCTTAGTTTACAGAAGTTGTAAGTTCAGTTATTTCATAAATCAACAGAATAGTTTACTCGAAAAGAAAATAAAAGCGCTTGGAAACGACAGTATTTTATTATTTTAATATTGTTATCTTTATGGCACTTGTTAGTCCCATGTAGTTGACTCGATTGTAAATTAATTATCATATAAGTATATATACTTGGCTCGAGTGCTCAGGGTTATGCCTAGCGGTAATACTGAAATGCTTATAATGGACGAATTGGTTATTAAATCACGTATAAAACACAAACTAGCTCACTCACATTCACAAATCAGACTCTGGGCATACCGATAAACCTTCTTGTTTGAAGAAACATTTCTCGAGTGCACGTCGGAATCAAATCCGAATCCTCCCGCACAGCAATCGAGCTAAAGAACTATTCTAGTCTAAACCACAGAAAACACACCAGGCACCTAAAGTGTATTCGTGTATTACTCAGCGAAAGAAAAATGTGTACCGAATAACATCGCATTTTTAGCTCTTTTAATAGGTACAACCGGCAAGGTAGTCGAGGTCGTTAAGGTAGCGACTCCCCAACGGGAAGTCTGCGGTTCGAATCCTGTCAGGAGACCGTCTTCCCCAACTAAGGTTCTTCAGGTTTTCCTTAATGGTCTAGACGGCAAATACCAGGAACGTTTACTTCCCAAGTTTCCTTTCCCACTATCATTTCATGTACTATTAGATCTGCATCACCGCCTGTGGTACCGTATACAGTAAGAATGGCCATTAAACACGTCCCAAAAAAATTAAACAGGTATAATGGAACACTCGATTTCTTAGCTGATACCTAAACAATTTTATTGATTTACCGGTTACTAGGAATGTTTCTATTTCTTTAATAATCATTTAAACGGACCAGAAAGGACGGGGTGAAATTTTAATCCCAAAAACTCTGCTTAAACGTAACAGGTTGATGTGAATTGTATTCAGTGCTTACTAAATTCTGAACAATAACGTTATTAAACTTATTTAACTATTGTAGTTTAGATACATTTAAAAGTTTAGAAAAGTTTCGCAATAAAAACCCATGTAGAAATAATAGCAATTACTTTTCACAGTCGATAAATTCCATTTACAGCTCATAATAAATGGTGACACACAAAGCACCAAACCACATTAATATAAATTGCTTAACTAAGAACACACTTGCCATTAAAACTTTCTCATGTCTATCTTCATATTACAGACTTACATTTGCAACTAACAACTGCAGTCTGTTTTTCAGATTTAAAATATTAAATCTATACCACCAATTACGCACGTAGTTAAAATTCATGGTAACCCTGGTCACTTTGCTCTATTAATACCCTGTCATCATTCTGAGGCAGTATTTTATATCATAACATGCTGTGAATGCCAGAGTGATTGTAGTGTAAATTAATATTATTGCATGTACAGGATTTTAGATGTTTGTTAGTCATAAGTATTGTTAGGAAATAAGTTTACACGGCCTCACTGAAACTGACAATAGAAGTGAGTAACAATAAACCGAGGGGGTGAGTTGTTTATCACTAAGAAGAGATAAACAAATGACGTCAGGATAGCGTGCCTTTTTTTAGAAATGGAGGGAATATCTTCCCTAGAGTATAAATGTTAGTAGTAGTGATTGGCTGGCCAAAACAGACGCTAAAGTGGACGCGATTTGGTAACCAATAGGAACTATATTATAATGTTTAGGCAATTCAAGGTGCACGTCACACAGTTCGGAAGAATCTTTCACGAGGTGCACGTCGCAGAGTTAGTTACAAAAATGTAAAGTACGCGAAGTAATTGATGCACGGCAACTGAAACGACTGTAGTTATGTTCGGAAATATCACAGTTTCAGCCAGGCGTATATAAAGGTTAAATATGTCAATTATTAATTAAGTGTGACGGCAATAAAAGTCTAGATTCAATTTTTTTTATCAGTATTATCTTTTAGTAACAACTCCTTTCCGTTTACACACCCTGCTTAGAGACACTTGCTTGACTGAGTTATAATAGCTAGCCGGAGGACAAAGGACCCAAATTAAAAAATAATTAAACAATAAGCCCCCAAAAAATAAGATAACACAAGATATTGAGAACTGCGACAATTCTTACCTCAAATTATAAGCAGAAAGCACGGAAAGAATACTTGAAAAATCAACATTACCCCCCCCCCTTCCAAGGAAACCAGTTGACTGGTTTAGGTTTTCTATACTGGTCGCTCAGAAATCGGCTTGTTAAACAAGAGAGACAACATGATACAAACAACTATACCATGAAGTGGTATAGTGCTTACGTAATATGTTTTTACGTAAATTATTAGAACTTGAAGATCTTATATTGTGCTCTTTTGTTTTGTTTGGTTACATAATTTTAACTGCCCCACGTATGGGCGCCAATTTGAAAGTGGTTTAATGTTATTTATTTAACATTATTTGTAGCCCCACGTTGTGGTAGCCAATTTTGAAGTGGTACACTTGTAATCTTATTTATTTTGTTGAGCCCCACGTTTTGGAAGCCAATTTTGCGGTGGTATTGCTTATAATGTTTGTGTATGTGTGTTTACTCAAAGTGGTGAAGCCACTTTTGTGACGTGATTCTTTGTTAGGTTTGTAGCTCCATCTGGTGTTAGCAATTTGCGGCAGTATTAGTTTTTGTTTGAAAGAATGCTACTGTTATTATATTTAATTTTGTTTCACTGTCCTCCGGCTAGCTATGATCTTTTTGGTCGAGCACGTCTCTTTATACAGGTTGTGTAAACGGAAAGGAGTCTATTATCCAAAGATAACACTGATGAAAGAATTTGTTTTACACTTTTATTGTCGAACACATTCACTATCACATTTACACATTGATCTAGACACTCGTCAAACTGAAACTGTTATAATAACTTCATTACTGATCACTTTTAATTCACGTACTTCAACCTTTTGTATAATTAACTTTACAACACTTGAGAATTTTCCTAACTCTGCTACGCGTAACTTGTGAATCAATAGCCGACGTATACTTTACAAATATTTCTGCTGGACTGAGGGCGACGTGTAGCATACAAATATTTTCGGTGAATTGACGGACTGAAGGCGACGTGTAGCATACAAATATTTTCGGTGAACTGACGGGGTCTATCTCTAACCTAGCCCTTTTTATAGTCCTACACCCCGATATGCCTAAAGATTATAACTGAGCTGCAATTGGCTAATAAAACGCGCCAACATTAGCGTCTATTTTTATATCCAATGAAAATTATGAATACATATGCTCTAGGTATAATGTTCCACTAAATTCTAAAGGAAAACGCGCCAACATTACGTAACTTCCTCGTCTCTAATAATGATAAACAGCTCACCCCCTCGCTGCATTATTGCACGCTATTATTGTCAGTTTCAGTAAGGCCGTATAAACTTACTTCTCAACAATAATTACAATCAACAAACATCTCAAATCAATGTCACATAAAAATGCCTATTCATACTGTAATCATTCTTTACATTTAAATAATTTGTGATACAAATTACTGCATCAGCCAATACTGCGACTTAGCTACGTTTGGAACGCAGGTTCCGTTAAATGATATACGTTCTACAACAAATGTCCGAAGAAAAAGAGATGGTTTTTAAGCAATGTATTTCCTATGTAACATTTAACGCTATAAGTCAAGATAGAAAACATAACACCAGCGATTAATGTGGCTGAAAGGAATATTTTCGTAACATTAAATCAAACCTAAACATTGAAAGACTACGCTTTGTACTTGGGTATCTACCTAGGCTTAAACTGTACCAAAAATTCATAGTAAAGCTAACATTTGTCGTTTGCGTCTCTAAAATTAGGCTCACAGTCTTTCAGTGTATAATAGGTTTCATCATCTAGACTCGCTTGCGTCTTGTGCAAGCCCTTCGGAACGTTTGTAAATGCTTGCCGGGACAGATGATGACTGAGGTACCTATACTATCGAGTCTGCATTTTGCGTGAGACTCCGTCAAGGTGACGTCCGAGAAACAGGCAAAGGAGTCAAAAACGGCAAGTCGAAATCGAAGGTGGTCTACCAAGGGCTGGGGGGATGCGCTGATTCGATCGCAGTGCGGTGAAGACAGGCGGGGTTGTTCCCACCGCCAGAAGAGGGTTCTGGTCCTTTGCTGATAGAGCGATGAATGATAGAAACGGGAGTAGATCTGGCCACATCATTTCCAGATGCCAAGGGTCGATACGAGCTTGCTATTTCTTACGAACAAAATGTTTCTTAACAAGTCTTGCCTGTAAACTTTGAGTAATCTGTTGAAATGAATGCGACCTAGACATGCTGGACGTCTCGTTACTGCCTAAGGTTTACAGAGACGTTAAAGAATAAAAGAAATGCTCAAAACAAGGAACGTACCTACAGAGGTCGATTGTGATACATCGTTACATGAATAGCTGTTTGTACCAAAGTCTTTATTGCAATTCAATGGTCACACTAATTTAGAGAACCCTAGATTTTAAAAATAAAACATTGAGAATTTTTTTCCAGATCAAATTTTCAAAAAATTAGTTAATTCGAAACACAGATCTTCGATATTCAATACACATGATTCGTCTTTTTCAGTTAATATATTATTCTACACTGAATTTGCCACGAGGATAGATTAAAAAAACTGCAATATTATGGCTAAGGTCCTGAGACCAGCAAAATTCCTAGCACCCTTACATAAAACACAGAAATTGGTCATGTCTAACTCAAGGTAGTGTAAACACGACTCTTCGTCTCTCCATGATGCTCCAGTCTTGCTTCCATTTTAGCTGCTGTTAAGTGGCGTTATTCGTATTGTAACGCAGCGGCTATCGCGCATAGTTATCGAGAGGTCGGCGCCGGCAGTCGAAGTAAACAATGATAAGTACCGCTTGCCAGCGTAAACACCGGGAGCGTTATCGGCAGATAACCAGAGGGCTTTGACAGTTTCTTCCCCCTCCTCGAGAGAATGTGGCGAAATAGTTCTAGAATGTTCTGTGGCAGATTCAGATTCCACTGCGTATATAAGCTAGCGTTCTCGCGAGGGGAGTTGGTTAAGAGAGAGTTGAGCAGGTAGCGAGCGAGTTAGCAAGTGCGTTTCTGTTGGGAATCTCTGAGCGAGCTTGTGGCGACTGCTGTGACGTAAAGATAAAGGTGCGTATCATGGAGGGCCCCCGGGACCGAGGCAGGGCCAGTCGGTCCATTATGCTTACAACGCGACCCCTGGGAGGGAGGGATGAGGGGAGAGACCCGAAGGGCGACCAGATCCGGATGCCGACGGTCGCAAGCATGGACAGGTCCCTAACATATCTAGTTAGAACGCATCCGACGCCGCACAGGTCCCCTCCAGAGTCCCCCGGAATGAAGCTCCACGCTGAGGAGAGACCTAACCGACGGCACCGCAGCGAAACCAGGGAAGAAACACTTACAGAGCGCAAGCCAAAGCCCAGCCGCAACCCGCCGAACATCGTCCCCTGGTCCTACAACCTAAAACTTGACAAGGAAGATAAGGGTGCAGGAAATGAGAGTCGTTGCAGAAGATGAACCACTCCAGCATATGCCTGGCGACCCGAAAAACCTATAGGTCAGAATGGGCAGTCGCCGGTGATCAATCCCGGAACCTCCCGAATGCGGGCCACAGACGCAACCGCCTAAGCCACCTCGCTGGTACTGCTGTGACATACACTGAGCGTTGCTGCAGGAGAGATTTAAGAGGTCTTGTGTTCGACTCCCCAGTAAATGAACCGTCCAGAAGAAGAGGCTAGGTCACGAAGGAAGTGAAATAAGGTGGAACTGGACTAGTTCACCTTGGGAAAGTCAGAGAGCAAGGTGAACTCCCAGTGAAGTTGAACTAGATAAAAGAAAAAACAAAACAGTGGCAGTGAAAACTTAGTGACAGCTGAAAAACTGGACAAAGTCAGTATATTTTAGTGTCTTTTCTCATCCAGTGTATAGTAAATTTTGAAACATATAACATGTGTGCATTTGTCCTTTGTTTTTCGTTAACTGTGAATGAGATCTTCTAGCCTTGATAAGCTGAGTAAAGTACAGAATGCCAACCATATTGCTCATTTTTAAAATAGCCATTCTTTCCAGAGTAAACAAATGCTAAGATACGTTATGTAAGCGAAATTATTTTAAAACATTATTAAATAAAAAGAAATAAAACCTTTTTAGTTTCCGACCAATCAGCCTTACTTAGATGTGCCGTCAGGAGTCCCGGATACTCAGTATTACCGTATGCACCCATAACTTATTCTGCTCCTTTCATTCCGATGCTTAACTACATGATAAGTAGTGCCATTTGCATGTATCATTAATATTTTTATATTTGTGATAATAGTGATAATTGTGCTCATTATTCAAGAGCACATTGATTCTGGAAGTAATAATCACAGAGAATGGGCATAAATAAAGAACCTGAGCTTTGGCTACATTACGTATTAAACCATATTTCTTATTTCTCGTAATCCAGGTTAATTTTTCATCATTATTACCAGAAAAGCAGCTAATTATAAGGTACAGAGACTATGAGTCGTTTTCCGAAGCCATCAAGTGCTTTATTTTATAACCAATATTGTTTCAGAAACCCATACATTTCATATACCAAAATCCAAAATTCATTTCAGTTTCTGTTGTCATCGTCTTCTATAATCTGAGGTAATTTACTTGATTTATAAGCAACGTACATATATCTTTAAATATTTAGGGAACTGGTGTAGCACAACACCTCCAATCTGGAGGAGCATATCATTACTTCTGCCGCCTTTCTGGGTTACTTTTGGGCGTTCATGGTTGTCATATCGGTCTCGGGGCACCTAATTTCACACCATAACTCTTCCCAATACACCTATCTCTTAATTTTGAAAGAATATTGGGGAACTCTAAGGTGGAAACGTTTATAATGGATGGTGGATTGGAAATAAATGGGATAAACAAAGACGAGGCATGATGATGGTATTAAGTCAGTATTATTGGACAAAAGAATAAGGAAGGGAGCAAAGCTGATAATATATTAAACATTGCTAACATATAGTAGTCCTAAGAAATATTGAATGTTTAAAAACGTGAATCGACAAAAACTAATTGCAATAAAAATAGAAAAGAGCATAGAATAAAGAACAAAGGCATGAAAGATATAAGGAAATTGATAAGAGACAACTGATATGGTTTGAATAATGCAGATGTTAGAATACGACAGAAATTGTATGAATGAATACCGGTCGGAAGAAACAATGAGTATGAACCTAGTGCAGCTAGATATAACTCAGGCCAAAAACAAGAAACTTTTAAGTATAAGTCATTACTACTCCATGACATCTGATTGTAGAGAAGCGGCGAATAGCGCAGAAATCTAAGAAAGTAATTACTGCATTTAGTGCATCCTATAGGGCAGCATTATAGTCAGTGAAGAAACATACTACGAGTTTGTGGTTCTGGCTAGTTATGGGCCCATGATTCTAAAACGAATCTTATGCAAGAACAGCACTAATGAGTGATCATTGCTATAACTTACTATCGGATTTATGAACACTGACCATAGACAAAGGATATCGTATGCTATTCCCACTAATCGCAAATTCTCTTCGTGTTTCTAGTTCCACAAAGCGACAGTAATCCCCTGAGATGCATGTAAGTAATTCGGAATCAGCCAGGAAGAGGTGAAGCATTAGTATTGTAGTCGCCGCACAGAACCTCTAAGTGCCCCTGAGGATCATTGGAGCGAAAGGCTAAAGCATAGATTAGCTTAATGCCAAACCCGTAGTCAAGAGTTGTGTGAAGCAAACACTATAATCCTCTTTCACTCATTGTTCCGATTCAGAACAGGCATGAAAAGTAATGGACTAACCTAAAAAATCTGCTGGGAGATTCAAAGGATGAATTGAACGGACAAAGCTGCCTTCCTGGTTCCATTCGCATTGTTCCAAATGGTTAGGACTGAGGTTTTGGATTACATAATCCGGAACAGAAATGCTTGCTGACGGTCTGAGATGAATTGTTCACTTTTTCAAACATTTTCCAGCAAATTTCATTTCTTGAAAGTTTCGAGCACTCATATGAGAAAACGAGAATTATAATTTTCATAACTTTAATGTCAGTCTTAACCAAATTCAAATAAAAAAACACAAAATCTCTTATTAAATTAGAGCAAGACGAGGCAAGGCTTCTATAAAAACTTAGAAATATTTTCAGTAGAATCTTAAACGCTTCCTAAATTGAACACAATGCTTAAATTATACAAACATATCCAAAATCACTGTATGAAAGTGGCATAGGATCCTTCATGAGAAAAACCAAAAGGAACTGTAGCACAATCAGCTCGTTAGATCTACAGTTAAAGTAACGCTGCAAGTGCGAACAAGAGCGAAGCATTAGGTTTGCTTAGTATAATAAAATACTACGTTGGGGCCTGGGCCTACCAACCCGACTGCCGGCCTCATCCACGTACATACGGCAGAGGTGGACAATCATCCATAAAGGGAGGCCAGCATCATGCATATCCCAGCCGGAAATGTGACGGGATCGCTGCGTATCGCAGCCCCTCAATTTCCATATGATCTGAGTGAGCACCAGTAATATACTTGAACCCCCATGGATGGGATTGAACCAGAGACACCCTTAACAAGACACCCACCATTCTTCATGCTGTAGCTTTGGAAACACAACTGCGCATTGAAACTATAACACAGTAATTGCTATCACTAGCTCACAACCATGTCATTTCTCTTCTTTGCTGGTCATGAGTGTCAATACACTAGTGTCAAAAAAATATAGAGCATTAATTGCAAAGTTAGTTTTCTTCCGTTGGAATTCTTTTCTTCCGTTGGAATTCATGTTATTCTTGAAGATTAACTGCTAGTCTCTAGTTCCCGAGGTCACGGGTTCGAACCCGACGAAGGGTGATGGATTTTTTTTCGGGCGTAAAAATACTTAGCATGGCTTCCTTCGGAAGGGAAGTAAAGCCGGTGGTCCCGTGTCGTGAAAGAACCTCAAGCCTGATAAAGAGGCCTCTGAGCAAAATTTTCGGTCTTTCACTCCCAATATAGAATAGGACGCTGAGAACCACAGCAATTAAAGAGCGTCCATAAATAAAACTCAATTTATTTTTTAAAATTACCAGATGCTTTGAGATTAAGATCAACGAAAACTTTGATAGGCTTTTCAACATAGACCTATATATCCGACATATGTAATCAGTTATATACACCAGTGTACAAACTTACTATCCTATGTGCACGGAAGTTTTAAGAATTTGCCAAAATGAACTCGTTCAGAATGTACACATAACAGAAGCGCATTTTAATGTGGAATGTTCGAAAATCAATGAAAAGCGTCTAACGATAGTGAAATTTCTAATTATAGCTTGTCCCTAATACTCGTTTGTGGCTATCTTGATCATATTATTACATTCCTTGCCTATAATTAGAAAGTTAGATATGTATTTATCTCATTAATCCTTAATTTTCATTTAATGTGACGTTTCCCTCAGAAAAAATCAGATAAATGGTGAAAATTAAGAAAATGTGCAGATTGTAACACGCTCGATTTCATCTCTTTACCTGGAATTATGTATTTGTACAGGGGTACTCGTTTAAAATATTGTGTTTGTAAGTAAAGCAGTTTCAAAATTATGAGTTTTTAAAATGAAATTTCAAGGATTTCCTAAAAATGCTCCTTATGATGCAATAATCATTTCTTTTTTATAATTAGAATCACGCCCCTTTCCTTATAAACTCGTGTGTACATATACAAATATATTTTATTTCACTGGTATCTTTAATCCTACCTCTTCTTCTGCTGATGTACCGGATGCTTTCTTATTTCGAGTTTTCATTTTGGCGGGGCTTGAGAATACTTTTCAGATAAAGAAGGACTAACAAATATCTTCGATGTTACTAACTGGTAACAATAAAAATTAAAATTTTTAACCCCTCAACATTCCACACATTTACGGTCTTTATTTCTTTTCAATTTCACAAACCACATGTTCCTGGTACTGCTAACAACAATCAGTACCAGATTACCAACTTCGAAACAGATTTGAACTTAACCAATTGAGTAAAAGTTGATACACACCTTAGAGCAAGTAATATGTAGTAGTACCTAGATAATTATCCTTGATACTAGCCGTGTTTAGACACTCAGATGGATGTTGAATCAGATTAGAAAACTCAAAGCTACGGCCGGTACTCATACCACGAATCTTCGGCTCTCCGTTTCGATGTTCTTGCCGCTTGAGCTACCATAGCCAACCATGCCCATTATATCCTCTTATTTAATTCAAGTTTACATAAAAGCTTGAATTTATGCATACCGGGAGAGTACTTGCTGTTTCACAGTATTAAGTTAAAACCTGCATGGCAAAGAACTTTTTAAGTGCTGGCGGATGTTTAAAAATTTAAAACAAAGAAATATGAATTTAACGTTGTAGAATAGCTGCCCCCGTAGCTCAGTCGGTAGAGCACCTGTCTCTGTGCGAGGGGTCCCGGGTTTGATTCCCGGCTGTGTTCGGGAATTTTTCTCTAGCCAAGATTATTTCCTATCCTCCCCAGTCTGGAGGTATGAATGATAGCGTGAATATGTGTGTGTGTGTGTGATCTAATGATTAAAACCCAAAAAGTACAAGAAACCCAACGAGACAACAGAATACGAGTTAATACTATTGCCTAGGCAATAAGTTCTAAAAGAAAGACCGCCGATAAGATCAATGTAGTTAAAGGCGGAGTATAAATGGAACTAAAAAAAATGTTTAAGAATATAATAATGACCCATGGTAAGAAATATTTAAATTATCACGTGACGGGCTCAGTTCATACATTTTCACCAGGAATCATGCTAAATAATATATGGAAAAGCCAAAAGTTTAGTTTTTGACATTCTTTTAAGCTTAAACATAAATGACACTGTAAACGTTTGGCCTATCCTGGAGATGACAGATAAGGTGAGATGCAAGAGAGAACAGACGCAATGAATGCTCAAGGAATAAAGTGGAATGTTAATTTTATAAATATGAATTATGAAATCTTGGTAAAGTTAGTCTCTGGCAGGTATATTCTCTATAACGTTATGGCTGCGATGTTGAGTATAAAACATAGATATTAAATCGACTGCTTGCTCAGCTAATAAATACATGCAATTTTTATAAGCTGTAGATATTTGGAGTCCTTATGGGATTCATTATATATGAGCAACGGAAATTGAAACCTATTCGTGAAGCTCTCGGGAAGAAAACGTTTTTCGCCGTTTAATAAATAGTAGCTATTGCTGCCAGACTTCAAATTGAGGCGGCAAGTAGTGTCGATTAAGGCGAAACTTCTGAAAATATTTTCTGTTCCTCTAAGACTTATCTATGGTAGACAGAGGGATTATTGTACTACACACAGAAATTCCAAATCAATATTTCAAAGTAAATATGCTTCTTGGGACTCCTGAATCGAAAAATGCAAATAAAACAGTGTGAGCCTCCGTGTATCTCTCTGTTTTACTGTTTGTCTACCTCTCTTCCTAAGTGTCTGCCTGTGTGTATGTAACCAGCATAGCTCAAAAACAAAAGATCAGATAAAGACAAAACTTCACATTGAATCAGACAGCTTGATTTTAAATTAAATTGAGTTTTTTATTTATGGACGCTCTTTAACTACTATGGTTCTTAGCGTCCCATTCCATATTGGGCGTGAAATACCGGTAATTTTTCTCAGAGGCATCTTTATCAGGCTTGAGGTTCTTTTACGTGCCGTAAATCTACGACACGGGACCACCGGCCTTACTTCCCTTCCGAAGGAAGCCATGCTAAGGATTTTTACGCCGGGTTTGAACCCGCGACCTTGGGAACTAGAGGCTAGCACGGTACCACTAGTCCACGGAGGACGACAGACAGCTTGAGGATAGCAACCCAAACCACTCTTAAATGAGAAAATGTTCATTATATTTTATTCCTTCAGAAACAGCTCTAAGCATTTGATTAAATATCACATGCTTATGACATTAACTTGACAAAAGTAATTAGATGTTCTCTGATTAACCTTTGAAGTCTTATTAAGTCTCATTGAATGTTATATAACTGGGAATTTATTAGAGCTTATTAAAGTATATTATTTTGTCATATAATAAGCGAAAAGGACAAAAGTAAAAATCAGAGAGCAAAAATTATAGTTTTATGAACTAAAGGTACATTAGTACTAGACTTAATAAGAAATGAAACAATAAGAGAAGAACTGGGTGTTTATAAATTATATGATAAAATTGAAGAAAATAAACATCATTGGAAAGAGAACATGAACTGCATGAATGAGGAAGGGATACCATTTTTAATTAATAAATATAATCCTTCAGGAAAAAGAGACATCGGACGCCCATCGGATGGGGGTCAAGTGAAGAACCCGACGACGGAACAGGTGGAATGTCTAATCCTTGAAGTAAAGAAGAAGATGCCTTTAGCAGCATTAGCTGTTTAACCTATTAATGATCCGGTATCTTAAACAACATACATTTAAGTACCAATCTTTTGTTTCTGCTGAATTCTTGTAAAGTGTATGCATTATCAAGCAAGGAAATATGTTATCAGCCTGCTTTATTTTCTCGTATATTTGCTACAAAATGTTATGTAAATCATAAATGGTAATGTTTATCATCATTAACCAAAATCAGGAAGAAAACAACATTTTATGTGGATAATTTCCAGAACAGATATTAAAATAAGGGATACTGATATAGAAATCTTGTGATTGTAACACATCAGATTATTTTTTTCTACTTAGGATTGAAATATTTTATTCAACCCAGAGGTTAATAACGCAGTTTCTCCAGAAATATACGTTTTAATAGCCACTAAATCAACAACGCATTGTTAATATCTACTGTGTGTGTTTAGCGAGCTCAAGAAGGAAATTCAACACCAAAAATAGTATATATGTTCTGCAACTGCTGCGAGGTAAAGATTTTAAGGAAATCACCTCTACTGTAACTGATACTTCAATAGAAAAAATGTATCTCACGAATTTGACGAAAATACTATGAATGTAATGTATTACAGTTTTCTACCCAGGAGAAGGTGTTTCACATCAAACTTAGGCTTCACATTTCTTCTCTCGTTCCTGCTTCCGCTGGATCATTTATCCTAGCGTTGCTTCACATGTGCTATCATTTTCCGTTCTGAATCCTTTTTCCATGCAATATTCCTTCCCGTGCATCTCTTAGCTACCAGTTAAACGTGTAGGTACGGATGAACGGGGGGGCGCAAGTAGGCCGCAACGGCCCTTTTGGCATCTACTGTGACCCCTGGGAGGGAGAGTTGAGGGTGAGACCAGATCCGGGTAACGACGTGTGCAAGCATAGACGGGGTCTCTTGCGTTTCCAGGTCGAACGCATCCAACGACGCCCGGACCCACCACAAGCCTCCGAAACCCTGCGGGGACCACTTGGAGGTGTGACCTAACTGAAGAGTCCCGCAACGACGCCAAGGAAGAAACCTCTGCCATTACCTAGCCGCAACCCGCCGAACATCGTCGCCTACTCCTACAACCTTGAAACAGATAAGGAAGATGATGAGTACAGGAAGTGAAGGGGAGGAGAGCCATAATTAGAAGATGAACCGCCCCATCATTCGTCTACCGATCCGGGGAAACCACGAAACCACATTGGTCAGAGTGGGGTCGCAGGGGATCGAACCCGAGGCCTCCGAATTCAAGACGCACACGTCACCGCGGCGCCAACTCGCTCGGTTTAGCTAGCAGTTTATTCTCATCCTGCTTCCCAGTTAATTTACTATGTTTTTCCCTAATAGTTTCACCAGTACTCTTTCTTCACCCACTCTTTCTAAAACATCTTCATTGATTATTTGCTTTTATAAACATGTGGCTCTTGCATGCAAACAACACTGTGTGTCTATATAACGTAACTTAATAAACGTTTGTACAGTATTTTATTGCGATTAACCTAAAATGGGTAAAAAAAATAAGTGGTTGTATGAAGAATCTGTAGAATTCCTACCATTCTCCACAGAGTATTGATCACCATGTTAGTCATGGTTGCGAGTTCATACCCAGCGGAGAGTGGTGAATGTTTTTATGTGTATAAATTCCTTGTATAGCTTCCATATTTTGCTTTCTCCACCACGTAACTAGCATTCCACCCAAAAAGTATTTGAGACCCACTGAATCTATAAGAAACAATTTTAGAAGAAGTTCCATGTATGAGTGTGTGTGTGGTGTGTGTGTGTGTGTGTGTGTGTGTGTGTGTGTGTGTGTATCTGCGTGCCTGTGTCTGTATTGGCGAACAGCTTATTTTAAAAAAGAGATGCTCGATAAGTATCAAACTTGATAGGTACAGCATGGAAGATTTTTTGAAATTTTCTAACAAATGATGCAACGATTTTGATTAAAATACCTTATATTTAAGATATAACCTGAGAAATAACATTTATATCTTTCATTTTATAGGAATAGCTTATAGGAAGCCCTCTTCATTCGGAAAGAATTTTGTACAATGTTGTATAAACGTAAACCATAAGAAATATGCAAAAACATCCTAAACAAAATACCTACATCTCTTTAAAACACAAGTATGTTTTAAATAAATTTTCTGTGACATCAGCCATTTCCGAAGTATCCGTTGTTATTGATTTGAATTTCTTAATATCGTTGTCATTTTTAAAGTGTTGTGGCCATTCAGTTGTTTCTCGCGATGTCATGAAAAGAGTATGGAATTTCTTGGCCAGTATTTAGCGACCCGGTTTTCAAACATCTTGTATAAATTCGGGTTCCTTACACCTTCGACGATATGTGTAATGAATGTATATATAAATGCAAAGGATTATCTCAATTAACTTAACTATATATAATACTGACTCCGGCCATGAAAGCTTACGACAACTTATTAAGTAGATAGAGACTTTGTAGAAGTTATATAAAACTAAATGACAGTAGATAGAGAAATTCATGTGAATGTAACACATCAGATTTTTTAAAACAAGAATGTATGTATATATACATATATACATAAATTTTCCTCTGTTCTTCTAATTTCCCGTTTTACTGACACATCGCATAGTACAAATATTCATGCTCGAACTTGCTATGCTCTGTTCCATAAAACACTAAAGCTAGGCACTTTAGTTCGCTTGGCCACGAGGACCATAATCCTTTATAAGCGTAGTAAAAGGCGTTGGTACCATATTTATTCGAAGGTCAAAGAAACTAATGCCCAGGTAAAAGGGCCCCTGAGCAAAATGGTACTAGATTTTCATGCAGGTACCTACGTCTCCCTAGTACTATCTAGTTAATGACTCGCTCTGCGGTGAAGGCGAATAACAGTTACGTTTAGAAAGTTTACTGATTACAGAAAATCGCTAGAGGTCACTATATGGTGCAGGAGGGGATGATAGGATATCATCATTACTGAAGCTGACACACGTTCTGGATGTGTTATTATGAAATTAGAACTACTCAGATGATGCTGGATTGCTCTCCCGGTGTCTTTCCTCTTTGGCTGGCCAGCACTGAGCAATATTGACTCTGTAAGGTCTACAGCGTCAGGTAAATTATGTGTAGCTACAGTGTAATATTAGCCGCAATTAATTTTAGCTTTATTATCGAGTTATTCTACACAATATGAAACGCGCGCCACCACTCTATTACTCATCCGAGACAAATAACTCGATCGTTAAAAAAATTCATAATATTGTATATTTACTGGTGATTAACATAGCGACGATTTCTGAAATGGCGAATTCTGTAAGTACTGAAGTATTTGGGAGAACGCGAGAAAAGAATTCACAAAAATTAAGTTGCTTGCGATTTCTAAATCTCGCCATACCCGATTTCATCCCTACTTCCTATATGTCACGTGATTAATTTGCTCACTTTTTAATAATGTGATTGTTTCCTGTTTCTCGATTCGCCAATTCATATTCTTTACTTTGAAATTGTTGGCTAACATTTCGCCTTTTTGTTCGGTCCTCAGCCTTCTTTTTCCCATGGCTCCAGTTAAAAATGAGTTGAATCTAAGCTAGAACTATAACTCCCTTATTTCACGCAGAGGGCATGCATTTCTAAGTTTCAAAGGAATCGCCAAATTCTGATCGCGTTGTCCATATACCTTCAGTTTGGCTTTCTCGCTTCTGTGTTTCAATGCCGCCTGTCCCAGGGTTGGAGGTGACCAGCATGGTTTCTTTCTCCTTCACAAATTACAATATTATATTATGTGTGTGTGTAAAATTTCTCCTATACGAGTTACAATATTGAATACGACATTTCGTATCTTCATAATGCCATTGCGTCGTTACAATCACGCATTTCTTTATATTTCATCATTTATATTACAATGGTAATACTTTTATTTAGTTATCTTATTTAAGCAATTTCCGGGCCGTGTTGCACCGTATAAAAGCCCACAGAAGTGGTAAGGCTGTTACACAATAGACTTCTTATCTCCTTTTCCCTTGACATTAGCTGAGCATTTCAAAATCTGTAACTTAACTTCCTAGTCGAAGGGAACTTGGCACCGATCCAGATGGGATATTGTACATATGCCCCATGATGGGGGGGGGGGTCCCCCGGAGGAAGGATGAGGCGAAAGGGGACAACGGCGGTCGGATGCAGGACGGTACAACAATGGCAGGGTCCCTAAATTTCCAGAAGTAGACACATCAGCAGACGGACAGGCAGACCGGGGACCCGCCTCGCACAGAGATGTCCAACGCCCCTCTTGGGGGTTGGGTTATCCCGCTAGCCAGCCGAAAACCAAGGATTAGAGCTCACAATGAGCATCCTTTTTCCCTGTCACGCTGCATCGAAACACCATCGCCGACACTTCTGGCCCTGAAAGAGTTCAACGGGATAAAGAATGAAATGATGAGGAATGGAACGAAATTGAGGTATATGAAATTCGGGGGCTGAAAGATATCATTCCAGCATTCGCCTGACGACCCGGGAAAACTCCCAAAAAACATTGGGTCAGAATGGGTGGTCGCCAGGAATCGAGTCTGGTACCTCCCAAATGTGGACCAAGAACTTTGCCGTCTGAGCCATCCCGCTCGGTTCCAAAATCTGTAAGTTCAGCTTCGATGTTCAAGCATCTAATCGTAAAGAATGTGGTGTAGAGGGGGTGTTATAAGTATTAAACTCTTCTTAGAGCGCATAAGTTCCGCGGTTCTTCAGTTGCAAACGCAAGCAATCTGCGATATTGCATACGGTATATTGAGACATTTGCTGAAACAAGAGTGTTGGGGGAACCACGTGGATTAAATATTCTAACATTTATTACTTTCACGACTGTACAACCCTCGCGGCTCGATCGGCAAAGGCAAGGCGTGTCATTTCCGGCAAGCTGTTCGATACGTCGCTACTTTATTGAACTGCTGGGAGGATACAGCTGCGTTTCCCTGGTTGTGGGGGAGAGTCAGGGCGAGCAAAGCTAAGCTTCTATTTTTTTTGTACAGAAAGTCGCCACTTCCTAAACTATAGCTGTACATTGTTTCTTTTCTGCCAGTTTTGCTTGGGGGAACTCTTAAAATAAATATGAAATCTGCGTGCCTTCATAAAGTAACATATAAGAGAAAATGTATCAGTTAATGGATTCAAATCCCTGAATGCTGCAAGGGAATAGTACAATAAAAAGCAGATTTTTATTATCTAAATTCCTTGAAGCCTGCAGCAGTGTGCGCACAGAACTCAAAAATTAAAATTCATTTAAATATGAAACTTTGTATTGAGTTCAGACTTTCCAAGGATGCGACAAGAAGATTTTCAAGAAAATACTCCCACTCCAAACTTCTCTCTCCATGGGAAATTTGTCGAACGATTTTGATTAAAATACCATTTTGAGCTACTTGAGCACAAATAAAACGTATATCTTGAATTTTCTGGAAGTAGTCTATGAAGTCCTCTTAATTCTGAATTGACTTTTGTATAAATATCAAGCCGTAAGAAATAGAAAAAATCTTAATTCACAAAAAACGCAGATCCATTAAAGCACACAATGTATTCAAAATAAATGTTTTATGGCGTTAACCATTTTCGAGATATTTTTTGTTATGGGTTTGAATTTTCAAATACCTTAAACATCTCTCAACTGCTAATCGCTATTCTTTGTTTCCTTATTTCCTTTTTTCTTTGTGTTCATGCAAAAAAAACAGAATTTTAAAGGCATCACGTAACGACCGGATAAAAGATTTGACTATTTCATTTGCTTAACGTATTCTTCATATACTTTAACGAAATGTGTAAATGAACAATGAAGGTTTATCTGTATTTTTTCTTTTTTGTATTAACAAGAAGAAAAACAAGAATAAGCTTTTCTAAGAATAGTTGTAGAAGAACGGGTAGAGAAAACCATGCGAATGCAACGCAACCGATTTTTAGAATGTACAAGTATATAATTCCAGAACATAAGATTCTTTTCCAAAATACACTACATGTGCATTACGTGAATTGTGGAATTCCTAAATTCTAACTATTCCACTGCCATCTTCACTATTTGCGATAATAATAATTTCCTTACAATTTCTGATGCGCATAAATTATCTCTACTATGTCTGACGCGTATATTCTTTATCGGAGGTTAGAATTTTATATATTATAACCATTAGAGGTACCCTTCCTCGAAGTTATTCAATTACTCTACATACAGTTCAATTCTTTCTACAAACTCGTTTATAATAATCACTGGTCAACTAAATTTAAGAAGTTTAATATTAAAAGAAGTACAATAGGTAGTTCTTACCTACTTTTTCTGCTGATTGCAAATCTATTTTACAGAATTCTCCATTGCTCATAGTTTTTGAGTAATTGTATGAATAATATTCTGGTAATTATACATTTTAATTGTAACTCCTTTGCTAGAATACCTTTTACGTACCTAAAATGAATGTGAAGCAAATTTTCGGCTGTACTTTTCTTGAGGAATATCTCTCTTGAGTGTCCAGCTGTAGTCTGCCAACATATTTGGAGTCTTTCCATTTCAGTGATGTCATGATGGAAACGCTCGCCATGTTCGTCGTTGACAGCGCCGAGATTCTCAGGGAAGAAACCAAGGTGGGAATTCAACATGTTTATTTTCAAAGACATATTACGTCGCATGACCTTATAATTCTCAATCAGCTCACTGAAAGGTTCTGTGTAATGTTCAGAACTGTAGTTTCCAAAAACGTTTATGACAATGTTTTTGAAAGTGAATAATCATTCAGCTCGTTCTTGCATATTTTACAGGCTTTCGACTGTGCATCATTCATAAGTTCTCTAATTTGAGCGCCAACAATTATTCCCTCTTTTAGTTTCGCTTCACTGATCTTTGGAAACTTAGTTTTTAAGAACATAAAGACACTCCAATCACGATCCATTGCTATCACAAAGTTCTTAATCAAACCTAGTTTGATGTGTAACTGAGGCAATAAGATTTTGTCAGCACTTGTAAGCGGTTGATGACCAACAGTTTGCTTGTCCTGGATTGAATGACTCTCTTTGGCCAGCTTTTTTAACATAATGATTGCTTTCATCTCTACCATTCCACATGCACAAAAACACCAAAATTTTGTATAGCCAAGTTGTAATCCAAATAATATAGCTATCAAATATGTACGTAAGCTTTCACGGCCGGTGTTTATAGTTTTGTGTTCCAAAACTTCCGGGTCTAGAGAGAGAAGCGACGATGGTCAGATCTCTAAAGATCTCCCTCTTAGACAGGGACGAAACTTCAGGCTAAAATCTTTTAACCTGCTGACCACGGCAAAACAGACCGGAAATTTTAGAACACAAAACTAAAGATAGCTGTCACTTTAAAATCTGCCATAAATAGTTATATCATGCCGGATACGGATAGCAAGAGATGCATGCTCACGTAAATCTTCTTCAAACCAACTGCATGGGCTACAGGAATGAATGGAAACTTGTTTCTATTATGTAGCAAGATTCCTTTCAAGCATGTTTTCGAGAAGTCAATGAACAAGCGCCATTCTTAGGTTTATGTTGAATACACAGGGACTCTATCAAATAATCAATATTATTACACAAAACTAGGACATCCTGTTTAGGAAATAAAAGATCAAATTCCTTTTGCCGTTGACGGGAATAACTTACGTGCTGCTATCCTGCAAGTAACTCGGCTTTACTTTTAGGTAACCCAAGATCACGAGCCAAATTATTTAGATCCTCCTATGTTAGGAAGTGCGTTTATGATAACTCGTTCCACAAAATCTGGGTCACTCTGTTCTTCTAATTCACCAATGTTATCAACAGTTTCAAAATCTTCAGTCACATTTCTGTCGTCTGGTGGAGTTGGTATGGGAAGGCTTGCCCCATGAGTCACTGGTCGAATTGCTGATACTAAAGATGGATATTTAACAGTATGTTTGGACTTTGAACTTATGCAGATACTATATTTGGCAAGCAGAAGTAGCAGTCTGTTATATGATCCTTAGTTTCCCGCCATATCGTTGGAACTGCAAAAGGCATATGACGGGACCCTTTTAACGAGCCGGATAATAGTGTTACACATTTGACACAACAGATTTCCGGAGTCCAAAACTTATTCTGGTCTATTTTATTGTCAAAATAACACTAATAAGCTCTTTTAATTCGAGGAGTCAAATTTCACTTCTGCGATTTTAAACTGAACCCACCACAGATGTAACCAAAATTGTTTTTATCCTTTACACATTTGCAAGACATTATCCTCCTCCTGATTCACAATGAATAAGAAAATACATTATTAGCTGACAGCACACTTCTTGATTCACAACTGAAACCCTCAGGATTAGTTTCTTTCATTACACAAAGCTTCTACTCCTCTGGCAACTATGCAGGATACTTTCTATCTGTAACAGACCTTCCTTATCTGTTGTTGGAGTAAACATTGTCCTGGACGGAAAAGCCATAGTTTTGTGGTGGGAAGTTCATTGTTGAACATTGTCATTCCTGAAGTCACATACAATAATCGCCTAAAGCAAATATGTCATTTGTTGACCTAATGAAATAAAATTATATTTCTTTAATCAGTATATTTACCGCCCTATACTAATAAACATGAAAACAGTTGGTTTAATATTACAAAAAAATAGGTGGGTGATGGAACATTTGTTTTCATTTTTTGGATTTGGCAGATGCAAATACATAAAAAACAGTATAAATTATTTATTTGAAATTTTCATTGTTGACCAGTGTAATAATTGTAGTATTCATATATGTTACTTCGGTACTAATCCCACATTAACGATTTATCTGAACAGTGTTTTTACTGTCTATTTGGATATTTATTAAATAAAATCTTTTTTGTTCTGATCGAGCGGGATGGCTCAAATAGTAACGTCTGTGCCCGCATTCTGAAGGTCGCACTTCGATCCCCGTTACTGCTCACTCTGACCCATGGGTTTTTTCAGGGTTTTCCCGGGTTGTCAGGCGAATTCTGGAGTGGTTTCCCTCATTCCCCGAATTCCTGTCCCTCCATTTCATCCCGTTAATCATTTCATTCATCCTTCATCCCGTTTGGTCTGTTTCAGTGTTGGAAGTGTCGGCGGTGATGTTTCGGTGCAGCGTGGCAGGGAAAAAGAATGCTCTATGTGAACTTTGTCTGTACCTGTACCTGTACCTCCTCCCTTGGGGGAGGAGTCGTTGGACCCTATGTGGGACGGGGCCCAGTCTGCCTGTCCCGCTGCTGGGGTGTATATAACTGGAAAATGTAGAGCCCTATCATTGTTGCGCCGTCACTCCTGGTTCCGACCGCCCGGTGTCTCCCTTCACCTCATCCCTTCTTACCGGGGGAGCGTCTAGCGGGACGTCGGTTCAATATCCTCATTTCTGAATCGGTGCCGAATCCCTCTGTTTCATAATCCAATCTAATTTTTTTTCTGCGATGACCTAATCGCGTCCATACCGTAGGCTTCTCTTGGCGTCTCCTACCTTCGTTGATAATGCAACCGCTAATTACAAAGGATGTTTTTAAAGGGCCCATTATACAATAAAATAAGAACTAGTAAATATTTTGGATAATTAATTTGTATTAGATTCTACATACCTTAAGATTACTTGCTACATATTTTTCACATTCATTGAGACGGTATCCACTACTAATCCATAAATGCTTAGTCCCTAATAACAAAACATAAATGTTTTAAATATTGTTAGTTAATTATTCATGATAGATACATAATATTACCATCCTACAACATAAACGTAATGATTTTAGAGTTATATATTACGACAATATATGTGCATTAATAAAATTTAAAAGCAAAGCCAGAAGTATTTCGAGTTTACAGCTAGAAGACATAAGTTCTTATAGAGATTGTAACAATGTGAATTTAATAGAAAGCAACCAACAAAACATATTATGTTTTAAGAATGTATTAAGAACATAACAAAGAGTAAGCTTCTAGAACATTCGATAGCAGTTTTAAAGCCAGCTAACGTTTCTATAAGATGTCCATGGTACAGAGGATAGGTTTGTACTATAATAGTCACTATAGTAGCCAATGGAAGCCAACATCGTATACTCTTAGGCATAGGTAGAAGTGACGTTACTGAATCCGTTGCAAATTCTTCAGTTTCTTCGTAACGCTCTCGCATGGTGGGTAGAAGCTACGCATAATGCTATGTAAAATATTGTAAAAGAAGTGCCGTAACCATTCACAAGTATAGTTATTATCTCATATTAATAACAAGAACACTACTATCTATTAAGAGATATAATAATTGCACTAATAACACTAATAATTAATAAGTGCAGTGAGTACTTATAACATATTTCGTGAGCACGCAAAATACTCTGGTAATGCAAATAAGTTATCAGTTTATATCAATGTTGTATGTGAAAGTGACCTACAAAGTTTCAATATATATTTACTTATGGGAAAGAGCAGAGCATGTAAATAAAACACAGGTAGCATTTTGGAAAAGAGTTCTTGGAGTTTCACAAGGCACATCAAATTCGGGGGTATTGAGGGAGGTAGGATGCTATGAAGACACAATACACTGCAAAATAAGAGCAGTGAAGTACTGGCTAAGGCTGATGCATGGGGATAACTCCACACTACGATCCAAATGTTATAAATACCAGCGAGAAAACCTGTCTCCTAAGTTTTGGGCAGCTGATTTGGAAAGGGGTTTGAGGAGAATAGGAATGGGATCAGTATGGCTAAGAGCTGAAACAAATGACAAAAACATATGGAAAGGTGTTAAAAGAAGACTAAGAGACATCAACCAACAGGAAATAGAATCGGACTGTAAAATTAAACCTTCTCTAAGTCTAGCAAATGAAATAAAATTGAACTGGGGTAAAGAGGCATATATACTTAATTTAGGAAGAAAGGAAAGATCAGGAATGGCATGGTTTAGACTGGGGGGCTGGAGAGCACAGAAAATGACCGACGATTCTGGCAGGAGAATCTGCCCATTCTGTGAATTGGATGAGGACTGGGTACATATTTTGGCGGAATGTGCACAGTGGGAGAACCAGCGAACGATTAAACTCAAAGAAAAATTCTTAAGTCCCTTAAGAAAGAGATTGGCATGTTGGGATCTACTGGCTGACCAGAGGAACTGGCAAAACATGGGCAATTTTCTGGCTAAAGTGCGCGAAGCTAGGTCAAATTTGTTCAGTTAGACAAAGGTAATTTATTTCTATTTCCCTTTTTCTTGTTCCTTTTGTTGTGTTTTCTTTATCTGTTGTTTATTTTGTCACCCTATTGTATCTTAAATATGCATGTACGGTCAATGACCCATGCACTAAATACTTGTGTAATAACTTCAATAATTTGAAACCAATAAAGATACCTTATCTATCTATCTACTTAGAAGTACTTTGAATCGTGTGTGTTAAATTATTTACATTTTCGTAAGTCGTTAAACCACACCCTACGAGCAAAATTCCTACCACAAAATTATAGCTGGCTGAGGCCAAACAGATATAACCCACATAAAGCATAATAACATTTAAGTACACACACATAAAAGATCTGTATCTTGAAACAACAAATGGAATCTACATCTGCACCCACCAGTGGTAATCTGCGTGTCATCTACCGAAGGTCAGCAGACCAGTAGCATCCCTAAAGATTTTATGTATCAATAGGATCCTCTTCGAGACGGGTACAGCGTTATCATACTGTGAGACAGAATGTCCCCGGATTAATTTTATAATGTGCTAATTTATTTAGTGATTAATTTTATGTATGAATGGTATATTTATGTAATGTGAATACCATGTATATAGCTATTTTTGTGTAATGTGATATTGTCGTAACCTCTACATTATTTATAAATCACGGGGGGTAGACCTTTGTACCAGGATCTAACATATCACAAATTACACGAGGTCCGACGGGGCGAGCTAATAGAAGTTCCTAAAAACACCTGAAAATTACTAAAATATTCCTAAATCATTGTGTGGGAGGAAGGAAGGATCTGTCTGCTACAAGAAATTACATAAAGTTAATTTGGATGGATAGTATATATTGCAATAAAAGTAGATTACATTACCTTCTTGCCCATCTGCGGGACGCCATCCGGCAGACGCGAGCAAAACTGTACTGTCCTGGTTGCAATGAGCGACTCGACTGACTCTCTGACCCACGCTTAACTTGGCGTCCTAATGCTACCGGTTTCTATCCCCACCACTATTGAAACATATCCGGTCTGGGTTCCCAGGTCACATACATACGCAATAATGCCAGTCACACACATAACAATTATATCACAAATGTCAATATTTGTCTTATATGTAATGTTCCTGTTTCACCAGTTTTAGGATGTGTTAAACTCAGCAGTTTTGTTGAAATATGCTGTTCGCATGTGCAGAGAAAGCCGGGATCTTTTGTGTTAGTATCGAGGGTAAGGTTTTATGACCTTATTTGTCTCCGCTCGGGAAGTATGGAGTGAGGAAAATGTAACGCAGAACGGAAAATTACCGAGAGAAGCCCGGGAAAAAGTCACATGATATATATAAACTAACCAATCGGAATATGTATAAATGAAATAATATTTAGCCACGCTGAGAGAACCACGAAAATTCCTCCAATGAGAAATCAGATCCTAAAATTTTAATTGGGGGATCGTATTCTATAAATAGTCGATATTTACCCCAAAATTCAGGAGTTGATTTGCAGTCACAGACGAGGAATCCACGCTACTCCGTAAGACAAAATTGGCACTCAAATAGTGTCTGTTTTGTGCGGAAGTGTAAATGTGACTAAACACATATTAATTAATAATGAATCTGATTCCCAAGTTCTATATAAAGTGATAAGTGAACAGGAACAATATATAGTGTTTTAGAGTGAAAAGTGACAATAAATTGCAGTAACTCAAAATTGTGATGAGTAGTAAATTCTCCTCAGAGTTCCTTTGTTCCACTACCTAGGTGAACGAGCTTATTAGCAATCCTCATAGGTAAAGTCAATGCATATATCTCCGCTGAAAGCAACTAGCCCGGGCAACAGCATAACAGAATTATCATATATTTAAATCATGTTTCTACGGAGATTTGCCTGATGAAGTAGAAGCCACGTCGGACGGAGGACATAAAGCAGATGCAGTGAATTTTACCACTACTTCTCCTGTATCTGCCACTACACCGCGTTCGATTCCAACCCGCGCGGGCATCGAACCCGGGACTGCAACCAACAGATACAGCTAGACCACTTCCCCGGTGCAGTCTTCTAAGCAAGGAGTGCGAAGAACGACGCAACTGTAGAATATATTTTTGTGGTTCTTCTCATAGAAGTCCGCCGCCAGCCTATATAATATCCATGTACTGTTCTTCGACGCATGTTTCTGTACTTATATGACAGAAGAAAATGCGTCATTGGTATCGTTGGTTTCATGGGGGATGGAAATGATGTCGTGGAAGTCTGATTTTCACCGCATTTCAGAAAACAATCTCATGTCCGAAAAACAGCTTCCTTCAAGAAGCATCTGCACATATGCGCAAATATCCCTTAAGAGATTATCAAACCTCATTTTCAATACAGAAAGTTTTAACTTCGGAAACCTATAGCTTCCTAAATGGACTGGCGCCTGAAGTCTGTGACGAGGTTATAAAAAGATTGTGCTTTGCTAAAACGTGTGTTGGAAAAACATTGATACTGGTAGAATATTGTCGCAGGGTCTCTGTGACTTTTGTTATGTGTATCTGTCGAGCGCTTATTGTTTAATTGTTCTTTGTCCTCCTACTAGCTATTGCAACTCAGTCAAGCACGTATCTCTATGCAGGTTGTGTAAACGGAAAGGAGTTGTTGCTAAAAGATAACACTGACTTAGAACATCTGAATCGTAGATTTTGATTGTCTTCACGCTTAGTTTCACATAATAATTGACATATTTAATGTTCCCACATGCCTGACTGAAATTATCTGAACATAACTACAGTAATTTTAGTTGCTGCGCACCAACTAGTTCGCGTACTTTACTGTTCTTCACATTTTTAACTAACTCTGCAACGTGTACCTCGTGAGAGATTCTTCAGAACTGTGTGACACTTCCTTATTGCTCGAGAATATATACTCTTTCAACTCGAATTGCCTAAACATTCTAATTTAATTCTTATTGGTTACCAAATTGCGCCAACTTTAGCGTCTCTTTTGGTCAGCCAATCATTACTGCTGACACATATACTCTAGGGAAGATATTCTCTCTATTTCTAAAAAAGAACGCTACCCTGTGACCTCAATTCCGGCTTTCTCTTCTTGGTGACAAACAACTCATCCTCTCAGTTTATTGTGAGAAAGTGTTTCAGCCCCACGTTTTGGGAACCAATTTGAAGAAGATGTTAATTTATTTAATTTATTTTATCTCCACGTATGGACGTCAATTTGAAGTTGTTGCTTACGTAGGAGTTACTGTTGGAGTTTTTTGCACCATGCTTTGGGCGTCAATTTTAAGAACATTGCTTGTTACGTAATATGCTGCTACGTATGAGAAGCCGATTTGAAGATGTTGTATTTTGTTGTTACGCTCCAAGTTTAAAAAAAAATATTGACTTTGTTATTAAACTGCTTCTATAGATATTATTTATGTTTATGTTTGCCTCGGCTGCGTCAGTATTGTTTTAGAGACGCGTTTCTCTTAGTCAGGGCGTGGTGCGACAAGAATGTAGGCTTACACAGATTTTAAGTTTAAATTCACTTCTATTTATTAATCCTTGACACAAATTAAATAGCTACACTGATATCAAGAGCTGTGAGATTCTTTTATTTAATACTTGCACTTTGTTAACTCGTATACTTAAATTTCGTTTCACACGAATACGTAATATTTCTCTAGAGAACACATCTTCCATCCGGTTACTACCAAGGTCTGAAGGCAACTGAACATATTTCAACCGTCCAAACCCGTAAACGTCTGTATTTCAAGTCTCTGATTGGCTAATCCTAGTCCAATAGAATATTTGCATTTTACTAAAGCTTTTTCAGGATGCTGATTGGCTATTTTTAAACTGTGACAAAATTTACATTATTGCCGTCCTAATCATGACTAGTAGCATTTAAACTCTCAAACTCATTATTGCCTCAAGGTTACCTCATTGTTACCTCATTGTTAACAACTTTAAACTTATTATTCTCACAGCTCTTACATTATTAAATTACATAACGCATTCACATAACATTATTTAACATGTTTACAATAATATAAGCATTTGCAATGACTGTTACATACATTTTTACAAATTATTACGTATATATTGCTTCAAGGCGGGCTGTTATTGAATATATATAATATATATATATATATATTATGTAATTTAATTGAAATTATTCAAGTGTTAAAAATACTGCCTCAATTGTTACCTATTCTCAGTTTCAGTTAGGTAAGGTAATCTTATTTCCTAACAAGTCCTTATAATTAACAACCATCTAAATGCATGTATACGTGTGTATATATATACATATATATAATATTAACACACAAAGCTTACTTTAAGAATATCCCTCGTACATTGTATTTCTACTATTTCGCTTGCATTATAGTAAGTTGTGTCTATTTTCTATCTACTCACTATCTGAACAATGTTACCATCGATTCTCTTTATGATTTGCTACTTATTTACATTTTATTTCCTTACCACAAGTCACGTATGCTTTTTTACATGTTATACATTTCAATTTAAAAATTTAATTTATGTAAACTTATTTTCTTGAGCTGCTTGAAATGACTAGATATAAATGTTGATATAAGGAGTATCTTATTTTTGTTCTTTACTTTTGCCATCCTTAAATAAATCATGTTTGCATTTATTTTGGTTTCAGACTTTTTATAAGCATAATATTGAATTTTAACCCTTTCTTATTCAGTTTTTGCATTATTTTGGACATTCCCGTTTCAAACTAATGAACAAAATATTCGGAATTTCTGAGATAATTTAAAAATTTGCTTTAGCTACCACATAAAGCACGCTCTTTATATGGTATGTGCCTTTTGGGCGTGAAATTTTCCATTTCTTTTATGTTACTAAGTAACGTTGCTATCAGTTTAAATTGTCCAATACTGCATCATACATTTTGAAATGTTAAGTTATCATTATGTTTTTCGCGATGTCGTACAAATATTATAGAATTTAAAAGTCACCAAATAGCAACCTACTTTTTATTCGTAAATAGTTGACTATCACTTCATTCTCCTGTGTTGCCTTTGTATCGACAACAAAACCACTTTCGCAAACCTATATCTCGATTAACATGAAGTAAATAGAAAAATACGCCAGGAATAGTTTATAGAACATATATGTAAATACATTACGTCGTGTAGAAAAGGTCATGCGAATATTACACATGAGATCTTTTTAAAATAATGCGCCAAAGGACTTAGAACAAAAATATTTAAGTTAGGCAAATTCAATTTTATGTTTTACAAAACGTTTGCTTATATTTTGCCCATTTCTGCATATTATATAAACATTGGAATATTCTTTCCGGATGTTGCATATAACTAACCCCTATTTCTGATTTTGAAATTATTTCTAAGCAAAGGTTATTGTTCTTTCATACTAGTCGTGCATAGGCACTAAGGTAGAAAGTTGAATCAGACTTTAAAAATTGAATCCTAAGTTCGGAACTCAAATCACAGAGGGCATCGTCGGCAGAGTTGGCTCTGCTTGGCGATGCCCTTACAGCTTGAACACGCATTTCATCTGATGCTAAACTTTCAAGGCAATCTCAGTTGTTTGAGATAGCGACACGCAATGTGTAAATATAACGCTTGTTAAATAATATAAGATGGAAATAATAGATGTCTGCTCGAAAATGAATAAAATAATAAAGTATAACCAATACCTATTTGAAAATTTAATTAATGATGAAGCAAAATGTGAATATAGGTGATGATTCCGTAGAATTTCTGAGAAGTCATTTGTTGTAAGAAATGCTTCTGGCTTATTTTTTACAAAGAAAAATATTTAAGCTTTATTCATGAATTATTTGCGAATGCTCTCATTGTTACCGATCATTAGGCTCATAACAGTAGTTTTTCAAATATTTTCACTGCAAGTCCGCATATCATTTTTGTCACAGAGCCTATCCCAGATATTTCAGAACCTGCCTCAAACCCAATGCTGGTTCAATTATAATCCTGACGTAGATAGAAGTTAAAGAGAACTAATATAGCATAGAGCTTTAATGCAAATGTTCTTACTTGTCAAACTTAGGGAACGTATGCCTCCAAACTACATTACACAATGCCTATCTCCTTTATATCAGCACATGATCTTTGCCTCTGTTTATTGACGTTTCTCCCCTTTTTACTTCCATTTTTGCACACAATAACGTCTGACAAGCAACACATTGTCTAATATTGTCAGATTCGGGGTTAACTCCAGATTCGCAGTGTTAACCCCTACAGCAGGGTTATTTCCCATTGCGGATATGAAAAGGCAGAGTTTTTGGATAGTAGAGTATTTCCTGCAATACACCAAGGAAGAAAGGTACTCCATTCTTTAGGATTTACAGAGCAGGCATTATAAGATGTTCTTTCCTTCAGGGTGTTGGCGAGGGCGGAAACTCAGGCTTGAACGTATATGCTGAGGAGTTTATTGAGCAAAGAATCGTATGTTTTACTATCCAAATTTTTTTGGTGTCTCCTACGTCATAAGAAGACAAACGCCAGTAAATTTTCACTCTTGAAAAGCGGATTCGTGAAGGTTCGTCTCACTCAAAAATGTAAGCTACATAGCACAGGTTAATTTACATTTCTGTGAAGGATTCTTACAGCTTGCAAAACGTCATAAAATTTCCCTATGGTCGGGAGCACTTGAATCTGCAAGTGTAGCTGATGATTAAGATACTGAACCTGGAAGCAACTGAATTTCCTATTTTCTAGAGTCAAACGCGGGAACATCTGACAGAGCAATTTTCTAATTAAACAGCCTGTTCTGTTAATGTGCTCTAGCTGTGCATAATATGACAGGAATGATAATAACTCATCGGCATCACATTATGTGCCTGACTGCAAGTTATATGCAGTCATAAATATAGGTGATACACCTGTAATCCCAGCTGCAGAAAACAGTTAGGATTATATACCCATTTCTCTACTTAGAGAACAACTAATTCATGCAAATATGATAATTAATGACAGCATGGCTTCATCACATAATCAGGACATCCGAATCTCCTAATGAGTTTAACACATTGCTTCAGAAATTTAGTGTTTAGGATAATTATGCACAGCATGCATTTTGGAACTCTCTAGATGGATATGTAGCGTTTTAAGAGAACAGAATAAAACATTTGCGATAATGGGAAATGGAACTGATGCTTCGCGATTTTAGGAAGTTGTGCTTGTCTAATCTACTATTAACTTCAATGAACACATCATCCGAAGTTGGAACTGCCTCCAATGCATTAACTTTACATAATATTTTTCCAGTTCAAAAAATGTTTGTTTTCAATTTCACTGTATGTCGATTAACGGAAAAAGGATTTGAAGTAACTGAATCTATAGCAAACAGCTGACCATATGTTTCACGTTCTTTTTTAACATTTCAAGTCCCAGTTTACAAATATAGGTTTTTAATGAGGAACCATCCTAAACACTAAATTTCTGAAGCAATGTGTTAAACTCATTAGGAGATTCCGATGTCCTGATTATGTGATGAAGCCATGCTGTCATTAATTATCATACTTGCATAAATTAGTTGTTCTCTAAGTAGAGAAATGAGTATATAATCCTGTTTTCTGCAGCTGGTATTACAGGTGTATCACCTATATTTATGACTTCATATAATTTGCAGTCAGGGACATAATGTGATGCCGATGAGTTATTATCATTCCTGTCATATTATACACAGCTAGAGAACATTAACAGAACAGGCTGTTTAATTAAAAATTGCTGTCAGATGTTCTTTGATTATTTAGGCAATGTATCTGTGAAATTTGATGAAAAAATTTAAAGCTTTCGATGTTATGTTTTTTGAATCTTAATATACTTATAACTTATACTTTCATTTTAAAAAAATTGTTTTTAATATCAATAATTTTAAAGCCAAAAAATCGCTATTTCATTCCTCCTGCACAGCTTAGTTAAAGCACCGCGTTGAACTTCTACTCCATTGTTCTCAATTACTTTTTTTAGTTGTTTCACATTCAAGATGCCATAATAAATAAATAAATGAATAAATAAATGGACCACAGTTTATAACTTTTTAATTGAAATTTTCAGTAAATCTTCAGGAATAATGGATTTAAAATTTGTTGTGCTCTAGTTAAAATATTAAATTGTTCTTTTAAATTAATTATTTTCCATAACTCACATTGAAAAAGTTGAAAAATTCAATAGTATGTATGCGATTGTTTCCTCTCAAACTAATTAAAATTAACAAATACTGCAAAACAATTTCTTTGAATTTGTATACCAAGCTCAAGTAAAACAATTTTTGGGAACGATACAATAAACCAAGGGGAATTTCATATTACTATATCAAAAAGTGATTAATTAATGATTAAAAATTAATATATTAACAAAAATTTGAAATGGCTCATTAAAATGTTGTGTGCACTATACGTTTTATGCTCTGAGAATTCCGTAAGAAGATAAAACAATCAGAATAAAACTGTAGATGCTTTACTTTCTGAGATACATTGTCTTATTGCATAAATTTATAAAATTTACTGGTATTCGTTAACCAGTCAAGTTATTTTCCTAATTAACCCAGCGCTTACAGTGTAATTCGTTGAAGTGCAGCAATGATGAAAATAGGAAGAGTGTGCTCAAGGGTATGATAGTAGAAAGGCCACTGATACACTGGCATAGAATAAGATCATTGGATAAACATAACTTTCTGAAGCCATGCTTAGTTATGCAGCAGAGAACTAGCCATAGAATGAATTGGGTTCAGCTTCCGAAGCATTTCTGAAGCAGCTGGAATGGGTAATATATGGACAAGAGAGACGGGAGCAAGCTCGAGGTATTTAGAAACAAGTTAGGATTAGGGTGGAGGATACGGAGAGACAGGAAATAGTTCAAAATCTCGGATATAACAAGTTTCAGACTATATAGACAATCAAAGGACGATTGGCAGAGAGTCTTGTATAGATACACTACGTGATCAAAAGTATCCGGACACCTGGCTGAAAATGACGTACAAGCTCGTGGCGTCCTCCATCGGTAATGCTGGAAGTCAATATGGTGTTAGCCCATCCTTAGCCTTCATGACAGCGTTCACTCTCGCAGGCATACTTTCAACTAGGTGCTTGAAGGTTTTTTGGGGAATGGTAGCCCATTCTTCACGGAGTGCGGAACTGAGGAGAGGTATCGGTGTAGGTCGGGAGACCTGGCACGAAGTCGGCGTTCCAAAACATCCCAAAGATGTCCTATACGATCTCAAATCAGGAGTCTGTGTAGGCCAGTCCATTACAGGGATGTTATTGTCGTGTAACCACTCCGCCACATCCCGTGCAGTATGAACAGGTGCTCGATCGTGTTGAAAGATGCAATCGCCATCCCCGAATTGCTCTTCAACAGTGGGAAGCAAGAAGGTGCTTAAAATATCAATGTAGGTCTGCGCTGTACGCTGCGTCACGCAAATCAACAAGAGGTGCAACCCCCTCCAGGAAAAACACGACCACACTATAACACCACCACCTCCGAATTTCACTGTTGGTATTACACACGCTGGCAGATGAAGTTCACCGGGTATTCGCCATACCCACACCCTGCCATCGGATCGCCACATTGTGTACCGTGATTCGTAACTCCACACAACGTTTTGCCAGTGTTCAATCGTGTAATGTTGACGCTCCTTACACCAAGCGAGGCGTCGTTTGGCATTTTCCTGCGTGATGTGTGGCTTATGAGCAGCCGCTCGACCATGGAATCCGAGGTTTCTCACCTCGCGTCTAACTGACATAGTACTTGGAGTGAATCCTGATGCAGTTTGGAATTCCTGTGTGATGGTCTGAATAGATGTCTGCCTATTACTCTTTACGATCCTCTTTAAATGTCGGCGGTCTTTGTCAGTCAACAGACGAGGTCGGCCTGTACGCTTTTGTACTGTACATGTCCCTTCACGTTTCCAACTCACTATCACATCAGAAACAGTGGATCTAGGGATGTTTAGGAGTGTGGAAATCTCGCGTACAGACTGCTGACACAAGTGACACCCAATCACCTGACCACGTTCGAAGTCCGTGAGTTCCACGGAGCGTCCCATTCTGCTGTTTCACGATGTCTAATGACTACTAAGGTCGCGGATAATGAGCACCAGGCAGTAGGTGGCAGCACAATTCACCTAAGATGAAAAACGTGTGTTTGTGGGTGTGTCCGAATACTTTTGATCACATAGTGCATATGCAAATGGACTTGGACTACACTAAATGTGTATAGATTAAGAAAAAACAGGAAGCGATAAACATAAATATATGCTTTTATGTAGAGAGGCAGTAAATGAATTACATTATATATTAGAATCTAAAGAGACTAGAATGTGAAGAAAACAGTTTATACCGAAGAAATGGGAAAATATCAGCACTCAAGTTTTAAAAATTAAAATAATAAAGTTAAAGAATGAAGACAAGATAAAGATGTAGGGACAATTTACGGTCATAAGGAGGGGAAAATGGTTAAGAAGAATAAATCAACCCTAAATGAATTAAGCTGCGGCTCACAATACAGTAAAAACCACGGTGTAAAAATGTATTGTGGGCTAAGTTATGATCGAGCAACTCATATAGAAAATCTATCTATACGAAAATTGTAAGAATTAATTGCATGTTGCTATAAATAAAATGCATAAACTCACAGATCGTTACTTATCAAATCTCTCAGGATGCCGAGTGGGTACTGGCTCTGATGGAAAAAACGTTCACTCGCATGGATGAGGTACTTTGGTAGGGAACAGAAGCACCGGCTCTAACCCACTAGCCGCGGCGCAGGACCTCAATCTCAAAAGAAGATAGCCTATTCTCACATTAATGTATGATAATATACCGTATCTTTAGCTTTACTTATGCTTATTGTTTACAGAATATTTATAAGAGGGCGTTGGTTGTTCATTGTTTATATATGTATACTTTACTGAGCGAGATGACTCCACGGTAACGTGTGAGCTCCCATTTGGGAGGTCCCGGGTTCGATTCCCTTCGGCCGCTCAATCTAGCCCTTGGTTTTTCGTGGTTTCTCGTCTACCATGATTTCCTTTCCATCATTTCCTTGTCATTCTATTTCCTCCTCATCTTTCAAGTGTGCTTCTAGGTTTCGTGGCGTATGGCGGTGCCTTTCCTACTCAAAGGAAGGAGCACTCCCCGTGGACATTAGAGGGCTGCTTGGTCGACGGATCGTTCATCGCCCTACTTAGGCAGCCCCAGCAGTGGGACGGGTATTCGAGCCTGAAGCTTTCAGGGACTTACGCGCGCCTCTGTGGCTGATCTATTTGCGGCCTGTAGCCTCCTGTAGTCCATTCATTTCATCCCTTCCTCCTTGTGGGATGATAGCTACAATAGATCTATACAGGTCGTGGTGCGCGAGGTGACTCCCTCCGTTGTAACCTGTACTTATAATATATGTATGTGTGTGTGTGTGTATATATATATATATATATATATATATATATATATTGTGACGTATGCAGGCATTGTTAGTGCATACGTGTCCGTTGGTCGCTTGGATCGGGGATGACGTAAGAGTGGTGGGGGTAGAGCATAGATAGCGTCCCACGCATTAAGCGTGGCTTGGCTTGTGTTTGCTAGTCAGTCAGTGAGTAGGAGCGCACCGGACAGGTCGTGTTATTACGTACTCTCCATACAGGGATGTATGGCGTCCTCGACGCGTGGCCAAGGAGGTAATGTAACCCTTTCAGTAATACAACATAACACCATCCAAGCCTTACCTGTTTCATTTACCATATTATAAAGCTCCTTTCTTCCATTCTGAACCATGTAGGTATCCTTTTAGTAGTTATCCTATAATGTTTTTCATATTCAATTAGCTGCGTCCCTTGTCGTGGCCTCGCCTTATTAAATTTGTTTAACTTCGTGGTACCTTATTAGCGAGTGCTTTACCCCATTGAGCGAGTTGTTTAGAGGTCACGACAATATATATATATATATATATATATATATATATATATATATATATGCTTTTCAATCTGCAATCGTGTCTTCGATGTTTCAACATTAAGTAACACCAATGAGTTTATTCCTTCAAATGGTGCAAATAAATAAAAATAAGATCAGCATGGTTTCGCATATAATTCTGAACTCATTTAATTTTTTATCGGAATCTCTGTCCTTTTCATACGGAGACATAACAGTACAAATATTTAAAATATGTTACTTCCTCCATTACTTTATCTTCCATTACTATTTGTTCTTACCGGAAACTTACCCTTAAAAGACATGGATTTTATTTTATCTGTAGATATTTTAAAACTAATTCATTTGCTAAATTACATAAATTAATTTGAGTTCTTAGACTATATAGTGTACTGAAGTAAATTAAGTTTTACGTGGGTGGGTTACTAACACTCTCTGCCCAGCCTCTATCCAGAGATGGAGGGATGTATTTCGGATTTCGTTTATCCTAAGAAGCCTGCTTTCACTGTAGCTTCGAAGTCTTCCTCCCCGTGGTAGGTTCTGTGAGGGATAAATTCCGTTGGAGGAAACAGAGGTAAAGTCATAATTTACCTAGGTTATCGGGTATAAGGTAAATTAAGGGTAAGCTCGCTAAGTATCTGACAGTACCTACCCGTTAACCGTGTATATAAAGTAATAATTTAATTGAATATTTTACTCTTATTTGTATAACATTATTAAAAAACATATTTTTTTCGAAGAATATGTAGATATCTTAATCACACACACGACGTCAAAATGGGAGAATGTTCGCAAACGAAGCCTAAACGATGTTCAACTGCACTACTTCTGGGTGAAGAATGTGGACAAAGAGTGTCAATTAGCCTTTACTGGCATATATGCATATATTAAATAAAACTGTCACTATATTATTAAGCAAACAAGGAAAAATCAACAATTTTGTGAAATGCCTTACATTATATTTAAATCTATTTCTATTGGCTTGTTGGCTTTTTAACCCAAACTTAAATTTGTTCGTCGCCATAGCTCGATACAATTTGCATTATATTATAACCAGCATACATCTGAAAACTGTACTTTTTCATGAAGGTAATGAATAGAAATATTCAAAGTAGACAAGTATTAAAATAAAACAATATGCTAAATTATGAATTGTATATTGCTCTATATCTCAAAACGTTTATGCTCAAGTAAAAAGTAATGAGCCACTTTAATGTAAATGAATGATATACAGAAATTTACATAATTCAACCGAGAAACTTTGTGTTGGCGAGCACTTTGATACAGTACACTTAGGGTTTTTAGTCCATGGTTGTTTGCAATAGTATATTAACAGCAATAACGAGCCGGTACATCGCTGATATAACTTCCTGAGTTGCTACTACTTGTAGGTAATTGTTATGCTTAAATACAGGGTCATCAGATTAAGCGGCAATGCTCTTAGCGGCACCTGGTTTGCGTGCACGCGCCACTAGCCTGCCGACACTTCATCCCCGTCGAACCGTCATACGCATCGAAACAAATAGGATGAACGGACAAGGCCAACTAGTACCATTATTATTTTGCAAATTACAATATGGAATGTCCCTTACATTGCTTAACTTTTCATATATGATATTGGAAACGCTCTCCTTGTCCTCAAAGACAGGTATTGCAGCGTCTTAACAGATTATGATTCACATAATGCAGCTCTTGTTGGGAAATGTTGGTTATTTCTTCCTGTATACTATTTTGCAGCTCTTGTAATGTTTACTTATACCTTTTGTGTTTTAAATTGCCCCATAAGTAAAAAATCGCAGGGCGTGAGGTCTAGGGATCGAGCGGGCCACACCGCTATACTGATCACTCCGTCAGCAAAGAAGTTAGCAATTTATCTAAAAAAGTTCGAACTGTAATGAGCTGTAGCCCCGCCTTGTTGAAATAAGCCATGCACTTGCTCATCCGTTAATTGAGGGAAAATCTGCTCCAAAATTAACGCTTAGTACCGTGGAGATTTAACTGTTTCGTTAAAGAAAATACAGCCAATTTTTCTAGCTGCACTCACATACACCAAACTTAGGATCATGTAGTGGGCTTTGATGTATGAGTATGAGGGAAGCGACGCAATAGCAAGGACTGGAGTCTCGGGAGGGAAGCAGCACACGTCCGCGATTCAGTGCCACTAACAGTGTTGCCGCATAATCTGATGGCTGTATTATCTGTAATACCTTCGTTATATGCACTTAAATTTTTAAAGAAACGGGAGAAATTCAAATTGGGTTCACTCCAAACGTACTTCCTTCATCTGTTTAACTTTAAACTCAGCTCCACCAGATTGACGCCGAGGATTGTGCTATTACTACAGTTAACTGTGTTTATCTCTCTGGTACGTATGGTTCTCCATGAACATGGAGGTTGGAGAAGGTATTCTATTTACGTTGGAGTTGTTTATTTAGTTAGCTCCACGTATGGACGCCAATTTGAAGAAGGTGGTTTTCTTTTACGTTGTCTGCAACACGCTTTGGGCGTAAATTTAACGTAGGTTGTATTATAGTTCAACTGTTGGGGAGCCGAACTTGTAGTAGTTGCAACCGCACGTATAGTAAACAGTTTCCGGTAGCCTTCGCCCCAAATGTACTTTCAGGTGGCCTTTACCCCAAGTTTAAAAAATATTAACTTTGTAATTGAACTGTTTCTTTAAGTATTAAATATTTATGTTTTCCTCGGGTGCGTCAGTATTATTGTTAGAGATATGGAAGTCTTGGCAGGGCGTGATGCGACAAGAATGTAGGCTTACATAGATGTTAAGTTTTAATTCACTCCTTTTTATTAATCCTTGACACAAATTAAATAACACTTCACTGATATCGAGAGCTGTGAGATTCTTTTATTTAATACTTGCACATTTTAACACATATACTATTTTCGTCTCACACGAATACGTAATTAATTTCTCGAGGACACATCTCGCATCCAGTTACAAACACTGTCCGCAGGCAACTGACTAGATTTCAACCGTCTAAACTTGTAAATTTCTGTATTTCAAGTCTCTGATTGGCTATTTTTACTCCAATAGAATACCTGCATTTAACTAAAGCTTTTTCTGGTTGTTGATTGGCTATTTTTATAAACTGTCACTAAAATTACATTAATGCTTCCAAGAATCACAAATAACATTTAAACTCTCAAACTCATTATTGCCTCAAGGTTACCTAATTGTTACCTCATTGTTAGCAACGTTTAACTTATTATTCTCACAGCTCCTACATTATTAAATTACATAATATATTCACATAACATTATTACACATGGATACAATAATATAAGCATATTCAATGACTGTTACATAATTTTACAAATTATTACATACACATATTGCTTCAAGGCGGGCTGTTATTGAATTTACATATTATATCATTTGACTGCAATCTTTTAAGTGTTAAAAACACTGCCTCGAGGTATCGGTCGCGCAGTGGCCCTTGCTGATGGAACATTTTTCCAGAAAAAGCAAAGCTCATAACTTTGAAAATACTGCAATGATGGATGTTTATCCGTTTGTGGAAATCACTACCGCACGCTTATTAAGACAATAAAAAATTATTACGCAACTTCAGGTTTGTCGTCACAGACCACGGTATCGTGTACAAAGGTGCTTTTATATCATCTCTCTGTAAACTCTGAAGTTTATAGGTTGTATTCTGTAACGCTCTAATTATTTATGTACATCTGTATGTTGTAATAAAGGTATTTTATTTACGATTGCTATAATTTCTGTTCTTAAAATCCAAAACGTAACCATTTCGAAATTTCATTTTCTATTTTATCTTGTCATTACTACTTCAAGAATCATGCATTGGACCTGAAGTTGGTTACTGCGCTGCTTGCTTCAAATGTTACTACTACAGACACTTGAAATTCGCAGTAAAAGACACTTGCACATGGCCCAAATAAAACCGATTGAGTGGAAATATTCTGCTGGTGATTTCTTCAAAATTCAATATTATTTAAGCCCTTTAAGCATTGATTCACTTTCTACTTCTTTTGAAGAAGTTGGTGCAGTTTTCACTCGAGACATAACACACACTTGTCCTTAAAAAGAAAGCAGAGAAGGACTTAGCAAACACAGCACCAAACGTTTCCGTTTAGCACTACCATTTTATTTTCACATCTTCGGAAATGTTGCGGCAGGTGTTGATGACGTAGTGCCATTTTTCGAAGAGTGAGGATATTCTGTTTCCCCTGTTCTCATTCGCTTCACAGACAGATTCCTAGGGTGTGATTGAGTACGAACGAGCGATAAAGAAAATAAAGGAAGCAGAAGAGACGTACCAGAGTGAAATATCTACTTGAATGGTAAAGTAAATTTAATCATCACGCTCTTGTCAACTCCACGCCTACTGAATCTCAGTTGCAAACCCATTAAAATCGTCCAGAAAAACTCCGTAACGTTCTTAAGTCAATAATTTCTCTCGTAATAAAATTTCCAACGCTCATCCGTGAACAAAAGCATAAAAAATTTGATTTACTTTTTGTAGATTAAATAGTTTAATTAAATGTAAATACGAAGAGTCTGCTTAAAGTTTAGAAAGGCATATTGAACATATCCATCTGGAGTATATAAATATTTTACTTCAGATATATAGACAATGCCTACTCTCGTTGTGCATTTACGAATTCACTGTCACCTCAAGGAACTAGATCATTGTTAAGGAAAAAATATGCTTCGAAAATATTCTCCAGTATTTTTCACATACCTATATTCAAGCACATACAGGTAAAGTTTAGTAAAGCCTCATAAACCAAGTAAAGCCTCGTTTACAGATTGTCGATAAGAATAACTGTAGAATCTTGCGACAGCTCCTATTGGTTTCGTGAATTGGCATTCTGGATGCATGATCCGCATCTGTTTGTTCCGCTTGCAATCACAGGGAGAGCCAAGAGAACTCATACAAATATTCAGGATAATTAGGATGCTCATCGAGGTATATTGCGTATAAATGCATATAATTAGTGCAACCAAAATGGTGTTCGTATCAAAATTAGAAACAAAAAATGTACCGAAACCATAAACGTACATCATTTGGAGATTACAAGTACATCCCTGATTATATTGAAAGGAAATCAACAAAACTCAATTGCAGTTCATTACTAAAGTTGTAATATGAGTATTCGGATATGTCCACCGTTGCTAATGTAGCACAGAATTTTGGCGACGTTACAATTTTCAGATGAGAGGAATATACTCCGGGTTAAGGGACGGAGGAGTTTTATCTGCTCATATTGACAGTTTGTTAACTACTGCGTGCCATGTTGCCAACAGCAGTGAAATTCCATTGTGAATAGCGGAATCTGACATTATTGGCAAAGCAGTGAGGCCCGCAAAATGCTACAAACTAGCAGATTTTGGCAATCTTAAAATTATAGGTCTGAATGTACCTAACTCCTTTCAACTACAAATTTTGGTCGAAATGTTTTGGTCCGTAAGTAATGCAATACTAATAATAATTAATATCACGATAATCTGGGACCAGTTGATTACTACGTATACATTGACTAAATTGGCCTCCATGAATGATCTTGGTAATCAAATTATATCGTCATTAGCATGTATAATTAATCAAGTTCAAACTTCCAATTCTGCTCTCTTGTGGTGGTAGTAGTAATCATCGTATGTACCCTTCATACCTAGAGGAATATTTTTGCGTGCATAAGCACATTGTAACCTTTTCATTGTTTATTCTGTTAAAATTGCGCTATTTAAATTATCGATGTAAAAGACGTTTTACTAAATAGTTCATACCTTGGACTAATATGCTCCATGTGAAATGAAACACGAGAAGGTATTCTAATGACTGAAGTACCTGCACGCTTTCATACTGGCACACAATGGAAATAATGCTTCTGAATGAGCTGTCTCTGTGTTGTATTCAAGATTAGTAGTTCTGCAAAAAAAACAAAGCGTTGGAACTGACTTCGAAGACATGCTTTTCATTGTCATATTTAGTGCAATTACCGATCTTTAAGAATAGAACATGTCATAATTATCTGGTTTGCCAAATAAATTCTAGCCCAACCGCTGACTGCCTGTGCTTGACAATATGCATGGCAATAAGGGAGTTAAATGCAAGTCTTAAAATTTGCCACTTACAGGGCTATTATAAATTTGTTGTCTTCCGAAGACATATGTTTACTTCCAATCTGTTATAGTGGTTTCATACAGTCATTTTATCTAGTAGCTTGTATAGTCCGAAATATTGGCGATTGGTGATTACAGACAAGGGTGTGTTTTGAACATTAAAAATTTTCACAAGTAAAAAGTTTGATATTTAACTAAAATTAGCTACTTGTTCTGAGTAGTAGCACACTGTTATACATTCTTTTATTTTAGACTATTGCTAATATATCCTCAAATTTATTACATTATATAACCCAAATTTAACCTAATATTAGAGTGTATTGGATGAAAACTTAACTATGTAAGCTGAAAGGCAAAGTTCTAAGTGTGGCAGTGATTTTCCACTCGCTAGAAAAACTTTAATACACATTTTTGAGAAGTAATAATCCTTAGCATTCATATTTATACGGAGCTTATACCGCATGTATACCTCTTCATTCAGTTAATTTAAAGTAAACAAGCTAACATGAGATGGGGAGAGTGACACCTTACCAAACTCCCCTCTTTCAGGAACTGCAAGTCAACAATCTGCCTTATTGTATCGCCACACATGGAAGCAAGTGTTAATTATTTTAGTTTAACTTATTACCAGGGCGGATTGATAAGTCCACAATTTTGACAAGAGATGGCATTCTAATCACAGGTTTCTTGTTTACCCAAGTTTTACATATATTCTGGATATAATCGCAGAAATTCGCCATTTGTTTCTTAGAACATTGTTGAGAGCGTCTAAAACAAGTAGATGTGTGTTGCTTCGTAGAAAATGGAGAAAAGTGAATTTCGTGTTCTAATAAAGCACTACTTTTTTCGTGGTAAGACGGTGAAGGAAATGGAAGAAAAGCTGAGCAAATATTATGGGGACTCTACTCCATCACATGGCATGGTTCACAGAATTACGATGTGGCTGTTCGAGCACAGGACGGCCGACTGAGGTCACAACGGAAGAAATGGTGAACAAAGTTCACGATATTGTGTTGGAAGACCGCCGACTGAAATTCCGTAAAATAGCCAAGACCGTAACCATCTCTATTGAACGGATGTATAACATTCTGCACGATTTTTTGGGTATGAGAAAGCTGTCAGCAAGATGGGTGCCGCGACTGCTCACAGTTGAGAACAAGCGAAATTGCGTGACCATTTCACAGGTATGTTGAAACGGTTGATGAAACTTGGATCCATTACTATCAACCTGGAACCAAACAACAATCAAAGTGGATTTCCTTCGGCGAACCAGCTCCAAAGAAAGCGAAAACCATTACGTCGGCAGGAAAAATCACGGCAGCTATCTTTTTGGGATTTTCTTTATTGCTATTTTCTTTAAAAAGTCACTGATTTATCAATCCGCCCTAGTGAATCAATGTAAGTAGGAAACAATGCCCCAGATATTCAGAAGTACCAAATCGTGTTACTGAAATTTATAACGGAAACAAGCAGAAATGTAATTATATTTTTACTTTCTCTACTACTTACCTATAATAAATAGAGGGCGTATTATATTATTCGATATGATATTTCACTGTAAATACTCTTTTTGGGGTCACCTGAATACAAAAGCAGTATTCAAGTTAAACGGTCCTTGTGTGTTTCTATGTGTGTATAAATAGCATAACTCACAATGAAAAATTAGTTAAATACCAAATTTGGTGTTTAGGTTCAGTAACATCTAAAGATGCGGCACATTTTCAAGAAAATCTCCCTACCCAAAGCTACTCTTTACGTGGAAATGTTTCGATTTTATTTTAATTTCTAAAGAGTGGCTCTAACGATTTTAATTCAAATGCCATATATTTGAGATATTTGCATGACAAATGAAACATATTTCTTCAATTCCCTGTGAATGGACTGGAAGTGCTCTTCATTCTGAATTCCTTTTGTATAGTTGGTAAACAGCTAGAAATAGACAAAGCCTTACTGCATAAAAATATATATGTTACCTAAATCACACAATTTATTCTAAACAACATTTTTGTTGCGTAGTACATTTGCGAGATACTCTTTCTTATTACTTTGAATTTTCAAATATGCTTTTCTCAAGTTGAAATTCCCTATTTATTTTTTCTCATGGTCCTGCAAAGACCTGGAATTTCGAAGCCATCACATAGTGGCATGCTTTTTAAAACTATGACTTTCCTTTAAGCTAAGTTTATCCTTCTTACACCCACAACACCGAGGGAGTTGGCGGTAACGTGTGAGGCTCGCATCGGTAGGTCACGGCTTCGATTCTCGGTCGGCTTTTCATGGTTTTCCCATGTTCGGTAAAGACGAATGCTAGTGTGGTGTATTCTACCGTGGATTTTCTCCCTAATTTCCCCTCATTCCATTTCCCTCTTTCATATTTCAGGTTTTCTCCGGGATTGTGGTTCGGGGGGTGGGACAGATGGCGCATGGTGCAGAGGCTTGCGAATTGGAACTTCTTCTCGGCCCCACTAGAGGGGAGCCTGTCGAGTTTCCCCTGCTGGATCGTGTTTCTCCGTTCCCAGAGGGACGTATCCGAGCGACACTCCCGTGGCCATGTGGTCAGGCCTAGAACTATAAGGGAACTCTGCGCGTCTTTGTTACCTTATACCGACCTACTCTGCAGCCCATACGTATCCTGTGGTTCCCTCACCTCATCTGTTCCTCCCGGGAGTGTACGCACAAAAGATCCATTGAATCGAGGTGTTAAGGTCCCCTGTGTCAAGTGGTCAACGTAGCCTACAACGTAGCATGATAATGCATCCTGAAATTTTATCTCGATTAACAAGAAGTGCTTAGATAAAAGAATAAGTTTTTCTAAGAATATTTTGTATACGAGTGAGTAGATAAAGCAATACGATTACAATACATCAGATTTTTTCTTTCTTTTTCGCGTTCATGCAAAGAGAAGAACTTCAAAGCCATCACATAGCGACCGGCTTTGAAAAGATCTGACTGTATCCTTCTTATATCTACGAAATATATATTTCCCCATTTTCAATGAAAAGGAAGCGCAGACGCAGCATAAATGCCAGACTTTGCACCCATATTATTTAATGGAAGTTTTCACTAGAGTCACGCAACGTGTTACTAACACAAACTGCAACCTTTTTTACTAGCGTTGTGTAGCGTACATGGAGGAAGAATTTTACATTTCTTTCTCCATACATTGTCCGCTTCTGAACATTGCTATTCGAGATTTTACGCCATCTACTGTACATCATCGTGCCGTTCCATTTGGCCGCGCCTTGTCATTATAACTGATGGCGCCAGATACTGATCTGATGTTTGCCTGACACAACCCTTTTTATGTCCTATATGTGTAATGTCTGAATAAATGTTCATTTTGGATATTATTATGTATTCAATTTGAAACTTGCGGTAAGCTACGAAGGTTTCCGCATGCAATTTACGGATCTAGAAACCCGTACAAAGTTTTTGCTTTACGCCCTAAGACTCCATTTTGAATGGTCTTCTCTCACGCCTGTGCTTATGCTACGTTGTTAATTTTTTAAATAGATTCCAGTTGATGGATAGTATAGTGTTGCTGGGAAGATATATTGTTGTAGTCTTAAGTTCCCTGATGAGGTCCTCCAGGGCTGTCAGTTTGGCCATCAGAATCAGGAACTCCACATGGAGGTTGTCGCGGTAACATCGTGTTATCTTTTTGCTGAGTGCCTGTTATTGTTTTACTACTTTGAGTTTTGGGTTCTTTGTCCTCCGGCTAGCTATTATTTCTCAGTCGAGCATATCTCTTAAACAGGATGTGTAAACGGAAAGGATTTATTACTGAAAGATAACACTGATAAAAGAATTTGTTTTTACACTTTTATTGCCGTCACACTTTATTCATTTCACATAATTATTCTTGATAGACGCCCAACTGAAACTGTTATATTTTTTATGTTACTATAATCACTTATTTGCTGCACATTATTAATTCGCATATTTCGCATTTATAACTAACTTTACGACGCGAGAGATTCTGTTAAACTGTGCGACGTGTAACCCGCGAATGATTCTGGTAAACTGAGCGACGTATAACCTTTGTATGATTCTGTTGCACTGCACGACGTATTAGCCGCGAATGCTTCTGTTGGACTGAGCGTTACCCGTCTCTGGCTTCATAATTTATACTCCCTCACCCTAATATGCCTAAACATTATAACAGAGCTGCTATTGGTTAATAAAACGCGCCAACATTAGCGTCTATTTTTATATTCAATCAAAATTACGAACACATATGCTTAGGGAGGAAATTCCCTCCATTTCTAAAGAAACGCGCGCTACTCTGACGTCATTTGCTTGCCTCTTCTAATTAATAAACAACTCACCCCCTCGCTCATTGTTACCCGCTCTTATTGTCAGTTTCAGTGAGGCCGTGTAAACTTATTTCCTAACAATGCTTATAATTAACAAGCATCTCAAATCATTGTCATACAATAATGCTAATTTACACTACAATCACTCTGGCATTCACAATGTTGTGATATAAAATACTGCCACAAGGTCCTGGACGGCGTCGCTTAGGGCCTGGATTTCCTGCCTGATGCTGTCTGTGGTGATGAGTTGTGATGTCAGCGTCGGCGGCTGCGTCTGCTATGGCGGCGAAGTTTGTGCCTTCCTGCATCGACCTGCCCTTTGAAGTGTGAGGAACCCCCACACGTGACACAGAAACGGCGGCGGCAGCCGCGGATATCATGCTGCTTGCACGCTGCTGTATTGGACACAGTGCTATAGTAGTGGAACCTCGGCGGTACCTTACACGCTGCTTGATATGCCCATAGACACAGCATCAACGACATAGAGCTGCCGGTTCCGTCTGCTGGCCTTGACTGTAACAGCCGCCCTAGCAGGGGAAGCCTGGACACCAAGCAGTTCCAGGTCCGTGAGGCTAGATCCAGGCGGAACGGTGGCCTTTGTAGCGGCTGAGGTGACGGCTGGCCTACATCGAAGGAGAGCTGCGGTCAGCGAGTTGCTGCGGTGAGCAAGGACTAATGCTCGTCTACGGTAGCGATGTTCTTCGGCCATCGATGAAGCTTCGGTGACCGGTGAAAGGGGATGTAGAGATACAACGGGTACGTGGATGGAATGAGTTTTATATCTGAGGTTGTGGTATTACAGTGTTCAATAAGGATGGCGTTTATGGCTAAACAACTTTATTCGCACGCATTAGATGCTTTCGTTACTTCCACTGCCCTAGTTTGATCCTGACCACACAAAACATTTATATCACCTCCTTAGCTGCCATTCTCGTGAGCTTATCGCGATAAACTTCTCGTCACAAACATTTCCCTTTCACTACATAGCATTACGCCATTACAGATTGTGAGTTACATACATGTCTTCGCGTACTTCTAGTTTGTGAGTGATCTTACAAAATTACTGTTGTATATACAAAATCTCGCCATATAATTTTGCGTTTCTCCTACCAAATTGCGTGACATTCTTCTTTAATGCTATTCGTTGATAGAATTTCTTTATCTGAAGTATAACTATCCTCATGAAAACTGATTCGAACACAAGATAAGTCGCATATTCCTAAAACCTTAACTTTCTACACATAATACTAGGTCCTATTGACATGATGACATTAGCACGTCTGTTTCGCTTACACAGTTTTTTTTACCGGCGACAGGTGATTGTATTATGTTGCCTTAGAGAAAGTTTTCCTATGTATCACTAAAAGGTCTGTTTCCCACTGAATGTATATTTATATTTGAGTGTACTACCTTCTATACTTTATCCGCTTATTAAAATAATATATATATCAATATGACACACTTTATTATTTATTACAATTATTTGATTCTGCATATAATGTACAGTTTCACAGTAGAATCTTTAATTTCTATGCATATAACGGGTAAAGCGGTGCCAGAGTTCCAGCGGATATGCAATATTTTCCCACTAGTGCAAATAGTAAGGATAAAACCTGCATAGAACGTCCCGCTTGAATAAGTTATTCACACTGATAGAATCCTGTGTTAAAGGTATTAATATAGTGTATTGCTAGTGCAATATTGTCAAGGGTCGTGGCCATTCGAGGGCATTTTGCAGGTTATTTAATAAGCGAACACAAGATCCGTTTATATTCTTTGTAGTTCTGATGCTAAAGGCATTTTTTCCAGGCGCTTGCTTCAGTTGTCGGCGCACTTCTAAAGATTTACAACTTCCCTCACAAGATGGCAATAAAATGGAAATTTGTATGCTCCTTTCCCTTGAGGACGTAAGCTGCTTTTGTGTGTGCGGTAGTGAAGAATTTTCTTGGAGCTTTGCTGTAGCGAACTAGCAAACCATGCATCAATATGCACACATATAACATAAGAAATATTCCATAACATCGTATGCATTTATGTCAGAAGTCCTTTCATAGTTATCCCAGTTGCAAATGCAATTTAGATGTTTTCTACCAGAGGTGTACCAGATAATGTATTTCTCTCGGGAGGTAAAATGCTTAAATACCATCATAGCAGACTTTAATAAATAGACTGACTGATACAAACCTGGATCATTTTCTAAAACTGCTACTTTTTCTTTAGTTAAGCGGAGATTAAAAGTCCTATGCCACCAATGTTAAATCTGCTAAATTCATTACCCATATCTCGAAACTATCTAAGATATCGGGCTGAAATTGTTACACGAGCTGAATGCCTCCTAAGTTTTCTAACCTACTTTAATGCAATAAACTTGTTTATTTAGGACGATGGGTTTATTTTATTAGCCGCAGGCACTATTCTTTAATTAAAATTTATCAGTATTTATTTTTAAAGTCTAACACACACACACTATTAACACCACTGTGTAACCACAACAGCGCTTGGAGTTGTTCTATAATCCTAAAATTTAATTTAGCTATCTTCGTGGTTTCTGAGAAAACGGGTCATTTAAACCACAAAACATTCACAGAAAAAGCTGTTCATAGAAAAAGTGGAGAAAACAAACTCGCATATGTTTACAAGGGGAAAAAAACACATGGTTTGAGCACAAGAAGCTGCCAACTTAACAGTAGTACCAATTTAGAGAAAATCTTCTTCTAAAAGATGGGTGACAGTTTACCTTTCTACTCCAAGTGTGTCGTCCTCCGTGGACTAGTGGTATCGTGCTAGCCTCTAGTTCCCAAGGTCGCGGGTTCGGAGGGCGATGGATTTTTTCGGGCGTAAAAATCTTCAGCATGGCTTCCTTCGGAAGGGAAGTAAAGCCGGTGGTCCCGTGTCGTAGATTTACGGCACGTAAAAGAACCTCAAGCCTGATAAAGAGACCTCTGAGCAAAATTTCACGCCCATTTCACGTGTTTCACGCCCATATAGAATGGGATGCTAAGGACCAAAGTAGTTAAAGAGTGTCCATAAATAAAACTCAATTTAAATTAAAATTACTCCAAGTGTGAGGCACTTATGACTTTTTCCTGTATAGTGATGCAGAACTCACAGTACAAGGTGTTAGATGCAGTACCATTTTTAAAAATCTGATGTGATACATTCATATGACTTTCTCTTCCCTCTATCGTTTATTAGTGGGTATACAAACTATCTTTATTAAAGCTTATTTTTATATAATACATATTCATTGAAATAAAACTTTGCAGAAATGGCTACATTACACATTTCTTTAGAGATACAAAGGGAACAAATGTTTAACAGCTGTACGCTATATTGTTAAATTTTCCTACTCTTTCCATGCAATCACGAAAAACAACTGAATGTTGACAGGACTTAAAGAGAATGACCTAGAAATGAACAATTCGAACATTTAAAAAGTGATATCTCGGAAATAGCTTATGCCACAAAAACAAGTATTTGAAATAAATTGTATGTTTTAAAGAGATCTATATTTTTGTCTATCGCCTAACGTTTACCAGCTATACAAGATTATACAAAATGTTTTCCAAATGAAGCGGGCTATTTCTAGAACATTCAATATTTGCATTTTATTTTTAATGTATATATCTTTAATATATGGTATTTTAATCAAAATCGTTGTATCCATAAATCAAAATTTCTAAAAATCTTTCCATGTAAAGGGTAGTCTGGGGGCGGGGATTTTCTTGATAATCTTAGTGTCGCATCTTCAAAAGGTACCAAACCTAAATACCAAGTTTGGTATTTATCCGACTTTTCGTTTTTTAGTTGTGCTCTCACAAACGCACACACACGAACCTTTTCCTAAAGGTGTTTATTTTATTCAGGGTGCCTCAAACATGTGTTTCCGATGAAAGCTCGGTATCGAATTTTTGGGTGGAATACAATACCTTCTCTACCTACTATGTATGTAGTAGAAAAAATAAAGGTATATTGAAAATATAATATTTTTGGCCAACCTTTTCCATTAAAGGCTGGAGCACAACCAAGAACGGTAACCAGAATAAGAGCGACAAAGTTGAAATGCATGTCCACGAGCGTCTACGACTGACGAGGAGCTTTCTCGAACTCCAGGAACGGGAAAGAAGACTTGGCCAAATTTTAACTTTCTTGTTTTCATTTCCGGGCACGGCGTATTAGATCCATATTGTGCATATTTGACTCTTCACTGTAGACCGTGACAAGAAACAGCCGCGCTAGTGCTCTCTTAAGTCGCAAACTGGAAACGTGAAACTAGAAGAAATTCTAGATATGTGCGTCCTAAACTCAGATCTTGACACCAGCGTCGGTTCTTCTAGTGAAAGGGTCATCTGTAGTTTGTTTATATGCAACACAAAACTGCTATTGCCTCAAAAACAGTAGTAAAATCTACAAAGGACAGCAGAAATGTATAGAAATTAACAAAGAACAACAAACAAATTTAATTTACGGCATTAAATAAAGAATGAAAGCTTGGTACAACTAGAATAAAATCGGTAATGTAATGGATGTGTATTTTGACAAGGTTTACTACATCGAATTTTGACATTGGCTAACCCGCATTATGTTGGCTGAATTGGAGGCAGTGAAAAAATGGCATTGGTCAGTTAAAAACAAATGAAATCCCTATGTGAAAATTGACTTTCCCCTTTGTGATCGTTACGATCATTGTTATACATTCCCGTTCTCGATATATTGTGAACCAGGCTTTAGTCTACCCTTAAAGAAGGTAAAAAAATTACTATGAATTTCTCTTTATGTTACAGTTCAAGGTTCAAAAACTAAATTTATGCTAATTCCTAATTTTCAAGCAATTGGTAAATAAACGCTCAGAGCACGCGATTAGTGTTTGTTTTGCAAATTATAACTTCTCTAAGTTATGATGGCAAAAGTATTCTCTCACGTGTAAGAAAAGTAAATGTCTAAAGTAACGTAATTATAAAATAATCTGCGGTAGCTAAATTAAGCAAATGGACGACAGGCAAGATGAATTAGATTTGTCACCGTTTCCCGCATCTCTACAAGCGACGCATACCGGCACTTTACAAAGTGAATTAATACGCAAGAATAACCCCACATCCGTCGGTATTCCAACAAATCCGTTCCATCGTAGGTAGAAGATGGTGGTTGTGTGACAAGAATTTCATCAGAAGATATGTAGAGCAGTAAGAGGGAAGGAGAGATAGTGAAAAAGCACTCGTCGGAAAGAAGCCCAGAGCCATTCTGCTTTATTCACCCCTAACCCGTCGTCTCTCAGCTGCACCCCCATTACAAACACCGTCACTCGATTCACTTCTAGCACCAGACAATGGGCCACCCCCTCCCTCTCTCACTCCATTATTCCACTGACAACTTCCAACATTTACTCAGCGTTGCAGGGTATGATAGACAGCTTCATCTGACGCGCACAGTACAGCTATGGCTCTCAAACTACAGACCCGTTGGATAATGCAAGAGAAACTCATATTTTCCACCACTCACGTCGCCTCCACTCGGTTGACACACTAGTTAACTTGTACATATGTACTCCATTTTAAAATCTCACGCTCGTAAGGAAGATGAAAATGAGCTTGGCTTCTGTCGTTCTGATGGAACAGACTTCATTGTTGCAACAGATGGGCAACGTCTGGTTTGTCTACCTTTATATTAGAGGTCTGCATGGGCTGGGGGCTAGACTTGGCCCGGAATTTAATCAAACCAATAGCGCTATTTTCAGAATAGGGGAAATACAGATGAAAAAATGTATTTATCGCATTATATAGTCTGCAATGTTAAGATGCCCAGAAAGCACAATTATCTCAGTATGCGTACGTCTATCGTAGTAGTAATGTGGTAACAATAAATAAATGCTCGCTTCGAGCAATTCGGATAACGTTACAATAGCACGGCAGTTGCAAACTCCGCCTCCCTCCGTCTATGCACACCCAGGACATTCTGGGCAGATTGCAGTAATAAGGGCGGCATGTAGTCAATAACGCAGTATACCGTCTACATACCACTTACTACATTGGATTCTAGCGACTATTTCTCTAAAGTGGCTCCTTAATTGGTGCCAAAGATCTGAGTGAATCTCCTACCAGGACTCTCAACAAGGAAACAAATCCCCATTCCGATACCGGAAATCGAAACCGGGTCCCTTTGCACTGCAGGAGCAGCGCTTCGTAGACCACCACCACCACTACTACTACTACTACTACTACTACTACTACTACTACTACTACTACTACTACTACTACTACTACTACTACTACTACTACTACCACCACCACCACCACTACTACTACTACTACTACTACTACTACTACTACTACTACTACTACTACTACTACCACCACCACCACCACTACTACTACTACTACTACTACTACTACCACCACCACCACTACTACTACTACTACTACTACTAATAATAATAATAATAATAATAATAATAGTATGGGATAGAACTTCGATGCCTCGACTTTAAATACATCTTTGATACTTTTATCGATAATTTTAAACTTTTAAGTTTCGCATTATTGAAAGTTGTTGCGTTCGACTTTATGCTATTAAGGAATGATGTGAAGTGATAAGATCCGCCCGAATAATAAAGAATAAATAATAACGAATAAGAAGAATCAATAAGCATATAATCAAAATAATAAGAAGAAATACCAGTATGTGGGAAGAATAAAAGAGAACATTAAGAATTAGAGAAAGGGGGGAATAAAGTCATGAAAAGAGAAAGAACGTAGAGGATAGATATTAATTAATAATAAGAACATGAAATAAAAACGTGTAGTTGAGAACGAACATACTTGGCGAAAATCATATAAAGATAGCAGACGTAGGAAAGGACAGGAAAAAGAACATTAGGGATCGCATTAGTGACAATAGGAACCGAGTTATGCACACAGGATGTCAAGACAACGGGCAGGAAACCGGAGTTAATCAAGCGCACAGAAAATTCAGTAAAGCGAACATAATTTGTTAATGTTAGACGCGAGCCACGCTCGGACGATGAAATTGAGAGCCAATGGTAGACGGAGGAAAAATTCAGAGATATAACCAATCAGAACGAATAAAAGTCACGTGAATAGCAAAAAGTGAGAGAGAAACTAGAAAAGTAGGCGTGAAATAGAAAATTATCTATGAAGCAGAGCGACGTTCAAACGTGCGTAAGGTACTTCACTCTATGTCGAAACGTCGAGGAGAGAAGAAGTCTCTGTATAGAAACGTGGGGGATAGAAGATGAGCTGGACGGAAAGAAACAGATTTGTGTAGGAAACGTGAGGGAAAGTAAGCTAGATCTAGAAATTCAAAATATCTTGTATTAAAGAGGGAAACAGTGCAGCGGTCTTCGAGTAAACATTTATGAATTGAAAACCGGTTTAAGGCAACAGTGAGTAACAGGATAACTAGGGAATGACAAAAGGAAAAGTCATTAGCGTAATATTGTAACATACTTCAACTTCGCAAAGTAATTAAGAAAGGGTAAGAGCACGGAAACAGTAGCAGGGGTGACAGGAAAAATCGCGTCTTGTTTGAAAAGGAAATTCGTACGAGGACATCAGTGTGGACCATCAATAAACGGGCCATCTGAGAGGAGAAAGTGATCTTCATTTATCTCCCACTCACACTCCCTGAGTAAGAGACTCCTGAACCCAAATTCCTCTACCTGAGTAGCCGGCAGCAACAACGATCCTCCCGAATTAACAAACCATCCACCAAGAACCGCACCATTACCAACCTTTTCCATTCCCAAACCCCGCTACAGATGGGAGACGAGACTTCACGTTATTGCCTCGCACGTGTCCCCAAAGAGTTTCTGGACTATAAAGTAGATAATTTCTTTACGTTGTTTGCACCACGCTTTGGGCGTCAATTTGAAGTTGGTTGTATTGAAGGAGTTGTATTATATTTCAACTGTTGGGGAGCCGAACTTGTAGTAGTTGCAACCGCACGTATAGTAAACAGCTTCCGGTAGCCTTCGCCCCAAATGTACTTTCAGGTGGCCTTTGCCCTAAGTTTAAAAAAATATTAACTTTGTAATTAAACTGTTTCTTTAAATATTTAATATTTATGTTTGCCTCGGCTGCGTCAGTATTTATTTTAGAGACATGGATATCTTGGCAGGGTTGTGATGCGACAAGAATGTAGGCTTACACAGATTATAATTTTACTTTACTCCTTTTATTAGTACTTTATACGTTTTAAATAACACTTCACTGACATAGAGAGCTGTGAGATTCGTTTTATTAATTAATTACACTTTTTAACACGTAAACTTATTTTTCGTCTCACACCAATACGTATTATATTTCTTGAGGACACTTTTTGCGTCTGGTTAGTAACGCTGTCTGCAGCCAACTGAACTGATTTCAACCGCCTAAATTTGTAAACTTCTGTATTTCAAGTCTCTGATTGGCTATTCCTAATCCAATAGAAACCTTCATTTAACAGAAGCTTTTTCTGGTTGTTGATTGCCTATTTTTAAACTGTCTCAAAATTTACATTATTGTTGCTCCAATAATGACTAGTAGCATTTAAACTTTAAAATTCATTATTGCCTCAAGGTTACCCCATTGTTACCTCATTGTTAGCAACTTTTGACCTATATCTCACAGCTCCTACATTATTAAATTACGTAATACATTCACATAACATTATTAAACATGGATACAATAATATAAGCATATGCAATGACTTACATAATTTTACAAATTATTACATACACATATTGCTTCATGGCGGGCTGTTATGGAATTTACATATTATATAATTAGACTGAAATTATTTAAGTGTTAAAAATACTGCCTCAACTATAATTCTTGATAGACCTTGACTGCGTTCCCTGTGGATGAATCAAAGCAACATTCCATAGACTCCTGTGTGTAGATGAAAGTATGGAAATGAGGGAAGGAGTAGGGATACTCATGCGACATGCAGTGTTAACTGAGTTGTGAATGAAACTAAATCACGTTTCTACAATTGCCTGGCTTGATAACTCACTTTCGTCCATTAACCTACTCCGGTTACCAAAATCTGAGAATCCAGCAGAAACAAATCAGATCTTAAGACGTGAGATAATACAGCGCATGAATTAGTTTGTGTTTACACAAGTCAAACTGGAATCATGAGCGTAGCTAACAGGTATACCATACCAGAAATTTCAATAATGTAGATAGAAAATCCTTTAACAGAAATGTTTCAGCACAAAATATAGTTACATAAAAAGGGAAGCAAATAAATTATTATTATTATTATTATTATTATTATTATTATTATTATTATCCTTGACTAGCAATAGGGCATATATATACATAAAAAACCTGTGGCATTATCCAAATAAAAAGAAATTGCTGCCAATTGGTGAATGTTAAACAGGAACAGTTTGGAAATTAGCATACAATACAAAATTGGTTACATGCGTTTATATACAGCAAACTAATAATAAGAACATAATTCGGTGAACAAGCTATCAACTTTACAGGGGTTTTTTTTATAAAGTGAGTATCGAGTATCGGGGCTCAAAAATCAGTATCGGTATTGAGTATCGATAAATAGTGGTATCGTCCCATCACTAATAATAATACTAATAATAAAATAGTCAATAATTTTAAAGTAATTATTATTATTATTTAAAAGACTCGGGGGCTGGTTAGTACAGTATAATCTATTCTCGGGCTCGGTTCAGACCGGGCTGGGCCTGACTTAAGAATTTCGGGCCTGCAGACCTCTCCTTTGCATTAATTTTATACACTCAAGGGAGGTTTTCCAGTCCTGTACTGTGAGTTAGAGCGTGGACCTCTGGTTACCAGCCACAGAATGATTTCACCCATGCGGGTGCGGATTTTAAGTCCCGGATATAGGACCGGTGCCCACGCAGCACTGTGAGGAAAGTGAGGAGCTGCAATAGGCAGCGATCCCGGCCACGGAGACCAACATTCTGGCTGGGTGATACGTGATGCTGGACATATCACCTTCCCGTATCGGTTGGACGATCGCCTACCTCTGCCGGGCATAAGTGGGCGTTGAGCCGGCAGTCGGGTTGGCAGATCAAGGCATTTCTTTGATTGTAGCGCTAGGGATTATTATTATTATTATTATTATTATTATTATTATTAAACTAGGTTTCCCAAGTAAGCCCATGCTGCCGTATTTGATACCTCACTTCACGCCTCTGTTTGTGTGTCTTGGGGGATAATTACAACAATAGTAAGAAAAGGGCAGCTTCAACTATCAGCCTACTAAGCCAATTCAGCATTCGACTATAATGCATCGCTGACACAGTACTGAAATTTTGTTCCTTAAGGGGAGACTAAATAAAAGATGCCAATAAATGGCATTCTTGCTTTTTATTTAGCTTTATAAATTCTAATTTCTTCTTTAATTTGATGTATATTTTATCACTGTAGGCACAGTGCTTATATTTCAAATATAAAGGTATTTTTAAAAATCTGATGTGTTACACTCACATGACTTTCTCTACTCTTGTACAATCTATTTTTACAAACGCCTATTCTCCATATGCTCCATATTAATCGAGATATCGAGATGTCAATCTTATTTGTAATTTTCTTGTAGATGCAAGGGGAATATGGTAGCTTTTAAGCGATAGTCAAATATTTTATCGCTGGTTGCTATGTGGCGCATTCCATTCTCTTTGCATGTCCAGGACATAAAAAAAATGAATAACGAATTTGAGAAAAAGTATAAGTATTGGAAAATTTAAGGAAATAACAAGCAATATCTCGAAAACGGTTCACTCAACAAAAAAAATGTATATGATATAAATTGTGTATTTTAACGCGATCTACATTTTTTGTGTAGTACAATTTTGTCTATCTCTTATGGTTTACCAGTTATGCAAAAGTCGTTCATAATGAAGAATACTTTTGGAGACATTCCCAGAAATTTCGAGATATACATTTCATTTCTCATGATATTATCTTAAACATATGATATTTTCATCAAAATCGTTAGAGCCATTTTTGAGAAAATTAAAATTTTCGAAAAATGTTCCATGTAAAGGGTAGTCTGGGGTGGGGGGATTTTCTTGAAAACCTTCGTGTCGCATCTCTGGAAGATACTGAACCTAAATACCAAGTTTGGTGCTTATCCGACTGTTCGTTTTTGAGTTATGCTGTTCACACACACACAGACACACACACAGACACACACACAGACACACACACACACAGACACACAGACACACACACGGACATGTTTCCAAAAATGCTTTTTTTGGATTCAGGAGGTCTCAAAACATGTATTTCCGGTGAAATCTCGGTATCGAATTTTTGGGTGGAATGCAATACTTCCCCTACTTACTATACGTAGTAGAGAAAGTAAAAATGGTAGTGCATCTGCCATTTTTGTATCTGAATTCTGAACAAGCTCGCAGAAAAAAAATAACTCCCATTCTCTTTGGAGTAGAGTGGTAGCCTTTAGCTCATCTATTGGAGAAACCTTTGCTCTACAAATTGGTACCACTTCTAAATATGGCAGCTTTCGTTAAGCTTTATGTTAAGCTTTGTAAATATATGTGAGGCTTTTTATCTATTTTGCTTCGAACAGTCTTTTCCCTGAATTAAATTTTGTTAAATAAATTACCAGTTTTCTTAGAAACTATTGAAAACAGTTAAACGAAATGCTGATATGATAAAAAAGTCCTCAAAGGTATTATTGGTTTACTTTGGTGTTAATAATTTTATTGGTTATGTTTTAAAAGAATGGTACTGATAAGTTTTAACAAATAATTGCGTAATTAGAAAGAAATCATATATTCCTTATAAAGCGATATTATTTTATGAATTTATATCAGTGAACTAAAAAGGCATGCAACTACAATCTGTAAAACGTTCTAACTAATATGTTAAATAGGTTCTGAGGTAATTGGTAATGAAGTTAGCAAATTTAACATTTGCGGGATAGATCTTTTAATCTCTCCTTAAGAACTTTTATTCTAAAAGGTTTAAGATGTCTTGCTTTCGTTTGTACCAAAACAAGTTTCATATTATAGACAATTGTGACTCATTTATTATTTTTATTTCTTCCGGAATAATGTGTCGGAAAGGTATAGAATTGTTTGAATAATTAAAGAAACATAATATCGAAGGTCGTACACTTCCAACGAATACGGTACTAAGAGCACTCCCTTACTCACATAAAACTGTGATATTCCTCTAATAAAGGAAGCAACCCCTTATGGCAACTTTCCTCCCTGAAGACTTCAACTGGTGGAGGTAAACTTTGACCTCACAAATAAAATTCCAAAAGCCGATATGTACAGTAAAATTTACAAGAAAATGTTCCATGAAGTACTAGAAAAATATTCAGATTACAGACAAATATACACTAACGGTTCAAAGACTAATAACGTCTGTGGCTGCGCCTTCATTATTGACTCTGAGAACAATATACTTCAAAAACACTACTCCTATGTAGCATTTTCGCATGTGAATTCTTCATCATTAAGGAAGCTTGTATTATTGAGCTGGATAGCGAAGTACTTTTTTTTAAGATACTTCAACAACTCATCCTTTTATTAATGAAATTCACCAGTTCTTTCTTTGCATGAAAAAAGAACCACAATGTTAATATGAATTCCTTCTCACACCAACGTACCTGGCAATGATTTAGCTGACATTTTGTATGTTGTTTTTTCATTAGAAAATGGTTTAGAAATAGGTGTGAAATGAAATGAAATGAAATAAATAGGAAATGAAATAAAAATGTTAGTTCCTCAAATGACCATCCACGGATGATCCAATCGTTCATTGCGCTCTTGCACAGTTATTCAGAATTTTCGTTGTTATTTATGTTGGTGTGAGAACAAATGCAAAGTTATTTATACAAAAGTTATTTGGTTTTTGTATGAGGAGTGAGAAAACAACATAAAAAGGTAGGTTACGATTTAAAAAAAATTACATTAACCCTAAAATGACCATCACAATGTCCTCCAAATAAAACACAACTAATAGTATTTACTTTCCCCCATAATATCAAGCAACTTTTATTCAAGACATGTCTTTCTACAACGCTTAGTTTTGGAGATATTGTACAGTCTCAACTTAAATGGCCCACCTGATAATAACGTATGGATTATACATACACTCTGGCAATGTTCCTGACCAAGAAAATATCACACATAAGAATACAGCACACTAATAAATAGACGCAACCCACTCTAATATGCAATAGAGTTATGGAAGTGTTGACTGCAAAAACTCAACACTCTTCCCTACATATATTTAATCAATAATGTAAATGACAACAACGGTTTGATTTCGACACAAGCGCCCATTCATTATTCTTAGTTAGTTGATCATATGTATTCTTCTGTACAAGCAGTTAGGCAATTCATAGTCAATGAGAACAACGTTTGTCAATAAGAAATATAAGCAAATTAAATTTTGTATATTAGAAGAGTTTTCTATGAAATCCAAACATGAGCACAAACTTAACCAATTTATTTTAATTACTGCACAAATTTCTGATTGCAATATCACTTCTCTTCGGAAGTGATTTTAAATATGCGGAACTGTCCAGAAAAATCTGATGTGTTGCATTCACATGGCTTTCTCTACCGTCTACTGCTTATTAGTGAGTATACAAATTATTCTTACGATAGTTTATTTTTCCTATCTACTTCATTTTAATCCACATAAACCATTCGGAAATAGCTGCATTACACATTTTGTTATACATACAAAGGAAATAGCGTGAAGCTGGTTAGCGAGACTCAGGAGAAATAATAATGATAATAGTAATAATAATGATGATGATAATAATAATAATAATAATGATAATAATAATAATAATAATAATATACGATCGAACATAGCGACGAGAATGTGCTGAATTCATATTAGAAATGGGTTTTGTAGGGAAGACAGAGAAACAAAGTTTGTTTCCTCGAAGCAGAGGTATTTTACCTGCGATGGTCAACGAACCTGCATACCGGAAGTCTCGCCTTTATACTTTTGGCTCGGACAGGGTTTCAAAGCTTAAAAGGGTAAGAGAGTATGTGTGCCTTATCTACGATCTAAGAATGTTCGTGGGAAGATTTTAAAACTCAAAATAAGCTATAAGAAGCAGATGTGAAAGTTGTCAAGTGGGGGTAGCCAATAACAAAAAAAAAAAACATGAAACAAAATGATAGCCAATCGAAGATCGCGTAGGCATCACATGATACGTTTGGCGAAAGGCGTGAAGGAGGAAAGACACGCCGAGACAGTCGGGTACAAACTAACCATGACAACGGCCGAGGCACATTCCGGTACAAATTAACCACGAGGACGTCGACGAAACAGAAGTAGAAGAAAATAATCAGAAAATTTATAGCGTAAAAAGGAAGTTGTGAAATCTAGGCAATTCGAGGGCTAGTTGGAGAAACACATAAGTAGCGACTTCGAGAGTAATAAGAATAACAGTGGTTTCGACGACGAAGGTGGCGGGTTGACCAGATAGGAATCTACGTAACCAAATAAAGATATAACCCAAACTTCTCCGGCAGTATTATTAATCTCATCAAGGCAGTGTCACCACCCCTGAAAAACAAGAACCTCAGCTCTATCGAATCCAATCCCAAATCCCTGCCATCCAACCAACGAACCCAGGACTCTGAGTCCACTGAAGTAACTGCCAGGAACAACACAGATGCGTCAGAGGTCAGCGTCATATGGCGCCCACTACGTTGGGGCTCGAAGTACTGCCAGCGGATAACGCACCCGGAGAACCGACAATGGAAGGAAGACGACGCCGATGACGACATCAGCAACCACCAGCAGCAGAGTGTACCGATAGACGTGGGGCAACAAGCGACATCGACGCCGCTCCATTACAACAAGGAAGCAGACATTCAGCGCAGACATCATCAGTGTTCAAAAAGTGTGTAAGTGTAGTGAAGTGTTTTGTGAACTATTACAACACCCCGCAGCAGCTCAACCCATGTTAACTGCATGATACATAAGTTAGTAAAATTTTGGAAGGGAGTGTATATGCAATAGATATAAGTAAACTGGGTTATGTATGTTTGTAAATGCTGTTAAGAAACAAGAAATTAACCGGCTACGATATGGAAGGTAATAGCAATGAACAAGGGGAAAATTTCACTAACAATAGCACGCGGGTAGGCGTAGAGAATGGAGATAGCGAAACATTAGAAAACCAAGTTACCGGATCATTTAACACGAGCGAAATGCTGCAACAAATGTTGGCTCAATTGAGCCTCCTAAACACTAAGATAACAGTACAGGAGCAAACACTTGGGCAAACTCTAAAACAACAATTGTCCACCCAGGAACAAACATTGCAGCAATTAAGCATCCAACAGAAGGAAATCAGTCAGGGCTTAGAAAATAAAATACAGGATGTCTTGTTAGAAATTAGAGCAAGTCAAAATGTAATCTACGAGGATGTAGAATATATAAGAAACGAACTAAAAGCAACACAGAATAGTGTAGAAGTAGTAAGGAAGGAAGTTGTCGTGGAAATGGACGCCATCAGGGCCCAACAAATTGTAAACAATGAAAACTTACTATGTACAATTAGTGATAAGGCAAGGGAAGAAGCAATGACAGTCTGTGTATCATTACAGAATAAGCAGCGGGCACTTGAAGCAGGGGTTAATGATGAAATTAACAAATTAAGGGAGGAACTGACACAGACCGTCAATGCTCGCAGGGACGCGGTAGAACAAATCGAAACGCGATCCCAAGGTGCCACGGACGCGCGAATTACCTCTCAGGTTTCCGCGCTTTCGTCGTTCCAGTGTAACAACCCGAGTAGCGAACCGAGGTCGAACGAACCTGCCTACACTCCTTCGGCCTCACCGCACCCGGCAAGTGAAACGTCAAGCACCGTAGGGCCTCTGCAACAATGCAATATACCTATACAATTTTTGAATGAACTGCCAATCCCCAAGTTCAACAGTGAAGTCGATAATGCGAAGCAGTTCATTAATGACCTCGAATCTTATTTCGCGCTTAGGGGAATTCCCGACCGTTTCAAAATGGTAATTATAAAAAGGAGCTTGATAGGCCCGTCCCTGAGTTGGTTTCGATTGACGGTAGGCGAGCATGCACAATATGAACATTTTAGGTCTGCATTTTTGGAAAAATATTGGAGTGGCGTTGCACAGTACAGGGTGCGCGCAGAAATAAATAATGGCCGATACAGGGAAGAGAAGCGTGAGTCGATGGTCGACTACTTCTTGCGACTCGGCCAATTAAGTCAACTCCTGGACCCACCGATGCCCGAAGGTGAATTTGTATCCCTCCTGACACGACACTTCCCAGACGTTATCCGTCATCACCTCGTGGTGGCACGTCCGAGGACGCTGAGCGAAGCCATTGAACTACTTACCGCTCTGCAGGGGTACGGAACGCGGGAAGAAGATAGGCCCAGAATCAGGACTGAAGGCAGACACATTGATCGGATAAATTCGCATCGTAATGATGGGACGAGGGCACAAGGTGCGTTGAACAACTACTCCACAGTCCGACAGCGTTATCAAGAGCCATTTGCAAGAAATCGGGAGAGAAGCTATAGGCCCTGGAACCAAACGGGCACGGGTAGGCCACCGAGGCAACACGAGGAGTATCCCGTTCAGTACATGAGATTCTCCAGGTACCCGGCGAATGGTAGGCAACACCGGGGAAATAACCTCCACGGTGGAACAGCGGATAGGCCAAGAACGCCACCGAACCGACCTGGAAACACCCCGGGCAGGCCAAGGACACCCCCGAACAGGCCAAGAACACCTCCAAGCCGGCCAGCGACCCCACCCCGTAGAGATGAGAACCACGAACTCTTAAGCATGCCGACGTACAGTCACGCTTTGGCGCCGAGCGGGTACCCATCACAGACACGACAGCCGCAAAACGTCCACCGCGAAATGGATGACGCGATAGGTCACCTAAGCGGGGCAATGGCAGGACAAAGTATAGGCCAATGGATAGGCCCCAGTCAAAGATCGTGGTCACGACGGTCGGAAAACTGGAGACAGGAAGAGTCGTAGCGTTCCCAGGCTCAACCTCAGAGAATGCGCGCAGGTTCTCACATTACACAGGGAACGAAAACAAAAATACAAGAAGAACAATTTTTTTATTGAATATTTGCACGTTGGGGGAGGCATTAATTGATTAGAATTTTTACGCAACAACTGTGCGAAGGGAGAGATCTTAACGACACGCCACTGCAGTCAGCTGATGAGTCAGAAGTACGTCAAGCACCCCAGTATGGTGGGTTAAACATAGAAAATGAAAGTGTTTATTATGGTGAGAGACCGGACGACTCGCAGGTAGTCAGTGATCAAAACATGTCCCCATCAGGTATACACGAACGTGTAGCATCAACAGACTGCTTAAACCACCAAGTAAAGAAGGAATACAGACGTATGCATATGTGTTGGAAAGGTCCTTATCGGATATCACAAACCTTCGGGGACAGGGTATATCAACTCCAATCGTCCATTAGGCAGGGCCAATGAAATTTAGTAGAGTCGGATAGGGAAAATGTACAAACGCACTCGGAACACGAGTAAGGAAAGTCATATATGCGAACATTGTTTACAAACAAATTGGTAGTTTTGGGATAGCAATGTCCTGTTAAAACAGTGTGCTTGACATTCACGATGTTAATGACATACCGTAAGAAAACCGGACAGAAGGTATACCTGGCAAAAAAAGGGTACCAAAAGGTGTCTTGAGTGTGGAGGCAGCTAATAGCCTCAAGAAAACCAGTATTGTATATAATGTGCAAGAGAGAGAGAGAGAAAGATGGAACTAAGATGTGTAATTAAATTAAAAAAAAAATTATTGTTTGAAGAATGTATTGTGTGTATAAACAGATTTCTTAAATGTAAATGTTTTGTAGCCTGGTTGTTGACGGCCAGATATTATGTAGATTGTTTTCCTTTACGTTGTGAAAATACTTGTGTCGAATTTGAAATTGCATTGTGTACAGTGATTGAAATGTATTGTGAACAGAATAAATGTGTAACGGTGGGCTCGCCATCAAATCGTCGTAAGCCACTAAATAAATTAATAAATAAACAAATAAAATGATAAATGAAAGGAACCGAGGGAGAGAGGGACATTACATTAGCTTAGATGGGACATTAACGATAAACCCATCATCCAACCTAAAGGTCCGATGATAAATTTACCGTCATGGCATATGAAGCTGGTTATCGAGACTCAGGAGAAATAATAATGATAATAGTAATAATAATGATGATAATAATAATAATAATAATAATAATGATAATAATAATAATAATAATAATAATAATAATAATAATAATATACGATCGAACATAGCGACGAGAATGTGCTGAATTCATATTAGAAATGGGTTTTGTAGGGAAGACAGAGAAACAAAGTTTGTTTCCTCGAAGCAGAGGTATTTTACCTGCGATGGTCAACGAACCTGCATACCGGAAGTCTCGCCTTTATACTTTTGGCTCGGACAGGGTTTCAAAGCTTAAAAGGGTAAGGGAGTATGTGTGCCTTATCTACGATCTAAGAATGTTCGTGGGAAGATTTTAAAACTCAAAATAAGCTATAAGAAGCAGATGTGAAAGTTGTCAAGTGGGGGTAGCCAATAACAAAAAAAAAAACATGAAACAAAATGATAGCCAATCGAAGATCGCGTAGGTATCACATGATACGTTTGGCGAAAGGCGTGAAGGAGGAAAGACACGCCGAGACAGTCGGGTACAAACTAACCATGACAACGGCCGAGGCACATTCCGGTACAAATTAACCACGAGGACGTCGACGAAACAGAAGTAGAAGAAAATAATCAGAAAATTTATAGCGTAAAAAGGAAGTTGTGAAATCTAGGCAATTCGAGGGCTAGTCGGAGAAACACATAAGTAGCGACTTCGAGAGTAATAAGAATAACAGTGGTTTCGACGACGAAGGTGGCGGGTTGACCAGATAGGAATCTACGTAACCAAATAAAGATATAACCCAAACTTCTCCGGCAGTATTATTAATCTCATCAAGGCAGTGTCACCACCCCTGAAAAACAAGAACCTCAGCTCTATCGAATCCAATCCCAAATCCCTGCCATCCAACCAACGAACCCAGACTCTGAGTCCACTGAAGTAACTGCCAGGAACAACACAGATGCGTCAGAGGTCAGCGTCAAGCGATAGTCAAATACTTTAAAACTAGACGCTATATGCTCTTTCATACTTTTCATGATATCGCGAGAAACAAAAACAAATAAACAAAATTTGAATATACTATCCCGGCACCTTGGTTACTACACCGAGACATACATTCAAACATTACATTTATTCTCATAACACATTTACATTTTATATTACATCCAAATTTTCAGATCAAATAAATACAAACTACACAATATATACAAAGTAATAATATAATAATAAATGAAAATAAAAGAAAGAAAATAGAAATTAAGATTAGAGTAAAGGCGTAAACATTAATTACAACTAATTCTAAATTCTATATTTATCAACACTTGCTGGAAGCCACCAAACTTAGCAATTGTTAACCAACTACTATCTACTCCTATTTAACTATATTCAATGGAAACCAGTGAACATGTACTGGTAGCCAGCATAAATCCTTCCACTAAACTATTAATCATTTTAATAAGTTTATTTATATTTATGTTTTATTTAAAAATTTCCTCTCTCTTCGCTAGAAACAGCTAAAATCGACAGGACTTCAAAAGAATGGCTAAGTATTGAACAATTCGAACCATTAATAACGGATATCTTGGAAATGGCTGATGCCACAAATAAGTTATTTAAAATAAATTGCGTGTTTAAAGAGATCTACAGTTTCGTGTAGTACGTTTTCGTCTATCATTTAACGTTTACCAGTTATACAAGATTATACAAAATTCCTTCCAAATGAAGTACACTTCCTGGCTATTCCCAGAAAATTCAAGATATACACATTATTTTTCATGTAAATATGTTTAATATGTTGTATTTTAATCATAATCGTTAGAGCCATTTTTTAGAAAGTCAAAATTTTTGAAAAAGTTTCCATGTAAAGGGTAATTTGTGGTATGGGGAATTCTCTTAAAAAATTTCGTTTTGCATCTTTGGAAGGTACAGAACTTAAATATCAAGTTTGGTATTAATGCAACACACACACACACACACACACACACACACACACACACACTGACGTTTATCTAAAAATGCATTTTAGGATTCAGGAGGCCTCAAAACAGTATTTGCGGTGGAATCTCGGTATCGAGTTTTTGAGTGGAATGCAATACCTTCTCTATCTACTATGTACGTGGTAGAGAGAGTAAAAACGATACTGTTAATCTTACTGTGGAATCATTATAGTCAAAACTTTAACCTTTTACTGCACCACAGTACCGGTAAAGTTTACTCATGCAGTTCTTGGTGAACAGAACATGGAATATCACACGGTGTCTAATTAAATGAAGCTGCCATCGCATTCAGTTAGGTTGTCTCTCACGAGATCCTTAAATCAATTAGAAGTAATTGCTTGCGTTGGAAGTCAATTGACAGGCGGGCTTTGTTTGAATATCATTAAATATTCATTAAAACCGCGAAGGGAGGAAAACGGAGTAAAGAGGTAGGTATGTGGCGACGGAATGAGTAGGCGGATGACTCTCTCTCTTATTTTCGTTAGATTGGTGGCACCTTCTTCCCCAGCTCTAGGTTCTAATAGCGGTAGGAGGCGAAAGTGGCTGAGGACTGAAACACTGCTGCACTGCGATGATTAGATTAATTCCAAGGAGCGTGTGGCGGTTTTCCCGTTGCTCTGGCTCAATGGTTCCTCAGACATATTCAAGAAGCGTTTCGTCCAATTAAATAAATGACTCGGAAAAGTTCTTGCTCCACGCACCAGACGCCTGCTGTTCAAGCGATCAGTATACCTCCACCCTAGTATCTCTTGAGTGTTCGGTACGTTATCTACTGATCATTTTGTTCTACAACCATTAATAGAAACGACTATAGTAAAGTCAGAAGGTAACATGAATGAGCATATCCCAAAATGAGGTACTAATAATACCGTAATGAACGTTGCCATAACCCAGTACTACTAATCTAGGTAAAAAGCACACCGAATGAGTAGCTTAAAACGGCCACAGCATACCGGGTGAGATGCCTGTTTGGTAATGCTGAGACTCGCTTTCAGAAAAAAATTTGGATTAAAATCTTTACTCCGATCAAAATTAATTGGGTTCTTCGCAGTGGTAAATCCACAAGGAAATACTACGACTCTCAGGGTAGCAAAAGTACAATTATACCAAAGTAAATATTACACAGAATTATCGAAGCCAGGGCTCAGACAAATTACTTTACTTCCCAATTGGATGTTAGAATTTACGGTCACAGTAACTGAGCAAGGTGGCGCCGCAGTGACGTGTGCGACTCGCATTCGGGTGGTGCCGGGTTCGATCCCCAGCGACCACCTACTCTGACCCATGGGTTTTTCGTGGTTTTTCGGGTCGGCAGGAGAATGCTGGGGGGGTCCTTATTCTACTACGACTTTCCTGCCACTCATTTCCTATATCCATCATCTACTTCATTGTCATCTGTTTTAAAGCTTAGGACCAGGCGACGATGTTCGGCGAGTTGCTGCTGGGCGGTAGATGTGCGCTTTGTAGCATCCACCCACCTCCGAAGTGGGCCCGACCAGGAGGACCACCCGCAGTTAGGGGTCGAAGGAAGTGTGGGGCGGCGTAGGATGCATTCTATCTGAAAACGTTAGGGCCCCATCAATGCTTACAACCGTCATCTGGATCTGGTTGCCCTTGGGTCTCTCCCCTCATCCCTCCCTCCCACGGGTTACGTTAAAAGCAATAGGCGCCTTTGCGGCTTACTTACGGTGCTCTGCACTGATTCCGGGAGTCCCTCCGTACTATATATTTTCACCTCTACCTTTAGGTTTATAGTAAATACGCGAAAACAATGTTAATATTTGGAAAGGCAGAATCAGACGGCTGAAAAATTCAATGTTGTTGCCGGGATTTGAACCATGGATGTATGTTGCCATGGTAGCTTAGTGGTTAGAGCAATCGGACGGAAACCAAGAGATCCGTGGTTCAAATCCCGGCTATGACATTGAATTTTTCAGTTCTTCGATTCTATCCTTACCACCTTGTCCTATACACGTGGCTAGTGTGAAAGAACAATTAATTCAATTTTAATATTTGTTAAATGAAAGATACCCTGCAAGTTTTTCTTCGCAATCAACTTCAAACAAGATGTCATAAACTTACTCCACATATAGAATGGTCCAAGATACAAAATCGTATGCGAGTGGTAAACCCTCTGCGAACCGATACATCCTCAAGGGTATTAGTGTTGCAAACATTATACACTGAACAAACATACGTAAAACGTTAGTAATTATCCGTGTAACAAACATCTGGTCCATAAGTTGAAACTCGTTCCTTTGAAATATTTACATATAAGGTCAGATAATATGTCAGAAGGTATCACGGAATATAGTGTAAGGGTACATTGCGAGATGTTAGAAAGTAGGTTGAAAATATTTCAAAACTTTTACTATAATAAAATGTTTCTTCCTTGGAACTTGAAAGTTAAAAAAATTGCACTTGAGAGATATGTTATGGATTTCAGTCGTCAGGGATTAAAATAGTGAAAGGTTATATGGATCATCCTATACAATGTCCTGTTCTATCTGAAGGAAAGAAGCTGTGTTCGAGACATAATAACATTGTATGCTGAAAAGAATTGTTTATGATGGTTTGCGGAAACGTTCGGTGTTGCTGTAGATACACATACCCAAAGAGTAGCTATCTGCTATACATAAGAGATCCTCTCTCATAACTCCTGCCAGAATAACCTCGAATGGAAGCGAAATATCACATTGAAACGGAACATAATGTCATCTCTGCTGCTTTCTCCGAGACTCTCAAAGAGAAAAAGCAAGATCTCGACAGTCGAAGTGTTTTGTCCCAACAAAAGGAACATCCTCAACCAGTGACTTTTTTCAAAGAAGTAAAATCTCTGCACTGCGCCACTGCTCAAAAAAGAAAGAAGTAAATATGAAAAAGAATGTTACTTTTCACAATGGTGCTTATAAACTTTTCGCAAGTATCACAATAGGTGCAGAAATACGGAATGAAAAATGAAACAAGACAAACTTTAGTAAGAGGAAACATTGATCTAATTAAATACAGAGAGACGGAGAGAGAGGGGACAGAGAGAGAGAGAGCGTTGTGAAAATACTGCTGTCCACTTGAGTATTCTTTCTCGCTCTTTTGTCTTTTAACATTCGGATTTTGACGTTAAGCTTATTCCGGCTTCACATATTCATTGTACATTTTTCTATTCCTATCTCTCTCTCCCTCTCTAATTTTAGATCCTCTAGTTTGCCACTGCAATATATGATTTTGGATTCTACCTCCAGCCATCCTTCATAAGGTTTAGCCCAAATCTCTGCAATTTCTGTTAATAATTCAAGTTTACTATCTACACTTAATCCCTTCCTAATTTCTTTACTCAGTTCTGTTTTGTATGCAGCAGTCTTTCCCCAACCTTAAATGTTCCACTTCCACTGCTTTTAAATCAGCTAAGATACCTCTTGTCAAAAATGCAAGTGTCACTACCATATAGTAGAAAGTATATAGCAATCATATACACAATTTTAGCTGGGTTTCTTGTTTAGTTTACTCTAAGATTTTGCTTTAGTGTTATCTCTGTATTGATAGTTTTGCATATTCTTCTGGTGCGATATTTATAATAAAATTATTTCATGAATTTTAATATGAGAAGTTTTAATGATTCCATCATTGGTATTGTGTAATTTCCATACATCGTCCATATGAACACAAAATTGATTAAAATATAAGTCATAACTATTTTATCTCCTCTATTAGTATTTGTTTTTATTCCACGTTAAAGTTAATTTCCTATCGTGCTGTCTGTACTTTTATAGACCTATTATATTTATTAATTTAGGCACCAAACCTGAGAGAATAATATATAGTCAGTCAATATACCTACCGTATTCTAGAAGGAATTTCATCTTATAAAATAACATTCGTCATGCTAAAATTCTAATGATTACAGCTCGAGAGTGGTTAAAGAGAATATCGAACCTATTCTTATTTGCCTTAATAGTTAAGTTTTAATAATATCACTTGTATAAACTTTACGATAGCAAGCGAAGATCTCAGGGAGGAAGAAATCATTCCACTTGTATAAGTTGTTTAAGAGAATTTTTGTATACTATAAAAAGTTGACTTAGCAATAGTGGAATATTGAGGAACGATAGAGGTATTATTTTAAATGCACATAATGACTACAAATGAAATATGGGATTGTACTGCACAACAAAATAAAAAGGAACAGGGTGTTTAAAGCAATATGCAGCAAGGACCATAGTACTTTCAATGTTCTTCGGAAAAAAATATAACAAGAGACAATAAGTTCTATTCAATATTAATACAATAAAGTTATCATAAATTAAAATGACTTACAGGTATAACTGAGGCTACCATTTTGTAACTACTCGTGCCAAAGTTTCTAATATTTTCTCCAGCCACACAATTGAATGCTGTGCTGAATATATTTTCCATTACCCAAAGTCCAAATTTCGGTGTAGGGCAACAGAAAAATTAAGGTGCAATGTACTCATGGAATCTCTAAGGTTGCTTGCCAATAAAATGAAAAGAGTTGGTATAGAAAATAACTACCAGTGCATCTGTCTATGATAACAGAACTACTTCCCAAAAACATGAAAGAACGTTGGCATATGCCCCGATGTAAGCTATAATGTTACAACAACTACAAATAAAAGAAAATTAAAGAAACTAGTAAACTTGCCACCTTAAAACCTGCTGTTAACATAATCACAATTCAGATGAGAACTTACGCATTCATAAATCAAAATCTGGTCATAATAGCATACTAATAAGAGTGATAAAAGAAATATTGCTTCCAATAGTTTTGTCTAAATAGCAACTTAGCAACAATGTGAAATTTTCAACGATCCTATTCTTATACAATAATGCAGGGCTAGCTTCTGGTGTAATGTCGCTATGCCATGGCACTACTTGTATCAAAAAGAAAGAAAGAAACGTGTTGAATTGGGCATGAAACATTGTTTCCGAGTGTGTATTCTCTCAATTGAACAGGCGCGTTAAGCATCGCGTGCTCTGCCGGCAATTTTCTGAAGCTTGGAGCCAATTCCAGATTGGTACGTCTACTCTCATAAGCACTGTGTGTGTATAAAGCCGGGGTGTGCGTTTCTACACAGTTGTGGTGGACTACAACGTTGGCATACCAGCCCTGGCCAACCCAGACTGGACAAATGAGTTGACTGCTATGCAACCATCCATGCGCCTAACCAGTCAGCTGACTCGCGTCCTCGCATCGATTCTATGGACGCGCTGGAGGCGGCAGCATCTGACTTCTCCCAACACATCCGGAATGCGATACGCGCTTACACCTTCCGCATCCCTTCTCATAACACCAACTCGAGAACCATCGCTAACGAACGCCGGCAGCTGCTAAAAGCCAAGGCAACTGCCCGGAAGCTATGGCAGCGTCTCCACCATCCCAGGATAGGGGGAGAATACCAGCGGATCAAAACCCTGGCAAGGCGACTGCTCCGAGCGCATAGGAAAACGGCCTGGGAAAATACCATGAGGAATGTCAACCTTTAAGGGAAGAAAACCTGTCGGATTATTCAATCCCTAAGAAAGGATAAAACATAGCCGGCGCTCGTGGTAGGCTCACTTATGAGCCTCACGAGAAAACCACTGTGTTTGCCGACTATCTAGATCTTCAATTCGAAGAGTTCTGCTCTTATCCTGGGGAAGGCCCGGTGCTGGCGGCCGATGCAGGCTCTGAGATTGCGGCGGAGGAGAATGCCCTGAGTTACCTCTGCTAAATATCTCGGGGTCCTGCTCGACCGCGGGCTCACTTTCGCTCCATATGTCAGGGCGAAGATCATCTCGGCCATGCCGCAATCACACAGTCGTATCCTGTTTTTCGTTCCAGTATGCCCACTCACCTAAAAATACGCCTGTATCAGGTAATCATCCCGCCCCTGATTCTGTACGGATGCGAGGTATGGGGATCGTTGGCAGCGATGCGCGAGAGATCCCGCACCATGCACACGAAACTTACAACCCATCCCAATCAGCTGGTAAATGTCCTGGGTCACTATGACTATTGGGCCCCATGAGACGGAAGAGCTACCATCTACCCAAGGACGCCATGGGACCGCTTGCATAAAGACTACCAACTCATCTCTATTCTCCCCAAGTTAAGCGAGTATTGAACTTGGTCACTAGGTGGACGAGTGACTGCCCTTTCATTAGCCTGATAATCTCAAATCCTTTTACCTACATTCTACCTTGCTTCGCTGCCAATCGGCCTACTTATTTTCACAACCACGCAAGTGATTGTAGAAGTTAAGCAGTATTGAGCTTGGTCGTCACCTGAATGCTTGTCCGCTCGGGTGATTCGCCAGGACTCAGTCAATGGCAACACAGGAAGCGAAGCTCCGCCCTTTGACATCTGACATAAAAGCTTGCGAAAACTGAAAATTGCATCGCCATTTTCCCGGCCTCCGAAATTACTTACTTTTGATACATAGTTTTTTTTAGAAAATCGGCACTTCTACGTCCAGGTGGCCGGTTCCTCTTCACGTGAGCGAGCTATGCGGGCGGGTGTACTACAAGGGGCAATTATGCCCCCTTTTCTTAAATACATTTTACAAATGACTTTCCCATGAACGCCAGATGCAAGCTCGCCATGTACGCTGACGACACTGCAATATACAACCACCATAGAAATCCCCGTTTCGGCCTTCTTGGGATGCAGCGGTACACTGACCGCTTCCTGTCATGGCTCCATGGCTGGAAAATTTAAATTAATGCAAACAAATGTCAGCCCATATATTTTTCCAAGAAGCTGAACCTTCCGGCAATGGGCATCACGTCAGTGGTCAAATACTGCACTGTCGTCAGCAAGTAAAGTACCTGGGAGTCACGTTGGATCGCAGACCCTGATGGAACATCCACCTCTAAAATACGGGCAATAGAGGGCGGCAGCATTTAAAGATATGCGCCCCCATATTCAGAAGTAAGGAACTTAAGGCACATTCCAAACTCATCCTATACAAATGCTTCATCCTTTCTGTTCTCCTATACGCATGCGTGGGGTGGGCAAATGCCTCCAAAACTGCCTTGAAACGAGTACATAGCATTCTGAATCTGTCCCTCAGAAAACTCCTACGCCCACCTCTACTTACAAGTAACCTAACCCTTCATCATGAAACATCAACCCCCTATTTGACCGAAGCCATTAGAAAACGATCCACTACGACATGGGAGCGCATACGGAGCCACGAAAATGTTCTCATCTCCACCATAGGAAGCGGCGAGCCCAAACGTTGCAAACATAAGCGAATAAAACAGCATTCGCAGCTCGCTGCTTATCGCGCCCACCACCACCACCACCGGCCCACGACCACGCAACCAGTACTGAAGAGGTCGCCTCCCACCACAGAATCCAGTACACGCTGGCCGCACAGCAAATCAGCGGACTTGTTCAGTGACTATAGTGTAAATAGTGCGGGCGAGAGTATTAGTGTGTGTGCGCGCGAGCGTGCGAGAATGAGAATGTATGATCCGAGTGACTGCGTGTGTTGGTAAATATGTACATATGTAAATAGTTTTGTAAATAGTTACCATGAAGCAAACATATCCTAGATCAAGCTGTGAAGTAAACAGAAAGAGAAGCAACTGAACTGTTCTCGGAAGCCCAAAGATGACTTCTGTATGGGTTCAGTGAGAACCAAAATAATTGTCAATAACATACCTGTAAATTATAATTTAATGCAAATTTTATCCTCAAAGCCGGGCCCCCTGTACCGACTCTAGATTATCAAACACCTAATAAATAACTTGAACCTATTTTATTGCACAGGTAAAACCGCGCCAGCGGCTAGGTACTGTGGCGATTTTACATTCCGCCATGGTGGGATGATATGTTGAAAATCTGCACTTGCTTTCTCGTCCTTTGATGAAAGATTTCACGATCTGATGGGCTTAAAAATGGATTTTGATTTATTCGCTTCACCATTTAGCTGAATATTAATGACACTTCCAAAGATGTTCAACTGGAGTCTATCACCTTGAAATGTTACATTGAGTTAGCTGACAATTATAGAAACAGAAGGAGTTTGCTAGACTTCTATAGTCGATTTCCTAAACCAAGATTCCCTCGTTTACACAGGCGTGTGGCATCTATGATTGCAATGTTTGGTTCGACCTATGTATGTGAAGCCGTATTTTCAGCTATGAAACCTAATGAAGGCCCTCAGAAAGCCAACATTAGTGATCATAATTTAAGGTGTGCATTAAGGGTTCATTGTGTTTCCAAATGTGGCGAATATTTTGAAAACCAAAAGATGTTAGAAAGCCAGAGTGTATACCGAGAAGAACTACGTGTATCAAATTCTTACTTGAAACATGTATTCACTACACAGTTTATATTCGTTTAATTTGAAGTCCTCTATGTAATATTAATCACTGTATAGTCAGTTTTATTTTATATGTGTGCAAGTTTTCCAGAATCAAAATTGTGCTAATTTTCCACTAACAAAGCACTGTTTCGCTCTTATAGTAAAATATATTGCATGCATGTGCTATCAATTGGTTGTATAGGCCTAAAGTCTATAATTGGTTTGTATTGGGTTGTTCTGTATATAAGTTAATACCAAGAACAAGAGGAATATTAAACCATGCATAACACAGTTTGTGAGTGATTCCTTGTCTACTATACTCAATATTTTAATGTAACGCAACTACAGATTACCGGACGCCACTGCTTATTCACTCAAAGGCTTGTACCTCACCGGACAGACAGTGACCTTCGGCACCGTGCGCACAGTACAGACACGGCGTGCTTGTGAGTTGGCTGTCCCTGCCTTATGGAGAGAAAAAACACTATGGTGATCTAGGGAAATGGACCACTTTTTATGCAGGACAGTGTACGTAACACCCGTTATGAATTCCCCACTCTAAGAATAAACTAAGCATTCCATGACTGACTACCCCTCATTTTTCTCAACAAACTATCCTTTTCGTTAGGGACTCTACCCTTTTCATATCCAGTTATTTTACTGTGAACTTAATGATTACGTAAACGTAGTTCTATATAATGGATTTAGTCGCCAAAGCGATACTATATGCATTATTGCAGTAGCGGTGAAAAAGTAGAAACAAATCCCTCAAATAATATATGTGTACCAACTTCGTGCAGTAGAATCGAACGTATCGAACTATTGGGCAATTGACAAGAATTGAATGTACTTTCATTTTAGATCGAACATGCCCAATATCAGTTATTCCTCTTTATACAATGGACATCTCCCCCAAATAAGACGTAAGAATGAAAGAAAAAAATAGCACTATTTTCCTCACAGCCACAAATCCATTTGTTCTTTTGGTAAATTACCCGACTAAACTTATGACATCGCTTTTGTTTGCTGCTTCAGATTCAGATTCGGAAGTGTCCTACCCGATGTTTTCATCTGAACGTTTTTACTGAAAGTCCTGTTACTAAATGGAGTTTTTAATAATTCACTTGCTTTGTTTATGTTTGTAACTTTTACTCATAACATTCACTTAAAGAAAACACCCTACACTGATTTAGTTACCTGACTTCACGGCGAACTACAACGTCTTTGGACTGAACTGTTACTGCACAAACATAGACAGAAACACTTGGTTTGTTTTGAGAACAGATACTCAACGCATGATGAACACGTTAGTTTTTTGTTCTGTGATGGATGAGATACCACGTACTCAATCATAATCAATATTATGAACTATACAAATATTGAAATAAAGCCTCTTAATTTCAAAACCTAAGGATATAATTATATTCAAAACCATACATTATGATTTATAAGGATATTTTAGTGTCTTATTCCTGCATTCCATTTAATTAAACATTAATCTGCGCTTCCAAATACATTAGCATTAACTTGCAGCAAGGAGGTAAACACTGCACTAACGGATGGTAGAGCACGGAATATGAATTCCACAATTGTCGCAAGGTTCTGTTATTTACTGCGCTCTAGCGGTAGAACGTAAGCTCTGGGTCAGAGCAATCTTAGCTCTACCTCTGTATAGGAGCTACAGAACGTATCTATGATTAACTTGTTTTTCCCTTGAAATGACGCATTCAAATCATTCAAGGATTTCTCTTACTGTTTCATAAGTTGTCCGTATAGATTGTCCGCCAGATCTTGAATTCTACGTAATATAGTAGGAGGTGACAGATTTACACTCTCGAATGATGAATATTGACAGGGGTGAATTTACTGGCAGCTATAAGCATACATCGTTTAATAAGTGTACCGTTCGAAAAACAACTAAAAGACCTGGTAATTTCTAGTGCTATCTCGTAACTCACATATACTGAGGTTTCTGCCATGCGGTCATCCTCTTTTTCCTGTTATTCTTCTTGCGATGTGACGTTTCTCTGAGTTTTTGCGTCTCTGCAGTGCGTTCTTCATTTTCAAGAGATGAATAATCATTAGCATGTAGTGAATTAAAATGACGCTGAATGCTAAATCGTTTCAGCAAGTGCAATTTTTGTGACAAATTAAACAAATGGCACCGCCGCTACATTCCAAGAAGACATGCATAGCTTCCCATTCAGGATTGAAATAACTTGCTCGTGTGGGCGCCCTTCGTTTTAACGAGTGCCCTTCAATTACAAAACGGGGGTGAATACTGAGCACCACTGATACGGAGGACGCATTGCGCAGCACACACTGAGTCAGCACAGTGCCCTATTCAAGCACATGCACCACGGCAAGTGGGTTGGTTGTGTCTGCCGTAAGGTTACTAACTGTTGACTCCGCCCGGCCGATATAAGTTCTCTATGTGCCTGGCCTGAAAACAATTCAGGGCCTAAAAACTAGCCAATGAAATATGATTAAAATCTATGTGAAATGGAGGGGTGATTCGGATACCCCTCTAAGAAAGAGGGGTATACAAGGAAAAGCTAAACTGATTACAAATAATTTGGCCTTCTAGAGAAAGGAGTGAAAATCATTTGCATGTGTGGTTAAACTAAAATACATCTAAGAAATATATATGAGAGGCTTTATCAGACACATGGAGACAAACGTTAAGCTTTTTAAATCGCAATAAGAAAGCCGGCATTAAGGAAACAGGGAGAAAAATGTCATGCTACGGTGGTGCAGCATGAAAATATAAGGTTTAAGCTTTAATGTTACCCTTCGGCAGTCCGGTCACACCTACCTTTGGGGAGTTAAAGTACCCTGCCAATCCGGTGGCTGGAATTATCCTCGAATTATCCAGGTGGTCACGCTGGAAGGGAGTGTCAGTATCAACATAAACAGCTCTGTTCCATTATGGGCCACGTTTATGCAATGGACGGTTAAAGGAGAATGACGTGTTTCATACCTTTAAGAGCTTTAGGAGAAAAGATAGATTGATATGACTTGTGTATCACTTAGTTTCTAATCACTGAATCTGTTTCATAACGGTTTCCGCGTTTCTATTAACTTCCTTGTGAGATTTAAGCCATGCGGTAGGAAACTGGTATGTCAACATGTAACAAGCGGCCTCTATGGTATTTCTGTCAATTACTTCACTTTTTTATTTGCCTTGATGGGATGAATTCTGTAGTTATTTGACGTGCTTTCTCTGACTGCGTATGATTAAATATGTAGAATCTGGGCATCTTGAACTATTTTTCAACGTGTTATCCTCTCTTGAAGCATCAGAAGACTTATAAAATAAGAATAGAACACGAAGAAGAATAAGCACCTATATGACTCCATGAAGGCCACTGTTACTAACAGAATTAAGTTCATTTAATTGGTATGTGCATATCTCGTTGTTGATGAGAACAACATGGTATTATTATCTATTTTTGATACGGAGGAGTTAATTAGCAATGAAATGAATGTTTTGAATTCCTTTAGAAAATCACCTTGGAAAATTTTAGCCACACTGAATCGATGTCGTATATTCATACATTTCCTTTATTGTAAATATGCAAATGTGCTATCTATCTCAATGCGGCCTAGCTACAAAATTGTTTTTAGAAAATTGGTAGGTGCTACAGAAGGAGCAGAAGACAACAATTGGTATGTGCAGATGCTTCAGATATTCACACCGTTGAACTTGCGGGAGTGTTTGAGGTCTTAGCATACATTCAGCAAGATAATGCTACATGAAACAGCCCCAATGTTTCTGTGCCAGCTGTACGTCTGCTCTTCCCAGATCCTCAAATTTGTCCGCGGATGACTACTTCCTCTGAGAATATCTAAAGCTTGCATATACTCAAGTCGCTCACAAAGTCTTAAAAAGTGAAAGATAGAATTCCGCAGAAAAATTAATACTATTCCAGCTGAAATGCTACACAGGAATTTCCGCGGGCTACATAGATGGCTGGCGAAATGTGATTACAGGAATGTAGGCTTATTTATCGCACATTATTTTCAAAAATAAAGTAATGATCTTTAGAACATAAAACGGCATATTGTTGACATTCTATCTTCTAAGAGAAAATTTATGTGTGGATTAACCACGATCGAAGAGAATCGTATGCCAAGAATGTTTGTAAATGTAACAACTTGCGAGTTAAATTATGAGGAAATGGAATCTATACAATTGTGAAATATTCCTATACAACAAAGAAGTTTGAGGAATTGAATGATTAAGAGATTCAAACGCCGAGTGACACTTATTGAGAAGCACTGATACAAAAAATATATATGTTTTAGGATGGCCATATTAGAGTGCAAAAGTTGGTTACAATGAATATTCTGTGATAAGAGCTTATTACTATAATTTTATCAATGCCGTTTCCTGCTTTTAGGCTCTATAACCATTCTAAAGCTAGATTACCTTATTCTGAAGTCTCTATCTCCTTGTGTATAACTATGACCGAATTTAAGTCCCAAAATCCATAGGTAATGCTGATTAAATATTGACCAAACCTGGATTTGTATGCTTTTTCCCTGTTCTTAATAATGACGTGTTAAAAAGAAATACTGTACAATTTATAAGGTATTTTGGTGCTTTTGTGATATAGTTGAGTGCACTGATGGAAATTGCCAGGTATTTTAGATCCCTTTAGCCTTTTTAATTACTTTCTTTTCTTCTCTTTTAATTTCTCTTTAAGCAGACACTTTGGCATTTTAATGAAGACGTCCTTTCAGTTTTATGAAAATTAATAGCTTAGAGAGGAAATGAATTTAACTTTCAGAAGAAAGTATTCTGAAAAGGCAACTTTATTCCATTTTACCATTTACTGAAAATGTTTCTCACTGACTGTAGAATCTCTATATGTGTTTCTTTTCTTTCTCTAAGAACAAACGAAAGCCCTGTAATTGCTGTATTCTTATAAACAAAATCAAATATTTAATTTGGAAGAGTAGTTTTCCTATTAAGGAATACAGATATTTTAAAGTTTTAGCCCGCTTTTCTCCTGAAAATTGAATTATGAAGTTATGATTAATGGAATAGACCACTTTTTAAAGAATTCGGCAGGGAAATGGAATAAAAGTAGCTGGTTGCATTTATATTGTGAGAATTAGGGGATCTAGGGAGAGGCAATAAATGAAAATAAATTCTACTTTATAAACCATTGTGTTGAGGCATTATAACTACAATAAAGTGTTACCTTTTACTTTTTAAATTATTGTTAGTAAATTATGCAATAGGAAAAATATAAATGTCAATATCATAATCACATTTATGAACATGTAGGCTATAATTTTTGTATGGAAAACCAAACATTTTGTAATAGCATGTCAAACAGATTTATTCAAACTTAAGTACTGTTTTCTATGTGTAAATCATGTTAACGGGCTTACATATCACTACATAAAAACAAATGTATATCTCTCTCGGTGTATCTTTACTGTCCAATGTTTTTTAAATTTTATTTTTTGGTAAACCATGAAAAACTTGAGGAATATATGGCATTATTGCCATGAGGTCTTTTAACTTCAGGAATGATTATGTATACAGTAATGGTACTTATTCAAGAAGTTAAATCATGCAAAGATGATCAAGCATGGAGTCTCTTCTGGTTTCTGAGCGACGACTTGGCGTCTTCCACTCCATGACATTGTTCTACGAGGGCAATCCCAGAAGTACCTGACTTGACGTATATATAGCGGTTGTTGTTTCAAACAAATGACTATGGTAGAAAGTACAACCCTTATAAAGCTGAAGAACAAAATGATGCTCTGTTATTTAGTAATTGTTTGGCAGCCATTAATAGTGAACTCTCTCAGCGAATTTGTAAACATGGATAAAACTGGCCATGGTTATGTGATACAATACTTTCATTTAGAAAGTCTTAGTTCAACTAATATTAAAGCTGAGCTAGATTCTACTCTGTGGGAGTCTGCTCTAGTAAAATATTGGGTGGCAGAGTTTAAGCGAGGCCGTACGAGCTGCCAAGACGAGCATCACAGAGGTCGACCAAATGAGGTGACCACGCCAGAAATTGTGAGGAAAATCCACAAAATGGTGTTGGATGACCATCGACTGAGTGTGCGAATGCCTACAAATTGAAGCCAACGTGCCTCCGCTGCAAATTAGAAGGAAATCTCAGGTTTATCATATGCGACATGTACTGCAACGGGACCATAATCTCTACCCACTCTTACATATTTCCCACCAAGAATATAGAAATATCACAGAATCAGCACAACCTTCAGATTTTCCAACTCGTCTTTCAGCGTACCTCAAGCAATTTTACATTACTCTGCCTAATAAGTTCCCTTGATTCATAGACTCAGATTATATACCACGGAGACTCACATACTTCTTTATTAACATATCCTGGCTAGACAAGGAAAACCTTCAATATTAAGTGTTTATTATAAAAGCGACTTTATTCAACACAACCATATCTTCATTGATGGATCCAGACTTGGTCATAATGAATGTGCAGCGATATTCCCTGATTACACCACACATATAAAATATAGTATTCCCAACTACCATTCTGTCTATTCCTGTGAATTGTTCGCAATTAAACTCTCATTGGAATATACACTTAAAACATTACATATTAATTACATAATATTCTCCGACTCGTTGAATGCTTTAACAGCCCTTCAGCAAATCTCAATTCTTCAAAATATTGTTAAAGAACTTCATAAACTGTACAACAAAATACTAATATCTGGTAAATCAGTATTATTCGCCTGGACTCCATCTCACGTCGAATTCTAGGAAATAAATCAGCCAAAGAAGCCACCATACATCCCCCTCAGGACATCAAGATCCCACACACGGACTTCATCAACTTCATCAAAAAGACTTGCATTAATCAACGAAGACAAACATGGAAAGTCACATCTAGAAGCAAGTTACACGATGTCCACATCTTCGATTCCAAACACTATCATTTCAACAGAAATACCAAGTTGTATTAAGTCGACTAGGTATTGGACATACTTCCATAACGCACAAACATCTCCTCAACCGTGACCCTCCTCCTGTGTGCGAAATCTACAGATCTAACCTCACAGTTCATAATTTCGTTATAGCCTGCCGTCGCTATGTACAGAGAATGTTGTAGAATCCCAAAGTCTACCAGACGACCTAAATTCAGCACAACAAAGAGCTCTAAACTTTATGAAAACAATAAAATTGTATAAAAATTTATAGCACACTTACCTAGAAAATTTAATGTTGTATGTACCACTACTGTTTTAAAATATTGTACATTTCATTGTAATCATGTTCTGTATTCTAAAGTAGTCGCGATATGACTTTATAGCTGAAGCGACAATGAAGAATATATAAAGAAAGAAGAGTTGTGAAGTGCGGAGACTACAAAAAGGGTTTGAGCCAATAATGAAACATGACCCATTTTGATCAACAATTGACACCCCTTCGACGAAAATTTGAGTACTTAAACGCCAATTTTAAACTTCACTTCTAATTTATGGTTCGCTGCTGATATTTTGTATTGTGATCAGCCGCAATGCAGAGAAAAAACCGAAATGTAAGTTTTCAAAGGCTCCTTTAAGTAGTTCCAGTTTGTGAATTATAAATACCTTATTTGAATACGGGAATATCATTATATAATGCGTCCCATAACGAGACAAGAATTAAACAGCTCCTTCTGTATAGTAGTGATAACTAATTTTAAGGGTATTCAAATATCCTGGGATTTAGTTAAATCAAGGATAGAGGAGGGAAAGAAACCACACCTTTCAGAATTTGGTTATTAAACATGTGTTTCAGCTTTAAGCTTTCCAAAATGTCCTTACTTTTCCCTCAAACCGTCGAAAGGTATGTTATTAGCGGATTAAATCTCCATATGAGTGGAGAAAAATTTCAAACTAGACATGAAAAATATCACACAATTGAAGTTCGCGCTCATGACGTCAGCGTTCATTTCGGCCTTTATTAGAGAAGACAGCCTAATTGCAGAGAAATCTTGGTAATATTCCGAATTGCTACCTCTAAGAGTATATTCAAATGTAAACATTTATTATTGTGCAATTAAAATATTGCTTCCCTAAAAAAAATAGTGCCTAATTTAATAATTTCGTGGCTTACTTTAAATGTTGAAATGTCACTTCCTCATTCCTAAAATTCCGAGGTCTAGCTACAAATACACCTTGATAGGCAGCTTTCCATCTCATACGGCTACTAGTTTTAGCCAACCTGTCTGAGGTATAAAAAAGGTAGGCTTGGGAGTTATACCTATTTACACAAAATGGCTATTTTAAACTAGCAAAACCTGCAGCTCCGCTCGCCTTAGCGTTAACTGCGGAGATTCTCTCTTCCTACCTACTCATCTCACGCTTTCACTGCTTCTCTTTATCTCTCATCCTCCCTATACCTCACCCTAACTCTCTCACTCCCAATTGTTTTTAAGTTCCCTTATTTTACCCAGTTAATCTTACTGTGTTTTTACTGTTTTCGTTACCGCTTATTACAGAATTATACAACACACAGACACACACACACAAACACCCATGCCCATGGCGGGACTCAAAACCGCGACCTTCAGCTTGGCGTAGCGCCGGAGCTATACCCTCCAGCAACCACGGCTACGAGGGCCGGCTAGTGTTAGCTTCAATCTCCTTCCCTGCCCCCTCTCATCGCTTTCTCATATCTCTCACCTCTCGGCCAGTGTACCAATGCCACTCTATTGCCGTTTCTCATTTATTTTCTTCCCTCTATATTCTGTCTTTCTGTAATGTACAGGTCATGCTATGTTTTAAAAAACTATTATTACACTTCTTTTCTGGAATGCTGATAAAACTTAAATTAACTATAAGTTTTAATAGCTCACAAACATACCGAGTATCCCAAATTGATATATATATATATACATATATACACTTTGAAACGTTATTTCTTAGCCACTAAGTGAAACAGAAATAAAATGTTTTTTTGTGTATGATCAGAAGGCACTGGAAAAGCGTAGCAACTTGTTCATCGTTCTTCATGTGTTTATAAACAACAAAATGCCGCTGAGATTGGCATCAAGAACATCAGTGTTCATCGAATTGTGCGAGGCCAAAAATGGAAGCCTTACATTTCGAGACTTCTTCACGCACCAAACGAGGAGGACCCAGATAGGCGACTGCAATTTTGTGAGTGATGAAAAAGTGTGACGAAAGGGAAGATTTTCAGGACTCAATTGTTTGGATAGATGAAGCCACATTCAAACTTAATGGCACAATTAATCGGCATAATTGAGTGTACTGGGGTACGGAAAACCCACCATCCTTGAAGAAAATGCCGTCAACCTTCCAGAAATAACGGCATGTGTGGTCTGTCTTCCAGAGGAGCAATTGGGCCCTACTTCTTCGAAGAGACTGTCACTGGTCAGACTTACCTGTAAATACCAGAAATCATGATTCCCCGTCCTATGATCTCTTTGAGAATTAAAATGATGTTTACTTCCAGCAAGACTGGGCTCCATCTCATTTCCACATTTTGTGAGGAATTTTCTCTATCGCACATTCAATCAGAGATGGATAGGACGAAGAGGAAGTGCTACTCCTCTAGTACCTTTGGGGAACTTTAAAGAACACGATGTATGCTACAAAACCACAAACACTGGAGGAAATGAGATATCGGATTGAAGATGCCACCAGTGATATTCCATTACCAACATCCCAAACGGTGAGTCGCTCTGTTTGACGTCGTTGTTGGAGTGTACTGTGGCAGAAGGTGGACATTTCGAATATGTACGAGCTTAAGGAAGTTTAAGGAATATGATACAAAACAAGTCATTGCTGTCTCATTTCGTTGCTGAGAAATAACGTTTCAATGTGTGTATACATGAATTTGGAACACACATTATGGGTGCTCCTTATGTTTGTTACATGATCGGGACTTTGTACTACTTTTCGTGCAACTACAAACTACAATAAAAGGTTCTGGTTATCTGGCCGATATACACGAGTAATACTCAACAAAAATTGCATTAGTTCTTTAGTATATTTTGCCCTATTGAAATTTTGCAACTGATAAAGCGTTTCAGGAATAACACATTTATAAACTTTTCTGTTGTTTTTTTAAAAAATAGTAAGAAATAATAAATATGTTCTTAATATTTTGAGTTCGTGCCCTGCCGCTTATGGAAAGCAATTAAGAAGTCTTATAGTCTGCCTCTTCTTTGGTCAGACATAAGATTATGTATCCTATTTCAAGTTTCATAATAACTGGCTCAACCATTCTTAAACAAAAAGGAACATAGAGGGCTGTCCCAGAAGTACCCGACCTAACATAGAAAACGCAAAAATGTTGGGAAAAAACATCTTTATTTCTCTACATCGTCTCCTTTCAGCTCGATACACTTTTCCCAGAGATGTTCAATCGCTTCGATACCCTGCTTATAGAGAGAACCGTCGAGTTATGCAAAATAGCCATCAACTACAAACTCCACCTCTTCATTGTTGGAAATCTTTTACCACCAAGCCATTTCTTGAAATTTGGAAACAAAAAATAAGCAGAGGGGGCTAAATCTAGCAAAGTGGGTGCATGAGGAAGCAATTTGAACTTTAACTCATTGATTTCGGCCATGGCGATAATGGATGTGTGAATTGGTGCATTGTCTTGATGAAACAAAACTTTCTGTTTCGCTAAATGCGGCCGTTTTTGCTTGATTTCATCATTCAAACGCTCCAATAAGTTCGCATAATACTCGTCATGGATTGATTTTCCTTTTTAAAGATAATAAATGAAAATTATCATACGCGCATCCCATAAAACTGATGCCATGACCTTGCCTGCAGATGGAACTGTCCTTCTTTGGAGCCGATTCTCCCCTTTCAATCCAATGTTTTGACTATTCCTTCGTCTCAGGTGTGAAGTGATGGACCTATGTTTCAACCATGGTTATGAATCGACACAAAAACGCGGCTTTATTGCAGTGAAACATCGGCAAACACTCGACTGAAGCATCTTCACGACACTGTTTTTGTTCCATTGTGAGTAAACGCGGAACCCACCTTGTGCACAGCTTTCTCATGTCTAAATTTTCAGTCGGTATGCAATGTACAGCGCTTTCTGAAATGCCTACGATGTCTGCTAGTTCGCGCACTTTCAGTCGACGGTCATCCAATACAATTTTGTGGATTTTCTTCACAATTTTAGCGTGGTCACCTCATTTGTTTGACCACTGCTATGTTCGTCTTGGCAACTCGACGGCCTCGCTTAAACTCTGCCACCCAATATTTTACTGTTGTAAACAAAGGAGCAGGCTCCCCAGAGAAGAATCTAGCTCAGCTTTAATATTAGTTGGACTAGGACCTTTCAAATGAAAGTATTGTATCACATAACGATGACCAGTTTTATACACGTTTACAAATTTGCTGAGAGCGTTCACTATTGATGGCTGCCAAACAATTACTAAATAATGTAGCATTGTCAAACTTCAAACTTAAGCTTTATAAGGTTGATACTTCCTACCATAGTCATTTGTTTGAAACAACAACCGCTAGGGTACTTCTAGGACTGCCCTCGTACGCATAAGCAAACAAAATAAAACGTTATATATTTTTTTCTTTCTTTTTTGTTGCATTAGGGTAGCCCATTCAGCATTTACATTGTGTTTTGTTAAGCATAAATCAAAATTTAAGAAAATCTGTTTAGGTTACATTTTAATTATATGTATCTATATACTCACATCTTACTGAAAACTTCACATATGCATCACTTTTCACACCGAGAAGGGTGTCCAGGATGTCGCAGTTTAACCATAAAGTTAGGGGAGGAAGTTTAAATCCACGACTGCGTACTTCTGATTGTCTATTTATAACAGACCTTCGTTTCCTATAGTATGCAGTGTGCATAACAGACCTAGCATCCGTAAAATAAAATCGGAAGTCCGGCCGACTATCAGCCCGAGAGGAAGCAACAGATGGAGTCCAAACTTAATAGCGAGTTACCTTTTCACTACGTCTGATATTTGCTGTCGATGCACCTTGCACAGATCAAGCGGAGAACTTGGATTTTAAAATTACCCATTAAAACATTATCACAATATATTACATGAGAAAATAAATTAAAGAAACCGTTTGGAAAGAGAATATCATTCATAAACTCAAAACTTCGTGTACAATAGTATAATTAAATCTGTAATAAGGGTTAAAACATTATATAAATAAGTTTATTTTAACATATAAAACGCTTTAAATTGTTTACTTTTCAACGTGTCCACTGTTAATTTTTAGGAAATCCGCTTGTCACTCTTCTACATTATTTTTGCTCTAAAAGTTACTCAACCTTTCACCGCTAATTTGAGTTTCCAACTTTTATTTCATTTTCTACCTGATACATCCATTTTATGAAGGAGGCATATCGCACTGTCTCTTTCTGGTATTTGTTATAATTTATTTGTTTGCAAATTCTTTGGAGAATATTTTAATACAGGGTGTAGCATTAGAGCCAACCGTGGCACGTTTGTTGTATCTATCCAAGAAGCCATCTTATATAGCACTATAGCACTATGTGAATTTTAGAAACAAAATTTGGCATTTTAAGTGATGTACCCAATTCATAGTTTTTCTCTGCCTTTCAGTGGAGAACAAACATGTCAGGAATAAGTTGGTTAAAATAACGTGGCAAATTAACACAATTTATTAGTATGCTTTCAGTTTTCCAAGTGGTGTTTTGTAAATTTACATATCCAGTACTGTATAATTAAGGGAACATTGCTGTGCACTTACTATGTCCCCTTGTACGCCTACTATATCTACCTGTTTCAAAGATGGCTGCCAACATCAGTTTCTGCCTGGATTTATAAATGTAGTTTTAAACATTGTAACGCAGCTATGTGACCCAGTTATGGGCAGAACGCGCCGACCGACCTGACTGGCCGGATGATAACGGCTCTCATCCAGCGTAAACATCAGAAGCGTGGAGAGATAACCGGAATCTTCTGGAAGCTTCCTTCCGTCTCTAGAACTTCTGGAACTCTGTAGAGGATTCGGCTGCTATATAAGCGGACATTCCAGCAAGTAAGCCAATTAGTGAGTTGGTGGGTGTGCTTCTGAGCTACTTCAAGTGCGGTTCCAAAAGTTTGTGACGACAGTAGTGATGTACAATTAATGCTTCTGCAAGAGATTTGAGATGTTTTGTATTCCATTCCCCAACAAGAGATGTGGACCGAAGAAGAGGCTACGTCCTCATTACGCCGCTACGTCGCGAAGATAGTAAAGTGACAGAGAAATTGAACTAGTTCAAATTAGTGAAGTGACAGCGTGAACTAAGTGAACTAACAGTGAAAGTTGAACTAGATCTAACAGTGAAGTACAGTGAGAACTTAGTGAAGCGACAGTGAAAACTGGACAAAGACACAATATAGTCTATGTGATTAACCTAGATACTCAAGCGGGCAGTGCTTGACCATTACCCACTCATTTCTCCTGCACATTGACACAACTTTCAGTAAAAGGAAGAAGGAGTAATCTGATAGCGTAATGTCCATTGTAAATATTTATTCAAAACTTAATTATTTTTCTTTCAAAAAAGAGTTCAAAACATGAAATATTTTATGAGGCGGAATAAGTCGGTCCGTTCTATATAAACGTGATACGTTCGGGAAAAAATGAATAATAACACAGGAAAATAAATCCCAGAACATAAATAAACTAGGGAGAGAAATGGACGGGACTGCTGTAAGAGGTGAACTTGCCCTCAGCATGTGCAATGTCAGCGGTGGACGACTGTGGTTTGTTTTCTTAAGGAGGGCGCGAAAATCGCGTGACACTGAGGGAAGCAAATGAGCTTCTGGAACGTAAAGGAAGCTGAGAAAAAGAGGCTCTCATCTAGGGACCGAAAGCGTAAAGTAGTCTGTTCGTTGTAATCCGCGAAGTTCGAAGTACGAACCAAGTGTAATACCAGAAACATGTGGTTGATTAATGTTCTGTATGGGGAAGGATACTCAGATGAATAAAGTTACGCCAGTTTTAACGAATACTTTTGAACATTGGAATCGTTAGAGACCCCACCCTTGCTAGCGCGCATCGTCGTTCTGGTATGGTCGCCCCTCGGGTCCCATTCATCCCTTTCTCCCAGAGGTTATGTTAGAAGGACCAAAGGCCTACTGTGGCCTACGCGTTACTATGTTCCCGTGATTGAAGGCCCCTCCGTCTGACTAATGTTAATCCACCCCTTCTGTTTGTTTCATAGTTTTTTTCTCTCTGCTACCGGTAAAATGGTAAAATGGCGAAACACATTGGAAGTGTTGCAAGAGGCAGCAACAATGGTCATAAAATCTACATGTCTATCCGCTATCGCCCTCCTCAATCCTCCCCGACATCATAACTTATTAATTGTCTTTCTATCTTAACATATGTTTTATCCTGAAATCAGATGATAGTATTTCAAAATTTGGAAGTTACGTTACAACAATATTTCGTCTTTCTAATCATATTATCACGCTTGAGGCAATGCACTTGTGAAAAATATATAAAAAATACAATTTTCACTTGAACCTACAATTTTTATCGCAGTATGGTTGTGTAATTTTAAGACCACGGGAAAAATTTCAATCAGGTATGTTATTTGTTTCAGAGACTTCAATGTTTTTTTCTGAATTTAATTAATCTAATTACCTTAATTTAAAGTGCCATATTTGTCAAGCGGATTGTTGAATACATCCTATTCAGAATTTTATTTTGCCTTAAGCAGATCATTATAAGGAACCCTACATTGGAGGTTATATTTAAATTCATATTAAGCTATCCAGAAAAAAGGATAATTCCTTTGAATTTATGCATTTTTTCTATTATTATGATAACATTTCATAAAATATGGCCAACTATAAGATTTCAAAAACACCTATGCGGGTTTCTTAAGTAATTATTCATGAAGTTTTGCTGAAAATTTGAAGTTAATTGGTCAAAAGGTTTCACGCGGAGCGTTTTAAGTAATGAAAAATGCGGATAAAAAAGTTTAAAATTGGAATATGCATTACAGTAGTGTCCAGGAGTACTTGAAAGGCCCGCAGAGCATAAGTATTCCCAATATTAGTAACTCAAAATGTAAAGTATAGAGTGTAAACATAATAAAAAGCAAACAACTTAACTTTTCACATTTTCACTCAGTTTCACAGATACATTGCCTTAAGCTTTAAGTGCATTGTCGATTGTAAATGCCATTCTAGAAATGGTATTTCGTCTAATATTTATCCCAGTGTGTTTTCTGAGTCAGGATTGTTCTTATGTAATTCTTCAGATTACTATCAAACGTTTTGTAGACTGTTGGTGGAAGTCATTTCTCCAAGGAAGATGTTCTAGTTTAGCTGTAGTCCGTAAGGGCAATAATCTGCATAATGTAACCACACCGCTGCTGCGCAGGAGAGTGCCGTGAAATGCATAATTCAGATGCACTCAAACCTCCTCTGCTTTAACTAGCTTGGTACGTATACACCAGGCAGTCGTGTGAATACCAGAGCTCGGTGTTATGCATACCATCCTGGATACCTTTTACAAATCTTAAGGGTCTAAAACTCCCTCCGGAGCCTAATTTTAGATCATGAGGTCGTGTCCAGTACCACTGACTGGATACTTAGTAGGTTTCAATCCGCCTGCCCTCACAGCAGATGGAGAACATCGACATGTTTACGTAGGTATCTTGAATTTGAATTCTTATACCAGGTGACTCAATTGATTGTCTACATATGTAATACTGACACACCTGTGCCACTTTTCATCACAAAAACAAACTGACATCCCTCGATACTTTGTCTTCGTTCCATCTGAATGGCTGACGAAATGTTAACTAGATAACGCTTCTGCTCAAAATTTTATATTCCTTCATTTTATCTCCTATATTCTCGCTTTCCTAAATTATGTTCTTCTCATTCTGAAACTTGATATCGGTTCCTTTCTAAATCAAGCAGTGGACCAATTTAAACATTTGTAATTAATTACTATAAAAATAATACTATAAGTAAAACGTTTAGGAAGACAAAAATTATTAATTGATAACTGATTACAATTAAACTTGCCTCTTACTTATTTTAAGTTTTTAGAAAGAAGTTATTTATCGCCTTAGAGTTAATATTTGATACTAAATTAAATAAAATATGGCTGTACTCACTTTATTTTTATTTCTTTTACTATTCTCTTTATCAGTGTCTTCTTTGTAATATTAATAATTTATTATACTCTGTTCCCATGGCTTCACTTTATGTTATTGGTTAATTTACAGCATGCATAAAATGAAAATGTAAAAGCAATTTTTGTTTAAAGGTATATCGACAACCATTGATCGGATTTAATCATTTATTCAACAGTGGCTAAATCAAATCTCGTATACTTAACATACGCTTTCGTTTTATGTAAATAAATTGTTATTTAAAACAGCAAATTAAAATGACATTTTATAACCAGACCAAATCTAAGTGACCATGTTCCATATGCCATGATCTTCCACAGTTGTGTAGTTACGTTATGTTGACTGTACTGATGTAAGCATGAAAATCATGAAAATAGTCAACGCAGACAACCTGATCAAACTATAAAATGGATTTATTTGTTTATTTTTGTCCCCGTCGAAATAGCTCCTTTAATGAAATTCAATGAACTCATCAAGTTGGAAAGTCAACACTACAGCAAAAGATTATTCTCTCATTACATGCCAGTTTTGAACTGTGCCAATCAAAACACCTGCAAATAATTACTATGAATTAAGTTTTCCCGAAATGTAAGGCAAGAATATATTGATAATCCAAATGGGTTTTATGGGTAAACGCTTTCGACATATATAAGAACTCTTCTGCCCAAGATTTAAATGAGCGGTGACCAGGTTATTATCGGTGCATTTTCTATCTAAGATTAAAAGAAACAAAACAGCATTCAGTGCCAAACATTTTCGTGATTCCAACTTCATTCTCCTTTTAAACTTAAGGACAAGGTTATTCTTTGCCAGTAGTTTGCTTCAAGAAATATATATATAAAATCACAGGTGTCATAAATATATTTTATGTTTACCTCTAAAAGTATCCGTTCAATAAGAAAATGGACCTGGTAGTAGGGAATTGCAAGAAGTGCAATGATTCAATTGAGGAACATATATTCTGACGGGCGAAGACATAAGTAAATGCTAATGTTTTACATAGATATACATGTATAGGCATAACTTTATTAAAAAAAGGAACACCTCGGACACTGCATAGATCTACTGCGGCTACCACTCCCAGGACGAAGGGATGAAGTGAAGCAACCACAGGAGGGTACAGGCAGACAGGACATAGAGACACGTGTTAATTTCTAACATCCAAGCTCGAAGACCCGTTCCACTGCTGGAGTTGCCTAGAGAGGGCGATGAACGACCCACAAACTAAGCAGCCCTCTGGTATCCACGGGGAGTACCTTTCCTTTGAACGTGCACCCTCGCCATCTAACCGGCACTGCCATACTCCACGAAACCTAGAAACACAAAAAAATAAAATAATAGTGTTGCATACTGGGGTGAGGCCCGAAAGGTTCCAGCTAAAATATTACATTTTAATTACCCCAGCATGCACATTGGGAGAAGTAGCTGCAGAGGCAGCGAGAGGACCAGGCATTTGAACATCACATTCCAATGCAGGGTGGGATATTTATAAAAAAATACACAGAATTCACATTAATCACATTAACTGTGGTGTATTCAATAACAACACGGTGCCCCTATATCGCATAGAAAAGAGATAAAGAAAGAAGGGGAGATGCTACACACACGAGCTGCATTCACACTCTTCACATACAACCGCACTCACTCGACTCTCAAACCGTAGTGACCGTAACACAACACAAAGAAAACTAACACTAACCTATTCCCCCTCTCCAACCCTCGCTAGATCCGCTAGCTCGGACTGGAGAGCGTCATGCCAAAACGAACTTCTATTGCAATACCGAAAGAATTACTCCAACGATGCTGTTGCCAATACGCAATAATGTGTCCGGCATGACAATAGTTACTAATTACCTAGTACGCCACAATATCTGCAATACGCCATCCTGGTACCTTTTTTCCTACACCAGGACGCCTATTCCAAATTTATGATTTATTTAACACTTCATTCATTTTATTCATTATTATGTACAGTTTTTGACTTATAATCTAGCAAATAAAAAGAAATTAGTTAAAATGAATAAAATAAAAATAATATACTTAAAATTCAAAATGTAATAATTATAGTGGAACTTTAATCAAACATATATTCATCTACTGTTGCTGGAAGCTGACAACATAAAGTAACTGCTATCGAACTATTCCCAATTTCTAGAAAGTAGTAAACTAAACAAGATAAATGTAACAAAATATTCCATACTAAATTAATTTGTATTAGAACCACTGGTATCTAGTGAAAAAGGTACTAGTATCCAGTACCCAAACTACACTTAGTATAGATATTCATTTTCAACTGAGTAGAATTTTATAATAGAACTTTTTATAACTTCATATCAAAATTCTAAATTCTAAATGCTATATATCTTATTTATCCTTTCTAATAATAATTTTTTTATAATTTCATATCCAAATTCAAGATTTTAATTATTTTTTATTTATCCTTCCTATAACTACTACTTCAATACACTTTTGTTAATATGTATAATTTAACATTCACGTTTCTTAACATAGTTTAAGTAAATTACAGTATTTAATAATTTTATTAAACTTATTACTCACTCTGGATTAAACTTATCTTCCCTCATCTATTTTATCGTACACTTCACTTAACACTCACATAATTTCTTCTTAATTTTTAACTTCACTTAATACAATAATCACTATATTTATTACTCTTTTTTAAAACCATTACTTCATTTTATCTTTAAAATATAAAATTTCACATCTTAAAGGTGAGAAGGAAATGGAATGAAAGGGAAAATATGGAAAGGAAGTCGTCGTAGAGAAGAAACCACCCCAGCATTCGCCTACCAACCCGGTGAAATCACAAAAAACCCATGGGTCATGGGTCAGAGTTGACTTTGAAAGGGGATCGAACTCGGGACCTCCCAAATGCAAGTCGCACACGTTACCGCGTTGCAATTACTTTGATGATGGTAGAGCGGAAGAAGAGGTGAAATGACCTTGCATATTCCATTCATTCATTCATTCATTATCTGTTTACCCTCCTCTTATGTAGGACTTACACCCCCCAGGACTTACAAGCGGGTGCCTGGGGTCAGAGGCCCGTCGAGGAGCAGACACTCATGGATCGGACAGAGCATCCAGGATGGGTGATCAGCCCGATGCCTGGTATGGGATGAAGGAAGTAGATGAAACGAAATGTTGGTGAAATGGATGAAAGGAAAGGTGATGATGGAGCAGTTGGTGGAATGAATGGCGGGGGAAACCGGAGAACCCGGAGAAAACCCACCCAGACGTCCACCACAAATCCCACATGCAGGTCCCTGGGATTGAACCCGGGCCGCCGAGATGGGAGGCGAGCGGTCTAACCACTCGGCCACGGCGCCGCCTGCATATTCCACATTTCTTAAATAAAATACTGTTCATAACTGCATAAATGGACAGAATAAATACACCAACAACCACGACCTTTTTTTTCTGGAGGCCTTTTCTTGAGGGATTTCAGGGGATTCAAAACCTGCATTTCTAGTGAAACCTTCATATCGGATCTTAGAGTTTGCTCTATCATAGATAAGAAGAGGAAGCTAACATTGATCTTATTATAACTTTACTCTACAGCATTTTATAAAGAAAACGTTTTACTGTGTCTACTGAATTTGAGATGTCCATTTTGGTTCCTTTTTAATAATGACATTAAACGTTTTTTAAAGCACTGTCGGTCTCTCTCATGTGCTACTGTCGTTGAGAATAAAAATACTTCTAAAACTACAGAGAACGGAGAAACATGATATTCGTAATAAGCACAGAGGATTTCTGAGCACGGAGCTGAGTTCCTAATGGGAAGTACTGTCTCAATAGCACGTCCTTCACCTGACTGATGTAACGCTCCCTCTGAACCGAATAATTGCAAAACCCTCGTGGCAATGCTTAGATAACATCTCCCACAGCATTCTAAAGCCACGATGTTTTTTACCTCCTTTTTAATTTCTGTATAAAGTACGTTAGCAAATGCAAGCGCAGAATTTGCTTACCGATCCCTCCAATAGTGCATGGAAATTCCTCGTATACTATGTGTTGCAAATCACATTGGATGCTATTATGAAGCTTTCTGTGGCTTAAGATGGAATAAATTATGTGAAATGAACTTGGAATGGAATCTTGTATGAAGGGTAATGCAGTGTGCTAGGATGAGGTAGTTTCTTGGGAAGTCTAAGATTTCGATGAAAGGAAGATGTCTACGAGATGGTGTAAGAAAAATTGTGAGTTGGAGGTATCTTTTCTTATTTATTTTATACTTAGCTTGGTTACCTGGATTTTTTTACGGACAAACAGAGAAATAGTAACAGCGCTGAATTTGGTGGAAAATTACTGATTTTAACTGCTTTTCTTGTAGAGAAATCAATTCGCATACATTATATTCCTTGTCCTGCAAAGCCCACTTGGGCACAACTTTATTATAAGAAATAAATAAATCCCTCCAGCAATAAAGATGTATTGCTATGTGCAGAATGCCTCGAAGATATAAGCTTTTCTTTCATGTTACAGAAATTCCTTATTATTGGGCATTGTTTAATGCAAAGAACTTCTTTAGAACTTCTTATCTCACTTAGAAATAATGTCTCTCAGGCTCTTTTCTCCTTTTCTTTTCTTTTTTTTATTAACGATAAACGGTAAAAACGTTTTATAACTTCAACTAGAATTATCTATATGTTTCACAATAAATGTAGACGATTTAAAACTAATTTTGTTGTGAATTTTCGCGAATTGCTCGCGTTTTCGCGAAAGTCTTAATTTGTTCGATTAATACGGAAATTGTCATAATTTAAAAATTAATTTCAAAACTTACATGTTGATGATATAAAGGTAAACAAAGCACCCGATTTGCTTTTTGTGCCATCAAAATTAAATACAAAATCTGATATCAATCACGATTTGATAGGATAGGATTGGGAGCGGAGGGAGACTTAACCCTCGACCTACGAAGATCTTTTGTACCTAGGTGCCCCCGGGAATGAGAGATGAGGTGAGAGAAGATATAGGGCGACCAGACCAGGAGGCACGACAGAGAGAGGGCAGGATCCCTACCGTTTACAGATTTAAACTCCCCGATGGCAGACTAACATACACCAGGCACCAGCACTGGGCCACGAGCCAAGTGATGGCCCTGGATCCACCTCTGCCTGTCTACCCCCTGGTAGGCCGGCGTCTTTCGTAGAGTTACCCACTAACCCCAGGTTGCGCAAGCGGTACCTGGCACCACTAGCACCACTCCCTCTCCCATCCATTAGCTGTAGTTAGTGCATGGTAGGGGAGGCGATGTAGATCCCTTTCGGATGATCGTCACCTGGTGTGGCGGAGGAGGGGCCACACCATTTATTAAAAAAAAAAAAAAAAAAATTGTTGCAGCCGCCTCCCCCCCTCCTATGGGCTTACACATCACCTGGGGGGCGGAATCTGGGGAGCTAGGTTTACTCAGAGCATCCTTTCCCCCTGCCATGCACACGCCGAGACTTCCCGAGACGACACTTGCAATCTTGAAAAACCCAAGCAGATGAAAGGTAGAATGAAATGAAAATGAGATGAATAGCAGAGACAGGAAATTCGGGGATGTAATGTTCTTATCAGCATTCGCCTAGTGACCCGAATAAATCGCCGAAGAAGCCCATGGGTCAGAAATGTCGGTCGCATGATTCGAACCCAACGTTTCCCAAATGTGACGATTTAGTAAAGATTATATTTAAGTAACTAACTGAATTTTAAAGTAAAAATACTTTTATGTTATGCTGAATTCTGCAACTATGTCCTAAATTTTTATCAGGTTAGTAATGAAACTGTCGTATTACAAGTTCTCTTTTGGCATTTAAATCTAAAGGTGCAATCCTTATGACTCCTATCAAATACGGATGGTGGAAAATGCTATTTGCACTATAATTCAGTGCTTACTGACGAGATCTTCAATGGCATGAAAGCATTGTAACTTATTGTATGTTGTAATTATGTATTATGAAATAAACAGTTGGTCTAAATAATAATTAATTTAATATTTCCTACCAAACATTAATATCGTTTCAAAAATAGCTTTCATCTGCGTTAAACTTCGCATAAACTACTGGTGGTATTAATAGTTCAATTTTACGATACTACAACATTTGTATTGTGCAAGATAAGTTAATCCTTTTGTCAAACAAATTTCAAAGTCAGTTATTATACGAACCACACACATATTATTTTAACATTTTTTTCGCAAAATTTGGTGAGTTATGAACATAAAAACGCGAGCATTTAAAAATCTTATGTGATATATTTACATGGCTTTCTCTACCCTCTCTCATTTATTGAGGGTATACAAACTATTCTTACTAAAGCTTATTTTCTCTCTATTACATTTTAATCCAAACACGTTTTGCAGAAATATCTGAAAAATAAAATTAAATTGAGTTCTGTTTATGGACGCTCTTTAACTACTATGGTTTTTAGCGTCCCATTCTCTATTGTGCGTGAAAGGCCGTAAATTTTGCTCAGTGGCCTCTTTATCGACTTGAAGTTCTTTTACGTGCCATAAATCCTCATCAAGGGACCACTGCCTTTACTTCCCTTCCGAAGGAAGCCATGTTAAGGATTTTTACGCCCGAAAAAATCCATCGCCCTCCGCTGGGTTTGTACCACCGACCTTGCGAACTGGAGGCTAGCATCGTACCCCTAGATCACGGAGAACAACACAGAAATAGTTACGTTATACTTTTCGTTATACAGGAAGTTTCAGGACCTCGCAACAAACTCTGAGAAACTATAGATCTTTCAGAGGGGAACATGTTTTGTTAAGCAACCGCCATCCTCCGATGCATCGTTACAGCGTTATTCACTCCTGTTTGAAGCGATCCCGTAGTATAGGTTTGAGAGGCACAGCCGGTGTGCTTCGAGTCTCTGTTTACAACCGCTAAATCATATAGCATCGCCTCTTTCTTGTCCCTTACGTTTGGTTAGATTTGGTAGGTGAGACGCACAGCCCAATTTAACTCAAACGGGATGGCAAAACGAAAGGTCCAGCAGATGATCACCAACGATTCCAGCCCAGATATTTACGGAATACTTTTGTTGGTGATGTCTAACGAACACGGCATGAGAGTTCTCAACATCCCAGGTGTGACTGTTCTTGCTGTTGAAGTATCCGTCTCGTGTGAAGCAGGCCTCATCGGTAAAAAAAATACGAGCGCAGGAAATGTAGAATCTGTGATACTTCGTTGCAAAAACCACTGGACAAACTGAACACGAGGTGCGAACTCGTTCAGCCCTGTCCTGTAGTTTCTGGAGGTGGTATGAGTGGAGCTGTTGTTCACAAACACTAAGTTAAATTGGGCTGTGCATCTCAGAGCTACAAAACCTAACCAGACGACCAGACGAAAGGGACAAGAAAGACGCAATGTCACTTGATTCAGGGTTGTAAACAAATAGAGACAAAGTGCACTGGTTGTGCCACTCAAACCTTTCCTACCGGATAGGCTTCAAACAGGGGTGAATAGCTCCGTAACGATGCTAGTGGTTGCTTGACAAAAAATTTTCCCTTCTGCGAGATCTAGCGTTCCTCAAGAGTTTGTTGCAGAGGTCCTGAAACATCCTTTACATACAAAGGGAAAATCGATAATTAAATGTTTAAGAACTGGACACTACAGTATATAACATTCTTATTCGTACACACCAGGTTTTCAATGAAAAGTCATTCTCTACTTGCTTAAAAACTTGTATTTTTCTGTGGATAATTACACGTGCTTGATGAATCTAATTCAAACGAATTCCAATGAAAAAATACATTTCAAAACCTACACTATTACATGAAATAGCAATGTTAAAAAAGTAGCCCACCCCGCAATTTTATACAACTTTCCTATTCGTACCGTTGTTAAGAATAAGCGCTGCGTCGTACACAGCTTTAATATACACGCGTTTCAAAGGTTTCTTAGACTACTGCGGTCGCAGTTGTATACGTTCTGTCAGTAGCGATCGAAATGGTTAAGCAAAAGGAGCTTAGTTCTGATATGAAGCAATTAATTATAAACTTGGCACTTAGTGGGTATTCTCTCAGAAAAATAAGACAAAGTTGAATAAACCACATTCTATCATTCAGTACGTAGTCAAAGAATTTAGGGAGCAAGCTTCTACAAAGAATTTACTAAGAAAACCTAAATGAAAGTAGGCTGAATGTACGAGGGGAACGTTTCATTGTAAGCCGAATCCGAGAAAATCCAAAATTAAGTTTCCTCAGTTACGACCATTAGTAGAAAATGTGTCTGGAAAGAAGATGTCTGACCTAACTGTTCGTCGTGTCTTATGGAAGTATGGATACCATGGCCGAACACAGGAAGAAGCAGCAAACAGAACGAAAGAAGTTGTTGCATTTGATGAAGATCACATAAGGATTAGAACTTTTGGAACAGAATGATATGGTCAGATGAGACTAAAATAAACCTCTTCGGGTCAGATGGGATAAACCAAGTCTGGAGAAAAGCAAATTCAGACAATGACGTCAGAAACCTCTTCCCACAGTTAAACATGGTGATGGTTCTCTGGGCCTGATGTCATCCAACGGTGTTGTTAATATACAATTTACTGATGGCACTATTGAGAAACATGTGTATTTTAGCACTTTAAAGAACAACGTAAAGCAGAGTGTCCAGAAAATTGGCAAGACACCTGTTGTGAGTTTCAGCAGGATAATGATAGTAAACACAAGGCAAGACTGAACATGAATTGGTTGATATGGAATGCACCCAAACTACTACAAACACCTGCTCAGAGTCTAGACTTGAATCCAATCGAGCATTTGTGGACAATTCTGAAGAAACGAGTCGATAAAAGCAGAGTAAAATCTAAATAAGAGCTTAAATGTGTTGTGGAAGAAGAATGGAATAAAATCAGCCCAGAAGAATGCAAAAATTTGGTTACTTCTATGAGGAGAAGGTGTGAGGCAGTTATTAAATCCAAGGTGTACCCAACAAAGTATTAAATTATCAGTGGTGTCTTTTTATTAATGTACTTGTCGTACTTTTAATGTACGAATAGAAAAGTTGTACAAACATGGTCATGTTTCTTTTACGATATTATTTAATTTAGTTCGTAAGCTCATAAGTTAATATTTAGTGATTTCCTAATACAGCGTTTGTTATATTTTTCAACGTGTATGGAAAAATATTAATTATACTGTATCTTATAATAAATATTAAAGTATTTTCTTAGGAATAAGAATGTTGTATACTGTATACGCTGGCCGTAAAATTCCATACTGTTTCCATGACATCGCGAGAAACAACTGAATGTTGACAGGACTTGAGAAAATGACCAAGAAACGAAGAATCCGAATCTTTAATAACGGATATCTCAGAAATGGCTTATACCAAAAAAACGTATTTGAAATACATAGTGTGCTTTAAAGAGATCTACAAGTTTTGTGCAGTACGTTTTCGTGTATCGCTTAACGTTGACCAGTTATACAAGATTATACAAAAATTTCTTCGAAAAGAAAATTCAATATATACATTTTATTTGGCATGTAAATATGTTCAATATACAGTACTAGTTTAATCAAAATTATTAGAGCCATTTTTTAAGAAAATACAAAAAATTGGAAAAATCTTTCATGTAACGGGTAGCCTGCGGTGAGCGGATTCTTTTTTTAAATCTTGTGTCGCATCTTTGTAAGATACTGAACCTAAATGCCAAGTTTGGTATTTATTGACTTTTTCTTTTGAGTCATGCTGTTCACAGACACACACACACACACACACACACACACACACACGGACCTTTTTCTAAAAATGCATTTTTTTATTTCCGGTGAAATCTCGATATAAATTTTTTGCGTGGAATACAATAACTTCCCCTACATACTATACGTAGTAGAGAAGGTAAAAAAGGAAACGCCAATTCTCTAAAAAACTAACACCAACAAAACACGCCCCTCTACGTAGTAGAGAACGTAAAAAAGGAAACGCCAATTCTCTAAAAAACTAACACCAACCAAACACGCCCCTCTACGTAGTAGAGAACGTAAAAAAGGAAACGCCAATTCTCTAAAAAAATTAACACCAACAAAACACGCCCCTCTACGTAGTAGAGAAGGTAAAAAAGAAAACGCCAATTCTCTAAAAAATTAACACCAACAAAACACGCCCCTCTACGTAGTAGAGAACGTAAAAAAGGAAACGCCAATTCTCTAAAAAAACTAACACCAACAAAACACGCCCCTCTACGTAGTGGAGAAAGTAAAAATGAAACGCCAATTCTTTAAAAAATTAACACCAACAAAACACGCCCCTGCTCAATAGCATTATTGGTTATTATATGCCTTGTCTTTTCTTGATTTTTTCCTGTGAAGAAAAAGAACCTTTACATCAGCTTTTACTGTCGCATGCAGAAACATACGATACTTACTCTTTTAGTTACGCATATGCACGGAAAAACGTTGCCGCATTATTTTAACACTTTTACACAGTAAGTGTTTCTAATAGTTTCCTTGTTAAATAACGTTTACTGAAAATTAAATGGAATATACATGCTTTCAGAAAATTCAACCATGCTTCATTTATGATTCCAATATAATAAATATAATATATGAAAGCAGCGTAGGACCTCACATTTTCTTGGATCGAATGTAGTACTTCCTGCGGCATAGCTGGTGGTAGCGGAAGTAAAACTAAAATAAAAGCAAACTGTAAAGTCTAATAAATGCAATGTAGCTCATAAGGCATTAAATAAGGTGAAGCGGTAACGTATGATTTAATATTTCAATTGTTCAAGAGACTGTATGATTTGTTCAGAAAACTCATTATTACGGATAACGAAATTAGTGTTACGTGTATTAATATCACTCTTACTCGGAAAGTAAAGTGCTATTAATACACAATAGGGGAAGAGAGGATAAAGGGATTTGAAGGGGTAGGCAGTGACAATGCACGTGTGCAACAACCAATATTTAATATAGAATATCGATGGAACATGGAAGTTCAAATTAAATAGCAGTGCAAGTTCTTCAGCTGATCAATCATTTTAAAAGCCTTTTACATCTGCCAGCTGATAGCAGCAAATCGATTGGCAACAACTCATCATTCTCAAGTACCAGAGAGTATATTGCTCTGCCACTCTATTTTTAAGCTTTATTTTATATCTGCACTCCAGTACTCAATCCACATTCAATCCACTTACCACACTGCATCTAAAAGCGGTAGTGAATGTATTCTACTCTTTATGAGTTTACGAACGATTTCATTACCTCGTACTTCGGCTTCATTGCTAGTGACTACTAAAATCTGTGATTGATACCTCTGGAAAACAAATATTTGTACTTTATAATGAAGGAAAAACACTTGCTCTCTTTGAAGCTACTTTTCAGAAGCGTCGATCAAACCAACTTTGATTTACACGCTCGCTTTTTGCTTGTTCGTAACCTCTCTATGTGTACAGGTCTTCTAGTAATATAGTGAGCCTAGAATAGACTAGACTAGACTTTCGTTAGCTGACCAACCTAATTCGAGATGGTTCAGTAAATTGAAAGACTTGTTTTGAAGGGCCATCTAACTAACTGTATATTAATAACTATTTAGATTAGATTGTGAAGCGGAGGAGATTCGGTACCAATCCAGGAGTGAGGATATTGTCCCGACGTCCCACGATGGGGGACCCTGGGAGAGAGGAATGAGTTAAAGGGAGAAATTAGGCGACTGGAGCCAGGAGTGATGGCACAGCAATGACAAGGTCCCTACAGTTTCCAGATATAGACGCAGTGGATAGACAGACCGGAGACCACGCTCCACACATGGTCCAATGCTCCCAAGGGGCGGTCCTTATACCCTAACAACCAGCTGAAGGCGCAGGAACGGAGAAAGTTTACAGAGACTCCTTTTTTCTCGTCATGTTGCACCGAAATACCTTCGGCGATACAGACCAAATGAGATGAAGGAGCAATAAAATAAATGAAATGATTAATGAAACAAAATGGAGAGACAGAAATTTCGGGGGATGAAAGAAACCACTCCAGCATCCGCCTGACGACCCGAAAATATCCGAAAAATACTATGGGTCAAAGTAAACATTCGGGGGGGATCGAACCCGGGACCTCCCGAATATGGACCACAGACGTAGGCGCCTGAGCCATCCCGCTCGGTTTGATGTTTGTTTTCAATTTCAGCTTAACTATTATATAAGCAGTATTAAATTATTCAGGCAACTAACTGTAGGCCAAAATTTAAAACATAATTTTTTAAAAGTCATTCAGTTATTCTTCTTATTCAATTTTTATTTTGAAAGAACGTCACATAATATTACCGTGTTTTAATTTTTATAAAATGAAACACATTGAATTAGAAAAGAAATGTTTCATATTTCACAGTTTCATAAGAACATTCCAATGCATTTTGCAGACATGTAATGTTAATATGACTCTTGAATTTGGTTTTCATTTGCCAATTTCTCAATATGAGATGTTGATCTTTATATGCACAGAACAAGTAGATTAGCAAGATGTGCATCTGTAATAGTTGAACATAATTTATTCTTCATAACATTCATACCAAAAAACGTTTGATCATAATTGTATGTGTAGTCAAATATGCACAAGAGCCTTAGAGATCATGAATTTCAGTTAACTGATCTAAAGGGACATATCTCCAAAATCCAGTCAAATTAGGAGAAGTGGTGATGATAAGGTTTTTTAAATTTGGTTAAATTTAGCTGAGTGGTTTTGGGTTTCCATTATTTCCACTTCCAAGGATGAGGAGTATTTATGTTTCTTAGACTCTGAAATGCAACATGGATTTATGATTAAACATGTTACTTTTCTCAGGTTCGTAAGATGAATAGTTTGTAATCATAAATATGTTGACATCGAATCTTGAGGTATTGGCGGGATATTGACAAATGCGTAAGGCCTAGGTTTAGGCGCCGCCACTGGACAACATGTGCTCGGCCTTGCATGGTCAATAGTTGTTGCATGTACAATTCGAACCAATAAACAATCAGGTAGTTAGGGACAACGTAACTGAAATTCGCACAAAAGCTATACATACACACTGGCTTAGTTATTCCATATTACAACAGGTGCTGAAAATAAGATCATGCTTGCTAGCACATTTTGTTGTTTTCTTTCTTTCATTTCTTGGGTAATTCACAGCGTTGTTGAACTCAGTTTTTGTTCAATAAGATTTCCTTGCGCTTGATTTTGTTCACGAGATTATGAATAGTTTTTCATCTAAGAATTTTTCGCAAAACATTCTTGCATGAGAGTATTTCACATCCACACATTAAACAGAAAAATTCGATTAGTTACATTCACAAAACCTTCTCTAACCTCTATCGTTTATTAGAGGATATGCAAACTATTCTTCTAAAGCTGTTTTAACTATCTACTACATTTAATCCAAATAAACCTTTGCAGAAATAGCTACATTACACATTTTGTTATTGATATAAAGGGAACAGCGACAGTCAAATGTTTAAGCCATATGCTAGCCTTAAAATACCATACTGTTTCCATGTAATCATGAGAAACGACTGAATGTTGACAGGGCTTTAAGAATGACCAGGAAATGAACAATTCGAACCTTTAATAACGACTATCTCAGAAATGGCTTATGCATAGAAAGCTTATTTGAAAGAAATTGTGTGTTTTAAAGAGATCTTTATTTTTTGTGCACGACGTCTTCGTCTGTCGCTTAACGCTTATCCGTTAAACAAAATTGCACAAAATTTCTTCCTAATGAAGATTATTTTAGAGGCTATTCCCAGAAAATTTAAGATATACATGTGGTATGTAAATATCTTTAAACAAAATCGTTAGAGCCTTTTTAGAAAATAAAAAATTTCGAAAAATGTTCCATGTTAACGGATAGCTTGGGTGGGGGAGTTTTTTAAAAATCTTCGTGTCCCATCTTTGGAAGGTACTGAATCTAAATCCCAAGTTTGGTTACCTATTTTATGCATTTACACGTAATTAATGCATAAAAAATTAATATTTATCCAATGAATTTAAAATTTCTTTATTTATCCTACGTTTCGTTTTTGTTATGCTGTTCAGACACACACGCGGACCTTTTCTAAAGACTGTTTTTTTTTTTTTTGTTCGGGGATCGCTTTAACATGTATTTCCGAAATGTCGGTATGGAATTTTTGGAAATGCAATACCTTCTCTAACTATTATGTACGTGGTACAGAAAACAAACATGGGCTATGTAAGTTAAACTCAACCATAACTCATAACTTGATCACATATGCACAAATAAATGTTACTCTTCATCAGTGGCAAACTTCCGCTCCACGAACTTCCGCTTTTTGTCGTGAGCTTCATAATCAACCTTGCGGTAGATGCAACGACTCTCGCCCAGACCGTGACCGCTACACATTCGGCCCAATATTTTCAGACTCATTGTACCTATTTCATGTGTGTCACACTTTTATGGGAACGTTAAATTAATGCTATATTATAGTTAAAGTCACGTTTGTCAGTGTTTATGTACCACCGTTTTGAACTAATAATAATAATAATAATAATAATAATAATAATTAATAATAATAATGACTAGCAATTCGGACACTTGCAGGGTAAACACACCCATATACTCACATTCACCCACACACCATTTCTGTCTCTCTTCTACTCTGTCCGTCGTGTTTGTGTCTGAGAAAACTATCAAATATTTATTATCTATAAAGTGGAAATGTCTGGCTATTTATACAAACTTCCAAGCAGACAAACCACAGAGACACGTAGAAGTCCCTAACAGTTCTAGGCTCGAAGACCCGTCCCGCTACTGGAGCTGCCGTCGACCAAGCAGCCTTATAGTATCCATCGGGAGTATTTTTTCCTTTGAGCAAGCATCTGCACCATCTGTCCAGCACCACCATACACCATGAAACCTAGAAGCACACTGAAATATGAGAAGGAAATGTCAATGAATAGGAAATAATGGAAAGGAAACAGTGGTAGATGAGAAACCATCCCAGAATTCGCCTAACGACCAGAAAAAAGCACGAAAACCCAAGGTCAGAGTGGACGGTCGAGAGAATCGAACCCAGGACCTCCCGAATGCGAGCCTCACACATTACTGTGGAGCCATTTCGCTCAGTGTATTTTGGACATAATTTCACAACAACAAATCCAAACGAACCTGTGAATATGACAACCATTGCTTGTTAGCTATACAATCTCAACTTTATTCTGCAACTCTAGTTAGAGTGGGTTTCATTTATTAATTCCCTTAGAAGAGTTTCTGCCGACTTGTTTGACCCTGAAGTCTTATTAGAAAATATGATTTGGCGCGACAGCTATTAGTGTACGGTATCGAAATTAAGATGTAAAAGATCTCTCAATGCTGCAAATCTACCAATATACATGTAGATAATAACATTTTAACCTAAATACTTCTCATAATTTTCGATTTTGTATAAATAGCTGGTCTTAATATTTATAACACCGAGCGGGACGGCTCAGGCAGTTACGCCTGTGGCCCGCATTCGGGGGTCCCGGAATCCGTCCCGGAGACCGCCCACTCTGGCTCATAGATTATCATGGTTTCCCCAGATGCCAGGTGAATGCTGGGAATGATTCATCTTCTGCCATGACTCTCCTTTCTCTCATTTCCTGTTCCCATCAATTTGCTTATTATCTGTTTCAGGCGACGGTGTTCGGCGGGTTGCGGATGGGCGGTGTCTTGCACTATGGAGGAGTTTCTTCCCTGGTGTCGCTGCGTAACCGCAGTTAGGTCTCTCCTTATCATGGGGCTCCGCTTCGAGGAACCCTCGAGGTTGGTGACTTGTGGACAGGGGCCGTGCACATCCACATGCACATGGATGATTATCCAGCCCACAAGGGGAGATGTGGTCAGCAACATGCTTCCCCCAGCCGGAATGTTGTTTTCGTCACTTACACAGCACTACCTATCGTTGCTCCTCAAATGGTGAACGGACTTCGGTCCTATACATGGATCGAAAAATCTGCACCCCTCATGGGTGGGTGGAACCTACCTGCAATCCTGCCCAGCAATCGGAACATCAGCTCCAATCACTACTCCACGGCGCAGGACCTTGAGTTAATTACTTTTCCCAAAATGCGGATTACAATGAAGTCAAAAAATTGTATACGTCACTTATTATTCAGTATGTTAAAAATCCTAATTAACAATAGTTTTAAAGAAACATACGTTTCTGAGATATTTTGTCAGTTACAAAGTTTCTATAAAATGAATGCTTACGAAGTTATCAATTTTTTCGTTATAGTGTTCTATACCGGTTACGAGTGTCATAGAAACCGTATAGTGCTTCCCATTGCACAGGCCTATGAACTATCAAAACATTCACTTTACGTTTTAATTTTATTAGCTTTCCAGGCATGTTCAAAGCACGGAGGCAGAGGTAGAGAGGAAGGATGATGTGAGAGCGAGAGAAACAAGTGGAGGAAGTGAGAGTGAGCTGTGGGTTCTGCTAGTAAGACAAATACAAGTGTGTGTACACGTTTTACTTTAAAGAAATTTTGATTCCAGTTTGTTTTAAGTAGTGCATCCTTGTAAAGTCAGTGGGGAAAGAGAAAACAATTACTTGTTTCCTTTTCTAATCTACGCGTTATTGAAACATAAGTTTGCTAGATGATCCATACGAAAAATTTGCACAGCCTGAAAAATATTTAAATACACTAAAAATTGTGATATATCATACTTATACAAAGTAGACCGTTTAAGTTGAGACTGCACAATATCTGCAAATCTAAGCATTGTAGAAAGAAATGTCTGTAATAAAAGTTGCAGGCAACTTATTAGTAACTTGTTTTTTTTTCCAACAAATATATATTGCGCGGACTTTTTAATTACATCTAATTACTCAAATGTGAATAATTTACAAGCCATTAATGTATTCAAATTGGACGCCATTCAAACACCACGTATTCCTACACGAATGCGCACATGCATACAGCCAAAAAGGCGACAAACCGAGATCCGAATCTAGGCCCTCCGGCAGTCAAACACAAGTATGAAAGGTCTCGATGAGCCTATGTACCTATGTGTATTTTACAAGCGTGTCTGTCTGTGTAGAGAATTAGTTGCTGTCATGTGCGATATGGTTTTATAAGTCCAGGACATTTCACAGTATTTTATTTACTTCTAAAGATACCACAACGTTAATTCGAGAAAATATCTTAAATACTGTCCAGGCACTTCTATGACAAATTTGGGCGCACGTCAATAATTATGGTATTTAGCAAAATTGCTAATGAATGAGAATAGGATTAACATTTACGGACTGATAAGTGTGTAATAGTTACTTTCCATGCTGTGGTACCAAATTTCGGTCATTCACGCGATAGGCGCTAAGGATAACCACTCCACTACGGAAATGGCATGCAAATTAATATACTAAATGGCATAAATTTTACGGCCAACAAGCAGAAGCTCCCATGGTGGATGAACGTTTGGAAGTTTATTTTAATTGATAATTTTGCCACACGCTCTTTGCCGTTACACTTATAATGAATGTTCATTTATGTCATTCCGTTATGTATTTTCCTAAATATTTGTTGCAAATCCGCTTCAATTCTTAATGAAATAGGAGAAAATATATAGGAGGTTCTAACTACACAACTACCTGAATGAAAGTTTAAGTCAGTCCATTTAAATACCTACTGCCTCTGTCGCTCAAAATCATAACCCGCAGGAATATTCTCTTCTGTTTCCATAATAAACTTTTAACCCGAAATAATCCAAGGAGACTAAAAGTGGATTGACAACGTTTGTCACTTTGCTGCCAAAACAACGTCTTTTGTGCCCTAAGGTTCTAGCCTCATTAGATGATGGCATTACACAAGTCTGCCATTCCCGAAAGTCGTTATCTCCATTAGAAGTGTTGCATATATCAGGTGGGATTATTTACTTGCAATATCATCGAGAAAATTGATGGAGTTGTAAGAAGAAGAGAAAGGCTCAGTAATCCTCCACACAAATCCCTTGTAACATCTCCCGGAGATGAATTTCTTGGTAAGTTACCAGAGACAGTTGCTGAGGACTACAAAAGACGCATTCATCAACACTGTGTCACTTAACTAGAAAATGCACTTAAACCTGGCTCAAGGGGAAGAGCTAATAGTTCATCTTCAATCAATGTAAGCCCCTATCTAGAAGAGGGACTAGAATACACTGCCTTTGTCAGTAAGGTTCAATAGCTTCCTTGAAGGCGCTTTTTCGTGTGCTTTATTTCACACTAATGGTCATTAAAGGCATATATTTGCATGACTACTGCCACATGCATATAGTTGCCTAACCCTAGCTGGACCAAGGAGAGATATTTTGTACCTTTACATTTTAAAACTTTAGTTAAGTTAAAAAGACTGATTTGTTACAAATGTTTGAAATGAACTCGTATATACTGCGGTAAATTTTATGGAAAGTCTATAGGTATGTAGACCAAAAAGCACTTGCTTTGGTTCAACTGATATTATGGTGACTGGGTAGAAATGACCTCGTTATTTTAATTTCAACAACACTTTAGAATAGAACTTTGAATTCCAACCTTTATCTGTGTTTTAGGAACAGGTAGGAACAGTACCAAAGCCCTAACTGTTTGTATAGTATGAAGTCTTTCTATACAGTAACGATAGTAAAAAGATCTATACATTGCAGAGTTGCATAAAATATTTAAATGATTGGAGATATAAGTTATTTTCACAAGGTGCCAAACACTTATTTCCTTTTCATGTAATCTATATTAGGGTTCTAGTTCAACAAAAAATAAAACATAAATAGAAAAGAAGCAAATAATATAAACAATATTATAGTTACAATGTTTTTAAAATTTGGTCAATAAAATGTTCAAAATCTGCATTATTTTAAAGAACACATTAGTCAAATAAGTTTTAAGATTTGTATTAGAATATGACGGATGTTGAATAAGAATGTATCTCTTTCTTGAATGAAGATCGCAAATATATATTAAATATTAATTAAATATATATATTAAATGTTCAACACTTTCTTCGGAGCTTTCACATTTACATAGGTATCCATCTGGGGAGTCTATGTGAAATATTGGAATGTAACCGTTAAATTAGGTGTAAAGTATTTACAGTTTACACAATTACTAATAGCAGAAAAAACAGATCATGAGTGATTTGTCCTTTATCGCTGTTTATCCAACAGCTACTCCACTTTTAAAGGATTTCTTTTTTGAATGTGCTTTTAACATATGTGATTGTAGAACCTTGTTCTGAATTGTTTTTAGATGACGTATACCATTTTGCAATTTTATCTGCCCTCTCATTTCCATGTATACCCATATGACCTTTAACCCATGTAATGCATACGTGATTAGAGTTTGTTATAATGTCGTTCGTTATTTTAGCAGCAAATGGATATGTAGTATAGTTGTCACCAATAACACTGACAGTGCTTGGAAATCATGTATATGCATGCGCTATACTCATTATAGTGGCACGTAATTGGATGAAGGTTAATATTTATAAATAAATAAACTTATCTCAATAGTATATTGCGATACAAGCACAGCAAATCACCTATGCATGTGCATTACATACTATTTTTTTCGACGATAGTGAATAATACAAATAGTACTTATGTGAAAGCAAAATGAATTACTACAAGCTGCTGAGCACGGTGATTCCCGTTGCAAGGTCACCAAAATTAACATTTGTGGTTAAATGGCGATCGATTATCGACGCCTGATTGTTGACCTTAATAAATCATAGTTATACATGGCTGCTGCATAAACTAAATCTTAAGTAAACATTAACAAATAAAATGGAAGTAAAGACTCAGGTACGATTTAAATGATAAACTGCAACTATTAAATATAACTATTATCCATGTATACGGTAATAAATATATAAAAATGAGATGATTTAATATAGTTCATGCACATACGTGCAGTAAAATAGCCAAAACACGTAGGTAGGTTAGGTTACCAGCACTGAATGCAGGAAATTCAACTCTAGATCATTAGAGCCTAAACTGGAAGTAGATCAAAAAGTACCAAAACAATTACATAAATTACACAAGGATTACTTTTCGATCCACCAGTCTTGGTCCAGTATACAAAATGGCTTGATCCATCCAGGTTTAAAGGCGTATTTCTTCTTCTTCACTTATTGCCTGTTCCTTCCGCAATAACCTCCAGTCATTGAGTTTCCCATGAGTTACGAAGAACTTCGATTTTTGTTCTAGGCAAGAAGCGCCTAGTCAATCTTTCATTTTGATTGCAGAAAATTCGGAATGAGTTTTAAATTAAATTACTTTACTTTAATTATGCTACAGGACTTCAGCAAAGAATGAGAGAAAAAATATGGTTCAAAAAGCTATATTTAATCTAACAGCACTAATTAGTAGCATTCCTGAAAAAGTGATGTAACATGGAAGCCTACCCGCATTAATGGGTCCCTTTTTTAACTGCCGGCAGGGTATTCGCTCAGCACAGAATAAAGTTGGTCCCGAATATTTTACGTCAACAATAAAGAAAATAGAAGGAAATTAAAAGTGCAAGAAATGAAATAAAACTCTGTTAGGGTGCTGCAGTAAAATTCATCGTAACTGATAACTCAGGATTTGTATAATCCACTTCCAATGTAGACTACATGCTCTCTAATGCTAAATAAACATATAATGCTGCCAAAAACAAGCAGGTTTTTAGCCTTATATATTTCCATGCGTATGATTTAGTGTATTTCACTGATAAATATATTATAATTCAAATTCAGCTGTATTAGTCTTTTGTAGTACGCTTGGAAATATTATACGGTATTTCCGAACCTTTTTCGTCCCCTTCGGTTAAAGCGGAAGGCAGAAAGTGCGCTATGAGAGAGCTACGAAAGCTAGAATAACCGAAACGATAATTCTTGAACACAACAATTTCTTCCAAATTATGGACTTGCAAATTACACAAGAACCTCGTTTATCGGGTCCTCATTAATCCGAATTGATATAGGGTAACGAACTCTTAAAAGCGCGGACTCATAAGTGGGATATCCCGCCAGGACTGTCCTTCCTGGCTGAGGCTTTTTCCAGGATTTCCTCATACCACATAATTGGCAAATGGAAAATACCTGGAAGGTACCTAAACTTAGGCTTGGAACGCTTCCTTTCCAGATTTCCTTTCTCAATTATCATTTCATTTCATGTACCTATCACAGTCCACTGTCTGTCGTTCCGTATGTAATAAGAGAGGGTGTTAAACACTACGAAAATAAAAATCTGTTGTGTGACATTCACATTACTTTTTCTAACCTCTATCGCTTTTTAGTGGATATAGAAATTATTCTTAGGAAAATTTATTTCTCTATCTACTTCATTTTAATCGAGTTAAACCTTTCCGGAAACAGCTGCATTACACATTTCGTTATAGACACTAAGGGAATAGCGATAGACAAATGTTTTAGAACTGGACGCTATATGCTGGTTTAAAATTCCATTCTTTTGCCTTGAAATCGCGAGAAACAACTGAAAACTGTATTGAACAATTGGAACCATTAATAACGGATATCTCTGAAATGACTAATGCACAAAAAAGTATTTCAAATAGATTATGTATTTTAAAGATATCTACATTTTTATGCAGTGTTTTCGTTTATCGCTTAACCTTTACCATTTGTGCAAGGCTTTATAAATTTCCTTCCTATGAAGAGGACTTCACAAGATATTTCCAGAAAATTCAAGATATACATTTTATTTGTCATGTAAATACGTTTTATATATGATACTTTGATTAGAATAATTAAGAAATCAAAATATTCGAAAAATGTTACATGTAAAGGATAGTGTGGGGTAAGCGGATTATCTTGAAAATATTTTTTCGCATCTTTGTAAGATACTTAAATATCATGTTTGGTGTTTATCCGAGATTTCGTTTCTGAGTTATGCTTTTCACAGACGCGCGCGCGTAAACATACACACACGGACATTCTTCTAAACTGCTTTTGTTTTTTTTTATTATTTCAGGGGGCCTCAATACGTTTAAGATGAAATCTATATCCAATTTTTGGGTGGGATGCAATACTTTCTCTACCTACTATGTACGTGGTACAGAAAGTAAAGATAAAAAATTCCGATTAATATTTGCTTGCTTTTTCACCACGAAAATATGTGCGTCCAGTGATTAATGCATTTTGAATGTATATGACTGTAATGCTAGCACGCAGGTAGCGTCGAGATCGCCGTCGGTCGCACGCTTCAAGTTACACAGAACAACAAAACTAAAGTGTATCAGATGTTTCATTCGTTTTCATGACAGTTGTGATAATGATCGTATACTTCTCATCTGGACCGCTTTCAATTATTATTATTATTATTATTATTATTATTATTATTATTTTTATTATTATTATTTATTTATTTATTTCGCTTTTGCTGTGATCCAATTTCACTGTTGTATACCAACGTTTGTAGATAGCTTGCTTCCGGAGTTAGGTTAATCTATCCAGTCTAGCCCGGATAAGCGAGGTTTTGTATGTATTTATTTGCCATGATATGATTATTTTAAATCCGTTAATATGGAACCTCACATGTTACCATCGATCCTGCGATGATTATTTTAAGTCAAGTTGAATTAGTGTAACTCCAGGAAATTGCGCATAGAATACAAATGGATGAATTCATTTACTAATCATTTATTTCTTCCCTCTTAGAAGAGATTTTCAGATAGTATTAACAATTACAAACCTTGTTCACAATAACTTTATTACTAACATAGTATAAACAAGCTTCTTACTAATGATCACTGAAATTATTTATCCTTAGTATATTTATAAAACCGATTAACTTTTCAGAGAAAAATTTATTTTCTGACTTAGTGATATGCTTTACGTGTAAAGGTATGAAAGTAAAAACTAGTTTTACTTTCTCTACCAGGTCTTAGTGGGTAGAGAAAGTATTGCATTCCACTCAAAATTTTTCATAAAAATGGCTGTATTTGCGCGTGCGTGTGTGTGTGTGTCTATGCACAGCATAACCCAAAAATAAAATACTAACACGTTCTCTATATTGAGTATCTTCCAACCCAAAATATCTTTAAATAGAAAATGGTTCGAAATTTTTTCTCAAAAATGGTTCTACGATTTTTATTGAAATTTGATATATTTTAGATGTTTACATGACAAATAAAATCTATATCTTACTTTTTTGGGAATAGCTCTTTATTCCGAAGGAACGTTGTACAATTTTGCATAACTGGTAAACCATAAGAGATAGGCAAAATTATATTACACAAAAATATAGATATCTTTAAAACACACTATTTATTTTAAATAACTTTCATGTGGCATCATCCATTTCATATATATCCGTTATTCTTCAGAAGTTTTCAATATATTTTCATTGCTAAAGCGCTGTCTCTACTCAGTTGCTTCTCGCAATGGCATGGGAAGAGTATGGAATTTCAAGGTCGGCATATAGCGACCTGCTTTTAAACGCCAGGTATCGATTCTGTTTTCTCTATCGCTCTTGTACCTGCAAACAAATTTATAATTAAACTCATTCTGCAAAGGCTTATTTCAATTAAGTGAAGAGTTTCAATTACATAAAATACTATCTGAAAATAATTATAATCTACAAACATACATGGAAATATTCTTTAGCTAAAACGAATCTGTATATGAGAATAAATAGTTTATGTACGATACAAATGATTTATCAATATAGCTAGTGACCCTTTAAGAACACTAAGGGCTACTCGTTCAATAAATTAGCTCTTTAATTTATATTTTCTGCAAAACTTACAAAAGTTCATATGATAACGTTACAAAGTTTGAGATAGTTATTGCTGCCCCAAGTATGGGAGCCATACTTGAGATAGATTATCTTTTATGTTATTAGCACCACGCTTTGGGCGCCAAGGTTGAGGTAGTTACAGCCCCACGTATGATACAAACTTTCCGGTGGCCTTCGCCCTACGTTCACTTTATCCGGTGGCATTAGCCCCAACGTTTAAAAATCAACTTTATTTTAATGTTTATTTAAATACTATATATGTATGCCTCGGCTGCGTCAGTAGTAATTTTTAGAACACGTATCTCTTAGCAGGGGTAGTACGGCTAAAGAATGAAGGCTTACAAAATTATAATGGTATTTAACTACGTTTTATTCATCTTTCACACGATTAAATAACACTTCACTGAAGTACAGCTGTGAGATTATTGTCACATGTACTTTTAACACGTAAACTTTATATTATTCTCGCCTAATGAATGTTTTATGTCTCGTACTGAATACGTACCGAGCGAACAGCTCGGGAACGCTGCCTTCTAGCATCTGGCGCTTAAATTTGTACATTTACTATATTTCAAGTCTCTGATTGGCTGATTCTACTTAAAGCTTTTCTAGTTTTTGATGGGCTATTTATAAACTGTTTTAAATAGTACATTATTGTTCCAAGAATTACTAGTAGCCTTTATTAAACTTACTAATTTATTGTTGCCTCAAGGTTACCTCATTGTTACCTCATTGTTAGCAACTTTCGGCTTCTATTTTCACAGCTACATTGTTAAATTACTTAATAAATAACATTATTATACATGTACATAATAATATGAACATAATACAACATACACTTTACATATTGTATTATACACATATTGCTTTAAGGTAGGCTGTTATTATATTTTATATTATATAATTAGACTGATATTATTTAAGTATTAAAAATACTGCTTCAAGTTACATGGCTCCAATTTGTAATCCAACAATTCAATTGAAGGAAGATGATGTTTATTGCAAAATTATTGTACTGTTTATAGAAGCTATAAACGACAGTGGATAGAGAAAATCATGTGAATGTAACATAGATATCTTTTTAAAATTCCAACCTGAAATTGCGTTTAGAAGACTACAGTTCCTTTAGAGAAAATCTAATTGATTTAATAGTATTAGAACATTATAACAGAATTCTGTTGAAACGCTTACAAATTACTGCTTGTTCTGTTTAATTTCTTTTCCGCCCAAACCAATTCTTTTATGGATTCCTGCATCATATATTATAAATATAACTAATCTAGTGTATGCTGATTTGCTGCGAGAAATTTCTTCTGTTGAGATTTTGAGATTCCATTTATCCTTCATTACTTTTTTAAGCTAAAATGTGAAGTTTTCTAGACAGCAGTGCATGTATTTATGTAAGATTATGAAACGAGTTTTACAAAGCATTTGTATCACCGAATATTTTAAAGCATAAAATAATTGAATTGTAAACAAAGAGACAGTGCGACAACTGAATGAGGATAAATTCCGTGTTACTAACGTAAATTAATTATATGATGGATTGAAGTGAACGAGTGCTATAGATTACAGCACATACGGTATTACTACTTATTACACATTGATCTTTATGAATTTCTTTTTCCAGCGATGAATAAACATGTATCTATATAATTCAAAACCCATGTACCAAACATGTACCATGTTTTCCGGTAATATTAATTAGCTGAACTTCTGTAAGTTATATTTGTGGCAGTAATTTGTATCAAACAATGTAAATGCCAGAGTGATTGTAGTGTAAATAAACATTATTGTATAACATTGATTTGAGATGTTTGTTATTATATGCATTGTTAGGAAATAAGTTTACACGGCCTCACTGAAACTGACAATAAGAGCGGGTAACCATGAGCGAGGGGGTGAGTTATTTATCAATTATTAGAGACAAGCAAATGACGTCAGATTGGCGCGCTTTTCTTAGAAATGGAGCATATGTTTTCGTAATTTTTGATTGGATATAAAAATAGACGCTAATGTTGGCGCGTTTTAGTAACCAATAGCAGCTCGGTTATGATCTTTAGGCATATTAGGGTGTGGGAGTATAAAAAGCTAAAGCCAGAGGCAAGTATTGTCCAGTCCAACAGAAACATTTGTGCATTACACGTCGCTCAGTCCAAAATATCATACCACGGGTTACGCGTCGCGTAGTTCAACGGAAGCATACATCAAGTACACGTTACGCAATTCTACAGAATCTCTCGTGTCGTAAAGTTTATTATAAATGTGAAATACGCGAATTAATAATGTGCAACAAATAAGTGATTATAGTGATATTAGAAAATATAACAGTTTCAGTCTGGCGTGTATCAAAAGATAATGTGAAATGAATAAAGTGTGACGGTAATAAAAGTGTAAAAACAAATTTTTTATCAGTGTTTTCTTTGAGTAACAACTCCTTTCCGTTTACACACCTTGTTCAAGAGATGTGCTCGACCGAGAAATAATAGCTAGCCGGAGGACAAAGAACCCAACATTCAAACTATTAATACAATAAAAGGCGCCCAACAATAGATAACACGAAGTGACCGCAACAAATTGGCTCCCATACGTTGTGCAGATAAACATGAAGCATTTTTCAACTACCAACAAATATACCACTTCATATTTCATCGGCGCTAGACACTCTAGTAGTTAAAGATAAAATGTATGCGTACATTAAATTAAGCAATAAGATGGCTGACTATTGTTGGCCTGTAAAGGACAGAAGGTTGCTTACGGAAATAATAATTAATCAAAACAAAATGGCTTCACTCTTCAGTACAGCTGGAATGTGTCACGTTATTCATTTTATTTTTCTTTATCTCTTTGGAATGACTAAATTTAAGAAAGATCACATTTTACATCATTGGATAAATACTAATAAGATTTTTAAAAGCAAAAGGTTTGACGTGCATAGAAAGTGGTCCATAATGGTACGCAGCTATTTATGTTGGTACTGACAAATCTAGGCTAACCTTCCGCCTGAGTAATCTCCTTCGTTTCCCAGGAATAATTCTAGATACTGGATTGGTAGGATACTTAACATTGTAAATAGCAAATATCCGTTAAGGCAACACCTCGTTGAATTCTGGTAAAAAAATAAAATATAATAAAGGCTTAGGAATAAAGACTAAAGTTAAGAAGATAATACACTCAAATCTTGTATTTTCATGACACACTACCGCCTACTTAATGTCGATAATAACTTTAACCTTCGTCTCCAGGTCGCTGATTTTTTTGATTTTTTTAAAGTTCCCTTGTTACCGCTTTATAACTACTGCGTTGTTTACTGTTTTCCATTACCGTTTATTACCGCAATTATACACACAACACGCACACATGCTCATAGCGGGACTAGAACCCGCGACCCTCAGCTTGTCGGAGCGCCGAAGCTACACACTCAAGCAATCGCGGCTATGATGGCCGGCTCTGATGAAAGCTCTTCTATAATCGTAGATATCATTCAGTTTAAAGACGCGTGCAAATAATTCTTTATCCCTTCCTCTAGAAAGCCGAATTATGTTGTATTGGTTTAGCGCTTCCTAGTGCAAGTATTAATCATCGTGGAACGCTTTTATAGAGGTGTTGTTAACCACTCCTTTATTTCATATCGGTTATAAGACCTTTAATTGATCCGTTTTTTGTGTCCCTGAATCGTTTTAAGACCATTCACATAGGGAAATATACGCCAAAGGTTGGTTACCTAAGGTATGGCAGGAAAAACATATTGCGATCTAGGAGAATGGGCCACTTTTTATGCACGTCAGCGTACCTGTTTCCAGGAAACCATGATGCGATAGAGAAAATGGCATGAATTACTTCTATTGATACTCTAAGAAAAAATATATAGAACATTTATTCATGTGGTTGATAACTCTATTTTCTGTAGAATTTGTATGTGCTTTAGTTTATTGTCAATTGTAAGTTTAACCAAAAATTCAGCAGTATTAATATTTTACGGCAGCCTTGGAAATATTATACGATATTTGCAAACACTTTTCGAATTAATCATAGGAACATAGTAAATAACTTTATGTACACATTGGAGTTTAGAATTAGGTGCTTATCATTTCATCACAACTAAAGCGCTAAGGTATAACGCACTAAAACTTAAATTCCTATGTTCTCTGAGTCTGTTCTCTGAGTAACAAACATAAGCGACTATGGTCAAAGTATGGATTCTAATTTTTAAAAATCTGAATGTGTTACACTCACATGACTTTCTCTACTCTTATACAAACTATTTTTACAAACGCTTATTCTCCATATGCTTCATGTTAATCGAGATATCGAGATGTTAATCTTATTGCTAATTTTCCTGTAGATGCAAGGGGAATTGCTAGGCTTTAAGCTATAGTAAAATATTCTAAGAGATGGTTGCTATGTGGAGCATTCCATTCTCTTTGCATTCCCAGGACAAAAAAATGAATAACGAATTTGAGAAAAAGTATAAGTATTGGAAAATTTAAGGGAATAACAAGCAATATCTCGAAAATGGTTCACCCAACAAAAAAATGTGTATGACATAAATTATGTATTTTAAGGCGATCTACATTTTTTGTGTAGTAAAATTTTGTCTATTTCTTATGGTTTACCAGTTATGCAAAAGTCGTTCACAATGAAGAATACTTTTGGAGACATTCGAGGAAAATTCGAGATATACATTTCATTTGTCATGAATACATCTTAAACATAGGATATTTTAAACAAAATCGTTAGAGCCATTTTTGAGAAAATTAAAATTTTCGAAAAATGTTCCATGTTAACGGTAACTGGATTGGGGGAATTTTCTTGAAAACTTTCGTGTCGCATCTCTGGAAGATACTGAACCTAAATACCAAGTTTTGTGTTTATCCGACTTCATTTCTGAGTTATGCTGTTCACAGACACACACACGGACATGTTTCCAAAAATGCTTTCTTTGGATTCAGGGGGGTCTCAAAACATGTATTTTCGGTGAAATCTCGGTATCGAATTTTTGGGTGGAATACAATACTTCCCCTACTTATTATACGTAGTAGAGAAAGTAATAAAACTCAAGCTGCATATATTTTCTAGTTCTATGTCAATGGATATACTTATCCCTTGCTCTATTTTTCTTCCTTTTCTGTGCAAACTGAAGCGCTTCGGAAAAAAAAACAATGGCTTTTTTATCCCCTCAGAATCAAAGGTTGTAAAACCATAAAACGTAACAGCTTTAAAATCATAATGAATGGTATTGCAGTGTTGCTGTGATCAAGCCAGAACTTTAATTATCCACTAGAGATGACTAAATTAGTACCTCATTATTCGTTCATTAAAGGGAAATTGCTTAATTAGTGCACCATTTCACGCTTGAGGAAACAAGGTGCTCGTACGTGCGAATGCGAGAGAGCTGAAGGGTGTTGGCGAAGTGTCGGGGATTGCAAGGAGATGGGGTTAGAGCTTGCAGTAGTAAATTGTGGTTTCGGTAATCTGTTGTGCAAATAAGACACATTTACCACGCTAATCTTTATGCGTTTTGCTCTTTAGAACTGAATATCGGCTAGAAATTAAGTAAATATTCAATAAAAATCTAATATTTTATAATAGCATGATTTACACTACCCACTATTGTTTATTTTTTATATAGCGTGTAGCGGTTTTTTGGATTCACCGTTACTGACCAACAGCGCGGTGTGGCCATCGTGATGACCAAGTATCCATCAAGCTCCTGCAAATTATCTTACGAAATCTTATGGTTTTTATCTACTTCATCGAAATAAATCGAAATAAACTTTTGCAGAAATAGTTACAGTACAAATTTTGTTATAGATACAAAAGTATACAGAAAACAGAAGTTATATGCTGGCTTTGAAATTCCATACTCTTTCCATGACATCGCGAAAAGCAAATGAATATCGCAACACTTTAAAGACAAGGAAAAGTATTGAAAAATTCAAATCAATAATAAGGATCTCTCAGATTCGGCGGATACGACAGAAAAAATTATTTTGAATAAATTGTGGTTTAAATAGATCAACATCTTTTATTTATATATATATCTTGAATCTCTAAAACTATTTATTTATGTTTGTATACAGCTGGTAAGCTTTGTATACAGTCTTCGGTTGAAGGAAGCAGAATTTTTCAATAAATTCTTTCTCTCTTTTTTGGTTTACGCATTATACGAAATTATATAAAATTCCTTCCGAATGAAGAGGTCTTCACAGGCTATTGCCAGAAAGTTAAAAATAATGCATTTCATTTGTCACATAAATATCTTAAATATATTGCATTTTAATTAAAATATTATAGAACCATTTTGAGGAAATAAAGCATTTCGAAACAATTATGTTCAAAGGGTAGTTTTTGTGTGATATATATTTCTGAAAATCTTCGTGTTGCATCTTTTGATGAAAATGAACTTAAATAACCAGTTTGGTATTTTTTCGCAATTTCTTTTTTAGTTATGCCGTTCATAGGTAGATACACAGACACACATATACACAACACATAGATCTTTTCCTAAAAATGCTTCTTTTATTCAGTGGATATTAAAGCATTTATTTGATGAAATCTCAACTTCGAATTTTGGATGGAATACAATACTTCCTCTTACATATTATATGTAGGTGGTAGAGAAAGTAAAATGTAATAATTCAATATTTTGGAACTGTTAAATGGCATAACCTATTACAATTAGTCATTTCGGTCCTCATATCAATAAATCATAGATCATTATTATCTGCTTCTGATTTAAAAACGAGAAAAACTTCAAAAGAATAAATTGTGAACAGTACATAAATGAGTATTGTTAAATACATACAAATTTTACCTAACATTCTTTATGTTTTTCTTTCTTCCTCTTCTTTTTCTTCACTTCAAGGGTTAAGTTAAGGGGTGGGAAATCTTAGCACAATAATTCTGAGGAACGTCTTCCTCACACTTCTGCCGAAGCGTGACATAGGGCCAGATTCATAGTCTACTTGAGGGTCACTCGTAGTCACTTGAATGACAGTATTCAGATTCAGAAACAAAACTCAACTCGAAAGTAAGTGGAGTGCGATTGAAAACTGAGCACGCTTTGGGTATTTCTGTATAAAAATATTATGCAGACTCAAGAAATACCCAATACAGTTTTGTGAAAACTGACTATTTCAAAAGGTATCGTTGAGTCTGCATAGTAGGTATATTTTTGCAGCTTACTTAAAGAGTCTAATTGTTCTACTTTTATCATTTTAACCAACCATCTCTTAAGTTTATGTTAAAACATTTTCTTCAAATGGGGTTACACGTTAATGGTAGTTTCCACCGCCTTAATATGAACTTCTTCACCTTCTACATGAAAAGCCCTTCATAAAACTGAAATGCTTGCTTATGCAGATTTTTAATAAAATTTTTCCAATGCATGTTCTTTTCTGTGAAGAAAACCTTACGGTAATCGAAAAATGTTAATCCTTAAATGAAGCCAAACAATGAACACCATAGCCCACGTACAGGTCTGAAGCCATGCGAATAAAGCAATAGCCAGAATATTCTCGGCCTCTTACAGTGAGAAGAGCTAACGCTTGGAAAAATACAAAAATGATCTACCTGTCAAAGTCTAACATGGTTATTTGATGATCTTACTGTGAGCCATTTAAGTAAATTTTCTAACTACAAAAGTGAGGATGAACCGGCATTCATACTTGAGTAACAACTAAGAGCCTCTCAAGTAAGAACAATAAATTTGGCCCGTAGTTGCATTGCTTTCCTGGTCTACTAGGTACAGTGGTGGTTGACACCACTCATGTCGCTTCTCTAGTGAAATTTTAATGTGTTGTTTATGGAGTACAGTAGGTAACCTGTGAGACTCGCATTCGGAAGCTCCCGGGTTCGATTCCCGTTGATCGCCCCTCTGACCTTGGGTTTTTTGTGGTTTTCCCTAGTTGGTTGGTGAAGGCAGGATGGTTTCTCATTAAACACAATTCCTTTGCATCATTTTCCTTTCATTCCGTTTCATTATCATATTTCAGCTTGCTTCTAGATTTCGTGCTGTATGGGGTAGCGGACAGATGGCGCGGATTCTTCTTGCTCAAAGAAAAGAGTAATCTCCGTCGACGCTAGAGGTCGCTTGGTCGATGCGTCGTTCTTTCTCTAGGCAACTCCAGCAGTGACACAAGTCTTAGAGACTGGAACTGTTAGGGACTTCAATGCGTCTCTGCCTATAGCCTGCGGTCTGTAGCCTCTGTGGTTCCTTTCTTCATCCCTTCCTTACGGGGGTGATAGCCACAAGAGATGTATGTAGGTCGCAGTGTGCGATGTGTCCCTCTCCGTTGTACAACTTACAATCTATCGAATACAGTATATTCTTATTAGACCAGGTTTTGCTACTATAAACAAAAATCTTCAACCTCTCTCATCTCATGAAATTGGCGGCCCAAGTTCTGTGACACATCATCATCTGCGACGCAGGAGCGATGTATAGCTGGTAAAGGAAGAACAGTTTTTCCCTATGCAAGGATAAGGAAATTGAAATTGAGTTTTATTTATGGACGCTCTTTAACTACTATGGTTCTTAGCATCCCATTCCATATTGGGCGTGAAAGACCGGTAATTTTGCTCAGAGACCTCTTTATCAGGCTTGAGGTTCTTTTAAGTGCCGTAAATCTACGACACGGGACCACCGGCTTTACTTCCCTTCCGAAGGAAGCCATGCTAAGGATTTTTACTTCCGACGGGTTTGAACCCGCGACCTTGGCAACTAGAGGAGGACGTCACAAAGATAAGCTATGAGTCTGTTCCGCCTTCGCATTCTGTTCGTTACTCTCATCTCTTTCTTGGACGTCTTTTTCCCCTTCGACGTTACTTATTTGTTTATGCCGAAATCAGTTTTTCACGCAAAAGATTTAGCTAACCTTTGAAGATATTATCACGATTCCCACTAAGTTTTTAGATGGTTTAAGCTTCGTTTCACTAATCCTCGTGGGCATGACTAGGGATGTAGAAAAAGCCATGAAGAAAGGGTAATTTACACGGTACAAGATATCGCCCCTATAGAACACTCGAGGTTTGCCTTTGATCCAAGTAAATGTTATTAACCAGAAAAACATTACAACTTATCATAGTTTTAGATACCTAGGAATGAAGACAGAATATATTACATTATCTACCTGAGAGGACAGCAGTCACATCTCCCATCACTAGTCCATCACTATTGTGCCTGCTTTTGGACGCGTTGCTTGTTACCCAGCTCTTCCCCCATTATTGCTACCATAGCGTGACCGATTTAAATAAGCCTATAGAATTTGAATATCTTCCTAACGATTTCATGACTACTTCCTCAGCTTCTACGACAATATGACATTAACCTTTATTGCCTAACTTATTTGTGCAATGTTATATCTCTTGTATCAACGTTACTGCAAGAGCGTGCTATACTTAATGTAAAATAATATAACTCCATAATGTGAATATGTATATCGTGTAATTAGAGGTGCTTAATTGATTATTTTCTTCTTACGGTACTATATGTGATTCAGTACCATACATGGGCGTCGGGACTTTTATTTCTTGTAACAATTTAATTGAATTCCTTTTTTCACGAAGTTCTCATTACAGTTTCACATATTCGTTAAAATCGACTTATTTTAGTTTCTATATGTTTACCAAGCTCAAAATATATGCTGCAGTTCCCAATGTGATATTGCTTTAATTTTCTTTGTAGAAACATTTTGAAGTATAACTACTTTCCTAAGTGACAGATTTTATACTCATTGGGCGTTTTTTTCGCTATATTATATTATCATTACATCATCAACAAATATTAATGGGATGCATTTCCTTAATTTAAATGCTTTAAATTATTAAATTTACGACCACTACAGCATCTACTTTATTTCAAACAGAAGTAGGTATTATCGAAAGTTTGCGTAAGGTTTGACATCACTGTCCTTTTACATCCAGTTATATCGTGTAACATCCACATCAATAAGGAGAGGCACATTTTGCCTCCTAGGAAGGCACCAATTATGAGTGTACTCATCAGCATTGCTCTAAAAATGAAAGAATTATTATTTGTTTCTAGCCACAAAAATATATGTAGATTTGAAAAATCTGCCGAATCCGCTTCTATTGAACGCTTTTCTATTGAAATCTTAAATGTTTTCTGTGGTTATAGAGCAGATCTGTGCTAAAGGGCCCAAGAAAGATAAATGCGTATTTTCAAAATCATATAACTATAGCTTTCAACAGAATTACAGTTAAAATTGCTTATTACAGCGTGCAGTAAACTGTTATAGCATTTAGCACTTTCCTATATTGTAATATGTATTAAGAAGTGGTAGGAAAATGAGAATATTTTGTTGAAGCAAAATCCGTTATCTAACGCAAATGTACCGACATTTTGGTTTCTGGTACTCTAATTTTTTGTACTTATTATTCTTGCCAAGTAAAGTTATGTTAATGACACATAGGAGAGATTTAGTGACTGAATTATTCTAATGCAAATGTATCATATGTCGCTGGAAGGAAACGTCTAGAAAAGCATTACTTCACAGTTCCATAAAGTAAATTAATTTACAGACAGAATTAGTTTCATTGATGATAAAGTTTCCTAATGTACGTTTAAATGTGCTGCATATACAAAAAGCTGCTTTAAAACATTACGTAGTTTCTGAGATGACCAATTGGAAGGAAAGTATTTGCTTTCTGAAGTAATGTTGTTGTAGTATTATATGCGCTAAAGTGGACTGTCAACCGTTCCAAATGTCAAAATGTTGGTATTTTAAAAGAAAAATATCTTATGGAGGTATATCTGCTTATAGTTAAATAATGAGTAGGTATCTATATAGATACATATATATAAACAGCTATCAAAATTTTCTTTAATACTGCATTTAAATATTTATCTACAGTTACCAATATTTTAACATGTAAATATCAAATTTTGTAAAATAATTTTAATATTATATCCTGAAATTTACTGAATAGCATTGATTTGCCCCAAATTAAGATACAGATGTCTTAAATACGTTACATTATATGTTATGTATCGGTATTGAATTATCTAAACAATTAAGAAATATGAATTTAACATCCAAGATCATAAAATTCAAAAAAGAATGCGATACTAACAGCTAGTTCGATTATTTGCTTACACACACAAAACCGTGGTGTCGTTGCCACGTCACTAAACAGTGAAATCTGTTAAAGTTCCTTCAGTTAAAGTTCCATATTATGATATCAGTGATACGTCATCACCTTGTTAGTAAAAGTTAAAAGCGGGCTTTTTGGGGCATAACGTGCTAACAAAATAAACCACACTTCTGTTTACGTATTTTCTTGCTGTTTTTTTAAGCTTCTTTCTGGTTCATTAGCTTTTTTGTGCACTTTCTTTTTGGATTCTTGAAGTCTGAAGCTGTGCAAAAACAAAATCTCAAGCTAGGAAAACACCTTTTCCAAGTTTTTAATAGATTCATAATAATAAAAGCGAACAGAATGACATCAATAGACTTAACAAATTTAACTGAAAATTGTAAGATTTATAAAGAAATCAACTCAGTAAAGAAATCAATTTGAGTAGCAGTAACGCTATATTTTATGTCGCTAACATTTAGTTTGTTTTATAAATGTGGGAGGCAAATCTTGAGTATATTAAAATGAGTATTCCGGCAGTAAATGAGCAAGAAGGAATGTTTTATGCTTTATAATCTTGCTTTATTATTCATTAACTTTAGGAATTATGTAAAATCTGGAATACGCACTAATGTTTTACATAAACCAGGGTTTGAGATTCTGTTTAGTTTCTTTTGTTTATTCTCTATGAGAAAACATCATGGTGACTCGATTCGTTGACGCTATGAACATGCGTGATGTGTTAAAAACCTCTTGATAGCTGTATCCTGACAGGCATTGACACTCCCTGTCATTGAAGGCTCTCACATTGTGCTGGAGTCAGGCAAAATATAAAATTTCATGTTCTAAACCAACGATATAAGCTTTTTGGGAAGCATCAGTTTTTCAATTTGCAGTGTTTAGAATTTAATTTAAATGTTAACAGATCTCATATTTCAGCATTTTGTGAGATAGAATATCTCAAATTATTAGCACCACGTTTAAGTACCAATTTGAAGGTGGGGTTGTATTTTAGTTCCACTGTTGGGGAGCCAAACTTGATGAAGTAAATGCCCCACGTATGGTACAAATTTTCCGGTGGCCTTCGCCCCAACGTTTAGGAATCAACTTTGTATTTTTGTGTTTCTTTAAATATTATATATTTATGTTTACCTCGGCTGCGTCAGTATTAAGTTGTAGAAACATGTATCTATTTGCAGGAGGTGATGTGGCTAAAGAATGTAGGCTTAGACAAATTATAATTTTTACTTCACTCCATTTATTAATCCTTCACACGAATAAATAACACTTCACTGATATAGGGAGCTGTGAGATTATTTATTAATTGCTCACACTTTTTAACACGTAAACTTTATAATATTCTCGCCGTAATTAATTTTATATGTCTCACACTGGATACGTACCGAGCGAATGAACTGCTCAGGTACATTGTCTTCTAAACGACTGGCGTTTACCGCTTAAATTTGTAAATTTCTCTATTTCAAGTCTCTGATTGGCTAATCCTACACAATAGAATACATTTATTTAACTTTCAGCTTTTCTGGTTGTTGATTGGCTATTTATAAACTGTTTTAAAAATTACATTATTGTTCCTAGAATTACTAGTAGCATTATTAAACTTCCCAATTCATTATTGCCTCAAGATTACCTCATTGTTACCTCTTTGTTAGCAACTTTCGACCTCTATTCTCACAGTTCCTACATTATTAAATTACTTAATACATTCACATAACATTATAATAGATACATGCACACAACAATATAAACATAATAATGTGACTATTACATACATTTTGCTTTAAGGCTGGCTGTTATTATTTTTTTATATTATATATTAGACTCAAACCATTAAGTGTTAAAAATACTGCCTCATATGTTAAAATGCTAATATTTCAAGAAAATCTTCATATTATGAACTTTGCTATTTTTCGGTTTTAAAATAGATTTTATTTTCAAATTATGCACGATTCTCTCCTCGTTCATATTTCCATTACCAATAAACTGGGCTTTCCAGATATTCTATTCAGATATTTTCCAGGAAAACTGCATGCAGCACTTCAGAATGTAGAAAGTTCGAGAAAATAACTGGATGATGTTCTCAAGACCATTGTAAAAGCCTTTCTGCTAAATTAGATTTACTTTTGTAAGCGAATACCAGCATATTCTATTCTCTATCAAGTTATGAGGGTACTTAAATGCAAGAGCTATGAAAGTACTAAATGTAGCGCGATACAAGTATGCTCAATTTACATGTGAAGTAGAGAATTTTTCTTTGTAGAAAACAATAGCAACTGAAATAAGATGCAGTCTTTTGCCAGAAAATATTGGAGTGTTTCTCGCATCATACGAGTATTGTAATTAATATTAAATAGAAGAAGAAAAAATACCCATTTGCGGTAAGTCCATTTCTGCAGTTCCAAATAACAGTTCAGCTGATCGTTTGTGTGCTTTTATAACCAGTTCAAAAGTAACGCTGTGATCTTAAAGTAGGCTAAGTCGCATTACAAGCGTTATGATACGAAACTTTAGAATCGTCCCTGCCTCCAGCTCCAAAAGAGGGCAACGTCCACTAGAAAATCCGGCTAATTAGATTTAATTATGCTATTGAGCTCTTGAGATACGCAACTAAGAACTAACGCGGCGGCATATGTATGGTTATTAACATGTTAACAAATGTGCGTCCGTACGAACGAGGTGGCGCCGTGGTAACGTCTGCAGCTCGCATTCGGGAGGTTCCGGGTTCGATCCCCGGTGACCGCCCACTCTGTCCTATGGGTTTTTCATCTTCCACGACGACTCTCCTGCCCCTTATTTCCTGTACCTATCATCTTCTTTGTCATCTGTTTCAGGCTTTTAGGACCTGGCGACGGTTTTCGGTGGGTTGCGGTTTGACGGTGGCTATATGCTCTGTGTAGGTTTCTCTTGATGTACTCCAGGGGCCGCTCGGATGGATACCCGTCTCTGGCTGTTTTGGTGCAGGTGCTCCTTTGAAGACCCCCCAAAGGTTTCGGGGCCCAGGGATCATGGTAGAAGCACAAGGTGCCGGATGGCCTGCGTACGGTGCTTTGCCCCGTTTTCAGGGGCCCCTTACGTTCATCAGTACCTTTACCTTTAATGCGCGCGCGTGCATGGCTAAATGTAGGAGGGAGAGATGAAAGGAGGTGAGCATCGCCTTACAGTTTGGCGATATGCGTTAAGGAACAAACAAGCATAACTTAATGTGAAAGAAGTGGCAAGATAATTAGATAACAACTACACTAAATAAGCACAATTAAAATACTACAAACTAATGACCACATACGTTGTACTGTATAACAATGGGAGCAGGACATTAAGAACAAATAAAAGAATAAGTGAGTCATTTGAAATGAGATTTTTAAGATGAGTGATAGAGTATAGAATTACAGACCAGAAAAGAAGTACAGCCATCCGCCAATAACTAAATATTGCAAAAATTACTGAGGAGAGAAAATCTGAGTGGCTGCAAAATATACCAAGACTTGGTACAAAGGGACTGTTCAAAAAGTTTTATTATACAATCTAAACAGTCCTAAAAGAGGGTTTTAGTACTTTGATTTACTAGAGACATAACTGATCAATTACTCCACCCATGTTGTTGAAGATGGTGGAAAAAACACATGCCATGTTTTGGCAAACTCCTTCATATTATGTCTCTTCATGTAGCTAATTTTGTTCAGCCTTTTATTACTCTCTCTACTTCTTACCTATAAGTAAGTATTTTACTCAATCCGAAAGTTTTGAGATCCCCTAAATCCCAAAAACGTTTTTAGAAAAAGATCTGTATTTGCTTATGAACATGTGCGCAACCAACATAACTCAAAAGTAAAATATGGGATAAATACCAAACAAAGTATTCAAATACAGCTTCCAAGGATGCGATACTAAGATTTTCAAAAGAATCCCCCAACCTAGACTACACCCACTTGTTTCCTTATTTTTTATTTTATTGTCTAAAATGGGACTAACGGTTTTGGTTGAGGTAACAAATAGTTAACAATTTGCATGAAAAATGTAATGTGCATCTAGAACTTTCTGGAAACAACCTATGAAATTCTCATCTAGCTGAATTTTGTATAATTTCGTATAATTTGTAAACTATAAGACTGGACAAAATCCTATTGCGTAAATAATGTGGATCTCATTAAAACAACAAATTTATTGAAATGCACTTTTACGGCTTTAAACATTTCGTTTTAAATTTTCAACTACTTCATACTTTTTTGAAGTGCTAAGTAGCCTTTCAGTTATTTCTGTGGTAATGAAATGAGAGAACTTTCAAGAATCAGATTATTCCTTCAGCATTCTGTATCTGCAGACATTTATCTCGAATAATATGAAGTAGGTATAAAAATAAACTTTTGATTGAATAGCTTGAAAAAGAGTGGGCAGAGAAAGTCATGTGAATACAACACATAAATGTTTTTAACTCTTAATGCCCACCCTCTCATATGGCTATTGATACCGGTATAGAACTTCAGTTTCGATTTTGTTGAATTACTTTGCTGTAAAGAATACTATGAGAAGGTACCATTGTGTTTTGCGTGCGTAAACTTTGCATAGTTTCGGGGAAAGCGTCCCTCTCTCTCTCTCTCTCTCTCTCTCTCTCTCTCCCTCTCTCGGAATATTTTACGAATTTTCCTGCTCTATAGGTTAAGTACCACCAAAATTACATTTGGTCACTGCGCTACCTGAGAAGCATTGCATTCATTAGGAAGTACTATGAAATTAAATTGATGCATATTTTGTTCCTCTATCAGTGTTAATATACAGATAAAATTTCACAGGAATAATAGGTACAGAGCAAGATGGTTAACGTGTTAGGAGACTGCCAAAATAGCTTTCCAATATGCCGCTAAATGACAGATATACGTGGAGATGAAAGGAGACACTGAAGACGGAACAGGAGTAGCCTAATCCATGAAGTGGAGAAGAAGAAGAAGAAGAAGAAGAAGAAGAAGAAGAATTTCACAGGATTTCAAGAGACCTTCAGATATGAGTATTGTGACGTACGAACATTATTGCGTATGTGACCTGGCGGCCCAGAGCGGATATTGCGCAAGAGCGGAGGGGATAAACCAGTTCTAGTATACCGTTACCACGCCGAGTGAGCGTGGGTTTAGTCACTCGAGGCAAGTTACTGCTAGAGGCAAGGTGTGTGTGTGCGCGCTGTCCATACCAGCAGTATGGCGTCCTCACCGACAGGCAAGGAAACAAGGAGGTAATGTAATCCCTTTACATCAATAAACCCACTAGCCATCCATTATCATGATGTTTAAATTACTATAGTAGATAGTCCCTTCCCTCATCCACACCATATAATAATACCATTAATAAGTATATTCTGATGTATTTTTATAATTTCTCTCAGCTGCGTCCCCCGTCTGACCTCGTATAATATGAATTATTAACTTTAAGATCCTTCGGTATTCGCATTGAGCTAAAATGATATAGAGGTCACGACAGTATTCGAATACGCCGTTTATGCCAGATGGCCCAACGCGTCTATTTCACGGGTGCAGTAAACACAGTTGAGTGGGGAACTGCCGCATTAGCGCCCTAAAAGTCCAGCACTACCACCACCACCACTACTACTACTACTACTACTACTACTACTACTACTACTACTACTACTACTACTACTACTACTACTACTACTACTACTACTACTACTACTACTACTACTACTACTATTACTACTACTACTACTACTACTACTACTACTACTACTACTACTACACTAGCGCTTCTCAGAAACGTCCATATGGACACACGGGGACGGTTAGGACATCGTATCATTCAACAGGGGCAAACTTTCGTACACCTATTCAATGAGCGAAATAAGCTTAACAGTACTGTTAGCTGATGATGATGATGATGATAATAATAATAATAATAATAACATTTATAATAGCAAGCAAAAATGGTACTGAATCACTGCGTACTCTCACGCTTGTTGCTTATAGTCCGTAATGTTAGACAAGAACAGCGTAAACACAATTTTAAAAAAGCTATGGGCGGATTCGGACGGGTCAAAAAAAGCATTTTAATTATTTGTCAGTCTAAAAAGTATCTTTGTTCCCTCAAAAATAACTGATATGGAAAGTATTCTAAAACCTTTTTGGTGTATTTTTGTCTATCATCACGAACTGTTCACTATTGCAAGTCTAGGAAATGCCTCTCAATGAGCGCGAACGGTTCATTGTCTTTGCTGATAAGCAAGAAAATGAAGTTCGGCTGACCCCGTAGCTCAGTCGATAGAGCCTGCCTGCTGTGCAAGGGGCCCCGGGTTCGATTCCCGACTTGGGAGGGAATTTTTCTCTAGCCAAGATTATTCCCTATCCTCCCAGAGTCTGAAAGTATGAATGAGAATGAATGTGTGTGATCCAATGATTAAAGCCCAAAATTTACTAGAGACACACATATAAGCGAATACGAGTCAACGCCATTGCCTATAGGCAATAATATGTTTCAAATGAAAGGCCGTAGTTAAAGGAAATTAAAAAAAACTACCGAAGCTCGCTCACGCTAACTTTCCAGTTCCCCACTGATCTGTGTTTACTTGGAATTAAGCCGTTGAGTTCTGCAACACTTTTAATGCACGAAAGGATATCTGCACACTTGAAATACGGCGCTGCTGGTTCACCTAGAGTATACATAATATACTAAATGCAACAGACTTTTACTCATTTATCTTACTCTAGTCCCTTAGTCCTTTGAATTTGCCTAAAGACTTTGTATTTTCCAATAGCTTAGCTGGGGTCTAGTACTGAAAATTAAAGAGGTATCAGTGCATACCTGATTACTGCTATAATTGCACAGATGTCCAGAACAATTTATTTGGTAAACTGTTTAACTCTATTATGTTATTTTATGTTATGTATGTTCACCAAATTCTTTACCTTAAAAATTTGTGTTCTGGCAATAGTGATATTAATTATTGTAAATTCATTCATATTTGCAATGCTTTTAAAATTACACTGACATATCTTAGCTGATAAAAAAATACTCACATCAAAAGAATTTCATAGGTTCTGCTCTTGGATTTAGTGTTTGTACATAAAAAAATTGACTCTGGTTGCGGCACACTATTCGTTGAACCACAAACGACTGTGATGTATTCTAACCAATCAACACTGACCAATCAATCTTGACCCGTTTGTAACCTCAGAAAAGTTGATTCGTCATTCAACGCATACAACTTAGCTGCCTTAAGCACCTTAAATGTGATGTCTGTTTAATTTTAAAATGTGTTACTCCCCTAAGGTCTTTTCCATCCCCTACATTGAAGTCGAATATCTTTACGTTATTAGCACCACGCTTTGGGCACCAAACTTAGATAGTTTCTTGGAGTGTTCGCCCCACGTACGTTACAAAGTTTCCGGTTGCCTTCGCCCCAAGTTCACTTTTCCGGTGGCCTTCGTCCCCACGTTTAAAAATCAACTTTTTAATTTGAATGTTTATTTAAATATTATATGTGTATGCCTCGGCTGCGTCAGTATTAATTTGCAGAAACACGTATCTCTTAGCAGGGCTGGAACGGCTAAAGAATGAAGGCTTACACAGATTATAATGGTATTTAACTTCGTTTTATTAATCTTCCACACGATTAAATAACACTTCACTGATATATCATACTGTAGGACTATGAGATTATTTATTAATTTCACTTTTTTTAACGCGTAAACTTTATTTTTATTCTCGCCGTAATGAAGTGTTATGTCTCACACTTAACCTGTACCGTATCGAAGTTCTTGGGAACGCTGTCTTCTAGCATTTGCCTTCTACCGCCTGAATTTGCAAATTTCATCTATTTAAATTCTCTGATTGGCTACTCCTACTCCAATAGAATACTTTTATTTAACTTTCAGCTTTTCTGGTTTTTGATTGTCTATTTATAAACTGTTTTAAATATTACATTATTGTTCCAAGAATTACTAGTCAGAAGTCAGTTTTTATTTTCTCTTCTGTATACCTTACTAGTAGACCAGAAGTGGGCAGAAGTCAGTTTTTATATTCTCTACTATATATCTTACTTACTAGTTAGACCAGAGGTGAACAGAAGTCAGTTTTTATTTTCTCTACTATATACCCTACTTACTATCTGGACCAGAGGTGGGCAGAAGTCAGTTTTTACTTTCTCTACTATATACCTTACTAATAGACCAGAGGTGGGCAGAAGTCACTTTCCAATTCATTATTGCCACAAGGTTACCTCATTGTTAGCAACTTTGGGCTTCTATTCTCACAGCTCCTACATTGTTGAATTACTTAATACATTCACATAACATTATTATGCATGTACACAATAATATAAACTTAATACAATGACTGTTACATACATTTTATATATTATATTATACACAAATTGCTTTTAAGGCGGGCTGTTGTTATATATTATATAATTAGACTGATATCATTTAAGTGTTAAAAACACTGCCTCAGCCTTAATTATTGTTAATCGCTGGGATATACCGAGAAAGTGACTGGTATAATTAGTCGGGTCTCGCATTAAACAATTCCCTCGTAGTGGCTACAGTTTTACTAACGAATGCTACAAATATTAGAAAAAGGAGAGAATGACAAAGGGTCTATCTTGCCTAACAGATGAATCGTTTCAAAAGTGGTGCGCATTGACGTTAAGAGCAGAAGAATTAACTCAACCAAGTGCCCTTGGCTCCTTTGCTGTTCCCTTTAAAAGCAGGAGAATAAAACCTTGATGAGTGAGGATGAAAACATTGGAACCCAAATGACACCTCATAGGGACGACAAAACCAGCATTCAGAGCTTACTCTTAAAACATTTTGATGCAAAAAAGGAAAAAGAAAACAAGAATTGTTAGAAAGAATGTGCAGACAATACCTACACAGCCCGGTATCAAAATTCTTTACATTCTTCTCAACTTGGGTATTGTCCGACCATACTGAACCCCATTCAGCATTTTTCCCCGTTTGCTTATGGCTTGATAAGGAAATTCCAGTGCTACATCTGTGCTGAAAACAGGTACTGTGAACCTGCATTTTTGCATCCTCCCCCCCCAAAAAATATAACCTTTATTTATACTTTTATGTGTATAGGTTGTTTTCTGTTTCATTACTGTAAAATTATCAATAATACGAATAAAATAAAGAAATGTTAGATAACGTAATTACGTAGCATTCCCCGAAACCATGTTGTTCTTGCTATAGGTGTTAAAGTGTTAGGAATTCTAAATCTTAATATGCTCGGCTGTAGCTTCTTTAATTATTTTGTAATATGGTTTCATTTTTAATGCATGTCTTAAGAGAGGATACGATACCATTTTCCATCTAAGCTTCTTTTTGTTTGTTCTTTTTTTAAAGAACAAAGGAATGTTGATAAAATGCTTTATCCTCCTATTTACCTCATAAATTTGTCGAGCATTTCAATCACTTCTTCAACCGATTACCCTACTTGTGGTATGACTCACACCCCAAGGCCTTGGGTTAGTAGCCTATTGAGGAACCGAGCGGAATGGCTCAGGCGGTAACTTCTTTGGCTCACATTCGGGAGGACATGGGTTCGATTCCCGCGACCAACCTTTCAGACCCCATAAGTTAAGTTTTTTTTGTTTTATTGATGTTTTTGTTTCTTTTTTAATATATATACTTAGTTTCCCCAAGGCGGTTGTACCAGCTGCCAACTGGGAGTTTCAATCTGTGAAAGGTAGGGATCCTGCCCTCTGCCCTGTCGAGCTTCCTGGTCCAGTCGCCCTCTGTCTCCTCTCACCTCACCCCTCCCTCCCGGGGCACCCAGTCAAGGGCTCAGATACAGCAGATCTAGTATTTCGAGATACTAAGTCCCCTTTCACTCCTAGTTCTAGCCCTTGCCTATCGGTGTCCAAGTAAACTCTAGATCATAACATATCCAGAGTGTGATCAGCCCAATGCCTGGTATGGCGGAGAAGAAGAAGGAAATGAAATGTATCGATAAAACGGATGATAGGAAAATTAGCGGGTAAAATTACCCACCCAGAATTCGCCTAGCGACCGAGAAAGACTGCGAAAAAAACTTTCGATCGGATTGGTCGGTCCCGGGATTTGAATCTGAAACCTCACGAAGACGATAACAGACCTTACCCCCTCAGCCATCCTGCTTGGTACATTTCAATGACCGTAGTACAAAAGCAGCTTACGGTGAGACTAGGTACACGAATGCCTCCATGATCTGCCGCGGCTCTGTGATCACTATACAAATATGTACTAAAATATCTAAGCCCGCCTCTGAGGTTGGGGGTAGCGTGTCTGCCTCATATTCAAGAGGTTCCGAGCTCCAATCTCGGTTAGGTTGAGTTACCCAGATAAGGCCTTTTTCGGAGTTTTCCCTTATCCTAAAAATAAGAATGTCGGTTAAGTTTAAGCTCCAAGGACCCCGCGCTCATTTGAGCATCATCTAACCCATTTCATTCATCGTCCGATATGACCTAACCAGTTAAAGGACGCTAAACTTAAAAAAACTAAAATATCTAAACTAAGCATGTATTTATGCTCTCGGAATCTTTAAGATATGTTTCAACATTTCGAAAATATGCATGCCCTAAAATTGTTAAATTTAAGCTTATACCTTTTGACACTTACTATGAGGCAGTATTTTATATCACAATACTGTGAATGCCAGAGTGATTGTAGTGTAAATTAGCATTATTGTATGATAATGATTTGAGATGTTTGTTAATTATAAGCATTGTTAGGAAATAAGCAGTGAGACACGGTCTCACTGAAACTGACAATAGGAGCGGGTAACAATGAGCGAGGGGGTGAGTTGTTTATCAATTAGAAGAGACAAACAAATGACGTCAGAGTAGCGCGTTTTTCTTTAGAAATGGAGGGAATATCTTCTCTAGAGCATATGTGTTTGTAATTTTGATTGGATAAAAAAAAATAGACGCTAATGTTGGCGCGCTTTATTAACCAATAGCAGCTCTGTTATAATATTTAGGCATATCGGGGTGAGGAAGTATAAATTATGAAGCCAGAGACAGGTATCGTCATGTCGGCCTGCTTAACTTGACGACCCCACAAGCGGTCGCCCAAGTTAAGCTGCATTGGGCTTGCTCACCACATGGTCGCCAGTCCGCCCATGAGGGAACACCGAGACCCAGCCAATGGTAGAGCAGAAAGCTAAACCCCGCCCAAGACATTGACAAAAATCAAAAGCTTGTGTACATTCTTTTTTAACCTTCTATATCGCACAGGTAAAGCCGCATGCGCAGCTAGGTACTGTGGCGATCACATTCCGCCCAGGTGAACCTGGGTGACCTGTTCTCGATTGCTGGATTTCTGGAGGTATCGTACAGTTTAAGAGAATCATTCACGCGTTACACGTCGCGCAGTTCAACAGAATCATTCACTAAGTACATGTTACGCAATTCTACAGAATCTCTCGCGTCGTAAAGTTAGTTATAAAATGTGAAATACGCGAATTAATAATGTGCAGCAAATAAGTGATTATAGTTACAATCGAGAATATAACAGTTTCAGTCAGGCGTGTATCAAGAGATAAATATGTGAAATGAATGAAGTGTGACGGCAATAAAATTGTAAAAACAAATTCTTTTATTGGTGTTATCTTTTAGTAACAACTCCTTTCCGTTTACACACCCTGTTTAAGAGATTTGCTCGACTGAGTAATAATAGCTAGCCGGAGGACAAATAACTCAAAATTAAAAATAGTAAAACAATAATAGGCGCTCAGCAAATAAGATAACACGAAAGTTACCGCGACAACTATATATATGCTTCCTTACACATCATTTCGGCTTTGTAAATTGTTTGACAGTATGCAATGATCCTTTTCTCCATATATTCAAATGTAAGTTTATGATATTTATCGGTTAACATCAGTTTGTGTGCTGAGCAGAACCTTTCCAATTATACTGATGTTATTAGATAAAATTTTAAAGCTATTAGTAACTCTGGGAAATTCTTTCAGAAGCACTGTGGTTTTGCCTTGAAGATATTTAACCACAGAGTATAAAACTTTAATATCAGAATGTTTCTCTAAAGGACTGTAAGATTTACTCTTAATTCTCTGCATACTTCAAAGAAGTGCCCTCAAGTTGATTGAGAACCTCATTCAGAATTGAAAAAGATTCATGTAAACGCAAAACATATATTTCGATTCTTCAACTATAGCTTTGAAATGTGCCCTTGATTACAGCTATGTGATGTTTTAAATACTGTCTCCATACTAAGAACTTAATATTTGGTCACTAATGTGTTTAAATATTAGTATTTAAATTGAACCTTTTAAAATGAATGTATTATATGCTTAGTGCATGGAACATTTATAAAATATGTGGTAACATTGGAAATGTGCAGTTATATGCACTTCAAAATCTTACAAGGATACTTTGGACAGGCATAACTCAAAAAGAAAAAAAGCAGTCTATTTATGATTAAATAGTTAATGAAATAATACAATAAGCTTCATAAATTTAGCGAATAAAAGCAAGGAAAGAAAGCAAATTGTTAGCCACAGAAATGGATTTTTGAAGAGGAGCAAATGGAACTTCTATATGGAAAGAATTAGAAATGAACTAATTCAGGAACAAATGGAAATGCAACATAGTATAATAGACAAAACTAAAGACGAACATCTTGTATTTTGTGGCCATGTGAGAAGTATGGGGAGGAGCGATTGCCAAAGAAGGTTTTCAGATGGAATCCATCGGCAGAAAGGAGATAGGCAGACCCATGAGAATGTGATTTTGTGGAGTGCAAGAAGACATGAAGACGCAAAACATTCCTGAAAACCTATGGAAGGATAGAGAATCTTGGAGATTGAAAATACAGAAAATGGTGGTGGTGGCGGCGGCGGCGGCTCGAAGGTTGTGTTTTGAACTTTTTCAAATGCGGCATCTGTGATGGATCATTCCAGAGAGAAGGGCCTGAGAGGCCCTTACATCAATTCGTACACCAAGTCGGGCATGTTTCTACTTATTATGAACAATGCACTAATAGAAAATAATTTAATTCTAACGCACCTTTAAGGATATATACATATAATAAAACAAAATTCTTATTAACCTTGTTAACTTTGCGACACCAATTGGTGTCATATAGTTGTACTGATTGTAGATTTACTGTAATGGAACTAAATGACAACATGTGTGCTCAGCTCTGCGTCAAGCGCAATCCTGAATTCCTCTTAGTGGGCGAATTGCTTATTAAATAACCGATAACATCCTCTACCACACACACACACACACACACACTCACACACACATGGGTTACTCTCACGTTCAAACACCAGATTCTGGGCATACCTTGAAGTGTTTTTGTTCAAAGACAGCTTCCTGGAGCCCAGCCGAGAATCAAAACCGGAACACCTCATATAACAAGCTGTTTCTCTACGGAATGAACTCTGGAACTAGCAATAGCAATTAAAGTGTTCGTTTTCAAGCATTGGCCTTTCATTTAGCGGTCTCCTCTCTATCGCTATGGATTACAGTTCTGCTTAGGCAAACCTTTTGGCATGCGCTCTATCCGGTATAAGCTAACTTCAACTAAGGAGGCTTGCGTGGGCCGTTGTTTGTAATCCAACAGACAGGGGTGAACCTACTGCTTACGCTGTCACGAGATCAGAATCAACGGCTTATACACCTACTGCAATAATTTTGTGATTTTGGTCTCCTAGGATACAAGACAGTGATCACGATCACTTGAGGAGCAAAAGGAGAAACCAGAAATAGACTTACAAAGAGTAATACCACCAATATGAATATACATTTCAAAAAATAAGGATTTAATACACAAGAAATTCACATACCATCCAGTGATGTTTAAATACTTTGAAAAATTATTTAGAAAATTTCATATCCAACTGGCACCTCAGAATATATATAGTTTGAGAAATATGCTGAATACACCTTTGACTAACACAGCTGATTATTTAAAAAGTTAGGTATTTATCAGATTTCATGTCAAGATTTGCAAGGCTCATATATAGGTAGAACAAAAAGAAACAAGTAAGAAACTTAATAAGACTAAGTGAACATCAGAGAAATATAAAACTAAAACAAATAGACAAATCAGCAATTGCCAACCATTTTTGGAACAGTAGCCATGAAATAGGACAAGAGATAAAATCATTAAACCCTATACAGATTCCTTCCCACCTGGAAATTTGGGGAAAGGTTTTCATCCATCTCAACATCAAGAATATTTTGAATTTTGAAATACCGCCTACAGACTACCTGATGGAGCTGGTCCAATCAAATTACAAGAGAGAAGAAAGAAGACAGATGATTTCCCAACATTCACTACAGATGGCAGTAAATCCAAGACCACAAGTTCTAAACTTTTCCCAGCAGGGGGAAGAAGAATCATCTACTGAATTACTTCTTGGGGGTCAGGAGAGTGAAGGAGACTTCAGTCGGCCAGAGCTGAAGATGAGAGAAACACGTCTCTCGAAAGCGCTTCTCAGTTAATACCAAGTGCCATTGTGATGTGAATTAATACGTAACGACTAACGACTCACCTCAAGTCATTATGTGAAAATTACTTGGGGTAAGCCCCGGTGAATACGGAGGATTACGAGAAAACTTTCAAGCTAAATCTTGACCCAGGCGGAGCTCAGAAGATTCAACTGGGAAGTTTTCTTGCATCCTCCATATTCACCAGATCTTTCCCCAAATGCTCTTCACATGTTCCCCTGTCTCAAAGGTTATCATGGAGGTAAGCACTTTAACACGGTGATGAAGGTCAATCAGAAGTAAACAGCTGGTTACGAGCACAGGACCCGACCTGGTACAACACTGGCTTGGAAAAACTTGTGTCGCGTCCCCAAAAATGCTTGGAAAAACATGCTGACTATGTGGAAAAGTAATAATGTTTAATTTTTTTATAAAATATGGAAACTTACCTATTGGATGACCCTTGAAATATATCCATGTATTAGGTTATACTAATTGAATAAGATAAATATTTTAGCTTGTACGGTCGTCATTTAAAAATAAATGGCGCTATTTATAGCTCGTTTTCTTAGATTACGTAAAGATTAATATTTAAAATTGCACAATCGCATTGATATTTACCTCACTCTACGCAAGGAAGAAAATTGTATTCACCTTTCTGGAATCGAAATCAGGATGACTATGTTTACAGACCAAAATATCTGGCTGCAAAAGCCGACAGCTAAGAGAATTTTTTTTCTTTGTACCTTGTTTATTTTCCTTACTACGTATAGTAAGTAGAGAAAGCGTTGCACTCCACCCAAACATTCGAAGTCAAGGTTTCACCGGAAATGTATGTTTTTAGGCGCCCTGAACCCCAAAAAGCATTTTTAGAAACAGTTCCGTGTGTGAGTGTATGCATGTGTGTGCGGGCGCGCGCGCGTGTATGTGTCGGCGAACAGCATAACTCAACAAGTCGGATAAATACCAAACTTGGTATTTATGTTCAGTATCTTCCAAAGATGCGACACGAAGGTTTTCAAGGAAATCCCCGCACCCAAACTACCCTTTATATGGAGCATTTTTCAGAATGTTTTGATTTTCTGAAAAATGGCTCTAACTATTTAGATTAAAATATCATATATTAAAGATGTTCAGATGACAAACAAAATGTTTATCTTGAATTTTGGAAATAGCCTGTGAAGTCCTATTTATTCCGAAAGCATTTGCATAATTTCTATAATCTAGTATAACTGCTAAACGTTCAGCGATTGACGAAAACGTCCTCACCAAAATGTAGATCTCTTTAAAACACATAATTTATTTCAAATAAGTTTTTGTGGCATTAGTCATTTCCAAGATATCTGCTATTATTGGTTCGAATTGTTCAATACTTTATCATTCTTTTAAAGCCCTGTGAACTTTCAGTTGTTTCTCGCATTGTCATGAGAAAGAGTGTGGAATTTTAAGGGCAGCCTATAGCTCCAGTTGTTAAACATTATAACTATTCTCCTCGTATCCATAAAGAAAGCTGTAATGTAGCCATTTCTGAAAAAAAATTATCTCAATTAAAATGAAGCAGCAAAATAAGGTCTAAGAATAGTTTGCATATCCACTAATAAACGATAGAGGGAAGAGAATGTAATTTTTTATTTGTACGATTTTCACTTTCTCTAATACGTATAGTAAGTAGAAGAAGTACTGTATTCCACCCAAAAGTTCGATGTCGAGATTTCACAGGAAATGTATGTTTTGAGGATCCCTGAACCTCCCAAAAAGTATTTTTAGAAATACCAAACTTGGTATTTAAGTTCAGCATCTTCCAAACATGCAATAGGAAGATTTTGAAGAATACCCACACAAACTACTTTTATATGGAACATTTTTCAAAAATTTTTATTTTCTAAAAAATGGCTCTAACGATTTGGATTAAAATCACACATATTAAAGATATTCCCAGGAAAAATAAAATGTATATCCTGCATCTTCTTGAAATAGCCTATGAAGTCCTATTGATTTGGAAGGAATTTTATATAACCGATAAAGTTAAGCGATAGACGAAAATGCACTACACAAAAAATGTAGATCTGTTTAAAACACACCATTTATTTCAAATAGCTTGTTTGTGTCATAAGGCGTTTCCAAACATCCGTTATTAATAGTTGTAATTGTGCAACAGTTAGTCATTTTTTGAATTTCTATAGAGTTTTAGTTTCTCGCGAGGTCTTGGAAACCGTATGAAATTTTAAGGCCAGCGTACAACCTCCAGTTTTAAAACATTTGATTATTGCTAATCCCTTTGTATCTATAACGAAATGTGTACTGCAGCTATTTACGGAAAGGTTTATTTTGATAAAATGAAATATATAGGAAAATAAACTTTCGTAAGTATAATTTGTATACGCACTAGTAAGCGACAGAGGGAAGCGAAAATCATATGAATGTAACACATCAGATTTGTTTTTAGGTTTAACTCCTTTATCCGTGTAGGTCATATGGGACCGTAATACGTGAAATGGGAGAAATGATGCTCAAACGAGCACAGAGCCACTAGAGCTTAGAGTTATTCAACATTCGTCTTTTCAGAATAAGAGAAAATCCCAGGAAAACCTTATCCGGGTAGTTCAGCCTAATCGAAATTCAAGCTCAGGACCTCTTGAATGTGAGGCAGATATGGTACCCCCACAGAAGTGGACTGTAGTATTATTGTGAAAAATAATAAAGATGCTTCAGAATTTTACAAGCGTTCAATGACTGTAATGAATTAGGCAATGTCCAAGAAACTTCTGAGATGCCCGTGAGTACTTTAAAATATTTTGAATTAAGGGAAACAGAAACCATGAGGTAATGTTATGAGTTTATTGGATAACACAAAAGCACTCCGGTTTAAGGTAGGAAAATGCTGTTTCAAAGAGCACTGCAGACGTTGTTCGCTAACAGCGTGTTGTAAATGGAGTTGATGTAGAGAAATTAAATAGCAGAAAACAATGTTAGAGCTCTAATGAAATGAAACTGAAACTCGACTCTACCATAAAAGGTTTCCAAACGTATTCATTTTAGCGACTTTTTTCTATTTTTCCTTCTCCCTCTATGTTATAATCATTTGGTTTCATGAATACCAGCGGCAGATCCATTAAAGCAGAAATTAGCATTGCGCTACATTTAAATATTTACAAATATATAAATATGCTGTCGAATTGTGTATACATTAATTTCCAATTATAATAGCCGATTTTAAATAACATTGAATTGAATGTATCGTAAAAATGCCATAACGTCAAAACAACATTTAAAATGTAGTCTAAAATAATTAAATTAAATAAATACCACCCGTCTAATATTTAGCGTTATTCAATTTAGACTATAGCTTTTCTATCAGCATAGAATAAATACTCTCCTTTGCAATCCTAAAAAATCTGACGCGATACATTCACATGATTTTCTCTACCCTCTATCTTTATTAGTAGTTATGCAATCTATTCTTATTAAGCTTATTTTTCCATCTACTATATTTTAATCCAAATAAACCTTTGCAGAAATAGCTACATTACTCATTTCGTTATAGATAAAGAGAACTTTGATAGTCAAATATTTAAGAACTGGCAGCTATATACTGGCCTAAAATTACATACTGTTTTTATGCAATCGCCAGAAACAACTGAATGTTAACAGGACCTTAAAAGAATGATCAAGTAATGAGCAATTCGAAACATTAATAATGGATATCTCAGATATGGCTTATGCCACAAAAAATTATTTGAAATAAATTGTGTGCTTTAAAGAGATCCACATTTTTGTGTAGTGCGTTTTCGTCTATCCTTTAACGTTTATCAGTTTTGCAAAATTATACAAAATTCACAGGCTATTCCCAGAAAATTCAAGATATATATTTTAGTTGTTATATAAATATCTTTAATATATGGTATTTTCACCAAAATTGTTAGAGCCATTTTTAGAAAATAAAAAATTTCGAAAAACGTTTTATGTAATGGGGTGGGAGATTTTCTTGAAAATCTTCGTGTCGCATCATTAGAAGATGCTGAACCTAAATACTAAGCTCTGTATTTATCCGATTCTTCGTTTTTGAGTTATGCTGTTCGCAGACACATACTGGAATATTTTTCTACTTTTTTATTCAGGGACCTCAAAACCTGTATTTGCGGTGAAATTTCCAAACGGAATTTTTGGGTGAAATGCAATACCTTCTCTACCTACTAGGTACGTGATAGAGAAAGTAATTAGAAGCTGTAGCTTTTAACATTCAGGTATTTCAACTGCGAGCTTCTGTAAACTAGACAGTTATTTCCCGAAATGTGACTCACTTAACTTTCTCCATTATCACTTCCTTTCAGACACTTATACTGTAGCACGATTGCCATACGAATCTTAAAAGGCCAAGAAAGTAGGAAGTGATTAATTTTACTTAAGTATAAAAGGCAACGCTGTGTCTCAACGTGGGAACAGGTGCATCTAAAATTTAGAAAATCGATTCCCATCGGGCCGGCCACTATGGCCTTGGGTTTTTTGGGGTTTCCCCAGGTCGGTGTGCGAATGCTGGGGCGGTTCCTCTTCTACCATAAATTTCCTGTCCACGTGTTTTCTTTCATCCATTTAATCGTTTCGGGTTGTATGACTGAGCGACGACGGTGTGTTTCGGCGGGTCGGTGGAATTTGCGCTGTGGAAAGATTTTCCCCTGACGCTTGGCTGGCCGGCTGGAGCCTCTTTCTAAGAGTGGCTTGTTTCATTCCAGAACTCCCAGAGGCTCCCTTATTAAGCGTCTTATTAGCGTCAGCAGGCTTATTAAGCGTCAGCATTGATGTTATTCTGGGATCGTTAGGGACCCCGTCTTGGTTAGCGCACGCAACGTCCGGATCTGGTCATCCTTCGGTTTCCCTTCGTCCCTTCCTCCTAGGAATTATGTTGGAAGTACAATGCCTTGAATTAGAAAAACAATTATTGTTTTTCATGCAGATAGAAACGGCATGGAAGATCAAAAGGTTGTGGAAATTCCGGGCACTCGCCGCAGATTTATTAATTCCCGATGTATAAAAAAGGAGCTGTCGGAAAACGAGTAGAGGTTGCCAAAGCACTGCCGGTCAATGGTTGCTAGAGTGTTTGGCATGAAGGCCCATGGCTTCGAGTCCGGTCTCAGGCATTGATGTTTGTGTGCGTGTAAATATGTGTGTATGTAGGTGTGAAAATAAAAATCAAAAAATAAACATAGTAACAGCAAAAAAAGAAGAAAAAGACAATAAAGGGGGCGAAAAAGTGTAGACTCGTCACTAAACACTATGCTCACCTTCACTGGCAGAACTGTGTGACCAATCCAAGCGACATATTCTTAAAAGGCAGTTATAGAAGAACTCGGCTTTTCTAGATATATACAAGTGTATTCATCAAAGATTTAATCACGTTTTAATGCTAGCTGCATAAAAAATATTTTTTAAACTAAGTTACAGATAAGCATTTATAAAAGCACCTAAATTTTATTTTACAAATAAATGGAAACATCTTGTTGCAAATTTTGTGATGAGTGGTTGAACAGCTCTCTTGAAAGAAGGGATTTCATCTCGTATAATCATCACGATAAAAGGGACATTCATGAATTATAGCCAACTAGTAGACAACTTTTCCAGCAGAAATCTCTGTGGGCATTAATAGGATCCTATCGATAATAAGCAATACTGCATATGAAAGTTGAATCATAGAACAATCAATGTAGGAAAGTAACAATTAAGAGTTAGATGATTAGGCAAGAAATCGAACCACTATACTAGCCACTAGTATAATAGTATAATACGTTAAGTATAATACGTTACGGCCGATACTGTCAATAGCCAGTACCAACATCTATTATTAAACTCTTACCGCACAAGTGGATATAGAAGTTGCTGAGTTTGATAGTGCGTGAAACTTCGTACACTTTATACGATTTAATAACCATATTTGTTTATCGTCCCTGATTTTGTAAAAGATGAACTTACGAGAGAGGTTTTATCAAGACTGCCGAATAAAATGTTATACATTGTAAATGGAATACTACCGACAACTTGCAGTATCCTTCTCGAACTTTTCCGTTTTAGATACACCTAAAGCAATCAGTACTTACAATTTATGTGCACCATGATGCATGACTACGCATTTGTTTGTAATTGTCCGCTACTTAAAACTGAGTAGATTTCAAGCATAATGTAACATTTACTACTCTAAAGCCCTATATGCAACATGTAATGCTGATTACATCTGACAGGGAGCAATCGAACTGCAAACATTTTAAGTAAGCAATCTTAGGGCAGAAAATTATGTTCGTAACATAATGATTAGTACGATCACAAATAGAATACCAACTAAATATCACATCTAAAGCAGAGTTAGCTTGACAATCTTTAAAAAGAACCTTTGAAACTTCGGCTATTAAGCGTGAGATAAGATACTCAGTATGTATGAAGTAATTAGACGCAGCGCTAGAGAAGCACCGAGAATTTGTAATTTTCTGAAAGGCTTCAATTCATTGGACTACCCATGCTTGTCATTCTGTTCAAAAAACGGAAAGTGTGACTATTTGAGCTCATCATACGAATACAGGAATGAAAAGGCTATCCAAATATTCTTATTGCAGGAAAATAAATTCTGCGGCTAAGGTGGATCTATAAACGAACATGGAAAAATGGCTTTGGTGAGTTTTCTCTGAGCTGTTTTACGAGCATGATGAAAACAATTTAACATATCGGTATGATTTTCATAGAATAATACTAACATATGACGCAGTTGCCTCCGTGGTTAAATGTTTAAGTGGCTGAAAATCCCAACACTTTTTGCAGTAAATTTTATGACCTACTAGACCATTTCCTACGATATGTCACCGTAGTTTACTAGAAAAATGGTCTATTAGAGGTTTAATCAAGCAGCAATCTCTTATAAAGATCCATTTAAATGATCGATATCAAAATGTTAAAATAATGGTTTATTTAAAATAATGGTTGTATTTTAGGTCCCAAATTTTTAAATTATTATTCATGTTAGTAATTATCCTTTAGTTAAATATTAATATTACAAAACCATTTCGTTTGCAGTTTATTTGCTTGTTTTTGTCATTTATGGGCTCTATTGTGATCCTAACAACAAACTTATTAAGGAAGATTTATTAATTCAAATGTGGTACTCCGATAATAAATTGTGTGTAAATTATTAATAAAGTTAATAAACTAAGCTTTAGTATAAATCGTAAGATTAATGACCATAAAATCAGACTAAAACTTAGGCTATTTATATTCGGTTTGGCTTATCATTACAGGTTCAGAGAAGATATATAATGGTATTTTAAACTGAGACATGTACTATAGATATTAATGTATTAATACAGTGTTTCATCATATTTCATGTGGTAAATTCATGTGGAATAATCAGTCCTGTGCTAGTGTTGTTTTAATTGCAAAAAATAACAATAATGTTAAGCATGTTGAAAATTTTGAGCCACTTTTTTTAGACTTTCTGCATTCTTACTCTTTTTAGAGTATAAAATAATAAATTAATTCCAGCTTGTAATCGTTTTGGTTGATATCGTCAACCAAAAATTAAAAATAAAGTTGGAAATAAGGTTTCTTAAAAAAAATTAAATGAAATAATTTTTTATTTTTTATTTGGGATTTAAAATTTTATTTTAAAGGTTTAATTAAGTAGAAAGCTTCCTCTACCTTTTTTAATTTTATTACATACAAAAAGTAATATCCATACATTTAAATTGAACTCCAATATACATGAATACAGTACACATGTGATTGTGTGTGTACACATTTCTACAATGTACTACCACAGTTAACCATAAATCTTATAATAAGTATGAACCATTCAAATTCCTTTAAAAAGAAACCTCCGTGAATATGCTGTCTACATGCGAATGACCAATATCACATTGTTGTGATGCTAATTTATTGATGAATATTGCTTATGAAGAAGTCTTTACATGGTTAAAACCAATGGTTTTAGACTAAATGAAAATAAGACCCAAAAATACTATTTACCTTAAAACATGACCAACAGGAAGGAGTTGTATTTTTGGTTTACGATCTTAATTGGTCAAATCATATTAACCATGTTTGTGTTAGATTATCATGTGCGCTTTATTTGCTAATCTACTGAAATCATTCATATCAAAGGTGTATTTAAAGCCAGCATATTGATTTTCTTCATAGTATTTTTATTTATGGGGTATTCATATCTGGGGTAATATTAATAAAATATTAATTTTACATAAAAGTACTTCTTATAATAACAAACTCAGCATATGATGCCCATTTTAAGCCAATATTTGTTCAAGAAAGTATATTAATAATATATTAATATTAATTATATTATTAATATTAAGTATATCGTATTAATAATATATTAATCGATATATTTTCAACAGTGTGTATACTATATAAACTCCTCTTGAAGATGTCAATAGCAGGTACCGGTTCCAACAATATTCAATTCCTTGTAATTATGCTCTTGTCCAAACAAAAGTTAGAATGACTAAGAGAAAAGGTTGTTTTTATAATTTAGCTATTGATATGTTCAACAGAGTACCTGTAGCTGGGAATTCGGTAGCTCTCCTTAGATTTAAGAGTGTCATGAACTAACGGCTTGTATTAAACCCATTTTATAATATTGATGAGTACTTTGATGCTGATTTCAACATATGTTTTGTATGCATGACTTCTATCCTTAGCACTAAATGTGCTGACGAGAGTAAATAAAATAAATTGAAAACTGAAATTGAAAAAATGTGATGTTGCATGTGATTTTGTTTAATATTTCGTGTATGAGTTTTACGTTACAACGATAAATCCATTCCATTCAGCTATATTCGAACAATGAAATTTTCACCAACGTATCCAAAATCTCAGTGAAGGAGTTTTAACTATGAAATATGATTTTCATTCCACATTATATCAGGGTCTGAATCAGTTGCCGTTGAGAAATGATCCTTGTTTGGTTAAACGCGATGTCTTTAGTTGTCACAAGCGTGTGTGGGTAAATCAAAATATGCACACCTAAGTGCAAGCGTATTTTTAAGAATAATTTGCCAAAATCTTTATGCCAGCGTTTTATTTAATTTTTGCGAGTGAAGTGTTCAAAGATTATATACCCTCCATCCTCTGTAACTCTGTTTTAACTCAGACATCGTTTTATTTTTTAAATTCGTTAAATATTGTGCTGGTTATTCTTAGGCTCAAGCATGTTTGTGTATGATAATGGTAAATTAAATCAGAAAGAGAGGCTAGCAAGAGTAGATGAACAGTCTATAACTTTTGTTTAAATGGATAAAGTAATCATTGACAGAAATATATAAATAAATAATAATAATAAGATAGAGAAATAACTGCAATAAATAATTTTCGTATATTAAATTAAGGTATAATGTAATAAGCTTGAGTTGAAAAGATTTTCCGGCGAAAAGGTCATTAATGAGTCATGTTATGCAAAGTCATTAGCGACAGCCCAAGTAGCAAACGCGTTAGTATAAAAGCTCTTGGAATGCAGTACGTTTGAATCCTCACGTAGGCCAGAATTCTTTAAAAGAGAAAGGGAATGAAATTATGAGATTAATGAAGGTACCACATAGCAACAAGATAACAGGCGTACACGTAAGAAATGTAATATTGGCTCGGGTAAGAAGGAGACTTGATGGGGTGCTCTAAAATAGAGGAGCTTAAGTTAATATAAGGGCGTGTATTCTAATCAGAGACACATTCGTTCGTGTACACTCTTTTCGTGCATACATTCATCACTCTGGATACTTGTGACGACCCGTGTGTTATTTTAAGCGCCCAGGGACACGTTTGTGTGAGTAAGAAGCGGTAGCTGCGAGGGGTTTTCCCGGTAACCATTTTAACGACGCACTGCAAGTTACTCTTATAGTTTCTTTTATTGAGGAAACAGTTATTTCAAAACGTAAAATTGATACTGCAGAAGTTATCAGGTATAGTACGAGTAATTCAATTGTTATAGTTTCGGGTGCTAAATTCATAATCTTCATCTTCAAACGGTAGGCAACTCCCTTCAATAGCTCAAGTATTAGACCACAGTAAATTTCTCAGTCAATTTAAACTGGTATTATCCTTTCACACCCGCCCACGCATACCCTAAGAGAAAGATCTCATAGCAAACCACTGAATCAGCCGGCAGTAGAATCAGCAGCATATATTAAAGCAAAGAGTACGGCTTCAAAAAACTGACGGCCATCGCCCGGCTTCAAAATTTACTACTTTAACCGAGTAAACGATTAGCTTTTAAGAGAACAAGCTTAGCAAAAAGGGAGTATTAGCTTCTTGCTCGTTTGAACTTTGTATTTAATTTAAATTGTTTTAAAATAATCTTAGAGAATTTAAAATCTTTATTCTTAAGAGTAGTCTTTGTATCCACATTTATCGTATGAGGGCTTATCCAGTGTATATGTTCTTTGGCAAACACTGCGATAGCTAGGGGAGAAATATGCTGTAGATTTCAAATGTATCTGTGCGATTGTTTGTTTATTTTCACTACCATCAAATATATAAAAGTTTCAAAATCTCTCCCGTGTAATTATTGTGTCTGCTGAAGTGCGTTATGAAGTTTTGCTTCTTGAGACCTTATTCAAGTCTAGAACCGAACTTTTGGCCATTTGCCCAACTTTAATGTATCACTAAAATTTTAAGCCATATTTTTGTTTCGCCGCAGAACAACGCTACAGTTTCTTTCCACTGCAATAGGGAATTGCCAAGTTTTCTTCTTCCTTTTTCTGGATAAATGGATTAAGAGAAATACGATAATTTATTAGCGAATCACTTTACCAGAGTGGCTTCTGAACATCAGAATGTATTAGGACATAATTCGAAGCTTCCGGATTATACAGCACATAAAATTAAGAAGCGTATATTTTCTAAGTGCTTTTCAAGAGACGGAACAGTAAACCAGCACAGCTATAGCCTTGTTTAAATTATTCATTAGATTGGTTGAGTAAGGCCATTTCAGAAAGCAGGATTTACTCTAGACGAAAGGGTTTACAAACCTAATAACTATCAAAGTTTCGCTGTTAAGAAAAGTGTGCCAAAAACATTAATGGCTCTACTGTTTGCTTTCGTATAGCTGAAGATAACCTTACATGAGAGTTTCTTTCTATAAAACTGAAGAGCTGAGCAATGTATGCGTTACCCTTTTGTTCTTCAAAGATGAAAACAATATTTATACCAATATTGTTCCATTTTTTCATATAGCTTTAACGTCCTTTAACCGGGTAGGTAATATCGGGCGATGAATGAAATGGGTGAAATAATGCTAAAATGAGCCCGGGGTCCACAGAGCTAAACATCATCCGAATTTCGTCTTTACAGGATAAGGAAAAACCCCGGAAAAAAACCCTTACCCGAGTAACTCATCCTAACCGGTATTCGAAATCGAGGGCTCTTGAATGAGAGGCAAACACGCTACCTCCACACCATGGAGGTGGGAATTATAGTTCCTTCTTCATCCATAAGAATGCGGCTTCGCATTGCACTCAAAACTAAGCCTATCACTGGCGGCATATAATATTCAGTCTCTTTATTTCAAGATTATAAACCTTTTAAACGAATTACAATTTAAAATAGCTTCCTATTACTGTAGCAAATTATTTGTATATATTGTACTTGTGCTGCCACGCATTTTTTACACCCTTGAAGTAATTTTGCATTAACACGGAATGTTTTTTTCGGAAATGTCTGCAGTTCCTTTGCTATATTCTATAAATTCTCAAAGGCCGTCTTCCTAAATTGATGCACAATATTACGGTATTGATAACGTACGATTAAATAATTTTATAAAGACATGATAGGGAAATAGAGCAATAATTGCAATAAATAAGCTCTATATATAAATGAATGCATAATAGAAGAAGAAAGGGTTACAATTGTGTAAGTGAAGGAGGAAGTCATTACCAGACAAATTACGTGTTCAGGAAAGCAATTGGGTAGAAGTCAGAGTAGCTAAGGTAATTAGATTCCGGTGAAAGTCAACAAGAAACTAGCTCAAAGTCCACGTAACTAGAATTAGTACGTTAAGAAATCAAAATGTTGTGTGAAAGTGCACGTAGACCAGTTCTGAAAATTAGAAAGGGAAAAAATTCTTAGAATTTAGCTAGTCAAAGAATAAAAGTTGTGCTTCAGATACGAAAGATTTGGTAACGTATAACGTAGGAACTTTGGTGAGGTAGTTGTAAAGTCGGCGGGATTTAAGTTAATAAGCGTCTTTCGTCCTTAACTCACAGGTGTGTTACTGGGATTGATTATCGGCAGCCAGTAGCGCCCAAAGACCGCGCTAGGGTCATCACATACTTAACGGTAGCTGAAAGTGAATCTCCATTTAGCATTTTAGCGATTCACGACAACTTATGCTTCTAGTTTTTATCACTAAAACAGTTATTTTAAGCCGTAAATTGCATACGTGAGAAATTAGTAGATGTAAGAATTCAATTATTACAGTTTCGCGTGCTTAGATTCAGAATCAATTTAATTCATCTCAAACGGTCGGCAACTCGCTTCCATAGTACAGATATTATCCTAAATTAAATTTCTCAGTCAATTTAACTGGTGTATCTATCCTTACCCCTCCCACGTATATCCTTAGAGAAAGATCCCATTGCTTACCACTGGAGCATCCGGTAGCAGATTCATCAGCAGATACTGGAAACGTAAAAGTGTCCAGAAAGTACCTCGTCAGTACCAACGCAACACCGAGAAGTTCACCTATCAAAGCTGTCTGAATAGACTGAAAGAGCTTTTTTTCTGCATTGTACTGCCTTGTTGGCATTATACAAGTATTAAAATTAAAAATACCTCTGTTTTATGTCATGAAATGTAACCAAAGGAACGTTCGGACGACTAGGCGGGACACGGAAGGTTAGAGGAACCGATTGCAGAGGTTTTTATCTCAGTTCATACTGGCATGCTCCAGTGAATTAGCATCCACTGAAGCAAATTCTGAGCGTTCAGTTATCTATGAAATTTTATAACATTATTGCACATACGGGTATATTCCCATGATAGTTCAAGCGGTGAGAGCATAGGCGCGGGAAGCAGAGGATCCATAATTCGAGTCCCAGCCGTGGCATCGAATTTTTCAAGCCTGATTTAACTTTGTATTTATAATAAAAGTTCTCAAAATAATACTGAGATGAAAACATGACCATAAACAATTGGTTTAATTGTTTTATTATATGAAGCAGAGTCATAAACGCCGACTTCTAATGTTTTCATTGTGTTGTCGCATAAAAAATATTGTAAAGTGTATATTTTAATTTGTATTTATTTAACAGATACAATACTGTAAAATATTAAGCTAAAATGTGAGCAGTTAAATTATTCTCCTTTCATCGACGTATCAAAATTATTTAGAAGCCAATGCAACAATGGATAATGATTCCTTTGAGATTGCACCATAGTAGAAGTAATCGATAGAACTATAAACTGAGAAGTTGATGATTATTAATTCTTCCTTGTAAATCATCTCTTCCAAAGAATAAAGACAGGATTGTGGTTAAGTATTAAAACGAGGATTTATGGCTTGTTGTATTTAACTGCTATGCTAAGAGTACACTTTATTAACCGACATAGTATTTAAAATGTGTTGATAGGTCCTAAATAGTAACTTCAGGTGAGCCAAATTAGCATATTCATGTTCGTTTTGTGTTCTTTGGTGTGGTTAATGAACTGTTTTTCTTTAACACTAATACTGCTTGGTCTGTATATCATATTACTTTAAACCTACAGATCAGATAGTAATTCCCCAAACACTGTGCATAAAAATAATGCATTATAATGTTTATTCATCGCCGCCAGTTTCATTGTAACGGTGCAACATTGAGTTAGCTTCCAAGCAATTTTTCGAGACCAAAACTTTTAAAAAGAAGCTGTGCAGATAAGGTTATACAGTAAAATTAAATAAATAATATTGGTTTTTAAATAATTAATATTAATTGAATGTTAGATGATGATTAAAGTATTTTAGGGTGAAATGTTTTTAAAATGTTTTAATTGATTATTAATTAGTATGATGGATTATGAAGTTAAAGAAGTAAACTAGGATTAGATACCCTATTATTTTTATGAGTAGTTTTTATATGCTCTTATTTCTCTTTTGCAGTCCAAAGTCCATATGAATAAACTGCAACCACAGAGGTGTTGATTTTTATGAATGGTAACAATGTAATATTGAAATAATGCTTATTTCCTAGTAAGCTATCCAATGATTGCTCAGCATCGATTAGCCATTCCTCGTTCCTAATGTGTTCTAAAACCCCGAAGAACCCATACACTCCAAGCCTACGTGCTTAATACATATTGATAAGATATTTATCATTTAAAGTTTCAAAATATCAGTAAAACATTCGGGAAAAGTGAGCTTTATTAACTAATTCGAAACTGAAATAGGCTGTTTTCTTCATTTTCCCGAAATCAGAGCTTATTGACCATTTCTGTTTTGTCACATGGATGGGATAAAAACACTATACTGTTAGGTTATAAATAAAAAACTACTGTACGTGCTATAAAAGAAAAAATTTTGAAAACGTTACTTTATGTGAATTATAGTAACACAGCAGGGTCTCTCATGAATCCCCCTATTGCTCCAAGTTGTTGAGAATTCTTATGGACGCAATAAATCGAATACCTCTCGACCTAATTCAGCTGATGTGCACATTTGAAGATTGATTAATGTTGGAATAAAATCGGTGTCTTCGGCGAATCGATATTCTTTGAATTCTCTCATTTTCTGTGACCTATATTTCTGTGCTGTTTCTGTGCTGACTTATTAGACGGTGAATGTTTACTGGAGTATGAGAGTCATTCAAATGAAACCCGGTCACCTGTGTAAAGTAACGGTAACGATTTTATTAACTCAAAAATAGTCGCCAAAACCGTTGGCACATTTATCCTATTGCGACACTAGCCAGTCGATTCCATCTTTGAGGAAGCTAGTAGGCTACTGTTGTATCCAAGCCTGCACCCATTCACACACTTCATCGTCCGTTGTGAATTGATGTCCGCGAATAGCTTGTTTTAGAGGTCCATAAACATGAAATCCACAGGATGAAAGGTCTGGACTGTATGGTGGATGTTCCAGCGTTTCCCATCGAAACTGCTGCAATGTCGTCTTCACCGCATTGGCAGTTGTGGGCGGGCATTATCATGCAGGAAAATAATGCCATTGGACAAAATGCCTGGGCGTTTCGACTTGATGGCTCGTCTAAGGTTCTGTAAAGTGGCTTGATAACGCTGGGCATTGATGGTGGTTCCCCGTTCCAGGAACTCGACAAGCAGTGGGCCCCTGTGGTCAAAAAAGGACATAATGACCTTACCAGAACTGGTGTGCACGGCCTTTGATTTCTTTGGAGGTGGTGAAGTCGCATGTTTCCACTTCTTGCTCTGACGCTTGCTTTCTGGTCCAAAATGGTGACACCATTTTTCGTCACCAGTGATCATATGCGACAGAAAGCTGTATTCCTCCTTATGATAATGTTGCAGATGACTCAAAGACAGCGCCATTCGAGTATTGCACTGTTCGGCGGTCAGTTGGTCTGCGCACAAACTTTTCGAAATTTCAAGTGTTTATGCATTATGGTGTGAATGGTGCCCACGCTAATACCCAGTAATCAATGGATCTCGTCCACGGTGATTCTGTGGTTGCCCAAGTCTAAAGCATTCACTTCCGCAATCATTTCAGATGTGATGATACTATGAGCCTGTCCCTGACGAGCATGTCTTCAAGTAACTCGCACCCCTCAAGGAATCTTTTGCGCCATTTCACCACACTTGAACGACGCAGACTGTACTCACTGTACACAGCCTTCATCCGTCGATACATTTCACGGCCTCCAACTCCCTCTGCTGTTAAAAATTGAATCACTCCTCGTTGTTCCTGCTTACTCGCCTTCATGTTTAGTAGTAGACGATAACTTGTGTGACCACCCTTTCTTCGGCGTGAAACCACACTGTCGCTATGCAACGTTAAACGTTGCGCACGCTGCAGTCGCTCTACCAATAGATGGTGCCACCATACACGCAGTTATGTGGTGCCACCTTACGTGTAATGCAAAGTTAGATACAGTGACCAGGTTTCATTTAAATGCCCCTTATATAAAATAAAATGGTGCAACTATTCGCGTATTTGGCACAAAATTTATCAGAAAAAATTCTTCAAATAATGCACGGCAATGGGTACTATTTAAAACAAATCATTTCCAATGCAAGTACCAGAGCAGATTTGGATCCCAGTTGGGTTATACTCCAGATTTTATTCCGGATTTTACTTCGTTTCTGAGGATAAAAATCATCACCTTATATGAGCAAACTTCATCTTATGTATTATTCATTCTTCGTCTGATAAAAAATGTCGGGTTTAAGGACATTAAATCTGCACCAGTATTTAATCCTAATTCCAACTCTGATTTTGATATAAACAATACTTTCTTTTGCCTTTGCTATAATTTTACTGCGGATTGTATTTTTCCTTCAAGCTTATGTCACATCACTTGTTCGTTAGAAAAATTCACATTAAGATTATACTAAATCTCATAAAGGTTACATATGAAAACATTAATATGCATTTAGTAAGCAAAGACGTTTTAACCCATGTTGTAAGCAGATGGATTAACATAAGAATAAAGGCATCCCTTGAGTATTTGTAATTTTAAAATTGTAAAGGCTGAAGTTTGCAGCACAAAATCGCACTTAGACATCTTACGGCTTCTTCAGCAGAACAATTTAAAAATCAATAACTAATGTGCCAAACGAAGCATGTTAGTAAATGTATATACTTTCAATAGATACAATAAATAAATAGTGACTATATACTTATAAAAACTTCCAACCCAATAGCGGACAATTCATTTCACTAGGAGACTAGCAAGGAATGACGAACGGGAACTATAGCGAGGGGAAGTTAAATAAAAGGAATCAGTCTACCCAAAATTATAGAAAATCTCGGATGAGGAAGATCCGCGCATAATCTAATAGAGAAACAATTAAATCCCATACGTTCGCATAACTTTTTTGATAATTGTTCTTCCACACTAGCCGTGTATAGACATTACATTTGAAAACTGAAATAGCTTGAAAAATTCAACACTACGACCTGGACTCGGACCATGACAGCTCACGCAGTAAGAGTACCTTAGTTCAAGTCCTGGCCGTAACATTGAATTTTTAAAGTCTAATTCAACTTTCCAGTTCACACAATAATTTGATAACTACTAGTGCGATGTTAAAGAGATTCGAAGTAATAATACCGGACAGAGCTTCAGCAAGTATGAAAAAAACTAAGATTTTATTCAAGCTAAAATATGTTTGTATACGTCGAGAACAGAAATAACGGCTGTAATTCTTATATTATCTGTGTAATTTAAAAAGAAAATGTTCATCAGTATGATCTTTATATGTATAAGCCGAAATGAGGCAATACAAATTTGACTTAGCATGGTGTATCTGATCCTTATAAGAAAAAAATGACAACGAAACGAATATTTGTTTCGTAAAGTTGTTTTTGATGCGGTAATAATAATAATAATAATAATAATAATAATAGTAATCGTAATAGTAATCGTAATAGTAATAATAATAATCTAAGCTAATTATACATTTTATTTTTAAGAGACATTTTATTTAACGATAATATTTCTAATAATAAAAATTACCGTAGCTTACTATTTATTTGTTCGTTTTTAGTGAGTTCAGCACCTCACAGTACCCTGTGAAGCGCACGCACAGCTGAAATTTGATAAAAATTTTCAAAAATTCAAAAACTATATCTTATGTCCAAGAAATACTTTGAAACTTTAGCTAGCTTGAATTACATACTATGGATTTTCCTCTCAGAGCCCTTTAAAGGTTCAACACGAGACAATTTAAATCGCCATGAGCACACGGGCTTAGTGACCTATATTTATTTAAAATTCCTTATCGTCGTCTTTGATTTTTCTTACAGCTTTGCGCATTAAGAAGTTACATACGATCTAGTTTTTAACCAATTTCGTTCAAAGTTTCACCAGAAACTCGGATAGAATGAACTTTAAAATGTGTCATATGATTTTTGCTACGCTTTTAAATTGCTGAAGCTATGACACAATTAATTCGGTCACTGAGCATAAATTGCTACAAGAATCATTATTCAAAGGTTTAAATTTTTTTCTAAAATAGCTCTAAGAGTGAACAAAAATGTCTGCGCCTATTCCAGTTTTGTGGATTAATATTTGAATAACATGGTAGGTGTTTCATTTTTTCAAAATTATGATTTCCTCATTATGTGCAACACCTGATAAATTTTAGCATAATAAAAGTAAAATAAAGTGATTTTTCTCAGTAACTATTATAGATATTTGCATGTAACTTAAAACGTGCTTAAAATTGCGGTAGAGCAGCGTGTGGCAAACATTTAAAACATTTAAATAAATTTGCATATTTATAAATTTCACATGTGATTATCCCTAAGCGGGAAGGTTATATCGATCAATGAAATGGTGTAATGATGTACAAATGGACTATAATTCCGCAGAGCTTGGAGTATTCAGACATTTGTCTTATAAGGATATAGGATAATTCCAGGGGAAAAACTACCCCTATACTAAAGCAATGGACTATTTAGTTCATTTATTCATGAAATTTTCAGCCACTTCTTCATGACTTCTGAGTTCGTAAGAAATACGAAAACTAACGTATTGACTTCAGTAGTAATTTACATGTGCATGTGTGCACGAATACTACCCACACAGCGCAGTACTGCCTATGATGGTTTCGCACATCGGGTGGATCTGGACGGATCCAATTCTGTCTGTTCAGCGACGTTTCAGCTATGGAGTGGGTGGTTTATCTCTCAGGTAAAGCTTTTGCTGGTGGTAGGGGTACACAGTATGCTAAATTCATATCGTGCGTGACGCGTGCACTGAACAACAGCCATCAGTCTTTCCTCTGTCACGCGTCTGTACCCTTCATTTGCCTCAGATCAAGTAAACACTGCCTTCTTCCAGTAGCTAAACCCTACCTGCCTTGTAAAGATACCCCACTCCCTAGTTAAAACGTCACTACAGACAACAGCTACAAATCCGCCACAATAAAGTAATTACCAACCTGAGCAGCCGCATCTACCGAATGCTGTTCGCTGGGTTATGCATGCTGACTCGTTCATCACTAATAGGGACATATGCAAGAATTAAAAGAACATATAATTAAAACCCGTTTAAACTTTTGTTAAGTCATAGGTACCTCCGAACTAGCCTGCTGTGCGCCAAAATGCAAAAGAATATAAATTACAATAGATAGTATTGGTCACCGAACTTTTTCTGTCTCCTCGAAAAATAGGTTTTATAAAACTTTTCGTTAAACAATCTTTGTCATGCGTTGGTTAACCTTGGCTTTGAAAAGGCTTTTGACAATGTTAGTCATTCTTACCTATGGTCGCATATATGGCTTTTGGGGATCCCAGGAAGGTTTCTTTCCTTATTACAAAACCTTTATGGTGCGGCGACATCCAGAATACTCTACAATGATATCTTTCTCCGATAATCTGAACAAAGAAGCCATTTCCAAAAGGGTTGCCCCCTGTCTATGGGTTTATTTGCTTTATGCCTCGATCCCCTTTTGCGACAACTACAACCATCTCTAAGCGGTGTGGAACTGCATGGTCAGCGATTTCAATCGACAGTATATGCGGATGATGTGACGGTATTCGTTGCAAATAATGCTGACATGGTCACCTTGCATCAGTGTATTCAAGATTATATTGTCATTTCTGGAGCAAAACTAAGTTTTACCAAGTCAGACGTTTTGAAGTTTGGTCGTTGGCGTCTTCCTAGGTATGCGGATTGTAAGCCACACGAAGATCTTGGGTTTTGTGTTTACTACTGGTTTCGGGAGTCTATGTTACTGAATTGGACTGAAAAACTGACCAAGTTACGGGTTCTCGTATTAGAGCAGCAGACTCGGACACTCGACCTTTTTCGAGTGCGCACTTGCGCACTCAGTAGGATTTGGTAATTTGCTCATGTTGTCTATTACCAAGCAATTTTCTCAGAGTATCGAATACCATCTTAGTTATTTTCTGTGGTCCGGAGCTGGTTATCGGATCTGAAGGGAACACTACGGCTTCCAGTTAATAAAGGTGGTTGTGGGCTGATATCAATGGATGCGAAATGTTGGACACTTCTTGGGAAAACTATACTGAATGGTAAAGGCCTTCCGCTACCGAAATCACTTTGGGCAGAACAACTTGGGCTTCCAGGTAAGCGGTTACCCGAATTTCGGCGCTTGTGGGAGACCTTTGCGAATCTGTCAACTACGAATAATCAAATATTAGCTTTTACAAATATCTCATGACTACCACCAGTGTTCTATCCGGGTACAACGGAACTATTTGCTGAGACGATGGAGGGCCATTTGGAACACATTTATGAACCTGAAGATCTCCACTGACTGGAAAGCTGCGGTATACTCAATGAGGTTGTTCCGACAGTTCACAAATTTTGGCGGCATGGCAGAGCAACATCAAATCTCTGCAATAGATGTTCTGCGGTGGAAACCTTGCACCACAAACTAGTAGCCTGTGCCTTAGTGTGCTCTATTTGGGAGTGGGTATATGGAGAATCTGGTGATCTCTGTAGTGGCGTACAGGTATCTCCACTGAAAGACTATCTGACCCTCGAATTCCATTACGATGATAAGCTGACGGATACGCTTACTTGGATAACCTTTGCCCCTATTTTTGGATCATAAAAGTTGGAGACGCGGCGAATCTACAGGCCTTCCGGATCTTTTTCCAGAAAGAACGCTGGGAGTTGGACAAACGGACCCCTCTGTCCTTGGATCTCCCGCATTTACGGAGACTCTAGGTGCTAAATGTAAAAGGGTATTTGTTAAAATAATAACGCAGCACTGTAAAACTGGTTCTCCAAGTCGCCATATATATCCCTTCCTATTCCGGTATTTACACGCAAATAAAACAATTAATATACAAACAAAAAATAAAAATTAAAAAAGGAAATAAAATAAACAAACACATTTTAAAAAGTAGTCGTACTCAGCAATATTCTTTTCATTCCTTACCTCCAAGAAATTTAAAAAAATAGGCGTAGAATTACCTGAAAATCTTCGCCTTAAAATTTGTTTAAAAAAATCTAGAATTTCACACAAATATCGCTAAATGGCATCTCAGTAAACACTTTTCTTCGTTGATCATCTGTTACAGTCCCCCTCAACTCACCACTATGCAGCACAACCTATAATAATTATTCTGTTGAATATCATTTATACAGATGCAAAAACTAAAAAGCAATAATGATCCATAATAAATTAAACATAGAGATTTAAAAAAAAAGGAAAAAGAACAACCGATTTAATTAACGAAAAACATAATACTTTTCTCTTTGTTTACTTGCTTAAAAATCCCTCCATAATTACTATGAATTTCTGCTACAAGTCTGAGTTATCCAACTTATAGGAGTACAAAGTACATTTCCGGAGAATCGTTTGCATGTAAACAGAATGTACAAACACAATTAATTGTAGTTAACTAGAACTAGAGTAGTTAATGGGGAGCCACAGCAAGAGAATATTACATTCAAGTTTACTGAGCAGAAGCTATTTACTAACAAAAACATGCAAGCAAGCGACTGTGACGTTCTCCAGCTGGAATTTTGTGCGAAGTAAAGACTGAATGAGGTCGCTTTGGTCAATAGAGTCGCTAACGAATTTTGTGATGCAATGTTAGTCGAGCTTCAGAGCGTCGTAACACGACTACAAATGCCCGCCGGCTAACGTACTTGTTTCCAAGTTTACATCTTTATTCACCAAGTACAAACCGTCGAGTCTAAATTTTGTGGACACAAGTAGAGCGACATGGTTATACCCGGTGCTTTCCTGTCCTCCCCATCCATAGCTTTAGCAGCGCTTGGTCTGTTTTTAGTCACTCCCCCTTATCGCTTTGTAAGTCGTTCTTAATTGGGCTTTGTGATGTTTTATTATGAAATTAATACAAATATCAGAGAAGTTACATGACTGTACTTAAATGCAAGACATAAGTGCCAAATATAAGCTTTTTAGTGAAACTAAATAATTTAGAACTTTGCAGTCATAAATATTTCATTTACAACCATTAATTCAGGCCCTCTTTCGTAAATTCATTTGAAGACAGTACAAAAACCACTTATATTGTGATAATTTTTCTTTCACACAGCCATGTGTAGACATTAAGATGGAAAGTCTAATCATACCTGAAAAATGCAATACCATAACCAGGACTCGAACCATGGATCTTCGGGTCCCCATGCCACTACCCCTTCAGCTGCCATGGTGCGGGAGCTGTGGACCCCTATCACCTGTGGTACTTCTGACGTTACATGAAGTATGCGAGCCCCTCCCAGAAGGCAGCTGTTCGTATTGGGTTGGACCCGGGGCGGTGGTTTCTGATACCCATGGGTGATTGAGTACATCTGGGAAAACCCAGGTGGGGTTGTGAGATGCCTCAACGTCCTCCGGCACCAACTGAAGAGCTGGTAGACAGTGTGCTGGTCAATGTCGTCCCCGCCGAGTCTACGGTAGTCTTCCCCTTTTGCGGTTGGCGCGCGCAAGTGGCGCACCCACTTCCGTCCCTGTGAAAGCAGGGAGGGCGTTATATAAAATCGGTAGCGCTCCTAATGGAAAGCCGCACGGAGGTTTGCCTCCTTGGGAGTTAGGGCAGCGCTGAGTTGTCGGCTCTTGCTCGTTATATTTATATCCCCGTGCATGCTCTTACCACTTGAGCTATCATGACGAGATGCAGTACGCGCATTAAAACTTCTCATCAACTTTTTCCTATGTTACATGGTTATAAACTAAAAGCCTGTTCTGCCTCGGAAGACATCTTGCCATTTTTTCGTGGACCGTCCCACATCTCGCTACCCTAATGACTTGTGATTTAGAGTCTGTTTTGCCGGTCTAGACGAATCCATCCGTTGCAGGTGTTCTGCTCATTTCACTATATATACCTGTATTTTTAATACGTTAAGAATATTTAGGTTTTCTCTGTTTCATTTGGAACATGTTCACGTAGAACATGGCCGGCAGTTAGTCTGAAATATCATTTCAGACGTTTTATTTTTCACTTTCCTGTTCTATTTTTCTATTCAATCCTTTTTTTGTTTTATTTATTTATTTATTTATTTATTTATTTTGAAGAGGGTTCTCTGATTTGCACCACGTATTGCAAGAGATTGTTTCTTGGAGTGTTTGCCCCACGTACGATAGAAAGTTTTCGCCCACGTTCACCTTTCCAGTGGCCTTCGCCCCTCGTTTAAAAATCAACTTTGTAATTTAATGTTTATTTTAAATATTATATATGTATCCCTCGACTGCGTCATTATTTTTTTAGAACACCTACCTCTTAGCAGGGCTGGTGTGGCTAAAAGAACAAGTCTTACACAAATTATAATTGTATTGTACTTTGTTTATTAATCCTTCACACGATTTAAATAACACTTCACTGATATATCCTACTGTAGAGCTGTGAGATTATTGTTTAATTGTACCTTTTAAACACGTAAACTTTATATTATTCTCACCGCAATGAAGCTTTATGTCTCACACTGAACACGTATCGTACCGATCGGATACGCAATCTTGTAGCGTCTGCTTGATTACGCTATCTTGTAACGTCTGCGCCTGAATTTGCAAATTTCCTCTATTTCAAGTCTCTGATTGGCTAATCCTACTCCAATACAATACTTTTATTCAACTTAAGTTATTTCTAGTTTTTGATTGGCTATTTATAAACTGTTTTAAATATTACACTATTGTTCCAAGAATTATTAGTAGATTATTAAACTTTCTAATTTATTGTTGCCTTAAGGTTACCTCATTGTTAGGTACTTTCGGCTTTTACTTTGTAATTCTGTTTTCTAAGAAAGGTATTTTGCTTCTATTCTCACAGCTCCTACATTGTTAAATTACGTAGTACATTCACTTAACATTATCATACATGTACACAATGACTGTTACCTACATTTTATATATTATACTATACACATATTGCTTTAAGGCGGGCTATTATTATGTTTTTAATATTATATAATTAGACGGATGTCATTTAAGTGATAAAAATACTGCCTCAATTTATTTATTTATTTATTTATTTATTTATTTTGGTTTGATATCCTTTGTATACAAACATGTGCTATGATTCTTAAATAGTGCTCAAACATTTCTAACTTGAATCCTTTATATGGGCACATAATTTTTAATCACTTGCCCTTCTAATCTGGCACCTAGAGTCTTTGTAAATGCAGGAGATGTAAGAACAAAAGAGTCCCAACGTTCTTTCCGGATAAAGATCTGGAAACCTGTAGATTCGCCGCGTCTCCAACCCTTATTATCCATAAATAGGTGCAAAGATTATCCAAGAAAGGGTATCCATCAGCTGCTTATCATCTTGATGGAATTCGAGAGCCAGCTAGTCTTCCAGTGGAGATACAACATATCACACAGATTTGTCCATATACCCAGTCGCAAATGGAACGTGCGACGACACAGGCTACTAGTTTGTGATGCAAGATTTCCATCGCAGAACACCTATTGCAGAGATTTGATGTTGCTCTGCCATGTCGCTGCAATATGTCAGCTGTTGGAGCAATCTCATTGACAGGCGAATATACTGTAACTTTCCAGTCAGTGGGGATCTGCGGATTCGTAAATTTCTTCCAAATGGTCCTCCATCGTCTCAGCGAATAGTTCCGTTGCACTCGGGATAGAACGCTGGTGGTAGTCATGATATATTTGTAAAAGAAGGCAGATCGTTTAAAAGCTAACCTCTGATTGGTTGTAGTTGACAGATTCGCAAAGGTCTGCCACCACCACCCAAATTTGATTAGCCGCTTACCTGGAAGGTGAAGTTGTTCTGCCCAAAGAGGTTTTTGTAGCGGAAGGCCCTCACCCGTCTAGAATACGCAGTATAGTTTTTCCAAGGAGTGTCAAACATTTTGCATCCATTGCTATTAGTTCATAACCACCTTTATAAACTGGAAGCTGTAGTTGTTCTCTGGAGACCCGATTAGCAGCTCCGGACAAATACTCGGAGCCCAAGTTTCACTAATTATAATAGCATGGGAACCGCCATTGTCTTATAGAACTTCATTGCTATATCTTTTCTCGCTTTCTTTCCCAAGGTCTTGAATCTTCTCATCTGATTCAAAACCTCTAAGATCTGAGATGTTTTGAAGGTTTACCGCGTTACTTGAATCAGATCAAAAGATCTAATGAGGGTAATGGTTCTCACTTTGGTAGCTCAAGTAGTAAGACCATCGTCCCGATAATCTATGTTTGGAGTCCCAACCGCGGCATTGATACAGTTCCTTAGCAAAAATGAACTAATAAAGATAGTTTTATGCCAACACAGGCCTTCTGACTTCTGATTTGATTAACGTCTAGAATAAAATTCCAATAAATCGTCTGTACATGCATAGGCAGAGAGTTTTCCTTTGGAAGTTTGTTTTAACTGTTTCCTAAGTGTTATTGACATTGAAATCTCTCGCAGCTCTCTTGACTTTAGCCAGCAGTATGTACCATCACAATATGCAGTAATTAGTGATTAGCAACTAAATAAATAGAATACATTATATGCACTGATATTCGATTACCGGCATACGTTTGCAATTATGAGGATTACACAATCGGTAGAATACAGTTTCCTTATATTTTAAAATAGCATTCACTTAATTTTAAACACCGGATTATGCTAAAATGCTGTTATAGTTCTACGACAGAAACGTTCAGTTCTTTGCACTTTAAATACATACTTATCATTACTTCTTGTATATTTCTGTAACAGTCCTGGAATGGTAATTTATTGTTCTTTCACATAGGCCGCATGTGGAGGAGAAGATTGTAAACGTAGAATCAGACTGAATGCCAAAGCAGGATTTGAACCACGGATCCTCCAATCTCCGTCCGTTGCTCTAACCAACTCAGCTACCATGGCAACATGCCGGTACGACGCTGGTATGAGGGTAACCAAGGGATAGAGAGGAAGCGTGTACAACGTCTAACACAATGTATTTTTTTAAGTTCCCTTGTTTTACCAAGTTTATACTGTGTTTTTACTGCTTTTGTTACCGCTTATTACCGCAATGACACAACATATAGACACACACTAATACCTATGCCCATAGCGACACTCAAACCCGCGAACCTCAGCTTGGCGGAGCGCCGGAGCTATACACTCCAGCGACCACGGCCACGAGGGCCGGTATGTTAGAAAACTATGGAAACATGGTTCTTCCGTTCTAATTCGCAGCTTGTAACAATACTTGCTATCTGAATCATTTTAAGAGTAGTATTCACCAGCCCACTTAGCACATGACGACGTAAAAAGGGTGCAACTTATATCGATCTGACAGCATTACTTCAAGCAGACTGATATGAAGCAAAATGGCATTTATTTGGGTAAAGAAACTGATTTCGTTGCTTCTTTAAATTATTGAATAAAATAGCATGCATTTTCAACTACATTTCTCCAAATTATTGTTCTCTTGGGTTAGTTTCATTTCCTTTTGGTTATTGTGCTAGAAACAGCTTGTATTGTGTAGTAATTACTATAGCGTCAGCTGTGTAACTGTGTTACCATTATATTACCTCGCAAAGTTTAGAAGATGCTCCGCTTTACCCCTGCTTTACTAAGTTAACTTATTGACAAAGGATGCACTGGTCAGTTTAAAGACATTGTAGTACTCTGTCTCTCTACACAGGGTAATTAATTCCCTTATTTGGGCTTGGAAGTAGTAAAGCATTAGCTCTAGGTAGGAACGTCCCAACTTGCACGGTAACTTATTTACATAACCATCTGATGCCAAGCAGACCCATAATATCCCCGTTTCTAACTCAAGCCCTGGCTATGTCCAACTTAACCAAACAGCAAGTGTATGTTAGTTAAAGTCCGAAATATCTACACAGACTCTGTTACTATGCTTCGCTAAACTTTGAATGAGAGTTGCTAGTTTAATCACTTTACTTGTGTTGCTTGTGTACAATTTATCTCTTAGCTTTAACGGCTGTAAGCATTTTAAGGAATACTTTTATTAGTTTTATTCGTAAGATTTTTCTCTTGCATTACAGTAAGCGCACATGAAAGAAATATCGTATATGTAGTAAGCAGGCAGCACAGAAACCACTACAACAGGAAAAAATCTGGAGGTCTGCCGAGCGAGATGTTCCGGGGTAACGTGTGAGACGCGCAATCAGGAGGTCGCGAGTTCGATTCCCTTCGACCGCCCAGGGAAAACCTTGGGTTTTTCATGGTTTTTCCTGACCGGTAGGGAAATTCTGGGATAGTTTCTCAACAGCAATTTCCTTTCCCTCATTTTCCTTTCATCCCGTTTCCGTCTCATGTTTCAGGTGTGTTATTAGGTTTCTTGGCGATGCCGGACAAATGCGCGGATGCTTGTTTGAAGGTAAGAGTATTCCTCGTGAACCCTAGATGGCTGCTTGGTTGAACGGGTCGTTGATCGCCCTCTCTGCATAGCTCCAGCAGTGAGACGGACCTTTGAACCAGAAACTGCTAGGGACTTCCATGAGAGTCTGTGACCTGTCTGCCCACGACCTACAACCTCTTGTGGTTCCTTCACTTCATTCCTTCCTCCTTCCGACGGCGCAAAACAGATCGAGTGGATAGAGAGAGCCGAATTTTCCGTCCATGCTGAATGCTGTTTAACATCTAGGGCATATAGTGACGGTTATCTAGATTCTTGGATGCACATGATTCAGTGGGAAAAATACATTCTCGGCCCTTTGGACTCACGGAGCCCTTTTTGGAATAAATTATTATTGCGGAAGCCCTTAGTTTTTACCGGCAGAAGGAAGAGGAGAAATGCAGAGGTATATTTAAATATTTACGCTATGCCCATATGATGAGATATATATGTTTTTAAACATTTAAAATTTTCTAAATTGTCTCACTTTATTCTCAACATTGTATTGTAAACATTTGGCCGTACATAAAAACTCATCCAAGGCTCAGTAAATCAAACCACTTGTTGCACAATATGTTACATGATTGATATAGCAACAAGGTCCATACAATAAACAGTCAAATTTAATCATTACATACAGTTTCGCTCCTCAGTCTCGATGTCTGATTGTCTCATGTTACGATAATTAGTAGCTAAAGATGTGACTCACTATCTTGAGAGTATCTTGACGGACCCATATATAGAGGTGGAGGTAGGCTCTAGTGAAAATGTCATCCCCTGCTTCATGACTCTTTCGTTTCGCCACCAACAAGTAGCAAAAGCAACTATTGTTTAGTCCTACGTCTTCTGCCCCCTAATTTACTCCCTTACTTTAATTGGAGTGTGTAAACCCTCTATCTAGCTGTTTCCGCTACCATGACTCCGGAAGTGTGGGATAGTTGAACTGCTAAGCGCTCTCTGTTAGCGGAGACAGAAAATTTAATTGGCAAAATTTTAATGCAATTTATAATGTTATTACTTCCTGAGTCTAATTTGTTTCTTAACATTTCATTCCATTTACTTGTATTATTTTCCTCGAGGGCTAAGGAGCTCCTGAGAAGTTCACATGGAGCCCTTAGGAATCTGCGGAACACAAGTTGGAAAACCCTGGTGTAGATGTAGAAAAAATAAGGTAATCGCAATTTAGGAACGGTTCCAAGAATGGAAAGGTTCCAAAAACTAGCCATAGGTCCAATTATACAGCTCTAAAACAGCATATCTTTTAATTTTGCACTAATGTGATCTTTCGAATATTTTTGTAACCTCTTTCAAAAGTTATCTTTGTTCGTAGGGAACGCATGAAGTACCTGTCTGTCATTTTGGAACGATTATTTGGAACCTCCATTTTTAACGAGAACTGCTTCTGAAAAATAAGCATTCTTTCCACCTTTAATTCAGTGTATGATCTTAGTTACGTGATCGCAAAGTTGCACTAGTGTGCAAGGAATAAGACGATACAAAATTCACTCGGCTCGATGACCGGGCAGGTGAAGAAAAGAAATTTTGTTCAACACCGACGCCAAGTGATTACGAGCCAACGACAAGACCACGACCTGCATACTAAAAATAGGTGCTATAATGTCTTGTGTATTAGAGAAACATTTGTTTCCCTATTTGAAGTCATTATAATGCCGCAAATATTGCCTTACAGCAAGTAAATACACAGAAATGTTTTGTGTAAAACCTCTGGTGATCTATAACGTATGATTGTTTACTGTATGTGTATTTTTCACAAAACTAAGACTTTCTCTTCAAACGTCCCATTTTTTTCAGGAACTACTGAACTTGAAACAATTAAGCATTAAACATAAATTGGTTACACAATGTTGTAACTTTTAACATAAAATAACGTTCATAAATTAATTATAAAGGAATTTACCGCTAAAATATTTAGCAAATGCTGGTTAAATATTCACCAAAATGTAACAACAATATTCCACAGTTGCAACTTAAGATAATATAATATTTCTGTCTGTATTTAATGAAATTTTAATAAGTTATGCCAAATAGATAACCAGAAAATAGGACATTAACATTCTAATTTTAACACGTAATATAGGGCATTAAGGTCCTCTTAAAGATACTGATCTGTGAAAAAAGGTCAAAAATTGACAAAATTCATAAATGTGCATTTTAGTGTTATTAAACACGGTAAACCTTCTTCTTTAGTTCTATGTGGCTTTTATAGCCGCACGACCTTATAAAGCATGTCACTTAGTAAATTAAATGTGTGCCTGTATGCCTAGATTCCTATAAAATTGTGGTAAAAACAATAAGTTTTGTCTACATTAAAGTGACACCTCGAGAGAGAGGCTGAGGCAGTATTTTTAACATTTAAATGATTTCAGTCTAATTATATACTATATAAATTCAATAACAGCCCGTCTTAAGGCAATATGTCTATGCAACAAGATATAAAAAGTGTATATTTCAGTCATTGTATATGTTTATATTATTTTATACATGTGTAATAATGTTATGTGAATGTATTACGTAATTTAATAATGTAGGAGCTGTGAGAATAATAAGTTAAAAGTTGCTAACAATGAGGTAACAATGAGGTAACCTTGAGGCAATAATGAATTAGAAAGTTTAAATGTTACTGGTAATTCTTAGAAGCAATAATGTAATTTTTGTGACAGTTCATAAAAAAGCTAATCAACAACCATAAAAAGCTTTAGTTAAATGAAGGTATTCTATTGAAGTAGGATTAGCCAATCAAAAACTGAAATATAGCAAAATTTACAAATCTAGAAGTGGTGCAAACAACGTAATAAAATTACTTCTTCAAGGCTCAAGAATCTTCAAATAGGTACTAAATTAGCTGCTGAAAAGCTGCAAAAGACGAAGGATGTCCTGTACATGCAGTGAATTTTTTAAACGGCATAAAGTTAGAAACAGTGTTATTCTAGGATTAACATTTTTAAACCTCTTTTCTCGGGTTTTCATTTATCGGCACATTCTCATTTTCAAATTGTTCCTCACGATGTCCTTTTGAATAAAACCAATGCAATTTTGTATTCCTCTTTTAAATAACAATATAAAAAGTTGATTATATTAATCTTATTAACATGCTTATTTGTTACGCTATTTAACAATAATACTCATGTTGTGTAAATGTTAAGAAAATATTTTAGTATCATATTTAACATTTATTTTCTTCCAAACTAGTAGAATAATTACAAAGTACGATTTATTAAATGACAATAATAGAAGAACTGTCCATATTCATTTATTTATGGTGTACATTTTCCTGGACAGTAGAAAATAAGATTAATGATAAGCTCCTTAAGTGTAATCAGTTAATAGGGACTATCAAAAGGACACTGTGTAAGAGGGTACGTAAAGAAATGATTTTAAAATTTTATAAAATCCTCACGATTCCAGCCCTGATATATGGAGCAGAAGTATACACCCTCACAAGTAAATATAAAAGCAACAGAGATGAAATTACTACGTATAATGGCTGGATACACTCTGCTGGATCATTAGCAGAATGGAACTATAAGGAAACAATTAAGATTTAGGATTATAGTAGAAACGATAGAAAATAATAGAGATAAATGGCACGACTTTTGTAGAATGGACTCGCACCTAGTCCTCTCCAAGTATTAAATTACCATCCAACTGGTAGAAGAAGTGTAGGAAGACCCAAAAAGCGATGGAGAGATCAGCCGTAACATTGTGTAGCCGAAACGGATCTTTAGGTCCAAACCGTGTACTTTATGATGATGATGACTTTATTAATAAAGCTTTAAGGAGCTGAATTATACATTTTTTTCAAGAAATAATTGCATCATATGGAGCACTTTTTCAAAACAGTAGAAACATATACGAATTAATATATCGGAGACTAATTTAAAAATACGAATGAAATTTTCGTGTACATATTTATTTTACGTTAAACCCCGATTTCTGTATAAAAATTTGAAATGAATGAAACGAATTGTGTATTTTAGAAATTGCACAGATGGATGTCCTTAAACTCCTCTGTATTCATTACTGTTTGGGAGTTAACCCCAAGTCGCACAAACAACTTTCTGGGCCGCATGTTGTCCATCCACTTCCGAATGGTTTACGTTTTGCCCGAGGTAAATTGAGAATGGAAGCGGCACTAACTCGGAGCAGACCATTCAGAATTTGCTCAGTCTCTGGCCACAAACCGCAATTTTGCCTGGAGAAGATGACAGTGCAAAGCAAGGAGATTCACTTCAATGGCTGAATTACCGTGTAGGCACGGCCGCAGTATGTAACTGGGAAGCAAACTATAACTCAGTCTGCACTAATTGCTGTGTAGTTGCGGCTGAGAAGTACACGCCGCCCTGGCAAACTTCCATTAAGATGCTCCTTTTACCTCTACATGCTCCTCTCTGCGATTTAAGCGCTCGCATTTATTTTCAGGGCAACTTTATCTCCCTTTAGATAAATGCTTATGACCCAGAAAATTAATTTAATTCAAGTACTTACATAAATCAGTTAAGATGTTTTTTATCTGGAACACCAACAAAGTTGAAAAAAGAACAAAATGGAGAACTTAACTGGCTCTTAAACGCATATAAGAATATGTAAAGTAGCTGACATATATTTAGATACATAAAGCTATTTATCTTGTTCAAGTTAAGCAGGTGCATTTTTATTGAATATTTGAGGAACTGTAGAATGCGTACTTTATTTTCTAACACCCCTTGCTGCAATTTGGTGGAAACTTTTAAAACATTCCAAAATTAGCTCTTATGTCAAAAACATTTTATATCTTTAGCTTCAATTACATACTATAGCTTATTCTTTCAACAAAACCTTGAATACGTGACTACTTAAATGTTCAATAACACACGGGCTAATGGCCTGTATTCACATTCAAAACTTTTTACCCGACTTTGATTTTTCTTACACTTTTGTGAATTAAAAATATTCTATACGATACATTTTCTAACCAATCTCGTTCATACTTTTAGCAGAAACTCATAAAGAACAGTCATAAAAAACTGGCATTTGATTTTTGTTACAGTTTTAAATTGCTAAAGATATGACATAATTAATTTGGCCACTGAGGATAAATTGCTTCAAAAATATACTTTAAGGTTCAAACATTTTTTCTGAAATACCTGTAACAGTGAAAAAATGTACATATGCTACTTTTACAAATTCGTTATTAAATAATATGGTAGCAGTTTTTAAAAAATTATATTTCTGCATTGTATGGCGCACTTGATTAAATATTATAATTAAAATTAAATATTCTCTCAAAAATATTTTAAAATTTGCATGAAATTTAACAAACTTATAATTGTGCTAGACCAGTTAGTACCAAAATTCTGAAAAAACGGAAAGTTTTAAAAATTTCACCTATGGGTACCTTAAGCAGAGTCAGAAGAAACTCCAAAATAAGGAAGTTCATTTAAAAGTAGATTAGAAGCCCCAATGTTAAATCCATTAAGTGCATCACTCATTATCCCAGAAACTATTTAATATATCAAACTGAAACTTTTACAGGGTATACATCCACGACTTTTAAGTTCCCTGATCTACTTTTATCTATTATTATTATTATTATTATTATTATTATTATTATTACTATTATTGTTGTTGTTTTCAGAAAGGGCGGGTTTTCTCCGGGTTATCGGTTTCTCCCGCCATTCATTGCACCAATTGCGCCATCATCACCTTTCCTTTCATCCATTTCGCCCTCATTTCATATCATCTTCTTCCTCACTCTCATACCTGGCTACGGGTCGATCTCCCGTTCCAGGTTTTCATTCTGCTCCCCGATAGGCCTCTGACCCTAGGCGCAGCTGTAAGTTCTAGAGGGCGTAAGCTCTACACAGGAGGGTAAGCTGACTAAGTAAGTACTTTCAGAAAACAGAAAAAATAAGCCCTATTGTGCAGAGCATATTCGGGTTGTAGTTTGACAATTGCACGCTATTAACAAACGGAATGAACATTATGATGAAGGCTTATTAAAGATGCGACGAATGCATGTTAGAAAGTGAGAATACAATATTGTTTTTTAAATAAAAGGAGGTTTGCCAGTTCATTGCCACAAAAGTTAGGTGATCTCCTAGGGTCTTTGATATTCAAAATTCAAAAATCAAGTGTTTTAGAGATTGAGGGGATCCACAGAAGCATAAATAATCATTTGGGACACTGATCTTAAATCGCTCGAAATATGACTTAAATTTTCCATGGCCAGATACGAACTGAGTAAACACAAAGTTCGGCACAAGTATTTTGCTCTGGAGTCGATGCTGGACCTCAGGAAAACAATGATTGTTAAGCAAGACGTAACCTTTTTTTTCTTAATTATACCGCATGTGATTAAAGTTGATCACTAATTATGTTTTTAAAAAGTAACCAATCATATTCTTATCATCAAAGTAGATCTACAACAGTAATTTAAGTCTTGTTATATCCTAAAACTTAATTTGTCTAAGTTCAATAGTTTCTCAGAAAATGAGTTATTTGTAATAGAAAATGTCATTTACAGAAAAAAATATTCCACGCTGAAATGGAGTAAACAAGCTGCAAAGAAATTACATGGCTGGAGTACGAAGACATTGATATACTCAACAGTAGTACCAGTTTGAAGAGCAAAAATTTACGTAAATGATGGGCTAACATCTATACTCCAAAACGTATAAATGTGATTTTTTTGTGATGTGCTACAGGATTCGGAACACATAATGGCAAACGTATAAATAAGAATATATTTAAAATTTAAGTATTTTTGCTAGAGTGATATAATAAATATTAACTTAAAGAGGAAATACCATTTATTAAGACTACAATTTCTGACATTTAGTCTCCCCTTAAAATAAATATTTGTTGCGGTATAGTCACATAATTTCTCCCTCCAACACAAATTTTCCATTACACCTTATGCATTATAACATTCACTAACACGTAATTCTTCTACCCACGTTACGTTATTCCTGATACGATTTTGTGTAGAAATGATTTCAAATTAAGCCATACGTACTTGGTTCTATACAACAATCGAAAGAAACGTTCAAATGTTTATTTGAAATACGGAGGAATAAATTCAGAAGTCAAAGTAACGACCGTTTGATAAGGGAAAGAAAAAGAGGTTGAAGTTACATGACTTTCTCTACAAACTTTCCTTTATTTTGATGCCTCTTTTACAAACTATGCTTACAAAAGGTCTTTATCACTTCATACTAATCGAGGTAAATGTTTGCAGAAATGATTTTATTACACACCGTTGTAGGTACAAGGAAAATAGGCAGAGGAGTGGCAGAGGTAGGCTAATAACTGCTAAACCAGTTATTAGCAAGTTATTTAAGAAGATGGTACTAGTCGGCCACGATATGAGTGTGTTTGGTGGGAAGAGGAACCAAACCGTTACGAAGTGGGCGGGGCGGGGGCGGGACATACGAAGGAAATACAGGTAAAGAAAACATCAGCAGTTCGAGTTGCATTTACTAGCAAGGCTGAGGTCTGCAAAAGTAATAGGATTATCTTAATGTGCAACTGTACATTCGCCTTGCTCCTCACTCCGCTCTGATCCCTAGATCTAAGTGACGTTAGCCATGTCAACAAAAACAGTGCGCACTTATGTCATGGCTGACTAGTACAAGAAGGCGACTAGGCCATTTTCCCGGCTTTGCAAATACTGAAAACAGGGGGAAAAAGTTCCAGGAAATTTAGGTCAGCTGTTGGCAAGGTAATTACTGTACGTTTCGATTCACTTTCGCATCTCCGTAGCAGATGACTGAATGACAATCGCACCAACAGCAACTTTATTCTGGCTTTACACAGACATTTAAGATTCTAGAAAGTTCAATGCAGTCAATCTGTACAATATTTACAAAACTGTATGGTAGTTGCCGCGCTTCTTCAGTTGCCCTCTCCCAATTAAACTTTGTAGCGATTGGTGACACTCTTGGATCTGATAATGTGCTGAAAATACTCGCATGTTACAAAACATGGAGGCTTTTTTTAGAACTTTTTTGGTTGTTACCCCGTGGGTATATCGCAGGATATTTACAACAATTAATTATTTGCACTTTAACAGAGTATAAATGCAAGGTTATTTACATGGCTGAGCCAGTATATATATATATATATATATATATATATATATATATATATACGTAGTAATTTCTCTACCACGCACATATTAGGTAGAGAAGCTATTCCATTCCACCCAAAAATTAGATACCGAGATTCCACCGGAAATACCTGTTGTGAGGTCCCTTGAATCCAAAAATCATCCGTGTGTGTATGTATATCTGTGAACAGTACTCAAAAACAAAAATTTGGATAAATACCAAACTTGGTATTTAAGTTCAGTACCTTCCAAAGAAACGACACAAAGATTTTCAAGAAAATCTCGCCACCTCAAACTGTCCTTTATATGGAACGTTTTTCGAAACTTTTGGTTTTTTAAAAAATGGAGCTAACAATTTTGATTAAAATACCACATATTAAAGATATTTACATGAGAAATAAAATGTATATCTCGAATTTTCTGGGAACGGCCTGTGAATTCCTTTTCCTATGTAACTGGTACACGGAAAGTGTTAGACGAAAGCAAGCCATTCAAAAAATGAGAAACACAATTACAAAAAACACAATTTACTTCAAATAAGTATTTTTGTGGCATCAGCGATTTTCCGAAATATCTGTTATTAATGCGTCGATGGTTCAATATCGAGCCATTGTTTTAAAGTCCTGTCAGCATTCAGTTGTTTCTTGCAATTGCATGGATACATATGGAATTTTAAAGCTAGCGTATGCCATCCACTTCTTAAACATTTGTCTATCGCTTGCTCCCTTTATATCTTTAATGAAATGTGTAATGTAGATATTTCTGTGAAGGTTTATTTGGATTACAATGAAGTATATATATATATATATATATATATATATATAAGGTTTAGAATAGTTTGCATACACACTAATAAACGACAGAGTGTAGAGAAAGTCATGGGAGTCTTTCCGATTTTGTATAAAGTTGCCAGTGAATTGTTAGGAACTGGGTAAGAACAAAAGTAGGTGTAATATTGGATGGATTTCTAAAATGGAACGTTTGGTATGTGGAGTTTTATATGGGCGGCTTTAGGAGAGGGAAGATATAACCGATTCATTGTGCTTGTAGTAATCTTTGGGTTTCTAGTTACTCAGGAATAGTCGGATTCGGTCATACTCTACGGTGTTTTGCTTCTATTTTTACTAGAAAGTCGGCTTGCTCGTTTCCGAAATGTCCAGTGTGTCCTCGGATCCAGTGAAAAGTTTCTGTTGTGACAAGGAGTTGAGAGATTTTCAGATGTTGATTACTTCAGCGTTGGTCGACTGACCAGAGGAAATGGCTTTCAGGGCGACCTGGGAAGCTGCGTTGAACTTCTAATAAAGATTAAGTCATTTATTTTGTTGCATTTTTATTCCTTTAACTTCTGTTTGGAAGACCGTGCATAATTGGTGCAGTTTCATCGAGGTGGAATAGATTTCCACAGTACCACATTTATTTGATTTCATGGTGTTCGTCGTTTTTCGGTATTTCTACTTTTTGTAGCTCTGTAATCACAGCTGGGGTGCTTAGTTCGCCCTTTAGTGTGATGGTGCCATCTATTAATTTAACTTCTAATTCTAGAGGGAGGGCGTTAGCAACGACTGTTAGCGCTTAACTGGAGACTATTCGGTATGATTTTGTCACCATTGGAAATGCTCTGAAAATCTTACAACTTACAGGAAAATTAGCTGTCACCTTAATAAAACACTTGTAAATTGCATTAAGTCTTATTAGATGCATTTCTGAAAGTACGAAACGGCGCATTCCGTTTTTAACATTATTTTACAAAAACAACGTGTGTCTGGCTTTTTCTACATTCGAATAAAATGCTTCTCTAACACCCTATGGGGAAGGGAAGGAAAAGCCCAAAGATCCCCTGAACGTGTAACGAAGTTTTATGGTCCGAACAGAAAACTGTAAAAAAAACTTCTTCCTAAGGTCAACATTAAAGCCAGTAGAAAAAGTTTCCAAGAACATGGACCAAATAATGAAATATGTTGAAATAAAAGCACACTAGAGTCAACAAGTAGCATTGCAGTTTCTCTCCATTGCAGCAAAACCATAGCTTACAAATACCAGATTGTGACTAAGATGCTGGAAAAGTTATTGAACAACGCTATGTTATTTCTATCCGATAATCGCCTTAATAGTGTATCACACAACAAGACTATTACCATTACAGTCAAGTTGCATACGACTGTTCTCGGTCGACCACAATATAATTTCAAAACGTTGAGTTTTTACCAAAATATCTTAGCTCGTTAACTGTGTGTAACTAAATGCTGATCGGTAAGGCAGTATTTTTAACACTTAAATGATATCAGTCTAATTATATAATATTAAAGCAATATGTGCATAATATAATACACAAAGTGTATGTAACAGTCATTGTATTATGTTTATATCATTATGTACATGTATAATAATGTTATATGAATGTATTACGTAGTTTAACAATGTAGGAGCTGTGAGAATAGAAGCAAGCTGCTTTCCGTAGCAAACAGAATTACAAAGTAAAAGCCGAAAGTTGCTAACAATGAGGTAACCTTGAGACAATAATAAATTAGAAATTTTAAAAAAGGCTACTAATAATTCTTGGAAGAATAATAATGTAATATTTAAAACAGTTTATAAATAGCCAATCAAAAACTAGAAAAAGCTGAAGTTAAATAAAAGTATTCTATTGGAGTAGGCTTAGCCAATCAGAGACTTGAAATAGAGGAAATGTGCAAATTCAAGCGGGAGACGTTACAAGGTTGCGTACCCGAGCAGTTCGGTACAGGTTCAGTGTGAGACAAAAAACGTCATTGCGGTGAGAATAACATAAAGTGTTAAAAAGTACAATTAACAATAATCTCACAGCTCTACAGTAGAATACATCAGTGAAGTGTTATTTAATCGTGTGAAGAATTAATAAACAAAGTACAATACAATTATAATTTGTGTAAGCCTTGTTCTTTAGCCGTACCAGCCCTGCTAAGAGGTGCTTTACAAATTACTAATGACGCAGCCGAGGTATACATATATAATATTTAAATAAACATTAAAATACAAAGTAGATTTTTAAACATGGGCGAAGGCCACCGGAAACTTTGTAACGTACATGGGGCTGCAACGACTGCAAGTTTGGCTCCCATACGTGGGAAAGCAACTATATCACCGGATGGCCACACTGATAGCAGGACCTTGAGCGTGTTTGGGAGTAGTGCAACAGATGGCAGACTGTTGAGTCCACGATTGGTCCACACCATATTTATCGGTATTTTTAGGTAATGTGAAAGCAATGCATATTGAAGTAAAGGAAATGAACTCAATGTATTAGAATATTAGAATTGCAATGAACAGAAGATCGAGTAAGATAGAGCATAATGAGTTGCTGAAGCATTATGGATGCCAAACAGTTCAATTACGTCAGCGAATTATATTCTGGCCAACCAAAAAAAAACAAATAATGTGATATAAGAAACCTAAGGACAATCATAGGGATACCGAGTACGGAAGTAATTAGAACGTGGGTTCCCAATTTACCCTATTTTAGGAAATTCTATTATTCATTGAATACATATTTAGTTGCCGTCTTATTTTGTGAATACACTGTTCTCTATCAAAAAACTCTTTCACTGATCCGCGAAGTTCATTTCAGATGATTGTATTTTCTTTTTGTAACCTGTTTTACTCCAATTTACCTATCTTAAAAAAATTCTATCATTCAATGAAAATACTAAATTGCTGCATTATTTTGAGAACACATTTTTATCTTTCAAGAAACTCCTTCACTGATCTACGAACTTCTTTTCGGATGACTGTGTTTTCTTTTCGTAACTTGTTTTACTCCAATTTACCTAGTTTAAAAAATTCTATCATTTAATGAAAACATATTTAATTCCTGTCTAGTTCTAGTTCTAGTTTGAAAAGGGGTGGGTTTTATGCCCAAGCACTGCGACCTTAAGATCTATTGCGCATCCCCCCTTTCATCAGTTAAGTAATCTGTTGCTCGATATGAACTTAACCAGACTGCTAACTGAGGCTTTCGATAGTTCATCTATCTTTGGAAAGTGACTGCCAAAAGTACTTGCTCTTTGACTCGCAAGAGCAGGGCAATCACATAGTAGATGAGTAACAGTCTTATCTCCTTCTAGACATCTACTACAGATAGGGTTGTTAAACAATCCCATTTAATTGCTGTCTTATTTTGTGAATAAATTTTTAACTTTCAAGAAACCCTTTCACTGATCTGACGAACTTCATTTCGGATGATTACATCTTGTTTTTTGTAACTTCTTTTACTCGCTCACATCTCGTTTCCGTATTTAAAAGTACCCGCGGTCATTGTCCTATAAAATTTAAATCGAGTCTCTTCTCGTAATCAATCTTTCAGTTTCGTCGAATTATTACACACACACACACACACATATACATATATATACTGTCGTTTGTGAAAATTGAACACCAGGAAAGAATTTCCCGAATAACTCCAAACTTAGTGGCAGTGTAGAAGAGTGTGCAAACAATAAGTGATTAGGTTTGCAGAGAGATGGGGTACACGTAGGCCGAGCGAGCCCTCTCGTGTAGGTCCGACAAGGTCAGTGTTGTGCCCAGTGCACCAGTGCAGAGCTGTCAAACAAGGTGGAAATAAATAAGTGAGTGCGAATATGGCTCGTCGACGTCAAAGGAAGCCATATCGGCATGTGAGTGAGTTTGAACGTGATAGAATGATCGGTCTCCGGGAAGCGGGTTTGTCATATCGTGACATTTCGGCTCGTGCAGGGCATGCTGCTACCACAGTGATGCGTGTGTGGAAGCAGTGGATAGATGAAGGTCGTACGCAGCGAAGAGCGGGTGGTGGACCACGGAGCATGACCACAGCATGGGATGATCGTCATCTTGTCCGCATGGCCATAACGGATCGTAGAGCTTCATCCACGTGTTGGCTCGACGCTGGAGCACTGCAACAGGTCTGACTTGTCTTCATGAACGGTTCGTCACCGTCTGCTGCAGGTTGGACTGCATGCCATTACGTAGGCTTCCATTGTCCAGAAACCACAAGCTCCTCCGACTGCAATGGACACGTGAACACCGTCACTAGGGTGCTGAGTGGCAAAATCTAGTCTTTTCGGACGAGTTTCGCTTCAGCGTGTCCTACAGTGATAGCCGCATACGCGTCCAGCGATACCGTCGTGAGCGCAACCTGGTGGGCTGAATTGTTGAGCGGCATAGCGGACAAAACCAGGTGTGATGGTTTGAGGCGCCATTCATTACAAAAACCAATCTCGCCTCCTACGAATTGAGGGCACTTTGAACAGTAACCGGTACATAACGGTGGTTGCAGAGCCTGAGGTACTCCCCCTGCTTCAGGCATCTCCATAGGCCACATTTCAACAGGACAATGCCCGGTCGCATATTGCGAGGAATGTACAAGCCTTCTTCGAAGAGCGACGGGTACCATTGCTTCCTTGGCCTGCACGTTTGCCTGACATGTCGCCCATCGAACATGTCTGGGATATGGTTGGTGGGCACCTAGTGCATCACGGTCCTCCAGTAACCAGTGTCAGTATTTGTGGGCTCAAATATAAACTGCGTGGACGGAAATCCCTCAGGAAACTATTCAGTACCTTTTTGATTTAATGCCACGGCTTATAGCAGCTCTAATTGCAGCGCATGGAGGCCACAACAAATACTGCATATTAGGGCTCAAAGGTCATGTATAGGTTTGAAAAACTTATTATTTATTACTTGTCATGTACCTAACCTGTGGTATTAAATTCATTGAATTCATGTGTTTCCTTCTTGGTAATGCAATTTTCACAAACGGCAGTATATATTTGGAACTAACCAATCCGGAGTATAAAATAAGAAGAAATAAGAAAACTCTATATACAAATCTTATGTGTTAAATTCATATGAATTTTTCTATTCAACATCGTTTCTTTTTGTATAGCTTCTATATACTATTTTCGTAAAGGCAAGCTTTTCTATCTAATTCAAATTAATCGAGATAATTGTTTGCAGAAATAATTTCATTGCGCGTTTGTTGCAGATACACAAAGAGAGTTGAGGAGGCTGAAGCATTGTTAAACCTTTAAAAATCGGGTCGCTATATGCAGGCGTTGAAATTACACACTTTTTCCATGAAATCCCAAGAGGAAACTGAATAATGAGAGCACTTCAAAAATGTACAAAGTATAGAAAAGTTCAAACCATGAGGCAGTACTTTTAACACTTCAATGATATCAGTCTAATTATATAATATGTAAATTCAATAACAGCCCGCCTTAAAGCAGTATGTGTATAATACAATATATAAAGTGTATGTAACAATCATTTTATTATGTTTATATTATTGTGTACATGTATAATAATGTTATGTGAATTTATTATGTAATTTAACCATATAGGAGCTGTGAGAATAGAAGCCAAAAGCTGCTAACAATGAGGTAACCTTGAGACAACAATAAATTAGAAAGTTTAATTATGCTACTAATAACTTTTGTAACAACAATAATGTAATACTTAAAACAGTTTATAAATAGCAAATCAAAAACTAGAAAAGTTTAAGTTAAATAAAAGTATTCTATTGGAGTAGAATTAGCCAATCAAAGACTTGAAATATAGTAAAAGTAGAAATTTAGGCGGTAGAAGCCAGACGCTATAAGATAACGTACCCAACCGGACGCTACTAGGCAGCGTTCCCGAACAGTTCGATACGTATTCTCTGTGAGACAAAAAATGCATTACAGCATGAATAATATAAAGTTTACGTGTTAAAAAGTACAAGTAACAATAATCTCACAGCTCTACAGTAGGATACGCCAGTAAAGTGTTATTTTATCGTGTGAAGGAATAATAAAAGGAGTGAAGTAAAAAATCATCATTTCTGTAAGGCTTCATTCTTTAGCCGCACCAACCCCTGCTAAGAGATGCCTGTTTATGCAAATTACTACTGACGCAGCCAAGGCAAACATACATATGTAATATTTAAATAAACATTAAAATACAAAGTTGATTTTTTTAAAAGTGGGGCTAAGATCACCGGAAAGTGAACGTGGAGCGAAGGCCACCGAAAAGCTTCTATAGTACGTGGGACTGCAACTACCTCAAGTTTGGTGTCCAAAACGTGGTGCTAATAACGTAAAGATATAAACTACTTCAACTAATAGCAAAGAATATCTCGAAAATGGTTGTTGCCACAATGAAATATATTTGAAATAAACTGTGTATTTATTTGATTTTCAGTTGTTTTATTTGTATGGTTTACAGACAAATATACCAAGTGGCCCATACAAGCCGTCATTAGTTGAACATAGCTTATACCGGATAACGCGGTCGCCAAAAGTTTTGCCTAAGCAGAACTGCAAAGGGGACTCCATATTGACAGAGAAGAGACCGTTAATTGAAAGACCAATGTTTGAAAACGAACACTTTAACTGGTATTACTGGTCCCATTCGGTAGCAAAATGGTTTGTTATATAATGTATTCCGGATTCGATTCCCTGCTGGGCCCCAGAAAGTTGCCTTTAAACAAAAACATTTCACGGTATACCCAGAATGTCTGATATTAGAATATGAGTGTGTGTGTGTGTGTGTGTGTGTGTGTGTGTGTGTGTGTGTGTGTGTGTGTGTGTGTGTGTGTGTCTGTCTGAAGGAAGGTGTTACCGGTTATTTACTAACGAATTTGCCCATTATCAAGGATTCAGGTACTTGCCGTTTGACGCAAACCTGAGCACATGTGTTAAGTCAATTAGTTCCATGACAGTTAATCTACAAGCAGCACAACTGTCACCAAGGGTGCCGCAAAGTAAACAATGTTAATCAGAATTATATTTTTACCTTCTCAACTACGTATAGTAAGTAGAGGAAGAATTGTATTCCACCCAAAAATTCCATACCGATATTTCACAGGAAATACATGTTTTGAGGTGCACTGAATGCATATAAAACATTTTTGGAAACATGTCCGTGTAAGTGTCTGTCTGTGAACAGCATAACTCAGAAACGAACAGTCGGATAAATACCACACTTGGTATTTAGGTTCAGTATCTTCCAGAGATGCGACACGAAGGTTTTAAATAAAATCCCCCACCCCAGCTTACCCTTTACATAGAACATTTTTCGAAAATTTTAATTTTCTCAAAAATGGCTCTAACAATTTTGATTAAAATATCATATATTTAAGATACTTTCATGACAAATAAAATTATATATTGTATTTTCTGGGAATGTCTCCAAAAGTATTCTTCATTGTAAACGACTTTTGCATAACTGGTAAACCATAAGAGATAGACAAAATTTTACTACACAAAAAATTAGATCGCGTTAAAATACACAATTTATGTCAGATATATATATTTTTTTTTTTTTTTGAGTGAAGCATTTTCGAGATATTGCTTGTTATTTCCTTAAATGTTCCAATGCTTATGCTTTTTCTCAAATGGGAATTCGTTATTCATTTTTTGTCCTGGTAATGCAAACAGAATGTAATACTCCACATACCAACCAGCTCTTAAAATATTTGACTATCGCTTAAAGGCTACCAATTCCCCTTGCATCTACAAGAAAACTAGCAATAAGATTAACATCTCGATATCTCGATTAACATGAAGCATATAGAGAATAAGCGTTTGTAAAAATAGTTTGTATAAGAGTAGAGAAAGTCATGTGAGTGTAACACATCACAATTTTTTATTATTATATTTATGTACCCTTAAAGGTGCGTTAGAATAGAATTATTTTCTATGAGTGCATTATTCATAATAAGCATGTGCAAAAACATGCCCGCCTAGACGGACGAATTGTTGTAAGGGCCTCTCTTGCCCACGTTCTACCTGGAAAGATTCATCATTTCTTATATTATTTCTATATACGTCAAAAAATTGTACAGAAGACATGCTGCGTCTGAAAATATTCAGAACACAAGCTTCGAGCCTCAGCTGCATTTTGGTGCGTCTTCGCACATTTCGTAACCATATCTGTATTTTCGTTATTGGTGAACGTTACCTTTTTGCTGAATGACCTAGCTCGAACTGCATGCAGGCGATCAAGAGACGCTTATCGGCACGAAATTACCACGTCAACAAATGCAGACAGCTGCACTACCTCAGTGACCTTTCGCTTTGTATTACGCTGCCCCTTTGAACAGCAGTGATGCGGCAACTTCTTTTGCACCTTTGTAGGCGGGAAACATAAAACTGCAAAGGACCGTTTGTTTGGGACCTGGCCACCTGGTATAGGCAGACATGCTTGCGCAAGGATACTTTTCTAACAATGCCTTTTAATTTCTCGGCCATCTACCTATAGTACATCAGAAAATTTTTTTGAGTTTTACATATGGACGCTCTTCAACAACTGTGGTTCTTAGACTGCCATTCTATACTGGGCGTGAAAGACCGGAAATTTTGTCGTCAGAGCCCTCTTTATCAGGCTTCGGGCTCTTTTATGTGCCGGGGCCACCAACTTTACTTCCCTGCTAAGGATTTTTACATCCGAAAAAAATCCATCGTCGGGTTTGAACCCGCGGCTTCGGAAACCACAGGCTATCATTTTACCCTTAGACCACGAGAGACGACAGAAGAAGTAAGCAGGTCAGAGGAAGTAATGTATTCCACCCAAAAAATTGATGTCGAGATTTCACAGTAAATACAGGTTTTGAGGCCACCTGACCCAAAAAAGTGTATGTGTGTGTGTTTAACTCCATAACGAAATGTTCGATAAATGCCAAACGTTTTGCTTAAGTTCAAAATCTACCAAGATGTGACAAAGATTTTAAGGAAAATCCCCCCAAAACCAAACTACCCCTTATATGAATATATGCTCTCATTTTTATTTTCTCAAAAGCTGCTCTAACAGTTTTGATTAAACTAGCACATATTTAAGATGCTTATATGATAAATGAAATGCATACCTTGAATTTTCTGGGAATTGCCTGTGAAGTCCTCTTCATCTGAAATTCATTTTTTTATAATTCAGTATAATTGGTAAATCATAAGAGAAAGACAAAAAGTTACACCTAAATGTAGATCTGTTTAATACACACAATTTATTTCCAATAAGTTATTTTTTGTCATTAGACTTTTCCGAGATTTCCGTTATTAATTAGAATTAATCAATACTTTTGTCATTTTTGTGCTGTCGCTATTCACTTGTTTTTCGCAATGTCTTGAAGAGTATGGCATTTCAACATCAACATATAGCGATCCGATTTTTAACACCTAACTATTTATGCACTCTCCTCAACCCTCCTTGTGCCTACAACGAAAAGTGTAATGAAACTATTTCTGTAAAGATTTATCTCGGTCAGCATGAAGTAGATAAAAAATAAAATTTTCCTATGAACTGTAGAAGCCATATAAAAATAAGCGATAGTGGGTAGAGAAAATCATGTGAATGTAACACATCAGATATATATTATTCAGGGGACTCCTTTCAGTAAATTCTCAATATGGATGTTTTTGGGTGGAATGAAATACTTCCTGCCCCTAGATGCTAGAGAAAATAAGTTTCCTTAGTTATATCTATCCACTCTAAAAGCTTCTTAACGTTTTCACTATATCCACTTCTTCCAAAATGTTGGTGTTCTGGCCATATCTGAAATTAAATCAAAATAAAGGCAAGTGCCTCTGGTTTGCCACATTAGAAAATGTTTTGAAAAGTGAAATATGAAGGTACAAGCAAGAGGTGCCTCAGATTTATTTTTGCTACGCTACAGCCTCGTGTTGTGCGAATGTGGAAAGCAAGGAGGCGTGACGATATAACGGCGGCTAAAAGATGTTACCCTGGAGTGTCACATCTCCTGCCACGTCACATTACCTGCATGCTGCCACCGTGGAGGAGATATGCTCTAAGCCCAGAGTCGTTATGCTGCCATACAAATGTCACTTTTATCAAGACTTTTGCTCTCCCACTTACAGCTACGCAATCTTGACTCTGCCTGGGAAAAATGTTGTTTTACAGTTTCGCTGCAGGCACTTCTTATCGGTATGCGCTGCTGAACGTGGAGGCAAATATAAGGGAAAAACAAAGCGGTTTCTGTTGCAGTAGTATGTATTTTGTTTAAGCCTACCTGGTTAAAACATTCTGCAAGTGTACCATCAAGGACATAAGAATCCTATACATGTCTCCGCATTATACCTTTTAACTCCTATGTGGATTAAAATAGATATCTTCTTGATTGCAAAATCGGATGTGATGTAAGAAACCTTTCACTAGAGACATATCTTTATTTTGCTGCTACGTGGATAAGTTGTTTAATAAAACTTACGGATTTATAAATTATTAAATCTTTCCGGGCTGGAAGGAGTGGTCTATGAGTAAAATTATTCACACCTGACATTTCGGTCATCTTTGCACTTGTCATCTTTGCACACTTCGCAAAATATAGCTCGGGCCAAGGTGAGAAATGTTTCAAGGATAACAGCGATGATACTAGCACCACTATAGACATACCGATCTTGTGCCACTTCTTACTTTTGCCTGAGCTACAAATTGGCAAGTGTTTGCCATGAGGTTGGCAGTCATCGTTAAGTAAATTAGGATCTAATACTTTGAAGATGGTAACCAAAAGATCCACCGAAACATCAGGTGTGAATCATTATTTTACACATAGTGCATCACGACCTTCCAGCCCGAAAGCTTTTACTATTTATCAAAACCCCGGCCGTGAAAGGCTTCGCATGTATTTAAACTTAGGAATATTAGCGTGATTGAGATGAGCATTCCACTTCAATGCAACCTCGACTAAGAGTCTACAAGCCAAGCTTATACTACAGTGGCATGCAATATCACAAGAACCCGGTAGTGAATTCTTTCCATGACTGAAAAATCAACACTGAAAAGTTTATCATGGCTTTATTGCATGCCAGTCAAGTGCAGTCAGTGATCGCCATACCATTAGTGACCACAATGCAATCAACAAACGCGTACGCCAGCCACCGTTAATTTTACCTGGACCCACCTCATGATTCGTGGCACCGTAGAAGGAATTCGAATTTAGCTCACTTCGGACAGTATAATCTACCCAGGTATGTTTAACGCCTTAGCAAACTTAGCTATAAATCAGATAGTAATAATCTTTAAGGGTATAAGCATTTACATGTTATGATGTCATGTTTAAACATGATGTAAATGTTCACCTAGAGTTACATTTCAGATGCGTTTGCCATATTTGGTATCTCTTGTTCTGGTAATTATTTAGTAATCATTTTTGGAAACAACCCTAAAATATGATTATTTTCAGCAGATATAACCTTCTATTAAAATTCTAACGATTTCAAACAACTTTTATACAGAAATATTCACTTAAGATTTGTTAAAATTATTTACCTAACACATTCAGTAGTTCTCTCGTAATTTAAACAATACTAGCATAACCTATATACTGTTTTAAACTATACATTACAAAGATAAATGTGTAGTTTGTACTATACCAGCCTAACTACTTGAGCAGGTCACGTTACGTCGCGTGATAGAGTACTTTTAAACCTACGAGATTCCCTCAGTTTTTTAAGTTTATTGTTATAATTTATATTGCTTTAATTTTGAAGACAGCTTAAGAAATTCTCATGCAAACCTGATGTTTCCGGACGCATCCTATGGACCTGGAATGTTTTAAATTTTCTAAATTGATGGTCATAAACTTAAAACAAAAAACGTGGCAATGCCCTTCACTTCAGCTGCAAATAATTAAAAACACATTCAACCCATTTAACGTAAGTACATTGTGGAATCATATCTCTACTTTCCGCATGATTAGCGAGAGTACAAAGCATTATTTCACACAACATGTGTTTGAAATAGGAGTCTATTGGTTTCGGACAGTACCCTGTATTCCATAATGATGAAATTCCGCTTCTAATGGCATTCAAAATTAAATAGCAATAAAAAAACATCATATTTATTTCCTCCCGCTGACTTAATACAGTTATCTTTACATTTCATTGCAGTACTTTATTCAGCTTGCAAAACATCAAAGCCTGGGAGCTCAGATTTCTTAACTACCATTAATTTTGTGCCGATTTCAACTATGTTTGATATATATCCATAAATATTGTTCGAAAACTTTTGCATTAAACTTCAACTTCATACGTGCAGTGGTTCATCTAAAAAATAAAAATATGCTGGAAACTCTCCATATAAACTATCTTTAATTTTGAACCGATTTGAACCAAATATGAAGCGTGTTCAGAAAATCTTAGTGCATACTTGTGGCATTTGGTGAATCGTTTGATACATATACATGGACGAAATGACGCTAATATGTTCTGTGTAGTAGGGTAGACACCTAAAGATTTACTTTAGGGGAAATGTTATGAGAAGGTTAAGAGGATCACTAGTTGCTTAACATAGAATTTCAAAGTCCCTATTTCTCTGACCAATGTAAGTAGAAGGGCATCGTTAGCTAGTATCCTGACGTGGAAACCGTCAAGAAAATATCTTCTTATGAATTTCACTGCCAAAATACGAGGTGCTACCTAAAAGTTTCCGAAATTCGTATGAGTGTGCGATCGAGCTGTAGTGAAAGAAAATGCCGTTATGCGACATTTCATACATCTCTTGTGAATCAGTGTACTAGTTGGCCAGATATGAGTGCTTGCGATGGGAAGAGGAACTAAACAAGTTGGCGAGGCATCGGGAGGACAGTCAGGTAAAGATAACATCTACAGTTCCGAATTGCATTTACTAACGAGGCTGAGGCCTACAAATGAGCACTGTTTTCATTGTGAAATTGTACATTCCCCTTTCGCCTTGCCCCTGACTCCCCGTTGATCCTTAGCCTAGAATGCATTCGCTTTGCCACAAAAACAGTTTCGCTCTCCTCCAAGCGCACTCATATCGTGGTCGACTAATACCAAGCGGCTCCGATCTGAGTGGATGCACTTAGTGTTTGTAAGCCTTTTTCATTGTTGCACGTTGCTTGCGAGTTCTCAATATCAGATTTGAGGGAGCAGAGCGTCTTTATGCATTTTTCTCCGAATAACTCCAAAAGAATCGCATGAAATGTTACTGAAAGCATTTGGTGCTCTAGACCAAACCCAAACCTAAAGGTGTTCAAGCAATTTAAAACTGGCCGAACATTGTTGATGACTATGATCGTTCTGGGGGACCATCAACTGACGTTATACTCGAAAATGTCGCTACTGTTCGGGTTGTGAAGGAATTATCTACAAGAAGTTTGTTCCTGCTGGTATAACAATGAATGCGATGTTCTATCATGAGACGATTGAGAGAGAACGTGAGAAAACATCTGGAAATGTAGCGCATGAGCAATTGGTTTCTTCACGACGACAGTGCTAAGCCGCACAAACCTTTCACTATGCAAGAACTCGTGGAGAAAAAACAAAAGATAGCTGCTCCTTATCCTACATATTCGCCAAATGTAGCCCCGTTGTCGTTTGTTTTCTTCTTCAAGATGAAAATCAAATTGAAAGGTCAAAGATTTTAGACTTTTGAGTAAATTCGAGGAAAATCGTTGAAGGCCTGAACAAACTTTCAATACTTTGAAAAAGCGCTGGAATCGGTATGTACATTTACAAGGGAACTATTTGGAAGGTAATGATGGTGCATAAGGTCCAGATATGGTGTGAATTCATGTATTGAGGTATTTCGGGAACTTTTTGGTAGCACCTTGTAATACAGCACAATTCATTACTGCGTTCTTCAAGGGACTAAAGGTTAGGAGCTTAATAAACGTCACAGTGCTATACCTGGGAAATACTTTATAGGATGGGGAAATCTAGTTTCAGGCCATTTCACAGGAAATGCAGATATGAGTTCATTCTACCTTACATATAGCGAATCTCTAGTACGTTGCTATTTTGCTAACTATGTACAACGCAGATTTCAAGGTGACGCAGTATTTTATATCACAACACTGTGAATGCCAGAGTGATTGTAGTGTAAATAACCATTATTGTATGACAATGATTTGAGATGTTTTTTAATTATAAACATTGTTAGGAAATAAGTTTACACGGCCTCACTGAAACTGACAATAGGAGCGGGTAACAATGTAACGATGGGATGAGTTGTTTATTAATTAGAAGAGACAAGCAAATGACGTCAGATTAGCGCGCTTTTCTTTAGAAAAGGAGGGAATATCTTCCCTAGAGCATAGTGTTCGTAATTTTGATTGGATAAAAATAGACGCTAATGTTGGCGCGTTTTATTAACCAATAGCAGCTCTGTTTTAATGTTTAGGCATATCAGGGTGAGGGAGTATAAAAAGCTAAAGCCAGAGACGGGTAACGCTCAGTCCAACAGAATCATTCGCGGGTTTCACGTCACACAGTTCTACAGCATAATTCACAAGGCAAACGTCGCACAGTTCAACGGAATCATCCACGGGTTATACGTCGCGCAGTTCTACAGAATCTCTCGCGTCATAAAGTTAGTTAAAAAATGTGAAACACTAGAATTAATAATGTGCGGCAAATAAGTGATTATAGTTACATACGAAAATATAACAGTTTCAGTCAGGCGTGTATCAAGAGTAAATATGTGAAATTAATTAATTGTGACGGAAATAAAAGTGTAAAAACAAATTCTTTTATCAGTGTTATCTTTTAGTAACAACTCCCTGTTTTTTACACACCCTGTTCAAGAGATTTGCTCGGCCGAGTAATAATAGCTAGCCGGAGGACAAAGAACTCAAAATTCAAACTAGTAATACAATAACAGGCGCTCAGCAAATAAGATAACACGAACGATACCGCGAAAAATTGGCTCCCAGAACGTGGGGCGAAATAACCAGGAAGGATATAATAACCAGAACGTGGAGTGAATGGAGCAGTGCAATTAACTACAAGACGCAGATTCCAGAAACAACCACCAGAACGACCGACGACGCGGATGAGAGAAATCGTAACTACGAGAATAGAAAGCAACAGGGGAATTCGACTACAGGACATCAAGACAGCGAGACGACGCATATCCGTCGTAGTACGACACAGAGGCGACATATACATCTAGGAGAGAGGGGCAGGAAGCTGGACATCAAAGCAACATCATCAAATAGCATCATAAAGGTTAGAAAGTTGTACATTTTTTGTGTAACCTAAAAAAACATTGTGAGAAATTAAATGTTGTTGAGAAGTGGTAGGATTAAGAAAACAATATCTACTATTAATACTGAAGAAACAGTTATGGAAGGGGATAATGTAACAATTAGCTGTAATTCAATACAGGTTACAGAAAATAGCTCAAACAATGTAGGATTTGAGGGAGGAAATATTAGTGAAGAAAGTGAGAATAGAATAGCAGGAAATGTTAATTTTGATGGTGGTATGATGATGGAAATATTGAGAAATTTTGGTGAAACATTAAATAAGATTATTACAGATCAACTAAGGGAAGATATTGGTAAGAATATTGAGAAATTAGAGCAAAAATTAAATCAGAATATGGAAAAGAATAATAGGGAATTAAGGAAAGATTTGAGAGTAATGAGAAATTAGAAAAACTAACTCAGAACATGGAAAAGAGTAATGAGAAATTAGAAAAAAATAGATCAAAACAGGGAAGATATGGAAAAGAATAATAGAGAATTAAGGGAAGATATTGGTAAGAGCTTAGAACAAAACAGGAAAGAAATTGAAAAGAAATTTATGGGGCTAGATAGTAGTATGATAAGAATGAGAAATGAAAATCAGGAAATGATAGCAAATGAGATAGGGAAAGTTTCAAAGAAAATGTCAGACTTGAGCAGGGAAATATCTAACCAAAAAAGTGAGGTTGATACTAAGTTGGAACATGTTAGTGTAAAATGTACAGAGTTAGGAAGTCGAATGAGTAGCATTTCAAGTGAGCTAAGAGAGATGAATGCAGATTTAATTCAGGTGCAAGTTAATTTCAGAGGGGAGATATCTGAAATTCAGAAGGAATTGGAAACACAAAAAAATAAGTTGTTTGAAGAAGTTAAAGTTTTGTCTATAAATTTGGATCAAAAACTAACTTCTGAAATTAACAAGTACCAAGCTGTTAAAAATGAAAACTTCAATTCAGTACAGTTTATTACAGACTTGTCAGAGTACTCTCAAATCAAAAAGATACCGGAAGAATTGAAAATGATAGTTGTTAAAAGATGTGCTGTTCAGAAAACTTTAGATTGGTTTCAAAAAGTATCATGGGGCGAAATTTCATATGAATTCTTTAAGAGGCTATTCATGAACAGATTTTGGAAGGTTACGATACAGCTACGAGTAATGCTTACCCATAGACAATTTGATCCAGGAAAGGGAATAGAAATGACCGCTAAAAAAAAGCAAATTCAGCATAAGTAAAGCTGAACTGCAGAACAAAGTATTGGAATGTAAGAGGGTTGACTATGTATATATGTCATAAGAAAGGAGAAATAAATTCAGGACAATAATAAATGCTTAAAGGGGAAAAAGAACATATTCTTATTAAACTGTAACCACAATTTGAAATGAAGCATGTAATAATGAAAACTTAATGTGATATTAAAGTAAAAGTACGTAGATATAATTCCAAGAGTATTGTGAATATAAAGCACAAAACAATAAAAAAGGGATAAACATAATTAAAGCAAAACACTTATATAGCACACAGATAATGTGAAATTATGTCTAGAATTAAGTGATGTATATATATTTGTGTAGAGGATGAATATTTTGGTAAATGTGTTCAATAATTACAAGATGAACTAGGTTAAAAATTTTGAGTGTATAAATTTCTATGTCAATAATCTAAAAAAATATAACCATTTTGTAACAGTGACCTAAATAGTTCAGGGTACAGTATTTGCTATAAAAATTGTAATGTCAGATGTATATAAACACATTAGACCCGAGCCAGTGAATAGTGGCGAGAAAAAGGCAAGATGTATAACATGTGTAAAATGTGTGTGCAGTGTTACGTGCAAGTGATGAATACCGTGTGTTGCAAGATTCAGGAGACTAAAACCCCAATTATAAAATTTCCAAAAAAACGTTGTAAATATTTATAATTATGTTTCTAGTGGGGCATATGACGCAGTATTTTATATCACAACACTGTGAATGCCAGAGTGATTGTAGTGCAAATAATCATTATTGTATGACAATGATTTGAGATGTTTGTTAATTATAAGCATTGTTATGAAATAAGTTTACATGGCCTCACTGAAACTGACAATAGGAGCGGGTAACAATGTAACGATGGGGTGAGTTGTTTATTAATTAGAAGAGACAAGCGAATGACGTCAGATTAGCGCGCTTTTCTTTAGAAATGGAGGGAATATCTTCCCTAGAGCATATGTGTTCGTAATTTTGATTGGATATAAAAATAGACGCTAATGTTGGCGCGTTTTATTAACCAATAGCAGCTCTGTTATAATGTTTCGGCATATCAGGGTGAGGGAGTATAAAAAGCTAAAGCCAGAGACGGGTAACGCTCTGGGTTTTATCCTGTCTCAAAAGTCTTTGAGCGGTTGCTCCTAACCCGCCTTACACCTCTCTTTGAGGAAAGCCAGCTCCTCCTGGACCATCAGTTTGATTTTCGTCATGGGCACTCCACAACCCTGCAGCTACTGCGATTGGCCGAGAAGGCCTCCCTGGGCTTCCAGGAGAACTTCAAGACCATAGCAGTGCTGCTGGACGTAGAGAAGGCCTTTGCCACAACGTGGCATCAAGGCCTTTTGTACAAACTCAAGGAGTCAGACATCCCTCCCGCCTATCTCACACTGATAAGCAGTTTCCTCCGGGATCGCACATTCAGGGTGAGAGTGGAGGGGAAGGTTTCCTCAGTCCGTCCCATAGCCGCTGGAGTCCCGGAAGGCAGTGTACTGTCGCCGCTTCTCTTCGCGGCCTACATGTCGGACGTCCCCACGGAACCCAGGACTGTTACGTGCCAATATGCCGACGATGTCCTCATAATGGCACAAAACAAGAATGCCCGATTCTGTTTCCCTCCACTACAGCGACAGCTCCGAGCCATTGGCAGGTGGAGCGAAAAGTGGAAGATGGCCATCAGCCCGGGGAAGAGCTCTGCGCTTCTCCTGGCGAAGGTCCGTCGGTGGCGGCCCGAGCGGCCTCTGAGGTTGCGGCGGAGGAGAATCCCTTGGGTTACCTCTGCCAAATACCTCAGAGTCACGCTCGACCGCGGCCTCACTTTCGCGCCACATGCCAGGGCAAAGGTCGGCCTCGGCCACTCCGCGCTCGGGCAGCTGTATCCCGTATTCCGCTCCAAATGCCCATACGCCTTAAACTACGCCTATATCAGGCGATTATCCCGCCCCTGATTCTGTACGGCTGCGAGGTCTGGGGATCGGCGGCAGCGACCACCATCCGCAGGCTACAAACCGTCCAGAACAGGGCGCTTCAGATGATCTATGATACCGGGCGTAGATTCCCGTCACACATCCTACACACCCATTCCGGTCTCCCATATATCGTGGACGTGGTGCGAGAGAGAACCGTACCATGTGCACGAAGCTCATTTACCACACCAACCAGCTGGTTAACCCTTTGGGCCGCTGCGACCACAAGGCGCCAAGGCGGAGGAAGAGCTACCGGTTGCCGAAAGACGGCTTGGGCCCCCGAGGCTGAAGTTTGCCAATCCCTCACTCCGCAAACTTCCACAAGTTAAGCAGCATTGGGCCCGGTCGCTGGCTGGATGAGTGACCATCTAGCAGCGACCCGCCCTGCTGCCAACTTAATACCCCCTCCCCATTACCTAGTATTCCCATCTTGCTTTGCTGCCATGCCGGCCTGCTTAACTTGACGACCACTAAAGCGGTGTTCTCCTAGTTTGTTCTGCGTTGTATGATCCGCCAGCTGCTTCGGTAATATATCTATGAGTTCTTTGTCTCAGGGTAAGCATAAGTGTAATGTGTAAGGATGACATCAGCTTAGTTAGCTGATAAATTTTAATGTTGATTAAAATATTCTGTTAAAGAGAGTCGCTGACTGTTGAATTAAAGAATTAAATTATTTTTAGAATAATAATGATGCGAAGCATCAGTTGCCGTAAGTCGCAGAAATGTTACTCGGAAAGATCCCTCGCAATAGCTCTAAATATTTCTAACTCAAGTGCGTCATAAGGTGCTACACATAAAATAAGGGTAATCACCAGAGTTGCCACACCAGTAAGTCACAGGATTAAGTGAGTAAGTAAGTTAGAATGCATGCTGTTTTCTTAACTTAAGCTCCGCCTACCTATCACTACCCCCACCAATGTTCCTACTTACGCGATCCAATCTTAAAATTTACGTATGCGTATCTGGCAGTGTTACTATGCGGTACTTTCCTCGAATCTAAGAATGTCATTCCCTTTCTTATTACTAATTTCCTGCCTACGCTATTTTGCAAACTACTGAAATCACCCCTTAATTGCATTCCAGGAATGTTTGTGCTAACGTGTTCGCTACTTGGCTGTTATTAATGTATTTCCTTAACATATCTCGCTAATGACCTTTTTCTCGACAAATCTTTTAGCTCAGGCTTAATACATTATACACTGATTTAATATACGCAAATTATTTATTGGAGTTATTTTTATATCTTACCGTCATTCCTTTGCTTAATTATTCACATCTTCCTGTCAATAAACACGGTATCATAATATACACATAATTATATGAAACATCCAGAACAAGTCTTGGATGCCGAAACTGGCCAGTAGGTTCAAGCCATGAAATTGTTGGTGATTATTATTATTATTATTATTATTATTATTACGATATCCAGATTCCGTCCATAAAGAGCGTAATGAACTTGAAATATTATTGAAGGAGTATAATTACTATACATATTAGTTGACCTAATTACGCTCTCTTTTGTGATGAGCAGATTGTTCCGCAAGGCACTAAAGCGCAAAGGTTTGCCTAAACATGCTCCAAAGGAGCCGTTTACTAAACGATGGCTCGGAGGCTTAGTAATAGACTCAAATATTTGTCATTTTATGTATATGCGCGTTTAATCCGGAAGCTAAAATTGCTATAAATGGTGATTTACCAGTTAATATTGTAGTATAATTGTATACGCAACAATAAAAAAGCAACTAAAACAACATGTTGTATGTTGTAAACGTAATTTTAAACATATTTTATTTACAACCATAACAAAAAATACATAATAACTGAATAGCTTCAAGAGCGAGAAACAAATTTTTTTTCTAACTCGTTGTCTTATACAATGAACAAGGAGTTCCTTTTTAAGACCCGCTGTTAATTGTTTGTGCTCAACTCCAACACATATAAATCTCACAGTATATTTGCATTTTTATTTCGCAATACTGTTTAATGTGAATATTTGTTATGGTTTTAAATGAAATCGTATACGAAACCTTTGGAATGCAGAAGTTTTTAAACACGTGGAATCATTTTACTCCTATAATAAACATACTTCACCCTCAAGTGTGTAAATAACTACTATTTGTTCGGTTACTGGTATACGCTAGAGCAGTGATGGCGAAAGCGCTACTCGCGAGGCACTGTGACTCGCAGGCGCAACTCCTTTTCTAGCCGTCTATTCATTTATTTTCCATGTGCTGCTGAGTGGTGTAGTGCGTGTTGCATATTCGATGACTCGAGAGAGAAAGGCATTTTCGCCACCCTTGTGCTAGAGTATCCAAAACAAGAAAAGAAAACTAAATCCATAACACATCAGTAGCAGTTAGAGCTGAAAGTATTTTCATTAATATGTATACTCAAACCAGTGTTTTTCTGGATTTATGCAATGTTGCAAACGCTTCTCTTAAGGAGAATGAACATCTTAAAGCCTTTCTAATGACACATACGATTAGAAAGTACGAGATGTGCTAGAAGTTATTCCAAAAGTGTCACTGCCCATAATGGACAGCAGAACCGTGGTATTTAGACCGCAGAAGTAGTAACATTCGACGGAAGGAAAATTAATCCAACTCCACAACATCAAATCATAAACCAGTTCTGTTTCACAAAGCTCTGCTCATGATTGAGTGGTTCACTATATTGCATCTGATACGAAATGATATGCGAGAAGAAGGGAAACAAAACATAATTTACTGAGCTACCTAGAAAATGCATACTATAATAATTGTGTAGCATGCGAATGATAGTGTAGCGAGAATTAAGCGTACGGCTACTCGAAGCAGTTTGCACGTCCTGGCGTCTTGTAGACTCGCTACGTTGATACACCTCGGCTTTGGATAGTTAGCGGTAGTTAGCAATCTCGGACTCCTGTAAAAATATACTTATTTCTACGTATGTATCTCGGATTGTGGTCTCGGAAGAGAAAGAAAGATTTCAATTCCTTTTTTATTTCACACGAAATAAAGAACGTCTTTCAAAATATACCTTTCACTTTATCTTATCTTTAAACAGAGTATCGCTTCACTATTTAAACGAATATAACTATTTAAACTATTATTGGCGTAACAATATTTCTGTTCTGGCAGGCGACTTTGTCCTTTGGAGACCGGCAAAGAGTGTGCTTATGGCTTCCCGTCACCTTCAGGCTTTGTGCATTTACGTCACATATTACTATAACAACCTGCTTTTCTGCAATCCTATCGATAGATGAGTCTGTTTCTATGCATCTTTCATTTTGTGTTGAATGTAGGGCTAACAATCTGCTTTCCATTATTTTACTTATTAAGGTCACGGTCACCTAAGCATAATTTTTATTACTATGAATTTTTATTATACGAAGTCCTTTTCTGAAATTCTTTTTACTTTTAAATTTCACGATCCCATCCGGTAAGCATTTCTCAATTCTTATCTATGGCATGCTTCTTTAAGCGTTCTGTACATGTAGTTTAAAATAACTTATGTGGCTAGGTGTATTAAAATATCGCCTCAACAGTGATCACTTTCCAAATAGAATGCTTACATTATCACAAATTTCTTTTCCAACAAAAAATAATTTTACATATAAAATCATAAAAACTAAGATTTATTTTTGGTTCCGAAAACGATTTTGTTTCATTTTTGTTAGAATAACACGGCACGATGTTTCTACCAGTTAATGGTGCTTTTCATCCATAACATTAGTTCACAAGGAAGAAGATGCACTGCTTGTTATGAAGTGTAACGACAGAATTGCACATTGCGGTCAGAATTTGTAGCCAAGTTATACGAAAATATTGAAGGTAATGCAGCACTTTATTGCTGTTGTATATTTATTCTGATTTTATGAGAAAGTATAACCTCAAATTCACCAGTGCTATTTTCATCAAAAGTACATACATCTATTGAATGAACTCATCATTTTCCTCCTGCAGAACACACCTAATACTGTGCATAAATAGGACGTAAATGTGCTCATAAACTGCGCAAAGTGATTACAAGCAAGTGAGCAATAACAATTAAAACTGAAGCAATGTTCTTTCACACTTACTCTGCATGTATAAGGATTTATTTTGAGGCAGTGTTTTAACACTTAATTAATATCAGTCTAATTATATAATATAAAATATAATAACAGCCCGCCTTAAAGCAATATGTGTATAATATAATATATAACATGTATATAACAGTCATTGTATTGTGTTTATATTATTATGTACATGTATAATAATGTTATGTGAATGTATTATGTAATTTAACAATGTAGGAGCTGTGAGAATAGAAGCAAAGCACCTTCCGTAGCAAACAGAATTATAGAATAGAAGCCGAAAGTTGCTAACAATGAGGTAACCTCGAGACAACAATAAATTAGAAAGTTTAATAATGTTACTAATAATTCTTGGAACAATAATGTAATATTTAAAACATTTTTATAAATAGCCAAACAACAACTAGAAAGGCTAAAAGTTAAATAAAATTATTCAATTGGAGTAGAATTAGCCAATCAGAGATTTGAAATAGACGAAATGTGCAGATTCAGGTGGAAGACGCTAGAAAGCAGCGTTCCCGAGCAGTTCGATACGTATTCAGTGTGAGACAAAAAATTCATTACGGCGTGAATAATATAAAGTTTACGTGTTAAAAAGCACAAGCAACAATAATCTCACAGCTCTACAGTAGGATACATCAGTGAAGCGTTATTTAATCGTGTGAAGGAATAATACAACGAAGTTAAATACCATTATAATTTGTGTAAGCCTTTTCTTTAGCCGTACTATCCCTACTAAGAGATACGTGTTTCTGCAAATTACTACTGACGCAGCCGAGGCTACATATATAATATTTAAATAAACATTAAAATACAAAGTTGATATTTTTATACGGCCACCAAAAAAGTGAATGTGGGTCGAAGGCCACCGGAAAGTTTGAATTGTACGTGGGGCGAACATTCCGAGAAACATATTGTCGAGTACCTCAATATTTATTTATTATTTAACTTCAGAAATTCAGATGGGAGCAACTCGCTTAGGAGAGGGATCGTTGATCAAACAAAGAACGTTAATTTAAGAGGCACCGACGAAGGGACGCAGCTAAAGTTATATTCACAACATAATTCCTGGCTGAAGGGAGAGGCAAGGATTCTATTCTACTATCATAATTAGAAACTGCAAAGGAATGGACAACTAGTAGATTTATTGTAATAATATCTCTTACCCCATGTGTCTGCCGGGCGAGGACGCCATGGTGCAGTTATCTGTCTAGCTCACGCGAAGACTCGTCACAGACTACTGAGAAAACCCCTCTAACTTGGCGTCACTAACGCCATATCCCCTCCAATGAGACTGTTTCCCCTCAATCGCCCCTCCTCAGATAAACTGCCAACCTTCGACTTGGGTAACCAGAGGACGTATTACTATTACTATAATCTGTGCACATGCCACATCTCCCCCTGGCCACCGAAGTCGACGTCCTCGTCGACAGAAAGAAAATGAATACAATAAACAGGAAAAAACAAAACAAAGACATACCAAAAATGACATACAAATGTGTGATGAACTGCCGTAACTGTTTGTGGGTGGATTTAGACAGTGCCCACAACGACGATTTGTCCTGGTGTAGAATTAGCACCGCAGGTCTCTGGTGATGACAACAGGGTGGGCAGTCGCTGGCTTGGACTGCCCCCCGACCTGGTGGCTCCTTATGCCACGGCAGTGTAGTGGCTGCCCGACAGCTTCCCTGTGGTGTTTCTTGACTTCTGGTGTGCCCTGGGGATGCTGATGCACCTTCTCGCTCTCTGCCACAGCAAAATACTAAAACAAAACCACCACACAATAAACAGGATGCTCCCACAAAGAATCACACACAAAAGAAGGGTATGTCATTTACAATTAAAGATTTTAAAGTTTGAAAAAATGTACACTAAAAAAAAATTCTTATGACATGGGGCAAAGAAAGAGAGAGAAAAAAATTAGTACAAATTGGCATAAGAAAGAAATTTTACAGAGTTGCCATCCAAAGTGTAACTTACAATGCTTTACAATCCAAATAACAGTAAAACAGAATCAAAATACATGAACATGACAGAAATGAAACATAACCTTGTTTTGGGATCCCAATATTACATCTCAATAACCAGCTGGTATCACTAACAAAAGAAAGTAAGTGCACTTACAAGACAGTCACACATGACGATGAAATGAACTCATTCACACTGACCATGGCCCCAAGTTACACACAACACTGACTTAACTATCTACTCAAACTAGTGTATACATCACTACAAGCTACATCCACAATACATTTCTAAACTACGCCACGTGACATGCTTTCAACTACTAGTGTCCTACTCTTGTCACCAATACAACTTCTTGTCCACATCATTATCTTTCTCATCGCAGTATTAGCATCAACGCAATCATAATCATCAACATCATCAGCAGTAATAGTGCAATCTCGATCATTACTTCAAGCATCATCATCTTTCAATTTTCTCTCCAAAACAAAACATCTGCACTTACGTGTCTCATTTAACATGCTGTAAATTCAAAACATTTGACATAGGCATAACCTTCAAGAAATCACATTAACAATTCAGGAATTACACAAATAACATGACATTATAATGTTGCATCTACATCCTCAAAATGAAAATTTAAGCTGGAAAACAGGTGGTATTAACATTTGCTATCTAAGATGGTAATAAACTTGTTGCATAAACAGAGAAAAAAAATTATTTTCATTACATTCACTTCCATCTATATAATCTCTCGTGTGAATTCATCACACACGCTATACTGGGCACGTTACAGCAACACCAATAAGCAAAATCTCTGAAATGATACAACAACTGTCGGGGTTACACTGTGGCACTTCCACCGAAGCTGACATCTCGTCTCATCTCATCTCATCTCTCCTCATCTCACATCAACACCGTCGGGGTTACTCTTTGGCACTTCCACCGAGGCAAATCTCAACTCTTATTTCTCACATAACCTCACACTACGCCATCGGGGTTACTCTTTGGCACTCCCACCGAGGCAAATCTCACCTATATCACATAACCTCAAATACACACATACATACAAACACTATTCATGCAACAATTTTCTGCAAATAAAGATCACAGCATCATTATGAAACCCAAAATCAAATCAAGTCAAAATCAAATCATATCATATCAAACCAAATCGAATGCAACAAAACAACATCACGTCATTACTCAAAACAATATTGTCACATAACATTCCTGAAAATGAAAGCTCAATTAAGCACATAGTACACCTGAAACACATTCCTGCAGTATAATACAACAAAACAAATGATTTGCAGTTCCCAAAACATAATTCAAAATTTAGATTGCACCCACAATAATAATACACTCGTAATTTAGCAGAGACATTCATAGCACAGCATTCCTGAAAAACAAAGCTTAATTAAGCATCAGTCACTGAAACAATAAATTTAGCATACCTGTGTGAGTCGTAAAACTGTTTCATTCATCCAAACTTTAGCACTCACAATGATTACATACTTACAGGTGATTTTTTTCTTTTCTCTTACTCGTTTACCACAAAATTCCCGTGCAAATTGTCCAAAAGCTGGTAACACACGTACAGCTGGTTCATCAACATCCACATCGTACTGGTCCATATTAGAAGCACATCAAACCTAATTAGGTGCAGATACTGGCAAGGTTGGTAGCTCCTGAAACTTTTACGTACATGAGTAACTGCGAAAGATTTTCCCCTATAAATATGCATTGCGGAATTAAATAAACCAAACTTGGCAACGGTAAAGCAAAATTATCATCATTATGATTTTCTCAGAGCGGCCAATAGCAGTAGTAGCCTACATTTCAAAATTCTAAAGTAACTCAAACGCCGACATCCTACTGGGATTCTTCACGTGAGAGGGGTCAATGACCGGGCGGCAGACAGCTGATTTCTTTGCAACAGGCGTACCAACACTGGACAGAGATTCCATCTCACTGTGCTCGCCAGCTGGAGCAATTGCTATATCAGATTTCTGTGCAGTACGTCGCTTAGGCATGATTGCAACACAAAAGATAACGCAACCAATAAACAAACAGTAGGACCAAGCAATACAGATTACACCAAACTAAACACTTATAACATCACATGAATGTAAGTAGCAAGATCAGAACATAGCCAAATAAAACAGTTGCAGAAAGAACACAATTAAGCACCCGCGGCGAAATATCAGAAAGTTATACTAACACACGGCTACACAAGCCACTTGGACACAATACCAAGATTTTTAAGCAGAATGAACACATGGAAGAAAACAAAATGATAGCTTCAGTGAGAAACCTCGAACTGGAAGTTAAAAAAAAACCACGTCACACTTACTGTGACCACCGCGAAGATTCTCAAAAGGAGCAGAATACAAACTTGTAATTTATACTAGCACACTAAACTTCTCTTTTTTTTTTCTTAAATCAAATGTATATAATCTGATATGCACACGCAAATAAACGCGCCAAAACACGTGCTGAGGAATACTGGTTTCACAAGCTAAAAATTATTGCTGAAATGCACGACCACGCGGAAATTACACAACACACGTGCTTACATAAAAGTTACACGAAAAATGACCCAGAAAAGTGCAGTAAATAGCTAGAAATCACAATCACTGGAATATAAAGTTATACATTTCCAAACCACTGCTAATAAGCACAGAAAACAAGATTTGCAAACGGATAGCCAACACGTGACGAGCACATTTTGAAACAACAACTATATCGCTCGTTTCTTCTCAACTTTCACAAAAACATTTTTTGGAAAATAACCAGCACGAAGAACGGAACACAGTGATATAATTTAAAGGAAATGAAACCAAAACAAGGGGAAAATGGAGTCAGAAGTTTTAGCGTCACCCGGCAGACAATGGGAAAAAATGCAAAAATGAACTCAAAATTGAAATTTCGACACCAGACTTTCAGAAATGATGGAAACAAAATTTAGAAGAAGAGAATCACAAATTAAAGTATAAAAATCCTTACCCTTCAGCCAGAAAGAACTTTACATTTTTCACGACCACGTGGAGCAGAAACCGTTAAATTTGGAGGGAAAAAAATTTTGCACTTAAAATCTCAAAACAAATCAAACCAATTGCTCGGCGCCTCCGCCAATTTGTCGAGTACCTCAATATTTATTTATTATTTAACTTCAGAAATTCAGATGGGAGCAACTCGCTTAGGAGAGGGATCGTTGATCAAACAAAGAACGTTAATTTAAGAGGCACAGACGAAGGGACGCAGCTAAAGTTATATTCACAACATAATTCCTGGCTGAAGGGAGAGGCAAGGATTCTATTCTACTATCATAATTAGAAACTGCAAAGGAATGGACAACTAGTAGATTTATTATAATAATATCTCTTACCCCATGTGTCTGCCGGGCGAGGACGCCATGGTGCAGTTATCTGTCTAGCTCACGCGAAGACTCGTCACAGACTACTGAGAAAACCCCTCTAACTTGGCGTCACTAACGCCATATCCCCTCCAATGAGACTGTTTCCCCTCAATCGCCCCTCCTCAGATAAACTGCCAACCTTCGACTTGGGTAACCAGAGGACGTATTACTATTACTATAATCTGTGCACATGCCACAATATTTCCTGCAATACGTGGTGCAACCGCAACAATTCAACTACTTCAAGTTTGGCACCCAAAGCGCGGTGCTAAATAACGTAAAGATATTCAACTTCAACTAAGGCTTCTAGGATTAGGACTAGCAGTCTCATGCATAAATTGTCAAGAAACTGGAGGTTAAAAGTGTACCATAATTTTCACATTGTATGTATTTAAAACACAATAAAAATTACAATGTAATGTAGCATTTTACAAACGTTTAATGTGATATGCAACCGTTTTTATGCATTAAATTCTGGTATGTTGCTCTATTTATACTCATTAATCCTTCCGTAAAAGTATTTATCTTATTTTTATAATTCATCTTGGTGTTTAGTGGTTAGAATCTCGATATACATTCCCATTCAAAACCATACGGAAAGGTGTCAAAAGAAGACTAAGAGACATCAACCAACAGGAAATAGAATCGGATTGTAAAATTAAACCTTTTCTCAGTCTAGCAAATGAAATAAAGTTGAATTGCGGTAAAGAAGCGTATATACTTAACTTAGGAAAAAAGGAAAGATCAGGAATGGCATGGTTTAGATTGGGGGCTGGAGGGCACAGAAAATGACTGACAATTCTGGCAGAAGAATCTGCCCAGAATTGTCAGTCATTTTCTGCCCATTCTGTGATTTGGATGAGGACTGGATACATATTTCGGCGGAATGCGCTCAGTGGGAGAACCAGCGAACAATTAAACTCATAGAAAAATTCTTAAGTCCGTATAGAAAGAGATTGGCATATTGGGATCTACAAACTGACCAGAGGAACTGGCAAAACATGAGCAATTTGTTGGCTAAAGTGCGCGAAGCTAGGTCAAATTTGTTCATTTATTCAAAGGTAACTAATTTATATTTTTCTTTTTCTTGTTTTTTTTTGTTTTGTATCTTTTTCTGTTGTTTATTTTGTCACCATACCTTGTATCTTAAATGTGCATGTATAGTCAATGATCCATTCACTAAATATTTGTGTAATAACTTCATAATTTGAACTAATAAAGATACCTTATCTATATAGCTACATTTCCATTTGCAATGATCGAGAATTTCTGCGATGGTATATATACTTGTGTACAGACTGTTGAAAACACTATTGAACTAAGAATCGAAAAATTAATAAACTTTAGTTATTCTATCAGAAGTTAAAGCTACTGAAAATAGCTTCCTGGAAAAACTTTAAAGCTGATTTAAGTGTCCACTACTTAGTCTGAAACTGTGACAATTCAGAAAGTTGCCTTGACATAGTACAGCATCATCTAGTTCACTTGAGTCGAAGTATATGATTCCAAAAGTATAACCACACTCTAACCGTATGTTGAAAGATGGATAGTTTTAACTTCTGTAATAGGATTGTGTTATATGGAACCTAATTCGTGTTAGATGAAATCTAATTACTGTCATTTATCATGTCAGTCAAACTTCTGTGTATGATTTCTTCGAAGTCTAACACTAGAATCAATAGCAGACAGTACAGTGTAGCAGCAAGATTTATTTGCATACCGAAATATAGAAACATAGCTTCAGCGCAAGCACTAAGAGGGTAAAACAGTTATACCTGTAGCATGAATAGCAAACATTTGCTGAAATTTTTTATCTGCGTAGGAAATAGTTCAATCCTTTATTGCTGTTTTGGATTTAACAAATAATTTAAAATAGCATTTGTAGAAAAATACGGCTATATTTTTGGCAGAGACATGTGCGAGAAGCATTTCTTCTTTTATATTGGTTTTAACTTCAGATAAATTCAAAGTTTCGTGCATAATGAAGCTGACCCGTGTTCTGGATGTGTTATTATGAAGTCAGAAGCACTCAGATGATGCTGGATTGCTCTCCCGGTATCCTCTTCCTTCTCTGGCTGACTAGCATTTGGCATTGTTGACTCTCTAAGGTCTACAAGGGCGGGTAAATTATGTGTGGTTATAATGAAACATTGGCGACAGTTAATTCTAACGTTATTATCCAGTCATTCTACACATTCTGGAAAACGCACCACCATCCCTTAGCCATTCGAAAGAAATAACTCGATCGTTCGGGCGTAATAATCCTTAGCAATGGCTTCCTTCGGAAGGGAAGTAAAGACGGTGGTCCCATGTCATAGATTTACGGCACGTAAAAGAACATCAAGCCTAACAAAGAGGTCTCTGAGCAAAATTACCGGTCTTTCACGCCCAATATAGAATGGGACGCTAAGGACCATAGTAGTTAAAGATCGTCCATAAATAAAACTCAATTTAATTTATATTGTAGATTTACTCGCGGTTAATATAGCGATGATTTCTGAGACGGCAAACTAAGTCTGAAGTCTTTCGCATAGCGCATAGCCGCAGCCCTTCCACACGCAAGAAAAGAATTCGCAGAAGTGAAGTTACTTGCAATTTTTAAATCTCGCCATGTCAGATTTCATCCATATTCTCGATATGTCACATGATTAATTTGCGCACTTTTTAATCATGTGACCATTTCCGATTTTCTATTCGCCGTTTCATATTCCTTAGTATTAAATTATTGGCTAATATTTGGGCTTTTCTTTGCGTTCTCAACTTTCTCTTTCCCACGGCCTTAGTTTAAAATGAGTTGAATCTAAGCTATTTCACATACGTACTTTATGACTATAATACCCTTACTTGTTGTAGAGGGCACACATTTCTAACTTTGAACGAAATCGAAAAATTCCGAGCGCTTTCTCCATAAACCTTCCGTATCACTTTCTCGCTTTTGCGTTTCAATGTTAAATTAGTGAACGAATGCCAATTGAACATAATACAACTGGAAGTAGAAGCTAATATACTTCTAATCACCTTATCAGAAATCTGTTCAAGATGTTTACAAGCAATTCGTACACGCCATTTGGAGATTTTTACGCGCATACATAGAAAAAGTAGCCGAAGTTGACCATTCGCGCAACTCATTTCGGCGATCTAATATAATTTTCTCTTCCTAAACAGTGACATGACTTATGTAAAGATGGAGTCGGGTTACGATTTCCATTAACACTAAAAAATATTATTTAAGGTTTCTAAAAGAGCGAAATGGAGAAAATAGAATAGAGTACAATAGACCTAGGGCTATAGTAAAAAAAGAAACTAGGAAAATCAATAGACAAAAATGGGACAGATATGTATCAAACTGAAGTACATTATATGTTGGTAGTTGGAAGATGCTTCATGTTTATCTGCACCACGTATGGGAGCCAAATTTGTCGCGGTAACTTCGTGTTATCTTATTGCTGAGCGCCTGTTATTGTTTTACTACTTTGAATGTTGGGTTCTTTGTCCTCCGGCTAGCTATTATTACTACTCAGTCGAGTATATCTCTTGAACAGGGTGTGTAAACGGAAAGGATTTGTTACTGAAGGATAACACTTATAAAAGAATTTGTTTTTACACTTTTATTACCGTCACAAATAGTTAATTTCACATACTGACTCTTGATACACGCCAGATTGAAACTGTTATACTTTCTAATATCACTATAATCACTTATTTGCTGCACATTATTAATTCGCGTATTTCACATTTATAGCTAACTTTATGACGCGAGAGATTCTGTAGAATTGCGCGACGTATAACGCGTGAACGATTCTCTTAAACTGTGCGACGTATAACCTTTGTATGATTCTGTTGGACTGAGCAACATATTACCCGCGAATCCTTCTGTTGGACTGAGCGACGTTTTCCTTGTGAATTATTCTGTCAAACTGCGCGTTACCCGTCTCTGGCACGGAATTTATACTCCCTCACCCCAATATACCTAAAGATTATAACCGAGCTGCTATTGATTAATAAAACGCGCCAACATTAGCATCTATATTTATATCCAATCAAAATTGAGAACACATATGCTCTAGGGAAGATATTCCCTCCATTTCTAAAGAAATGCGCGCTACTCTGACGTCATTTGCTTGCCTCTTCTAATTAATAAACAACTCACCCCCTCGCTCATTGTTGCCCGCTCTTATTGTCAGTTTCAGTGAAGCCGTGTAAACTTATTTCCTAACAATGCTTATAATTAACAAACATCTCAAATCATTGTCATACAATAATGTTAATTTACACTACAATCATTTTGGCATTTACATTGTTGTGATATAAAATACTGCCACTAAACCTAGAGTAGATGCATATGGAAAACAGGGAAAAAGATTCAAGGTATTGAAAGATCTAAATAAAGTAGAGAAGGATAAAGTTCAAATAAACCCCGTAATAATTAGCAAATGGGAAACTTTCTATAGAGAATTATGGACAACACCTAAGGAAGAACTATTCATACTAATGGAATATTATGCTAATATTGATCTTATAGCTAAAGAAGAATTATAAATTGCACTGAATAGTTTTAAGAACACTAAATCACCTGGTTTAGACCAAATAAACATGGAAGTAATTAGATAAAGTTCTGACTGTTTTCATAATAAAATTTTTGCATCTTTTAAATGATTTTTGGAGGTCAGGGAGTATAACTGATGATTGGAAAGAAGCCGTGATAATTCCAATATTTTGACGTAGTAATTTATATCACAAATTATGTAAATGTCAGAGTGATTGTAGTGTGAATATGCATTGCTGTGTGACATTGATTTGAGATGTTTGTTGATTGTAAGCATTGTCGAGAAGTGGGTTTATACGGCCTTATTGAAACTGACAATAATAGCGTGCAATAATGTAGCGAGGCGGTGAGCTGTTTATCATCATTGTTTTTCTTAGAATTTGCGGGAACATTTTTCCTAGAGCATATGTTTTCGTAATTTTCATTGGATATAAATATAGACGCTAATGTTGGCGCGTTTTATTAACCAATAGCAGCTCGGTTATAATCTTTAGGCATATTGGGGCGAGAAAGTATAAATTCAGTGTCAGGGTCAAGTTTCACGTAGTTCAACGGAGGCATTCATGGAGTATACATCGCACGAAGTTCATCAAGGTTACGCGTAACAAATTTATGAAAAATCTCTCGTGTCGTAAAGTTAATTACACAAAAAGTTGAAGTACGCGAATTAATAATGGGCAGTAAAGAAGTTATTATAACAGTTTCAGTCTGGCGAGTGTCAAGATTAATAGGTGAAAGTGAATAATGTGTTACGACAATAAAAGTGTAAAACAAATTCTTTTATCAGTGTTATCTTTGGATTAAAACTCCTTTCCGTTTACACACCTGTACAAGATAAGAGCTTGACCGAGAAATCATAGCTAGCCGGAGGACAGTGAACCCAAAATTAAATACAATAACAGGCGCTCAGCAAAAGATAACACGAAGTGACCGCGATAAATTGTCTTTTATATGTGCGGCAAATAAACAGTAGCTTTTTCAATTACAAACATTAATACCACCGCAATTTAAAAGAGGGAGTAAAAAGTGACTAGGAACAATAAGGCTATCAGTCTAATAAATACATATTATAGGATTTATGCAAAGATTGTGGCAAGCAGAATAAAAAATATAACGGAAGCAATTCTTCTGCAAAACAAACAGGGTTTTAAAAAGGGTAGATTTTGCAATAATGCACCTGCTTGAAAAAGAGGAGTACAATCTTCCACTTTTTATAGCTTTTATAGATTATGCCAAAGCATTTGACATGGATAATAGAAATAAAATGTGGGAAATAATAAAAGATGGCGGATTTCCTAACCATATAATACGTACTATACAACGTTTATATTTGGGGACAGAATTAAGAATTAAAAATGCAGGAAGGGTCTCAGAAAATGACATTGAAATAAATCGAGGTGTCCGACAAGAGCGTTCAGTTTTACTCGCATTATTTAATATTTATTTAGACGACGTCATTCGTAAGTGGCAAAATATTTTAACTACTAATTTTAAAATGGATAGTATAAATATGGATACTTTAGCTTTTGCAGTTGACCAAACAGTTATAGCATCTACTGAAGATAATTTACAAAGAGCTACTGAACCTAATCTGAAAATTTTAGATGGGAAAACAAAATAATGGCATTTTATGGAATAGATCCTGTCAGAGCCAAAATTGTGATTGATAATACTCCTGTTGAACAAGTTATGGATTTTAATTATTTAGGATTTTTCGTTGGAAAGGATAGAACAAACGATGTAAATAGAAAACTAAATTTAATTCAACAAATATGTAGAACAATCAGAAGAAGTTTATCAAGGAAAGACCGCAAAGAAACTCTATTGAAATTTTATAAGAGTTCCTGCAACTATTATGTGGTTCTGAATGTTGGACTCTAAATAAATATTCTTTGAGACGAATAGAAGTTGCGGAAACGAAATTATTAATGTTCGTTGCAGGTTATACTCTAATGGACAAACAGAGAAGTGAAGATATCAGAGAACAACTGGGAATATTTAAACTAAGGTACAAAATTGAAGATTACAGGAAAAACTGGTACAACCATGTCTGCAGAATGGAAATTGATAGGATTCCCCAAAGAGCATTAAATTATAAACCAAGAGAACAACGAAGTCCGGGAAGACCTGCTAAAAGATGGATGGAGCAGCTTTAGTCGGAACGGATCACGTGGTCTAATCCCTCTTTATATGATGATGATTACTAAAACCTATCAAGTTTATTGTATTATCTCCTATCCCTATCATTTTCGTTAAACAGCCCTGTCTCTTAAATACGGGGCAGTAGGTCATAACTAAATTTTTCTTAGAATAATGATCATCTAAGTTTATCAAACCCAGTACTTAAAATATTTTCCTACACAGCGCTTCGCATTTGAGATTGTGTGATAGGCAGTTACGTCCTCTTCATTAAATAACCTGCTACTTCTAATACATACCTAATCTTCTTTGAAGATTCCCATCGTATGTAGGTGTTTCAGTAATCTGCAATGCCCCGTCAAGAGCTCGGATATCAGGTTTATTTGGGATATATTGAGATTAATTACATCTTCAGTGAGTGTCTTCATTCGCTTACTGTGTTTACATGCCCTTTTTGAGCCCATCGCAATTGATAGTGATAATTATTAATCCACTCAGCTATGGATCTTCGAACAGAATTTAAAAGAAGACCAAATAAAGGTTCCGGCCCAGCAAAGTTTCCTAGACAGTATGCGCCTCTGTTCTATTAATGCTTGGTCTTGCCAAATATTAAATGGAAAGTGGAGAAACAATAAACATTTAACCACCTCATTAACATATACAGATTCGGGCATGTAAAATGAAGCTGTATGAAAGCATCAAGACTCTGGTGCAATATAACTGCAATAACAAAACATCAAAACAAAAGACTATAACAGTGGTGGCCATACTGGGAAAAACATGGCTATGAAGTTCACAAGATCATATTCAGCTAATGCTTCAGAATGGGCAGTCATGCGTAAACTTTGTATAAGGAGAATAGGAAAAACAAAAGAAATTGGCTAGATGTCCGTTGGAATTTGCTGGCATTATAAACAAGTTGTGTGGTGCCCGCGTACACATAAATTTCAATAATTTCCGGCATTGCCCTGCTGGTGGTCGCAACGACGGCCTTATTGTTATTTTCAATAGAAACATTGCGTACTACTGAAATCCAAGACCTTTTATTTATTAGTTTTTGTGTAAACTCTGCAGAAAATAAAACTAAATAATAGGAAAAGTTTTTAGTTGTTATTTATATACACTCCTTTGTTCTCGTTTATTTTAGAAGCTGCTGTTGTTTCTATCCTTTCAGCAGTTTACAGCAAACCAAAGCAGAAGGAAAGATTACATGTACTAGGCAGCAGAAAAGCAGAGCCTATTGCATATTTCAGAGGACCTCTGTTCCTCAACTACAGAGTTGAAGTTATATGCTCCCACTAAAGTGCTCGTTGTATAAAAGGAACAGTAAGAATACACACGGTCGTTGTGTTAGGGATTTCCTATGCAAATACGATTTCATCCGTGTGGTGCTTTTAGGTCGAATATTACCCCATGTTTTCTTTCCGTAGGAATGTCAAAATACGTATGGCAAATAATGTTCAGCTCTTGCCTAGAAAATAAAGTTGTTCTCGTTAAAAGGGACTAACATGTTGGCTATTTCATTTTCATGTGGTACATAAAGCAGCAATGAATGACTTAAGAATTTATAACAGTAAATAAACACATTGTACTTAAGTAAATACATCGGTAAAATTTGGTAAAAAAATGTAAAACTGTTCTATATTTTTTGCTTTTGCAGTTTGTTGTACCTATAACTGATACTTTTACGCCATACGATTGGTTTTTAATATAAAAACTGCTAAAGCCACAAATTTTCGTCGTAGTTTCTAACGTTCCCCAAATAGCCTATGTCATACGCAATACCTCATTTCACCAAGCGATCACTGAACCCATTTCTGAGGTGAAGGCAGCCAGCGGGAGGAATCCGTGGTAAAGTATTGATGAGGATGGCAGTGGAATGCACTCCGAACCACGTTGGGCCTTGGGGATACTTCACACGAGCAAGTTAGAGGTGAAGGATTGGATAGGTCCGATTTAAAATCACCACCTCAGAGCCCAGAATCGAACCCCGGACCTTCAGTGCGAGAGTCGGAAACGAGATCACTCCGCTACCCTGGCGCCCCAAACCATAAATCATTTAATTCGTCCTGCATCATTTAGGTAAAGCACTGCATTGAATTTTAAAGTAACCATTTCTTGTTTTTCACCATGTTTCACTATTCAAAATGCTCCTTGGACCTTATAATATATTTGCTAGAAATGTTCAGGAGAGCTGCAAGATTTTTGGATTTAAAACATGTTGTGCACTAGTTAAAAATATGAAATTAATTATTTTCCATAACTCGGCTTGAAAAAGTTGCAAAATTCAATAACACTTCAACAATGTTTTTCCCTTAAACTAATTAAAATTAAGAAATGCCTGCATAATATTGTTTAAATTCCTGTAGTACTCTCAAATTAAAACTTTGAGAGCGATACAATAAATCATAGTGTCCATGGAGGATTTCGCGTTACTATATCAAAAAGTGATTCATTATAAACAAAAAACTAATATATTTACAAGGTTTGAGATAGCTTGTTAAACTTTTATGTATAATGTATGTTTTATATATTGCGTATATGATAAAAAACAAAGTAATCAGAAGTTAACTGGATATTTTTTTTATTTTCACAGACACATTGCATCTGCCCTTACTCTGAGGGAAACAATTCTATAGAACTTGGTTTACTAGTCTATATTAGAAAATGCATACCTACTGGGTATCTAGCAAGGGAGAGTGATCACCATTCAAATAATACATTACAATAATGTTTAATGTTAATTAATGATTAATTATATACACATTTAACAGAGCACAACATAAAAATAGAAGTGCCAGACTTGAAAAGAAACTTCTGGCAGTAATCACAACAGAATCTGTAGATTAATAATGAACCTCTCATTTCACTAAAGCTAAACAATACATTAAAAACAATAAATGTGATACTACAATGGAAACTCAACGGTTTTCGAACTCAATTAGAAGAATTACAACTAATAATCAATAATAACTCACCAGAAATCATATGTTTACAAGAAACCAATTTTACCAATTCATATGTTGCTACACTTAAACACTACACTGATTACAACAGAAACGGATTAAATTACTCACATGCTAGTGGAGGCGTAGCAACATTCCTTAAGAGCAACTTGCCTCACAAAGAAATTCCAATTACATCTTATCTAGAAGCTGTTGCTATTAGCACTCTCATTCTGCATGCCATATGCATCTGTAATGTTTATTTATCTAACAGCCAAGAATTAGGATTGTTAAAATTATCAGGGCTCTTACAACAATTACGTCATCTCTTATACTGTTGGGTGGCTTCAATGTCCTCAGTAGTTTATGGATATGTAAGCAGACTAACAATAGATGAACTACAGTTTAGTTTAGAAAGTTTACTATACTCCTACAACTTATGTCTTCTTAACTCTAAAGTCTACTCACTTTAATATTCCACATGGAACATTCGGTTCTATAGATTTAGCAATGTGTACATCTCACATCGCTGATTTTTTAGACTGAAGAATCACCGAGCATTTGCATTGCAGCAATCACTTTCCAGTAACTTTCCGCTACTTACATGGCAGCGATCGCTCATGTCACCAAAATTTCTAAGAAGAACTATACTCGATCATACACATGGAAATGGAATACAAACAGAGCTGATTGGCAAAAATACGACACTATAATTAAAGAAAATATAAAAAATCTGCCACCACCTAGAGATTTCTTCAACACCTATAGAAATTCTAGTAAGAAATTTCACACAAATTTTAACAGCAGAAGTTAGCATTCCTAGAGTTAATACAAACCGTCGGAAGAAAACTGTTCCTTGGTGGAACGAAAAATGTTAGCGGGCTGTTAGAGCTAAAAATAAAGCCTTTTGTAAATACAAAGACTCCCCACTGTGGAACATAAAATACTATACCTTATGTGTAGAGCACACACCCGTAGAACTATATAAAATAGCTACAAATCATTATGGATTAATTTTGTTTCTACTATGACCAATAAAACTAATTCAAAAGAAATATGCACCAAAATTAAAAGAATCAGAGGTACCGAGTGTGTAAATCCAACTTTTCTGCAACCCACTAATTCAATCCATCCTATTACAAATATCCAAGAGATAGCACAAATCCTAGCCAAAACCTTGCCAACTACTCCAGTGATTCTAACTATGATCCTAAATTTCTCCACTACAAATTATAACTTCCTGATTTGAAACTAAACACAACGTATTCTGACCCTGAGGCTCCATATAATGACGAACTATTCTTTGAAAAAATGACCAGTTGTGAAAGAATACCAGTCTTGGCCCTGATGGTATGCCTACGAATTCCTCCTACATCTACCATCTGAAAGATAAATGTATCTATTGGCCATCTATAATTAAATATAGACAAAACCAGTATTCCCTGATCAGTGATACCAGGTCATTATAATACCGAGATCCAAATCTAATAAGAACCATAACCTCCCAGAAAATTGTCGATCAATAGCACTAACCTCTACTTTGTGTAAACTGATGGAGAAAAGTATTAACAAAAGCCTAAAATGGACACTGGAAAGTCAAAAGTTCTTTATCCCCTTTCAGTTTGGTTTTAAACGTCACCATTCTACACTAGACACCCTGATCATGTTAGAATCTAACACACAAGACGCCTTCAGGGTCAGAAATCATCTCAGACTTGTAAGCCTTGAAAAAGAAAAGGCTTAGGATATGACATGGAAGAGGCACATTCTTAAAACATTAACTGATCATGGAATATCAGGAAACATGATATACTTTATATACAACTTTTCACAGACTAGACAAATTAGTGCGGATAAACGGTATCATGACCAGGATTTTCCAAATAGAAAACGGAGTTCCTTAAAGATCTATCCTAAGTGTTACCTTGTTCTTAGTAGCAGTGAATGACATACCAAATATAATAAGTCCAGCAGTTAGTGTGAATCTCTTTGCAGACGATTTAGCCATATGTAAGGGAAAAAATCCAAAAACGACACAAGAATTATTAGAAAGTACAATTAATGCTGAAGGAATGGGCTAAAATACAGGTTTCAGATTCTCTGCAGCCAAATCCAGATCAAAGTCCAAACTTCTCCTCTAATAGCGAACATGAATAACCAAACAGTCTCAAACACCAGTACTCTAAAATTGCTTGGAATGATCTTTGACGAAAAGCTCACATGCTGTCATCATATCCGATCGTTACGTGAGGACTACCTCAGAAGCCTTAACATCCTGAGGTGTTTAGCGGCTCAGAATTGGGGCAGATTACCAAATCTTGTTCCCTTCCTATACAGCCATCATACGCTCAAAGTTAGATTACGGATCCATCGTCTACTCATCGGCTAAACAGTCTCTATTGCAAACGTTAGACTCATCCAATCACCATTACACATAATCTTCGGAGCATTCAGAAGCAGCCCAACAGCAGGTATCCAAATTGAAAACGATGAACCACCTCGGGTCTTCAGAAGGAAACAACTCATCTTTACTTACGCACTTAAAGTAGTATCCAGACCACAGTTACAGATACATGAAACTGTTTATTTATCCACAACCTCATTTCCCAAATACTCGCCATTCCAACGAAGATATCAGCTTATCCTAAATGATATGGGGTTCACAATACCACCAATACTAGACGCATCAATTGGACCTAGATGTCCACCATGGAGGATCAAAATTAATGTGGAACTCATCAAAACAAATCCGTCACTAGCAATGCTGTTTGTATTCACTTTTTCAGAGAGTTAACTTCTCAATACGCGCAAGGTAAGCACTTAAACACAGATGCCTCAAAAACGGGTCACGGATGTGGATATGCAGTGACCACAGACACCAACTGCAATACTTCCCATCGCGTCTCTGGCCAGTTTTCGATCTTCTTCTGCAAACTACTGACTCTCAGGGAAGCACTATAATATATTACGACATCCGATAACAAATTCCCTGTGGTTTTTACTCACTCCAAAAGCGCCTTTCAAGCAATAATAGATCGACGCACCACCCTCTAGTTCATGATATTCATCGCCTGTTCCAAAGCTAAAAGAGCTATTCTTCAAAATTCCGTTGATTATTCCAAAAAAAATCCTTACCTGTTTAACATCACACCTCAAGGAAACTCTACCAACAATTGGAAATTTCAACAGCTTTCTTCTTCCGAGAGCAAACCTTACATAGCTAGGAGTAACGAAATTAAGCCTTTTTCCTTACAGTACAATGAAACATCAAATCATAACAACAAGGATTCGCATAGGCTACTCAAGACTTGCTCATATTCATCTCATAAAACACCGAAATATCTCTTTTGCTCTGTTACATTGACAACAGACCACATAGTCACAAAATGCCAACAAATTAACCGAAAAGATATGGAATCCCCGTCGAACCCCACAAAGCAATCGAAAGCCCGACAGCTTATTTCAAGTTGAAAATCTTCCTCAGTAACATTGGAACACTAAATAAACTGTAAATCACATATACTATACTAACCATTAAGTATCACTTACATAGTTACTGCCTCACTGATCAATTGTATTGTCACTCATCAGTATCAGTCTATTCCCAGTGTATCCAAAACATAATTATATAATGATAATTGTATAACATTCTACTTACTGTAATACATACTACCTTGTAACACATAAGATGTTTTAGCGACTATAAATAAATAAATTTTTAATAAATTCGAACCATTAACATCTCGAAAATGTCTGATGCCATAAAAAAAGTTATTTTAAATAAAGTGTGTGTTTAAAGAGACCTACATTTTTTGTATAGTACGTTTTCGTCTATCGCTTAACGTTTACCAGTTATACAATATTATATAAAATTTATTCCTAATGAAGTGGATTTCACAGGTTATTCCCAGAAAAATTAAGATATACATTTTAAATGTCTTGTAAATATCTTTAATATATTTTAATCAAAATCGTTAAAGCCATTTTTCAGAAAATAAAAAAATCGAAATATCTGCTATCTAAAGGGTTGCTTTGGGTGGGGAATCTAGAAAATCCTCGTGTCGCATCTTTGTAAGCTTCTGAACCCAGATATCAATATTATTCGTTTTTTAGTTATGTCGTTCATAGACACACAACTAAAAACCTTTTTCTTTAAATGCTCTTTTTTTCGTTTCTGCTTTTTTTGGGGGGGGTTAGGGGCCTCATGTATTTCCGGTGAAATCTCGATATAATTTTTAGGTGGAATTTAATAGCTTCTCTACTTACTATGTACCAACGAGGTAGAGAAAGTAAGACGAATAGTAATATGTAGTTGAGAAAACTATAAGTATTTGAAAATTCACATCAATAACAAGGAATATTCAGAAATGATTAACGCCAAAAAAAAGTTTATTCGACATAAATTGGGTTATTTAATAACGAGATCTAAATTTCCGCTGTAGTGAGACTTTTGTCTCTCTTACAGTTTACCAATTAGTAAAGAGGACTTTAAAAGCTATTATCAGAGAATTCAAGTTGTACATTTTATTTGTCATGAAAATAGCTTAAACCCATGATATTTGAATCAAAATTGTTAGCCATTTTTGAGAAAATAAAAACTAACTAAAAATTGTCCATGTAAAGGGTAGCTTGTAATACGATGATTTTCTTCAAAACCTTCGTGTCGCATCCTTTGAAGGTCCTGAACTTAAATACTAAGTTTCGTATCTAACTGATTCAATTGTTTCTTACTTGGGTTATGCGCGTGCGTACCTTTTTCTAATTTTTTGCGGTTCAGGGGGCCTCAAAACAATTTTTCCGGTGAAATCTATGTATCGATTTTTTATTGTAATACACCTTACTGCAGGGAAAGTCAAGAGCAGAGTTCATTGCGATTAGAACAGATTTACGTATCAAACTAAAACGTTCTGTGAGTATTTTCGCTTAGTGTTCTTAGCCACCACTATATTAAGTACTTCGCTCATGTTACAACGATGACGACGCACAGAAATGCTTGTGGATCACTGAAATTCTGGGGAAAAATTGTGTGAAATTATAGCTGGGGTTCGTAGGATTAGAAAAATTACGGAGAGAAGCCGCCCAAAAGTTGAAGTAACGAGGCACAGATAACCCCACACCAGCCCTCCTACGTTCATTGTAGGCACACACGGAGCAGAAAATCAAGCTCCAAGAGTGGGTTTTCAGTTTAGCAGTACTGTAGCTGCATGAACATTATTTTCATATTAAGTCCGTGTGTCGCCATAGGTCTAAATAGCGCAGATACGTGTTCCCTAACCGCGTGCCCAACAGAGCGTATAATTATCGAAGGGGTCTTTCCAGTGGCGTATTTAGGCGAAAGGACCTGTAGGAGAAGTAACAGCTATCAGTAGCGTATCATGGTAGACGCCATCTTGTGTTCATCCAAAACCAAAGTTAAAATGAAGCTAAAAATCCTGCTTTGTTACACTTGCAAGACTTTTTCTATCAATTTCAAATCCACACATATCCTTTAAGTACTATGTCGTTCCCAATCTATACAACTTATTGTTTATGTTTTCCTAGAAATTATTTCAAATTATCCAGTAAGTGCTTAATTACATACAACAAACTGGAACAGCTTACAAATGTTATATTAGTAGTTGTGGTGAACAGCTCTGCAAAGGAAAATAAAACAGTTTGTTTTTCTATTTCTCGTTAAACATGATAAAAGTTGGCCAAAATGGTTTCATTACATCTTGTTGGTATGTTATAATGTTCTTTAACTCTGCAGATTATATTAAACAAATGCATTTGGTTGTAGTTATACAGAGACATAAACGACGCTGGGAGGATAAATGTAGGTATAAGTGATTCAACGGAGTAGAATACCTCGCGCGCTGCGACCTGCACAGATCTATTGCGTATACCACCGCCCAAGAGAAAGGGATGAGGTGAGGGTTACAGATCGTAGGCAGACTGGCTACAGGACGCGCGGAAGTCCTTAATATTTCCAAGCTCGCAGACCCGTCCCATTGTTGGAGCCGCTGAGAGAGAGCACGCATCCGCGCCATCTGTCCGTCACCGCCAACACCACGAAACCTAGAGGCACACCTGCAAGATGAGAAGGAAACGAATGAAAGGGAAATGATGGAAACGAAATTGTGGTAAATAAGAAACCACCCCAGCATTCGCCTGCCACTCCGGGAAAACCATGAAAAACCCATGGATCAGAGTGGGCGTTCGCCGGGGATCGAACCCGGGAACTCCCGAATGCGAGTCGCACACGTTACCGCGGCGCCACGTACGCTAGTTCTCACATTGCATAGTGTGTCCTTGGACTGATGAGAAACTAAGTACGCATACAACATTTCAAATTGTAAAGTTCAAAATTTTGGAAAATCAAACCAATAACAGAAAATATCTCCTTAACTTATAAAACCACAAAACAAAAGAAATATGTTTAACGTATGCTATATATTTTAACTAGTCCTACAATTTTTCTATAATAGGCTTCCATTTATCTCTTATAGTTTCCTAGTTATATAACATTCTCTAAATTCAATAAGAATGAAAATAGCTTTACAGGGAATTCAAGAAATACATTTTGTTTGTCGTGCCGGTGTTTGAAATATATGATATTTTGAATCAAAATCAGTAAAGTTGTTTTGAAGCAAATGACTAATAAGGAAAAAGTTATGCACTCGTTTTTGGGTTGGAAATCTTCGTGTTACATCGTGGGGAGATGCAGGACTTGAATACCAAGTTCGGTATTGAACCAACGTTTCGTTTTTGAATTATGCTGTTCAAGCTCACAAAAACACTCACACACGGAAGTTTGTAAAAATGATTTCTTTGGGTTTGGAGACATCAAAACTTGTATTTGCAGTGAAATTGAATACAGAAACTTTAGATGGAATACGATGCTTCGGGAGAGGAAGGGAAAATCTGAGCTGTGATGGTCACATGGTTTTCTCCAATTATTTCCATTTCCTACAATACAAACGTTGGTAATTAGTTGTTCCTTCACACAAGCCGTGTGTAGGGAAAGATTGAGAAGGTAGAATCAGACTAAAAAATGCAATGCCATATCCGGGATTGGAACCACGGAACCGGTTTCCGTCCGGTTACTCTAACCAACTGGCTACTACAGCAAAATCCCGGCATGACATGTTCAAATTTCGCCCAGGCCTTTAATTTTTCAGTCCGATTCTACCTCTCCAACCTTGTTCTACACATGTTTGTGTGAAAGAACAATTACCATTGATTTACCTAATAATTCAACTATGAAGCCCGGAACATAAAGTCCTCACGACATTGTAAATTGCATTGGGGTATGTCATCTCAATACAATTTGAGATCTGCTTGTGGTTTACCGGAAAAAATGAGAGTCAGTTGGGGAATTTAATGTCCTGACCGCACATTGCCATGGTAGCTCCGTTGTTAGAGCAACCAGACGGAAACTAGAAAATCTGTGGTTCAAATCCCAGCTATGACATTGAATTCTTCAGTATGATTTTACCTATCCAATACAAAGGTTAGATTTATTTTGTGATCTGCATAGATACTGTTTCAATTAGGTGAGCCATAATACACATCTTATAGTACATAGCAGTGAAGAACAGCGAGTCACTACACTCGCTATGTCTTCACGAGCAGATAGGGTATAATCTAACCCAGTGGTGGCGGAGGCGCGACTCGCGAGGCACTGTGACTTGCAGGCGCAACTCCTTTTCCAGCCGTCTATTCATTTGTTTTCCATGTGCTGCTAAGTGGTGTTGTGCGTGTTGCATACTTGGTGACTCGTGGAAGGAAAGCGTTTTCGTCAGCCTTGATGTAACCCATTGCTTTGTTTCTTCGAGTGAAACTGTGGCTGCAAGCAGTGAGCAGCGAACCGTACTAGATATTCGCAAATAGTATTCTTCTGACAATTCCAAATTATTTCATTTCTCTGTGTTGTCTTCAGCAGTGGCGTTTCACATATTTGTTCTTATCCTGTGTATCTTCATCCAGTATAGTACTACGACTCAGACTCCAACCCTAAAACTAAAACATAAAAAGGAACGTAACTTGTGATCCTGGCATTTGGTTTCGAACTCGAACATGGTTGTGTGTGTCTGTATGTGCGCGCATAGAGACAACAAGGAAACAGCCCGAGAAATACGAGGAAAATCATAGATTCTGTTCATTCCTTTATCCATCTAATAAGTTCATGCTGATAGCATCACATTTCAGTTCTGTTTTGAGTTCTAATATTAAGTAGACATTTAAGGAAGCAATCCTAAAAATCCTAAATTTTTACTAGACTCCTACTCTAAATTTCTATCGATTTCAAATGAAGTAGTTCTATTGTTGCCCCACTGTTGGAGAGCCAAACTTGCAGTAATTTAATTGTTGTAGTTGTTGCAACACGTATGGTATACCAACTTGAAGCTGTTTTAGACTACACACGTAATGGATGCCAATTTTGCGGGAGATTGTTTCTAGGAGTGTTCGCCCCACGTACGATAAAACTTTCCGGTGGCCTTCGCCCCCACGTTTAAAAATCAACTTTGTATTTTAATGTTTATTTATGTATTATATATGTATACCTCGGCTGCGTCATTAGTAATTTGTAAAGTACGTATCTCTTAGCAGGGCTGGTACAGCTAAAGAACAAGGCTTACACAAATTATAATTGTATTATACTTTGTTTATTAATCCTTCACACGATTAAATAACACTTCACTGATATTTCCTACTGTAGAGCTGTGAGATTATTGTTATTTGCACTTTTTAAACACGTAAACTTTATATTATTCTCACCGCTATGATTTTTCTATTTATCACACTGAACCCGTACAAAATCTGATTGCTTGGGTACGGTTCCTTGTAGCTCTCCCGCCTGAATCTGTACATTTCCTCTACTTCAAGTCTCTGATTGGCTAAGCCTTCTCCAATAGAATACTTTTATTTAACTTAAGCTTTTTCTAGTTTTTTGATTGGCTATTTATAAACTGTTTTAAATATTACATTATTGTTCCAAGAATTATTAGTAGCATTTATTAAACCTTCCAATTTATTGCCATCTCAAGGCCACTTCACTGTTAGCAACCTTCGGCTTTCACCTTGCAATTCTGCTTGCTACGGAAAGCAGCCTGCTTCTATTCTCACAGCTCCTACATGGCCAAAACTACGTAATACATTCAATAACACTATTATGCTTGTACATAACAACACAAAAATAATAAGACTGTAGCATACACTTTATATATTATATTATACACATATTGCTTTAAGGCGGGCTGTTATTATATTTTATATTATATAATTAGACTGATATCATTTAAGTGATAAAAATACTGCCTCACAAACAAATTTTACTCATGAATATTGGCTTAGTATTTATATCATTTGTAATTAAACATCTTCACTTGTGTCCTCTCGCAATGTAAGTAATATCAATAATACAATGTCATTTCATTGCATGTACAGTTTGTAATCCTACCTACTTGAGCTTTTACTGTTAGGTTGTGTGATAGGACATTTGTAAGTCTATGAGATTCCGTAACCACCTCGAGTCTATAATTTTCAGCTTATATCTGTGCAGAGGAGTTTGTCGCCTGTAGTGTAGTAGTTACGGAGTTGTTGTCAATCTTGTAGTCTTGTTGAGTAGGTCATCAGCGCTGGAGTGGACAGATGGTGGTGCTATATTACCAGTAGCACGTTAGATACTACATTTTTGTCCCGGTTCTCTTTCTCTCAGGGTTCCCTACCACAGTTTTACAATAATTGACCCCTGATATGGTAAACTGGGGTAGAACAAGTGTTACCGTACAGGATAACAACAGCAGGTTGTATAACGAGAATAATAAAATAACTACATTGCTATTTTTCTCTTTTTTTAATTAATATATTATCTGTATGAGAGGTTTCTTGAAACAATTCCATAAACGTGTTTTTACAATAATCATAAACTCTTTAATATCAGATCTAACCATAAACACAGTTTTTCCAAATTTACAACACGTAGTCTTTACCTCCGTTTAAAGGAAAAGTTTCTCAACCCGTTAGGTTTATGTAAATATTATTCATACGAATACCCTAGACTTAGTATTGTATCGTACGTTCCTTGTACATTCTTTTCCGTGTGTAGAACACGCATTTTTTTGGCATACTTTTAGTGTTTAGTCATCTTCTTAAAACTGTTTTCCTTTGTTTACTCTGCATAGTAATGGAGATGTTCACGTTCCTATGTCTTTCTTTTCTAACACATTTTACATGTTTATTACAACGCATAATACTTATCGTTAATAAAACGATTTAAACCGGTCAATTTTTATGTTAATTTAATTGAATATTTCCTAAATTTTCCACATAAAATAAAAATTTAGTGCTTTGTGTAGGAAGAGTGGGAGCAAAAGGCAAAATGGTAGAAAGGGTAATCAAATACTGGTTCAGAATTAAGCTATTAGAGGAAAGTGGTATACTAAAACAATGCTTGGTTGCACAGGAGCAAATGGGGAAAAAAGAAACTTGGATGCACAGGATACAGACAATATTGGAAGAAATAGGAATAGGGGAAACGTGGGCTGGAAGAAACAACCAAAGTAAGGGTTTCTGCAAAGGAATTAGAACAAGAGTGGAGGATATTGGAAATCAAGTGTGTGTGAAAAAGGTCATCAATAGATTATAGATATTTAAAAACGTAATGGGGGAAAGAAAGATACATAGCGTGGGCGAGGACAGGTGTAACGAATTTAAGTGGTCTAACGGAGAAGGAGAAAGATGTACTAAATGTAATAAATTCCATGATAATTGGCATCATATTCTGGAATACGATGATAGAGATAAAGGAAGGGAAATTTAATACTATGCAAATGGAAGCATTTATCAATGGAACTAAAAGTTAGGGAGATTTCCAATTCAAGATCAAATAAATATATGGAGAAATCAGGAAAACATTTAGGAAAAATAACGTTAAAATGGTTAAACAAAAATGTGGAGTAAATTGTAGAAAATACTTAAAAAGGGTAACAAGGGATAAAAGTAAATAGTGGATACAGATACAATTTAAATTGACCCTAATTGTAGATTTACATTTTAAAAAATTAAATTGACCCTAAAATGACTATCATAGCCTCTCCAAATAAAACACGACTAATGGCATTTACTTTTCCCCCATAATATCAAGCAACTTTTATTAAAGACATTTCTTTCTACAACGCTTAGTTTTGGAGATATTGTACAGTTCCAACTTAAATGGTCCACGCTGTATAAACAACAGAATGTTAAATATGGGGAAAGACACAATAAGACACTCCAGAAAGGAGTAACGCATTGTATAAATTGCATGTAAATCATTCTTTCATTCATAGTGTTTTGTGTGCTTTTATAAATTAAAATTATAGTTTTTCATTTGGAATTTCTTCCCCTTCTCCTTAGAATTATTTAAAATTTAAACAAATATTATATAATATCGCCCATTTCATTCATCATCCGATATGGCCTAACCAGTTAAAGGACGTTTAATTTCCTCCCAAAAATATGGATATAAATGTGATGTTAATTTCTCTTACACCATTTCTTAAAAACTTTAATTAATAGCATGCGGTATAATTCCCGCTACAAACCGCAACTTTGATTTGTAGGTTCATTATCTTATTAACGTTTAACTTTGTACGGATATAAGTTAAATATGAAATTTGTCTACAAACTTTATTCAAACTTTCTGTGTAAAATTTCAGCTCCACTTTACAGCGGTTCGCCTAATAATTTAAAATTTGTACGACGCCCTACATCAATACTGCCGTTAATTTTGTACCGATTTTCACCAAATTTGAAATCTGTCGAGATTGCTTCAAACTAATATAAACTGGTACACGAAATAGCTAGCGAATTGTTTCATGCTTGCGGACGTACTGACAGACGGACAGATGAACAAAGAACAAATCCACAGCTTATAGCTCCACAAAAGTGCATGTACCTAAAAATGCATGGAGATAAAAACGCATAGCTAATGCAGGTTTCTATTCAATCGGTATGTTTTAATTAAATGTGATAATTACCTATGTTCCATTTTCTACTAAAACGATTCGCGTATATTTGCTACGCATTTTGTGAAGGCTTTAGAAGTTAATGCTACTGTAGGAGACTAGTGCATATTTCTTGTATACATTAAGGTTTTAACAGCCAATGCAGTTCTTTGCTGTTTTCTGTATTTGTTAAATGTCGCGTATCATTGTGTCTTAATGACTGATTTAGTAACTTAAGTTCCAGTATCCTTAATACTCATAACGGCCTTTCTAAGAGCCGGTAGTCACACCCGTCACTGTAAAGCGTAAACATGTAAGTGATATAGAGAAGACAAAGAACATTTGTTTGTTGTCTGAGGGAAGTGACTGTGATCTGGATGCGAATCCCAATAATTTGTTTGCGCCATCACACTATACAACATGAAAAATCTTCTACGTAATAGGTACACCTAAACAAATAAAGATTGAATATTGGAAATCAAATAACTTTAATTTATGCCTATATTGAGCTTTAAGAGAGGCACTCATAACGCCTGAGTAGAATGAACGAGGAAAAGGAAAATATAAAATCAATTGGTTTTTTCCAAGTATAATGTAGAATCCATACCTTCGAGGAAAATAAACATAAGCATGAAACGGTTTTAAGAGGTTTTTCGTTTCAGTATAAAATAAGTAGGTAATAATTCTAGTGGCTCCTTTGCAGCTGTTCAGGAGAGCAATGAGAAATATAGTATCCTCCAATGATTCCCCATAATTTGAAATAAGGAATCTTCTTTTCAAATGTAAATAAAAACATATTATTTACATAATCAAATTGATAATTTTTACAACTCCTGTGTTTGTTTAATAGATATGTTTCTGTAGACGGATTGAAATTATTACTCCATATTTAACCGAGCGAGTTGACTCTGTAGTAACGTGTGAAGCACATATTCGGGGCGTCCAGAGTTCAATTTCCGTCGACCGTCCACTCTGACCTTGGGTTTTCGTGGTTTCCCTGGTTGGTAGGCGAATACTGATGTGGTTTTTCATCTATCATGATTTCCTTTCTCTAATTTTTGTTCCATTCTTTTTCCTGTTCATATTTCAGGTCTGCTTCTGGGTTTCGCGGTGTGAGGTGTGCTGGACAGATGGCGCGGATGCTTGCTCCAAGGAAATAGTATTCCCCTGGACACTAGAGGGCTGGTTGGTTCGACGGGTTTTATCATCGCCCTCTATGGGCATTCATTGGTGAAACGGATCTTCGAGCAAGGCACTGTTAGGGACTTCCGCGCTGCTCTGTCGCCTGTCTTCCTGCGACCGTAGCTTCCTGTGGTTCCTTCACTTCATTCCTTCCTCTCACGTAGGTCGCAGTACGAGAAGTGTCGCCCTTCGTTATACACCCTATACTCCATATTTAACGTAATTTGACTTATTTGTATCAATGCTCAGTGTATCCTACTAGTACGAAGTTACGATTGAGACGCGTTTCTTCGGTACACAATATTTACCAGATAAATTTAATCGCCTTCCCTCTACGAGATTTTATTTTCTCATGTCCTCCCTTCAGGTTTTAAGTACGTAAAATTATTTGTCTATTGCTAACCAAACGAACTGTTTATTTACACTGCTAAACACGAATAACCAATGACAAATAGATGTTTAACTCATTTAAGAAAAACGCATCTCTCCTTACGTTTCCGGTGATCGACGAGCTTCCAGGTGTTTTCTTACAGCCGAGACGGAAGTTTAATGCGAGGTATAAATCGCTCATTGGATTTAGACGGGGATGTTACTAAGTTTATATATAAATTATTTTACATGGAGTATTATTTATGAATTTCGATCGTTTTATAAAATAATGAATAAGATTTATAGCATTCAGTGTAACGAAAAAACATACATAGTTAAAAAATTAAGCACATACATAATGAAAGAAAGATAATAAATATAAAAATTAACATTACACATTATTATACAAAAAACACCGACAGCGCTTAGTAAGTTTGGTGGGAAATTAAAATGAAGAAATTTTCAAGAGGGAACATATGTCCGGAAATGCATAGTTTGGACGCCTGGGGCGTTAAAGTTTCATCGGAATGTTGTTGGTTTCCTAATGTATTTATGCAAACCTTTCGCCCTCAGTGTAAGGTGAATGGATGAACTGTGCCTTAAGTTTCCTGTGCACGCGCCACATTCGCCCATAGTCCAAGGTTCGTATCTTAATGGGGTAGTTTGTGTTGTGTACCAGTGTAGTAATGTTGCTGACAGCATTACGACATGTACCAGTACACAAATATCGAAATGGCCGACATGCTACTTACATACGGCAGAGTTGATGGCAACGTAGAGCTGCTGCACGCTTGTATGCGGAAAGGTTTCTCGACATACTCCGCATCATACCATGTTCGCAGTAATTGCAAGAAGATCATGAGGAACCGGAAAGTTCCATCATTGTGGCGTGTATAGCTTTGCTTTTTACAGTTTTATTGGAGGTACAATAGTATTGTGTGGTATTGAGAAATTGCACTATAGGTATGGAAAGGCTGTTGATTAATTATTCTGCATTTATGTTCGGTATCAGGTGTTTAAAACGAATGCGGTCCGTCCAACTCGGTTCAAATACCTGGCTTTGAGGAGAACGTGTTGAGACACCAGCACTCATCAAGTGGCGCAAGCGTTGGGCACATGCCACCCTAACATGTGTAATGTTTTCCAAGAACAACATCCATACCATCTGCAGAAAGTCCAGTTATTAGTAGAAAAGGACTACCCACGACGAGTAAAGCTTACGCAATGGGATTTACAACGCCACATACTCCAGCCACAATTCCCGACTTCAGTACTGTTCATCGATGTATGCATGTTTACTCTAGACGGTATTGTGAAGTTGCACAACATTCATGTTTGGACAGACGAAAATCCGCGTGCGCAATTGGTTAGAAGTAACTAATACTTACAGGCTCTGTGTGAATGTATGGGTGGGATAATTGATGATCGTGGGTCGTAACTGCTGCCAATCAGACTAACAGGACCGACATACCACACTTTTGTAGAGATTTTCTTCCTACTCTACTTGATGTGATGCCACTACAGGTTCGTGTGCCTGCTCACTTTGATGCAAATGTGTGGCACCACCTGGACGACACATACTCCAATCGATGGACCTGTACAGGGGGACCTGTGCTATGGCCACCACGGTCACCTGATCTTACATCTCTTGACTATTTTCTGTGGCGTACTATGAAGACTATGTATGGTGTATGCTACCCCTGTAACATCAGAGAGAGACCTTATCGCTGCAACTGAAATACTGAGCACACAGCCGCTGTCACTGCACCATCGATGCACGTTCTCATTTAAGTAGGAGGTCAACTGTTTGAACCCCTTTTGTAATTTGCTGCACGGTGTGATGTTATTGTTGGGTTTCTTAAGGAAATGTGGAACGCAGTCCACAATATATCCGAACCGTTCACAAACTCTGACGCCCCATGGCGTCCAAACCACGAATCTCCGGACATGGTTTCCGTCTTGAAAAATGTTGCCTCAAAATATTTCATTCAATTTTAATTACGACCTTTTTCTGAAAAATCATTAACTTGAATATTTCCTAATACAATGTGTCCATAAAAATACTGTCATATTTTAACTGATATTGCGTCACTTTGAATAGTTTATTTGGGTGAAATTGGTGACATTCGAAAGAAAAAACCAAATATTTATACTATGCCTCATAGTCATTGGATGTGGCTCCCTTGAGTGACTCTGCAGACATCAAGGCAATATTCCCATTCACGCCACACATGCTCCAACATATTTAATGAAATGGACTGGATGGCAGCAGTGATACGAAGTTGCACTTCTTGCAGGTGTTGAGGCAATGGGGATACATAGATACTATCCTTTTTGTAACCCGATAAAAAGAAGTCAGCGACTGTCAAGTCATGTGACCTCCCAGGCCGCTTGTAGAAGGTATTATCATCATTTCCGTCACGTTTAATCCATCTTCCTGGAAGATGTTCTCGAACGTGTAAATGCCAGTGAGGAGGTCCTCGTTGCCTCCTTCTTCTTCCAGTTGTGGAAATAACTATTCAGTGAGCCTGTCAAGATACGTTGGACCGTTGACAGTGGCCTCTCGAAAGAAAATGGGCACAAAAGACATTCCTTTGATGACATATGCAGCCACGATCCAAAACATTACGTACCACTTCAAAGTTTACGTGTGTTTAGGAACATGATGTTGAAACCTTCGCCTAAAAGCAATAGTTGAACCTGCACCAGACTCTACGTGCTATGATATTCCAAAATACATCAACTACGTCCTTGTGGGTACGCCATAACTCCTTAAAACTTCTTTAATAACAACATGATTTTAAAAGCAAACATTCGCATGTAACCTGCTAAATATACAACAATGAACCCATATCGTGAGTGAATTTAGTTTCCGTGTTTAATTCCCTCGATCGCGTCCATTGATGTACATTGCTGATATGCACAAAACTATTTGAGTTTTTCTTTGGAATGTCATCAACTTCATCCACATACGATTATCCGAAGCGACGCAATACCAGTTCAAAGTATGACATTACTTTATGGACACACTGTATATTGCTATAATTTACTTTTTACTACGTTACAGAAAGTTTCATACTCTGAAGCTCTTAGTATACATTTAAATGCACTGTTTGTCAATGCCAACATAATCTCAGGTTTTTAGAGTGTATCATTCATAATTCTCAACACTACTTATAAGTTAAGGATCTCAAACGAAATCGCTTAGGCAGTCTAAAGTAGGCATGTGAATTTTGGAAAAGACAGTGTTCCACTGACGTGGTTTCATGACTAAGAGCATTTTATGTCCAAACTGTTTCGTTTTCTTGTACACATTCGCACAAAAGCAACATCTTTGGGGAAAGAACGTGGTCGTCAAACAACTGTCATGTACCGCCCTGTTCCGTGTGCAACTAATGAAATTTTGTGACGCATTTAGGGAGCATTCCAACCAAAACACAAAGCGTCCAATCTCATCTCCTGGCCGGTGTCAGTCGTAACATGGGACATATCTCTTGCTCCTGCCGGTTATTAAGATACATTAAAGGCCACCCGTCCTTTCACGGCCAGTACAGAGAACGCTCGACTATTTTGCCAGCTCATTCGCATGCGACACGTTAAACGTAAACACAACACGTAGAATTCGCATGCGTTGGGCATGAAATGGCACTACCATTTATACAATGACACATACTTAGAACACTTGGAATTTCAGGCTAAATAAACGTCACAGCTGCAGACAGATCGAGAAATAATTGCTGAATGTCAAAGCAAAGGTACCCACGGGTGAAAATTGAGCGAAATTCTTCAAAAGGTCCACTTTTTATTTATGGGCCTATTATTTAATAATTAGTCATTTAGTTTCATAATCTGTGTTTACTGTTCTTTTACTGATGATTAGAAATAATTTTACACGAGTTTTTTAAATCTGCCTGCACACAAGGCCAGAGAGTTAGAATTTCAAAGCTGTTTTCCTCGCTTTCTTTTTTCTCTACATTTATGCGCGTTCAGTATGTTCCACAAATCTTGTAGAGAAATACCCAAAAGTATATGTATATAAACGTTAGGAGTGACACTTCCTTATTAGTTATAATTAGGATAATATCAATTACGAAGTTTAATTAACACACTAAAACTAGTAGAAAGTATTGTTTCTCATAAGTATATAATTTTGTTCTCAAAAACTAAAAAAAAAAAAATCTGTTAACATTTTTTCTTAAATATAGATGAGAGTCAACATTGATATTTATATTTGCAAAATCTTAATGTTTTCATTGTATGGGTCATTCTACCTTACTATTAAAATAATTAATTTATCAATGAATAACTGAAAACTATTGGAGATATTGCAATGAAAATTGTATACATGTTAATTGATTAAGTGTGTAACTTGAGGTATAAATTTTAAAAACATGCGTTCATAAAATATGTAGAATAGAGAAATTTCGCCTATGTAATTTTAAGAAGACTGGTGAGTAAAGTATGGTACAATGGTATACAAAGATAGAATGTGTTACATTCTAATGGATTTCTCTATCCACTGTCTTTTTTTTATATAGCTTCTATAAACTATTCATACAGAAGCGTATTTTTCGTTCTACTTCAAGTGAACCGAGATAAAAAATTGCAGTAACAGATTCATTATACATTTCGTTGTAGGTATAAGGGAGCGGCACGCTATATGCTAGCCTTGAGCTTCTACACTGTTTCTATGGCACCGCGGGAAACGAATGAATAGTGACAGCAAGTATTGAAGCACTCGAACCAATAACAACCGATAAAAGTATTCTAAGAATTCTAAAATGCTAATAGATTATCTTGTATGCTCATGGGAGTAAAGACGCTTAATGTTTTCGAGATATGCATTAACATAATACATTCCAGGAACAAAGCACTGAATACCACTTGAATCAAAATTGGTGCTTACGAACAACACCATCAGCAAAAGCAAATACTAAAAGACTTTCAACCGAGCGAATTGTGAGGCTCGTATTCAAAAGGCCCCGGGTTTGATTCCCGTCGCTGCCCAATATGACCTTGGGTTTTTGTATTTTCTTCTGGTTGGTATGCGAATGTTGCGGTGGTTTCTCATCTACTACGATCCTTTCCATCATTTTCCTTTCAATCGTTTCCTTTTCATCTTTCAGGTGTACTTCTAGGCTTCATGAGGTATGGCAGTGCCGGACAGATGCTGCGGATACTTGCTCAAAGGAAAGAGTACTTCCTGTGGACACTAGAGAGCTGCTTGGTTGACGGGTCGTTCGCCCTCTCTCCTCAGTGGAACGGAACTTCGAGGCTGAAAGAGTCATGGACTTCCGCGCGTTTCTGTGGTCGCCTTGCCTATGGTTCCTTCACGTCATCCCTTTCTCCTGTGGGGTAGTATCCGCAATAGATCTCTGTAGGTTGCGGCGATCACCTCCTCATCCGTGCTGTTAGGCTTACCTTGATGCTTCTCCCGTTGGTTCCAGAAGTTCGCCGTGTGTTGGTTCTCTTCACTTTTATCCTCGGCTAGCTGCAGTAGTTTTCTTTAACCTATATAGGAGCATGGACTTATCCTCGGTAAAGGAAAACGTAGATCTCGGGTGGTGATATAGGAAGACATGGACGTGCTTTGTTTATGAAAAGATGACACTGCCGTTTCTCTTTATTTAATTAACACTCGTAGTATACAACACTGGTCTTGCCGCCATAAAATACTGTCCACCGCTGTTAAACTACGGCGCGGATATGACACGAAGTTTAAATATGCTTATTATCTCTTTACGAGTAGCGGATCTTAGGTGTGTTTCTAAAACTATCTTGATTCCCTGTTTTGGCGCGATATCTCACACATCCTGCAGCATCTCTCCCTGACCACACATGACAAAAACTGTCCCGAATTTGCTCCAAACAGATCCATTTATAGTCTCAGGCTTCTGGGGCTGCTTCCTTTCCTATTGGTCTATTTTTAGCGCGACTCGATGCGTCTAACTATTTCGAATAAACTTCCAGGGATCTCATTGGTCCAAGTTTAATATAAATCGCGGCTTTTCCTACCTTTACCGTTAGGTTATCTGTCTCGCTCACTTGGTCACGGCGAATTATCCAATAAAGGGACAAAGGCGCTACACCCTCGCTATAGGAATAATGGCACTGCGACCGAAGAGAGGTAATAAAACTAGGTTTTCTGCCTTCGAAAGCACTATTCCTGTAGATAAAACATTTCGTCGTGGACAGTATTTTAACATAGGCTTAAATTATGTACATTAAAACATTTATAACTCTACTAATATTAGTAACCTAGATAGATACATAACGTTAAATCACCCTTCTAAAAATATACAAGCAGTATGAGAAAAAGATATTTATATAGTACGATTTAATATCAATAAAAGTTAATTAGTAAATTATCTATAATTACAGTTCTTGGGCTCGGCCTAGAGTTGCCGTTTCAAATTGCCCTGTTCTGGAAAAGAATAAATTTTTCAGCACTTGATACAATTTTCTTTTACCGAATAATTCCTCTGATTATGGCCTTTGTCGGTTTGTTGTGTTTACATAGACCCTTCGCTATTCCTGTTCCTTCACAAGGGTTCTGACAAAACAGTGGTGTTTACACTTGGGTCATTCACTCTTACACTTTGCTATGGTTGATCCCTCTCTCCCTTTTAAAAACAGGTTTCCCGAGAGACATTCTTATGCACAATACACTTCACGTTCACGAATAACTTGTGGTGGAGAGAAATACGCTAATACCCAAATTAAGTTCTAAAAATTAAATCTATTTACATACATATTGGTACATAATTATTATGCATTTATTTATTTCTTTACATCCTTATTTATCGGGTGTATTACCTTTACTATTTGTTCATAGGGTTGCTACCTCATTTTGAGTAAAACTAACCTGATTATTTTCATTACATTCTTCACCCTTCTCATTCTCTAAACATTTGTACGGTTTGAGCAATTGTTTATGATATCTCCCTACGATCTTGGAATTCTTTATTTCTTGTAACTCAAATGTATCCGAGCCAAAAATGTTAATCACCCTGTATGGACCTTTAAATAAATTTTCCATTCTATGACACCTCTTTTTTTTATAATTAATAAAACTAATTTATATGTTTAAAGAAAACTGTCAGCATATTGCTAGCATACCAACCAATTAATAATTTACAAATATTGCTACATATCAAAAAAGATAATAAATATTCTGACAATAAAACCTGTTTCAACCTTAAGACAAACTTATTCAAGCAGAAAAAAACTGAAACATATTAATGGCAAAGGTGTTTCTTGTTCTTCTTCACTATCACTAATGAGCATTTAATACTCAAGTCTCTTTAGTAATGCAAAAAAAATGTTCTGCACAACTGCTTAAGATAATTCATTAATTCACATGTGAAAGCTCTCCTTTCCAGGCACTGCAGAGTCAGGATCAATGATATTATGTCTTTCTTTTTCTTTTCCTTTTTTTTTAATTTGAATGCTGGATTCTTTTTTATACCAATACTAATTCTCCAAGTTCGATCAAGCATTTCTTTCGCTTCTTCGTTTTAAATTCCTCCTTTCTTTTCTGCGCCCTTTTGACATTCTTTCAAAAGCTTTCTTAAACGTCTCTTCTCCCGTTAGTGTTTTCGGATCTTTAGTTTCTAGTGTCTGTGGTAATTTCCCTTCAGGTGTTTCTATTAACTTCCCCTTCATCAGCTCAACTAATTTCCCCTCTAAACTCTTATTTTGTTCACTTAAGTTTCTTTCTAAGTCCTTTCTCTGCTCATTTAATTTCCCTTCTAAATTCTTATCTTGTTCACTTACGACTCTTTCTAAGCCCTTACTCTGCTTACTTACGATTCTTTCTACGTCCATATTATGCTCATTTGATTCCCCTTCTAAATTCTTATCTTGTTCACTTACGATTCTTTCTAAGTTCTTACTCTGCTTACTTACGATTCTTTCTAAGTCCTTATTATGCTCATTTGATTCCCCTTCTAAATTCTTATCTAGTTCACTTACGATTCTTTCTAAGCCCTTACTCTGCTCATTTAATTTCCCTTCGGAATTCTTATCTTGTTCACTTACGATTCTTTCTAAGTCTTTACTATGTTCATTGAATATGCTTTCTAAGTTCTTACCCCGCTCATCTACTATGCTTTCTAACTTTTTACTCTGCTCATTGAATATGCTTTCTAAGTTCTTACTCTGCTCATCTATGATTCTTTCTAAGTTTTTACTTTGTTCACTTAAATTTCTTTTTGACTCCTTACCCATCTCGTCTATCTTTGTGCTCAAATGTTGGAGGAACATCATCAGCTGGTTCTGACCTGCGTCAATGACCTGCGTCAATGACCTGCTCAATTGGTGATTGCCTTTCCAGCCTAACTTCTACCTCTGCTGCACCCATATTTTCTCCATCTGTTGTTACGCTGACAATAGCCTCCCTATTCAGTTCTTCCAAACCTTCCCTTGACCTACTCATGGTTCCGTTAGCAAGTTCTACCTCCCTAGTAATCACTTTACCCCCTCTCAATAACATGTGTTCACAAAACTGAATCACTACTCTGCATGCCTCTTTGTTTGTTTTTGTATAAATGCTCTAACCTGTACTTTCTCCTATGTCAATTGATGCGTCCCGGGTTCGAATCCTGGTGAATTTCTAGAAGCGATGCTCTCAGCTGTTTTGTTGTCCCACGTAGGTAGACTAGAAGTTCGCGTTGTAATTATGTTCTGCTGTGCCCCTTTCCTCTGAAGATTCTTCCTCTATTTGTTGTTTCCTAGTCCTCAGTTTGAGCTTCGAGCTGGTCTTCCCTTCGAGCTCCACGTCATGGCGCCAGTTTGCGGCGGTCACCTCCTCATCCGTGCTGTTAGGCTTACCTTGATGCTTCTCCCGTTGGTTCCAGAAGTTCGCCGTGTGTTGGTTCTCTTCACTTTTATCCTCGGCTAGCTGCAGTAGTTTTCTTTAACCTATATAGGAGCATGGACTTATCCTCGGTAAAGGAAAACGTAGATCTCGGGTGGTGATATAGGAAGACATGGACGTGCTTTGTTTATGAAAAGATGACACTGCCGTTTCTCTTTATTTAATTAACACTCGTAGTATACAACACTGGTCTTGCCGCCATAAAATACTGTCCACCGCTGTTAAACTACGGCGCGGATATGACACGAAGTTTAAATATGCTTATTATCTCTTTACGAGTAGCGGATCTTAGGTGTGTTTCTAAAACTATCTTGATTCCCTGTTTTGGCGCGATATCTCACACATCCTGCAGCATCTCTCCCTGACCACACATGACAAAAACTGTCCCGAATTTGCTCCAAACAGATCCATTTATAGTCTCAGGCTTCTGGGGCTGCTTCCTTTCCTATTGGTCTATTTTTAGCGCGACTCGATGCGTCTAACTATTTCGAATAAACTTCCAGGGATCTCATTGGTCCAAGTTTAATATAAATCGCGGCTTTTCCTACCTTTACCGTTAGGTTATCTGTCTCGCTCACTTGGTCTCGGCGAATTATCCAATAAATGGACAAAGGCGCTACACCCTCGCTGTAGGAATAATGGCACTGCGACCGAAGAGAGGTAATAAAACTAGGTTTTCTGCCTTCGAAAGCACTATTCCTGTAGATAAAACATTTCGTCGTGGACAGTATTTTAACATAGCGCTTAAATTATTTACATTAAACCATTTATAACTCTACTAATATTAGTAACCTAGATAGATACATAACGTTAAATCACCCTTCTTAAAATATACAAGCAGTATGAGAAAAAGATATTTACATAGTACGATTTAATATCAATAAAAGTTAATTAATAAATTATCTATAATTACAGTTCTTGGGCTCGGCCTAGAGTTGCCGTTTCAAGGTCTTAGGACGCGATGTACATGTCCTCCATGGTACACTCTATACTATTTGTTGGCGTCGCCTTTTAATTCGAATTTAAGCAATTCACTTTAGTAACCATATTCGTAACTAAAGCATATACATTCTTGAGCCTCTCTGTTTGCATCATGATTGCGTCCGAAGGATATGCAATTATATGTTAAACCAAAACTATAAAACCTCAGCATTGCTGAAGCAGCGAATTCCATCAACTACCAGGAAAAACGGTATTGTCTGATTGAAAAGTGGGTATAGCCCAAGACCAAAATTCATGCAACACACATGTTTACAAGTATTTTACATAAAGTGGATGTTTAGAGTCATCCGCAGCTAGATGTTCACCTATTTGACATTATTTAGACGGAGGGATCTCCAGTAACTGGAGCACAGTACCGCACGTAGGTCATAGTGGACCCTTTGTGCTTCTAGTATGCTTTTTGAGAGGAAGAGATGAAGTGTAGACCTGAAAAGCGACCAGATCCTACGACGATGTGCGCTAGCAATAACAGAGTCCTTAACATTCCAACATGACACCAATCCTGACACCAGCTGACATCCATATCCGGGGTCCTGGAAATATAAGATGCAGTTCCCAGGGAGAAAGGGGGCCCCAGCAGTCCCTCCAACCGCCGGCGCTTGGCCCTGCAACACTGAAACAGGAGAGGGAAATCAGATTAAAATAATGATGTGAACAGGAAATGGATGAAAATTCGTAGTAGAAGGGGAACCACCCCAAAATTGGCCGAGAAAACCACAAAAAATCTCACGGTGAGAGTGGCCAGGTCGACGGGAATCGAAACCGGGACTCTCTGAATACAAGCCTCACACGTTACGGTGGAGCCATTCGACTCGGTAAAAAATGAATCCTTGTTCATTTTTAAATAAACCTCACAAAACAATTTACTGATATTTCATATGTCTGAAACATTATAACGTAGTGTTTTGTCTCAAGATCTAATTTTTGTCTTGTTAAATTAGTCGTGTTCATTTTTGTATACATCTCAGTCTGGACTTTTATATCCATAAAATGAAAAATATTGGTTTTTGCGCCTTAAAACTTAATGAAATGGTTATGAAATGCCACGCCTTTTACATCAGAAGAAGGAAAAACGATCGCAGAGATCTAAATAAAAAGGCAACTTATTCTGCAAAAGTTTTGTTCATGCATCGACAATAACACCCCTAACCAGCTGCTTCACAAAAACTGGCAGATCTCTGCAGAGGACAGTCGTGGATGAACTGAATGACCATCATATGCAGTTTATCGATTCTTTTCTCTTTTGTCAACATCCATCTCGTCACGCCGGCGGCAACGCACCCGTGAAATAAAATTCCGCAACATATTCCAAGCTATGTGGAGATTGTTTGTTTTTGCGACGAGCCAGCTCAGTGCGCTTTGTTTCCGTTTTCGGGTCCGGTGTCGCGTCCCTCGCTAATTTTTCATTCTTCCTTCCTTTCTCATTTAAAGCGCAGTGGAATTTCAGTTCAGCTTTGAGGGATGTACGAGTAAGCAATTGGCTTCGTCCGTAATTTGCCGGTCTCTTTCCTCTTTTACCTCCCTTTTGCAACAGACAAATAGTCGACATATGGATACGCGTTTGTTTGTCTTTTGTCTAGCAACCTGACGTTTTCATTACAGACTCACATACCATGGGGTGGGGAAAGGACTCCCGTAGATGCCGTGGGCGACGTTTCCTGCTCCAAACTTGTATGTGGTCGTTGGCAGATTAAGAAAGCCTCTAAACTGCAGCTGGGTTATTTGTTATGGCAAGTCATGTATCAACTCAAGAGGGCGGCGTAACACAGTGTGCTTCATAGATATAGCAGAGATGTTCTCCAAGCTATTTACTCGCTGTATCTGCTTATGTCAGGACTTGCATTGCTTATACTGACTGAGCGATACTTTATTTGTATAACTGTTCGACTTTAACTGTTAAAGGCTCCTACGTATTGGCCAAAATCATTGTACTTGTATTCCCAGAAGGAATCAGAAAAATATAAACAAAGTAATTGTCATCCTCACCTTCCACAGCATGCAAATTACGTTAATGGTGCCGAGTGTTGGTGTTGTTGAAAATCTGTGGCAAATAGATTTATTATAAGAAAATGAACGCAAGTATTGTTGGGTTAATATCTTTATCCGAACTCACGAAAGAGTATACCGCAAAATCGCATAACATATAATTATTTTGTTAACAGAAAGCAATCGCTACAATTAAGCGCACGTTAGGACCACCTTTTTTCTTTATTTTCTTTTTCAGCGTAGTAAAACCAAGTACATTATTAATCATTAACTATTCTATTCCATTATACATTTATTTGCGTACAAATTACACCTTGGTGATCAACATGGATGGCCTAAATCAATAAAGCACGCACTCATGAGCGAGAGGTGGGCGGTTAAAATCCTCCGTGCCTGGTTTCATAACTGACATATACTGATAAGGAATATGTCCTTCCCACGTGTCATTTCCCGATTATCACTTCATTTCATGTATCATGAGTATCAATCGTCTGTTGTGCCGTGTGTAATAAGAACGGGCGTTAAACACTACCACTTTCATGTAAGCCTAAAATAATACAACAACACAAAGGAATTAATAGCAGAAACACCCCAATTGTATAAAATAAATATCGTATAAGTATTCAAAACATTGCTTAGAAAAATCAGAGAAAGTTAGCACAATTCCAATATTATTGTTCATTATACGTTGCACGTTACTGATTAGATTTGGTTTCTACTATTTCAAGTCATTATATATTTTAAAATAAATTATTTATTTTATGCAATATTACATAATATCCTGAATTTTGAAGAAAAATTAATAATAAATTATTTCAAAAACTAATTTATATACTATTTGTATTTAAAAAGAAACTTATGAATTTTCCGTCGCTGAACCGGAAAGCGAATGATATTAATTAATGCACATCTATGTGAGATACTTATTACTCCCCCGGTGCGTGACTTTCCAGTTGTAAACTGTATGCAGCCATTCCTGGATGTATGCGTACACATCACAAACATTGTTTTCCGCGTTTAGTCTTGCCGGTTAAAGGAGAAAACTATTTCCGCTGTAACAGTAGACTTATTTTGTAACTACTCCCCACCAACAACAAAAGTTGTGTTGCCTTTTTATTTTCACTTTTAAGTAAAACAGGACTCTTCTGGTCTACATAAAATTCTCCTGCCATCTCTTTACAGGACGATCCAGTGACCTTTTCCCTGGTGGTTTGTAGTTCAAGATCGCTCGGAGGAACCTGCTTCTGAGCACATGTTTGACGTGCTGGAAACAAATTTCTTAATATTGATGAATATCCTGCCTGATATGTTCCATTCCCAGTTCTTGTAGGACGTCTTCATTTCGTTTATGGTCCCATTTAGTGTAGCCTGCTGTTCGGCACATAAATTGAATTTCACTGGCAGTAATTCTACTTTTATCACAGTTTGTTAAGGTCTTATACAGGCGAGTGTGGCTATGTTCTTGCACTAAGGAAGGTTTCATTACATTGTTAATCATGTCAGCAGATTTGTTAAATTTAAAGTTTTTTGGGGGGGATAATCGGTCTTGAGGATAAAATGGAAAGTTTAAAACCAAGGTAATTTAATTCCTTAATCCAATATAATAATCCCCGGTAATGAACAACGGGACAAAGCAGCTAAGAATGCAGCCACTGGCCATTACCAACAAACATCTCATGCAGATCTCAGAAAAAACCTCAGTTAGGAAAGGTAGAGATAGAAGTGATACAACAGAGGGGCACACGCACGCTTCGACTTGCACAGATCTATTGCGGCTACCACCCCCCAGGAGGAAGGGATAAGGTGAAGGAATCACAGGACGCTACAGGTCATATGCAGACAGGCCACAGAGGTGCGCGGAAGTCCCCAACATTTCCAAGCTCGCAGACACATCCCACTGCTAGAGCCACCGAGAGAGGGTGAAGAACAATCCACAACAAGAGCCCTCTGGTGTCCATAGGAAATAGTCTTTCCATTGAGCATGCATCCATGCCTCTGTCAGGCACCGCCTTAAGCCACGAAACCTAGAAGCACACCTTCAAGTTGAGAAGGAAACGGAAAGATAAATGATGGAAAGGAAATCGTGGTAGAGAAGAAGCCACCCCAGCATTCGCCTGCCAACCCCGGAAAATCCACCAAAAAATACCCATGGGTCGGAGTGGGATGTCGCCGGGGAACGAACCCATCACCTCCCGAATGCGAGTCACAAACGTTACCGCTGCGCCACCTCGCTCGGCACCTCAGTTGGTAAAAGCTCTGGAATGACGAATGGATTCAAAATTACCCAAATAAACTCTCCCAAATAAGGTACTCAATATCCACCGCAATCAAATCCATCCAAGAACAGAAGAAAGTAGATAATATATACTCGTTTGAAATTGGTCATTCAAGATTATCCTGCGAATACTTACTATCCAAAAGCCGGCCCCGCTCTGTGATCAATGTGAAGTACCGGATACAATGAGGCATATTTCTGAATGTGAATACCTAAAACCTTATGGAATTACAAAGTTTCTACTGGTAAACTTGAAGCGTGGAATGATGATGAATCCACACTTTATATTATGAATAGCATTGAAGATATCAAATTACCAACCTTATTCTAAGAATTTGTAGTGTTTTCCGCTATCTAGTTTTTAAGTTTGGATTTCATTTTTACTTTTCATTTATCAGTGAGATATATAAAACAGAATGGCACTGTTATATTAAGCAATGTGTTTCTTTTGGGGTATTGATTTACCACTTATGTAATATCAATATTAAAAATTTGAATATTATATAAATTATTAATGTTATTGTTAAATGAAATATTTCTATCTGTATGTTTTATTACATGTTTGGCTTTTAGTTACGTGATAATCAATAAATAGATGCTATATCTTTGTTACTGTCAGTAGGAACATTAACTCCTACTGGATTTTTTGTATGAAAGTCAAAATTAAATGTAAATACAAATATTACATAAAGTGGTTTTCTCATGAACTAGCTGCTAATTACAACCTTGTGTAAATAAACAAAAAAGTATTGTTTGCACTAATTGTCCATTTTGAGATATCCTCTAATTTGCAGTAGTTACATTTTAGTAGGCACTGTTTAACAATCTCTTGTTCAACTCAATAATTTCTACCCAAGGATATTCTTTAGTCAAGACCCAGCATCCCGCAATCTTTCCTCTTTTCTACTTTTTTCTTCGTTTCCCATAAATTTAACATTTCAGATTAATTTTAATTTTAGCCCAATCTTGTTCTGCCTCAAAACTTTCTTTATACTCACCTTTCCTTGAAGTGCATCTCTGAGAAGATAGCTTCTTCTCATCCAGCGTATCACATTTTCTTTGCCTGTTTCTAAAATAATTTCATTAAGTAAATATTCTTAAAGAGATTTTAAATTGTGTAGTATGCAGCTGTAGGTATTGTTTATTAATATTAAGTTAATCTTTAAGTAACAAATTGATATATACATATATATATATATTTATATATATTTTTTTTCTACAGGGCTAACAATATGTTATTCTTTTCGTCTTTTTTATTATTCTGTACGCCCATTTAGTACGCTCCATTCACCTATATATCACGTTTCAAATATTCTCAATCGTTTTTCCTCACCTCTTCATAGCGTGAAAGTTCCAGAGCTATACAATGCCTCACTACCTACATATTTATGTGGAACGCATTTTTAGCTTGTGTTTTATTCAAATATTAAACTCCTTTTTGCCATTGTTATACACTGGCTTCTTGACAATAGCTATTATTACCAACATATCCCAAAATTATGAAACTGTATTTTTCTTCCAATACCTCATATCGAATAAGAAATATACAATTTTTTTCAAACTCTTTTAAAGTGTTGCTACTTTTATGAAGATGGCTTCACCGTGCAATGACAATAGCAGCATTTTATTGTAATTTGTTTAATTTGATTGATACACGGATGAGTTAAGTTTAAAACTTTTTATTTACTTTGTCATCGTAACACACTAATAAAAATGCTGTGTGTTGCATTCACGTAATTTTTTCTACTCCTGCGTCTACAAACTATTCTTATAAAAGCTTATTATTCTATCTACCTATATTTTATCAATACAGAACATTTTCACTTCACATTTACACTTTTCGTTTTAAGAAGGTAAAGTAATCGTGACATTTTTAAAGAGAGTGTCGCTATATGAGGGCTTTGAAATCCATGCTCCTTGCATGACTACGAGAAAAAACTAATAGAAACTTACCATTAGAAAAAAGTGTTGCATTCACATTACTTTTTCTGCCCGCTATCGTTTATTCTTAGACTATAGCTTCTGCAAAATATTCTTACTAAAGCTTTCTATTTCCATATCTACTTCACATTAATCGAGATAAACCTTTGCAGGAATAGTTTCGTTACACATTTCCTTGCAGGTACAAGGGGATAGAGGAAATACAAGGAATAGTAAAATGTTTAAATGCGAGTCGCTATACACTCACTGGCCTTAAAATTCCATACTGTTTCCATGAAATCACGAGAAACAACTGAATAACGACAGCTCTTTTAAAACTGACAAACGTATTGAAAATTTCAAACTAATAATAACGGATATCTGGAAAATGGCTAATACAACAACAAGTTATTGGAATTAATGGAAATAATTTGCGTGTATTAAAGATATACACTTTTGTATGGACCGTTTTTGTCTCTTAACGATTATCACTTTTGCAAAATTCTATAAATTTCCTTTCATATGAAGAGAAATTCAGGGGCTATTCCAAGAAAATTCAAGGTATACATTTTAAAAGTTGTTATATAAATGTATTAAATGTATGATACTTTAATCAAAATCCTTGGAGCCATTTTAAAGGAAATAAAAAATGTCAAACTTTACCATGCAAAGGATGGTTCAGAATAACTGTTCACATATATGAGTATACATTTACTCACACACACACGCGGACCTTTTTTATAAAAATGCTTTTCTCTGGATTCAGATGTCCTCAAAACGTGTATTTCCGGTAAAATCTGGATATCGAATTTTTGAGTGGAAAATAATACCTTCTCCATTTACTAGGTACGTAGTAGGGGAAGTGAAAAGTATACGTATTTGAAAATTCAAACCATAACAAGGAATATCTGGAAATTATTATCTCAACAAAAAATTATACTTCACCCATATTGGCTTTAACGAATCTACATTTTTGTGTAATGAGATTTTTCTATCTATTTCGGTTTACCAGATACACAAAAGCCATTCAAAATGAAAAGGACTTCATAGGCTATTCTAAGCAAATTCAAGGTAAGCATTTTATTTGTTATGTAAACATCTTTAAAATATGGTATTTGAAGTAGGTGTATTGTAGCTTCACGTATGGAAAGCCAAACTTGATGAAGTAACTGCCCCACGTATGGTACAAAGTTTCCGGTGGCCTTAGCCCCAAGTTTACTTTCCGGTTGCCTTTGCCCCAAATTAACTTTCCGGTAGCCTTCGCCCCAACTTTACTTTTCGGTGGCCTTCGCCCCAACGTTTAGGAATACCTTTGTATTTTAATGTTTCTTTAAATATTATATATATATATATTATGTTTGCCTCTTCTGCGTAAGTATTAATTTGTGGAAACATGTTTCTCTGAACAGGGTGTCATACGGCTAGAGAATGTAGGCTTACACTTATTTTTTTTACTTCACTCCTTTTATTAATCCTTGACACGATTAAATAACACTTCACTTATATAGAGAGAGCTATGAGATTATTTGTTAATTACTTGCACTTTTTAAAACGTAAACTTTATAATATTCTCGCCGTAATGCATTTTCGTCTCACACTGAATACGTATTAAACTTCTCGAGGACGCGTCTCACGTCTAGTTAGGAACGCTGTCAACTAGCAAGTGACTTATACCGCCTGAACTTGCAAATTTCTGTATTTCAAGTCTCTGATTGGCTAATCTTACTCCAATAGAATACTTTTATTTAACCTTTAGCCTTTCTAGTTGTTGATTGGGTAGTTATAAACTGTTTTAAAAAATATTACATCATTGTTTCCAAGAATTACCAGTATCATTATTAAACTTTCCAATTCATAATTGCCTCAAGGTTACCTCAATGTTACCTCATTGTTAGCAACTTTTGACCTATATTCTCACAGATCCTACATTATTAAATTGCGTAATACTTTCACATAACATTATTATACATGTATACAATAATGTAAACATTAATACAATGACTGTTACATACATTTTATATGTTATTTATACACCTATTGCTTTAAAGCGGGCTGTATTGAATTTATAGATTATATAATTAGACTGAAATCATTTAAATGTTAAAAATACTGCCTCAAATTATAATCATAATCGTGAGAGGCAATTTTGAGAAAATCAAAAATAGCGAAACACTTTCCTTGTAAAGGTCAGTTCAAGTGGAGGGATTTTCTTGTAAATCTTCGTGTCGCATCCTTGAAAGATGATGACTAAATTTCAAGTTTGGAATTTAACCGACGTCTCGTTTTATACTTTTCACAGACACATGGGTACAGACACACACACACACACATGGACCTTTTTTTAATGTCCTCTACTTAGGGTAGGTAAGTAGGAGAGAAAGTAAAACTGCTTCCAGTGAGTATAAACAAGACGGGTATGCTTCACTAATAAAAACCTAAGAAAGAAAAGTTTCCCAAATTCTTCTTCTGCCCTTCGTGCCAAGAATGAAAGACAGCTAAATGGAAGTAGGGGAGCTTGTACATATCTTGAAATCTGGTCTGTCTCTGAATATGGATGAGTTCTGCCGCATAAGAAGTGAAGAGCTGTGTTGTGATCAAATCGATAGTCGAGCTTATCACCCTTCCTCGTCCTTCAAATTTGATTATTAAATTATAGCGTAGAATTCATTTTGAGGAACATTCGAGACAACTCTTATTCGCTTATTATTCAATCTGTATAACTGAAAAGATTCGCTCAGTTTATTAGAATGTGTTAGGCATGTGACATACGAATTGCTGGTGTATGCCATAAAAGGATTGCTGAAATTTCTAAATCTAAAATTAAACTCTCTAAGATTAACATTATGGAATAATGCACTAGAGTTTTAGATTAATGGTGGTTGTTACAGACAAATATTTCTGTTATGTTGGTTGCATTTTGTTCGAAGAAATTGAAACTACTTTATAGAAAATAAGACATGAATACTGAAAGTTGAGTATAAGTATCAGGAAAGAACAATTCATAGATTTACCATTTTATTCATAGTAATAGGAGTTCATTATTTCGTCCTTTGACATTGTGTCTTTTCTAATTGTTACGATCGTTATTTTCTTAGTCTTTCGCAGCACAGTGCACACCTTTCACAGCCCACCGGAAGATGATTACACAAATTCTGAAAAATCAATGTTACCAACCAAAACTCCATGCTGTAGTTTCACTCAGTAGTAGACTAACTGCAATTTAAACCCAATGCCTCCTAAGTGTGATGAAATCTCTTTGAATCTTCTGGTTTGAATCCATCAGAATATTTGTTTAAGTTGGAACTACTGTTTTTGTCGCTCTTTTTTTTAAAGCATGTAAATGTTTATTTGTTAAGAATATGTGGCCATGCAAAGCAAAATATCATATAATCTAGTTGTGAAGTGCTTTACAGGATGCCCTATAAACATCTGTTAGAAAACGACGCGCTTTTTGAGTTATTTATGAAAGTTACACCTCTAACTCCGAAAGTCATAAGAAATTTTTATTATTTGATTTTACACAGGCATGCACTTCCCGCACCCTTTCAAATACTACCCATAGGTATCGAATCGTTTTGCAAGCTTCAATGTCACGTTGATGAAGCATCTCTGTATTAGAATTGTCTGTTGTATAAAGGTATTTTAGCTGCCCTCACAGATAGAAATCCGAAGGATATCTCCTTACCTTTACCTGTCCACCTGCTACGATAGACATCAGACAGTGTATTTCGAGCTATGTGACTAATTATTATGTGCTGGAGCCCCATCAGGCAGGAACAAGTCCTGTACCAAGTCTGAGTGTTTTCCTGTAAAAGTGCTGAGAGAGCATGCGTACCTACCAGACATCCAGCTGCAATTCCAGCTTACACGTTAATCCTGAATTTATGCTGGTGTTTAGCCTATATTGCAGTATGAGCATTTTAATTTACCCAAAATGCTGTTTGTGAAAATTTCTTGTTCCGTTTCTCCAAATGTCGTTGAAAAATAACGAATTCTCAGTTTGTACAACAAACCGCGTTGGCAAAAGTTCTCTCGTGGTGGATAATCAGCGGGCGAAGTACCATGCAAAGTACCATGCACACACTGGAAATGATGAATGCATGAGCTACTCTTGAAGCACCCCTATGCCGAGAATCGCTACACGGTAAGCCAATTGTGTTGATACTTGAATCTTCTTCGACAGCCTGCAGAATGAGTTCTTCTTGTTCAGACATACGAGCGACTCTTGGTCTTCCACAATCCGTAGTTTGCGATACTGTGACCAAACCCTAATGATTCAGTCGATCAAGCCATCAATGAAGGCTTTGAGGGCGGAAATTCGAGAAAGCAAACCCGTATGGTACATCAGTCTGCCAAGCATTGCAAGAAGCTTTAACTGGCTACTATACGAGAAGGTTGCCATCTGCCTCTGGTAAATTTTGGATAACTCATCAATGTGTCTCCCTAGCAACAGAAACTATAAAAGACGGGAGAAAATAAATGTGAATCAGTTGCAGAGAGTCGCGAGAGAGTTACTGCGATTTGTAAGTCAGAGCTGCAAAACGTGGCTTCTAACGTGTTTTCACGTAATAAATAAAATTTGTTACGAACTAACCGGTGTTTTTATTTATCACAATACTAAGTAATCAGAATTATGACGATAAACAGCAGTATATATTTGGATGATTTGCCTGCCTTAGGTCTGAAACCGCCATCTGATACAGTCGTGCAGCTTTGCGTCCATTACCATTCGTGAGGCCGTACATAAAATTTATATCTGCCCTCTCACGAAATGAATCTCTACTATGGTTAAACTACAACTTTCCAGTTAATTCGCTACACAGGTTAAACGTTGATGACAGACTAACCAAAATTTAAACAAATGTCAAATGTGAACAAGTTTTCGGGGAAAAGCATCGCCTGCATGTTTACAAACTTCAGCTGTTGGATTGCACCTCGAACCATTTTGGATGTGAATGTTCATTAATAACTCAAAAACGAAGGAATTTGGTTTATATAGCAGACAGTCCTAATACAGAAACGCTTCATCCTGTCATGGAAGATTACGAAACCACTCTACACCGTTTCGTCCTCCATGGTCTAAGGGTACCACGCTAGCCTCGAGGTCGCGGGCTCAAACCCGGCGGAGGACGATGGAAGCCTTAGCATGGCTTCCTTCGGTTGGGAAGTAAAGCCGATGGTCCCATGTCTTAGATTTACCGCACGTAAAAGAACCTCAAGCCTGATAAAGAAGCCTCTGAGCAAACTTTCCGGTCTTTCACGCCCCATATAGAATGGGACGCTAAGAACCATAGTAGTTAAAGTGCGTCCATAAATAAAACTCAATTTAATTTAACTCTTCACGGTCCCGGAGTGCTTGTAAGGATGCGACACTCAATGTTCCAACGAGCGCATGCATGGTAGAAGTAAGCGGAAGACATCGTTTATTATTAGCAGCATAGGAGTTCTTAAGCAGTTGGCTTCAAATTATCTACACTCAAAGCACAGACTGTAAAACAAGAGAAGCTAAGGGTCCCTGACAAGCAGGTAAAATTCGGTCCGGGTGATGTACGCAAACGGCAAAAGATTTTACATGGGTTGGGCTAGTTTGTTATATGCGACCTCCCTACCTATAGTCCAGTCACAGTTCAACCTTATTTCGCTCTGGCTTTAATGCTAAGAAATTCTTATATCTATTTATGAGTTTGTGTAAAACACGAAGGATGTTCGAGCAGATGTTTGCATGCACTTCGTTTCTTGTTAGTTTCTGTTGATTTTTTTGTGAGAAACCGCCCCTTAAATTTTTAAGGCTGTTTTTGATTCATCCTTGAAATAGGAATTAATTATGATGAAGACCTAGATTATTTCCACTAAGATGGCTAAATTAGCATGACTGTTTTCACTCTTATTCTTAATACGCCTTACAACTTACATTGGCTGAAAGTGTTGGCCTTCTCTACTATACTTTTGAGATCCCTGATTATATTATCTTCCTGTCTATTTTTAGGTCTGCCTCTTGTTCTAGTTTCGAGAAGTTTCCAGTTATATAATCTTTCAGTCGTTCTTTCATCCGAACCAACTTATAAACCGTATGACTGTTCGTTTATATATACATATATATTATATATAAATATATATATATATCCTCATTTCCCTGGAGTTTCTATTCTCCTGGGTTGTCTTTATTTGGCATCATAATTTCTTCTCAGGATCTTTCTTTCAATAATTAAAAGCCGTTTATTTGAGATTCTTTAAGCACTCTGGTCTGACAACTATATGTCGCTACTGGTTCTATAATTTTATTATAAATTCTTAATTTTGTCCGTGTTGATATTAATTTTCTCTTAAATATATCATTTTATACGAAATATGTTTACTTGCCTGAGTAACTCTCGGGGAAGCTCTGTTAAGTTATTATTATTTTACTATGGACCCTAGACACTTGAAAGAATTTATCGCTTTAATAACATATTTATTTATAGTTAGCTCTTCGAGCTGGTTTGATGCTTTAATAGACCTTTAAAAAAAATTATTTTGCACATTCTATAATCTGTGTTTTATTGAATTACTGTAACTGTTGGAATATTTCTATGGCCACATTGTTTCAGTATTATTGATTAACAATTGATTATTACTAATTATGGTAATAGTTAATATGCTTAGTGAATGGAATGAAATGTTTATTGAAGGGGACTCGGCACCGATCCAGTAAATGCGGATATTGCACCTATGTCCCTCGAGGGAGCGCCTCCAGGAGGGAGGGATGAGGTGAGAGGAGGTCCCGGGCATCAGGCACCAGGAGTGACGTGATAGCAATGACAGGTCACTACAGTTTCCAGATGGAGACTCCCGGCAGTCGGCTTAAACCAAGGACACCGACCCACACGGAGGGTCTAATCCCCCCAAAGGGCGGTCCGTATACCTCAGCAACCAGCCGAAGGCCGAGGGACGGAGAGAGTTCCACAGAGAGAACATCCTTTTTCCCTGCCATGCAGCACCGGAACACCATCGCTGACACTTCCAACACTGAAACAGGCCTAGAGGGGTGAAGGATGAAGGAATTTATAAATGGAGCAATATGAAGGAACGGGAAATTAGGGGGATAGGAGCAAACAATCCAGCATTCCCTGACGACCCGGAAAAGCCCCGAAAATACCTATGGGCACGAATGGGCGCTTCGCCTGCAATTGAATCCGAAACATCCCGAATGCGAATCGCATGCGTTACTGTGGCGCCACCTCTCTCGGTTTGCTTAGTGAAACATCATAATAGATGAGTCGACTAATGAAGAACTTTGGTTTGAAACAAAAAACAACAATCCGTCCGCAACAATGAAACTGCAAATGAGTTTTATATAAGTGAATATTAAGCCACAAAAGCGCTCTAGCTGGAGTTGTAAAGTTTTTAAAAAAAGTATATGATAGAAAATAATAAAAACGTAAAATGTTGGCAAAGAATAAGAATAATATCCTGAAATTTCCACCGGTTATAAGTAACAGAATAATTATTAATATATAGAGAGAAGCATTTACAATAATGAAAAGTAATAAACTTAATATATTAGTTATATCTAGGGCTTTATAAAAGTGTCACTCCCTCCAACTCTAGCTGTACGGTATTTTGTAGATGTAAGAAAAGATTATTAAGTAATACATTGTTAAAATCTGTTTATTGATAATAATAGCTCCTGCCTCATTTTTCAAGAAATGTAGATGTTAGAATCGTGTATTTCTGTTTCCCAAGTGCATGTTTTGCATTTGAGGACACATTCGATTGATTAGTAAATATAAGAAGAGTGTGTTGCCAAAGTGTTAAACTAAAGGATAAAGTATTACATTGGTATTTGACGTGGATTACTAAAACCGAAGTTTTAAAATGTTATTAGTTTCTAAATTATATCACCCATGATTTAATTATCTGCCTGTTTGGAGGTAAATGAAATGATTGATGAAATACAAACAAATAATTTTCATTTTATGTATAAACGAACTGCTTATCAAATATTTGTTTGGAAATTATAGGTCAATAAATGTTTTACTCTACATTATCATTAACATTAGTATCATCATAAGTTCATGCGATCTTCCGGCCTCAAATAATTTCTGCCCAGAGTTTTCTTGGGTTTCCAATATCTCGGAATCCTCGTGGTTTAAAGTTCTTAACCATCAGCGGATATCTCTCCTCGCTCTTTGGTTTAAATGGTCCACTCACAATTGTCTGTCTGTATATCGTATTTTACACACGTTCTACAATAAGCCAATTAGGAAAGGTATCCTTTTAAAGATCCTCTTACTGATGTTTATTTAGATTTATAGAATCCTAATTCGTACAAAAGTCCAAAAACACTAATTGCAGCACAGATTCCTGTACTGTTAATTATTACGTTTTTACTATATTTATGAGCTGTGTCTTTCTCATATATTGGATCAATAGTATTAACACCCTGCATATTAGAATTTTATTTGCCTCTATGAAGCATAATAATATTTTGTATTTTTGAAACTTCCGAAGGTGTGCAAATTAGAGGCCCTTTGCAGTGGAATCTTTAAAATATGTTGCAGTATACCAAGGTTGTCAGTCTGTTGCATGCGGTAACATCAAATATACAAAATAAGTTTTATTTTTATGAACTATATATCTAAACATGCATAAAATGTTTATTAAAAACCTTCGATGGTCAGGAAAAAGTATGCAATTTCATTACTTGAATCTTAGAACTTGTAGTGATATTTCCGCCTGATTAAGTATACACAAAAAGGAACTCTGTAATAATTATAATTTAGGAATTATTGATAATTAATCAACATACAATTTGATAATTTTCCATAATTTTAAAGCAATATGGTTCAAAACTGCATAAATCTAAAACACTTCTGAAGCTGTAAATATGTTATAAGTTTCAGTAATATTGTTAAATAAATAAAGGCGTAATTGCTTAAAAAAAGCTTCAAGATTTAGGCAAAAATAAGTATAGCTTCGTTTCTGACTGTCATTTATACTTTCCGAGCATGGGGCCATAAAATTCGAAACCTTTTTTTGTACTTCGTGGAGATGAAGCAACTTTTAAGAGTAAACAGACGCTATGAGACAACGGACTTTGCTTACAGTTAGGCTTTGAATTTTCAACCAGGGAACCAATAAACGTAGAGAATAAGCGTGAAACCAATGGAAAGATAGGAAGACGCAGGACACGTACAAAATTTGAAGGCGAGCAGCGACTGAGATATGTGAACGAGATTTAGGGGAGTTTGTCATGATTCTTCGTAGCACTCTGGGTCAGAAAAGGACGCTAAGTTCTGAAATTTGCTAAGTGCCGCGCAATTATGGAATTATAAAGTGATGGAGGTGAAATATTTATATAATATGCTAACGGTATTCTTCAATATAATTATATCCAATCTCATAAACGAGTTAATGTTAGTCAAGTGACCACTTCAAGTTCGCGTGAATCTAAAGAACGGCGATAGAGCAGCGAGATATTAAATAATTAGCCGGAGCAAACTTTAGTGTTCCGAGAGACAATATTGGGAAGACAGTGCTAAAAGAATCGCACGTGTTAGGGAATACCAATAAGTCTTGCAGGATTTCTAGCATAAAGATCGAGAAAAGTGAAAACGTGTTTTCTTCAAGAATAATATCCCAGTGTCACCACTCCCGAAATCCTACCCTGACAACAACTGTAGGGAATTTCAGGCCGATTCGCCGACAGTTGACCCTGAGATGCAACGAGAAGTGCTTCCTGACTGACCTCGGCGACTTCACGCAGAGACGACGACGAGGCAGGTGAGATACACATAACGAAGTAGCGCAATCAAACGCTACAAACTTTATAAAATAGCCGCACGGTGCTAAACTTTCAATATTATTACGCAAATTGTCAGGCTCATTCTCACCGAGTCTTGCATCCACAGACTTTAATACCTCTGTGCACGTGTCTTGCTCCCAGCAATAAATGATCCTCTGCTCTGGTTGAGCGTATTTCCTTTTTAATAAAAACTTCAAACCTCCTTTCTAACAATCTCCGTTTAAAAACTGCTTTGGAAGCATCGCTTTTTGTAAAATCTTACCTTTAGACTCCGTGAAAGTTTTGTAAAATATCCGCTGTATACTAGAAGGTTAATTTATATATTTTAATTGAAAAAGTAATAATAAAAGTTGGAAGCTGTTTTATCAGTTGAAGCCAAATGCTAAACGTTTGCACCGGTTGTCAGGAATAATTCTGATTCGCTATTAAGTTTTCTTTGTCTCTTTCGATTAAAAGAAACGGAAATAATTTATTTTCCCTCCTTAGGGTGGCAATCCTTTCGCAATTACGAGGCAGGACTTGGAGAAGGGACAGGGACGGCAGCAGACGTCAAATTAAACTAGCAGGAAAGAAAACAGTAATCCCCTTGGCAGGCGTGTAAAATCGCATGGAAATTTAAAACAGGTTAAGAGACTATTGATCCCAAGTTCAAACCACACCCGTTAAAAACCCTAAGGACTTGCAAAGAAAAAGGGTGCATTTTAAACAGAATACTGGCTAAGATGCTTTCCTCCCAAATGTCAGCTTACATAACTTACCTTTAACGCTCCAATGTGCTGTATTATACTGTGTTTAATCATTTATTTAAAAATTTCAAAATGTATTACAATTTTATTTGTAAAAATCTTATGTATTACATTCGCATGACATTTTCTACCCTATATCATTTATTAGCGGATATATAAATTATTCTTAGAGAGTTTATTTTCCTATCTATTTCATTTTTATCTAGATAAATCTTTCCGGCAATAGCTGCATTACACATTTCGTTATAGGTCCAAAGGGAATAGCGATAGTCAAATGTTTAAGAACTGGACATTATACGCTGGCCTTAAAGTTCTATACTCTTCCCAGGCAACCGCAAAAAACAACTGAATGTCGATATAACTTTAAAAAAACGAGAAAAAAATCAAACAATTCAGATCATTAATAATGATGCATTAATAATGGATATCTGGGAAATGGCTGATGCCAAAAAAGGTTATTTGAAATGAATTGTGCGTTTTAAATAGATCTACATTTTTTGTGTAGTACGTTTTCTCTATCGCTTAACGTTTGCCAGTATACAAGAATATATGAATTTCCTTCCAAATGAAGTGGACTTCAGATGATATTCCCAAAAAATTCAATATATAAATGTTATGCCATGTAGATAAATATCTGTAATATTTTGAATTTTAATTAATATCGTTGGAGCTATTTTTTTAAAATTCAACATTTCGAGCAATGTTCCATGTAAAGGTTGCTAGGGGTAAGAGAATTTTCTTCGTATTTATCGAAGATATTGAACTTAAATATCAAGTTCGACATTTTTTTGTTTTTGAGTTATGCTGTTTGCAGAAACACTTACCTTTTTCTAAAACAGTCATTGTATTATGTTCATATTATTATGTGCATGTATAATAAAGTTATGTTAATGTATTACTTAATTTAACAATGTAGGTGCTGTGAGAATAAAAATAAGCTGCCTTCCGTAGTAAACAGAATTATAAAGTAGAAGCCGAAAGTTGCTAACAATGAGGTAACCTTGAGGCATTAATGTGAATTGGAAAGTTTAATAAAGGCTACTAATAATTCTTGGAACAATAATGTAATATATAAAACAGTTAATAAATAGCCAATCTACAACTAGAAAGGCTAAAAGTTAAATAAAAGTATTCTATTGGAGTCGGATTAGCCAATCAGAAGTTGAAATAGTGAAAATATACGAATTTAGGCGCTAGACACCAGACGCTAAAAGGCAGCGTTCCCGAGCAGTTCGATTTTATACGTACTTAGTGTGAGACATGAAAATTCATTAGGGCGAGAATAAAATAAAGTTTACGTGTTTAAAAGTGCAATTAATAAAATAATCTCACATCTCTATAGTAGGATATATCAGTAAAGTGTTATTTAATCGTGTGAAGGAATAATAAAAGGAGTGGAATACAAATTATAATTTGTGTAAGGCTTCATTCTTTAGCCACACCACTCCTGCTAAGAGATACGTGTTTCTGCAAATTACTACTGACGCAGCCGAGGCATACACATATAATATTCAAATAAACATTAAAATAAAAATTAAAAGTGAACGTGGGGCGAAGGCCATCGGAACGTTTATATCGTACATGGGGCTACAACACTCTCAAATTGCCCCTGCTCCTTGTCTTACCTGTTGATTCCCACTCAAGAAATATAATATGTTTATAGTTTTAAAATATTCCATACAATCTAGTTTACATTTCATCTTCATTTAAAGCTTACTTAGAATACTCGTTATGATAGAAAAATAAAATGTGTATACAAAATTTTATTATACTGAGCTGTACATTAAATACTTTGTAGCGGTTCCTTCGTGGTAAGACCCCATTAAGTTGATGATGATAGACCGTTGGGAGATGATAGATGCGGTATTACGTATCTATAGGTCGTTTTGATGCCCGTACTCTCGTGATGTAGCACGACGTTCTCGTAGACTGGGATCTGATTATCGTATATCTGTATTCTTGTGTGTGTGCGTGTGCGTGTGTGTGTGTGTGTGTGTGTGTTAGTATGTTATAATTATTTTTTATAATTGTGCCACGGCTGCTGTATTTGTGTCGGAGAGCAATTGTGTTTTGTCAGGGTTAGGTATGGAGAATGTTAAACTATTGTTGCACTATTCTGTCTATTTCACTTGTATTATAGATAAACCACATGTATATATTCAAAACTGACTATTACCTTTGTCATGTTAAAATATGTATAATTGGCAGACTTTAAATGCGTAGTTTTAGCGTCTATTTAGAGACGAGCTTATACACAGCCTTCCTGCTCGAAGTCTGACAAGCTTCTGTTAGCGTTCCCTTCAATCGTTTTCTTAGCGTACGTGTTGGAATTGTAAGTATGTATGAATGTACCTGATTGATACTACTATCCAATAATAGTTTATGTTACATACATACATGTGTGTGTGTGTGTGTTTTTACAGACTTCCATTGTCTTACCTATGAATGCAAGGTTCGTTACATGTTTACGCCACTGCATTTCTGGTAATTTTTATTACTGGTTGTATAGCTAACAATGGCCTTTCCTTCTCATATTATATTTTATATGTTATATACTTGGTCTCCACCATGTGTACATTATGAATATATGTGATTTTAACATCCTCTTAATTATTATACGTACAATATTAGAAAAACAAGAAATACATAACACATAAAACTTAGAACAAAAATATTAAAGAAAGAAATTATTGATGTGTTGACGTTGAGAAGCTGTGAATTAGATATCTTAATACATTAATGAGTTATTGTATTGGATTGTCCGTGTCTAGTACTATATGTTGCTTCAACTTATAATATATTATTTTCAAAACTTTAAATCTTAACAGCTGAAAAGAACATAGTTTATATTAAAATATGGAACAGTAAAAATAATTATTGTGTTTTGGGGAACATAAGAGCCAATGTTCAAAGTCAAGTAATTAGGTTAAAAATGAGAATAATGTCGCAAATATACCTGTAGAACTACAGAGGACTAAGATTTCCTACTGTGTATTCTTGCATGGTACTCGAAGATTATACTAATATGTGGGCGACAATGAAGTATCGCATTCTAATGGCTATATTGACGCAGAACATTCTAGGAAGATAAGTAGGTACCTTGGCTATGACACTGTCATATACATTAGAACACTTGACCTCATCGCATGTCAGGTAACCGATATCCCGACAGTATCTGTAGGGGCTTCTGCAGGACGCTTCTCTTTAAATCTATTTCGCATACAATAAATTGGCATCGCCCGTTTTTAATTTGATAATATACATTTTCTACTTAAAATTCTCTGGTTTTACTTTATCTACAACCAGTTGTATCCGACCATATCTCATACTCACAATGAGGGTAGCAGAAACATTTTAAAAGTGCTTCTGTACTAGATCAAAGGAATTTCTGTGCACTCCTCTCAAAGGATAATCCTTCGCGAAAACGTATAACAGGATATAATGACAAATACTGTAGGGTCATAAATAAAACGTTTAAGCATTCATATGTTTCTGAAAACGCGCAAGAATTAAACGATGAATATTTTTCTGCCTACTAGTTCAGGATGGCTGTAATAAATTCCCTATAAAGGTGCTCTTTTTGTTTTATAAGAAATAAATAGTAAAAAGTGGTGTAATTTCGGCGTGCTGCAGATCTTGAGAATACTCTTGCTGTGCGTCTCACGGGTGGAATTCTAACCCTGAAGAGTGTAGGTATGCTGAACTTTCAAACACGCGATTTAAATTACGCGACTTGCTGCTTGGTTAATTAACCTCAAAACTATCAAAGATACAATAAAAGATTAAAACATTTTTGTTCTGATTTGTAAACGCTGTTAAAACCAAACTATCTTAAACTTCTTCCAAGCTGAATATGCTACTTACGTATCAGTGTTTACGCGTGCTGCATAGCTTTAGAATACTATTGGCAACAATGTGCACCTCACGGGTGAAATTATAACCTTGCAGCGTGTAGGTATGTTGAACTTTCAAACTCGCTAGCAACGTTGCTACTTGGAAAAGATAATTAACTCCAAAGCTATCAAATATGCGATAAAATAATAGAACAATTTGTGTTTATTTGTAAACACTGTTAAAAACAACCTGTCTTAACTTCTTCCAACCTGTAGATATGTTATTTAGATATCAGTGTTTAAGCAAGTATTAGAGCTAAAATCTGACCATTTTTAACAAGTCTATCGAAACCTAAATATGTTGATGCTTTCACGATGGTACTTTAAAGCAGTTACTGAGATATAATAACTCCTAATTGGTAAAGTGGTAATTCCTTTTTTAAGCATATATTTCATTTAACTTTCTCTATCACGTATCTCGTAGCTAGAGATGGTATTGCATTGTACCAAAAAATTCCATATCGAGACTTCAAGGGAAATACATGTTTTGCGGTCCCCTGGATCTAAACCAACTGTTCTTAAAAAGGTCCGCGCGCGTGTGGTTTGTGTGTGAGTGTTTGCGCGCGCGTGTGTGTCACTGACTGTCTGTCTGTCTGTCTGTCTGTGAACACCATAAACACCAAACCTCAGTTCAGTATCTTCCAAAAATACGACACGACGATTTTTCAGAAAATCTCAGCACCCCAAACTACCCTCTAGTTGGAACATTTTTCAATTCTTTTTATTTTCTCAAAGCTGACTCTAAAGAGTTTTGCTAAAATACCATATATTGCGGATATTTACGTGACAAACAAAATGTATATTATGAATCTTCTGGGAATATCCTGTGAATTACTCTTCATTCAGAAGGAATTTTTATTAATTTTCTATAACCGGTAAACGTTAAGGGATAGACAAAACTTACTACATAAGAAGCGTAGACTTTTCAAAACACACAATTTATTTTCAATAAATATTTTTTGTGTCATAAGCGTTTCCGAGATATCTGTTATTATTGTGTTTAGTTTTCCAATACTTTGTCATTTTAAGTGGTATCGCTTTTCAGTTGTTTCTTGCGATATCAAGGCCAGCATATAACCACTATCGATTCAGTTTGCTTTATCCTCCTTACACCTGCAATGAACCGTGTAATGAAATTACTCCTGCAGAGTTATCTCAATTAACATGAAGTAAGAAAAATAAGTTCGCTGTATAAAAATAAACGATAGTGAGTAGAGAAGGTCGTGTGAATATAACACATGAGATTTGTAGCTTTAAATTCGGTTGGTCCACATATCTTTAATGTTACAACAGAGAATTTATACACACATACAGGTAATTTTGGGTCCATTCCTGAAGTTCCAGCTTTCCTCACAGGTTGGCGAATTTACAATGGCCGTGAATCACTGACTGCTGTGCCACGGACATTAACAAACCGTGAATGACAAGATATCAGCAGGCAGCACATGTTCGGGTTAGGAGCAAGTGCAAGCCATTAACCAATCAGAGAAGAGACTGCTAGATTCATGTAAGCCATCTGCTGGTGCGACGGAACTAGTTTGTTTGCGGTTAACCTGGAGCCCTGCACCAGGATGGTCCCCTCGTCTCATTAGGCATGTTGCGGTGTAACGTGTGCATGTGCACGCGCGTATGTACGGGTGTATATGTGTATGTGCATGCCTATTTCGTTTGCAACCGTGTAACTCAAAAATTCTTCTTAATGGGCATAAATCTAAACCAGTATTATAAAGGAGAATTGGTATGTATGTATATGATATAGACTAATATTGGAACCGCTCAATTCGTCATTGAAAAGCCCTGTTTTTCCTGACGGACATAGCTATATGACAGCTTCTAATTTCAATTCCTAAATGCATAAAATACTGAAAAATAAAGCTCAGAGCCTGAATGATAGAATACATGTTGGAGGCATAATACAGTATACTAGCGAATGTGTATAGACGTAAAATGAAATAAATTATGATCACGTTTTGCAAATTGAGTGGCTAGTGTTTTACATTGGTCATCCCTTTAGATTAAAAATGGAATACACTCCAATTAAGTAATTAATATCAGTATTATACTAACGACAAGGACGCCAACAAAATTCAGATAATCGTTTTAGAATTAAAAATAAAATTTAAAACACGATTTTATTCACAGATGATAAGGTGACCTTCAGCAAATCAGCAAGTAATCTACAAATGACTGCGCATATTTAATTATAATTTAAAATAAATTGAATATAAAAATATATAGTAATTGCATAGAAGAACTACACGAGATGGAAAATTATGATCAACTAAGAGAGCAGATCAACAATTCTAATTCTCTAGGATTTAAGAGTAAATATAAAACTACATAGTTTTTATCGAGTGTGTGGGAGAATACGGAGAAAAATGACAAATAAAATTTTAAAATCACATAAATTTTAGAAAATTATGGTAGTGCCAACGCTAAACTACGCCAGTAAAAACTGCACACCCTGATCAGACAAGAGACAATCTGGAATAGGTGAAATGAAGCTTTTGCGCTCAGTAGCAGAAGTGAGTATCTTAAATAAAAGGAGAAATTAAGACTTCAGGAAAATGTTGGATATACTTAACACAATGGAAATAATAAACCAAATACAGAATACCTAGTATGAACACTTCAATAGAATGAAAATCCTTTCGAATTACCAAACATCCTATTAAATTATACACCATTTGAAACAAGCGAATAAATTCTTCAAGCCTTCAGGGCCTAAATCCAGGAAGTTGATGAAAAATATTATTCTTATAGCTAAACCTGCTATCCACTCGCATTGTTGCATTAATTGTGTAGGTTATTCTTCTTCTCTTTCTCTCTCTCTCTCTCTCTCTCTCTCTCTCTCTCTCTCTCTCTCTGTCTCTCTGTCTTTGAAATGTTAGTAATCTAAAAATGTCTATATGCAGTAAAACTGTATGGAAAACATTTGGACAATTTTCACTTTTGGATAAATAACTGGTGTTAATCGTTATAAAGGTTTGCTCTTAAGCCAAAAGTTGTATTTTTGAAAGTAATGATTTTCTTTAAGTTGTAAACCATTAGTTTATAACACCGACTTACAATTTTAGTGTCCAAAGCATTCTTATTCAATATTTTGGGCTTTATTGCAGGATATAAAACTTCAATGAAAGCTTCGGCGTGTAACTAAGACAAAACCTCTTTTATAAATTATCTCGATAAAAAAAATTTAGAATACTGTCTGCGTCTCTTGGACTCTGGTGATCAGTAAGTATGCTTTCGTTCTGATCGAGGACCCCGAAAACTATTGAACTTCCTTCAACCGATTCATGAATCTCGAAAAATAACCTCGAAGGGATAATCTAATAGATTTTGAGGCATCGTGTGCTACCTTGAAGCGATTTGCAATATATGATATAGATCTGTCCAAGCCCGCGATATACCAGCCCGAATAGCTAGTGTCTACCGCATGGATTCTGTATCCTGCTCCCTTCACACAGGACATTATGGACAAAGTACAGTAATCGGAGTGACATATGGTCAGCATACCGCCTCCCCCATTTGCTTAGATCCGGTTTATGAGACGAGAGCACTTCATTTGCATGAAATAATTCCTCAATTCCTCCCAAAGGATCTCAGAAGGCACCATACCAGGACTTCAGCAGGGAAAATCGCCATGCAGATTCACAACACAAGTAGCAACGCTCTACAGAGCGACATAGCCTGGAAGGTACAGTAAAATTGAAGAAAAACATTGCTTCTAAATAGGAAACAGAAATAAAATCCACTGTAATGAAAATACTACGATGTATTCTTGGGTCTTGTCTTTTCTTGCCTGTTCGATACACTTTTCTGTCATTTACTCCGAACTCGATTCAGCTCTGTTGCTAGGTACTCTTTGCTCGTTATGGTCATAAGGAGGAAATATGGGTAAAACAAAAAATATTTAAAATCACAGACTGGTTTACATTAAATAAAGCAGGTACAATGACCAAAGTTCACGAAATATATAAGGAGATTGTGAGCTGTTAGAGGAAGGTATATAGCAGGACAGAGATGAGGATAAGTAGATGACTTTTAACTGACTTTGGGACAGAAAGAATCTTGATTAAAAAAGAATTTAAAAAATACAAACTAGAGAGGAGGAGAAGGAGGAGAAGAATCTAATGACGAGGATCAAATATAAAATTATTAATTTTTAGTTTTTTTTTTCAAAATTTTACTGTGCGGCATATTATGTGCTAATTTAAAAACGCTTTTGGTTTTCTAGAAAAAAAATGTACATCTGTTTTTTCAGCTAGCGGAAAGAAATTAACATTTAATCATTGAAACTTAGATTAAACATTTACAATTTTTATGGAAGGTAATTGACTGTCCGTTTCAGATTTCTCCGCCGGTCGACGGAGCAGATATAAATTGTTTTTTTTTCAAATCTCCCTGCTTGGTACCACTGTAAAGATTACAGTGCTAGTTAATTTCTGATAGTTTGTTCAATGAAAATGTTTTCTAAGAAATTCACAACCTGTAAGTCTTTGAAGAGTTATTTTAATATATATAGAATTGTGTAACACGTTAACAGTGAGACGGAAGCGTGTTCATATTAAAATTAAACATGAGAAGGGAAACTAAAATTAGTGCTACATTCAAGTAGAACAATTTTAGCAGTATGGTTTTATGTAGGTGTTAATATATGTGAAAATATTATAATACAGGAAACTAATGGAAGAGGCATATGTACGAAAAGCATATTAAAACCAAATTTTATGTAAAACAGTCTTTCCACGTGTTTCGTAGTGTGTGAAAATTCCTACAATGTCTTTGGTTAAATTTCTGATCTTAACACAAAAGTTGTTTCTCTAAATAAATACAGGTTAACTGTAGAGAGAGAAGAACAAATATAAAGAGTAAAAATGTGGTTCTGATACGATACAATACAAAAGAAACATTGTAAGTAAGCAATAGAGGTTCTGAAGAGGACTTACATTCAGTCTTTACTGAAAAGTGTTATCCGAAAATCAGTGTGAATTTAATGTGAACTTATTATATAAATCTAATAATAAAACAAATTTATTTTAAAAATTAGTTTAACCTATTAAAACAATTATCATAAGTAAAACCACGAGTGAGTTCGGTATTGTCGAAGATTTTCTGACCAATATCGATCTCACGAGTGGTATTTGCTTAGAGCATTCACTGAATGAAATGTTCAATAAGTAATATTAATAAAATGAAAATAACTTAGGTAATTTTATAATATTATTTAATTCAGTTTACTGCATTCCAATAATATACAGGATGTAACAAAAATGTACGGCATAAATTGTAGGACAAGAAGTTATCTTGTATGAACATTTGTTTCCATGTTACAACTCATTTTCTCCAACTCATTAATCATGGGAAACACACACAAACGGAACGTTAGAATCGTAGGGAACATGTGCTCTTAGTTACGTCTGGTTACGTTGTCATTATCGTATGTGCACCGCCAGTGTTTTGTTTTACATGTTCCTGTTGCCATGCGACTTACGTCATTGCTTGTTTACAGATAACATCAACTGTTCCAGTGAGCAGTACGACTTTGGCAAGCACACGGGTTACTATGTACTAGTAGAGTTGATCACAGACTTGGCTCGTGCAATGGCAGTGTACACAAATGCAGAGATGGTATGGATTAGCAGACGGCAGTGGCGCTTGCGCCCAACGTTTGCACCGGGGGAGATTTCCAGGACGAAGGTGCCCCGATAGGAAAACGTTTGAAGCCATTGATCGTCGTCTTAGGGAACATGGAGCATTTCAGCCTGATACTCGCGACCCAGGGAGGCCTAGAAGGACGAGGACACCGCAACGAGAGGTGGCAATTCTTAAGGCAGTTGACGACGACCCTAATGTCAGTACAAGACAAGTAGCTGCAACAATGAATGTTGACCACATGATTGTATGGCGAGTGTTACACGAGGTCCGGGTGTATCCATACCATTTACAGCGAGTGCAGGCATAATCAGCAGCTGATTTTCCTGCGCGGGCACGCTTCTGCGAAAGTGTATGCAACAAAGTGTCAACTCTAATTTTAGTGCAACGGTGTTGTTCACAGATGAGGCATCGTTTCAACGAGACCAGATTGTAAATTATCATAATTGGCATGTATTGGCTGACGTCAATCCTCAGAATTGATGAAGCAAGTCATCAACAAAGATTTTTCTGTCAATGTTTGGAACGGTATTGTTAATGACTGTTTGGTAGCGCCTCACGTTCTTCCACCCAGGCTCAACGAACAAAATTACCATAATTTCATAGAGAATGTTCGACCTGATGCGTTAGCAGATGTGCCTTTACCTGTGCAACAAATCATGTACTTCATGCACAATGGAGCACCTCCTCATTTTAGTGTTAATGTGCGTCGGCTTCTAAATAACAGATTCGGTGATAGATGGCTAGGTAGAGGTGGACCATTTGCCTGGCCTCCACGCTCCCCGGACCTAAACCCACTGCACTTTTATTTGTGGGGGCATTTGTAAGCTCTTGTGTATCGAACCCCAGTACCAAGTGTTCAGTCTCCGATCACGTATTATGGAAGGCTGCGAAACATTACGCAATACTCCACGGATACATCAGCGCATCCGGGATTCACTACGACGGCGGGTTGATGCATGTATCAATGCTCACGAAGGGCATATTGTACATTTCCTGTGAGAAATAGTTGCATGTGGTATGCTGGTACTTTGTTTCTTGTGTGTTTTTCATGATTAATGAGTTGGAGAGAAGGAGTTGTAACATGATAACAAAGCATTTCCAGACCCATGTTCATGTAACATAATTTCTTCGTCTACGTTTGAGGAATGTGTCCTGCAATTTGCGCCGTACATTTTAATTACATCCTGTAGATAGCCCGGCCTTCTATGTGTTTTAAGAAAGTTTTCTTCATGTCTTTAACTTATATATCAGAAACAAGTGCTCTCATTGGAAAAATATTTCAGTGATAGTATACCGTGATTAGTTCAAACTGACACAGGCTGTGATTTGCATTGGTCAATTGAATGCCTGACCCGTGAAGAAAACAGTCACCATAAACTGTTGCCTAAGAAAAGCGACTTCGACAACGACAATGTGGATGATAAAATTAGTTATAACCTTCTGAAAGTATTATATGATGATATAGATGATCATATCTATACCTTAAGGACTTTTGAAGTCTGAAGAAAACCTAGAAGTGGAAGCCAGTAATCTCTTAAGCTGCGGATTTTAGCACCACTTGCGGCTTCGCCCAAAAAACACGCGCCTGCTTTCCTTTCACCTAATATGATTTCCTTGCATGACAAAACATGCACCAGTCCCCTATAAAAGTATTACTTTCTAATTCCTTTGGCCATAACGTTCTTACATTCGTCTTCTCAGAATATCCCTCTCATGCGTGATTTCAGGGTTCACATGCGCAGATGGTGTGTGCCGCACCGTGTGTTGCTAACTGGCATTATGAAAACCAGGAAAGGAGTCATATTTCACAATTCTGAGCTCCATGTGTGCCCAACTTTCATACTAGCAGAAAAGCACATCTCGCACGCAAAACCTTTCACATTTCAGGAGGACAGCCTGCTATGCTGCTTTTTCCTTTTTCATTATTTTAGATCGTTGTATCAATAGACTCATTCCGCGATCTTTCATTAACGCAAATTCTGATTACTACAGAAGATATAATCCTTAAAGGAACCATGTTTTAATAAACAGCCAAGTGAAATATTTAAGTTTTAATTGCTTTAATTTTAGTGAATAGTGAATAGCTTCAATTTAACTTCGAAACATGTTTTGTTCAGTTTTCGATAAACTTTATTGTCCTATGCCAAATTTTCAAACGGTGAAACTTTAGAAATCGTGTTTCTTTAAAATATCCATGTCATTTACCTGATCATAGCTCCTAAAATTGTCATATAATAGTGATAGCTTTAGTCCAAAATAAAATAGTAAATTTCTATTCTTTTAAAGCTCCTATTTGCTTTAATAATAAATAATTCAAAATGCTTAGCAACTTAAGAAATTTGTATGACAGTTTTAACTGTTTGCCTTTCTGGCATTTTCATGAACATTTTCAGAAGAATTTGATGAAAACTCCATCATATGGAACATTTTTAACACATAAATGTGCTAAGAGAAAGAAATGATACAAGGACTCAAACTTTAAAATGAAAAGAATTTTAGTTTCAGTGTAGATATTAATCTTTCGAATATCAAGATGAACATCCAGAATATCAAAGTGAAATGAATTTTGAAATTATAGGTTTTGAGTATATTTCTGGACGCGAAGTACAAAGTCCATTTTCCCGAAATTGTTACCAAACTGCAGTGGTGCACTCCCTTAATAACATAGCATAAAAACTACAGCACAGTGACTACTTATTGTTTATGCACGCTTGCTTGCTTCACGCATTGTGTTCAGAAACTACACGTACAGTCAGCGGTAGTAGTAATGCTCTTATGCGATCGGAACCATATTATTTGCTGTGGTAGGTCTAAAATGATACTAAAATACCAAGAATTACGTGACTATGTACAATAATAAAAGTATAAAAAACATGTTAATATTTCTAAAATAGTAATCCTATCAAATTTTATGAACAATAAAATTTGCCAGAAATATTGTGTTTATACTCTGTTATTCAGTATGTTTCCAATACAAAATAAAAAGTGGCATATTCTGAGCTTTTATCTCTTTTATCCATTTCGACTTCCACATTACAGAGAGTAATCAAGATGCCATATAACCTATTGTTTAAGCGCAACCTAAAGTACATTATATACTGAGTTTCATAGCAATCGGTTCGGTTGCTCTTTTGTGAAAAGGTTAAAAGTATATATAATAATAATAACTATAATAATTAATATATGTACATTTTAAATCTACGTTTCTTTGCTTCAAAATAACCCATACAAACGTTACTGACTCATAATCGAAAATTTCTGGAAACCTTTTGATTACAAGCAAATAGTTTTATGCGTTTAGGTAGATTGGATTTAGAATATAGTTTGCTTACTGAAAATGAGCACAATCTCAATATACTCAAAAGCATAATTTAAGAATCTATTTATATTTCATTCTTAAGTATAGAAATGAAAAACATGTGGATTTTTATATATTATAATCAATTATTATTTTCTGATTTTGAAAGATAGTATGCCTACTACATTTGTGGACTTTCTGAGTGGGAATTCTCTTCATTATGTTCCATCACAACCCAAAACAACAATATTGTTATTTCTCTTTCCATTTCTTCAGTCTACAAATTTAGGACAAAATACCATATACAGCTCAGTGTATAATGAAAAATAATAATACGAAGTAATGTATCTGTGCATAATCTCAATATTCTGATTCGTGTATTTCCTATTCTTGAATATACTGGAGAAGTAGGGAGACAACAATCTCTTCTTCTACGTTTAGATCCTCTGTCTCCATAAAACTCATCTCGCCATCTTTTGTTAATACGCCCAGTGATCTCTTTCCTTTTGGCCTTCAATTCATGACTATACTAGCTATTCTAGGGTTTTGATACGTATTAGTTATTTGTATAATACTTTATAGTTTTGGTTCAAGAATAGTACATATATCCAGCTACATATCTGAGAAGCTTTGTTTCTCCAGCTCCACGTCTCTCTTCCTGGCTTTTTGTTAAAACCCAGGATTCCCAACCACACAGGAAAGGTGGAACTGACATATTCTTTCACAACTTTGTGAATAACTCCTTTCCCACCTTTCTTCCAACATCCTCAACCCAACCTGACATCTTCCCAACAATTTTTTTGCATTAGTAGTTAAATTAACTTAATTATTCAGTTTTATATTACCAAGTAGCACAAGTATAGCTTCGCTCTAAATAGTTGAGATCCATAAGTTCCATCGCTTTGTTGTTATTAGCAATTACTGTCATACTAAAACTAGCAGCTATTTTATTCAAAAATATGACAGTTTCTTGTTTTCTAATTTTTAGATTTTTTTTCTGATTCACATTTCTGATGTGTTACACTCACATGACTTTCTCTACTATTGTAAAAACTATTTTTACAAACGCTTATTCTCCATATGCTACGTGTTAATCGCGATATCGAGATGTTAATCTTATTGCTAACTTCTTGAAGATGCAAGGGGAATTGGTAGGCTTTAAGCGATAGTCAAATATTTTAAGAGCTGAATGCTATGTGGAGTATTCCATTCTCTTTGCATTACCAGGACAAAAAAATCTGATGTGTTAACTCACATGACTTTCTCTACTCTTGTACAAACTACTTTTACAAACGCTTATTCTCCATATGCTTCATGTTAATCGAGATATCGAGATGTTAATCTTATTGCTAATTTTCTTGTAGATGCAAGGGGAATTGGTAGGCAAGCAATATCTCGAAAATGGTTCACTCAACAACAAAAATGTATATGACATAAATTGCGTATTTTAACGCTATCTACATTTTTGTGTAGTAAAATTTTGTCTATCTCTTATGGTTTACCAGTTATGCAAAAGTCGTTCACAATGAAGAATACTTGTGGGGACATTCCCAGAAAATTCAAGATTTTATTTATCATGAAAGTATCTAAAATATATGATATTTTAATCAAAATCGTTAGAGCCATTTTTGGGAAAATTAAAATTTACGAAAAATGTTCCATATAAAGGGTGGGGGGATTTTCTTGAAAACCTTCATGTCGCATCTCTGGAAGATACTGAACCTAAACACCAAGTTTGATGTTTATCTGACTGTTCGTTTCTGAGTTATGCTGTTCACAGACAGATACACACACGGACATGTTTCCAAAAATCTTTATATGCATTCAGGGCACCTCAAAACATGTATTTCCGATGAAATCGAGTTTTTGGGTGGAATGCAATACTTCCCCTACTTACTATAGGTAGTAGAGAAAGTAAAAATGAATTAACGAATTCCCATTTGAGAAAAAGTATAGGTATTGGAAAATTTATGGGAATAACAACCAATATTTCGAAAATGGTTCAGTCATCAACAAAAATGTATATGACATAAATTGTGTATTTTAATGCGATCTACATTTTTTGTGTAGTAAAATTTTGTCTATCTCTTTATGATTTACCAGTTATGCAAAAGTCGTTCGCAATGAAGAATACTTTTGGAGACAGTCCCAGAAAATTCAAGATATACATTTCATTTATTATGAAAGTATCTGAAATATATTATATTTTAATCAAAATCGTTAGAGCCATTTTCGAGAGAATTAAAATTTTCGAAAAATGTTACATGTAAAGGGTAATCTGGGGTGGGGAGAGTTCCTTGAAAACATTCGTGTCACATCTCTGGAAGATACTATACCTATATACCAAGTTTGGTGTTTATCCGACTGTTCGTTTCTGAGTTATGCTGTTCACAGACAAATACACACATGGACATGTTTCCAAAAATGCTTTATATGCATTCAGTGCACCTCAAAACATGTATTTCCTGTGAAATCTCGGTATCGAACTTTTGGGTGGAATGCAATACTTCCCCTACATACTATACGTAGTAGAGAAAGTAATATGACCGTTTCTTGTACAACATTTTCATTGTCATCTACAGCTTCCTGGGCATAAGCAAGCATAGGAATTTCTAAACATTAAAGCCAGTATGAAAGAAATTAAAGCTGAACTATTACTGGACTTTAGGCAGGGACGTCCCAGATAGCAAACCATACCCATCCCTCGTACAATTTACTGGTGTTTGCAGAGAGTACTCACCAGGCCGTATTTACCTGCCGTCAGTGACCTATGGCCGCTGTTGTTTACGTTATTTGTAATGACATATGGTTTGAGTGTAGATAACTTGAAGCCAACTGCTTAACAATTCCTAGGCCTGGTCATAAATAAATAGTACAATTTATATAGTTTGTGTTCAAGTCTAAGAATATCTCATTAAGCTATATTATATTTCATCTGTACAAAAATTAAAAATTTTCGGTGATAGTGTTAATCTTCCGAATTCTTTTCTGCCATTTTATTGCTTTGAGCTGCAAGATTAATGTTGCTCATTAATTAAACTTGTAAACACGTAGACAGTTTAACACTACAGTTATTAAGCAGTTTAATGACAAACTAAGAGCTATCTTGGGGAAGGTTACCGCTGGTGCGTTAGGGTAGAAAGAGGAAAAGGAAGAAAGAACATCTCTAGAGTGAGACGAGATTTAGAAACTTAGGGCGAAGCGGTAAAACTTCACGTCACGTTTCCGAACACGCACACGCAATTTGAAATTCCTACGCTCTTCCGTAACGACGAAAAGGGCTCGAAAGAGAAAGGTAAACCAGCAGAAAGATGAGACACAGAAGAAACGAAGAGAAGAGAGAGAGATAGAAAAAGGAGGGAAATGGTAAGAGGAAACACCACACGCAGTCTGAGATCGTAAAGTTTTGAATAACGAGTTGTAGGCCGGTTGAATATGGATGAGCGTAATAATAACAAAGTAAAATCCCTTCCTTCTTCTTTTCTCTTCCACGGCCATCGAGTTCCTCCTTGCTTCTTCCCCAGCAAACCTGGGCACAAAACCATCACCATCAAGATTTTGCATTTCGAGAGCTTCTTCATTACCATAATGGTCATGATAATAACAGCCGCGAAATCATCATTATCATTACCAGTTCATCCGAAATCATTCCCCTCTTTGCTGTCAAGGTTCTTACTTTGGGGAGGAAGTACAGGTTCAAACGCTCCTTATAGATTTAACCTGTTGAGGAAAATAATGCTTCCTTGATTGTATCGTCTACGACTTTGCAATTTGCCTCTTCCTGGGTTTTATCCATCTGGAAGCGCAGCAATGATCTTTAAACCATTTGCCACACGGAGTGATGTTTTACCTCTGTCTATGTACAAGGAATGTTTTACTTATAAGTATTATCAGGTATGGTAGACTTAACAATGGAGAAATAACACAGTGAAATGCAAGTGCAAAAAGGGCTCAGTTGCAAATGAGTGTGAAAGTGGGCCAAGAGCGAAATTAATGCTAAAAAATATACACTTTGTAACCGTCATTGGCGTGTAGCGTTGTATACTAATGTTGTATAAAAGTAACCTAGTCCTACGGTTCTAAAAGTAATTTATGCAAAAACTGAATAAGCTTGATTATTATGGCTTATGTGAATGCTTTTTGCACTCACTATTGTTCGCGTAACACCTTTCACAGATCTCATATTAAGATTATCCATGAGTTGAATGCAACATTTTATGCAATGTCAGCATTGTAAATTTGAGGAAATAAATCATGGGATAATTCGACATTCATATCTGACATAAGAAGAGTGTCTTTATATGCTCTAAATGAGACATTAACTTCTTTCCCTGCATTTCATCCCTTACTACCTGGCGTATTGAACCGATAACAAAGAGAGCCATTTGCACACATTCCCTTCTGGGAGCGAACTGAGTAAGCATTACAGACTGTGATGTAGCCTATTATCAGCACTGCTTGGTAAGTAATTATAAATTCAGATCATAATTATTCTATATTTCACAATTTACAGAGCATCTTCATTGCTGAAAGAAAAGAATATCATGTTATCTTCTCTCTATAAGCCACAACAACTCGGAATACCGGTATTATGTCATTGCTATTAACTATTAGCATGCGTACTATATTCAACCAGTTATGCACGACATTAAATACAGTAACAACTACAAGGTAGGATTACATTAAAAAAATTCTGATGTGTTATATTCACATGTCTTTCTCTACCCTCTATCATTTATTAGTGGGTATACCTAGTATGCTTATTAACGCTTATTTTTTTACCTAATACATTTTAATCCAAATAAACTTTTGCAGAAATAGCTACATTACACATTTCGTTATTTATACAAAGGAAACAGTGATAATCAAATGTTTAAGAATTGACCGATATATAACAGTATGGAACTTTAAGGCAATAGCGAAAAACAACTGAATGTTGACAAGACTTTAAGAGAAAGACCAAGAAATGAACAATTCCAACTTTTAATAACGTATTTCTCAAAAACGGTTCTGTCACAAAAAAAAACTTGTTTGCAATAAATTGTGTTTTAAAGACATCTACCTTTTTGTGTAGCATGTTTTCGTCCATCGTTTCACGTTTATAAGACTTTCAAGATTAACATTTTATTTGCCACGTAAATATCCTTAATATATGGCATCTTAGTCAAAATCCTTAAAGCCATTCTTTGAAAATCAAAAATTTCGAAAAATGTTCCATGTAGAGGTGAGGGGATTTTCTTGAAAATCTTCGTGTCGTATCTTTGGAAGGTACTGAATCTAAAAAAGCTGTTTGGTGTTTATCCGACTTTTCGTTTTTGAGTTACGCTGTTCACAGATACGCGCACACACACGCGGACATTTTTCTAAAAATGTCAGGGGTCACCAAAATATGTATTTTCGTTAAAACCCGGTATCGAATTTTTGGTTAGAATGCAATACCTTCTCTACCTACTATGACATGGTAGAGAAAGTAATTACATAGTTCTTCTAAGTTTACTTGAGGAAAACTTATTTTAATTAAAAATCGTCGCTTTCAGATAGTAATTGAGAGAACTGTCATAAAGCACCAGTGTATTTAGTTTTGGTGTTACCCGAGGAAACAGCCGCTTTGAGGAATCAGCTTTATATGCTGACAACTTCTCGAATCTAACTCTGGAGTAGGACGGCCTACCCTACTAATTGTTTCCTTTACTGTCCTCTTTGATTTGTCCTAAACAAACATTTGAAATACCTAACAAGAATATCAGCTATAACTTAGTGCCACTGCGGATAAGTCGTGGAACATGCAGCTCTCCTATCTCTTGGTTTTGAAAGAGCTTTTCTCAATGTCAATCATGACTACTTGTTTGGTGTTTTGCATGTATGCATATTCCTAATCAGCTCATGAGCAATTATATTCTCAAATATCTGTGTGAATATTTTACTAAGGCCATTCCCATTTTAAGCAATATTAGAAAATGGTGCTTCTTATGCATGTTACTTTTATCCGTTTGTGCCGAAACTTTGGTTCACTTGATTACGAAACAGATATTTTAACACCAATATCAAGACTTATGCTGATGATATGACCTTATTATTACGTTATCTCTACCAAATAATTTTACTTCCTGGTCTATTACAGACAATGAGCAAGCACCTTCATCCAGTAAATGAAAGATGGATAAGCTTTCATTGTTGGTCACTGAAAATCTTCTGAGAAAGCAGAACCCAAATGAGACTGGCAGTTGGTCTCTTTGCAGGTCTTGAACTCTAAGAAAACATTTTCACACAATGTGAAAATGCATGACGCATCTAAAAATTGTATAATAATGAAAAAAAGTTAAACTGGGTTTCATTTATGCCCGCTCATTAATGGCTATGGTCCTTACCGTCCCATTCTATATCGGGAGTGAAAGACCGTAAATTTTGCTCAAAGGCCTCTATCAGGCTTGAGGTTCTTTTACGTACCGTAAATCTACGATACAGGACCACTGGCTTTACTGTCCTGCCGAAGAAAGCCATGCTAAGGATGGCTTTTAAAAATTTACAAACACCACAAACCCGCCCTCCGCTAGGACCGGAGGACCCTCCAGGACCAGCCAAACCCTTGACCTCTGAAACTAGAGGCTACCATAGTACTCCTAGACCACGGCGGAGATAACAATTATTATTATTATTATTATTATTATTATGAGACACTTGAATTCGTATGCTTACAAACCCTTTGGAATCACTAACCCAAAGTAAGAACTTCATGAAAAGGAACTAGTCAATAAATTTATGTCCGTAATGAATGGAATTTATAAAGACTAGAAGTATACATTAAATCAAACGTTTTAGTGCTAGACCGTAACTAAACCGCTTCGTTTTCATTTCAATCCAATCCAGTCCAAGCAATTTCCATGAAATTCTCCTTGTTGTCTCTTGGGATCTGACCCCGTCCCTTAAGTTTAGCAGATATTCCCATTTAAGATATGGTTACTGTGACTGGTCCTCAAATAACGGCGAAACTCACAGAAGTTATCTGTTTAAGCTGCGCATCTTAACTCTATAAAATCAGATACATCTTAAAACGCCGCTTAAGGAGAATTTTCAAGATGTTTCAAAAAGTTTGCTTTGTTTAAATTCTCTTAATTCCCTTCACTGATCGCAAAAGCATCACAATGTAAGTTTGTCGCAGTACTACTTCGTATTTTAATACTGTATCACTTTTAAATCATTCCTCAAAGAAGCAATATATGAAAGAAACTTTTGTTTAGCATAACCTTATTCTCAAACACTTTTATTTAATTCCCAGATAAAAAATCTGATGTGTACGTAGCGGGTGTTGTGCTTGCACGTGCTTACCGCCTGCTATCTCATGTAAATGTCTCGGATCTCCGAAGATCCTTGAAGTTCTCTGCCGGGCTGCTTGTAGTAGAGCTGAGGAGAAATTGCTATCCTAGTTAGCTAATTTGATCTTTCTCAGGATTTTATGTAGGTGAAGGCAAATAATAAACTGGCTTTCCCTTAAACAACTTAATTTTTTCAAAATATAATGCCCAATGAGACGACTAGCAACTTTCCTTGCTTAACACAAAAAGGTGCAAATCCTGTACATTTTAGCCTTCCCGCTACTGTTAATTCTTTACGTGGACCTATCTAACTGCCTCACATGATATTTTCCCACCCACATACACGCACAAAATCTTCCGCCTGAGTCACATATGTTACATCGTGAGAGTAAAATCAGAGCGTGTGTAACTTGGACCTCTTCCCCTTTTTATATTTTCCTACTATGACGGGTGGATTTGCGCCTTTATATGTAACAACTATTCTCATTGGTTATCTACTTAGCGTGCTATGAAAATAAAATATTCGATTTTTAGCAATCACGGTTCCCTTTGACTTCTCTGGTAAAACCCACTATCTCCGTCTCACTTTACAGCTCTCGTTTCTCTTTCTTTTTTCCAACTCCCTTATCTTCTAGAAATTGGACTACTATCTCTGTCTCACTGTAAACTCGGACATCTCTCTCTAATTGTTTTTGACATTGCCTAAACCCTGTGTGCATTAGCGTGTATGTGCATGTGGACTTTACCCCTCTTGCTCGTTCGCCGGGTAGTTACTAATTACACTGTTCCTTACACGCTTGCTTTCACATTAATTACATTCTGAAGCACAGGTTATTTTAGAGTAAAGCTATTTCTCAATATTATTTTACATTATTAATTGTTCCTGTTGTTTTCAATATTCTACTCTATTGGGTATATGTCCCCTTACAATACCATACACACGACTATCTCTACTCACCCTTCTGCAGTATTCTCACAAAAGCTCATTCTTCTATCTACTTCTTGTTAAAACAAATACACCTTCATTACTCATTTACACATTTCGTTGCAGGTATAAGAAAAATACAGTAAGCTAAAGCTTCAAAGCCATGTGGTGGTTTTGAAATTCTGTTCTCTTTGATTGAATACCAAAAAGAAAGAAACAAAAGAACAAGAATAACGATTTGCAGTTGAGAAGAGTATAAAGTATTTGAAATTCAGATCAATAACAAAGACTATCTCGGAGATGGTTAACGATACAAAACGTTTTATTTTACATAAATAATGTGCTTTAACGACATCTGCATTTAATGTGTAGTTAGATTTTTCTAGCTTTTACGGTTTACTTTCGTAATTATACAAAACTACTTCAGAATAAAGAGGTCTTCACGGGCTATTCCCAGAAAATTCAAGATATACATTTTACTTGTCATGAAATAACGTAAACATATTGTAATTCAATCAAAATCGTCAGAGACAGTTTTGAGAGAATACATAATTTCAAAAATTTCCAGTAAAGGGTAGTTTGTAGTGGCGGATTTTCTTCAAAATCTTCCTGCCGCATCCTTGGAAGGCCCTGAGCTCAAACAATAGGTTTCATGTTTACGTTTTCAATGATGCTGTCCACAGACACACACACACACACACACACACACACACGAACGCGCATGCGGTCCTTTTTCTAAAAAGGCTTTTTTGGGTTTATGGTGCTGGTGGCTCAAAACATGTATCTCTGGTGAAATCTCCATACGAATTTTTGGGTGGAATATAACGAACGCATTCTCTACTTATTGTATGCACCTAGTATACATAGTACAAACAGCATAGTATTCCTCGTGCTTATTATCATTAAACGATATAGCCTCCTATATATTCGACACAAACTCTGAGCTGTTTGGATGCCTCTCCTCCCTTTAACCAGTTACGATAGCTTTGCTACATCCAGAGATTTTGGAACCGCAGTAGCGGTGACGTCATGTATACCTAGTAACATCCCGCTATAATGCATTCTGGTTGGTAGCGTTGAGGGCCAATCACATGGCGGCAGCCCTAACGGACGATGCAGGAAACACCAAAGAAGAGGACTTTCCCAGCAGGTCGAGAAGGGAGGGCGGTTAGTCGCCGTAAGAGAGGCCGGTTACGTATACGTCTGGGCGACATTTCGCGTTGGTAGTCGAGAAGCATCAGATATATTTCTTTGTTTTTGGACTGTCAAAATTTTCATAATTTACACGTTTCGGTGAGTAAAACTTTCAACATTATTGCCGAAGATTGGTGATGGTAGGCCACGGTGCATAGTGGGGGGAACAAGAGATATTCACATGTAAATGTAAAGCTCGAATGCGGCATGTGAAGATAACCATTTTGTGAACTAGTTTCAAGTATACAGTTCAGAATAAAAAGATTATTTGAAGTTTTAAATGTTTTGCGGGGGGAGCCAAATTTGATATATGCTGTTAAAGCAACAGGATGTTAAGGTTATTGTTGGATTTATATATATATATATATATATATATATAGTTAAAATTGTGAAAGGTCTTTCATTCAACTTGTAAACTTGTTTGTCGCTTAGCTGCTATAACGAACAAAGTTAAATGGGTAAAAGAGGAATCTTGTGTGAGAGAAATTGATACTTTAATATTCCGAGTTCTGATAGAGACAAAAAAATACTTGCAGCTCAACTTAACTTTTTCGAAAATAACAGTGAATACTATAAATTACCTTTTCCTTTATGTATGCCAAGGTATGGTGCGATCCACATCCTGTAGGGAAATCTGTTTAATTAGCTGGCGTGTAGTTCATCCTTTAGTGGCATATACCTATAACTACACGTTAAAGTATACTAAAGGTTATTGAAATTAAACAGATTGTAACTTTTGGTTCAACTCCATGTTCGCTTTATAGTAATCTCAGAAGTTGTTTTTATTTAGTTGATATATTTACCAGCGACAAAATAATAATTAAATTTATTTGCAGAAAAACAAACCTCAAGTAGAATTTTAATTGCACCCTTTCATGGCTATAATATTACAAATCAAGCGAATAATTGCTGTACTTATACCGATACTGTGACCTAGGTCGTTTCTGCACGTATTCATGAATGGAAGGTCCGCGTTTCAAATGCTCCAGGATCATCGTGCCTGACTGGGGGTTTTTCCAAAATTTCCTCAGTCTTCAAAATTGGCAAATGTCGGGAACGCTTTCTTCCGTAATTTCATTTCATGTGCCATGAGATTCCACCGCCTGTAGTGCTGTATTTGATAAGGCATTAAATACAATGTAAAAGTAGTTGTATTATCAAATAAAGCAATAATACTCTCAGAGTTCTACTTTTTAAAAAACAAATCATTTTGAGAAACACAACAAAAGTTAAAAAACTTTTTGTGTTTCCAGAAATAAAAATGCAGAATATTATAAAAAATAATCTTAAATCTAGTTAAGGATAATGGAATGAGCATTATTTATTTTAAAAGGTAGGGTTATTTAAATCACAAACTAAGGTTAGAGGGTTAGAGTTATTAAACGGAGGATTTCGGTACCACAGCCAAGAGTAGCCCTAATGTCAAACTCGACTAATAAATCTCCAGGAGGAAGGGATGAGGCAAGAGAGCAAGAATGACGGCCAGATTTAATGGCGGCAGGCGCAACGCAGTGCAGTCCCTAACGTTTCCGGATTTAGCATCCCCGGACACCCCATACCGCACAAACAGGTGCCGGCAGGGATGAGTAAGATATACTTCTCTCCTTAAAGCACATCCAGCGCATGCGCCTCTGAGCACTGGCTAACGCGCCAGACCCTGGATTCCTGAGATATGTAAGGAAATTTAATGAGAGGAAATGAGGGGCGGGAAAATCGTGATAGTATTCATAATCCACTCCATCACTCCGACCTGCGGAAACCACGGTCAAGGTATACTGTCCAACGGAAATCGAACCCGGGACCTCCCGAATGCGAGCCCGGACGCTAACGCCTAAGCCATTCCGCTCAGTAAACACAAATCTAATCTCCGCCAGTAACAGTAAATTGGTGGTGACTTGAAGAGAGAAGAGCTAAAATAGTTATGGTAACACTATTCGATAAATTTACAGCGATATGCACCTGTGAATTGTTAAATCCAAAACTTTGTTGCGTTTCATTGGTATAATATGATGACACATAACTGAAATTGTTCAAACATATAGTTTATAGTTTTTCAAAAAGAAGGAACAGATTTCAACTTTTTATATCAAAGAAACTATGAAAGACAGACACACATTCTGCATATCACTAGGTAGAAGAAAGATTGAAGTTTTATGGTACATCAGGTTATATGCATTTAATAAGCAGACACTGCTGCAGTGTTACACAAACGTCTAAATGGCAGTCCATATCTTTCCACAAGCAAATCAATTGGTTCCTAGTTATCAAACGTTTTATGCACACATAAATCTGCTTACGAACAAGACAGCTGCTTATTGAATCTAAAGCAACAGTGACTTGTTGCTCTTTAGCAAAGGATTTACAGCAAACTGCAGTACATTGGGGTTTTTTATTCTCTGTTCATCATCTCTCAAGAAAAAAAGGGGAAAAAAACATAATGCTATATACTACTGAATGAAAGTTCTAAACTTGTTTTAAAAACTATGAACTTATCTCTGTTCAATGATATTTGGAATACATTTCTCTCTTTCACGGATTGTTTGAAATAAGTATCTAGGAATGTGCTCCTTCTTTCTAAACTAACTCTATATGTTACACATCTGTAACAAAAATGCCGTTTCTGTTGAGATTCCAGCTTCATCTATTGTTCCGTATAAACATTTCACTCGTGAGAAAACACGTCATTTTTAGCGTGACTAACCACCTATATCCACTTGTTTTAACACAAAGCTTTCTTTCGAAGTACAATGTTTTTTTTTTTAAATCAATTAATGTAATGCCTCCTGATGCAACCTTTAGTATTAATGAGAACAAAAACTGAGACTGTTCTTTATCGAACTTAGAATCGCTCTTTCATTTCTTACTGTATCCAAAAGATACATTAAAATTTACTGTTGCTACTGATGGTGAACATTTTGTACTTTAGTTTAGGGGGTGCATTATTACAGAAAGCATTATTTAAGGTATACGCACACACGGTGCTTCCCCAGTCGGCTACTTGCCAGAAACCTATAAGCCACCGCTGATGATAATACTAGCACGTATGGATTTAATGTCCGCATGTGCTAATTAATTGGCATTACCACCACGACCAGGGACTAATAAGCCCTCTTCTAATTAAATGGGTGGCCTAATTAAACAGCAAAAGCACAAGCCTTGCACAATGTAATTATCGCCGAAGCTTGCGTTGATTTATCATGTGATTGGAGTGCCGGCCAGCGTCCCTACCACAATATTATACTTGCGTTTTCTGAACATAACGCCTGTTTTGTCCTTACGCAATGTCGTTGTGCGAAGTTTCCCAGCGGCCCCAGGACGCCGTGTTAAGCCTATATAGCAAGCCGTTCCGCGAAGATGGCATTCAGCACGGTGGCACTACAGCACTACACATTCTGGAGTTGATGTTCATAGACTTAAACAGTCCCCAACATAATTGACTATACAAATCCCTAGTGTGAAACAACATATGAACAAACAGTGTTCAGTAGGTGAACAGGCTACTGTTGTTAGAAGCAACCATATCACACAAAACTTGAAAATTATTGATCTGAGCAGATAGTAAGCGGAGGATTTATTTTATTCCAGCCAAATATTCTATACCGAGATTTAATCGGAAATACACGCTTTGAGACTCCCTGAATCCAAAACAAAAGCATTTTTTCTTTCTGCACCACGTACATAGAGAAAGTACTGCATTCCACCCAAAAATTCGATATCGAGATTTCATCGGAAATACATGTTTTGAGGACCCTTGAATCCAAAACTAAAATCATTTTTAGAAAAAGGTCCCGTGTGTGTTTCTGTCTGTGTGTGTATCTGTGAACAGCATAACAAAAAAAGTCGGATAAATACCAAACTTGGTGTTTAGGTTTAGTACCTTTCAAAGATGCCATTCAAAGATTTTTAAGAAAATACCCCCGCCCAAAACTACCCTTTACATGGAATATTTTGCATTTTTTTTTATTTTCTAAAAATTGTCAGGTATTTTGCCACCCCAAACAATTTTTATAATATAGTAGATCAGATTATAGTAGAACACGACCTTGTAATGTTTTAGGTTAAGCATATTTACGACTATATTGTCCCCAACTGTAATAATTCCTTCTTTATTTCACGCAGTAATCGTGACACAAACTATATTTCCAAATAGATAAATTAATAAATATATAATACTTATGAGACAAAAACCGACATTTTTAAGCAAAGCTTTAGTTGGAAGTTTTCTATTTGTTCCTAAGGGGTTATTTGATCCTGTTTGATGAAGAAATAGCAAGTGAATTATAATTTCTGCTGTAACAATAAATGGTAATACAAAATGAAATGTGAAAAATGGTTTAAAGTTCCATTATCTACTGCAAAACCCCCCAAAAATTAAACTACTCTTCAAAGTAGAGACAGATTTCAGATTCCATGGTCTTTAACCATCTTTCAGCGAGGTTTATTATCTCGCAACGGTAACAGTCTCTGGTTTTAATGCGATGAATTCGGTGATATCCACTTCCACAGTTTCAATTTTTCGAAATTTCTTTCACACAAGAAATCCACCATGGAGCGAAACAGATGGTAATCTGAAGGTGAAAGATCAGGGTTGTATGCTGGATGTGGTAGCAGTTCGACTCCTTCCGATTCCGAATTTTTTTCATGGTTATTGGTGCGGTATGGGGTGTTGTATTGTCCTGCTGCAAGAGAACTCTATTTCGGAACTAATATTAGGTATCTCCGTCTCAAAATTTCAAATTTTCAGACACACATTACTTTGGGGCCGAACTGTTTTTTTAACGATGGCTTTGCCAGGTTGACGGGAACTGAGCCACTGTTTTGAAGCGTCAGGATTGCGGTAATAGACCCATTTTTTATCACATGTACATTCTCCTGATTACTCTATCATCTATAGGATTACCGATAAGCTGACATAGTGCCTGCTGAGGTATCAATTCCTGGGGTACATACAGATCTGCAGCTTCTGTTTGATTTTCCAAGTTTCTTAATCTGGCGATGTATGGTATCTTTTGATGGACCAAGTTTTTCTGACAGTCTACGAGTACTTTTTGCGGATTTTCTTCCAAAACCGTGTATTCTCAATATCCCATAATACAGATCTTCCAGAACATTGAAAATCTTTAGCGTTTTCTTCTCCAGTGTTGAAACGTTGGAAGCATCGTTATACCACACGCTCGCTAACGACACCTTCTGCTTCCACTTCACATATTTTTCGAGCCGCGGCAGCAGATTTAAATCTTGTTTCCAGTAGTGCTATAGAAGGACTCTAACCTCAAACTTTGTAACTTCCATTTTGTGATTGTATATTAACAACTGACGACTTACACATTCTTGCAATATACCCAATACTAGCCATGGCATACTGTAAATAGCACTGGCGAACCAAAGAAAGCCAATTCTTCTTACAAAACACTAAACCTAAAAAACGTTACTTAGGAGACAACCTAATACTTTACATTTAATGTAGCCATAGTCTAAATGGAATATATTAGTAAACATAAGTAATGCATGAAAAGCACATGACACTGAAAACACATGCCGCAGTTACTAAAATACTATAAATCACAAGCATCGAAAACACAACATAGCAGAAAGCGCGTGTAAATATCTCAGGGATCGCCACCAACTACCGCCGCCATTTTTCTCAATCTCGAACCCAGTGTCAGGTCCGCTGTTTCTAGAGGGTCATGCCAGACCACAGTTGCACGAATAGTTCCGGCCGTGATTTCTTGGGACGAGGGCTCCCAGTAAGCTTGCTTCCATTCCATAGACTAGCGTTTCTTTTCTGGAGTCTGACTCGTCGACGGTGACCAGACACTCAAAGAACTCGTTGGATCTGCACTGCACTGTTGCATCAACTGTTGGCATATCTCCACGCGCTTCTGTTTCTGCGCAATGGTGAGAATATGGGGCACCCATTGCGCACACGCCCTCATCTTCAAATCCTCATGAATGACGGCGTGTAGGGTTCCCCGTGATAGACATGTTGCTTCTCTAGTTCATCAATCGTGATTTGCCTGTTCTCCATTATCAAGTCATTGACACGATGGGCATTGTTTGGTTTGCGTGTAGTTGCGAACGCCCAGTGCTTTTGCGTTTTTCAGCATAGTCGTCTTTGAACTCTGATACTCCACGAAACACGGATCGGCGACTTGGTGCTGTCTCCCTACATATGGCTACTAACCTCTTGTGGATGTCTGAAGCAGTCAATCCTTCCCTCCAGAGAAATCGTACTGTCCACCGTTGCCCATGCTTGTCTGCTTCCATGTTGTCTTTATCAATGTCCACAGTGTACTCGCAAGCTGGAACAATTGCTGCTACAATGTTCTACCTATGGGAAGCAGCAACATCATCTGGAGGCAGTAGATAGTGCTATAGTTTATCTTCACGCATACATCGATACACGTTTCAAACTACTACTTTGCAGTAGTTATAGGGGGAATGCCAATAAATATTGAACGAACCAAATACTAACACAAGATTGTAATGCCAAATTAAGAAAATAGAGAAATGAAAATTATAGAACTAAAAAGAATTCTCATTCTCAAATTAATGCGTCCATTTATTTCTATAATTGAGGCGGTATTTTGCCACCCAAACATTTTTTTATAATATAGTAAATTATAAGGATTATATTCCTGTCATTGATTATCATTATAGGAACAGAAGTATTGTTAATTTTTTTAATGATAAATATCGCCAATGTTCAAATGTTCCTGGTTTTCTAAGTTAGGATATCCTAAAAGTGTGTCTTGGGAGAGCAGAAACGTTTTTTCAATGCAGTCAGATCGCATATATCTTTAAGTCTAGGGGGAAAATCTTTTGTGCTGTTATTACGGTTAGAGAAGGCATAGTAGGCGGCGCGGGAAAATACCGGATTGCGTCATGCATATAGTCACATGTTTGGCCATAAGCCAATCAGAAATGTATAAAATGATATCATTGGAGACAGACGCTACCAACGGCGCGAAGTAGTAGCCAATAGGAGAATAGTTTAAGTTTGTTCCAAGCGTGGGAGAGCTGATTCTAAATAACGCCAGATTTACTTATCTTCATGCCAGTCTCGTTATATAACCTGTATAAAATTCACGTCCGTCAGCGAGAAGAATTCGCGCGCACTGATTCCGCGGCCTTAGTAAGCGCCGATTTATTGTTCCGGCTTAATTAAAGTTATTTCCGCGAAGCTGTTATATATCACACGTTATAATCTATCATAAAGTGAAGTCTGCTGAAATTACAATATTGCGCGTGCGTCAATGAAGTGATAGTGGCGCGAAATATAAAGGATAAAGTTTACTACTCCAGAAACATTCTAACAGCGGCATTTAACAACAATAGTGAAATTTTGTATCCGATTATGTGAAACAGTGATATGATACTCTAAAGTGGAATCTGTGTTAATTGACTTACAGAATTTATACATATTCTATGATTCCCCACTCGTACCTAAAGCCTACGTGTTTAAAGTTTTTTCTAGGCTGATCAAATTGTCCCAGGTTGTACCTAACGGATTTGAAACTTCAATTGGGGTAAGGTTTTAAGTTTTATTATATCCTAAAATATTATATTTGCCATGTACTATAGTCCAAGTATAGAAATGCATGAGCTTTAAGTTAACAGGTACATGTGCAGTATTTTGACCAGATAGATGGTTCAAACAGTGCATATTTCTACATAAGGTTGAAAATATAATAGTATTTTTTAGAGGTGTAAGGTAGCTTATAATTTTCGTTGGAAATTATAGCGTACGTGAGCGTACGAAGTTTAGTCTAGCTATACCAAAGAATGTTGGTTGTTATGTTAGGTGTTGAAAATACGGATTGGATGTAGGGGTAACGAAAGTTTTTGTAACTTATATGGTAGCTTATTATTCTAACCAGATTTTAAAATCCATAGGTACCAAGTTTTGTCAAAATCATACCAAACAGTTCCTTGATAACGAAGTTCAGCGAAATCAGAGGGAAATGTGGTGATATGAATATGATATACAGCCCTTCCCTCAATAACTCAATTGTAAAATATTTTAAGCATCCATTTACTCCTTTGGACTCGAATTCATTAGCAATCTACCATATTTTCAATAAAGTATCAATAATAACCTCCGGATTCACAACAGAAATTCTGCGACATGAACATACAAAATCCTTAACCATCCTATTCTAAATGTTTTGGAAACATTAATAACCTATGGCTGAAAGGAAGAATAGAGCTTTTCAATGATGAAAGAAATATCAAAATCGGTTTTTGAGATTACTCTATACACACACGAATACGTTTTCCTTCTTTATAATATTATTGTAGAAATATGCTACTCATTTTGAAGCATTTATAGCACAGTTCTCGAATGCCCAAGATTTGTACCAAGAAAAAGCAATGTTGATTAAAGCCTTGAAATACTCAAGGAGTTCAGAACTTAGTTTTATAAATTCTCACTAGAATTTCCTCTTTGAAACGTTTTTTGCGATGAGCGAGAAACAAATGAATATAAATGTATGGAAATAAAATACCATGGTCGGTGGAACGTTGATGCAATGGGAGATAACTGTTTGAAGCTACACCGTGACATCCCATAAACGTGCTCGGGATTAAAAGCAACATTCACAGTCTTGAGAGATTTACATCATGAGAAATATCATAACTAACATGAACATTTTGATCCAATAAAGTCGTTGTTTCCTACTGTTTCTTCCAATTTTCACTATTTAACGGTTTGCTGATGTGGAATCTCGTCACATCACTTCCCGCGTAGCAATTTCGCTGAGAAATGCGTTGTACGGTATATTTATACCTGGAAATTACTTTGGTACCATTGAGATTATTTACATTCGAAAATTTAGGCAATTTTATTTAATTCACTGTTTATTAATGATGGTTTTATAAAGCTAAACTGTTATAACATCTGTCTCTCTTGAAAGGCCGTATGGCATAGATTCCCCTACTTCTATTCTACTAACGACAGTGTTGCTGCTGTCTATTCAGCAAAAGTTTAGAAGGTGGGGTGGCTTATCTCTTAGGTAAAGCTTTAGCTGGTGCGAGAGGTACTCTTATGCTGAACTCGTGCCGCGCGTGACGCGTACAAGTGGAAAACAGCGAACAGCATTCCTCTTATCGCGCGTCTTTACCCCTCACATGCCTCAGACCGTGTAAACACTACCTCCTTCCAGTAGCTAAACCCTGCTCGGATGGGCTCCTCCACCCACTAGCTAAAACGTCGTTGAACAGACAGTACTTTGTGATGAAACCATATAGACGCTCTCTCCTGTTTGTCTGCTTCGCATTCAGCACAAGTGCACAAAATGTGTTTTAAGCCGAGGTGCTTAAAACCAGCTTCCAACATTTTCTTTCACATTCGACACCATAAATATCCTTCGATATTCCAGTTTAAACAAAGTTGCACCATGTCGTCAAAATTAAGTACAAAATTAATAGTTTCGAGTAATTTCTACGAAATCAGCTTATGATATAGAGGAAATTACAGAAAAGGTTTTTTGATTATTAACTGTGGTAATGAAGTAATCGAAAAGTAAATTACACGGCTACTTAACCAGTTAATAATTAACTAATGTTGCCAAAAAAGGTAGTTTTCCAGAAAAAAATATACTTGTGATAATAACATTTCTTATTTTGCTAAACGGAGAAAAATGTTGTTACCAGCAAATCATAACATATGCAACTACATTACTATATTTCTGTAATTCGCAACATTGTGTTCAACGGACAGAATATTCAAAGATACAAAGTCGTGTGTGTTACATTCGCATGATTTTCTCTACGTATTATTCTTTATTTTTCTATAGCTTCTACAAATTATTCATACAAAAGTTTATTTTTCTATCTCATTCGTTTTAATCCAGATAAAGTTTGGAGAAATAGTTTCCTTACACATTTTTTGTACGTACTAGGTGAATAAAGGAACCAGAATTCATAGTCAGATGATTAAAAGCGGGTCGCTACAAGTTGGCCTTTGAATCCCGTACTCTTTCCATGACATCGCGAGAAAAACTGAATAGCGGCAACGCTTTAAAAATATTATGTGTTACGTTCATATGGCTTTCTCTACCCAATATAGTTTATTTTGTATAGCTTACCTACATAAACTATTTTCATGCAAACTTATTTTTTGTATATACTTATGTTAATCGACATAAACCTTTGCAGAAATATTTCGGGAAAACCAAAATGATAGTCAGATGATTCAAAGTGAGTCGCTAATCTAATCTTTCCATGATATTGCGAGAAACAACTGAAGCGATAATATCTCTACTCATTACCATTTATTGTTATACTATAGCTTTTACTATTCTCGCGTGACCATATTTTATATCTATTTCGTGTTATTTGAGATAAACATTTAAAGAAATAGTTACATTATATATTTCGTTGCAGGTACAAGGGGGATACAGGAAACCGAATTGAAAGTCGCAAGTTTAAAAGCAAGTGACTGTGCGGGCCTTAAAATCCTATACTCTTTCCATGATATCGCGAGAAACAACTGAATACCGACAGCATTATAAAAATGCAAAGTATTGAAAATTCAAGCCACAAAGCTATTTGAAATAAATTGTGTGTTTTAAAGAGATTTACGTGATTTGCGCGGTACGCTTTTGTCTATATCTTAATGATTGCTAGCCATAGAAAATAATACAGAATTCCTTCCTAGTGAAGAGAAATTCACAGGCATTTTCAGAACGTTCAAGATATACATTATTTATCATGAAATTTCTGAAATGTATGGTATTTTAATCAAGCAACCTTTTATGATTGAGGGCATTTTTTATATAATCAAAATTTTCGAATAACTTGCCCTGTAAAGAGTAATTTGGGATGAGGGGATTTTGTTGAAAATTGTCATGTCACATTTTGGAAGACACTGACCTTAAATACGAAAAACCTATTTTTTGTATGCTCTTTTCAGCCACAGCCACACACACACACACATACATACACATATGAATGCACACGCGTGCGCAAACCTTTTTCTAAAGATACGTTTTCGATTTGAAAGAGGTATTTCCGGTGATTTGTCAATTTCGAATTTTTGTGTGAATACAATACCTTCTCTACCTGCTAGGTAACAGATAGAACAGGTAAAAATAGGATCTATCATTCCAGTGCATGTCTTTAAGTAATTTCTTCTCGTCCAATGTTCCCAAGTACTTTTTCTCTTCTTTATCAGTTTCAGCTATGTCATCCTGCGTCAAGTCTTTCTAAGACAGCTTACAAGCCCCTTTCTTCTTCAAATCCACATTTTAAACTTTACCAATCGTTTCGTCTCATATTCTAATGTCAGAGTTTCCTCACTATGTGATATCACACTCCAATAAGGCATTTCAATCTAATCTCTTACTTATTTGGTCGGTGTGTTTTGGTAAATTGAGCACTGACGGTCAGTGATCAAGTTGGTGGCATTTAAGTATCATGACAGCATCACATTAGTATAGTATATTTAAGAGGAGATTAAATGGTGAAAGTTGCCAAAAATGGCATTTCTATTTTTATGCACTCTTATAAATAGGAGTTTCCTCTTTAATTCGATATATATATATATATATATATATATATATATATATATATATATATATATATATTGCGGCGATCACCTCCTCATCCGTTGCTGTAGCTTACCTTGATGCTTCTCCCGTTGCTTCCAGAAGTTCTCAGCGTGTTGGTTCTTCAATTTATCCTCGGCTAGCTGCAGTAATTTTCCTTAAATTATATGGGAGCATGGACTTATCCTCGGTAAAGGAAAACGTAGATCTCGGGTGGTGATATAGGAAGACATAGACTTGCTTTGTTTATGAAAAGATGACACTGCCGTTTCTTTTTATTTAATTTAACACTCGTAGTATACAAAACTGGTATTGCCGCTGTAAAATACTGTCCACCGCTGTTAGACTATGGCGTGGATATGTCACGAAATATAACTATTCTTATTGTCGCTTTCAGAGTAGCGGATCTTAGGTGTGTTGCTAAAACTATTTTGATTCCCTGTTTTGGCGCGATATCTCACACATCCTGCAGCATCTCTCCCTGACCACACATTACGAAAACTCTCGAATAAAATGCAATACTAAGCTGACATGACAAATTTGACTTGATTCCCTTTTTGGCGCGATATCTCACACATCCTGCAGCATCTCTCCCTGACCACACATGACATAAACTGTCGAATAAAATGCAATACTAAGCTGACATTACAAAGCTGACTTGATTCCCTTCTTGGCGCGATATCTCACGCATCCTGCAGCATCTCTCCCTGACCACACATGACATAAACTGCCCCGAAATTTCCCCAAACAGATTCATTTATAGTCTCAGGCTCCTGAGGCTGCTTCCTTTCCTATTGGTACATTTTTAGCGCGACTCGACGCGTCTAACTATTTCGAATAAACTTCCAGGGATTTCATTGGTCCAATTTTAATATAAATCGCGGCATTTCCTACATGTACCGTTATGGTTGTCTTTCTCACTCACTTGGTCACGGCGAATTATCAAATAATGGGACAAAGGCTCTACACCCTCGCTGTAGGAATAATAGCACAGCGACCGGAGAGAGGTAATAAAACTAGGTTTTCTGCCTTCGAAAGCACTATTCCTGTAGCTAAAACTTTCCCTCGTGGACAGTATTTTAACATAGCGCTTAAATTATTTACATTAAACCATTTATAACTCTACTAATATTAATAACCTAGATAGATACATAATGTTAAATCACCCTTCTTAAAATATACAAGCAGTATGAGAAAAAGATATTTACATAATACGATTTAACATCACTAAAAGTTAATTAATAAGTTATCTGTAATTACAGTTCTTGGGCTCGGCCTAGAGTTGCCGTTTCAAATTGCCCTGTTCTGGAAAAGAATAAATTTTTCAACACTTGATACAATTTTCTTTTACAGAATAATTCCTCTGATTATGGCCTTTGTTCGTTTGTTTTGTTGACAGAGACCCTTCGCTATACCTGCTCCTTCACAAGGGCTCTGACAAACCGGTGATGTTTATATTTGGGTCATTCACTCTACACTCTCCCTTTAAAAACAGGTTTCCGAGAGACATTCTTATACACAATACATTTCCCGCACACGAATAACTTGTGACGCATACAAATACTCTAATACCCAATTTAAGTTCTAAAATTAAATCTATTTACATACATGTTGGTACATAATTATTATGCCTTTATTTATTTCTTTACATCCTTATTTATCGGGTGTATTACCTTTACTATTTGTTCACAGGGTTGCTACCTCATTTCGAGTAAAACTAACCTGACTATTTTCATTACATTCTTCACCCTTCTCATTCTCTAAACATTTGTATGGTTTGAGCAACTGTTTATGATATCTCCCTACGATTTTGGAATTCTTTATTTCTTGTAACTCAAATGTATCCGAGCCAAAAATGTTAATCACCCGGTATGGACCTTTAAATAAATTTTCCATTCTATGATACCCTTTTTTTTTTTTATATAATTAATAAAACTAATTTATATGTTTAAAGAAAACTGTCAGCATATTGCTAGCATACCAACCAATTAATAATTTACAAATATTGCTAAATATCAAAAAAAAATATAATAAATATTCTGACAATAAAAGCTGTTTCAACCTTAAGACAAACTTATTCAAGCAGAAAGAAACTGAAACATATTAATGGCCAAGGTGTTTCTTGTTCTTCTTCACTATCACTAATGAGCATTTAATACTCAAGTCTCTTTAGTAATGCAAAAAAAAAATGTTCTGCACAACTGCTTAAGATAATTCATTAATTCACATGTGAAAGCTCTCCTTTCCAGGCACTGTAGAGTCAGGATCAATGATATTATGTCTTTCTTTTCTTTTTTTTTTTTTTTTAACTAGAATGCTGGATTTTTTTTTTTTTATACCCATACTAATTCTCCAAGTTCGATCAACCCTTTCTTTCGCTTCCTTGTTTTAAATTCCTGCTTTCTTTTCTGCGCCCTTTTTAACATTCTTTCAAAAGCTTTCTTTAACGTCTCTTCTCCCGTTAGTGTTTTCGGCTCTTTAGTTTCTAGTATCTGTAGTAATTTCCCTTCAAGTGTTTCTATTAGCTTCCCCTTCATCAGCTCAACTAATTTCCCCTCTACATTCTTATCTTGTTCACTTAAGTTTCTTTCTAAGTCCTGACCCTGCTTACTTAATTTCCCTTCGAAATCCTTTTGTTCGCTCAGTTTTCTTTCTAAGTCCTTACTCTGCTCATTTACGATTCTTTCTAAGGTCCTACTCTGCTCATTTGATTTCCCTTCTACATTCTTGTCTTGTTCCCTTACGATTCTTTCTAAGCCCTTACTCTGCTTATTTACGATTCTTTCTAAGTTCCTACTCTGCTCATTTGCGATTCTTTCTAAGTCCTTATTATGCTCATCTGATTTCCCTTCTAGATTCTTATCTGGTTCACTTACGATTCTTTCTAAGTCATTACTCTGCTTACTTACGACTCTTTCTAAGTCCTTATTATGCTCATTTGATTCACCTTCTACATTCTTATCTTGTCCACTTACGATTCTTTCTAAGCCCTTACTCTGCTTACTTACGATTCTTTCTACGTCCTTATTATGCCCATTTGATTCCCCTTCTAAATTCTTATCTAGTTGACTTCCGATTCTTTCTACGTTCTTACTATATTCACTGAAGATCTTACCCCGTTCCTTTATGTCCTTACCCATCTCGTCTATCTTTGTGCTCAAATGTTGAAGCAATATTAGCAGCTGGTTTTGACCTGCGTCAATGACCTGCTTATTCGGTGATTGCCTTTCTAGCCTAACTTCTACTTCTGCTGCGCCCATATTTTCTCCATCTGTTGTTATGCTGACAATAGCCTCCCCATTCAATTCTTTCAAATCTTCCCTTGACCTACTCATGGTTCCGTTAGCAAGTTCTACCTCCCTAGTAATGACTTTACCCCCTCTCAATAACATGTGTTCACAAAACTGGGTCACTACTCTGCATGCCTTTTTGTTTGTTTTTGAATAAAAGTTCTAACCTGTATTTTTTTTCAATGTTAACTGATGCGTTCCGGGTTCGAATCCTGGTGAAGTTCTAGAAGCGATGTTCTCAGCTGTTTTTGTTGTCCCACGTAGGTAGACTAGAAGTTCGCGTTGTAATTTTGTTCTGCTGTGCCCCTTTCCTCTGAAGATTCTTCGTCTATTCGTTGTTTTCTAGTCCTCCGTTTATGTTGGTCTTCCCTTCGAGCCCCACGTTGGGCGCCAGTTTGCGGCGATCACCTCCTCATCCGTTGCTGTAGCTTACCTTGATGCTTCTCCCGTTGCTTCCAGAAGTTCTCAGCGTGTTGGTTCTTCAATTTATCCTCGGCTAGCTGCAGTAATTTTCCTTAAATTATATGGGAGCATGGACTTATCCTCGGTAAAGGAAAACGTAGATCTCGGGTGGTGATATAGGAAGACATAGACTTGCTTTGTTTATGAAAAGATGACACTGCCGTTTCTTTTTATTTAATTTAACACTCGTAGTATACAAAACTGGTATTGCCGCTGTAAAATACTGTCCACCGCTGTTAGACTATGGCGTGGATATGTCACGAAATATAACTATTCTTATTGTCGCTTTCAGAGTAGCGGATCTTAGGTGTGTTGCTAAAACTATTTTGATTCCCTGTTTTGGCGCGATATCTCACACATCCTGCAGCATCTCTCCCTGACCACACATTACGAAAACTCTCGAATAAAATGCAATACTAAGCTGACATGACAAATTTGACTTGATTCCCTTTTTGGCGCGATATCTCACACATCCTGCAGCATCTCTCCCTGACCACACATGACATAAACTGTCGAATAAAATGCAATACTAAGCTGACATTACAAAGCTGACTTGATTCCCTTCTTGGCGCGATATCTCACGCATCCTGCAGCATCTCTCCCTGACCACACATGACATAAACTGCCCCGAAATTTCCCCAAACAGATTCATTTATAGTCTCAGGCTCCTGAGGCTGCTTCCTTTCCTATTGGTACATTTTTAGCGCGACTCGACGCGTCTAACTATTTCGAATAAACTTCCAGGGATTTCATTGGTCCAATTTTAATATAAATCGCGGCATTTCCTACATGTACCGTTATGGTTGTCTTTCTCACTCACTTGGTCACGGCGAATTATCAAATAATGGGACAAAGGCTCTACACCCTCGCTGTAGGAATAATAGCACAGCGACCGGAGAGAGGTAATAAAACTAGGTTTTCTGCCTTCGAAAGCACTATTCCTGTAGCTAAAACTTTCCCTCGTGGACAGTATTTTAACATAGCGCTTAAATTATTTACATTAAACCATTTATAACTCTACTAATATTAATAACCTAGATAGATACATAATGTTAAATCACCCTTCTTAAAATATACAAGCAGTATGAGAAAAAGATATTTACATAATACGATTTAACATCACTAAAAGTTAATTAATAAGTTATCTGTAATTACAGTTCTTGGGCTCGGCCTAGAGTTGCCGTTTCAATATATATATGTGTGTATACAATCATTGTAGTTGCAATACTTATATTTTAAACATATTTTAAAGGTGGCACTGCATCTGCCTTTGTTACTGTGAATTCCGCACTACATCACAGAAAAAAAATCTAACCCTTACAAAATTAACTTTATCCCATCCTTTACGGGAAGCTTTGCTCTATACTGTTAAGAATGGTAGCTTCTACGTGCTCAAGCCAAGTCATTTTTATCTTTGCATGTTTGTTTGTTTCCTCCATTTTTGCTTTAAATAGCTTTTTTCTGTAAATGGCATTTCCTGTTAAAATGATCCGCTTTCTCAGAAACTACTGAAATAGGTACCTAACTGAAATTTTAGAATGATAAAAATAATATCTAAGTGGTATTGTGGACTTACTTTGGTGTTAATAAAACGTTTTGTTATATATTGTGATGTATGTAAGAATTGTTGCGTACGTGACCTTGGCCGCCTGGATCGGGTATTACGCAAGAGAGTGGTGGGGGTAAGCAAGATTAGATAGCGTCCCACGCTGAAGTAGCGTGGCTTGGCAGTCAGTGAGTAGAGTCGCAGCAGGCAGGTAGTGTTGTTACGCGCTCCCCATACAGGCATGTATGGCGTCCTCGCCGACGGACATGAAGCTAAGGAGGTAATGTAATGTAATCCCCTTTTATTTAATAAACCCCCTTGCCATCCATTTCTATTCTGTCTAATTTACCATAGTATAAAGATCCTTTCTTCCATCTGAACTATGTAGGAATCCTTTTATTAGATATTCTATAATATTTTTCATTTTCATTTAGCTGCGTCCCTTGTCGTGGCCTCGCCTTGTTTAAATTGTTAACTTCCTGGTACCTCATTAGCGAGTCGCCCTACCTCCCATTGAGTATTTGTTTAGAGGTCACGACATCTTGGTGGAGGGCCGGATATTTTTGAAAATTTTAACTGCAATTTTTTTTCACTAAAATGTAACGTTTTTGATCCTCCACGTGTTCGTTAAAAAAATATAAATCTTTTTCTTGGCTTAAGGGTAAGGGTTTTGGTTGCATAATTTGTGGTTTCTTTCTTCTAAATTCCTTTTATACTCTTTCCTGAAAGTCCCATGTTTATATTTTAATTTTAAGTTCATTTTTAAATTTTTCCATTGTCTGTCGGTGATGTTGCGGTAAAATTTTTGGCTCCATTTTTCCCTTTACCATGGCTTCACTTCTGCTAAATTCTGTTACTGTTATAAATTATTAGTATTGGTCATTTTAAAGTACATATTTTTGCGAATTGTGGAAAATTGGGGGATATTAGTAACTTTGATAATATAGTTGCGTGTGTTAGCTGGTCTACGTAACATTGCATTATTGGTTGCGCCATCTTGTAAGTTGTTAACGACTCGAAAGTGAAGCAAATATTTTAAAGTTCGCGTGTTGTGTGTTTAAAATTGCGTGTGTATAAAAAGTGTGGTGCATCTGTTTGAAATATTTAAAATAATAAAACGAAAGAAGTCAAGAGTATATATCTATATATATATATATATATATATATATTGAAATTTCATATTTGTGCATTGTACGCTCGCGGTACGAATAGTGGTAATCATAATGATGATAATTTTGCTTCACCGTTGCCATGTTTGGTTTATCTAGTTACGCAATGAATATTTTTGGGGGAAAATATTTCAAAATGGATAATTTAAGTAAAAGTTTCAGCTACTACCAGCCTTGCCAGTATTAGGTTTAACGTGACTCCAATATGGACCAGTAGGACGTGGATGTTGATGGATCAGCTATATGTGTGTTACCAGATTTTGGAAAGTTGCACTGGAATTTTGTGGTAAAAAGAAAAAAAGAAAGAATAAGAAACAAACCTGTAAGTATATGAACATTGTGTGTGCTAAAGTTTGGAGGAATGAAACAGTTTCACAACGCACACAGGTATGCTAAATTTTTATTGTTTCACTGACTTATGCTTAATTAAGCTTTGCTTTTCAGGAATAATGTGTGCTATGAATGTCTCTGCTAAATTGAAAGTTTATCACCATTTTATGTAACTTAAATTTTGAATTCTGTTTTGGGCATTACAAATTATTTGTTTTGTTATGTTATGCTGCAGGAATGTGTTTGATGTGTACTGTGTGCTTAATTAAGCTTTGATTTTCAGGAATGTTATGTGACAATATTGTTTTGGGTAATGATGTGATTTGTTCTGTTGCATTCGATTTGGTTTGGTTTGGGTTTCATTATGATGCTGTGATCCTTTTCTTTGCAGAAAATGGTTGTATGAATAGTGTGTGTGTCTATGTTTTTGAGGTTATGTGAATAGTATATCTGAGATTTGCCTCGGTGGAAGTGCCAAAGAGTAACCCCGACGGTGTAGTGTGAGAGATGAGATGAGATGATGTCAGGTTCGGTGGAAGTGCCTAAGAGTATCCCCGATGGTGGTAATGTGAGAGATGCGATGAGTTGATGTCAGCTTCGGTGGAAGTGCAAAAGAGTAACCCCGATAGTTGGAGTGTAAATGTTTTGATTTTCAGGAGGCCTACATGTACCTGGAAATTCGATTTGATGTGATGATTTGAGAGATTTTGCTTATTGGTGTTGCTGAAATGTGCCCAGTATAGCGTGTGTGATGTATTCACACGAGAGAGTAAATGTAATGAAGTGAATGTAATGAGAATAATTTTTTGTTTACGCAACAAGTTTAGTACCATCTTTGATAGCGAGTTTTAATACCATCTATTTTCCAGCTTAATTTTGATTCGGAGGGTGTGGATGCAACAGTATTATGTCATGTTATTTGTGTCATTCCTGAAATGTTAATGTAATTTCTTTAAGTTTATGCCTATGTCAGGTATTTTTGACTTTGCAGCATGTTGAATGAGACACGTCAATGAAGATGTTTTATTTTCTCAGTAATTACTGTCTACGAGAAAGTTGAAAGCTAAGATAATGATGATGATTGAAATACTGATGATGATGGTGATGATGATGATTGAAATAATGATGATCATAATAAGATGGAGAAGATAGTAATGTAGAGGAGACTATATATTTGACAGTAAAGCATGAGTATTGTAGTTGAAAATATGTAATGAGGTGTAGTTTGACGTATGTACTGTGGATTTATTTTTGAAGTCTGTAGTAATGCACACAGTAGTTTTGAGTAGTTATTTAAGTGAGTGTTGTGTATAATTTGGGCCATGGTCAGTATGAATCATTTCATTTCATTGTCATGTATGAATGTATTGTAAGTGCACTTATTTCTTTTCATTAGTAGTACCAGCTGGTTAAATAATATTGGGATCCCAAATAAGTTTCTATATTTGTGTTGTGTTATTGTATGTAAACAATGAATTTCAGTGATGTAATATTTATGTATTCTGGCCCTTTTGTGTCTCTAAATTTGGATTCTAAAGCAGTTTGTGTTAAATTTTGGATGGTAACCCCTTGTAAAATTCAGTTTTTATGTCAACGTGTAGTCATTTTTTTCTCTTTGCCCCATTCTAAAAGAATTGATTGATTGTAAACCTTTTTGGCATTTTAAATCTTTTTACTGTAAATGACATACTACTTGTTTTTTTATGTATGATGATCTTCTGGAGCACAATTTCTACCTTTCTGTGATTTCTGTTATAGTGACTTTTCTGATTCCGGAGCTCGAGTGTCAAGAGGAGTATCCCCGCGTGACAGACACGCCAGAGGTTCCAGAGACACCACAGGAGAGCTGTCGTTCATCCACTACACTGCAGTGGCATAAGGAGCCACTATTTTGGGGGGGCGGTCCAAGCTAGCGATTGCTCCCCCCTACATCTTCAGCGACTTGTAACACCTGAAAGACTCTGCAGCTGAAAATTCGTCGTTGTGGGTGATGTGGAAATCCCACCCACAAACAGTTACGTCGAAACATCCAGGTGCAGTGTAGTGTGCATGTAACAGTGGCAGCATGGTTTAGTGTGCGTGTGCGGGGGTACTCGTACTTAGGTGATCTGTCAAACTAAAACGTCGGCACTCAAGACTCCCAAATATGCCAATCAGCCTTTAATTTCTTCAAGAGATATTTATGCTCCATATAATCACAGATACTGTTTGTTGTAGTTCAATTATCTAACCTCTTCCTTGTACTGTATGTCATATTTTCTTCTTTATTGTAATTTTTTCTCCACAAACAAAAATCCTCCTTGTGTCGTCGAGGGCGTTGATCTGGGTGGCCAGGGGGAGATGTGATGCATGTAAGAATTGTTGCGTACGTGACCTTGGCCGCCTGGATCGGGTATTACGCAAGAGAGTGGTGGGGGTATGCAAGATTAGATAGCGTCCCACGCTGAAGTAGCGTGGCTTGGCAGTCAGTGAGTAGAGTCGCAGCAGGCAGGTTGTGTTGTTACGCGTTCCCCATACAGGCATGTATGGCGTCCTCGCCGACGGACATGAACCTAAGGAGGTAATGTAATGTAATCCCCTTTTGTTTAATAAACCCCCTTGCCATCCATTTCTATTGTCTAATTTACCATAGTATAAAGATCCTTTCTTCCATCTGAACTATGTAGGAACCCTTTTATTAGATATTCTATAATATTTTTCATTTTCATTTAGCTGCGTCCCTTGTCGTGGCTTGTTAACTTCCTGGTACCTCATTAGCGAGTCGCCCTACCTCCCATTGAGTATTTGTTTAGAGGTCACGACAATATATCAAAATTAATGCTTACAAAATTCAATCAAAGAATAGTATAATTGAGGGGAAAAATCAATATCCTTAATAAACAAATCTATGGATAAAAATAAGATAAGGCATGGACAAGAAATACTAAGAACAATGTTTTGAGATATCAGCAACGCTGATATTATCTTCATAGTTGCTCTTTTCGTTAAATCTGATTAATTATTATTCCTTAATATTTCTTCAACAGCCAACATATATTCTTTTGTACTTGTTCTGTTGAAAGCTTGTTTTGCATTCCTTTGCCATTAATACCCTCTGTTTGCTTCTTAGGGTATAGTACACTTTAATTTGTATTGTACATTTAAGTATTGAAGCAATTTCATCTGGAATTCATAAATATATAGGGCAAAGTGATGCAATTCTGATCAAATTCAGCAAATTTGAAAATCTTTTATAAACCATTCCCGTAAAAAAAATGTTAGTCGCAAACAAATATGGCATTTTCCCCAGAACGCTTTCTGAAAATATATCTGAATTCTGATCGTGTGCATGAGTCACCTCATAACTTTGGCAAACGTGAAGGATAGTAACAACCGGTGTGTATCCAATTACCTGTGGTTGCATTTGATTTGTCAGTTAAAGGTTCTCCTGATATAAGTTTTGGTCAGTGCAGCTTGATGGTATTCTGCAGTTCCTTGAAGGTTTTTCTGTGATTTTTATATACAAGATACTTACAAATTAGCTTTATAAGTATGTATTTGTACTTTTTCTCTACTCTTCCTGAATAGTAATGTGTTTATACAATGAGTGAAGGCACGTTTTTCTCCCATTTGGCTCGACCAGCACAACAGGAGGTGCGTATTAAGTTCTAATTGCCTGTTCCTTGAGCTAATGGGTTTCTCGTTGACTGACTTCGCCGGAACACCTAACTGTCTTAGCCACTCCGACTTCTTACTAATAATTCCCGTCGTCCGTGGTATATTGGTTACAAAGCTAGCCTCTAGTTCCCGAAGTCGCAGGTTCAAACCCGGCGGACGGTGATACGTTTTTTCGGGTATATAAATCCTTAGCATGGCTTCCTTCGGAAGGGAAGTAAAGTCGGTGGTCCCGTGTCGTAGATTTACGGCATGTAAAAGAACCTCAAGCCTGATAAAGATACCTCTGAGCAAAATTACCGATCTTTTACGCCCAATATAGAATGGGACGCTAAGGACCACAGCAGTTAAAGAGCGTTCATAAATAAGACTCAATTTAATTTAAGAAGGTGCGTGCGTTGTCGTTTTTCATGCCGTTTGTATATAGCCCTGCTGAAGCTCCAACAGTTATTTCTATTTATAATTATTCTGAGAAAACAATATTTATTAGAACATTGCTGAAAAATAAACTATCTCAAAGTAATATCTTAGGGGAGGAACAAAATTTAAACAATTGGAACCTGTTTTTGAATATGATGGAACTGTTAGAAAACTTTGTTGGAACTACAAGTATGACTCGATGATATCAGTACAAAACATTTTATATCAGCATCAAGATGGAGCTAAAATGAAGTAATTAAATTGCATGCATTGAGAACCAGAGACTAATTAGAAGCAAATCTGACACATCTGCTACTGCAGCAAGTGCGGTGGAACTGAAATAATCAATTTAAGTTTTATCTCCCTTTGCACTTTTTTCCGCAGTCTGTTAACAGGTCTAAAAGTTCATTAAGACGTGTTTTGTGCTGCAGAGGACGTTTTGCAACCTATTTTAATTGTTATATACCTTTCAGCTTGTACGTGTGCATTAGAGGGCAGAATTAAAATTGGGATCAAACAGGACCACAGACATTGGCTCAAACAAGAGAACGAAGCCAAAGCCAGCAATTTCTGCACGGAATGCGACAGGTTTAATTAAAAGCATTTGAAGAAATTCAATTTTCACTGTAGTCGGATTTCATCTAATGGAAATCGTTCCATCTCTCTCTCTATCCCTCTCCCTCTCTCTTGGTGGAGAAGCTGAGATTTTACGGTAGCTCCAATTTTAGTTTCCGCTATTGGAACTTCATGGTAATGACACAATAACTTTTTAGGAGAATGTCCCTTCACACGCATAAGCTTCTACGTTTTGACCCTCTTCTGCTTCTTCTTAATTACTTTCTAGGTTACTACTCTATGAAACTCTTCTTCATGAGCATGTGCACATACAGGCACATACAGGCAATTTTGATAGTCATTATCTTCTCTTTTATTACCGTACTTTTATGAATAAACATAATTCAGAATGCTAAATGTTAATTGTGAGTTTTACTCTCTCTACACCTACCTATAGTAATTAAGAAGTGTATTGTATTCAATCCAAAAGGTCGATATCGAATGTGTTTGTGTTTACGTGTGTGTGAACAGCTAAATTCGGTATCTAAGTCTGGCACCTTCCAAGAATGAGACAGGAAGATTTTCAAAACGCCACCCACTGTAAAGTAATGTGTACATGGAAAAAGCTTTTTTATTTTTATTTTCTAAAAAGTGGCTTTAAAATGCTAATAAAAATTCATATGATAATATATTGACTGATAAACAAAACTTGTATCTTGAAACTTCTGTGAATTCCACTTTATTGTTATTATTTTGTATCATTTGTTAAGGAACGATATCTAATAGATAGACCAAAAACTCTGATTTATTATGACTTTCTCTACCTCTGTCGTTTATTAGTGGGATACTAATTACTCCTACGAAAGATTATTTTTCTATCTACTTCATTTTGATCGAGATAAACTTTTCCAGAAGTAGCTAAATTACACATATCGTTGTATATAGCATTTAGTTATGCTATATATACAAAGGGAACTGCGATAGTCACATTTTAAGAACACTATATCGGCCTTAATCTTTCATTCCGTTTTCATGCAATCGCGAAAAAGAACTGAATGTCGACAGGACTTTAAAAGAATGACAATTGAAATACGCGCACATTTAATAATGGATATCTCGATAATGGTTTATGTGACAAAAAAATTATATTCAAATAAATTTAAATAGACCTACATTTTCGTCTATCGGTCAACGCTTACCAGTTATATAAGATTCTATAAAATTCATTACGAATGAAGCGGACTTCATAGAATATTCCCAGAAAATTTAAGATATACGTTTTATTTGTCGTATAATTATCTTTTGTATATGATATTTTAATCAAAATCGTTAGAGCCTTTTTTACAAAATAAAAAATATGATGTGTTACACTCACATGACTTTTTCTACTCTTGTAAAAACTATTTTTACAAACGCTTATTCTCCGTATGCTTCATGTTAATCGAGATATCCAGGTGTTAATCTTATTGTTAATTTTCTTGTAGCTGCAAGGGGAATTGTTAGGCTTTAAGCTACAGTAAAATATTTTAAGAGCTGGTTGCTATGTGGAATATTCCATTCTCTTTGCATTACCAGGACAAAAAAAATGAATAATGAATTTGAGTAAAAGTATAAGTATTGGAAAATTTAAGGGAATAACAAGCAATGTCTCGAAAGTGGTTCACTCGCCAAAAAAAAAGTATATGACATAAATTGTGTATTTTAACGCGATCTACATTGTTTGTGTAGTAAAATTTTGTTATCTCTTATGGTTTACCAGTTATGCAAAAGTCGTTCACAATGAAGAATACTTTTGGAGACATTCCCAGAAAATTCGAGATATACATTTCATTTGTCATGAAAATATCTTAAACATATGATGTTTTAATCAAAATCGTTGGAGCCATTTTTGAGAAAATTAAAATTTTCCAAACCTTTTCCATGTAAAGGGTAATCTGGGGTGGGGGATTTTTTCGAAAACCTTCGTGTCGCATCTCTGGAAGATACTGAACCTAAATACCAAGTTTGGTGTTTATCCGACTGTTCCTTTCTGAGTTATGCTGTTCACAGACACATACACAAACAGACACACACACGGACATGTTTCCAAAAATGCTTTTTTTTATTCAGCGGGCCTCAAAACATGTATTTCCGGTGAAATCTCGGTATCGAATTTTTGGGTGGAATACAATACTTCCCCTACTTACTATACGTAGTAGAGAAAGTAAAAATATCGAAAAATTTCTATTTAAATGGAAGTTTGGGTTGGGGAATTTTCTTGAAAAACTTTTTCGCATCTTTGGATGATACTAAAGATATAGTTCGGTATTTATGTAACTTTTCTTTTTAGAGTTATGCTATTCACAGACAGACACACACATAAACTTTTCTAAAAATACCCTTTTTGGATTCGGGGAGGCTAAAATATGCGTTTCTGGTGAAATCTCGCATTGGGTGGAATGCAGTATCTTCCCTACTTACCATGAACGTGGTAGAGACAATAAAAACTTACTGCAGGCAAAATGTAAAGCACATTAAAATAGACAGCTTGTATCTTTTGTGTGCTCCTCCCCGTTAACAATTTTAGAAAAAACAAATGGATATTTAAAAATATTACATCAGAATTTTATATATCCTCAGTCTAATTAGCAAACCCTTTTAATTTCCTTTGAATAATCTTATGGGGAAACTCACTACCGCTTATCCTGGAATAGATATAGGTAGTAATTGTTGTATTCCATCCAAAAATTGGATATTGATACTTTACCAAAACTGCATATTTTGAGGTCCCCTGAAGTCAAGAAAGGCATTTTTAAGAAACGACTGGTGAACATGCGCGTGTTTGTGTAAATTAAAAACAAAATTTTGGAGAACCTCCTATTTAACTCAGAGATCTTTTAGATGTTAAGGTGAAGATTTTCCATAGGTACTTCCTAAAGTGCAAATAAGCCTTTATATCGACCGTTTTCTTTATCTGTTATTTTCTTGGAAATATCTTTAATGGTTTTGACTGAAAGACAATTTAAAATATCCATAGAATAATAAAATGAATATGAGATTTCTGGAAGTAGTATGCAAAGTATTTTTGATTCGTAACGAAGTTTGTACAACTGAGCAGTCATAAGAGATAGACAAAACCGTAGTGCAGGAAAACTGATATTTCATTAAGGTTTAAAGTTTACCTCATATTCGTAACATTCTCCATTTGCGAAATATTCATTGCTGAGTGTTAAATTGCCCCCAGGTGCAACTTTGCTTCTATGTGGCATCTATGTACACGTTTTAAAATGTAGGATTCTTTTTTACATCCTCTACCACATACATGGGTAAAGAAAGTATTGCATTTCACCCAAAAATTCGATATCGAGATTTCATCAGAAATACGTGAAACCAAAAAAGCGTTTTTAAAAAAATGTGTGTGTGAACTGTCTCAAAAACGAAATGTCGGATAAATGCCAAACTTGATATTTAAGTTCGGTAATTCTGAGGATGCAACACCAAGATTTCCATCAAAATCCGCTTACCCCAAACTAACTTTACATGGAACATTTTTCAAAAACTTTTATTTTCTGAAAAATGGCTCCCAAGATTTTGATTAAAATACCTATATTAAAGATATTAACATGAAAAATCTGATATGTTACACTCACATGACAAACTATTTTTACAAACACTTATTCTCCATATGCTTTATGTTAATCGAGATATTGACATGTTAATCTTATTGCTAATTTTCTTGTAGATGCAAGGGGAATTGGTAGGCTTTAAGCGATGGTCAAATATTTTAAGAGCTGTTTTTCAAGAAATACTTTCTATTTTTACTTTCTCTACTACGTATAGTAAGTAGGGGAAGTATTGCAATCCACCCAAAAATTCGATACCGAGATTTCACAGAAAATACATGTTTTGAGGTGTACTGAATGCGTATAAAGCATTTTTGGAAACATGTTCGTGTATGAGGCGGTGCCGTGGCCGAGTGGTTAGACCGCTCGCCTCCCACCGAGGCGGACCGGGTTCAATCCCAGGGACCTGCATGTGGGATTTGTGGTGGACGAAGCGACGTCTGGGCGGGTTTTCTCCGGGATCTACGGATCACCCATCCTGGATGTTCTGTCTGATCCATGAGTGTCTGCTCCTCGACGGGCCTCTGACCCCCAGGCACTCGCCTGTAAGTCCTGAGGGTTGTAAGTCCTACATAAGAGGAGGGTAAACAGATAATGAATGAATGTCCGTGTCCGCGTATGTGTCTGTGAACAGCATTACTTAGAGACGAACTGTCAGATAAACACCAAACTTGGTATTTAGGTTCAGTATCTTCCAGAGATGCGACACGAAAGTTTTCAAGAAAATCCCCCCACCCCAAATTACCCTTTACATGGAACATTTTTCGAAAATTTTAATTTTCTCAAAAATGGCTCTAAGGATTTTGATTAAAATATCATATGTTTAAGATACTTTCATGATAACTAAAATGTATATCTTGAATTTTCTGGGAATGTCTCCAAAAGTATTCTTCATTGTGAACGACTTTTGCATAACTGGTAAACCACAAGAGATAGACAAAATTTTACTACACAAAAATGTAGATCGCGTTAAAATACACATGCCATATGCATTTTTGTTGTTGAGTGAACCATGTTCACGATATTGCTTGTTATTCCCTTAAATTTTCCAATACTTATACTTTTTCTCAAATGGGAATTCGTTATAATTCGTTATTCAAAGTAATGCAAAGACAATGGAATACTCCACATAGCAACCAGCTCTTAAAATATTTTACTATCGCTTAAAACCTACTAATTCCCCTTGCATCTACAAGAAAATTAGCAATAAGATTAACATCTCGATATCTCGGCTAACATGAAGCATATGGAGAATAAGTGCTTGTAAAAATAGTTTGTACAAGAGTAGAGAAAGTCGTGTGAGTGCAACACATCAGAGTTTTTGGGAATAGCTTGACTAGTCCGCTTCATTCGGAAGAAATTTTATATAATCTTGTATAATTGGTAAATGTTAAACGATAGTCGAAGATGTACTACGCAAAAAATGTAGCTCTGTTTAAAACACGCTGTTTATTTCAAATGACTATAAACTGGCCTTAAAATTCAATACTCTTTCCATGACATCGCGAGAAACAGCTGAAAATCGACAGGAGTTTAAAACAATGGCTAAGTATTGAAGAACTCGCAACATCAATAACGGATATATGGTAAATGGCTGGTGCCACATAAAAAGTTATTTGAAATAAATTGTGTGTTTTAAAAGTTGCACATTTTTTCTATAGTACAGTCAATCGCTTAACGTTTATCACATATACAAGATTATACAAAATTCCTTGTGAATTCACAGGCTGTTTCCAGGAAATACAAGATATACATTTTATTTATGTTGTAAATATCGTTAATATACGGCATTTTAATAAAAACCGTTAGAACCATTGTTTAGAAAACAAAACATTTCGAAAAATGTTCCATGTAAAGGGTAGTTTGGGGTGGGGAATTTTCTTGAAAATCTTCTTGTCACATCTTTGGAATTTATTGAACTTAAAAACCAAGTTTGGTATTTATCCGATTTTCATTTTTGAGTTAAACTGTTTAAAGACACACACATAAAACGCACAAACATACACACGGACCTTTTTCTAAAAATTCTCTTTTTGAGTTCAGGGATCTCAAAACATATATTTCCGATGAAATCTCGAGATGGAATTTTTGGTTGGAATAGAATACTTCCCCTATTTACTATTCTTAAAAGAGAAAGTAAGAACTAAAACCAGACTGGAAGCGATGAGATGAACTTATACCTTCTTTCGCTACGGAAGATTCGCATAAACTAGTAATTTATTGCGTCATTTACTTAAAACGAGTAAATAAACATTATTATAAGCATATTCCAAACTGTTTACCGCAGCTCTACAGAAGCAAATATTCCTGCGGGCAACCAAGCTGAAAATTAAATTTTATTTCTCTGTTATTCCAACTTGAGCAAATAAAGCTATGTTGTAACGTCTTATTGAATTTAAACAAAAAGTTTAATTATCAAAATTATGGTATGTTTCTAGCAACTTATTTACTTTTATTTCCATCTGCTTGCTGCCACTGCTTATTAAAACACTATTAAATATAAATATGTTTGTCTGTTTTCCCTTCATGATTTAGGCTTTATCCTATTCCCATTACCCAAACTCTGTGTGCTTCCTCCACGGTTTATCTGTATCTATTTCAGCAGTGACAGCTCGTAATGTACACAATAGGTGAAGCTCTTTTCATACACAATAATACATGCAATTAACCTATTTCTTGTATATTAAGTTGACTCTCCTATCCTTTTCTTTGGCGTATATCTCGATATGCGGCAAAACCCATCAGAATTTCATACCGTTTTGTTTATTCCAAGAAATAGACAAGCCAGCAAAATAGTTTTGCAAATAATTGCTCCCGTATAACCACTCATACTCACTATAACATGAGCTTTTAAAATGCCTGATGTAACACTTCGCGACTTTCCTTTAACTTAATGGCGATACACTAGGAATTGGCTTAGCTCTATATAAACTTCACATCTCTTTTATCGTCCTCAGTCCACCATAAAAATACTTTTGTATCATGCAGCACACTGTGTAATTTTATGGATTCATTGCAAATCGCCATGGTCAACATATATTAAGATACAAACTTATTCTAAATAGTTTAACTCACTAGTAAATTTCTAAGACCATACACACAACAACAATAATCGCTACGTGCAAGCTTTTTCGCACATGAACTGAACTGGCACTGAAGGAACTGTCCTAGAAGTTTTAAAAACGATTTGAGGTAAAATATTCTGTTACCTAAGGGAAGGAGTTTTGCAAGTTTACAAAACATTTCATAAATGTCAATAACTACCGAATATCCTTCAAAAAGTTCAGCATTTTAGCTGGATCAAAGCAGGCAGTTATGGGAGTACACAGCACTCATACAGTCCAAGATTCAGTTGATTGTCATGGCAACCAGATATAATCAGTGCAACGCCGAGAGTAGGTGCACCAACCCTCTATACCTGCTCTGGACAGTGCAGCGTCCCATTTCGCTCGCTTACAACACATTTTCCTTATTCCCTGCTACTGCTATAGTAACACTTCGGAATGGGCGATTTTTGCTCTTAAAGTAAGGATTCGTAAAATAATATTCCTCATTGCCAGTAGTGGAATATTTAAATACACTCCCTCATTAAAGTATTCGTCTACACTTTATAAAATTCTAGCAGCCAAATTAATGGAGGGAAAAATTTAATGTTTTTGGACATAAAGATCAAATGGTAATCAGTTTACGTGTTTTGGCGGTTTTTCAGATCATTAATTTTACAATTTTTATAATTTTTAAAAAATATGCCAAAATTTTAATCTTTGTACGTGGTGTTTTCAAATTATCTCACTTGCATTGGGTAAAGGAATTTGTGTGTGTGCATTGCTTGATTTTGCGGTTAAAACAGGATTTTATTTGGCGGAGGAATGAATTGTCAAAGTATGGAATTTTCAACGCTTTTTGCCTTAATTCCTCATTTTCGACTCACTTATTACGACTTCACGAATGAATTTTTCCACCAGTTTAAGTCACATGTCGATGAAAAATAATTTTGAAACCACCACATATAAAAAAGCTTTAATTTTGGCATATTCTTCAAAATGGTATCAAACATAAAATTAAAACCTGAAAACCCGCCAAAACACCTAAACTGCATTACATTTGATCTTTATCTAAAACAATAGTTTACTCCATTAATTTGGTGCTAGAATTTTTTAAAGTGTAGACGAATACTTTCTAGAGGGGTTTATAAAGTTTTTGAAATAGAGATAAAATTATATTCGAATGCACCTAGTTAGAAAACTACTGAATGGCGCTTCATTAGCTTCACCTGAGAAACCGCCCCTGCTCTATAGAAGCACACATTCCTGCAAGTAAACAAGCGAAAATAGTAATTTATGTAAAAATTAATCTTGGTGGTTATGGCACGAATGAATGTTTGTTGTTTCTGCAATGGGTAAAACACTTTATGCAATCTAAGCATCATAAATTGTAGGAAATAAATAATTCGGCACACATAGCTTATAAGTGAAAGCATCTTCATATGCTATTAGCTTCTCTCCCTGCATTTCATTTGTTATTACCTGGCGTGTTGAACCTATAAGCAAGGCAATCCACTTGCATACATTCCTATCCTGGGAGAAAAGTGAGCAGGTGTTACGGACTGTGTTGTAGCCTACTATATCAGCACAGCATGGTAAGTAATAATAAATTCAGATCTTAATTATTCAGTATTTAATAATACTGTATCTTTGCTGCTCAGAGAAAAGAATATCACAAGATGGTTTCAACTTCTCTCTATAAACCACGGCAACTTGGAATACCGGCATTATTCCATTGCTATAGGAAATACGTAATCGCTATCATTCGCACGCGTACCTATGAGCCGCTATGCATGATACTGAACACAGCAAGAATCTGTTTATAATGATAGGATTGCATAAAGGAGTTTTCCTCTCTATTAGCAAATAAAGGCATTCCTATAATAACTTATTATTAGGGACCGGAACTTTATGCTCTAATAATCCCTTTAATATTATGACTTTGTGCAGTTTTCCTACTGTCACGTCTGTCAGTTTTCACTGTCACTATTGTAATGTAGTTCAACTTTCATTGAGACTCCACTTAGTTCACACTGTTACTTCACTGTGTGAACTGGATCAACTTGCCCTGTGACTCCACTTTCTTCGAGACGTAACGGCTTCGATGGTTCACTCTTCTTATTGAGGAATCGAACACAAGACATCTCCAATCTCTCCTGCAGTACTCACTGTACGTCACGGCAGTTGTCACAAAGTCGCTGAGAAAATAGCAATTTTCGTCGAACTAGAAACGCACTCCTACCTCACTCACTGACTGAACGATTCAACTAACTGACTGACTCGCTTATATAGCCAGTGGAATCTTCCACAGAACATTCTATAACTTTCTGGAGACACATTCTGGAAGGTGGGGAAGGAAACTTTCAGAAGATTCGGGCTATCTTCCGATAACGTTTCTAGTATTTATGGTGGGCGAAAACGCGAATTATCTTTGTTTCTCTCCGGTTGCCTGACGCCGATCTCCCGATAAGCTTGGACTACAGTTGCCGCGTCACAATATGCATGATATATGCATTGAAAATCCCCATAATATGTAGGTAAATACGCTCACATTAAAACATAATATTGTGACGTAAGCCCGGCGACGACGCCATCAGCGCCTTCACCAGACATCACGTAAAGGATGGGGGAGCGTAGCACAGGATGGTCTCAAGAGGGTTACAGGTTGCCGTAGCTGAAAGCGCAGTAAAAGTGTGCCATTATAAGACATGTAATTTTTGTTCCCAATCTTTCCAGTCTAATTTGTCTAATGTAAATTAAACTACGTTTCAAAAAGAAATAATTCAACAGCTGGTGCATTTACCTGCGTGACAGAGAAGGTCCGGCGGTCCATCGTGGAGCCTAGCACCTACGTCGAGATTGCAATTTAACACTATATAAATATAAGAAACGGGCCAGCAAAGATTCCTGCTCGGCACGTGGTTGGTCGAGAGAGCGCCGTCAAAAAGCCCTAAGTTTAAATACCCGACAAAATGCTGATTAGTGCCTCTCTAGTAACTGACGTAAACGTATGTCAGTAGAAATTACGCAACTCACCCACGTGTCGGACATGAAGTGATCTTTTACTCTAAACCGCGTGTCACCTAATCTCTGTTTACTTCAACATCCGGGAAACGAGGCGCAATAAATCTAATGCCAATTTCCTGAAGTTACTTAAACAAAGTTTGTCCAAAACATCTCCAACTTTATAAAATCATATTTAAAAAAATCTTTTAAAATAAAATTATAACCTCACAATATTGATATTAAATAAAAATCTAAAGGGAATTGATGTAATCTCTCCGAACAAACTTTTGTGGAAACCATATTAATTATTAAAATCATCAAAATGTATCTTTAACATAGAGTTACACACCCCTTAACCTAGCTTTGTCGTTCACTTTTACTTTTCACCAAATACAAGCACAACACTACTGAATTGAGTGACTTAAAGTTTGAACTGGAAAACAATGGAATCTGCAGGAATATTTTTTGGAATTGAATTTCTAAAACCATTAAGTCTGTTTTCTTTTGTTCAATCAGTAGGTTTCATTTTTATAAATGTTAAGAGAGGCTTAACCATAAGTTACCGAGCTCAGGCGTCTGTGGACGGCATTCGGGAGATGGTCGGTTCGATTCCCCGGCTGACCTTCCTGACCCATGTTTTTTTCTAGGGATCTCCCCGGATCACTAGGTGAATGCTGGAAAGGTTCATTGCATCCTCCGAATTTTCTGTCCCTCCATTTCACCTCCATCCTCATTTCACTTCACCTTCCATATGCTTAGTCTGTTTTAGGGTTTAAAGTGTCAGCGGGATTCTCGGCGATGCATGGCAGGGGGAAATGATGCTCTGTGTAACTCTTCGTCCCCCAGAATGGGGCAGTCTCCGAATCCCAGGCCTTTAAGTGGGATGTGCACGCTTGTAGGGCAGGGGAGCCGGTTGCACTAGCTGCCATCCGAGGAGCCTCTGCCTTGTCGCGTCTTCTGGTCCGACCGCCCTCTGTCTCCTCTCACCTCACCCCTCCCTCCGGGAGCTAAGGCCCCGCTCTCCCCTCCTGCTCCTAACCATAGAGTTTAAAATCAAAATTAATATTATGTATAACTATTCATACCGTGAAGAAACGGCTACAACTAAATAACACGCGAATTCAACGGTGTAACCTGAGCTATTTATTACGTTGCGTGAGAGCTAACATCAAGTGTTGCCAAATTTCAAGACTGACTCAATGGCACATATTATTAGGAAATATCGTCTTTTTAAATCAAATACGAAAATATAATGAATAAACTAAAACATATATTTATAAAACGTGCATGTAAATGTGGACTATATGCAACACAAAATATTCTTTAAATAATCGTAAATTTAATAATTAACTCACATATCAAATGAGCATACTTTCTGACAGCAGAGAAGAATTGTGTATTGGCATTAAAATCCTGTCCCTGCTTATTATTCAGTTCAAATACAACGTTTTAATGTATCGAAATTGCGGGAGATTTCAAAATTGGGTCATGATATTTAGATTTATTTCCTTGGTATAATGCGTGGCTCACATGCATATAGTCACAGTAATCCTAACTCAGTACACAGTAATCCGTTAGGCCGGAATTCGATTTCCTTGGTCTGAGTGACCTGAATTAAGATTTTGCCCTGCGTATTCCCTTAAGACGAGTGTTGAATAACTCCCATTTCTTTGTAATCTAGGTTGGTTTGAGTTTTTATTGTCTCTAGAACGTCTTTATAGTCGTAGTAGAATTGAGATGGCATAAGCGACGTTATACTACTATGAAAGCCAAGCATAGTCTACCTCACTTCCTCCTACGAACCGCTTTAAATTAGACACTTTTGTGCTCCTGGTGTCTCAATATTATTTCTATATGACATAGCGGAACTCGAACCAGAGATCATTGGTTTTCTCTCTGCCGCTAATCTGTCATAATGAGATATCCAAAGCGAGTTAAAATTCTCTCAACTGGTAGAGAAATTCGATGCCCATTCGGATATCTTGTCACGGTAGCTCAGCGCTGAGCATCGGGTGGTAAAGATGCGTGGCTCGAGTTTTGAAAATATGATTAAACCTTCCAGCTTATTCTACACTCGATCTTTATGAAATGAAATGTGCCAGACAGTAGTCTTATGTGTTATATTGCGTTATTCTATTTGCGATATTTCTAAATCTTGCATTTTTATCTAAGTTTTTTTAAAATGTTGTCACAAACTGCTCTATCTCAATTATAAGCATGCTTTAAATTTCATGCAGATATATTTAATAATATTTTAGATCAAGAATATCTTAGTTTAATTACGCTAATTAATCAGGCAAATTATGCAAAAATTGCAGTTTTCAAAAAAATAAAAATACTACCATATTATATACATACTATGTAAAAAAAACTAGCTTGTGGAATTTTATTCACTTTTCTTGTTTTTTTTCCAGAAATAACTTTTAAAGCTTTATATATGTATTAACAATTTATCCTCAGTTGTGAATTATTATATCATATCTTGAGCAATTTAAAAGTGCAACAAAAACCACATGTCAGGTTGTTTTTAATTTTACTGTCTGAGTTTCTGCTGAAAATCTGAACAAGATTGGTTAAAAACTACATCAGGTGGAAAAGTTTAAGCGCAAATGTGTAAGAAAAGACAAAGTCCAGTAAAAGGCGTCGGAAGTAAATACAGGCCATCGGGCAATGTGCTCTTGGATATTTAAATGGTCATGTGTTGAAGTTTTAAAGGGCTCCGGGAGCAAAATTCATGGTGTATAATTGAAGCTAAACGTTCAAAGCATTTTTTGAACATAAAACTATCTTTTTAATTTTATGAAACTTTTTACTGAATTTCCACTTTGGGTATCCTTAAACAACCATTATGTTACATAATATTTACGAAGTTGAAAAGAAACCTAACTGCACTAGTGTTCGGATTTATTAACATTTAATAATTTAATATAACTGTATATATGCACTGTGTATATGCTTTGGGTATTGTGCTCCATTCAGGCTGGCAGGAGTTTCTATAATCATTAATTGCAGTGATATCCGAGTAAGACTGCGGTTCGGATACTTAAATATCAACAAGAGTTAGAAATCTCTTATAGAACACTTTCTTGCTCCTGCAACGACACAGGATACACGCAGGACGAAAAAAATGTTTGATTTAAATATCCTAGCTGTCATGTTATGGTCTTCCCTCTACTTCCCTCCAGTCCACAGAAAAGCTCTCAGGGATGCTTTCCTAAGTAGAGAACTATAGTTGAAAGCATTTTAGTTTCGAAATCTAACTATAATATTTACGTTTACTAAAATTTGGAGATTTTGCTTGGAAAATTATGGGTTTTCGAAGGCAATTTAGGGCGATTCTAGTAGCATCCAGTGGCAAATCATAATTAAAACAATTTTCCTGTTCTCTGATGTTATAGAAGATTATTTTACCTGTTATTCGATAGTTTCTATGGAATTCCATTATCTCGGTTTTATCATTGAATACTTTACAGTTGTATTTCTTGTATATATACGATTATTTAATAAAATTTATTAATTTTCTTTTGCAGTTAATCTTCATCGTCAGTATTACCTGTTAACGTGAATATACAACTTTTCAACCATCTTCTTTACCAACGAATATTCCCTGATCATTTTCGGTTTTATTGGCAGCCACTTAAAGATAAACTTTATTTACTTATTTATTGACTTTTTAGCGTATTGGTATTATTGTGATACCTACTACTAGCAGTATGACTACTTAAGAAACAAATTAAGTATTACATACGACAAGAAGCAATTCATTGCGTACTTTATGCTTTAAAATTTAATTTTAGCTTTTAAAGGACCATCGAATCTTCAAACACGAATATAAACATGTTTTCATTTTATGACCACCTGATTCGCTGAGCAAAGAACCATGTACATACTTAACAAAATATCAAAGACAGAAGATCCGGCAGCAACTGGAAGTCTGCGAATGGACAGTTAAGCTCCACAGAGGCGCTTCAGAAAAAAAATTTTAATTAAGAAGGAATGTAAAAAGCCCATACGTCAATAGCACTTTCGCTACGTCGTCTCTATGGTTAACATGGCTGACAACCAACCAGAGGACGGTCCTTTGATTTATAAATAAAACGCGCAAGTTGACATGTTGAATTACAGGCGACGCGACGGCCTCTATGTTGCCCACTCAGCAGAGTGGCTCCAATTAACCACGGACCTAACCTCAATCGCATGCACTCCGAGCACGCGGTTAACTCGATCCATCATTCTCCTTGCTTTATGCACAGCCTGCGTTCTCAGTACTCTTCAAAAACATGAAGAAGTGTAATATAAAAAGCGCCTCATTTGTGCGCACTCATGATGAATTCCGCTTTATTCAAACTTTTCACGTTTTCTGCAAAAGGCTAAAGCAGTTTAATTATTGTCCTAGTTTTACTAAGTCTAGAGGTAAAAACGGATGTGAAAAAGTTTTGAAAAGGAATGAGATTACTTTTTTAAATCGGTTCATGCTAACATGATATTCAACCAGGTGCTAATGGCTATCACAGCGAATACAGATTGCAGAGCCGTTCTAACTTAGGAACGGTTTCTCTGAAATCGGGAGTTATCCTGATGGCCACCTATGCATTTAATAGCCTTTACATCTGATGTGAGCTAGCAGCTTTATATAATTGCTTTAAGAGACTTACGGACTGAGAAAATGTTAATACTAGGTATACTAGATTTTGAATGCAAATGCACTTTAGACCAATAAACATCATAGCTCTTTTTCCATTTATTTATTTCTTCTTTGGCATTTGCAGGTTTTAAAGGTGTAATACAATGTTGAAACGGGCGGTGGGTGGGCCTTTAAATGCTTACACTAATCTCAGTTTATGTTATCTCATTCATTCATTTTTCAAATTTAAATTAGATTTTGCGCATTAATTGTGCTCCAATTTTAAGGAAAATACTTGCTTCATGTTCGTAAATGTGTACATAAAACTAGCTATGTATTGCTACTATTTAACTAAAATAAAAATTATAGAATATTTGATTAGCTTCTCTTTAAATAAACTATGATAATAAACAAAAACTAATATGTAAGTAATTGATATTTGATCTAAAAGTTAATAGCTAGGTCTATTGTTTTAAGCTTAAAGAACAAGGGGCAAGAATGTATTATTCTATGTCAAATAGTGTCGCAAAACGTTTTAAAAATTCAACAAAGATTGTTAAAGATTCAACATTATTGAAATTAATAGTAATATCAAATTAAAATTTTGCGCACGTTTTATCTGTGTCATAAGAAACGTGTGTGCAAAATTTTAATTTAGTAACCTCAAAATTAAACAAATTGTTAAAACTAGTAGGATCCCTTAGTAGAGCTCTTGGCTATGTTATTGCCGGAAATCCGGCATAGGAATTTTAAAGTAATTGAAGTCCCGATTATATTGGGCAGTCTTTTCTGCTTAGAGCGTGTATAGATTCGAGCGAATAGCAAATAAATTCCCTGGAGCAAATAACACGGCGATCCAGCAACAATGCAGCAAAACGATCGCTTGTTTTTGCATAAAACAGTAAGACTTCCTTTGTGGTTTCGGGATTAGCATACTAGCCTCCATAACCAGAGGTTCTAGATCCAATTCCCGTCTAGGGGTGGAATTTTTTCTTTAAAAACATTATTTCCTATCTTCCCTAGAGCCTGCATGTATGAATGACAGCGCGCATTTGTGATTTAATGCCTAAAAATAAACACCAAAAGGAACATAAACCCAAAGATTTACACAGCAAGTGTTCCAAAAGCAGTCATCGGTATGTCTTACATATTAATGGCGCCATATAAATGGAACAAGAAACACAAATAGTACACATCCAATTCACAAGTGCATTCTTTACATCTGATGAACACTGTGCTTTATGACTTGACAGTCTTTACCAATTATATTTTTACTTTCTCTACCACGCAAAAATTCGATGTCGATATTTCACCGGAAACGTATGTTCTGAGGCATTTTATAAACAGGTCCGTATGCGTGTCTTGTGTGTGTGTCTGTGTGTGTGTTTGTTTGTGAAACACATAACTCAAAAACCAAAAGTCGGATAAATGCCACACTTGGTAATTAGATTCAGTATCTGCCAAAGATGCGACAAGATTTTCAAGAAAGCCCCTCAACTCCAAATTACCCCTTATATAAAACAATTTTCGAAATCTTTTTATTTTCTAAAAAATGGCTCTAACGATCTTGATTAAAAACCATATATTAAATACATTTATATTGCAAATAAAAGGTATATCTTGAATTTTCTGTGAATAGCCTACGAAGTCCAGCTCATTCGGAAGGAATGTTATATAATCTGGTAAATGTTAAGCGTTAGACGAAAACGTACTACACAATAAATGTAGATCTCTTTAAAACACCAATTTATGTTAAACGACTTTTTTGTGGCATCAGCCATTCCCGAGATATCCGTTATTAATTCTTTGAATTGTTCAATACTTTGTCATTCTTTTCAAGTAATTTCGATATTCTGTTGTCTCTCGCGATTGCACGCTAAGAGCATGGTATTTTAAGGCCAGCGTATAGCGTCCAGTTCTAAAACATTTGACTATCGCTATTCCTTTGTATCTATATCGAAATGTGTAATGCAGCTATTTCCGGAAAGGTTTATTTCGATTAAAATGAAGTAGATAGGAATATAAACATTTGTGAGAATAATTTGTATACCCACTAGTCGGATATAGAGGGTAGAGAAAGTGATGTGAATGTAATACATTAGCTTTTTTTAATATTCTACTATGACTGCAGTTAAGATTGAAAGAAAACAGTAGCGCATCAATTTGCGATACATCAAACTCAAATAATGTACTCTATGATCTGCTTATAAATAAATGAAATGAAGATGTTTTTTCTTAAATGTTATTGCCCTTGTGCTGCTGTGTTGTGACATGACTTTGAAGGGGAATTTATATTGGCGCAAGTTACCTTTGTGATGGAATCCTATACTAGGTGTTCATTTCAAAGTATGCCATCACATGCCGTATGACGTCACTTGCCTAGCTGCTGAGGCTAGAATTCAATCCGCCTAGTTTTTCCGCAGAGTCGTATGACTAGTGTGTCGAAGAAATTGCCTAGTAAGTATGGAGTTCACTCTGAACGTGAGAACCGTCCACGTCGTAGCAAAAGACAGTGGTCTATATGGTAGGTGCCGTACCAAAACCTCTTCCACACCAAACCTCTTCCGTTTGTTTGGTCGATATCGAAGGTCCATGAAAACTGTAGGCCGGGTATTTGTTATCATCATCACTACGTGATGAATGAATTTGTCAACAGAGCGTATTGTGGCTCTCTTCTGCGAATGTAAATGAAAGCATTTATCTATGCGGAATTTTGGTAGGGAAAGATTAACATTTTTAATTGTTTATTTTATTTTACGCTTTTGCATGTGACATTGAGGGACAAATCATTTGATCTACGTTTTATGATTAATGTGGTTGACGTATTATTACACTTCGGATTGAATCTCGTGCTTGCTAGGCAGCTTCTCCGTCACACATATTCTATGTTATGTTCTTCCCCTTAAAGTTGACACTCGCTTCAAAAGCTTCACTCAAAAAATGATGTCATGACAAACTTTAAAATGAACACATTTTTATCTTATTTTTTTTTTTTAGCTTTCACATTCAGCACCATAAATACTCTTCACCCTTCGATGAATGCAATGGCGAATTTTTTCTGCAGTTAAACTGGGATCAGCGCACACTGTGCGATGACGTCATATTCCACAAGTCACCATATTTTAGCAAAAGTAACAATCGAAATTTTCTTCACCATTACAACAAAATATAAGAAAGGTTCTTATATTAAAATATGAATTTGGATTAAAATAAGGGTATTTTATTCAAATAAACAAATTCAAAGGAATTTGAGTTAAAATAAAACTAAAATAGCAGGCATCAGGAAAAAAATAATTCATCTGATTATTACTTAACTAAATTTTCGAAAAGCGTTGTTTTAAGTCTGGATTAATTGATACAAAAATCTTATGTGTTACACTCACATGACTTTCTCTACTCTTGTACAAACCATTTTTACAAACTCTTATTCTCCATCTATTTCATATTAATCCTAAACATTTGCAGAAACAATCTTACTGCTAATTCTCTTGTAAGTATAAGGGGAATATGATAGGCTTTAAGCGATAGTCATATAGAGCTGGTTGCTATGTGGAGTATTCCATTCGCTTTGCATTACCAAGACAAAAAAATTAATAACGAATTCCCATTTGAGAAAAAGTATAAGTATTGGAAAATTTAAGGGAATAACAAGCAATATCTCGAAAATGATTCACTCAAAAAAAGATGCATATGACATAACTTGTGTATTTTAACGCGATCTACATTTTTTCTGTACTAAAATTTTGTCTATCTCTTATGGTTTACCAGTTATGCAAAAGTCGTTCACAATGAAGAATACTTTTGGAGACATTCCCAGAAAATTCGAGATATACAATTCATTTACCATAAAAATGTCTTAAACTTGTGGTATTTTTTTCAAAATCGTTAAAGCCATTTTTGAGAAAATTAAAATTTTCGAAAAATGTTCCATGTAAAGGGTAATCTGGGGTGGAGGAATTTTCTTGAAAACCTTCGTGTCGCATCTCAGGAAGATACCTAAATACCAAGTTTGGTGTTTATCCGACTTTCGTTTCTGAGTTATGCTGTTCACAGACACACACACGGACATGTTTCCAAAAATATCTGATGCAAAGTTGATAGGGGCAGTGTTGGATATCAAAAATCAGTATTTCACGTAGTCCTTATACGATTAGTTTTATTTTACAGATATCATATTCAAAACCTTCAAGGACTTCAGCAATAAGTAATATTAAATACTAATTTTATTACTTTCATTTGTGCTTCAGTTTTCCTTGACAAAACTCGGATGTCATTGGCTATACGTAAGTTAAAAGTAATGGGTGATGTACTGCACTATCATCTAATTATCACGTTTTTATTTTCTTCCAACCTTTCGTTAAGCATGTGCTTGCCTGTAAATCCTTTAGCCTTTCTATTATATGAAATGGAATATCACTTCACGTCGGTATTTCCCATAAGTTTGCTGTTGAATCCAATGGAAAGTTTTTGTGTAATCTTTTAACACCTCGATTACCACATAAGTATCTATATAATCTATTTAAAATAGCCCCTTTCTAAAGCCACTTTGATCCTCTGTTTAAAAATTAGCTTAATTGAAACTTTTCCATCTTTTAGGGTCTTCTTCAGCATCCAGCGCTGGTTCAATATACCAAGAAGCACAGACATCATGACATCATGATAGATCTTGATAAGTACAACAAAAATAATCATGAACTTTGTTTTCACCTTTCATAGATTTGTATAAAGATGCTCTGAACTTCAACAGAACATTTCCGTTTGCAAATTGGAGGAAAAATGACACTTGACGGATAAGGTCAGGTCTACTGCAGTATATAATGCATGCTCTTTTTCCGATGCCGCTGCGAAGCTGTTTCTCCATTATCGGAACAATATTAACTTTGTTGGTGAGTTCGGTTCCCGAGAAAATTTAATTAAATGTTTAATAAAAGCCACTGATACACTCAAATGAGAAAACAATAAATAAAATCAATTATTTAATTTAAACATTTGCTTATTACACTTAATATACAAATCAAGTATATTCAGTATATTATAACTTTCAGCCGCTGTTGTAATGTTCGTAACTCCAGCATAATTTACGATTTATACTAAACAAAGTTTGTAAAATGTAGCGGAATGAAGAATAAAGTGTAGAAAAGTAGATTAGTTATTCTATAAAACATTCAATCAAATTTTTCTTAATCGCCTTGTATTATAGTGCAACTGAAACTAGGAAATTTTTTCTTTCTACTGATGAATAGACTAGATGGTGAGGACAAGTGATGCTGTTAATCATTGTTGTTTAAAATAGTCAATTCATCCTCTATGGTCAACAGGATATCAATTTCCTAATTTTTATTTATGTTTGAACAAAATAATAGTCACATGGAGAACACGTTTCAAACTTATGAAGCAATTTATACTATTATAGACACAATTATTTTCACAGATGACTTGCGAAAAGTGAGGATAATAAACAAAAATTAGCCACTAAATTAAATTAAATAATCAAAGCATATGCCTTAAGGATTTTTTAAGTAAAAATGTCATCTTTTTAGCTAAGAAAGGGAACAGCTAATCACAATAATCTGATAATGTAATAAAGAGGAGCACCTTCCTTTAAAATAAATGGAAATGAAAAGATATATAAATAATCAGCAAAATATTTTTTTTCGTAGAAGTTTAGTATTTATATTAAAGAAGAAACAAAGCAAGGGTTAAATACTATAATATAAAAACCAGCATATATATGTGTGAAATACAGAACTGCGAAACCGATAGACAACATCGTCAATACCAAAATGCAATTCTAAAGATCCTTATTGGAAGTTGTAAGAGCATATAGAATAAGAAAAGCAGATACAAGAGAATAGCTAATGAATGGAAATGTAAAAGAGGAAATGAAAATATATTTAAAAAAGTATAAAAATGTCTTAAGAATGGACCCTTCGAGATACCCGAAGTAAGTAATATGATATACACCTTTGAGATAGAAGAATGACTTACGACACCTCAAGTGTAATCAATTTGAAGTTTAATTTCGTAAAAGATTTTAATCCCGCCGGCCCGCGTAACCAAGGTCGCTGGAGTGCATAGCTTCGGCGCTCCACCAAGCTGAGGGTCGCGGGTTCGAATCCCGCAATGGACATGGTTGTTTGTATTCATGTGTCTGTGTGTTGTGGGTGTGTAACAGTAATTGCTGTATAACGCGGTAAAAACAAACCGGGAAAAACAAATGCCTACACCCTTTACGGAACCAGAAAAAGAATGAGAACACCAGCTGAAATGTAGCTTAAGATACGCAGATTAAAAAGCAATATTTAGATCATAATTTACACTATATACTGATGGTCCAAAAACAAATAGTGGTAGTATCTGTGTCGTCAAAATTGATTTTGAAAGAACCTATCAGATGTGTGTTCTGTCTTCACCTGCGAGCTGCTCGCCGTCAAAGAAGCCCTGTCCTATATAGGGGAATACCTTCCGTTATGTTCCAGTGACGCTCTTTTACCACTGCAAAATGTTCAACAACTCATTCTCCCATTATCGAATACTTCAGATTATATACTCAGTTGTTTTACAATTAAAAGAAGCATTAGTAACTGTGATGTTGAATTCATGATTAAAACATGTTGAGTCGGCTCAATTGTTACATCAAAAAGACACTTGGTTTTTACAGCCATAAAAATTAAGTGCCTTTGTGATGTAACAATTGAGCCGACTCAAGATATTTTTACTTTTACTCAATATCTATGAAGCAAACCTCCTTTGAATTGGTCTGGATTCCTTCTCATATTGATATCATTGGAAATTGCGATAAAGCTGCCAAAGACGCAAAAATTATTTCAAATTTCGACCCTAATGTCTAAATTCTATTCAAAGGTGTCAACTATGTTTGAAAAACGAATCTATATGTGACTTGAAAAGAACCCTTTAGCCGCCTCACCAACAATAAACTACATGAGACAAGAAACAATTCCACCGTACTTTTCAGTCAACTACCTGGACCACTCATCATAGGAATGTGGATTGGACCACGAAACTCACACACACCTACATCCTCTTTAAAGATCAACCTCATGGGTGCATCACCTGCAAAACGAGAAGAATTGTTTACATATAGGAAATTCAGAAGTGTGTGAATAGCATGATCATTGGAGGAATGTTCTTAAATTTCTTGGGAACTTAAAGACTATCAATGAAGGATCTAGTATAAAATACCAATAGTTTCATATGTATAAAATTATATAAGAAAATATTTTAACATTATATAAATATATTACAGTGTTTTTGTACTTTGTCAAGAATTGAACTCTGCTCTATTGTAATGTGAAATGACATGGTAATTTATACTAATGTATACTAATATTATAAAGACATTTGTGTGCATATTTATATGTGTATACAGAGTAATCTGACTAACCAATCAACCAATATTAATACTTATTTCACTATTCAAAATCCTTGTTCTTCCGACGGAAATAGGCAGTAAAACAGGCTATAACTTCAGCTTCTAAATGAATAAAATAAAAGAAAAAAACATTTTAAAAGGCGTGGATATTGGAATACGAATATGTTGGAACAATGATGAAGACAGGCCCCATTTCTTTAAATGGGAATCTACAATTAGGGTAAAATTAAATTGTCCCTAAAATGGCAATCACAATGTCCTCCAAATAAAACACGCCTAATGGCTTTTACTTTCCCCCATAATATCAAGCAACTTTTATTCAAGACATTTCTTTCTACAACGCTTAGCTTTGGAGATATTGTACAGTCTCGGCTTAAATGGTCCACCCTGTATAAGCAAACAGAACTGAGTTGAGGTAACATCTGAAACTACTCAATCAATGTATTATAAGCCTACCAACTGAAAAGATAATTTTTGAAGCTATGGTTACATTTCTGAATCGCGAATAGAGAAGAAGGGGATACGAAATATTTATATTCGACAGTTTTGTCCTTATTTTATTGAATATTGGTACCACAGGATTGTTCTTTCTTAACGTGAAAGTTGTAAAACCTTTGCGTTATTAAATAAATACGGGTTCAAAGAGAAGGTTTAAAATTTCGTCCACTGCACTTATCTAAAAAGTATTCGATCAAGTAAGGTCGGTATTGCCAAATAAACCAAGCATGTCTTCCGGGTTAAGATGCCGTCAGTTGCCTATACCTTCTTAAACGTTCTTCACAATTCTGAGTAAAAGTCAAGTTTCCATATTTTGTCACTTCTCTACAGAATCCTAGCTCAGAAGGCATGTTTTACTTAATTATCTGACCATTTGTATAATTCTCTAAAATATACTTACAGGTTATATATTCCCAGAATTTAAAATATGGTACGGAGGTTAACTGCTTCATAAATACTGCTACCCATAGATATTTCACTACCATTATAATGTATAATGAGGTATTTTGTGTTTACTGTTATGAGTATATTAGGGCATTATAAAATTCAAAGGGATAAAAATCATCGTTCAATAATTTTACAGACTGCCTCTGTGGTCAAGTGGTGGCGTTAGGCTTAACCTAAACGTACCGCGTTTGATTACCGGCTGAGGCGGGAGAACTTTCCTTTAGCTAGATTCATTCCCTACTACCGCAGTCTGAAAGTGTGAATGAGGGAATGAATACTAGTGTGTTTTTGGTAAAACTTGATTTAGAGAATGTTTCTACAATTCAATGAGTTATAAATAGTGTCTCAAATCAAAGCTACCCCGATATGGACATGGAAGTTAAAAATGGCTGTACAAATTAAACGTCAATAACAATAATAATAATAATAATAATAATAATAATACTTTTATAGAGCCATAAGTAAATAGAGTTAATTAAATCGTAATCCCAGGTTTAAAACTCCCTATGAAACCCCAAGTAAACTAACTAGTACTGTTACATATTTGCAAAATATGTGTAAATATATTGTTTCTGTAGCTATTAGAGCAAGCAGTTAAGCAACTTTAAATAAATCTTAAAAGATAATTAACCAGAAAGTTTTTAAAAGTTCTCATTTTATTGCAAAAAGAACATTAGTTTTAAAGTACCTATACCATGTGCTTTCTTATACGTCTCTTAAAATGCCCCTTACGTGCCCTCTTCTTATGGGTCGTTGCTGTACTTTGTAATAATTGTGACTTGAACACAAAACTGCTAATCTTGACTATATTTTTTTTTAAGTTCATAAAATATTCAGTTCATCCCAGAATTGTAACTGTGGCTTCTAACACCGTTCTAACTAACTAAATATTAGCTTAGTGAATTCTTTACATTACTAAAGGAAAACGTACACTTTAGCAATATGTTACATTGGATTATTGTTGTTTGATTTTCTGGGAGAGATTTGCTGCAGCAATGGTTCTGTGTGATAACGGTACTAGCTTTGCCTCGCTTTATGGGGCATCCCAGAGGGCGATAAACTCTAATACGATCTCTGGCACGAGATTTGTTCCCAAATAATGTAGCTGGCTAGACTGCAGTGCAAATGTACCAGATGCGCAGTAATTAGCACGTGCTTAAAAGATAGATCTCTTCTCTCCCTCTCATCTGTATGCAATCGCGCGTTGGTTGTTGATACTGCTGCGTAATGAGGGCAGCAATCTAGTAACTCTCAGATTGCCGCAGACTCTCGCTTTCGTAAATTAATGATGTGCATAAGTTCTCCTTCATATGGACAGTCTTATGAGAGAATGTGGCATGTAAATACTTCATCTAAACCATTATACCACTACTGCATTAACAGCGCCATCACTATGCTCACCATACAGCTACAGTTTAGTGCTGCAGCATTGGTTGGATGAATAAAAATCACATGATTTTCTTATCCCATTACGGGTTATTTTAATAGCCATCTTACACAATAATCACAAAAAGATTGCTTTTAAATCTAACCTTGATACACATTCGCCAGAAATGGTTTTATTAAACAATTTATTGAAGGTACAATAAGCATGATTTAAACGACAGTCAACTACGCTAGCCTTCAAACTTTGAGCTGCTGTCTAAACAAAATTACATTTAAAAGTATTCAGTATTGAAAGGATACTAATTTCTACCAGTTTTAACCAATTTAGTTGAACACTGTATCACAGATTTGTTCAAAATGATTATAAAATAACTTTCATGGTCTTATATACCTAACTTTCCAAGAAAATAATTTTTATTAAATGAAAATCAAATCATGTGTAAAATGCCCCCGTGATGAAAAATTTAACATTTTAAACTCTTACGTAGACAATACTATGCTCATGTTTAAGGATTGCAAAAGCCTATAGAGATTTGCAAACAGTAACTAACTAATAATTACTGAAAAAAGGAGAGGATATAAATGGTGTATGCTCGTAAATATCTTTGATGGCGAAAGAACTATTGGAATGGTGGAGTAACTTTTAGCCAGTCATGGGAGCATTATCTTCCTCAAGATATAATTTTGGAGTTTCTACATGAAATAAAAATAAATGTTGATCCTTTATTGATTTTTTTCCAATTAATAATTTAAATTCTTCAGGGGCACTGAATTATTTTCATGATTGGCTTCATTTGTTGTGTTTTATCACACAGGAATCTATGGTATACAAGTTGTTTAAATTAACACTGGCGAAAAGATCCTTGTAATCTGACTATGATACGTAAAATAATGCTCAGCAGAAAAAAGTACGCACAAATCATTGTACACACATGTTAAACAAGAGGAAGGGCGCCAAAGCAAGATACGAATAAATATTCCTTCCATACTTTCCTAGACATGGATCCTCCCACAAACCTGTTTTCAGATTTGACTAGCAGCTGGCTCATTCATACCAACTCAGTACAACCCGTCAGAGCTCTGTAGATTTCCTACAAATGGTACAAAGGACGGAGGATCTAACCAATTACTTGATGCCCGATGATATTTCTTTTTTATGTCTTTCATACGAGGGCGGATCGAAAAGTAACGCACAATAATTTCTTTTTTTCTGCCTTGGTATTGCAGCTGGAATGTTGCAATTTCACACAAATATATTTTGAAGTTTTCACTATATAGGGTATTTTTTGTTTCATGTGCAGCTCTAGCGAGAGAAGCGTGAACTTCCAACAAATATGGCACGCATGTTACTGTCGTCCATGTGTGAAGAGCAGGGATGTGTGGTTCGATATTTGAGGGTCAAAGGGAATAAACTGAGTGATATTCACAGGAATATGCGTGGCGTGTATGGGGATTATTGTATGGACCGTAGCAAAGTATCCAGGTGGTGTGCATTCTTCCTAGAGGGCCGTGTGAATCTTAGTGATTCGCCACGCTCCGGGAGGCCGATAACAGCTGCAACCCCGCAGAATGTCAGAGGCATTGAGGCGGCAAATTTGAACGACCGGCGTATACGACTGCGAACCTTATTGCAACAGTTCAACATTCCCTATGGTGCATTGTAAGATATTGTTCATGACACGTTGAAATTTTGTGAAGTTAGTGCTGTCTGGGTGCCTAAGAACCACATGACAGACAATCACAAGGGCCAGCGAATGATGAGCTTGTATCACCTAACGCGGTACACCGCAGAAGGGCATGACTTTCTGAAAGGAATCGTCACTGGTGATAGAGTCGTGGGCATACCACTACATGCCCAAAACCATGCAGGTAAGTATGGAGTGGAAAGATGCTGGTTCCCCAGTGAAGCAAAAATTCAAAGTGACTCAATCTGCTAGGAAAGTGCTTGTGACGATCTTCTGGTATATGCATGGTGTTGTATTGGTGAACTTTGCTGAACACGGGACCACTGTGAATGCTGCTGCCTACCCGAAAACTTTGGTGAAGTTGCATCGTGCCCTTCGTGACAAACGCCACAGCATGAATACTGAAGATGTCAAAATTCTTCATGACAATGCTCGCACCCATGTTGCTGTTGCTGTTCGTTAGAAAATCACCAAATTTGGTTGGGAGGTGCTCCAGTATCCACCATACAATTAATTCACCGTCGGACTTTCGTCTGTTTGGTCCCATGAAGAAATTCCTGGCCGGCCAACGCCGGAAGTGAAGTCAGCAGTCCCCAGATGGTTATACTCCAAGGAAAACGGACTCCTACGAGCAGGGTGTATTGAAACTAGTATCACGATGGAAGAAACTTGGCGACTATGTCGAAAAGTAGGTAAAAGGTGTAAGTTCATTTGTGATCTTTTTTTTTTTTTAACTATTAAACTTTTTTATAAAAAATTATTGTACGTTACTTTTCGATCCGCCCTCCCATTTACTCGATTAACGATGCAGTAGGAACCTCTTAAAATAATAAAAACGCATTAAAATAAATGCAAAAGCATAAGAATGGAGCTTTAAACAAGATTATTCATATAAAATGTAACCTATCATTATACTGCAGTCTTTTTCTCTTGATTAAGTACTTGTACCTTCTGCTTATATGTTATGCTCAGTTATTGTGTGTTTCTATTCATACTATCTATTGCTTTAACGTAAAGTAAGAGGAGAATAGTTGCTAACATTTTTTGTAATGTTATAGCGCGGGATCAATTGCTCGAAGCAAAGTAAAAATGTGCAGCTTATGCAGCATAGTTATAGGATAATGATAAAATTCCAACACATTTTAGTATACAATTTAAGAATACAATGAGTGAAATCCTTGAAGCATAATAACGTATAATTCAACGCAGATTTGTCTCAGCCTCATTCTACGCAGCAGCCATAACTACATAGCTTGCAGCGCTGCATGCAATACCTTTCCTATCATTGCAGGTGAGATATGTCTATCAGATACTCGAGATTTTATATCTCAGAACTACTTGAAGCCCTTACATTGCAGTATTTGAGATAGCTTTGAAGGTGTATCGCGATGCTTGAATTAAATTAGAGAGTTCAATACTGTTTGAGCGGGATGGCTCAGGCGGCAACGTCTATGGCCCGCATTCGGAAGGTCCCAGGTTCAATCCCCGGTGACCACCCACTCTGACCCTTGGCTTTTTCGTGGTTTCCCTGGGGTCGAGGGCAAATTTTGGGGTGGTTTCTTCTCTACCATGATTTCCTTTCCGTCATTTCCCTCTCATATCGTTTCCTTCTCGTCTTCCAGGTGTGCTCTAGGTCTCGTGGTGTATGGCGGTGCTGGTCAGATGGCGCGGATGCATGCTCACCGGAAACAGTACTTCCCGTGGACACCAGAGGGTTGCTCGACTGCTGAATCGTTCATCGCCCTCTCTCGGCCCCTCCGGTGGTGACACACAGGTCTGCGAGTAATGTTAGGGACTTCCACGCGTCTCTGTGGCCTGTCTGCCTATGGTTTGTAGCCTCCTATGTGGTACCTTCACTTCAACCCTTCCTCCTGGGGGATGATAGGCACGATAGATCTCAGAAGGCGGCGGTGTCGTTGTCCCCCTCCGTTGAACAACCACCTATAACCTATGTCCTTTCGGACATATTGTCAGATAATTCAGCGGTAAGAGCTTCGGCTCGGAGAGCCAGATTTGTGATTCGAATCTCGGCAAAAGTATTGATTTTTTAAAGTCTAATTCAACTTTCCAATTTAGTGGTATATATGAAACGACAATCATCAAAATATACGTTGTGCATTGTGATTAAAAATACCAGGTTAATTTAGACTTAGGGGCATTATTTTACAGATAATTTACTAATTTTTATTCATTTGTACTTTTGATGTATGCTGTTGAAAGTAGACATCATTTAATAAGTCCAATCCCGTAGTGCTGAAATAGCGTTGCTGCCTGGTATACTTAGGGAATGGCATTTCTATCCCCAGTACGATTTAAGAATATTTTCCCCAGCTTAGGTTTAATTTACTGTAGTCCTTTCGGTAACCTTTCATCCAATGATATGTGCTTATTTAAAATACTCAAGGGAAATACCAATGGCTTAGGCATTTTAATATATTAGTATTAGTATTAATATCACAAATAATTCATATTTTATCTATGTGGTAGAGTGGAAGAGAATATCTAGTAGACAACCAAAGCTATCACGGTATTAGGTTGAAATTTCGCAAAACCCAATAAGAAATACACGACAAAGGCATATACGACCACACCAGTTGTGGCCATAAATATTATTATAATAATAATAATAATAATAATAATAATAATCCGATTGAGTCTAAATTTAACACATGACTATTCTAGATAACAGATTGAAATGTAATTATTTAAAAAGCCGAGCGATCTGGCTCTGTAGTAACGTGTGAGGCTCGCATTCGGGAATCCCGGGTTTCTACCTTGGATTTTTCGTGGTTTTCTCTAGTCGGTGGGCGAATGGTGGCGAATTTCTCATCTACCACAATTTCCTTTCTCTCATTTCGCTTTCATTACATTTCCTTCTCAAGTTCAAGGTGTTCTTTTAGGTTTTGTGGTGTGAGACGGTGCCGGACAAATGGGCGGATGCTTCCTTCAAAGAAAGAGTATTCTCTGTAAAGGGCTGCCTGGTTCGACGTTCATCACCCTCTTTAGGCAACTCCAATAGTGGAAGGGGTCTTCGAGCCAGGGACTGTTGAAGATTCCACGCGTCTCTATGGTCTGTCTGCCTGCAGTCTGTAGTCTCCTCTGGTTCCTTCACTTCACCCCTTTCTCCTGGAGGGGATAGGCGCAATAGATCTCATGTAGGTCGCAATGCGCGGGTTTCCCCCTTCGTTGTATATCCTATACCTTATCCTTTTTTCAAGATGTTATTAAAACAACCTTACCCTATGTTTTCAAACTCCTATAGTATACAAAATTACTCCTCTTGGCAGGTTGGGTTACAAATTTACGTACTAAGCTATAGAACCTATAAAAAATTAAAGGCTATCTTATATTTTCACAAATTTACATACTAAGCTATAGAACCTATAAAAAATTAAAGGCTATCTTATATTTTCAAAATCCACCTTTAATAATATGTTCAAACACCTTACTTACAAATCTGACATATTTGACCAATGTCTGCTTAGATACAAGCAAAATTGTAGGTTTCTTTGGAGTTTCAAAAACTACCCTATCTTATTTTCAACCCCTTACTTGCGGAATGCAACCGTTAAACGCCAGGTAACACAACTGGTGAATAGATAAATAAGCAGCACACAGAATAAGAGGGAAACCATTTTGGACATTATGATAAAGCATTACATTTGTTCAGGTAAATTAATTGCTAACCGGAAACTCTATTCTACAAACTTTAGAGTACAAGATAGCATTACTAAATATTTCAGAGGAATAAAATCCATATGTTTTATAAACCTTTGAATTTACCTCTATTTTCTTAATTGCGCTAAAAGTAGCTTCTAAAAGAAACAACATGCAATATTTGCAAGCATATGAAAATTTATTCCCGTAAGCGCCATAGCGAAGTTTCTATGTGATCAGTTCTTATCATTTTCACATTCTAGCGACATTTTCGGTTCATTTTTCAGGACCTGAAAGAGTGGCTTGGGAGGCAGAAAAGAATAAATAATGTTCTACCTTGAAGCGTTTGTGTGCGTGTGTTTGTGTACGTCTGTATGTGTGTATGTGAAAGGAAGCGAAAAATGGGAATGAACGTTGAGAGAAGGGACGAGATAATGGAGGGGGGGGGAATTCGGTGGCAGGGGAATAATGTAACCTGTAGCCTCATCCGTTCTCATTTGTCAAGAGCGCTGATCGTAGGGAGAAAAGCTTTCTCGGACGGAAGGAATAAATAATGGCCTACGCCGAACCTTACTTTTCGTGGCTTCATTTTGAGCTTTGCTATTTTAATTTTGGTTTATTCTTTTTCAGTAACTACTTCCCATCAATATAAATACAGAGAACATCCCTGAAAAAGCATACACATATGGTAGAACTATGTCATACTCACATGATTTTCTCTACCAAGTTTATTACTTTCTCTGCTACGTATAAGTATTGCATTCCACCCAAAAATTCGATACCTTTTTGAGGCCCCTGAATCCAAAAAAATCTGTTTTAGGAAAATGTCCATGCCTTTGTGTGTGTGTGTGTGTGTGTGTGTGTGTGTGTGTGTGTGTGTGTGTGTGTGTGTTCCCCTCAACCACTTTACATAGGACATTTTTCAGAATTTTCTATTTTCTCAAAAATGGTTCTAACGATTTTGATAAAATACCACAATATTAAAGATATTTACGTGACAAATAAAATGTATATCTTGATTTTTCTGGAAATACCCTGTGAAGTCCTCTTCACAGTCCGGAAGAAGTTTTGATAATCTTGTGTAACTGGTGAACACTAAGCCACAGACGAAAACGCACTACACAAAAAAGGCGGGTTTCTATAAAACACCCAATTTGTTTCAAATAATTTTTGTGGCATAAGCCATTTCCGAAATATGTGTTATTAATGGTTCGAATTGTTCAATTCTTCATTCTTTTTAAAGTACTGTCAACATTCATTTGTTTCTCGCGATTGCATGTAAAGAGTCGGAATTTTAAAGTTAGCATATAGCATCCAACTTTTAAACATCGCATTTCCCTTTGCATTTATAACGAAATGAGTTGTATTTCTATATAGGTTTATCTAGATTAAAATGAAGTAGACAGAAAAATAAGCTTTCGTAACATAAGTTTTTATACCCATTAACAAATGTGTAGAGAAAGTTGTTAACAAATCACAGTTTCTATGAAAGCTTATTTTTCTGATTACTTCGTGTTAATTAGATAAACCTTTACAAAATAGTTTCATTACACATTTCGCTATAGGTACAAAGGAGATAGAAGAACCAGAATAGTTAGTCGGATATTTAAAAGCGGGTCGCTATGCGCATTAATGAATTTGATTTACTTATGCTCGTTGAATATACTTTATTATTCATAATATACTTGAATGATTCCTTTGATTAACGACTCATTTAACTAGAACAGTGAAATGCAACCTCTTCTCTTAAGAACTAAGGTTCAAAGTCCATAGTTCATTCCACCTACTATACTTGAAGAGAGTGACAAGCTAAACCAATCAAGTTTCAGTACCTAGCAACACGAGTGGAAATGACTGGGAAGGGAAACTCTCATCATCACCTCTCTCTGTAAGGTTGGGCATCCCTGAACTAGAGTATCTACATTACTGCTATCGTATATGTCATACGATAATTTGTTATGTAATTGCATAGAAAAGTAATATTTTCAGGACAAATAAAATGTTTATGGCCGAAGCGAAGCTGAGGTCGTATTATCGAAACGAGCTGAAAATCATGATGATGATGATGATGATGATGATGATGATGATGATGATGATGATGATGATGAGATGCGGTTTAAGGGCGCTAAACAGCTGAGGTCAACGAGCTGAAAAAAACTTTTGCTGCAGTTACGTACAATACGAGAAAAGTTCAATTTCCCGTACTGGTTTGGAGACGGAAAAAATGAAGTTCCGAAAAGTATGAAACAAAATTATTTGTTGATCGTATACGCAGATCACTTACCACTTTTCTTTAAACTGAAATACTTTACCTGCAACTATTCAAATCATTGTAACACGCCCTATCGTGTATTATGTTGTCTAGCATATTTTGAGTTGAGTTGAGTTTGAGGCAATATTTTATATCATAACGTGCTGTGAATGCCAAAGTGATTGTAGTGTAAGTTAATATTATTGTATGTACAGGATTTTAGATGTTTGTTAGCCATAAGTATTGTTAGGAAATAAGTTTACACGGCCTCACTGAAACTGAAAATAGAAGTGGGTAACAATAAACCGAGGTGGTGAGTTGTTTATCACTAAGAAGAGATAAACAAATGACGTCAGGGTAACGTGCCTTTTTTAGAAATGGAGGGAATATCTTCCCTAGAGCATATATGTTAGTAGTAGTGATTGGCTGACCAAAACAGACGCTAAAGTGGGCGCGATTTGGTAACCAATAGCAGCTTATTATAATGTTTAGGCAATTCGAGGTGAAGGAGTGTATATTCTCGAGCAATAAGCAAGTTTCGCACAGTTCTAAGGAATCTCTCACAATGTGCACGTCGCAGAGTTATTTACAAAAATGTAAAGTACGCGAATTGGTGCGCGGCAACTAAAACGACTGTAGTTACATTCGGAAATATCACAGTTCGGAAGAATCTCTCACGAGGTGAACGTAACATAGTTCTGAAGAATCTCTCACGAGATGCACGTCGCAGAATTACTTACAAAAATGTGAAGTACGCGAAGTAATTGGTGCGTGGCAACTAAAACGACTGTAGTTACATTCGGAAATATAACAGTTTCAGTCAGGCGTGTATAAAGATTAAATATGTGAATTATTAATTAAGTGTGACGGCAGTAAAACTGTAGAAACAATTTTTTTTATCAGTGTTATCTTTTAGCAACAACTCCTTTCCGTTTACACGCCCTGCTTAGAGATACTTGCTCGACTGAGTTAAATAGCTAGCCGGAGGACAATGAACCCATATTTAAAATAATAAAACAAGAGGCGCCCAGTAAATAAGATAACACGAGCCAAGAGAACTGCGACAAGTTGCTGATAGTTTTTTTTAAAGAAAACCTAACACTTTTCCATATTGCAATCCCAGTAATCTTCTCATGGAGTGGAAAACACTAGGATTCAACTATGAGCAATACATAACACCTTTTCACTAAGAGTAGACTCCCTGTTTTTTCGGTAAACTCCTGCAGCACTATAAAACCAAGGTAAAATAAACAATTTAGGACAACTAGGGATTAAAATTAATTTAGCATAAGTAAAGTATGTGGTACTGTTTGAAAAAGCGATGGTGTCACTTGTATATTGTAAACCAAGGGTGGCGAACTGTTGTAAACGAATGCAATTATGTGCAAAAATCCTAACTCTTACTTCAGCCCGTATTGTAAAATAACTTCCAACATATTTTCAGTTCCGTTGAAACAGGAATTATTTTATATGAATCAAATAAATGGAGCAACCTGCATTATTATCACCATTATAATAATAAAACAATTAAATAATTAAAATTATTTTCCTGAAACACTACTTGTGGTTTTTACATGAGCTTACAGAATGCTCCCTACAACTCAACTCAACTCAACTTAATTATGCTCCTAAGTTATATTTAAAGATATTTATAATGCATTTAGAAAATTGTCTTGAACTACCAAGATAAAAAGTTTGTAATTCAGTTTCTGATACAGCTTATGGATAATCATAAAATATTAGTCTGAATGACTAGCTGTTTGTGTATTTAGCACAAAACTTTTATGACTTTCTAGCATTCGAATGATTTCTTCGTCACCTTTTATGTAATATTCAGGAAGAATATATCAATATCACCTTCAACGAATTCCTACCACTTAAAACGAATCATCAGTGAGAGTAGAAGAGTTAATGATTTCGCTCAATAACTCAGCACAATTAAACACGTGTTAATGGAAGTCTCAAATTTGATAAACATCCAATGAATGTTAATGTCCTGCAATGCATAATGTGTTTGCTGGTATGCGTAGATGTCATAGTATATAATGAAGTTTAACACTACATATTTGCTCCATATTAGGGGTTCAAGCATTTAACATTTATTGCAATGTTCAACAGTTATTGCTCACTTTAAGATAGGGTAAGCATCGCATTCGACCTTAAAATACAGTGTCCAGATTTATCATTTGAAAATACATGTTTTGAGGTCTCCTGAATAAAAAAAGTTGCCTTTTTAATGTTAAATCCAAGTACGTGCGTGTGTATGTGCGTGTGCTCGCGTTTCTTCCTTTTGTGTCTATTTTCTATTTCCTCGTTTCGATACTACTCGTAGAAGTTCCTGTTTTGTCTACCATTCACTCCGCTCTTCAACATATACTCCGCTTTTCTCTGAGTACGTGGATGTGAAACGTTTATAAAGGGATGCTTAATTTAAGAAAACCAAAATTGTCCTAACTAGAATTGTCCTAACCTTTATTAAAGTTTGCATTTTAATAGAAAGCCTGATTAGATTTTGCACCTAGAATCATCATAATATTTATTTTACTTCAGATAAGTAGCTTAATACAATTAGGCATTGTTTAAAGAGTTCCTTATTATTTCAAAATTATTAATTATTATGACACATAACCTTCATCAGTATTTTTCTACTTTTTTCGGCTTTTAGAAGGCGGCAAGTGTAAGCGTGTTCTTGGACAAATTATGACATACCATTCGCTACCATCTGACCTAATATGCATGGCTCTATGATGTGTATAACCCTTCTCCTGGTGCGATAACGTTCCTTTTTTCCAATCATGTTCACTAAATAATTATTGAATCGGTAATTCCGATTTATTATCTCACAATTCCGGAGGAAAGTATGATAGGACAGGATAGGATAGGACTAGAAGTAAGGGGGAAATTAGCACCTCAACCTACGCAGATCATTTATGCCTAGGCACCTGATGGGGCGCCCCCGGGATGAAGGAATGAGGTGAGAGGGTACAGAGGGCGGCCGGACCAGAAGTTACGACAGGCAGAGGGCAGGGTTTCTACCATTTACAGAGCTCCCGGTGCTGGCTGGTGCAGCCGGCCCCCTCACCCCTGTGGGCTTACACAACCCCTGTGCGGGCATCTTTTCCCCCTGCCATGCACACGTCGAGACCTCCCGCCGACACTTACAACCCTGAAAAAAACCGAGCAGATGAAAGGTGAAGTAAATGAGAATGGTGATGAAATTGAGGGACAGGAAATTCGGGGGATGTAATGATCCTTCCCAGCATTCGCCTGGTGACCCGGGAAAACTCCCGAAAAAAGTCATGGATTAGGAAGGTCGGCCACGGGAATTGAACCCACGACCTCCCGAATGCGGGCCACAAACGTAACCGCGTGAGTCATCCGCTCGATAAAGTGTGATAAGTTACGCACATTTTGATATGTTGACTGAAATCAGAGTCCTCAAGTTGCTGCACTATTCATCAGATGCACTGAGCGAAGTGAGAATTACATCCTGTAACTTTCGCTGAAATTAGGTACAGTTTTGCTGGACTGAGTGTAGTCGAGATAGATGGTCATTAAGGAACTTTGTCTTTAATTGTGCTTGAAGATAAAATTCTATTTATACATACTTGGTTTATCTTAAATGACACCACTGACGGCCGAAATGACACGTAGCAGGTATCGGATTCAACGATCTTGCTCCACGGTAAGGAGGCTAACTGGTTTTGCAGCTCAGTCTAACGTTGTGTAGCCTGGTGTAAGGGGATTATCTGTGCAGTCGGAATCCTAACAGATTCATAGATTGTTAGAAATATTTTAACAGACTGGATACAAGTTATAAAAAAGGAAGCACAAACAAACAACAATTCTAACCGAGGAAAAATGAGATAGACGCTGTCATGGACGTGTTTTTGATAACAGAACAATTGATTGGTCTGTTCGATTTCCATATCTAAACCATATCCAGTTACTATCTGTGAGGAATGCTTAAAGAAAAGTTTAGGCAACAAATCCTCGTACGATCAACAAATTGTAACACATTAATTATCAGGAATGCGTTTTCCAGAATGCCAAGTGTTCAATAATGTATTCAACATGTGCTAGATGTGTACAGATGTAGAGATGCACCCTTTTTATAACGATACTTATGCGTAACATTAATATTGTTTCATATTATTAGCATTATCTGTGGCAGAAACGGCTGGCCGGTCCGCCATTCATATAGCAATGCAGTGGGAGCGCTGCCAATCGCATAATTCCAGAGTAACTCAATATAACGCCTGTTATTCTGAACGAGATGGTTGCTCTAGAAAAGGGTGCCGAAATGTAGAATAAAAGGTAGGGAAATCGAGTGGGATGGCTTAGGCCCTAGCATCTGAGACTCGCATTCGGAAAGTTCCATGTTCGACCCAATAAACCGACTACCCTAACCTTTGGTTTTACTTAGTTTTCCCAGGTCGATAGGCGAATGCTGGGGGGATTATATACTACCACGAACTTTCCTGTCTTTCATTTCATATTCCCTCTACATATTTCAGGGTTGTAGGCGGAGTGTGGTATGCGGCGTATGAGGTGAATGTACTTTAAGGAGAGAACTTGTTTCTTCCCTGGCATGACCTCTCCGTGAGGTGTGGCTAGGGATGTTCAATCTGAAAACGAAAGGGAACCCGCTTCGTTGTGCCTGCTACCAACAGATCTGGTCGCCCTTCGTATTCTCTCCCCTTCTTCTCTTCCTCCGGAAGGTTTAATAGATACAACAGACCTATTCTTGGCCGCAATGCTGAAATCCTCCTCCACTTTAATCCCTGTAAGGTAGTAGACAAAACAGGAATAACTTTCCTAAACAAACTGCAGTAGACGAATTTAAAAAAAATAGAAGTGACCATCAGTGCAAGCGCGCACGTGCCCAAATAGCTTGACTAGATTAGATTAGATTGGATTGCATTCTGTGAGTTCACTAGCTTGTGAAACATAGAATAGCCAAGGAAATATACAAAAGTTACATATAAACATAAATATTACACAGAATATAGAACATTTAAAATAAAATAAAGGCATACTATATGCGTGTCAAGGAAATGTACAATATAGTTACATATAAACATAAATATTACATGGAACACAGAACATTTAAAATAAAATAAAGACATATTATATACAAAATGAAACAAAGCAGATATAATTTTATGCAAAATCGAATACCTCTCTACGGTTATAAGGCTAATATTATATTTATAGACAAGAAAGTTATTTCAACTTTCACTAGGCTTGTACCTTTTGTTTGTCTCATCATTTTGTTCTATTTGATTTGTAATGTATAGCATAGACTAAAGAAAGAAAATCTGGATAAAAACAGTTCATACTAACCTAAGTAGCTCATAAGGATACAAGTAGCTAAGTGATTCTCAGCAAATTTTTCAAACCCAAATAACTCTTTATATGCAAGATACTTCTTTATTTTTTTACTTTCCAAAAATGACTCTTAAGGGTTTATGACAAAAATTTAATATGTTTATGAAAAGTAAAGTGTACCTATAGAATGACTATAAAGCAATTACGCAGCAATTAATGAGACATACATTCCTGTTTTAGTCTTAATTCGGCAGCAATTTTTGACAGCACCCATTACATTTTTACTTCTCCGCTGTTAGCCGATAGTCAGCTTTTGTTATTACTAAGTAGTATCAGTATTATATCCCTTTGTGTTGTGAACATTCTTCACAAATGCACCTAATGCATGCTTACTAACCAATAACGAATTTATATAATTCAATAAAGATGGAGATGGATAAAGATGGATTGTTTATAATTCATAAAGAAGTTTTCGGAATTCATAATGACCTTAGTACGACATTTTCTGATGCACCGTAACCAATTCGGCAGAATTTGTGAAAACTTAACCTTAAACTTGAAATAATCGGAAACATTAGACATGTGCATCCAGATCCGGTCGCCATATAATATCCATAACGAATAAAAATGCTCAAGAATTTGTAAAGGACCTCCTAAGTCAATGAAAGATTGATTGACCACAAGACTTTAATGGAATGATACGTGATTTTAGTAGGGCATATAGTGTCTCCTGTAGAGCCAAAAAATTTAAATAAGCTCAGAATGTGCATTGAAAAGGAATTTTATGCTATTAATGAAAATAAAAATTGCAATGTATTGAGCAAGGTGACGGATAGAGGTGAACTATAGGCCTGCAAATGGGCGAGCGAAATAGATCGTAGCCTCTCTAGTGAGCAGCAGTGAACAAAGTGGATTTACTTGTGTTGCCGATGAATAAGAAGCAAGCAGACAACAATGCTCGCCGATTTCGATCGCTCTTGCTAGCGGTGTATACCTGAAGTAGTTGAAAGCAGGCTGTGTTTTCTTATGTAGACACGAATATTGAAGAAGAATCAGTTGCGTTTATCTCAAACAGAAGCACAGACACCGAATCTGCATATGTTAAGAGTTTGCAATATGCATTATTGAAGTAGATGCAGAAAATAAAATTAAAACAGACTTTATTGCTACCGGAAAGAAAAGAAAGTTAGTTATTAACCTTGCCTGGACTAAATTTGGAGAAGTAAGAGACAAGAACGCCTTTATACACATAATATGTATTCAATGCTTCTCATATAAAACTAAATATTTTTAAAAATACCTCTGGGTGCTCAATTATTGCAACATACGAATAAAGAAGTTTGGAGAATTCATAATGACTTTAGTATGACATTTTCTGATGCACCGTAACCATCGGCATAATTTGTGAAAACTTAACCTTAAACTTGAAATAATCGGAAGCATCAGACATATGCATACTAGTTCTTGCACTGGTAAAGCACGCGTAATTAATTGTTCTTTCACACAAGCCTGCGTATGACAAGGTTGAAAAGGTAGAATCATACTGAAAAATTCGATGCCATAGCTGGGATTTGAACCACGAATCTTCCGGTTTCCTTCCGGTTGCGCTAACTGAACTGCCCTAGCAACATGCAGGCATGACTTTAAATTCCCCAACTGACTCGCTACCATGGCAACATTTCAGAAGATTCATGATTCAAATTTCGATTATGGCATTGAATTTTTCAATCTGATTCTATCTTTTCAAAGTCCACGTAACTTACGAAATGAAGCAGACCTTTCGAGGTGAGTGCGCTGAAATAGATGCTGCAGACACACGACCAATCAATATGCTTAGCAAGTAATATTTCGCTTCCTTGTTCAAATGACTTGATTTTTTAACTAAATGAACATTTTGATGCTGCTAAGCGACCCTACTGCATTGACAGCCCATCTGCAGTAATGTGGGAGGAAATAATGCCAGAAGTATCAGAATTGACACAAAAAGAATACGTATCCGCTGTTCGTATCCACTATTACTGATTTTTGAGCAGACATACCACACAATTGTCGATATAACATTTGCAAAGAGACTTAAGGACTCTCTTCCCTATATGCCAGGGATATTTACGTCAGCAGTCGCTGGAAAGGTGAATGAAAAACTTTAAAAACCTAAGCTAATTTAAAGTTAACGCAACGCTTCAGAAAACTGACTTTGTCTCATGTGTGCAGAATTTTACTAGCACAAAAAGCAATGGACACCATTTTGAACGGGGCCGTTTTAAAGTGATAGATAATAGGATGAGGACAAAAGAGGAGTGAACGGCAAGGGAAAACCAGAGTTCACAGGGAAAATCAAACCTGGCAATGCTCGGTAAGCCACAAGCTCCACGTGGGGATGCTTGGTTTGAGCTCGGGTGGCGTAGTGGAAAAGCGAGTGGTCTGACCACTGGGCCTCGATGGCGTTGTGCATATTTCAACGCAAGATTACTGTCCTTCGTTGATACTGTTTACACCAAATAAATGTCCCGTTTATGTGAAGAAATGGAATTTTCGTTTCCCTAAGCAGTCCAGAGTTGTTCTTAAGTTGAAATATTATTGGATATTTCCTCAGATTCCCCGGTGCACTAAGAAACCACTTCACCAGGGACAAACTTTTTGGTATTCAAATGTCGTTCCTATATCTAGGCCTATATCCAGGCTCGACCCGCGCGAAACACCAGTATTATACGCTGAATAGTAAAGAGGGCATTTTTCATGCGAAGGATCATCATTTGCGTGAAACGATGGGAGAATATTGGGGTATGGGGTGGGGAGGAAGAAAGAAAATGCAAGAGAAGAAGTGCGCAAGCTTCCTCAGAACGTGAACGGCCGTTCTTCTCCCATCCCCCACCTTGGGACATTTCACGGAGACGGTGCCTTAACTGCTCCTTTTCCTTTCTCCTGAACACATTCAACATTGTAAGAATTCCTCCTCTATTCGTCCCCTTTTCCTTCCCGAAAGCGGTTAGCAGAAATGAAGAAATATGATGCCGTACTGTAACAAAATTTTATGGCTTATCTATGGTATAGTCATAATCTTGAGAAGGGAAAAAGTCTATAAACTGTTTTGCTCATCCTGAAGACAAGCCCATGTCCAGAGTAAGCAAGTATTAAATTCAGTATTTTATTGCCGAATAATGTGCCTACATGGTAAGGAATTTGCATGGTTGTCTTGAAGGAATACTACCTTTATGTAGCGCTGTAATATATTTTTTTATATTTTCTGGAGAAAAAACAGTTGGTGTATGTGTGCTGTCCGGAGTAATGTCAAACGTCTGTTTGGGTCACTATTTTACTTCCAGATGTTCAAAACCTACCTTATTTGTTCAAAAACTCACTCCACTTGTACGCTGAACTCCTTTATAATAATAATAATAATAATAATAATAATAATAATTTATTGAAGCACTAAGGCATTAGATGTATTGGGCTGCCCACTGAAATCGTCCCTGACCACTGATCAGGTGAGTAGCCCATTTTATGTTACAGACTACAGTGCTTTTCCTTGAGACTGTGGCCACAGCACGGCTACTCGCGCGCCGGCCGCCGCAGCTTAGGCTTCCACCGAAAACGTTATAATATCCCCACAACCACCTCACGTTCTCATAGTTACAGTTACAACACAATGATAATAAGCACATACCTTATCATAAGTGTGAAGGAAAAACACTGTACATTATACATTACTACTTTAGTTCTTATTTATATACGCATCAATTACTGTTCCTTTCCTCTTTTAACAATTCACTTCCAGTTGTCCATTTATATTTTGCTTATTCTAAATATTGTCCTATGTTCTTATTGTTTCGTCTAAAATTTGGTTTGTCAATTTTCCTATTCATTCTTGACCATAAGCATTCTATTCTCCAAATCTCAGTTTCCCTGCATTCAAATCCTAGTGTTGTAGACCTTCTTTTCCCCCACATAATGGGCATTCACCTTGTGGATAGCCATTTCGTTGATCTTCAAACTTCCACACTCCCGCTCTTTGCCATGCCACCCCATTCCTCTTTCTTCCTTATTGGAGTTGTCTATATACCTCTCTTTTCCCCAACAGTTTTTCATTGAAACAAAGAATACTAGTGAACTTTTCTCTGTTTTGTATCTCAATATCCTCTTATCTTCTTCGTGTGCCTTTCCGGAAACCTTTATTGAACTCCATATAAGCAAATATCGTCTGGCTTGCCTACAAAAAAACCTTGAACTTGAGCATAAACTGTAGGTTACCTTATAACTTTTTAAGTTACCCCTAATGATATGTTAACCCTTTATGCAGAAATATTCACCATTTAACCAGTAAGAATAAACGTCGGATACACTTTATAACCCGGAAAAATTATTAGATACTTTATAGTTTCCAGAATCCACTTACTTTCAGCTCTTTTACACACAAATATGCAGTATTTGACCTATGTGGTCAAACATTTAGACGCTTACTTTAAAGGACACAACAAAAATTCTAAACCCGTATTGCGATTTTCAAAATTAGCTCTTTCATGCTCTCAATCTGCAACTTTTAATGCATGTAGAAATTACTTAGGACACTCACGCTATAGTAACCACTAAAAGTTATGGGCTACCTCGCAATTTCCTTATTCATATTTTCAACACTTCAAATCAAACCTGGACTGTTACTTTTGTCACTCTTTGAAAGGGTATGTATATTTATGTATTTAACAGCATGACTCACATTTTAGATTTCCAAACGGACACAGAATAATAAGATCTTGACAATGAATAAAAATGCAGTAAACAGAGTCAAATAATAGAAAATAATATAATCACAAGTCTAATAACAAAAAATCTGATGCGCTATACCCACATGACTTTCTCTACTCTTGTACAAACTATTTATACAAACGCTTATTCTCCATATGCTTCATGTTAATCGAGATATCGAGATGTTAATCTCATTGCTAATTTTCTTGTAGATGCAAGGGGAATATGGTAGGCTTTAAGCTATAGTCAAATGTTTTAAGACCTGGTTGCTATGTGGAGTATTCCATTCTCTTTGCATTACCAGGACAAAAAAAATGAATAACGAATTCCCATTTGAGAAAAAGTATAAGTATTGGAAAATTTAAGGGAATAACAAGCAATATCTCGAAAATGGTTCACTCAACAGCAAAAAATGTACGAGTATATGACAAAAATTCTGTATTTTAACGCGATCTACATCTTTTGTGTAGTAAAATTTTGTCTATCTCTTATGATTTACCAGTTATGCAAAAGTCGTTCACAATGAAAAATACTTTTGGAGACATTGCCAGAAAATTCGAGATATACAATTGATGCAGTAATTTGTATCATAAATTATTTAAATGTAAAGAGTGAATAGTATGAATATGCATTTTTATGTGACATTGATTTGAGATGTTTGTTGATTGTAATTATTGTTGAGAAGTGGGTTTATACTGCCTTACTGAAACTGTCAATAATAGCGTGCAATAATGCAGCGAGGGGGTGAGCTGTTTATCATTATTAAAGACGAGGAAGTTACGTAATGTTGGCGCGTTTTTCTTTAGAATTTGCTGGAACATTTTCCCTAGAGCATATGTATTCATAATTTTCATTGGATATAAAAATAGACGCTAATGTTGGCGCGTTTTATTAGCCAATAGCAGCTCAGTTATAATCTTTAGGCATATCGGGGTGTAGGAGTATAAAAAGGGCTAGATTAGATGTAGACCCCGTCAGTTCGTCGAAAATATTTGTACGTTACACGTCGCCTTCAGTCCAGCAGAAATATTTGTACAGTACACGTCGGCTATCGATTCGCAAGTTACGCGTAGCAGAGTTATGAAAAATCTAAAGTGTTGTAAAGTTAATTATACAAAAAGTTGAAGTACGCGAATTAGGAATGATCAGTAATGAAGTTATTATAACAGTTTCAGTTCGGCGAGTGTTAAGATCAAAGTGTAAATGTGATAGTGAATGTGTTCGACAATAAAAGTGTAAAACAAATTCCTTCATCAGTGTTATCTTTGGACAAAAGATTCCTTTCCGTTTACACAACCTGTATAAAGAGAAGTGCTCGACCAAAAAGATCATAGCTAGCCGGAGGACAGAGAACCAAAATTAAATAAAATAACAGTAGCATTCTTTAAAACAAACATTAATACTGCCGCAAATTGCTAACACCAGATGGAGCTAACAAACCTAACAAAGAATCACGTCACAAAATGGCTTCACCACGTGGAGTAAACACAAATACACAAACATTATAAGTAATACCGTCGCAAATTGGCTCCCAAACGTGGTGCTCAACAAATTAAATAATATTACAAGTATACCACTTCAAAATTCATTTGCCATAAAAATGTCTTAAACTTATGGTATTTTATTAAAAATCGTTAGAGCCATTTTTGAAAAAATTAAAATTTTCGGAAAATGTTCCATGTAAAGAAAAAAAATAAACCTAAATTCAAAGTAAATAAACCACTTACATAAGGAATTAATATTCATCTGGGGTGGGGGGATTTTCTTGAAAACCTTCGTGTCGCATCTCTGAAAGATACTGAACCTAAATACTAAGTTTGATGTTTATCCGACTGTTCGTTTCTGAGTTATGCTGTTCACAGACACACAAACACACACAGATACACAGAGACATGTTTCCAAAAATGCTTTATATGCATTCAGTGCGCCTCAAAACATGTATTTCCTGTGAAATCTCGGTATCTAACTTTTGGAATGCAATACTTCCCCTACTTACTATACGTAGAAGAGAAAGCAAAAATGAATAAGTCATCAATGCTAACATAATACATGTAATTCTTGAATACGATCACAGAGTATTTAATAATGTTAAACACAGCGTCATCCTGAACATTTCGGTTAATTTTATACTTTGATCCAAATCAATAATAAAATGAGCAACAATAAAAGACCAGCAGCATTATGTATTTCAGCTAGTAGAATCCTATGAAATCTGGCAAAGTGGATTCGTAAATGTTTTTCTTCTCGGTGTCAACTTCCTGGGGTAATTCAACTCAGGTTTCAAATCTTATGGTGGGATCAATTATTTCAGCTGAATGTGTTGATATATTTATGGCAATTATATCTATTCGTCTTGTGCTTCCTTCATCTGATAGAAAGTAGACTTATTCAATTTAACACATTCTCGTCAGATCCATGTCGCAATACGACTGCTCAAGCTGGAGATCTGCTTCTTCTTCAAAAATTAGCATAATTCAAATTCTACAGGGCAGATATCTTTGAATTATTATTGATATTATTATTGATTGATTGATTGATTATTGTTGATGTTCCATAATCTTTATAACGATTTAAATAAATCATTGGTAAATGCAATCATCAGCTATACCGAATTATGTAATTCTTTTCATTTTAATCCACTGTTTCTAGAAATTACTACAAACTCTTCTCTTGAGCCATGTGAAGGAAAACTTAAGAAAAAACTCACCTGATTTTGAAATTAGACATGCAAATATAATAAAATATTCAAAACTTAATTGCGTTAAAAACTGAACACTTATTAATTACTTGCTTGTTACATATTTATTGTAATCAATTCATAATTATTCTCATAGGATTCAAGTATAATCAATGGAAAACGACCCCATTACATATTCCAAGTTCATATTCCATTGTGTCAATTTCAACACAACTTTATGTGCAATTAAGTGCAATAGCAATATAATCCTAAAGATTGTAGCACGAGTGAATATTATTACATGCTGGGAGGAGGGCCAAAAGGTTTCCAGCAAATTATTAAATTTCGATCACCCCAACACGAACATGGGGGAGCGTAGCTCACTAACGGCAAGAGGACCGGGACCTTCGTGTTTAAATTTAGATGAAGGCGTGATGTTTTGACATTATACAAAAATATTACATAACACACATTACCTGGAATTTATTGACAAATGTTTGGCGACTCTACATTGCACTTAGGAAAACAGGATGAGGGTAGATGCCCCGAAGTCGAGGACACGCGACTTGCTGCTTCAATTACTCACACACAAGTGACGCTAACACTCAAGTTACGCTAACTATATCTCCCCCTCCAACAGTGTCTAGCCAAGCCAGCCAGGGATGGCGTCATACCAGACCTGTTCTTAACAAAGCCCACTCTCTGGCGTATTCCGCGCCAAAGGAGGGATCGTTAAGCCGAAAGAATAATCAAAGGAATCCAATAATGCTATCGACAATGCAACACAATAATGCATCTGGTAATGACAATGCTTATTGATAGGCCATAATATTTAGTCCTTGAGCGACAACGAATGTGCTAAGTTTCGCGAGCAGTATAAAACATAATACACACTAGTTGCATACAGCGTCTACTGTAATCGTAGCATTATAAATTAATAACAAATTCCAACATTAGAGCATTAAATTTCATTTTATTTTCTTGTTAAGCCAAAAAAAGACATCATGGTTCCAAAGCAAAGAGAAATGTTTGCTTCAAGACTGTTTTATTTCTTTAATTATAAAATGAATCAAGGGAATAATAATTTGGCTGAATCGCAAGATATTACTTTAGATTTATTGAAGGAATTTGAAGAATCTACAGCACAATTAATTCCACAGAAATCTAAACGATCATAAAAGAGAGATCGTGACAAATATTGTGAGTGAAGAAAAGCAAAATAAGCAATTATGACTGAAAGGATTATGCTGGGTATTTGTCACATCTGGTATTTATTTCTATTTCTGCTAATAATAACGAAAATTAGAAACTAATTATTTTTTTTCTTTTTCATTTTTTTTCAGTCCAAGACCTTCATTCTTTCAAAGTTTTGGTGCACGTACTCGAAACTGAAAACTAATATTAAGGTTAGTAAGTTGTCCATGATTAAAGTAAAGGAAAATGGCAATTCTTCATTTGGCAAGCTCATTGGCAATATTTTGTATACTGTTTATCATAAGAACGCAGGAATTCAAGAAATTTTAAAACCAAACTCCAATTTTTGTTTGAACATAAAGTTTGCAGCGTTTCCAATATCTTCCATTGACTCAGCCAAGAACAAAGGGTTTGTATAAGAGAAAACTATATTTAACCAATATTAATACCCGGAATGAGCGTTGAATTTATGGTAACTCATACCGGGTAATCGATTAATGAAGATTTCGATTGTTACATTATATATGCATTGTCTACTACATACAGCAGTGGGTAATGGCTTAATGCAAATGTTTGGTCTTTGAGACAAAACTTAATTGTTTCCAATACCAACTCAAATAAACAGAAATCAAAAGAGCTTTAGAATTCTGCGGATTAAGAGGGAATTAGAATGGAATTGATTATGAATGCATACGTTTTAACATATTTATTATGCCGTTGTTGGAATGCAACCATAACGGCACTCGCAAATACGCAATTATGCACCGTTTTGACCATCATAACAACGTGTTTAGGTACCATACACAATGAAAGTTAACCGTAAGAATAACGTAAACTTAAAAGTTAGATGCTATGTACTGTAATGAACCATTCGCAGTGAATCGCATAAACATAAAAACAAACTTTGAATTACACGTAAACTTAGAAGCTTTCAATGTCAAGCTTTTAAGTTTGTGTTTACGTTAAGCATAAAAACTAGCCAATCACAGAGCGATTCTCATCACGTGATCATTCTGCCATCTCATATTTTTCCGTCGCCCTGTGTTGATTCGCTAACACATGTTCTGTGTAATAACACGAGCCAGGAATCATTGGGGCATATATAAAAATCGCAGCAAAATAAATTGTGAATGTAGGTGATGCTTTTTTGAGTTTAACATGCTTTAACCGGGTAGCTAACTCTTGCTTATTTCGATACAAGTACATAACCTCTTTGTTCAGTGATCGACAGCAATAGAAGAGGACTCAGAACTCATCGTTTCCATTCATAGGAAGCTTTACCGCATTGAGAGAAACATCGCGGACTCCGTGATGCCCCATCTAGCACCAATCGGCGATAGCCAAGACCAGACTGAGCGGCTGAGCGCTCTGGAGACCTCAGTCACTTCAAAACGACATCAAGCAACTACCGATATCTTCATTCAACTTCGACAGCTACTGTCCAGCCACAAGAGGCTCGAATAAGCCTATATCCTCATCAGGAGCTTCCTCGAGCAACAATAACTTCTCTCGGGTCCCCAGCCAATGCGCGGAGCTACGCCTCGGCCACCGCTGACTCATTCTCGCCTTCACCATCATCTCCACCGAACCACGTTATGCCAGCAATAGTACTACTGCTGTTCCCTCTAGAGGCCCACTTAGAGTGCACAGTTGATATTTTAATAAAGATTATCTTCCTTTTATTCTTCAGGCTCCAGACAGAACTTCGCAATGCCTTGGGGGCTGGGATATAACCTTTGCTCCGCCCTGCCTCAACGCAGCAGCACCCAATTACTAACGGGGGTGCTTCCGCGGAACCCCGCTACTTCCCTCCTTTGACACCCACACCTTCTCCTTAGATAAAAAGAAAGTCGCTTTGCAGGCCGCTATATTAGCTTAGCTGTTTTACGCTCTCTTGCGATTGGCTGCTGCTTAAGTTTGCAGCTGTTGTAGATGTGAATGGCAATGCATGCGTTAAGCTTATGTCTAAGTTTTATGTCGTTATGTTATTTCTTAATTTTCATTGCGATTGGCCCCTTGTGAGCATAAAGTTATTTTTAAAAATGTCTTATGTATGCATTTCAGATATAAAACATCTAAAGTTTTACATTCACATGGCTTTCTCTATATCATTTATTTTCTCCTCTACAAACTTTTCTTACTAAGCATATGTTTCTCTCTACTTCATATAAGTCGAGATAAACGTTTGCATAAACGGTTTCATTACACATTTCGTTACAAATACAAGGGGGATACAGGAGATTGAAGCGATAGCCATTTATCTTTAAAAAAGGTTGCTTTGAAATTCCATTCTTTTTCTATGCCATCGCGCAACACAACTAAATGGTGACAACACTTACTTCAATATTAAAAAGTCCTACTTATAATACCAAGTAACCGAGCGAGGTGGCGCCGCAGTAACGTGAGCGACTCGCACTCGAAGGTTCCGTGTTCGATCCCCGGTGGCCGCCCACTCTGACCATGGGTTTTTCGTGGTTTTCTCTGGTTGACATAGGCAAAGGCTGGAGTGATGTATTCTACCACGGGTTTCCTTTCCCTTTCATGTTTCAGGTTGACTCCGGGGATGTGGTTCGGTCGGCGTCGGGCAGATGGCGCAGAGGCTCGCGATTTGGAACTTCCTCTCGTACCCGCTATAGGGAAGTCTATCGAGACACCACTGCTGGGTTGTGTTTACCCCGGTCCCACCAGAGGGACGTATCCAAGCGACATTCCCATGGCCAGGTGGTCAAGCGCGGAACTGTTAGGGAACTCTGCGCGTCTCTGTCGGCTTGCGCCGGCTTCTATGCAACTCATACGTCTGCGGTTTCCTCACCTCATCCGTTCTTCCCGGGAGTGTGCGTACAAAAGTTCCATTGGGAGTCGAGGTGCTAGGTGCCCCCCCCCTGTTACACCAAGTAAGGACTGAAAAAGGTTACTTGAAATAAATTGGATGTTTTAACCATATATGGATTTTTGTGCCAAGCCAAATTTGCACTTCTCGTTTCACAACATCATCGTCGTTGAAATGTTTTCCACCAAGAAATTTCTTCGGATGAAGAAACAGATGAAAATCGCTTGGTGCCAAATTCGAACTGTTGTGAAACAAGAAGTGCAGACTTGGCTTTGATCACAGGTGGCATCATTCTTTGACGAATCCATACAAAAACTGGTTTCTCGTTACGACAAATCCCTGAATAATAGAAGTGACTATGTAATGATGATGATGAGATGCGGTTTAAGGGCGCTAAACAGCTAAGGTCATCAGCGCCCTTAGTGACTATGTGGAGAAGTAGTGTAAGGTGTAAGGTAATGAAATTAATGAATGATAATAAGTATTTGAAAAATAATGTGTTATTTTTAAAAAAAATATCGGTACTTACTTTAAAAGTACTCCTCGTATTTACTGTATGCTGAGCTACTAGTTTTTTGCTGTTCTAGTAAACAAATACCAAGCGAATGCAGCGCTCTGATGCTCAAGGTCAATAAGTCCGATCTGTTTGCCATGTACTGCATGGAAGAGATGCCATGTACTGCATGGAAGAGAACGTAAAAAAGAAACGTATTAGTTCCCCAAGAGGTAAAGTCGATTCCTTTAGAATGCGTTACGATGGCACTCACAGTAGGGGAGATTTCAGTAACGAAGTGCGTGATATTGTATTAAGAAGAATTAGTATGCGCAGTGTTCGCAACGGGAAATTAAAGATTTAAAGCGGACATTACTTTCCTGTTAAAGTGTACGTATTTTAGTTCTTGTAATAAGGCATTGTAGTTATTTTTTATTCCGTTAAGTGAAAAATTGATCTTTTTGGTACTGAAATTTCGTTTGTGGAGTTTATAGAAAATATGAATCTGGAGAGTTTAATTCAGGTAAGGAATAACCACTCTGCGAAATAAATGAAATGCAGCTTGTGACTCGATAGTTAGTAGTGTTCAAAATAGTAGCAGAAAGAGAACCAAGACTGGGTTATGATTGGTCAGACGGAAGGGGCCCCCAGCCGCTGGAGCTCAGCACCGCAGTAGGCCATTTGTGGTTTACTTGATCTCTGGGAGGAAGGGATGAAGAGGATACCCGAAGGACGACCAGATCCGGGCGATGATGCGCGCTAGAAAGGACGGGGTACCTAACGATTCCAGAATGATCCTGCCTATTCCATCTTCATAATAGCGCCAGCGGCATTACACATAAAGCAGTTAGCAGCAACGTGTTGTATTTACGTTGTCCTTCCCGAGTGTCCTTTCTTACAATCTTTAAGGATGTAAAAATGGATACAGGCAGGCTTTTTTATGAGTTTGCTTTGTGAAGTCAGTCTTATAGACAGTTACGTACATGGAATATGAGCTCTGTACACTCGGGATAGGGATAGCTGTTTGTTCTCAAGGTTCTGAAACATTGAAATATTTGTTATTCAACTCTTCCCATGGTCACTGAATTCAGTTTTTGTTTGCCTGGCTCAAACGCTGGAATTGAGAGACTGCTTCACTGCATAAATATTGAGCAAAAGAGTAAAAGAACAGTCAGAAAACAGTAATGTTCTAATGCGAATATATAATTTTAAAATGTCGTGTATGAAAATGGGTAATTATTTACTTACAGATAATACTTTACTGCAAAAAGTACATTCTAGTTAAAAATATGTGTAAATATAACGAAGCGTATTTCCTTCTTACCAAATTGTAACTTCTGTTAATGTGTCCCGATTTTTCCCGATAAAAATGGCAGTTTGTTTTTATGACAAACTTAGGTTTGTATTTTCATAAATTAATTAGAGAATACAAGAAAAGGTAAAGCAATCAAAATTGTTACATCCTCCGAATTAAACGACCGTTATTCTCATAAAGACATTGGAATTTAAATTAACTCCTACAAATATTGTAAATAATTTCATTTTAATCAATTTGGACCAAGGGCGTCCATCCCCCCCAAAGGCTATGGCCCATCCTGCTAAAGAAACAATCATCCTCCCCACCCCCCAATTTTTCTGAGAACTCAGTTTCAACTGTTTAGCTCCTTTTCTATGCCGCTAGAAAGCTTAGCAAAGAGGCTTTCTTATAAGTACCATAGTGCTATTGGGATATGCGCACAATAGAAGCTTAAACAAATAATTGGAAAGTTAAAATCAATAAAAATCGTAATATTAAAAAATACAAATAAAATATTTAGCAAGTGGTATGTTTTGTTGCTTGCTATTTCAATATATCCTATTGTACTGTCTAAATAGACCATTCTAGTAAGTTTAATAACGCTATAAGTTCTGAACATCTGCATACCTACCTTTAATGTTATAGTTGCTTTTTTACATTTCCAAACATTATCACTGATACGCCACATTATATCATACAGTATGAATTGTATTCAAATTACCTTTTTCTCCTTTGAATTTAATGTCCTTTAACCTAGTAGGTCATATCGGAGATGAATGAATGAAATGGGTGAAATGAGGTTCAAATGAGCCCGGGGTCCATAGAGCTTAAAGTTATCCGGTATTTGCCTTCTCAGAATAAGGGAAAACTACGGGAAAAAAAACCCTTAACGGGTAACTCACACTAACCGAGATTCGAACTCGGGAAGCAGATACGCTATTCTCACACCATAGAAGCGTTTTGTTAGTTTGTTTTTATAAGCGAGATTCGAACTCGAGAAGCAGACATGCTATCCCCACTCCATAGAAGCTGTTTTCGTTTGTTTGTTTGTTTGATTTTATACAGCACATTTACATTAACAAATTAAATTACAAATTGAGTTAACAGTTAGTTGACGATTATAGTACTCATTTAAAAATTGTAATAAATATGTTTATATTATCTACATTGACTTCAATATTTTTTTATTTTCCCAAATTTTGAACTTCCTCCAAAAATGTTTTTGATGGCGCAATTTGCACCATGATTTTCCCCCTTGGACGGCTCTGATTTGGACTATATACATAAGTAATTTATAAAATCCATTTCCACTGCGTACATCTGTGCTCTGTAAGACTAAGGAAGCGCACGAAATTAGATGCTAAAGGAAGAAAATTAATATATTCAAGGTCGTCTTTAAATGATGAAGAAGAAAAAGAATGCGCATGACTGTGACTAGGCAAATTAAATCTTACTCAATTATAATTCAAAACAAAAATATTATTCGGTTTGAATGTCGTCTTTGAAAAACCAATGCCACAATAAAACTGTATCTACACGGCACAATTAATGTTGAAATACTTAAGCTTTATATTGCTCCTAGTGTGCAACATTTTAACCTGTCTTTTTCGCATTTGCTTAACCTTATTCGTAAACTCAAACACCCATGGGACATTCTTACACCCGAATACGCTTTAGGTACTTAGACTAACATCTCTAAGTGTTATTCTTGGCGGCTGTAATAAATCGCGACTTTCCTGGCGCTAATAGTTAAAAAGCCTTGAAGGTAGGCACCACTTACATAATTTCTCTTTCCGTTACGCCATTTTGCTTGCCTCTCATTTTGCCCACCTGTTGCTGCCAAGTGCTGCCGGAGGGAGTGAGTGAGCTGCCTGAGATATTGTGCTAACTCTGCCATTTCATTTCGTACTCGTTTACATATTAGCTGCGCAGAAGAGCTTCGAGGGTGCCTTTTTCACTCTTATAGTAAGTATGTGACTTTAGATTAAAACTAATGTTAATAATTTACTGCTATGCTCTATTCAGTTATGAATGTCCCAGAGTTACATTAAGACCTTCCTCAAATGGAGTCCTTCCTCCAATCCTCAAAAGTCCAACACAGTAAGAACTCCCTACGTGTATGAGTAACTGACACCATTTTATGTTATATTTTCTATTAGAATGCAGCGAATATTTTTGCGAGATGTTAAATATAACACAGAGTGGGAAAACTTTAGTTCCTCGATATTAACAGCGAGTTACTTAACTCGTTTAATTAATCACTTTAGCAAAGACACACACGTGTAGTTTTCCTGATAGAATGTGTTGGAGTGCAGTAGACAGAGACCGACCGGACCGCTTGTCGATCCAAGAATACAAAAATCTTTCCTTATTACACTTTGATCCCCAAAATTCTCACAAACTATCAATTAAGGTTTTTCAACAACAAAGCATAACTGAAACATGTAAAATAAGTGAGTCACCTCCACAAAAGTTTTACATTTTCTTTAATCGATATTCTGAAACATTAGATTAAAGCAGCCCTCCCTTTTCATTTTGCAATGGTGTTACTTATAATGTTTGTGTATAACCCACGTTGTTTGTGTATGTGTGTTTACTCAACGTGTTGAAGCCATCTTGTGACGTCATTCATTTTTTTAGGTTTGTTAGCTCCATCTGGTGTTAGCAATTTGCGGCAGTATTAGTCTTTTTTTGTTTAAAAAAATGCTAGTTATTTTATTTAATTTTGGTTCTTTGTCCTCCGGCTAGCTTTTGAGTCGAGCACGTCTCTATATACAGGTTGTGTAAACGGAAAGGAATCTTTTATCCAAAGATAACACTGATGAAGAAATTTGTTTTACACTTTTATTGTCGAACACGTTAACTATCACATTTACACATTGATCTTGACACTCGCCAAACTGAAACTGTTATAATAACTTCATTACTGATAATTCTTAATTCGCGTACTTCAACTTTTTGTATAATTAACTTTATAACACTTGAGATTTCATAACTCTGTTACGCGTAACCTGCAAATTGATATCCAAAGTGTGCCGTACAAATACTTCCGACGAACTGACGGGAATGCGACGTATAGTGTACAAAGAATTTTGATGAACTGACGGACTTTACCTCTAACCTACCCTATTTATATTCCTACACACCGATATGCCTAAAGATTATAACTGAACTGCAATTGGCTAATAAAACGCGCCAACATTAGCGTCTATTTTTATATCCAATGAAAATTATGAATACATATGCTCTAGGGAAACGTTCCAGAAGATTCTCAAGGAAAAAACGCGCCAACATTACGTAACTTCCTCGTTTCCAATAATGATAAACAGCTCACCCCCTCGCTGCATTATTGCACGCTATTATTGTCAGTTTCAGTAAGGCAGTATAAACTTACTTCCCAACAATAATTACAATCAACAAACATCTCAAATCAATGTCACATAATAATGCATATTCATACTACAATCATTATTTACATTTAAGTAATTTATGATACAAATTACTGCATCAATTTTTAAAGGGAGTACTGGTTTCCGGGACAAGAGTTACGTCAACTTAATGCCTCCCCCCCAAAAAACGTTTTCGCTATACCGGGCAACACTCAATTTGCGAATGATTGTAGGCACCATACTATGCAGTAAGTCTCCCAAAGAATACGTTTTGTTTAACAGCAGATATTTATCAAATATGTAAAGTGCTACTGCGCCTCCACACAAATTTAGTGCACCTATAAATCAGTACGCATCTGCAACGAGTTATGCAAAGACTTAATAAATTATGAATTCGTTATTGATTGTTTAAGCCACTAAACTTACTTTTCATTAAATTCCAATTAACTTCCAATTCTAGAAATAAAGCATTTCTACGGATTCTAGCCAAAAGTTTATATTGCTCTGCTTATTTTATGGTTTAGACTATTACTATTGCCATTTGAAAGTTTTTACTTAGGTATATTAAAAACAAAAATTTAGTCCATATATAAAGGTTCAACTGTGTTGAAACTTTGTTTATGATATATTTATCTTATTTATTTTTTTCATGCAGGACGTTTGTGAAATGAGTGTAGATGTTTAGTATGGGCTAGGAATGTCCATACCAAGTTTCAGACGCGTAAGCGCACTCACTTGTTTGTGACGGTCATGTAAACTAACTAGTGTTAACGTTTACTATAAAATAGATGAAACTGAAATACGAGCTATGATAAAGTACTTCATTTTGATGGGTTTAACTCCAACAGAAATACAAAAGCATTTAGTATCGAGAATTCCTCCTTTTGCATGGTTAAAAAGTGGGCTACTGCGTAGTTATACGTCAATTCATGATGATGAACAATCAGGGATCCCAAAACCGTTACAATCGAGGAGGTTGTGACAAAAGTACACCATGCCGTACTCAGTGATCGCCGATTGAAGGTACGCGAGTTGGCTGGCATTACAAAGACCTCGTTAGGCCGTTTCCAATGCATTACGAGGTTTTAGGGTATGATAACACGGCTCGATAGGTGCCGTGTTTGTTAACAATGGACCAAAGCCGCCTTCGAATGAGCATTTATCAAGTGTTTTCACTTGTTTAAACCAAACTTGTGGGTTTCTCCGAAGTTTGATAGTAGTAGATGGAACATGTATTCCTTGCTACACGCCAGAAACGAAGGAGCTCGTGGTAACGGGCGAAAGAGCACCAAAAATGCAAAAACTGTTCCAACTGCAGAAAAAACCCCTCTTTACGGGTTATATGATTGTCAGGGTGTGATGCTCATAAGACTACCCCCAAAAGGGCAGAATCATCACCGGCTGTACTAGGCTTCAGTACTGGACTAACTGAAGTATATTATTCAGCCCAAACGTCCTCACCTTGCGAAAATGAAAGTTATCTTTCATCACGATGATGTGTCTTCACACCCGTCTGGGATTGTTGAAAACTGCAGGAACTTCACTTCCAAAAGCTTCCACATCCGCCTTATTGTCGAATTTGGATCCCAGCTTGAAGAAGTGGTTGGGTGGACGAAGATTCGCATCTAATGAGGCTGAAGTTGAGAAAGGCTCTTATTTTATACAGCTGGACGGCTTTTATTTTATTGAGGTTATTACAAGGTTGGAAAGTCCTTGGAATAAATGAACTGATTTACAATATGATTATGCGAAAAAATTTAAAAATGTGTTTTCTTTGTCAGGGCGATAACTTTAAAGATGTATAATGCCAAAAGGCCTACTCAATGGTTGAAATTGGTTTTAAAAATAGTGTTCATAAATACATTAATAATTATCAATCCAGTAATTATATCTTTCCAGCAAGTAATGTGTAGAATAAAACATTTAAAAATACCAAGATCCTATGTGGAAAATTTTAACTCCATATCGCACAAAATTAGAACATCTTTAGGAAATATTTCATCTAACTTCCCTAATTTTGAAACGCTTTAACAAAATTTGAAATGTGTGATAGAAAATGATCTTCAAATTCCCGCATATAAAAGTTCAATGCGGTAAGAGCAGTGGTTCAAGTAAAAACTGAATTTCTACCTAAACTATCCTTAATCTGGCATCAATTTGAAGCATATTTGAAATTATCGACAATATTTATAACTCCTATTTCTAAAACCTGAACTCTGTACTAGGGTTGATGAGAATTTTCATGCTTACAGACGGACACACAAAAACGCTAGGCTAATAGTCGCTCTGCAGTAGCGAATATACCTAAAAACGAATACATGGACGAAACTTTCAACAGATAAATTACTCAATTAATTGGCGGTACAATAAGAATATCAGGGAAAACACAATAATTTTGAACGTGAGGCACAGGTTAAAAGCAGTGTAATAATTCAGGTCTGATAGCATATCAAGTTCATGCGGAAACCCCAATGGTGTAGAAATCCACTATTATTGCACAGATATATGATTTTGCTCATGGCGGTAAATGCCTTATCGCTTAACTAATACGAAGCCATCAAGTGGTAAGCGCTGGAAATATCGAAATAGTTGTTGATTTTGCCCAAGAGATTTTACGAAATAAATTCTACTATCTTATCATCTGCTGTTTGGCCTATATTTTCTTGTTTTGTTCATTTGAGTTATATTCACACATTTTCAGTTTGTTAACGGTGATCAAATGAAATTTTATCTTATCACTTTGAGAGATACAACAATTTTCATGAGGCAGTTTACAACACGTTGTGCACATTAAAATAATCGCAAAGCCAACATATAACTTCTACAACATTTTATTTTTAAGCCAACATAGAACTTCTATAACATTTTATTTTTAAGCCAACATAGAACTTTATAACATTTTAATTTTAAGCAAACATAGAACTTCTATAACATTTTATTTTTAACTTCTCTATGGTAGGTAGAGCAAGTATTGTATTCTACACTGAGCGAGGTGACGCCGCGGTAACGTGTACGACTTGCATTCGGGAGTTTCCGGATTCGATTCCGGCAACCGTCCGCTCTGACCATGGTTTTTTCGTGGTTTAAGGGTCGGTAGGCAAATGTTTAGGTGGTTCCTCTTCTATCACAGCTTTCCTATCCCTCATTTCCTTTACCCTGTTTCAGGGTTGTAGGACCAGGCGACGGTGGTCGACGGGTTGCGGCTGGGCGGTGGATGTACGTTTTGTGGAGATTTCTTCCCTGGCGTCGTTGCGGGACTGCTCAGTTAGGATCCGCCTCCGAGTGAACCCCATTAGGGGAGACGTCGGAGATCTGGAGGCTTGTGGGTGTGCCCAGGCGGCGTCGGATGCGTTCGACCTGCAAACGTTATGAACCCAATCCATGCTTGCACCCGTCGTTATCCGGATCTGGTCGCCCTTCGGGTCTCTCTCCTCATCCCTCCCTCCCAGAGGTCACGGTAGAAGCAAAAAGGGCCGTTATACGTCCTACTTGCGGTATTCTGCCGGTTGCAGGGGACCTTCTGTTTGTCCGTACCTTTACCTTTTACTTTATTTCACACAAAAGCTCGACACAATGATTTCAACAGAAACACGCGTTTTGAAGTCCTGAATCCAAACAAAGTATTTTAGAAAAATGAAATATGTGTGTATGTAAGGGAGAGAGAGAGAGAGAGAGAAAGAGAGAGAGAGAGAGAGAGAGAGAATGCATGGAAGGTAGGATAAATACCAAACTTCATACCGGAGTAAGATAAGACTTTGAAGAATCTTTATATGCCAAACTACTCTTTATATGTAAATATTTTCGTTCTTGTTTTATCTGCATTACACGTGAAATGTTTATTGCTCAATGTTGCAAAATAAGTTTTGTAAGCTATTTCTAGTTGTTTTTGTAAAATTGTAAATATTCTTTAAAAATATGATGTTAGGTATATTCATATAATTTTCTGTGCCTATCATTTATTACCTTTTCTACCATCTACCTATAACAGGTAGAGAAAATATAATACTCCATCCAAAAATTCAATATCGAAATTGTGTTGAAGATTCGTGTTTTGAGACTCCCTGAATCAAAATAAGCACTTTTAGAAAAAGTTCCGCGTGTCTATCTGTCTATGAACAGTAAAACTCAAAAACAAAATGCGATAAATACCAAACTTGGTACTTAAGCCCAGCAACTTCTAAGGATGCAACATAAAGATTTTCAAAAAAAAATCCAAGCCAAACCCTCTTGCATACCTCTAACGAGTTTGATCAAAATGCCATCAGTTTAATATATTTGCATGAATAATAAACTGTATATTTTGAATTTTCTGTGTGAATGCGTGTGCGTATCTATATCTATAAACAGCATAACTCAAAAAGGAAATATCAGATAAATACCAAACTTGGTACTTAAGTTTTGTATCTTCCAAAGAAGCAACATGAAGATTTTTTTCAAGTAAATCCCCACCCCAAACAACCCTATACGTAAAAAAAAAATATGTTTCTTATTTCCTTAAAACTGTCTCCAAGGATTTTGATTAAAATATCGTATTTAAAGATCTTAACATTACAAATAAAATGTATAACTTGAATTTTCTGGAAATAGCCTGTGAAGTCCGAAGGAATTTTATATCATTTTGTATACCTATCCTTATTTCCTCTTAACATGTTTCTTTTATATATTTTCTTTATATGTAACGCGAGTCAGGTATTTCCTCCTATTATGTTACAACAATTTTTAGTCGAAGATTTTTTTGGGGGTGGGCAAAATATGCCATGTTTTCATGTAAGGCCATAATCTATGGGTTGCATAGATACAAAAACTTTAGGGCGCCTGATTCTCTGTAATAGGGAGAATTTCCTTAACACAATCTGCAATCTCGAAAGATACTATACTTAGATCATGGATTTAGTATTTATTCGATTGTTGGTTTACGCACACGCAAAACCTCGCGAGTGCTGTTTCTAAAACTTCTATTTTAGACAGTTGGCTCTAAAAGTAGAGCTTTTAACAGGAACCACGCACATAAGAAATTGAACATTATAACACTAATTAGAATAGCACTTATACAGCACTCTATTGCTACCACCCTTGTTTCTTGCGATGGAAATTGTATGCGTATTAAGCGGAGGTCTTGTATCCATTAATCTAATAGCGGATTATTTGAATGTCTCGGAAAAGGATTCTTCCAATGAATTCAACTATTTAGAATTCAAATAATGTAATCAATTGTTATCAATAGCAAGGAATTAATATTACAAATTGCAACAATTCTGCAGTCAACATCAGAATTACATAAAGGAGTAATAATAATAATAATAATCATAATAATAATAATGTTGAAGTATATATTTATTAATAAAATTATTGTCACATCTATACTGTGGATTTGTTTTTGCCACAATCTTCTATATATCATAGAATGATATGGTTGTATAAGTGATCATGCTATGAATGTCTAACAACAACGAAGGCCAAACAACAACAGACTCCAGCTCACCATTGTGCATGTCCGAATGTATAGATATCATTTGGATACAAATTTCAGCAGGATAGTGCAGCTGTCTAAAAATAGTATATGACAACAATGTTAAAAGTGATTTTATTTTGCTGGTAGGCTTGTTATACTCGGGTTTTAGCTTCGTTCCGCAACATTCCCACTCGCAAAATAAAACTTTACTTTTGACACTTGTATCACATATAACTATTTTTCTAAACGAAAGGACCTGAGAAGTTGATGTCGAATTTTTAGATCGACTACGACGTTTCCTATTCATTAGGTAAGTGGTAAATAGGGAACAAACATTTTATTTCGAAACATTATAAAGTTATAAACAATGTCTATCTATTGCCAGCCAGAAAACAGTCTCACGCAGTAGCAATAGGTAATTCTGCAGCACTTCGTAATTAACAAAGTTCTCTCGGAATGCAGTTAGGTGTGTTGATCAACTGTTAGATTGTACTTTCCTTAATCCAAGTGCAGAACTGTTCCAGACTGAGGTAAAACAAACATGTCCAGCTCTCTCTCGTGTAACCGCAGCATGCGCGTTAGGAGGGTGACCAACCCCTTATAAGAAAACCGCACTCCACTTTGTCTAACAACTTCGTCTTGGTCGGAACCACTGAGTAGTGAAGCGGTGGCAGGTCAGAGTGGGGGATGTTCTTGGTAATGGACAATCCTTGTCTGAATGTCTGACACTGCGGGTAAGGGGAAAGTGGGGAAAGGAAAGTAGGGAATCTTCGGATACAGTGCTATGGAATTCACACCCATAGCTTTCTCCTACTTATGAAACTCCCCCTTTTGCCTTAATTTTCAACCAAGTGATACGCTCATTCTAAAATAGGGAAACTGAATGGGTGTTCGCAAAAACGAGCTAACCGTCATTGTATCAGAACAAAGAAAAGTCAACCTTTGCAAATAGCAATAAAATAAATCGCCCATAAATTCTAGCATACAGAGAAATAAAATAGTAATATAGCCATCATGTACGGTTACGCCATCTGCGTGGCCTGCTGTCTAAGTGCCAAGTAAGCTTAATTTTGTTATATGTATCATTTGGGGCACAGGGGGTTCTTGCCTCCCCCCATGTTAAGAGAAATAATTAGGATACTGTTTATTATTGCTCTACCAAAAGAAAAATTACGAGAAGTGTACTTTTATTACAAATATTTCACATTTAAGAAATAATAGATTATTTTCTCTTAGGCTAAATATATCGTTAAAATTCACATGAAAATTCGGACAACTGCTTCAGCCAATCTGGACCCCGACGCAGAAGCTGAAATGACACTCTTGGCTATAACAATAAAAGATGCAGATGACCTCTGTGGTCCGGTGGTTAGTATGTTAACCTCCAAATCCAGAGGTCTCAGGTTTGATTCGCGGCTGGAGGATGGAAATTCTTCTTTAGCCAGTATTATTCCCCATTCTCCCTAGAGCCTGTAAGTGTGATTGGGAGTGCGAATTTAATGTAATAACCAAAAGTAATACCACCCCAAATATTAACACCACTGTAAGCGAGTGACATCATTGCTGATGATCAATTGTGTAATAAATGTGAGCATTGAACTTTATGAGATAGTTTCTGTTGCTAGTTTGAATTTGCAAAAATGTTAAGGGTGCGTTTATTAAATGTTACGTCCGTTCTTTTAACGCAGTAATCGGCTCGTGCTATCTTATTTGCAGGGCTCCTGTCATTGTTTTATTATTTTAAAATTTGGTTTCTTTGTCCTCCGGCTAGCTATTATTACTCAGTTAAGCAAGTATCTCTGAGCAGGGCGTGTAAACGGAAAGGAGTTGTTGCTAAAAGATAACACTGATAAAATAATTTGTTTTTACACTTTTATTGCCGTCATACTTAATTAATAATTCACATATTTAATCTTTATACACGCCTGAACTGAAACTGTTATATTTCCGAATGCAATTACTGTCGTATTAGTTGCCGCGTACTTCACATTTTGTAACTAACACTGCGACGAGAGATTCTTCCAAACTGTATGACGTGCACCTCACGAGAGATTCCTTAGAACTGCACGACACATGCTTATGGCTCGAGAATATATACTCCTTCACCTCGAAATGCCTAAACATTATAATAGAGCTGCTATTGGTTACCAAATCGCGCCAACATTAGCGTCTGTTTTGTCAGTCAATCACTACTACTAACATATATGCTCTAGGGAAGATATTCCCTCCATTTCTAAAGAAAGGCACGCTACCCTGGCGTCATTTGTTTTTCTCTTCTTAGTGATAAACAACTCACCCCCTCTGTTTATTGTTACCCACTTCTATTGTCACTCGGTTTATTGTTACCCACTTCTATTGTCAGTTTCAGTGAGGCCGTGTAAACTTATTTCCTAACAGCTAACAAACATCTAAAATCCTGTACATACAATAATATTAATTTACACTACAATCGCTCTGGCATTCACAGCATGTTATGTTATAAAATACTGCCTCACTTTTGTTCCTCATTAGTCCATGCAAAACAGACAATATCAAGGTCCACTTTCGACTTGCTTTTTGATATGACTAGAGCCCGGGCTCGTTCTTCTTTGTGCCTATGTACATATATACCATAACAACATATTAAAAGTGTTTCTAGTAAATATTGATATTTATTACTGGAGGTATATAGAAACAAATGTTATATGTCACATTCACATGACTTATTCTACCCAATATTGTTACAAAAATAGTTTCATTACACATTTCCACGTAGGTAGAGAAGGATGAACTGATACACAAACCGTTCAAACCGAGTCGTTATACACGGACTTTGAAACTCCATATTCTTTGCATTACACCATACCTTTCTATTGTACACCTCTTGTCACCATCCACTAGTTATAAACCGCGCTTTAACACGGCTTTAGATAGACTATTTGCCTTGATATTAAGTCATTTTATGACACTGGTGACCAGTTTTACGAAGCATTAAAACATTTAATTGAGAATTATAAACAATTGAGACAGTATAGGTAGTATAGGTATTTCAGTAATAAATTAATTAATTAATTAATCAATCAAATAAATATGTACGCAAATGTTTCTTAGAAATAATAATAATAATAATAATAACAATAATAATAATATAATGGTAACAACAGGAAAGGGAATGTTTAATATTAATAACGATACATGATATGATTGCAGCGATTTAAATATTGTTATAACATTTCTTTTTAAAACTTCGTGTAATACTTTGTGAAAGAATTGTAACTGTAAAACAGGGGAAGATTAACATTTTGGTAGAGGGGGAGTAATTAGTGGCTCAGGCTGGAGTCAGCTTTAGCAAAGTCCAAGGTAAAGGTTCTAAATTCCAGGTAGAGGCACATAGAATAGGATTCTAAGGATAACGTGTTAGTATGAAAACAAATTGTCCAAAACCGGGAGGCGCATGCTAACTGAAATAAAACAGTGTGTGTCGACGCGCCTCATGCATTAATTTAGCCTTGGTAGAAGAATCAGATTCAGCATTCAAGACTCAGGCCGCACCTCGCACTTACCCATTCAACGTAGGACTCGCTCATTCAGTTTGTTAGCGCCCAGTGTTCACATTCAGCGTTCAGATATTTCGGCGATGAAAATCGGAGTAAGTGTTCTTGGATCATATAGTATGCGATATTAATTGCTTGAAAGTAACGTCCGCAATAGGAAAATGTTCATTGGAGTAACACGATAATAGCTTGGTTTGACTAACATAATTTAATACTTTGTTTCACCGGAATCGGGAAACTAAATAAAAATTGCAGCGGTAAAAGACAATGAGTGTGCCATTATTTCAAAATCACTGTATTACCCACACTCACGAGGCAAATCACAAATGACACACAATGTTCAACAACGTCATACAAAATATTATTAGTCATGTACCTAAGAAATTCCATACGCTTTAACCGGAATGTGCTAAATAATAATACCAATAATGATAATAACAATAATAATAAATAATAATAATAATAATAATAATAATAAAGGCTACTTGAATTTTCAAATCACAATGAATATACTGCAATTAATTACCTTTGACAAATTACAAATCTTGGAAACCTTTGTACGAGGGGAGTCCAAAAAGTAAGTTTCCCTATTTTATAAAAAACATTACACACAATTGATCATGTTAAATTAATTTTATTTATATTGTACAATCCTTTTGTTACTTTTTTACACAGTCAACATGTCTATCCATGCATTTTTGGGGATGTGACACAAGTTTTTCCAAGTCAGTGCTGTATCCTGTGCTCGTAACCAGCTGTTCACTTCTGATTGATCTTCGTGACGGTGTTAAAGTGCTTACCTCCATGATGACCTTTGAGTCAGGGAACATGTGAAAATCACTTGGAAAAAGATGTGGTGAATATGGAGGATGCGAGAAATCTTCCCAGTTGAATCTTCTGAGCTCCGCCTGGGTCAAGATTCAACTTTGAAGTTTTCTCGTATCCTCCATATTCACCACATCTTTTTCCAAGTGATTTTCACATGTTCCCTGACTCAAAGGTCATCATGGAGGTAAGCACTTTAACACCGTCACGAAGATCAATCAGAAGTGAACAGCTGGTTACGAGCACAGGATACAACACTGGCTTGGAAAAACTTGTGTCACGTCCCCAAAATTGCTTGGAAAAACATGTTGACTATGTAGAAAAGTAACAAAAGGATTGTACAATATAAGTAAAATTAATTCAGTATGTTCAATTTTGTAATGTTTTTTTACAAAATAAGGAAACTTACTTATTGGACAACTCTCATATTATGCCAACAAACACAAATTCCATTGGACTCAAATTCCTAATGGACTTTCTTCAAACATTCATTCTGGAAACATCGACAACAGGCCGAAACTTCTGAATTCAAGAATTCGTGTAATTCCAATCAAACAGAATTTCACCCGGACAGAAGCCAGAACATCCGTGGTTCAAATCCCGGCTATGGCATTGAATTTTTCAGTCGTCTGATTCTACCTTTCCAACTTTGTCCAACACACGGCATGTGTGGAAGAACAATTAATTCCATTAATTACCTAATAGTGGTCGAAACTCTGAAGCCAGGAACTTAAAGTACTTACAGCAGCGTAAGTCGCCATTGGGGTAGGTAATCTTAATACAGTTGAGATCTCCTTGTGGTTTACCGGCAAAAATGAGAATCAGTTGGGGAATTTAATGTCATATCGGCCATGGTAGCTCAGTGGTTAGAGTAACCGGACGGAGTCCGGGAACATCCGTGGTTCAAATCCCGGCTATGGCATTGAATTTTTCAGTCGTCTGATTCTACTTTCCAGAACATTTATTGTTCCTGTGCCCAAACAGCATCAATCCATATTATGCAAGAAAAAGAAGCTACAAAAAAGACAAGGTCTAGTGTGTTGCATTAACTATCGTTTATTTTTAAACATATTCTACAAACCATTATTACAAAATCTTATATTTCTGTCTACTTCTGTTAATTTAGATAAACGTTAGCAGAAATTGTTTCATTACACGTTTCATTGTATACAGGAGGGTTACAGGAAGCTGAAGCAATTGTCAAATCTTACAAATGGAAAATTCAAACTAAAAGCAACGAATGTCTCAGAAATAGTTAATACTACAAACAATTTAATTAATGTCTTTTAACGAGATCGATATTTTTCGTGTAGTAAGCTTAGGTGTATTCTTATGATTTACCAGTTATACAAAACTATGCAAGATTAATTCAGAATGAGGATTTCACAGGCTATTCACAGAAAATTCAAGATATACACTTTATTAATCTTTCAAGCTCTTAAACATATGACAGTTTAACCAAATTGATAGTCATTTTGAGTAAAAGCTAAAGGTACGGACGAAAACAGAGCACCGCAAGTAGGCTGCAATGGCTCTTTTTGCTTCTACCGTGACCCTGTAAGGAAGAGATGAGGGGAAAAATCTGAAGGGTGACCAGATCTGGATGACGACGGGGGCAAGCATGGAGGGGTCCCTAATGTTTCCAGATCGAATGCATCCGCCGCCCGGGAAAACCCATGAGCCACCTAACCCCCGGTGGCCACCTCCGGGGCAGGACCCACTTGGAGGCGGGACCTAACCGAGCAGTCCTGCAACGGCGCCAGGGAAGAAACCTCTACAGAGCGCACCGTCCAGCCGCAGCCCGCCGAACACCGTCATCTGGCCCTACAACCCTGAAAATGATGACAAGAAAAATAATGAGTACAGGAAATGAGGAGCAGGAGAGTCGTAGTAAAGATGAACCACCCCAACATTCGCCTGCCGACTCGGGGAAACCACTAAAAACCCATAGGTCAGAGTGGGCAGTCGCCGAAGATCGAACCCGGGACCTCCCGAATGCTAGTCGCACACGTTACCGCGGCACCACGTTTTTAAGTAAACAGAAAACAACTAAATTTTTCCCATGTAAGCGGAAGTTTGGAACCGGGAAATGTTCTTGAAACTGTGTGTCACATCTTGGAAATGCTGAATTTAGCATTAAGTGTGATATTTATCTCACAGAGAGAGTGAAGGGGGAGAGATGGACTTTTTTCTAAAAATGCTTTTTTGGGGGGTCAGTGGACCTAAGTGGAATTGTTGGGTGGAATAGAATACGCCTAACTACAATAGGTATATGGTAGAGAAAGTAAAATGCGATGGACTGGCATGGATTTGATAACAGGAGAATGCAAAAAGAGTTGGTTTTAATGATATCGAGAGAATTTGTGCTCTGAAACTTCTGTAGCTCAACGATTAAACCTCCTTCCGTTAAAAACCTTTGATTTTATTTGTTTGCTTTTAGTTCATCATGTGAGTCAAAAATGCTAACCCAAATACTAATTATAATTACATAATTTTAACGTAGTCCAATGTATCAGATTATTTGGGATAATTTGTATTAATTTCATGTTAATTCTTCCTCAATTGCATCTAAGAGAGCACCACAGTTTTAATTCCTTTTGACAAATTTAGGTAAGCTTATTTGTAACTTTTATGTCGAAGTATCTAATCCTAAGATCAAATTAGTAAAGAAAGGGGAGAAATGAACTATTCGTGAAATTCGAACAAGCATTCCACTTCTTAACACTAAATTAATGGTTATAATACCACTCAGTTATTCAGTACTTTGTATCTCACAGTCTCTTAAATAAGTCTAAATTAGGTTTATAATGGGCGAACTCCTGTTGCGATTTCCAGACGTTTAATTTTATCAATCAAACGGTACAGCCAAATATAGAGTGACCCAAACGCAGATATGTACGTAATTACATTTACTTCATTTACTTTTCTTGTACAATGATATATATATATATATATATATATATATATATTGACAGTGATATTCAATATTTTAATCGAACCTGCGCAGAACACTCCGACACACAGCAGATAATATGTAAATTACGGTCAGCTTCTTCAATATCATGAAATGCGTGTGTAATGAACCCCTTTAATTCACCTATTGTGTAAGGTCTGTTCTCAAATACCTTATTCTTCAATACACCCCAAAAGAAAGCCCATAGGTGTCAGATCAGGTGAACGTAATGACCAGTCAATGCTATCACTCCTCCCAACCAATGCTGTGGGAACGTAATTCCTTACTAATGCAGCAAAATGACAAAGTGCCTCAAATTGTTGGAAGTACAGTTGGGGAAGTCAACTCCTTTCATGAGTTGTGGCAACAGTACGTTTTGCAACATATTCAGATAGTTACCATCCAGTTATATCGAAGAAAATCGGTCCTATATAACACCTTTGTTGGATATTGCACCCCACACACTGAACAGTGATCCCTGGCTGGTTCAGTTGAGATGTAATAGCCACCTGAGGATTTGTATCTGCCCATTGTAAACAATTATCTGTTCACAAGGCCAGAAAACTTGAAGCAGGCTTCATCAGATAAGAGTTTCATTAAGAAAGTCTGGCTGGCAATCAACTTGATTACGCATAATTTCACAAATTGCAGCCGACGGTCTGTGTCGTCCTCCAGAAGACTAGTAGAATTCTAGGATGGTAAGGCTTCAATTTCATAACAGGTTCTGCCATGTTTGTGCAAAAGCTTTAAAGGTTAAAAACGAAAACCTGATGAGTCTCTCTCTCTCTATCTCTCACTCCTACACACTCACACACACACACACACACACACACACACACACACACACACACACACACACAGAGCACACACCCATGCACAAACAATTTTTAAAATGCTATTTTTCGTTTCAGTCAGTGTAGACCAGTACACCAAATTACCAAAAAAATTTCAGTTACAGTTTTGTAGTAGCAATAATAATAATAATAATAATAATAATAATAATAATAATAATAATAATAATAATAGAATAACAACAACTGAACTTGTAAGAACCATAGTACATCCCTTGCCTAATATGAAGATAAATAAATACAGATAAAAATGTTAATAATAATAATAATAATAATAATAATAATAACAATAATAAAGACATGCTAAGATAAATTTAATTCTTAGTTTGATAAGGTTTGTAATCTACATATTATTATTATTATTATTATTATTATTATTATTATTATTGATTGTTGTTATTGTTTTGATTGCTGTGGTGGTGGTGGTGGTGGTGGGGCGGCGGCGGCGGCGGTGGTGGTGGTGGTGGTATAAGCATCATGTCCAGCCAGGAAACACCACCTAAAAGCCACAGGAGGAAGTGTGGCACTGAGTCTAGATTGGTGATCGAGACAACAGTCTCTGAAACATGTACCAGTAAGTTTTGGTGTAGAAAGTGAAGATAAAGTAATTAAAATTTTAATTTGTGCATGTGAATAGAAAGAATGGTTGTGATTTTCTAATTTTTAAGTTTTTGGAATATCTACATTGAAGAAAAAAATTAAATTCTTGATGAGACGCTCTATTACTCCTTCACTTTTTTTTTTACCTATTTAGGACGTGTTTTACAAACTGTTGCTTGCATATTCACTAACTGCCACCACTACAACTAACATCATATAAAGACTACCACCATGTTTGATGGTTGGACATCCTACTCACATCAGCTAGACTTGTGATGAACTTGATGGTCGCATACTCTTCTAATGGGATATCAAAATTCATTAACTCCATTTGTTTTACAGTGTAGGCTATTTCCAGCATCCAGTTCTCTAGACCTTTATGCTAATTTTATAATAGAAGGAAAAGCATAAAACGAATATCTTGAATTTTTTGTAAATAGCCTGAGATCTATTCATTCTGAATTAATTTGTATTTGTGATATTGTTTGCTGTGTTATGAACATTCTGAATGAATGTTATATGACTGGTAAATCCAATAGACAAAAATTCAAATCTCGTTAAAGCACACAATTTGCGTCAAATACATTTTCTCTGGCACTGGCCATTTCCAAGATATTCTTTGTTATTGGTTTCAATTTTCAAATGCTTATACTTTTTTCAAATGGTAAGTCTCTATTACATTTTTCTTCTGCAGTCATACAAAGAGTGCAGTCTTACAAGCCATCACATAGTGATATGCTTTTAAAGAATGTACTATCACCTCAATATCCTGTATCTCTTTGTACCAAGAACAAAATGTGCAATGAAGCTTTATTAAGATTAAGCAAATAGAGAAAAAGCAAGTTTTGTGAGAGTAGTTTGTTGAAAACATAGTAGGTGAATGTAACATCATTTTTTAATTCGCTAAGTCAGGAGTGTTATACTACTTAGCAACAGCAAGCATTGTGAGTTCAGCAGCATCTTCAATACTGTGTCCTGAAGGTTGTGACTGTACAAGGATAAAGACATTAGGTGAAAGGAAGGCTCTCTGGTTCACCTAATTCCTTCAATGTTTGAGCTACCTATCTCATGCTACTTTGGTAGAGGAACTTTATTTATTGACAATAACATATCTCTAATAGATCCAAACATCATCTCAGATTTAAGTGCCTTGTTAAAATTAGGGTTATTCAAGGTGAAATAGAACTTCCAGAAGGATTGTTTCAACCTCTTGAGAACCTGTCGTATCTCTTTCTCAGTTTAAATAAACTTTTAACCTTACCTAGTGGTCTGTTTAAGAACATAAGCAGTCTTTGGTTTCTTGACATATGCTACAATAATGTGACACAAATTCCACCAAATACATTTGTCTCACTATATAAACTAAATAGCAAACATAACAAATGACAGTTTCAATGACCTACATAAACTCATGGTCCTTTCCTTGAATGACAACCAGCTTGAGAAGCTGGAAGAAAAGGTCTTTGACCACTACAAAAGCTAAGTTTTAAGTTTTAGTCGCATTTCTTACCTTCTTGACTGCTCAACTCCAATTGCTCTGGAGATCTAATAGACTTACTATGATTACAGACACTCCTTTTACTGGTTCCCAAATGCTTAAGGAGTTATTCTTCTACAATAATTCTATTGTTGAGATATCTAAGAATGCATTCCTTGGGTTGTACAACCTTGAATATCTTTTTCTACACAACATTCTTTGCAATCTTGAAGCAGATGTCTTTTTGGGACTGACAAAATTTGGTGTACTGTCACTTGATGACAACCATTGAAAGACACACATTTGCACCCTTGATAAATATTTGTATATAAACAATTGTTACAATTCTTCAACCTCTAAGATAGTGTCAAGGTATTGTCACTTGTGTAACAGTAGGTGAAACCACACCTTCAGTTCTCTGATGTTCTGAAATGATACTTCAAACAAAAGACACAGAATTTATAACTATACATCCAAAATACAAAATGAAACAATCAACCACCACTTTGGTGTGACTGTCACAATTACTGAGGGTGGCTGTCATTTAGCAAGTAAAAGCTGTTAACTGAACCATTCATTCTGAACCATTTGTAAAGAATGTAGTATAGTTTACACAAGCAGGACTCAATGAAGGAACTTAGTTTAAAATCATTCCCAGTAATTAGTAACTTAAGACAAATTTTAATGGACAAATTTTCAAATTAGTAGAAATTTCATATACTTGTACTGATATGTTTAATAAATAATTTATTTTTGTATATTTATTAATAGATAACATATATATATTTATTAATGGATTTATAAAGTTACAAAATTATACATAATCCACGTCAAATTCAAAATAAAATAATATTTACTCAGAAATAGAAACCATTGTGTAACACATAAGATATTGCCTTGACTTGGCCATATCATGTTGTCAGGTGATTAGTATTTGATTTAACGTGCTTATTATTCTTAATGTGCATATTAAAAAATAAGGTTTTTAACATACAATAATTCAACAAACTCTAAACAGATAAAAAATGTAACTGTAATATTGCTAATACTTTTCTTTTTGGATGAATATACTAATGTTTGTGATGACATTGAATTCAAAAGTGGTATTTTTTATTTTTTTTGTGTGTGTGCGCGCGCAACTAAGAATGAGCAAGCCAATTGTTATGAAAGTTATTATATAACATATCTTTGGTTTCACGTACCTAGAAAACAGGTTATAATACATTATCTTAATTATTTAGCACAAATTGGATGAATGTTAAAACTGTGGGAATTAAAGATATTCTCTCTTGAGTTCCTTCTTACACCAGAAAAGCAGATAATGAATTAGCTGACACAGGCACTAAATGAGCCACAAGACAATCTATTAATTCACAGAATCTTCCACGTCACAACTTTCTGAACCGCATCAAACAAACCAATGCACAGAACACTGGAGTGATACATCAACCAGCAAGCTATATGATATTTCCTCTGCTCCACACATCAGTCACCCAATAAAGCATCTTTCTAGAAGGGACCAATTAGTCTTTAGATATCTAAGATTTGGACAAAGTAGTTAGATTGCAAGTCACCATTGGGGTATGTTATTTTAAAATTAATTTGAGAATGCCTTGTGGGAAAAATGTGAGTCATTTGGGGAATTTATGTTGAGCCAGCACATTTCCATAGTAGCCCAAATATTTAAAGCTGGTATGGTAAGCCAAAGATCCGTGATTCAAACCTGGCTATGGCATTGGATTTTTCAGTCTGATTTTATATTTCCAACTTCAACGTACACGGAACATGTGTGGAAGAACAATTAATTAACAGTGTTAAAATAGGTTAAAAACTCTTAGTGATGTTAGCATTATAAATGACAACTCAGCGTTACTTTATGCTAAACACATCACTGCTTCTAGTCTTCTAGCATATATGTAATATAATTGTAAAGATTTATATGTTATGGTTGTAGACTGTGTGCCATTTATAAAGGTTTTGTGCCTGGTGGTGGTTAATTTTCATATTCACCATTTTTGTCCCATTTTGTTGAATATTGATATCAGGGGTTTCTGTATTATGATCAAACAGAAGGTTCAAAAGCTTAAAACTTCAATTTTTGTAATATTCTAAAAATTACTGGCCCATTCTGATAATTCTTGCACCACTAAAGGATATTTGCAGCCTATACATTATTTTCAGGATTTGGAAGACTGTTAGGGGGAGGTCAAGGAAATTATATAAACATAACAACCACCAATATTTCATACCAATTATCTTTTGTTTGTTTTTGCTGTTAGGTATTAGCTTACCACGGGATCTGTTTGAAATTACAATTTTGAAAGGCTCCAAAAAGAGGTTGTCCAATTATTTCATTATGATAATTGTGCTCCTTAATGATTTTGATTCATTTGCTAAAAATCTGAAAATCTATGTATGAAAGAGACAGAGCAAACACAAATTTGTTTTTGCAATGAGTTAAACATTCAGAGCTAAATGTTATCTAAACATTGTCTTTTGCAAGTGGCCCTAAATTAAGATATACACCTCACTTGTACTTAAATTGTACATTTTTATAGGAAGCAAGTAACCATTTATATGACACAACATTTTTGTGTTTTGTTTTATCAAAAAATGCCTCATATAATGTTGATTAAAATATCTAATATTTGAAATATGGGTACCTATGACCATAAATCTTGAATTTTCTGTAAACAACATTCTTCTTCTTGGATGCCAGGGTAGCACAGTGGTTTCATTTCTGGCTCTCATTTTAAGGTTCCAGGGCTCGATTCCTGGCAATTTTAAATTGGCCCTATTCATGCCTTCACCTCTGACTTGCTCATATGAAGCATTCCCAAGGCCCAATGCCATTCAGACTCCACGGTAAAAGCTGTAAATCCTCTCATTCCACTGCCATCCTCCTCATCATTCTATTATCGGAGGCAACAGATTCTGCCCATTGGGTGCCTCCACCTTAGAAATGGGTCCATTTACCACTTGGAAGAATGAGGTTTCCCCTAAATTAAATTAAATTAAATTGAGTTTTATTTATGGACGTTCTTTAACTACTATGGTCCTTAGCATCCCATTCTATATTGGGCGTGAAAGATCGGTAATTTGGCTCAGAGGCCTCTTTATCAGGCTTGAGGTTCTTTTACGTGCCGTAAATCTACGATGCCGGACCACCGGCTTTACTTCCCTTCCAAAGGAAGCCATGCTAAGGATTTTTATGCCTGAAAAAAAACCATCACCCTCCGCCGGGTTTGAATCTGCGACCTTGGGAGCTAGAGGTTAGCACGGTACCACTAGTCCACAGATGACGACAGGTTTCCCCTGAAGGTCATAGGCTATATAAGGAGCATTACAAATGATGACATTCTTCATCCTTTTTAATACAACTATAAAACTATGGTATTGTAGGAAAATTGTACAGGTAATTTAAAAAAAGGCTTCTTTTATATGATTTGCCATTTCTCAAATATTTGCTGTTAGTCATTTTAACTTTTCAAGGACAAAGTTACTATTAAAACTGTCATTTCTCTGGTAATTGCACATAAACGTTATTATTTCTATTTTATTGCTGCTGTCGTTGAAACACAAAATAATTCTATTACACACATACCTATATTATTTTATACAGATGGTAAATTTATTTAAAGCTCTATACAAGGACAACACATTCTGTGTGAAAGTAGGAGTAGGATTGGTGACAAAAGAAGTAAATCAAAGGAAGGGGCTACGACAAGGATGTAAATTAAGTCCAGTGTTATTTAATCTGTACATTGATGATATCCTCACTGAGATAGGAAGGAATAATAGTTGGTTGCCTACGATAAATAAGGTATCAATCCCTGGGTTATTATTCGCTGATGATTTAGTGATAGGATCAGTTTCAACGATTGGTCTGAAGCAGTCCCTACAGCAAATGAATAAATACTGCGAAGAGTGGAATTTGAAAGTAAATCAAGAGAAGACTCAAATTATAGTGTTTAAGAAAGGTGCCAAACTGAGCAAGTATGAAAAGTGGAAGAATGGAGAGAAGGAATATAAAGTGGTCAGAGACTGTATATATTTAGGGGTTAAAATGGATGGGGGTGGAAAATGGGAGAAACAGAAGAAACTGGTATTGACAAAGGGGAAAGGGGCAATGGCAGCGATTAGAGGGTGCAAATATAGAATACCAGATATAAATGTTAAAATGGCTAGAGAAAATATATAACACAGTAGTTGAAGCAAAAATGTTATATGGTAGTGAAATATGGGGAGTAGAACGAGGCTGGGAAGAGATAGATATGGTACATAGGAGTTTCTGCAGAGAAGTTTTAGGCCTGCCAAATGCTACAGTTAAGGAATTTGCTCTAATTGAAATGCAGAGAGTGGGGGCGAAAGGGGTAATAATGGAGAGAGCTCTTAAATATTGGTACAGATTATTAAATTTAGAAGAGAAGAACTTGTTGAGACAGTGTTTGGAATTCCAAGAAAGGAGCTTAAAGAAGAATGGGTGGAGTTATAGTATACAAACTAATTTGGAAAATAGTGGTCATGGGGAAATCTGGAGAAGGAGGGAAAATAATGTTAAGGGTTTTTGGAAAGAAGCTAGGCAGAGGTTTGAAGATTATAGAGATACAAAATTTATTTAGCAACATTGGGAACAAAAGTTCCTTGGAATCATATATATTAATAAAAAATATATGGGCTAGAGAACAGTATGTGGATAACTCAAATAAGGAACAAAGAGAAAGTATTGCCTGGGCACGAGCAGGTGTATGGAGATTAATAGGAATGAGAAATGGGTTCCCACAGAATCAGTGCCCAATATGTGGGGAAAGAGAAGATTTAGAACATATCGTTTTTGACTGTAAAGGTACACAGCATTGGAGAAAGGCAGCTATAAATGGGAAATGGTTAAAACGGGACAGGAAAGTAGCTTTAAGCAAGATGTTTAACAAGGATAGGAAAAAGGTAGGAGAATACTTGTCCAAAGTTAAAAAGAAATGGTTATGGACAATAAAAAGAGATGTAAATTAATTCCATCAAGTGATGTTAAGTTATGTAATTATATTATTATTATTATTATTATTATTATATATTATAACTATAAGATTATTATTTTGGTACCATTACTATTATTTTTATTTTTATTATTATTATCATCATTTTTTATGTTATAATAAGAGTGTAATATGGGTAGAATATGGCAAGATAACAGCTTGGGCTGATGTATAGCCATATTCTAAGGAAGATTGCTAGCACAAATAAATAAATAAAAAAAAATAAATATTATTTTATTACTATTATTTTACAGAACTGAACATTATTTTTTGCCTCATTTATTATGACATTTAGATTTGTAGAGATTTCTCTTTTTCACACAAGCATCACTTTGAAGTTTTCTTTTATTTTTTCTTCTTTCTTTGCAAGGACAATGAATGATCCCTTGTAGCTGTTATTGAAACACAAAATAGTTTTATTACACACAGCTGTATTATGGGATCCTCAAACATTATTATTTTACAGAACTCAACATTATTATTTTTTTGGCCTTACAAGTCACTTGTTGCAACAAGGTATTCTATTGTGACACTTAAATTTTTAGAGAATTCTCTTTCTCACACAAAAACACAACTTCAAAACATTTCCTATTGCTTTTTTCTTTGCTGCAGACCTAGTCAGGTCAAGAAAATTTGAGTACATAGATCAAATTTGGATCTAAAGAAATAATAATAATAATAATAATAATAATAATAATAATAATAATAATAATAATAATGTGTGATACACTTAGTACTTGGCACCCTGTGGGCACTATATAGGAAAATAAGCATAATTAAGTTACACTTTGATAAAAGAAAGACTAGGTGATTATACTAGGTGGGTAATAGAGGCATGACTAGGTAACTATGCATGGATTTGATGAAATGAACTACAGTATCAGTTTTTAAAGTTCAGTGAACATAGTTTATTAAAAAATTTCAACCTTTGTTCCAATTCTGCACAAGTTATTGTCATTTCTCTCCAGCACGACTGCTATGAGGTTTTGCAAGTTGACATTTCTGTGTCAACATCTGGAATATGTATGCATATTATGTTACCTCCTATACTAACTCGTGGACTAGTGGTACTGTGTTAGCCTCTAGTTCCCAAGGTCGCGGTTCAAACCCGGCGGAGGGCAATGGATTTTTTTGGGGGCGTAAAAATCCTTGGCATGGCTTCCTTCAGAAGGGAAGTAATGCTGGTGGTCCCGTGTGTAGATTTACGACATGTAAAAGAACCTCACGCCTGATAAAGAGACCTCTGAGCAAAATTACCGGTCTTTCACGCCCAATATAGAATGGGATAATAATAATAATAATAATAATAATAATAATAATAATAATAATAATAATAATAATAATAATAATAATAATAATAATAATACATTTATTGTCAATAGACTGAAATACAGTTTCTGACATTGTCAAATGGTTACTTATTATGTAATTACAGGTTTATAATACAATTTATTCAAACTTACATACTACAATTCGTCCATGGTATAGACAGCCTTATTTATTAGGTAACTCTTAAGCCTAGTCTTAAAACTATGTGCTGTATTAGGTTGCTTTACAAAATCTGGCAGCTTATTATATAGGAATTGTCCCATTACTTTAGGATCCTTGTAACTAACTGCAATTCTAAAACCCTGTCTGAATAAATCACTGTTATGTCATGTATTGTAGTGATGAATATCATTGTTTCTCAAATTATCTTTTTGTAATGCATATATTATTACTTTATAAACATATAATGAAATTACTGTAAGAATTTGTTTATCTTTAAAAAATTTTCTGCACGAATCCCTATGATTTAAGTGATATATTATTCTGATTGCCTTCTTCTGTAATTTCAGTAGTCTTTCAATGTTTGCTTTTGTACAACACCCCCAGATTTCTATCCCATACATTAAATGAGGAAAGATGACCCCATAGTATATCATTTTAAATTCTCTTTCTTCAAGAATATTTGAGAAATACCTAAGTAAATACAATGACTTGCTAATTTTACCACAAATATGCTGAATGTGTTCTGACCATGTTAATTTTTGGTCAATTATGATTCCCAGAAATTTATGTACATTTGTGCTAACTATATTATAATTTGGTAGTTGAAGAGTATTATGCGTATTGTTAGAATTCCTTAGATTAAATTGGATTAGTTTGGTCTTTGACATATTACATTTTAAATTGTTTTTCCTAAAAAATTTAAAAAGCGAGTTGATGTTTCTTGTCATTGTGTTAAGTAGTTCCTCAGTTGAAATATCCCAACATACAGTAGTTGTGTCATCGGCATATGAAATAACTTTACTATTGTCTGTGGTAGGAATGTCATTCACATAGAGAATAAATAAAAGGGGACCTAATACTGAGCCTTGAGGTACTCCATATTTTACAGTTTTAAATTTGGAAGTAGTTTTGGTTGTTAAGTTTCCTTGTTTATGATATATTTGAGTAGCCTGCTTTCTGCCAATAAGATACGAGCAAATTAGATCTCTAGTTAGACCCCTAATCCCAAATGCTTCCAGCTTGGTCAATAAAATATTATGATCTACACAATCAAATGCTTTGGTAAGGTCAAAAAATAGTGTTGCAGTTTTTTCTTTATTTTCTAGGTGTTTGACTATATTACTCGTGCACTCCATTATTGCTGAAATAGTAGAATAATGTTTCCTGAAACCATGTTGTGAATTAGTAATGACATGTTTTTCTAAGAAATGAATCAGACGTTGTAATATAACCCTTTCAAAAATTTTGGCTAATTCAGATGTTAATGTAATTGGCCTGAAGTTATTGATGTCCTTAGTATCACCTTTTTTATGCATGGGACTGACTATTGATATTTTAAGGCATTCCGGAAACTCTCCTCTCGAAATAGAGTAATTAATAAGATACTCAAGAGGGCTTGCAAGAACATGTTTACACTGTTTTAGAGTTAGGGAATTAATTTCATCCCAACCACTAGTGGTTTTGTTTGGTAACTTATTTATGATATTAATAATTTCAGTTGTAGTCACAGGATTAATAAAAACAGATGGATATATTGTTTTACAGTTAAAATTGGTTACAGGAATTTGGTAACTTGATTGTACCACAACATTCAGAAAAAAATCATTTATATATTCACATAATTGAATAGGGTCTTTTTGTACTGAGCCATTTATGTTAAATTCCAGATGCTAAGGACCATAGTAGTTAACGAGCATCCATAAATAAAATAAATAAATAAATAATAATAATAATAATAATAATAATAATAATAATAATAATAATAATAATAATAATAATAATAATAATAATAATAATAAACTCCTATACTAACTGGAGGATATATTGCATCAGAAACCAGTTTCCTTCTTTTTGCCTGTTTCTTTAAATTTTCTTGAGCTTCCTTTCTGGCTACAGAGATGTTTGACAGTGTACTAAGCTAGCATCACATCCTCTTCATCTTCTTCTCTTTCTACATGCTCTGCATTCATCTGTCCAATTATTTCAAGTTTATCCTCTTCATACATATTTTTAATAACATCAGGTGGCAAAGATGATGTCAGTCCAGTTCATGGTTCAATTCTGAACATGCTTTGTATGGTGACTGATTCCTGAATGAAGGGCTCTATTTTTCATAAATTGCACAAAGCAAAGACCATTTGACCAATTGGTGGTATGATTCTTTCATCCATAAAGCAAACATATTTTCTACAGCCTGGTTGGCTCTTTCAACTGGACTCTTTGACTATGACGTGGTTAAACAATTTTTAACTCTGGTCAGTGCACAATTAACTCATCTAAACCAGAATTTACAAACTCTCTTCCATTACCGGAGTGTAATATGTATACAGAGTACTCCAAATGCCAAGAAAATATCAGTTAGTTGAAAGACAACCTCTTCAACTCTCTTGGTACGAAGCATCACAGTAATACAAATTTGGTAAGATAAACCATATATGATAAAGGATAATGAGCTTAAACTCTTTGTCATCTTGAGACTTCATGTAAATAACGTCTAACTGCCAGAGTGCAGAATGGGCTTAGAAACATCCTTCTCCTTCTTCTTTTTTTTTTTGGGCACATTTTGCAATAAGGTTTATCATTTCAACGGTTATATTGGCATATTTCCTTGATGTTTCCATTTTCAGCCTGGCTCTACCTTCATCTCCTGTAGCTGCTTGTGCACTTTCAATAACACTGAATATTTATTTCCTCAGTAGGTAAATAATATTTCACAGATCCACCTGTTAAAATCAAGTTCTTCACTTTCCATTTCCTAATACATCAAATCTTTTCATTATTTGGTGTTGCAAATGTGTCTTCTTTACAGCAACTTTAACTTCTTCAACTTTGGTTGAAACTTTATCATAGACATTTCTTTTCATTACTTAATAATGGTTTTAATTGTTCTTCCACACAAGCTATGTGTAGGATAAGGTTGGAAAGGTAGAATCAAATGACTGAAAAATTCAATGCCATAGCCAGAATTTGAACCATGGATCTTCTGGTTTCTATCCAGTTGCCATTTGGTTAGAGCAACTGGACAGAAACCACAAATCCCGGCTATGGCATTGAATGTTTCAGTCATTGATTCTACTTTTCTAATAATGGTTTTCTTTGCTTTCTGAACTTAGTAACTTCTCACGGAAATTCTTTCCGTCTCATCAAAACTAACAATGCCTACATTCATTGTGAATGAAATTCACTAATCAGTACTTTTAATGCTGAAGTGAGCTCATTACTCACAAGCATATGCTACTAAATAACCAATAATGACTTTTAGTGGCTATGCATCTGGATTTTAAACACAAAATCGTTACAATGGTATTTTACTAACAATCAGTTAACTCTAAATTTGACATCATTATACCACTGAAAACTAAAATTTCCTAAAGAGCCCTAATTATTTATAGATCTAACTTAATTATATAAGTGAAAACTATAAAGAACCTTAGTTATTTCCAGCTGTAACTTAATTACATTGACGGAAACTGAAGTCCCTAAACTGCTTTGTCAGAACTATAATTTCCTCATAACTTCAGGTTTTAATGGATTTCACCTTCAAACTGTAACATATATAACAAAAACAAAATTTCTCATTTGAAATATTTACTAAGAAAATATTTTATTTTTTAATTCTTTTGAACTTAAATGAAATCCTTTCTTAGCGGAACCCTTCACAATGGAGACATGCAGCAGTTCAGAGCTTCTGTTCATGTTAGGAATATACAAGTTTGTTGATCAGTCAGGTGTTTATCAAACCTCAATTTTATTAGATGCAAAGTATATAAGAACAATTTATATTGATTCAGTAATTGTTCAATGAATATGCTAGCACTAGTGACATGAAAAATATATATATATTTATATTGTACAGTAATAGATACCTTAATAAAATATTAAGTTCATGAATGACATTTGTTTGGCAAATTCTTTCACCAGGCTTCCAATAGTTTTGAAAATTGTTATTGAAGTCAAATATTTGTTTATAGTTGTTGGAAGATGCTTCATGTTTATCTGCACCATGTATGGGAGCCAATTTGTCGCAGTCACTTCGTGTTATCTTATTGCTGGGCGCCTGTTATTGTATTACTACTTTGAATGTTGGGTTCATTGTCCTCCGGCTAGCTATTGTTTCTCAGTCGAGCACATCTCTTGAACAGGGTGTGTAAACGGAAAGGATTTGTTACTGAAAGATAACACTGATAAAAGAATTTGTTTTTACACTTTTATTGTCGTCACACATTATTCAATTTCACATATTGACTTTTGATATACGCTAGACTGAAACTGTTATATTTTCTAATATCACTATAATCACTTATTTACTGCAAATTATTAATTCGCGTGTTTCACATTTATAATAAACTTTACGACGCGAGAGATTCTGTAGAATTGCGACGTGTAACTCGCGAACGATTCTGATGAACTAAGCGACATTTAACTTCTGAATGATTCTGTTGGACTCAGCGACGTGTAACGCGTGGATGATTTTGTTGAACTGAGCAATACTTGCCTCTGGCTTTAGCTTTTTATGCTCCCACACCCTAATATGCCTAAAGATTATAACCGAGCTGCTATTGATTAATAAACTGCACCAACATTAGCGTCTATTTTTATATACAATCAAAAATTACGAAAACATATGCTCTAGGGAAGAAATTCCCTCCATTTCTAAGAAAAGCGCACCAATCTGAGGTCATTTGCTTGTCTCTAATAATTGATAAACAACTCACCCCCTCGCTCACTGTTACCCGCTCTTATTGTCAGTTTCAGTGAGGCCCTGTAAACTTATTTCCTAACAATGCTTATAATTAACAAACATCTCAAATCAATGTCATACAATAATGCTTATTTACACTACAATCACTCTGGCATTTACATTGTTGTGATACAAATTACTGCCACATTATTAAGTATCAGTAAGCATTTAAATTCAGGTTCACATAGACAATGTTTTGGCCCTGGCTATTAACAGTAGTCTCCCTTCTTTTGTTTATTATTTCAGCAAATATTTGCAGCTAAAATAATGTTTGGTGGTATGTTGATGAGCAATAATTGCTACAGTTATTGTGTGAGTACTCATTATAACTCAGGGCATTGATGCCCAGATAGGAAAATCAAATTGAATGAATCCTAGTTATTATTTCATCAATTACCGTTGCTTGATCTTAAGTCTCTGACTTTATTGTTATAGAAATACTTTCTTTGGTGAGGAAATTACAATTTTTCTCATTACAACTACCTTCACATAAGTAGCAGCTTTTGCGGTGAAGAGAGGCCCTTCAGTTTCTTTGTGCTTAAAAATTAAAGAATCATGTAATCAATATTTATTTGAAAATTCTGTTTCCACAGACTGCAATGTTTTTTTTTCTCTGCACTCCCCACTGCTTCACAAGATTGTGCATTTTGAAGCAACAGGCTGGCAAATGACACTCAACAGAGAGGGAGCGTATGCTCTATCTCTCTCTAACCACCTGCTTGCGGATGTGAAGAGAGACTGCCTGTCAGACCCTGTCTCCCCCTCTAGTTTACATGCTTGCTATGACATGATGTCAAACATTTTTCTGCTTCCAATTTTAAACCTGTGAGTGCTATGATGGTCTCAACAAATAAGAGTCCTTTCACATCCTTCCCAACTAACTGTGAATCATGCTTGCTTTAGGGCCTAAGGGCCAGGGGGAGGGTATACCAAGATCACACTCAAGAGTCAGGCTTTATTTATTGTTACAATGGCTTGTGGATGTTATCGTTTGTGTTTGCGAAATGAATCCGATTAATGACATAGTTTGTAGTACACTTGAGACACCATTCTCCATGTGGAAAGATGAGGATAAGAAAGACATGTTAACAGTGGAAGACCTACCATGCCATTAAATCTTTGTATAAAAAAGGAAAAGAATGGTAAATGCTATAATGTTAATTTTAAAACATTTTGGTTTTCCGAATTTCCGTGGATTTACAATAGCTCCAATTTAGAAAAACTATTTTGTTGGCCTGTTTACTTTTTAATAATAATCATAACATCTGGAATAAGCAAGGATTTTTGGATTTTAAGAACACTAAGAATAAAGATTCCGTTCATACCTGAAATGCAAACTGCAATTGAACACCTGTTTACAGAATAGAAATATAACTTCTGATGCCCTAAAGGAAAATGTACGGCTATTTATTCAATGATAATTCAATGAAAGTGTTCATAGGAATAGACTATTTCTCCAACTCGTTGTAGATGCTGTGCTATATTTAGATTAGCAAGAACTTGGATTTAGGGGGCATGATGAATGTGTAAGTTCAATAAATCATGGAAATTTCAAGGAACCGCTTGCTTTATTAATACTGAGGAGCTCATTGGAAATTCAAAATCACTATTTGAAAATTAATAGTGTATTCAATGGGAACTCCAAGACAATTCTTCAAAATGAAGTCATAAACTGCATATCTGAATAGGTACACACACAAGATCATGTAAAAAATGAAATTCATAACAGTAACATTCTTGCTATTAAAGATGATGATAGCACAGACATAACTCAAACATTACAGTGTTCTATCATAATAAGATGTGTGAATTTCGAAGGAAATATCTTTGAGCACTTTCTACGCTTCTATGATGTTAGTGCTGATAGAACATCTGAGGCTTAGTTTAATATTCTGGATGAGATTTTGTCTCAGTTTCCATACGTAAACAAATTAATGGCTCAATGTTATTAAGAGGCAAGTGTAATGGCAGGTCAGTTAAATGGTCTTCACAAGAAAATTAATGACAAAGCACCTCAATTTGTTTTTGTGCATAGCTTAGCTCATCGACTAAACTTGGTGCTTTAACAAAGTTTAGATTACATTTCTAAGTGTTGCACATATTTTTGCAAGTATCAATAAGATTTCTTTATTTTTCCGCCATTTATCAAAAATAATACAGTACTAGATTCATTTTCAGCTAGACATATTCCAACCTTAGCAGAAACTCAGTGGTGTTCTAACTCAAAACTACTCACTGTAATTGTAGAAGATTGGAAAGAATTGAAACAAATTTTTGAGAATATTATGAATAACAAGCAATCTGATAAAAGAGCAATTCAGCTCAGTAAGGGATTTTTGAATGAAATGAATTCATAGTTTCAAATTTACTCTTCTGGCTGTAGTGTTCAATATTTTTTTCTTTGACATTCTTTTTTAAAGTTTTTTAAAAGAGGTCAATGGACATTGCTTATTACATTTCAAATGAATATTTACGCTAAAGATTTTCCTTCTTCAGTACTTGAAAATTTACAACAATATTACTCAAAGATATTTCAAATAATTGAGCATTTAAAGAATGAACTGCATTTTGTGTGTGCTGATGAAGTGTATGGTCTGTACTACAGTGGTGTATTTTAAATTGTTCCAAAAAAATAAGGATGTATTTGAGGAATCATGCAAGTTATTTGCTTTAGTTTTAACAATTCCATCCCTTAGTGCATCAGTGGAAAGAAGTTTTTCGTGTTTGAAAAGAACTAAATCTGTCACTAAGAACACTATATCACAAGGCAGACTCACATCATTAGCGAACATCTCTATTCAGAAGGAACTTTGTGTAAACTTATGAGGAATGAACCATTTTATGAAGTTTGCTGCTCTCAAAAGACCGGACTTAATATACAAGAAATAAATTAGGTGGGTCTCACAAGATAATTATTATTTAGCTAAATTATGTTTAAATTAAGCTATAATTCTTTATTAAAGTCTACAGCCCTACACCTACTATTTAAGGCAGGGTTCGCAACTGGCAAGAACAGATTTTTTTTTTCTTTAAAGTGATAAACATGCTCTTATATTTAACAAAGTTCAATTATATTGTGTAATCAATGGTATAATTAATAATTCTTAATATGCATCACCCACAACTCAATACCAATATATTCAATAATTTGATGATTTATGCTTATGACTTCCCTTACTCAAAATTAAGGTTGAAGAGAACAGCAATATTTTAAGTTCCTCCTCTATTTACGACAGAATAAATATAATAAATATTTATAACCCTTAACGTATAATCAATGTATATCTGCTTACTGTTTGAATGACATATACCAGAATGGACAATTATTTAAAATTATAATCTTGCAGATTTGTCTGCCATTACTTTCATCTCTATAATTTTCTCCTTAAATTTGCTCCTATTATATAGGGTGTCTACTGCCTTGAAGGTTTAAACTTAGGTTTTGAAAAAATTCCAATACTGCATCATATTGTAGTAAAAATGCAGCAATATTCAAATGCATGTTATGGCTAGTTCACTGGTTTTCACAGCCATAATATGAAGCTATGTATATTATTAGCTATCATACCCGATGTTGAACAGGTGGCTTCTTAAATCTTGAATGACAATTTTATTCATTTATTTATCTTCGATACTCTTTATGAAATGATTGTACAATGAACTAGAAGATTTTTTATGCTGAATTCCAACCTTTACCTCTTAGAACTATAACTACATGAAGCTCCTGTGCTATTCATAAGAGCCAAACTTCACTGATATTCATGAAAATGGGAATGAAATATCAACATGTATTTCATATCTTAGGCTGCTCCCCCCTCCGCCCAACAATCTTCCAAATTCTGGTAATGCTGTATAACCTGTAAAAATCTTTTAGGGGTGAAAGATGATCGAGTCATATTTACATAAGCACAGCAAAAGAAATGTTAAACTTTTGTATATTCTCCTTGGTTCTGTAATTATTTAATATATATAGGCCAAACAATTTTCACATTAAGGAAATATGAATTCCCTGATTAAATGTTCAATGTAAGAAAGACAAAACTGGCAGATATAGATTCCTTACTCGGGATCCACCCCCCAAAGTATTCTAAAAATGTTTAGACATGGCATGCAGATTCTATAGAGAGAACATTCTTCTGGATTTTCTGATGTTACAGTGGTCCAATTTTCTTTATATATGTATTTCTTATACATTGATAATGAACTTAATTAAAAATTTCCAGAATGTTCTAGCATATTCTTCTGTTATTAATTGTAAATATCAGTTGAGGATTTTCTGATGTTACACTGGTCCAATTTTCTTTACATATGTATTTCTTATACATTGATAATTAACTTAATTCAAAATTTCCAGAATGTTCTAGCATATTCTTCTGCTATTAACTGTAAATATCAGTTGAGGATTTTCTGATGTTACACAGGTCCAATTTTTTTTATATATGTATTTCTTATACATTGATAATAAACTTAGTTCAAAATTTACAGAATGTTCTAGCATATTCTTCACTCCCCTTGCAGAGGGGCTTAAAATCTCAGCTCTTGTCAGCTTTCTCTTTTTATCTTTATTTTGCTAAATCATCATGGAAGTTTTCCTGTACCTATTATACAAGAAGTATACAAAAACCTAAATAATGCCAAATAAACTAATATATATATATGTATATATGACAGAATCTGATAGTTATTATAATGCATGAATTAATATATACATCATTTCATAATCACCTTAAAAATGAAGAAAGTAAACACTGGTGTCAAATCCATGGGTTTTAAGGATACTGACTACAAGCATCAAGTGACCAAAATGATAAGCTATGGCTGATTTTTCTATTTGTTTGAATTTGATATTTCTCAGTGAAGGTATGCATACTAATAAAATGCGGATAATACCATCTCAAACTTCACAGGGTCTTTTAATAAACCACATGCTAAAACAGACACCATACCTAGGTGCAACACAAATTGAAGTTCTGAACCCACTTCCTTTTTCCTCATATTGTGAAATTTCAGCAAAATGTACATTAAAATAATTGTCTTCACTTACATATCCCTAAGGTTGGGAGTGAGGGGTCAGAACCTTTGTTAAAATGGATTCCAGTACTTTGGGAGGAAAGTGGCCAAATTATAGTGCTTCTTAAGGCTTACCTTCTTACCTTTTAAGGTTTAGAGGTGGTATGCAGTGGTGTGATGGACATAACGGGTGCATATCGTCGGCTTACTTTTAAAACCTTGTATGTCTCTTCCAGATGTTTTACAGGAGGCTAAAAAAAAACATTTTGTCTCTGTAAAGCCGCTTTTGTTAGTCAAATTCTTGTGAAATGTCTTCTAACATTACAATTTACCAATTTTATGCATCATTCAGAATGTTTAAATATTATTGACATTTTTACAAGACTTACAAGGTTTTATTCAAATATGGGAATGGCTTTATTGACTTGCGGGGTTTTATGAGATTTTATCATACTTACAAGTTTTATTAATAAATTTCTCTTATATACCTTATTGAGTTACAAGCTTTTACTTGGTTTGGTAATAACATCAGAAAAAGCATACAAATAATTACATTTTAATCATGTTTTCTTGTAACTTTTCTCCAATTACATAAACAAAAGTCTATTATAAAATTGGTGCTATACAATGTATCTTATTCATAAAGCAAATTTTCATAAAATGAATGGAAGTCTTTTGGGACCAATGGTTTTAGTGCCTGCAAGTCAATGAATTTGTCTTTCTTAATCTTCAGGGGAGCACTGTGCAGCCCAACTATCATCTCAGAAGATTTTTCACTACCACCTTTTCTTCTTGTTATACATCTCATCCGAGAAGGACATAATTATAAGCATTTATGCAAAATTTACATTTTTTCGAGATTTATACTTTATATTATTTACCTTGAAACCAACTTTGAACTGTGCTGTCATGTCGGGGCAGTACTTAAGGCAACATACCAATGACTGTAGGGTCCCATTTCTTGATGCCTGGATGAATAGAAGAATATGTCAATGAACTGTAATCCTTGAAGAAGGTATGGCTTAGGTAATATACTTACTATGGTTTAGGTTTCAGTCTTGCTGTTTTAAATACTGTAACATAGCTTGCAGGTGTATATATCCTGATTTTTGAATTTCCTCTCTATGCAAGAATGCACTGAATCACAATCCATTTGTGTGTGGCCTTTTAGCAAATAATTTTGAACTAAGACATTTATATTGTTAGCCAAATCAAGTAGCACGTTTGCTAGTGTCACATTTCTACTCTGATAGCCAAAATATTATTTCATTTTCTTTGTCACACATTACATGTTTTGAGCAACACAGAAATGTAGCAAATTCATTAGAATTGAGCCCATCTTCACTTTCGTGCCATACATACTAATAGCCATCTCCAATTTTCACATTATAGATGAAGTATTAATCTTGAGCTTCATTTAATAATAAATGGCTGAAGCCTTGAAGTTTGAGCACAGCAATACACTCTCTAGAGCCATTGTACTTTGCATTTTCTTTGTCTTTTAATTTTTTTGCTCTTGCTGCTTTCTCTTTGCTGAAATGTGAATTGTAAGTATCTCTGATATGTTTCCAGAGTCATAGCTGCAGCAAAGATCTACCTTTTTTTGGGACTAAAGAGGCTTAGATTCATATCTAAAATGCCTCATGAAATGATTTTATAGATAATGGCTAACTTCCTCTCGCAGCATTTTTCATATTCCCTATATGAGTATAATGCTGACTTTGAATTCCATAATGGTTCTAGATAATTTTTTGAAGACGTAGCTCTGCAATAATGAGATTCTACCTTTGGGAGCTCTTCAAGAATTATGAAAGTATTTTCTTTTCTTTGCTCACCTCCTCAAGTTTTCTTTCCTTTTCACATCTCACATGCCCATTTTGTTCACTTGTTGCATTCGAGGTTCCCACTTTATTCAGGGATTTATCACTTTTATACCTATTGATGTTTTCTTGTAGACCCTTACTCTTGTAGTTTTTTTTGTGTAAATGAAAACTAAAACCGTTTGTTCTTCTGGAAACTTAACTTTTCTTGTTCTTTCCATTATGTATCTACGAGATATTGCAAGACTTTTTTCATCCCGGCTTCCTCCAGAAATCTTCGAAGTTCTCTTTCCTGTCACTGTTTTGCAATACATCTTAGACTTGGTGCTCATTTTGCAGTTGCATATGTATGTTTATGTATATTTATTTCCATAATGCTATACAAAATTCTAATTTTTAATACATTACTTTGAGTTGCTATTTTTTTTCTTTCTTTGGTCCATCATGCATTTTAACACTGGTTATTTATGCATGGTGGGTCCTAACATATTAATATTGCTTTATTTTTCCAAACCATTTTTCTCTACTCTCCCCATATATTCTATTCTTTTTATATCCCTCTCCTTTTGCATTTTCATTATCTTAACTTTTAATACTTCTTTGTCAACATTCTCCCATTCTTTAGGTAAAAACTGATCTCTCCACTAATTTCTTCACATTCAATTATATAATGCAAATCATTATCTGCCTCTCCTAAAAGATGCGTATTCAAATTCGATCCCCTTAGCCTATATGCACTTAATCTGGACCAGGCCCACCCTTCTCTCACTAACCTATTACCTACATCCACATACTTCTCCCTTCCCCAGTCCACCTTTAATTGTCTATATAGTTCCAAACTTTTCTTTCCCTCCAGACTGAAATAATTCTTGTTTCTCTACATCTTCTACTCTGTTCCTCACTTCTTTCTAGAAACCTTTAACTAACCCCTCTCTCTCCTCCCATAAGTTACCCATTCCTATTTCCTGTAAAATTCTCCTTATTCCTTGAGCCCAGTTCATCCCATCATTGGATTTTTCTTGTATTATTAAACATCAAACCATCTTGGATAAATGATCTTGTATATTAACAGACACATGCAAAATAAATTAAATACAACAAATTCCATAAAAATTTGAAAAACTCATACTTCTTGAATGCTCGAGGAAAGACTGACAAAACAGGCCTTGCAATATAAAACAGCTCGTGCTAGAGATGTTGGAAGACCAGTTACGCTGGAAAGTTTCCCTCTGAGCTGAAACAGGCCTATGGGCTATCTTGAAGGTTGGTAAATTCCAAATATGTGGTGTAATAAAGTTTTAAAAACTGTAGTTAAGCAACTATGCTGAAATTCTTAATGATGGTTATTCCAACATTGACCTGTGGGCGAGAGAGTTGGGTAACTTCACAACAGAGAGAAGATAGAGGCTGCCAAGATGAGTTTTAAGATGTGTAGCAAGTTAGACTTGGGGATCCAGTCTAAATGATATACTAATTGAATACAGACAAAAATGGCAGGATTATGTAAACAGAATGGATGAAGATTGAATACCATAATTACGAAGTATAAACCAGTAGGTGGCAGAGGTGGAGGAGGTGGTGGTGGTGGTGGTGGTAGTAGTAGCAGCAGCAGTAGAATGCGAATGAGGTGGGCAGATCACTTTTCTTGAAGATAAAAAGCAACAAGACTTCTGCCATTACTTACTCATTTATAGATATGTTTATGCTGTTAAAATGCACTATTTCTATACTGAATCCTTGCTGTCGTAGCACAAAATGAGACATCAACATTTTCAGAATGCATTATTAGTTAAAAGTTGAGCCCAACAGTCATTCTTTCCCAGGTTGTATCTGATACTATTGATGACGTGAAGCAAGCCTAAATAATGAAAGTGTTCCCTGTGCACAAGAGGCAATACATGCTATTAGAAATTACACCACCTCTACCTTCGTAATGCTTACATGACAGCATTTTATGGTTTAGTGCATATAATCAACTAGTGTACATCTGTGTGAAAAAAATCAAAGCAGCTAAGAAAAATTGAAGATTGTTTTCAACCTGTGTAAAACACCATTAACAAGAATCTTCTCTCTTTAATTATAACTACTGGCACATATACATTTAAATATCGGCAGTAAAAACACTAATATTTTGATAACAAATGCTAGGCAACAATGAGAATCCTTGTCCACCCTCTACTTTCGTCCTTGTATAGAGAAAAGTTAAGTGCAACAAACTGTCAATAATAGAGGTTAGAAAATAAATTTAAAAAGGTAAAGCTTAGCAATGTCAGTCCCTTCCGTATTAGTTTTGGCTTTGCAACTTGTAAAAATCAGGTGACAAGTACATATTTTAAAAACTGGGCAATTTCCAAAATAAATATAAATGTAATATGTACTCCAGAGAAGTAAGCTGATTCAAGTTTTCAGGCTACTGCACATAACTTCTTATACCCTGGTTTCACTACTGCTTCTAAACACGCTGAAATAGAATTTTGACATCTTACTTGACCTATAATGAAATTGCTGCTATAACACCCTTCATGAAGTGGTTAACCACAACCATTTAATCACCTTTTTTCCTTTTCTCTCTCTCCCCATTTCATTTGTATAAACCCCTTTAACTTCTATGGTCATATCAGGGGCTTTGACTTGAGAAACCTTTTCACTGTAGTTTCTTTAATGCTGGTTTTCTTTTTTCTTATCATTTTAAACATTAATATATACTCTTCCACATGCAAACTTCCAAACTTTGCAGATAAGGAAAGATTCTCTAGATTGAGAAGCCAGTATGCTGAACATTGAACCATTGAGGCAGTCAAAATTATATAAAAAGAATTACAATGTATACGAGCAGTCAGTTTATATGGATGAATGGCCTGCAAGTAATGTGTAGAGAAGCCAGGTTTCTACTGATACAAACTTTAATATATTAGGAAGATTTTAACAATACAGAAACGCAAACCTTTTTAATGGATACAAAATTGTACTTTGTGCTTTTAGCCAGTTTCTTTAAATGCAAGCTGTTAATTTACACCTTTTTCATTATGCAGCTTTTAGTACATTGGCATGAATCTTATCTTTGAATCATATTTCATGGCATTCTTCCCCTTGCCCATCTTTCTCCTTCCAAGTCATTTACCTGTTAAAATAATTTCAATGGAATGAGGATCTAGGGGTGATAATCAATGATGTCAACTGAGATAAGGAAAACATTTATTAATCAAATCACTTGAGAGCAACATTATAAATGTGTCTGAGTGGTAGTTTTTAATTTCTTGTCATGAAAATATATAAGATCCACTTTTTCCCTAACTTTCAGAACAAACAGTTTTCAATACAGTTTATATTACAATGGATATACTACTATAACCATTAAAATATAACAAAGGAATGTACACACCACACAAACTGACACATATTTGAAATCAGATCTTTAAATGGATGGATTCTTGAGTTGCAAGACATCACTTGCTTCTTTTATATCAAAATTGAATACCTTTTATCTATAGAATGACATAGCGATAACAAAACAAATTACAAATGCTAACCGTATAAATTATGGTTTTTGTCCAAATAAACTTTTAACAAAAGACTAACATTTGGTATTGTGTGTATGTGTTACACAAAAAGAGAAACAATTGCAAACAAAGTAATATAAAAGTACATAAGATTCATAAAATAGAAACATTTCCTCCAATTCTTATTAGTACTGAACCCAAAAACAAAATATACTCAAGTTGAATTATGACATTTTACTGAATCCAAACTATCATTTTCATGTGTTCATTCACACATTCAAGGAACAGTAGAACAGCAAAACAAAAAACATCAAGTAACTCTTTGGATATAACTTAAAACTATCTTCTACCATCATATATAATACTCTTAAGAATAAAACCATATTTAAATATACTTCAGAATATCCGTTTTTCTATTACACTCGAAGCAGCCTATATCAAAATAGTTTAAATGCATATGAACACACAAGAAAGAAAAGACAAAAGAGCTACAATTACATGCATTGGTTCTGCAGAGGAGGAGATTATTTTTCTGAAAGCCTTTAAAAATGTAAAGCAATCAATTACCACTGTTTAATGATTGCCAAATACAAAATATTAAGAAGGTAGTAAAACAAGATGACACTATTTCCCAATACAGTGGTTATTTCCTAAAGAATTTATGCTGCATCCAAACATAATGGCTAAATAATAAAAGCTTGCAAGGTATACCATCAACACTTATCAGTTATTGTAAACCACTTACATCTAAGAAATGGCACTTTTCACTGCACAGAAAAAGAAGATTGTAATACCCATTGATAAAAATGCTCCATTTTCACCTTACTGTACAAACCAAAGGGCATGGTCCAAGCACTTGTTAAGAGGAAGTGAAGATTTTGAAATTAAGATTTAAAACCATTACAATAGTCTCTATTACAGATGCTATGTTTACCATAGCTGTTAATCCCAAAACCTCGACAAAATCTTATCAGGAGGAAAAATTTTAATATGAAATTCTCTAATGAAAATGAATATGCATTGCAAATACTACTGGAAGGCAAACATTTTCAAAAACAGACTAAACAAACTGCATGTCAGAAACTCAAATTTAAGTGTTACAGGTTTTTGCAGCAATATAAATTGCCTTTTTTCAACATGTGATAAAGTATATTTATGTGCTTTATTATTTTTTTTTAAATATGCTGGCAACTTAGTAAAGCATCAATATTTTAAATTTATGAATTAAAAAAAACCAAGTTTGGCTGCCAATGGATTAAAAGGCTCTGGAACAACAGCAATGATATTCTTTCTTTTTTTTTTTTTAAATAGATTATGAAGGTTTAAGGTTGCACCATCTTTGAACCAGTTGTGTCACTGACAGCTAAGGTGTAAGAACATAAAAATGTAACACAAGGCAACTGCTCTACTTTGCACAAAATCTTCTGTCATTTCCCTAATCTATCACCACATTTCACCCACTCATCTACACTTTCTCTGAATTTAAGTCAACTCCCATCACTTAAGAGCACTTTTAACTGATATTTACGCCACATGTTCCTGTGTTGAAAATTTTTCCAAACTATGTATGCTAACCGCTCCTATTTCGTCAAAAACCTCTATGAACACGGATATCTGAGTACTAATGGTAACACTCACTATTCCCACATTTTCGCTGACTTAAATACATATCACATATTGTAGCCACCAACATCTTTAGGCATAATTAAATTATAGAATCATAACAAGTATGCATTGTTTGCAGACCATCACAAGTAATCCTGACACCTAAGTATATCCTTGTGAAAAGATAGATATTCTGTCATCATGCTGGCAAGAGTGCTTGTGCAAATTATTCATCATATGATTGAGCAAATGCAAATATGAGGTATGATTCCTACAAAGAAATACCTATGCATAGAAGTAGCTCAAAATTCTGAGAAAAAGAGTACACACAAACCATCTTACACTTTTACCAAGAATGACAGTAATTCAAATTAAGGAACATATTTTATCATATACATACAAGACAGATACAGCTATAATTGACTATAGCTAAGCCGATACAAAGTATACAACCCCATAGCAACTTTCCTATGCCAACAGTGTGCCCTCAACTGCTTGTTACTTCACAGAGATGAACTTCGTTGTTCAAATTATTGACAGTAAATTTGGATGTTGATACAAAATGTTATTTCTTTGAAATAACTTAAAGCTGTGATTACATTGAAACTGCTAAAATACCAGAAGCTAGCATTCACACATAAACTTACTCTGTGATGTGTGAAATAGCAAATACAAATATGAGCAAAAGCTTACGTTGTATCCTGTATCAAGCATATTGCAGTTAACATTTATCTCACAAGAAATCTATATTTTGATTACATATCACTGAGAAAGTATTTCCTCTTCTTTCAAGACAGTACAAATTCTACAATCACAGCTTAATATTCCATCAATCAAAATTTCAAAAATTTCTGTGTATCAATAAATAACATAGCACAGTCTCCAAAACTTGTCATACAAATACCTTTTCCTCAAACACCGAAACAATTCCTGAGAAATCATATAAGAGTAACCAAAGAATGTCTACTGTTGCGTGCACTTGAAATTAACATCACAAACAATATCTGCATTATTTTTATCTCCTACAGTACAATATTTGTTAGTTACTGCCAATAACTACTACACAAAATTGTGTGCTTCATTTAGCATATACTAAATTTAACTAGTTTAAGCAACAACAATGATATCAATGATACTATTTATGCTAAATGAAGCAGCTATTGTACTGCTGAGGGGAGTAAGGAAAATTTTGAAAATTTGTGTTACTTTAATACCTTTGCACACTCCATAGTCTTGAATTATTCACAATCTCAAACTGCATATCTGCCTGTTTAAACAGCAAGAAAATATTGAAAGTACAAAAAAAACAGGAGACTTAACATTTGCACATGCAGTAACACCCAAGTTTTGTTGTTTCTGATTATAACCTTTCTTCCAATCCACATGGGTTCATGTCCTCTATCTGTATTCTAAGCAAGCAGATGTACATTATTTTGGTGTTCAACAAATAATTCAATGCTCTTCAAGCCTTTCCATCCTAAAGCGTGTGATAATTCCTTTCAGTGCGTGCTTTGTAGAATTTCCAAGCCACAAACCCAATGGCCATAATACCAAATGACAGCACAATTCCACCTGTAAGAAAACAGATTTGAATTAATAAAATTTAGAATCTTAGTATACTGAATTTTGATAGTTCCATTGGAAAACTTTATTTCCATATAATGAAAATTTACATTGACCTGGTTTATAAATAAAAGCACTAGACCAGTAGGTGTAACAAGTACTGCAATGTATCTTCATGAAAATGTATCACTTTCGTGCAATGAAAATGGAGCAGATTATTCAAAAGAAAAGAATGAACCAGCATAAATATATGGTTGCAATATTTCGTTTCCTTAATAGAATTTGCAATTCTATACTCATTTGTAATCTGCAATTCAGCAATTTAAATAATAAAGCTGACACTTAAATTACGCTTTAAGTTTATGCATTACGCTTAAGTTGCCAGGGTACTTAGTGGTTTTGTTCATGCGTATCACACCCAGGCTTGTGATTTAATTCCCAGCTTGGGGTGGCAATGTAAAGTCAACCCTGTTCAAGCCTTCACCTCTTGACTAGCTCATGTGACGTACCCCCTAGGGCCAACCTGGTTAGGAGTCAACGGTAAAAGCTGTAAGTCCCTTAATTCCACTGCTATTGTCAATGTCAATCTACTGCCAAAGGTAATCCATAATGCCTCCACATATTATGGGTCTTGGTGGGATGAGGTTTCACCCAAGATCTTAGTAGAAACTTTCCCATGTATTACAACTTACCTACTTCCAATGCTCTGTATGGCAAGCATTGGAAACAGAAGCTTACTCATAGCTATATGACCACTGCCATTTTGATTGCTTAAATAAAGTTAACTTTTTGTTGATCTAAATTTGGATTTAAAGAAAGATGAACAGAATTTTTATAGACTTTTAATATATATATTAACTTATATATAAACTTCGCACATTGCTGAAAACTGCATCCTTCTATGACTTCTCGTTTTCGTCCTGAAAGCACTTATGTTTAATCCTCACCTCACAGTGACATCATCAGACAGAAGCTGAGCACACTACTCATTGTCAATTTTATTATTTAGCCTTGTGTTGCATTTAATTTGTTGTGATTGAAGGCAGTTTCCTTTCCTAGTGTTCTGTGACGCTAAGGTCAAGAATGCCTGCGTGCAGTGCTTATGGCTACGCAAATAATTCCAGTAAGAAAAGAAATATTGGATATTACTCATTTTCTGATAGAGATGAGAATCGACATGTGTGCTATGAAATGCAAAAACTTTGTGCCAACCAAAAATGCTTAAGTATGTGGAATTCATTTTAGAGAAAGCGATTTTAATGAGTTGCTTTCACCTCCAGAGCACCACTCATAAGTGTGCCAATTCACACAATGAGTTATAATTCGCATTAATGCCCTTCATGGTTACATTTTCTTTCTGTGACAGGCCCACCATGTGGATGACAAATACTGAATACGCAAGGAGAGCATTTACATGTACAAACACAAAAGAATATTTTATGGACCTACCGATTTTCTTCACGGGATTCTCTCAAATATTCATTCAGTTTATAATTATTTACGGCTAAATATTCGCCTTCCTTTCAGTCAAATTTTGGTTCAGATTAGTGCCATTTATAGCACTAAACATTTCAATTCCCAACTCACACACTATTTCAGCACCAATCTTCAAATCCACATGTAGACCCAGAAACAGGTGTAGCTTCACTAACTTGCTGAGAATTTCTTACTGAATTATCCTTTACCTGTAGCACTTGCTTTCACTTAACAAAATAATTCTAAAAAATTGAAGGCACCGCATTATCTTTTAAATTTGGGCTTTTGAATCTCTTTCTTCATTATTCTTATTTTTATAACCTCATTAAAATCATTTTCTTTGAAATGAATTCCACATATTCCAGCCTTTTTGGATGGCACAAAGTTTTGCATTTCACAGCACAAATATCGATTCTTATCTCTATCAGGGAAGTAATTGGTTAATTTTTTTTTACGCCGGAATTATTTGCACAACCATAAGCACTGCATGTAGGCATTCTTGATCTTACACCTCACAGGACACTAAGGAAACCTTTCCTATAATCACAAAATCACTGCAGGAAGTAAATGCAATGCATCAAATGAAAATGAGTAGCATGCTGCGCTCCCAGCTTGATGTCATTGCAAGGTGAGGATTAAACATAAAAGTGCTTCTAGAATGAAAATAATGTAAAATGGCACAGTTTTCAACAATGTGCTCAGATTTGCTTATACTTTATTGCTAGAAGTCTTTAAAAATTTAGTTCAGCCTCCTTTAAGCATATTTCTTGTTATATGCACTTAATGGTGAAATTGTTTTTCAGAGTGGTAAAATACAGTTGTGTACTTCATTGCTTTTTATTTTTTTTTCTTGAATCTCGTTTTGCTATATATGTTAATATGTCAGGGCATTTTTACCTTTTCTACCATTGACATATAAGTAAAGAAGGCACTGCATAATGAGATTTTATCAGAAGTACAAGTTATGATTGGTCTCTCTCTCTCTCTCTCTCTCTCTCTCTCTCTCTCTCTCTCTCTGAGTGCGCCAAGATCATAACTCAAAAATGAAAGCTCTGATAAATACCAAGCTTCGTATTTAACTTTATTATCTTCTAAAAGATGCGACACAATTTTAAAGAAAATCCCTCCCACCACAAACCACCTTTTTTTGAAATGCTTGATTTTCTCAAAAATGGCTAAAGTTTTCATTAAACTAACATTTAAGACATTTACATGACAAATAAAATGTAAATCTTGAATTTTTGTGAAATATCCTGTGAAGTTCCCTTCACTCAAAAGGAATTTTGTATAACTGATAAACCTTATGAGATAAAAATTTACTATACAAGAAATGCAGATCTCTTTAAAACACACAATTTATTTAAAATAACTTTTGGGGAAGGGGGGGGGGGTGAGGCATCAGCCATTTCTAAGATACCTGTATGTTTGATCTGAATTTTGCAATACTTCATTTTGTTAAAGTGCTATTGCTTTTCAATAAATTCTTATGATATGATGGAAAGAGGATGGAATTTAAAGGCCAGGATATTGCCACTCTTTTAAACACCTACTGTGCATTCAGTTTCCTCTATCCTCTTGACCTACAAGGAAATGTGTAATGAAACTATTTCTGCAAAAGTTGTTGTTGTTCACCAATGGCACTAGGGATTAATTGATCTGCATCATTTTCCCTCTGGCTTCCCAATTTAAAGTATGTTAGTTACCACTTTTAAGGCCTTTGCATTTGGCGAGATGTTGGTTCAGGATAACATTTTCACAGAGGGTGCACTTGGGTGTAGGTATTGTATTGTACATTTGTTTCCGTAATGCTATACAAAATTCTTACAATTTTTAATGCCTTACTTGAAGTTGCTATTTTTTTTTTCTTTCTTTGGTCCATCATGTATTTTAACACCATGGTTATTTATGCATGGTGGGTCATAACAAATTCATATTGCTTTTTGTAAATCATTTTTCCCTTACTCTCCCCATATATTCTCCTATTCTTTTTATATCCCTCTCCTTTTGTATTTTCATTATCCTAACTTGTAATACTTCTTTGTTAACATTCTCCCATTCTTTAGGTAAAAACTGATCTCTCCACAACTTAAGTTTCTTCACATTCAACTATATAATGCAAATCATTATCTGCCTCTCCACAAAGAGGACACCTATTCAAATTCGCTCCCTTCCTATCTCCCCTTAGCCTATGTGCACTTAATCTAGACCAGGCGCACCCTTCTCACTAACCTATTACACACATCCACATACTTCTCCCTTCCCCGGTCCACCTTTAATTGTCTATATAGTTAATACTATCAATTTTTCCCATAATTTCAGCACCATTCAGCCTAATATAAAACTTATTCATATATATATATATATATATATATATATATTCTGTATTGCCCTAATGAATTTTGAGCTTAGTCCCTTACTTCTCAGTTTAACCCATAGTGCCTCTCAATAGTATCAAATGCCTTCTTTAAAGTCGATAAATATCGTACCTCTTTGTAGGCATCGTATCTTGTAGAGGTGTTCTGCGAGACAATCGTGGCCAGTTGCCATCCTAAATAAGGCCACTGCAGTCTTCCTTGGCATTTTTAGTATACGAGGGACACTATTTATATTTTGAGCCTAATAATTAAAACAAAGTAATTTCTGATTGAAAACTGCTTTATTGTTTTTCAAAATATTCTCCTTTATGATCAATACACTTTTGCATCCGTTTGAACCATTTATCAAAGCATTTATTCCAGTCTTCTTGAGACACCTCCAAAACATTATTTTTTAAGGCATCAACAGCTTCTTCTGCCAACGAAAATCGTCCATGCAATTTATTCTTGATGTTCAGGAACAAAAAGAAGTAATTGGGTGCCAAATTAGGACTGTATGGCGGATGACCCATCAATTCGATTTTTTGAGCCTTCAAATACTCTGTTAGACGAGATGTGTGCGTGCTCGCATTGTCTTGATGAAGAACGATCCTACGGTTCTTGTTGGTTTTCCTTACTTCACCGAAGACTTACAGCAAATAAATGGTTGTGTACCATTCGGCATTGACCGTTTTATGTTCCTCTAATGGCACTGTTGCCACATGGCCAGTTTTGCTAAAAAAAAACAGGCGACCATTTGCTTCGAGTGCAAACAACTTTTGCTTCATCTTGAAAACCACATACAGTCAATGTTGTTTACGTTCCAGCTCATATGCATAGATCCATGATTCGTCACCTGTTACAATCTTATACACATCTTTTGAGGCACTGCCATTGTATTTCTTGAGCATTTTTGTACGCCAATCGACACGAACATCTTTTTGAGAATGCGTCAAATTATGTGGGATCCAACGAGAGCAAACCTTTTTCACGGCTAAATAATCATGCAATATTTAATATATGCTGGTGGAACTAATGCCTAGGGTTGCCTCAATCTCCCAATATGTCACATGACAATCTTTCATTATTAGTTTTTGCACAGCATCAATGTTTTCTAGCACAAGAACTGATTTTGGACGACCTTCACGAACTTCATTATTGAGCGAACGGCGGCCACGATTAAATTTGTCATACCAGCGTTTCACAGTGGCAAAGGATGGAGCTTCATTGCCAAATGTGGAAGTTAGTTGATCAATGCACTCTTGCCTTGATAATCCACGCCGAAAGTCGTAATAAATCATTGCACGAACATTTTCACAAGTAAATTCCATGTTTTTGTTGACACACAATTTTCAACTTAGTGCAAACAAAACAAATTGACAAAATGATCGATTATGGCCAAAAATGTCAAACTTTCCATTGGAAACATCAGATGGCACCTACAACATTCAGGGTTGCCAAGGCTCAAAATACAAATAGTGCCTCTCATATCAACTCTATCTTTAATATTCTTACAATCTTTATCCTTTAATTTATCTTCATCAAGTCTCTGCTGTCTTTTGAAACGTTGTTTAATGTTATTTAATTGTTTATTTATTTCTATTTGACTACAGGTTTTATTTGTTGTATTGCACCTTTCTTTGCTAATTGATCCGCATGTTCATTGCCCAAAAGTCCAACATGAGTGGGATCCATTGTAGTGTGACACGATTTCTAGTTTCAATTGCTTTAATTAGGTTTCTTATTTCTTTAATACTTCTTGTTTTATTATTGTGATTTACTATTTCATCTATTTTGTTTTATGGACTGGTAATTAAACTTATATCATAAGTACTTATGAAGTTCTAACTTCCACCTTTGCTCTATTGTAGCAGCGGCAAACTTTTTATTACCATATAAATAGTACTGTAATCATGTAGTAGAGGGAGACAGGCTCATTTTGCCCAATAAATTCCTAACAGCTAATGATTCCAATACTATCTCTTGTCTGGATTATGTTAAATAAAAACTACAGTAAACATGCATAAGATTCCAATAGTTTCATCATCATAGTGAAACGAGAAATGAATGCCACTTTAAAGGCAGGGGGGAGAGCAAAAGCTGAGATGAGTTTGTCTGCTCACTTTGACTGTTTACTACGATGCAGTGCTCTGACTTATTTTGTTGCAAACTCCGACTCTGTGTATGTGCTTGCATAGAGAGAGATGGAAATGTTTATAGCGTATTTCTGTTTCTGCAATATCTGCAGACTATGCAATTTTATTGCATTTAGTGCTTCAGAAATGTTATGTTCATGTTGTAGTTAATTTTTGTAGGTGAAAGTTTGTTAGGATTTTTGCATATTAAAGAAGAAAATTCAATTTTTTAAGATTTGCAATCCTACTACAGCTCTTCTTGGTTATATTTAAGCAACCTCTCAAAAACATTTCTCTCTGGCTAAGACAAAAGGGGAAGTGCAACACCAGAGCTGCTTAAAATGGCAATTTATGGAAAATAAAACATTTGTGATACTTACCATTTCCAAAATTGTTCACTGTTGTTTGATTAAATATCTGGATATTTTAAAGTAGCCGTGTAGGGTAAAATCACATAAGTTAACTGGGAACTTTTACAAGCAAAACATGCACATACAGTACAGCGCTACCCAATGTGGCAACAATGGAAGCGAGGCAAGTATTGGCAGAAAACACCATGTGGACAACAGTGTAAAAGAGCTGTTGGAAAATCTTCATTTAACACATACTTTCCTTCGCTGTGAGGTATGTGTGTGTTTAATGTAGGCCATTGTAAACAAGAATAGCATGTCTACCAAAATCTGTTGATACATTCATATATACGAATGTTCCAGAATTCAATCAATTTGAAGGACTGCAGAGGGGCCACCACCAATCATTTTAAGATAGGGGACTTATGGTTCATGTGCTCAACACTACAAGATGTGTAATTTATGGTACTGGATGTGAAGAGATATATGAAATTAAAATGACACAACCTCTAATGTATCATGTAAAATGTTTATTACTCCCTTAGTGGAGAGAACTTGGGAGTCATTGTAAGCGGTTACTGTGTCGTGGTAATTATTTAGTTCTGTTACATTTGTTTAATGCTACACAGTAATTATTTAGTTGCATTACATTTATTTAGTAGTGCACGAGCGCTAATGGTCATTACTAAACGCCAAGCATTGCACAATATTTTACTTTCTCTACTACGTATAGTAAGTAGGGGAAGTATTGCATTCCACCCAAAAATTCGATACCGAGATTTCACCGGAAATACATGTTTTGAGACCTCCTGAATCCAAAAAAAAGCATTTTTGGAAACATGTCCGTGTGTGTGTCTGTGAACAGCATAACTCAAAAACGAACAGTCGGATAAACACCAAACTTGGTATTTAGGTTCAGTATCTTCCAGAGATGCGACACGAAGGTTTTCAAGAAAATCCCCCCACCCCAGACTACCCTTTGCATGGAACATTTTTCGAAAATTTTCATTTTCTCAAAAATGGCTCTAACGATTTTGATGAAAATATCATATGTTTAAGATAATGTCATGAGAAATGAAATGTATATCTCGAATTTTCTGGGAATGTCTCCAAAAGCATTCTTCATTGTGAACAACTTTTGCATAACTGGTAAACCATAAGGGATAGACAAAATTTTACTACACAAAAAATGTAGATCGCGTTAAAATACACAACTTATGTCATATACATTTCTTTTGTTGATTGAACCGTTTGAGATATTGCTTGTTATTTCCTTAAATTTTTCAATACTTATACTTTTTCTCAAATTCGTTATTCATCTTTTTATGTCCTAGACATGCAAAGAGAATGGAATGCGCCACATAGCAACCAGCGTTAAAATATTTGACTATCGGTTAAAAGCTACCATATTCCCCTTGCACCTACAAGAAAATTACGAATAATGTTGACATCTTGATATCTCAATTAACATGAAGCATATGGAAAATAGGCATTTTTAAAAATAGATTGTACAGAGTAGAGAAAGTCATGTGAGTGTAACACATCATATTTTTTTTACTGCTTTGTGGTTATTATTCAATTTTATTGCATTTATTCACTATTTCGCACTTTAACAGTTTGCAATACGATACTGTTTCCAGTTTTACTAGCGTAGCAGCATTTTTTCCGTTTAACAGTTGGTACCTGATATCATCTGCCATGACACATCGACCTCTGGAGCAACATTACCAAACTTTGCTCTCTGCTTACTATTGGGCGGTTGACAACCCCATGTACATATACAGCAGTTTCGATACCATTCAAGCAGGCAATCCACTAGTGCTACAGAAAAACATAAGTTATTCATTTGCAGAACTGATAGATAAGCATTTTATGTATGGTGAATCAAAAGCACATCCATAGCTGCGCAGATGTACAGGTAAAGATATTCCAACAGATGACATCCTCATTGTAGCATCTTTTCTATCCCTTGGAATATATGATGGACTGGATCCCTTTCAGTTCATAGAGCAGATGCTGGTGCAAATCCAACTGATGCTCTCCACGCTTAGAACAAGTGGTGCTTGCTCAAAATATTGCATGCTCATCTATATTCCTCACAATCACAGATGCCATAAATACAAGTTGCAGTAGTGCCTTCAGAGTCCTGCAGGAAGAAGGGCTACACCCAATCACCTTCTGAAAAAGCATACCTTAGGACCAATAGACTTGTTTCCTGGTTATAGTTGTAAACTGGGTATTAGAGCATCATGGGGAATATGTATACTTTTTATCCTCAGTGGCATTCACTGACACAAACTTCCACAAGAGATGGGCATGTGCTCAACTGGCAGAACAGCCACATATCGGACTAAGAAAACCCACATGCCACTGCCGAGACACATAGTTGGCACTCACTAACATGTGATGTGACTTATTTGACCCATATCTTCTTCCTCTTGGCTAAAATGCGCAGGTGTACCTTCAGTTTCTGATCAAAATATTGCCTATATTCCTGGAAAACATCCCTTTAGAAATCTGACAAAATATGGTCACAGCACAATAAGGCTCCTCCCTATTTTGATAGGTACACGTGACAGCATCTGGAGATTTTCTCCTGACAACTGGATTGATGAGACACAGTAGTCTGGGCACCCCACTCTCCTGATCACACCCATATACATTTATTTTTATGGGGGGACACAAGTTCGAAACACCAGTTTGTCTCTGGTGAATTGCTGGCAAGGATATTGGCTGCCTGAGATGAAATTTGTGGCATTTCAGGATCTTTGATAGAGTGCATAACTCATTTATCTGCCAATTTAATCTAAGCAGGGATATTAACAGGGAACTTTCTGTAACATTTTTGCTAAACCCAAAAGCAACGGTCATCTTGTTTCTTTGTCATATTGTATTTTCAATGTTTACCCTTCCAGAAGAGGGTATTGCTTTTCATTAACTGCAGATTTTGTACAAGTTTGTAAACTCCCCTAATAGTGGTACAAGATTTTTCGTCAATGGTTGCTGTCCTATCGGCGACCATAACAAGTATGTCAGAACCTTCAGACACATATATATATAGTACATATAATAATAATAATAATAATAATAATAATAATAATAATAATAATAATAAACTCAACGATCAGTGTAACTGTCATATGAAAGTGAAGTGCAATAAATTTGTACAAAGCATATATATGGTGTTCGAATGTAATCCTGTGATATCCTTGATATATTTCCAAGATAGGGTCTGATGCTATCCATCTGCTAGGCGATAGTTTCCACTTTTAGCTATCCTAATAATCAACAGTTATAATATAGATACATGAACATCTTACAAAGAGTATTTTTCAGATAACATGTTGGTTAATTTAGGAGTCAAGTGGGAACAGTGTAATTATACTAAGACCCACCAATAAAATACATTTCTATTTTGTTTAAATTCTTCCATCATTTGGCAGTGCTACACCCTGACAAACAAAAATAAATCAAATCCTTCCAATGCAATAATGTAGTGGCATGTATTTCCTATACGTTACTACGCCAGAACCATGGAATTACCTCTAAGCACAGAAAACAAATTCTGGCCTTTGGCAATAATGGGCAAGGGAGGAGTAATGTACTCAGACTTCAGCCTTTAATGTTAATCTTCCATTTATTTCCAGCTTCATGTGGAGCAAATGTAGGCTTGATGCCCCACATTGATTATAATACTAAATCATCTGTATCAATGACATCCGTATCAGTGGCTTAAAACTCCATGTTAGATTTTACTCCACTGCAGGGAAAAACGAAACCATAAGTATAGATTCCCTATTTCACATTGTTTATCAGCCCCCAACCCATTTTTTTAATTTCTAGGTTTGTTTATCTTACTTCCTCTCATGCATGTAGACACGCACACACAAATTTCCCGCTCTGGAGACGAGAGGGAGCAATCTTAGCCAAAGAAAAATTCCTCTTTTTCAAATAGGACTTGAACCCGAGACCTTTGGATTTGAAGGCTAGCAAACTAACCACCAGGCTATGGAGAAAGTTCCTTTGTATTCTTTTAAATTTGCATGGTCTAATTCTGAAACATTATTTATTTACATTTTTTAAATTGTTTCATTTGTATAGCCCTTTTAACTTCTTGGTCATATCAGGGACTTGGGTTTTGACTTTAGAAACAACTGTGTTACTATTAACTCGAGTGTAGATACTAAACTAGACACATTCACCCTTCCAGACTCTGCAGCAAGTAGCGAATGATTCTGATTAAAAAAACATTTCCCAGCTGGGAATCGAACTGGGACCTCTGGATTGAAAAGTAGGAATGCTGACCACTTGACCAAAAGGGTCGTCTTTAGTTATATTTGTAGTGTGGTTAATTTCAGATAAATATCGAAATTCATATTTTCAAGAAAATTCTCCCAACCCAAACTACCCTTTAAATGAAACATTTTTCTAAGTTTTTGATTTTCTCAACTGGCTCTATTGATTTTGATTAATACCGTATATACAAATGACAAATAAAATGTATCTTGAATTTTCTGGAAATAGCTTGTGAAGTCCTTTTCACTTAAAAAGAATTTTGTGTAAGTAGTAAACCTTAATAGAAAGAAAAAAAGCTGATTTATTTAAACACAATCTATTTCAAAAAACTTTTTATGGCATCAGTCATTTCTGAGATACTGTTATTGATTATACTTGTCATTTTTGCTGTTGCTGTAGCTGTTCAGTAATGTGATGGAAAGAGTATGGAATTTAAAGGCCAGCATACAGTGAACAGCTTTTAAAAATCTGACTTAATTCAGTTTCTGTATCCCCCTTGTACCCAAAACAAAATGTGTAACAAAAATATTTCTTAAGTTTTATCTCAATATGAAACAGAAAAATTTAAAATAGTTAATAATAAATGGTAGTGAGTAGAGCGCAACATTCATGTATTCATTTATTTTAACCTGTAAGTTTTGCAAATAATGCAATTTTAGTATTTACAGCTTAATACCAATTATAAATTTGCATTTTAGATTTTTTCTAGCCTGCTATTTATGCCTGCCATTTACCTTTTTGGCATTACTTTCTTGTAAAGTGTACAAAGGGGTTTTTACTGTAACAATAAAGTGACTTGAAGGAAAAAGAGAAAAGACTTAATGGATGGAAAAGTAAACAGGTGAGTCCTGCACTAGCAAAATCATTGACCTTAACTACACTTCACATAAATATTTGTTACCAATAAAGCTGGGTCCATCAAATCGCCTGTCAGATGTTGAGGGTGCTGCTGTAGGCTTCATTGTAGTAGCCTGGGATGTTGACATCGTTCCATTTGTTGATGTGGGTATTGTAGGTGGTGTTGTGGGTGAAATGGTTGTGGTATTGGTAGTGTTACTAGGTACTGTGGTGGTTGGAGTTGGGATGGGGGTGGTGGTAGTGTTAGCAGGGGTGGTAGTAGTAGTGTTAGCAGGGGTGGGAGTGGTAGTGGCATTGGTGCTAGGTATAGTAGTTGGTACTGTTGTCGGGATGGTTGTATTTGGTGAAGTAGTTGTAGTTTTGGGCTCCACTGTAGGGGCAACAGTTGTGTCACTTGGAATAGGCTGCTGAGCAATTTTAGGTGCCGATGCAGCCATTTGTTGTACTGCAAAGAAAAAGCCACAAATTAATTATATAAGTTCTATACTTCTATAACTAAGCAATGGTTTAAAGCTAGAAGTATAATCAAATAACACAAAAACCAAAATTAACTTTTGCAAAAAAACAACAAAATTTAAATTATTTCAATACTAAAGTCAATTCCAAAAAAACTTTAAAGTGCATTTTTGAAAACTTTTAGGGAGGCCACATACTGATGAAACAAGTGTCTGGCTTATTAGCTACTTCTAATCAATCTTGAAGTGAAGACAATTTTCTTATTACACATTTTGCTGAAATTTCACAATGAGGAAAATGGAAATGGGTTCTGCACCCAGCATGGTGTCTGTTTTGTGACTTATTAAAAGACCCTGTGAAGTTTGAGACGGCATTATCCAATCTTAATACATATATATTAATTCATGCATTATAATAACAATGAGATACTATATATATATATATATATATATATATATATTAATTAGTTTATTTGATGTTATTTAGAATTCTGAATACTTCTTGTATAACTTATACAGGAAAACTTTCACTAGGATTTATCGAAGTTAAGACACGAAGAGAAAGCTGACAAGAACCTTCACCAGACAAAGATACTTTGTATCAGCCACAGGCAAATCGACGAATCAGAATCGAGGAGAAAGCTCCTAATTTTAGCAATATTTGAAGACCCCGGTTCCATGCTGTCAAGAAAATTCTATGAAATTTTAGGTGCCAAGAGGATTTAGCACATAAGCAGGGTGCAGAAGGATCCAACACATCTCAATCTATCAGACTAAAATCCACGTCTGGTGATGAGCCAATTCCATGCCCAAAAACAGGATGCAGTTCTTTAGTAAGTATTTTATAAATGTGCAAGTGAGGTATTCAATTTTCTAGAAAGAGCAAAAGTAATTTAATTCGATGGCACAGGCAAAATAATTTGCAGATAGCTTCAGTGATATATTACAAGTTAGTGGAAGTTTGCCTAAGAAACAAACTAAACATAGGATGTACTTTAATCTTGTGTCCATGTCTAACATTTCAGTGTCAGTGCAACAGAAATTACTGCAAGGTAATAAACAGTGTTACAACTTCTTTTCTCGCATCTTCATTTAACTAAGCAATTCTTACGTATCATGCGAGATCTCCAACTTTATCTAATCCTTGCAGACGCTGAGTGCCAAGGCAAACCAATACGACAGCAACTACAAAGATTCTTCTGCCACATATAGATTACTGAGATAAAGGAGAAGATATGAATAACCAGGTAAAGTGGCAGTTAGCAATACATTGACAATAATGGAGGTTCAGCGATTTATTACCTCTGATTGCTGGGCGACATCTGGATACCCATGCAAGTTCCAGTCAACTTAATGAATGTACGCAGGAATCTGAAAAGAATTTCTGTGGTATGTCTCCATAGTATTAACAAAGCACGACTTAAAGGACAGAATGGAACATTGAAATCAAGATGTTAAAATAAATAATTTTAAAGTAAAGGAACAAAGTAGAGCTTATATTTTTTAATATAAAACAGTTTGGAAAAAAATCATTTATAAATTGGAAAATACATAAGCATCTTAATCTCTTAATATATTTATAAGTATAATAAAATCCCTCTCAACCGAAATGGCACAGGAAGGAAAGGAAAAGAGAAGGGGGGACTGAAAGGGTGAAAAGAAAAGGGAAAAAAAAGGAAAGAAAGAACGAACGAATGAAAAATTGAGATGCTCAAATTTATGCTGGCAGCATTACTGCCAACAATTGACAGCGTTCCTTTGCCACAAATTCCAATACAGCTACTAGGTATTGCATGCATTTAATCTTCACACCATATCCCACAATCCAGAAATATGGTATAGTTATAGCTAGGCTGCAGATTTTGCATACTTGTTCTTTTTCTTAAACTAATTATATGCACACAAAACAAACACCTCTCTGCAATTCATAATGTGATAAGTTTTCCAGATGTCAGTTTTATAGGAAACTTATCAATTTTTATACCTTGTTTGGAATTAGCTTATACAGAGAGAGCCAAAAAACTACAAACTGGCTTTGCTGTGTTTTTCCTGTCCGCGTCCTGGCACTTGTTGCCATCTATCGTTATCATAGAAAGGCGCAGATGAAATCATACAACATTTTTAAAACTACTTTAAAACTGTTTACTTGCCAGCTTTATGAAAGGAGATGCTGAAACTGGCCAGTCATCCATACATTTTTGGCACTTCTTTAGGAAACTATCCATCACTCGCCATAGTTCACCTTGAGAAATGCTGGCAATTTCCTGGAAGATATTTTGTTTTAATTCTTCCAGGATGTGTGGATTTGTCTTGTAAACTTTATGTTCTACGTTACCCCAGAGATAGAAATTGCAGGGGTTTAAGTTGGGGGATAGAGGGGGCCACAAATCTCTAATAATAATGCTCTCCTCACACACACCTTCAATTGTTCTCATCGAAATATTTGCCATATGAGCTGTTGCAGAATCTTATTGAAAAAAGGCAAGATCGAGCTCCCTGTCTGTTAATTCTCTAAACAAAGGGAGCAAAATTGTATTCACATATGTACGTGCATCAACTGTTGACTCATAAAAAATTGTTTCTATAACTCTTCTCCACTCACCTTACCTTACACCAATTGTTTCATCATGAAGGGTCATGAACAATATTAGGTTTGGCGGAGCTCCAATTACCGTTATTTTGTGTACACGCACATCCATGAAGGTGGAACCATGCCTCTTCCATAGAAAATATTAAATATGAGTATATTTAGCCATTGTGTACACTATTGAGACTCCTCACAAAATGTGCCCCGAATTACAGGATGACGTGGTTGAAGAGCATGTGCCACAGTTATTTTATATGGTTTTAACTTCATGCAGAGCCATAAGAAATGCCTGCCTATTGTGAAAGATGCCTATGTGATTTTAGGGGGGAATTCTCAAAACGATGAGCGATGTTGTCTAATGTCTACAATAAACAAACTGCATGGTTAAGAACATACACACTCTTTTTTTCCACATCTATGCACGCAGACGTATTCCTGTCAACAACAGAATTGATTTAAAGCAACTTTCCATGCATTTATTCAGTTAATGTGTTTCATCAATGGTGATTTGTTGTAATACTCGTTATGAACAAAGAAAAAAGTCTAAGTAGCATTCTTCTGAAAAGCTATGTTGATGGAGAGACAACTTAATATATGACGGAAAATGTATACTTTGTCAAGTTTGTTCAAAGAAGAAAAAAATTACTTGCGTCCACTATATGAAAAAGTAAAAGTAAGTCTAGTTATTTAAGTGTTTACTAAAGTTAATTGTTTAAAACATTTTTGTAATTTGTGTGTATTTTAAAATAGTTGCTTTCATAATTATTAAATCCATAAAATGTTTGTAGGTTGTCCAAGAAATTCTAAATGACATAGGAGATCCATGTCCCTGGGTTTCAGTGGATGAGACTACAGACTCCTGTGGGAGATATGTCGCTAATGTAGCTATGGGGAAAATAGATCCCATTGATGCTGGATCTCCACATCTGATTATGTGCACTGCCTTATAAAAGAATCAGTCATGGTACCACTGCAAGGGTATTGAGAAATACATTATGTATCATCCTGAAAACGACTGAAAAAATATACATTCTCCTCTTAGTGTATGCCCCCCAGCGATGAAAATGATGTATCACAAGTCCAACAGATGTCACTGTTATACGCTTGCTCTAACGTAATGCTGCCAACATATGAATAATGCCACCGAAGCCGGTAAGATACTCAGCCTCAAGGCGTAGCCGAGAGATGTTTTTTAGAAGGAGGTGTAGCAAGTTGCGGCCTTGGCCGCAACTGCGAAGCGACGACAGGGCGTAGCCAAGGGAACTGCGTGTCTAAAAGTTGAATGATTCACATTCGCAGAAACAGCACATCGCATATTTATTTAGTGCATTTCACTTTTTATTAAGGTTGGCAGTACCCACTTTGCATGTGATTTATCAGAAAAATGGCTACACTTGTGCTCCTGACGCAATTTGCCTAAATAAGTAAAACACCTAAAACAGGCAGGCAGGTGGGCACCAGATATACAAGAGACCACATGTTCTAAACTCACTCCTAAGGTAATTTATTCGCTTTCCTTTTGATTTTATAAGCATTTTCAACGTGCATACTATAAGAGGAGATTAGCCAAAATATATTACAGACTGACTTGTCTAAATTTTTCTTCTATTTTCAGGCTTACTGCGGTCAAGCAAAGAACACTTGGCATTCTTAACCGACAGTGCGGCATATATGCTAAAAGTAACAGAGCACTTCAAGCTTTCTACCTCAAAATGATCCACACTACTCATTGTCCTTGGCCTACATATGCTGAATAGATTCGTTTACAGCATCCTAAGACAAACAATTTGAGTTCTTCAGTTAAAAAAAGTGGTTGTAAATGCTCAGGCAAGGACTAACCTATTCAGAGAACTACCAGAAACTCCCCTTCCACCAGAGCCTGTATTAATTAGATGGGGAACCTGGATCATTGCTGCATTTTACTACTGTTCGCACATTGAAGACATTAAGAAGAGTTTTCTGACAAGTTTAAATATTTGCACTTTTCAGTGATGCATAGATGCAAGTTCCACTGCAAATACATCTGTATAATTTAAATAAATAAATTTTATAAATCAGAGTTTTAATGGACTGCAATGTATTCAGTTTACATTTTACTTGTTTACAAAATACACAGCAATTTTATTTTTTTCAATTTAAACTGTAAATTTCTTGAATATATTGCAGCATTCAACTTTAATACCAGGAGGCAGGCAGGCCTAGAATCATCCTTATTTTCTTCATAATTGAATATATGCTTGATCTTAGGTGCTTCATTTGCCGATTCCAGAAGATGTGGCATGTACTAATTCAGCAATACTGGCAGCAGATGATGTAGAAATTCAAAGTGAACTCTCATACATAGGCGCACACTTCAAGACACTTTCTGAAATAATGACATAACTTGAGGAATGTGGCCTCCAGCTGATTACTGTAGTGAATTTGTTGAACAGTCACAGCCTCTTTCAACAAACAGCGCCAGTGCAGAGAATTCTAACAGAGAAGATGAAGAAAATTGAGGAACGAAATCCAGGTTTAGAAACAGTGAAAAAGATTAGTGAAACTCTACAAGGTGAGTCCCAGGCTGTTGAGAATCACATATTTAAAGAAATACCAGCTTTTTAAGTACTGTTCCCTAAATTCACGTGAAATTGAGAGTAGTTTTCTGTGTATAAGAACATACTGTTGATAAACGAAAAAGATTTACATCTGAAAATTTGGAAAAATACATTGTAATTTGTTGTAATACCAATAAGAATGAAAATTAATGTGAATGTAGGTACATGTATATCCTCCAGTATATTGATGAAACTTACGAGTTTTGGCTTATTTGTGTAACAAAATACTTCAAATGTGCATATTTTGAAGTTTTAATGCATATTTTCAATATTTTTTGAGCATATTTGCATGAATTTTAGTGCATATAAATCCGCAACCTAGTTATAAAAGTGTTAAAATGCTTGCACACAAAGGCTCACTTATTTTACTGTTGCTGGTGATCAGTGTTGTCTATTTGTGGAGATAAAAGAGGGGGGTGGGGAAAGGGAGAGACAGAGAGAGAGAAATGTGTTATAATAAGCACTGAACAAACCCAAAGCTGTAAGCAACAGTGTGACAGCAGACAAGGGATTCTAAGCATCAGAGATATGCGACTACAAATTCATATCCAAAACTTAACAGACAATATAATTACGGCACTATCAATAACACAAACTTTTTACTTTAGGTTGCCTTGCATTTTATTAAGCAATGAATCAACACCAACAAGTATAATCTGCCCTAATAAAACAAAAGATCCTAATACCACTTGTTTCAAAAATTGAGTTGAGGTGAATTTCTTCATTCAGAGGACGTTAAACGTCAAACTCCAGGGTAAAAATACCTCATTTCACATTTTATTGCCCTATACTGAAATTAATTTTGGCGTATCTCCAGATCTTTTATGTTATTACTAATTTAAAAAGGCTTAACTCCTTATAATAATTCAGATAACCTCCTGAACAATGGAGTTAAGGCATTTCATTATAGAAATTGGACTTGTGGCCATATGTTTTATAGAGCAATTAAACATTGTGTACATAAAAATGTTGGTATTAAATTTGCAACGAGTTAAAGTGTTCTGTTTTATTATGTTGGTAAACTAACTTCTGTTTTTAACAATGTATTAAAATGTCAAGTTGACAAAACGAATTATATTAAGGAAGCACATTTGCTGTTGAATGCTAGTATGTGAAATTGCATTTGTATTTACATCTATGAAGTGCTTCGAGAAACGTTTAATAGCAACGCCAGAGATGGAAGGATTTTATACTTATCTATGGGGATAGCTAGATCAGACAATTCTCCTGTTTTGCCTACTAAAATAACCATCATTTTCAATAAAATCTAACCCATAGAATTGCAGGTAATTTGGCAATAGACACAATTAATTGTTGAAACAGAAAGAATCTTACATGGATCACAAAGCAGTTGTCTCTTTAAAACCATGTTTTGAGATCGATGTTAAAAACATGCAATATCTTTAACTTATTCTGGTTTAGTGCCCATGAATCTTGTGGGTTTAGCATCCCAGCTGCAGTAGAGGGAATAGTAATAAATAATGAATGTGTTGTGTTGAATGTTTAAATCAGATGAACGCAAATGGTTTGAGTAAACCAAGCAATTCTATTCCGTTAACAAAATAAGGTTTTTTGCGAAAGGTGTAAGGCAAAATCACTTTCGGCTAATGATCGTGAAAAACTTAAAATTGATAATAAAATGCCACCATGAATGGAAACATGCAGAATTTCAAAAATTAATGAAAATAAAAGACTATCTAATCCATAATAAATTTTGGAGCATGTAAGCTAATGAACGTTCCATGTTTATCTTAGCTAATACACAGAAAAAAGCTGTCAAACGAAGAATGAGTTTAGATAATCAAAAATGAAACCATTCATTTTACTACTCCTTGTCCAATGAGAATGGCCAAAAACATGAGTAAAACCTTCACTTTGGCTACTTTAGGCTTCGCAAAAAATTACACTGCACTCTTCACCAGATTCCATTACACCACCTACAGATATGTGAGGCCGCAAAATACCTATTGGGATACAGATGTTATCAAAGACGCATATTGTGTCTTACAATCCTTGCATGTCTCACTACGATGTGAACATGCACCAAACTGCAGATACCTACCTAAGATATAACTTTGGTAGACATGCATGACTTTGTAACAAGAAATCCTAATGTGAAGTGTTTCTAACATACATACAGAAATGTTTTGAATTCCATGAATGTCTTTCACCAAACTTGGGCAAAAACAATGTGAAGAACGCATCAGTTTTTCTCAGAAAGATCCAGATCATGCAACACAGATCCAAACTGTGAGGACTGTCAACACATTCTGGTGGATCTACCACTTTCTTTTTGTTTAAAAAAAAAAAAGTGGTATAAAGATTGTTTTGTGGCTCGACAACTGCATAGTACAAAACAAAACAAAAACTGGACACTGCTGAACTTCATTACATACCTTGTAAATTCAGACGAAATTGTTGAATTATTTGGAAAAAGGACACACCTTCATGTCATCCGATTCCTTCCACATCAGGTTGAGCTCCCTCTGAACAAAATAATATATACGACTGGTGATTTCCAGGACATTGTTGAGCAGGCAAATTCCAAAAACGTATCTGCCATAAGGATGCAAGTTGGTGACTGTATTTATTGGAAAAATCCTACTTCCATTCAGAAAATAAATAAACAAAAACGAAGACCATATTTAAACCAAATGGTACAAGTTGCAGCAAGAGGTCAATATGGTTTGATCTATAAAATAAGTTCTGATGGCAATCCTATTGAACTGAACTATCTTAAAGCTATGGCATTAAAATGTGGGTTTTTTCCAACTGTTGAAAGATACACACATTCGCATGGCATTCCACACGAGAATGAAGACATAAAGAAACTGTTTCCTTTCATGTCTAAAAATCAATTTAAATTTTGGACTGATGACATTTCAGATGTGTCTGATCTAGTGCATAGTTACAAGAGTAGGTGAAGTTCCAAACTGGACAAATAAGGAAATAATGTTACAATTATATATAATATAGACAATAGTTTCTCAGGCTAGCAGCCAGGTCAAATATGGGTAACTGACCAAGCTTTCAGCAACTAGCTCTGCCACCATTCTCAGGGGAACTGCAGCTAGAACTATTGATGTCGCTATATTTATAACTACCAGCGACAAACGATCCACCTACTTTCTTCCTATTGGTCGAACCGGGCTCTACATTAAATCTAATAAAAACGTCTTTAACGGGGATGAAGGCCTTCAAATCGGCAAAGCATGGACACCAGTCATTCAGCATGTCGCTCCACCACAGCACAAGGAAGATATAGCAGTCTTCCGATTGGCCGGAGCAAATCCATCAAGATTGTCCCTAACAATCAGCTTCTTCCACTGTTCCGCCTTTTCCATACCTTCTTCCAAATTCTGAAGCACATCAAGCATATGCTTGTAGGCATGCACTGCAAAAAGTTCCAACTCTAGCTCTTTGTTGTTGACTATACCCGGCGCCAATCAAGAAGATTATTGACATTTCGCGGAGAGAGAGAAGCGACGTTGCCACTCATCGCAACCACATGGAGAGCGTGCTACAACTGTGCCGAAGGCGACTGGGTTGCACCTGCATTGAGAGCGGGTATTATTTATATTCGTAGACAAAGACAATTGTAAAATAATGAATCTACATGCAGAGGATAGAAAATGCTAGAATATATCAGTGTAAAATCTGCTTTAACAGAGCAGACATACCTGTGAAAGATTGATGCTTATTCTAATGGAAAAAATGGCAGATTTTGAATCACTTGCATCGCTGCTGCTGCTCGTTTGATAGACAATGTTGCCACCATCATCTGAAGATGCTGCTAGAATTCCCCACGGAAATGACAAGTTGTTCTATAGTTTCTTCCAAAACTCCTGCATTTTCCCAAGCTGCACTTATGGCCTTTGTATGAGTCACCACTTTTCAGCTTTTACTGCTGTTAGTGGATCTTCAGTAAGCTTTATTACTGACGACACAGTGAAACCTTTATTGTTTCGCCCAACATGATCCTTTATGTCGGCCCAAATTAATTCAATCGAGTTAAAATGACAATGATAAGCGGGAAGCCTAACTATTTTGAGACCATGTTCTGCAGCAATGCCATCAACTACATAACTTGGAAACTGCGGTTTGTTTGCTTTCACAAGTTCTAGTAGCTCACTTTTCTTCAGTCTCTCCTTCATCGGCATATTGCGGCGAACAAGCCACTGAAATATTTTCTCCTCTTCGAAATATTCTCACACAGAGCATATTATTTCCTGCCCCGTCCTTTAATTGGAATACCTTTACAAATAGTTTTATTCGGTTCCCAAGTGCGCTCAGTTTTTCATGTGACCGCACTATCTTTGTCACTATTTTTGGACATTATTAAATATCCATTAAACATTTTAACACAATTATAAATGCTCACACAACACAAGCACAAATACACGGGCTCAAACACAGTTAACACAAGGCAAATACCACACAAATAGGCTGATGCAAAAGAAATTTTCAGTATGCAGGCAATCTCTAAACTGATACAAAACATAAGCAAGCTAGGGCTAAAAGGACATTGTTTATAACTGCAGCAACAGAAGAAGATAAGACCCCAGTTCATGTTTATTGCAACGGTCGCTTGCCTGGCACATCATGCCAATTACATGTTACGATATCACAAGGCATTTGCATCTATCGTTGCTATGGAAAAGTCTTAGTTCTAATTGGTCCTCCTAATGGTTGCTATGACGACCGCTGTGAGATTCTTCATCCCCTCCCATTCATTTAAAGCGTTCTGCCACGTGGTTAGCAACTGTCAATCACCTTCTTGATTGGCACTGAGTATAATTGTTGGGCCTGCTTGATGGCTGCTGAATCCATTGAGCACAAATGAAGTGTTTGATTTTTCACACAAGTAAACTGCACATCTTATCCAAGTACCCCACCTTGTGATAAACTGTGGAAGGTGGAGCCCAGTCATTTCTTGATATAAAATTTGACGACTGGGAGCCTTTACCAGAATCTTCAGAGCAGCAATGAAGTCATTTATCCTGTACTAATTTTCCCTGATACTTTCGCAAACACGATGTAGACCATGTGCAATACATGTCACATGGTTGAGGTTCGGATGCATGCCCTTCAATTGTTAGAAAGCTGAAAGCATGTAGTGTGTTGATCAGTCAGCACAAGCCTGGCTTTTTCGTATTGTATGCCCTTGGACACAGGTTCATACACGAGTCATTGAATACTGCATTATTGTGCAGACATTTGTCTTGTCGAGTTGGTACATTTTAAAAATCATATGTTTTACCCATTCACCACATAATGGAAAAACCAACACATTCAAAATATATCTTTGCAGCTTATCAATAGTTTCATCTAAAATGAATCCTACTTCATGTTTCCGACTGTCTCTTATTTTCTCGAAGTCGTTCTCAAATTTGCTGTATGTAACCTTTTCTCAGAGTATTCTCATCCGGTATTGACCTCTGTGTGTACTTCAAGGAACGATTTAAATGCAGGATTGGAATTCCTGACTGGATCAATGGCATGGCAAGATCTGCACTAAACTCATTCAATGACTGCTGCTTTTCAGATCCTGAATCGAAGGCATGTATCAGAGTAGTTTGCTTAGGTTTTGTGTGAAGTTCAATGTTCTTTAAACGTTTGTTGTTCTGGATGTGCTCGTTTATTCTGTTTCTTTGATGCTTTACTTCGCAGATGGCACATCGCAGAATGATGCCATCAGTTTCGATAAAGTGAGTCTTGAATTCTTCTGAAAGTACACACAACTTCTCCTCCTTAACCTTCGGCATGATGTGAAAAATCTGTTCTGGTAAATCAAACAGGCTAAAAAGATAGTACACAGTCGATAGATAGGAACGGTTAAATTCATGCTAGTGCTAACTGAATTTAGATTTCAACTGTTGCAGCATCATTGTTTAAATTTGATGTGATTTCACAGCTGCCTGTTGTCCTTTGTTGCTATGTTGACTTATTGCGGTGGTTGGCCAATGTTGCTGGGGTTATGAACTGCAGGTTATCCTTTGTTGCTGATGTTGGCCATTGTTGCCGGTGCTTTCCATTAATTACATTTTAATATTTATTGACCATTGTTTACATCTGATTAAACAAAATCTTAAAATCCCGTTCAAGAAGAGAAAAAAATTGTCTAATCTATTAAAAACACAGATAAAATGGAGGGAAAGGTCATGGAATAGAAGGGAAAAGGTGCAAAAGGTAATAATCTCACAAAAAAGCTGCAACAAACTAATTGTTTTACTTCATTTCATGTCCACAAATACATATATTGACTTGTCTAAAAGAAAATGGCTATATTTTTGGAAAGGTGCTGCAACTTAAAATACTTTCTTTAATAATTATACACAAAGTTAAAATAATGTTAGAAAAATATATGTAAATATTATTTATCATCCATTTGTGAAGCACAAATAGAATTATCAAAATAAATAATTTTTTTTTTCGCATTTCTTAAAAAAAAGAAAAAAACATTTTATGTATGTGTAAAATGCCATTTCAAATGGAGCAAAACAGCAGAGAGCAGGCATAGAGCTCCTTTAGCAAGTATTTTGGATGGCAAGCAAAGTTGTCGCCTCAGAGTTGGGCACTTGGATCAAGCAAGTGCACAGACACCAGGACTTTTAACATTTGCTGGCAAGGCAGAACACTGTCGTCGCTGAGTTGAGCACTTGGTCAAACCAGTGCGCATGAGCCGGGACTTCCAACATTTGCTGGCAAGGCAGAGCAGAGTAAATGTGGAAATGCACACTTGAATCGAAAACATTTTTATATCAATGGACGACAAATGTAAAGAACCAGTCCTTGGCCAGTTCCACATAATTACACACATTGATCCCGAAAATATTTGGTACAATTTAGTGCTTTAATGCACAAGCTGTATGAATGCTGTATTGGCAGGGGGGGGTGGCTTTTCTGTTCAGCCTATAAGTGGAGGTAGTTTCGAAGTTACATTTTTTGCTCTCTCTACTTTCTACCTGGTAGGTAGAGAAGGCATTGCATTCCACCCAAAAATTCAATATTGAGATTTCCCTGGAAAACATGTTTTGAGACAGCCCCAAAAGACATTTTCAGAAAAAGTCTGCAGACACTTGCTTGTGAACAGCATAGCTCAAAAACTAAAACTCAGACAAATGCCAATTTCGTATAATCTTGCGTAGATGGTAAATGTTAGGCAATAAGACAAAAACGTTCTGCACAAAAAATGCAGATTGCTTTAAAAACATACAATTTCATTTCAAATAATTTTTGTGGCATCAGCCATTTCCGAAATATCCTTTATTAATGGTTGATTTGTTCAATACCTTTTTAAGTCCCATCAATTTCACTTGTTTTTGGTGATTGCATGAAAAAATGCAATTTTAAGACCAGCATATAGCATAGAGATCTGTAACATTTGACTACGCCGTTCCTTTTATAACGAAATGTGCGACATATCTATTTCTCCAAAGGTTTATTTGGATTTAAATGTATAGATAGAAAAATAAGCTTCAGTAAATATAGGAAAGGTAGAATCAGACTAAAATTCAATGCCATCGCCAGGATATTCGAGTACTGATACACCGCATTAATTATTTAGTGGACAGATAAAACACATTATAAAAACCTATGTTGTGCAACTGTTACACCGTGTTTTTAAACATACAAAAACGTACGGCAACTGTTACACTGTGTTTTTAAACATATTGTAAAAACGTACGCCATGTGACTGTTACACTGTGTTTTAATTATTTTGTGGATAGATACACAGGTTACTAAAACGTATATCGTGTGACGGTTACACAGTCTGCTCTAGAGCTTATGCGTGTGTGGCCACCCTGCTCCCCCCCTTGCCTCACCAGACGTCATGTGAATGTTGCTACACTGTGCGCATGTGCGAGGACTTAGAATGCCAGCTTGTCCACCTAAACTTATTTAAATACTGAATCATTTTCATCGTTAAGAAATGCACACTTGCTCTGCTTGCGATAACTATTCATACGTTGGCAGCATTTTCTTTGCACATTTGAAAATCACATCCGCAGCACATAGGCAAGGTTACCCCCTTTTTTGGTAATGTTCCTGCCAGCCTCTCCCTGTTGAAGTGATAAGACCCGCGAGTACAATAATAATCACAGCCAGAATAAAAGTTTAAGACTAATCCGCTAATAAAACAAAATAAGGAGATAAAAGAGAATATTAAAGATTAAGAAAAGGGGGGAATAAACATTATTATGGATGAAATAAAATAGAGACACGTATAAATAAATCAGAATGTGAAAGGAAAAGCAGGAAAAGAAAAGACACAAGGAAATCTGCCAGAGGGCAAAACACTTTAATAAATACAGGAAAGGCTAGCAGGAGAAACAATTAAGTTCTATTGAAATCGACGGCGACTCGCCGGAAAGCGAAACAATGAAACGGATGTGCTAGGCACTCATTCGGACAGAAAATCAAATCAGCCGTTAATGTGAAACAGTAGAGACGCTTGCAGAGCATAAGGTGGCAGAAATTTAACCAATGGTAGAAAAAGCGCAAAGTAGCTAGATAGCCAATAAGGGATAATAAAAGTCACGTGAATAGTAACGCCAGGGAACGAAACTAGAAAAGAGGCATGAAATAGATTTTTGTCTAGGAGCAGGAGCGAGTTTTCGACACGCGAAACATGGAACACTGTGTCGGGAAGAGCTAGGATGAGGACGTAAAAACTTTGTGTCGTGAAGGGTCAGGGAGAACAAGATGAAATACTTAGTGTAGTAAAAGATAGTGTAGGGAAAGAGATATACAATAGGAAATCGTCATCGCATAACAGTGAGAGATAGGGTAGCTAGGAATGACAAAAGTCATATTGTGTATAATTAGAAGGATAATTAAATCTGGGGTAGAAGCACAGAAACTGTAACGGGGAGAAACAGATAGGAACGCGTCTTGTGTAAAGGGTCTTCAGTACGACAACAAGTGTGGATCTTCAGAATAAATGGGCCACTGAGAGTTACTGTGAGTACAATTCATCTCCCATCCACACAATCCCTGAGATAAGAATCTCACAATCACTTATCCTCTACCTGAGTAGCCGGCAATAATCTTTCCGTACCCTAAACCAAGTTCATACACGCCAGAAAACGTTCCTTATTTTCCAAACCCCCGCTACACTGTCTTATGTCACCATATGCTGCCGAACTACATACTTCAAAAATCCTTAAAAATACGTGAGTAGCAGTACGGCTGAATACCAGTAGTGTTGGCAATAGGTAATCACGCTGCCGAGAGGCAGAAGGTGGCGAGAAGAGTCATTGTTCAAAATGTCCAACTGGGGTTAGTTTACAATTGTGCGATTTCTTTTACCAAACCGATGCAAAAACAGCCTTTTTTCTTTAAGACTAACATTTGCATCATAAAAGAGCAGGTAGACCTGGTTTGACTAACAATTATTCTGTTACGATTATTGTTTACTTTCATTATGACTTTTACTGGCATATGCATTGACTGTTAGCAACATCCCAGCTATTATTTGATAGTGGCATGTTTGCCTATGCATTACATTCCTTAATTCTACCAAATATGACCCAATGTAAGACTGAGCAATACAAATTCAGAGGGCCTCTTCATATTGTGACTTAATAACCTTTGGCTAAGTTATGTACCACATAACCTCAAATAACTATTAAATTATAACCTCACGCAATTCCCCAATAGGAAAATAAATACGTATCTAATGAGAGAAACTTAAGGTAATGTATGTACCATGGAAATGCACGATAATTAATGGGGTGTTCCACATCGTACGCCCACTTATCTGCGCATTCTTATTTGCATTTGTTACGATTGATTCAGTTTCATTTCCAGACCTTTTTGCAAACACTACCTCCCTTCATACGTCACCTCCGTTCGTCTATGGTACTCCAACAGACTCACCGTACTGCCAACCAACACATCCCACTGCATTTTTCAACGTTACAGGGTTGGTATGGTTTAGCGACATGACGTAGGATTGGGAGAGGCTGGCTGGCAGCAACATTACCCCCTTTTTTTCCAAACTGAGATCTGGCAGCCCTATGCTTACAAATGCTTTATAGGTGTGACTTTATACTCACTTTTGTTTTTGCATCTTCTTTGACATTTGCTTCCTATAAGTGATTAAAAATAAGATTTTACTCAATGAATATACAAGATGGGAACAGAGAGAATCCTACAATAAATTCCGACATTATGCTCTAGTTGTGGCCCGCACAGCGATGACGATGTCGTATATTTAAAGCGCCGCAACTTCGTAGCCGAGGGATATTATATAACCTTAGGTTTATGAATTCACGGAAGATTACGTTTAGGTTACATTTTTTTTTATTTATATAACCTTACGTTTCTGAATTCACGGAAGTTTAGGTTACTTTTCTTTTAATATAAGCTTAGGCTTCTGATATACTTTTATAGGTTAGGTTAGGTTTAAGTTTTTTTATATATAAGCTTGTTTTAATTAGTTACCAGTGGTTACATCAAAGCACGCGAGCGTGTGTTCCTAAGCTTGCATTTGGTTCATGGGAGGTTAGGTTAGGTTTAGTTTTTTTTTATATAAGCTTGTTTGAATTAGTTACCAGTGTTTACATCAAAGCATGCAAGCGTGCTTTCCTAAGCTTGCGTTTCTGGTTCACAGGAGGTTAGGTTAGCTTTAGTTTTTTTTTTATATAAGCTTGTTTGAATTAGTTACCAGTGTTTACATCAAAGCATGCAAGTGTGCTTTCCTAAGCTTGCATTTCTGGTTCACAGGAGGTTAGGTTAGCTTTAGTTTTTTTTTATATAAGCTTGTTTGAATTAGTTACCAGTGTTTACATCAAAGCACGCAAGCGTGCTTTCCTAAGCTTGCGTTTCTGGTTCACGGGAGGTTAGGTTAGGTTTAGTTTTTTTTATATAAGCTTGTTTGAATTAGTTACCAGTGGTTACATCAAAGCACGCAAGCGTGCATTCCTAAGCTTGCGTTTCTGGTTCACGGGAGGTTAGGTTAGCTTTAGTTTTTTTTTATATAAGCTTGTTTGAATTAGTTACCAGTGGTTGCATCAAAGCACACGAGCGTGTGTTCCTAAGCTTACATTTCTGGTTCACGGGAGGTTAGGTTTATTTGTTTTTATATAAGCTTACGTTTCTGAATTCAGGGAAGGTTAGCCTTAGGTTAGGGTTTTGTTTTATGTAAGCTTGCGTTAACTATCTACCACTGTTACGTTAAAGCAACTTCTTTATTACACTGTTATTACAATCAAAATAACCTCTTAATAAAACATAATTTGACAAAAACTATTACAAACTTAAAACTTTGGTGCATATTCTTTTGCTGCTTTCAATTAGTGCATGGTTCAGCCAGTCTTTGAATGCGTTACGTTTTCTCAACGGGAATAACACACGAAGAAAAACAAGAAGAAACACTACAACTGCGCATCGCATTTCTGGTGGATTTTCATTTATGTTGGCAGTACCCACTATACCTCTTCTTCAACAAAAAAAATGGCTACGTTTGTTTTGTTTCGTATGCGATTTGCCTATATAAATAAAACACCGTCGAGGGGTGCAGAACCTTCATCAACTGTTACAGTCACCCCATTTCACAGGTCCCTGTCAGGGCTTCGGCCATGTCAGATACCTGATCACCACAGCGGATTTACTCCGCCACACATATGTCATCACCCACGATCCTCCAGGGGCGCTTCGGCGGAACCGGTCACCAAGTATGCCACAATAAATTTTACCACCCCAGAATAAGATCCCGCCTATTCCTCTCCCTCTTTCCTCTCAAACACCCCACACATGTTGTTTTCCTTTATACCTTTATTCCTGTTTTACAACAAAAAAAAATAGAGGGGGGGGGCGGGTAGGTGAGCACAAGCCACAGAACACCAAAGCTATTGAACAGACCACATCTACTTCTAAACTCATTCATAAGGTAAATTATTCGCTTTTCTTTGGCTAATTCAAGCTACTTCGACGGGCCACAACTAGAGTAGGTTAGCCATAAATTCAATAATATCTTCCATTTTCAGGTGCACTGTTGCAGATTTCCTTATTATGCAATTTCTAGGAAAATAAAGATGCCAATCATATATATCCGGCCTTATTATTGCGCTGTTACAGTTCCTCATTATATATTTAAGCACATCTCTTACTTTGCTACGTATACCACCGCATTTTCTATACCTATAGGCATGTGAGCAATTTGATCAGCATGGCAGGGCGGCGACAAAAGCTTGCTAATCTTGCTGCGTCTTCTTTTCCTATTCCGAGAAAACAAACCGATTTCCTTGTTATGCAGCTTCTCGGAAGAAGTGCTGACCTCGTGTCTTTCCATCCTTATATAGCACATTTAACACCCCTTATTTAGCGACGTACACTTAAAGATGTATAAACGGGTATCTCGGCCAATTTTCCCCCCCTTTCTTTCTTCAACAATTTGTTCACCATGACGGGCGGCCAAAGCTCTTTCAAGATTTTAACAATGGTAGTATGAGATAACAGAGGAACCGACAGAGGCATTCACATTCCAATCACAGCAGCGTTTATAATTTATAATTAATTTAATTAATGAAGAAAGTAAAACAAATGGAAATTCATTTGGTGACTGTCTCTTACAATACTAATTAGTATTGCGGTAACATGCGCAGTTAACCGAGATGCTTCATGGTAGCACATGGCCACATTCTTGAACGCGGCCCTTATTAGAAAATAAAGAAGCCAATTCTATATTTCATCTGAAAATATAAAATTCGACGAGTTTTCAACTTAAGAATTCGTTCCAAATTGCTGCGTCATGGAATTAGCGGGAATTCCCCGCTAACACTTGCACAACTCCAGAAAAATGAAAGGATCAAACGCATACAAATCTTGCTATATCTAAGCATCGGTTCAAAGTAGCAGATATGATAAATCAAACCACTTTCATTATTTTCTAAACTACATCAATTGTCCATTGTTACATAAAAAATCGGTTATCTTACATTTTATTACATGTCTTACATTAACTAACCTGCATTTGATGAGTTTATCTGCAATGCAACAGCAGCCAGACAAAAAAGGATTAAGACCACGTTGTTCTTCATAATAACAGCTTCCTTCAAGCACCGTAGAAGATTAAATTAACGATAAATTACTTTCTCACCACCACACACAACCCTTAACAACGTAATTCTGACTTCAGAATGGCAGCCGGATACACTAGCTAGTAGCCACGATTTGTTACTACTTTAGTCAATTAACCTTTTAAGCCGTGTGGCCGTATCCGTATGCATTGCACCGATGCTACCACTGTGTTCAAATTGTAAACTGTACTCGGTGGTTGATGACTGAGAATCAAGTGGTGTAAATTAAAATTAAATTATAAATGTGAAGTTGAATTAAGGTGCAATATTCATAATGTCGGTGGATGAAAGAACTATATTCGCCAAGTTAGAGGCCCTAAAGGAGATCAGGTGAGCTAAACTGCTTCTAAATAGGATTGATACTTGTCAGGCAACAAAGAGAAGAATAACTGCTGTCGAAAACCGATTCGCCAATGCAGTGTAACAGTGCCTTTGTTTAAATGCCTGAAAGGGGAAAGGGCGATTGTAATTTACAACCAGGGCTGCAAAAATAAGAAATGAAATAAAAGACCGTTATAAACAAACTCCTCAAATTAGATTGGATGTATAAATTGACCGTTAATTCCTGACATCCCCTAGATATATTTTATACCTCCTATGGATATTAAGTATACTGTTATTGGAAGAAAATCACATGAATAATAAGTAAACAGCATAGAACAAAAACTAACCACCAATAGCGGCCATGAAGCACTAACTCAACTCCTTTGTCCCTGTTTTTCACTGTCTAAAGTTATCTTGTATATGGGAAAACTGCTCATCCAGGTATCCCTTACCAATCTCTGTTACTATGTAGCTTCGCTGATTGGAGATTGGTTCTTTGGAAACATATTAAATAATGAAAAACAGCACACTTCAGGAGCAGGAGTTTCTTATCATTGACTCATTTTAAAATGTTAGCTGGAGCAAATAAAAATGAAACTAATCTTGAGACAGTCTGCCAAGTGAACAAAGAAAAAGACTATAACCACGGGATTGCAATTGTACGGTTCCATGACCAAGCTTTTGGTCTCTTTACTCTGAAGCCGAAGTAAACCTGGCCAAACTTCCGTTTACAGACCCCACAAAAAATAGGTTAAACGGCCTTAAAACACAATAAAAGTGTGTTTGGCGTATTCGCCATAGTCAAAAAGGTCACCATTATTACATTAGCGCAATACATGTGATAACCATCATTATAAATGCTCTCACATTGCTCAGAAATCATCTCGGGCTGCACGTTTCTAAAGATGGTTACGAATTGTATGATATAAATTGTCTGAGATAAGACACTTAGTTCTCTTCTGCACCAGGAACCATGCAGGCATTGCACTATGACATTATATTTTGGGGTAGCTCTGAGCATATTGTGTTTCTAATGCAGAACAGAGCTTTATGAATTTTATGTGCATTTGGTTGTTAAACATTCCTGTAGATTAGAATTAATTGACCTAATAGAAGCTAAACTATGAAGCCTGGGACTTGAAGTACTTATGGCATTGTAAGTTGCCATTGGGGTATGTCATCTCAAAACAATTTGAGATCTGTGTGGTTTATCGAGAAAAATGTGCATCAGTTGGAAAAGTTACTGTCGTACCAGAATGTTTCCATGGTAGCTCAGTTGGGTAGAGTAACCATGGAAACCGGGAGATCTGTGGTTCAAATCCAAGGCTGTGGCATTGAATTTTTCAGTCATCTGATTGTACCATTCCAACCTTGTTCTACACATGGCTTCTGTGGAAGAGTAATTAATTTCATTAATTGATCTAATAGAGGCTAAACTATGAAGCCTGGGACTTAAAGTACATACGACATTGTCAATCACTATTGAAGCATGTCATCTCAAAACAATTTGAGATCTCCTTGTGCTTTACCTGGAAAAATGTGAGTCAGCTAAGAAATTTAATATTCTACCATATGTTGCAATGGTAGCTCAGTTGGTTAGAGCAACCACACGGAAACGAGGAGATCCATGGTTCAAATCCTGTTTATAACATTGAAATTTTCACCCGTTTGATTCTACCTTTCCATTCCTGTAGATTATTTAAAAACCTTAACATGCTCACTTTTATAGCCTGGAAGAGTATACTTATTAATTCACTTTTATGTGGTACAGAAAGTAAAAATAGGCACCTCTTACATGTCAAATAATTACAAATTTAGGTATGCATATTGAATTTTCTTTAGCATTGAAACAAATAAGTAATCATTCTCATTGTATGAGACATATGCCTATTCTATTCGCATAGAAACTGGGTTTCTCCATCATTTCAGGGGATGGCAGATACCAGCCTACAGGCTTGAGTTGTAATACTATGTAGCATAGATGTGAGGCTGAATCCACTTTGATTACATGATTGTCATTCTTATATTCTGTTTGAAATTCTGAGTTCCGGATTTCAGAGTGTTGTTTATGATCTTAAAAGGCTATCCTCTTCTGCCACTTCTGTTTGTTTTTGTTGCTTTGTTTGAAACCAAACTTCACAACCATGGATACAGAACTTTGTAATATGTGAAAAGAGTGTCCTGATTTTGTCTGTTGGCTGTTGGATATTAACTAGCTTGACATCAGTATAGCTATAAATTATTTCTTAAATTAATTTGGGTGCTGATGACCTTAGCTGTTTAGCGTCCTTAAACCGCATCTCATCATCATTAAATTAATTTGATTGTTTTGCTGGCTTAGCGTTACAATTTTTGTTACTAGATGGATTTTTACTTAAATTTTGTGTTTTTTATTTACATAGATGTCTTCTAAGCATATATAACAATTATAAACTTGTGTATTGGTAAATTGAATCGGAAGATTTAAAAAAACTGAATACGACAAAAACTAACTTTTACAGGAGACAATAACACCTTTCTAATTCCTGTAAAACATGCCCTGTATAAATATAATTCACATGTACCAGACTACATATTTTGATTTTACTAAGAATTCTGCAAGTTCCTGTAGTAGGGAATCAATAATAAGTTTTTGTGATTTCCATGTCTGTTTTTGCAAATTATGATTATCTTTAGGGTCAGTTACACATCTTTCTAGTCATAAATAAGTAGTTATGGAATGGTACCACTATTTCTCTACTCAATACCGTTATTGGTTTTTGTGCACCGATACTCGATACCCACTTTATAAAAACTGTAAAGGCTTGTTCACTGATATGTTTTTATTAGTAGTTTTCTGTGTATAAATGCTAATTCTGAAATTCTTCCTGTTTGACGTTCTCCAATCGGCAGCTGGTTTTATCTTGATAATGCCATGTGCAAGTTATATATCTCCTATTGTAGTCAAGGCTAGTAATAATTAATAATAATTTCCTTTTCCCTTTTTATGAAACTATATTTTGTGTCGAAAACTTTCTTTTAAAGGATTTTCTATCAATATTATGGAAATTAGTCGCACAGTATACCTATAAGCTATGCTTGTGACCCGAGTTTGAATTGCATAAATGCAAACTAACAGGTGGAAGGAAACAACAAACAGTTCCATGCACTGTATTATCTCATGTCTTAACTTTTGATTTGTTGGATTCACAGATTTTGGTCACCAGAGTAGGTAAAAGTAATGGATGAATGAGAGTCACCTAGCCATGCTATTGCAGAAACATGATTTAGTGTGTCAGCTAAATCAGCTTCATTCACAACTGAGTTAATGCTGCATGTTACATGAGTACCTCTGCTCCTTTCCCCAATGTTTTTTTTCCATGTTTTCATTTAAAACAAGAGTCTATGGAATGTTGCATTGATTCATCCAGAAAACAGTCAAAATCTATCCAGAACTATAGTCCAGAAACTCTTTGGGGACACATGCGAGACAATAATATGAAGTCTCAACTCCTCTCATTCCTTATCTAGCATAAAGCTAAACACAAAACCAAGTATTGAGGTATCGATGGTATCAAGATCTCATCCCTAATAATAAGTATAATTTTTCAATTGAAATGTGCATATTACAATACAGTATAGGGATATCTTTGTTTTATATGATGGTGTTTTCTTCTTCATTCACTGTCACTTATGTCAGGATAAAGGTGATATATGTACTGCACTATTCAGATGTCACATTTTTTGCATCTATATAGGGATTCGAGATTGCTTTATGTCCACATAGTATGCCATGACATGTCACCTTTTCTGCACAGTATTTTGTATCTACCTCTGTAAACAGATACATATTTAGTTTAAAATGGAAATGCCAAAAAATGTCACATGTCAGCTTTCTGCACCTTCCGATTCAATTGTCTTCTGAAGTTGCCAACACAATTTGATTGTCTGCAAAAAGTATTTAAAAGTATAATTTGCAATAAAATTATAAAACATCCATAATTTCTGTATTGTGTAAGGCCATAAACCCACACCTACATCAGAAAAGATTGGCAACAGTGGTCAAACTTATTATACTTCTCTTAAGATCTATGTACTTAAATGCGTTTTAAGTATGAACAGTGTCATACATCAGTTACCCACTCCTGCTGTCATGGTCATAATGTTTCACATTAATACATACCTGATTTTATCCAAGCTTAAATTTTGCCCACAAGAGAAAAATTTGGAGTGCTTTAATGCCATGAATCCTAGATTTATTTACTGTGGCAAATATCAAATAAGCTATCACACTCTCAATAACTTGCATTACTTGTGTTGATGCATTTTGAAGTTTTTGTATGATATTCTGCTCTGATGGTGCATTAAGTAAATAATTATCATAAAGGCAGCACATGATTGCATTTCTATTGTTTCAGGGCAAAAACACTGCAGTTAGAAAAAATGAAGCTTAGAATAATCCATGAAGTTGAAGCTACAGAACAGGAACAGAAGTGTTTATCAGAGTACAAACAAGAAATGGATCTCCTGATGCAAGAAAAAATGGCACACGTGGAAGAATTAAGACAAATTCATGCAGATATTAATGCTGTAAGTTATATTATGTACTAACCATTAACCATGAATTTATCAATTGGTGCAGGTAGTTTGGAAAGGTAAGAAGCTGTGCATAAAACCTTTGGGGAATAAAGCAGGTGTGTGTAGTGTGCATGCATGCACATATGAGAAAGAGAGATGCATAGAGTGTATTCTACTAATAGCGTCTGTAATCCAAAAGCATGGTCAGTGGTACAGCTCTGTAAACGGTAAATGATTTATGGCTTATATAGAATCAATCAAATGCTGTTTCAGAAGAAGTAGCTTTTATTGTTGGGTTGCAGTATAGACCAGTGTGGAAGGACTTGTCCTCAAATTCTTGAATTCAAATTGTTGCGATGAGTCACCAGGCTAAGATTTTTTTTTCTCCCTAAGGATTTCACTTAGAAAACAAATGTGTGAAAAATTATTTAGCTTTACCTATTCTGTCTATTTTAAGGACATAAACTCCCACTCCTAAAAATAACCTTCACATTGTAAAATGATAATATGAGCTCATTCGGTTGTTCTTTAAAATTTCAAGTTTCACATATTATAGAAAAAGATTTCTGCTCTGTCAATTGCACTATTAAAAAAGCTATTTGCTCAGAAAAAGCTAAAATTTACAGAAACATCAGAAAATTGACAAAGCTTTTAAACATTAAAATTCTTGCTACTATACCCCCGCCGCTGTAATGTTGCACTCGGCAGCCAGCATTTAAGTTGGTACACTCGCAAAATAACAGATGAAAAGCTTCAACCGTTTGACTTCCTAAGCCAATCACAAGGCAGCATTCCGGATGGTCGATGACACAGCGGAACCGGAACTAGAATTGGCTCTGTTGTCGGATGTAACTATTCCCAACCACATGCTTCAGTTTGTGAATCTCTAGCACAAGCGTCGAGTCGTTCTTTGCAAGCTACATATTGTTCATTGTTATTTATATTTGTGGTTATTGTTTGATAGTTTTGTTATTGTTCGTTTATACTTATTTATATATATATATATTTATTTTATATATGTCATTCATATTATATATTTAAACAATACTTAAGTGCGACAATGTCTGAAAAACGATGCCGATCGCTGAGTGATGATTCATGAAGTGAAAATCCTTTGCGCCGAGGTGTGCCACTTAATAGTCAGGCATTGGAACTATTAAGGAGAACCCGGGAATTCTTTGAACAGGAAAAGGAGTACGTGAAGCTTCATGGCAATCCCTCTATTCCTGCTGATAAAGCTGTACAACGAACTGCAGCAGCTCTTGGACTAAGCACGAGAACTGTTATTCACAAGGCTACGGTGGACGTAGCTTCATGGAAGTGGGTGGGTGAAAATAACTTTGTTATGGCATGCTTATAATTTGTTTTATTTCCCTCATTGTAGCAGGAAGTTTGTATTATTTTGTTTCTATATTGTCAAAAGTGCGTAATTTTTTCTACATACGCTGCAATGTTTATGCAGAGTTATTTTCAATTAACAATAATACGAAATAGTTATTATTCATTCACGTTCACTACTTACGTACAGTTTTTGTATGCGGCTTAGACACGATAGAAAGGAGAACAATCAGCTGTTGTTGTTTACTAACCACTCTGGCAACATCGCAACCACAATGTACCCAACCTTACGCAAAGCCACATGAACTGTCAAGTGCAAAGATACAGCGGCGGGGCTATAAGAGAGCTGGAACACTATGTCATTAGTCACATTAGTGTTAAGAGGCAAGATTCCAAACTATTGGAAATCCAAACATTAAAATTTGCCTTCATCATACTGTTAAAACATTGCAATTTTAACAATGTTTACAAAAGTTTTAAACATTTCAGATTAAAAAAAGACTAAAAGCAGAATTTAGAACCATTATAGGAGAATAAAATAATTATGCTGAATTGTACACGTCACTCCTGGGATCGTAATATATGTAATGAATTGGATTACATTATTAGGAGCATGTTAATGAGGTTTTATTATACATGTTTACATCAGCTACATATAAACTGATAATATCTCTAGTATATATAAACATACTTGAAACTGTATGTTTTTTTTTTAAATTTATTTTTGTTTAAAGTCGCTTAAACACTAAAGTCATAACTTGACTATTAACATCATCATAATGAACAATTCACAAATTATTTAACACAATCTTCATTTACAGTATTGATTAACACAACAATAAAAATTATATACTATAATATAAATTTATGTCTTTAAAGAAGTGAAGAACTTCAGGGTGGTTGAATGGTTTAGCCAAATCTCTGGAGTTGTGGTGTAGGTCTCTGTATATAAGGAATCCAGGCTGCAGCAAGCATAACAATAATTCAGATGAATAATATAATGTTGTGTACTATAATTAGTGTAGAAATTGTTGTATAACCTACTTTATATTCTCGGTCATCTTCAGCTTTAGAAAACAGAATATAATGTGACTCCAGACTTGCTTTATATCCTCATGGTTGACAGTCTCATATGTATGAGTTATTTCATCATGAAAAGTATGTGCTTAAAAGGATTGTGTGAGTTGCTATTGTGTAACTATTCTTAATAGCATAATACATCACTTTTCACACTCCTTCATTGAGGATAGTACATGCCAATAATTAACTTTAAACTCATTAACACAAATAACAGCAGAATTCATAATGGGTACATTTGATGTGTTATCTATTGTTGATGACAAATCAAAAAGTTTTATTGGGACTTTGTTGATGCTTTGTACAGAGCCTTGCTATTCACTATATAGATTTAACATTTTAATGAGTTGAAATGTCTTCCTTTAAGGCTGGTTCACTATAACCAGAGAACAGGAAGTAAAGCATCATACGTTTTGGTTCAGAATACTCCTAGGAAAGAGACTGGGACTGCATATCAATGAGAATATCAATAGCAGAGTGCCAAGTTGATTTTGTGCATTGTAACTAACCAGTGACACTTTTCCTCCTTCTTCCAATTCAGCCAACATAATTTAGTTAGCCATTGATAAAATTGGATAGAGTTAACATTTTATAAATGCAGATCCGTTGCAGCAGTAATTTTTCTATCAGACTATATTAAATAAACATCACACTATATTAAATAAGCATGTTAATTATATGTATATATCAATTTTAATGTTAATTGCAAGAGTATATGTGTGTTTGTACTATATCATCCGTAAAACATTGTTGAGTTTCAACATGCAAAATCTACAAGCTTAGGAAATTTCCACTTGTATGTGTATGTGTTATACAAAGGAGTGGGTGACCCAACAGTGGCATAGTCCTTTGTAAACTTTTACGCTAGGAAGACACAAGCGCTGTTGCTATTATGTCATAATACAGGACTTTTTCTTTATGAGAAAACACGTGACTGTAAGGAACCCATTGGAAAGGAAGCACCTCCGACTTAAAATTTTGAAATTTAGAAGTTGCGATTGACAATGACCAATGTGGACAGGGCAGCAAATCCAAGACCGCCAAAGTGAAAGCCGATATAAACTGATATTGTGGCATTTGGTTGGTAATACATTTGTTATTTGTGGTTGGTAAGATTTGTTGGGTGACTTATGTTTAAAACTGGCGACACAGTCCGGTAATGATGTAATAAGAGTGGGGGGTAAACCGGTTCTTCTTCAGTAAATGTCTAGGATGCTCTGTCTCTTGTAATGCGACTAGCAAGCAGTGCAGCTGTATTAGGAGGAGACGCTCCGTCAGGCAGAAGGTAACATGTATCTTTATTAACTTTGAATATAACTTTCCATCCAAATTCCCATTATGTAAATTATTAATGTAGTTAGATCCTTCCTTCCTTCCTTCCTTCCTTCCTTCCTTCCTTCCTTCCTTCCTTCCTTCCACACAATGATTTAGATATATTTTAGAAATTTTCGGGTGTTTTAAGTAATGTGTTAGCTCGCCCCGTCGGACCTCATGTAGTTTTGGGATGATTTAAATGCTGCTACCATGCTCTACCCCCTCTAATATGTAAAAAATGTAAGAGGTTACGACATTTTGGTGGAGGTGCCGGTAGAGCATGGTACCAGCATTTAAATCATCCCAAAACTACACAAGGTCCGACGAGGCGAGCTAACACCAACCACATTTACCAACCACAAATAACAAATGTATTACCAACCAAATGCCACAATATTTTAGGTAAAGTAAGGGAGTCTTCGATGAATACGCACGGCAGACAAATCTGCACTAGTTATAAACAGTTTGCACCAAAATGATAAACCGCGCTTAAAAGTAAAATAATGTGCGCCAAGTAAATCAGTTGTGGTTAATAATGAATATAAATGGTGCATGGAGAAGAATCATCCGACATTTCCGCCTGAATTTTTTTCAACGACATAATTCCGGCCAGCGTATATTAACCATTTGCACCAAAACTGAAGTTGCTCCTAGACAGAAAACTGAGTTGTAGTGCACAAGATGAACTACTAATACTAACAATGCATAGGTAATTAACGTGGAAAACTACGTTGACTAATCAGTGAATCAGACTTAGTGCAAAAACAGTTGCACAAAGGATGCAATAACTGTGTAAAACAAAAGATGCAGGAATTAAAGTGCATGTGTGTATAAACTCCATAGCAATGCAACCTTTATTCTTCTTCCAATGAAGTAATTAAGCTTGTGACTCAGTTAATATACTTGTTTCACTAATTTACAACTTTTTGCTTATAATAAAGTAGATTATTCAAAGTTAAACCAATGTCTTCCATTTAGCTATCATTTTATTCCACACGACTTGAGGTCTCCAACCCATCTCATGCTCATGTATAGAAATGGAATCCCAAATCTTCGAACCCAAGAGCAACCGAGGACTGACATCACCATCACCATAACATGCAGCCAGCTAAGGCGAGAGGACACAACCTCGTCTCTGCCTGACTGAACAGTCCACTACCCATCGACAGAGTCGAGCAACTTATATGAGGTTAATTCCTTCTAATAATAGGCTGCATCACCATAATTAATCAATCTTTGAGGATGGCCCCATGTAAAGATGGCTCCTACCAACATGGGGCTCAAGTGAAAACGATCGAGCACATCAGAGAGCACATAAGGGAGCTAATATTCATAGAGAATTAGCGGCTCCTGCCAGAATGAAGCACTGATAAGAGACCATACAGACAACTACAAGAGGATGCATAGAACTTGGAGAGGCAATGACCACTCCAGCGACGGTGAAGAACTTCAGCTTCAAGGACTACATCACAACAGAGAACTAGAACAACCACTACGCAGCAATGATCGATGGAACTTCAAGGCGACAGGAGAACTCAGCTAAGGATAAAGCTTAGGAAGAAAGGGGCACGTGGCGCATTATATGGACATGGGACAGATATTGCAATTATTAGTAAGTAGTGTGGATATTTATGAACCTAAAAACAGGAAAATAGTAGTTAGAAAAATGTCCCAAACAAAGATAAGAGTAGATAGTGATGGACAGGGAGATAGAGATTCTAAAATACAATTTTCATTCAATTAATATGCTTACCCTAGTGCCTGAGATCAGTGAAGTAGATGTAGCTGTAAGCATGTCAGAAATAAGAGGCGAAACTAGGTCATTGAGCACTGAAAGGGAAAGTTCACCAGTAACGGAAGTGAACCCTCCAGTAGACCCTTCCTTATTACAAACAGGTAGTGGAACCTCAAACCAGGATGCTCTTTTGCAGGCAAAAGTGAAGAGTGTAAATGAGTTTTCCTACTCCTCGTTCATTTTCACAGAGTAATAAATTAGATGCACAAAAACAGGAAACTGCTACTCTTGTGAATCAAATTAAAGAGCAATTTAAAGATGAATTTGGTAGTCTTCAGGGGAAAATTCAAATCTAAGTATTAAATTTCAAGGGGAATTAGCTTCAATTAAAAGAGAAATAAATCAGAAAGAGAGGGAAATTTTTGAAAAGTAGATGAGGCCTTACAGTCAAATCAAGTTAAAGAAGGGTTAGAAAATGCAAGGGATGAGATCAGTCTTATACATGTTAGCATTTAAGAAGATATTGCTCTTTTAAATAAAAGAATAAATGAGATGCAATGTAAACAAAAGAATGATTGGTCCAAGAATTTGGATTTGGTATGGTCCACAATTAAGGAACAGATAGACAAAGGTACTAATGAAGTGTCATGTAAAATGCAATCAGAGTTTCCATTGCAAATAAATCCAACAAAAAAGGAACTTTCGAGTAAGATTGACAAATTGAGCAAACCAAATACAAATTCTCAGCCAAGTGACAAAAGTAGTAATGTAAATAACTTGTACAGTAATCATAGAACAAGATCTGATTGTATAGGTGTTATACTGGATGAATCTAATACCATGTCTAGAGTTGATAGGGAATATTTGAATACCATGTTCTACTAACCCGAGCAAAGCTCAAAGTCTTACATACCAACACACTACAGGGTAACATTCCTCTTAGTCAAAACTCAAGGAATAACTTGTCAAATGGTAACAATACCATAATGAATGATCTGCCTCTTCCACTATTTTCAGCAAATAATCAGGACTCAACTGTCGAGTTTCTCCAGCAGCTTAAATATTTCAGACAAAGGGATACCGGAACCACTTAAGATGTTACTCACACGCAAATGTCTAGATAAGAGAGCCTTAGAGTGGCTTGCAGTGGGACCCGATGATAATTTTGAATTTTTCTGCCACATCTTTATCAATCATCATTGGAATGCAGCTACTCAACAGAGAATTGGATCACAGATATGCCATGGTCAGTTCAATGTTAGATGTGACGGTAGCATGACAGATTATTTGTACATCATTCACGATACATAAAACATCTCCAGCCAGCTATCACTGAAAGTGATATTATTACTCTAATGACCAACCATTTTCCTCTGCAAATACAAAACTACCTATTTATAATTGATTTAATCTCTGCACTGGAAAATCAGGAAAATGAAAACCAAAGTATATTTTACCCAGAGTACCTTAGTTATCACCCTGACAAATGATGTAACAGTAGACCAGGCGCAGACCAAATTATGAGCCAACTCATGGTTCACAATTTGTGAGAAATAGATACCAAGAGGCAGTTCCAAATTTTGGAAGACCAAGAGAGGGCCCAATGAACGGAAATTCATGGGATCACAAAACAGAAACAATCCAGGCAATTCAGATCAGACAAACCATAACCATTATGATCGTCAACAGGGACAAAGAAATGGAAGATACAATCGAAGATTTAGGCAACCCTATTGGCCAAGGAGAACTAGATATGATGATGACAAGACCGGGATAATCTACTGGAAAATAGAAATTCTCTTCAACAAGAAAATTATGTAGAACCAATTCGAAGTGGGCGAAACCATGAAAATCAAACTTTAAATGATTAAGTGATAGCATGTTTTAAATGAAACTATCAATAGTTGTACAGGATTCAAACCAATAGAACTCTCCAAGGGACAATTGACACCATAAAAATAAGTCTACCTCCAGCCGATCACATAGAAGATGAAGCATACATTGAAGTAAAGGATATGTTTGAATTAGCGAGAGAAAGGATAAAGAAAGTTGCCCGACGTAGGAAGGAAAAGCACAATGCAAGAAAAACAAAAGAAAGCTATGGACTATCGGATACATAATTTGTACTTTGAAATAAAACATTATTAAGCATGATAAAGAAAGAAAACCAATGGTTATGCTATATTACAAGGGTCTCTGTTGAGTATCTAGAATATTGTCCTCGGATACTATGAGCTTGTTAATCCTGATAACAATCAGTCAGTCAGGAGATTTCACAAGAACATGCTCCGACCATTTCGCCAAATGGAACGAAGTTCAATGTCAGAATAAATAAGTTTAGGGGAAAGAAAGGAAATTTGAGATAACTGAGGGAAACATGTGTCGTAAAGGATAATAAGAAAGGGGACGTTATTCCTACAACACTCATACTTGACAATAGCATGTAACATATATACTTTCTTGAAAGTGAAACATTTACACTTATGTTTATCTGAATAGCTTAGTCCTAGAGTACATATAAATACCCAAAAAAAAAAAAATGAATGCCTGCAATGAAAGAAACCATATCTGTGTAAAGAGTTGAATACCTGTTTGTAATGGTATGAATGAACTTCCAGTGTTAATAGTTGAGTGAATGTTTTGTAAAGAAAGGTATACTTAGTGTAATTGCTATGTTTTGTTAGTTAGAGATAATCCTCTGCTCCACTCCGTCAGAAATGTGTCTGTAAACTTCACGGTAGAAGGGATAAATTCTAGGTACTACCTGACCTAGGGATCCACTGAGAAACATATAAAAGGAACAGCAACCTGAGGTTGTTAAAGAGGGGATGAAAGGCCATTTGCCTGAATTGTAAACAAACCAAAGGAAACATATACTCAGCTAAAATGTAGGAGGTGTGAAGTTTTCAAAAATATTTAGCGGAATATTATTTTCAAACTTCATAAGGGTATATGCAGTAATTTTGCTATCACGCTATGTTAAATAAACATCACACTATATTAAATAAACATGTTAAATTAGATGTATGTATTTGGATATAAATTTTAATTGCAAGAGTATATGTATGTTTGTACTGTATCGTCTGTAAAATGTAAAGAGTAAAGGTGCAAAATCCACAAGTTTAAGAAATTTCCACTTCTATGTATAAGTGTTATACAAAGGCGAGGGTAACTTAACAGTGGCAAACATAGTCCTTTATAAACTTTTATGCTAAGAAGACACAAGTACTGTTGCTATTATTTCGTAATGCGGGAGTTTTTTCTTTATTAGCAAACACGTGACTATCAAGGAACCCAGTGGAAAGTAAACACCTCCCACTTAAAATTTTTAAACTTAGAAGTTGCACCTGGCAATGACCAATGAGGACAGGACAGCAAATCCAAGACTGCCAAAGTGAAAACCTATATAAACTGATATTTTGGGTAAAGTAAGATAGTCTTCAATGAACATACATGACAAACAAATCTGCGCTAGTTAAGATAAACAGTTTATGCCAAAATGATAAACTGCACTTAAAAGTAAAATAATTAAGAGTGTGCCAAGTAAATCAGTTGTGGCTAATAATAAATGTAAATAGTGCATGGAGACGAATCATCAGACATTTCCACCTGATTTTTTACGACGACATAATTTGCACAGTGCATATTAATGGTTTGCGCCAAAGCTGAAGTCACGCCTATATAGAAACTGAGTTATAGTGCACAAGGTGAACTACTAATACTAACAGTGCATAAGTAATTAACGTGGAAAACTATGTTGACAAATCAGTGCATCAGACTTAGCGTGAAAACAGTTGCACAAAGGATGCAACAACCATGTAAAACAAAAGGTGCTGGAATGAAAGTGCACGTGTGCGTAAACTCCATAATAGTGCACCCTTTATTCTTCTTCCATTGAAAGTAATTAACCTTGTAAGTGGATTGCGTCAAATACACATGTATTGTTTCACTAATTTACAACTTTTTGCATATTTTAAAGTAGATTATTCAAAGTTAAACACGGTGTCTTCCACTTAGCTATCATTCTACTCTACATGACCTGAGATCTCCAACCCATCTCATGCTTATTTATAGCAATAGAACCCCAAATTATTGATCCCAAGAGCAACTGAGGACTAACATCACTGAGAGAACAGATGCCTAAGGGGAGAAGGCACAAACTCGGCTTCGTCCAACTCAACAATCCACTACTCATTGACAGAGTCGATTATACGAGGTTAATTCCTTCAATTAATAGGGTGCATCACTGTAATTAACCAATCTTCGAGAAGGACGGCTCCACAGTTACTATTTCCAATTCCTCTAGTCGTAGCAAGCATCATTCCTTTATTAATAGCATACATTACAGTTATTTGTTGTTCTTTGTTAATTTCTACCAGTTTTTGCTGTTCTTTGTTGTGATTAATTTTTTTTTGGGGGGGGGAGGCAATTGTAACCAGTTTTGAATTGTACGAAGGCGGATTGATAAGTCAGTGACTTTTTAAAGAAAATAACAACTTTTTCCAAAAAATCAATTTTATTTCTCAAGTCTCCTTTCAATTTAATACACGTACAAGGTTTCTCCAATTTTTTTAACCCTTCCAAAAAATATGATTGTTCAAAGTCTGCAAAATATGAGGTTGTTTCTGCCATGATGTGTTCACTGGACATGAATTTCTTCCCAGCAAGCCTAGAAAATTGGCTGAAGTCACTTGGAGACAAATCTAGGGAATATGGTGGGTGAGGTAGCAGTTCGTAGCCCAATTCCACAACTTTTGCGATGGCAATGGTTGACTTGTGTGTGGGTGCATTATCCTGGTGAAAGAGAACCTTTTTCTTCACCACATGGGGTCGTTTCTTTATCAATTCCTTGTGAAACTGATCCAGCATTGCGGCATAATATGAACCTGTGATCTTTTTACCACTTTTCTAGGTAGTGGATGTCTATCACCCCTTGTGAGTCCCAAAATACAGCTGCCATGATTTTTCCTCCCGACGGAATGGTTTTCCTTTTTTTGGAGCAGGCATCTACTGTGATATAATGCCGCAAAACTTATTTGGGTTGCGTTGGAACATGTTCAAACATTCCTGTGAAATGTTCACACGATGCCGCCTTTTCTCAACTATGAGCAATCATGGCACCCATCTTGCTGACAGCTTTCTCACACCCAAAAATTCATGCACAATGTTATACACCCATTCACTCTAGATGTTTACGGTCTTGGCTATCTCACAGATTTTCACTTGGCGATCTTCCAACACAATATTGTGAACTTTGTTCACCATTTCTTCTGTTGTGACCTCAACCGGCTGTCCTGTGTGCACGGCATCTCTTGTCCTCGAACGGTCACATCAAAATTTTGTGAACCATGCTATGTGATGGAGCAGAGTCCCCATAATACTTGTTCAGCTTTTCTTCTGTTTCCTTCACCGTTTTACCACGAAAAAGTAGTGCTTTATTAGAACACAAAATTTACTTTTCTCCATTTTCTATGAAGCAACACACACATCTGCTTATTTTAGATGCTCTCAACAATGCTCTTGGTGACCAATTTCTGTGATTATACTCAGAATAGATGTAAGACTTGGGTGCAAACAAGAAACTTGTGATTAGAAAGCTATCTCTTGCTCAAAGTCATGGACTTATCAATCTGCCCTCGTTTATAAACAAACTACAGATGACACTTTTGCTATAACCAACACTCATTAAATCTGAGGGAGTCAGCATGCACATTTGCTGGAATTTCTTTTAGTTTCACTTTGCTAGCTTGTAACTAGAGAGAGCTCTAGTGGCTGTTTCATGTCACAACCATCTTGAATAATTTTTACAATGGAGATCTAATATGCTGTTCTTGGGATCCGGGAAAGCTTCCTGTTAATTGTGAATGCTTACATTGTGAATGCTATGTGTTTTTAAGTTTGCCATTCCCGTTCTGATTTCCATTCTCTGTTATTGTGAAGCTCCTTTACACAGCATTCCAATATGTTTATCTTAAACTATAAACATTGTAGAACATTCCAATTATAACGATTATTTATTCTGGCTTGCACCATTGAATCAGTTTGCTCCTTTGTCAAAAAGGACTAAATAAAAATGTAGACTATTGTTAATTTATGTTGGAATTAAACTTGGAAGTTAGTAGCACATTTTCATTAGAAAAAAAGAATAAGAATTCATCAGCACACAAGAAGTTGCAAAAGACTTGTGAAATAAGCTGTTTATTTGTATGTCAAACCGTTTGTAAATAAAATATTTACATGTCTCAAATACAGATGACAACTTGGATATTTATGTAACACAAATCAGCTATAAAATTCAGTTCAATTTATTGTCCATAGAGATTACAGAAATCTGTTAGACATTGTCAATTATGTGTTCTATATACAATGGAAATACATCAATTACTAACAAATTCTTAAATTGAATAGAATGCCTTATTTAATATATACCTATTTACACAATTTTTTTTAAATGTATTTAAATTGTTTATTGATTTTACTTTAGGAAGTTTATTTTACAATATACAATACAATTCCGAGAATTGCTAAGTAATATGAGTAATTTCATTTTTATAAATTCTGGTTTTACATTTTGTCTTATATTTAACTTTAACATAGTGCAAATTACTTTCTGTTGAAGAATAAAAACTTTATTCTTGATTTCCATTCAAGTAACTCCCCATACTGTTACACAGTAATTTACATAACTGATAAACAAACCATGATAAATGTTTAACAAAGCTTCCTTGCTACAAAAAGCTACCATATTATCTTACTAAATAAATAACTCTGTTTAGTTAAGTTCATAATCGAATACTTTACTCATATCAACAAATATATTAATTATAAACTCTATCATCTAAAGGTATAAGGTTCTTATGTATTATCTTAGGGGCAGTTTCTGTTGATCTACCTTTTATATAGCCATGTTGCTGAATATTTATTTATCTAAATTATAAACCAAAAAAGTCCCAAAACTGAACTATGAGGGGCACGAGCATTGGGTTGGAGAATGTTAGGAATATATTTTTGGATCAGAAACTTACTTGGAATATGCATACAGGAACTAATAATTTTTTCAGAATACAGAGAGAGACAGCTAATCTTTCATACAGTGTTCAATAATTGTCTTTATTATAGAAACAAGTGCCATGGATCTTTAAACTGCAGGTTATTCTTTCAGCCTTTTAGTACAATGTAACTGAAAATTTTCAATCAGGAAACAGTCCTTCTGCTAATGTCCTATTGATAATAAGTGTCATGGGTAACAGTTACATCAATGAGTGCTAGTTTTAAAGTTTAGTTGTTAGTATTATTATCTTAGAATGAAATATTTTAAGCAAAATGTTAATATTTATATATGTTTATAGATGGAAAATGTTATCAAGCAAGCAGAAGAATCTAGAAATAGAGCACTTGAGACAGCCAAACGCATTCATGAGGAGTATAGACCATTAAAGTTAGACATAGATCGAATGAGAAGAGAGTATTTGGGCTTAGAACGACTTCCAGAACTTCATGAAGAAGAAGGAGACTTGATTACACCAGAGTATGTATTATTGTTGTTGTACTGATTTACTGCCACGATGATCAGCAGAGATATCCTTATACATAAAAAATCTAATGTGTTACATTCACATGACTTTCTCTACCCTCTATCTTTATTTAGGTATACACACTATTCTTACTAAAACTTATTTTTCTATCTACTACATTTTAATCCAAATAAACATTTGCAAAAGTAGCTACATTACTCATTTCATTATTGATACAAAGAGAACAGCAATAGTAAAATGTTTTAAGAACTGGGCGTTATATGCCAGCCTTAAATTCCATACTGTTTCCACTCAATCGTGAGAAATAACTGAAAATCGATGAGACTTTAAAAGAATGACATGTATTGAACAGTTCAAACCTTTAATAACGGATATCACAGAAATGGCTTATGCCACAGAAAAACTTCTTTTGTGTAGATTGTGTGTTTTAAAGAGATCTACATTTTTTGTATGGTACATTTTCATCTTATCACTTATCTTTTACCAGTTATACCAGATTATACAAAATTCCTTCCAAATGAAGTCTTCAAGGCTATTCTTAGAAAATTGAAGATATACATTTTATTTGTCATGCAAATATGATTAATATATGATATTTTAAGCAAAATTGTTAGCTTTGTTTTTAAATTGAAATTTTAGAAAAATGTTCCGTGTAAAGGGTAGCTGGGGGCGGGGAGATTTTCTTGAAAATCTTTGTGTCGCATCTTAGGAAGGTAGTGAAGCTAAATACCAAGTATGGTACTTATCCAACATATCGTTCTTGAGTTATGCTGTTCACAGACACATACGTGGACCCTTTTGTAAAAATGCTTTTCTTTTTATTTAGGGGGGCTTCAAAATATGCATTTCTGGTAAATCTTGGTATCATATTTTTGGCTGGAATGCAATACATTCTCTACCTACTATGTACATGGTATAAAAAATAAAAAAGCAGTAATGTGAAAGCAAACATTTCTGCAGTGATATCTGAATGTTTCCAAAATGAAATCTAAGACTGGCTTAAAGCAGTTGTCTGTTTAATACTTATCTTGAATAGCTGAAATGCATTTTCCTGCCATAATTCTTTCAATTATACACCATAGAAGTATTGATTTTGGTATTCCTCTGGTAGGGAAATTTTAAAGTACTAAAGTTTCACTTTAAGTTCAAAGGAGTTGTAAACAAAACCACCTCACTGACTGGTGGGCAAACTACGTTTCCTGCTTAGCATGTCGTCTCTTCCTCTACATAAAACAGTTTGGTTCAGATTGTAACATTTTGTGGTATTCTTGTGCAGAGAGATTTCAAAAACCCATTATTATAAGAGTTCAATTTATGAAACAGAATACATTTGTACAATATCACCTATAACTAACTGAACCATTATAGCATAGCGTTTAAGAGGCTGTGCACTGGCACTGCATTCATTTCCAGGTTCTGGATAAGCTGTCAGTGTACTCTTTGCCACGTGTTGAAAAAATATTACTTTCAAGAGTGTCATGGTTGAGAATCCTCTGCCGCTGCAACACAAACACGGAAAATAAAAGAAGACAATTGTGTTAAAGGTTTTTAACAAATTCTGTGAAAAGCGCCCTACTTTAGCCAATAATGAATAGGGTAACTGTTGTTTAGGAATAATTAAACGTCTTTGTTAGTGGTGTAGAATTGTTCCTCGGATTGCTTGTGAGACGTTTGTTTTTTAACCTATAGTGCTCATCATTTTCTTAACTTGTTGACCCATAAAAGGTTAAATAAAATGTGGTACACTGATATTAGTTATTAAATCGGTGATTTGTAAACCTGAAGTTAAGAACAGTTTAATCCAGTATCTTTAATCACAGATGCCACACAGCTCAGGTACCACTTTTATTTGTCTACTCTTAGTATCATTGTTAGAAGCTTAGAATGTAAGGCAAAATATAGGAATAAGACATAAAATGTTCAAGCTAGTAATTCCCAAGCTGCACAATGTACTGTATTCTCATTCTGTCTGAAGCAATTTCCTCTCACAGGTACTTTAGTCTGTCATCCTCCACATGGTGATGGCATGTGCTGGGTGGAGTGCTACATTAAGTTTTGTTTACCTTTTTTACATCTATTTTAAACTTGAGTGAAAAAGGTACAGTGGCAAAGTTTACATGCGTATTGACTAATCTTGAAAATACAGCTCAGATGTCGTACTATGGTATAAAAACTGTTAGGATGGAGCCGTAGTGAGCAGGAGTATTGAGAGAATAATCCCAATTTTTAATTTTTACTTTCTCTACTACGTATAGTAAGTAGGGGAAGTATTGTATTCCACCCAAAATTTCGATACCGAGATTTCACCGGAAATACATGTTTTGAGACCCCCTGAATCCAAAAAAACCATTTTTGGAAACATGTCCGTGTGTGTGTCTGTGAACAGCATAACTCAGAAACGAACAGTCGGATAAACACCAAACTTGGTATTTGGGTTCAGTATCTTCCAAGGATGTGACACAAAGGTTTTCAAGAAAATCCCACCACCCCAGAGTACCCTTTACATGGAAGATTTTTCGAAAATTTTAATTTTCTCAAAAATGGCTCTAACGATTTTGATTAAAATATCATATGTTTAAGATATTTTTACAGTAAATAAAATGTATATCTTGAATTTTCTGGGAATGTCTCCAAAAGTATTCTTTATTGTGAACGACTTTTGCATAACTGGTAAACCATAAGAGATAGACAACATGTTACTACACAAAAAATGTAGATGACGTTAAAATACACAAGTTATGTCATATACATTTTTTTTTTGTTGAGTGAACCATTTTCGAGATATTGCTTGTTATTCCCTTAAATTTTTCAATACTTATTTTCTCAAATGGGAATTCGTTATTCATTTTTTTTGTCTTGGATATGCAAAGAGTTATAATCTGTGGCAAAGGGAATGGTGCTGCACCTAGCAACCAGCTATTAAGAGATATGTATGTGCTTAAAGGCTACTGTTTTTCTATATTGCCCTTGTAAATATATTTTCCCCTACATCTACAAGAAAATTAGCAATAAGATAGGGTCTGCAAATGTTTATCTCGATTAACATGAACTAGATGGAGAATAAACGTTTGTAAAAATACTTTGTACAAGAGTAGAGAAAGTCATGTGAGTGTAACACATCAGATTTTTATTTATGCCTTGTCCTTTGCATTAGGTACAGCCAACTAGATGCAACTGTATAATGAGTCAAAGTTCTACATGATCTGATACAGTATTATAGTATTTACTTTTAACATAACACTTGATGGGAAACACAGTGAAGTAGATAAAATATTAATAAAATCTAGTGGCAACACACTCTAACTTCACTCTTTCAAGATAATTACCTTGTACGCGTTTCGAAAACAAGTACAAGGTAATTATTTTGAAAGAGTGAAGTTACAGTGTGTTGCCACTAGATTTTATTAATATAGTAGTACTATTTATTTATATACTAATATAGTATTGTATTCTACCTCCTGCACAACTAGAGCAGTTCAATAAGTCCCATGTTTCAAAATACATGGTGCTGCTAAGGCAAGTTGGTATTACCATTGTGTGCTGTCATTTGTTAGACATAGCCAAAACAAATTTGGTACTGATTCATAGGTTAGTTTGGATTTGGCAGCATTTCAGGTAGTCATTCAACTTTTTTTTTTCACTAAAATGGGAAAAAAGTGCAGTATCATTCAGTGATTCGCTTTTTACTTTTGGGTGGGAAAACTTGGGAGGAGATAAAATAAAAGTGAAATTGGATGCTTATGGGGACTTTCACCATCTGCAGCAACAGTTGGATATTGGTTCAGCGATTTTAAATATGGTCGAACATCCATTTTTGATGAGGAGCGCCCAGGATGCCTGGCAGATGTGGTTACAGAGGAAATCATTGAAAACATCCACGATATGATTCTCACTGATCATTGAACAAAAGTTCGCAGAGTGGCAGGAGCCATAACTGTTTCGACAGGAATGGCAATACATATTTTGCATGATAAGTTGGAGGTGAAAAAGTTGTAGGCCCAATGGGTGCTGTGATTGCTCACAGTGGACAAGCAGGTGCTGCTTTCAACTTTGAAGCTGTGTTTGGAGCAATTTAAGCAAACTCTGAAGGACTTTTTGTGTCAAGTTGTCACCGTTGATGAAACCTGGATTCACCATTTTACTCTGGAAACCAAGCAACAATCAAAACAATGGGTTACTTCTAGTGAATCTGCTCCAAAGAAGCCAAAAATGGTCCTATCAGCCAGAAAAGTGATGGCAATTATTTTTCGGGATGCAAAGGCACCATACTCATTGACGTTTTAGAAAAAGAAAAACAATCACTGGACAATACTACATTGAGTTATTGGACTGATTCGACAAGAACTTGAAGGAAACATTGCTCCATTTGCATGTTCATCCGGAGTTGTCGCCGCCAAACTGTATGAATGCTGCCACACCCCCCATATTCACCTGACCTGGCTTGCTGTGATTTCTTCTTGTTCCCAAACATGAAATCGCTCACAGGAACAAAATTTAGATCTAACGAGTCGGTCATTGCCAAGTCAGAGGCGTATTTTGCAGAGTGTGACAATTCCAATTTTTTGCAGCAGTTAAAAAATGACAGGAACATTGGGAAGCATATATCCCTAAAAGGAGACTATGTTGGGAAATAAATAATTTGTGTTTGAAAAAAATAGCGTCTTCATTCCTAAGGTACAGGTACTTATTGAACCGCCCTCATAGTGTCCTAGTTTTGAGTGTTGGTGTCTGATAATGTCAAACACACAAATAAGTGCTATGTTACCAGTTGTGTTCACCTGAAATGTATGTAAGAAGTCATTTTCACAACTTCTCATATAATGCAACAAAGAAAAGATAACTCACAATAAGTAACAACACAGAGAAATAAAAAAAAAAAACTGGCAAAAATAAAATATACCTGTAACTTAAAGTCAAGGGCATAACACAGAGAATGTATACAGCCATTGAACGATCTTGAGGTAATGTAGCATTACTAACAGCCCTGTTGTGCTTATTTGTTTTTCTTGTCAAACTTAACAATGACTCCCAACTTTCCTGAAAAATCTTGATATGTTTTTGAACACAGTGATTCAAAACATGGTATTAATAATTATAGTACTGCGGCAGTATCTCCTCCTGTCCGATGTTGTTGTGGTTTTTAATGCCCGTAGCTCACGGCTTACCTTTCTGCAGCCTCCGTGTTGACTCCGAATGTTCCAAGTGTGATGATTCTCTGCATTTTTTTTATCCTCGGCTGGCTGAAGTAATTTCTAAAATATGTGAGAGCATGGATTTTTTTCTTGGTAAAGGAAACGTAGTTCTCGGGTGTGGTAAAGGAGAGAAAATAGGTGTGCTTTAGTTACAAAAAAGACGACACCACTGTTTCTTTTATTTAGTTACTTCGAGTAGTTCACAACACTGATATTGTCGCCGTTAAAACACTGTCCACTGTCCTTCCAGCCTAACTTCTACCTCTGTTTCCCCCATATTTCCTCCATCTGGTGTTTTACTGACAATGGCCTCACTATCCAGTTCTTCCAAATTTTTCCTTGACCTACTCATGGTTCCGTTAGAATGTTCTACCTCCCTAGTAATGACTTTACCCCCTCTCAATAACATGTGTTCACAGATACTGTGTAACTACTCTGCATGCCTTTTTGTTTGTTTGTTTGTTTTTTTTTTTGTATTTTTGTATAAATGTTCTAACCTGTACTTTCTCCTAGGTGTTAATTGATGCGTCCAGGTTTGAATCCTGGTGAATTTCTAGAAGCGGTGTTCTCAGTTGTTTTGTTATCCCACGTAGGTAGACTAGAAGTTCGCATTGTAATTTTGTTGTTCTGTGCCCCTTTCCTCTGAAGATTCTTCCTCTGTGCATTGTTCCCTAGTCCTCCATTTGAGCCCCACAGTGTTGGCGCCAGTTTGCGGCAGTATCCCCTCCTGTCCAATGTTGTGGTTTTTAAATGCCCATAGCTCGCAGCTTACCTTTCTGCAGCCTCCGCGCCGACTCCAGATGTTCGAAGTGTGATGATTCTCTGCATTTTTTTTATCCTCGGCTAGCTGAAGTAATTTCTAGAATATGTGAGAGCATGGACTTTTCCTTGGTAAAGGAAACGTAGATCTCGGGTGTGGTAAAGGAGAGAAAATAGACGTGCTTTTGTTACAATAAAGACGACACCACTGTTTCTTTTATTTAGTTACTTTGAGTAGTTCACAACGCTGATATGACGCGAAATTTATATACTTAATAGATCTCTTTACTCGTGGCGATTCTTATGTGTGTAGTAAAACCTGTCTTAGTTCACTAACCTTTGGCGCGATATCTCTCAAATGTCCGGCAGCATCTTTCCCAGCCTGTAGTTTAGAAGTGAACCCTGATTTTGGTCTTAGCAGATCTATTTATAGTCGTAGGCTTCTTGGGCTGCTTAATTTCCTATTGGTGCATTTTTAGCGCCACTCAACGTGTCTCACTATTTTATATCTATTTACTGGGATCTCATTGGTCCAATTTTAACATAAATCGCGGCTTTTCCTAATTTTACCGTTAAACTTGTTGTCTCCCTCACTCCGGTCACGGCGAATAACTGTACAAAAGGACAAAAGCCCTACACCCTCGCTGTATGAACAATACTCTTGCTACCAGAGAGACATCGTAAAACTCACTTCTTGCCTTCGAAGACACTTTTCCTGCAGCTAAAATATCTCGTCGTGGACAGTATTTTAACATAGTGCTTAAATTATTTACATTGATCAATTTATTACTCCTTTAATATTAGTAACCTAGATACAAACATATCATTAAATCACTCTTCTTAAGCTACACAGGCAGTAAATAGAAAAATAGCTGTACCTAGCATAATTTAATTTCACTAAAAATTAAAAGTACTCCCTGTACACCTAGTGAGGAACATGCCACACTTTTGGAGCTACTATCGTGAGAAAAAGTTATTTAACCTGCAGTATCTAATGACCTGGGCTTTAATTGTTTGTCAAATGAGAACTGCATATAATTGCTCTACTCATACTTTAGTGTTGGTGTCTCAATTTCTGCTTATTTCTTTACACCTAAACATGTTATAGTAAACTGGTGTCACTGCAAGGAAATGGACTGAGTTGTTAAGAAATATGAATAAAACAATCTCATATGATACATTCACATGGTTTTCTCTACCCTCTATTGTTTATTAGGGGGTTACAAACTGTTCTTGCTAAAGTTTATTTTTCTACCTACTTCATTTTAATCCAAATAAACCTTTGCAGAAATAGTTACATAAAGGTACTCGTCCACGATGCAACTTAAATGGCTTGCAACTTTGAACTGCGCAACAAAAGTGGAGTTGCGTCGTGTAAACTGCCAAGCAAGTAGGAAAATTGCACACGCAACTCAAATTCAGCGCAACTTCTAAGTGGCATGCAACTTAGGAAGTTGCTTCGTGTACGCAGCGAAAAAAATAAAGTTGCGCCATCTGAAAGTGGCTTAAGTAGTTTAGAAAACTTTTGTGGCGTATTCCGTGCAACTTTGTTATGTCGTCTGCTGTGATAGTAAATAGCTGTTTGAGAGGTAAGTACAAGGATTATAATTTCTGTTACACTAAATACAGAATTAAGACAGATACGTGCATTTTATTTCCTTAACAATATGAACAATTTATTGTAGTACGGTGACAATTTGTTTCTTCATAGCTAATAATGTAAATGGACGAGGGAAATGACAAAAAGGTTTAAACTGATTGAGACCAAAGATTGCTTGTGGAGAGTAGACACTGCGGATTGCAGAAATAAACAAAGGCAACAAAATGCGTTACATGTTATAGAAATAGGGTTCTACATGTCAACAGAGGAAATTAAAGTAAAAATCCACAGGTTGAGAAGCCAGTTCACCAACGAAAAGAACAAAATGAAGGCACGGAAATCTGGAAGTGGTGCATAAGACAAGTATAAAACAAAATTGGAATTTTACGTTGCACTGCAGTTTATGTTTTACCACACCAGCACCAATAATGATCAGTAGATGAGTAGATTCTTTGGTAAGTACCAACACTCTTTAAATGTAGCGATACTACCATGGTACCTCTCCTTCGCAGCAAAAAATACTTCTTGAATTCCTAACGTTTTTTGCTGCAGTATGAGGATTCATACTTACAGTTCTTTGTAATGGCACAAAGCCTTAGTTCTTGTTGTGCCAAATATAAGAAATAAATACATCTTTGACTGATAGCCGCTGCCTAAAAAAAAAAATCACATTGACTATATAGATGACAGCCGAACGTGTTATATATTAAACTCGGTAATGTTGCCGCTCCATTATTTTAAGCCGAATTACCTGTGGCTAGAAATCTCAGTGTCAACACAAGACGTTCTGTTACTGATATTGACCTCATTATTGTATCTTGCTTTTGTATTACAGATAATTAAAATCAACCGCTGACATGCATAGGAAATTCTAAATTTTGATCTCCGCCATAGAGCTCTTGCAGCAAGTTGTTTACTGGCCGTCTTTTTTCGCTTTTCTCTACGTCGACGAAGTAAAATAAGAGACAGGCATGCTACGGATAAAACTTCATTATCAGACGACATATTCGCCATAACAAGCACACGGCTGACTAGAAAGTGGCATGCAGAAAAATTGCCGCCACAAATATAGCATTGTGTAAATGCTTGGTGCAACATTTCTGTGGACATGCCACTTTTATAGTGGCGCAACTCGAAATCGTGCAAATTTGCAAGCTGTGTTTAAACAGAACATGCCACATTTGTGGCCCGCAAGAAAAGTGGCATGCCATAAAACTGCATCATGGACGAGTACCTTTACACATTTTGTTATGAATATAAAGGGAGTAGCAATACTCAAATGTGTTAGAGCTGGACACTATATGCCTGCCTTAAAATCCCATACTCTTTCCATGACATTGCGAGCAACAACTGAAAATCAACAAGGCTTAAAGAATGACCAAGTATTGAACAATTCAAACCATTAATAACTGATATCTTGGAAATGGCTTATGCCACAAAAAAAAAGTTATTTAAAATAAATTGTGGGTTTTAAAGAGATCTGCGTTTTTTCTGTAGTACATTTTCATTTATCGCTTAACGTTTAACAGTTATGCAAGATTATACAAAATTCCTTCAGAATGAACATGACTTCACAGGATATTCTCAGAAAATTCAAAACATACATTTTATTTGTCATGTAAATATCTTTAATATATGGTATTTCAATAAAAATTGTTACAGCCATTTTTAGAAAGTAAAAAATTTCGAAAAATGTTCCACGTGAAGAGTAGTTGAGGTGGGGGGATTTTTTAAAAAATCATTGTGTGGCATCTTTAAAAGGTACTGAACCTAAATACCAAGTTGGTATTTATCCCACTCTTCATTTTTTAGTTATGCTGCTCACAGACACACACACACATATACAGACCTTTTTCTGAAAATCTTTTCTGTTGAAATCTTGACATCAAATTTTTGGTTGGAATACAATACTTCCCTTTCTTACTATACATAGTAGAGAAAGTAAAAATGTGTGTGGTGTACTCCAACTTCAGGTGGAGTTGCTATGTAACTGTCAGCTGTAAAGCATGCGTACATTGACTAAGGGAAGATTTTCCTTGCAGGAATGTTTTATAATGGCATGAGCTCTAATCTAGAACTAGCCCAGAAACTAAGATGTGTCAATATTAACTTTTAAAGCACAATGATTATACATTTAAATTGACCTTTTATTACATAACTTCTTTTCATAGGAAATTTACATGAAAGTGTCAAATTGTACTCTTAAAGGCTGGTTCACAACCGCCCGAGAACGGGAAGCAATGCACCATGCAAGATATTGGTTCACAACAGCCCGGTAACGAAAACGGGAATGCATATCGATCACAAAGTGAAAGTCGATTTTGCTCATTGGGATTTCATTTGTTTTTAACTAACCAATTATATTTTTTCACCTACTTCCAATTTAGACAAGCCAACTTAAAAATTTGATAGAGTAAACATTATCTAAATGCATATCCATTACATTTCCAACTCCTGTAGTTGTGCTAAGCTTTCATTCCTTTATTTAATGGCATACATTAAAGTTGTTTATTGATCTTTTTTAATTTCTACCAGTTTTAGCTGTTCTTTGTAGCTTTTGCCATTGTTTTTTAGGTAATAGCCAGTTTTGAGTTGCATTAAACAAACTACAAATGACCCTTTCACCAGAGGAACCGACGCTCATTGGATTTGTGGGTTTCGGATTGAGGTTAGGAAGCACATTTACTACTAATTTCTTCCAGTTTCATATTTTCAGCTTGCGACTATGAAGAGTCTAATATGCACAATATGGATCTAATATGCCATGCCCAAGAACGAGAAAGTTAAAAGTTGGGCAACTCTTCTTTCCCCGTTCCGGGGCCCGGGAAGGCATCCCGTTGATTGTGAACACCTCCATTTGAATACATGTATTTCAACTTTCTCATTCTCTTTCTGGTTACCATTCTCGTTGGTTGTGAACCAGCCTTAAAAGCCTTTATGATTGCTGCATTAACATCATTGTATATTTTCAAAAGAATCTGGATGAAATATCAGTTCTTTTTTGGGGTACAAAAAGCAAAAAAGTCTTTGCTACATTTCCTTTCTCTTCCTACTACATGTTGATGGAAATAAACCTTTGAAGAAATGGTTTTTATTATACATTTTGTTGTTGGTACAAGGGGATTACAGAAAGCAGAAACAATAGTTATATATCTATATGCTGGCTTTGAAATTTCATACTCTTACCATGACATTGTGAGAAACAACTGAATAGCGGCAGCATTCTAAACATTCTTATGTTGCACTCACATGACTTTCCCTACTCACTCTTTTACACACTATTCTTACAAATGCTTATCTTCTATCTGCTACGTGTTAATCAAGATAAAACATTAGCTAAATTGTCTTATTGCATATTTCTTTTAGGTACAACGGTATTAGGAGAATACAGTAGGCTTTAAGCAATAGTCAAATCTTTCAAGAGCAGTCGCTTAGTAATGGCTTTGAAATTCCATTCTCTTTGCATGGCCAAGGAAAAGAATAACACTTCCCATTTGAGAAAAGTATAAGTATTTTAAAATGCAAACCAATGACCAGAGATACCTCAGAAATGGTTAATGGCACAAAAAGAAAGTATTTGACATAAGTCGTGTGCATTAATCAGATCTGCATTTTTTGTGTAATAAGATTTTGTCTATCTCTGCAGTTTAACAGTTATGAAAAGTCATTCAGAATGAAAAGGAATTTCAGAGGTTTTTCCCAGAAAATTCAAGATAAACATTTCATTTGTCATGAACATGTATTATGTCTTGAACATATGGTATTTTAATCCAAATCATTAGAGACAGTTTTAAGAAAATCAAAATTTTCTAAAATTGTTCCATGTAAAGGATAGTTTAAAGTGGGAAGATTTTCTTGAAAATATTTGTCTCATCCTTGGAAGATGCTGAACTTAAACACCAAGTTTGGTTTTTAATCAACTTTCTTTAAGTTTTTGAGTTATGTTCACAAACACACCTTACACAGACCGAAAAATGCTCTTTTTGGGTTCACGGTGCCTCAAAATATATTTCCAGTGAAGTCTGAACATCAAAGTAGTAAGTGTAATAGGAACACATTGGAGAGAATGCTGATTCATTCACTGTATGTCAGTATCAAAGTCTCAGAATTGTCATGAATACCAATATAAAGCTGTTCAGAATCTGGCATCAGCATATTAATCAAAGTATATTTTACATTAACCTATCTAAATCTGTCCTTCAACATTTTTAGGAAACTTGGCCCACAGTAATTCAGGACTTCCTTTATGCTGTTATAATTTATACCATAAAAAACTTCTCCCCATTTAAAACTTAATTTAATTGTGCTCACAGTGTGATATGGCTCTGGCAGAATTGAAGTGATTTGGAGTAATATTACTCCATGATAATGACATTCTTAATGGCTGGCTGACAGCCTCACTGTAATCATGGGATGTAAAAGAATGTTTAGTGGCTTTGATCATTGAAAAGTTGGTAGTACTAAATGTGTAAACCTCCATCTTAACAAAACAGCAGCAGCACCACAAATATTGTGACTTGATAGTAAGTTTTGCCAATCAGTTCATTGAATTCAGATAAGAAATTCACATTCTGCTGTTGATCCCAAACATAATAAGTCCAGGAAGGTAAAAGAAATGCTTCTATGTTTGCAGAAACAAATATGCTGAAAGGTAAATAAGAATGTCTAAGAAAATAAAAAAGGAAATGTACTGAGAAAAGCTAATACCACATGAGAGCTAAGCTTCACAAGATTTTGTAGCATGAGAAGTTCCCTTTTTTGTTGTGCAGTATATTTAGCAGTTGTTTTTTTTTAAAGTATTACAAGATTTTTATAAACCCTAGCAACTGTATTTAATATTTATTGGTCCAAAGCCTTTGATTTTTATGACTGGCACATATATGAGGTTTTTAAATAATAGTAATATTTAGCAATCTGATTGGTTTATGTTTTCCATGCTCGTACAACATAGGAAGGCAACAAATACACTCACAGATAAAACTCCAACAGAATGTTTACAACCAGTATGTTAATATATTTTTAACATCTGTTGATATTTTACAAGAGCAAATGTGGCAGCAGTGACACTAAATAACAATAGGTTCATTGTGACTAATCTCTGATTAGTTTTTAATCAGTTGTACAGGTGCAAACCAATGCACTAGACCTGCATTGGTTTGCATTGATCACTCATCAGAATTGGCATATGCTCTGCTATGTACTGATTCTGAATGATGGATCTAATGTTTGTGGGAACTCCTGAATGTAATATACAGATGCACTCAAGAGTTTGTTGGAATGCACTGCCAGTCAGATATCTTTAATATGCATGGTTAAACTATCATATTTGTTATTAGAACAAACCTAATATTGTAACAACCTGGGAAGTACTGGGCACTACGTGGGTAATGTAATTCAATGGGAAAGTGCTCACCTATTGTGTGCAGCACTAGGGAAGGGGGTGCAGGTTCTGGTAGTAATGACAACTCCAGCTAACATTCCTGCCCATGGCTTGAGCCCTTTATTCTATCTTAAGGGCCTAAGGCCCAGTCTGTAAGTACCTTGGCTGATTACATGTGTGGCTGGTGTGTTGCTCCTTATTTACAAGTTATACTCGTCATGACCCCAAGCAGCATGGGGTAGGTGTGTCGACGTGGTCTGTTTCTGTGACCTCAATTCAGTCAGCTTAAATATCCTGTGCTGTGAGACATCTGTTATGTTAATCTAGATTCGCCATTTGCCCGAATTTCAATACTTTCCTGAGTGTTGTTTTCAACCGTGGGACACTATAGTATTACTCCATGATAATACTGGTGATGGCTAGCTTGTATGGATGTCATAATATTGTTTATTGACTTACCGTAGAAAAAGTATTTTCCGAAGAAAAGAGTTAAAATAAATATTCTTAACATCTATCTAAACACTAGGGCATATCTAGGAAAGGTTTTAGGAGCTAGTCCACTACATCATGTTAGTATTAAAAAAGTATGCAAAGTATTGTATAACGTAATATTTATTTATGAATTTATTGGTGCCAAGCTGCAAACTAGGTTATGACTTACAAATAACAAACTATAAAGATTAAAAACAGAAGCGTTATTAACAGTGAAGTATTCATCATGATTTAGATTGAGTCACACTTTTTTACACTCACCTTCACTAATTAAAGTTACATGAAACAGGAAACGTTTTCGAGGGCATTCATCCTCATCGTCAGCGACTGGTGACTAAGGGTCGCTTTCTCCCAAGTCCTCTTCTTCCTCATCCTGCAAATTCTGACCCTGTTGCCATCTGGTGTTGGGGGCACAAAGTTTTAACACATCGCTTACAGGCGGGATTTCAAAATTAATGACGTTGTTGCTGTTTTTGACGATGTGTATTTTTTCCCAGATGTTCAATTCTATTGGTGTGATGAGGGGTTTTAACAACTTTATACTTTGACCAATGTTGTGGTTTTCAGTCCAAAAATGGTGTGATATAGCGGATTTCTCTATTTGTTTTAGTTTTATGTTTCTTTGGTGTTTCTTAAGTCTGGTTTCCAAGTTTCTTTTAGTTTTTCCTATGTAGTATTTCTCACAATCCTCACAATTGATCTGGTAAATTCCGGATTTTAGTGTGTTTGGGATGGTATTTTTTGAGAGGTGTGTTTAGTAAGTTCTTCAAGCTGAATTTGTTCTGTGGAGCTAGTCTAATGTTAAATTTGTTGAAGATTCGTTCAAATTTTCTAAAGGCCCAAGGGTGGTATGTGAATTTCTTGTATTTCCAATTTGTGTTTGAGAGAGGCGTTAGAGTGGTGGAATGTGAAATTGCCTTGAGTTTTTCCTTCTTGTATATCATGTTGCTTATGAGATCTGAGTTGAATCCATTAGTTATTGCTATTTTTTCTATATGTTGTTGTTCTTTTAAAAATTCTTCTTTACTCAAGGGAACGCTATGCAACCAGTGGATTAAACTTCTAAAGACGGCTAGTTGGTGCGACGTTGGGTTGCAACCATTTTCCTTTATGTAGTTGTCCACATGTGTGGGTTTTCTATGTATGCCAAATTTAAAGCTATTTTGATCTCTGGTTATAATAAGGTCCAGGAAGGGTAAGGTATTGTTCTCTTCAATTTCGATTGTGAATTTTATGCTGTTGTCCTGAAGGTTCAACAGTTTCAAAGCGTCTTCTGTTAGTTTCTGTGGTATGATGGAAAAAATATCATCAACATATCTCCGCCAAAATTTATATGTGGGGGAAAGCTTTCACTATGTGGACTTCAAGGTGGCTCATATATAGTTTTGCCAGAATGGGGGACAGTGGGCTTCCCATTGCTAGTCCTTTTGATTGTTTGTAGAATTTATGGTTAAAAGTGAAGAAGTTATGTCTAGTGCATAATTCTGTAAGGTTGATGATGTCATCTATTTCTGTGGAGTCTATTGTAGTCTGATCTAACCATTTTTTAAGTAGTATAGGGATTTTTTCTATGGGAATACTGGTGAAAAGTGCTTTGACATCAAACGATACCATTATGTGTTTTTTTTGGGATGTTGTAGGTCTGCAGGTGGTTTATTAATTCCGAGGAGTTTTCAATTCCCAGGTTTTCAAACTTTTTGTAGGTTTTTAGTTTGTTTACTAACCACTTAGCAATGTAGTAAGTAGGTGAGTTAATGCCATTGATAATGGGTCTCTTACTATTGTCATCTTTGTGTACTTTTGGTAAGCAGTATAATCTTGGTAAAGTGGGGTTAGCAGACTTAAGAAAGTATTTTTCAAATGTTGTAAGGGTGTTGTTAACAGAGAGAGCCTTATTTACAACATTTATGCATCTAGTTAAAGGGTTCTTGGATATTTCTTCATAGTCCAGGCTATTTAGCATTGGTTTACTCTGTGGTTATAGTCATCCAGTTCCAGGATTACAAGAGAGTTGCCTTTATCTGCTTTCAGGTAAATGACTGGCTTTTTGTTTAGACTCCTAATTATTTTATTATAGATATTGTTTTGTATTGTCCGAAGTTGTTTTATTATGTCTAGGCATAGTGAAAGCTTTCCCCCACATATATAAATTTTGGCGGAGATATGTTGATGATATTTTTTCCATCATACCACAGAAACTAACAGAAGACGCTTTGAAACTGTTGAACCTTCAGGACAACAGCATAAAATTCACAATCGAAATTGAAGAGAACAATACCTTACCCTTCCTGGACCTTATTATAACCAGAGATCAAAATAGCTTTAAATTTGGCATACATAGAAAACCCACACATGTGGACAACTACATAAAGGAAAATGGTTGCAACCCAACGTCGCACCAACTAGCCGTCTTTAGAAGTTTAATCCACCGGTTGCATATCGTTCCCTTGAGTAAAGAAGAATTTTTAAAAGAACAACAGCATATAGAAAAAAATAGCAATAACTAATGGATTCAACTCAGATCTCATAAGCAACATGATATACAAGAAGGAAAAACTCAAGGCAATTTCACATTCCACCACTCTAACGCCTCTCTCAAACACAAATTGGAAATACAAGAAATTCACATACCACCCTTGGGCCTTTAGAAAATTTGAACGAATCTTCAACAAATTTAACATTAGACTAGCTCCACAAAACAAATTCAGCTTGAAGAACTTACTAAACACATCTCTCAAAAATACCATCCCAAACACACTAAAATCCGGAATTTACCAGATCAGTTGTGAGGATTGTGAGAAATACTACATAGGAAAAACTAAAAGAAACTTGCAAACCAGACTTAAGAAACACCAAAGAAACATAAAACTAAAACAAACAAATAGAGAAATCCGCTGTATCACACCATTTTTGGACTGAAAACCACAACATTGGCCAAAGTATAAAGTTGTTAAAGCCCCTCACTACACCAATAGAATTGAACATCTGGGAAAAAATACACATCGTCAAAAACAGCAACAACGTCATTAATTTTGAAATCCCGCCTGTAAGCGATGTGTTAAAACTTTGTGCCCCCAACACCAGATGGCAACAGGGTCAGAATTCACAGGATGAGGAAGAAGAGGACATGGGAGAAAGCGACCCTTAGTCACCCAGTCGCTGACGATGAGGACGAATGCCCTCGAAAACTTTTCCTGTTTCATGTAACTTTAATTAGTGAAGGTGAGTGTAAAAAAGTGTGACTCAATCTAAATCATAACAAACTATAGTTAAATATACTAACATAATTTTCAAAAACAAATATTTAATATCAAATTTATACTTGTACCATAACTTGTTTTATGGTGATATATTATTAGTTCAGTTTAGTTGCCGGTTGTAACTTATGCCAACAGTTTTATTGGTGAAAACTACATACATGAGTAGTATACATTAACAAGTCCTGCAAAGCACACATAAATGATTTAGTCAGGAATAGCTCATTCACAAGAGCTGCAGAACTTAGGGATATAGTTGGTCCAGCTGTAGAACCAGAACTGATGTAAACAAAATATTTTGCATCTCTCTCGAGGGAGTATTTTAATGCCTAAATGATAGTAATTGTGTTTTATTATAATTAAATTCAAAAACAGCCCACCTTGAAAAACAGTATGTATATAATTATTATTTATTTTGTATGTAAAGTTATTGTAAATACTTATTTTTGTTGTAAATGCATTATTAATATTATGTAAATGTTTATATACTGTAATAGTGCCAAAACTGTGAGAATAATATGTTTTAGATTGTTAATAATGAGGTAATAATGTAATTTTGGTGACAATGTGTCTGGAATTTTGAAAGATACTGGTTATGAAAAGATTGGTAATAACGTAATTTTGCTTACAGTTTGGAATTAGCCAATCAACAGTAAAGAAAAGTTTTAGTTTGAATACTTAAATTTTATTGGACTAGAATTAGCCAATAAGAGACTGGCATTACCGAAGCTATAGGATTTTTACCATTGGATTCAGTCAGTCACGGGTAAGATGTTGTAGAGTATGGATGGTAAAATTTGTGTTCTCCGCTAGAATGTATAAAGTGCTCAAAGTTTTCTTTTATAAAGTGTTGTGTTTATAAATGTGCAAGTATAAAGAGAAATAAAAAGAAGTGAAACTTAAAAAGCAAATTCTGTGACGTATTTTAATTCTTGACTTATCACAACCTAAAAAGATCTTGTGTTTCTATAGTATGACTGAAGCAGCCGAGGCAAATAACTTTAATAATATTACGTAAAACAAGCATCATCTTCACTATAAAGTTTGGCATCCCAAGCATCAAACAACATCAAAGTGTATCTTCATTACACAAATACAATACTTTCTCAAAGTGACTCACATAGGTGGGGATTCTCACACCTCATATCCATCATCCAGCTAAACAACTTTTTTCAAAGTTGGCAACAAACATACTTCAAATTACAACTGTGGGACAAACTCCTCCAAACAACTACCATCATCATAACTTCCGCAAATTGTACCTCCACGTGGAGCTAAATAACTACATAACACATACACTTTTTCAAATATATGTAATAATATTTACGTAAGCCAAAAATCTATCGCACTCTGCATTAGCCTTGCATTTGTATCCGCTGTGAGGAACACAGCTGTGCATTTACAATGCAACAGAACAGTGTACTATTAAAATAATAATAGTAATAATAATAATAATAATAATAATAATAAATCTGGAAGTAAAACGAGTTGAAATTAAATACAGCATAATTAAAATAAAACTCATGTTAAACTGTAACTGCATCCTATCGGACCCCCCCAGGGGCTCACCTTATGTGAGTACGGGTTTTGGCGTACCCGGGGGTTCCCGAGCCACTCATCGCCATCTTCATCGCTTCATCCCCGTCCGGTCTAGGTGGGTTCATTCTCGTGACCGGGGGACTCAAGGTAGGCTCTCGTGCATTCTGTGCATTTCATTCCATGACGCCCTCGCCATCGTTTCTTTATTCTCTCTCCTGTTATGCACATTTCCCACCACGTCCATTCATTTACACATCTCTTTTTCTTCCTCACCGGCCTACCTTGCGTGCGAAACGCCCACACACTTTTAGTTTCTTTTACCCTTTTATTTAATCCTCCGTGGATACCCGCGCACTAGGTGCGCAGCTGGGTGAGTGGGTAATGGCGTCATCCCCACCACCCGGGGTCGTCATGTAGGGTATGTGTTCGTATCCTCTGTTCAACTGCAGTCCCGCGGGGGGGCCATTGCATGAGCTGCTGACTTCTGACGGCGATTGGGTCCCTCTGTCTATGTTCTGGGAGGTGTGACCCTGGGGTGAGTTTGGTATAGATAGGCCACTCACCCAAGCCGGGGTAACGCCCGGGAAGTCAGAGCTTTAGGTCGGAGACGGTTGCAATGGTGGAGGATTTATTTCGCTATGGAGCACCCTTTCTCCATTACTCACAACAAGCGCCGAAAAGTCTATGTAACAGAAATAGCACCGCCGACATCTGGTTGTTACTTGGTCATATCACGTACAGAAGAAGGACAAAGTTTTGAGAAGGTGAACCCTTTCATTATTCAGAAGGGCATTGACGCTTGCAGGTGCGGTTCAGTCCTGCACTCTCTTCGAATTGGTTCATTGTTGGTTCAAACCAAATCCGAACAGCAGAGTAAGTCCTTGTTGCGCGCCACGCTTCTCCTATCCGTGTCGAGAAGCACCGCACCTTGAATTCCTGTCGAGGCGTCGTTACCACCCATAGCCTCGATGGTATATCGGACGAAGAACTTGTCGACTATCTTTCTGATCAAAAGGTTCATCGAGTGCAGGCTAAACGCGACGGAATTTTGGTACCAACTCGTACCCTGTTTATAACATTTGATGGCGTCGATATGTCCACGAGCATTTCAGTAGGGTACGAACGCATTGCGGTGAGACCTTATATTCCTAGACCTCTGCGTTTTAAATGCCAACGTTTTGGGCATACGCAAGTCTCCTGTAAGAGTGCCGTTACCATCTGTGCCTCATGTAGCCAGCCGTCACACGAAGGTACCTGTTCCACAGCCCCCCGTCTACGTTAACTGCAAGGGGTCTCATTCTGCGTCGTTTGCCGACTGTCCGCGGTACTTGGACGAGAAGGTGATCCGGGTAAAGGAGAAACTCTCCTTCGCCGAAGCCCGGAGGCGTTACCATGCGCGTCAACCTTCTCTCCTGCGATCTGGTACATTTAGTTCTGTTGTTGCCTCGCCAGCACCACGAGTAAATGCCGAACCTCAGACCTGGACTATGACTGCATTAACCGCCACTACCATCCGGTCGTCCATTTCTGCTATAGTTAGCAAGACATCTAAAGCTGGTCCTGAAGTACTGAAGTCGCAAGCCACTGAAAAGAAACCAAAGCCGAAACTTCGTAGGGAAGATTTTCTGAAGTACCCTCCGCGTGCGCGCAGTAAGAAAAGTTCACCTTCTCCTCGGAGGTCGCAGGCCCTCACCCATCACCACCAAGAACCGATTCTCGGCGCTTGAATCGGTTTCTGGCTCTGAGCGCGTGGGCGCTCCCTCCAAGGAGGCTATGGAGCCTGACCAACTCCATACCAAAGGCCCGAGCCCGAAGGTTAAACAGAAGGCAATTTTGAGCCGCCCTTCTAAGTAAGAAGTTTATCCCTTTTCTTTATGGCCTTCCTGGCCTGGAATTTACGTGGTGTACGAACGCATAGGGCGGAACTGCAACTTTTATGGCATTCCCATTCACCTATGGTTGTGTGTTTGCAGGAGACTAAGCTTCGCCCTCACGATCCTTTTGATCTCCGAGGGTATACTCCGGTTCGCTACAATCTTGAACCGGAGGAGGGTACTCCTGCTCATGGAGGTGTCGTGTTGTTAGTGCGTAGCGACGTTCATTTTCAAACTCTCGCTCTTACGTCCGACTTGCAAGCTCTTGTCGTAACTGTTCAATTACCCGGCTTTATCTTTTCTATTTGCTCTGTCTATTCACCTCCATCGTCTCCCCTCGCTCCCGCGGACATTCGAGCTCTCCTGTCCGCTCTCCCAACACCATTTCTTCTGTTGGGAGATTTTAATGCCCATCACCCCCTGTGGGGTTCGCCAAGGGCTTGTGCGAGGGGAACTCTTCTTTCCGACATTTTTGATCAGTTCAATCTCTTCATCCTCAATACAGGTGAACCTACTTTTATTTCTGATTCTTCTGGTACATTCTCTCACCTTGCCGTTTGCTCACTCCATCTTGCTAGTCGTCTGCAGTGGAACGTCGTCGCTGACACCTACTCCAGCGACCATTACCCCTACATCGTTTCTCTTCTGTCTCACCACGTCCGGCATCCCAGAGTACCTACCTGGATATTCACAAAAGCCGACTGGAGATTGTATTCCAGCCTCGTGTATTTTGACGACAAGCCCTTCAGCGACATTAACCAAATGGTGCAGCACCTTACGTCTACGATTCTATCTGCCGCCGAACGCGCAATTCCCCGTTCATCCTCTCAACCTCGGCGTGTGCCTGTTCCGTGGTGGAACGAGGGTTGTCGGGACGCCGTTCGTGCCCGTAGAACTGCGCTTAGGGTGTTTCGGCGACACCCTACACTTGACAATTTGGTTACTTTTAAACAATCGCGCGCCAGGGCTCGTCGCATTATTCAGGATAGCAAGAAGGCGTCTTGGACTCGTTTTGCCGAGTCTTTTAATCGCTTTACGCCTTCATCTATTTGGGATAAACTTCGTCGCTTCTCAGGTAAAGTGTCGCATTGTACTGTTTCTGGCCTTCAGGTTCCCAATGCCACCATAGTGGATCCGGCTGCCATCGCTAACACTCGGTGCTGCCTTTGAGGCCGTGACCAGTTCAGACCATTATTCCGCCGGCTTTCGCTCTATCAAAGACCGGCTGGATTCCGCAACCTATAATTTTCGGTCTGCTAATAAGGAGTGTTATAATGAACTTTTCACAATGAGGGAGCTGAGGCACGCTCTTCATTGCTCTAGGCACTCCGCTCCTGGGCCGGACGGCATTCATGTCATGATGTTAAAGAACCTTTCAGCCGACAGTAAACTCTTTCTCTTACAGGTCTATAACCGCATTTGGCAAGACGGCTTTTTTCCTTCCGTTTGGCGCGAAGCCACCATTGTCCCTATCCTTAAGCCTGGAAAGGATCGCCAACTACCTTCCAGCTACCGCCCTATCTCCCTCTCCAGTTGCATTTGCAAGGTGATGGAGCGCATGATCAACGGGCGGTTGACATGATGGCTTGAGTCTCAGAAACTTCTAGCGAACGCTCAGTGGGATTTCGTCGCCATCGCTCTACCGTCGACAAACTGGTGTCTCTGTCGACGCATAGTATGAATGGATTTCTGAGAAATTGTCAAACCATGGCAGTGTTTTTTGACCTGGAGAAAGCTTATGACAGTTGTTGAAGGGGCGGCATTTTACGTACACTTCACGCATGGAATATCCGCGGTCGTCTTCCCATATTTCTTCGGGAGTTTATGACGGACCGCGTCTTTTGTTTACGTGTGGGCTCGGTTTTATCTAGTCGTTTTATTCAAGAGAACGGAGTACCGCATGGCTCTGTACTCAGTGTCACACTTTTTGTAATTTGCTATCAACCCCATTGTTGAATGTATTTCGCCTGGCATTTCATCGCGCCTTTTTGTTGACGATTTGCCATTTATTGCAGTTCACAGCGGACCTGTCTACTCGAACGCCGTCTCCAGAGCTGCATCGACCGTCTCTACGCCTGGAGTAACGCCAACGACTTTAATTTCTCCGCCGAAAAATCCGCCTGTATCAATTTCTGGCGCCGGAAGGCTTTCCCTCCGCCCTCCCTCCATCTTGGGCCAGGAATACTTCCGTTTGCAGACGAGGCGAAATTTTTGGGGTTGATCTTTGATAGGAAGCTGAGCTGGATTACGCACATTTCCTTTTTAAAAGCAAAGTGTGACCGTTCTCTTAATCTTTTACGTGTTTTAAGTGGCACATCCTGGGGAGCTGATCGGACCGTCCTTCTACATCTTTATCGCTCTTTGGTCCGATCCAAGCTTGATTACGGGTGCATTGTCTATTCGTCGGCGCGTCCATCTGTATTACGTCGATTGAATGCCATTCACCATTGTGGCATAAGAGTCGCTACAGGGGCCTTTCCAACCAGCCCTGTACCTAGCCTATATGCTGAAGCTGCAGAGCCTCCGCTGTCCTTCAGGCGTGAGATGCTTTTGTGCAGCTATGCCTGTCGACTCTCAAGCTTGCCTGACCACCCGTCCTTCGCGATATTTTACGAGGATTCGCTTGATCGGCAATATTTAGTTAGCTCCTCTGCATTGCTCCCTCCAGGGGTTCGATTTCGTCAACTTCCTCGGTATTTGGACGTTACGCCAGCGCCGGCCCTTCGAAGGGGGGAAACGCGTTTTCCTCCATGGTTGCGCGCTGAGGCCCACTGTCACTTTGGGTTATCGTCGATGCCGAAGAATGAGACCCCTTCTTCAGTCTTTAGATCAGCATTTTTAGAACTGCAGGCGCAATTCGGGGACTTACCTTTTATATTTACTGATGGATCTAAGACTGATGATGGAGTAGGGTGTGCCTTTGTTTTTGATCATCATAGTTTTACCTTTCGTTTACCGGGTCAATGTTCGATTTTTACCGCCGAACTTTTTAGTATTTATTAATCGGTTTTATACGTTCAGCGGTGCGACTTACGTCGTTGTGTTGTTTGTACGGATTCTCTGAGTGCCCTTCAGAGTATTAACGCACTGTACAATTACCGCCCTCTCGCACAGCGCATACATGACCTGCTCCACTCGCTTGGTGCCTCTGGCATCAGCGTCTCCTTCCTGTGGACTCAGGGAACGAGTCTGATGACGCCGCTGCCAAATCGGCGATTTTATTACCCAGATTTTTTACCTCTGTTGTTCCCTCGTCAGATTTCTGTGTTCTTTTACGTCGCCGCATCCTCTCGCTTTGGCGCGATGAGTGGACGGCACTCCGGGGGAACAAGTTGCGAAGGTTAAACCTCTTCCGTTATTCTGGGGTACGTCTTCTCGTCGTGAAGAGGTACTTTTAGCCCGTCTACGAATCGGACATTGCCTTTTTAGTCATAGATTCCTGCTTAGTGGTGACCCCGCACCAGTCTGCGAGCAGTGTGATGCGCCCTTAACGGTGCGTCACATTTTAACAGAGTGTCAAGTTTTAGCTCTATTGCGCGGTCGTGTGGGTCTTCCTATTGGCATAGCCAACGTTTTGACAGACAACGCGCATGCGGTAGAATGTCTTAGATTTTATCAATGACAGTGCTTTTAATCGGTGCATTTATTGTGATTTTATATTGCCTTTTTAATGGGGGCTCTACTCCCCAGTGGACATATGGCGCTCATGTCCCATGCGTTCTACAGTTCTTGACACGTGGTTTTACTCTTTTATTGTTTTGACTAACATGTTTTAGTGTAGTGGTTTTAGCATTTGTGTGCGTGTTTTTTAGTGCTTTTGCCTTATCGGATTTTTCCGTATTTTAGTTCTTGAATTTTATATTTTACACCTTGTAAGGGCGCTGATGACCTTTGATGTTTAGCGCCCTTAACCCCATATCATCATCATCATCACCACATCCTATCGGAAACAGATGTAAAGTCTGAGTCTCTCTCACATATCTTCTCTGTCAATAATTATATTTGTTTTATTTCTCTTTACTTTTAAATCCAGTTATTTGTAGCAATAATCTATGAAAGGTGGACAACTAGAGACAACTTGAATCATTATTGGAATAATTTTAAAAACTTGTGCAACATTGGCAGTTCATTATTAAAGAAAACTTGTGCACTTTCCTATAAATAGGAAATTTGACAAGTCATTTGTTTTTCCTAATACATTCAACACTCCACTCAAAAACCCTGTATAATTTGCAGTTAGTTTTAACAATGTTATTCACAGTGACAGTTGAATTCTCCTGTATTAGTTTGTTAAAAACACTCAACACAATTCTTTTGTTGAGTTTTAGCCAATTTTAATGGCTTATGTTTAGAATGCTTCACTATTTCATCTTTATTGTCACTCAGCAAGTTAACAGTGCTTGTAGAAGTAGCCATGTTTGTTGCCTTACTGACTGCTGATCATGACGAGGTGCAAACACCACCACAGAGAATTAAACAAATTTTACCATTCATATTTATTTGTTATTTCATATTAATGAAAAGTTTCAAACTATGATTAACATACTTCTTGAAAACCTGCAGATAATCACACATACTTAGGGTACTATATGTTATGGTGTGCTTTGGTTTTCTGTGCATCGGGTGCAAGTTAATGACATGTGTTTACATCAGGTTTGGTGCTAAGAGTGGAGCTATTATAGAAAAAATAATGTAACCATTATTTTGGGATGATTATGAGATTGAAATGATTCCAAAAAACGCTGACTACTTCCACTCTCCACCACTGCTTATGTGACTGCCCTCAAACATAAAAAGGAAAGTGTTATTGGGAATTTTGAAATGAAAAGAAAAACAATGCAAGGCAAGAGCTACAACTATATAGGAACAAAGGAATGAGGATTTTGAAAGGAATTGAAAAATCACCTCAATAACACCTGCCTAATAGAGTAGAAACAGAATAATTCTCACGGTGGCTTAAATGAATAGCAGAAGAAAATCCTGAAATACATTCTACATAAATATCATGTATGGAGCTGTGAGAAATGCCCTGTCAGGTGTACTAAGCCACAAGGAACATTTTTAAAGTCAACTTTCGGTGAGAACATAGACGATAAGTAACCACCAAAATCCATAGTCTCTGTGGGACCTTGCAGGAATACCAGGAAGATACCAGCAATTCTTTTAGCAAGTGATGTGTTTCTCATCCAAGACTTCTGAGGAAAAGGAAAGTAATGTAGAAAACCAAAGTTTATTGTTTGCACATGGTTCCACTTTGTTCATGGCTGGGAAGTTTAAAGTAAACCCAAATTTATTCATACAGTTATTCACAATCGGGCTTATGAGGCATATTGGAAGAAATCCAGAAAAGGGTGCTATACAAATGCCACTACTTTTTGTTTTTGCATACTCTCATCAAGCAAAGCAGCTCAGTATATTAGTCATCCGAGCAGTTTTACATAAAAATGAAACTTTTAATATGAACATAATATTGTCACAAAGAGTTTTAATGGATGTTGAGAAAGCAATAATTAACAGTGCTTAAGATTCCAGTAAAATGCTGTTTCATTCATTTGGTACAATCTGTTTATAGAGGGATATAAGTCAAAGGTCTGCAAGCAGCATATAATGATGCAGACATTAGACTTGCTAATTAATACATGCATATGCTTTTAGCACTGCATTTGTCTGAATACAAGAATGCTTTGAAGAACTAAGAGAGACCATTGAAAATAATTTGATAGATCTTTCATATTATTTTGAATCAAGGTGTGTTTGTGGAAAATTAAATTGAGTTTTATTTATGGACACTGTTTAACTGCTATGGTTCTTAGCGCCCCATTCTATATTAGGCATGAAAGACTGGACATTTTGCTCATAGGCCTCTTTACATGCCATAAATCTAAGACATGGGACCCTGGCTTTACTTCCCTTCCAAAGGAAATCATGCTAAGGAGTTATACACCCCAAAAAATCCATCACCCTCCTCCAGGTTTGCAGTAGAATAGCTAGGGTAAGAAGGGAAGAAATCCCATTTTGTTATCCTGTCCCTATGTGAAATATATGTGAAATGCGAAACTCATAATGAGCATAAAACAAGTAATGTAAGCAAGGACTGGCACAATTGCTTCCAACTTGAAGTAAACATCACCGTAGTCCATATTCAGCATTTGCATAGCTTCAAAAAGAGCAATCAGACTGAGAAGGAGCTCTTGCAAAATTGGCTTTGGGTAAATCTTTGGGTGCTAAACTGAAAAAACGATGGATTTTACTACAGAAATGTTTACGCTTACTAACTATGAATTATGAAAATTACAAAAGTGAAGAAAGATTACTGGACTATCTCATAAAATTGGCCCATAAGATTCATGTCTAAATTCATTGCTAATATTAGGAAGAGCTATTATTAGGAAACTTGTATTAGGAAGTTATATTTAAGAAAATGTAGAAAAGTCACATTTTAGGAAAAAAACTTTTGGAAGCCAAAATTAGGACAATTATTTTAGGAATTAAATATAATATAAATATTTTTTTTTTTTAGGAAAAATGGGAAATGGAATCTAAATGAGACAGATAACATAACAGTAGACAGATACTTGTGGATGTACTTGAAATTATTTGTAACACAATATTACTTTGGAACTACAATAGTTAAAAGTATTATTTAAAACTACAATTTTTTCTGCTTGGAGTAGAGTTGTAGCTTCCACATTGATGGACAATTAAAAGCAGTATTTTGTTTATAACTTTTAGAAGAGCTTTTATATTTTCATTTGCTGTTTTATTATTTTCTTACATGGCTGAGACTATTCTGCAGCATCTTCTTTACATATTGTCATCCTCCGTGGTCTACTGGAACCATGCTAGCCTCTAGTTCCTGAGGTCGCCGGTTCAAATTCAACGGAGGGTGATGGATTTTCTCGGGTGTAAAAATCCTTAGCATTTTCCTTCCTTCGGAAGGGAAGTAAAGCTGGTGGTCCTGTGTCATACATTTACAGCGCGTAGAAGAACCTCAAACCTGATGATAAATAGGCTTCTGAGCAAAATTTCCAGTTTCTCATGGCCAATATAGAATGGAGCGCTAAGAACCATAGCGGTTAAAGAGTAGCCATAAATAAAACTCAATTAAATTAATTTTTCTTTTCACACTGACAACCAACACTACTGAATTTGAACACTATTTGGCTTACTCTGGGAACTGCAGTGGTAGACAGATCCTAATAGCTGCATTGTGATGGGTAGAGAGGTGGAGGGGGTGTTGAGAAATAAGGCACAAAAGTTACAATGTGAAACAGCCCATATGGCTGGAAATGGGCTGCAGATCATAAAGGAAGAGGAAGTCTTTCTCACCCTTAATGTCTGTAATGCTACATCAAATGGATTATATACTCAAAATAAATATTTGTTTGGATTTCAAATGTGTAGTGTCATTGTTTTATTGTAGGGTTAGTGTAGCCTAATTAACATCTTCCTTGCCATTGTATTTAGATTAAAAAAAAAATTGTTCTTTATTAAATATAACTGTGCAAACAGAATCCTTCTGACATAACACATAAATAATAAGAGTCCTTTATCCACTTCTAGGAAATTTATACAGGACCATTAGTTAGTCACTCTCATATGCCAAAGTTTTTTTGGTGTGGGAGCTTGAGTAACATGGTGACTGCTTGAATGTTTTTGCAGTTCAAAATATCATCCCCCCCTCCAATTCTGCCCTTGCAGAGATCAAAGTGAAGGTAAAGGTTGTAAGTCAAAGTAGTGCATATGTAAGGAGCTTTAACAGTGAATTGTGATTGTGAACAAAAAATGCTTTCTTTTGTTTCCTTTGCCTCAGGTGACAGCTATATCTTACACAGTTTTCAAATAGCAAAACCTACTACAGAACCCCAAGTTAACGGGCCACCCTTGAGTTTAGTGCAGAGACCGTAGAAAATGTCTAGTTATAGATTCTGCATAGAGCATGTTGTTGAAATTCACACACTGCTAGTGATATACAGCTGCATGTAACTGAAAACTAATAATTAAGGAGTTTTGGGTGCCTACAGCAACACAGAGGCATATAATTAAGACAAAAGTATTTTATGACACCTTCTTACCACTTGCTTGCTAGCACCCTCATGTGTCTTATCAAAAAGTGTCAAAATCACAGCTTGCTGTATCATTACATATTTTCCCTTTCTTTGCTCCATACAATCTTTGTTTTGCTTTTATTAATTTATTTTTATATTGCGTTAGAGGGGCAAGATGGGGAGGATTCAAATGTTTATACTATATCTCAGGCCGTATAAAAGATTTTACTAGCAAACAAAACTAAATAATTAAACAAGATAATTGAAAATGCGAGAAAATATTTGAAGGGTGTCCATGACCCTAGACACTTTTCTTGCATATGCCCTTTGCAGGTTGAATTCTCACTTTTAGTTTCATTATCACATCTCTTTTTCAACCCCTGAAGTAAGCATTGTTTATCGCGACCACAACTTTGAGTCACTGATTCAAAACCAACCAGCTATCATGTAAAACATATAAGAAGTTATTAAAGCAGAATAAATAAATTACATGAAGTAATTGTTTCAGTCCTCTGTGGTTAGACAAGTAGCTGCTTGATATTTGTATAGATGTGTTGAGCGGACATAAATCAGTTGGAGTTTAAATTTAAAGCAAATTACATAATCATTAGATAATACATTATCACCAAAACAAGCTTTGTTCATCCAATAATGAATTTTGCAGCTACTTCGAGAAGCACTTCAAGTCAGATTGGCGACCTGAAATGCGAGAAGAGCCAACATTGTCCAGTTTGGCTCTTGCACATCAAGGGGCTGCATCAGCTTTTCTTGCCCCTTCTCAGCCTCCTATGCAGTTAGTGCAAAGTTCTAATAAACCAGAGCAGCGTCCAATGCCACCTGCTCCTGGCCCTGCACCCACATTCAGGTAAGCATTTGCATTAGAATACCAATGGTAAGTAGAAATTAAAACTATATCTCAGTGTTCAAATAACATTGTTAATTAACATTGTGAGTTGCTTTATTAAACCCACTACCTATTTACAGCATGTTTCATAGCCATGTCTACATCAGCTGTTTTTGACTGCTAGAAATGTTGGCATCGTGAATGGATTCTTGAGATTCATCTGTTAGATGTATGATAAATGGCAGGTTGTCTTTTATAGGAACTTTGAAATTCATTAGCATTGTTAAGGGTACATTCAACTTAAATGGTTAATTCAGAACATTATAATTGTGCTTCATTGTGTACTAATTGTAGTTTTCATTCTTATATAAGTTACGTTTCAATATTTACAGGCAACAGCCACCACCAATGAAATCTTGTTTATCGTGTCATCAGCAGATACACCGTAATGCTCCTATATGTCCTCTGTGTAAGGCTAAATCACGTAGTCGTAATCCAAAGAAGCCTAAGAAGAAGGACTGAAATTAAAGCCAGCATAAACACATCATTATAACTTTTTTTACATGTAATTGTGATTATATTAAACCTTGTAAACCGAGTCCTATTAATGTTGTGGTTGTGACATTTTTATCTGTTTCTTCTGTTATTTCTTGCAAACAAAGAACATGTGAAAAATGTTTTATCCCACCCACATTTTGCAATGTTAATGCAAAATATTAAATTTATCAACAATAAAATTGGATGTTTCCAAGTATCTGTAAAATTTATTGCTTTCTATGTACCATTATTCAATTTCATTATCAGTTTAAAGGCTCTATCCTGTTAAAAGGTGCCTTTTAGAGCCAGTTTCACAGCTGAAGCTTTGAGAGTTGCACAGTAGGGCAACCAGGTTTGGCTTTACTGTGCTGAACAGTAAAGTTGGTAATGCTTGCATATGTGCATTGAGTGAGTTCCTATTGTTTATGGTGACATTCCTAAAATAAGCTTTTGTAGGTTATCCAGCAACAAGGTTAAAATGACTGAAAAATCAGAGTCAAAACTTAGAACTTTACTTCTCAAAAAGTCAGTATTCTCCTAGAAATTGTAAATCAGCATAAACATGTAATAAGAGTGCAAGCAATCGGATAATTACTATGGAGTAAGAAAAACCAAGTGTGGAGGAAAATTACCATACAAAAGGTGGATTAGAATGGTGTGAAACAATTTTGATAGTTCTGCATGTTATAAGTTTTGGGATGCCGGAGAAATCTCCAGCTGTAATTAGCATGTTTTCACTTGCGTATAACCTCAATGTCAATTGAGGTCATTGTTTCTGACAAGAGAGCTTATTACTGAAATTAAAGCAATACGTTATACAGATGTGTACGTAGATGTGATGGCAATGAGTGTGACAATGTATATGATAAAAGTATGAGATGGAAATTAAAATTCAGGGTATGTCAAAAATTTTTGCTTCTTTCTAGTCGGTTTTATGTTTAACTGTATCAAATAATTTCTGGTATTGCCAACTGCCCACTTAAAATCTCTGATAGAATTCTCGGTCGTTTCGTATATGAAAATGGTTTTGATGCATTTAAACATTCTTCTGCATGTAGGTTAAAATAGTTATATAATATTCCCACACCGATAAGATTGGTGAATTCACATCATTGAATTGACGCTGTGTTTAATTGCATCAAAATAAACATTTTTCTCTTATTTTCAATTTTAATACTAAAACCCTACCAGTTCCACCTCAGAAAGAAACATTGCAGGGGCACATGTCAGATACAACAGTAAGTTAGTATTAGAAACATGGGCTGGCATAGTTGAAGTGAAGCTAATGTTACAGTATTTTATTTATATTCAATGTCAGTACAAAGATTGTGGCTGTATAAGTTCTGTGAATAATGCTAAGGATAATGTGCAATTCGTAATTTTATATAACTCCTTTAATCCGATATATAATAATGGTCAGAGTGAAACATTTTGATGAGAAACATGATTTAAAAGAGTACTATAATAAAACTGTTTGTTGCCTACAGGCAGTTTCTTCATGGAAATTCATTTACCATATTTCTCCAAATATGAATCCAAATACAAGTAAACCACTCATTTTGCTGAATCTGATATAAGAATTTAGCACGTTATAAAATAAAGAAAGAAAAACAACTGAATTTTTTAAAACAGTTTTGCACATACTTAACCATTTCAAGTCAACAGAAGTCAATGACGGATGTGGATGTGATTTTATTAAAGATTTCTCAATAGAAATCAATAATTTGAATATGCAGATATAATGTATAATATATTGCTGCTGCAAATTGCATCGGTCCTCGCGCCTTTTGCTTCGAAGACTGCGCCGTTGGTTGCGGTCCCGGGTTTGATGCCCGCGCGGGTTGGAGCCGAACGCGGTGTAGTGGTAGATACAGGAGGAGTAATGGTAAAACTCACTGTACCTGCTTTATGCTCTCCGTCCGACGTGGCTTCCTCTTGTTGTCCTGGCTAGTTGCTCTCAGCGGAGATATAATCATGGACTTTGCCTATCAGGATTGCTTATAAGCTGGTTGATCTCGGTAGTTGTACAAAGGAGCTCAGAGGTGAATTCACTACTCATCATGTTTGATTTATCGCTATTTATTGTCACTTCTTCACTCTAAAAACACTAAATAACGTTTCTGTTCACTTACCACTTTATCTAGAACTCGGGAATCACTGATACATTGTAAATTAATATGTGATTAAGTCACATTTACACTTCTGCACAAAAGGACACCATTTGTGTGCCAACTTTGTCTTACGGAGTAGCGTGGATTCCTCATCTGTAACTACAAGTCAACTCCTGGATTTTGGGGTAAATGTCAACTATTTATAGACCACAATCCCCCACTTGAAATTTTAGGATCTGATTTCTCATTGGAGGAATGTTCGCGGTTCTCTCACGTGGCTAAATATTATTTCATTTATATATATTCTTTTTGGCTAGTTTGTATATATCATGTGACTTTTTCCCGGGGTTCTCTTGGTAACTTTCCGTTCTGTGTAACATTTCCCTCACTCTATACTTCCTAAGCGGAGACAAATAAGGTCATAAAACCTTACCCTCAATCCTAACACAAAAGATCCCGGTTTTCTCTGCACATGCGAACGACATATTTTCTACCACACTGCAGAGTTTAACACATCCTAAATCTAGTGAAACAGGAACATTATATATATATATAAGATAAATATTACATTATATAAAAATGGCTGTTTACATGGTGTTCACATTATACACATATATCATTCATATATCAAATTAATCACTAAATTAATTAACACATTATAAAATTAATCCGGGTACATTCTGTCTCAAAATGTGTGCAGAAATGCATGAATTGGGTGGAGTAGGGAAAGAAGTACAGAGCGATATCTATCTCCTTCTGCATGACCACCGATTGTCAAACCTACAATTGGAAAAGAAGATCTTGTAATTTATATTATGACTAAAGAAAATTCTTTGTATCAATAATATTTATAACCTTCAAATATTGTGTGAAATCCACTTGGCTGACCACTTAGCTTACTGACATTAAATGAGATGTGTAGAAACCAGCTGATACTCTTCCTTCATATCCCTCAAACCAAATCTGCAAAGTTTGAAGCTTATTTCTTTCTGCACACAATTAGAATATAATGTCGGGGAATATAAGACAACCTGTAGATTTCAGAAAAATATGGTGTTTCCACTCCATGTAGCGGAAGAGGGAGGATCTGTTCTGGAGGGCTCAAATTTCAATCTCATTTGGACAAGTTGCTTGGAAGTTTTTTCTGATGTGGACCCTTATCCTTAAAGTTCATACATTGGCTAATTCTCAGCTCTTAAGCATTCATTTCATTTGGTTCACTACCATTTTATAGACCCGAGTTATTAATAGATTTTAAAAACTTCAAAACAAAATTGCAGTATTTAGAGAAGAAAAACAGATGTGTTATAACTTCCTATGATCCGAGAAACATACTCAACTACAAGCAGCAGCCTGGAAATATATTGGATGCAATTATTCCAACTGAAAATTATAAGTAGTCTTGTCTTTTAATGTTTGCACATGAAATTATGTACTTACAGCTTATATTGAAATGATATGAAGGGTGCAGGTAAAGAAAGGATGTTGCAATGATATTATTCAGGCTTTAAGTTGCAGCTTTTTGCTACTCAAGATCGAAGAATGCGACAAACTTTAAAACAGCATTCACTAAAGTGCGACAACAATCTGCCACAGAAACAAATGATATGCCGCTTCTTTCTAAGAATCCATAAACACAACCTTTCAACAAGCTGTAACAATCTGTCACAGAAACAAACGATATGCAATTTTCCCTCCCAGCTAGTAGAGCTCATTTCTGATCTGGTCTGAGTGGTTCACTCATTCTTGTCAAATGTACACTGTGCATGTGTGTGCTTTTAAAGAAGTGATGGATAAATCTGTTTTAAGGTTGAAAAGGGAATGAAGTGTCCCAGTGAAACTAAAAATTACTGAACAACAAATTTCAACTTTTTTTTTTTTTGCACTTGAACGAAAATAGGTGATTTTGTACATTAATTAGCTGTGCTGAATTCAGATCTGAAATCCAAAATTCCCTATCACGTACCGTTTTTTGGAGAAATTGGTTTCAATTTTTTTTAAAAAAAATGCATAAAACAGATTAATTAAAATATTGTATCAATTTTTAGATGGAATTATTTCATACAGGTTAGCATTATTACAAAATAAGTATGCAGAATCCATAAATTGCAGTTAAAGTGAGCTACAAGCAATATTTTTGTAATTTCAAAAACTTAAAAATATTATTAATTTTACTCTCAGTTTTTAAAAAAAAAATTCAAGAAGACTTTCGCTTGTAGCTGGCATCAGGAACCTCCCTTATTAGCTGCCAACAATAGTCAGCTAACATACTAGGTGACCACTTTCCGCTGTATTGTATCTCCTTGGCACCTGTATCCTGCTGCAACCGGCCCCCAAATTGGGAGGAAAAAAGTTCAAATGGCAGTGTAGAAAGTGCATTTTTAAGGACATATTGCACCCTAAATTTTTATATGCCTTTATCATATTTTCAATAATTTCCTTGTAGTTGTCGGCTTTTATATTTCCCACGAAATTATTGCACACTGTCTTGAATCCCGCCCATGCTTGTTTCTCATTCTCCGACAGTAGTTCTTCAAAGAGCCTATCTTGCATTAATTTACATATTTTTGGGCCAATAAAAATAGCCCCCTTTAGTTTTGCTTCACTTATTGGAAACTTTTATTTCAAGTACTGAAAACCCCCATACTCTCTCAGTTCAAAACCTTTACAAGTTTATCATTAAGCCTAACTTAATGTGAAGCGACAGCAACAAAAGTTTGTCTTTGTTAACTAATGCTTCATACTTAACACTCTTTTCTCCCAGTATTAAAGCACCCCTTACAGGCCACTGTTACTTCATAGTGTTTTTCTTTAGCTTGACTGTCTCACTCTCATATAAAACAACAAAACTTGATGAAATCATTCTGCATTCCCAGGAGTAATCCTATGACTTTAAAATCTCCACAGATTTGCCCTTCATACTTTTCATAGTTTATAGCTTACAAAACTATCTCCAAATTCTCAAAGGTTTCTTTCATTTGGACAGCATAAGCTACAGGGATGGAAGTAACACTGCCTTTAAACTTAACTTTGAGGAATCAATAAAAGACACCATTCGGATGGATTGTAATCATCACTCGGTTGTTCCATGAGCCCACTAACATCATTACAATAAACAAGTTCATTTTTTCTGCGAAAAGAACGTCAAAGAGTGTTCACATTTTCCGTATGCTCTTATATTTACACCAGGCTGAAGCAAGTTCCAGTTTTGTAGCCGTGAGCTTAAAAGTGCGAACTGAGTTTTTGTTAAATTAATATCCCTTACTAAATCATTCAGCTCGGCTTGGGAAATCAAATGAGGTTCTGGTAACTGGAAAACTGGGTCACCGGTATTGCATGCTCAATGGTGCATATACACATATACCGGTATTGCATACCAGTGCAAGCCCCTTGTCAAAATGCGGAGAAGTTACCTCGCATTGTATAAGAGGCTGGCCTGCAATATAACTCCTACCAACCTTGAATAATGACAGATGTTAAGAAGTTGAGCCGACAAATGAAGGTTGTGTCATAGAGCCGCAGACTTTTGCAAACCACAAAAAGGGCAGTATCTCAAAAACGTTACAGATATCACAAAACGGATTTCAGTTCTGAAATTTGTGCTTAAAAATCTATTGGAATAACCTATTTTTTCAGATGCAAATTTCAGTGTTGTACAGTGAAATGGGCATACTAAAGAAACAAAACCTGATACTAAAATAGGCATACCAAATAAACAATTGGTGGAAAGTGTTATATAAGTAGTGCAAAGCGCAGTATTCTGGAGAAATTCCATTATTTGTGTGTAGTTTGTGCAAGAACACGAAAAAGAACTGTTTGGCATCATCAGGTAAGCTGTAGTATTAACATCACATCAAATGCGAGAACATGGCAGTTTAAAACAGTGTTTTAGTATAGATAGTAACGCAAATGATAATTATAAAATCATTCTTTATATCTAACTCAAATTAGGTTCTCCTGAAAAAAGAAAGCTGATTCAAATCTTATCTGATTATAAATGTCACCCTAATCAATTTGTTAATGCAGTTCTACATTATTCCCATGTTAATAAATAGTTTGCATTCCATATATTACAGGTACATCTTAATTTTACTTCTTAAGCTAGATATGAGTAAATCCGTGACCACTAAATGTACTTTATTTTTATTTTACATTTAGGATATTGTGTTGTCAAAAGTCAATACATTAAAGAGGCATGAAATCTGAGAGTCCATAGGAATTCGGTTCGAGGATTGTTAAAGGCACCAAATTTTGTCAAAGCTCGGCTGTATCCTGTAAAGATATTGATATTCTAGATATAATAGAATGTGAAGCTCTATATGTATAAAAGTAAATTTAAAAAAATAATAAAATTTCATTTAGCAGATTACTGTTTGCTTCAATTCAATATTTCACTTTTAAAACCCTCATTAATAGTATAATTTATAAAAATTTTCTACTAGCAGAAATGTAAATTTTGATTTTTGTGACATTGTTTTATTTTCTAGCTGAAACCCTGATATTATTTTTGCTTTCTACCGAAAGGGAAATACAATTATAAGGTTGGGTACTGAAAGACAAGCGCATATCCCAGTGTCTTGAGACAGCTGACAGAAATTGGAACAAGGGTTCCTTGGTTGGGTTGCCATAGTCGCAGATTTCTTAGACAATCTGCGATTTTATGCTAGAAGAGAATGTCCTGTACGAAGAGATAAAAGTCTGCAAAAACAGTGAGTGCTAAAAAAAATGTTTTTATTATTAACTTGATTTTTTACTGCCAAATGCCATTCAAGTATTTCACCATTCCTTTACAATAGAAGTTTCCAGATAGCAACACCATGGCTGACGAAGACCATTGATATATCGCCAATCTCACGCTAATACTGACAGCAGAAGCAATACTATAATCGATTCTCTGTGATTTTGCTGTATCCGTTCCTTTATTTATGGTGCCTGCCTTGAGTTTGTACGTTCTGTGGTTTGTATGAGGTTAACATTCACGTGGAGGGTAATTCTGAACCTGAACCCGATCCACAGTTACTGGTGACATTATTATTCTTTGAAATTAAGGGTATACTTAAGTAAGATACCTAAGCTTTTTGGACTGTCTCACATCTCGGAATGACAAAAGGTGATCAACTGTGTATACTGCCCGCATTTACGAAATTATCGTGCAACATTTTAGTGCATAATTACAATATTTATTTAAACATGCACATACTTGAGGTTAAATGCCAACTAATCCTGAATTATTTCATCAGCTGTTATATTTCAATCTAGCTCTGAACGACCATATTACAAGCAAGAAACACACAAGAGCTGCGAGTTCTGCTTCAACTTCCAAACAGTTGATCAGTTTCTTTAGTGGTAATCAAACAGAATTGAATAAGGTTGCTGCAGCAGAAGCCACATTTTCGTTTCATGCTGGAAACATCATCATTCCTACAATTGCTTAATACTTGGACTATGTCCTTGATTTTGGTTCTTGGATTATGGTAACCCTACTCCTAGCTTACCTTTGCCAAGTGATGTATAAACTTTCATTGCAGATTACACAGCATGATAAATGTACTTGCTTCACATAGAAGAAAGTCATGGGATAAATAACAGCAACCATATTCTCTGCTCATTGAAATTGTGAGTGGATTGGTGACACTTTAGTTTCACATACTAAGTTTTCACTCCAAACATGTTTCAAAGATGTCCATTTCCATTGTCTGGTGCATGGAAGCTGATCCTCTGCTTTAGATTTTAATGTTGGTTGCACTGTCATCTGACTTTCTAGTGGAGAACTTCACTATTCAACTACCAGGGAAATTTCAAAATTCATTACTGTGTATGCATTTTTGGTGACGTGGATTTTTTCCCATATTGTGAGTACTGCTGGTGTTTTGGCATGTTTTAAAAGCTTTATTTTGTTTAACATTGCATTCTGTTGACAAAAATGGTGAGCTACTTGTATATGAATGCCCTAGAGATTCATTTAACAAAATCCTTTTCACACATGTTTAAAGCCTGGATGAGATAAGTGGATGACATTTTTGCCATTGTGATGCCCTTAAACTGTTAAATTTGTGAGACCAAACCTTAAAATTCACCTTGAATATAGAAAATATGGATGGCTACCTTTTCCACATCTCAAAATTATGAGACACCATAACAAAATTTGATTTGGGATATGCAGAAAACCCCACCCATATGACAACTGCATAATAATAAAAGCAATCCCAAATCACACCAATAAGCAATATTGAATAGCTTGATCTACAGACTGGTAAACTTACACTCCAAGAAAATGAATACAAGAGGGAATATCAACATTTCAGAAAGTAGCCACACTGAAGGAATTCAGCATACACTGCGGACAAACCAATATAAAAGAAACAGTTGAAAGACATCACCACTCTAAACAGCATAGATACCTAACCGAAAAGATGCACTTAGAAACTCACATTCCACCCAAAAATTCATAACAAATTGAATAAACTGTTTCTAGAATACAGTATCAAATTGGCTCCATGCAATAAAATAATAGCCTATCTCCATTTGTGGAGGTAGCTTGTTTGCCTCACATTGAAGAGACCTGAGTTTGAATTTCAGTTAGAGTGAGTTACCTGGATAAGGTATTTTCTGGGATCCTGAGAAGACGGATGTCAGATAACTCTAAGCTTGAGGGACCCAAGCCCGTTTGAGCATCATTTCAATTATTTTGTTCATTCACCTTCGATACAACATACCCAGTTAAGGATGTTAAACTTCAAGTAAATAAAATAAATCAATGTAACCTCAGAAACTTCATCTGCTAAAGGCTATTATAACGAATACTAAGAAATTTACCAGATTGAAAGTGAAGTCTGCCATAAAATAAACATACGAAAAACCAAAAGAAGCCTACAAACCATAATTTGGAGTAGCTCACCATTTTTGGTAATAGAACATTAAATGGGAAATAAAGCTTTTAATATATGTCTAAACACCAGCAGAGCTCAGCATGGAAAAAAATCTGTATCACCAAAAATGTACAGAGTAATGAATTTTGAAATTCCACTGGTAATTGACATAGTGAAGTTCTGCATTAGATAGCAAGATGGCAGTGCAACTGACACTAAAGTAAAGAATTCCTTTCCAGACAACACTGGACATACAGCTGACATTGGAGACACACATCATTGAAACATGTTCTTAATGAAAATAAAGTTAATCAGTCCACTCACAATTTCAGTATGTTGTATGTTTCACTGTTTATAATCACTTCTAAAAACTTAGCTTGTGAGACTCTATTATTTTTGCTTCCTTTTTTTAAACAAGTATTTGAATGAAAATTGGTTAGCCATTTTTCTAGAAATCAAAAATAAAGAAAATATTTTCCATGTAAAGGGTAATTTGGGATAGAGGTAGTGCTGAAAAATCCTTGTGCTGTATCCTTAAAAGATGAACTTAAGTACCAAGTTTTATATTTCTCCAATTTTTCATTTTTGAGTTTTGCTGTTCAAAGGCACATGCATTCAGACCACTTTCCTAAAAATGCATTTTTGGATTCAGAAAGGCTCAAAATATACTCTTCTGGTGAAACCTCTGTATAGAATTGTTGGGTGAATGCAATTCTTCCTCTACCACTATAAGTAGGTGTTAGAAATTAGAAATAGTAAGCCAAGCTAGAACAGGATCTAGAAAGTAAGCAGATAACTAACATGAATGGCTTCCAGAAGAAATTCAAGTAGGAAATAAATATACCAAGAAACAAGAAGTATCTTAACATATAGAAAATACATTGAGCAAAGAGAAATGTATTGAAGTTTGTGACAAAATTGCGAACAAGGATTTCCTGGTCAAGAACAGGAAAAAGAATAAAAGCAAGGAAGCAGTTATGCCACTATTATTTACATACCTGAAAATAATGTGTAAAGAGAAGAAATCTGAATAAATGGGTTCTAAATAATTACTATAGAATACAATTAGTAAGAAATATCACTAATAAATGCAAGTATCTCAGGAAACACTAGGCATTGGCAGAAAGTAAGTATAGGCCCTACTGTTTTTGCAGTTAAGAGAGCAACTTTAAATATTCACTAACACATTATTCTTAATTGTGACACAGCAGTTGGTAATGTAATAGGAAACCTGATGTAGGTAACAGTTATCACCAAACAGCTGCATATGATGAACATTTCAAGGTCATTGGCCAGCTGTTACTGAGCAAATAAGCATGACAGACACCAGCTGCTAAGTAACACAGTAGGTATTGTACACAACAAAGAGAAAACACTTCATCCTGTGCAGCAGTTTCAACCAGAATTAAAGACCATACATATTCAACACACTAAAAATTTACAAATAGAAATTTCAGCCATGGCTCAACGTTCCTCCAGGAGCAAAACTTATTGGTATTTGATAAAATAATATTGCTACCTTCCAAATGTTATAAAGCAAAAATTCTAGAAGAGAAATGAGGATACAAGAATGAACATACAGAAGCAAGAAATATTTGCTAGTTTTTCAAATAATAGTCTGCAAATTTATCACAGTTGGGTGAAAAGAAAAGTACTTTGAGGTCTGTGTTAAATTGGTTAGGATATATATATATATCCTAACCAAAGAAGACAGAAGAAGAGTACATTGTACAGAAGAAGAGTAATGAATTTGAGGGGATTGAGAGATAACTGTGGGACTGATTATTGCCTAATTAATGGAGATTCAAGATAATGGGCTGTATGAATAAAACTGAAGCACAACCTTGGAGGATAAAGCAGAAGTCTGAGCAATTGCAAGTAAAGGAAGAAACGAAAGTTTTGACTTAGATTGTATGAATAATCTTTAATTTTACTTCCTACCTTTTACTTCTATGAAAAAGCAAAAGCTTCTAGTGATCTGCTTCATCTTCATTGTTGGCAACCTGTGTCAAGTTAGCATGGGCATTCGATTTCACTGTTTTGTTGGTCTTATCGCTATATGTTGTAAATCAGCATGCATGACTTGTCCATTAAAAATGTCATAATCCGATTCAAATGAAAGCTCAGTTTGTGAAGAAAGTACAATGGTGTTTTTAAGTACAGCTTTAGAAGCGTATCCTGACAGAATAGAGAAATCCCAACTTTGGAAGCAAGAGGAAGCAACTCAAAAAGACATACATTTATTTGAGACTGATTTTGGCACACCAATTGATATAAAATAGTTGCTAAAATATTAGTAATATTAACACCAGGTGAAAAAGAAAAACAGGACATCTTACAAATTAGAAAATCACCTATTTAGTTGACCAAAACACTATTATGCCCTCTCCCTTTTTAAAGGTTGTTAAACGATTTTGTGACTCCTCTGTTGGATTAAAATAGGGGGTCATCAATCAGGGCTCAGCCATACCCTTCTCAAACAAAGGACAGATTCTCAAATGTTAGCACATCCCTAACATTTGAATTTCTCCATATTCAATTGTCATGCAGTAACCTGGGCTAGCTAGCCTCAACAATGATGAACTGTTCCTTTGCACTGCATGCACCATTTACATTGATACTTGTGCGAACCATTTCTATTAATACATATATAATCAAGTATACCAATGGCAGTTAGAAATTTACATTTTTCTAGCTACTCATTATTTGCCACAGTCACATCATGTGATGACGGAAATTTGATGCACAAGTCAGCTTTTTACGTAGTTTGTTTAGAAATCATAGAAATCGCTGCTTTACTCAGTTTGGTGAACCCCATTTCTTCTGCTATGCCAAACTGGAATCCTGGATCTGCCACATGCCGAAGGAAAAACTTCATCTTGTGTTCTGATGGCAGTGCTCCACCTCTTCTTTCCTCTATGTCTGCCAGAAAATGATTCACAGTTAATTTAACATTTTCTTTGTTGAAACAATGCAGTGTTTTATAATGCTCTCCAGGTACACATCCGCATGGTCAGTGGTACTTTTCACGGTGTATACACCTACCCTGCTAGTTAAGCCATATCTGCAGTCTACAACTGACCACACTTCACATTTTAGAAGTAATTGCTTCCAAAATGAAGCTGGAGCTTCACTTTATTCACACAGTTTATCTTACGCCACTTTGTCACCACAAGTTAAAGCTTTTGTTTCACATTTTATTCATAAATTCCAAAGCAAAAGTTCAAAATTCAAAGGAAGAGCATTTGCTTCACTTTATTCATACAGCCCAATGGGTACCTATCACAGCATTTTATATTGTGAACAAACTAACTTGTGGGTACAGCAGGTGTGGCAAAGCATGGGGTAATTTTGAGGGAAAAATGTGTTAGAAATTAAAGAGGATAGAAACATAAAAATGATGGGAGAATACTTGGGCATACTTTAGGGAAAGTGGTGGAGAGGATTAGAATTTCTTAAACAGAAAATAAAAATTCTTGATTAGTTTATAAGTTGTTTGACTAATTGTACTTTGTAATATGACCAGTAATGGTCTAATCTGTGAAGCATGATGATTTGTTTTATAAATAAACTGATGTGATACCCTCTACCCACCATCATTTATTTTTATGCAGTTTCCACAAACCATTCATGTTAATTGTTAACCATTTCCACAAACTGTTAAGCTTTACAGAAATGTTTCATTATACGTTTTGTTGTAGGTACAAGGTGGATACAGGAAATCAAAGTGATGTCAATATTTAAAAGCAGGTTGCTATATGCTGACCTTGAAATTCCATACTCCTGGAATATCTCAGAAATGGTTCATGGCACAAAAAAAGTTATTTTAAATAAATTGTTTATAATAAAGAGATCAAAAATTTTTTGCAGCAAGTTTTTGTAATCTTGCATGGTTAGGGGTGGTGATTTTTAGCGTTTTGAAATCAGAAAATTTAGCATTTTGATTTTTACATTTAGCATTTTGTAGCATTTATAAATTTGCAATTTATCATTTTGAAAGAAAAAAAAAGTATAATTTGAGTTAATTTTGATAAATGGTCAATATCATTAATATGAGATTTGAAACACATTTTTAGAGGGGTTATTGGTGAGTTAAAAATGCATAAAGTCCATTTATTTTACATTAATATAGGTTAAAGCAATACACAGAAAAATAAAACAGGTTGATACAGGCTAAAGCATAACACAAAAAAATAAATCCATACTGATGTAAAACTAGCATAATAAAAAGAAAGTATACAAAATTACGCCTAAGCCATAAGTTTATCTTTCAGTAACACAGTTGAATGAAATCATTGAACATATTTAACATTTTGTTCATTCAAGTTCTCCTGCCACTCCCAATTAAATTGTATTTACTGAAACATCTTTCAGCATCTACACTGTTGGTAGGACCTCAAATACATTGCAGAGCTGCTCAAGCAAACTGGGTATTTGAGCTTAACAGCCAACAGCATTTGCAGACAATCTACATCTTTATTATTCTGCATAGTTTTGTGAATGAAAATATTCACATATCTCAACAAAGCTACCCATTTTAACATCCCGAAAAAATGGGATCTTACTTTTAGTTTCACTTAAATCCATGTAATTTATTGAAGTTACTCGGCCATCAGTCACAGGGTTAAAAAGGTTACCAACCTCTTGCAAAAAAGTATGTCACATTTTCTGCCATGTGTCTCTCAACTTGTTGCACTTAAGCATACACTCCATAAACATGTTTTTCATTTTTCTTTTTACATTTTCATCTGAAAAAGTGTCCATGAATTCTGTGGGTAACCATCAGCAATGAGCATAAAGTTAACAACTCATCCCACAACAAAGGGTCAGGAAGAGCCCTCCAGTAGGGTAATTAATTTACTAATTGTAACTGACACCTGAACCATAAATTTAGCCTGACACTGTATTTCAAAATAATGGCATTCATCAGCAAAAATGTTTAAGAGGTATGAAAAGCTGCTGTTTAACAAAGTTTCATCCAAAGATTAAAAAAAAAAAAACTTTTAAAGCATCTAAATGCTTGTTGACATATTCTACATATTCAAACCATGAATTCCAATGTTGAGCACAGGGAAAGGAAATACTACAACTGGAAGATTTGGATAACTTTTCTCAAGATATTTCACATAAGCACTTTTCATTTTTCTTGAATTCAAGAAAGCCATTTTCAATTTTGACACAAAATGGTTTAGTTGTGACATTTCTTTTGTGATTATATCTCCAACTAAGTTTACCTTGTGTGCAAAACATTGAATGGTCTCCAGTTATAGCTTGTAATGCTCCAAAGCATGTCCCTATCTATCAAGCTGAATCTGATGCCAACCCCCAGTACATTTTTGTATGAGATGTCACATTCTTTCAAAGCATCAATGATTGCCCTGCTACAAGTATCATTTGCTTTTTCAAGAAACTACAACTACCCAAAAATAGTTCTAGTTTGCCTGGTCACACATTGTTTGGAATAAACTGCGAAAACACATCTTCCCTACCTATCTAAAGTCTCATCTGCAACTACAACAATGGACTATCCTTATAGACACTCTTTTATCTCAGCCAGCATTGCTTCTCCACAGCAATGTGCATACTCACCTCGCAATGTATTTTCTTTGGGAAGATCTCCTGAGCCTGGCATATACCTGAATGCAGATTTAAATTAGCTAAAATGACTTAAGTTCGAGTCCTTTAGGCTCTACTATGTCATAACAATTAGTATTACTGCCCTTAATATGTTTTTGTGTTATTTTACACCCCCAAATTGAATTTATTAGTTTTTTGGTTATATAATTTATTTTGTCTTTAGTGAAGTAAAAATATGGAAATGATTTCATTAATTTCATGGCTTTCTCTTCATTTTTAAGAATCAAATTAAATTAAATACATGGCATATGACCATAAAGTAAGGCACTTACTTTGACAAGTGCTCCCGAAAAGCTGGATGGTCCAATTTATGAAGAGGGATGTTTATCTCCAAAAGCATCTTCACTGTGTCTTGAACAAAAGCACTTTTTTTTTTTTTTTTTTTCAGATTTTGCACTCTTCAGTTTTTCATGCATCATTTGAATTGTAGCTTGCTATTTTACTCCTTGTTTGTCCTCTTCTGATTTATTATTGAAACATTCTTTGGCACTGACATGTCCCCGACTTTGGACGTGCTTGTCTGAAACATTCTTCTTTTGCCAATCTAGGCGCTGATTGCAGAACTTGCACATTAAAATGTTATTAATATTTTTGCTCTCATCATCTTAGCACTTGTTGACCTGATCTATACATAGAGAATAATGAATGAAAGTCGCGCGTAAAACAGAACAACTGGAATTCAAACTTTGGCAGCTGGGACTCCACGTGGAATTAACATGTGTTTGTCACTTCCTTAAAATCAGGGTTACTATTGGTTCTCAGAGACGAGGATCAAAATTTTTCCCTTTTCTGGGCTGTGAAGATAGATTTATGGCAGTCATTAGGCGTTGGTAAGGGGTTTTCCTTTTGAAACAACTGCATTTGCCTTTAGGTACCAAACAGACCTAAAATGAGCAATGCTCAGTGGTTGAACAATAGGCTAATAGCATTGTTCACGGGAAGGATTACTTCCCACATTCCAGAAGGGTGGTCACACTTATGCTATTATGACTTTCTAAACATGCAAAGATTATACAAACTCCTCAGTTAAAGTTTCTAGAAGAAAAAACTTAGAGAAAAAACAATTATTTGGGAAAATCCATCATTTTGCATTTATATAGCATTTTGAAGGAATTTTTGCATTTTGAGTCAATCTCGCATTTTCAAAACCATTAAAAAGTGGGTTACAAGTCGTAAAAGATGAAAATACAAGAGCACAAGTCTCTATGAGCATTTTACACTATATTGCATTTGCGAAAAATTACACCCCTACTCATGGTTTATCAGTTATACAAAATTTTTCTTAATGAAGAGAATTTCACAGGCTATTCTCAGAAAATTCAACATGTACATTTTGTCATATAAATATCTGTAAATTTTAATCAAATTGTTAGCCATTTTTGAGAAAATAAAAATTGTTGTAAATATTAGTTTGGGGTGGGAAGGTTTTCCTAAAAATCTTTTTGTCACATCTTTGGAAGATACTGAAGCCAGGCGATGGTCGTCTGTTTTGAAGCCATACCCTTTGCTTCAATATCTGCTGTTGAGTCTGCTGTCAGCTGCTACAGTGATTGGTTATAAGATCTTTATCTCAGGGTATGCATGAGTGTATTTTGAAAGGATAACACCAGTTTAGTTAGCTGAGAAATTTTAATGTTGACTAAAATGTTCAGTTTGAGAAGAGTTGCAGACTGTTAAATTTATAAATTAATTACTTATAACAATAATTAAGCAAAGCATCAGTTGCATAAGTCACAGAAATGTTACTCGGAAAGATCCCTCTCAATGGCCGCTAAATCTTTGTAACACCAGCGCTTCACTGTGAGCACTTAAAATAACACATGATTAAGTCACAAGAGACTTAATCTCATAATGAGTCTGATTTAGAATGCATGATCTTTTCTTAACTTGAGCTGCGCCCACATATCAATACCCCTACCAACATCCCTTCTAGTGCAGGCCAATCTTAAAATCCTACGTATGTGTATGTGACACTGTTACTATGCGAGACCTCCTGGAATCTAAGAATTTCATTTACCTTTCTCTTTTACAGAATTTTTGCATGTGTGACTTCGCAAATGTATTGAACTCAACTCTTAACTGCATTCCAAGAATCTTTATGTTAGTGCTTTTGTTACTTGGCTGTTGCTAATGGCTTTGCTTAACATGGCTCACTAATTATCTTTTTATTTCCAGACAAATCTTTTCAACTCAGTCTTATTACATTATGCATTCATTTAATATATGGAAATGCAATCATTTCTTTAATTATTAATATCTTCCTGTCAATAATTACAATATCGAAATGCCTCATTAATTTCTTTTATTATTCTCAATAATATAAGAATGTATACATTTGCCTGAATAAAATTTTAACTTTAAATTTATGTGATCCCCTGTCGGCAACTCTGTCAATGTTCTTACATATGTAACAAATGTCTTTTTCTTTACAACTCTGTTAGTTCTAAGTATTTCAAAAATAATTGTCAACTCTTATCTTCACAAAATAAATATAATACTTCTTATGCTAAATGTTCTATGCTATTTAACATGTTTATTTTCTCTTCTTTTGAATTTATATAAATTTCCAAGAGTCTTTGTGTTGATGTTTCCTTGAAGCACTGCTTTTTAATGTGTTATGTCCACTTCACTTTTACTACTTTCTGCTTAAGACTGAGTTTTACAGCTATCTAGTTACAATTTTCAGAACTTTGTCTTCCACATTATACACAATTATTATAATCACTTATAAACAAAATTTGCACCCACAAATTCAAGTACCTGACTGCATCCTGTATGGACGAAGGAGTTGCTTATGCCAACGAGCCATTAATCTTTCACTTTTTTGTATCTTTTAACTCACAGTGTGTTTTCCAAATTTAGCCACAATTATGCAGGACCTTTGTAAATTAGTTCTATTCTTTTATTTCTCCCATTTAGTACACTTGGTAACTTATTACCTTTACTAGAATATCACCTATTTCAGGTTCCCACGTATGTTTTCTTTCTTTTCTTTTGGATTTTTATTTCTCTGCCTATTTCTTTATCCTTTCATAAGCAGTCCTAGCCCTATGTTTCTCACGTAGCTGAATTTTATTTACATTTACATTCTTAGGTACATTTTGCAATATTTGTTCTGGTCCCTTACCTAACATGAGTTATATAGGTGCAAATTCTGTTGTGACATTTATAGTGTTATTTACAATTTTCTCAATTAGAGGACAATATCTAATCCAATCTTTATGATTCTTGTGAATCAGTGCATGAAAATAGATACCTATACCTCTCAATACAAATTCTGTTGGGTTACCAGATGGAAAATAGGATGAGCATGAGCAATGATAAAATTTTATTCCATTACTTTTCAGTGTGCCAGTAAAACATTTGCTTCGATGAACTGTGGCATTATCTACTTCTCCAATAGTGAAAGGAATTGCTTGTGCTTTATGTGCATATGGTTCAATGGGTGTCATTTCAAAAGAATGTGTGTAACTTATACATTTCCCAGACTTTTCTGAGAACACTTCTCAGTTGTTCATCAAAATTCTAAATAATTCTTCCCTCTGTTCTTCATCTAAATAAATTGCCTGATTTACTTTTACTCTAAATACATTTTCTATGTCTTCACAGTTTTCAGTATCATAGTATCTATTCACTTCCTGATAATCAAAATTTTTAAAGGGATTTTCCTGAAAACTTCATACAATTATCAATTACTTTGGTTTCCTCATTATACTCTATTTCTCCCTCATCTTCAAAATCAAATTCTTCTACATTCATCTCTGCTAGCTCCACCGTTCCTATTTCAATATATTCCACAAAGAAAACATTTCCCTTATTTCTTCCTCCATTCTTCCTTGTCACTTGTTTTGATATGCTATCCTCAATAAACGGTACTACAATGGCTTCCTTCTGTGTCTAATTTCACAAATCTATTTAAAACTGATAATAGAACCCCAGGAATGTAAATAATCACATCCAATTATAACATCTATGACTAATCTTGGTACTACAAGAAATAAAATTTCAAAGCAATTCCATTCACTTCTACACATAACATCACTTGAAATTTCATTCTTTCTTTCCTCTTGCCAACTGCCAATGAACAAAATATTCCACTTATCATTAATGACATTACTTTCCTACCGCTTTTTATCCCCATAAAAATTTTGTGACCAGACTTTATCCTCGACGGATCCAATACTTTTTCATTTTCTTTGTGCCTATTTGAAATTTCTCTATCTTTCTTAATCATCAATGTTTGCCATTGGAAACCTTCTTTTGTGTACTTAATACAATCATTTTTTTATTCCCAGTCTTTACTGATGGCACGTAGACTGGGACCATTTTCCTGTATGCTGCTAATTGCACCCATACCTGCTAAACTATTAAATTTCTATTTTCACTCAGCTGTTTCTGGCTATTTCCTACTATTTATCTTGTCATTCCAACTGTTTCTGCCCTATCATTATCTATTGGTGAAGTTCTGCTGCTTATATTTCTACCCTCTTGTCTAGGCAATCTAGGTCAAAACTCAAAATTATTTACGGTCTCCAATATTCATTGCCTAAGTTATGGTTACTCCTAAACTGTCCTTTTTCTCCTCTAGGTCTATGAAATCTTCCCATATTCATATAATTAACCTGAACATGTCTACATGTATTGCCTGAATTTCTGTTTTGCTGATTTCTATTGAAACAATTTCTGTTTCTATTTTCCCACTGTGTTGGTTCTTATCTGAACCTCTACATATATATATATATATATATATATATTCCTAACGCAATTTTGATTTCCATGAAACTGTGCCCCTTGCTCGAAGAAATGTGAACTTTTCATTGCATTTCTTACTTGATTTCTATATTTCTGTCAGATTTCAAAATAGTAAAACAAGGGGTCCCGCAAGGTTCAAATTTGGGGCCATTTTTATTTCTTATATATATATAAATGAAATTTTTGAGGTCATACAAAAAAATGGAGGCATCGCAATTGAATATGCAGACAGCATGACTGTCATAATTAAAGGTCAAACTACAAAAGAGGTTGAAATTAGAGCAAATTCAATTTTAAAAATTATAAAACAATATTATGCTAATTTAGATATAATAAATACACAAAAGACAGCATGTATTAACTTTGGATTAACAAAACTTAACCCGAGTAGTATTAAACTAAGTATAGATGGGGAAAACATATCAGAAATAAATTGCACTAATTTTCTTGGAGTAATAATTGATAAACATTTAAATTGGCAATCTCATGTAGCATCAATTAGAAAAAAGATAAATAAGGGCATTTATGTAATGAGACAATAAAACAATGAAATGGGTCTATTATGCTTTTATATATTCACATGTAAGATACATAATTACGTCATGGGGAAATATTACAGCAAGAGAAATGGGTAAAGTCTTTAAACTCCACAAAAAAGTCATTAGAATAATAAGCAAAATGGAAAACAACCAAACTTGCAGGGGGGTGTTTAAGAATCAAAACTTGTTAACAGTGCCATGTACATATATATGAATGCATAAAAACTGTGATAAATATAAATATGCAAAAAAATTCCAGTGTACATAACCATAATTTAAGAAACAATGACAATTATTATAGAATAACATTAAGGGGAACTCTAAATAATCATGCCATAGAAGTTAGAGGAAGAGAATTATTCAATAAATTACCTAAAGAAATAAAGAACATAAACCAGCCAAATGTAATGATGAAAACAATAAAGAAATACTTAATAGAAAATTAATTTTATAGTATAGATGAATTTAGACATGGTAAAGCAATGTAAAGTGAAAATGATATTTAAGGTAAACTTAATGTAAATGCAATGTAAAAGGATAATTGATACTTAAGGTAAAAATGTTAATGAAAAGTAATGTAAAATTATAAGCTGTACTTGTTAAATTATTTTATATTTGTAATTGGACGTGTCCTTTAAATGTATTTAAAAGGATGATGATAATAAAAAAAAAAAACATTTGCTTCCCTACCTGTTGCTTTTCTTTCTTTCCTACTTTCTATCTCTGATTTTTCACTAATCTGTTTGCAAACTTTCTTTTCAAATCTTTCTATTTCTTGGTTAATTTCTTTTCTAACATTTTCTATTTCTACCATAACCTGTTCTCCATTTTCACTTCTTACCTTGCTTATTTCTGCCCTAATTTCATCCTTGAATGTTTCTAATGCATGCTATTGATTTTCTAGCTTCTTTCCTAATTCCTGTTGAGTATTTTCTAATTGCTTTCCTAGCTCTTGTTGACTACATTCTAATTCTCTTCTAGCTCTTGCTGACTATATTCTCATTTCTCTCCTCTCTTTTCCTCTAATCTCTTTTGATTATTTTCTAACCTATTAGTACTCTCCATCATTTCCCCCATACTTTTTAACATTTCCAACATTGCCATTAAATCACTTCCTCCCATTCCTGAGTTAGCTACTCTTTCTCCCTGGTTTCTATTGTTTCCTGTCATAGTTTTAAGCTGTTCTGCACATTTGAACAATTTTCTACCACTTCTTACTCTGTTCTGTACAATTTCACGCCTACTATTACTTTCTCCTTCCTGAACTTCCATTATTTCTACTGAATTCTTTTCGCCTAACTTTTTCCATTTCTTAACTACATCTTCATGAATAACATTGAAATAACTTTACACCCAGTACCTGATTAGCTGATGTCTTCTTTCTTCTTTGTGCTTCTCATATATCTGTGTAGCCTGAGCTACTGCCATTCTGGATTGTTTTCCTTCCTTTTTGTGCTGTTGGTCACTGGGTTTGATTCTCAGAATGGCCTCCTCAGCTTCCAATGGTTCTCAATTCGAAACCCCACACTGAGTGCCATTTTTTAAGCTGGTCGATGGTCATCACTTTTGAAGCCATATCCTTTGCCTCAATATCTGCTGTTGATTCTGCTGCCAGTGCTACAGTGGTTGGATGTTTATCTCAGGGTAGGTACGAGTGTATTTTGAAAGGATAACACCAGTTTAGTTAGCTGAAAAATTTTAATGTTGACTGAAACGTTCAGTCGTCAACTGTTGAATTTACGAATTAATTACTTTTGTAACAATAATTAAGTGAAGCATCAGTTGCCATAAATTGCAGAAATGTTACTCAGAAACTTAAGCTCCACCCACATATCAATGTCCCTTCTCGTGCTTGCCAATCTTAAAATCCCTCATATGCATATGTGACACAGGTTTTTGGGATACCGCCCCAAATCTAAGAATTTCATTTACCTTTCTCTATAACAGTATTTTTGTCTACATAATTTTGCAAAAGTATTGAACTCAACTCCAACTGTATTCCAAGAATCTTTACACTAATGCTTTTGTCAATGTTAATTTCCTTCTTAACATGACTCGTTAATTACTTTTTTCTTTCTGGACAAATATTTTTCAACACAGGCTAATTATTTCTTACATTTGTTTAATATACCGAAATGCAAATATTTCTTTATCATTTCTTTATTTAATTATATCTTCCCATCAATAATTTATTGTATCAATATTTGCTTTTTAGCTATGCAGTGCACACACAGATGAACATTTCTTTAAAAATGGTTTTTATTTATTTACTTATTCATTGATTCATTCATTCATTCATTCATTCATTCATTCATTCATTCAGTGAGCTTCAAAGTATGTATTTCTAATGAAATTTCGATACTGAATTTTTGGGTAGAATGGAATAGTTTCTCTGCCTTCTAGGTATGTACAGATATAGGTAGTCAAGGTTAAGACATGAATTCATGAATGGGGGATCTGTGGTTCCAATCCTGCCAGAATCATCCTTCCTGACTGAGGTTGCTTCCATGTATTTCTCAGTCCACATAACTGGAAAATGCTGGGGAGGTTACTTTCCCAAACTTCCTTTCTTAATTATCATTTCATGTGTCACTATCTGTGTTGCCGTATGAAGAGCAAGCATTAAACACTTTTAAAAACAAAACAAAAAAACATGGTACATAGTAGAGAAAGTAAAACTAGAAATCAGTAAACACAAAAATAACTTTTCTTAACCGATGACATTGTACCTTTGGCACCCACATTTTAACTAATGAATGGAGGGAAAATTAACTTTATTTTTAAATATAAAAATATATGAAATATTTTTTTTTTTTTTTTTTCATTTGTATAGTGGCCTTTAACTTCTATGATCAAATCAGGGGCTTTGACTCGAGATACAATTTGATTGTAGGTTCTTTAACTGGGTTTTAATCAATTCCAACATTAAACACACACACATTTATTCCCACATACATACTTCCAGACTCTGCAGAGGGGGCTTTAGATTAATATATATTTTGTGACTCATGTAGTGTCTAAATTTTGATAAATATGAGATCCATGCAAATTTCAAAATGAGGATGACTGATAAAAGCAGTACACCACCTTTGGTATGCCTAAACTTGACTGTAAACTATATCATATTGACAGATCTTTATCCATAAGTAAACGACTAATTCTTCATACTTGCTAAATAAATAAAAAAAGAAAGAACCTGCAATTGAGAACACTAACTTTCAAAACATTACTAAAATTAATGTGCCATCATTCTTTTTTTTCTATCTGACTGCATTTATATTTTGGTGCATCTAAACATGACAAGGAAGACTTTTCAGATATGGAGATTCTCAAATCTTTATTACACCCTTTATATACGTTCTAACCCTTTTACTCAAATGCAAGTTGTTTGCTTACTTGCAGTGCACCAAGTAAATCAGTTTTTGGACCCAGGATCACTAGATCTACTGCTGATAGATGACCAGCAGGGCAAGGTGTAGAAGACTATAGCAAAATCCATACTGCATGATAAAATTTATTCAAAACTTGGCACTTTTAAATTTAAATCTATGATACAACTGATACTCAGCAAATCTTGGCTTGCAGCATTCTTATAATGGAAAGAATATCTTTGAGGGGTGAAGTCATCTTATCTCACCACTAACAGGGGAGGGGGGAAACTGCTGGGCTCAATTCAATCCTCAGCAGGGTCTGAATGTGGAAGAACTTTTGTTCAAAGTGGCAACATCTTTTGTCAATGTTATGAACTTCCAGGGGTAGTAGCAAATCAAAGTTGATTAGATGATCCTTGTTTCTTGGAATGCATATTGTTTCTCCATATACCTAATTTAGCTGGATAATCAGTGGATCTCTAGTAGGGTTACATTGAGTGTAATCTTATGTTTGGTTGACCATAAATAATTATGGACAATGGACTAGTCTGTTTGTATTCTATTGCTCTCATGTTCTTTTAGTTTTGTATTCAGGTCTCTTGTTTGCCCAATGTACATATATTTGGCTGCGGTTGGAACAGTTTATATTGTATTGCTAAGAAACAAGAATTGCCCAATCAATTTTATTTTACCACCTCAAAACCAACTCTGGAAGTTCATAAGATTGCCAACAGATATTACCACCTTGGACAGTAAAAGGATAAATACTTTCACTGGGAACCAATTAGATGCCTGCTGAGGATGGTTACAAGCAATACTTGAAACATGTTCAAGATATTTGTATTAAGTGATGTTTTAGTGTTTGAAATTTCTGGCTCATCATATATTAGTAATACATCACTGCCAGCCCAGATAATGAGGCAGTATTTTTAACACTTAAATGATTTTAGTCAAATTATATAATAAAAAAATATAATAACATCCCACCTTAAAGCAATATGTGTATGTAACTATATATAAAAAGTGTATATTACAGTCATTGTATATGTTTATATTATTGTATACATGTAATAATGTTTGAATGTATTACGTAATTTAATAATGTAGGAGCTGTGAGAATAATAGGTTAAAAGTTGCTAACAATGGGGTAACCTTGAGGCAATAATGAGTAAAAAAGTATAATAATGTTACTAGTCATTATTGGAGCAACAATAATGTAATTTTTGTGGCAGTTTATAAAATAGCCAATCAGAGACTTGAAATACAGAAATTTACAAATTTTAGGCGGTAGAAATCAAGTCAGTTGCTTGTAGACAGCGCTCATAACTGGACGCGTTGGTTGTAGACAGTGTTCCTAACTGGACGCGAGATGTGTCCTCGAGAAATTTAACACATATTCAGTGTGAGACGAAAATAGTTTACGTGTTTAAAAAGTGCAAGTATTTAAGAAAAGAATCTCACAGCTCTCTATATCAGTGAAGTGTTATTTAAATCGTGTCAAGCATTAATAAATGGAGTGAAGTAAAATTATAATCTGTGTAAGCCTACACTCTTCAGTTGCACCACTCCCTGTTAAGACATTCATGTCTCTAAAAAAATATAAATACTGACACAGCCGAGGCAAACATAAATATATAATATATAAAGAAACAGTCAAATTACAAAGTTAATATTTTTAAATTTGGGACGAAGGCTACCGGGTACCATACGTGCGGTTGCAACTTCTTCAAATTGGCTCCCAAAGTGTGGGGCAAATAACAATATAACAAACTTATCAACTTCAAATTGGCGCCCAGCATGGGGCTTATAAAAAAAACGTAAAAAATTAACAACTTTAAATTGGTACTCAGCTGCATGGAGCTCGAATAGGAGAGAATTGGCGGGAATAACTGAAAAGAAGAGATCACCGAACAACATAGCACTAGCAGAATCGACAAAACTGCAAGACATCACTTCAGAGAACTTCAAAATCATCAACATCATCCAAGGACAGCAACAATTCTTTCAGGAGTATGGGGCATGCAGTCAACAATTCAACAAGAATCTACGAGGGAACACCAGAATAAAAAGGTTTACTAACAGCCAGAGAAAAGGTCAGAAAATTCCAATACTAAATATTTATATAATTATCAAAGCAGTTACGAATATATTGTTATTAAGATAATTTCATGCTATTAAGAAGCGGTAAATTAAAACTGAGCAATTCCAAACCAAATATAACAAAAGAAAATATACAAAATAAAATGGAAGCAGAAAACAATGAAAATATGGAAGTAGGAGAGAATAGGTTAGTCATTACAAATTACAATGTAAATTTACAATCAGAGCTAGAGGAAACAAATAGGTTAGATGTAGAAGAACAGTTATCTGTAAATTCACAAGTAGGCATAGAAAGAGATAGCAGTAGTATGGAAAGTCAATCACCTTTACATGTATTAGTGCAGGGAGCAACAAAAGAAAGAAACCCTCACACATCTAGCCAACAAGAGCAAGAAAACTTATCAAAAGAAAATTAAAAACTTCTTCAAATTGTCTCCCAAAACGTGGACTTATAAAAACGTAAAAAACAAACTACTTCAATAAATCTTTGTATGCCACAAGGTTTGAAATGATGGTTCTCTCTCTTCTTTTATCACAGTCTCCAAGGCACTCATTGCCCTCCATGTCCCTTCCTGGGAACTATGTGCATAGACTACACCGAGTTATACTCTATTAAACAAAGTAGATTCAAAATGATGAATAAATTTGATCATGTTATGTACTGATCTTAGCAGCTGGACTTTTTGTTCTATATTGTGATTTTCTTCCCAGAAGTGAGTGGCTATGGCTGATTTATATAACTGTATATATCTGATATTACTGAAGTGCTGTTTTAGTCTTGTGCTAATGTTTCTCTTGATTTTTTCAATGTATGTTTTATTGCAATTTAAACAATCTATTTTATGTATTTGTTGAGCTTGTTAAACAACTTTGGGATTTGTGAAATGTCCAAGGGTGGTACGTTAATTTCTTGAATTTAGGTTTTTCCTTGTTAGGGATTAATGTAAATAACCCCATAGAAGATTATCGGAAAGAACATGTATCAAAAGTTTTGCACACTGAATTATGAGCTTTGAAATTCCAGCAGATGAGTTTAATCTCTGATTTCTCCAATTTCACACCAGATGACACAACAGTTACCCAGGGAAGATCGGGAATCACCAGTTAGCTGACTAGCAACCAAAAATGGGGGTCCTCGAAACATATCCTGCCAAAAATGTAATAAGTGAAACAATATGAATGTTTAACATTGATTCATTTTCCATCATTTCATTATTTACTTCACTGTATGAAAGCTCTGTTGATTTTAAATTTTAACACATTTCCTATGTTCAGTTGAATTTTTATTGGCAGTTAATTGGGACTGGTCATTTTTCCAGTTATTAAATAATAATAATAATAATAATAATAATAATAATAATAAAGTAATTCCTCATTAGGTTTTGCAACTACGATGTCCCATTATAAAATAAACATAGGACACAAAATACACTACCCTTGCTTTGGGAGTATACTAAAAATTATATCTGTTGTTTCTTGCCATTCCTCAGGGCTTAACATGAATTTCTAAAATCATACTCCATACTTTATGCAACATGACCTTGTTTAGCGATGTGATCGTGAAGAGATTGATTAATTATTCACTTTGCAGGATTGTCAGAATTTGGAGCACTAAAAGAATAATTTGGATCAACTGAAGTAATTGATTCTGTGTTATTATTACTGCTTGCAGTATTAGAAATGCCTGATCAAGATAAACTACACACATCACTATTTTCGAAACTGCTTGCCACATTACTACACTGTGATGTATCTAAAATTGAGATTTATTTATGGAGCTCTTTAACTACTATGTTTCTTAGCATCCCATTCTATATTGGGCATAAAAGACCAAACATTTTGCTCAGAGACCTCTTTATCAGGCTTGAGGTTTTTACATGCTGTAAATCTAAGACATGGGACCTATGGCTTTACTTCCCATCCGAAGGAAGCCATGCTAAGGATTTTTATGCCCAAAAATCGCCCTCTGCTGGGTTGAACCTGCAACCTCCAGAACTAGAGATTAGCATGGTACCCCTAGACCTCAGAGGACTACACTCTGATGTATCTGGAATCAAACTGGAGCAAACTAGCTGTGTTTGATTTTTAAACAGCTCATTTATTTTTGCACATTTTTCTCTTTTTTTATTGCCTTGTCTTTTGCGAGTTTCCAATATTGAGAAGCACTTGGCTTTTTCTATCACTCATTTTCATTAATATTAAAATATAAATCACATAGGTATTAATAAACAACTACATGCTTTACTGTTGCAAATTAAACTGAACTCCCATGTGTACGGCTAGCAGTATTTTCTTTTAGCTTTGCATGGGTATTATTGAGCGTTGAAATTGGCTACTTTTATAATGGTGATAGCTGCATCTCTCAAAACAAGGTTTATGATTAATTTTGAAGATTGAGAAGCTAGTAACAGTGATGTGTCATAATTTAAAATAGAGTTGGAGGTTGTTACACTACATCACTAAAAGGTTCTTACTTTGAATGTGTTTCATAAAAATTTATCCAATGAATTTAAAATTTATTTAAACAAAAAAGGTAAAATGCCTGATTCAAAAGGATTATCTTGATAGGATAAACTAGGAACGATTTTTAAAAATTTTTACTTTTTTTTGTGTAATTGATTTTTTTTGTTCAATAAAAATTTATGTTGATACAACGGTTTGCTCCCATCATCAGCTTGTTTCCAACTGATTTTGCCAGTTACTGTCTGAGGGATGTGTGGGGTTAGTAATTTCTCTGGAGCTGGGTTGATGAACCTGCAAAGGCTGCTGGGTGGCGGTAGTTTGAAATTCATTAGGTGATTCCTGTTTTTGACGACATGTATTTTTTCCCAGATGTCCAATTCATTACTGCTGTTGATCGGTTTTAAGAGTTTTATGTTTGCGTCATTTCATGGTTTGAAGACCAGAAATGATGTGCTACTGCTGATTAATCTGTCTGTTTTTGGTAAATGCATCTCATATGCTCTTTAAGTCTTATTTCAAGATTTCTTTTGGTTCTTCCCATGCATACCAGTTACAGTCATTACAAACTATTTGATATATACCAGCGAATTTATCGTTGGGGATAGGGTCTTTTGTTCTGTTGCATAGTAGTTTCTGTATATTATGGTTATTCTGTAGAGTCAGGGTGATGTCGTATTTCTTGAAAATCCTTTGAAATTTATGTGTCCAAGGGTGGTAAGGTTTACGATTGTTAGCAATGAGATTTCCTTCTTAACATATTGTAATATAATAGCAATAAGTTATTTAAAATGGGATAATATTGAAAAAGGTGCTATGTACACATTGTAAGTGATTATAAAAAGAATGTGTGTTCGTTTTGTTGGCTGACAGCAGACCGCTGATTAAATTTGAGTGCAATGTTAACAGTGTTATTAATTTCCATTTCATTGTGCCTTAAGTTCTTTTACTATTTTAAAGAGTTATGAATAAAATTATTAACAGTAACAACTTAAAAGACAGCCCTTCAAATTTGCAGTCCTAGGGAGCTGCCTTGGAGCTTAAATATGCCACTGAGCTTACTCTGTACTTTCCTCCCAATTCTCTCACTACCATTGTCGTGGTAGTAAGAATGGCTCATCCAAACCCCTGCACAGGATTTCCTAATGTATAATCTTTCCAGAATGTTCGTTTTCTGACTGATTCCCAATTAATCTAGTTAATTAATATTCTACTATAATATTATCATTTAAGTTCTGTGTTTATGAGCGAAAATAGTATATTTTGCCACTGATTAAAATGGAGAAGAGGATGTGTAGAGTAAAAATTGCTCTGAAAAAGAAAAGTGATTTTATAGAATTTATTTAAAAAGCATAAAGATACTTCTAGAAATAACTGTAATTGTGGCTACCAACAGACTAAATACATCATAATTTTAACACCATTCAAGAAACTGGCAGCAATTTTATTACATTTACATTTTAACTTTTTGTTAAACTTTAGTGTCAGAAGGTACTCCTTATATGACAAAGAACAACTATGTATGTGAATGAGCCAGAAATTTGAAACACTTAACTTCATTTAGTATCAATGCCTTGAACATGTTTCAGGTACCGCTTGTGCAGGCAAACATGTTCAATGTATATGAGTTTAGTATTTTAAATTTCCAGCGATTAGTAACACATCATCATGAGCTACATAGCAGTCGCTGTTTGGTGGGGCCACAAATCACATGTATGTATGCTCCATCTGCACTGCAGTAGCCTCAGTATTTTTCCGCTGCGCACTAGTGGTGAATAACCTGCTCAAGGCTTCATAACAGCTGTGTTATATTCGTACTGCATCAGTTGCTACCTTCTGTTTGTGCTGTAAGCACTAAGAGTTTGTGCATCTCAAAACAGAAAGTTTATTCAAGACATCTGTGTTGTGTGTGATCTGATTGTGAGTTTTCTTGTCTTGTTATTAGTCCACTGAAATGCCTGCCAACAAATTCACACTTGAACAACAAATTTTTATGTACAATAGATACATACACAAACATTTAATAAAACACACAGGTGTGTATGCAATTTCAGGAGAGATTTCCTAGTATTCCAGGTCCAGGAAGAGAAACTGTTAGAAATCTGGTTAATAAGTTTAGGACAACAGGATCGCTAAACACTAACCTAAGAAGCGAAAATGAAATGTTTTAACGTAGGAAAATATTGATGATGTTGGTGTATCATTAGTACTCTAAAAAAATAAAGTTTGTAGGAACAATCTTCACACCATAGACAAACTTAAGGACAATATAAGAACATAAATTATGAGAATTAAGCAAGGACTTATGCATGTGAATGGAAATTTCATCCGAAGATGCCAGGAATGCCTCAATGTAGATGCACATCACTTTTAACACCACTTATAACAAGGTTAGTACTCATTATAGTGCATATTACTATCACTCATGAGTAAGTAACATAGGGGATTTACAACAGAAAACCCCCCAGTGTAATAGACAGTGCATGGAGCATGCATACAATGATCCGCTGCCCCGCAATATAGCAAACACTCTGCACTTAATATAGCTATGACCCTCTCTCTCCCTTAATGCATTCCCTTACCAACTAAAAGAAGTCTTAGTGGAGGAGGTGAGGGATTTGGGAGTCAAATTGGGACACATTACACAGTGCACAAGATGCTAAATCCCTACGAGATCAGCACAGAACAACAAATATATAAATGTTCATCAGAACATTTTGTTATCACTAGCATCAACAAATAAATGAATCTTGAGGTAACCACAATGTACCAGAGCTATGTATATATAAATTGTTACATTCATTTACCAGCAGTATCTAACAATATATTATCTGAATTATTGAATCCTTAGCAGTTTTAGATCCAATTGAATATAAGTTAAAGGATGCTTTATTGGTGGTACATACTTCCATATAGACCATTAGCATCCAAAGAACCAATGTGTTCCTAATTTTACTCTCACTACAAAATCTTTATCATTCCAAAATGACACAATCTGATACTGCATGAAGAACGTATGTAATAGAACAGGAAATAATGTGATGCTGTTGTTTTCTTTTTAACTTTATTATATTTGATGTGACATATATATTTATAATCTTATTGATTTAATACTTTCAAGTTTAGTCCTCTCCTGCTGGAATTGCATCTTCAAGCCTCTTGATGAACTTAATTCTCAATTCTGTGGTATTGTCGCCTTTTAACTGATCCTGAACAAACCAGGAACTTACTTCCATCTGAACCTATAAATTAAAAAATATGTTGTTATCACTTTTACAACATTATAATATTAGGCTTCTTTCCTTTTCCATTTCATAAGTTACAAATAATCATAAATTTTGCATGGCCAACATAAGCAATGTAAAACATTATAACTCTTTGAGCTTCATTCTGATTAATTTACTGCACAAATTTAAGTAGAATAGTGCATTTTATTTATATTTGAAAAATATTTGAAAGAAGCTTGTAACAGTAAAGCAGGGAATAATTCATGGAATTATGCAGCGGTCAAAACTTTTTCAGCTTCAATGGAGGATTTACCAACAAAGATCTGGTTTAGCCTTAGGCAATCCACTTTCACTTTTCCTTGCAGATATATTTCTGGGTTCATTGGAGACACACATTAAAAAAAGCATCTCCACCCAATTTTAAAGTATGGTAGAGGTATATCGACACATGCTTGGTAGCCTTTGAACATGTAACCAATTCCTTCAACTTTCATTCTTGGACATTAAAATAATGATGAACAACAGACTCTCCTTTTGGCATCTACAGCATACTGATCCACACCAATAACTATAACAAGTGCAACAGCTTCAACCCCAAATCACATCAACATGCAATCTTCAATAGTCTGGGACATCAATTAATCGATTTTCCAATGACCAAAGAGGAATAAGGCAAAAAAAAAAAAAAGTTCAGCATATTATCAAAACCACACCTGTCATAGTCGTAAATGACAGGCAAGAAAATAGATTCAGAAGAAACAACAAAACAAACAATGCCACCACCTTATACCATAATAATATTGGCAGGAAGATATGCATAATTAAATAAAGGCTTTTAGTAAGCTAAAGAAATAATTGCAATAAATAATTTCCATATATTAAACCAGTGTATAATATAATAAGCCTGAGTTGAAAAGATTTGTCTGGAGAAAGGTTATTAGCAAGTCATGTTAAGCAAAGTCATTAGTGAGTGGTAAAGTGTTAGGCATAAAAGTTCTTGGAATGCAGTTAGGATTGGGTTCTGTATGTTTGCAGACAAAAATTCTGTAAACTAGAAAGGGAAGCAAATTCTTAGATTCGGGGAGGTATCCCCATATTAACAGTGTCACATATACATACTTAGGAGTATTGAGATTAGAGCACAAATGAAGTAATGTTGGTAGGGGTAATGATATGTCGGCAGAGCTTAAATTAATAAAAGAGCATGTATTGCTAAAATTGGCATGTTTCTTTTTGTGTACAGCCTTAGGGGCTTACAGCCTTTTACAGTGACTGCCAGTTTGTAGCATCTAAGACCGTGCTGGATTGTCAGTTACTTAGTGGTAGCCACGAGGGGTTTTGTTGGTAAGCATTTTAGCAACTCAAGGTAATTTACCCTTCTAGTTTCTTTGATTATGGGAAGTTATTTCAAACTGTAAAATTGAAACTGCAGAAGTTAGCACTACAATTCAATCATTATAGTTTCAAGAGCCACAATTTATAATCAGTTTCATTCTTTATCTTCAAACGTTCAGCAACTTGCTTAGTAGCTCAAGTATTAGATCACATTAAATCTCTCAGTCAATTTAAACTGGTGTTATCCTTTCGAAATACACCTATGCATACCCTGAGAGAAAGATCTCACAGCCAACCACTTTAGCAGCTGGCAGCACAATCAACAGCAGATACTGAAGCAAAGTACAGTTTCAAAAAATGATGACCATCACTTGGTTTCACACACTAACACCCTTGGAAGACAAGAAGTTATAAAACTTTAGAAACCATTCATTACTGCACAACAAATTCCAAAAGTTCTCCTCAAATCACAGCACTATAAATTAGCCCCAGAAATTTTTAATAGCAATGTTAAAGGGACTGGTACCACAAATCTCCAAACCAGAAATATACAGAATCAAGTGCAAACAGCACAATAAAAAATATATATAGCATACTTGTCAACTTCCTAAAGTTGAAACCAGTAAAACCTTTCCTTGTCCAGCAAAGCGTAATAATTTTGTGATGACATTAAAGATATAATATATACCATCTAAAAAATTTAGTTCTGGCAGATTGTTGAACTTGAATTATCACTCCCATCAGTTCTCATACTTGTGGTTTCCTTTAATGACTCAGTTGTTGGATATAATGAACTGTGGTTTTGTGAAAATGAATGTAGAAAGTGGTTCCAATAAAGAATTGTGATAAGAACCAAACCGGAAAGTATCACAAAATGAAGAAATTTTTACTTGTACTAGAAGCAAAAACAAACATAAAATTTTTACACAAACAATATAATGTGCTTCAGAAAAAAAGGTAGGCTTGCAAGAAAAATAGTTTAGGTTGGAAATTCCTTTTATGAATAGAATATCCCTAATATCCCTAATATTTTAATATTTAAAAACAATGGTGATCCCCCAAACGGACATCTCCTGAGGTGTGGATAAGGGAATGCCTCCTAGATATAAGTGATACCACGGAAATGAAATACCAAGAGTGGACCAAATTGGGATGCTGTAAATGGGTGGGTAGAGCTCAAAGAAAAGACAATCTACATAAGACACCCTAAAACAAAGCTGAAGCAAGTTGGGAGGCTGTAAGGTGGCAACCCTAGCACTCAAATATATCTGCATAGCCCTTGTAAAGTGGCCAAATGAAACACACTACTACTAACACGCGAAGTCAAAAGGTGAATGGAGATACTAATGGTGGACAAGAGTAAGTAATAACTTACTAATGACTACATGGTGTATAAGAAGGTTAAACAATAGAGGCAAAAACCCTACATGAAATGAAAAGGAAGAAAGCAAACATAATGCTCTTAACAGAAACAAAGAAAAAGCCGAAAGGAACATAGGATGCGCAGATGATTACCTTCTTATTTATCAAGGAATAGAAAAACATAAATGGGCATCTGCCAGAATAGCTACTATGATAAACTCTATATGGAGGAAGAATATGCATAGCTATACTTATACATCAGAAAAAATAATTATGGTTAGATTTAAAATACAAAGACAATAGATGATAGTAATAGGTATATATGCACCAGAAGAAGACAAAAACAAGAAAGAAAGAAAGAAAGGGAGGAAAGAAAGAAAGAAAAGAAAAAAAAAGGAATTCTATAAGGATTTCCAATAGGGATGGGACGTCAATAGCTTGACATTCAGCGATATCGAAGTATGTCTTTGAGATTAACCTTCGATACTTTTAAATGTTTAAGTTTTGCATTATTGAAAGTTGTTGCATTTAACCTTATGCTAGATAAGAAATGAAGAGTCAAGACTTCATGTCATTGCCTCGCACGCATCCCCAAAAAGTTGCCAGACTATAGACCTTGATAGTGTTTCCATGGATAAATCAATGCAACATTCCATAAACTCTGGTAGCTAAATGAAAACATGCAAAACAATGGTGGAAGGGATAGAGGTACTCATAATGCAGCGTTAACTGAGATGTGAATGAAACTGATTTAGCAATGCAGTAAATCACATTTCTTCAATAGCCTGGCTTGGTGACTTACTCTCAGGTATTACATTTACCTAATCCAGTGATCAGAATCTGTTAATCCAGCCGGAACAAATCGGAACTCAAGATGTGAGACAATGCAGCACATGGAAATATTTGTTCTCTCCTTTCCGTTAGCTTATGCTTACACAAGTCAAAATAGGGTCATGAGCATAGCTTACAAATATACTACATGATTAATTTCCATATAATGGATAGAAAATCCTTCAAAAGAAATTTTTCAGCACAAAATATAGTTACATAAAAAGGGAAGCAAAGAAATTATATTATTATTATTATTATTATTATTATTATTATTATTATTATTATTATTATTATTATTATTATTATTATTATTAGCCTTGATTAACAATAGGGGATATGTAACGTACGGCATTATCAAGCTAAAACAATTGATGCCAATTGGAGAATGCAAAACAGGAACAATTTCAGAATTAGCACACAAGACAAAATTGGTTACATACGTTTATACATAAAAAACTACAAATAAAAATATAACAAGCCTCTTGGTTTACAGAGTGAGTATTGAGTATTGGTGTTCCAAATCAGTATCTTTATCGGGAAATACTGATACCAGAAGTACCCAGTGGTACCCAATTTCCAGAAAATGGTGAACAGAATAAACAAAAATGACTATATACTTATTTGAGGCAATTTTAATGCAAGAATAGAGTGTCAACCTATACCTGATATAATTGGTGCAACAAAAATGATAATGGAAAGGAACTCTGACAATCTGCAATATTCAATGAACATGAATTACTGATAGTTATTTTGTAAAGAAACCTATACATAAGTACTCTGTAGAGCTACAGGATTAAGATCAATAAGACAAGAAATTAGTACCACACAGATATAAGATGTACAGAGGCTTTGGATAGACATAAAATTATTTGAAAGATGGAGAAAATTAACAACAAAAAAGGTCGCAATGAATGGTGTATGTATCTAATACTCAGAGCTTGACAATGAAGTCATTAGTGTTCTTGCTTCCCAATATTTGGAGAGGAGCTTCTTGAATGATGAGAGTGCCTCAAATGTTGATAAGTGACTGTTCATTTCTTCCTCTTTAAGACAAGGGCAGTTTGATGATTCTAATATTCCAATCCTGTGCAAGTATTTGCCCAAAAAGTCATGGCCTGTAATCAGTCTGAACGTTGCACAGAAGAATTGTGGAAAAAGTCTGGAATTGTATTAGGTTTTATCATCACTTGATTCCATTGGTTTTGATTTTAAGTTGGTAAGTTTGGTTGACTTTTCTTTTATTTGTTTTATTGATTCTTATGAAAAGTGCTGTACAGTTTTTTGTTTCATTTTAGCTAATATATCTGCTCTTTCACTAACAATTACTTTGCATTATTTTTAACATAACACTTGATGGGAAACACAGTGAAGTAGATAAAATATTAATAAAACCTAGTGGCAACACACTATAACTTCACTCTTTCAAGATAATTACCTTGTTTTCTTTATGCATTTCAAAGACAACTTGTCTTCAAAACGCATTAAAAAATAAAAGATAATTATCTTGAAAGAGTGAAGTTAGAGTGTGTTGCCACTAGATTTTTATTAATTACTCTGCAGTTTCCAAATCATTAAAATTGCATCAAGAACATTGAAAACTGGTTCTTTACCTTCTTCGATTTCTTGTAACATGTTCATTACCTGAAATTTCCTGTACTGTATTTTCAGAGAGTTTATAACTCCCTGGTTCATAGCGAAGTGACGTCTGGAAGTAAAAACACAAGATTTATACACTGCAAACTGTCGACTACTGGATGAGCAGGCAGTTATCGATCAAGAGAAGAATTTTTTATTTCTTTGATTTCAGTTGTGCAACCACTTTTCAAAAATGTCAGATGTCATCAAAGATTTTGCATTGTTTTCATAAACTATAGGTAGGGAGTGAATGTTTTTAAAACATCTAGGTTTCCTCGATTTTCGATCACCAAAAGCTTTTCTTTATATGATCCTGCAACAACCATAACTGTGATTCTTGTCTTAGACATTTTCCCACCCAAACACTGTTCACCTTTAAATTTCAATGTCATATTTGGGGTCATGTTGTAAAATAAGCCAGTTTCATCCGCATTAAATATAACATCTGGTTTGTAACCTTCACACAAAACAGGCCACTTCTTAGATAGCCACTCCTCTATTACACCATCAGGTACACCGACAACTTCGCCACAAATTTTCCCAGTGACAATATCATGGCGAGCTTGGAAACGTTGTATCCAAGATGAAGAACAATTGAAGTTTGATGCGCAAATTCACTGGCTTTCACTTGAATAGGTCCACTGATCAGCACATTATTTGGTCTTTGCCACTTAAACCATGTAAGAAGCTTCTTCAATATCTTTGTGCTCAAATGATTTCATCCGCTTGATTTTTAAATAATTGTGTTTTGAAAGGCACTGTATTTTCTCTCTGTCCTTCCAAATTGTAGAAATCATTGAGTAAGAGACACTCAATTCCTTTGCAATGCTGACATTTGTTTTCCCATTTTCTAATCACTATACTGTATGTGATTTTTCTTCAATATTAAATACTTTCCTCTTTTTTTGCAACATCTTTAGATCGATGCTTACACTGACTATTTAACACACATACTGATTTGAAATCTTCAATCTACAGAATACAAGAGTTTTAAAATAAGTGTTACATTGCCCAAATACATAACAAACAAAAATGAAAGTTGGATGTTATAGCTGATATATTTCTCCAAAAATGCAATACAAATACATTGTTTTATACGATAAGCCACAATAAGCGATGTCGTACTACAACTTTTTAAATATAGGATTTAGATAGGACCACTAGATTCTGCTGTTATAGCCAATACGTTGTTAAAGTGATGTCACTATAAACGGTATAGACTATATGCATAAGTTTCGTTTAGCTGTGGGATACAAGAGACCAGCAGTAAAGTTACACTTTCAGTGCTAGGGCGTAGTCGACCAAGCAGTAGGGAAGGACACAATAGAACTGTCCTTGAATTATTGTATGAGAAGTGTAGAGAAAGCTTAGGAAAGTTCCATGACGCTGGCAGTCAGCAGAGATACATTGCAATGACCAATATTTGTAAGGAAAGTCATGTGCTTAATAACAGCAAATGATAATGTAGGAAGTAGATTTAAGTTTTCTAGCAGAACCCACACAGCCAATAAAATGTGAAGAGACAGATTTTTAAATGTTCAAGTTGGGGAAATCAAGTGATAGTGTATCCAAGCTAGTTAGCTTGTGGGTGATAGCTGTGCTGAACAAATCAGAGTTGTTGACTGTCTGAAAACAGGAGTGATAATTACCTAAAAGAATGTAGTGTGTACAGTAAATATAACACTTAAAAAGTTCTTGTTCATATAAGTGCACAGAGATAAAAACTATGTAATTGTGACGAATTATGAATTGTAATGTTATGAAAGAAATTAGAGAGTTTGTTGATTAACTACAACACAATATAACAGAGTATCAGCAAACAGCTTCAATGAACATAATAAATCATCATACAAAGTGTTCAACAAAGTAAAAGTATGCACTAAAGTGGTAACTTTTTTTCAGTAACTTGTTTGTATTTTACATGTTATGTTACTCACGATAAACTTCCTCACCCGCCACCACACCAGATTATTCAGTAACTTTTGGATTTTACATGATATGTTACAATAAACTTCCTTAACATCTGATAAGTTGTGCACGTTCTAGCACAACACTGAAGCAGCCAAGGCAAGAACCCAGAAAATAAATAAATTATTGAGTAACATCAAAACAAGATATGTGCCAGAGAAATAATTATCATACACATGACAACATTCCAAGATTATATCTCATACTGCAGTTGAGTAACCACTGCAACTGCTCACCCTATTCCTATCAAAAATCAATTACCTTTAAGACAACTGACATTCTGCTACCTGAGCAAGATTTGGAAAACCTTACCTATGTGCCGCGAAAAAAATGTTGTCTTACTTCTGCTACAGAAGTGTCTTACAAACAAAATGCTGCCAATATATGAATAGTAGACACCGCTAATGCAAGCAGAGCAAGCATGCGTTTCTTAGTGATGGAATGATTCACTACTTAAATAAGCTTGGGTTTCTGAATTTATGGAAGGTTATCTTTAGATTAGGGTTTTCTTTTATATATATATATATATATAGGCTTATGTTAATTACCAACCAGTGTTAGTCTTAGGTTAGTTTTTTTTTTAAATAAATAAATATATATAAAAGCTTATACACCAAAGCATACTAATGATATTCCATGTTTATCATATAAGCTTAGGTTTCTGAATTCATGGAAAGTTAGCCTTAGGTTAGATTTCTTTTATATAAGCTTATGTTAATTACCAACCAGTGGTTATATCAAAATATGCTAAACATGTTCCATGTTTATCATATAAGCTTAGATTTCTGAATTCATGGAAGGTTACCCTTAGGTTAGGTTTCTTTTATACAGGGTGGAAGTGAAATAGTCCTGTGGGCTGGGGAGGTGGGAGAGTGGATGTAGATGAACAAAAACTCCAACACTTTTTTGTAATTAAATTACCGTTAACTAGATAATCACATTTAAAAGTAGGAGTATTTGGCAACATGGCAGAACTTGTTGATTGAGTAGTCTGCTTCTACTGGCAGCACCTTAAACTATTCCAACACTCTATAAAACCATTTAAGTAATATTGGCCATGCATCGAATTCAGATGTTTTGTCGCTGGTGTATAAGACACCACAAAAGTTTTGGGAAAAAGTTAGGTTATTGTTCACTGCACCATATGTAAACACTACCTCAAATTCTACATTCCCACGTAATTACAAATATTTGATATGTTTGAAGGCCTGAATATCTGGTCTATGCTGTTTGAGTTAAGTTTTGTTTTTTATTTATGGACGCTCTTTAACTACTATGGTCCTTAGTGTCCCATTCCATATTGGACGTGAAAGACCGGTAATTTTGCACAGAGGCCTCTTTATCAGGCTTGAGGTTCTTTTACGTGCCGTAAATCTACAACACGGGACCACCGGCTTTACTTCCCGCCCGAAAAAATCCATCGCCCTCCTCCAGGTTTGAACCGCGACCTTGGGAACTAGAGGCTAACACGGTACCACTAGTCCACGGAGGACGACATGCTGTTTGAGGGGCTTATGCCATGGTAAGGTAACAAACTCATGTGGAATTGTTACTGATATTAAACAGTTTTAAGGTTTGTGTACACATAATACCTATGTATGTAGTTTAAAAGCTACATTTTAATTATTATGCAATGCCATACTGGAGTGATGCAATGCTTTACTTGAAATGAAAATAAGCATTCTAAGATTATGGCACTGTTATGTGAAACATCTCTTACATTATTAACACCATTATTCTGTGTTGAATTTCACAATGTGGTACTAATAATTGCTAAATGTTTAGGAAAGCGTAATTTATAATGTGAATTTATACACCATTGCAATATGCATAAAGGAAATTTTTGTGCAATTGTTTATGGTTTTGGCCAAACAGGAAGTGTATGCCTCTATTTAATTTTTAATATACCCATTTTAAAATGGGACTAATGTACTTCATACCAGCACGTAAATCTTGTAATTACCGGTCTAAAAAAGGAATCTGTATAACATGCAGTAGTTTTTAGAAGCAATTTCACCAACGGTTACTCCAATATGATTTAACAATAAGCTTATGAGCGCAAAAAAAACTTGAGTTGGTGAAATTTGTAACATTAACATTACTGATAAGATCTGTATGTATATGTGTGACAGAAATCAAAATATTTCAACAAAATTCACTGCTCTTTGTGCCTAATGAATTCCACAGTTATGGACTACCATTATTTAGTTGGTAGCTTTAAAAAATGACCATAAATTTAATCACCAGCATTTATTAGCATTCACAAGTATGCAAAAACATTGGGATTAATTTAGAATATCTGAACTTGCCTCCAGGATGTAAATTTGAAATAAGAGTTTAGAGGAAGTGTTGGATATGTCCAGTGAGTTCTCCACTGCCCACATATCGTCGCTCATCTGACGAAGTGGTGTAAGCGCCAAAATGGAAAAAATTGAGATATTTCGCCTATATACTCCATTTGGCCATATCTGGTGTACCTCCATCTCTAATGGTTACTTGGCAGTAAACATCGTGTTATTGTCGTAAATGCCATTGCTCACTCATTCTTTTTCAGACGAACAGGCGTATGAGACTCGCAAGTCGCTTACGTCTCTTCGTTAGATTCTATGATTATTAAAATTGGTCGATACTTCTATGTACTCAGTGTAATGCTAGCCATTCTAGTCCAATTTTTGCCACCTGATACCAACAATGAACATGTGTTTATAAATTTGGACAAGAAAAACCTGCTTCAACAATATTGATTGATGTGAATACACCTGCAACAAACTAATGCAGTCTCAGTAAAGCAGCAATCTGTTATGAACATGGACTTATTAGTAAAGCGGAGAGATGGATCTACGAACGTGGTATAATGCAACAAAATTTAATGCAGTGAAGGTGATGCGTTAAAGATAGATGCTGAAATTAGGTATAGTGGTTATCAGACAAGAAGTACTATTATGGGAAGGTGATTCAGATGGATTGTTCAAATGAAAATCAGAACAAAAAATCAGGAATGGAGTCTATAGATGTTGCTCCCAGCATTCTAAAGATCCACACACAAGACAGTTTTGAAAATGTAAATGCTACATCTGCAGACAATACTAATATAAGGGAACAGTGTTGTCATCAAGAAAAGGAAATACGCCAGCTGGAGTAGCCATTTAGTGACTGTAATAATAGTAATTATGATCCATCATATGGTGAAAACTATCAATTCCTCAATTGAAAAAATGAAGGATCTGGGATTTGCCGACTTTGTTTATGTTTGCTATGTAAAAAGAATTCAAATAACAATAACGAATGCACTTACCATCGTCCAGAAGAGTATTCCTAAGAATATTTACATCCAGTCCTGATTCTGTCTAAAATGTATTCTATGCATAATGAAGATAACATCTCACATCCCAAAGCCAGTTATCAAAAACTTACACCAGAGTACACAAATCAATGACTAGTGCAGTTTGTGTGCAACTTAGCTCATGTGATGCTGCGAAGAAAATGGAGTTGCAAGATATGTACGACAAACACACTGAAGAAAAGAATGATGTAAGAAATGAGAAAAACAATGCTCAAAAAGGTGCCAAAGAAAACCCAAGATAACATTCCTCGGCGGTATTTGATCTTCAGCAAGTGATTCAGCCTCCCTTTCCAAAGAAAGTGCTGTATTCTATCGAATGTGTTTGTCAGCACATAATTTCACGGTTTACAACATTTGAATCAAAGAGTCTTTGCTTTCTATGAAGCAAGACTATCAGCAAAAGGGAATCATCTGAGATTGCAACCTGTGTGGGAATCTACCTTCAACATCTTGATGTCTGCGGTGTAAAGTATGTCAGGCTGTTTGCTGATGCCGGCAGTAGTTAGAATACCACCGTAGTGACCATGTTTTTGTACATTCTAAGTAACTCAAAAGAATTCACTGTCTATCAATTTGTGCTTCTTTGAACCTAACCATGGTCAAAACGAAGGTGATTCTGCCCACAGCACTATTTCAAGAACCCTGACTCAGGCATGGAACATCTTCATACCTTCTTAGCTGGTACCTATTGCGAGACTTCGAGTGCTGCTCCGTATGAAGCACATTCTATAAGGGTAGAAGATTTCTTGGACTACAAAAGCATTTCAGAGAGCCTACAGATCCAATCCCCGAGGACTTCAATCTGGAAACAAAGTGGATTGGACTGCAATCAGAAAAGTCAAAGTGACCACAGACGATGCCGCTTGCATCTTTGTAAAAGAACATTCATTTGCCAAACATTATGAGAGGCTATCTCTGAAATCCAGGAAAACTTCACGGGTTTTGAAGCTTCCTCTACCTCGATTTAATGCCACCTCTGCAAAGCTTTCGGCTGAGAAGTACAATGATCTACAGGACTTATGCAAAGAGCCAACACCAGTAATAAGAGATGTTGTTTACAAAACGTTCTACAAGGAACTGCCACACTTCTAAGTTGTATTAACCCATGGACATTTTCAATACTTGTTTGCGTTTCCTAAAAGCATTTGAAAACAAAACAAAGTGTTATTGTATGTAATTTGGAAAAAAAAAAAAGCAATAGCATACATATTAATACTTGATATTGCTATGTTTAAAGAGAATTTCCTATCTGTTTGTTTCCTAAAAGCATTTGTGAACATATTACTCTACATTATTCATCAAACTATTGTCATTCAAAATAGCACACATATACGCTTGATTTTGCTATTGTTAAAATAAGTTCAGAAGTTGTGTTTCTTTAACCCTCCGTCAGTCGCTAGGGGCGTGAGAGACCCCTGGCATTATATAAATGTTATAATTTTCGAACCAACGCACCTATGCAATTGCCTGACTAGGACATCTAACATTACACCTTGCACGATTAATTGCTGCAGCGATAACCTTATCTGTTTATTTGTTTGGCTGGAGGAATGAATAATCAGCAGTTACGTGTCGCACAGGTCAACCAGGCCCCGCGCGCCTGCTCTCGTTACATATTGTTGACAGATTTGTTTCTCATTAGCTTTTGTGCAATATTGCTTTACTATTGCAAGGATCTGTTACTGCTTCGTCATGAATACGAGTAAAAGGTACGATCTACAAAATCCAAATGATTTGGAAGAAGTACATCGCCTACTTTGCGATGATGATGCCTTGCCCGTGGATGACAACTTATATGAATAAGATGACTCTGATTCAGAAGATAAACTCAAAACGAGATCTTTAGATTCAGAAACTGACCATGAAGATGAAGAGGAAGACGATGAAAGCAGCTTGTGTGATAACATGTATTTTATAGGTAACATCATATGCGTATCATAGTAATTCTTCTTCTGTTTCTTCTTCTTATTATTATTATGGACAATACATTCTGTTGTTATTCACAGGAACAAAATGAAAAAAAAAACACCTTTGAAAATAACACAGACAAGGGCTCACAATATATTGACCAAACTTCCTGGTGTGATAGGAGCTGCCAAAAATGCGAAAACGGAAATTGATTGTTGGAACCTTTTTGTTATCGAAGATATAGTTGATTTGATTGTTGAAAGCTCAAATACTTACATTAGCAGTGTGCAGCACAAATTTGATTGTGAAAGAGACAGCAGACCTACAGATGTAATAGAAATAAAAGCTTTCCTAGGCTTATTGTACCTGGCAGGAATTTTTCGTGGTGAACGTCAGAATGTTCACGAGTTTTGGAGAACCGATCTTGGAATTCCTCTATTCCAAATGGCTATGTCTGAAAAACGATTCAGTTTTCTAATACGTTGTATTCACTTTGATGACAAAAGCTCAAGACTGGAGCGACGAAGATTGGATAAATTGGCTGTTGTTAAAGAAATGTTTACATTGTTTCTGAACAACTGTCAGAACCATTATTCTCTTGGACAAAATGTCACTGTCGACGAATATTTGCCGGCATTTCGTGGTCGATGTGCTTTTAGACAATATATACCATCCAAGCCAAACATGTATGGCATAAAGATATTCTGTTTGAGTGATACAAAACTGTTTTATACAACTAACATGGAGATTTATTGTGAACAGCAGCCGGACGGACCATATTTGCAAACTAACTCGGCAGAGGCTGTAGTGCTGAGACTAACTGAACCAATCTCTGGCACTGGACGAAACGTTACTGCAGATAATTGGTTTACCAGTGTATCGCTGGTGAATGAATTGCGCAAAAGACAACTTTCTTCCGTCGGTACAATGCGAAAGAACAAAAAAAGAGTTACCCACTAATTTCACTTCTCCAAAAGATCGCAAACAGTACGAAAGCATATTTGGGTTCACAAAAAATGAAACACTTGTTTCATATGTTCCAAAAAAAGGGTAAAACAGTAGTTTTGCTCTCAAGTCTACATGTTTCATCCACACAGTTATCAGAAGGTGCTGAGAAAAAGTCTGAAATAATCCTGCATTACGACGACACTAAACGTGGAGTTGATGCGGTAGATAAATTGTGTGCTACATACAATGTAGCCAGAACGAGGTGGCCCATGGTAATTTTTGACCATAGCTTGAACATTGCAGGTATTAATTCTAGGGTTATCTTCCTTGGAAACCAAAATAAATATTCCACAAGGCAGGAGTATTTGAAATCACTATCTTTAGCTTTACTGTTGGAGCAGCTACAAAGGAGAGCAACAGCATCAAATCTATCCGATGATTTGAAAGGACTTTTGACAAAATATAAACCTGAAGAATCCGGCGTAGATGAATTGTCAAATACACCACTATGCACATTGAAAAGGAAACGATGTGAACCCAGCAACAAAGACAAAATGAACTGCAAAACTAAATATGCATGTGGGAAATGCAACACCTCCCTGTGTTTAAGCAAACATGCTAAAATTATTTGCGATAGTTGCTTAGTCGGGGAAAACACGGGTGAAATAGTGGATGATTCAAGTAACTGAACATTTGAAATTACAAGTTGTATGTATACCTGGAAATGGCAATGTATTTCTTTATACTTACTGTAATACAATTTATAACGTATATGTACTCATATTTTAGCTTGTATTTTTATGTTGTAAGATAATACCTATTAATGAAAGCCTTGTATGCTTAATCTAAATAAAGATAAAAACAGGAAAAAAAATAGAAAATAAACGAAAGAAAACAAAAATACAAACAAAAATATAGCGTGGGTCTACTAGGCCCTGCGCGACTAACGGCGTTCTACCAAAGCGCGCGCTTGATGGAGGGTTAAGGATGTGAAAACAAACAAATATAATTTGCTAAATTACTGCAGGCAATTAAAAATAAACAAAATACACTTAAATACTTGATATTACTGTTGTTAAGTAAGTAGATACCACTATTTGTTTTATTGACTTCCAACGCTTTACATTGTACTATGTACTTAGAATAGAAATATATATGTGAAAATATACATAAAAGGAAATAAATAATGCTACAGCCCAAAACAATAGCAAAAATCAGCATAATGTATTGATCATGTGTATGGTGTAAGCGCCGTAATATCATGGGTGAAATCTTTCAAACCGACGTATCTCCAATTTAGGCCTTTTTGGCCTATATGGTATCCAAATTCAAGAGTCTTAACTAAAGTTTTGAATCACTGTATTATATTTGATCTATCATTTTATGCTTTTGAGCCGTAGGCCCCCTAAGTAAACACACTTTTCTTTAAACTGCTCTCCTATAAAATTACACTTATGTTGCTTATGTCTGTTCGTCTTTTTAGCGACGATATGTGTGTTATGAAAGTTTGTAATGCCATTTCGCATGAAACAGGCCTCGTCCGTCACCAACACATTTGTTACAAAATCTGGATTTTGTGCAAACTGACGAAGCAGCCACTCGGAAAATGCAACACGTGGATGAAAGTAATTTTGTGATAAACATTGTACTCGCTGGATGTGATATGAGCACAATAACTGTTCTTTAAAAGTTCTAAGTACAGTCCAGTGCGACACCCCCACTGTTCGAGCGATATCCACAACTACTCTGATCAGGATTTTCATCAACCAAATTAACTACTTCTTGCATGTTGATACTTTCGTCAGATTGTTGTCACCCTCGATTACAACTCAGAATTACACTACCTGCATCACGTTCCCATTGGCAAACGGCAACAAATGTGTCTGCACTTTGCACGATCCTATAATGAAATACCTTTCAACACAAAGCCATTGAGCGGAGCGAGAATTGCACGTGTTTCTCTGTAAATTAAGATCATGTACAGATATTCAGATGTTGAAAATCGCAGCATAGTGTATGTTGTTCTGTAATAAGATTTTCTGTCCTTTGTTTGTTTGTTTTTATCCTCCTTTAACTGCTCTGATCTTAACTTGTGGCTTTGACATAAAAGCAATTGCATGATTAAGTAAACATTTCTGGCGACTACACTGATATAGGAAGAAAGTAAGAAGAAAGTAAATGCAGGTGATGCAATGTTGCCAGTTTTAACAGAACTAAGGAGGCAACAAATTATGGACTTTTTAAATTTAATTTACACAAAAACAGTTCATTCTATTGCAACAGGCCAAAGGAAGAAGTTGTCGTTTATTCAATTTTCTATTAATATAGTCATAAATAACGAACCTTTAATCAACAGTAATCCAGCAAGGTGGTGATAAATGTTTTAGATAAAAGCATTTTTTTTTCGAAAACGATGCATTTAATTACAAACAAGTGTTGAGGTTTTTGTTCATCTACATCCACTCTCCCACCTCCCCCAGTCTGCAGGACTATTTCACTTCCACCCTGTATAAGCTCATGTTAATTACCAACCAGTGGTTATATCAAAGCACGCTAATGATATTCCATGTTTATCATATAAGCTAGGTTTCTGAATTCACAGAAGGTTACCTTATGCTAGGTTTTTTTTTTTTTTTTTTACATAAGCTTATGTTAATTATCAACCAGTGGTTCCATCAAAGCATGCTAATGATGCTCCACGTTTATCATATAAGCTTAGGTTACTCAATCCACAGAAGGTTAACCTTAGGTTAAGCTTTTTTTTTCATATAAGCTTAGGTTAATTACCAACCAGTGGTTAAACCAAAGCACGCTAATTATGTTTATCATATAAGCTTAGATTTCTGAATTCACAGAAGGTTGTTAGCCTTAGGTTTTTTTTTTTCTATATAAACCTAGGTTAATGTGTCTTTGCATTACTTGATATTGACGGGGAGCAAAATAAAGAAGAATAAGAAGGAAAACATTGCCAACTCACAGGTTTCTGAATTCATGGAAGATTAGCCTAGGTTAGGTTTTTTTTTTATATATATAAGTTTAGGTTAGCATGTCTTCGCATTACTCAATATCAGTGGGAAGCGAAAATAAAGAATAAGAAGGAAAATATCGCTCAGCCTGTGGATTCCGATTCTCATTTAGGTTGGTAGTTTCATCGTGCATGTGCAGTAGCGACAAGATGGCGATATTTGTTGTCGTTTCAGCTTAAAGGGACAGGCAGGTGGGCACCAGGTCTAGAGGAGACATCTACTCCTAAAGCAACTCCTAAGGTATTTCCAGTCCTTAGGAATTACTTATTAATACATTTTAAGTACTGCAGCACATACGCAATTTAAGCCCAAGATTTGGTCACTTTAAAACTTACTGCAATTTCCTGATGACGAATGAAAAATAAAAGATGTAATTAAACAATATCTTTAAAAAATGATTACCATTTCACAGGCACCCCTTATCACACCTGTCAAAATATTTGCATACTTCAGGTTTAAGCAATGATCTGGAAGTTCAACAAATTCTGTTAAAGGGTTGACATCAAACTGAAGTGAAAATTCATCTCCAGCTGGACTCCAGTTCGTTATGTTTGGGGATACTCCAAGAAATAACCGAAATCCCATCTGCAACATCACAAAACCATATGTACACATTGCATACTATTTCAAATAAGTATTATATATTTTTACACCCCCTAGCATGACATACCTGGATTTTGTCCGCAGTATCTCTGAAATCATAACATCTTCCAGAGCCTGTGCGAGCTAGGAAGTCCTCTATCAATCTTATACCAATGTTATATCCCATTCTCTCTAATTGTTTGTTTACATCTTCTACATTTTCATAATCCTTTAACAACTGCGATACTAATGCACCATATGTGAGAGTGAATAGCTCAGAGTTCTGGAAAGTAAAATGATTATCGTTATCGATTTTTTAAAATCACAAAAAGCTTTAAAATTGCTCTGTAAAGTCAGTTTTTTGATAACAGTGTCATTGACATCAGAACATACTGGACGAGTGTCAGAAAAGTAGTGGTTTAAATACTACACCTATAAACACATAACCTCAAAAATACACAGCTTGTCTTATCTCTTTATATTACATGTGTTACGGAGTTTCAGCTGCTATTTCTGTATATACTTACAACTTTTTTTGAATCTAAACGAGTTCCTTGTCTTGACATATTGCTTTACTTCTTTTTATACTTGTTAGTCCAAACTAAACTCCTCGCTGTTACTTTACTTACACACTTGATTATTTTGAAACACCAAGTTTCGAGCTGAGCATGATTAGCTTCTAATAACAATTAGCAACGCGCTCAATGACCGATTGCTTTTAATCAGCACGCTTTTTTTAAAAAAAAAATTGTGTTAAGATCTGTTTTGATCGTTTTCTGACATTCGCCTCATTTTGTTTTGTTTAATAATTTTTTATAATCGGATCCAGTATAGGCAACATCAATTTAGAGGGGAAAATTCGACCAATGTAGCAACTCCTATGCTAACAGTCGTAACGAACAATAATCATTACAAGTGAGAATTTCAAATTTCGTTAAGTTTGTACCGTATGTTAGTACAAAATCTTTATTATTTTTTCCAACGAGGAGCTAAAGACCTACTATACATTCCGGTTACAAAACTGCTGGTTTGGTGACCATGATACAATTTAGGTGGTAACAATCTCGCCAATAGTAGTGGAATTCCGCTACGAAATGACATTTGAGGCTTCAGGAGACATGGCGAAAAACCAAAAAGTTGGAAAGTGCAGCGACTTTTGTTTAATTTTAAAAATTAAATCTATGATTATTACCAAAATAAAATATAAAAAGTTACTATTATAGTTCTCCAAAATTAATTTAGTCATTTTAAGTAATACCTACCAATCACTATTCATTAGTAAGTGATAAAGGATAATCCGACACTAAGGAAAAAGGGCATACGTGGAGAATTATCCAAAGCAGTTGTTTTCGGATAAGTGGTTGAAAGAAAATATTTTTTCGAAATGGTTACCATTGGTTAAAGAATAAAAGCAAAGTAAAAAGCATGTGATCTAACAACTAAACTTTTGAAACCCTGTGAAGTCAGACAAACATGAAAAATCTAAAATCTGCTGACAGCACAAACATTTCTCAGGCAAACACTTGTACGTGATTAGTATCAACTAACAAGGAATGGAGTACAATGACCAGTACACTTCAACTTAATTATTCACGTAAAAGATAAATTACCGCCACTAAAAGAGGTCTAAATTACCAACAGAGACTATAATAGTTGTTTCTATGCCTTATAGTAATAACATAATGTAATATTTTTGTAGCAGCATTTTGTTCGACCTGTAGCGAGATTCGATGATTTTTGGTTGGCAACAACAGGAGGTAACAACTCGGCCAACCATGTTTGTACTTTCCACGCGTGTAGTTAGAACATTTTGAGCTCCAGGAAAATATTTCACATGTCTGTTGTTTTGTGCGTACCTAAGTTACCCTTCGCTGTTTGGCTATATGGTATATTCCTTTAGATATTCGATGCTATAAATTACTTTTTTATACCTAGAAATACAAAAATTCCTAAGTGGCAGCATATTAAGGATATGTGAGAAAAACAATCACAGTTCACTTTATCACATTTTTGTTTTCATTCTTGATATAGCTATTTGACTTTTCCCTGTATAATTTATTTTATGAGCAATTTTAGCGGACTTATATTTTTACTTTCTCTACCACGTTAATAGTAGGCATTTCACCGCAACTACTCGTTTTGAGACTCGCTGAATCCATATAAAAAAAATCTGATGTGTTACACTCACATGACTTTCTCTACTCTTGTACAAACTATTTTTACAAACGCTTATTCTCCATATGCTTCATGCTAATCGAGATGTTAATCTTATTGCTAATTTTCTTGTAGATGCAAGGGGAATTGCTAGGCTTTAAGCCATAGTCAAATATTTTAAGCGCTGGTTGCTATGTGGCGCATTCCATTCTCTTTGCATGTTCAGGACATAAAAAAATCTGATGTGTTACACTCACATGACTTTCTCTACTCTTATACAAACTATTTTTACAAACGCTTATTCTCCATCTACTTCATGTTAATCGAGATAAACATTTGCAGACTCTATCTTATTGCTAATTTTCTTGTAGATGTAAGGGGAATATATATTTACAAGGGCAATATAGAAATACAGTAGCCTTTAAGCATAGACATTACTCTTAATAGTTGGTTGCTATGTGCAGCACCATTCCCTTTGCCACAGATTAATACTCTTTGCATATCCAAGACAAAAAAAATGAATAACGAATTCCCATTTGAGAAAATAAGTATTGAAAAATTTAAGGGAATAACAAGCAATATCTCGAAAATGGTTCACTCACCAAAAAGAATGTATATTACATAAATTGTGTATTTTAACGCGATCTACATTTTTTGTGTAGTAAAATTTTGTCTATCTCTTACGGTTTACCAGTTATGCAAAAGTCGTTCACAATGAAGAATACTTTTGGAGACATTCCCAGAAAATTCAAGATATACATTTCATTTGCCATGAAAATATCTTAAACATATGATATTTTAATCAAAATCGTTAGAGCCATTTTTGAGAAAATTAAAATTTTCGAAAAATGTTCCATGTAAAGGGTAATCTGGGGTGGGGGGATTTTCTTGAAAACCTTCGTGTCGCATCTCTGGAAGATACTGAACCTAAATACCAAGTTGGGTGTTTATCCGACTGTTCGTTTCTGAGTTATGCTGTTCACACAGACACACAACACACACACACACACACATGGACATGTTTCCAAAATGCTTTTTTTGGATTCAGGGGGTCTCAAAACATATATTTCCGGTGAAATCTCGGTATGGAACTTTTGGGTGGAATACAATACTCTCCCTACTTACTCTGCGTAGTAGAGAAAGTAAAAAATAGAAAAAAGGTCCGTATGAACAGCATAACTCAAAAATGAAAAGTCGGATAAATACCAAATTTGATATTTAAGTTCAGTATCTTCCAGACAGACACACAGACACACACACGGACATGTTTCCAAAAATGCTTTTTTTGCATTCAGGGGGTCTCAAAACATGTATTTCCGGTGAAATCTCGTCGAATTTTTGGGTGGAATACAATACTTCCCCTACTTACTCTACGTAGTAGAGAAAGTAAAAATGTAGATTCCAAATAACTTTGTTGTTCCATAAGCCATTTCCGAGATATCCATTATTAATGGTTCGATTTGTTCAACTCTTTGTCATTCATTTAAAATCCTTTTGATGTGCAATTGTTTTTCGGGATACTGTGGCGTATTATTAGGTATTGTCATGCCAGACATTATTGCGTCACATTGTTGACAACATTGTTGGGGTAATTTAGTATTTCTTTCGACTTGTGTTTGAATTTCCGTCTGTCGTGACGCTCTCCAATTCTGGCTGGGCTCCGACGGGGACGCCTCACTGTTGCAAGTGGGGGGAGATGTGACGTATTAGTAGGTATTGTCATGTCAGACACATTATTGCGTCGCATTGGCAACAGCATTGTTGGGGTAATTTAGTATTTCTTTCGGCTTGTGTGAATTTCCGTCTGGCGTAACAATATTTAAGGCCAGTATATAGCATCCAGTTCTTAACCCTTAAGCAGACGCGTACAATTTTGTAACGTATCTACACCATGGGGTATTTTTTATCCCATTTGGAATTTTTTTTCATAAACTATTATGTAAATTGGCATGTAGTTATGTATATAGCAACATTACTGTGTTTTGAGCAATATTTAATACTTTCGTTCTTATCTGACATAGTAACTCGATGAAAATTACAATGATTCAATATGGCATTTCCGAAAACAACTGAAGTGTACATACATATTTTTCAAATAAGCCCTCTGCTATATATATATATATATATATATATATATACACGTAATTATTTTAAATAGTATTGTAATACATTAAAAATAAGTATTTTAGAAAAATTAACACTGAAATTGTTCTTTTCTCATATGGCAGAATCCAGGTTCACAAAGAATGTCTATTCTAGAAAGTTGATTTTTTTTGTCTCTAATTATTAGAACAACTGCCAACACACTCTTCACAAACGGAATACGAATGTTCCTTACAAGTCAGTTTGTAGCACTTCTTACATGTGGTTTTAGTTTTACGGTCTTTTTTCCTTTGAAATATACCGAGTAGATGAAGGCACATCCTCTTTATTATCACCACTCTGCCTCTTGCTCTGTATCTGTCACATGATCACATTCTGAAATGTGGTCATTTTCGTCCTCAGACTCACTATTTATCTCATTTTCACTTGCATTATCATCCAGATAGGTTCTCGAATTTGTTCGAATCAGTAATCCATTTTTCCAGCTCAGGAATTACTCTAGCACACTCATTTAATGTATTCCAAGTATATTTAACACAATGAAGTAATGCCATTATTTAATTTCTCATTACAATATTGAGTACCAAGTCAGTTTTACTATGCTTTCTGGAAGATGGTAGTGGTTCCCAAGCTGGCGGCACATGAGAGACCTAATAAGTTAACTTATTAAAAAGAAATGTGAAACTCGTTCTCATAAATAGAGATGATAATAAGAGTAATAATAATAATAATAATAATAATAATAATAATAATAATAATAATAATATCTTGGTGATGGGACCACAGTCGTTCAAATGCTATTGAAAACAATACATTTTTACTGGTTTTCTGACCTGTTACTGTATAAATAACTTTAAATCACATTAGAAAACTATAGAATATTAATTCTACTAACATATAAATGAAGGTTGAAATATACAGAATTGTTAAATGTGTTACTTTAATTTTCCTCAATACATAAGTCCTCGTTTCAGTGTAGAAATTATAATTACTTAAGTCAGATACGTGAATTTTACTATTAGTTTTCATTACCTTATTTGTTTTTGACATGCGAGTATCGCTACTAATTGTTCCTGTGAATTTAAAACAATGATGTTTCTAGTAAAATAATGCGAGGGGAAATAAATTAATTCAAATGAAGGAAAGGAAGTTGTATTTGAAGTTGTATATTCACTTTTTATATTTATTTCCTCAAGTATAGGTATTTCTGAGAAACATAATGTGTCTAGGAAGATCATAAGAATTGCAAACCCTCCAAAGGGGGCGTCAGCTGGAACCATTTTGGAGCTACTGATCTATTGTAACTAAGCTTAAATTCCTAAAACTGTATATAATTAAATTTTAATCAATTTTGTATATCATAGTTTACGTTAAAACACTGCGAATTCTAATTCAAACATAAAGCATACAACTATAGGCGACAATAATTGTCTAATTATTATTGTTGAGATAATGACGGTGCCGTCATTCTTGCAGAGAGATGCCTGCGAATGGATTGCAGGGAGATATTCTTCCTTATGGCAATAACATTACTTTTGAAAACAATATAAAACAGTGAATAGACGCGAAGGAAGGGGATAGACGTTAGCCTCTTATGGGAGTATTCATTGTACAAAGATGATTGAAGAATTATCATTCCATTTTTAATTTGTGAAAGCTTGTTTCAGCAGAAAATAATATTTCCATATTTTCATCGCATTATAATTCACATACAGAACAATTAAGCCAAGCTCAATTGAAGTATATGATAGAACAGAAAATAACTTAAACTATTTAATTTCTTCGTTTTCTTATGTAAATACCACATTTCAGGAATTTCGATTTTTTTAATGCAAATTATAACTAAGCCCCGGATTTTTAGGTTCTAAAAAGTTAAAATTAGGTTCTATGTATCAGTGTATTAGGATTTTATAGGATCTTTTATGCTGAATTTAGGAATTTATAGGATCTTTGGCATATGTATGTATATATATATATATATATATATATATATATATTCATGCAAGTCACTGGGCACTTTGTTTAAAACACTAACTTTAAATTGTAAAAAGTTAAATTAAATGTAACTTTAGTATGTATTTGAAAGTACCAAATTAAAAAATGTCGTGTTAGAAACTCCCTATAACGGAAGAAGCAATAATGCATACTACTCAACAGCGCTATTAAAATGTTTGCCTCTAGTTTTCACCTATTGTTGCGGCGTGTAAACATCACACGTTTCAGAAATGCCGCGTGCCACTGACCACCTCTTCCGACTATCGCTAGAAAATGATAACTGAAGGCGGCGAACGTTTTAATTACTTTATTATTGTGGCGGACGGTTTAATTACAGTTTATTATTGTAAGGTATTGCGCAAGATTTCATAATCTAATTATTTAATAGTTTCCTTATTCGAACGGTCCCCCTTCGTTTTAAAAATACTTTTATATTCATAAATCTACTCTTATTTGCTTAAATAACAGAATTAGGCACTTTTAGGTTCTATCACGAAAAATAGGTTTTATTAGGTCCTAACGTACAATTAGGTCAATTTAGGCTCTATAAAATTGAAGTATATTACTCGTTTGTAACTAAAACATTAAAATAAACCGAAATTTGGCTTGGTCAGGAATAAAATAGGTCAGAACCTAAGAATCCGGGGCTTAATTATAACTTATCTGAGTTACAGTGTCGCAAAGGCAGCCTCAATAACTGACTAAACTCATGCGAAGAAACCATAGTTTTTGGAAAGAAAGCAGAAATGAAGAGCCAATTCTCCAAAAGAAATTATGGGAAATAAAGATGAGTGTAAAATCAAGGAAGAATACAAAAGAAATAGGAACTTATTTAGGTAAAGTAAGAACTAAATAGTCCAGGGAAATTAATAAGGAAGATAACGAAGAAAGTAATAAAGACAGATTTAAGTGAAAGTAGGCCTAATAGACCGAGTGGGATGGCTCCGGCAGCGACGTCTGTGGCCCGCATTCGGGAGGTTCTGGGCTCGATCCCGGCGACCATCGACTCTCACTTGGGTTTTTCCGTAGTTTTCCCTTGTCGCCAGTTGAATGCTGGAGTGGTTTTTCTAATACCACGAAATTTTCTAGCCCCTCATTGCCCACAATTTCATTTTTTATCACTTTTCGGGGTACGGGGCGTGACTGGTAGGTTGGTGATGTGTGGTGCGCGGTGGATATTTCCTCTGTGAATGTTTCTTCCTCTGGTGCGGAACCAGGGCAGTTCGGACCTATTCGTCAGGAGGAGCGCTGGCGGGTGCCTGCTGGAATGTATCAATCTATGATCCCGCAATATCCGCACCTGCCGCTACTTGGTCTGAGCAACCACCCTTCAATCCTTTCATCTCATGCCTTCCTTCCGGAGGTTGAATACGGCGCAATAGGCTTTGGCCGCAGTGCTTAAATCCTCCTCTGTCCCTTGCGAGAAAAAAGAGGCCCAGGAGCTAGATACCCACTGACTTTGAGACTATTAGGCCTCGATGGGAATTCAGCAACTTAATTTAGTGATTTGTGAATTGATTGAATAGGTGGATACTTACGTATTTTGGTTAACATAGTAATTAATGCAATAATATGTGTAAAAAATAGTAGTGAAATAACTGTTCATAGAAGGAGAACGCTTGATATAAACAGAATGTTTATTTTAGCCCTTCCCTTTTGTATTTTATGTTGCGCAGATACTCCAATGAGCTTTTAGACATTTGTTTTCCATTCGTAGATGCTGCCATAGGTTTATTCCTTTAGATGAAAAATAATTGATACAAACAAGTTAAAGCAGCAAATAATAAAAATAATAATAATAATAATAATAATAATAATAATAATAATAATAATAATAATAATAATAATACGTTACCGCCAACATAACTGGATTCTGAGTGTTTACTGTTTCCGCTTGTAAACATTGCATGAATATTGATTGTTCCTGAGGGAAAATCATTTATCCATGGCTACACCAGGATTAGAACAATAACGGTGGCTCAAACTCTCTTATTGTCGAATAACGTAATGAGTTTCATATCGAGACGGCGCCGTGGCCGAGTGGTTAGATCGCTCGCTTCTCACTTAGGCGGTCCGGGTTCAATCTCAGGGAACCGCATCGATATTTGTGGCGGAGAAAGCGGCGTCTGGGCGGTTCGCCCTCCATCATTAGCTTTCCTTTAATTCATCTCACCGTCATTTCATATCATCTCCTTCCTCGCTCTCATACCAGGGTTCGGACTGATCACCCATCCTGGCTATTGTCTCTGATCCATATTCTGTTCCCCAACAGGCGTCTGACCTCAGGCACCCATTTGCAAGTCCTGGGAGGTGTAAGCCCTAACAACGGGAAGGGTAAACAGAGAAAGTAGAAGAAGTTTCATATCTAGGTAATCAAATACGAGATTGGTTGCAGCGTTAGAGAGAGAGAGAGAGAGAGAGATGGTAAGACTAAGAAAGAACTACTTATACTTGCGGAACTGTGAGCAGAAACAAAGTCTGATAGATGCCCCTGACCGAAGAGGCCTAATGATTGAGTTTAACAAGAACATGGGTATACTTTCCTGGAATTGCAGTTTTCCCCAATTCATTGAACAAACCCTCCAAATCCTAGTTGTAATTGGGTAGCAGTAGTCTGAAGGTACATATTGTTGTACTTGAACGACAAGTATATAATTCCTTATAACGTAACAACTGGCCTCTATTATGAATGTAATTTAACTCCTGTTGCATAGTTAATAACAGATCTCTTCATTTTATTTAACTCGTCTTCCTATTCACCTTTTTACACTCACGTTCCGAGAGAGAGAGAGAGAGAGAGAGAGAGAGAGAGAGAGAGAGAGAGAGAGAGAGAGAGCAATTTAAAAGGTTGAAAAGTTTTGCACTACATACTTTGCATGCCGGTAATATTTGGACCCCACTGTTGACATTGTAATGGCATTGAAATCAAGGTGAAATCTTTGAAGGTCTAGATCAACTTTTTGTAGTATTTAAGATATTTTAGTGATTATACAGGCAGCGCCTCTGGCAATCTTCGGTCGCGGAATTGAGATAGCAATACAAAAACTTTTGTCCGGTGCTGGAGTCTCCAGGGTTTCAGCCGTGCGCGATTTAAAATTACATCATGTATTTTGCCCCTCCCTCAAAATAATTTAATTAATGGCGGCAGTTCGTGAAGTGCACTATCACGATTGACAGCTAAAGACATTGCACGGGGACCTAAGGATTACCGGGCAGTAATTCTACAACCAGCAATCAATTTTTGTCAGGCCAGATAATCAGCCACGCCCATACCGTTGCTGCTGATCCCCGAATATATGTATCAAGGGCAAGCCAGGATAACAATAATTACGTGGCATGCATCAGTTGCGTAGCAGGAACCAGTTCGTAAAAACATTTTGTGTACAGCGCTCCCTCACGTTTTCGTTCTCCTTGATCGAATGATTAATTAGCTTACCACTTGAAGTAAAACACAGCCAAAAAGTAACTCTATCATTATGCTGTACGGAACCAGATTTTCTATTGGCTAATCTACCCCTAGAAACTTTGTAGGATGCTAACAGAAGCTGGTACAAATCTTAGTGGTTGTTTATAGCTATAAATTAGAAGGAAAACATTTGTTAATTAACATGAAAATTTTAGAAACGTTGTTTATAGGCATGAGTATAGGATGCTAAGAGAAACTGGTACAAATCTTAGTGGCTGTTCACAGCTATAAACCAGAAACGAAATATTTGTTGGCTAACATGAAAAATTTAGAAACATTGTTTCTAGGCATGAACATAAGATCCTAATAGAAATTGATGCAAATCTCAGGTGTTGCTCATAGGTGTAAACTAGAAAGTAAATATTTATTGACTGACACAAAAGTTAGAAACTTTATTTCTAGACATGGACATAAGACTAAGAAAAAGTGACATAAATCTTAGGGAGGTTTTTCAAAGCTGTAACCTAGAAAGGAAAAATTTGTTGACTAACATGAAAATATTAGAGACTTTGTTTCTAGGCATGAACATAGAATGCCAACAGAAACTGACACAAATCTTAGTTTTTCATAGTTATAAACTATTTGTGGATTAACACGAAAGTGTTAGAAACTTTGTTTCTACGCATGGACATAGGATGCTAACAAGAACTAACACAAATTTTAGGGATTGTTGACAGCTATGAACTAGGAAGGAAATATTTGTTGACTAACGTGAAAATATTAGAAACTGTTTCTAGGAACGAATATGGGAACGAAGTCGGGGTTTTTCAAAGCTATAAACTAGAAAGACAATATTTGGTGGAGTTAATTGTTCTTCCACACAGGCCGTATGTTAGACAGGGTTGGAAAGGTAGAATCAGACGACTGAAAAATTCCTTTCCATAGCCGGGATCTGAACCACAGATCTCCCGGGCTCCGTTCGGTTGCTCTAACCACTGAGCTACCATGGCAACATGCCGGCGCGACATTAAATTCCCCAACTGATTCGTATTTTTCCCGGTGAACCACAAGGAGATCTCAAATTGTATTGAGATGACATACTCCAATGGCGACTCACAATGTTTTAAGTACTTTAAGTCCCGGGCTTCATAGTTATAACCACTATTAGGTCAATTAATGGAATTAATTGTTCTTCCACACAAGCAGTGTGGTGGGCAGGGTTGGAAAAGTAGAATCATACGACTGGCATCATCATATGGCATTGTAGGTCGCCATTGGAATATGTCATCTCAATACAATTTAAGATCTCCTTGTGGTTTACCGGGAAAAATACGAACCAGTTGGGGAATTTAATGACGTACCGGCAAGTTGCCATGGTAACTCAGTGGTTAGAGCAACCGGGCGGAGACGGGGAGATCCGTGGTTCAAATCCCGGCTATGGCATTGAATTTTTCAGTCGTCTTATTCTATCTTTCCAACAATATTTGTTGACTAACACTAAAACATTAGAAACTTTACGGATTGTTCATAGCTATAAACTAGGAAGGAAATATATGTTGACTAACATGTAAATGTTAGAAACTACTTCTAGGCATGAACATGGGGCGCTAATGAAAGCTGACACAAATCTTAGGGATTGCTTATAGGCCTAGAGACCTGCGTTTTTCGCGTTTGCGATAACACCGACTTTTTAAAAATATTCCCTAAAATGCTTGGAAAACGGTTACCTATACATAACGTTGTTAACAATTCGAAAATTAGAGAGATTTATTTCGCAAAATAAAACGAAATGATACAATAGCGCGAATATGTCAATTTTATCAATTTTATATACGCAATAATGCGAATTCACGGTGTTTGCCTAGCGAGTTGTTGCTAGGTATGTTGAATAGTCACTGCCGAAATTATATTATTATTTGTCACTTCAGAAACGGAACTTTATAACGTTACTTCCTAATATTTTTTTAACAGATGCCGGAAATTTGCCGCAAGTTAGATTGTTAAGGGGGAAGTATGTTCCACTGCTGAGATATGAAAGAGATCAACAAGTGAAAGAAGCAGTCTATGGTCAGAAGGTTATGTTACTATGTGACGAAACGACAGATCGGTTGGGTCGATGTGTATTTGTCCTGTTATTTCGCCTTCTTGAACCAAAAATAGAGCAAGAGTTGTATGTTGCTGATGTACATATTCTGGAAGCAGCTGATGCAAAATCATGCAGCAGGGCAATACTTATTCTATACAGAAGTGCTCTATTAACTACGACAATAACTTGGGACTGGTAAGCGACAGTGCAAATTATGTGACAAAGTGCTTCAGTTCCCTGAATGTCTTCCTCAGAGAGGATGCAGTTCATATTCAGTGTTGGGCACACCGACTAAATTTGATGGGATGCATATTCACGAAGGAACTAACGAAACTTAATGCAGCTGTGACTAAGGTTATAGCTGTTTTTCTTAATACGAGAAAGAAAAAGCACCGGTATGTTCGATTTCTCAAAGAAAAGTATCCTTCTAAGAAACCTGTGGTTACCAAAACTAGTGTTGACAAGATGGAATACTTGGTTCGAGGCCGTTTTCTACGTTGAAAAGCATCTTCGTGATATAATTGAGTTTGTGCAGTCAGAAGTTCTGGTCTTTGTCAGCAAATGGTGTCGATTTAATGAAATCACTGACGAATGATGAAGTAAGTATAACTTCAGCAGAGGCAACATGCGTCAAGGAACATGCGAATGATTTATTGGAATACATCACTGAACTAGAAGGATCTTCATACCCAACTAGTCCTACACTTTATGGACAACTCAGGAAAATATTGAACAATTTCGAAGTAGCAAAAGAAGGGAACGATTTTAGTGAGAAGCTCAATTGCATCAGAAGCGCAGATGTTCAAGAAAATGTTAGATCAGGTGTGAAAAGCGTTGCAACATTAGCATTTGCAAAATTGCAGTTACTGACGTTTGAAGACCCTGCTAATAAGTTGTATTCAGCACTTAAAGTGTTTAGTCCAGTATTCATCATTAACGGTAATATCGATTCAGTATTAGTGAAAAAGTGAAGTCTATTCCATTCTTTAAAAATGTGAATGATTCAGTGATTGCAAAAGAGTACAGTGAACTTCAAAAAGCGAACCAATCAAATTATGTTGCGAGATAGAAAAAGAAATGTGAAATTTTGCGTAGTTTGCTTGACAGTCATCCTGAGTTTAGTGGCAGAGCTCTCCAGTCAGTGTTGTACCATGTGCTAATGTTGGATGTGAAGGTTTCTTTGTTTGTTTGTTTCTTTCTTGCTGCTCAGGGGTTTTGAGTGAATTGCATTGAAAGATGAAAGAAGAAAATGCAAACATATGGCAATGTTCTCCTATGACAGTTAGAAAACACAACATAATGTACTTTTCTTTCGTGGTAATGTGTCCATTTCAGCGAGACTTAACAGTCGGTCATTGTAGTATCAGTGTCGAAAGTTGACTGTGAAATTTTCTTCTCTTGCTACTCAGGAGCTTTTAGCGACTTGTGTTGCAACAGGAAAGCGATAAAGCTCTCATTTGCCAGATAGAAAAAGGAATATGTATTTTTCTTTCATCAGGCTTTCATGTTAAGCCTTCTTCAGTGATAATTGAAGGATAAAAGTGGGTGTTTTTCAAAATGAAACTCCACATTGTTCTTCAATAATCTATTTACATGAAAAATTACCTTTAAAATCCCAAAATATGATAATAAAAATAAGTAAAAATAACGCGAAATTCTCCAAAAATAACCCCGATTTCCTCCCAAAAGTAAAACGTAAAACGCAGGTCCCTACTTTTAGCTATAAACTAGAAAGTATATATTTGCTGACAAATATAAGAATGGACAGGGCGTTGTTTCGTCGACTCAGTGGTTAATTATGCTTGTTTACTGACATAAAAATGTATAAGGGGTTGTGTCTTTGACTAATAGTTGATTATGGCTGGAAAAGTGATTATATTCATTGGTATAAATTTTAGGAACGCTTAGCTAGATACTAAATGATGTGACGTATGCACAGATAATTACGACAATATTGTCATGAATGGAACACAGAGTGAAATTCTGTTGTTTAAGTATATTTGAAATAATTACAAATAAAAAGTGTTCAGAACAAACTTTCAAGTTTGCAAAAATCTGTTTATAAAACTACGAGCAGAATTCTCTGTTAGGTACCAATTGGTGTCTTACATTGCAGTAATGATCTGCATGTTTGTGTTCTCATGTGTTACAGTCACTAGAATTGTATTTATTCGGCTCTCAGTGATTTTTGTTAAATTAAATTACTTCATTAATATTTTGACATTATTCGCCAGTCTCAAAAATCCTAATTCAAAGTGGCTTGCATTTTCCGGCTTTATATATGCTGGGTGTAATGTAAAATGGTTACAGGTTGGAATCTCGGATTTGGCATTTGGTTGCACTATTTGGCCTGGAGTGTTAGACGTGTCTTTATATATCGACTTTGGACTAAAAAAAAATTGTCGTCCAGACTTCCAGAGCATATTATATACGTTATTGGTTTAACAATGAATTGTAGGTAGAATTGAAACTACTTTTCTCTTAATTTGATCTTCCAATTTTTCTCTAGTTTTCCATTTGAACCATCTTCCTTGAAGATTTTGGTGGAAATATTGGGTTTTATTTGTGTTACATTACTTAATTGATAAAGTAGTTTTCTTTCTTTGTCTACATTCTGTCGTCAGTACTTGCAAGTGACCATCTTTTTAAGCCGCGTTTCTTCTGCACTTTATTTTATAACTCGTTCTGTAACCCACTCCAATCCTTCTTGAATCTTGCTAGAGCTATTCTGCTGTAACTCTGTAATGCTTTTATTATGTTACTTTATCTCTATATAACATGAAAGAAGAAAAGTTTATGAGTATGTAACCCAAAAGACGTTTGTGAAGAGACTAAACAAAATAAGTTCGTTCGTTCTGTTGTCGCCATCTGCTATGCTGCACAAAATAGCAAAATATACACGAAGTAATAAGTGAGAAAAGTAATCTTAAATGGAAACTGCCAAAAAAGGTAAAGAAATATCGACGATAACATAGTTGCATAGTTACAAAAAAGAATATTTACTTACTCTTTCGCAGTATAGAACTGGGAAAAGTATTCAGAAATAATACAGTCCAGTGATCTAATCTTCACATTGAATACCGGTGGGTGAAAGCGTAATTTATATCATATTCATTGTTTGAATATGCATACTTTTATTACGTGCTCTTCAAGCGTTTCAGAATAAGTGTATAATCAATATATTAATTCAGCTAACAGGCAAAATATCTACTGCCCATAGGACAGTTTATGTCATATTTATTGTTGGATTAAACAATTTATTATACGCTCTTCAAGCGTTTCAGAATAAGTTCATAATAAATCATTAGAGCAGTTAACAACCGAAGTATCTATTGTCTACCGTAGAGGTTATAGAAAATACAAATTTTGAGCCTTGCTACCATTAATTTTCCGAGAAAAATAATAGAGTTAAGAAAATCTTATTTCGATATAACTCTCAACGAAATTAAAACTAAGAATTAGCTTCAGGGAAATTTATTTCAGACAGTATTCAATAGCTGCATCCTACAACGCCTTTTAATTGGCGTTAGGAGAGAATAATAAGATTCACAACAAAAGTTTTATTTATTGTAATACCAAGAGTGGTTTCCATATCGTTGACAATTTCACGATCCCAAGGCTAGCAAAAGATGAATGAAATTATCTATCTACTAAGAATATTTATACTTACTCTTCATTATTCAATACAGTGCATTTATATTCTAATTTTACCTCAGGTTTAACACTTCTCTCATTTCAGTTTGTTTGTAGTTATGAACAACTTTAAAAAGTCCAGCAACAAAAGCGTGAAGATTGTTTAAAACTGAAGCCACTTCTAAATTGAACGTGTTTGAATTTAGTATCAAATGCTAAGTATATGCGGAAAAATACATGACATCTGACAATTTTGGAGAAAGATCAATGTCATATCAGTATTTAAGGGAATTCGTAGTCACATTAAATAACTTAAATTTGTTAAATTTACCATCCCTTAAATTTTTTAAAATTAAATCAAAGCTATTTTTTGCCGTGCGAAAGACCTTAGGCCTGGGCTCATTCTGTAACACGTAACTACAAAATCTAAGTTGGGGTTCTAGTATAAGGTAGGAGCCTGGTAGATATCTGTCTTTACGATCAAGGAAAAACTTGAGCTTGACCCGGGACTTCCCGATTGGAGGACTCGAACCTTGAACCAACATACTCCGCCCTGTTTTTCATGTTATAGCAGTCTGGAATCCTACATAAGCGCAGACTGAACAAATTATTATCATACTTCACAAAATCAATACATTGAATTTTAACTGTCTGTTATTTTCGTTAAATTACACTTCTTCAGTACTAGCATCTACATTCAGTATCACATATAAAATCGCAACACTTTTGTGTTTTAATTAGTTTTTAAATTACGGATTGAATTTTAACAATAGAAACATCTTCCTATGGGAATATAAGATTCAAAATTATAGCTATATAGTATTATAAAGGGCTCTGCCCAGCCAGAATAAAAAGAGTTTACATCTCACAGAACTCAGGGTGCCAGAAAACAATGCCGCAGCCTTGGTTCGGGCCTACCAGTTTCCCACAGTTTCCTAAATGTTAATGGCATATTGCACTTTCAAGGTAAAAGGCAAGTAATGGTTTGAACTTTAACATTTGATACGGCTAAAGCTTTGGAATCTAATTTGATAGAATGGTACTTTGACGAACCCAGAGTCTCGGAATAATGCTAAAACTCTGGTTTTGCTGGTGACAGAACTGAAGAATATCAATCTGATTTTAAACTCAACCAATAAATAACGGTTGTAGGATATTGCAACTAAGGTAATTCAAAAAATACAATGCAATTGACAATGAGAGTATTTTGTAAATGATCACCATAATAAACATTTTTGAGCCGAAGAATTCATGAAATTAAAATAAATTAATCAGGCGCATTGTTTCTTTAATAATGGCGAGAGAAACGGCAGTTACATCACAGCGATACAAAGCTTAAAACTTTGCAAAATGTATCCAATATTTTCTTGTAGGTATTGTTTTATTTCCATTTTTACTCAATAATTATACATGCACTTGCACCTTGAACTTTGGAGACTTTGTCTCCTCAGTGCTTCTGTATATGTTCATTTTTTCTAGTATTTTGTTTTACTGTAACTGCAATGGAACTGAGATAGGTGCTAGATATAAGTAGTAAGCAGGGCTCAATAGCTCGGCAAACACAGTGTTTGAGCCTTTGTGGCCCCAGGGAATCCAGCAACTTAATGTAGTGATTTATATATGGTATGAATAGGCGGATTATTGTATAATTTTATGTAAGCATATTGATTTATATTGAATAATGCACTAATTATACAATATGTATGAGGTAAATAATGAACTAGAACGTATCCATAAAAAATATATCCATCCGTACGTCTATCAATCCATCCATCCATCTATCCATCCATCCATCCATCCATCCATCCATCCATCCATCCATCCATCCATCCATCCATCCATCCATCAATTTTCAACAGTGAAGCCCAAGCTGTTCTCTTAAGAGCTAAGGCCCAAAGTTCACCCCCACCTACCATATTTGAAGAGACTGACAAGCTAAACCAATCAAGTTCCAGTCCTTGGCAGCACGAGTGGAAATGAGAGGGAAGGGAAACTCCCTTCATCTCGTATCTCTGTAAGGTTGGGCATCCCTGATCTACAATGAGTCTAGAGCAGCTGAGAGTAGTTAAGTGGGCATATTGCATTGGCATAGGTTTGTAACGTCAAGTCCGCTGTGCTCTAGTGCACTGTATGACTGTAGGTTGAAGTAGAATATTTGTAGGTAGTTGGAAGATGCTTCATGTTTATCTGCACCACGTATGGGAGCCAATTTGTCGCGGTCACTTCGTGTTATCTATTGCTGGGCGCCTGTTATTGTATTAATAGTTTGAATTTTGGGTTATATGTCCTCCGGCTAGCTATTATTACCACTCAGTCGAGCATATCTCTTGAACAGAGTGTGTAAACGGAAAGGAGTTGTTACTCAAAGATAACACTGATAAAAGAATTTGTTTTTACATTTTTATTGCCGTCACACTTCTTTAATTTCACATATTGACTCTTGATACACGCCCGACTGAAACTGTTATGTTTTCTAATGTTATTATAATCACTTATTTGCTGCACATTATTAATTCGCGTATTTCACATTTATAACTAACTTAACGACGCGAGAGATTCTGTAGAATTGCGTAAAGTATGCTTCCGTTGAACTACGCGACGTGTAACCCGCGAACGATTCTGATGAACTAAGCGGCGTTTAACTTCTGAATGATTCTGTTGGACTCAGCGACGTGTAACGCGTAGATGATTTTGTTGAACTGGACCATACTTGCCTCTGGCTTTAGCATTTATACTCCCACACCCTAATATGCCTAAAGATTATAACCGAGCTGCTATTGGTTAATAAAACGCGCCAACATTAGCGTCTATTTTTATATCCAATCAAAAATTACGAAAACATATGCTCTAGGGAAAAAATTCCCGCCATTTCTAAGAAAAGCGCGCCAATCTGACGTCATTTGCTTGTCTCTAATAATTGATAAACAACTCACCCCCTCGCTCATTGTTACCCGCTCTTATTGTCAGTTTTAGTGAGGCCGTGTAAACTTATTTCCTAACAATGCATATAATTAACAAACATCTCAAATCAATGTCATACATTAATGCTTATTTACACTACAATCACTCTGGCATTTACATTGTTGTGATATAAAATACTGCCTCATGGTGGATTAGTTGGTAGGGAATTAAAGGACAAATTCATTAAAAGAAAAATATATTGGCTTCTATCACAATTTTCCTCGTGCTAGAATTTCATATCTTCATAGTGACGCTGGAAGGATGTTGTATCAAGTATGTTTGGAACAGCTCTGGTCAATGATGAAAATACGCAAGTGCGGCAACAGAGGTAGACTATGAGATCAGAGCCTTAAACATGTTCCATGAATATATTCAGCTCAAAATACCAAACATTGAAAAACTTATTCATAAAAAACTGCAGTTAATAATAAAGCTGTACATCTATTGGCTGGAAGATGAATATTTTCTTTTATATTATTAACGATATCATAATAGCTCCTGCAGCCCTAAGAGGAACTTTGTGAAAAATCACCTATACAAAATGTAATCGATATATATCATATATCAATTCCTTCTTGCCAAGCTGTTTGCTTATGTTTTGATTTAAAATATTTTTATCTGATTTAAAATATCTGTAATTTGTATAGGCTACCTCTTATAAGGGAAAGTTATACAATTAAAAAGTAAGTAATATACTTTCTTTTAATTAGACTAAACCAGCAGTCATATTATTTCAGGTAACTATTTATGGTAATGGTGGAACATATCATGAAAAACAACTCTTGAAAGGACAATCTTCCGTGTTGTTACCCTTTTATTGGTTGTTATTGCCGAAGGTCTTCGCTAACGTACTGGCAGTGGCTGCTCGTGAGCTGCTCTAGTGAGCTGCTGCACACGTCTGGTGTAGGACTAGACGAGAACAACTGTGCAACGGCCTTGGATTCGGCGACAGTTAGCATATCCACCCTCCGAATTAAAATAAACAGCTGGCAAGTCACGGACAACGTAACTGAAATTCATACAAAAAGTCGTATACTCATATATGACTTACCTGTATTACAATAGATCTTGAAAATTTCAGTGCTTCTCCATTTCGTAGTTTTTCTTCATACATTTCTTCACGGCGTTGTTGAACTCGATTTTGATTAAAGAAAATTGCTTATATGCTTGACTTTGTTTATGGGATTATAAATAGCTGCCGTGCTGAGATTTGCAGTGTCTGGTAACTTATGGAATTTTGCCGACGCGTTCTTGGAGAAATGTATTTAAAATTCGCATTAAACAGAAAAAATACGTTTTAAGATCCACTCAAACGAAATGGCTAACTTATTACCAGGCGGGGGGTTTAGTAAGTAAACAGAGCAATCGTTACCTCACAGAGTATAGAAGACAGATATTTTGACGGACACTCGCCTCGCCAATGTTTCTTTCAATTTTTTCGATGCATATATAGACCATTGTATTGCAATGTGTCTAAGTAACGAAGAGTTCGTACATCAAAAACATCATCACAATAAGCCTCATTTGTAGCAAAATCTGGCATGGGACACCTCAGCACAAATGGCGAAACCATCAGATGTAACGTTAAAGCTCAAAAGACATTTAAAACATCATGTTAAATACCTGTAATTCAATGACACATAAGAAACATGTGACATTATTAGAATGGAACGAGGAAACCTCCTCGGCTCCAAACTGTGGAACAGAATTCTCGAGGATCTGTGCTAATAAGAGCGCGTATTGGTTTAAAACTTTCACAGCGTTCCGTGTAAAAGAAAAGACAATGTAACTCAGATTTCTGTATATTAATACTCCAATTAAATTATGAGTTAACTTTATTGCACACCATCAAAAGCTAAGCATTCGTTGTTTCTTTTTCCTTCTAATAGTCCTTAATTCTGCTCTCCTGCTATCAAGGTAGGGTGTACTGCCTTCAAACTGTACATAATATTTGTTTATAGAATACACTGCAAGGTCACAAGCGCTTCCACCTTCTCTCCCCACTAGCGCTCGGTGCGCTCCTTACTTGATGACTTACTTACTAAAACCCTTCTGCCTGCTTATTACTACGCATAATACAATTTTACTCTTAAGCAGCGGAAAACTCCCATCCCATGCAACTGCTAGAACTAAACTGATAGAGTATACGTGCCTTTCGACGTTACTTTGAAAAAGAAACTGATAGATATGGCAACTGTCGCCCAGCCCAAGACCATTTGAGAGTTGGTCTAGTCTAACTCTAATTATTTCTTCTCTACTTAAGAGTTAATTTAATTTCTTCTAAGTCAATTATGAATTTTTTTGATACAAATAAGTACGTTTCTCTTGAAAACTTTCGGTTTTTATACTGACACACGCGCAATTTTCCCGTAAAACACATTTGTTGCAAGTAAATCTTTAGGTATTTAAAACCCTTTTATCTATTTTTACTATAGACTTTACTAAATATTAGTTATCTACTACTTACCTATAGTAAGTAGAGGAAACATTGCATTTCACCCAAAAATTCCATGCCGAGATTTAACCGGAAGTACAGGTTTTGGCACTTCCTGAATCCAAAACAAGCATTTTTATAAATTGCTTGGTCCGTGCGTGCGTGCGTGTGCGTGTGTCTGTGAACAGCATGACTAAAAACGATAAGTCGATTGAATACAAAACTGGGCATTTAATTTCAGCATCTTCCAAGGATGCGCCACGAAGATTTTCTAGAAAATCCCCCACCCCAAACTACCCTTTACGTAGAAAATGTTTCGAAAATATTGATTTTTTAAAAAAAGGTTCTAAAGATCTTGATTAAAATACCACATGTTTAAGATATAATGTAGTAACTTTGGTGGGGTAGTCATGAAATAGGCGGGAATTAAGTTGATAAAAGCGTGTCTTTCTAAAATTAGGATCTCAAAGTTCCTTTACACTTTACAGAAGTGTTTTACTATGATCAATTATAATCGATACATTATATTATAATTATCGGCAATCTGTAGTGCCTAAAGGCCGCGCTGAGTTCTCACATATTTGGGGTAATCGCAAGGGGATTCGCCGTTTAGTATTTCAGCGATTCACGGAAACTTACACTCCCCATTGTTATTACGGAAACAGTGATTTTAAACCATACATTTCTTGATACTTCAGACGTTAGCAGATATAATACTTCACTATTTACAGTTTTTCGTGGTAATATTCAGAAACAGTTACTTTGTCCTCAAACTGTCGGCAACTGGCTTCAAGTAGTTAATGTATTAGCTTCTTAAATTTATCAGTCAACATAACGGTGTTGTCTATGCTCACGCCCGCCTACTCATACTCTCAAGAAAGATCCCATAGCTCATTACTGTAGCAGCCGGCAGCAGATTCATCAACGACGGAGATATTGTAGATGGCATCAAAAGTGTCGCACATATAAGGGATACGTCATCAATTTTCTAGGAATAGCCTCTGAAGTCCACTTCATTCTGAATGACTTTTGCTTCCGTGGTAAACGTGAGAGATAGACAAAATCTTATTACACAAAAGAGTAGATCTCGTTAAAGTACACAGTTTATGTCTTTTTTTATGGAGGTAACCATTTCAGAGATATTTCTTGTTATTGGTCTGGATTTTCAAATACTTATACCATTTAGTTCTCAAATGGGAAGTTTTCTTCATGATCATGCAAAGAGAACGGAATTTCATAGTGATCCGTTCTTAAAAGATTTGACTGTCGCTTAAGACTAAGTGTATTTCCCTTGTACCTACAAGGAAATAAATGCTATAAAGTGTTTCTGTAAATGTTTATCTCGATAGCATAACGTTCACAGAAGAAGAATGTTTGGTTTTTAAGAATAGTCTGTTGAAGAATGGGTAGAGAAAAGCACGTGAATGCAACATATGATACTTTTTTCTGTGTTTGATGGTGGGCAGCTCTTGTCTGAGTCTGAGTTTTCCATTCTATGTGTTGAAGGAATTTCTACATTTCCCTAACTTGCCGCTGATAGAGAATATCTACACTTCTATATATTTATTGTCGAATGCGGAAACTTAATATACTACAGAGCTTCAATTGCTGGTTGGTTTGGATGTAAAAGTAACAAAATAAATTAAAACTAAATGTGAAAACCTTTTAATACACACATACACACACTAATTCTACAGAAATGGAAGAGGATGGTTCTTTCAATAAACTAAACTAGTGCAATGGCGAATGTTTGCAAACTATGTGGTTTTAATGTTTGGCAGGGAGGAGAGGCGACAGAAAGCAATGCATTAATTAAATAAATATGTAAGAAATACAATATGAAAATCTCTAGGAATAAAACAAAAACATTGAAAATTCCATGAAAGATACCCAATGAGAAGGAACATTGCAATAGAAGACAGCATTTTGGAACAAGTGACACATTTTCAGTATCTTATTGCATCAAGACGAGGACAAAACAACATGAAAACCTTCAAGCAGTTTTTGGAACAATCAAACGAACCTTTAAAAATAAGACAAGAGACACAAGCAAGGTTACACTTAGCCTTGGCAATACCAGTAACACAAAATGGAAGTGAAGCATTGCCCATCATGGAGAAAGATAAAAGATACAAGCTGTTGAAATGAGGTTTTTACGTTAAGTCAAGAGCTGTACAGAGAAATGAGGTAATTGGAGAAGAATTGAAAGTACAACCAATTTTAAAGCAAACAGAAAATTATAGAGAAACATGGATTAGACATCTACAACGAACGCCAAAAGAAAGAATACCCAAACAAGCCATGCAATACAGACGAAGAGGACGAACATCAATTTGATTACCTAGACAAAAATTCTGATGTGAACACTCATATGCCTTTCTTTACTTTTGTACAAACTATTTTTACAAACGTTTATTCTCCATCTACTTCATGTTAATCGAGATGAACATTGGCAGAATCTTATTACTAATTTTCTTGTAGCTGCAAGGGGAATATGGTAGGCTTTAAGCCATAGTCAAATCTTTCTCTTTGCATGTCCAGGACATATAAAAAAACAGAATAACGAATCCCCATTTGAGATAAAGTATTAAATATTGGAAAATTTAAACAAATAACAAGGAATATTTCGGAAATGGTCTACATATGTGTATGACATAAACTGTGTGTTTTAACGAGATCTACATCTTTTGCGCAGAAACCTTATCTCTTACGGTTTACCAGTTATGCAAAAGCCATTCAGAATGAAGAGGACTTTTGGGGACATTCCCAGAAAATTCAAGATATACATTTCATTTTTCATGAAAATATCTTAAATATATGATATTTTAATCAAAATCGTTAATGCCGTTTTTGAGAAAATCAAAATTTTTTAAAAAGGTTTAGGGTGGAGGGATTTTCTTGAAAATCTTCTGTCGCATCTTTGAAAAATACTGAACCTAAATATCAAGTTTAGTATTTATCCGACTTTTCGTTTTTGAGCCTACCATGCTCTTCACACCCACACAGACACACACATGGACCTTTTTCTAAAAACGCTTTTTTTTTTAATTCAGGGGTCTCAAAACCTGAAATCTTGACATCGAATTTTTGGGTGGAATGCAATAGTTCCCCTACTTACTATACGTAGTAGAGAAAGTAAAAATGGGTTCAATAGATCTTTCACCTGTTTTACCGAAACGGGCAAAAGTTAAACTTCTTATGTTAGTATTGTGCCTAACAATTACACCTGACTGAAGTTAAAACACACTCATGTATAGCATTTTAATTACTTATGTAGTAGATTTACAATTAGCTACGGAAGAACGAAAAAGTACGGTATTTTAAAGCTGAATACAAAATATATTACAAAACATTAAGAATTAACTACATAGCATTACTCAAATCACAATAACCACCTAGTATAAAAATATCAAGAAGCTGAGTATTTTCTGTACAAAATATGAATTACAAAAGTATAGGAGAGTAATTAAGTTTTAAAAAGAAACAGAAGTATTTTTATAAGTCAAATTAAATTGTACAAATCTGCTTTTAAAACAAATTCTACCTTCCGTCATACAATTAATTGTTTTAAACAGCGAGTCAACAATATTGAATTTAAGAAAGTTACGGCAATGACCTCCATTATGCAGCAGGTACGCAGTAAACTAAGAATATACATATAATAAAGTGGCAAGGAAGAAAAAGATAAAGTCTAATACTGGGGGATAAATAAAAGCTTCTGAGCAAATTTCACCATGGGCTAAAGAAAATAACTGACGTACAAAACCTGTAGTAATGTTCACAGCAATCAATGAAACAAAAACAAAACAAACAAACAAACAAACGTAAGATTTTGGAATAATGAAATTGAAATTTTAGGTATTGATTTAAATTAAATATTAATATATATAAAAAGTAGAATATAGTGTACAGTTTCAATATAACCACTATTTCTTGAAAATGATATCCACTAAATGCCCTCCACAAATATGTATGTATTTTATAATGATTTTTTGAAGTTTCTCGTTAATCTTTGCAATATCTTGACTGTGATGTTAGGAATTTCCTCACAAATTGTTGTTATTAGTTCTTCATTGTTTCATGGTCTGTTTGACTGTACTTATTTTTTAGATATCTGCAATAAAAATAAACTACTTACGCTTAGTCCGGGATCGTGCAGGCAAGAAAATCTCTCTATTTCTCGTTATGACATGATTCCCAATTAAATTTCGCATTTCTTTCATTGATGCCTGCAGTATACTTGTTGCACCAACTTGCTGAAACCAAATTCATATTAATACGAAAGCACCTTCTCACTTCGCCATTTAACAGATTTTGAATCTTTGCGTTGACGGTTTGCACAGTACTTCTGGAACCCCAAAGAAATGTGACTCAAAGATTCGTTTGGGAGAGACTGTTCTGAGACTTTGAGGCACAGGATAAGTAGCAGTTTAGCTGCATCCCTATGGTTGAAATTCTTAGTAGTTTATCCTCATGTGATGGTCTCAAGGTAGGGTTTTGATCGCAAATCATAACGACGGAGTTGAAACGAAATTGCCTATAAGCAGCTAGGATGCTTTAATATTTTTCAACATATATTCGTTGCTCACCAGTTCAATGTTCCATGTTTAATAAATGGCAACAATCAGACTAAACATGCTGTGAATAAGTCTACTAAATAATCTATATACTAATAACTCGTTTATTTGACCCATCCTGTGTACTTCATGCAAAGACATTTAAAACAGCAATTAAATATCAAATACTTAAATTCTTGACAGAGAGTAGTTAGAATATTAAAATGTTTTATTAGACGTAATTGTACTGCTATAGTGAGACAAAAGGAAATGACGACTGGATTCAGCGTGTGAAGTGCAAAGTTGGGCCCATGAAGTTTGTACAGGTTGGCCTCAAAAGGCACTAAAGTATTTTGAATGCAAGGGCTGTTAAACAAAGAAAACGTGCAGTACACGGTTGTGCCCCACCTTTGTAACGGTTCTGTCCCCACCCTGGGACAAAATCGTATTTTGCAAAGAGAAACTTTTAAAATTATATTACGTATATGATTAACGATGGAAACAAAGTATATGTTTTATAATATTCACAGTTCGTAGCAAAATAAATTATACATTATACTAAAGTACATTTTTAAAACCTGTTTTGTTATGATCAATTTTAATTTATTGTCAGATATCCGGTCCTGCCCCCCTTCCCCTAATATTTAGTAGCAGTATTAGTAGTAATAGTAGTAGTAGTAGTAGTAGTATTAGTAGTAGTAATAGTAGTAGTAGTGGTTAATGATTACTATAGTAATAAAAGCTCGGAACTTGGATCAATCGGGCTACAGGTATAATGTAAACAAAGCTAACACAAAGAGTACTCAGTGACAATATCTCTGTGGTGGTAGGTGTTTGTTGACATTGAATATAGTTCGCTTAGGCACACAACGTCCAAACTTCCGGGCTTTAATAATAATAATAATAATAATAATAATAATAATAATAAACAGCAACCACATTCATAAATTATACGCCATATCAGCAGTAGACTGAATATCAATGTAATGTTTATATTTTTGCATCTTTTATTTTTAAATTTAATTTTCTTCAACCGATGATGAAATGAGCAAGCAAATGAACTTTGAGACCTAAAGTGACCAGATATTCATCCTCATGACACAGGGCAGAGAAAATCCCCAAATAAAAATCTCCGCCGTGAATCTGACCCAATTAGATTAAACCTAGACGTGCAACATGAGAGACATGAACGTTAACCATGTGGCTAAAAAAAACCTATTTTTCCAAGGCACCGGAGGGATTCGAACCCTCGATCTCCTGTTTACTAGACAGGCGCTTTAACCAACTAAGCCACGGTGCCACGCCCGTCGGTTTCTCTTTCCTTCAAATGTCAATATTTGTTATTGGTAGATGTTTGTCGTCCATTCGTCATTTTTGTTTTTCATTCTGGAATGTCCCACATCCTGCTGAGAAAAAATTATACACTGGATGCATTTTCAACGTGCATTTTTGTTTAGGCGCAATACATTTTGCTATATAATGGGTTTATTCTGAGAATAAGAATGAGAAAATCACCAGGATTAACCACAGCGCCTCAGGAGAATGTGCTTAAGCACCTCTTTGCCCTTCACTAATCCTTACTGCCACCGAAGTTCTAATTTCATTGAAGTGCCTAATTATTATGAGTCAATTGTTTGTTACCCGGCCAAAGAGACCATTTCTCTGTCATGTTATTGTAGAAATCGGGAATAACCTAGAACGTGGTGAAGATGAGAAGCACACTTTTTACGTTGAAACACACTATGCTGCTGACAACCGTCAGGTAAACGCTATGTATATATTATTTTTTTTATTTACAATGAATAATCTACAAACCTTGTTTCACGTTAGGAATATCATGCGGCATTTACAGTGTTTATTTTTACAATTTTACAATGTTAATTGTTCTTTATTTATTTTTGTAGTTTGAGGAAGTTAATACATATGGAACTTGAAACGTCGGCAGCATTTATGTAATGTTTTATCATTTGAGATAGTGGAAGAGCTCACAGTGCAGCTGGTCGTTCTCTTGCAAAGATGGTGCATTCTGTCAGGAAGTGATGAGCCGTTTCAATAGGCTTCTCAAGACAGTCGCACAGTGGTGATGGGGTTTTATTCATGCTTTGAAGGTGGGATCGGAAGCAGCCTTGATTTGTTAGAAACTGGTGAGGATTAAATTCGGTCCAAGAGATAAGAAGAATCTATGAAAAATGCTGGAAATGAATAGTTTGATATGTAGTGCAATTCTGGAACTTGTGTAGGTTTGTTACAGGCATTTATATAGTTCTGTTTTAGTGCTTACTTGTCTATTTTCATTGAGATTGAGTTTTGGAGCCATCCGTGTAAATCATAATTATAGTCAGTGTGTCCCTCTGTGCCGGAGATGTCGAACACTTAAGTAGTCGTCTTTTGGGTGGTTTCCCCTTGCTTTAGTGGAAAGTTCTATGTTTTTGGGTCAGTATTAGCAGCGTTTATAAGTAATTTTCTTGAGAATTCAATTATGTTGTTGTGGAGAACAATTACTTGATCGATGGTCATTGTACCAGAGATAGCCTCCAGAACGTCATTGGATACTGTTTTATGGGCTTTTGTTACAAATAGGAGAAAGGATATTTGGATTTGCCTTAGTTTTGTTCAAGCTCTTATTGAGGTCGAGATATGTGCACCAGGCCTCTGCTGCATATGCTATTGCTGGAAGAATCGCATGTTTGTAGATGGTTATCAGATTGGGGAAAGATAGTCCCAACGTGGCCTTGGAGCAACGATCCAGGTAGTTACGAAGTCAGTGTTTTATTTTCTAGATACGTTATATGAGGAAACCAGTCATCTTGCAATTTATCATCACCCCTAAGTATTTCATTTTAGCAGTCTCTTTCAGCTCCCATGTGACGATTGTGGGGTGTTCTTTATATGCTTTACTATTTCTTATTACATAGTAATCACTACTGACTTATGTTTTGATATTTCTAGTTTGATGTCCTTGCACCATTCATTAGTTAATTCGAGTGCGTTTTACATTTCGATAGAATGTGTGTATGAGAGATTTCTCTTATAATGAGCAGGATATCATCTGCATAGACTACTACTTCCAGGTCTTGAATAAAGGAAAGCTGCTCGATTAGACCACTGTTTAGGATGTTCCATAAAGTTGGACCTGGTACGGATCCTTGAGGATTACCTTTGGTAACTCATTTTGAGCAGAATGCATTGCTCACTCTGATGTGAACGGTCGATCCTAAAAACTCTGGGCAGAACATTGAAATGTTGGTTGCGGATTTTAGTTTCCGTAACTGAACCGGCATTCGTTGTCAAAGACGTTTGCTATGTCCAGTGCAATAAGGTAGCATTTCATTCCATGCTCTCTGCTATGTCGAAGTTGATAACCATTTTAATAGCGTCTGCAGTGAACTTCTCTGCGATAAAACCATTTTGTTTTGAAGTTGCTTGCCCGGTGGAGATAAGATAGAAGTTGCTTTTCTAGACATTTTCCTGGAACTGACAGTAAATTAATTCACTGGTAGCCAGAAACCGAATATAGTTTGTTCTTGTCTGCTTTGGGAATAGCTATTACTCTAGCTGCTTTCCAACAATTTGGGAGGCATTTTAAGATTAAATATTTGTTAAACAGAGTTTTCCAAAATCCAGGTATTGACTTGTATATTTCTTGTACAATGCGGGCAACGATTCCAGAACCTTTATTGTTGTCGAGTACCTTCACTGTATCCGCTACTTCGCCGTTTGCTAACTTTGGTTCTTCCCGGGTATACGAGGCCCACTTTTCCGTTACGAGGTTCCTTATATTTCGATGTTGTTCATTGTCTTGTGCTGGTTGGCCCACTGTGAAGAATTTATGGATTGCTATAATTGCATCTGCTTCTGATAATGTTGGGTACCATCCTCGAGGACTAATTTTGATGAGGCACCCTTTTTTGCGAATCCAGTTTTGCAGCTTTTTTTTATTTTCCAGGATAAAGTTTTAGTACTCTCCGAGCAGAGTACTGTCCTTCAAGATTCCTGTTTGGCTTTTAAAAGTTCCTTTTATACTGATTTCTTAGGGTTTTGAATCAAAATTTCTATAGCTGTGTAAGGTCTGGGTTTTTACTTTTACTACTTCTTTTTGCTACTTTAGTTGCTTTCTTATAATATTAAGTTCCGGAGACGCCAATGGACAAATCTAATTTTTGGTAGGAATGGAGGAAATTAGTTACTGTTAATTTCTTCTAACTCTTTCCACATTGTTGCAACTGCCATATCTAGTTCTTCTTTTGATGATGAATTGTTTACTATCATTGTCTGGTGTAGGTTGTGCTGAAGAACCTTCCGTTGAAACAAGTTCCACTTCCTACTTGAGTGGTGAACCTTCTCATAGCTTTGGACGCTTGTCGGTTGTGGTTTACAGTAGTGCTGCAAAATCTTAATTCGAACGGAATAAGGTTGTGGTCAGATTGTGTGTCATCTTTACTGACCCTCCAATTTTAGACTGCGTGCACAGTTTAAAGATCGATGTCACTGTGATGTCAATCCAGCTGCCTATTGTTGAACCAGAGTATGCTGGGCCATCTTTTTCATTTGCAGTTAGTAAGCCGTGCTGTGACAGAAATGCCTCTTGCATATGAAGAGGGGCTATACCACTTGCTATGTTGTAGTTTGCTTCCAGATCCAGATGAAGTTGGCAGGTTTCGTGACGTTCAGAAAGCTGTTTGTCGTTTGGATCTTGTTACTGGGTGTCACTGGGGTGGGAAAGATAGGCACTGGCTATGTAAAAAGGAGAGCTGGTAGGTGTTGCAGCGATTGCATTGTCTGGAGTTGAGAATTTATGTAGAATTTAGGGGCAGTATCTGGCATGAGTAGGAAAGCTCTGAGATTCGAGTTTGATCGAATGAAATATGGTATAACGTTTGCAGGAATATAACAAGGTTCACCGTTGTAAGAATACAGTTCTTGGATGAATAGCATGTCTATATTTCTGTCAGTGATACATAGTATAGGTGCACCGTGGCTGCAACACAACGACGAGTATTTAATTGTGCGCTCAACTAAATTGTCTTGCATTATTATTGACTGTATTCTGTGAAGTCTGGGACGCTCTTGCTAGACGTACAGTTGTTTGTGTTTGCTTTTCTATTGTTATCGTGGATGAAAGTATTGGATTTATTGCAGTTTATGCAGTATATGTGTTCGTTAGGGTATTCCTACCAAAGGTGGTCTTCTGCGCAATTTGCGCATTTTGTAGTTGGGTGCTGCACAATTTAAATACATGACCGATCCTAGGCATCTGAAGCATCTGCTAACCATTATAAAATCTACAATCTTGCACATACTTCAAAGTATTTTTATTTTTTGGAGGATAATCAGAGAGCAGTCTAGCTAGATTTGGGCTAGCTCAATGACGATGTGTTTTTAGTCATCAGAAGATTTTTTAGTGAATTTTATGTTAAGCACAGGATCCTGCAAGTGCGACAGATTCATTTGATGAAGGATTGTTATTTCTGGGTCTTCTATGCTTTTGGGGAGGAACATTATCAGTAAAGTTGTAAGTTTATTCTTAAGGCGCTCTGTGTGCACCGTACTTAATTTGCTCAATTGTTTTCCAGAATATCACGGTCGGTGTTGTTGCATTTGACTAGAAGCGAATTGTTGGTTAGGTTTTTTTAGTTTGTTCACCCCTACTTTTAGAGCTTTGGGATCCACAGTCTGTCTTATTAGCTTTCGTACCGCGTCTGGTGACATGTTTGAATCGGGGGCTTGACGATCAGATAAGCAGGTGTATTTTGACCTCCGCTTGGTGTCACTAGCGTGCAGGTTCGCTGATTGTTATTCCACACTCCAACAGATGTCGCTAGTTGGCCAATGTGCGTGCGTGGAGTTGCTACCAGGACATCAGCTGTTAATGTCTTTATCAAGGTATATTCTAGACTCAAATACATGCCATTACATTTTTATAATAGTGCTTCCATTTCACTCACCAGATTATTGCTTCTTCTTTCAATGTCCTGCCCATGCTATTTTGCGAAGACAGATCGTTTTGCAATCTATTTAAGTGCTCTCGGATGACCATTAGTCTCGCTTCTTCCAGATCTTTAGACCATCCAATCGCTATCTTGAGCTGGCTATAATCGAAAGCACACGAAGGCGGGTGGGGGAAAGCCATTGCAGAGAGAGAAGAGATAGGGATAGTACACAGTCTGTTTCATTCTCACTCACTATGCGCTGGCATTTCATGTTATTCAAAACAATGCTACTGCGCAACCTACACTACCCTACTTCTACGCGTGTACTCCCGACTTTAGCAACACTTGATCGAAATGCTGCAAATGAAGATAAACAAAGTATGTAACTGATTAATACCTCATTTCTGCAGTCATGATAACAAAAGTAGCTGAAGACGTCTACTACGCAACTAGGCGAGAGGTTTGCAGGGTGCATCAATTTATCCTGAAGATAATGAGCCACACATCTATAGGCAATTTATTATTATTTTATTTACGAGTATGTTAAACAAGATTATAAGTATTGAAACTAAAAGGATTAAAGGAAGTACAGATTATTAACAGATAGTAAACATATAACACACCTTTATACGTTAAAAGAAAATAAAATAAAACAAAAATCCAAAGATGTGCGTTTGTCTATATTCAGTTGCAAAAGAGTACTGCCTTAGAACATAAGAAAGAAGACGATATAAAACGCCTTTAAAACACTCTATGAAATATTACATCTAATCAGTATGCCTAACTGTGGATAAACTACGATGTTTATGGAGTAGTTTCGGATTCAATATTGGAAGGGTAATAAATTTAAAACTCAATTTAAAACAGTTAACTGGTACAAAAATTAAGCCAGCAGAATTAAATTTAAAGAAGATATTTCAGAGCATACTCTATTGTACGTAAATAAATTAGGAACATGTACTGAAGCGCAAAAATAAATCTTACATGACGCATTCACACGACTTTCTCTATCCATTACAAATTCACATTTATTCCTCATATATTATTGCATTCAAACAAAGGGTAATTATTCTATCCCATCACACATTTTAGCCTAGGAATGGTTTTAAAGTAATAACTGCTAAGTTATATACAATTTGCTCACATGACACTCAAATGTTTAAGCATAGAGAAATAACTTCTTAAGTCTTAGTAACAAGCTATTACGAGGGAAAAGAAAAGAAGAATACAGACTTCCAGAGGATCCGTAGGAAAATACAAACACACAACCTGAATTATTTTGAAAATAAAAACGATAGGAAAAATAAAATTCTTGACTCGAAGGATATATTTTAACCAGTTCTACATTTTTCCCTGCAACAATTCTTTTGTCTATCGTTTATGGTATATTTTCCCAGTGCTACACAATTTTACAAAGTATTAAATTGAATGAAGAAGCTGTTTACGCTAAATTCCAACTATTACACATTTTATTCTTCAATTCAGTACCTCAACATTGAGTAATTTAATGAAAATCGTTTAAGCTATTTTTTAGGAAAAAAATTACAAATACATTTTCATGCAAAGAATAGTTTTTAGTGGACGTATTTCGCGAAAATGCTGCAAAAACATACGAAGTTTGGTATTCGTTCGACTTTTAGATTTTGTTAAGCTACAGACACAACTGCTCGCGCCGATATTTTTGGGAAAATTCTTCATTGTTTAGGAACATCAGGAACCTCAAAAGGATGTGAAATTTCACATCCAATTTTTTAATGTAATGTAATAATTCCTATATCTACCGAAGGTAATCGGTATGGAAAGAGAAAAGGAGAAGAATAACGTTAATACTGGAAGACTGAAAAGTTCTAGGTTTAAAGAAATATTTAAACACGTGTGACAAAAAACAAACGGTGCTACAGAAACTGAAGTAATTTAGAGGAATTAATTAAAGAACATATATATTTAGACCAAAGATTATTTAGGATAATAATTAAGCATAGTTTTAATGGGTGAAATAATAATGACAATAATAATAATAAAATAAAGAACAAAAATAATGGATATAGAGCCATCATTCGTAAGTTTTGTCACATCAGAATTTTAAAAGTGCTTTGTGCTATATGTTAGTTTTAGATTCCATTAACAGCAGAGGTTGCAGTGGACGTTGAACGATAATGTGAAATAAATGTACAAATAAGCTATGACTCCCTAATGCTAAAGCCACCTGATATTTATCTGCAGGATAAAGGTAAAGCCCCAAATAAAACTCTCACCTTGCAGCGTGAGATGCAAGAAGTCACGCTCCAGGTTTACAATGGCTTAATTTGTTTTTCAATGACACCGGAGGGATTCAATCCCTTGATCTCCTGTATACCAGACAGGCGCTTTAACCTCCTAACCCACGGCGCCACATCCCTGTTTGTCTTTACTCTAGATTTCACGTTTGTAGCTTGTTATTGCGCATGTTTGCTGTCACATGTTTTACCATTTCCTGCTATTGTTTTTTAATCTTCCCCCATTTTCCTTCTTCTACTTTATAATCTCGGATGGCTATATTGTAACCAGTATACTATGCGATGCCCTTTGATAAGAGATTTGCCCAGTAAGATATTGGTCTAACTACTCCAAAAGGTCCGACAGAATCGCTTTGTTTGTAGTCTCAGCTGAGTGAAGACATAAAGTTTCTGTGAGGAATTTCTGTTCACATGGCAAGAAGTAGATTTACAAATGCTCCTGAGTGCCATAGAAGGTGATAACAACTCAGAAAAGGGAAAAAGAAGAAACACAGACCTTTTGACTGAGATTCAGTACTACTGTGAACACACTAATAGATCAAGAATAGACCAAGCATCTTTTACCAAAATAAACGTAGTTTTAGTGAACATACAGCTGTTACTTCTTTTTCCTGTACGTTGTATTCTTAACAGCATGTAACTTTTCTCATTTACTTATTTAAGGCCGCATTAATAGATAGGTCCTAGGCGACACATTGTATTTACATTTGCAGGTAGACATTCCTGCCTCTCTGTGGTTGTGGCGTGAGGTAAGGTTAGGACATGGTTTTTTGCTGGAAAACCAACAATGTTTTTTGATTGCAGCGTATTGTGTAAGATGTTCAACATTCGTGTGTAATAGCTATTTTTACTATATGATAAATGATAAAAATACCATATTGCGATCTAATTAGAAATACATGTTTTTAGGTCTCCTGAACCCAAAACGAATTGTCAGAAAATGTCCTCATGGGCGCGCATGTGTGTGGCGAATAAGGCATAATTGAGGAAACAAAAGTTATTACATCAAATTTGGAGACTCTCCCCTCTCTCGCTCTCTTCCAGTTTCTCGTGTTTTCCTCCTATTCTCAGTCACTTTCCCTACATCTTCAGCTGCCTCCTTCTCTTTCCCCTCACTTTCCCTTCCTCTTTCTCCTTTTCTCTCCCTCCATTCCCTCATACTCATCTCCTCCACACCCTCATCCCTCTCTCTCTCTCTCTCTCTCTCTCTCCCGTTTTTGTGCAGCTTAAATGTATATGATGTTTTGAAAAATGTTTTTTTTATGAGGTGTTAATAACAGTTAACCCAGAATTCGCCTATCGATCAGGGAAAATCACGAAAAACCCAAGGCCAGAGTAATCGACGTAAATCGAACCAGGAAGTTCCCAAATGCTAGTCTCGCACGTTACCATGGAGCCAACATTATTTATTATTATTATTATTATTATTATTATTATTATTATTATTACTTGTTATAATTAAAATATTTCAACCTCGTAGGTGAAAGATGGGGAATGGAATGATTATGTAAATGAGTTCTTGGGTCAAAATCGCTAAAGTTAACCCAAATAGAAACCTGATCCACAGCTTGGGAGACCTACGTTGATTAAATACTATGAAGTGGTCACGTTTGCTTTTGAACAATTTCTCCTTACCAGTGTTACACAGTAAAATGGAGTTTTAGTGTTCGATTCCCGTCTGAGAGAATGCCGCTTACTTATGGCTAGGGGTCTGCGTTTTTCATTTTATTTTTTTGGTGGAAATCGGGGTTATTTTTGGAGAATTTCGTGTTATTTTTTCAGAATTTCACGTTATTTTTACTTATTTATATTATCATATTTTGGGATTTTAAAGGTACTTTTTCATGTAAATAGATTATTGAAGAACAATGTGGAGTTTCATTTTGAAAAACACCCACTTTTATCCTTCAATTATCACTGAAGAAGGCTTAACATGAAAGCCTGATGAAAGAAAAATACATATTCCTTTTTCTATCTGGCAAATGAGAACTTTATCGCTTTCCTGTTGCAACACAAGTCGCTAAAAACTCCTGAGTAGCAAGAGAAGAAAATTTCACAGTCAACATTACACACTGATACTACAATGACCGACTGTTAAGTCTCGCTGAAATGGACACAATACTACAAAAGAAAAGTACATTATGTTGTGTTTCCTAACTGTCATAGGAGAACATTGCCATAATGTTTGCATTTTCTTCTTTCATGCTTCAATGCAATTCGGTCAAAACTCCTGAGCAGCAAGAAAGAAAAAAGAAACCTTCACAGTCAACATTAGCACATGGTACAACACTGACTGGAGAGCTCTGCCACTAAACTCAGGGTGACTGTCAAGCAAACTACGCAAAATTTCACATTTCTTTTTCTATCTCGCAACATAATTTGATTGGTTTGCCCTTTGAAGTTCACTGTACTCTTTTGCAATCACTGAATCATTCACATTTTTAAAGAATGGAATATACTTCACTTTTTTCACTAGTACAGAATCGATATTACCGTTAATGATAAATACTGGACTAAACACTTTAAGTGATGAATACAACTTATTAGCAGGGTTTTCAAACGTCAGTAACTGAAATTTTGCAAATGCTAATGTTGCAATGCTTTTTACACATTATCTAACATTTTCTTGAACATTTGCGCTTCTGATGCAATTGAGCTTCTCTTCTGTTTCACTAAAAGAATTTCCTTCTTTTGCTACTTCGAAATTTTTCAATATTTTCCTGAGTTGTCCATAAAGTGTAGGACTAGTTGGGTATGAAGATCCTTCTAGTTCAGTGATGTAATCCAATAAATCATTCGCATGTTCCTTGACGAATGTTGCCTCTGCTGAAGTTATACTTACTTCATCATTCGTCAGTGATTTCATCAAATCGACACCAGATTGCTGGCAGCGTCCAGAGCTTCTGACTGCACAAACTCAATTATATAACGAGGATGCTTTTCAACGTAGAAAACGGCCTCGAACCAAGTATTCCATCTTGTCAGAACTAGTATTGGAAACCACAGGTTTCTCAGAAGGATACTTTTCTTTCAGAAATCGAACATAACGGTGCTTTCCCTTTCTCGTATTGAGAAAAACAGCTATAACCTTAGCCACAGCTGCATTAAGTTTCGTTAGTTCCTTCGTGAATATGCATCCCACCAAATTTAGGCGGTGTGCCCAACACTGAATATGAACTGCATCCTCTCTGAGGAAGACATTCAGGGAACTGAAGTACTTTGTTACATAATTTGCACTGTCGCTTACCAGTCCCAAATTATTGTCGTAGTTAATAGAGCATTTCTATACAGAATTAGGAATTGCCCTGCTGCATGATTTTGCATCAGCTGCTTCCAGAATATGTGCATCAGCAACATACAACTCTTGCTCTATTTTTGCTTCAAGAAGGCAAAATAACACGACAAATACACATCGATCCAACTGATCTGTCGTTTCGTCACATAGTAACATAACCTTCTGACCATAGACTGCTTCTTTCACCTGTTTTCTCTTTCATCTCTTAGCAGTGGAACATACTTCCCCCTTAACAATCTAACTTGCGGGAAATTTCCGGCATCTGTTAAAAAGATATTAGGAAGTAACGTTATAAAGTTCCGTTTCTGAAGTGACAAATAATAATATAATTTCAGCAGTGACTATTCAACATACCTAGCAACAACTCGCTAGGCAAACACCGTGAATTCGCATTATTGCGTATATAAAATTGATAAAATTGACATATTCGCGCTATTGTATCATTTCGTTTTATTTTGCGAAATAAATCTCTCTAATTTTCGAATTGTTAACAACGTTATGTATAGGTAACCGTTTCCATGCATTTTAGGGAATATTTTTAAAAAGTCGCGAAAAATGCAGGTCCCTACTTATGGCATATAGAGGAAGTTTTCTAATCCATCCAAAAAAAATTATATTGATATTTCACTAGAAGTTGAAATTTTGAGATCCCCTGGTTCAAAGAACATTTTTAGATATAGACACAAACTGCACTTTAAGTGAAAAAAGCCTTTATTTTATGAAAAACAGCTCTAATGCATGATATATTCAAATGCCAAATAAAATATATCTTGAATATTTTGTATGCAGCTTGTGATCACTCTCATTTAATTATTTTGTTATTTTATTTTGTATATCTGCATAACCGGAAGATGATAACTTGATCCAAGTACAAGGAAAATGTAGATCGCCTTCACTTGTCATTTAGGTACGTTGCACAATGAGACAGATATGCTGAGAGGGAAGAGAAGGGGAGAATAGGAGAGGGAAAGCAATAATATAATGACATAATATCTTATATGCGATAATACACAGAGAGCCAAGAAATTACGAACTGGTTGCGCGGTGTTTTTCCTGTTCGCGTCTTCGGCGCTCGTTGCCGTCTGCCGCTATCATAGAAAGTCGCGGATGAAACCATACATTTTTAAAACCTTTTAACGATTTTACTTACCAACTTTATGAAAGGAGATGCTGAAACTGGCCACCATCGTTGTCCATACATTTTTGGAACCTCTTTAGGAAACTATCTATCACTTGCCGTAGTTCACGTTGAGAAATGCTGGAAATTTCCTGGCGGATATTTTGTTTTAATTCTTCCAGGGTGTGTGGGTTTGTCTTTTATACTTTATGTTTTAAGTTACCCCAAAGATAGAAATCGCAGGGGATTAGGTCGGGGGCCACAAATCTCTACTAATAATTCTGTCCTCAAACACACCTTCAATCGTTCTCATCGAAATATTGGCCGTATGAGCTGTTACAGAGTGTTGTTGAAAAACGCAAAATCACGCTCCCTGTCTGTTAATTCTAAAAAGGGGGGGAGACAAAATTGTATTCGCGTATGTACGGGCATCAACTGTTGACTGTAAAAAATTGCCCCTATAACTATTTCTCCGCTATGGCGCACCATACATAATTTCTACTTTCTCTACTACGTATAGTAAGTAGGGGAAGTATTGTATTCCACCTAAAAATCGATACTGAGATTTCACCGGAAATACATGTTTTGAGACCTCCTGAATCCAAAAAAAAACCATTTTTAGAAACATGTCCGTGTGTGTGTCTGTGTGCCTGCCTGTCTGTGTGTGTGTGTCTGTGTTCTGTGAACAGCATAACTCAGAAACGAACAGTCGGATAAACACGAAACTTGGTATTTAGGTTCAGTATCTACCAGAGATGCGACACGAAGGTTTTCAAGAAAATCCCTCCACCCCAGATTACCTTTACATGGAACATGTTTCGAAAATTTGAATTTTCTCAAAAATGGCTCTAACGATTTTAATTAAAATGTCATATGTTTAAGATATTTTCATGACAAATGAAATGTATATCTCGAATTTTCTGGGAATGTCTCCAAAAGTATTCCTCATTGTGAACGACTTTTGCATAACTGATAAACCATAAGAGATAGACAAAATGTTAACAAAAAAATGTAGATCACGTTAAAATACACAATTTATGTCATATACATTTGTTTTGTTGAGTGAACCACTTTCAAGATATTGCTTGTTATTCCCTTAAATTTTCCAATAATACTTTTTCTCAAATTCGTTATTCTTTTTTTTATGTCCTGGACATGCAAAGAGAATGGAATGCGCCACATAGCAACCAGCGCTTAAAAGATTTGACTATCGCTTATAACCTACCATATTCCCCTTGCATCTACAAGAAAATTAGCAATAAGATTAACATCTCGATATCTCAATTAACATGAAGCATATGGAGAATAAGCGTTTGTAAAAATAGTTTGTACAACAGTAGAGAAAGTCATGTGAGTGTAACACATCATATTTTTTTCGTCATGAAGGGGTACTTCATGAACAATATTGTAACACCCCACGGGGGTGTTTACCCCCGCAATAGGTGATTACACAGGGGGGTTGGTAGCTCAGAGGTAGGGGATGCGTTGGTACTGGAATGGTAGGCAGGCCACGGTAGCGTTCTAGGATAGGGGTATTTAAATAAAGCACAGGGGATGCATTGTCCCAATAAATTATATTGTTGCTTTAAATGTGCGAACAATTAGATCGGAGTGAAGCCCCGACAAGTCAATAGAAGTTAGGGGTGAAGCCCCGACAAGTCAATAGAACTTAGGGGTGAATTAACAGAACTCAGATTAGTCGCATGCTTACCTGTTGACTGGTGGCGACGGGTCTCGAAACTGATACCTAATCTGACGACTCTATCGTAGCAACAATAACCTCTTGGCAACAACCACGAGGCAACTCACACTCACACTCTCACGACCGAGTCAAAAACCCTGTAGTATAAATACATACATAAGCGCTGACTCGGCGTAGTGCAGCGTGGACGAATTCTGCTAACCTGAACTTCACACTTCCTGGTATACGAAATATGTGCAACCTGGTCCGCTACATCGGTCCCTGGTTCGCCAAATTCCGACCCGGAATTTAAAAGTGAAAAGGAGGACAAACATCGTAGGGAGTACTAAAACTGTCTACTTAGACGAGGGTTGAGAGAAAGAGAGAAAAAAAACAAAATATGGTTTGAGCCTTATACAATTGAAAATGCTCCGATGTCCTCTGCTGTCCAAGACTCGGATACCAGGGAAAATGTTTTAAGGGTAGGTGAGTACGTAAGGGGTGGTTGCGGCCGCGCACCGCAATCTTGCCAAGCTTGGGCGCCGTGGCCCAGTGTTGCAGTATGCGGAATCTTTGCTGTATTCTTATCGTTACTTTACGTGAAGTGTAGTTTAGCTGAGACTGAGCTCGTGGAGTTACCCTGTAGCTTCGGACCTCCCCGGTGAACTCTGCCGGTAATGAATAAGGTGCTGGGACAAAACTGCTGAGTGACTGCATACCTAGCGACTTTCTCGGAAACGTAGTATTTATTTCCGCGCATGCTGCATTGCTGTGGCCAAGCAGTGGCGTTCCTTCGAGGCGCACCAATGCTGCGTGTTCTGGCGCGACTCCCGTGGTGAGTTACCGACGTGCTCATACTGGTGGGCATCGTTCGACCTGGGCCTTTCTTGTCGGGCGCTTCTCTTCTTGGTGGTCTAATGGTGCGCAGCAACAGGGTTGTCTTTCAAAGATGGATGTCACTTTGGATAAGGTTGGAAGGATTATATTGCGGTTTAAAATTTACGGGATGAGACTAAACACAGCAGAGAAAAGGTAACTTTAGAAAGTGAGTCGGTACCCCTGCCGATTCCTTGCCTCTCCAAATTTTGAGAGAAAAAAAGAAGAAAAAGAGAACAGAAAAAAACATTAAGTTCTGTTATCCAGGTGTGATGCGACTACTCATAAGTTCCGCTTGACTAGGTATGTTCGTTCGAACAAAATTAAATTTGTACATTATACAATGATTTTTGTCTGTAACTGTATAACACTTTTTTGTGTGGGTGTTGCATTGTATGTCAGCGGTGGTTAGATGTCCGTTTTTGGCATTTTGCTGATACCTCGCATCTGTAACCCGGGGAAGAGGGTCGCTGAGGCTGCTGTAGACTGTGGTGTCTCTTGCCTGCTGGAGGGCATCCTCTAAAACATACTTAGTTTTTGAAATTAGTACACAGAAATATGAATATTGCAGATGTTGTGACCAATGAAACACAACAAACACAAAAAAACAACAACCATATTTACACTCCATTTTCCATTCATCTACTTGTCGCAGTGCTACACGCCACTGAGAAGAGCAAAGTCAAGCTCTGTGCGTGAGGCGACGAATACTTGCGTCAGCGGAATTCATGACAGACTTTAGCTTTCGACACTTAACGTTCATGCAGAATTGTATGTTTATGAAAGCAATATCTGTGTTTCTAAGTTTGTGAACCAAAATTGCGGTACCCTTCCGCGTGTGTGGAATGTGTTAGTATCTTGTGTTGCGTAATTCGTGGTGGATACCTGTGCCTTTCCTGCCTTCATCCCCTTGTGTATTTTGAGCCTTTGATTAATTTTATTTTATTTATCTCCCTTATTTATTTCTCCGTTATGTTAGTGTTGATTCTGAGGCGGCATCGGTTGGTGTTGCCAGAATGATAATTCCCTGAGGTGACGTGTGCTGTGGTTCCGCCGTGGTCGAGTTTGAAGAGTTCGACCTTTCCTTACAAAATTTCTTCAATATTCTGTATGCTAACAAGGCCATGACTACTATGCAAACAGTCATAAATACTATTTCTATGATTTCGACGACTGAAATAGGATGCGAGTTTCAAAATTTCTATGTCCCTGCTCCATCTCGTGTATTATCTGCCCTAGTCGTGAGAGAATTTTTTTTTTAATTATTTACACTTGCTTATTTGCCACGTTACATTTATCTATTTTGCACGTTGATTTGCTTCGCCTTGCGTGTTAACTGACATTTATTTATCTATTAGCGCTTGGTTGTCGTACCAGAGTGTACGTTATTCGATTTTTTTACTACTATTTATTCTATACGCGGTAACGCATGTGTAAGGTGCGGAGAAAAAAGAATTCCTGACATCAACCTATAGTTCTCAAAACACATTATCATATACCTATCTTAAATTAATCTTATACTAACACTTATATGAATAACAGTACTTATGAAATAACTTTTCGACCTCCACTAAATCTTATTTCCTATTTATTCAACTCTGCTCCCGACCTTAAGAATACTTCTTTATATTTGCTCTCTGTTGTGTCCCTCGGCCCTACTCTGAACTCCTGGGGGGGGATAATGTATATTTTTCAAGTTTCTGTATCTGAACAAAGATATCTGTATTAAGTGAATAACAGGGTCGCGTCTCGGATTTCCCATTATAGTTTCACTTCCAGATATACTTTCTCTTCATCACGAGAAAGAGAGAGAGCAAAAAAAAAAAATTAAAAAGTAAAAGTGAATCGCGTGGATTATCACTTTTAGCCTAACTTAAGCTGGAGGTCCGAAGATATACTACGTCTTGCATTATCACTTACTACTTAACCTATTTGAGAACTATTGCTGATGTTTAATTTTTAACCTCTTTCTGTTTCCTGTTTGTTTGTTCTTATGCCGCAGCCTTACTGCAGCGTGGACGAATTTGTGGTTCCGCATTCCGTCGTGTAATAATGTCAGCACTTTTGTATTGATGGACATTGAGTGATACGTAGGCGATTTTTTTTGTTTCAATTATATGTGGCAATTGTGTTTACCCGCTGTGCAAGTGTCGCAAGTGTGTTGTATGCTCATTATGCATAATAAGGCGAAATTCTACTAACGTGGACATTCTGGCGTTTCACGGAATTTCTGGCCTTAATTACCTAATTCAGGGGGCTAAGTTTTTTCATTATCCTATAGGGTCCGGTGTAGTTCATTAAAAGCTTTGTGGCTCTACCTACCCTCCTTTTAGGGGTATATAGCTTCACCAAATCGCCGACTTTATACTCGACGTGCCGCCTCTTTGAATCATATAACTTTTTATTTTTTCTCTGGCTCTTTACTATGTTTTGGGATGCTAACGCCCTTGCTTTTATTATTGCCTCCCGTGTTTGCTGCACAAATAGGTTTTGTGAGGTGCCCTGTAATTGAACGCCTGGGGGTGATACCGGTTTCCGTGCATACAGTAATTCGAAGGGTGTGAACTTAGTACTTCCCTGTTTGCTTGTGTTTATGGCAAACCGAATTTGATGTAAATTATTATCCCAGTCTGTGTGCTGTGTGTTTACGTAGTTACTGATTACTTGCGCGATAGTTCTATTCGCCCTTTCTATTAGGCCATTAGTTTGGGGTCTGTAGGCTGTTGTGAAAGTCGATATTGTTCCCATCATCTTAAGCAGTTCTTGTGTCACTTCGCTCATAAATACGGATCCTCTGTCCGACAGAATATATTTTGGTGCGCCGTGACGACAGATGACGTCGTCCAAGATAAATTCAGTCACATGCTCAACAGAAGCTTTTGGGATTGCCCTTAATTCCAAATATTTTGAAAAGTAATCACTAGCCGCAATTATGTATCTGTTACCTCTAGAGGACTTTGGGAAAGGCCCCAGGATATCTATGGAGAACCTTTCTCCTATATAGTTGACCTTTATGGGTTGCATTAAACCTGCGGGTCGCTGATTAACTGGACCTTTTCGTTGCTGACAGGAAGTGCATCTTCTTACATAATTTTGTATGTCCCTCTTCATTCCAATCCAATAGTAATGTGAATTAATTTTGTGAAAAGTTTTTGAAAACCCGAAGTGTCCTCCTAGCGGATCGTCATGACTATTATATAGTATTTCCTGCTTTAAACTATCAGGTACTACTAACAAGTGCATGTTCCCTGTAGTACCAGCATTTTTTCGGTACAGGACATTCGATTTCATCACGTATGTTGCAGCTTGTCGTGCTAGTTTAGCATTCGCTGTACCCGGCTGTCTTACGGCTTGTATTAGGGGTTTTAGCTGTGGATCCTCCTCTTGTTTTTTAGCTAATTCTATGGGTTCTATGAGACAGGTAATTCTGTCTTCCTGCTCTTGTGCTGTTTCGGGTTCAGGGGGGTCTATTGGCATTCTAGACAAACAATCTGCGTCCTTATGTTTAATCCCTGATTTATGTTGAATTGTGTAGTCAAATTCTTGCAGCATTAAGCTGTAACGTGCCAGTCTCCCTGTTAGATCTCTCAAGCTATTTAGGTGGCACAGGCAAGCATGGTCTGTAACTACAGTTACAGGGTAACCATATATGTACTGGCGGAACTTCGAAAAACCGTACATAACTGCTAACAGCTCTTGTTCCGAAACGCTATAGTTCTTTTCAGCTTTGCTTAGACTTCTAGACACAAAGCCTACTGGGTGCATTTTTCCATCTCGTTCTTGGAGGAGGCAACTGGCTATGCCGTGCATGCTGGCATCGCAGTTCATTTGGGTTTTGGCTCCCGGCATAAAATGTGCCAACACCGGAGCCCTAACCATTAAATCCTTCAGCTTCTGGAAGGTTTCTTGCTGTTCTTGGCCCCATACAAACTTTTGGTCTGCCTTTGTTAGTTCGTTTAGAGGCCTCGCGATTGCTGCAAAGTTATTAATGAACCTCCTGTAGAAAGAAAATAAACCTAAGACCTGCCTTACTTCTTTGACGTTCCTAGGCGTTCTGAGCTGTGTAATAGCTTGGATTTTGTCTTTATCAGGTTCTATGCCTGCTGCCGATACTTCGTATCCTAGGAGTTTTATTTTGTCCATACCGAAAAAAACATTTTTGGGGTTTTAGCTTAAACGTATGTTGTTCTAATTTCTTAAATACTGCTTCCAGGTTTGCCAATAAGTCCTGAAATGTATTTGCGAACACTATTATATCGTCTAGATATATGAGTGCTTTTTCGTATCGCAGGTCGCCTAACAGTTTATTTCCGATCTCTGTGAATGCTCTAGGGGCATTCGAGAGCCCGAAGCTCAAGGTCTGGAATTCGTACTCTCCGTCCGACGTACAAAAGGCCGAATATTTCTTACTTTCTTGAGCTAGAGGTACTTGGAAGTATGCACTTAGCAGGTCAAGCGTACAGTAAAATTTTGAACCTCCTAAATAGCTAAGTAGGTCGTCAATCAGTGGTAAGGGATAGGCGGATGCAGCTGTTTGTGCATTGAGTTTTCTGTAATCTACACAAAACCGATATTCTCCTGATTTCTTTTTGACCAAAATTACTGGTGAGCACCAGCTACTCTGCGAGTCTTTTATTATCCCAGCCTCTTTCATTTCTTCCACTTGTTGGTTTATTATTTCCCGCTGTTTATGGGACACCCTGTATGGCTTCTGTCTAATTGGTGTCGTGTTTGTCAACTCTATTTTGAACTCCGCAATGTTTGTTGTCCCTAACTCTTGTAGGCTAGTGGCGAAGGTATGTCTGTACCTGCCTTAGTAAATTTCGTAGCTGTTCGTGTTGTCCTGGTTCTAGTCGTGAATTAATATTAAATTTGGCGTCTTTGATGTCTATTTGTTTTGTTGTCTCACGTGTGAAAGTGTCTGCCTGGACTAATGCAACTTCGTGTACGAGTGCTAGTGTTGTCCCTTTAAATATTCTCTGAGGGGCGGCGGTATTATTGTGGACTTGTATCTTTTGATTTTGATTATTATTGCACAGGCCCGGTATAATGTTAACGTGTTTTTTCTGCATAGTGTTAATGCATGGTTCCAGTAATAATGTGTTTGTAGGGAGTGAGGGTATTCTGACGTCTATCTGTGTGGTTGCAAATGGAAGGATTTCTACGTCATGCTGACATGTTGCTTTCATTTTTGTCTCTTCAGCATCTGCTTCAAGTGTAATTTGCATGAGAGGACATTCTTGCTTTCGCTGGCAGCTTACCGTGACCTCCTTCGAATTTTGCAGTGTTAGTGTAATTGTGTTGTTCCCTAGATCTATAACGGCTTGGTGTTTCTGAAGGAAGTCCATGCCCAGCAATAAACTATGCGGGAAGTGTTTTACTACTATAAGTTGTTCTTTGAATTCCACATCACCCATTTGGAAGTTAGTGTTAGTTTGGTATTGTGCAGCAAGTAAATTGTTATTTGCAGTTCGCAAAATCATATTTAGAGGTGCTGGTTGCTTGCTTGTACCTACTAGGTCGTCATTGATTATGCTTACTGAGCTGCCCGTGTCTATGAGAATGTCTATCCTTGTCCCTGCTAATGTTCCTATAGTTTTTAATGTGCTCCCAGGGTTGATGTTTTCTGTTATGCTTGCTACCGCGGCCCTTATGGGGGGTGATTGGCTCGAGGCTGCGCGTGAAAATTTGCATTCCTCCTTCGTGTCTGGCAATTAGCGATTACGTGGCCTACCCGTTTACAGTAGGCGCACACAGGCCTCGCGGACACCGTTCTTCTTTGACTATATGTGGTCCTATAGCCGCTGGGGGCCTGTCCGTAATTCCTAACGGATTGATGCTGAGGATTGTAATTCTGTGGTGGAGGGCGGGGGTTCATTGTCAGGTTTTGCACCTGTTTTGCTAACTCACCCTGCTTCTGGAGGGTATCGTCTGGCATACTAGGGGGAATTCCCTGTGCATCGATTAGGTCTACCCTTTTTCCTGCTAGGTAGCGGGCTGATTCTACCCTGCGGACGAACTGTATGAGAGCGTCCACTGTTTGTGGGTTGTAGGGCAGTACCTGTTCTATTAGTGATGGTTTAAGGCCCCTGATGATGTGTTTTACCCGTTCATTCTCTGTCATTTCGGGGTTGACTAGATCACACAGAGCTATAATGTCATAAGCGTACTGCTCTGTGGGCTCACTAAGGTCCTGCACCCTCTGCCTTAGTCTGACCTCCATCATTTCCTCCTCTGCCGCGTGACTGAAGGCTTTTAATAACCCCTGCTTCAATGTTTCCCATTGGGCGTCCCTATTTCTATGGGCAAAGGTTTTGTACCAGTTTAGTGCGGTACTATTAAGGTAGCATGGTAAATACTGCGCCTTATGCTGGTCGTCCCAATTATTGGCACGCGCTATCAACTCAAACTTATGGAGATAGTCCCTTACACTTTCCCCTGGTTTCCCCGCGAAGCTACCCGGATCCAATGGTGGACGACTAATGTGCATGGGTTGAGGTGCTTCAGTTACCCTTCTACTTAAAACAGGTGAGTCCATTTTACTCATTGTATTTGTGTGTTTGTCTCCCTTATTCATGGCTAACTGTTTTTCTACCCTACTTGTGCTTGGGCTAGAAGTGTTAACGATCTTGCCGGAGCGGAGACGTATTTGATTTGCCGTCTCAGCGTGTGCCGCGATCTCGTTTGAAATTCCTTTCAAATCTGTGACTAGAAATTCTTGGAATTTAAATTGTTCCCCCTGTATAGCTGCTAATTCTGCGCACAGATTTCTAATGTCTTTAGTAGTAGGACTAGTAGAGTTTTGAGCAGGTTCAGCCATGCATAATAACTTAAATGTACTACACTAAAACAATATACATAACTTGAGAAAAGTTAAAAAAAAATTAGCTATATTCTGTGTAGGTAACTCATGATGCAAAGGGTGGGAGGGTGGGTCTTCACCAGATAACCTCAGGTAAAAGGTTATCCCAAAATGAGGCGTGTTTTACACCTTGCAAAAAGAAAAGAGAGAAGAGAGAAAAAAAATTTGATTACATCCCCTGGCTGGAATAGGTAAGGATGTTTTCCCCAATTATAACCGGAGACTCCGTCACATTGTAGTCGGTGCCTCCTACATGTGCCCGGCGCTCCACCAAATTGTAACCGGCGCCTTCACCACATTGTAACACCCCATGGGGGTGTTTACCCCCGCAGTAGGTGATTACACAGGGGGGTTGGTAGCTCAGAGGTAGGGGATGCGTTGGTACTGGAATGGTAGGCAGGCCACGGTAGCGTTCTAGGATAGGGGTATTTAAATAAAGCACAGGGGATGCATTGTCCCAATAAATTATATTGTTGCTTTAAATGTGCGAACAATTAGATCGGAGTGAAGCCCCGACAAGTCAATAGAAGTTAGGGGTGAAGCCCCGACAAGTCAATAGAACTTAGGGGTGAATTAACAGAACTCAGATTAGTCGCATGCTTACCTGTTGACTGGTGGCGACGGGTCTCGAAACTGATACCTAATCTGACGACTCTCTCGTAGCAACAATAACCTCTTGGCAACAACCACGAGGCAACTCACACTCACACTCTCACGACCGAGTCAAAAACCCTGTAGTATAAATACATACATAAGCGCTGACTCGGCGTAGTGCAGCGTGGACGAATTCTGCTAACCTGAACTTCACACTTCCTGGTATACGAAATATGTGCAACCTGGTCCGCTACAATATTAGGTTTCTCAGAGCTCCAATAACGATTATTTTGTGTGCATACATATATATGAAGGTGGAACCAAGCCTCGTCCGTGAAAAATATTAAATATGGGTCTATTTCGCCATTGTTTACACTATTGAGACTCCACTCACAAAATGTGCGCCTAATTACATAATCATGTGGTTGAAGAGAATGTGCCACAGTTATTTTATATGGTTTTAACTTCAGCAATTTAATAACTCTTCGCGCAGAGTCATAATAAATGCCTGTCTGTTGTGAAAGACGCCTAAGCGATGTTTGGGGGGAATTCCCCGAATGATCACCGATTTCGTCTAATGTTTCTTCGGTAAGAACCTTACGCCGTCTTTTAGATATCTTAGCCTGAACACTTCCTGTGGTCTGAAATTTGTTGTAAAGTTCATGGATTGTTGTACGGCCTGGAAATTTTACACCTGGAAATCTTTCTGCAAATCGTACTTTCACTTGGGGAGCTGACTGAGTTAACATATAGGAATCATAAATAAATATACGTTGTGCAGTATAAAACATATACTGAGCCATAATATACTTTGTGGCTAAGAACAAGACAAAATAATAAATAACTCGTAATAACTGAACAGCATCGCATCATCGTCAACTCAATACTACACTTCACACTGCAGAGCAAAACCACGTCAACAGCGTGGCCTTGTTTATAGCAGCAGTGCGTTATCATGTTTCCACACGTCTAGTGGAAAAACACCACGCAGGCGGTTCGTAGTTTCTTGGCTCTCCCGTTATATGAACATTGAAATGATGTCTATCTGTAAATCAAATTCGAATGAAACTCATATTTCTAAATGTGGCATTACTTTCTCTGAAAAATAGAATAATTTTATTCTAAGTTTTACTATTTAAAATTGGTGATAATAGCGTAACCTAATCCTGTTTTTTTCTCCACAGGATGCAACGTTTTCTTTAATTACTAATTTGGTTTTAAATGATAAAAATCACAAATGTATAAGAACAACTAGGAGGAATGATTTTATATCTTCGTTCTACACTGTATTAAACATTGAAGTCGAATCATTTGTTTGTTAGCCCCACGTTTAGGTGCCAATTTGAAGTCGTATATTTGTTGGTAGTTGAAGATGCTTCATGTTTATATGCACCACGTATGGAAGCCAATTTGTCGCAGTCACTTCGTGTTATCTTATTGCTGGGCGCCTGTTATTGTATTACTACTTTGAATGTTGGGTTCATTGTCCTCCGGCTAGCTATTATTTCTCGGTCAAGCACATCTCTTGATCAAGGTGTGTAAACTGAAAGGATTTGTTACTCAAAGATAACACTGATAAAAGAATTTGTTTTTACACTTTTATTGTCGTCACACATTATTCAATTTCACATATTGACTTTTGATACACGCCAGACTGAAACTGTTATATTTTCTAATGTTATTATAATCACTTATTTGCCGCATTTTATTAATTCGCGTGTTTCACATTTATAACAAACTTTAAGACGCGAGCGATTCTGTAGAATTGCAACGTGTAACTCGCGAACGATTCTGATGAACTAAGCGACGTTTAACTTCTGAATGATTCTGTTGGACTCAGCGACGTGTAACGCGTGGATGATTTTGTTGAACTGGGCAATACTTGCCTCTGGCTTTAGCTTTTTATACTCCCACACCCTAATATGCCTAAAGATTATAACCGAGCTGCTATTGGTTAATAAAACGCGCCAACATTAGCGTCTATTTTTATATCCAATCAAAATTATGAACACAAATGCTCTAGGGAAAATATTCTCTCCATTTCTACAGAAAAGCGCGCCAATATGACGTCATTTGCTTGTCTCTTCTAATTAATATTCAACTCACCCCCTCGCTCATTGTTGCCCGCTCTTATTGTCAGTTTCAGTGAGGCCGTGTAAACTTATTTCCTAACAATGCTTATAATTAACAAACATCCCAAATCATTGTCGTACAATAATGCTTATTTACACTCCAATCACTCTGGCATTTACATTATTGTGATACAAATTACTGCCACAACATGTTATGTGGAAAAGTATAAAGAAACGCATGGGCATAATGTCTTCTATCTTAAGTAGGTGTATAATATTTCCATATGTTGGTAGTTCATGTTGCAATATTTCAATTACAGGCAATTTGACAATTTCTACAAAAAAACAAAAACAAAACAAAACAACATAGGATTAACTAGTGAAATATGACTGATGTTGTATGTTCAGTTTTACTAGTATCATAAATGCAATAATTATAATGCTGTTTACTACATTACTTAGCTGTGCAAATCCTTTTGAGAGAATTGTTGTTATATGTTTTGTTCCAACACAAAAAGAATAACCGATGATCTGAAGGTTGGATAAAAGGGAAATGGCGTAAGATTTACGGAGTGAGACACCCATTTTATGAGGCCAAGGTTGTAGGATGTAATCGGAAGGGATCACCTCGCGCATTACGACCAGCTTGATCTATTATGGCTACAATCCCACCCCCAGGAAGCAGGGATGAGGTCAAGGGGCCGTAGGAGGTCTCAGTCCGCAGGCAGACAGGCCAACAGAGACGCGCAGAAATTCCTAATATTTCCAGTTTGAACACCCGCGCACCAGTAGAGGCGAAGAATCCTGAGAGAGGAAGACGAAGCGACCCTAAGAGCGGGACAACGCACCTTGACGTTCACGGGGAGAAATCTTTCCAATGCGCAAGCATCCACACCACCTGCCCGACACCACAAGCACCACAGGACCCGAAAACACACCTGAAACGTGATGGGAAAAGATTAAATGAGAGGAAGAGGGGAAAAGGAGAAATCGTGATAATATATACCACCCCGACTTTCGCCTAGGCGACCAGGGGAAAACACGAAAATCCCCATGGTCAGAGTGGGCGGTCACTGGGAATCGAACCAGTACGTTCCGAATGCGAGCCACAGACGTTACCGCCTGAGCCATTCCGCTCAGTTTTATGAGGCCAAGGTCTGATAATGTTACAATTAACTGAGGGTTGTTTCGTCTTTTATCTGTACCTATGTGACCATGAGCTTGAAAAAAATCTGTATCTACCAGAACTTAAGAGTTTCAATTTGGACAGCGACGTTTTTGACCTCAGTGAGGACTTTACTCATACCTGTGTCCTTGGCAAATATTAATAATGGTAGATACGAAGTTGAAAGATAAATGGGAAAGAAAACAAAACGAAGGCTGTTTGTTGATCAAAAGAAAAAGCAAGAATACACTTCAGTGGAGGAAGGCAGTAACACTTCATACGTTTGCGCTCTTTCGCGATTCTACTAGTGATGCACTGACTGGAATATTACATCTGGGCAATTTGAATTTTGAAGCAAAGCTGATAAACGCAGTGATAGTTTCGTTTATGATTTCTAAGACTTAATTAAGGAATTATTATTTGATTTCATATATCTTGGAATCTCCCCATTTTACGATGGCGAAAACACCATTTTCATAAATCATTTATTGTGGTCATGTGTATGTGGAAATTCCAACAATAAGACAGATAAATGATATAAGATTTAAGTTGAAATACTCATTACAAGATATTCAATTATTCTTACAATATTGCAAAAATACTCATTTCATCCAAATTTCCAATCAGCATGCCCTAACATGTCTGTCGACCAGTTTTTTCTAATGTTAAAAAAAAGACATCAGGTTGAAGGGTGCCAGATCCTTCGCCAAGTTGTGATCAACTCTCTCTAGCTTTATGATAATAATTGCCCTTAAGAGTGTTACACTTAAACCTGAGAAAGGGAAGCAAAAGAACAGATAACATTTTGATTCACAATACCCCTGTAACGAGAACGAAAATCCTATCGATAGTAAAGTGGAAAGTAATTTTGCGCATTGGGATGTCATTTGTTTGTAACCGACCAATGCTATTTTTACACCTGCTTCCAATTCAGCCAACATAATACAGGCTAGCCAACGTCAAAATTAGATAGATTAAGCATTTTCTAAATGCAGATCGATTGCCATTTCCGATTCCTCTAGTCGTACCAATTGTACGTATTAATAGCGTACATCAAGCTTGTTTGTTAGTCTTTTTTAATTTATACCGGTCTTTTGCCATTGTTTTGAGGCAATAGCGAACTTTGAATTGCATATAAAACACTACAGATGACGCTTTCTAGAAGAACCAATACTCAAAGGATCTGAGGAAGTCAAGAGTTGTGGTCAGGATGCGCATTTTCTGGAAAGTCTTCCAGTTTCATGTTCCCAACTTAAAACCGAGAGAGCTCTAGCGTCTGTTTCACGCCACGGCTGCCTTGAATAATTTCAATTGTGAATATGGGTCTAATGTGCTATGCTCGGGAACAAAATCGAGAAAGTTAAAACTTGACCAAGGTTTCACTCCTGTTCAGGGACTCGGGAAACCTCCCCGTTAATTGTGAACGCTCACATTACAACATATGTATTTTAACTTTGTCGTATTCGGTTATTGTTAACCATTTTTATACTGAGTAGATTATTTAAGCAATCAATTCTCCGATCAGATTAGTGTTTCTTTTTTTCTGAGGATCGGAGGGCACTGCTCCAATAGTGGATATTGTACCAGCGCCCCCACAAGGGGGGCCCCGGGAGGGAGAAGAAGGTAAGAGGAGAAACCGGGCGGCAGGAACCAGGAGTGAGGCACAGCAATGGCAGGATTGAGAGCATACAGTTTCCAGATTGAAAGGACAGTCGGACAGGCAGACCCACAAAATGTCCAACACTCCGCAAAGAAAAGCTAAGGGATGGAGAAAGTTCCACCAAGAGGGTGTTTTTTCCTGTGATGCCGCACCGAAACACCATCGCCGATACTTCCAACCCTGAAACAGATATAACGGGCTGACGGATGAATGAAATGATGAATGGAACGAAATGAGAGACAGGAAAATCGGGCCTGAAAGAAACCACTCCAGCATTCACCTGATATCACGGGAAAACCCCCCGAAAAAAACCCATGGGTTAGAGTGGGGTCGCCAGGAATCGAATCCGGGTCCTCCCGAATGCGAATCGCACGCGTTACCATGACGCCACCTCTCTCGGTATAATTAGTGTTTATTTACATTATTATTATTATTATTATTATTATTATTATTATTATTACATACTTAATGAGGAGGAAAAAATGTACATGCAAGAAGGAAAAGAGAAGTAAAGAAAATAAGTGTGTTTATTTATTTCCAAAATATGAAATATGTTCTCAATAAATTTGAAAATCTTATCTTATTTTGTCGTACGTAGTGTTGTGAATGGTTGATTTTATTAAAAATCCTAGACAATTTGCTTCGAATTCATACCTCACCAATTCAGTAATGTTTGCAAAGATTAAAATTTCTTATTTTTGCATTTCCCACAACTTTATTCTCTTTTTTAAAAAAACAAAAAACAAACAAAAATAAAAACGTAGTAATTACCACATGCTCAAATTAGTTACCTTGAACTTAGAGGTCAGATATTTAGACAATACATATATTTCACTGGCTAGAAGTGAAAGTAACGCCAAATCTGTCAATCATTTGCATAATGCAGGCGAAGGTGAACTCCTCCTGGTGTGCGGTGAGCAAGAATTTGATAGCGGTATAGATAAGTTTCCAAAAGGGGCCCGCCGCCTGCAGAAAAATCGTGAGCCAACAGAGGTGAGATATTCGGGCTTTAAAGTTATCCTAGCGTCACGAGATTCCTTTAGCTGCCAGGCATTCCTCGCAGTAGTATCCCAGGAAGTGGCATTGTTTCAAACAGCTCTTGAACCATAATTTACTGGACTACAAACGCAGCCAATGCATAAAAAAACCAGTTTCTTCCTGAAGGTCACATGGTATACGGCCACACGAAATTTGATCTCAGAAGGACTTCCACTACAGTTTTTTAAAGCTTATTTCAGTATTGTTATCTCCCTCGAAATGCTTCACCTAAAGTTCGAGGTCATTTCGTTTAGTGTAAGAAATTAATAGGTTTCTAAAGAGAGCTGTACACGTTTTGCTTGCACATGATATGGTTTGCGGATATTCAGCGACCTTCAATGGGCGACCGCAGACGAAATGTCTGACAATTGAGTTTATCAAGATGGATGCTGAGATTTATTTGGCTCTGTCGGAGCAACAATTATTATCTGCAGTAGTTTAATTAAGCCTCTCAATGATACACGTAATTGCTTCGTGTGTTGCTGATTTAGATATCCTTGATAATGCCGAAATTTGGGAAATACGTTTGCTAATATTGCATACTTTTCGGAAAGTAGTGGGGCCCTATTCTCAACCATCACATTACACTTTGCCAAAACTTGACCATGCATAAAAGTCCAGACAAAGCTCAATAAGTCAAACCATTTGTTTCACAGTAGATGTCACATGACTGGCAGGGCAACAATAAGTTCCATACAATAAACTCAGTCCAATTTAATAATTATATGCAGTTCAGCTGAAATATATTTTCGCTCATTATTCTTTGAAATGCTTATTAATCAAGCCTGCTTCTCTTTCAGCTTCGTCGCTTGACTATTTCATGCTGCAATAATTAGGACCTAATGATGTGCTCCACTATATTGAGAGCATACTGGCGCACCGAAAGTAGATGGATGGGTAGGCAATCCGGCAATCGAGTGTGGGTCGCCCAGGTTTACCCGGCCGGTGTGAAAATCGCCACAGTACCTAGCCGCTTAATGCGGCTTTACCTGTGCGATATAGAACGTCAGAAGTGTTTACAGGCTTTGTGTATGTGTCAATGGGCTGGATGTAGCTTCCTACCCTGCCATTGGCCTGGGCTCCAGCCAATCACATGAGCGGTCATCCATCGAAGTGGTGACCATGCCGAATGCTGCTTAACTTGACCAGCCACGTACGTGGCTGTCAAGTTAAACAGGGCGGCTGGCAGGAAGGCAGGATGGGATTGAGGTTTGTGAGGTTGGGGTTAGCCACGTTAACCGTGTGGGCGGGGTACCGCTGGTCATTCAACCGTCCAGCAGTGACCAAGCCCAATGCTGCTTAACGTGGAACTGTAAGAAGGATGGGAGTGGTAGCACATCAGCCAGAGGACCCAAGACATCCTTGGGCAGACGGTAGCTCTTCCTTCTTCTTGGAGTCCTGTGGTCATAGTGACCCAGGGTGTGCACCAGCCGGTTGCTATGGGTGGACAGCTTCGCGTACACGGTGCGAGTTCTTCCCGTACCATGTCCACGATGTATGATAGACCGGAATGGATATGTAGGATATGTGACGGGAATCTTGATATTCAGCTCTAACCCTTCCACTCACTAACCCGCTCCCTTACATTCATTGATGGTGTAAATCCTGCCCTAGCTGCGTAGAATACCTTTAAAGCTATTTCCGCTAGCATGGCTCCGAAACTGAGAAATGGTTAAATTGCTAAGAGTCCTGTGTTAGAGGAGGCAGAACATTTAACTCCGCAAATTTTTGAATATAATTTATAATTTTCTTAATTTCTGATTTTAATACTTATTTCTTTATCTTTAATTTAATTTATTTTATTTTCCTGGAGCGGCCACATAGCCTCTGGGAAGTTCACACGGAGCCCTTACGATCCGCGGAGCACAGGTTGGAAAACTCTGATGTAAAGGGTTTGGTATTCCATATTATTGTTTGGAATGGAACCTTTAGCTTATTAAAAGAAGATAATTTGCTAACAAAGTGGATATCAACTTCTGTGTAAAGGGCTAAATAGGTGTTAACAAGTTGGTAATGTCCCATTCTCTTCCCGTTGCTCCCCGTGTTGAGAGAAAAATACTGGCGAAGGATTTGGTGGTGCTATTGACTTTCGGAAAGTTTTTGAAGTTGTCATGCATTTTTACTTTCTATACCACGTATATAGCAGGTAGTGAAGGTATTACATTCCACCAAAAAATTCGATGCCAATATTTCACCAAAACGCATGTTTTGAGACCCCCTAAATCCCTCCCCCCAAAAAAGACTTAGAAAAAGATCCGTGTGTGTCTGTGAACAGCATAACCCAAAAACGTAAAACACATAAACACCAAACTTGGTATTTATGTTCAGTGTCTTCCAAAGATGCGACACAAAGATTTTCAAGAAAATCCCTTCCAAACTACCTTTACATAGATTTTTTGAAATTTTTGATTTTCTCTAAATTGGCTTTAACAATAAAACACCGTATATTAAAGATATTTACATGGCAAAAAATATATTTCTGGGAATAGCCTTTGAAGTCTACATTCGGAAGGAATTTTGTATAACCTTGTATAACATGTAAACGTTAAGCGATGGACGAAAACGCGCTACACAAGAAATGTAGATTTCTTTAAGGCACAATTTATTTCAAATAACTTTTTTGTGGCATCAGCCGTTTTCGAGATATTAATGGTTCGAATTGTTCGATACTTGGTCATTCTTTAAAGTCCTTTCAACATTCGGTTGTTTCTTGCGATTGCATGGAAAGAGTATGGAATATCAAGGCCAGAGTATAGCGTCCAGTTCTGAAAATTTGGCTATGGCTGTTCCCTTTGTATCTTTAACGAAATGTGTAATGCAGGTATTTTCGGAAAGCCTTATCTCATTAAAATGAAAAAGTAGGAAAATATGCGTTCGTAAGAATAATTTGTATACACACTTATAAGCGCTAGTGGCAGAGAATGTGAATGTAACACATAAGATTTTTTGTTATTGTATATTAATATTTGGAGATAAACGTATAAAGAAAATACACAATTTCCCATATTTTAATATATGTATTTTATATTATAATTTTCCCCTGTTGCTAAAATGTATTTTCTGTAGCAACTAAGAAGATTTAGTCTCTTGTCCCAAAAAGAAACAGACATGTTTATAATAACCTGAAAACTAATAATAATAATAATAATAATAATAATAATAATAATAATAATAATAATAATAATAATAATAATCTCAGGTATTAAGTATGCAAGAATTCACCTCCGTTTTCATCTTCACCATTTTTTGCTTAGCACACCAAGAATTGCACAAATTTAACGCTAAATAGTTGAAAGGTGCCTTGTGTTCGTTGTACCAAACTAAACCGCTTAAAGACTGCGTTTTTTAATTACACTGGAAAATATTTATAGGAGGAATAGGAATGAGAAAAGGGAAACTGTTTTAACAGAAATGTAAATTCAAATCATTATTTTTTTCATTAATGTAAAACTTGAGCAATGCAATAGCACATTAAGAGTAGTAATTACATATTAACTGTAAAGGATACAGAAATTCAAATTGCTACAGTCCATTTAAATGCAACAACACAATTAGTTTGGCATAATTTTTGAAAGCAACGGGGTATCAAAGTTACCTCGTGTCACATATTTCCTAAGTGGGAACAAAAGGCATGTAGAGGAATATTTTTTAGTTTTTACTGCATAAATAACTTCAATTTTCAAAATTATTGTGATGTAGCAGTAAACCAGCGATGGAACACAAGAAAAATAAACTATTCTATTTAAGGAGTTTAAGAATGAAGAAAGAAATAAAGAAAAAATCTCATGTGTTGCATTCATAAGACTTTCTTTAATCCCTTAGGACAGGCCAGGATAGGACTAGAAACGGAGGTGGACTTAGCACCTCGACCTACGCAGATATTTTGAGCCTAGGCTCCTACCGGGGCACCCCCGGGAGGGATGAGGTGAGAGGAGACACAGGGCGGTCGAACCGGGAGGCACGACAGGCAGAGGGCAGGGTACCTACCTTTACAGATTTGAGCTCTCCGGGTGCTGACTGGAGCAGCCGGCCACTCTCTCCCCTGTGGGCTTACACATCGCCTGGGGGGCCGAGACCCAGAGACCGGGGAACGAAGTTTTCCTCAGAGCATCCTTTACCCCTGCCATGCACACTCTGAAACCTTCTGCCGACATTTGCAACCCTGAAAGAAACCAAGCAGATGAAGTAAAATGAGAATGGAGATGAGATGGAGGGACAGGAAATTTGGAGGATGTAACGACCCTTCCCACCATTAGCCTGGCGACCCGGGGAAGTCCCCAAATAAAGCCTATGGGTCAGAAAGTTCGGCCATGGGAATCGAATCCACGACCTTCCGAATGCGAGCCACAGACGTCACCTCCTGAGTCTGGAGCCTCCCGCTCGATTTAATTACTCTTATACAAAATATTCTTACAAAAACTTATTCTTTTATCTGCTTGTTAATTGAGATAGGGTATCATTACATACTTCTACACTGTATTGCAGGTATAAGAAGGATACAGTAAGCTAAAGCGATAGTCAGGTTTTTAAAAAGGTGATGGCTTTGGAAATTTCGTTCTCTGTGCATGTCCATGAGAGAAAAACAACGAATAGCGACTTACCACATGAAAAAGCATTTGGAAATTCATATCAATAACAAACAATATTTCAGAAATGGCTAACGCTACAAAAATGTTTAATTGCATTAATTGTGTGCTTTAACGAGTTCTACATGTTGTGTAGTAGATTTTTTCTATCGTTTCGTAATGCAAAGGACTCCACAGGCAATTCCCAGAAAATTCACTACATAAATTTTATTTGTCATGAAAATATCTTAAACACGTGTTATTTTAATCAAACTTGTTAGACATGTTTGAAAAAATAAAAATTAACGAAATGTTTTCTATATAAAGTGTAGTTCTTAGTGGAGAGAGTTTTTCAAAATTTTCATTCGCATCCTTGAAAGACGATGAACTTAAACACCAAGTTTGGTATTGTCAATCCTGGGACAGAAGTTTCGGCTGGAATACGCAACTTTCTCTACTTGCTATAGGCAAGCAGTAGATAAAGAAAAAGTATAGAGCAACCATTGATATGTGAGAGTTTGTTAATTCAGAGATCTGAATCTTCAGAACTGTTTTGTGTACATTTTAATTAATTTTAAATAAACATTCTTTTCGAAGAAATATGAAGAGCAGTTGATCTACAGTATTCTTGGCTTGAGCTATTAAACGTTATATACGATGTTGTTCTGCTCGGAACAATTTTATGATGTACGTGGGGAGCATCATTAACAGGAGAGAGTTTCGTCATACATCAAACAATTTCTCACCTCGGGGTGCCTGTTTAACACGCTGTTGGTTCACTACCAGGCTTTATTGCCTCTAAAGATTCGTGAGGTGTGTGGTGTAGTTTTGAGCCACGAAGGCACCGTGATCCAGAGGATTTTACAATACTAACTGCCTACGTTTTTTTTTCTTTTCTTTATTTCTTTCTTCTTTTTTGGGGGGGGGCTCATCAAATTGAATTGCTGCGGGTTTCAACTTTTACTTTCTTTACCACCTAGCTATAGCAAGTAGAAGAAATATTGTATTCATTAAAAAATTTAATATTGAGAATTCAAGACAAATGTAATTTTGAGGTACCTCAAATCCAAAAGCTCCGTGCCCGCGTGTATGTGTGAAGAGCATAACTGAAAAGGAAACGCCGAGTAAGTAGAAAACCTGGTATTTGATTTCAGTATATTCCAAGGATGCGACAAACTGCCCTTTACATGCAAAGATGTCGTTATTTTTTATTTCCTCAAAAACGACTTTGATTAAAATGCAAGTTTAAAATATTAGTGTGATAAATTAATAAAATTTATATTTTGAATACTCTGATGTTAATCTCTCCATTCTGAGCGAATTTTGAACTTTTGTATATCTGGTAAACTTAACTGCAAAAAACAGATAACAACTTAATGCACACAAAGTGTAGAATAGTTAAAACATAATTTACATCAAAAATAGTTTATAACATTGACGTCTGTTGTTATTCAAATACTTTATTGCTTGTTTTTAAGTACTAAGTTGCCATTCGTTGGCATCATGCAAAGAGTGGTATTTAAGTCAGTTGATAGGGATCCGTTTTCTGCAGATTCTATCGCTTCAGCCTCCTGTATGCCCCTTGTACCTATAGCTGTGTACTGAAACCATTCCTGCAAACATTTTCCTCGATTAGCATGAAACATAAAGAAGCTGTGCGGTGACAGTGTGGGCTAGAGCACGGATCTCTAGTTCCCGGGCACAGAATAAGTCCTGGTTGATCCCGCCCATGTGGGTACGGATTCTAAGTGCCGGGTTTAGGACCGGTGCCTACTCAGCGTCTTGAGGAAAGTGAGGAGCTGCGATAGGCAGCGATCCTGGCCCCGGAGGCCAACATTCTGGCTGGGAGATGCGTGATGCTGGCCACATCACCTCCACGTATTGGTTGGTTGATCGTCTACTTCTGCCGTTCGTACGTGGGCGTGAGGAGGACAGTCGGGTTGGCAGGTTAAGGCCCTTCTTGGGCTGTAGCACCACGATATTACTATTATTATTATTATTATTATTATTATTATTGCTGTTATAAAGAATAAGTTGTTTATAAGAATAGTTCGCAGAAGTGTGGCTAGAGAAAGTAATGTGACACATCGTATTTTTATTTTCTCTACCACATAACTATAGTATGGCGAATACATAGGAAATACCCATTTTGAGGTTCCAAAACTAAAAAAAAGTTTTTAGAAAAATATCCGTGTGTGTGTGTGCGCGCGCGAACAGCATAGTTCAAAAGCGAAATGTAGATAAATATTTAAGTTGTTATTTAAGTTCAGTATTTTCCAAGGATGAGACACGAAGATTTGCAAGAATTCCTCCACGTAAAACTACTTTTCTGTTATTCTTTTATTTTCTCAAAAACGGCTCTAACGACATTGATTAAAACATCATAGTTAATATGAGTTAGCACCTTAATATGAGATATAAAATGCATATCTTGAATTTTCGGACAATAGTCAGTTAAATGTCATTTGATTGAATTATATTATTTCTATTTTGATAACATAGATAATTTTAATTACTTTCGAAGATGAATAAAATCGTATGCTGTTATTTTGTATAAAAGGTTGTCCTTTTATTTAATGTCTTTTCCTTCATTTTCAGCAGAAAACTAGAAGAATCCATGTTTCTCTTTAAAAACTTAATACTATTTTTACTTTCTCTACCACGGACATAGTACGTAGTAGGTAGAGAAGGTATTGCATTCCACTAAAAAATTCGACACAAGATTTCTCAGAAAATACATGTTGTGAAGTCCCCTGAATAAAAAAAAGCATTTTTAGAAAAAGTTCCGTGTGCGTGTCGTCCGTGTGTCAGCGTTTCGGCGTGTGTCTACGTTTCCTCATAAAAGAAAAGTTGGATAAACACCGAACTTGGTATTTGATCAGTATGTTCCAAAAATGCGACACGAAGATTTTTAAGAAACTCCCCCAACCCTCAACTATCCTTTAGATGCAACATTTTTCGAAATGTTTGATTTTCTCAAAAACTGTTCTAACGATTTTGATTAAAATATCATATGTTAAAGATATTTATATAAAAATAAAATTTATGCCGTGAATTTACTCGAAATAGCCTATGACGTCCTGCATTTGGAAGGAATTTTCTATAATCTTGTACAACTGATAAAGTTAAGCGATAGACGAAAACGTACTGCACAAAAAATAGATATCTTTAAAAACACAATTTATTTGAAATAAACTTTTTGTGGCATAATTAATTAATGGTTCAATTGTTCATAGTTAGCAACTTTTTAAAATCATGTCGATTTTCAGTTATTTCTGGCGATGTCATAAGGCCAGCGTGTAGCGTCCAGTTCTATAACATTTGGCTATCGCTATTCCCTTTCTATCTTCAACAAAATGTAGGTATAATGCAGCTATTTCCGGAAAGAGTTATCTCGGTTAAAATGAAGTAGATAGGAAAATAAATATTCATAAAAATAATTTGTATATCCATCAATAAGCGATAGAGCGCAGAGGAAGTCATGTGAATATAACACTTCAGATTTTTATTATATATACCAAGGAATCATTAGCACCGACTGGAAAGCAAATACAGACAACCATTCAAACAGAACGTAATGTTTTCAATGCTGAAGAGATCCTATCAGTGAGACTTATTCTATTTCAGAGAAAATCAGTTAAGGAAACTCATTATTCCTTTCAATTCGGAAACTGTTTAGTTGATCAGCATGGTGAAAATCTAATTCAACAGTTGCTGGGGTAGTTGTACCACCCGGTATTCATTTGAGTTAATCACACATATTTCATTCCAATTGTGTGGTTGTTTCTGTTTGATGAATGCCGTGATTGGCTCTTGATTGATAAATTAACTAAAAAAGTCACTGCTTTTGTTGGAATTAGTATTTAGTACTCAGCGGACCCCAATCAGAAACATATGGAATATGTATTAATCGGTTAAATTTCGGGCCCCTGTTTTTCTTCTCATCATATTTAGTTTTCAACCCTGCGTTTTGGACCATTAATTTTGAAACATTCTGTATACTTTACATTCCTTTCCGTTATTCCAAAATTAGGTATATTAATATATTACCTATTCAAATAATAAGGGGAGAGATTCCACAGCCTTACAGGAGACTCATACTAGTTCCTAAATTCAGTTTCATCTATCAAATAACTCCTTTAAAGGGTATATTAAAGTATGTTTTCTACAACTTAGTTCTATTTGCTTCATCGAAGGGGCTTGGCAATCTAAACCAGCAAGTTATAAGAATAGTTTGTGTACCTATGCAATATTTTTCAATTATTTGTTTCACAAAGACAATTTGTATAGGTACATATGATTTCTCCTTTCGGAATGAATACCCTTCTTTCTCGAGTATATCTTCTGCGTTTGGCTGTAACTTTGCTTTATTATACCAGTTAACCCAACCGTGCGTTAAAAGAGTTGCAGAACTCAAAGCACAATCAAGTATACACAGGCCAGTGGGGAACTGGCAAATTAGCATGAGCGAGCTTTATTTCTTTCTTTCTTTCTTTCTTTCTTTCTTTTAGTTCAATTTACACCCCATCTTTAACTACAATGGTCTTATCGGCGGCCTTTCCTTTGGAACATATTATTGCCTACAGACAATGGTGTTAACCCGTATTCGCTTATCTTTGGGTTTCTAGTAAACTTTGGGCTCTAATCATTAGACAACACACTCTCATCCATACTTCAAGAATCTGTGGAGGATAGAGAATATTCTTGTCTAGAGAAACATTTTCACCCCCAGCCGGGAATCGAGCCCGCGACCCTTCGCACAGCAGGTAGGTGCTCCACCGACTGAACTAAGGGGCCAACCGAGCTTCGTTCTACTCCTCTTGCTTATCAACAAAGAAGATGAGCGGAGCGGGATCATTGAGAGGGCTTCCCAGGCTTGCAATAACATGTAAAATCCGTGGTAGACAAAAACAGACCCTTACACTAGAGTGTACTGCTCGTGAGGATAGACAATCGAAAAAGTTTCAGAATATCTTTCACTTCAGTTATACAGTTTATTTTCGAGGGAATAAACTCACTTTTTAGACTTCCAAACAATGAAAATGTCTTTATTGGACATATCTGTATCCGCTCATAGCTATTTTTAAAATTGTGTTTATGCTCTTCTTGTCTAACATTCGGACTATAAGCAACAAACATGAGAGCACGCAGGGTTTCGCTTGCTATTATAAATGTTATTGTTACTATTATTATTAATAATAATAACAATTATTATTATCATCATCTAACAGTACTGTTATGCTGACTTCGCTCATTGAATAGGTGTTCGAAATTCTGCACCTGTTAATTGATACGATGTTCCAACTGTATCCGTGTATTCGTATGGACGTTTCTGAGAACCGCTGGTGTAATAATAGTAGTAGTATTAGTAGTAGCAGTAGCAGTAGTAGTAGTAGTAGTAGTAGTAGTAGTAGTAGTAGTAGTAGTAGTAGTAGTAGCAGTGAGTAGTAGTAGTAGTAGTAGTAGTAGTAGTAGTAGTAGTAGTAGTAGTAGTAGTAGTAGTAGCAGCAGTAGTGGATTTTTAGGGCGTTAACGGCCATTCTCCACTGACCTGTGTTTACTTGGAATTGCTCCGTTGAGTTCTGCAACTCTTTTAACACGAAGGTTTATATGCACACGTCATATACGGACCACCTGGTATACTAGTTGGCTGCTCGACATTGAACGGATAGCTTGAGGCAGTATTTTTAACACTTAAATGATTTCAGTCTAATTATATAATATATGTATTCAATAATAGCCCGCCTTAAAGCAATATGTGTATGTAACAAGATATAAAAAGTGTATATTACAGTCATTGTATATGTTTATATTATTGTATACATGTAATAATGTTATGTGAATGTATTACGTAATTAATAATGTAGGAGCTGTGAGAATAATGGGTTAAAAGTTGCTAACAATGAGGAAACCTTGAGGCAATAATGAATTTGAAAGTTTAACAATACTACTTGTAATTCTTGGAAGCAATAATGTAATTTTTGTGACAGTTTATAAATAGCCAATCAGCAACCAAAAAAAGCTTTAGTTAAATGAAGGTATTCTATTGGACTAGGACTAGCCAATCAGAGACTTGAAATACATAAATTTACAAATTTAGGCGGTAGAAATCAAGTCAGTTGCTTGTAGACAGCGCTCATAACTGAACGCGTTGGTTGTAGACAGTGTTCCTAACCGGACCCGAGATGCGAGAAGTTTAATACGTATTCAGTGTGAGACGAAAATAGTTTTACGTGTTAAAAAGTGCAAGTAATTAATAAAAAAAATCTCACAGCTCTCTTTATCAGCGAAGTGTTATTTAAATCGTGTCAAGCATTAATAAATGGAGTGAAGAAAAACTTAAAATCTGTGTAAGCCTACATTCTTCAGTCGCACCACCTCCCTGCTAAGACACTCATGTATCTAAAAAATATAAATACTGACGCAGCCGAGGCAAACATAAATATAATATTTAAAGAAACAGTCAAATTACAAAGTTAATATTTTTAAAGTTGGGACAAAGGCTACCGGGTACCATACGTGCGGTTGCAACTACTTCAAGTTCAGCTCCCCAACAGTTGAACTACAATACAACTCCTACTTCAAATTGGCTCCCAAAGCGTGGGGTAAAAAATAAATAATAATAATAATATTAATAATAATAATAATAATAATAACAATAACCTAAATCAAGCTTTTTAAACTCGAAGGACGATTTAATTAATTTAATTTACCACCCCCTGTTTTTTATGAAATTATTGTATAACGACCTAGTAGATTTTTATACTGCATCCTCCCCTTTACCCTTTATTATTGTAATTTCACACAGCCCCGGCTATTCTTAATAACAGATGAAACATCCTCTGATATTCATGCAAAAGGATGTGAAACATTGGCGGAATGTTTGACTTCCCTACCGCCCCCTCCCGACAGTCTTCCAAGATATGGAAATGCTACATAGTCTATTAGCACGCTTTGACGGTGGAGCAGGAATGGTCGAGTGATTTTTTAGATAATCACAGTAGTTGACATTTCAAACCTTTATACCTTCTCTTTGGTCCTTTAGTTATTTAGTAATTTATTAATTACTTAAAGGCTACATTGTTTTCATATAATACATGGATCCCTAATTCATACAAACTGGTGAAGAGTGAAGCTGGTGAATATGAAGATTCCCCGCTCCCAACCGCTTTGGAAAAGACGCATATTTTACTACCATCGAGAAAAATAGTTTTCTGTTGTTAATTATAACATTTCTAATGTTAGCTAGACACAATGCTCTCTCTTTATATAATTATTTAATATGATCTACTATCGTTCTTGATTACAAACGAAGCCATTTCGAGCCCCGCGATGGTCGCCAGGTTTGACAATGAATTCTCGGTGTCACCTTTTGTAGTCGTCTCCATTGTCTGCTGTTGATTCTGCTGTCGGCTGCTACAATGGTTGGCTATGAGATCTTTCTCTGGAAGTTTGCTTGGGCGTATTTTGAAAGAATAACACCAGTTTAAATTGACTGAGAAATTTAATTTGATCTAATATTTGAGCTATTGAAGCGAGTTGCCGACCGTTTGAAGATAAAAAATGAAACTGATTATGAATCGTAGAACTCGTAACTATAACAATTGAATTATTATACCTGTTAATTTCTGAAGCATCAATTTTAGGGTTTGAAATAACTTTCGCAATAAAAAATCTGATGTGTTACACTCACATGACTTTCTCTACTCTTATACAAACTATTTTTACAAACGCTTATTCTCCATCTACTTCATGTTAATCGAGATAAACATTTGCAGACTCTATCTTATTCCTAAGTTTCTTATAGATATAAGGGGAATATATATTTACAAGGGCAATATAGAAATACAGTAGCCTTTAAGCATAGACATATCTCTTAATAGCTGGTTGCTATGTGCAGCACCATTCTCTTTGCCACAGATTAACACTCTTTGCATATACAAGACAAAAAAAATCTGATGTGTTACACTCACATGAATTTCTCTACTCTTGTACAAACTATTTTTACAAAACACTTATTCTCCATATGCTTCATGTTAATCGAGATATCGAGATGACAATCTTATTGGTAATTTTCTTGTAGATGCAAGGGGAATATGGTAGGTTTTAAGCGATAGTCAAATAGTTTAACGCTGGTTGCTATGTGGTGCATTCCATTCTCTTTGCATGTCCAGGACATAAGAAAATGAATAACAAATTTGAGAAAAAGTATAATTATTGGAAAATTTAAGGGAATAACAAGCAATATCTCAAAAACGGTTCACTCAACAAAAACAATGTATATGACATAAATTGTGTATTTTAACGCGACCTACATCTTTTGTGTTGTAAAAGTTTGTCTATCTCTTATGGTTTACCAGTTATGCAAAAGTCGTTCACAATGAAGAATACTTTTGGAGACATTCCCAGAAAATTCGAGATATACATTTCATTTCTCATGACAATATCTTAAACATATGATATTTTAATCGAAATCGTTAGAGTCATTTTTGAGAAAATTAAAATTTTCGAAAAATGTTCCATGTAAAGGGTAGTCTGGGGTGAGGGGAGTTTCTTGAAAACCTTCGTGTCGCATCTCTGGAAGATACTGAACCTAAATACCAAGTTTGGTATTTATCCGACTGTTCGTTTCTGAGTTATGCTGTTCACAGACACACAGACAGACAGACACACACACACACACACACACACACACACACACACACACACACACACACACGGGCATGTTTCCAAAAATGCTTTTTTTGGATTCAGGGTGTTTTAAAACATGTATTTCCGGTGAAATCTCGGTACCGAATTTTTGGGTGGAATGCAATACTTCCCCTACTTACTATAAGTAGTAGAGAAAGTAAAAAAAATCTGATGTGTTACACTCACATGACTTTTTCTACTCTTGTACAAACTATTTTTACAAACGTTTATTCTCCATATGCTTCATGTTACTCGAGATATCGAGATGTCAATCTTATTGCTAATTTTCTTGTAGATGCAAGGGGAACATGGTAGATTATAAGCGATAGTCAAATATTTTAAGCGCTGGTTGCTATGTGGCGCATTATATTCTGTTTGCATATCCAGGACATAAAAAATTGAATAACGAATTTGAGAAAAAGTATAAGTATTGGAAAATTTAAGGAAATAACAAGCAATATCTCGAAGATGGTTCACTCAACTAAAAAAAGTATATGACATAAATTGTGTATTTTAACGCGATCTACATTGTTTGTGTAGTAAACTTTTGTCTATCTCTTATGGTTTACCAGTTATGCAAAAGTCGTTCACAATAAAGAATACTTTTGGAGACATTCCCAAGAAATTCAAGATATACATTTTATTTGTCATAAAAATATCTTAAACATATGATATTTTAATCAAAATCGTTAGAGCCATTTTTGAGAAAATTAAAATTTTCGAAAAATCTTCCATGTAAAGGGTACTCTGGGGTGGGGGGATTTTCTTGAAAACCTTCGTGTCGCATCCTTGGAAGATACTGAACCCAAATACCAAGTTTGGTGTTTATCCGACTGTTCGTTTCTGAGTTATGCTGTTCACAGACACACACACAGACAGACACAGACACACACACACACGGACATGTTTCCAAAAATGCTTTTTTTGGCTTTAGGGGGTCTCAAAACATGTATTTCCGGTGAAATCTCGGTATCGAATTTTTGGGCGGAATACAATACTTCCCCTACTTACTATACGTAGTAGAGAAAGTAACTAGAAGCATAATTGGCGTGAGTCGCTAAAATGCTTACCGGCAAAACACCTCGCGGCTACCGCTAAGCAACCAATACCCAGCGCGGTCTTAGGCGCTACGAATTGCCGATCACCGTAAATGACTGTAAGCCCTTCAGGCTGTACACAGAAAAGAAAGATAAGACAAGACGTTAATATTTAGCAATACACGCTCTTTTATTGCTTAAGCTCCACCTACCTTAAAGATTCCTACACTATACGTTGTCAAATATTATGCATCTGAAACACAACTTTTGCTCTTTGGCTACCAAATTCTAAGAATAATTTCTTTCACTTCCTCAATTTTTCCGAGCTGGTCTACGTGACTCTGCAAACGTACTGAACTTATAACCTTAACTGTATTCCGGGAATCTTTATACATTCGCTCCTTAGCTATTACTAATAATTTTGCTGGCTAATTACCTTTTTCTCCGGATAAATTTTTTGGGCTCAAGCTTTATTACATTATACATTGATTTAATATACGGAAATTATTTATTGCAATAAATAAATTATCTTATTACTATTATTTATTGTTAAATTATTGTTATTGTTTATTGTTAATTATTATTTATAGTATATAATAATTTATTATATATAATAAATATAAATATCAATTAATATTAACTAATTAAAAGAATTAATATATAATATTAAATATAATATATATATAAATTTATATATATTATTATACTTATATGTATTATTACATATAATACATATATACTATCTTCTTACTTCCCTATCTTACTATTATTTCCTTATTCAATTTCTTTATGTCTTCCTGTCAATAATTACTGTATCACAACACATAAAGCAAGTAAGCGAAACTTTGTTACTCCACTTCCTACAACACCAGCTATCTACTCTACTGGATGGAGTGCCGTTTCAGAACCGACTAACTATGTGGTACCAACATGATGGAGACCCAGCTCATTCGGCCCGTCGTGTAACGGCTTCTCTCGATGCCACCTACCTTGGATCGAACGGCATGCGCCAGTAGGGTGGCCAACACGCTCACCAGATCTAAGCACATTAGAGTTCTTCTTATGGGGTTATCTTAAAGATATCGTGTACCAGGAGCGGCCAATGACCCCTCAACAGCTCAGGGAACGCATCATCTTAGCTTGCCGTGACGTAACACCGGTCATGTTGCGCCGGGTTAGGCTGGCAATGATAGACTGAGATCTTGCATCCGCCGGCATGGTGGCTAGTTCGAACACCTATTACAACCACATGGAGGAAACGGGTAAATTGTAAAGGTTAACCTGTGTGATGGTTCGGCATGATGTCATAGTCACTGTTGAATACACTTCTTTGGGAACCAGAGAGGTTCACAGCGATCATAATATGACTTGCAAGCGTTATCTAGTTTGTATGTGCGTACTGCATTTTGTAAACTCTCAGAACAATTTATTGGCTTTCTTTTGTATGAAAGAATAGCTTTAAATAGTAAAATATTATTTAATGATGCCTTATGTTTGTAAGTTATAATTAAAATGGAGTATGCATTTATTTATGATGTTCATTAAAGCATATTGTAACAAGTCACAATTTGTGTTTTAATGAAATTCACATAATAAACTAATTAAGTGAAACGGCACGCGATGGAATGGACAATGTTTACGCATAGCTTGTATAGTGCCGGGACTGCATAACGTCTCAATCCGTAAGCTGAGAAGTCTCACCCGGTAAATTGCTTAGAATAAAATATCCACGGGATTTGTCTTATTTTACATACATATTCTGTGGAGTAACAGCAATTATTTTCTACTATATAACACTCTCTCCTAAAAGTCAAAGTCTTGGTAAGAATATTCTAACTCCAACTCCAACTTATTCAAGTAAAAGAGCTTCGTAAATCCTTTTTAATGTCTTTAATGTTTAATAAATTAAATTAGGTGTTCCAAAGACCATGTACATACGAAAGAATTGGACTTTTCAATGGTGAAACAATTATCAAAATCAGATGAGCGTTTTTGGAGATTAACCACACCACATACGACTTTTCTCTCTTTATAATATCAGTATAGATATAGATACTTTATATATAGAAAATATGCTATATACAATTGATATGTAAGTATTTTGCATATTGAATTCAGTAGAACAATAATTATATAATTACATTTATTATCGTCTAATTTTTACTTCTGCATTTGTTCACTAATAGAAATCACTGTATTAAGTATGTTTTACATAATAAATATTTGAGAACTATATAATGATTTTAGATCTCCCTGAACACCGAGCTGACATGAATGCAATATTAGAGGCAGTAAAAGTATCTGATTACGTGATACCAGTCCTACCTGATGAAAGACTCAATTTGGGAACGCTAGATAAAAAGCGTATCCATTAGCACCAGTTGTTTATTACAGGTGATCCAAATGCTGATGTTTTTTGGTTGCCGGTTTCAATCCCATTTTCCTTTTGGCAGAGAAACATAAACCATAGCCGTCCGCTGGTCCATGTTAAGACATTTCAAAGCTGTGCCGACGATAACCACATAGTCTGGACCACACGAGTCCGTGTAGCGGTCGCTTTAGCAAGTAGTGATGTTGTTTCAGCGTAGAAAGACGTGGGCAAGAAAACGATTTCCCTCCTTGGGCGTCACGTATGCACGCGTGCTTGTTTAGGGTTACGTAATGACAAACGAAAATTATGTTTTGTTATGAAAACAGCAGCATAACACAACTAATAACTTGGAGGAGCACTCGTAATGAATACAGCAACTTTAATAGTTCTCGGTCACAAATAAGGGCCATTATATCATGAATTGGCAACAACCCAACCAGAATACCGTACCACATGCAAAGCACAGCAGGAATAAAGAAAATAATAAAGTGTGAGCGGTGGTAAATAGTTCTCGTTTATATAATGGCGAGCTGTATATATTGTATCATAAACAGATGGTATATTTTTAACTTTTTCTAGTACGTATAGTAAATAGGGGAAGTATTGCATTCCACCCAAAAATTCGATATCGAGATTTCACCGGAAATACAATTTTGAGGCCCCATGAATAAAAAAAAAAGCATTTTTAGAAAAAAGGGCCGTGTGTGTGTCTGTGAACAGCAAAACTCAAAAACGAAAAAGTCGGGCAAATACCAAACTTGGCATTTAGGTAAATATATTTCAAAGATACGACACGAACATTTTCAGAAAAATTCCCCCGCCCCAGACTACCCTTTACATGGAACATTTTTCGAAAATTTTGATTTTCTCAAAAATTACTGTAGCAATTTTTATTAAAGTATCGTATATTTAAGATGCTTTCATGGCAAATGAAAGGTATATCATAAATTTTCTGGGAATGTCCCCAAAAGTCCTCTTCATTCTAAATGGCTTTTGCGTAATTGATAAACCGCAAAAGATAGACAACATTTTACTACACAGAAAATGTAGATCTTCTTAAAAAGCACAATTATATTTATATTTTTTTTGTCGAGTGAACCATTACCGAGATATTCCTTGTTATTTTTTTGAATTTCCAATAATGGGATTATTTGTTTGTTTTTTTTGGATGTCCGGGACTTGCAAAGAGAATGGAATGCTCCACATAGCAACCACCTCTTAAAAGATTTGACTATCGCTTAAAGCCTACCATATTACCCTTTCACCTACAAGAAAATTAGCAATAAGATAGTTTCTGCAAATGTTTATCTCGATTAATATGAAGTAGATGAAGAATAAGCGTTTGTAAAAAGTAGTTTTCACATAATTATTGTTCCGTTTTCCAAGAGTATCTTAGTTCTTCACTAATATTATTCTCCACCCTCAAAGAATATACGCCTCTTCTCGCTACCTCATAGTTGTTGAGTAAAGACCATTTGGCAGAGATGGTGCTGAGTGTCCAAACTTAACAATCTTTTCCTACCTGCGCTCAGCCATGTGCTAGAGTAGTCTCTCCGAAAAGGATGTTATATATCGAGCATTTTAAAGCATGATATTTTAAATGTGAGACCTAATGGTTGAATAAGGAAAAAGGATGACAGTATTGGAGTGAAGAGTACTAAATAAGCATAAAACGACACAGACAGTTCTTTCTGTAAGTTAAAAATGCAACATATATGCGTATTAGTATATTTTGTTATGTTTTCTAGCATATTACCTTCTCTACCACGTACACAGTAGGTAGAGGTTTTGCCTTCACCAAAAAATTCGATACCGATATTTCACCGGAAATACATGTTTTGAAGCCTCCTGAATCCGAAAAAAGCATTTTTAGAAAAAAGTTCGTGTGTGTGTCTCTATGTCTGTGTGTGTGTGTGTGTGTGTGTGTGCGCGCGCGCGCGCGCGGTGTGTCGATGAACAGCACTCAAAGACGATAAGTCGGAAACTTGCCATTTAAGTTCAGTATCTTCCAAGGATGCGACACAAAGATTTTCAAGAACATCCCCCTTTACATGGAACATTTTTCGAAATTTTTGTTTTTCTAAAAATGACTCTAATGATTTTGAGTAAAGTCTCACACATTAAACATATTAAAGATATTAAAATGACAAATAAAACGTTTATCTTGAATTTTCTAGGAATAGTAATGCCAAGTAATCTTCATTCGGAAGGAATTTTGTATCATTTTGTTTAACTGATAAACGTAAAGACGAAAACGTGCTGCACAAAAAATGTAGATCTCTTTAAAACTCAAATTTATTTCAAATAAGTTTTTTGTAGCATAGGCCTTCTCTGAGATATCCTTTATTAAAGGTTCGAATTGTTCATTTCTTGGTTATTCTCTTAAAGTCCTGTCAACATTCAGTTGTTTCTCGGGATTGCATGGAAACAGTGGAACTTTAAGGCCAGCGTAAACCGTCCAGTTCTTAAACATTGGACTGTCGCTGTTCCATTTATATCAATAACGAAATGTGTAATGTAGTTATTTCTGTAAAGGTTTATTTGGATTAAAATGTAGTAGATAGAAGAATAAGATTTAGTAAGAGTGGTTTGTATACCCACTAATTAACGATAAAGGTAGAGAAAATCATGTGAATGTAACACATCAGATTTTACTTTCTCTACCACGTACATAGTAGGTCGAGAAGGTATTGCAAATCTTCGATACCGATACTTCACCGAAAATACATGTTTGAGGTCCCCTGAATCCAAGGAAATATTTTTAGAAAAAAGGTGTGTGTGTGTGTCTGTGAACAGCATAACTCAAAAACGAAAAGTCGGATGAATACCAAATTTGGCATGGAAGTTCAGTATATTTCACACATGCGACACAAAATTTTCAAGAATATCCCCCTATTCCAAACTACCCTTTACATGGAATTTTTATTTATTTATTTTTTTTTTATTTTCTAAGAGGTGACTGACGATTTTTATTCTAATACCATATATTAAGACGTTTATGTGACAAATAAAATGTATATCTGGAATTTTCCGGGAATAGCCTATGAAGTCCTCTTCATCCGGAAAGAATTTTGTTTAATCTTGTATAACTGGTAAACGTTAAGCGATAGACGAAAACGTACTACACACAAAAAATACAAATCTCTTTAAAACACACACTTTATTCCAAATAACTTTTCTGTGGCATAAGCTATTTCTGAGATATCCGTTATTAAAGGTTCGAATTGTTCATTACTTGGTCATATTTTTCAAACCCTGTCAATATTCAATTACTTCTCTCGCTTCCATGGAAACAGTATGGAATTTTAAGGGCAACGTATAGCGTCCAGTTGTTAAACGTTTGACTGTCGCTGTCCCCTTTGTATCTATAACGAAATTTGTAAAGCAGCTATTTCTGTAATTGTTTATTTGGATTAAAATGTAGTATAATATATGAAAATAAGCTTTAGTGAAATAGTTTGTACACCCACTAATAAACGAGAGAGGGTGGAGGAAGTCCTTGAATGTATCACATGAGGGTTTTTAACTATTAATGCCAGAAGCATAAATTTTTGCATGCATGTTAGAGTACTCCCGTATGCCATTTCAATACAATTTCAAGTCTAATCGTATCTCTTATAGTATAGTAATTATACCTATTTCATTCAAAGACTTTCAAGTTTTTCAACTTCTTTAATTTATTTATTTTTAAGGACACTAGGATAAAAATTTTGCTGCATATTCCTTTTATTATTACTAAAGATTTGCGCTATTATAAGTTGAACGAATTTAGAAAGCTTGAATTATTGATTGAAGTTACTATTTTTAATTTATTGTCTTTATATTTTTAAAGTTACATTTTTAAGTTAACTTAATTAGGTTTTTGTGGAAAATAATCATTATGATTTTAAGGACATGCACAAAATAATGTTTTTAATTAATAATTGTTGAAGTTGAACAATTTTATATGATGAAAAACGTAGTCAAATTATGCCTATTCGAGATAGAGATATCTAAAGTTATAGGTTTCAAAATACTGACAAGCTGCAGGCCAGCCATTTTGTCTACAAGATGGTTGTCATTTCAACAGTACGAACAATTGATAGACAGTGCTAAGGGCAATGCTATCAAAGAATAACATGCAATAATACATATCAAAGAAAAAGCTCCCAAGCATAAGCGATATGCTTATATGGGGTACTGAAATTGATATGAGGTCTATTACGACATTCATTGCGACATGTAATCCCAAATCCAATTTCCTTGAGAAGAGCGTTATATGAGTGTAACACATCAGAATTTTACTTTTATACTTTTCAATCAGTTATATTGAACACCTTCCTTTTATGGTTTACATGATAAATAGAATCCAAATTTCAAGTCCTATAGTAGGTTCAAACATATGGAGAATTCTGCAGTAGAAGTGATGAATGCAGCCGTTTTCCTCTCCTCTTTACAAATTTGAGAAAATATGCGCTATATTCCGAAATAGTGCATGCTCTTTGTGGAATGAGCAAAGTGTAAATACTGTGCTGCACAATGCTAAAGTGCACATAATGTAACATGGAAGACAGGCAGTTCGTTATGTCTGACAGACATGTACTACATTTATCACCTGATTTCTCTTTTACTGGTAGTATTCTGCGAAATAAAACAAATGGAAAACATATTAAGTTAATTAGATTATTATCGTGTAGAGCAGAACATGTTAATTAAGCAAGAAATAAAGGACTGCAGAAATCAAGAACTACTTAATTATCTGCTACGAGCACAATCATTTTGCACGATGTGAATTGATATACGAATACTCCACGTATTTAAAGCCTTAGGGTTTTCTCGACTTTGATTATTAATTTTACGTGAAACCATACTCTACGGAAGTTATTATTTTATGATAAAAAGGAGCAGAGGAATATTAGAATCATCATATATTTAATACTATAGGAATAAAAAATAATATGCCGCGCATTTCTGTGTTATCATTGTGTTCTCAATTTCAATTTCCATCTTAGTCTATTTCAAATGCTTTTCGTAAGACGCATCTAGCAAATTGTTGGTGGATTTTCCAAATAAAACGCATATATCTTTGATGAAATAATACTCAGCACCACTTGCCTATATAAGTGGAGAAAGATCTGTGTTTCATCCAAAAATTCGATATCGAGATTTCACCGGAAATACATATTTTGAAGTTCCTGAACTCAGAAAAAGAATTTTTTAGAAAAAGTTCAGCACTCGTGTGTGTTTGCGAGTGTATATGTCTGTCTGTTTCTGAAATCATAATTAAAAAACGAAAAATCGGATATATACCAAATTTCGTGAAGTTCGGCATCATTGTAGTTTCGACACGAAGGTTTCAAGAAAATGCCCACTTCAAGCTACACTTTACATGGAAATGTTTCGTAATTATTAATTTACTCAAAATGGTTAAAACTACATAATTAAAGTGATACATATTTAAGATATTTACAAGTTGATGAAAGGTATACCTCGAATTTTTTAGAATACCGTAAAAAGTTTTCTTAATTTTAATAAATGTAGTATAATTTTGTATAACTGGTAAACCTAACTGATAGACAAAAAGTTACCTACTACACAAGAAATGTAGATCTCGTTAAAACACATTATATGTGAAATATTTTTGTGACATTAACCATTTCCGATATATTCATTGCTCTTTGTTGGAAATTTTAAATAATTTATATTTTATAAGTGCTTCATCACATTCTTTTGTTTTGCGTGATGTGCAAAAAGCGCGAAAATTCTAAGTCAGCATATAGCCACCCATTTTTTAAAGATGCCTCCTGTATGCCCCTTGGACTCAACAAAACGTTTATCTCGTTCATCATGAAGTAGTTAGAAAAATACACTTTTGTAAGAAAGTTTGTAGAAGAGATAAAAAATAAACTATGGTGGGTAGAGAAATTCATGTCAACGTAACATCAGATCTTTATGGATGTCTCTCTTCCTGTAATTTACTTGAATGGTAAAACCAAATAAACTTTTCCTAAAGGATGTTGCTAAGCAAATGTTCCTCTTCATTTGTTTCTCTCACTTGCAACAATCTGATTAGATAAAAGTTCCACTGCGTATAGGCTAAAGGTAATTTTCAAAACTCTGCTTTCGGACGTTATTAAAATGATTTCAGTAAATAATGTTACGCGGGATGTTGCAAAATACTTTCTTTTTCCAAGGAATAATTTGCTGGAATTAACTTTCTCTGAAAACGTTCATCACCACAACGACCATAACGAACTAGCCAGCTGCATCTTCAGGTTTTATTACCGTGGTTAGCTCATTGTGAAAGAATTCAGCCTTTTCCTTCCTCTTGGTTTCGCGCAATCTATTCTGGTTATAGAGGTCATTCAATTTAGAGTTATGTCTTTTCCCTCTTTATTCAGTTGAGGCAGTATTTTTAACATTTAAATGATTTCAGTCTAATTATATAATATATAAAGTCAATAACAGCCCGCCTTAAAGCAATATGTGTTTGTAACAATATATAAAAAGTGTATATTACAGTCATTGCAAATGTTTATAATATTGTATACATGTGTAATAATGTTATGCGAATGTATTAAGTAATTTAATAATGTAGGAGGTGTGAGAATAATAGGTTAAAAGTTGCTAACAATGACGTAACCTTGAGGCAATAAAGAGTAAGAAAGTTAATAATGCTACTAGTCATTATTGGAGCAACAATAATGTAAATTTTGTGACAGTTTATAAAATAGCCAATCAACAATCAGAAAAATGCTTAGTTAAAGAAGGTATTCTATTGGACTAGGATTAGCCAATCAGAGACTTGAAATACAGAAATTTACAAATTTAGGCGCTAGAAATCAAGTCAGTTGCTACCAGATAGTGTTACTAATCAGACGCGAGATGCGTCCTCGAGAAATTTAATACGTATTTTGTGTGAGAAAATAGTTTACGTGTTTAAAAACTGCAAGTAATTAATAAAAGAATCTCACAGCCCTCTATATCAGTGAAGTGTTATTAAAATCGTGTCAAGCATTAATAAATGGAGTGAAGAAAAACTTAAAATCTGTGTAAGCTTACATTCTTCAGTCGCACCATAACCCTGCAAAGAGAAACATGTCTCTAACAATAATACTGATGCAGCCGAGGCAAACATAAATATATAATATTTAAAGAAACACTAAAAATACAAAGTTAATATTTTTAAACTTGGGGCGAAGGCTACCGGAAACTTTTTACCATACGTGCGGTTGCAACTACTTCAAATTCGGCTCCTCAACAGTCGAAATATAATACATCTTTAAACTGACTTTCCATACGTAGCAGCAACAAACATTCTATCTTCAAATTGGCTCCCAAAGCGTGGGGCAAATAATAACAATAACGTAAAGACAATAACTTCTTCTGAGTTAAGGGGAAATTATACGCAAAATTCATAAAAGAATAGCAAAAATATTACTAAAAAATAGAATATTATATTTACATTCAATATGCAAACTCATCCCTCCACTCAACTTGAAAACAATTTAACTATTTCTGGAAGGCAGTACTTAATTGTAGATTATGATACAAGGGATAAAAGATTTTGCGAATAGGAAAGTGTGCGAAACGAAGGCCGTAGGCCAAGATTCGCAATCGTAAGAGCAATTTAATCCACTTTAATATGTGTGGCATATACTATTTTTACTTTCTCTACTACGTATAGTAAGTAGGGAAAGTATTGTATTCCACCCAAAAATTCGATATCGAGATTTCACCGGAAATATATGTTTTGAGACCCCTTGAATCCAAAAAAAGCATTTTTGGAAACATGTCCTTGTGTGTGTGTGTGTGTGTGTGTGTGTGTGTGTGTGTGTGTGTCTGAGAACAGCATAACTCAGAAACGAACAGTCGGATAAACACCAAACTTGGTATTTAGGTTCAATATCTTCCAGAGATACGACACGAAGGTTTTCAAGAACATTCTCCCACCCCAGACTACCCTTTACATGGAACATTTTTCGAAAATTTTAATTTTCTCAAAAATCGCTCTAACGATTTTGATTAAAATATCATATGTTTAAGATATTTTCATGACAAATAAAATGTATATCTCGAATTTTCCGGGAATGTCTCCAAAAGTATTCTTCATTGTGAACGACTTTTGCATAACTGGTAAACCATAAGATATAGACAAAATTTTACTACACAAAAAATGTAGATCGCGTTAAAATACACAATTTATGTCATATACATTTTTGTTGTTGAGTGAACCATTTTCGAGATATTGCCTGTTATTCCCTTAAGTTTTCAATACTTATACTTTTTCTCAAATTCGTTATTCATTTTTACTTTCTCTACTACGTATAGTAAGTAGGGGAAGTATTGCATTCCACCCAAAATTTCGATACCGAGATTTCACCGGAAATACATGTTTTGAGACCTCCTGAATCCAAAAAACGCATTTTTGGAAACATGTCCGTGTGTGTGTCTGTGTTAGTGTGTGTGTGTCTGTGTGTGTGTGTCTGTGAACAGCATAACTCAAAAACGAACAGTCGGATAAGCACCAAACTTGGTATTTAGGTTCAGTATCTTCCAGAGATGCGATACGAAGGTTTTCAAGAAAATCCCCCCAACCCAGACTACCCTTTACATGGAAGATTTTTCGAAAATTTTAATTTTCTCAAAAATGGCTCTAACGATTTTGATGAAAATATCATATATTTAAGATAATGTCATGAGAAATGAAATGTATATCTCGAAATTTCTGGGAATGTCTCCAAAAGTATTCTTCATTGTGAACGACTTTTGCATAACTGGTAAACCATAAGAGATAGACAAAATTTTACTACACAAAAAATGTAGATCGCGTTAAAATACACAACTTATGTCATATACATTTCTTTTGTGGAGTGAACCGTTTTCGAGATATTGCTTGTTATTTCCTTAAATTTTCCAATACTTATACTTTTTCTCAAATTCGTTATTCATTTTTTTATGTCCTGGACATGCAAAGAGAATGAATGCGCCACGTAGCAACCAGCGTTAAAACATTTGACTATCGCTTAAAAGCTACCATATTTCCCTTGCATCTGCAAGAAAATTAGCAATAAGATTGACATCTCGATATCTCAATTAACATGAAGCATATGGAGAATAGGCGTTTGTAAAAATAGTTTGTACAAGAGTAGAGAAAGTCATGTGAGTGTAACACATCAGATTTTTTTTATGTCCTGGACATGCAAAGAGAATGGAATGCGCCACATAGCAACCAGCGCTTAAAAGATTTGACTATCGCTTAAAACCTACCATATTCCCCTTGCATCTACAAGAAAATTAGCAATAAGATTAACATCTCGATTAACATGAAGCATATGGAGAATAAGCGTTTGTAAAAATAGTTTGTACAAGAGTAAAGACAGTCATGTGAGTGTAACACATCAGATTTTTTTGACAGCGCTCGAATTTGTAAAATATCAGTAATATTATATGTATTCACGAAACTAAGAGAAATCAGTTTAGAACACCGTTCAAGAAACAAGAGAAATGTTAAAAAAGCGAGTTGTAAGATGTTTTGTTGTTTTGTTGATTCGATAGCAATAATTTTCAGTGAAATCATTTTCAACATGTTTTGCCTTACGTCAGGCAATGAAGGGATTAAATGCTATATCACATTTCGTTCTGGATATTTTGGGTAACTGTTTCTAGTGTTATTGTTTTTGCTGCTTCTGTAATTTCATTTCCATTTCAGTTTCTTCTGAATCCATAATTTCCGCCATTGAATCTTTATGCAGCTTATCGTAGATAAAACAATCACATTTTAAATCAAAGAAAGCAGAAGGCTGCCTATATAATATGTAGGCTAACTCTACAACGATTTGCAATAAATTGAAGTATGACGATTTGTATGCGAGCGCAATGAGAAATTCATCATGTAAAAAGACAAAGAAAAGTAAAACCTAATCAATCCAGTCGAGTTATTAAACATGTGCAAATACAAAGTGTAATTACCATGTGATTGGACTTGAAACCAGATTTGGTCTCAATGAAGATTTTCGCACTATTGTGATAATCTAAAGCTTTTAGCTCGTAAGCACTATGTTAGAAATCTAAAAACGCTAATGGTTAAATAAGAGTAACTGTTATTCAGTGTTTACAAAAATTTTAGTACATATGCAATCTTATTATGCCCGGAAAACTAAGCTTTTGTGTTTAAATTAAATACATGAATGACACTTTTTTACCTGAAATTTAGTGAAAAGCAAAACTGAATTTTGTTTCCTCAACTACAACTAAAATCAAAGAAAGTCTAAACTGTAAAGCAAAACTGTTCAGTTGCTGTTGAAGAAGAGAAAGTTATGTTTATTTATCCATAGGAACATTTATAGACATTTTAAATATGTTACATCATAGTCAATTGGAATGTTGTTATTCTTGAAAAACATAGAAAAGCAATATTCAAAACACTCATTGTTCCCCTTACGCAGGGAAATTCACTTAAGGTAGAATTCGTCCATAGCAGCTTCTATATTGCGTTTGCGTTAATCGAGTACAATCATAGCCGAAGTTTTCTTCAGAAAGACAGGTTGTGTGTTTGTACCATCTCGTCTCATTATTTGCCACCTCTTCCTGATCTAGCTACTTGACTGTCTCTTATGCCACAATCATGTTCTTATTCATTTTGCTGCACATCGCATGTACGATATGTACCAATAAATTGTAAACAATGAATTTGAAATTTGTTTACATTTACAGTTTGCCACTGTGCAATGTCAGAAATAAGTTTAAGAACACTCCTGGTAGCTTATTTGCTGCTGGTTTTGAACTTTTGTCACCTCTCCGTTAATTCTGCCAGAATCTATGCTAACGGGAAGGTCTTATTAAAAGAGAAAATTCTGTTGCTGGAACGATTAAAAAGTCACAACAGTTTTACTTTAAAGACATTTCAAACAAATAGAATTTTCTTCTGAAATATGCCAATCATTTTTTGTAGGATGACTTTCTAAGTTATCTATTGTTTACATGCAAGAGTTATAGAAGCCTGGAAAAATATTTCACAAAAATTTTCACATTGTTCCTTGGTATGCTAGGGGTATTGTTGGCTACTATCAGTGCTGTGTAATATTGAGGATTGCAAGAGTCTATTAAGGTGTCTTTATTTATTTTTCCCTCTTTGCTTTTTTATTTAAGACGGAGTTAATATTTAATTACTGACTCATAAATACCATACATTGTCATAAAAATAATGATTAATGAAAGCAGCACTGCAATATCTATTTTATCCGTCGTCAACTGCCTTTTTGATCTCGTCATCATCAAGACCAACTATCTAAACAAAGTTGAGGGTGACCTCAGATTAGGATTTTAAGTATAGAAGCAAGAATGGAGAGCATGATTTCCAAGCTTCAAGCTCATACTTCACATTAGAACTAAACACATTTTGTAGCTTTGTAGGGTTTAATGGGCTATTTTAATACATCCTTCATGATGTTTCTACTGAAATAAATTGTTTTAAAATATTAAAATTTTTATTTCTACACTAAGAGAGCTGAAGGCTCTAGGCCGAGTTTGAACCTGCGAAAATAAATTAAATTAAATTGAGCTTTATATAAGAACGCTCTTTAACTAATGTAATGCTTAGAGTCCCATTCTATATCGGGCGTGAAAGACCGGACATTTTGCTCAGAGGCCTCTTTATCAGGTTTGAGGTTCTTTTACGTGCCGTAAATCTACGACATGAGACCACCAGCCTTACTTCCCTTCCGAAGGAAGCCATGCTAAGGATTTGTACGCCCGAAAGAGTCCAGCACCCTCCGCCGGGATTGAGCCCGTGACCTCGGGAACTAGAGACTAGCATGATATCCCTAGACCCGGAGGACGACAAAACCCTCGGAATATGAGTCATGATAACAGTTATACCGACCGAGTGGTGACTCAGTTGGTACAGTGTCTGTGACTCCCATTTACCCTGACTTCAACTCTGTGGTGACCAACCTCCTAAGGGTTCTATTTTGTGGTTTTCCCTGGTCGATAGGAAAATACTAGGAAGAATTATTAGCTGTCACGAATTTTCCCATCACTCAATCAATGTAATTTCGCTTCCCTCTTCATCCCTCAGGGTTACAAAGCTAGAAGCAATCGTCAGTGTTGTGCCGCGTATGCGAAGAATATGGTTTGAGGAGAAAATTGTTTCTCTTCTGCCATTGGAAGTTTCTACCCAAACATGTTCTGTGAGGATACAGGGAGAGGCACTGAAGGAACACTCTGTAGGGATGCAGCATCTGCAGACGTTAGGGACGCCGCTTAGTTTTTATTTACCATCATTAAATCTGGCCGCCTTTGGTAGTCTCACATCAGGTGAGCGCAATAAGCTAAGTACTAGTACTAAGTATACAGGAAATTCTAATTCAAGTTTGCAGCTGAACTGTACAGTTGAGTAGACTGTACTTTCAATTTCTTTCTGCATAATTTTGAACACAGCTTAAATCCGTGCCTTGCTCTCAGAGGTGGTGATGTAGAGAATAGACAAGTCTCACAACGTTTGTTTGTAATCATGTATCAATACGAGACGACAATTTTTAACAATTTGGAAGTAATATAATGCATCAAATCCGGTACATCTTATTGGTGAAATCTGTATGTCTCGACTTTAAAAGTCATTATCCCTGTCCTTGCTCTTGTCTAAGGAGAGGAATGTTTGACTTTCACTCATGGCTATTCAAAGCTAGCAAATTACTCATGTAAAATGCAACTGCCATACATATGTATCATACTTACATAGATAGTAAAAACATTACAGACCATGTATGAAGCAATGGTTAGGTCCTCATTACTATACGGCAGTGAAGTGTGGGGATGGGAGAGGGTGGATAATGTAAATAAAATACAATGCAATTTCTGGAAGCGCATTTTAGGGTTGGGGAGGGGTACTTCAAACTACGGAGTTCTTCGGGAGGTAGGATGCTGTGAAGATGCTGTATTTGCTAAACTAAACGTAGTTAGGTGATCAAACAACTCTGAGAGCAATATGTTATCGTCATCAAATGAACAACATAGAGCATCCAAAATGGTGGGCGGCGGGGTTGCAACGCGAATTATCAAAAATTGGCTTAAATGATATCTGGCAAAGGGGTAATGAAAATACACACAGTGCCGTGAGAAAGGTCAAAAGACGACTATGCGATATAAACAGGCAGAAAATAGAATCTGAATGTAGACAAAGATCAACATTGGAGCTACAAAATGAAATAAAAACTAGGTGGGGTAAGGAAACATATATTTTGGAATTGAGTATAAAACAGAGGACTGGAATAGCATGGCTTAGGTTGGGAGGGTGGAAAGCTCGCAAGATTGTTGATGACGATGGCAGGAGGATTTGCCCATTATGCGGGGAACAAGAAGACTGGACGCATATTTTGGCAGCATGCGTGCAGACGGAGGGTATTAGGAAAAAACTATTACCGGAAGTATTTTTGGCTTCCAACAGACGGAGGACAGCATGCTGGACATGATTCTAAACAGCCAAAACTGTCCAAGCTTGGGCACATACTTAATGGAAGTACGTGTACTAAGAGATAAGGTGTTTATGTAATTTTTCTTTAAACATATGTGGTGCTTGAGTACTTGTGCGCGACTGTGTGTGTGTTTGAGTGTGTGATTCAGAGTGGTTTTTTTCAATTTTATATGTATGTATATAGTGCGGTGATTATAAAAAAAATAATTGTTTTCTGGTTGATACTGCAAGTCACGTATACAGACCAGGTATTTTTCTAGAGAGAATGTACGGTCTTATGACCCATGTGACTGTGTTATGCAATTAATGTAATACTAAATACTTAATAAATACCACCACTACTACTACTACTTACATAGATATGTATAGTTCTGCCGTCCTCTCCAGACGCTAATAATGGCAATGGAAGTTCATTAACCCGAGTTCTTCCATTTAGCCAGAGCGTTGAGAACACAAAACATTTATTTCTACCAAATGTTGCAGGAACGACAGTTATGCTTATTGGTTCCCATACATATTAGGACGAGTTATGCGAGCTTCAAGAGTAACTACCCAACCAATGAACTCGAGCTACAAATTATACAGTACTCGCAAAGCTATTAGAAGTTGATGTATCTACCATAGCCATGTAAATTTTCAATTGAGCATTCCGTGCGCATTACAAATGTTTATAGTGACGTTCGGAACGTTATACTACAAGTTTTCAGTTAAGAAACTTGAAAAACTTGCTTTCCTAGAGAAGAACGTTCTTAGAGGGTCTTTAACATGACGAAGTTGCATTAAATTATTTTTGTTTTGACAGCTATTGCAAGAGTTTTTCAAAGAAGACGATCTGAGAATTATGTTGAAGAAAACTGCTTCAGACTTCCTTGCTGTGGTTAATAAATGTGGTACGCCTGCAAAACAAACAATTTCGATCACTGAATTCAATGCATAACTGCTGGACTGTTTTTCGATGCTGGTAATGGCATCTCTAATGCATTCTTAATTGAATATTTTTATTATATCCTCTTTGTATCTTCATCTCAGTACTTTCTACTTCCATAGGTTACTGATTACGTTTCAATTAAGCATCTGCCGAGAAAGAGAGAAACATATGCTTCATACGTAGTTATGTTACTAACAGGCAAAGTTCTACACCAGCGAATATCTAAATCTTTGAGCGAACTAAACTTATGTAAGACTAAAAGAAATTCTATTGTCAGAAACATAAATTTAGGAATTAACGAATTATCACAACTCATTCTGATTTATAGAATTTCTAAATGATAACTGCAAAGACAGGAAAAGTCAGTTGATAATAAACTATAATATCAGGAATAATCTAAAAGATTTACGTTCGCGGCTAATAACATTTTAATTTTTGGCAATGAAGACCACAAGGCATTGGTCTGATCACCATCTGAATATGCTAGTCGTCCTCCGTGGTGTAGTGATTACCATGCTAGCCTCTAGGTCGCGGGTTCAAACCCGGCGGAAGGCGATGGATTTTTTCGGGCCTAAAAATCCTTAGCATGGCTTTCTTCGGAAGGGAAGTAAAGCCGTTGGTCCCGTGTCGCAGATTTACGGCACGTAAAAGAACCTCAAGCCTGATAAAAAGACTTCTGAGCAAAATTACCGTCTTACACGCCCAATATGGAATAGGACTGTAAGGACCACCAGTTAAAAAGCGTCCATAAATAAAACTAATTTAATTTTTTTGGATATGCTATGACCCAGAGCTTCTTTGTTCCTCGATAGGCTACTGACACAAGGCATTGGCTGGTAAGTCCTTGGGAGTGTAAGTCCTCGGAGGTGTAAGTCCTACAATATGGAGAATAATCCGTTCAAGAAAAAGACAATGAAGATATTGAAAAAATGCTGGAGAGAGTTCTTATGTATGGGTCAGTGTTTTGGACTCTGAATAAAATTAAATATGGAAGGAAAAGTTAGAGAGTACAGAAATGGACGGGTTACATAGAAGTATGAGAGTATCTCGACTACAGTGTATAAGGAATGACTTTTTTAAAACAGAGATGAAGGCAGAAGATACTGTGATAAACAGAACTGAAGAACTGGTGCGGACATGTACAAGGAATGGAGGAGGAGAGATGACTAGGACGAATAATTGACTGGTCTCCCACAGAAAGAACGGAATGAGAAAGGGCTCCTTTAAGTTGGTGTAAATTTAAATTAAATTGAGTTTTTTATGGACAATCTTTAACTACTATGGTTTTTAGAGACCCACTCGGGAGTGAAAGACTGGAAATTTTGCTCAGAGGCCTCTTTATTAGGCTTGAGGTTCTTTTACGTCCCGTAAAACTACGATAGCGAACCACCGGCTTTACTTCCCTTCCGAAGTAAGCCATGCTAAGGACTTTTAGTCCATCGCCCTCCGCCGGCTTTGAACCCGAGACCTTGGGAACTAGAGACTCATCGTACCCCTAGACCACAGAGCACGACAAGGTTGTTGTGATAGTGCGAAAAAAGTAATGGCTAAATTTGCCTTAACAGACGGACAGTGGAAATATAGATCACTATGGCGACAGGAATCGAAAGCAACCGCTGAAAAGTGGACAGCTGAATTAAGAAGAAAACGAGGATTTCCTTGCTTTCTATGAGATAAGCAACACAATAAAAAATAAAAACGCGTTACGTCTGCAGAAAATGCTAAGTTTTCATCACCATATCTTATACCCAAGTGGACAATGAGTTCTAAAGTTATATGTATAAACACACAAAACAACCATAACCGAAAATTTTCTCGTAATTTTCGATCTTCCATAAATGTTTGCTGTAAATGTTACAATGGACTAGCCTGAAGGCAGAATTTCTATATTTGAAACTTTTGTTTATTTGTGTGCATATGTTACTTTTTCTCTCAAGAATAGCCGAACCATTATTGTGAAACTTAATATTACACAGCAAACCTTAGAACCCACTTAAGAGCATGGGTTATGATGCATAAAAAAATCCAAGTTATTATTGGGTTTTTTGAAAACGGTTACATAGCAAAAGTTTATAAAAGTAATATTTCCAACAAATCTTATTGTTTATAAAATTTCATAGGATGGATATTTAATAACTTATTAAATTTTTCATTGCTATTATTTGAATATGTAAACTATGAAAACAGTATTCGTTTCCTTCACATAACAGGCACAAGGAATGCATAAGCTTTTCTACTATTAGGTTAATGCATAAGTTCGTAGCGCTTTAAAGCCTGTCATAAAACGTAAATGCCTCACGAAAGTTAAATAGTTATAATTCATCACATCTCGGGTTGACTTAAGTGGACAATAATAGAATAAAGAATTCAGCAGGTTTACATCAAAGCCCGATGATGGACTTTCTGAACTTGCCGATCGCTCGCATCAAAGAAAAAATTAAATTGAGTTTTATTTATGGACGCTCTTTAACTGCCATGGTTCTCAGCTTCCCATTCTATATTGGGCGTGAAAGACCGGACATTCTGCTCATAGGCTTTTTTATCAGGCTTCAGGTTCTTTTACGTGCCGTAAATCTACGACACGGGACCACCGGCATTACTTCCCTTCCGAAGGAAGCTATGCTAAGGATTTTTACGCCCGAGAAAAATCCATCGCCCTCCGCCGGGTTTGAACCCTCGACCTCGGAAACTAGAGGTTAGCATGGTAACCACTACACCACGGAGGAAGACTCGCATCAAAGAGGCCATATTTGAAATGACAAATATTTTCTTGTAATGCTTCCTGGAGTGTCATCCTTTCTGTAGCGTCACAAATGTTTCAACTTCTTTAGTGCTTTCTGGAGTGTCATTCTTCCTGTAGATGGCAAAAATTTTTTAACTTGCTTTTGCTCCTCTGTTTAACTAAAAAAGAATGTTAGAAGTGTTTCGTTCTGCCCACCCTCATTCAACCATTTCACACTGAAAAAGATTTAGCTCCAAATGTGACAACTCTGCTTCATATCTGTAAATTGCAATATGCATTCACAAGTAGAAGTGCCGAAAATTTCTAACCGAGTTTGCAAGAAAAACAAATTAAACTGCAAATTCTCTAAGAAATTACTCAGATTACTGAAGAGTCGTGCAGCAACGGCTGTTTTAAGTTTTTCGGACTGTACAGTTTAACTGTTGTGGTCAATTGGAACCTTGATATACTATTCTCTTACCTCAAGGCATGCTTTATAAATAGCAAAGTTTAATGTTTTTATTTGCTATTTTAGTGCTTAATTATCTCGAAAGTAAAAGAGCTGGGACTAACAGGCTTGTAGAAATCGTCTTATAGTAAAGGCCATTGTCTTTTCTGTGAAAAACTGGGTTTTTAGTTTTTTACACTGCACTGATACTTATTGAATAATCTTTAGAACAAAAGCTGGGAGTTTATTGTCGCTATTTCAGCTCAGTTCACATATGTTTAGCACCCTGTTTTACGGAAACCACAATATATATATATATATATATTTTCCCCTGATACCATATCCAAAAGGTGCCCAACGTATACACTTGATATACTGAATCCAGTATTCTTCAAATGCCTCCAAACACATAACGCACTTTACACTCTCTTCTGTTGACTCGTTATTCCCACTTAATTTTAGCTTTCTTCGCCGCTTTGTAGTTAAATTTTCATGATCACCCTCTGCATGTTTGTTTTCTTTCGGAGCACCAACTTAAGTTCAGCTCTCTTCAATTCTCTTTCAGACATTCTTTTATCTGTTTTTAATCTTTTCTATTCAGCAGCGATCTTTTTGTCCTCTAAGTGTTGTTTGAAAGGTAATGTCAGGATATCACTTTTCTGAGTTATCGATTTCCTCTTCTTTATCTTCACTTCATAAGCCTTTGTCGAAGGATAGATATTTTCGATGATTTCTGTTAGTGGTATATTTGTAATATTATTTAATTTGTTGAGCCCCACGTTTGGGAGCCAATTTGCGACGGTATTACATATAATGTTTGTGTATGTGTGTTTACTCCACGTGTTGAAGCCATTTTGTGACGTGATTCTTTGTTAAGTTTGTAGCTCCATCTGGTGTTAGCAATTTGCGGTAGTATTAGTGTTTGTTTGAAAGAATGCTACTGTTATTTTATTTAATTTTGGTTTACTGTCCTCCGGCTAGCTATGATCTTTTTGGTCGAGCACATCTCTTTATACAGGTTGTGTAAACGGAAAGGAATCTTTTATCCAAAGATAACACTGATGAAGGAATTTGTTTTACACTTTTATTGTCGAACACAGTCACTATCACATTTACACATTGATCTTGACACTCGCCGAACTGAAACTGTTATAATAACTTATTTACTGATCATTCTTAATTCACGTACTTCAACTTTTTGTATCATTAACTTTACAATACTTGAGATTTTTCATAACTCTGATACCCGTAACTTGCGAATCGATAATCGACGTGTACTTTACAAATATTTTCGGTGAACTGACGGACTGAAGGCGACGTGTAGCATACAAATATTTTCGACGAACTGACGAACTGAAGACGTGTAGTGTAAAAAGATTTTCGATGAACTGACGGGGTCTATCTCTAACCTAGCCCTTTTTATACTCCTACACCCCGATATGCCTAAAGATTATAACTGAGTTGCTATTGGCTAATAAAACGCGCCAACATTAGCGTCTATTTTTATATCCAATGAAAATTATGAATACATATGCTCTAGGGAAAATATTCCAGAAAATTCTAAAGAAAAACGCGCCAACATTACGTAACTTCCTCGTCTCTAATAATGATAAACAGCTCACCCCCTCGCTGCATTATTGCACGCTATTATTGTCAGTTTCAGTAAGGCAGTATAGACCCACTTCTCAACAATAATTACAATCAACAAAACATCTCAAATCAATGTCACACAATAATGCATATTCATACTATAATCACTCTTTACATTTAAATAATTTGTAATACAAATTACTGCATCATTTCATTGAAAACGGATGTTGGAGATCTAGAGATATTTGAAGATTTAGAAGGTCCATGTTTAGAAAAGGTGGCTGAATTGAGCGCCGATGAAGTTGCAGGTTCAGAAAAACTGGCTGAAGTCGCAGCTGATGAAGGTCCAGGTCCGCAAAAGGTGCTTGAAGTGCGATCTGAAGCAGGCTCCATTTCCGAAACTGTGGAAAGGAGCACATGTTTTGTTGATTGTTCCAAAGTTGGAGAAGTTTGTAGGGTTCAGACACCTGAAAATGCTCAGCAGGGACTAATACACGTGGATAAAGGTCAAAGTCCTGTACATGCAAAGCCAGACTGTGCGAAGTCTTCTCTGCATATTGAAGTGTAGGCAATGTTGACATTGTAGTGTAGTGTTTCCAATATCCCTTTGAGATATTTTCATTGGCTGGTATTTCCTCATCCACATGCTACACGCTTGGTTGTAGGCACTTTTGAAAGGCTGCATTACTGTCAAATCTAAGGGTTACCGCTTGTTTGTAGTGGGGAGGAAAGCTTATCATACAGACGTGATGATTTCATGCAAATAAAATAGCCTTGAAATCCTTGCCACTGCCGTGACCATCTAGTACCATCTTGCTTTCCTCCAATTATGATGCCGCGATACACAATAGTATTAGCAGCAAGAGGCAAAGTTTTGGATGCTCTGTTGCGTGCATAGTACTTGGAAATACCAGAGAAGCAATAAAATAGAAACGAGAAGATTATGCGACAGCGATATTCAGTTGAGGATATACATTTTATGCGCTGTGGTTATGATGCATTGTTTGCATCCTTATGGTTTCTAGTAACGTAAGCTGCTGTATTCGAGTATATCGTACACTATCTGTCTTACCCGGCGTTGTACAGGTGGAATTTTTATTTGAAATATATAAAATATATGTAATTCCAAGATATTGAATCTTGTAGAAGTTAATTTTAAGTAATAAATAAGAGTGCATTAAAAGAATTAAAACGTATTTACAAGTTTGATGTTTTATTAATTCTCCTTATGGCCGAGCAATATGGCGCCGCTAACGTGTGCAACTCGCATTCGGGAGGTCCCGGGTTTGATCTCCGGGTATCGCCCACTCTTAACCCATGGGTTTTTCGTGACTTCCCCGGGGTCAGTAGGCGGATGCTGACGTGGTTTCTTCTCTACCACGATTTCTTTCCATTGTTTCTCTTTCATTCAGTTCCCTTCTCAACTTTCAGGTGTGCTTCTAGCTTTCGTGACGTATGGTGTTGCCATACAGATGGCATACATTTGCCATGCAGATGCATGCTCAATGGAAAGAGTACTCACGCGGACACCAGAGGGCTGCTTGATTAATGGGTCGTTCATCGCCCTCTCTCGTGGGCTCCAGCAGTGGGGCGGTCTGCGAGCTTGGAAATGTTAGGGACTTCCGCCTGTCTCTGTGGCCTTCTGCCTACGGCTTGTAGCCTCCTGTGGTTCCTTCACCTCATCCGTTCCTCCTGGCGTGGCAGGTACAATAGATGCGTGCAGGTCACAGTGCGCGAAGTACCCTCCATTGAATCACCTATAGCAATACCTATACTCCTTGGGATGTTAGTAGTAATTGTGATCAAAGCGTACAATTAAATTTAACACACACACACACACATACACACACACATAAACTTACAGATATAAATATTCACCTCATTTCTATAATTTTTGCTGGGTCCTAAAGGTTAAAAGTAAGATAAGAAGAAAAAGGGTTTAGATTTTTATGTAAGGTGGTGAAAATGCGGAAGGAGAAATGATTTTTAAGTGTAGGCTCTATATGTACATACGTGTAAACACCTTTGTCCATATAGGTTAAACAATGTAGATATTTAAGTAAGGAGTTGAAAATTAGCATTGAATCAAGATTTTTAAAGTCATAAGCAGCACGTAAGATTCGCTGTGTCTCAAGGTATGTGGAACATATACATAGATCATACAGTTTATATTCTCACCCATGTGATCGAAAACCAAACTGCGCGTTTAGTTTTCTTCCTAGATGCTAAATCACAAGTTTCCAAAATTCTTTTAGGTAATTTAAATAATATTGTGGGCAGGAGGTTGAAAATAAATAGGGATAGCTTTTGAAGGTTTTAAACTGCTTATCATTTTTACCATGTGTCCCAAATTTTACCAAAATCGCATCAACGGTGCAAGTTGTACATAAGACGTTGAAAATATGTGTGGAGATAATTTTTGGAAATTTCTAAGTAGCCCATAATTTAACCGGGTCCTACAATGTAAGTGTACAAAGTTATATTCATATAGGTCATATAGTGAAACTCAATATGTAAGAAGTCAAAATAAGATTAAGGTATATTTTAAAGCAATGAGTTCCTCAAAATTTTCTCTGGGAGCTAAAGATTAAATGTTCAAACTTTATCAAGATTCAAATGGTGCGGATCTAACCGAAAGGGGTTGGAAACGGAGTAGGGTTAGTTTTGGGGAGTTTTAAAGTAGCATAATTGTTACCGAGTTCCCTTGCATAAGTGCACAAAATTTTGTCCTGGCCAGACAGTGCAGTGTTTTATACAAAATAATAGTAAGGGCAGTTTTTAAAAATATCAAGGTACAATATGACTGAAAATAATGTTCCGGTGATTTCTAGAAGTTATAGGGCAAGCTATGATTTTTGCTAATTCCTATAATATAATTGTACACAGTAGCGGCTCATGCTCATTAAATTTTGGTCAGACACATCTGAAAATGTGAAATAGCACCTGCTGCATAGTAGTAATTTTATGAACAAACTGATACAGCTGCAGCAGTCGCTTAATAATAATAATAATAATAATAATAACAACAATAATATAATGCATAACTTGTCTGTAAGAAAGCTTTTGGGGGGGCCTGGTGGATGGTTGTTGTTGTTGTGTACACAGTTCAGTAGACCGTGTTAGGATAAGAATGAAGTAATGTGTAAATTAAATCGTAGTAGAGATTATGGATGGCATGGAGAAATCGGGAGAAGTTTCCCGCTTGTGCATGTTACATACTTCTGCTACAGTGACTAACTCCTGACGTAGTGTGCTACCACCTATTGGCATTGATGTAAAATTGTAATGACAGAAAAACTTCGGGAAAAACTTCGTGCGCTAGTGCACTGCTTCAAGTGCGCACGACCCCAACGTATTTGGTCCCATAAGGTATTTACGTCATACAGTTGCGCTTACACAGAAACTGCTTAAAACCTACAGAATCCAAGATGTGTTAGGGATCTTGTTGCCATGTTTCATCGAGTTTAGTGGAGTAGTGCGATAGATTTAAATGCCGTGGATTTTAAATTACCGCATACCTATACGTGACGTTTAACAGCATTCAAAGAAAAAATAAGAATAAATCCGTAAGGTGTCAAAAGTTAGGGTGTTCACGTACTCTTATGCTCTTATACGGTAGTCGCAACTGATTGTACAATATTTTGTCTACATAGGTTAAAGAGTGCAGAATTTATATAATGGATTTTCTAGTAGCGTTTAACGTCCGTTCCTACTGCATACTGCACTACAAACGGTGGACATTGACGCAGTAATTTGTATCACAAAAATGTAAATGTCAGAGTGATTGTAGTGTGAATATGCATTGTTGTGTGACATTGATTTGAGATGTTTGTTGATTGTAAACATTGTTGAGAAGTGGGTTTATACGGCCTTACTGAAACTGACAATAATAGCGTGCAATAATGTAGCGAGGGGGTGAGCTGTTTATCATTATTAGAGACGAGCAAATGACGTCAGAGTGGCGTGTTTTTCTTAGAATTTGCGGGAACATTTTCCCTAAAGTATATGTTTTCGTAATTTTCATTGGATATAAATATAGACGCTAATGTTGGCGCGTTTTATTAACCAATAGCAGCTCGGTTATAAATCTTTAGGCATATCGGGCGAAGGAGTATAAATTCGTGTCAGAGTCAAGTTTCACGTAGTCCAACAGAAGCATTCGCGTATAAGACATCGATGAGTTCAACAGAAGCAGTCATGGTAAATACATCGCACAGTTTATCGATTTGCAGGTTACGCGTAGCAAATTTATGAAAAATCTCTCGTGTCATAAAGTTAAGTACACAAAAAGTTGAAGTACGTGAATTAATAATGGGCAGTAAAGAAGTTATTATAACAGTTTCAGTTTGGCGAGTGTCAAGATTAATAGATGAAAGTGAATAATTTGTTACGACAATAAAAGTGTAAAACAAATTCTTTTATCAGTGTTATCTTAGGATAAAAACTCCTTTCCGTTTACACATCCTGTATAAGATAAGTGCTAGACCGAGAAATCACAGCTAGCCGGAGGACAGTGAACCCAAAATTAAATACAATAACAGGCGCTCAGTAAAAGATAACACGAAGTGATCGCGACAAATTGTATTCCATACGTGCGGCAGATAAACAGTAGCATCTTTCGAACACAAACATTAATACCGCCGCAACATTGATGATACATGCTATAATAACTGTGAAAGGAAATTTTGGAAGTAAGCGTTCCAAGCCTAAGTTTAGGGCACCCCTAGACATTCGCCAGTTATGAAGACTGAGGAAAACCTGGAAAAAGCCTCTCAGGAACGCTCCTGGATGGATTTAAACCGCAGACCTCTCGTTCAAGTGTCCATAGCGACCTCAACTATCCGTTAGTACATAAGGAGTTGAAAATATGGCTTTTGAAAGTTATAATGTAGCCTTTAGTTTCCACTGAAATCTATAGATTAAGCACTCAGCATTTTGTCTAGAAAGGCCAAAGAGTGTTGTCTTGTATTTTAAGGGGTTCAAAATAAGGCTTTTGAAGGTTTATAGCAAAAAGAAATGCCTTACAGAAGGGCGGTACCTGGAAGGAATTACCTGCCGGAGCATCTGTAAGCAGAAGCAAAACACAAACGAAACCCAGACGGGAAGAGCGAGAGTTAAGAGAACAAATCTAGAGCAAACAGAGCTATTTTTGCAATGGACCCTAGTTTATATGATCGTAAGCGTCACACTTAGCACCTCCATTTAGCCAGTAAGAATGCGGCATATTATCGCCGTCTAACTGCATGACCCAAATATTGCTTTCTATGGTCGTTCAGGAAACCCCTTTTATTTTGTCTTTCCACAAATATAGGAATGCCTGCGGCATTCGCGTTTAATTCTGAATTTACTTTAATGTAACATTTAATACAAGTTTGTTAATTTTTGCCGAGTATATGTGAAAATATATTTTCGGAGAACTGTCTGTTTTATAGTATTATGTATAAATTTTGAAAGTCTTATACGAAAGATTTGCTGTAACACATTCGATATGAGGTCCTCCACATGCCTAGCTTCCTCACCTCTCACCGATTGCCTACTTTGTATTAGAATCATCGAAAAGCTCTCAAAGGACATCGAGCAAGCGTAGGCCAAAGACGCTGTTGAAGAGTTGTTCTATAGTCAACTGCGGCCGTTTTTCGCTCACGGTACATATCATCTAGTGGACCTCTATAACCCTTCGTTAAATGACGCGTTTATATGTAGGCATCCTGTTACCCAACTGTCACTTTATACATGCATTCTAAACGATAAACAAATTAAGAAACCAACATGAGTTGCTATTTAACAGGATTGCTGTCAAGCAATTTCAAGCGATCTCAAAGTTTCTGACATGAGATTGCTTTCTTGCTTGCTCCAATCCTTATTTATGAAAAAAGATTGTTTTCATAACGCTGCAGAAGTAATACAATAGTTTATTTTAACGTCTTTATTATTGGCACTTAAATACTGGCATTTGCCCTAATCTCAATGTACAGCATCCTCTCTCTCGTCTTGGGTTTTAAGTACTGATTCTGCTGGTGTTCAATTTCACAATTTAGTAATCTGCACACGCTGAATATTAAGAAAGGATAAGATCCACATAACGGTAGACTAACAAAGTAAACATCGCGTGAGAAGAAGCATTCAGATTTGTCTGCTTAGGTCGTGACCAAGGAAAATGATACGATCTCCTCCGGAGGGCTAATGGCTAATGTTCTTGCTCCTGGACCTTAAGACGCTAGTCAGTAGATACGCCGACGGGAAATCGTAAAGTGCTGCTTCTTTCAGAAGGAGTATTGCATTTTTGTTGAATACAACAATCACGTTTATTTTGATGTCTTTTTGTGTAAAATGTAAGTTTCAGACATTTCCCATCTAGTAGCGACAGCTCATACGACTCTATTACTCTTCTAAGGCTCACCAAATTACTTGAAAATCCTGTTTTGAACATTTGAGTTGAGCACCAAGCTAAAATAATGTAGTTTGAGCACAACAAAATACCTTCAGGTGCAGGATTCTGGTAAAACATGTGCTTGACTTAGCCTAAAATCCTGAAAATATTTTTGATTTCCATCGTAGATTAGCCAGTGGCTTACAAATAAGCATTAATTCATTGTTAAATGCCGTTAATCCTATAAATGTGTATATAAGGTCAATTAGCAGTGCAGGAACTGCCTATAAATCCATTTCTTTAAGCCTCCAGCAAGTTTAGGTTCAAAATCAAGTATAAACTACCAATGATTCGTTTTCTCAGATGTGTTCCACGTAGCCTCCAAGTAGTTCCGTGAACATATCTTTGGATAACACTGGTATAGGATTGTAGGACATGTGTATCCCCGTTATACTGTACTGAATATAATTCAAGATTAATGTATATGAAATCCTATTGTTGTTTATTACACAGTTAGTTGAAGAATATATTATTTAGTTGTTTAGCAAACATAATAGCACTGGCCTAGTGATCTTATTGTCGCAATTGCTAGAAGGGTATATATCAAGTGTCGCAGTTAAATTACTGATTGTGCTTGAACTTTATTTTTCAGTTATGAAGTTTATCGACATTCTGAAACTATCGCGTACATAAAGGTATTCTAAATTAACTATTTACTTCATCTCAGGAATGGCGTTATGCAGATGCCTGAACATATTTCTGTAGTGATTATATGTGACATATCGTAAGAAGTACAACTGAGTGTTACTAATATATGAAAAAAATGAACTTAAAATAATAGCTGGGAAAATACATTACAACTCGTTAACCAACTATTTCTTGTTTAATCACCTTCATAGTTTTATTTTATGCAGCATATTAATGCTATAAAATCAAATTCAACAAAATCGCTTTCTCTCTTAAATATCTTCTCGTCCATTTTAATATACTAGAATTTCATCATTTATGTTATAAACACAGATGGAACATGATAATATTAAAGGTATTACGTGAAAAACTATGTTCATCGATTACGCTGGCCCAAAATTTTTGCTGTAGCTCTTCTTTTCTTAAGTGCCAAACGTGCAATCATGTAAAACAGAAAGACGAGAAACGTTTAAAAGCGTTTAATTATCTGCACATTAATTTTTTTGCAATCAAAAATAAACCTGCAAAATTGATTTATCAATACTTTATGGTTAAATATGTTGCCAAATGAGTTCGCAGAGGCAGGTAAGGCTGGGAGCATTGCCTTTCTTGGGCTGTTTCACTAACACATCGTGGTCTCATAAAACAGCAGAAACTGAAAGAAATTGTAACTCTAATTTTCAGAAAGGTTCAGTAAACTTTGTCACTAGAAACCTCTAATATTTACCCCTAATGTTGTTTGACTCAGTATGATTTTTAAACTTTTTATGGAGTGAAAGAAATGTTAACTCTGTAATATTTTATCGAACAAGCCCAAAGCTACCTTTGCTACTACCTCAAAACCTACTGTTCTGTGACTGAGAATAGAAATAGATTATTATAGTTATGTCTGTGTCGACTCAAAAACTAAGTTGTTCTTTTAAAAAATTTAATATGTTGCAAAAACACGACTTTCTCTAATAGCTAAACAGCTATTCTATAAATTATCTAAACAAAATCTTATTTTATTGTAAGTACACGGAGGCTAAGACGACATCCATTTATTTAAAGTCGATGTTATGTTAGCCTTGATATTACATATTCTATATATGAGCTCAAAATAAACAAAACAACAACCAGTAACACTCCTGAGCGCACTAGCTGAAACACTGGACAAATTAAGCGAGAAAAATGGAATATTTTGGATGTACTGGTAGGACAGTTAATCGCTGCGCATTTTCTATCCATGGTTCAAATGTTAGCTAGTTAAGTAATATTTCCCACACTGAAAAATCGCGAAACCGCATCGTCCTTCGTGGACTAGTGGTACCGTGCTAGCCTCTAGTTTCCAAGGTCGCGGGTTCAAACCCGGCGGAGAGCGATGGATTTTTCCGGGCGTAAAAATCCTTAGCATGGCTTCTTTCGGAAGGGAAGTAAAGCCGGTGGTCCCGTGTCGTAGATTTACGGCACGTAAAAGAACCTCAAGCCTGATAAAGAGGCCTCTGAGCAAAATTACCGGTCTTTCACGCCCAATATTAAATGGGACGCTAAGTACCATAGTAGTTAAAGAGCTTCCATAAATTAAAAAAAAAAATCACTGTGCACAGTGAAATTTGTTTAAAGAGTGATGAGAGAACTGGTTTGTTATTAACAAGTGACAATTTGAGTCTTGGCGTCATTTATACGTTCATTGTAAGCGTGAAAAGCATACATTATGTATAGAAAATTGTCTATAGAACAGCGCGTGCTTGCTTTACAGATGTAGTGGAAATTTGATCGAAACTATGAACATACAAGATGATTTTTCGTCGAAAAGTTCGCGCATACACAGCCACCACACAGAACCTATCTACAAATCAAATCGAAGGTTCGAAAATTAATTGATCTAAAAAGGTATTAACCAACTTTTATAGTGCCTTGAGGCACTTATTAAAACATAAATGCCTATTTCTGTCTTTTGATGCCTATAAATGCCTTTTTTAAACTTCGAATGAATTTATTCACTACACCGTTGTATTCAATAAATAATTCTTTAATCAACAACAAACCTTTCATTGACTGGATACTTATTTGATTTCTGTTTGATAAAATGCGGGGTGGTGTCGCTTTTAAAAGGCTTAGCGCAACAATAAATAAAGCAACAATTAGTGAAATCTTAAGGTGCCGCATGTGAAATCGGAACTTCGACAATGGAATACAATAACAACAATTGGCCCATGTCTGGTTCTCAGAAGCAGTTATTTGAAAATTAGGCAAAACATCGGTTCGTGTTCATAATATAACTATATTAAAGTCTTTGGTTGCTATGATAATTTTTCTGCTAGTGCTGCAAAATGCCCAAGAACAAACCTACCAAAAGTGCATTAATAACTTGGAATTCGGATTTCCAGTCTTATAGAACAGATGGGAAAATAGTCTACTGTCAGGTCTGCAATAAAGAGGTAAGCTTTTTACTGTATTTTCTGTCAGTTTTATTATTCACGTGAGACTTGAGTTAACATAAGTTAACTATCGCGATTAATTGTACCCTATGACTTCTTCTATCTGAAAATAATCTCAAATTTGTTTGATGCATTTTATTAAGTCCAATACTGGGGTCTAACAGTACAACAGATCAATATTAATTTTGTAAAAGACAATTTAAGTTATACTAATTTTTATTAAATTATATTGGTTATTTATTTAAAATTTTAATTATTTTAACAAAATATTTACCGCGATTAAATATATTTACAAATATATTCTTCTACTTAAGGTTTCTTCCAAAAAATGGAGTCACTTGGTACAACACGAGAAAACTTCAATGCATCAAGCAAATTCTAAAAAGAAAGATTCTCAAAAGCAAACTTTACTTACACAGCCCAAGCCCTCAAAAATAAAATCCCAGTTCTATTTTTATATGTGTAAAGCATTCGTTGCAGTCAACATTCCTTGGAATGTAGTTGAAAATACAACAATGAAGTCATTTTAGAAAAGTATTGCAGAGAAAGAATAGCCTCCGAATTGACACTTAGAAAAAATTCCCTTGAGATGGTGTATGAATCACAGCTGAATGAAATAAGGTCAGAAATAGGAGATTCCTACATCTGGATTTCCGCAGATGAAACCACAGGCGCCCTGGGGCGAAGTATATCAAATTTAATTGTAGGGAAATTAGATGAAGAAAATTATGGAAATTCGCATTTGATTTGTTCGAAGGTGTTGGAGATAACTAATGCTCAATCTGTTGCCTACTTCGTAAACTCCGGAATAAAAGTACTATATCCGAATGGTGTAAAGGAGAAAGGGTGTTGTTACTGTACACTCTGCAGCACTATATATGACAGCAGTTGGGAAACTTTTGAAGGTATTCTTTCAGCATTTAACACACGTTACTTGTCTGGCTCATGCACTTCATCGAGTAGCAGAAGAGATTGGAAATCAGTTCCCCAAAATCAATGATTTAATATCCTTAATAAAGAAAGTACTTTTAAAGTCAAATTCTAGAATTGCAGCTTTCAAAGAAAGATGTCCCAATCTGCCTTTGCCACCAACGCCTATTTTGACAAGATGGGGTACGTGGCTGTTGACTGTGAAGTATTACAGTGAGAACGTTGACAGTGTTGAAGAGGTTGTAAATAGTTTTTCGGAAGAAGAATAATCACAGTGTATTAAGGTTTCCCAGAATGTCCTACGGGAGTAAGGTTTGAGACAGGATCTGTCATATATTCGTGCTAATTTCACATTTTTAGCAGATACTATAGAGCAATAAGAATCATCAAAGCTCAGTCTCACTGAATCAATCACATTACAAGTGCAGAAAGTCAGTTAAACAAAGCTATTGGTTAGATTGGGAAAATGGTGCTCCCCAAAAATCCTGGATATACGGTTCTAAAAGGAATATCAGATATTTTAAGCGGACGTGAAGCAGATCTCTCTACAGGATTTAATCCGAATATGGTTTCTCTTTTCAAATATGTTACAGTCACCACCGCAGACGTTTAGAGATCTTTTTCAGCATTTAAGCTAATTCTCACCGAAAAAAGACATAAACTTACCCCACATCATCTGGAAATCTTCTTGTCATTTATTGTGGACAAAATTATTACCAAAAGTGAAATTGAAGAATCTGTGATTTAAAACGTAACAATGTTGCATTAATTTTTAAAATTCATGTAAGACATAATTCTATCCTTTATATTTTAATTAACTGACAGTGACACGATTTTTTATGGAATGGTTGTTCATATCTTACCTATCCTACTGTATTTAAGTGTGTTTTGAAATAAAACATTAATCATTGTGCTTTGCATGGCGTGAAGCCCGCGGTATACCATGTTATCAGGCTTAGAATCGTTAGGGACCTCTGTGACCCTGCCTGAAACATATAGCCTCCTGTGGTTCCTTCACTACATCCATTCCTCTTGGGGATGGTGAGCACAAGAGATCTCGTTGGGTCGGGGTGTGAGGTATCCTCTCCGTTTCCTGGTTATAGGTCATTCCTACTCGTCGGACGTTGGCACAAGAACAGTCTTCTGCTACATGCATAATACATTAGGTATGTCAAACGCAGATTACAGTAAAGCAGGGACAACCAACCCCAAAGCACGCCGTATCTGTACCGTGCGCACGGTGCTGAAGTTCACTGGTCTGTGCCTATTAATGACCTAGGACCTTTCTAGGCGCCTAAAATCGCATTTTTAGGACCTAAAGATCCGAAGTCTACTTATAAGCCTACATTACTTACTATACGCCCTAAACTAGGATGATCGTGATCGAAGACGTGAATTCTGTGTGGTATGTGATCCGCAGTGAAAGTGATCCTGACTTTTACAAAACAATTCTGTTAAATGGAAGAGTTAAAAAACACAACTGCATGTATTGGTCTTCTGAAAATACACGATTTGCTATTGAGGAGTTAAATGTTCCTGGAGTTACGGTTTGGGCTGATATACTCAGCAAAGGAGTAATAGCCCCTTATTTTTTTCGATGGGACCGTGACTACAGAAAGACATCTTGAAATATTAAAAGAAGTTATTGTGAATTGGACAATACCCCTGTACTTGAAGCTGTACGAAACAACCTTATTTGGCAGCAAGACGGTGCTCCACCGCACTACAGATTACACGTCCTTCCATTTATGGATAACAATTTTAAGTGTGAATAGGAAGGCAGGATACAATAGATTGGCTTCAAGATCACCGGACCTCACATTGTGTGGTTTTTCAATGTGGGGGATATTCAAAGACAATGTTTTCTCTAAAAAAAGACCCATTAAACCTACAGTATTTAAAGGATTTGATTGAACAAGAATTTGAAAACATTTTTTTGGTAATAAAGGGGAATTGTGTGACAAGGTATATGAATCAGTGTTTAAACGATGTGTTTGTTAAATGTCTAGATAACAATGGAGGACACTTTGATCAGTTTCAATAGGACGTATTTTTTGTATAAATCATTAAAGCTACAAAACACTGTACTGAAATTCCGGTTAACTGGTTTATGCCACATCCTGTATTTAATGCTACAAAAGTATTATTTTATATAAACAGTGTAATTTAATATTATTTTATCTGCCGTAATTTCTTGTCTATCTATTGGGTTTCCCGTTTATATAAAATTCAATAAGAATGAAAACTATTTCACGGATATATACATAAAAAGCAACCTATACGTGTAATTTGCTCTCCAATATTTTAAATATGTGATTTTTTATCAAAATTCTTACAGGTATTTTAAAAAATGAGACGGTATCTGCACATACGAGGGAAAAGAGGAAGAGAGAGGTGAATTGAGTTTATTTATTTATTTATTTACTTATTTTATGAACGCTCTTTAATTGCTATGGTTCTGGTTCTTAGCGTCCCATTATATATAGTGTGAAAGACTGGAAATTTTGCTCAGAGGCCTTTGTTGAGATTCTTTTACGCGCCGTAAATCTACGACACGGGACCACGGCTTTACTTCCCTTCCGAAGGAAGCTGCAAAGAATTTTTGCGCCCGTAAAAGATCCATCGCCCTCCGCCGGGTTTGACCCCGCGACCTCGGTTTAATTTTGAATTCGGTTTGGTATTGAGGGTGCTCAGTTATTTTGGGTCTTTGTGGTCTTGGTGTTTACAACAAATGAAGATTCCGTTTATGGCTGGACGGTTTTATTCACACAATGTTTCCAATCCTTTACGTACGATTCAACACCACAAAGACATGTATTCACTCAGTCAGCGGCCTCTCTCGCGAACTCGTTATAAACGTTTCTTCTCGCCGATACAAATTACCTAGGTTATATGTCCCTGCGGACTCCGGAATGATGTGGGATTTTATGTTTGTTTACAAGATTCTGCCATTTGATTTTGGTTTCTGTAACTAAGTCACTTGAAACACGACTTTAGTATTATTTGTGATACCTTCTCCTATTGTTTCGGATAAAAGTATGGAAACTCCCCTCTGATATAAGTTTTCTTATTTTGAAATATAAGCGTTTTCATGCTAAACTGATGCTTACAAAAGATAAGGCACGTTCAACTGAAATCCTATCTTACTAGACTTAAGCTTTACTTGTACATAAACAAATATTTCTTACAAATTTAACATAATTTGTGGTTACAAGTTACCGCACGCAGCTTCAGGGAAGATTTACATTATATAAAAACTTTTTTTTCCCGAATTCTCGTTGTTTGTTGGCTGAACTTATATTTCTCTCTATGCCAATGCTGACACAAACATATCAGTTTTTAAAAACTGTAGTAAAGAAACACGGAAATACAGTTTATGACTCATTTTATTTATTTGATAAATCGAGGTTTTATTGTCCAGCTTAACCTTGAATCTTAAGCGTACCTGACTTAACTGTATTTTTGTTTTGAGTTACTGTTTTTTAAGAAAAATAAATAGCATTTTTCTAGTTTTTATTTAAGAGGTTCTAAATGTGTATTTTAAATTAAATATTAATATAGATAGAATCTTCGGGTAGAATGACTTAAACAGCTGTAGACAGAGGATTTAAAATGAATCAAACTCACAAATTTCTAAGGAATACCTTAAAAATCCTCAAAATTATGGTCTAAATCATGTTACTTGAAATTACTATGAGTATCCTTCCCTAATGTTATATATATTTTTTTTATTTTTGTGTTATTCTTTATTTATACATTTATTTATTTTTAAAGAAAGGTTGAACGTGGCCTTAGATGAAGTAACTTCTGCGCAGGTTGCGTTTTCTACATTACGTAACTTAGGCTTGAGAAATGGTTCAGCTATATCATTCATGCGCTGATGTCCGGAGTTCTCTAAGTGACATGGAAAGGTGACTTATAAGCATTAAACTAATTTGTTCCCGTCCACCCAGACTCACCACAATGCCAGTCCTATTAACATCGTATTGTTTACAGCTTGGTCGACTTTCGACCTCCAGTGGAGCTGAGGTACATTGAAAATATGTTCCTGCACGGATCTGTCGTCTCAAGTTCCAACTGATATATCATTCGTGACGTTATTATTCTAATTCTCATTGTTGTAGCTGGCAGGCGCAACTCTTTCGCAATAAAGGGACAGATGCATGAAAAGAACCGCTAAAAGGTGAGAGCACTTTCCTTCCCAACTGTTTTAAAACTCTAACAATCTCATTTAGTATAGTGGTTGTTAACATTTATCAGCAAACCTGAGCTGAATCACATTAACAACTCAATGAAGCCAGTGAAAAAGGGGCACATGCCACAGATCCGCTAATACAAAATTTCATTTTTTTTGCTCGTTTTTGTACATAAAGGGAAGCAATCACAAAGTGAAGTAAAATTTCAATTTTTAAATTATTTTTTTAATTATACGTACTTATCTGAGCAAAATGACAAAATATGACTAATTTACACCAAAAGTTTTACTATAAAATAATTCAGTTGTTATCTTATCCTTAAGTTTCATATATTATCTCTTACTTTAAATCCAATTTGTGATAATATTACATTCTTTTATGTTTGCACTTTTCTCAGAAATTATTTCAGATACAGAGCTGAAACCTTAAAGTGCTGTTGAATATTATTAACAGAACGTCTAATAGTAAATTAATTTCAACGTTTACATGGATATGCACAAAAATAAATTTTAAATATACTTTTACTTCTGAGATTTTGAGATAATTAAAAAAACTTCTGTATTACATTCACATGCTTTTCATGCCCTATATTGTTTATTTTATACTTTAGGTGTTTTTACAGAAGCTTATTTTTCTATCTCCTTCATGTTAATTGAGATGAGTTTGTATAAATGGTTTTATTACCATTTCGTTGTACAGGAGATTGAAGCTGTAGTCAAATCTTAAATCTGATGTGTTGCGTTTACACGAATTTTTCTACCCTCTTTTTTATAAACACTCTTAAAAATTACTATTCTATTGGGTTAAAACTTGCAAAAATGGTTTCATTATGCATTTAATTTTAGGTACAAGACAAACCAGAAGACTGAAGCTATAATTAAATCCTTAAAAAGCTGGTCACTATATGCTCCTTTGAAATTCCACTCTCTGTATGACCATGAGAATGCATTGAACGGCTACTTCAGCACCTTAAAAAGTATATAGTATTTGAAAATTCAAAACAATAACGACTAATATCTCGGAATGAACTGTATATTTGAACGAGATCTACATTTTTTGTGTAGTAAGATTTGGTTTTTACCTTACGGTTTACCAGTTATACAAAAGTATACACAATTCATTCAGAACGAACACTTCACAGGCTATTCGCAGAAAATTCAAAATATACCTATGCTTTATTTATCATACAAATATTTTAATAACATTGTATTATAATCAAAATCATTAGGTAGCTTTTTGAGAAATAAAAACTAATAAAAAATGTTCCATGTAAAGGATAGTTTGCGACGGATTTCCTTGAACATTTTCGTGTCAAATCCCAGAAAGACGCTGAACTCAAATACCGAATTTTCATTTTTTAGTCATGCTTTTCACGGGGAGACACACACACACACACACACTCACTCACTCTCAGGGATATGCGTCGTCCTCCGTGGACTAGTGGTACCGTGCTAGCCTCTGGTTCACAAGATCGCGGGTTCAAACGCGGCGGAGGGTGATGGATTTTTTCGGGCGTAAAAATCCTTAGCATGGCTTACTTCGGAAGGGAAGTAAAGTCGGTGGTCCCGTGTCGTAGATTTACGGCACGTAAAAGAACCTCAAGCCTGATAAAGAGGCCTCTGAGCAAAATTACCAGTCTTTCACGCCCAATATGGAATGGGACGCTAAGAACTATAGTAGTTAAAGAGCGTCCATAAATAAAACTCAATTTCAATTTTTTTTCAGGGAAATGCACACGCACATACACAGGCCTTTTTCTAAAATTACTTTTTTTGGATGCAAGGAGCACAAAATATGTATTTTGATGAAATATCGATATCAAACTTTGGGGTGGAATACAAAAGGGTACGCTAGTCTAAAACAGGTCAGAGGACAAAGCGTGTCAATTTAAAAAACACTGCCTCTGTTCTGAAAAAGTTTTACATGCATTCTCAATGACAATAGAATCAAACTGACAAGCAGTCCTTGACTATACATAATTATGATTCTACAATGTTTATGTAAACAATTTAAAACACTTTCCTAAGAAACTTAGGACAGGCTAATCAAGAAATCAGTAATTTAAGGCAGACATTAGTGTCTTGTATCTTACGTGTTGATTAACACTGTAATTTCAAGTTGTCGTACTAATGGACTCAGATGAAGACGGTGGTAGAAATTTTGTATATATTGTGAAACATATTTCCGCACTGAAAGTTCATCAGTTTAAGTAAATGCAACCATCTACAGGTCACAAGGAAAACTTTCTTTGGTTAAGTGCCGTGGATGCAAACAGGTGTGTACATTGTTTGTGTAGAAAATAAAGGAATAGGGTTGTATTAAAGGCAATCTAAATTTTAAAAGAAACCTTAAGGTCCTGTTATTATATTACAACTATTAATACAGTGAATTTGTGCAATTAAGTTTCATGATTAAGTTTAAGCAGTTATGACTATTTCCATCTTCGTCAAAACCGGTATTTAGTAATACTAACCGCTGATATAAACATTGTAAATACGGCTAAAGAGGGTCAATAATTTGTAAGGATACCAATATCAAATAAAACATTCCTATTTATCTGTTCATTTACTTCGTCTCAGATGAGTAAATATACACATATTTAGAACCTATTTAAGAAATAACTTTGACCCAAAAGGTAAAATGGAACACTCTTCTAAAGGAATGAAAATACCAAGAAGAGTTGTACAAGAAACGTCCTCTCCTCTAATGAAGAAGAGAATGAAAAGCAGCAAAATGTCATGATGTGCGGTTTTTGCAATGCAAGGATTGGGTCCAGTGCCAAGGGAAATCAAGGGAACGGTAATTACCAAAATATGTTGAAGCACAAAAAAAATATGTTTGTGGAAAGTACAATCTGTTAGATTAAAGAAACTTAGTTTTGATACCAATGCTCTGTGTACGAATATAGAGAAACAAATGTGACTCAATTGCCCTTAACACTGACCCGATTTATCCTGACATAGGAGGGTAAATGGATCACTGCAGTGATTAGATTTTACCCCTTTCTCAGACAGGTAGTTGAGAGTAAAAAGAGAACACTTCAAGAAAAGTACTATTTAAATACGGCTATAATAATAGTATGCTATTTTAAAATTAGCAACAAAATCAAGTTTTCACTGATTTTTGATCCGATTTACCCTTGGCTACCCTAGGTGGAATACAGTATTTCTTCTACTTATCTATAGTAATAATTCTGTTAATACGTTAACTTAAATTATACAAAATAATTTTTATTATGGATTTTCTAACAATTTTTTTGTGTTTTTTTAATTTAATTTAAAAATTTCGTAGTATTGCAAATCTGTACAAACTAACACTGCTTTGAAATTCCATATTTTTATGACGTCACGAAAAAAAATGAATATGCATTAGCACTTTAAAAATTCGGAATTTATAAATCAATAGCAGTGAATATGTGGACATGAGAGTAATGCCACTAACATTTTATTTTACATACATTGCCTGTTTTAAGGAGATCTGTATTTTTGTACGGTAAAGTTTTATTTGTCTCTTATGATTTAGCAGTAATACGAGAATATTGCCCAAAATTCATTTCGAATGAAGAGAAATTTTCGCGAAAATTTCACATTATTAGTCATGCAAAATGTATTATTGCATTTTAATCAAAATCATTAAAGCCAACTTTGAAAAAATAAAGAAAAATTTGCATGTAAAAGGAAGTTTGGGGTGAGATATTTTCTTGAAAATCTTCGTGTCACACCTACGGAAGATGTTGAACTTAAACAGCAAGTTTGGTATTTATCCAACTTGTTTTTGATTTATGTTATCCAAAGACACAGACACACATGCAAACACACATGCGCACGCGTACTTTTTCTAAAAATACTTTAGTATGAGTAGCTTGTGGACAGTGGGTATAAAAAGTAATTTAAATGTAAGACGCGTTTCCTTTCTTTCTTTTAACAGCTTCCTTTTTTTTTTAAAGTTCCCTTGTTTTACCCGGTTTATGATACTGTGTTTTACTGTTTTTCGTTACCGCTTATTACCGCAACACACATACATACACAAACACCCATGCCCATGGCGGGAGTCGAACCCGCGACCCTCAGCTTGGTGGAACGCCGGAGCTATACACTTCAGCGACCACGGCTACGAGGGCCGGCATTTTAACCGGATAGGTCATAATGAAACTGAACAGACGAAATGAATGAAATTATACTCAATTAATGTGCTCGGGGTCCACAGAGTTTATAGTTACCCAACATTTGTTTTCTGGGACGGGAAAAACTCCTGAAAAAAATCCTTATCCACAGCCAAACTGGGATCCGAACTTGTGGTCTCCTGAATGTGAGGCAGATTCACCTCGAAGGTGGGCAGTTATAGTGTTTGTGTATAATTTTCCTTGTGCGCTGAAGGTGACTAGCTCATTTGAAATCCTTATCAGGATCCACTGCTATGCCGAGAATTAAAATTCAGAAGAAACCAGTCGGATTGAAGAAGACTTAGATACCGCCAATGTCGTGCTAGGAACCGCTACAGATAAAAAAGAAGCGCTGGAGCGTAACTGTCATGTGAGATGCGGAACTACTATTGAATATTTACAACAGTAGCGACGGCACTGGCCTTGCTCGTTTTTTGCGCATTGTTTGCAGAGCACGAAACCAAAACAGAAGAAAAAATAGCGGAGGTCGTGCGCATCAGAGGGGTCCTCTTAACTGTCCACTCCGTGCTAAGCTGCGAACACATTTGCCAATGTTGACAGCATAGAATTTAAAAAATGTGGCCCGTCTTCTTCAGTTTTCAACATTTATCCTTCAGTACTTCAAAAATGCGAACTGCCTTTCTCACCGTTGCTGTGCAGGCCGCAAACGCTTGTGAACACCAATAGTAGTTGTAGGAAAAGAATTATGGACTGCTATAAGTCAAATATCAAGAGTGCTGTGCCAAGATATATTAACATAAAACTAATTAGTAATTTTTGACTGAAAGAGAGTCTTAAACCTTTTCTGTAATTGTTTAAAAATATGTTTCCACATTTCAGGTAATCATACAATTTGGATCATATAAACCAGTAATTCTTACTTTCTCTACCACGTACAGGTATTGCATTCCACCCAAAAACTCGATACCGAGATTTCATCGGAAATACATGTTTTGAGGTCCCTAAATAAAAAACAAGCACTTTTAGAAAAAGATCCGTGTGTGTGTGTGTTTGTGGACAGCGTAACTTAAAAATGAATACCAAATTGCGTATTTAGGTTTACTACCTTCTAAAATTGCGACAAAAAATTCAAGAAAGTCCCCACCCCAAAGTATCCTTTACACGAAAGGTTTTCGAGATTTTTTATTTTCTAAAGAATGGCTCTAACGATTTTAATGTAAATATAATATATTAAAGTTATTTACATGGCAAATAAAACGAATATCTTGAATTTTCTGAGAATAGCCTGTTAAGTGCACTCCATTCGGAAGGAATTTTGTATATCTGGTAAGCGTTTAAGCGATATACGAAAAAAAAGATCTATTTAAAACACATTTATTTCAAGTAACTTTTTTGTGGCATCAGCCATTTCCGAGATATCCGTTATTGGTGGTTCGAACTGTTCAATACTTAGCCCTCTTCTAGTCCTGTCGATTTTCAGTTGTTTCTCGCCATGTCATGGAAAGAGTATGGAATTTTAAGTCAGCATATAGCGTCCGGTTCTAAACATTTACTATCGTTATTCCCTTTGTATCTATAACAAATGTTTAATACGGTTACTTACGGAAATTTTATCTCGATTAAAATGAACTTGTAAGAATAATTTATAAACGCAATAATAAGCGCTAGAGGGTAGGGAAAGTCATGTGAATGTAACACATCAGATTTATAAAATACTGTATTACATTATGCAAAATCTCGTAAGGTGATGATTTCAATTAATAAAAATATGTTGTGTTGCATTTACATGACTTTCCCTACTTACTCTTCTAGATGCTTTTCTTACAAAACCTTATTCTCTGTCTACTTTTTGTTAATCGAGATAAGCTTTAATTGCACATTCATACATCTTGTTGTAGGTATAAGAAGGCTGGAGTAGAATAACGCGATAGTCGGGTTTTAAATAGAGAATCGTTATATATGCTTTGAAATTCCATGCTCTACATATGACCACGAGAAAGAAATGATACTTACCACTTGAAATAAGTATTTGAAAACTCATACCAATAACAAGGAATATCTTGGAAATGGTTAATGCCAAACATCATTTATTTGACATAAATTGTTACTCTAACAATATCTACCGTTTTTGTATAATAAGATTTTCTCTACCTTTTATGATTTGCCAATTACACAAAAGTAATTCAAAATGAAGAGGACCTTGAAGGCTATTTTCAGAAAATTCAAAATCTAATTTCACTGTTCACGAAAGTATTTTAAACACAAGGTATTTTAATCAAAATTTTTAGTACCAATTTTGAGAAAATAAAATTTTTCTAAAAATTTGTTATGGTAGGGATTTTCTTGAAAATCTTCGCGTCACTCTTTAGGAGCTGATCTTAAGTACCGGGTTTGATATTTAATTACTTTTTGTTTTTGAGTTATGCTGTTACAGACACATGGGTGCATACGGATCTTTTTATAAAAATACTTTATTGGATTCAAGGAGTGTAAAAATCGTGTATTTCCAGTGAAATCTCCATATTAAATTTTTAGATGCAATATAACTTTCTCTACTTACTAAATGACTCATGCACTAAATACTTGTGAAAAAAATTATAAGTAATAGAAGAGAAAGCAAAGCTTAACACTTGCTTCACTTCAACCTGTGTATGTATACCTATAAGCATTTCCTTCTGAGGTTACAATTAATCTTATTATTTGAGTTAGGCATATATTATGTGTTAACACGAGACCCATCTTTTTGTGCATGTACCTCAAAGATCAATAAATCACACTAAGTGTTTTGTCGTATGTTGATAGCCAATATGCTAAAAGGCATTTTTATGTACGATTGCTACGAAGTTAGTTATATAGGTATATATATTCCATATCACAGAGCGGTAGGTGCACAAATCTATTTGTCATATATTTTCAGTTTAACTTTAAAATCTGAAAATAAGCTTTCATAAGCCTTTATGCATAAAAGTGAATGAGATAGCAACCTCTCAAATTATATAATTTGGTAATTTTTAAAATCTAGCTTTCACTGCTTCTCCCCATTTAAAACCAATAAGTATTTAAGCATTTCTTCTGGAATTTAATCATGAAATTAATTTAAAGCTAGATAATTTTGAAATATAAGAATAATTTAATGCTGGGAGAACCCGCAGCTCTGCTCGCGTGTAAATGCCAAATGGTTCTCTACCTGTATCCTCTTACACTATCCTTGCCTCTCCCCTCCTTTCTCTTTTTCTCTCCCACTTCCCCTTCTCCCTCAATATCCACCATTCCTCTCACACAAAATCCCTACCTCCTTTTCTCTCCCTTCCCATTTTATCTCCCTTCACGCTCTCACCTCTTCTCTCTCGCTCTTTCTCTTTTGAAAGCTGGTAATAAAATTGCTTCATCTGCGATTTTAATAGAGTTAAAGCATAATTAAAATGGTTAAACGGTAAATAAACGTATGACTCTTCCTTATTCTTGCAATTCGATCGGAATTATAGATAGTATTTCTCAAAACAATTATGCATATAAACTTTTGTAATTCATCCAAAATAAAAATTACCAATTTTATATGCACATTTTAAGATATAAAAGTCAGTATATGAATGCATGCATGTATGTGTGCATGTTCCTTATAGGCTTCTACACCGTTGCACCGATTTCGATTAAACTTGGCACAGATAACCTTTGACACAAGGCAAAAATTACTATCTAGCTTAGAATTCGAAAATTGGAGGAATAACAAGAAATAGAAAGAAGCAGATATAGAAAAGAAAGAGACAGAGATATTCGGTTTTTCCTGACGCGTCACTGGGACGCTTCAAAGCCAATCCATATCTTTTCAAAAGGACAATCGCAATAATCGAACATTAGCAACATAAGAATAATAATTACTTAGGCTTTCAGACCTCACAAAATAACAAAAGGATGAGGCAGTATTTTTAACACTTAAATGATTTCAGTCTAATTATATAATATAAAATATAATAACAGCCCGCCTTAAAGCAATATGTGTATAATATAATACATAAAATGTATATAACAATCATTGTATTAATGTTTATATTATTATGTACATGTTCAATAATGTTATGTGAATGTATTACGTAATTTAATAATGTAAGAGCTGTGAGAATAATAGTTAACAGTTGCTAACAATGAGGTAACAATAAGTTAACCTTGAGGCAATAATGAATAAGAAAGTTTAATAATGCTACTAGTCATTATTGGAGCAACAATAATGTAAATTTTGAGACAGTTTATAAATAGCCAATCAACAACCAGAAAGAAAGCTTAAGTTAAATGAAAGTATTCTATTGGAGTAGGATTAGCCAATCAAAAACTGAAATAGGGCAAATTGTACAAATTCAGAAGCCAGTTGCTAGTAGACAGCGTTACTAACCGGACGCGAGACACGTCCTCGAGAAGTTTAATACATGTCCAGTGTGAGAAAAAAATAGTTTACGTGTTAAAAAAAATGCTAGTAATTAATAAATAATCTCACATCTCTCTCTCTCTCTCTCTCTCTCTCTCTATATATATATATATATATATATATATATCAGTGAAGTGTTATTTTAATCGTTTAAAGAATTAATAAATAGAGTGAAGTACAAATTATAATCTGTGTAAGCCTACATTCTTAGCCGCACTACTCCCTGCAAAGAAATCCATGTCTCTAACAGTAATACAGACGCAGCCGAGGCAAGCATAAATATATAATATTTAAAGAAACAGTCAAATTACAAAGTTAATATTTTTAAACTTGGGGCGAAGGCTACCGGAAACTTTTTACCATACGTGCGGTTGCAACTAATTCAAGTGTTCGGCTCCCCAACAGTCGAAATACAATACAACTCCTACTTTAAATTGGCTTTCCATACGTGAATCAACAACCTACCTCAAGGAGCAGCGAGTTCACATATTATTCGATGATCTCCTCTCCTCTCGTTGATCTCCTCACAGTCAAATAAGTAATTATGCCAGCTGTGGTTACGATTGTGCAAATGTACAAATACTACCTTCGCTTGGTAAAAACTTAACATTTCGAACTTCGTATATTAGACTGTGATAACAGCAGCGTCATCAAACCAGATAAAAATCCACCTCTTCTTATTCTTCTTTACCTTCATGTTATTTATTGTGCATTGATATAAATAACACAAAAGAATTTAACATAATCGCTCTTTATGGTGCTCGAACATTGCTAACATAAGAGCAATAAATAAGCCGAAGTTCACATCAATTCATTCTGAGATCATACTCCGATGTTCGGATGTTCACTTATTATAATTTGTAGTTTCTCATTTTTTGTGAGCAGCGGGTTATTTCTCTGTGGGAAGCTTGTGATGATTTTATAAATGGAAAAAGAAAATCTGAGTGGCATATAAAAATGACAGTGGGCAATAGAACAACAGCATCAATAAGTCAAAGTGCCACTTCTTATTGTTATTATTCTTTACTTTGTATATTCATTTTGACCTTCATTTTGTTTTATTTTTCTTGTTTTCTTAGCAGTTTTGGTATATTGGTTACTGAGAAAGAACAAGGTTATTATTTCTGATATTATTTCTTCCCAATTGAATTTTCTCTATAAATAAGACAAGGCAGCCCGAAAGTAACAACGCAGAAGTCACTCAGCTGCATTCACAAGAAATTATCATTACAAACGGTTGTATAACAGTGCTTTTGCATGATGTTTTCTCAGTATTTTATTTTATCTATTTTTTGTTCCTTATAGAACCCCGAGAATTTTAATTAACTCCTTGTTTAACTTTATTTTTTAACTTTAAATTTATTATACCATTCTGGTATAATAAATTTTAAATGGCCTCCAAAGAAACGCAAAGCTATTGAATAAGTGCGATCCGAGGCTAAACGTTATAGGGATAAAACGTCAAACCACGGGTAACGCCGGGTATTTCAACTAGTATTTTGTATTAAATGACAGTGAAAGTAAGTATGTGCGAATATAAATTAAAATATAGAGATGGTATTAAAACATGGGAATAGCTATTCTTTAACGAGTGGCCCTCTATAAGTATATGTATTTATATTTTAATTTTCAACCATTTGCAATAATTTTTGAAGTCCTGTCGCCAGTCAGTTGTTTCTGACGATGTCATGGAAAAGATATAGAATTTTAAAACTAGAACAAGCCGGATTTAAACACTTGCCTATCGATTCGGTTTCCTCTATCCCTCTTGTACCTGCAACGAAATGTGTAATGTAACTATTTCTGCAAATGTTTATCTCGATAAACGTGCGGCAGATAGAAATATAAGCTTGCGTAAGAATAGTGTGCAGAAGCTACATAAAAAAAATCTGATGTGTTACACTCACATGACTTTCTCTACTCTGGTACAAACTATTTTTACAAACGCTTATTCTCCATATGCTTCATGTTAATCTTATTGCTAATTTTCTTGTAGATGCAAGGGGAATTGCTAGGCTTTAAGCGATAGTCAAATATTTTAACAGCTGGTTGCTATGTGGAGTATTCCATTCTCTTTGTATGTCCAGGACATAAAAATCTGATGTGTTACACTCACATGACTTTCTGTACTCTTGTACAAACTATTTTTACAAACGCTTATTCTCCATCTACTTAATGTTAATCGAGATAAACATTTGCAGACTCTATCTTATTGCTAATTTTCTTGTAGATGTAAGGCGAATATATATTTACAAGGGCAATATAGAAATACAGTAGCCTTTAAGCATATACATATCTCTTAATAGCTGGTTGCTAGGTGCAGCACCATTCCCTTTGCCACAGATTAATACTCTTTGCATATCAAAGACAAAAAAATGAATAATTAATTCCCATTTAAGAAAATAAGTATTGAAAAATTTAAGAGAATAACGAGCAACATCTCGAAAATGGTTCACTCAACAAAAAAAATGTATATGACATGAATTGTGTATTTTAACGCGATGTACACTTTTTGTGTAGTAAAATTTTCTCTACCTCTTATGGTTTACCAGTTATGCAAAAGTCGTTCACAATGAAGAATACTTTTAGAGACATTCCCAGGAAATTCAAGATATACATTTTATTTGTCATACAAATATCTTAAACATATGATATTTTAATCAAAATCCTTAGAGCCATTTTTGAGAAAATTAAAATTTTCGAAAATCTTCATGTAAAGAGTAATCTGGGGTGGGGGCATTTTCTTGAAACCTTCGTGTCGCATCCGTGGAAGATACTGAACCTAAATACCAAGTTTGGTGTTTATCCGACTGTTCGTTTCTGAGTTATGCTGTTCACAGACAGACGCACAGACACACACACGGACATGTTTCCAAAAATGCTTTTTTTGGATTCAGGGGATCTCAAAACATGTATTTCCGGTGAAATCTCTGTATCGAATTTTTGAGTGGAATACACTTCCCCTACTTACTATACGTAGTAGAGAAAGTAAAAATGAATAACGAATTCCTATTTGAGAAAAAGTATTGAAAAGTTTAAGGGAATAACAAGCAATATCTCGAAAATGGTTTACCCCCCCCCCCCCCAAAAAAAAATGTATGACATAAATTGTTTATTTTAACGCAATCTACATTTTTTGTGTAGTAAAAGTTTGTCTATCTCTTATGGTTTACCAGTTATGCAACAGTCGTTCACAATGAAGAATACTTTTGGAGACATTCCCAGAAAATTCGAGATGTACATTTCATTTGTCATGAAAATTTCTTAAACATACGTTATTTTAATCAAAACCGTTAGAGCCATTTTTGAGAAAATTAAAATTTTTTAAAAATCTTCCATGTAAAGGGTAATCTGGGGTGGGGGGATTTTCTTGAAAACCTTCGTGTCGCATCCTTGGAAGATACTGAACCTAAATACCAAGTTTGGTGTTTATCCGACTGTTCGTTTCTGACTTATGCTGTTCACAGACAGACAGACACACACACACACACACACACACACACACACACACACACACACACACACACACACACGCACACGGACATGTTTCCAAAAATGCTTTTTTGGATTCAGGGGGTCTCAAAACATGTATTACCGGTGAAATCTCGGTATCGAATTTTTGGGTGGAATACAATACTTCCCCTACTTACTATACGTAGTAGAGAAAGTAAAAAAATCTGATGTGTTACACTCACATGACTTTCTCTACTCTTGTACAAACTATTTTTACAAACCCTTATTCTCCATCTATTTCATATTAATCGAGATAAACATTTGCAGAAATGATCTTTTGACATGCAAAGAGAATTACATTTTACACATTCCAACCGGTTCTAAAAATATTTAACCATCGCTTAAGGCCTAATATGTTCCCCTTGTTTTGTATTTGCAAGGGCAATATAAGCACATACATATCTCTTAATAGCTGGTTGCTATGTGCAGCACCATTCTGTTTGCCACAAATTAATACTCTTTGCATATCCAAGACAAAAATATGAATAGCGAATTCCCATTTAGAAAATAAGTATTGAAAAATTTAAGGGAATAACAAGCAATATCTCGAAAATGGTTCACTCAACAACAAAAACATTATATGACATAAATTGTGTATTTTAACGCGAGCTACATTTTTTGTGTTGTAAAAGTTTGTCTATCTCTTATGGTTTACCAGTTATGCAAAAGTCGTTCACAATGAAGAATACTTTTGGATACATTCCCAGAAAATTCGAGATATACATTTTATTTTTCATAAAAAATATCTTAAACATGTGAATTTTTAATCAAAATCGTTAGAGCCATTTTTGAGAAAATTAAAATTTTCGAAAAAGGTTCTATGTAAAGGGTAATCTGGGGTGCGGGGATTTTCTTGAAAACCTTCGTGTCGCATCCTTGGAAGATACTGAATCTAAATACCAAGTTTGGTGTTTAACCGACTGTTCGTTTCTGAGTTATGCTGTTCACAGACAGACACACACACAGACAGACAGACACACAGACGCACACACGGACATGTTTCCAAAAATGCTTTTTTTGGATTCAGGGGGTCTTAAAACATATATTTCCGGTGAAATCTCGGTATCGAATTTTTGGGTGGAATACAATACTTCCCCTACTTACTATACGTAGTAGAGAAAGTAAAAATGAATAACGAATTCCTATTTGAGAAAAAGTATTGAAAAATGTAAGGGAATAACAAGCAATATCTCGAAAATGGTTTACCCAACAAAAAAAATGTATATGACATAAATTATTTATTTTAACGCAATCTACATTTTTTGTGTAGTGAAATTTTGTCTATCTCTTATGGTTTACCAGTTATGCAAAAGTCGTTCACAATGAAGAATACTTTTGGATACATTCCCAGAAAATTCGAGGTATACATTTCATTTGTCCTGAAAATATCTTAAACATATGATATTTTAATCATAATCGTTAGAGCCATTTTTGAGAAAATTAAAATTTTCAAAAAATGTACCATGTAAAGGGTAATCTGGGGTGGGGGGATTTTCTTGAAAACCTTCGTTTCGCATCTCTGGAAGATACTGAACCTAAATACCAAGTTTGGTGTTTATCCGAATGTTCGTTTCTGAGTTATGCTCTCCACAGACACACAGACACACTCACACACAACACGCACAGACAGACACTCACACGGACATGTTTCCAAAAATGCTTTTTTTGGATAAGGGGGTCTCAAAACATGTATTTCCGGTGAAATCTCGGTATCGAATTTTTGGGTGGAATACAATACTTCCCCTACTTACTATACGTAGTAGACAAAGTAATGAATGATAGTGAGTAGAGAACGTCATGCGAATGTGGTACATCAAATTTTTAACTATCCCTATCCAAAATCTTATCTTGAGAATACGAAACATTAGATTTTATGTTTCTGTCTCTACTTACCTGAATAATGATTAGGATGTCTATCTAGTAACTTGGATTTATTTTTGGGATTTTCATTATCCTAAAAACAACTTTTGGTGATTCACAGATCTTTAGATTCCGTCCTCATTTAAGCTTTGTCCTATAATCATTTCAGCTATTATCTCTTGTATGTCTGAGGTCTTACTAGATATCAAAATAATTATAAGTTTTCGGAAAAATTTAATTTTTTTGTGCATTGTGAGTTTCAAGTTAATTAGAGATATATCAATGCATATTTTTTCTTAAAACCTTTAGGATGAAATGGTCTTTGGAGCTTTTAATTTCCTATTTTTCGAATTCCTTTAATGCCAATAAAATGTTCCAGAGTTGTCGCTCACTTCTGAAATACACCCCCTCCCATAAACAGCTCAATGTTTGCAAAACATTTTGAGTAGAAAAATATACTATCACTACTACGAATCATTATTTTTTTAGTTCCATTTATATCCCGCCTATAACTGCAGTGGTTTTATCGGCGACTTTTCCTTTGGAACTTATTGCCTAAATGCAAAGGTGTTAACTCGTATTGCTTTGTCACTGGATTTCAGTAACTTTGGGTTTTATTCATTAGATTGCACACACATTCATACTTCCAGACTCTGGGGAGGATAGGGTACGATCTTGGTTAGAGAAAAATTTCCATAAGGTTTTTACGCCCGGAAAAGTCCATCGCCTTCCGCTGGGTTTGAACACCCGCCCGCGGGAAGTACGGACTAACATGGTACGAGTACCACTAGACCACATAAGACATGTTGTGTCTGTGAACAGAATAACTCAGAAAAAAAAGGTCAGGTAATCATAAAATTTGGTATTTAAGTTCAGTACCTTCCAAATATGAGACACGAAGATTTTCAAGAAGTTTACATGGACGTTTTTTCGAATTGTTTATTTTCCCCCAAAATGACTGTAACGATTTTGATTAACATACCATATGTTAAATAAATTTATATGACAAAGAAAATGCATATCTTGATTTTTAGGTATAGCCTTTGAAGTCCTTTTCATTTGGAAACAATGTTGTATAATCATGTATAACTGGTAAATGTTAAACGATAGACGTAAACTTACTCCTCAAGAAATGAAGAGCTTTTTAAAACTCACAATTTATTTCAAATAACTTTTTTATGACATTAGCCATTTCTGAGATATTTGTTATTAATGGTTCAGATTGTTTTCAATATTTAGGCATTCTTTTAATGTCCTGTCAAGTTTCAATTGTTTCTCGCACTGTCATGGAAAGGGTATGGAATTTTAAGGCCAGCATATAGGGTCCAGTTCTGAAAGGTATGACCATCGCTGTTCCCTTTATAACGAAATGTGCAATGCAGATATTTTCGGGAAGGTTTATCTCGATTAAAATGCAATATATAGGAAAATAAAGCTTCATAAGAATAATTTGTATACTCACTAATAAACGATACAGAGTAGAGAAAGTCGTGTGAATGTATCACATTAGACTTTTCTAAAAAATATATATTAAACGAAAAGTAGTCTGGTTAATTTCTCATGATTATAAAACATGTTCTGAAGAATTGAAAATATTACTTTAACTGTTTTATGAAATAATTTAATAAGGACTCATATTATTCTTGTAAGAATTGAAAACTAAAACTCAATTATTAATCAAAGATATAAGAGAGCAAAATGGTGACAGAACTTCGTTATAAACTTTACAAGATCGCTTTGAAACTCGTTTTTATAACGAAGAAAGTGGCATGTTCACTTTTATTTTTTAATGGGCGTTTATTCACAAAAGTGACTGCTTTATTACGCAAAACAAGCAATGTAGCATGTCATTATGGCAGTTTTAGTCGGGAAGCTCCCCATTAAATTGAAGGTAATGCTACACCAGCACTTTATTACTGTGTGCACATTCCTCTGCAACTTACGTATAAGCTTAAGTGCATTTGCTCGGCTTGGACAAATGCTCTTACAAGAGTCTAAAACTGTTTCATTAAAAATGTTGAAGCACGTTATTACTATGCCATGGTTTGTTAGTGAGATTGTCATTTGCGAAATCTTATTCTACTAAACTGTAATAGATTGTAACAATCCACTATCAGTTTGTACAATGTAGAGTAAACATTCAAGATTTTCTATACTACAGAATTTTTAAATTAAAAAAAATAGAAAATAATTGTTAGAAAATAATTTTTATACTGAAAATTATTGTGTATAGTTTAAGTTAATTGTATTAACAGCGTTATTACTTTGGTAAAATATTGTTTTCTCTTTTTAAAACTTGGGTTTTAGTTACTAAAGAATTTATATCAAAAGTAGCTTTCATGACCTAAAAGTAACTTTATTTCTTATTGATTTTATGGTCTCAAAATAAATGGTTCATTACTGTTAATTATATGAGATACCTTTTCTATATGTTTGTAAATTGTATACTGCTATATTTACCGAGCGGGACGCTCAGTCGGCAACGTTTGTGGCTCGCATTCGGGAGGTTCCGGGTTCGGTTCCCGGTGACCGCCCACTCTGACCATCGGTTTTTTCGTGGTTTTCCCTTCGTCGCCAAGGCGAATGCCGGGGTAGCGTATTTTATCACGGTTTTGCCTTCCTCCCATTTGCATCATTTCATCTCTCACGTTTCAGGTGTGCCTTCAGTCCTGCGGTGTTGGCGGTGCCGGGCAGATGGCGCGGATGCATGCACGTTGGAAAAATTTCTCCCCGTGAACTCCAGAGTGAGCTGTCCCGCCCGTTAGGGTCACTGGGTCGCCTCTTGGCATTCCTCCTCACTGGTGCGCGGGTGTTTAAACTGAAAGTGTTAGGGAGTTCTGCGCGTCTCTGTGAGCCTGCCTGTCTGCGGACCTGGGAACTCCTGCGGCTCCTTCACCTCAGTCCTACCTCCAATAGAGATAGATAAATTGGTCGCAGTGCGCGAGGTTAGGTTTTCTTATTTAGATTGAGAGAATCTAAATTAGCCAATATTATTCATATTATGTTCTAGACATTCTCTAGCAATCTAGAAATAAATAGATAAATAAATATATACGTAAGTAAATAAGGATTATTATCCGGAAAACACCGATAAATTTTGTTACTGTCTGCCTATTTTATGTAAAATTGAATAAAACAAACTAAACATAATATTTTTGTGTTAAATCTCTATTCATTACGATGCGATCCACTTTGCAAGTTTTTTTTAATATAAATCGTTATGCTTTGCTGTATGTTAAATAGAAACCTTATATTCTTACAGTATAAACAGGACACAGTATACACTACATTTTGAGGCAGTATTTTTAACACTTAAATGTTTTCAGTCAAATTATATAAATATAATTTCAATAACAGCCGCCTTGGAGCAATATGTGTATGTAATAATTTATAAAATGTATGTAACAGTTATTGCATATGCTTATATTATTGTATACATGTTCAATAATGTTATGTGAATATATTACGTAGTTTAATAATGTAAGAACTGTGAGAATAATAAATTAAACGTTGCTAACAATGAGGTAACAATGAGGTAACCTTGAGGCAATAATGAGTTTGAGAGTTTAATAATACTACTTCTGATTATTGGAGTAACAATAATGAAATTTTAGTGACAGTTTATAAAATAGCCAATCAACAACCAGAAAAAGCTTTAGTTAAATGAAGGTATTCTATTGGACTAGGATTAGCCAATCAGAAACTTGAAATACAGAAATCTACAAATTTAGGCGATGGAAAACAGTTCAGTTGCCTCCAAACAGTGCTCATAACCAGACGCGAGATGTATCCTCGAGAAATTAATCACGTATTCGTGTTAGACAAAAATAGTTTACGTGTTAAAAAGTGCAAGTATGAAATAAAAGAATCTCACAGCTCTCGATATCAGTGAAGAGCTATTTAATTTGTGTCAAGGATTAATAGAAAGGAGTGAATTAAAACTTAAAATCTGTGTAAGCCTACATTCTTCAGTCGTATCACAAACCTGCCAAGATATCCATGTCTCTAAAATAAATACTGACGCAGCCGAGGCAAACATAAATATTTAATACTTAAAGAAACAGTCAAATTACAAAGTTAATCTTTCTTTTAAACTTGGGGTTAATAAAATATCTTTGTCAAATTGACGCCCAAAGCGTGATGCAAAGAACGTAACAAACTACCTTCCTCAATTTTTTTCCAGTATTTACTTAACCCGAGATAAGTTGGCCAGTCTCCAGAATGCGGTGTTTTGTCGCAACTTCTTGAATGTCTAATTTTGCCTGAAAGCTTTTCCATCCGAATGTAGCAGTCGTTGTCCAGGGTTATTCTTCCCATTGACCCTCAGGAACAGGCATATAGTCGTGTTCACCATGGAAGCATGGGCATGTTGCATTGACTTAGCTGAAACTAGAATTTATGTTTGTTTGTTTTCTGAGAGGTCGCTAAGCTGGTGAGAATGAACGCGCCATGTCAGATTTTCCGGTTTATTATTTTATTTGTGTGTGTACATGCATCGTTCTGGTCCTAAGAAATGTTCACGCGGAAGTACTTCTTAAAGGCATTACCTAAAACGGCAAGGATACAAGTCAAAAGATCCCTCGTTTATTGGGTGCATGCGGAGTGTACTTGGCAAGAATGCTTCTAACTGCTCAACAAGCCCAGGTAAAGGAATTTAAAAAGAAGTTTATCTGTTGTAAATGGAGAAGGGTTAAAGATCAATGACGGCGAAAACACGTCAGCGAGAATATCTACTGTATGTGAATGGGAGGAAGCTGCAAGAAGCTGTTATTGCCCATTTGCAAAGACTAGATTCGTCCCTTCCTTCTTCTTCTTCTCCCTTTTTTTTAAACTTCTGCGTGGCACAGTAATAAATCTTGTATGTCACTGAAAGAACCGTTGTTGCATATTTGCAAGGTCTATTGATCTTGCTTCTTGTTTGTCTTTCAGGATTTGTCTTCAGGACGACATCACCCTACTGCTGGAACCAGTATTTTATGCAGTCCTCGTTTCCTGCAACTGCATCGTCAATTTCAAATGTGGGGCAGCCGCATTCCTTTGAAGCATCTGTTACTGACATTGGTTTCTTAGTTTTTTCCCTGTGAGTGATGCGAATGCATGTCATCTGTAGTGCTTTGTTTACCTTCATTCTCATTATAGACGGCCTACTCTGGATGCTTTCGTTGATTTTAATTCGTTAGAAATCCAGTTTGCGCTGGTCTAAATAAACTGAATAACACTGATGCTGGGTTTTAAGGTGTGTTAAGAAGTTAAGAAGCTGTTAATACACTTTAGTATGGAAATTGACAAAAATAAATACTGAAGTTAGAATGGCTACCGTAAATGAACTTGCAGGTGTTAAATTACTACATTTTCAACTTTAAATGCTCTTCTTAGCAAACAAATAGCTGTAGATATAATGAATTTAAAAGCATTTGAGAAGAAACAAATTTATAGAAGTATATACTACAACAAGGGTACTCAGGTAGTTTATCAAGAAAGTACGAGTGGTTACAAAACCCTGCTTACATATTTCGGCAAATCTTCATGTAATGGAAAGGGTAGGACTAGGAGCAGGAGAAGGAGACACACGAGGGGCCTTCAGAAACTGGAGCATAGTACCGCAAGTAGGCCATAATGGCCCTTTTCGCTTCCAATGTGATCCCTTCCAACGAGAGAGGAATGAGGATGAGAAACGAAGGGCGACTAGGTCCGGACGTCAATGTTCACTAGAATGGATGGGGTCCCTAACGATTCCAGAATGGGGCATATCCTAACACTACCTAATTACCGTACCCCCAGGGTCCCTGTGCAAACGAGACAAGTTCCTAGGAAGGGGCCCCAGCAGACCCATCAAACGCCAGGGAGAATCCTTTTCAAAGTGCTCCATCCACCGTCCAACCGCAACACACCGATGGCCTCCCCTGGTCCTTTAATCTTGAAACAGACGAAAGTAATGATGGGGCAGGAAATAATGGAGGGAAATTTGTGGCAGAAGAGCAACCACCGCAGCATTTGCCTACGATCCTAGGAAGCAACGAAACAATCTATTAAGACCGCCTGAAATCGGACCCAGGACCTCCCGAATGCGCTTACACGTGAGGCAGTATTTTTAACACTTAAAATGATTTCGATCTAGTTATATAATATATAAAATATAATAACAACCCGCCTTAAAGCAATATGTGTATAAAATAACATATAAAAATTATATAACAGTCATTGTATTAATGTTTATATTATTACGTACATAGTTAATAATGTTATGTGAATGTATTACGTAATTTAATAATGTAAGAGCTGTGAGAATAATAGGTTAAAATTTGATAATAATGAGGTAACAATCAGGTAACCTTGAGACAATAATGAATTCCAATGCTTAATAATGCTACTGGTAATTCTTGGAGCAGCCATAATGTAATTTTTTGAGACAGTTTATAAATAGCCAAGCAACTACCAGAAAAACGTTTAAGTTAAATAAAAGTATTCTATTGGATTAGGAATAGCCAATAAGAGACTTGAAATTCAGAAATTTACAAAATTAGGCGGTAGAAATCAGTTCAGTTGCTTGTAGACAGTGTTCCTAACCAGACGCGAGACGCGTCCTCGAGAAGTTTAATACGTATTCAGTGTGAGACAAAAATAGTTTACGTGTTAAAAAGTGCAAGTAATTAATAAATAATCTCACAGCTCTCTCTATATCAATGAAGTGTTATTTAAATCTTGTCAAGAAGTAATAAAAAGGAGTGAAGTAAACATTATAATCTGTGTAAGTCTACATTCTTAGCTGCACCACTCCTTGCAAAGAAATTTATGTCTCTAACAATAATACTGACGCAGCCGAAGCAAACATAAATATATAATATTTAAAGAAACAGTAAGAATACAAAGTTAATATTTTTAAACTTGGGGCGAAGGCTACCGGAAACTTTTTACCATACGTGCGGTTGCAACTACTTCAAGTTCGGCTCCCCAACAGTCGAAATACAATACAACTCCTCCTAAAATTAAACTTCTTCAAACATACGATTAGGGCAAGACTAAAAAGCCTGTGGCACAAGAAGAAACAGAAAAAGAATATAAAGTAACTGGAACATAAAAGGGGAAAACAATGTAATTTAAAAAAAATTATAAGAATATTTTTACTAAATGTAACAAATTGTCAATATAACAAAAGAGAGTTTAGATAAAAAGATGTAATAGAAGAAAATCCATTGTTAATAAGAAAAACATAAGAAATTTGAATAGCAACTGCATTTATATTGTATAACATAGAAATTGCTAGAAATTGTAAGAAATATAAAAATGTTTAAGAAATAAGTTGTAAAGAAAGGGTAACAAGTGTTAATATTCCTAATTAAGTATTAAATGTCTAGAAAATAAAATGCTTAATGGTGGCTGTAGTAGTGAATGAACAAACTTCACTCAGATCATTGACCTTACACCAGGTCGTTGACCAAAGTGAAAGAACAAAATAAATTATTCTGCTATACACGAGTGTAGTGAAAAACCAGTGAGTGTTAAATAAAAATAATGACAGTGAAAAATAGAAAGTGTAATAATAAAAAGGTAATGTTTCTTTCTTTCAGGAAACATTTAAAAATTAAAAAAAAGAAAAAAAAGAATAATTTTTAAATATTTCTAAAAGGGGGCAATTAGATGCAGTATTTTTAACATTTAAAATTATTTCAGTCTAATTATATAATATATAAAATATAATAACAGCCCGCCTTAAAGCAATATATGTAAGTAATAATATATAAAAATTAACGTAACAGTCATTGTATTAATGTTTATATTATTATGTACATGTTCAATAATGTTATGTGAATGTATTAAGTAATTTAATAATGTAGTAGCTGTGGAATAATAGGTCAAAAGTTGCTAACAGTGAGATAACAATGAGGTAACCTTGAGGCAATAATGAATTAGAAAGTTTAATAATACTACTGGTAATTCTTGGAAACAATAATGTAAATTTTGAGACAGTTTATAAATAGCCAATCAACGACCAGAAAAAAGCTTAAGTTAAATAAAAGTATACTATTGGAGTAGGAATAGCCAATTAAAAACTGAAATAGGGCAAATTGTACAAATTCAGAATTCAATTGCTTGTAGACAGCATTCCTAACCGGACGCGGGACGCGTCCTCGAGAAGTTTAATACATATTCAATGTGAGACAAAAATATTTTATGTGTTAAAAAGTGCAAATAATAAATAATCTCACAACTCTCTCTATATCAGTGAAGTGCTATTTAAATCTTGTCAAGGATTAATAAAACGAGTGAAGTAAAAATTATAAACTGTGTAAGCCTACATTCTTCATCCGCATCACGCCCTGCTAAGAAATTCATGTTTCTACAAATTAATGCTGACGCAGCCGAGGCAAACATAAATATATAATATTTAAAGAAACAGTCAGATTACAAAGTTAATATTTTTAAAACATTTTCTTTACCATACGTATGGTTGCAACTACTTCAAGTTCGGCTCCCCAACATAAGAACTACAATACAACTCTACTTCAAATCGGCTTTCCATAAGTGAAGCAACAAACTACTTCACACGCCGCGGGGTTATCTCGCTCAGTAACGGAAAGGGTATTTCACTGCTAAAACATTCAAATGGAGTTAGGAGGAACGAAGCGGCATAAGAGAGGTAGAATCATCGTATCTAATTTATTTTTATGTGATAGCCGTAAGATTTGACTCAGCTGCAAAGAAATTTATATCATGACTCAACTATGCTAATCACAATTTGTAACCTTTAGATGTTATTTCAGTTCCTCTTTTCATTTAACTGTCAGGAACATTGAAAGAATTTCCATTCCGCAAGATTATGACTTCCTTATGAAATTCTATATGAAGAGAAAAGTACACAGTGTTTAAGCCCATAGAAATCTAGTTTAATTTCTAGGAAGTCTGGGGTTCTGGATACAATAAATTGCAAACCTACATGTAGGTACAGTTTAACTTTGCTGTATCGAAATAAACATCTGTGAACAGCATAACTAAAACATGAAAGGTCGGTTAAATTGCAATCTTGGCATTTAAGTTCAGCATCTTCCAAGGATGCAACACAAATATATTCAAGAAAATTTCCCCATCCCAGCTACCCTTTACATGAAAAATTTTGACCTTCACAAAAATGACTGACGTTTTTGATTAAAACATCCTATATTTAAACTATTTTCATCACAAACGAAATGTATATTTTAAATTTCCTGTATATAGCCTATAAAGTCTTCATTTTGATTGACATTTGCATAATTAGTAAGCTGTAAGAGATAGAGATAGACAAAATCTTACTACACAAAAAATGTAAATCTCGTTAAAGCACAGAGTTTATGCTTTTTTTTTTTGAGTTAACCATTTCCGATATACTATTCCTTATAATTGATTTGACTTTTCAAATACACTTTACATAGATAGAAAGCTGTTATTAGCTTTTTACTCGTCATGCAAAGAGCATAGAATTTCAAAGACACACTCTTTAAAAATTTGATGTGATACATTCACATGACTTTCTCTACCCTCTCTCGCTTATTAGTGGATATACATATTCTTACGGAAGTTTATTTTTCCAACTACTTCATTTACTCGAGACAAACCTTTGCAGAACTAATTGCATTACATACTTAGTTATAAATACAAAAGGAAAGCGATAGCCAAATGTTTAAGAACTAGACTCCATGCTATGCTAATCTTAAAATTCCATATTGTTTCCACGTAATCGGGAGAAACAACTGAAAATCGATGGGAATTAAAAATAATTACAAGTATTGAACAATTGAACCATTAGTAATGGATGTCTCGAAAATGGCTGATGCTACAAAAATATTTTTGTTGTTGTTGAAATATATTATGTGCTTTAAAGGTATCTACATTTTTTGTGTGGTACATTTTCGTCTATCGCTTGACATTTACCAGTTATACAAGGTAATATCAAATTCCTTCCCAATAAACAGGCTTTTCTCAGAAAATTAAAAATATACATTTTATTTATCATGTAAATACTCTTAATATATGGTGTTTTAATCAAAATCGTTAGATCGGAATAATATTTATAAAATAAAAAATTTGTCAAAATTTGGGTGGGAGATTTTCTTGAAAATCTTCCTGTCGCATCTTTGGTAGGTACTGAATATAAATCAAGTTTGGTATTTATCTGACTTTTCGTTTTTGAGTTATCCTGTTCACAGAGTCACACACACACACACACACACACACAGATATCTATACGTAGACACACAAATGGACCTTTTTCTAAAAATGCTGTTTTGGATTCAGGGGGCCTCAAAACATATACGTATTTCCAGTGAAATCTCGGTATCGAATTTTTGGGTGAAACACAATACCTTCTCTACCTACTATGTACATGGTAGAGAAAGTAAACATCTATTGCTTTATATACTATATCGTACAACGAAATGTGTAAAGGTGAATTGAAAGTTCTGGTTTAACAAGAATTAGCTAGAGCAATAAGCATCTGTAAGAATAGTTTGTAGAAGAGCGAGTATAGAGAAATCACATGAATGTAGCATTTTTTAAATCAAATTTACAGTACTCTGTTTTAGTGGTAGTGAATTCTTAAGAAACCCTTGAACGTTTTATCACATGTTGATATGAAATGATGCATCAGCGCAAATAAATAACCAGAGGACACATACTGTCCATAGTGGGGTTTTATGTTCTGGGATCTGTTTTGTCTGATCAAAGTACACTCAGTAGCCGCAAGATACAGTCTACGTTTACGCAATCTTGTTGCTCGTGGACGTTAACAACATTTTAGTTAAAATTGAGGGGAGTTAAGCATTTTTATGAAAGGCAAGGGTGGTAACACGATGTTAATAAACAATATATTAGGGTATTTTTAAGGTTTGTTGATGAAATAGGTTGAACGTAGTAGTAGTGGTGGTATTTATTAAGTATTTAGTATTACATTAATTGCATAACACAGTCACATGGGTCATAAGACCGTACATGCTCTCTAGAAAAATACCTGGTCTGTATACGTGACTTGCAGTATCCACCAGAAAACAATTATTTTTTTTTTATAATCACGGCACTATGTACATACATATAAAATTGAAAAAACACTCTGAATCACACACTCAAACACACACACACACACACACACAGTCGCGCACAAGTACTCAAGCACCACATATGTTTAAAGAAAAATTACATAAACACCTTATCTCTTAGTACACGTACTTCCATTAAGTATGTGCCCAAGCTTGGCCAGTTTTGGCTGTTTAGAATCAAGTTCCAACATGCTGTCCTCCGTCTGTTGGAAGCCAAAAATACTTCCGGTAATAGTTTTTTCCTAATACCCTCCGTCTGCACGCATGCTACCAAAATATGCGTCCAGTCTTCTTGTTCCTCGCATAATGGGCAAATCCTCCTGCCATCGTCATCTTGCGAGCTTTCCACCCTCCCAACCTAAGCCATGCTATTACTACTTAGATCAAGGGTAGCGAAAATACTTTCTCCCTCAAGTCATCAAATATGCAACACGCACTACATAACTTAGCAGCATATGGAAATCAATTGAATAGACAGCTAGAAAAGGAGCGACGCCTGAGAGTCACACTGCCTCGCGAGTCCTGTTTTCGCCAGATAATCAGCATTAGCAACATCATGGAAAGAAGATTTCAGAGCAATTTCCATTCTGTGATATGCCTCTTATCTCAAGTTCTCTCTGCTATTTTAGAATGTCCTCCTTTGAATCTACGTTTTTATTAGGTATATATTTATTTTCATTATATATACGTATACATATATCTTCACTTATTAATCAAGAATAATTAAGCCAACTATCGAAGGGCCTTAATTTCGTTTCCGATTCTTGATTTCCTTTGTTCACCAATAAAATAACGACGTAGACCTTTAATCTCCTGTATCCTTTATTATTAAAATCTTCGGATAACTCTGTTCAGACGTTTGTTGTAATTATGTGCTTAATGATTTTTCTTCCCTTTAGCAGCATGAAGTGCCACTTTATGGATATGAAAGGGTTATTTTACCTTCTAAAATTTCCTGAATTAAATGTAATGAATCATCAGCTGTATGCACGAAAGCAAAGTCTTGTTGGAAAATCCAGATTGACATTCAACGTCGGTCAGCTGTTCAAAAAATTGTGTGTGTGAGTCATTCTTATAGCTCTTTGTATTTGTTAAAAAAATACAGCTCTTATTATTCTGTATACATTTACTGCACACCAATTTCGCGTCATGCAAGGGAATCTCGTGTGTAAAATCGGGTTTCTCTGTTCTCCAATTTCTGTTATTTTGCGACAAAACAGCCATATAAATGGAACCATGCTTCGTCAGAGAAGAATATTAATTGTGGAACAATTACTCTAATATTTCGCATACCCGACTCTGATGATCACATGAAAAATAAGGCGTACACAAAAAACTCTCCACATTGTAAAAGCTAAAAAAGGAAAGAAAGAAAGAAAGAAAGAAAGAAAGAACGAAAACATCAGCCGAGAACTTCAGTCAACTTCGGATATTGAACTCGCGAGTGTGAATGTAAAAATTCCTGAAAAGGTGCCAGAAATGTGTGGATATAGAAGAACAACTTTCAATTGTAAGAATCACAACGTGAGGCGGGTGCGGGGATATTATAACTGCTTCGGTGTTAGTCGGAGCTGCAGTGGCCACATGTGAAGGAAAATCACTGTATATGTAAACCTAAAGAAAATGTGCCCACACAATTCAAATTATGTTAAAAGTGGCACAAACTGAGTACTTTAGATGAACAACCTCCTATACATTTTCAACTATTAGGAGAACAATTGCACGTACTGGGTTGAACTTTATATACAGGAATTTGACTAATATTTCTGGACACATTAAAAAAATTATGGGTAGTTAAGATAAGAAAACTTTTTATCGAGATTACAACTGAATATTTCCGAGCTAACGCTAAAAGCGTTGAAGATTTGCTAGCCGAAGTAATTAGTACAGTAAATGTACACGTAATTGGCTATCGACTAAAAGATCGGTAAGAAATAAGTACATAATTTTTATTTGATTCGATTTTATATCAATTAGAAGCGAAATAAAAACTTTATGGAATCCAAAGCATTGGTAAAAACTTTGTTAGTATGTTTATAGACTTCCATTAAAAGCAGCTACGTGGCGTAATGATTTGTGCTCGCGCCTGTCGTGCGAGACAGCGGCTTTCAATTCCCCACCGGAAATTCAAATTTTGATCCATTTTATTAAGTCTTAAACCCTACTTTAATTATTTGGAACTCGCCTGAAGAAATAACTGTAGTTTGTTTTTAAATCTTTTGTCATGATTGAGACATCTTCCACCTCGTTCCATCGGCATACGAAATGTCAGGTTTGCGTAGGCACCCTTTAAGAAACATAACTCAAACTAAAAAATGCAAAAGCTTCTATTAAAATTAAATAAAACTTTGGGTACTCACATAGATTTACAAAACAGCCTGTCACGTAACATAGGGATAAAACTCAAAGCGCAAATACATATTAATGTAAGTAATGAAGTGCGTCAGTTATGCACCCAAGCATGTTTTAAATGACGATAAAACTAGTGAAGGTGTAACATAAATAATATCAGTAAATGCCAATTGAATATTTATGGATGTAATTTATTCGAAATTCTAGAAATTTAAGATTAGTTTATATAGGGAGCCTACAAAAATATGATTTGGGGATTATTTCCTAAACTATCTACTGAATATCAAAACGCAAGTCACAAAATATAACGAGCGCACTTTAAATGTAAGTTACTTTATGACCTTATTTGTAGTTTATTTTCTTTTTCCCATAATATGAGAGATGCGTCAGTCACTTCTTAAAGCACTCTTCAATGACTTTGCATTATCGCATATTGGGAGCGATATACCAATTCACTGCATAAATAACCCGGTATAGTCGCTACTCGGTAAAGCATGAAGCAGTACGTTCTGAGTAGCTAAATATAAAATTATAACCATAGGTAAAATGAATATTAATAACAGTAGGAATAGTATTAAATAAGACTGGGAAGTGAATATTACATCTACAGGTGAATATGGGTTGAACAGAAAGTGCCATCAGCGGTCGGAAATGGGGTGGTTTTCCCTTATTCTAACCGAGTGAGAAGAGAATACGTTTGTTAATGTACCGTTCGGTCGCCTGAAAATCACATGTGTAGAAAAGGGTCAATGTTCTAAAACCTCTCAGGTATCCAATAATAAATAAGGCAGAAATCATGTGATAGTGAAATGGGGAACTGGGAATTTCGAAATAAAGAAACAGGAGAGTTTAATAGTCGGCACTTCTTCTTGGTGGTAGTTCCTTGGAGGTTGTTCGGAAAACAAATATATCAGCGGATAGGGGCGAGAGTATGAAGCACAGCAATAAAGAAATGCGCGCGCGTGTGTGTGTGTGTGTGGGGGGGGGGGTAATATCAGGAGCCAGATTTTAAAACGGTGACGGGAAATAAACGGGCAGGAAAATGAAATAGTCGTATTAACCACTAAACCTAGATCCAAGGTCGATGCAAATCCCTGAGCTAGCATCGAACCTGGGACGATTCCTGCAAATCCCGTGCCGCAAATTGGTGCACAACAGTACCGCAGCAAACACCATAGATATTCTAGTCTGTTTTTCTGCAATATTTTATTGTTCAATTCGAACTACTTTCAGAATGTTTTGATTAATTGAAAATAGATAATTTTCCAATGAATAGCTGCCTTTTATGTCTGATTCACTGAATATTAACTAATTACATTGTGAGATACAGAAGTAAAGTTATTAATTTCTAACATTTTAAAGCCATATTTATCAAATTTAATCGTCAATTATAATTAGCAATAACAATTATGAATAAGTTTTGTCTTCTAATAATGTGTATCTTATGCTTTCAAATATTTTTAATTACATTATTGCGCCATAAACTTAATCTTTTCTCTGACATTAGGTAGTATAATTTCATATTGGGACTAAAAGTTACTCCGCAATTAGATTAACAAATTACTGATAAATTAGTCAATTGTTTAAGTTTACTTTTAATTTTTCAGAAAGCTAGTGTTCTTAGCAATTACTAAACAACAGATTGTGTAAAATAAATAAATAAATAAATAAATAAATAAACAGGGTATTTAAAAGGCTACCTAGGTGAGCCTTAAAACCCAAGACCTTTAAAATCTTGAATCACTAGAAAACGTTAATAGAAGTGTTTTAAAACTAAAACATCGCCTTTTTCTGCAAAAATATTCAGTATAGTCTATCCTTAACTGCCTTAACACTGCTAATGTTATTTTTTCTTTCTTCCTTAATGCTGAAAGATGTAAAATTATACGAGATTTGGGTTGCGATAATACAGCACTCACTAATTTTTGTTAAGATAAAATTAATTTACATTACTCATTACACAATCTTAATAATTAAGTTGATTCGTTTATTTAAAGTTCATCAAAACGAACTGAAACTGTTTAAAGTGTGTACGGACATATCGCGGTAGCTCAGCGGTAGACTATCGGACAAAAAGCCAAAGAAACTTCCGTCTGTGACGCGTAATTTTTGAAATCTGGTTGAGCTTCCCAGTTTTAGCTTTCTCACGGCCAATGAGAAAGGGAAAGTATCAAAATTAACCGTTTTAGAGGTAAACTATATGTAGTATTTCTCTCTCACTTTTTAATATGTGTGGGCGCCTACTTAAGGCATGGAAGAAGGAGGTGAGCAAAGGTATATAACTGAATAGATATCAATATTTAAATGTGATTCTCTGTGTTGACGACATAGCAACAATACAAGTCAAAGAAGAGAGCCTCCAACCTTCCGTTTATAAAATTAATTTGTTGGGTAAGGAATACAATCTAAAAATAAATGAGAGAGATCGCTATGGGATTCATGGTTTAAGTTGCGGAAAGAACTCAGGAAGATTTTCCAGGCATGCCATGATTAATTATATCCTCAGAAGAGCTTTAGTTTCTGCAGGTTTCCGGACAATCTTGGAGCCTGTTGGCATCAGAACGGATGGAAAGAGGCCGGATGGCCTCACCTTAATCTCGTGGACCAAAGAAAAAATCTCTCTGTAGGACCAACTTGAGCAGACACACTAGCTCTCTCTCACTTGCCAAGAACTTCTGCCCAAGCCGGCTCTACTGCATTGTCATCAGTTCATGAAAAAAATAAGTACAGGGAAATTCCAACTACTTTTTTGTTGCCTTGCAGTGGAAACGATGGATCATTGGTGTGCAGAAGCTAAGGCATTAATCGTGATTTGGACCTAAAGCTGCAGGTCATCAGCGGGGATCCCCGATCAACAGCATATCTTAGGTCGAATTGGGATTGCTATGCAGGGCGGTGCTTCCAGTGTGGACTGGGCATTTCTGGAGTCCTTTTCAGTTAATGAAAAATTTTATTTCACCTAATATAATGGCATTTAATTGCTTTTTGAAAATATTCCTATCTATATTTAAAACTTAAGAATGCTACTATGTTTTTATAATTCATGTTTTGAGCAGAAAAGTTAGTGTATATACTGAGGCTTTCACGGCCGGCGTCATGGCTAATAATTGAATTACTACAAGCCCGGATAGTAGTAATTCAATTATTAGGAAAGTTAGTGTCGCTGATATAACATTTTATACTACAAACTTGTTCTGATTTGAATAATTTTATCTAATGAATTTATTCTGTGCTTTGCTTTCGCTTGTATAGCTTTTGTTGCCCTTGTTTAAATTAACGGTTTATTTAGGAACTGCTTTTTGCAGTATTTGTGTGTAGTTTGTAAATTACTGAATACTGTTTCTGCAATGTTATAAATTGTCATTCCTTTAATTAAATAAATATGTTATATATAATAATATCTACAAAGAAAGAAAAAATGGATCAGAAAACTATATGATAAGATAAAAAATAATTGTCGAAATTAAAATTGTGGAACGGGTTTCAAAATTAAACTTTTTGGGTTATGAGCTAAGCTTTGGTTTGTATAAGGACAGAAAACAAGGTATACAAGTTTCAACAGATATATGAAACTATAGCAAGAGCCTTAAATAACAAAACAAGGAATGAAACAAAATTAAAATATTATAAATCAATGGCAGTTCTTGTGCTCTGTATGCAAGCGATTCTTGGATACTCACAGAAAGAGACAAGCAAAATACAGGCAGCGGCAACCAGGTTTTTAAGAAAAGTTAAAAGGTGAACAAGACAAGATTTAATATGAAACAAATAAAAATGGAGAAAAGTTGAAAATACATATACATAAATTACAAGATAACGTGGAAGGAAATAAACAGAATTAGAAGGAATACATGCACCGAATGAGAGAAGAAGGAATATTGGCCTTGATTACAAGATTCAGTCCTTGAGGAAGAAAACACGTGGGGCATCCTAGAAGAAGATGGGGATAGATGATGGAATGCGTAGATGGAAGATGTAGAAGGGCCTAGTTCCTGAAGTGTGGAAGATAAGGAGTAGAAATTAACTTTAAAATTTCGAAAATTAAAAGTAATTGCAACACTCGGAGTCACCTTTAAAGTTGATATCAAGGAGCACATATCTCACCTTGAAGGTTTATCGGGTAGCACGAATAAGATGAGATCGTTTGATGCGCTTTTGGATGTCCCGCCATGCTAGATGGGCAGCAGAGTATTGGCGCGGAAAGTAAAATACTCGTGGCTGTGATATTAATTTTTTAACATTCTGATTAAATTTTCCAACTTAAGTCACCATGCACGGCCATAATAAAAGAGTAATCATTGAAAAAAGGCAATTCGAACCTACATAGTTTTACCCCTAATATACCTACTACTTGGCAAAGAGACCAAGTATTTAGGAAAAATTGTGATTCTGGCATTGTTTGCTATTTTCGCTCTTCCTGAAGCACCTCAGTAATAAATATTGTCAGTGTTATGCATATTTTCCGATAGGCTCTTTTTCTTCATTTTCCTTGTATTTCTGTTGTTTTCTGTTTTTCTGCTTTACTTACACGTGTGCATACACATTCAGAAACAAGCACACACCCATGCCCAAGACGCAGCGCAAACTCGCAATCCCCTGCGCCACGAAACACCAAAGCTAGGTCTTCAGTGAGCACTGCAACCGACACGGGTTTAGTTTAGTTTTGTGTGATAGGGGATCTTTATCTTCCGTAAAGTAGGGGACTCTTGGTACCGATCCAGAGAGAATATGATAGGGGAAGGGACATAACTGAGCTGCACTGTGATCTTTGCAGATCTATTGCGCACCCCAGTTTTGTCAACGATCCAGAAGTAAGACGTTCATAATGAACTGGATCAGGCTTTGGAACTTGATGGTTGAAATATCATCCAATTTTGGAAAGTGGATCCCAAAAATGAGGGCTGAGCGCTCGTACAATAGATTAGCAGCTATCGTCTACAGCAAGGATGGCGAAAACGACTTCCTTCGCGTGTCACCAAATATGCAACACGTACTGCATCACTCAGTAGCATGTGAAAATCAAACGGACGGTTGCAGAGAGGGAACGGCGCCTGCGAGTCAAAATAACTCGCAAGTCACGTTTTCGCCACCTCTGGTCTACAGGCAGGATTCATTTGGCTGTCGCATTCTGTGCCCATGAGAGCTTTTCCCTGCTTAATTTTAGCAGTTAACGTGACCTGCTTTTGCATGAGAGCTTTGGAGTGCCTGAATCTTACAAAGTAGTTCCAGTATTTCTCATGTTCTCTGAGCAACCAGTTTCTGAAAAAGGGGGAAATTAAGTAAATTTGAAAAATACACGGGAGGAAGTAAAAAATGCAGGGTAGTGTGAGAATGTAATTATTTAGAAGTTAAAATACGAGTATATGGTTGCGGCAAACTGGAGATACAAAAGAAATTTGCACTGGTAAAAGGAAAAGGAGCTATGTCAGCTATATAGAGTACCTGATATAAATATGAAATGGCTGAAAGCATACAGTACGATGGTAGAGGCAAAAATTATGTTTAATATAGAAGTATGGGAATTAGAAGGTGGATAGGAATGCACAGATGAGATACACACTATGTTCATGCTAGTGTTATCTAACACAACTGTAAGACAGGTAGCACAAATAGAAGTGGGTAAAGTGACAAGCAAAGGAACGATATGGAAAAGATACTGAAATATTGATTCAGAACTTTAAAGCTAAACGAAAGAAATTTTAAGGTAGTGCTTAGAATACCAAGAAAAAAGCTTACAGAAAAATCTGATGTGATATATTCACATGACTTTCTCTACCCTCTATCTTTATTAGTGGCTATACAAATTATTCTTACTCAAACTTATATTTCTATCTACTACATTTTAATACAAATAAACATTTGCAGAAATAGCTAAATTACACATTTCGTTATAGATACAAAAGGAACAGAGACAGTCAAATTTTGAAAAACTGCAAACTCTACTCTAGCCTTATAATTCTATACTGTTTCCATGCAATCGCGAAAAATAACTGAATATTGATCGGATTTAAAAAGAATGATAAGTATTGAACAATTCGAACCTTTAATAATGGATATCTCAGAAACGACTAATGCTGAAAAAATTATTTTAAATACATTGTATGTTTTAAGGAGATCTACAATTGTGCGTGGCTCGTTTTCGTCTATCGCTTAACGTTCACCAGTTATACAAAATTATAAAAAATTCCTTCCGAATGAAGAGGACTTCCTAGGCTATTCCCAGAAAATTCAAGATATAAATTTTATTTGTCATCTAAATATCTTTAATGTATGGCATTTTAATAAAACTCGCGAGCCATTTTTTAGAAAATCAACATTTTCAAAAAATGTTCCACGTAAAGGGTAGTTGGGGTGGAGGGATTTTCTTGAAAATCTTTGTGTCGCATCTTTGGAATGTATTGGACCCAAATACCAAGTTTGATATTTATCCGACTTTTCGTTATCGAGTTATGCTGTTTACAGACACACACCGGACATGTTACCAAAAAGGATTTATTTGAATTCGTGAGGCCTCAAAACATGTATTTCCGGTGAAATTTCGGTATCGAATTTTTGGGTGGAATTGAATACTTCCTCTACTTACTATACGTAGTAGAGAAAGTAAAAATGAATGGGTAAGTAATCTTCGGAATAATTAACTCGGAGAGTAATGGATTAGTAGAGATATGGAGAACAAGAGAAAATAATGTGAACAATTTCTGGAAAATGGCAAGAAGGTGCTTTGAGGATATTGAAATACAAAGAATATTTAGTGAGATATCAGAAACGAGTTCCCTGTTATTTTTTACTTTCTCTACACATACCAACCAAAAATTCGATTCCGAGATTTCATCGGAGATACATGTTTTGAGATCCCCTGAATCCAAATAAAGCACTTTTGGAAACATGCCCGTGTATGTGGGTATGCCTGCGTGTGTATGTGTGTGTGTCTCTGTGTGTCTGTGATCAGCATAACTCAAAAACGAAAAGTCGGATAAATACCAAACTTGATGTTTGAATTCATTATTTTCGTGTATCATCCTTAGATGGCACACGACGATTTACATGAAAATCTCTCTTTGAGGAAAGAGTGTATTAATAAAAAAATGTTTAAAATATAAATATAGCTATAAGTGAAAGGTTTTGTAGGGATTGTAGGAAAATAGGACAGCATTTTTATAAGCGAAGAATAAATGGTCTTGGACAGTGAATAGAACCAAATAGCTTAACAATAAGGAGTTAAGAAGGTAATGATTAGTTTAAAGAAGGTATTGTAAATTAGGATTATGACTGGTAAAGAGTCGGGGTGTATGCCAAGCATATTCACCTTAGAAACTTAGAGCAAGTAAAGAAGATAAATAAACTAGCTCAATCGGGTCTGATGACAGCGCCAGTACTGGTTCAGGTCCAATAAAAGGTCACTCAGTTCCCTTCTTAGTGCTTCATCTGCTTTTTCATTGCTCCGACACCCACCTCTGCTGAACTGAATTGTGGTAGCTAATGTAGTGAGATACTGTAAAACTAACTTACACTTAATGAAGAGGTTATAGAGGGCCTTCAGACCTACCTGACTATCGGAGATTTTAAGAATCCCTCTATGCTATAGTATCTTCCTACACAGTCCCAGGTAGTAGCTAAAATACCAAATATCTCTTAATACCTTGGCATGTTCGCCCAAAGTAAACCAAAGGTTGCCATAGAACCGAAACGTAGTGAGATCATTAATACGGATTGGTGAACAGGAGATCTGTGTTTCAAATTCCGCCAAGACTGTCCTCTCTGACGGAGGCCTGGAACGTTTCTTTCCCAAATTTCCTTTTCCAATTGTCATTTAATGTATCACGTTCTTTCATCACCTGTGGTGTCGTATTTAATAACAGCGGGCGTTAAACACTATTAAAAGTTCAAGTGAACACTGCAATGAGGACCGGCTAGGCCTTTTCTGTTTGTGCAGTAGTACTGAAGAGGAAGACACGATGAGAATGTGCCAATCACGAGTAGGCTTGGTCGGTTTGTCGAGTCCAATGCGAACTGAAACGCTTTCCGTTTAACATTGGTATTTAGCAGATTACACCCGATTAAGCCTTACTGGGTTATATGCATAAGCGTTGGGTTTTGGATATACTGGAACATTACAAAAAATACGTCATGCAAAGAACGCAAATTTTAGAGCATTTCTATTCTACATATTGCATTATGTTTTATGCCTTCAGATTACCTTTAAAGTTTTGTTTTACATCACGCAAGTTCTTCGGGACCTTTATTACACAACTCATAAGATATATGTGTCAAGAACATAGAATCAAGTTTTAATGGCAAATGTTTTGCAAAAGTAACTTTTTTACTTCCTTTATTAGTATGCAATGGAGCAATCAAGATAGTGATTATACCTACATTATGAATATGTTTATCTAGATGACTGTCAAATGTCTACAAGGGATTATAAACGTAGTTTAATACTACTCTAAGTAATAAAGAGATGATTGGCATCATAAAGAGCGAAGGAAAACTACTTCAACTGACTTAACTGGAGACCGAACTGGTGTCCTCCAATTGATAAGTAAACACACATTAAGATAAAATAAAAAGCAGTACAGTGAGAGTTTTTGTCCGATATTTAGAGCTTCCAAAATGTTCTTAAATAATTATTGCAGTATATGTAGACAAATGTAGAACAATAAACTAAATTTATGTTCATTAAGATGCTATTTCCATTTTAGATTCAACTTTTTCTGTTAGGTTTCTTTATTCGAGACCGGAGAAGGTGTTTGTTTAATGTATAGATTGCACATTAGCATGTCCTCGCATGTTTGCATCCTGATTATGTCAGCTATAAAATGCACATAAGTGTATGGCATACCATCTTTCTTTCTAAATTTTGAAGAACGTAATTTTGTTGTTTTGTTTGCACCACGTATGGAAAGCCGATTTGAAGTTGTTTGTATTGAAGGAGTTGTATTATATTTCAACTGTTGGGGAGCCGAACTTGTAGTAGTTGCAACAGCACGTATGGTAAACAGTTTCCGGTAGTCTTCGCCCCAAAATGTACTTTCAGGTGGCCTTTGCCTCAAGTTTAAAAAAAAAATATTAACTGTTTCTTTAAATGTTATATATTTATGTTTGCCTCGGCTGCGTCAGTATTGTTGTTAGAGACACGTTTCTCTTAGCATGGTTGTGATGCGACAAGTATGTAGGATTACACAGATTATAATTTTACTTCACTCCTTTTATTAATGCTTGACACGATTTAAATAACACTTCACTGATATAGAGAGCTGTGTGATTCTTTTTATTAATTCATTACACTTTTTAACACGTAAACTTACTTTTCGTCTCACACGAATACATGTTATATTTCTTGAGGACACTTTTTGCGCCTGGTTAGTAACGCTGTCTGCAGCAACACGTCCAGTTATGAGCGCTGTCTAGAAGCAACTGAACTCTAAATTTGTAAAATTTTCTCCTTTTCAGTTTCTGATTGACTAATCCTACTCCAATAGAATACCTTCATTTGACTAAAGCTTTTTCTGGTTGTTGATTGGCTATTTTATAAACTGTCACTAAAATTATATTATTGTTGCTCCAATAATGACTAGTAGCATTATTAAACATTCTTATTCATTACTGACTCAAGGTTACCTCATTGTTAGCAACTTTTAACCTATTATTCTCACAGCTCCTACATTATTAAATTACGTAATGCATTCACACAACATTATTGAACATGTTTACAATAATATAAGCATATGCAATGACTGTTACATACATTTTACAAATAATTACATACACATATTGGTTCAAGGGGGCTGTTATTGAATTTACATATTATATAATGTGACTGAAATCATTTAAGTGTTAAAAATACTGTCTCAATTTATATTCTATAACTGATTTGGACGGAAAACTACTGTTGCGAGCTATTTTTCTAGCAATGAATAATTGCCTGTGTTGTCCTATAATGTGTTACGGCTGTTAATTCTTACCAGGGGTTCTCAAACTTGTTTGGAATAATGATTGCTTTTAAAATGTTTTACACTATTGCCATGTTAGCTGGAAATCTTTTGCAATTCCTAATCCTTATCGGATTATATCCGATATGGATGAATCCTAATTATTAATTAGGATTAATTAATACTAATCCATATAAGAACTGTTTCTCCATTAATTAATCGTTATTTCGTCATGTACAGGCTAAGTTAAATTCCCCAAATGACTAATGAGATAGTACGGTGCCATTATAGTATATTATCTTAAAAATAAATTTGAGAACGCATTGCAATTTACTAGGAAAATGTGAATCAGTTGGGGAAGTTAATGCCACACCGGCATGTTACTATAATAGTTCAGTTGATTAGAGCAGAGGCAAGGTAAGGTGAAGGTCCATGGTTTAGATCCCGGCTATGGCATTATATTTTGCAATGTGATTCTATCTTTCCATTTATTTGTTTATTTGAATATCCAGGTTAATCTCAGAAACTAGAAGCATACTCAAATGTTTTTTTATAATTCCTTCACAACCGAACTTACTAATGATTCCACAATGCGTAAAACTGAATGCAAAGTAGCTCAGAAATGAAATACCGCTGTTTTGTTTCAATTCTAACGATGAATTTGTAACATTTTGATACTTTAATACAGCTAGCTCAGAAACAAAATAGTTTTGATTTCAAGAATACTGCAGACCGTAATATGTCCCTTGTACTGATACAATATGGCTTGGCAATGTTTCTTATGAATTGTTTTAACGATAACATCAAGGAACACTTTTTATTGTTTGGTTTTAACTTCACGCATACATTGTATGGATAAATGTGTTAGCAGTTATTTGTAACGCCTTTGAACGAGAAAAATATTTCATAACACTTTTTTACTCTCATCGTAATTAAAAGATGTGCAATAAGTAAATATTGATTAAGTATGGTGTACAAAAACTCGAAGAATTAATTGACTATTTTTGCGGAGGGTCAAGGTATACAGATTGAGCAGCACCTAATTACAATTACCATCAATCAAGGGTTAATTAATATAGAAAAGAAGTGCTTGATACCATTATGAAAAAACATCCATCCGGCCCTTGGGTGATATTGTATTATATTCCGGGAGGACCACTCGACTAACCATCAACACTGAAATAATTACCACCAATTAGTTAAGTATCTAACGTTCACTTATGAAATAAATGATGATGTAACACAATTTTTAAGTATTAGATGGCAATGCAGATACTCTACCCAAGATAATAAATACTGAAAAAAATTACTAAAACGATGAAAAATTATTGTACAGCGTTCTAAACTATTAGGATTGGCAGAAAACAGTTTAAGAAGGTATGCAAGGCCACTAAATAGTTTGTTGTTTTTTTTGCATATTTTCGATTTTGGATAAATAACTGATCTTAGCATGTGTAATGGTCTACCCCGAGGCTACATTCCTTTTGTTTCATTTTGGTATATTCTCAACATGCTCGTTGCTGTGTAGTAATACTACATGCACAGGCTTATCTTGCTATTTACATGTTTTTACAATATGTGGTAACTTATAAACAAAAACAAATATCTCAAAATGGTTCACTCTACAAAAAAATTATTGATAGTAATAACTCCTTAGCGTAGCATATCATAGTTTTATCAAATGCTTGTGAACCTTATTAAGTCTTTTTATATGTATTCCTAAACGACTTTTTTTTCTAATTCACTGGCCAAGTATTTTCTGATTTGGATGCTACTGCAATCGAAATGTCTCATTCTCGGCATAGTTTTATACGGTTAATACTTGTATGTACAGGATGAGCCAAAAGACTCCGAACCGCATGCTCGGTGTTTTTCCTGTCCGCATCCTCGGCTCTCGTTGCGGTCTGCTGCTATCATGGAAAGGCGCGGATGAAACCATATAGCATTTTTAAAAGTACTTTTAAAGGCTTTACTTACCAACAATAAACTTGGTGTTACAATCTCGTATTACAGTTTCTAATGGCCTAGTATTCAGCAGAAAAGAAGCAGGCAACAAAGGATTAACGAGCGGGATGGCTCAGACGGTAAAGTCGGTGGTCCACACTTGAAAGTTTTCGAATTCAAACCCCGTGGGTCGACTAATCTGATAGGGGTGTTATCGGGATTTCCCTCAGTCGCCAAGGTAAATACCGGATTGGATATTTAATCCACAACCCAAAGTTCCACCTTAAGCCTAAAACAATAATCAAAATGAAAATAGAAGGTAATAGCGAATGGTCTGCCATCTATCTACAGATAACGAAAGCAGGTACATTGGACCGCATCCTAATGCCATCTGTTTGGCACAACAGATCCGTCACAATATGACCACGTAGTAAAACAACGTAAAGTAAAAGCAGAGACTCCGAATCTACGTACTAAAAAGTTGAGTGTAGCGAATACGAGTAAGATGATTGTATACCGTACTACCGGATTCAGAAATGAATCCTTTTAAAATATATTACGTAATACTTCGAAGGATTTTCTAAGCATTGCTGCCTGAACTAACGTTCCATTGACGAATGTGCAAACCTAAAGATATTTACTCATTACAGCCAGCACACGTGCAACTGTGTAGCGTGTACAAGGTGTAAAAGAACGAATTAAAACTTAGTGATGTCTAGAAATTATGTGCTTAAAACGTATGAAATTACGGTCGGTATAATCAGTAAAATAAGTACATTAATCTAGCTTTCCAAACTCATTGCGAAAATAAACATTTACATATTATGTGTAATCATCAGAAAGTGTATTAAAATAATAAATAATGAAGAAAAGGGTGAATTTCAAAATATTGCATGTGTAAACGGTGAACATTTCAGATGTTTAAAAATGAATGCATTAAGGTTAGTACAAAAGCCAGAGTAGGAAATATATATTTAATACAGTATTTACTGAAAAGATATACCGTTATGTCATTGAACAACACCCCATGGGACCGCTAACATTTTACTAAAGCAGTGCACGCCCGCTTAGGAGTTGAATGTACTGCGGAACCCTGCGTTACATAGTACGAGTAGTTAGAGCACGTCGAGCCATCCGGTCAAACTGTTAAAGGAGGACTGAACTAAAACTTCACATGTCTATTCTATTTAGTATTCTACAAGATTTTGGGTTTGCATAATAGTGTTGAAAACCGGAACTATGTACGACCTACCGTTAAGGATCTGCAGGATTTTTCCACACCGGCAGCGCACTGTGGTGATGTAATACGGTTGGCCAGCATTCTTGAAACAAGTATCTACTGCCGGAGTAGCTGATCAGTCATAGCGCTAAGTCTCAAAGGGAATGTGTAGTCACTGTAGTGCCTTGAAGATTTTCATATATGCTATTTATCAAGATGCCATACATCAAATTCATCGTGTATATGCGGAAATCTCTTTTTCACCAAAGCTCTAATACCCGTATCAGTCTGTCAGGAACAATTTTATGGGCAGGTTTTCGTATTTTCGCAAGTGGCTTTCTCAAAATTATCACTTACAGTTCCTCTGTGTACAACTATGAAGTCTAATATTTTATTTGTTGCCAAATTCATAAAGAATATGACCATATTTAGCAGAAAATCCTGGAGAGTTCATCCATCTCCAATATAAACATAAATTTCAATATTCATGGCAATTGCAAAATTACTTTCTTTTTCTTTTAACCGGCCTTTGTATACAGAAGCAAAACCGAATTTTATAATAAGTCTATAAAAATGGAAATAAAAAAGAGTACTTTTATTGCTTTTCAGAATGCCAAGAAACAGTTAAATGTCATTCCGCAAATATATATAACTGAAGTTATGCACACATTACTTTTCAGACTTCCACTGTTGTCTCCAGAGCACCACTCATAAGTGTGATCATTCAGACAATGAGTTATAATTGTGTGTTAAATTTTCTTTCAGTAACAGACAAACCACATGTGAAGCAAATACCGAATAGCGCAAGGAGAGCATTTATGCATACAAATACATCTTCATATTCACTGGATTCCCGCAAATGTTCCTTAGGTTTATAATCTTCATCATTTACAGCTCTAGATTCGCCTTCCTCATCAGTCAAATTTTGGTTCACATTAGAAGTTTCAGTTCCTAACTCGCATTGTATTTCAGTATCATCTTCAACTCCACGAGTAAAGACTCAAAAACCAGTGTAGCTTTACTTTCTTGCTGACAGTTGCTTACTGAATTATCAACTAGCTGTAGCAGTTGTTTTTTTAAAATTGTAAATAGCACCACAACAACTCTTTAGCTCTACTGTAAATTTCGAATGCACCACATCTTTCAGTCTAGGGCTTTTGAATCTCTCGTTTTTCATTATTATATTTTTATAACATCCGAATCATTAAAATCACTTCTTTCAAATGAATTGCATTTGCGTTTCAGAGCAGCAAGCCATTTGTTGTACACATATCGATTCTTATCTCTATTAGGAATGTGTAATAACCAACATTTCTGTTTACGCCGGAATTATTTGCACAATCAAGCACTGCACATAGGCATTCTTGACCTAACACCTCACAGAACACTAGGAAAGAAAACAGCTGTTCTACAATCACAACAATTAAATGCAATGCAAGACTAGTGCAAGCGATATTCAGTAGCGTGGTGCGATTATAACTCATGACGTCACCGCGAGGTGAGCATGAAACATAAAAGTGCTTCCAGGATGAATAACAGAATTTGTAGAACGATGCGGTTTACAACAATGTGCTCAGAATTGTTTATATGTTACTTTAAAATTTTAGTTCAGTTCTCCATTAAAATATCAACCTTTGAATTAAACAATGAAATCTTGGGACTTACGTAACTATATTCTACTATAAAAAACGTGTGTGTGAAAGCGAGGAATAATTCACTGTGAAATGCAAACTGAAGGCTGCCTATAGGAAGTTCTTCTCGCCCAAATATTCGATCGCTTGAACATCAAGTGCCAATAACACTAGTCTGCATGATATCGGATGACTGAAAACTAATATGTGATTCTGACTCACTTTTTATGCTGATTTTAGAACTGCTTTAAGTTTTTTTCTATACGTACAGTTGTTTCACAATTTCACTTCAAAAATGTACAGATAAAAAGATATTGCTTTCGCCACTACACATAAAATTGGGCTTGATGATCAATTTTTAAGGGCTCTATCACAGGATGGACCCTGCTTCAAGTACCTTTCCAAGAAATTTTCCTTCATTACACAATACAAATTAAAAGCTGGAATTTTTTATGAAGATTTTGAGAAGACAATGAATGAGAGAGAAATAGAAGCATGAACCGCCTTCCGATCAGGAAGGCAATAACAAAGATCCTAATTACAAGGTCATTGTCGAAACAATGTTGGAAAATTTCAAGAAGATGGGTTGTAACTAAGTGTAAAAGTGCATTTTCTGCATTCACATATCGACTACTTTCCAGAAAATCTGCGACATTATAGTGAAGAGCAGGGTGAACGTTTTCACCAAGATATTAAGGAAATGGAGAGGAGGTACCAGGGGAGATGGAATGAAACTATGATGGCCGACTACTGTTGGATATTGAGGAGGGACAGTCATCTTCAAGGATCTCCAAGGAAGTCAAAGAAGGGAAAGTTTGAAAAAATTAAATGAAACACTTTGGCTTCTTGTTTTGTTAAAATGTATTCATGAAATAAATTAGGAGAGTTCTTGAGAGTATTCTTAAAATGTTTCTTGAATAAAAACTTACCTTGTGTGAAATGGTATTTGAATACTTTTCTACGCTCATTAGTAAAATTGTCAAAACATTACTTATTTTGTGTAAAAAAACTGACGTGATAGAAAAACACCGGAAGTTATTTCTGGAATCAGCATAAAAGTTTGATTCGGGAACACCTAATTTTAAGAAATCATCTGAAAAAGAGTTTGAAAATGCAGACTAGTGTAATCTAAGAGAAAGAAAATCTATAAATGCATTCAATAAAAGTTTTCAATTCCAGGCGGAGTTGCTTGGTAAATAACGCACGTTTTCAAGTCTTAGGAAAGATCTGTGCGGTTTCGGTCACCAGCTAATGAACAATAGTATTCTGGAAAGGGGAGAATGGAGAAGAAGAAAGGTAATTATTTTTGGGATAAGCATATAAAGCCCTGAAATAAAAACATGTAATTCCTACTTTGTGAATTATTGCTGTCGCTTTGTAGGGCTGAGATTAGAGCACAAAGTGCATATGACTTCTACACTAAAACTTATGGAGCGTAAAGAAACTGGTAATACCTTGTGGATACAGAGAAATATAATAATAACGATATCCACTTCCATGAACAGGTCTCATGTTCTCGTGTTTTTACGGAGGTCTCGAAGAGGATGTTGGTATTTTAGATCAGTTTGCTTCACTTATTGCATCTTCCTTTTAGTAATAAATCGGAATGCAGACCGCTTGAGTAGTTTTTCCTCTTCTTATCCAAGCTACTTCCTTTTCCATGTGATACAATTGTAGCACCACTTCCTTAAAGGTCACTGCAGCATTGACGAGAAAGCTTGTTAAATGAACCTGTTAAGAATGTGAAGCACGTCTGCACTAAATTACAAGCATACGACTTCTGTCGGAATAATGCAAGTTGGTTTTCCAGTATATCCTTTTATCGAAAAGCAACCCCGTAAACGCATTTAAATGAGTTGGTTGAACGTGGAGAAAGCACTTGTTATCCAGTAGTCTTCAGCATGCATATAGAGTAGAAATGAAACGTGAAGTGGTTCGTAAGGGAGCGATAGTTGCAACTTGTTGAAGTGCGCACGAATATGTTCCAAGCATGGACGTATCCGGCTAAAAAACATTGGGAGGGGGAAATCTTTGATTTTCGAAGGTCAAGTGTGGGGAAAATGTATATGTTCTTACATTATATTCAATTTTGAGCATTGATAAATTTATAATATTTGCAAAAAGAACTGTAGCTACATTTATTTTAGATAGGATACAGGTAGGGTTGCCACAATCCAAGAACCAAAATCAAGTACATAGTCCCAGCATTAACACCGTCGGCAAAGGAATTGTCATTAATGAAGAAAATTAATGTTATCTGCATTAAATAACTTTTTAATTAAAACATTAAACACAAATTACTAAAATATACACATTTGTGTTGCTACAGTTAAGATCCATTTTACACTAAGCTTAGCACCAGTCATATTTCTTGATAGTTGAACGGAAGAAAGGAACTTGCTCTGATTCTGAATGAGTCTGCAAAAAGCAGTGCAACTTGTATTTTTTATGTTATACTGAAATTGGAGCATTGCATTGATTCATGTTAATACCAGCCTGTTCCTTTTTCTGTCCATTGTGCATTCACTCTCTCCACATCAGCATTATGCCCTGGAATAAAGAAATAGTATTGCACAGTTGCAAATAGTTCACCTCATACAAACCACAGAACGTACAAACAGGAGGAAGGCACTAGGAATAAAGGAACCAGAAACAGCAAAATTACAGAGAATCGATAATAGTATTGCTTCCGCTGTCGCTGTTAGTGCGAGATCGGCGATATATCGATGGTCTTCGTCAGCCACGGTGTTGCCATCTGGAAACTTCTATCGGAAGGAATGGTGAAGTACTTGAACGGCGTTTGGCGGTAAAACTCAAGTTAATAATGAACACTTTTTTTTAGCACTCACTGCTTTCACTGACTTTTATCTCTTCGTCCAGAACATTCGTCTTCTGGCATAAAATTGCGAGATCCGCGACGTATGGCAACCCTAGATAACAGGACTAGTGAATAGTAATGAAAAAGCTAACACTAAGATTTCTCGTTGTTTTATAACATTCATTATTATATTTTAAAACCTACTGATGTTAATCCTTCAAAGAGAGATGGCTTGCAAATTATATAATATTTATTTACACCTTTCATTACTACTTATAAAATGTTTATTATATCGCGAGTTTCTAAATTGTCAAGTTCTGTTTTTTTTAGTGTGTTAAACAGCTTCGAGCTAAGAAATTGGGGGGGGGGGGTTCAAGGTATTAAGATCAGCAAAGTATAAAGTAGGTAAACGGTTTCATTCAGCATGAACTCTGGCAGTATGCCAATTATCACTCTCACTCGTAAAAATGAAGGACAGACTGCATTAATAATTCACAGTTTATATTTATGTTCGTTTATATTTAAATGTGTATAACTGAAAATGTCTATGCACGGCATTATTACAACACCTAATAGTTGCTTAAATCTGATACAACAAGACGCTTTATGCAGGAAAATGAACATGTACAATCATGTAAGCTTTTGGTAAAGTATTCTTGAAAATATAAGTTGCCTTTATGTATCTCATCGATCCAGTAGCTTTGTTGTGATAGCTGAAGAAATCGCAATTTACAAAACACGCTTCATTTGTCACTAGAATCCGACACGCAAATTCTGGATCCTGAGGTAGCTGGAATAGACAAATTCCATCCTATTTAAACATCTCTATCTAAAGAAGACAGCATACCTTCGAAATATTAAGGGCAATTGCCTGTATTGCGTTTATGCCCTGTTTACAAAGCAATTCAGCGAGAAGTATCAAAATTTCAGGCTATTCCTTCATTGTTCGTTCTCTTACCATATTCTCTCAGCTTAAAATACATTATTTTGCATCGATAATATTTGGATGCTTGCGGTCCTGGTTTCTTTTTCTTTTTTCCCCCCTTTCTTTCTTTAGCTTAATTACAGTTTCTCTGTCTGTATGGAACCCGCTGAGATCATATTACGACCTGGAAACCTTCTGTTAGAAAATAACTTCATAAAGTCTAAGCGCTTCTCTAGCACTGTGTCCAGTTTCTGAGGGGCGTTTTAAAAGCTCTTGGCCTGACTCAGAGATTTTGTGAAGATCGCCAAATTACTAGATAGCGCGCCTTTAGATGGCGAGCTTAAAGTTTCAGTTCAGCTAGAGAGGGAAATACAGAGTGAATTAGGTAATAAAGAAACAATTACAAGATACAAATGGAAAGAAGATACGGGGAGATCTTTAGAAATAGGCTTAAGTCAGAATATGGGAAAATATATTAATGTGAGATAAACTATATGATAGAACGCGGAGAAATAGAAACAGCAGTTAATCTAATAAATATGTGATGTACAAAGCGGGCGAGGAAATTAAAATAATTAAGAGGGATAAGGATGGTATGACGAGTGTAGAACAGAAAAAAGGGAATGACAATCAGCTGCTGATTAGATGGAGGGAGGTAGGAGATAATGAAGCGAAAGAGAAACGTTCTCAGGAGAAAAATTTCTGCAATTCCTTACTTGATCGCAAGAAAGCTCTGTGGAAAACAAGGGAAATGGGGTAATAAGTTAATAAAGGAGGACAACATAAGTAAGATAGGGAAAACAGTAAGATCAACATATAAAGAGCATACAGCCAAACGTAACATAAAAAATCTTATGTGTTACACTCACATGACTTTCTCTACTCTTGTACAAACTATTTTTACAACCACTTATTCTCGATCTACTTCATGTAAGCGAGATAAACATTTGCAGACTATCTTATTGCTTATTTTCTTGTAGATGTAAGGGGAATATATATTTACAAGATCAATATAGAAATACAGTAGCCTTTAAGCACATACATATCTCTTATAGCTGGTTGTTATGTGCAGCACCATTCCCTTTGCCACAGATTAATACTCTTTGCATATCCAAGACAAAAAAAATGAATAACGAATTCCCATTTGAGAAAATAAGTATTGAAAAATTTAAGGGAATAACAAGCAATATCTCGAAAATGGTTCACTCAACAAAAAAAATGTATATGAAATAAATTGTGTATTTTAACGCGATCTACATTTTTTGTGCAGTAAAATTTTGTCTATCTCATATGGTTTACCAGTTATGCAAAAATCGTTCACAATGAAGAATACTTTTGGAGACATTCCCAGAAAATTCAAGATATACATTTTATTTGTCATGAAAATATCTTAAAGATATAATATTTTAATCAAAATCGTTAGAGCCATTTTTGAGAAAATTAAAATTTTCGAAAATCTTCTATGTAAAGGGTAATCTGGGGTGGGGGATTATCTTGAAAACCTGCGTGTCGCATCTCTGGAAGATACTGAACCTAAATACCAAGTTTGGTGTTTATCCGACTGTTCGTTTCTGAGTTATGCTGTTCACAGACAGACAGACAGACAGACACACACACACATACACACACTCGGACATTTTTCCAAAAATGCTTTTTTTGGATTCAGGGGCTCTCAAAACATGTATTTCCGGTGAAATCTTGGTATCGAATTTTTGGGTGAAATGCAATACTTCCCCTACTTACTATAAATAGTAGAGAAGTAAAATAGAGGAATGGGAAAGTATTTTAAAGAGCTGTATGCGGAACAAGGAGCTTTAACAACGGTTGGAAATTTAGAAGTAAGTTATAGTTTTGTAGAAATGTTAGATAGTGAAAGAAATATGGAGTAAGTAATAAGGAGGTTCAAAAAATGCGGCAGAATAAAGTAAAGGGGAAAAGATGGTATACCTAATGAATTTTTACTTTCTCTACTAAGTAGGGGAAGTAATGTATTCCACCCAAAAATTCGATACCGAGATTTCACCGGAAATATATGTTTTGAGACCCCTGAATCCAAGAAAAGCATTTTTGGAAACATGTCCAGGTGTGTGTGTGTGTGTGTGTGTGTGCGTGCGTGTCTGTGAATAGCATAACTCAGAAACGAACAGTCGGATAAACACCAAACTTGGTATTTAGGTTCAGTATCTTCCAGAGATGCGACATGAAGGTTTTCAAGAAAATCCCCCCATTCCAAATACCCTTTACATGGAACATTTTTCGAAAATTTTAATTTTCTCAAAAATGGCTCTACGATTTTGATTAAAATATCATATCTTTAAGATATTTTCATGACAAATAAAATGTATATCTCGAATTTTCTGGGAATGTCTCCAAAAGTATTCTTCATTGTGAACGACTTTTGCATAACTGATAAACCATAAGAGATAGACAAAATTTACTACACAAAAAATATAGATCGCGTTAAAATACACAATTTATGTCATATACATTTTTATTGTTGAGTGAACCATTTTCGAGATATTGCTTGTTATTCCCTTAAATTTTTCAATACTTATTTTCTCAAATGGGAATTTGTTATTCATTTTTTTGTGTTGGATATGCAAAGAGTATTAATCTGTGGCAAAAAGAATGGTACTGCACCTAGCAACCAGCTATTAAGAGATATGTCTACGCTTAAAGGCTACTGTATTTCTATATTGCCCTTGCAAATACAAAACAAGGGGAACATAGTACGCCTTAAGCGACAGTCAACTATTATTAGAACTGGTTCCTATGTGTAAAATGTAATTCTCTTTGCATGTCAAAAGATCTTTTCTGCAAATATTTATCTCGATTAATATGAAATAGATGGAGAATAAGAGTTTGTAAAAATAGTTTGTACAAGAGTAGGGAAAGTCATGTGAGTGTAACACATCAGATTTTTGAAAAAAGAAAAGTTAGGCTGTTACTCGAATTGTTTAACGAAATCATAAGAAATATATATATATATATATATATATATATATATATATATATATATATTGCGGTGGTATACTTGTTATATTAATTTCTTTATTGAGCCCCACGTTTGGGAGCCAATTTGCGACGGTGTTACTTATAATGTTTGTGTATTTATGTTTACTCCACGTGGTAAAGCCATTTTGTGACGTGATTCTTTGTTAGGTTTGTTAGCTCCATCTGGTGTTAGCAATTTGCGGCAGTATTAGTGTTTGTTTGAAAGAATGCTACTGTTATTTTATTTAATTTTGGTTCACTGTCCTCCGGCTAGCTATTATCCTTTTGGTCGAGCACTTCTCTTTATACAGGTTGTGTAAACGGAAAGGAGTCTCTTATCCAAAGATAACACTGATGAAAGAATTTGTTTTACACTTTTATTGCTGAACACATTCACTATCACATTTACATATTAATCTTGACACTTGCCAACCTAGAACTGTTATAATAACTTCATTACTGATCAGTCTTAATTCGCGTACTTCAAATTTTTGTATAATTAACTTTACAATACTTTAGATTTTTCATAACTCTGCTACGCGTAACTTGCGAATCGATAAACGACGTGTACTGTACAAATATTTCTGCTGGACTGAAGGCGACGTGTAACGTACAAATGTTTTCGACGAACTGCCGTGAAGACGACGTGTAGTGTACAAAGATTTTCGATGAACTGACGTGAAGACGACGTGTAGTGTACAAAGATTTTCGATGAACTGACGGACTGAAGGACTTTACCTCTAACCTAGCCCTTTTTATACTTCTACACCCCGATATGCCTAAAGAGTATAACTGAACTGCTATTGGCTAATAAAACGCGCCAACATTAGCGTCTATTTTTATATCCAATGAAAATTATGAATACATATGCTCTAGGTAAAATGTTCCAGCAAATTCTAAAGAAAAACGCGCCAATATTACGTAACTTCCTCGTTTCTAATAATGATAAACAGCTCACCCCCTCGCTGCATTATTGCACGCTATTATTGTCAGTTTCAGTAAGGCGGTATAAACTTACTTCTCAATAATAATTACAATCAACAAATATCTCAAACCAATGTCACATAAAAATGCATATTCATACTATAATCATTCTTTACATTTAAATAATTTATGATACAAATTACTGCATCAATATATATATATATATATATATATGTGTGTGTGTGTGTGTGTGTGTGTGGAAAAAAGCTATAATACAACCAATATATAAAGAATATGGGCAAACCAAATAGGTATCGGGGTATTGCTTTGTTATTTAATGTGGGGCAAATATTTACAGGTATTCTAGCAAGTAGGGTGGGGTGCAAAGATGGGCGGATGAATAAAAAATATTATCAGAATTTCTAATGGGTTTCAGGAGTGAGAGAAGAAGGTCAAAGACAACGTCCTTATAATAAAAACGTTGGTGACAAGTATTTAAAAGACATGAGGGAAGCTGTATATGGCCTTTGTGGACCCAGAAAAAGCTTATGACAGTATTGAACTATATTTACTATTGTATAAATTGTTAAATAAAGGGATGAGCAAACAAATGGTTAATTCATTAAGGGTATTGTATAAAGAGAACACCTTTTGTATAAGAGTATTTCTCCCGTGGGAGAAATTCGACAATGGAAACCTCAGACAAGAGTGCAAATTAAGTCCGGTATTATTTAATATATTTATAGACGACATATTACAAGAAATAGGGAGATATAATAAGCACTCGCCGATAATTTGCTTGTGGGATGATTTACGGTAATTGGATTAAAACAAGCACTTCAAGGAGTAGAAAAATATTGCAAGGACTTAACCAGAAAAAAATCCAGATTGCAGTAATTAAGAAAGGAGATAAATTGAGCAAAATTAAGAAATGGGAAGGAAAAGAAAAAAGTATAAGGTGGTTTGAGAATGTAATTACTTAGGAATAAAAATAAATGGAGGCGGAAAATGAGAAAAACAGAAAAAAGCAGCATTAGCTAAAGAAAAACGTGCGTCAATAATAAAAGCTTGCAAATACAGAATACCGAAATAGGATCCAAGTGGTTGGAACGACTATATAACACAGTGGTGGAGCCCAAAATCCTATACGGAGTTAGAGACATCGAGACTTGATAAGGAGTGGGAAGTCCATAGATGATCTTGTAAAGAAGCCCTAGACACCAATATAGTGTCAAACAGGTGGCACAGATAGAAATGGGCTGAGAATCTAGTATGGGTAAGGTTATAGAGAGAGCATTCAAATATTGGTACAGAATTCTACACCTAGAACAAAATAACATAGTAAGACGACGTCTAGAATTTCAAGAAGAAAGCTTAAAAGGTAGAGAGTGTGTATATTGTTTAAAGAACATCCTAGAATTAAACGGTTTAGGAAAGATTTGGTGGAAAAGGGTGAATAATGAATTAAATTTTTGGAGAGAAGTAAGAAAGAGGCTAGAGCATATGGAAATGCAAAAACGTTTTAGTATATCAAAAAAGTATTGTTTAATAGACTATAAAATATTAGAGTCAAGATGGGGAAGGGAGGATTATGTAGAAAATAGGTAAGGAAGCAAAAGAAATTATAGTAGGGTAAGCTCAGGAGTGTGGAGGCTAAAAGGAATGAAGATGGGAATAACGCAAAACCAATGCCCTTTATGCGGAGAGCAGGAGGATTTAGTACGTATACTGTTTAAATGTAGAGCCACTAACAAGTGGAGGGAGAAGCAGATAAGTGACAAATGGTCAAAGGTTGATTCAAACATTGCAGTGAAGGAAATATTTATTAATACTATGAGATGGTTGGAGTGTTTATAAATAAAGTGAGAAGTAAATGGTTATGGATAGTGAAAAGAAACAACTAGATCATAATATAATCAATATTTGAGGTAAGAATAAGTTGTAAATGTTATAAGTTCTGACGAGTGGGAGAGGCAAATGAGCCTGGTTCAACGCCAATTCCCTTGTGTCTTGTATTCAGCCAAACACAATAAATATTGTACACTGTAACTACTCGCTTACTTCCTCCCGTTAAACAATAAACATTAAAGTTAGAAAGATGGCGGTGCAAATGCAATTAAGAAGAACAGGACTGTTAGGGCGGAATATATTTTCTGTTTTAAAAGCTTCTAGATTGTCAACAGCATCGTAGATTGAGGTGGAATTGGAGAAACCATCAAAGGAAAGCGGAAAAGTGGAACTAGATGCATTGCAGCACCCAGATTATTTTCATGTCCATGAGCTTTTCACAACACAGGAACTTTTTTGAAGCACAGGTACATCTTGGACATCGTGAAGGTTCCCTGGATAATTATATGAAGCCATATTTATTGGGAACAAGATTAGGTCATGTTGTGTTCAATCTTGATCTGACAGCAACACTTTTAAGGGAGGCCCTCAACTTTACAGCTCATATAGCAGCGCGCGATGGAATTATTGTCTTCATATGCTCTACACCACAGCATGTGCATTTTGTTGAGCGCACCGCTTTGGAATGTCAGGAATTTGCACATACAAGGTTTTGGAAACTAGGAAACTTTACAAATTCTGAAATGTTTTTTCATGCGGTGGCACGGTTGCCTGATTTGGCAATTTTCTTCAACACTCAGGACACAGTACTGATGCAGCACCAAGCTGTTCTGGAAACTGCAAAAATGTGCATTCCTACCGTAGGTGTAGTAGATTAAAACTGTGATTCTAGGTTAGTAACATACCCGGTACTCCACCAAATGTCGTGACCTCTTTATTAACTAGCTAGGGTAGAGCGATGAGGTTACCGAAGAGCTTAGTTTATAATTCACATTTACGAGGTCAGACGGGCGACGCAGCTAAGAGAAATATGTTTAAATTATCAGAGTAGATAGTCCCTTCCATCATCCACGCCATGTATTAATAGTTTTCCTAGAAGTATTCTGATATATTTTTCATATTTAATGAATTATTTCATAGTTAATAAAGAGGTCACGACATTATCAAATATTAAGTTTCAGACACATAAGTGTCTTGTTTGTGACCATCGTGTAAGCAAACTGGTGTTAACGCTTTCTACAAAAATGGATAAAACTGAACTACGAGCTGTGTAATTTTGAATGATTTAACCTCAACAGAAATACAAACGGATTTAGATTCGACACAAAGGGCTCTTCCCCTACGTTATCGACGATCAGAAGTGGACTGTTGATTTAAGCGTTCCATTCAAGAGAATGAATGATCAGGGATCACAAAATCAAAACGAGATTGTGACAAAAATTCACAATGCCGGACTCAATGATTGCCGAAAGAAGCTACGCGAGTTGGCTATATTGAAAATACCTCGATAGGCCATGTTCACTGCATTTTACACAAACACACACACACACACACACACACACACACACGAAGTTTTGAATATGAGAAAGCTTTCGAATGAAGATTTATCAAGATGTTTCGATTTTTTTAAAAGAAATTCCGGCGAGTTTTTTTTTTGACATTTCATGAAGACACATGGATTCATCACCACACGCCAGAGATGAAGGAACACTTTAAACAATAGGTGGCAAGAAGTGAAAGTGCACCAAAGAAACCAAAAGTGTTCCATCTGCAGGAAAATTTAGCTACGGCTGACTGGGACTTTTATGATATAGTGCTCATAGACTACCTCCGGAAGGGCAGAACCATCATGCTTTATTACTGGACCAATTGAAGGATGCTATTCAGGTTATGGGAAAAAGAAAGTTATCTTTCATGATGCGAATGCGCTATCACATAATCTAGGATTTTTTGCAAGATAATTTATAAACGTTAGCGATTGGTATTTTTGATAGTTTTACCTGGTTTCACATCGGTGTAAACTGCAACCACCACTGAGTACTGGGAACTCCAATCCATGTCACAACCAAGCAACGTGCCTTACGTTGCGTCAGGGCTGTGAAAGAAGAGTGACACTTTTCGGTTTTTCTAGATGTAGTACACCACGAAAATTAAGATTTTGTGGATACTTTACTATATTGTGAAAGATGTTTGTTTTTTAAAAATTATATAAAGGAAAAATCTACTTAATTTCATTTATACTGATAATAGAGTTTGCGGTATATTCGTGGTGTGAGAGCATAACTCGCAGTATGTACACACGTCCGATATATCAATATATGAATTAATATATTATTTATGATTATTCTGGTAATTATCTTGTGTTCTGGTTGTTACTATTAAAGTGTTAGGTACTGCTGTTATTTTTATTTCTTGCCACGGCTGCTGTTGTTTGGGTTTTTGGTAGAGCATGTTTAACTTTGCAGAGTCTGGTATGGGAAGGAAGGTAAGTAGTAACAACACTAACATAAGATTAAGTCAATGAAGAACATAATGTTTTAATGGCACACGCAGAAATAACTTTGTTTCCCTTCTCGTAACTTGAACTTTTAAATTGACATAATTTCAACGTTCCCACTACATTATGAGAGGTAATTAATAACGCCTGCTTCGGAGAGCTTACACGTACGTTCTTCACATCGCCGCACTTTATACGCAACTGCCTTTGGCTTGGGGAGCTATAACTAACTTCCCTAAACTTAAACATTTTAAACATATTCTTTCTTAAAATCTCATTGACTGTCTTCGTTCAGTTTGGAACATTATAGAAGACTTACCAGGCTATTATTAGTTGTTTCCAAACATATGACCTCTCTACAAAAATATATTGTGTTAGCTTGTCGGATTTTATCTTACACAATGACTCAAGATCTGCTTTTGTGACTTCCCCCTACAAGTGCTTTTTGGCTGGGCCCTAATTCCAACAAAAATATGTTTGTCTACTTTTACCAAGTGTTCCATAGCTCCAGCTAAACTCTTGCACACACATAAAACTTATACCTTAACATCTACTTATATAACAAGTATTTTGCTTATTAATATTATTTTACATTATCATTTACATTATTATATACATGGTATATGACCATAGTTACTGTCTCAAGTTAAGCGTGTTATTGTATTAAACGCTTCATAGGATAATGACACGATGAATTTCCTATAGAAATAACCATTACTAACAAAAGGCTTTATTAAGAGTTTTGCTTCCTAGAACACCTGTGTTAAAACAGTAACCTTAATGAATTGGCTTTGCTATTTTTGGCTACATTATATAATGTGAAACAATATCCATTCTCGTACATATGCGACCAGGTCAATAATGGCTCAACATAGACTTGAAATACATTTTTGGAACTCTTCTCTTAACTTTTACAATTCCATGGGTCTGATATGAAAAACAGTGATTCTGCTTAATGTATAATGTCAAAATTCTGTAGTACCTCTCCTGTAAGTGAGCATCGGAATGATTTTCTAGATAATGCCGTTTATTATAAAGCCATTATCAAGCACAGTAAAGGAAGGTATTTATGGTGTCCCTGGCATAAGAAGACTGATGCTAAATAAAGATTTCCTCCTTAAACGACCCAAACTGAAAGAGAAGGGTGAACTGTGTCGCGGTATCGTTCGTGTTATCTTATTTGCTGAGCGCCTGTTATTGTTTTACTATTTTTAATTTTGAGTTCTTTGTCCTCTGGCTAGCTATTATTACCCAGTCGAACAAATCTCTTGAACAGGGTGTGTAAACGGAAAGGAGTTGTTACTAAAAGATAACACTGATAAAAGAATTTGTTTTTACACTTTTATTGCCGTCACACGTTATTCATTTCACATAATTACTCTTGATACACGCCCGACTGAAACTGTTATATTTTCGAATGTAACTATAATCACTTATTTGCCGCACATTATTAATTCGAGTATTTCACATTTTGTAATTAACTTTACGACGTGAGAGATTCTGTACAATTGCGCGACGTATAACTCGTGAATGATTCTATTAAACTGCGCGACGTGTAACCCGTGAATGATTCTGTTGAACTGTGCGACGTGTAACTCGTGAATGATTGTCTTAAACTGTGGGACGTGTAACCCGCGAATGATTCTGTTGAACTGTGCGACGTGTAACCCGTGAATGATTCTCTTAAACTGTGCGATACTTGTCTCTGGCTTCATAATTTATACTCCCTCACCCCGATATGCCTAAAGATTATAACAGAGCTACTATTGGTTAATAAAGCGCGCCAACATTAGCGTCTATTTTTATATCCAATCAAAATTACGAACACATATGCTCTAGGGAATATACTCCCTCCATTTCTACAGAAAAGCGCGCTACTCTGACGTCATTTGTTTGTCTCTTCTAATTGATAAACAACTCATCCCCTCGCTCATTGTAATCCGCTCCTATTGTCAGTTTCAGTGAGGCCGTGTAAACGTATTTCATAACAATGCTTATAATTAACAAACATCTCAAATCATTGTCATACAATAATGTTAATTTACACTACAATCACTCTGGCATTCACAGTGCTGTGATATAAAATACTGCCTCAACTGCATGTATCACTGTGGTCAATCAGTTCTTAGGAAACAATACCCTCGACTATGCAACGATCGCTGAAAAATACTTTATTTTGAGCGGTTGATTGCTTATTGGACTTAACATTCATTTTTTGAATTCTGACTTTAAATCCTTATTTGAAAGTCGTGTATTGAGCGAGGAGCATGGGGAATGTTCTCACCAAAATATTAGGGATGATAATGATGATGATAATGAAGAAGAACGGTTTTCTAACCAAAGGCAGATCATCCTCACTTTAAGAGAGTAATTTTTTGTTATTCATTTATGGACGCTCTTTAATTGCTGTGGTCCTTAGCGTCCCATTCTATTTGGGCGTGAAAGACCGATAATTTTTCTCAGAGGCCTTTTATCAGGTTTGAGGTTCTTTTACGGGCCGTGAATCTACAACCATCGGCTTTACTTTCTTTAAAAGAGTAAGTGGTAATCATCACGCGCGCAAGGGCTTACTAGGTAAGGTCATTACCATTACTGTATGGGAATAGTAAAGTGATACCACGTACACCCAATCTTGAATCTATGATGGAGGTTCCTCCCGGGACCTTTTGCATTCAGGCCAAGGGCTCTAGTCACCATATCACAAGGACAAAAACATAAGGCGGAAAGAAAATTCCGAGTAGGTGGAAACTTTATTTAGTGGAGACAAGTGCTGGATACTACTCGCACCATTCCAAAAGTCCACACGGGAGGAAAATCAATTTGCGCAGCTTCATTATCAATAGAAAAACACTACACAACAATTTATTAAAGCGTAAGATATTAATTGCAGTAATTAATAGTTTTATACAACAATCATTTAAAGTCTACCACAGAGCTTGTTCATTTCATTGCCCTCCTCCATCAACTTTCATTACTTCTTAACTCACTTTGCTAAAACCTTCAAGGAATTTTGCGGAAAAAATAGTATACGAGAAAAGCCAAATTCAGCTTTGAATTTAACCACAGAAACTATAGAGGTATAAGTGAAATTAACTCAGAGTTTCAGTACAATTTAGTTCACTTCAAACTTACACAAGTTACTGTGTGAAGCGCATACTTTGGCTGTAATCCAGGTCACTTCAAATTTAATGGAAGATAACTTAAGCTTCAGTTACTGTAACTCTGAATCATTGTTGATGCCTTTGTTATTCTTTGGTACAGAAACTATAGACATAATACAAATTTTGAGAAAGGTTTGTAAGATCGTTAATTTGCAGACCTGTAGTACAGAAAATAGGTAACCGAACCTTTTTAGTCTGGCCATTTAGTTACAGTAGCTTCTGCTGCAGATCAGTGTCTGCCTTAGGAACTGAATATAAAGTGAACGGAAAAAAGGCAAATGTACTCAACTATAAGTTTGATTATTAATTATGCCTCAGACTTTTGTTTGTTACTCTCAAGCGATATCAGCAAATCAATCACTTCTGATACGTTATTTGGCTTTGCGATTACAAGATAGCAATTAATAGTTTCGGAAAATGTGTTGCGACAATATTTATGAGATTTTTATCACTTATTGGTGGATCTAACATTCTAGAGTTCCACGTTAATTTCGTGAAATAATTCGCTGGTTAACAACTCTAATCTAATGCTTGTTTGCCTATTTACTTCCCAACATCTACACATGAACATATTTGTAAAAGCTCTGAAGCCATTGATATTTGCTACAGTTACGAGGGCTATCCCAGAAGTACCCGACCTAACAAAAGACACAAAAATGTTGGGAAAAACCATCTTTATTTCTCCACATAATCTCCTTTCAGCTCGATGCACTTTTCCCAGCGATGTTCAATAGCTTCGATACCCTGTTTATAGTGAGACCGTCGAGTTCTGCAAAATAGTCTTAAACTACAAATCTTTTACCAAAGCCATTTCTTCAACTTTGGAAACAGAAAATAATCAGAGGGAGGTGTCTGGCGAATAGGATGCATGAAGAAGCAATTCGAACTTTAACTCATGGATTTTGGCCATGGCGATAATGGATGTGTGAACTGGTGCATTGTCTTGATGAAACAAAACTTTCTTTTTCCTAAATACGGCCGTTTTTGCTTGATTTTATCATTCAAACGCTGCAATAAGTTTGCATAATACTCGCCATTGATTACTTTTCCTTTTTGAAGATAATCAATGAAAATTATACCACGCGCATCACAAAAAACTGGCGCCATGGCCTTGCCTGCAAATGGAACTGTCTTCGCCTTCTTTGGAGCCGATTCTCCTCTTTCAATCCACTGCTTTGACTGTTCCTTCGTCTCAGATGTTTCATCCATGGCTATGAATCGACGCAAAAACTCGACTTTATTACAACGAAACATCGCCAAACACTCCACTGAAACATCCTCACCACGACGCTGCTTTTGTTCCATTGTGAGTAAACACGGCACCCATCTTGTGCACAGCTTTCTCATGTCCAAATTTTCAGTTAGTATACGATGTACAGAACTTTTTGAAATGCCTACGGTGTCTGCTAGCTCGCGCAGTTTCAGTCGAGTCATACAATACCATTTTGTGGATTTTCTTCACAATTTCTGGCGTGGTCACCTCATTTGGTCGATCACTGCGATGTTCGTCTTGGCAGCTCGTACAGCCTCGCTTAAACTCTGAAAGTTCGTTTAAGATATGACTAGGCCAGTACGTGTTATGGTTCCTATCTCTATTTCTCTGTACATTACTTCCTCTAGGTTCTCTGCTGGAAGTGCTTGCACCTACATTTGGGCAAAGAGATGTCCGCTAACGCATGTTGTATCACTTCATCTCTTGCTGCTAGTTCACTTATATTATTCAATTTGAATTTGGTGCATTTATACCTATTCTTAAATTTTCTTATGCACATTTTATTTCTGTTGCTACATCCTAAACTTGATCTGATTTCATCTAAGTTTCTAGCTTTCTGCTTTTTCTAGCCCATTTGTACTTTCCTCTAATTCTTTTCTAACTATTTCCTTTCTATCGCTAATTTATTTGTTTTTTCCTCCCTCAATTTTCTACTTTCTTCTAATTCTTTTCTAGCTGCTTCCCAAGCCTGTTGCATTTTTTGTTTGCTATTTTCCTTTCTGATTCCATTTCTTTTGCTATTTCCTCCGTTAGTTTTCATCTTTTATCTTTGGTTTCCCACTGACTTGTTTAAAAATTTTCTTTTCTGTTCTCTGTTTTCTTTAATCTCACTTCTCACCTGCTTATTTCCGCTCTAACTTCATCCTTGAATATTTCTAATACCTGCTGTTGATTTTATGGCTTCTTTTCTAATTCTAGCCGAGTATTTTCTATTTCCTATTATTTTCCTCTAATTTCTTTTCTAGCTCTTCCCCTAATTTCTGATTATTACTCTCCATCTTTTCCTCTCACCTCTGTTGAATACTCTCCATCTTTTCCAACATACTCTTTAACATTTTCATCACTGTCATTAAATCACTTTCTCCCATTCTTGAATTATTTACAGTTTCTCCCTGACTTCTATTGTTTCCTGTTCCCTTTAAGTTATTCTGCAAATTTTGACTATTTTCTCCCATTTATGTTGCTCTATTCTGTACAATTTCATCCTTATATTACTTTCTCCTTCCTGAGCTTCCATTATTTCTACTGAATTCTTTTCACCTAACATTTTTCCACTTCCTAACCTCACCTATATGAATAACATTGAAATAAATAAATTTATACTCAGTGCCTGATTAGCTTATGCCCGCACTGTTATCTATCGATACTGATGTCTTCTTTCTTCCTTCAGCTTCAAATGGTCCTCAATTTGAGGTCCCGCGATGGTGCGCCATTTTAGAAGCAGGGCCCGCGATGGTGCGACAATTTTGAAGCCGGGCGTTGCTGCCACTTTTTGAAGCCGTAGCCTTTGCTTCAATATCTACTGTTGATTCTGCTGCCGGCTGCTACCTAGTGGTTGGCTATGAGATCTTGCTCTCAGGGTATGCGTGGGCGTAGTGTGAAAGGATAACATCAGTTTAAACTGACTGAGAAATTTAATGTGATCTAATACTTGAGCTATTCAAGCGAGTCACCGACCGTTTGAGGATAAAGAATGAAACTGATTATGAATCATGGCACTCAAAACTATAAGAACTGACTTATTATACCCGCTAACTTCTGCAATATAAATTTTATGGTTTGAAACAGTTTCTGCAATAAAAGAAACTAGAACGGTAACTTGTGAGTCGCTAAAATGCTTGCCGGCAAAACCCCTCGCTACCGCTAAGTAACTGACAAGTGATAACCCAGTCGCTACGAACTGCCGATCGCCGTAAAAGATGTAAACCCCTAAGACTATACACGAAGAAAACAAACGACAAGCCGATAATTTTAGCAATATACACTGTTTTATTACTTATGCTCCGCCTACCTTAGAATTATCTTACCAAGGTTCCTTCATATGCTCTCCAATTTCAAAGCTCTAGTATGCGTATGTGCATGGTGTACTATGGGGTACCTCCTCGAATCTAAGAATTTGTCTCACCTTTCTGTTTTACAGAATTTCTATGTTACTATTCAAACATACTGAATTCACCCTTTAACTATATTCCAGGAGCTTTTATACAAACGCGTTCACTACTTGGGCTGTTTCTAATGATTTTGCTTAACATGACTCGCTAATGACCTTTTTCTCCGGACAAAACTTTTAACTCAGGCTTATTTCATTATAAATTGATTTACTATACGGAAATTAATTATTGCAATTATTGCTCTATCTTACCATTATTTCTTTTTTTAATTATTTATACCTTCCTGGCAATTATTACGGTATCTAGCATTAACCACGAGTTGGATTAATATTGTTTAAAATAATAATTATTATCTTTCAGCTTAAAAACTGTTTCTGGTTTCCTTTGTGCTATTTTAAATAAACGATTCTGTTTGGATACTATCATGTGGCAAGAGCGGCCGTATAAAAGCCTTAAAAGGATTGTGAAGTTTAGACAGCACTTTAAATTAGCTTTGTGTACATTGATACAGCAATACACGAGAACTCTTTGTACGCACTGTACCGACCGGGTAGGAATGGAATAGCATTGTTAAAAACTACCAGCAAGTCAAGGTTAAGCGCCCACGTGTAATTTTTCGTTGCACAACTATATCTGTAACTGTGTTCACTGACAACCATGAGACGTTATTACCTTAATGTACGCTGACGTTAACATATTCAGTTTACTGATTAAAAGTTTGTGACGTGCTGCAATACTTGTTTGTTTGCACAATATATTGCGTTGTGACGCATACGCTTGAACTTTGAGGACGCCCACAGTTCTGCTGAATAGCCCGAATTCTTAGATGGCTTACCTTCTTCACTAGTATAAGACGACCATATTTTTGAAACAAGAAAACGGAACATTTTAAATTATTCTCAATGAAACAAGGAGCAAAAGAGATTTTTTTTTAAGTTCCTTTAACTACATTGGTCTTATCGGCGACCTTTCATTTGGAACTTATTACCTATTGGCAATGGTGTTAACTCGTGTAACTCTTGTTGTTGGGTTTCTTGTACCCGAGAATCGAACCCATATCGAAACTAATAATAAATAAATAAATAGTGTGTAACTTACAAATAGTAGCTCTGAATTCACTCCAGCCAAAAAATTCTATAGAAGTCATTCTTCATACATTGGATAAGTTTAGAAATACAGTCCATTGATCTGAAAGATTGGTTGTAGTGGACGGTATGGTAAGTGAACGCTCCTTCAACAGCTGCTAATTTCATATCTTTATCATCAAAACCTTCACTTTAAAAAAAATACCATTCTTTTATGTTTTTCACTGCTTATATAGTGTGATATATCCGATCACCCCCCCATGGCTTATGTCGTCCTCCGTGGACTAGTGGCACCGTGTTAGGCTCTAGTTCTCGAGGTCGCGGGTTCAAACCCGGCGGAGGGCGATGAATTTTTTCGGGCGTAACAATCCTTCGGAAGGGAAGTAAAGCCGGTGGTCCCGTGTCGTAGATTTACGGCACGTAAAAGATCTCAAGTCTGACAAAGAGGCCTCTGAGCAAAATTTCCGGTCTTTCACGCCCAATATAGAATGGGACGCTAAGAACCATAGTAGTTAAAGAGCGTCAATTTCCCATGGCTTATACTGAAAATAGATGCACACTTATTGCATTGAACATCTGAGTTAGATATTGTTATTTTAACCTTTTGTAGTCACTATTAAAAATACACTTCCTTTTCGGCGGTGGCATATTATTAATTTCAGTGTTTCAGCACTCGCAGTTTACAAAAATTCACTGTATTTTGTTATTTCACAAATGCACCACAGTCACAACTGCAATGAATTTCTTTTGACTCAAGCATATGCGTTTACAGTTTTCGTTATTGTTGGCGGCATTCACATCAAACACGAGTGATTACGATTTGTTTGTTGATAGCGCAGACCGGCACAGTTCAATTGTCCTCCACAACTACACTTTTTCAAGCGAAGTCTCCACACGGTTTCAGGCTTTACTTTGTCAGTTGTTAGTATCTTTAAATTGCTCACCAAACTGATGCAAAATATGACATTTTGAATTTTTTGTTAATGGGTTTCATGCTGATAATCACTGCCACAAAAAAGGACAATTTGGCGTCCTGTTCCTGCTTTAAAAGTATATTGGGACAGAGACTCAAAAAAAGAGGATTGTCCCGGCTAATATGGGGCGTCTGGTCTCCTTAAAACTATACTGTGTCGCAACTATGATTATTATTGAGATTCCATATTAAAGTTTAACGTTAAGTTAAACTTCAATTGTTTTCATAAGTTCTAAACAACCTTAGTATGCTGTTATGTATGTTTGGGATGCTTTAACACGAGTTTATTTCTTACTTTCCCTGCCAATCTGTCAGAATAGGGGAAATGTATTCCGGCAAACAATTTGAACAAAACCTTATACATAAAAATTATGGGAAACTTACTTTTTGAAACAAAAGTATTAAAATGCCCAAAAGAGAACTTTAATACGTAAGTGAGCGTGTGCGTGTGTGTGATTTTGTGTGCATAGTATGAATGCGTAGGGTATAGGTATAGGGTATAGGGGGGCAACTCGTGTATTGCGGCTATCACCCACAGGAGGAAGGGATGAAGTGAAGGATTCACAGGAGGCTACAGGCAGACAGGCCACAGAAACGCTCGGAAATCCTAACAGTTCCAAAGACCCGTCCCACTACTGGAGCTACTCAGAGAAGGTGATGGACGACCCATCGGCCAAGCAGCTCTCTAGTATCCACGAGGAATACTCTTTCGTTTGTTCGGGACCGCCATATGACACGAAACCTAAAACAACACCTGAAATATGAGGACACGAAATGATAGGGAAATGATGGAAAGGAAATCTGGCAGATGAGAAACCACTCCTGCATACGCCTACTGATCAGGGAAAACCACGAATAAAACCCAAGGGTATAGAGAGCGGTCGACGGGAATTAACCCGGATCGAATGCATACCAAACGTCGTTTTAAGTCCAGCATCTGTGCAAATGATACAACACAAAGATCTTCATGAACTTTCCCCACCCCAAGTAAACTTTTGCATACAGAATTTTCTTTCTATCCCAAAAAAATGTGTCTAATTATCTTGATTAAAAATCTGATTACTATATCATATGACCTCTGTCCACTATCGTTTAATGTTATATAGCTTTTACGAGTTATTCCTCAGAAAATTTATTTCTTATCTACTTCATGTTCATCGAAATAAACCTTTGCAGAAATAATTTCATTACATACTTTTTGTGTACAAGGGACAGGGAAAAATTCAAATAGTCAGATGTTTAAAACTGAGTCTCTAATTAATGGCCTTGAAATTCTATACTCTTTCGATAACATCGGAAGAAACAACTGAATAGTGACAGTACTTTAAAAAATGAATTATTGTAAAATTCAAACCTGTAATAACGGATATCTCGGAAGTGGCTGGTGCCACAACAAATTATTAGAGATAAATTAGGTATCTCAAAGAGACCCACACTGTTTGTGCAGAACGTTTTCGTTTATCTCTTATAGTTTTACCCGTTATGCAAAGTTATACGAAATTCCTTCAGAAATAGCCTTCAAAAGCTATTTCTAGAAATTTAAAGATATCCATTTTATCTGCCATGGCTAGTTAGAGAAAATAAAAAATTCCGAAAAATTCAATATAAAGGTTAGATTAGGTTTAGAAACAGAACCGAAATACCAAGTTTTATATTTATCTGACTTTTCGTTTTTCAGTTCTACTATTCACAGACCCCCCCCCCACACACGGGACGTTTCCTTAAAATGATTTTTTGGGCTCATGGGACATTACAACATGTATTTACGATGAAGTCTCAACATTGAATTTTTTAGTAGAACTTACTTATTGTAAGTGGGCAAAAGAGCAAGTAAAATAGCACTTTTTGATATTGGCATGGCAAAATACTTTAGTATGATTTTCTGTAAAACCTGGGAAAGTGCTTTTCGTTATCATTAAGTCATACATGAAAAAAAAACCAGAACTATTAACCAACTAAGACAGAAGGAAAAGCGTAGATATAACATTCATGAGAAATAACTTTCTTCATAGCATTAGCCATTTTGGGGTCAAAATCACATTAATTCTCAGATGAATCCAATATGTTTCGATATGCTACTTTGTGTTTTATTTATGAGTTATAGTCTGACAAATATCGATTTTTTTGCTCTAGAAGTAAAAACTGTTGATCTTTTAACACTTCAAGGATGTGGTGTGAATCAAACAGCTGTCGTTTTTGTTGCAAATTTAGTGCTTTAATAACATATTTTGAGACTTGATGTGAAGCACAATGTATATTTAAATGCATGTTACCGAGCGGGATGGCTCAGCTGGTATCGTCTGTGGCCCGCATTCGGGAGGTCGTGGGTTCGACTCCCGCGGCCGATCTTCCTGACCCATGCTTTTTTCGGGGGTTTCCCTGGGTCGCTAACGTGCTGGGAAGGATCATTACATCCCTCCATTTCACCTCCATTCTCATTTCACTTCACTTTTATCTGCTTGGTCTCTTTCACGGTTGCAAGTGTCGGCGGGAGGTGTCGACTTGTGATGCGCTGAGTAAACCTTCATCCCTCCGGAATGAGGGCGATCTCCGGGTCATGGGACCCCCAAAGAATGAGTGAACCTGCAAGGGGGGTAGAGAAGCCGGGTGCACCAGCTGCCATCGGGGAGTTTAAATCTGTAAACGGTAGGGGCCCTACCCTCAGCTTGCCGTGCCTCCTGGTCCGGCCGCCCTCTGTCTGCTCTCACCTCATCTCTCCCTCCGGAGGCGCCCCGTCCGGGGTCTAGGTACAAAAGATCTGTGTAGGTCGAGGTGCTAAGTACCCCTCCTATCCCATCCTATCCTATATACTTGTATTTCTGAAAGCTAACTTTTATCCAAGTTAGATATTTTATAATACCGAATGTTTCATTTAGAGCGATCCACAAATACTCTATCTCACAGTATAAGTAGTACGTAGTAACTTTTTATTTTCCTATTGTTAAAGCTATGAGTACAATGGATTAAGTAATCATAAAATGTTTTATGGTTCTACCTTTTGATGACATATTCCTATAGTGACACTTTTGATACTGTCTCCAATATCTCCGTCGTTGATGAACCTACTGCCGCGCTACAGTGGTGAGCCATGTATTCTTTCTCTGAGGAACGCTGGGTGGGTGTGAAAATAGACAACAACAGGTAAGTGATTGATAACTTTAATGGAGGTTAATACATTAACTATTTAAAGCGAGTTTCCAGAGATTGAGGATGAAGAATTTCACTCTTTCTGAATCTTAGCACAAGAAACTGTAATTATTGAAGTATTATACGTATCTGCTAAATTCTGAAGTATCAAGAAATTCACAGTTTAAAACAACTGTTTCCGTAATATTTACGAGAAGCGTTAACTGCCGCGAATCGCTAAAATGCTAAACGGCTAATCTCTTTTTGGCTGCTGCTAAGTATATGAGAACTCGAGAGGTCTTTTGGTGCTACTGACTGCCGATGATGGATCACAGTATATCATTTCTGTAAAATGTAAAAGACTGTAAGACCACAGTTTTAGAAATACAGCTCTTGTATCAACTTAAATCCCGCCTACTTGATGACTACCCCACCAAAGCTCCTATGTTATACGTTGCCAAATCTTAAAGTTCTTATTTGTATCTGAAACACAACTTTTACTCTTTGACTTGATCAAGTCTAAGAATTCTTTCCCTTTCTAATTTTCAGAACTGGTATACGTGCATTTACATGAAACTTTTTGATTTCTGAACGGGCCGAGTTCTAATTATCTGAACAATGAGTTAATGAGTTTTTTCTTGACTGATTTCGTCGTAATACCTATTGCCTAACCGACTCTGACTTCTAATTAATTGCTTTGCCTCAACACGATACTTGACTTCTTATCCACTGGCAGAATTGTAACTCGTTCTTTTTACATTATACAAGGGCTGTCCAGAAAGTACCCTCCGTTTTGAAATAAACATGAAATCGGTACACATACAAAAATTTTATTATATACATCTGAAAACTACAGCTTTTTCTCTATTTTTCTACATAGTCTACAAACAGATTCAAGCACTTGACATACCTTTTCACAGTCTTTAAAATACCTTCTGCATAAAATTCTGCCGCCTATGAACTAAGCCAACCTGTCACGTCGTTTTGAAGTTCTTCGTCATTGACAAAGCGCTGGGCTGCAATCCACTTTTTCAAGTATGGGAACAGATGGAAGTCCCTAAGGGCTAAGTCCGGGCTGTATGGGGGATGGTCAAAAACGTCCCGTTTGAACTTGGCCAAAAGTTCATTAGTGTTGTATGCTGTGTGAGGGCGAGCGTTGTTAGGCAAAAGCACAACGCCAGATGTCAGAAGACCACGACGCTTGTTTTGGATTGCTCTTTTTAACCTTTTCACACTTTACACTTGGCAGAATTTGTTATTTCGGCACTCATGTTGTTAGGTTATAACTAGCAAACATGCGACACTACGATGCTCCACCTTGCACAGCTAGAAGCGTACTGAGCCACTGCGCACGCTGATGTCGAAATGCGGCGCTCCCACTACTTCTCGTGCTATGCATGAACGGAGGTTACTTTCTGGACAGCCTCGTATATTGATTTTAATATATGGAAATGATTTATTGAAATGATTTATCTATCTGACTATCATGTCTTTATAAAGTTATTATCGTAGAAGTCAATAATTAACTTTTATTATAATATAAACGTGTAGTAACTGTAGGACCTATTACACTCGTTTCAGAAGAGAACATTTAAAAACTACCACTAAAACTATTTATAATACTTCAGATAATAAAGTGGTTTATTTACAGTTTTGAAAAATCAATTAGCGCGCAGGGAACAATTCAAAATGTCTAAAGAGATTTACATTTGTGGGCTGTTTCATTTCAGTTCGCACAGAAGGAAACCTTGCATTTTTTTTGGGGGGGGGGTTAATTGTCTGTCATCTAAAGTAGACTTTAAGTTAATATCTTTTGCAAAATCACAGCTATGATAAAAAAGATGTTCCGGGATTTTTGCAGGGTCAAAGTTGCCGTAATATAATAACATTATACAATTCTGAGACTGTAGCTCAAAAACTATTCAAAGTAAAATTCTCAAGTTGAGGCAATATTTTTACACTTAAATGATTTCAGTCTAATTATATAATATATAAATTTAATAACAGCCCGCCTTAAAGCAATATGTGCATGTAACAATATACAAAAAGTGTATATTACAGTCATTGTATATGCTTATATTATTGTATACATGTTCAATAACGTTATGGGAATGTATTACGTAATTTAATAATGTAGGAGCTGTGAGAATAATAGGTTAAAAGTTGCTAACAATGAGGTAACAATAAGGTAGCCTTGAGGCAATAATGAAGTAGAAGGTTTAATAATGCTACTAGTCATTCTTAGAGCAACAATAATGTAATTTTTGTGACAGTTCATAAAATAGCCAATCAACAACCAGAAAAAGCTTTAGTTAAATGAAGGTATTATATTAGACTACAGTCAGAAACTGAAATATAGCAACATTTTCAAATTCAGAGTTCATTTGCTTGTAGACAGTGTTCCTAACCGGACGCAAGATGCGTCCTCGAGAAATTTAATACGTATTCGTGTGAGACGAAAATGGTTTACGTGTTAAAAAATGCAAGTAATTACTAAAAGAATCTCACAGCTCTCTATATAAGTGAAGTGTTATTTAAATTGTGTCAAGGATTAATAAATGTAATGAAGTAAAAATTATAATCTGTGTAAGCCTACATTCTTAGCCGCACTACTCCCTGCAAAGAAATCCATGTCTCTAACAATACTGACGCAGCCGAGGCAAACATAAATATATAACATTTAAAGAAACAGCCAAAAAATTACAAAGTTAATATTTTTTAAATACTTTTTGGGGCAAGGGCCACCGGAAAATACATTTGCGGCGAAGGCTACCGGAAACGTTTTAACATACGTGCGGTTTGCAACTACTTCAAGTTCGGCTCCCCAACAGTTGAACTACAATACAACTCCTACTTCAAAATTGGTTTTCCATACGTGAAGCAACGATCTACTTCAAATTGGCTCCCAAAACGTGGGGCAAATAACAATACAACAAACCACCAACTTCAAAGTAAAATTCAAAACGCAGGCAACACTGTAGGGTTAGTGGTGGCATTTATTTGATATTTTTAGAACTTAAATTTAATGCAATTTTTATTATATTTCATATGTTTTCTGAAATACTCAATATTAAATGGAATAGAAATTATGGCATACGGTTCAGCATTGAATTTCATAACAAGATTAGTTAACATTTTGTATGGTATATTCAATGGAAAGCTGTGAAAAAAATAAAAAGTAAATAGAAACAGCGTAAAATCGGCTAGCCGCGCTATACCATATCACGCACTACCCATGAGTCATGACTAGATTTCAGATCCTTAGGTCCTAAAAAATGTGATTTTAGGCGTCTAAAAAGGTCCTAAAAAGTAGAGAAATAGGTGTTTAATAGCCACAATAAATAAACAAATTTTATGCATCACGCCTGCAAAACACAGTGATTAATGTTTTATTTCAAAACACACTTAAATACAGTAGGATAGAGAAGATAATATAGTAAATGAACGATTATTCCATAAAAATCTGTGTTACTGTCAGTTAATTAAAATATAAAGGATAGAATTATGTCTAACATGAATTTTAAAAATTAATGCAAAATTGTTATTTTTTAAACGACAAGATTGTTCAATTTCACTTTCCGCCGTAATTTTGTCTACAATAAATAACAACCTCTTCCAGATGATGTCGGGTAAGTTTACGTCTTTTGTCCGTCAGAATTAACTTAAATTCTGAAAAAGATCTCTCAACGTCTGCGGTGGTGACTGGAACATATTTGAAAAGAAAAACCATATGCGGATTAAATCATGTAAGGATTTCCGCTTTAAATATCTGACACTCCTTTCAGAACCGTATATCCAGGATTTTTGGGGAGCACCATTTTCCCAATCTAACCAATAGCTTTGTTTAAGTGATTTTCTGCACTTGTAAATAATGTGATTGATTCAGTGAGACTGAGCTTTGATGATTCTAATTGCTCTATAGTATCTGCTAAAAATGTGAAATTAGCGCGAATATATGACAGATCCTGTCTCAAACCTTACTCCCGTAGGACATTCTGGGAAACCTTAATACACTGCGATTATTCTTTTTCCGAAAAACTATTTACAACCTCTTCAACACCGTCAATGTTCTCACTGTAATACTTCACAGCCTGCAGCCACGTATCCCATCTTGTCAAAATAGGCGCTGGTGGCAGAGGCAGATTGGGACATCTTTCTTTGAAAGCTGCAATTCTAGAATTTGACTTTAAAAGTACTTTCTTTATTGAGGATATTAAATCATTGATTTTGGGGAACTGATTTCCAGCCTCCTCTCCTTCTCGAAGTGCAGGAGCCAGACAAGTAACGTGTGTTAAATGCTGAAAAAATACCTTCAAAAGTTTCCCAACTGCTATCATATATAGTGCTGCATCAGTTTACAGTAACAACACCCTTTCATCCTTTACACCATTCGGATACAGTACTTTTATTCTTTGATATACTTCGCCCCAGGGCGTCTGTGGTTTCATCTACAGAAATCCAGATGTATAATCTCCTATTTCTGACCTTATTTCATTTAGCTGTGATTCATACACCATTTCAAGATAAGTTTTTTTAAGTGTCGATTCGGAGGGTATTGTTTCTCTGCAATACTTTTCTAAAAATGACTTCATTGTTGTATTTTTAATTACGTTCCAGGGAATGTTGGCTGCAGCGAATGCTTTACGCATATAAAAATAGAACTGGGATTTTATTTTTGAGGGCATGGGCTGTGTAAGTAAAGTTTGGTTTTGAGAATCTTTCTTTTTAGAATTTGCTTGATGCATTGAAGTTTTCTCGTGTTGTATCAATTGATTCCTTTTTTGGCGGAAACCTTAAGTAGAAGAATATATTTATAAGTATATTTTAATGTCGGTAAATCATATTTTGTTACAATAATTAAAATTTTAAATGAATAACCAGTACAATTTACATAAAAATTAGTATAACTTAAAAAACTTGTCTTTTAAAAATTAGTATTGTCTTGATCTGTTGTACTGTTACATCCCAGTATTGGATTTAATAAAATGCATCAAACAAATTTGAGATTATTTTCAGATAGAAGAAAAAGTCATACGGTGCAATTAATCGCGGTAGTTTACTTACATGGTGTCAAGTGAATAATAAAAGTGACAGAAAATACAGTAAAAAGCTTACGTCTTTATTGCAGAGCTGACAGAAGACTATTTTCCCATCTGTTGTATAAGACTGGAAATCCGAAACCCATGCTCTTATTAATGCACTTTTGGTAGATTTGTTCTTAGGCATTTTGCAGCACTAGCAGAAAAATTATCACAGCAACAAAAATATAGGTATATTATGAGCACGAACCGACATTTGCCTTATTTTCAAATAACTGTGTCTGAGAACCAGACGTGGGCCAATTGTTGTTATTGTATTCCATTGCCGAAGTTCCGATTTCACATGCGGCACCTTAAGATTTCACTAATTGTTGCTTTATCTATTGTTGGGATAAGCCTTTTAAAAGCGACACCACGCCGCATTTTATCAAACAGAAATCAAATAAGTATCCAGTCAATGAAAGGTTTGTTGTTGATTAAAGAATTATTTATTGAATACAACAGTGTAGTGAATAAATTCATTGGAATTTAAAAAAAAAGGCATTTATAGGTGCCAGAAGGCAGTAATAGGCATTTATGTTGAAATACGTGCCTATAAGCACTATAAAAGTTGATTATTGCTTTTTTAGATCAATTATATGTGTAATTATCTATGTTAGGCTCAATAGGCTGTAAAGGAAAACAATAGGTAAAAACCTAAATATCCCAAGTCTAGTCATGACGAAGAGTCGATCGTCTACAGTTACATGCTTTGCTGTGAGAGGATGCTAAGTGAGACGATAAGAACGTGAATAAACAAACAACCCCCTTTTGTTTCCCTGAAGTAAGCAAGTCATTTTCTTGTCAGGTATGGTTGTGATACATCCATGTGAACTGTATTTTACCTATACAGTTATTTTTGAGCATATAATAGTTTATAGTTAATTTCATACAAAATCTACTGCATTAAGGTAAGAAAAAGCTCCATTTAATTATAAAATAAGCTGTTAGATGAAGAGTTAAGTGCTATATATAACAAAAGACTTCTCCCAAAACTGCTTTATACAATTCACTATGTACTGGTGACCTTGATTCGCTGCAAACCTCTTCTCATCTTATGGCAGACGGCAGCTGACAGCATGACGTAAGTGTACGGTGTGAGCTTAAACATTTATTCTTTCATTATTTTTTTCCACTTTCATATAAGGGGCTCCATAAAACTGATATCAATGGGTAATAAAAATAGGTTTAAGTCTATATAAGTTTAATGTTTAAGAAATGCGTGCATACTTAGTATACGAAAAAAAGGGTTTAAAATATCGTATATTTATCGTTATGTTATTGTTATATACCACCATCAACAACAGACATTCAGCTTCAAAATGAATCCTAGTTCACTGAAATTCGATATAGGGTTCTTCAGTTACACGCCACAGAAGTTGTCTCGTTCGGAAATTAAATTTTATGAATTTTAACTCCAAAACTATAATCATTTAAGATTGTTTTCTTTTACAGTAATTAACACATGTAGTTTATTAAGGATTTAAAAAAATGCGTTTTTTTGTCCAATTTGAAATGGAATAGCCCATATCTAGCATCATAAATTAATGTCATTTTAATGTAGTTTATACACAATCCTACTGAGAATATTAATCTTCAACTTTCTAATTTTTAGGAAACCGAATTGAAGTTATGCTGTTATATATTCAAATTTATATGAGGCAGACAATAAAAGCTGAAAGAAGGAGGGTAGTACCTATTAAATGAAACAGACTGTTAATGCAAATAGCTCTTAATGCTTTTAATAGACATAATTAGATGGAAAAAAATCAGTGAAATTGAAGATAAGGCAACTATCACACAATGTAACGTAATTATACAGCTTCTTAATTCAAAAGTAGTTGACACATCATTAACATATTCTGCTCTCTCTCTCTCTCTACTGATTGTGGTTGCAATATCGGTATATAATACCGATATTGCACGAGAGGACTGGCTATATATGGTCATGCTCTAGTGGGCTATTTATTACGACATTTATATTTTTCACATGTGATCACAGACTTTTCTCTTCTATTTCAAATAAACCCCCCTCTAGTTTCCTACAAATGTAAATTTTGGCAAATGATACGTTTATGTCTAACTCCTCGTAAATGTTATGAGGGAGGTGACTATAATCATTAGGATTTCTTAGGTATAGTCGGTGAAAAGGAAATATTATATCAGCAAAGATTCAACGTTAGTCTTTGAAAGCTTAGTTATTTTCTTCTTCTACGGATTACCCGTCTTTTGGAGGACTTACACCCCCAAGGAGTCAATGCCTTGGGTCAGCAACCTGTCGAGGAGCAAGAAATCTCTAGTCTAGATCATAGTATGAGAGATCAGCCCAATGCCTGGTATGACGGTGAAGAAGAAGGAAATGAAATGTAGTGATGGAAAACTCGTGGATTAAATTATCCAATCTAGCATTCGCCTAGCCACCGAGGTAAACCGCGAGAAAACCTTCGGCCAGATTGGTCAGCCTCAGGGGTTTGAAATAAATTATATGTTTTAAGAAATCCACTTTTTTGTGTAGTACGTTTTCGTCTATCGCTTAGCGTTTACCAGTTATACAAGATTATACAAAATTCCTTTCGCATGAAGAAGACTTCATAGGATTCTCCCAGGAAATTAAAAATATACATTTTATTTGTCATGTAAACATCTTTCATATATGGTATTTAAATTAAATCGTTGGCCGTTTTTTAGAAAATAAAAAATTTCGAAAATTCCACGTAAAGGTTAATTTGTGGTAGGGGGCCTTTCGTAAAATCCTCGAGTCGCATCTTTGGAAGATACTGAACCTAAATGCCAAATTTAGTATTTATCCAACTTTTCGCTTTCGTCTTATGCTGTTCAGGTGCAGATACACATCAACACACACGCGCGCGCGCGGTTATTTTTCTGGAACAGCTTTTTTAGGATTCATGAGACTTCAAAACATGTATTTCCGGGAAATCTTGAATTTTTGGATGGAATACAATAGCTTCTCTACCTACTAGGTAAGTGATAAAGTAAAAGGGTCCATGTGTGTTTCGTCTTATCAGTATGTTTGGCTGTGAACATCATAACTAAGAAAAGAAAAGTCCACCAAACTTGAATGAGAAATGAAGATTTTTAAGAAAATTATATCCATCCTAAACTACCCTTTATATAGGAAAAATTCCGTTATTTTTGATTTTCCTGAAAACCGGGCCTAACGATTTTGAAAATAATACCAGAAGTGTAAGATATTTTATGGGAAATAAAATACGCATTGAATTTTCTGGGAAGAGCTTTTGAAGTCCTCTTCATTCTGAATGACTTTTGAATAACAAGTAAACTGTGAGATGCAAAACAAAATCTTACTACATAATAAGTTTGGATCTCGCTAAGACACATTGTGCCAAGTATCTTTTTTTTTTTTGCATTGACAATTTCCGAAATATTCTTTACCATTGGTTTGAATTGTCAAGTGCTTGTACATGTTTCTACTGCTAAGTCGATATTCGTTGTTTTCTCGTGGTCATGCAAAGAGAACGGAATTTCAAAGCCATCATATATCGACCCTCTTCCAAAAGATATGACTTTCGCTTAAGCATACTTAGTCCCCTTGCACCTACAATGATATATGTATGTAATAAAATTGTTCTGAAAATACTTACACCAATTGACATGAAGCACTTAGAAGAATAATCCTTTTTAGGAATAGTTTATAGAATAGTCGATACAGAATCATGAATATAACACATGGAATTTTCTTTCTCTCAATTTATTCCCCCAAGCCGGTGTTTCGCCACAACTTAGATTTTGTTTTGTACAAATTGAAGATTACACTGAACTTACGACTTCGCAGCATAGGAGAAATAACTGACTACTGCTTCATATGACTTTATCGCTCACTGGCTATCGCCTTTTTATCTCTTCCGTATAAATATCGTTATTAGCACTACGTCGTTTCTGTTTCCGTTTATTGAAGATTTGAATAAAACCTATTTTTAATTTTGTTTTTCAAATGCATCAATAAAACAGTTTACTTCGCTTTATTTCAACTCTATTAATGTGTTAATTAAGAAATATTAATTTTATTTTATATATATTCTCATTGATTGCTTCAACAAGAAGCTGAACCTTTTTATCAACACGATTTTTACATTAGTTACTAGACATTCGATTTAAAACCCTTATATTATTTTATTCTTTAATTCAAACCCATATATGCGTGTTTAGGTTTTAATTGCTTTCACTCAACATTAAATACTTCCCCCAAAATCGCGAATGAACTCCGCTAGCGAAGTAAATCTTAATTTTTTCGTGATGCAGCAACAACTTTGCAGCGATGAGAGAGTGCATATTCTATTCTGTGACGAGTGTGGGTTTCCCACCCAGCTGCAAGGAAAAGTAAGCTGCTGCAAATGTATCTCGTTTCAAAGCGTTTTCCTATCAATCTATGAAATATAGAATGTGTTAATAAACTTTTTCAATGTCACTGAAATCTATCAGTGCATGACATTTATAACCCTTCCATTATTATCGTTGTATTATTTCTACAGTTAATTCGTTTTTCCATATTATGTTAATCACGACAAATATTTATCTATAAATTTTTAAGTTGTGCATTAAGGACTTGAGTGCACAAAGAAGAGAAACGACATTCAGATTTGCATGCCGACTACTGTGTGCTACCGTGACGGTTTTCTGACCGCGCTTTCAAATTCTCTCTTTTGATTCATACATTTCAATAAACTTTCAAGACGCTCTCCCTTAATTTTGTTGCATTCAAGGCGGTTTGCGATGCTGAAAGCACTTTTAATTCTAGGCTTTTACTTATCCACTCTATAGGACTAATTTACAGTTATTAATTGTTCTTTCAGAGTATTGATTATGGATGGAGGGCAAAATGTCCAAGAAATTCTCTCCTCCTCACAAAGCACTTTACGTGGAAATATGTACGTAATATTTATATTTTCAAAAGTGCTGTAATCACTCCAATTAAACTATTGAGTTTTCTGTCAATAACCATTGAAATCCTCTTTTTTTATTGATTATGTAAATGGAAAATCATAAAAGATTGCCTCTCATTAGGAAGCATACAATGAAATGAAATGCAATCATGGCTAGTGAAAATTACCTGCACTAAATGGTTAATTACCTGCACTATGCTAGTTCTTCAAAGATTTCTGAAACACTACTGAACAAACAAATAAACTTTACGAAGGTAAATATTTATATATGTCTTCTCGTCACCTTTCAGGAAGTCATTGCATAGCTGATTTTTAGATTTTATCAGCAAAATTTTGAAGACTTTGAAGTGGTATACTATTATTTATATTTAATTTGTTGTTGAGCCCCACGTTTGGGAAGCCAATTTGCGACGGTTTTACTTATAATGTTTGTGTATGTGTGTTTACTTCACGTGGTGATGCCATTTTTGACGTAATTCTTTGTTAGGTTTGTAGCTCCATCTGGTGTTAGCAATTTGCGGTAGTATTAGTGTTTGTTTAAAGAATGCTACTGTTATTTTATTTAATTTTGGTTTACTGTCCTCCGGCTAGCTATGATCTTTTCGGTCGAGCACTTCTCTTTATTCAGGTTGTGTAAACGGAAAGGAATCTTTTATCCAAAGATAACACTGATGAAGGAATTTGTTTTACACTTTTTATTGTCGAACACATTCACTATCACAATTTACACATTGATCTTGACACCCGCCAAACTGAAACTGTTATAACAACTTATTTACTGATCATTCTTAATTCGCGTACTTCAACTTTTTGTATAATTAACTTTACAACACTTGAGAATTTTCCTAACTCTGCTACGCGTAACATGTGAATCGATAGCCGACGTGTAATATTTCTACTGGACTGAAGGCGACGTGTAGCATACAAATATTTTCGGTGAACTGACGGACACTACCTCTAACCTAGCCCTTTTATACTCCTACACCCCGATATGCCTAAAGATTATAACTGAGCTGCAATTGGCTAATAAAACGCGCCAACATTAGCGTCTATTATTATATCCAATGAAAATTATGAATACATATGCATTAGGAAGAATGTTCCAGCAAATTCTAAGAAAAACGCGCCCACATTACGTAACTTCCTCGTCTCCAATAATGATAAACAGCTCACCCCCTCGCTGCATTATTGCACGCTATTATTGTCAGTTTCAGTAAGGCAGTATAAACTTACTTCCCAACAATAATTACAATCAACAAACATCTCAAATCAATGTCACATAATAATGCATATTCATACTATAATCACTCTTTACATTTAAATAATTTATGATACAAATTACTGCATCATATGCCCCACTAGAAACATAATTATAAATATTTACAACTTGTTTGGAAATTTTATAATTGGGTTTTTAGTCTCCTAAATCTTGGAACACACGCTATCACTTTCACTTAACACTTCATACGTATTTAACACACGACATATGTTTTGTCTTTATCTTACCACTATTTACTGGCTCTGGTTTAATGTGTTTAGACTTTAATCTGACATTACAAATTTTTTTATAGCAAATACTGTACCCTGAATTATTTAATTACTGTTACAAAATTGTTTACTTTCTTAAGTTGTTGACAAAAATTTATATATTTAAGAATTTTTGTAATTATTAAACATATTTACCAAAAATATTCACCCTCTACATAAATATATTTACATCTCTTAAATCTAGACACTGTTTCACATTTTCTGTTTGCTACATAAGTATTTGTTTTAATCATTTTTACCCCATTTTTATTGTTTTGTACTTTATATTCACAATACTCTTGGAATTATATTTACGTACTTTTACTTTAATATCATATTAAGTTTCAATCTTTACATTCTTAATTTCAAATACTGTTACAGTTACTAAGAAAATTGTATTTTCCTTTTAAACATTTAGTTATGTCCAAAATTTATTTCTCCTTTCTTATGACATACATACATAATTAACCCTCTTACGTTCCAATACATTTCTCTGCAGGTCAACTTTAACTATCCAGCATTTACTTTACATCTCATTGCTATTTACCCTCCTGGATCAAATTGTCTGTGGCTAAACATTACTCGTAGCCGTATCCTAACCTTCCAAAATTTGTTCATGAATAACCTCTTGTATTCATATGAAATTTCGTCCCAAGATATAATTTGAAAACAATCTAAAGTTTCCTGAAAAACACATCTTTTAACAACTGTCATTCTCAATTCTTCTGCTATCTTTTTAATTTGAGAGTACTCTAACAAATCTGTACTAAAATTACTGGATTGGAGTTTTCATTCTGAACAGCTTGGTACTTGTTAATTTTAGAAGTTAGCTTTTGATTATTTATAGGCAAAACTTTAACTTCTTCGTACAATTTATTTCTTTGCATTTCCGACTCCTGAATTTCAGATATCTCCCCTCTGAAATTAACTTGCGCCTGATTCACATCTACATTCATAACCTCTTTCATCTCCCTTATCTCACTTGAAATGTTACTCATTCTACTACCTAACTCTGTACATTCTACATCAACATGTTCACTTTTAGTATTAACCTCACTTTTTTTGTTATCTATTTCCCTGCTCATGTCTAGCATTTTCTTTGAAACTTCTCCTATCTCACTTGCTATTACTTCCTCATTTTCATCTCTCATTTTTGGCATACTACTATCTAGCTTCATAACTTTCTTTTCAATTCCTTCCCTGCTTTGATCTACTTTTTGCTCTAATATCTCATTCCTCCTATCAATACTTTCCATTAATTTCCTATAACTTTTTTCCATAGCTTGATTTAATTTATCTATAATACTTTTATTCCTCGCTTCAAGAAGATTTCTCATCATTTCCATCATCATACTAGCATCAAAATTAATATTTCCTGCTGTTCTATTCTCACTTCGTGCACTAACATTTCCTCCCTCAAATACTACATTGTTTGAGCTATTTTCTGTAACCTGTATTGAATTACAGCTAACTGTTACACTATCTCCCTCCATAATTATTTCTTCTGTATTATTAGTGGACATTGTTTTCTTTATCCTAACGCTCCTAAGGTACATTTAAATTTTTTACCCTTTTTTTAGAATTAACATAACACTTTTCTAACCTTTCTGATGCTATCTGCTGATGTAGCTTTGATGTCCAGCTTTCTGCCCCTCTCTCCTAGATTATATGTCGCTTCTGCGTCGTATTATGATGAATCTACGCCGTTTTGGTGTCCTGTAGTTCAGTTCCCCTGTTGCCTTGTAATCTTGGAATTACGATGTCCACTCATCCGCGTCGTCTGTCGTCCCTGTTGTTGTTTCTGGAATCTGCGTCTTGTAGTTCAGTTCACTGCTCCATTCGTTCCACGTCCTGGTTCCTTCGCCCCTTCCTGGTTATTTCACTCCTTCCTGGTCATTCTGCTCCTTTCCTGGTCATCGTGCCCCACGTTCTGGGTGCCAATTTGAGATTGGTATAGTGCTTACGTAATATGTTTTTACGTAAATTATTAGAACTTGAAGATCTTATATTGTGCTGCTTTTGTTTTGTTTGGTTACATAATTTTAACTGCCCCACGTATGGGAGCCAATTTGAAGTGGTATACTGTTATTTATATTTAATTTGTTGTTGAGCCCCACGTTTGGGAAGCCAATTTGCGACGGTTTTACTTATAATGTCTGTGTATGTGTGTTTACTTCACGTGGTGATGCCATTTTGTGACGTAATTCTTTGTTAGGTTTGTAGCTCCAGCTGGTGTTAGCAATTTGCGGTAGTATTAGTGTTTGTTTGAAAGAATGCTACTGTTATTTTATTTAATTTTGGTTTACTGTCCTCCGGCTAGCTATGATCTTTTCGGTCGAGCACTTCTCTTTATACAGGTTGTGTAAACGGAAAGGAATCTTTTATCCAAAGATAACACTGATGAAAGAATTTGTTTTACACTTTTTATTGTCGAACACATTCACTATCACATTTACACATTGATCTTGACACTCGCCAAACTGAAACTGTTATAATAACTTCATTACTGATCGTTCTTAATTCGCGTACTTCAACTTTTTGTATAATTAACTTTACAACACTTGAGAATTTTCCTAACTCTGCTACGCGTAACTTGTGAATCGATAGCCGACGTGTAATATTTCTATTGGACTGAAGGGGACGTGTAGCATACAAATATTTTCGGTGAACTGACGGACACTACCTCTAACCTAGCCCTTCTATACTCCTACACCCCGATATGCCTAAAGATTATAACTGAGCTGCAATTGGCTAATAAAACGCGCCAACATTAGCGTCTATTTTTATATCCAATGAAAATTATGAATACATATGCATTAGGAAGAATGTTCCAGCAAATTCTAAGAAAAACGCGCCAACATTACGAAACTTCCTCGTCTCCAATAATGATAAACAGCTCACCCCCTCGCTGCATTATTGCACGCTATTATTGTCAGTTTCAGTAAGGCAGTATAAACTTACTTCCCAACAATAATTACAATCAACAAACATCTCAAATCAATGTCACATAATAATGCATATTCATACTATAATCACTCTTTACATTTAAATAATTTATGATACAAATTCCTGCATCAACTTGAATTTGGTGTCCTACCAGCAAATGTTTTACTAATCTGTATTCACTCTTAAGTTAATTCGCGCCAAAACAAACCCCAGGTGACCAGTGCACCGTTATAACGTATTCTTCCGCCATTCGCGCTAGAAATAACGCGGCACGTAGTGCAAAAAGAACAGAGCCCTTATTCTGACAACTGAAATGGTGACTGGCATATTCTTTAAGGGGTTAAAGCCTGAAGCAATTTCCTAAATGTTCATGTAAATTTAAATGACATATTTATCTAAAAGAAAATCATCTTTTACTTCTCAATCGTGAAATATTTGTATTAAAAGTACAGTTATAATTTTTACTTTCTCTACTACGTATAGTAAGTAGGGGAGGTATTGTTTTCCACTAAAAAATTCTGTACCGAGATTTCACCGGAAATACATGTTTTGAGACCCCTGAATCCAAAAAAAGCATTTTTGAAAGCATGCCCGTGTGTGTGTGTCTGTGAACAGCATAACTCAGAAACGAACAGTCGGATAAACACCAAACTTGGTATTTAGGTTCAGTATCTTCCAGAGATGCGACGCGAAGGGTTTCAAGAAAATCCCCCAGCCCAGATTACCCTTTACATGGAACACTTTTCGAAAATTTTAATTTTCTCAGACATGGCTCTAAGGATTTTGATTAAAATATCATACATTTAAGATACACTCATGAAAAATAAAATATATATATCTCGAATTTTCTGGGAATGTCTCCAAAAGTATTCTTCATTGTGAACGACTTTTGCATAACTGGTAAACTATAAGAGATAGACAAAATTTTACTACACAAAAAATGTAGATCGCGTTAAAATATACAATTTATGTCATATACATTTTTGGTGAGTGAACCATTTTCGAGATATTGCTTGTTATTCCCTTAAATTTTCCAATACTTACACTTTTTCAAATAGGAATTCGTTATTCATTTTTTTTGTCCTGGTAATACAATGAGAATGAAATACTCCACATAGAAACCAGCTCTTAATATATTTGACTATCGCTTAAAGCCTACCAATTGCCCTTGCATCTACAAGAAAATTAGCAATAAGATTAACATCTCTATATCTCGATTAACATGAAGCATATGGAGAATAAGCGTTAGTAAAAATAGTTTGTACAAGAGTAGAGAAAGTCATTAGATTTTTCTATTAGTAGAGTAATAATAATAGTAGCCTAATCATTTCTCGTAACTTAGTGGGGCAAACGATCACCCTGCATCCTAAATGACGCTCCTGGTTAAAGGGGATAAGATTGATATTTGAAATGAAATAAACGTTTGAACATATAATAATAGTTAATTCTAAAAGAAACCAGCGAAAAATAAAGCAACGGGTATGCGATATCTTAGATTTATTCGCTCTCTGGAAGCGACACTTCATTAGCTGTTAGCGGCTCATTTTAAAGAAGAAATTGTGCACTATTACGCAAAGTGCATTCTTCTCAAAAGCGCTACATTCTTGCGTCGCGTATTTCACATGCTTTCTTTTTTTCCGGGTCTAACCACTTTTCCCGTTTTAGACTTTTCTTTACGAGCACTGTTTATACTTGTACACGAAACACTAGTGAACTCAGAAGTTAATTTCACCACTTCTTTCTCGGAAAGTGTTGGTTATTTCTCACATAACTTATAATAAACATTCAACATTATTGTTTTTTCAGCACTAGTCAAAGGGTTGTCCAGCTTATGCTTTACGTAAGTCGTCGAAGTTGTAAGAGTCGTCCTTCATGATACTAAACACAACTGCTGGTTTCTGGATGTAAATAATATTCTGCGCGTACCCGGATGTCAGGTGACTCACACGAATTGCATGTCGGGACTTGCAGTCTGTTTAATGGTATAAATCAGCGTTAAATAAAACCTTAGGTATTTGAATGCAATATTATACTATTTAAGGATAAATTCATTCTAAAATTCAGATTATTAGCATGCGACTACTTTCCTGCGTGCATTGCTGCCGTGTTGTAACACGGTGCACTAGCTACGTGGGTTTGTTTCGCCGCGGATCAACCTAAGAGTGAATACAGATTAGGTGCATTCGCTATTGGCAGAGCACCTATAGATTAACTCTGCTTAGTGGTTTCTTCAGCCTGTACTCATTAAATAACTCGCAGACGACTGTGTTTATATAGTTGAAATTTTGTACGTAACAATTTGAAGAAAAATCCTGCAAATGTTTCGCTAATGCTAATTTAAACGGATATATTTCTAAAAGGATAAGATTCAGATATTAGAATAAATATCGTATTTTAGTAGACGAAGGTATGGATATGATCGCGCGCGGTGCTACCTGCGGTCAGCCGGTAGTGCCTCTGGTCCAATACCTGGGCGTGGCCTGCGTCGGGCCGTTGGGACAATAGCGAGCGCAGAAACAATAGAACAATAGGCAGGTGGAATAAAAAAACCTCTTTATGTGCCGCTTACTTGTTCCGGAACCTTCGTTTCGGCGTGTTCTAGTAGGATCTTGTTCTCGAAAGTTCGGCTTTGTATGCCAGGTTTATATGAGGGACTGTTGTCGACAACACGAGTCATTGTTGAATTGAGTCGAGTGATGAGTTTTGTTAGAAGTAACAGTGCAAGTGGAAAATGCAGTTTAATTGTGAGTTGTAACTCAGCAATCAGTTGTACGTCGTGCAGTTCAGCAGTTCAGTTGTGATTGGATTCGACGGAACAGTTGTGTTGTATTCGAATGTGTGCCAAAGTGACTCAAGTGTAACGTTTGTATTACGTTGAGTGCCTTGTGATAAATAAAATGTGTTTTCGCAGAACTGTTGTTCTCATTTGTTACAATAATTAAATCACTAGTTTTGTAATGCTATAGCCAAAGCTAACCACACGAAACATGCAGAAGTTTAAATACACAGTTTATGCAAAATCACTTTTTAGTGGAATTAACCGTGCATTTAAGTTGTTAGTTGAAGTAGATGTATTGTTGCCCCACGTATGGTACAAAATTTTCGGTGGCTTTCTCCCCACGTTTACTTTTCCGGTGGCCTTTGTCCCATGGTTAAGAATCAATTTCGTATTTTTATGTTTATTTATTTATTATATATGTGTGCCTCGGCTCCATCAGTAGTGAATTTCAGAACACGTATCTCTTAGCAGGGTTGGTTTTGCTAAAGAACAAGGCTTATACAAATTATAATTGTATTGTACTTTGTTTATTAATCCTTCACACGATTTAATAACACTTCACTGATGTATCCTACTGTAGAGCTGTGAGATTATTGTTATTTTTGCACTTTTTAACAGGTAAACCATATTATTCTCACCGCAATAAATGTTTGTCTCACATTGAACACAACCGAATCTAACTGGTTGGGAACGCTGTCTTGTAGCGTCTCCCGCCTGAATTTGTCCTTTTTCTCTATTTCAAGTCTCTGATTGGCTAAGCCTACTCCAAAAGGTTACTTTAATTTAACTTAAGGCTTTTCTAATTTTTGATTGGCTATTTTAAACTGTTTTAAATATTACATTATTGTTCCAAGGATTATTAGTAACATTATTAAACTTTCTAATTTATTGTTGTCTCAACGTTACCTCATTGTTAGCAACTTTCGGCTTCCACTTATAGTTCTGTTTGCTGCGGAAAGCAGTTTGCTTCTATTCTCACAGTTCCTACATTGTTAAATTACATAATACATTCACATAACATTATTATACATGTACTTAATAATATAAACATAATACAGTGATTGTTACATACACTTTTTATATATTATAGTATACATATATTGCTTTAAGCCAGGCTGTTATTTAATTTTATATTATATAATCAGACTGATATAATTTAAGTGTTAAAAATACTGCCTCATAGTTATGTATTTAGTCCACTTCGATGCACCATAGCGTTTGAGAATGTTGGCTTCTCTTTCTTCGCGTAAGCTCATAACCAAGGCTTTGTGATATACACTTTTTGTTCATGAGCGATACAAATCGATTGTAATTTGTAAAATCGAGTGTTACCTCGATATAAAATTCCATATTGCCTTTACAAAATAATATCTAGGCATATATTTGTTGTAATTAATGTAAAATGGGTTGATGAATGAACTGTTTATGCGAAAAGTGCATATGAGGTATCAGTGAAATGGTAACGGACAAAGGAAGACATGTTACTGTAATATATATTAAATTTTATACATAGGAGAAGTTGAAGCTAAGGGGATATTGAGGTGAAAACTTATTTCCTGTAGTAAAACGGAAATTTGGTGTACTTAGTCTTGGCATCTCATCTCTGCAGACTATCCTATCAGTTCCATAAAAGAATGTTGTTTTATAGGTTTAATTTTTAGTAAAATATAAAATCCATCTACTAATATAAATAATGCAATTGTAAAGCAAAATTCTAACTTATATTCCCGCTCTATTGAACAAAACAGCTATGCGTAGATATTTTAGTTTTACTTCAGTAGAGATAATATGTATGTTTGAGCCCACAGAGAGATGCCGACAAGCGATAAAGTTCTTTGTTCTACGCCGACAAGCCCCGCCCCCTCCCTTTGTGTGCTCACATGCCGCCAGGTCTCGTGTCGTTAGGCCCCGCCCCCTCTCGCTTTGTGTGCTCACCTAATGCCGGCAGTATCTGTGCTAACAGGTTCTACCCCCTCCCCCATGCGTTCTACTGTGGCGTCATGACTTGATGGAATTGTTTTCTCGAGTCCTGCTGCCCCTCGGCAAATTAATTAGGTAATGTTCGTCAAACATTTTTTTTATGATTACTAAGGTCTGCAGATTGCATCCTCGAGCAATTAAGTTTTTTGATTAATGAATTGTTGACTGGAGCTTGAGTATAAGTAGTCTGCTCACGGTAACAGTCTGTCATGTAATGAAACACTGCAGCCTTCTTGTATCTGGGGAAATCGCTTGTCCATTAGCTGAACATGTTAGACGCTTTCAACACATTAATAGGCTTTTAAGTTTACATTCCGGATCTGTTTACATACATTAGCGCTCAACGACATACTTCCGTCTGGAGGTAACGGTGACACACATTAGCTGACCCGTTAGACGCTTTCACTCCATTAGCGAACAAGAGCCCGGCATGTAATGAAAAAACCCGTAACCTACTTCTGTCTGATGGTAACGGGGACCTCTATTAGCTGACATCTTTAGACGCGTTCACCTCATTAGCGAACAATGCCAGTAATTGTTTTCCTAAGTGCTCTGAAAAACCCCCAGACACTCAATGTAAATACCTTTTAGCTCGTAGAATTTCCATCACAAACCGTGGAAAAACCCAAGTCTAGACAATTTTTTCCCTGATAATTAATGATTAAGTTTCATAGTTCTTATTTCTTTCAATAAAATATTGCGAATAAAGTATTCATAATTCAGAAGCGTCTCATTGATTGGTGAATACTACATATGTTATTAAAAGTAAAATAAATACGGATAACATTATAGTTAAATATTATAAATGTTATTAAAAAGGTGATTGTATTCAAAAAATAGACAGCTGGGCTCTGCCTGGAGGGTGAATAACAGGTCTCAACATGCATTCCACCCCTCCACCGCTGCGTGACGTCACCGTCTACAGTATATAAGGAACGTAGGCAGCCGGAGCGATCATTTATTGTTTTTTCAGTGTTCGTTCAGTGATAATCGAAATGGCTGGTGATCATCGTGCATCTGATGTGAATGATTACTGGAGCGAGTGCGGGGAAGATTATTTTCACTACGTATACTTCCATACCGAAACATGCAATGGTTTAATGCATTCAGTGTTGTGTACTCAACCGTCGCATCATGATCAGATGACTACACTGGAAGTGTGTACAGAGAGCTGTCCTGTTTATCGAGGAGCGAACATGTAAGTAATATACATATTTCTATAACTCGGTAATATATTGTACGCATGTTAAATGAAATCTAACTTGAAATTATTTCATTCTTTCAGTGAAAATCACAGGGGTGTTGATGTGGAGGATCTTAGCGATGTCGATGAAGTTGACAATGTCTTCGTCTCGAAACATCTAGCTAAATGTGATACAGAGTCGTGCACCGGATACATGCATTCTGTACTTTGTACTAACCCGGCCCAGCATGAACGCATGACATCCTTCTTCCTATGTAACGACAACTGCGAGGTCTACCAGCGGAGGAAGAGAAAACTCGAGTAAGTAGAAGAAATGTTAAATTACATATTCATTTACTGCTTCTAATGCTACTCTGTGTCTAACCTAAAAATTAAATTATTACAGACTGCGAATGACTGCGCCTAAGGTACCCGTACCAATAGAGGAGCTGGATCCTGAGAGACGCGATGTCGATATAGTGGAATATCCAATCGCAGAGCGCCATACACAGCCTATGGAGGAGGATGCCGCTCCACTACCCGACATTACTACTACCCCTGATGTTAAAGCAACGAGGATGCAGGAGTGGATAAATCAGACGACTCCAGATTGCTCGCCCGAGATACACACAGAATCGTGCAAGACCGTGAAGTGAGTATGACACTCTTTGATAATACTTTTTGTGTGACAAGGGGAGAGGATTTTTCTAATATATGTATTTTCTCTTTCAGACGTATGAAATCATTAACTAAACCTATTTCTAACATTGTTTTGAATATATGTTGCAGGGGTGTGAGGAGGGAGCGGAGGAAGAGGCGGAACGAGAGCGGTGAGAAAAAGCAGAAGAGACGGTGTAAGAGGAGAATCCTCAACGATGCTCCTATGGTCTTCTTATTCATTGAAGATACCCCGGAGGAGCATGGAGAATCGATCACATGCGCTTGATGACGTCAGCATCTCCCCCTCCCATTCCGTGAATATTGGACTATACTATGACATCCCCTCCCTCTACATAAACTGCGAAAGTGATAAATCATTTGTTTATATTACAAAATCAGACTGGGATATAATATCCAAAAACATTCCAATGATTGAAGATTACCTACGCCAAGAAAAAAAGTTTGCGTGTGATGAATATTGTGACAATGTAATTTATGCATACAATATTATTGTATTTTTTGACCATTCAATTCATTTCATAAATACTTGTTTAAATAATAATGTAATATCTTTAGACATTGAGGGTGTAAGGAACCTAAAACGACTATTGCCTTATATTGAAAGACATTTGAATATTTTAAATGATTTCTGCAAGTCAGGAGCAACTAGTTTTTCAGGAGGTAGGAGGGGGAGAAGGAAAATGCTTGAAATGTATGCTAAAGTCAATAAAAGAGTGTTTTAGTATATGAATTCAATTTATTATTCATAAACTTATCCTAGTACATTCCTTTACAAAACCATTCACCCAAACATATACATAATTATATAAGTGCTTGCATCAAGTGAGAAAGAGGTTTGTAGGTAAATACTTTGTCATGTAGAACCAGACAGTACAGTGACGTCTGGGCTGGTATATTTGCAGATGCTTGAATCTCGATTCTGATGTTCACAGCTCCATTTATAACCTCCTCGGGTTGGTGAGAACAGTCTATTACGAATAATGGTGCACGGTGAAGAAAATCCTTTCTCTTCAAGAGGGGGTAATTATCTCTTTCATAATAGGAACTTTGAAATTTACAGTACATTTCATATAGTGAAGCAAACTTTGAATTTTTAAAGTCCAAGTTCAAATCATGGTAGGGGTAGCATTCGCTGTTGAGGAATAGTCTCATATTAGTAATGTTACAGTGATCAAACTCGGAACTGTTCTTGCTATAATCACCCAATCTTGCAGTCTGAGCACACACTATGATGAAGCGAGGTTTCTCGAGCTTAGATGTTGTTGCTACATTCCAAGTGAAAGATCTTGTCTGGGGTACAGCAGGCTGGGTATGAAGATCCATAGATCGAAAGGCAAGGTGTAGAGGTTTATCAGACTTGACAATTTTTAGAATGTGAACTCTTTCAGCATCAGAAAGACGAATTACAGGCATCCTCCATTCGATTCTAGTTAACTTTACATTAGCTTCCTCTCCATTCGAACTCAGGACACAGTTTCTAGAATCTTTGGATCTTATGAGAATCAATTCAAACTTGCTGTTGAGTATAAGTTCCTTGTGGTCATCAGCAAATCCTAGGAGCATCGAGAGAGGGACTACAGCATTGAAAGCTCCATTCGTTGCGTGTACTATATCAACTTCTTCACCAGGATAGGCCCATCCAGCATTCAGCAGACGATTCGATTCCATAGGGTTGAGAGTCACATAATTTCGTATAGTTGTAGTAATTCCAGGATTCCTTGTTCTGTCTATAGTTGTAGCATTCATATCTAGACGTATCTCATCAAACATGAAGGTTATAGCATTATTAGTGAGCTTCGATGTAGTAGTAGGGGATCCGTCTACCTTGGTGAGAGCACCTTCGATGTAGAGATAACTCTTGTTAGTTAGCGTATACAAATCTTCAGCTTGACATGGTATTCTAATTTCATCGTTTACATCCAGAGCGGAGGTGTTGTATGGAAGAAAAATATGCTCCTCCTCCTTGGTGATCTTGTCGTCAAAGGCTGGAACTTCTGTCACGTTTAAGATGTCCATTATAGCGTCCTGTAACCTAACTCTTCGAGGAACTTGCGGTTAGCACGTGTTAACTCCTCGGAAGTTGGAGAGGTAGTATGCTTCGATCGCTGTGTACGTCGTCTATTATAGTATTTGAGGTGTCTTTTAAAATGTATTGCCATTACGTCTTATGTGGAGTCTTGTAGTGATAACTTCTTTCCTGAAGTTGATAGCCTTACCGTGTTGATCTACCACTCGAATAGTGATCTGGTCTATATAGTTTGTATCTATGACAGGTAAATATATGGGGTTCGAAGGTTCTTGAGAGATATGATAGCCTGGCGGAACAGAAGGGAAAAACTCGTAGAGCGAATGTCCGCTTTTACCGTCAATGAAAGAGCCTGTTGCAATACTGCACTCCACACGTATGATACTCACTTTAAATATATTCACAAGATCGTCAGATTCGATCGCTTCTCCAGCAGGAATTATTTTAGTGTCTGTGAATCCTAGAAGCGAACCAATAGATCTTTCCTTAGAAAAGTCTATTGTATAAGGACATTTAATTTCAGCCTTCATTGTATTATTGTTAGGCCTTATGAAGAAGACTTCATCATTCAATTCTAGTTTATCCTTTAGAAATGTATTGATATCGGCAATCTCATAGGTTCCATGAGGGATGACAATGGCTTCAGGTTTACCATTATGAATATAATGAAATCTATTATTACTTCCATCGACATTTGGTATTGAATAGAATGTCTCAAAATTCAAGAGAGCAATCTCATAATGACCTGGAGGATCTAGCTGTAGAGGAGGGTTTAGATACGTTGAAATAACAGTGTCTGACCCACTCACTGTAACTGTATAACTCATCTTGACGATGAAGCAGCTTCTAGGATAAAAGAAATTGCAAGCACAAGTGTCCGCAGATGACTGAATCGAAATTCTGGTATCTCTGTGTATTATAGTAGATTTTAACGCCTTGTAGATATTTCTCAATCTCAGGAGGCGGCTTCAAATTACCGAAACTATCAAAGTAGTATGCGACATCACCTTCTTTCCTTATAGCAACCCAGTGTGTTCCTTCATTATCCGATGTATCGAGATTGGTAATAAGTCTCTCTTTGCAGTGCGGTTTTAAAGGAAGTTTGTCAATCATATAAACCCCTCTAAAATAAGGAATTTTTAAACGTTTAGCGTAATATTCGAGGGCTACGTTACTTAGGGCTTCCTCCGGTATATGTACAATCCTCTTCCTCCGTTTTTTGCCTTCTTCTTTAAACCCTCGCCTTTAGATCCTCTTTTTTTCAAAGACCTTGCTATTTTAGATGCAGCGGCTAAAGACGACATCAGCGGCATTGCAGGTAAGAAACCTCCTTTATTCCTCTTCTTACACCTACCCTTCCTGAGCCCCTTTCCTCGGGTCTCCATCGCCTTGTTATGCCTCGCAACTTCTGCCAAGTGTCTATCAGCAGCCTTTTTTTTATTGACTGCAGAGACTATCTGAGCAGCGCCACCTGCTGCAGCTCCTAAAGCAGCAATGATGGGAATCAATGGTAAAAACCCTCCTCTCTTCTTCTTCCTCTTTCCGGCTCCCACTGCAACCTTTCCCTTCATGATTGCAGTTACTAGCCTTGCAGCTAACCTTTCACCAAAAGTTGAATCTGATGACTGCACACGTTTCCAAGCCTTCTCTGCAAGAATCTTATCCGCTATTTGTCTTGAAGCGGTGTCCTTATTCTCAGCGTACGCGAGGTCGTGCTGTTTGCAAGCTGTGTCTAATTGGTTAATTCCGGGGTCTCCTCTTTTTAGACGTTTTTCCAATTTAGTACCAGGCCCGCAATATCTATATCCAGGTAAGTGAGCTTCAAAGGGGAGCGAATTAATTATAGAATTAATAATTCCAGAGCCGCGCTTATACTGCAACGACCTCCCTCTCTTAGCTCTCATGATAGACTAAACGAGTAATTGAATGCATTAGCCCTTTTATATCATTGCAGTCAATCATTAACTACTTTTACAAACGGTAATATATATAAACAATGCACATACATGTTATAAGTTAGTTGTTAACATGGAGCTTGTTAAGCAGCACTGCTCTCTACCTATTCAGGTATTAGACTTTGAAAGTGACTTTAGAAGTGATCGTCATGGCAAGTTATTTCCATCTAATGTCAGAGCTCTTATTTTAGGGAGCTCCAGTGCAGGGAAAACAAACGTATTACTCAATATGCTACTCCATGAGAATGGACTACGTTTTGAAAATTTATATATTTATTCAAAGTCTCTCTATCAACCAAAGTACCAATATCTAATTAAAGTGCTTGGAAACATCGAAGGTATAGAAGTGAACACCTTCGACAACGGTGATGATGTTTTGCATCCTTCTGAAGTCGAAGAAAATTCAATCTTTATATTTGATGACGTCATCACTGAAAAGCAGGAAAAGATAGCATCCTTTTACAGTATGGGTAGACATCGAAATGTCGACTCTGTATATCTAGCGCAGTCCTATGCTAAAGTTCCAAAACATTTAATTCGCGATAATACAAACATGATAATACTCTTCAGGCAAGACAATTTAAACTTAAAGCACATTTACGAAGATTATGTAAATACCGACATGACCTACAACGAATTTAAAGATCTATGTAAGAACGTTTGGGAGAGCTCTACAGAAGGAAGACCCTTTGTTGTGTTAGTTCCTGAATTTCACATGAATGAGGGACGATATAGGAATGGTTTTGATGTATATATTAAGCTCGACAAAAAAGAAAATGATCATTCATAGTTAACCATGAGCATCGATAGGTTCGGTTCTCAGAGAACTGGTCCAGTTAGAAGACTGTTTGATCGTTTTATCATAAATAGAGACGTCAAAGGAAATTATCAATTCAAGAATAAGAGATTGTGTAACGTTCACGATCCTGAAGATAATCATGATGCTTCCAATAAGAATTATGTGGATGCTCTCGAAATTAGAATGCAAGATTTCTCTCAGCAAGCTGCTAACAATGTTGAGGTTATGGCCAAGACCCTGTTCGATGAATTGATTTCAAGATATATCCTCAAGAGAGATAAGGAAAATAACATTGTGATTGATAAAGTTAGATTGAAGGTATTGCTAGATCCTGTTCACGATAACGATGTTGTGAATAAAAAGTTCATCACTGGATATGTCAATTCACGCACGCAGACGAGAGATAGTAATGGTAACATTATATTCGACAATAAGAGAATCACTGATATAGCAGATCCTCTCGGAGATACAGATGCTGTAAATAAAAGATATGCTAGAGCTATGATCATTAGGAAATCGAACGAGACGCGACAGCAGTTAAATAGGTACTTACCAAAGGAAATCGAAATGCAAATAGGTGAAAAGCTGCTAGACATCACAGCAAATCTGAATAAAGCTACGAGTAAAGTGGATACTCTAACAACCTCTACAAAAGACAGAGTGGATTCTGTAATGGACTCCATTAAACAAGTTACCGCAGAGCTTGATAGAGAAAAAACAAATCTTCAGAATCTTTGCAATCAGAAAATTAGCAATTTAGAAAAGTTAGCGATGAAGCGAGTTTCAGATTTAGAGGCTACAGTCGGACAGTTAAAGACAGAGGTTTTGAATACTCTCAAAACTGATTCATGCAATGATAAACTTAAGAAAGTGGAGGAAAATGTAAATATGATGATGGACGCTTACAAAACTAATGTGCAGCAAATGACAAGTCTAGAAGAATCAACCAGAAGCCTGTACGCTAATACGGCAATCTTTGCTGAAGCGTTCAAGTCACATACGCAGGAACATAAGAAAGAAACCGAGCAACTGAGAACTTCGATAGAGATGTTAGCTAAGGCTATCGATACGATGAGAACTCAAGGTGGACGCAGACTATAAATTGAATGTAATCGTCTATTTTCACGTCATTTGTAAGATGGATAGTGAAAGCATAAGACTTAAAGAGTCTGTAGCCGAGCATACCAGGGCTGTAAAAGAAAAACTGAGAGCTCTAAAAGGTCTCAGGTTTGAGACTCAGCATATCATGTCCGAAGCTTTGAAGCCTGTAACCGCTCCCCTCAAGGATATTTTGGACAGTCAACGAGGGTTGGCTGTGGAGACAGTCAAGAATGAAGATGATGATTCTACAAGTATTTCTACTTTCCTTCAACACGTTCGCTCAAAAGACAAGGACCGCATTGATACATTGTACGGGGTGAGATATCAGGATGGAAGTTATATGCTTGGAAATAAAGATATTCATTTTATAAATAATCAAATATTGATAGGTGATGAAACGTATGAGTCTACAGACGGTTTGACGGAGCTCATCTTTAAGCGAACGCCTCAGATTTCTGCATACACCAGTGAAGACTTGGAGACGTACGCTAAGATTATGAAAAGTACTTTTCTTCATAGATCTGGTTACACCAGACACGGTCGTTTGAAATCTGGTAAATCGTATAAATACAAGAATATAATACGCCCCTTGCTCAATACACATTCAGGTCTAGGACTGACATGGAAGGAGCATAAGTCTGATAAGGAGGTTGACTACGTTTTCTGGAGAAACCCTAACACATTAGTGAATAGGCTGAGGTTACTAATTGCATCGAGGGGTGCTGGTAATAATAGTCACACTCAAGAGATTGAGGAAATTATCAGGGAGTTGAAAGCATCTAAAGTTATAGCATGACAGCCAAACAGAATATCGCCAGAGAGCTTCACGGGTCGGCAAGGAGGAACTATTTACGACGCAAAATTATCAGCAAAGGTATGAACGATTTATTACAAATTGATTTGATTGAAATGATACCATATGCAAGAGTGAACAAAAATTTCAAATACATTCTGATCGCAATCAACTTTTACTCTAAAATGGCATATGCAAAACCCTTAAAGGATAAGAGCGGAGTTAATGTTGCAAAGGCAATGGAGGATATATTACAAGAAATGGATGTCCCTCCCCGGAATATTCAAAGTGACAACGGGAAAGAATTTTATAACAAATTCTTTAAACGGCTAATGTTTAAGTATAATATTAACCACTACAGCACCTATACCAATGTGAAGGCTGCGGCTGTTGAACGTTTAATTCGAACCTTGAAGAATATGATGTACCGAGAGTTTTTAGTCCAAGGCTCATACAAGTGGCTAGATCTTTTACCTAGAATCCTTGTAAAGTACAATGATACTTTTCATTCAACTATCCGCATGAAACCTAATGAAGTGAAAAACAACGATCTTCTTCTGACTGTGTATAATTATAATCAAGAACGAAGAGAGAAGATGGCTTCAAGGAAGTTTAGTGTTGGTGATTATGTCAGGATATCTAAACATAAAGGACATTTTGAAAAGGGTTATGAATCTAACTGGAGCGTTGAAATCTTCAAAGTATTTCGTGTGAACCGTACCAAGCCTACAACATACATACTAAAGGATAGGAATGGTGAAATCATAAAAGGTGGCTTTTATGGACATGAACTAAAAAAGACTAACTATCCTAATACATATTTAGTAGAAAAGGTTATACGTAAACGTGGAAACAAAGTTCTTGTAAAGTGGTATGGTTTTCCAGATACTCAATGGATTGATATAAAGGACTTGGTGTAATATGTGAAGAATTAATAAAGACTAAAGTTTTATGATTGTAAAATCATGAGTATTTTTATTTTAAAAGCATTCATATTTTTCTTTCTTTTTTGAGGGAAAAGTGTTACACAAAAAACCCTCACACATTTGATATCTATTTTACACAATATATACATTATTTAAAAGTTTAGGCACTAGCAATCACCGGGTCTAAGGGAATAATGGCCCCACGCTACAGTCTTATAGCTTCCTTCCATCAACTTCCTCTTATCGTCACCCCCCTTCAAAGCCAATTTGTTTGTTTCAATTGTTGTAATTTTGTGGTGTTTACTCCGAAATGTTTTTTGTATCGAATAAATTTTTAGGCTATGGTCTTTTAAACATTCAAAATAATGGCCGAAATCGATTTTATCCATGCCTGCCTTGGTGATGCCCTTAGCTTTCTTAATTGTCTGCCCTCCGTATCTGTAGGCGTATAACTTTGCTCTTATACCAACATACTCCTCCATAACCAAGCCGCCCAATTCATCCTTGAACAACCCAATCTTTTTCCTATTGGCTTGCTTAATACCATATGCATTATCCTTTTCGAAGTTTGAAGTATCGAAATATTGGGGGTTCTCCCTGATGAAATCATAGATATCAGAACTCGTTTCAAAAATGAATGAGTCTGTATCCATGTAATTCAGCAGCAAGTCTTTTAAATTTGGTTTCATGATATTGTAAAAGAAGTCGTACATGATAAATTTTGAAATGTCCAAAATTGCGTGTCCTATGTAGATTGGCTTGTTCATGTGCACTTCCTCTCTACCCAGCTCGATTCCTACAAGATTTTCCTCAAAAATTATGGTGCGTAGGTAAGTGCTGCGTGCTATCAACTTCTTTGCCTGATCCCAGCTTCCAACTATTTTGAAATCACTGTATTTCCTCACATTTTCTATAAATTTCCCATATACGGCGTTATTCATCTTTTTCCATAAGTTTTGGCCAAATTTTGACTTTTCTTGAATTCTTTTCTCTGTGTTCACGTCGATATATGTTTTCAACCAGTTAGACTGGTCGTAGGATACCACTCTGTGAATATGTCTCACAGTTAGACCTTGTTCAATACACTGCTGCATCACCCTGTAGTGCAAGACATATTTGCTTTTCTGTTCTAATGTCGCAAGCAGTTTCTTGTATTGGCCATTCGGTGGTATCGCACTCTGTGGGCAGAAAGGAAGCTCGTTGTGGGCGTCGTGGATATGGTCGGGGTATTCGATATCAACCTCTAGCACATAACCAGTCTTCGAGTCTTCTTTGATTTCAGCAAAGTTTATACTATCAATTTCTTCTCTGGTGAGCCATTTCAGATTCTTGTACGGGAGGGCAGACCCCATAGAAGCTCCATATAAGTTATTTATGTCCCAATAGGACAGGTGTTTAACAGGAGCATGCTGATCAAAGTTGGACATGTACCTGTGGTTAGCTTTGGTATAGCCCTTCACCACTGTGCACAGTCCGCCTCTAATTCCCGACTCGAAAAATTCCAGCATGCTCTTGTCAGATATTAAGGAAAGTTTCGCCTTAGTTATCTTCAACATAGCGTCAAAGGCGAGTCCTGGTAATGTATAAAACCATGCTGGGTCAAGTTTATACATCCCTAGGATGAGATCTCGAAACTTTTCGAAAATATCCGCCAAGAGCAGTATATCTGTTTTCAGGTATAGATCGCTGTATTCTCCGAGATTCTGGATATTAAAGGTATCCCAGACTTTTTCAGCATGCCTGTATTCCTCGTCTGTGATGTGACTGTCAGTGAGAGTGCTGTAGAAGACATCCTTCGGTGGTAGAGAAGTTTCTTTGAGTATGTCTAGGCTTGAAACATAATCATACGGGAATATTCCCTTGCTCTTCGCCAGCTTAAAATGCTCCTCAACAGGATATTCTGCCCTTGTTATTTTAAAGTCACTCTCCTCCAGCATGTCAGCCAGACTGGCCAGCTTGTCGTCAAGAAACTTAAAGCTGTCCAGAAACCTGAAGCTGATGTTCCTGTACCGTTTGCTAAACGCTATATACCTTTCACCACTTTGAGCGATGCACGATATGGGCTTATTATCATATGCCAGGCGTCTTATCAAGAAGTGGCTGTCATAATTAGATAGACAATGAAAAAAGATCGGTATGAAATCAGGGACCTTTCTATTCAAATTGCATCTATTATGAGCAGCACCCAGATATTTCCCTGTCACATGATCGTGATCCCTCACACGCAAATCGCTCACAGTGAAAGCAGTAAGGCATATATGACACTCAGAGGCATTGTCAAAATTCTGTTGCTCTTCAAGGGTTAAATCCAGGGGTTTAGGATTGGAATACACATTGATGACGTCATCAGCAATTGATTTTAATTGCTTGATAAAGTCATCGATGGCATTCGGGCCTCTAAAGAGGGAGAATTTTGACATGGCCTCGTCATGCCTACATACCACCTTTAAGGCAATAGACATTGCTTCATGCTCTTGAATGGCTCGGGTCCAACTCGAGCTGCTTGAGGGCTCGCAAGAGTGAACCTTCGCCAGAACAGATTCAATGTCTGCGTATATAACAAAAGGAACAGGAACGCTTTTAGAGAATGCTTTAAATTCAAGGTGTTCATCCTGTTGGGGCATTTTAAGCAGTTGGCATTTCCCGCATCTTAACCTATGTGCTTCCAGAGCCTTTTCATTGGTGCATCTCTTGAGGCATGCCTCACATACCCACATCCTTCGACAGTTCTTCGTTGTCTGGCTCCTTACTAGTCTGGACAGGTCTTTAATGAGGCAATAGTGCGACTTATCATCCTCTTCAATATATAGCATGTTTACATGGTGCTGCTTCTTTTCAGGTGTTTGGTATAGGGGAATAATGTTGTCATTCTCCTCTATACCAAACAGTGAAATGGATACTCCATTATTCTGCTTTTCAAAGCATTCAATTTGATGTAAGGGTACCGGAAATTCGATACCTTCATAATTGAATGCTTTGAAAAGCAGTTCAAAGGGATATACTGTGGTTCTATATCCATGACGTTTAACAGGGTATTTAGAAGCAAGCATGCACCATGCGAAGCAGAAGTTGTCTTCATTCTTTATGTTTATAACAGCATACTTATGCCTAATTTTCTGAGGTAGTTCAATGTATGAACCTGCGTGTAAAGGATCGTACTGTGTAAAGCCCATCACCAGGCTGAGTATCTTTGACAAGGACTTTGACGATGCTCCCCCCTCAAATTTAGAAATGTTTTCCAAAATATCCCCCGCAATTGAAGAGAAGATCTGATTGAGGTCGCTTGATGGAAGAATCAGTACAGGCTTAGAATTAAAGCCAGTGGAAAGACACTTCTCTTCATCAGGTTTGTGGATTAAATATTCAAGTTCCATGGAACAATGCATCTTTAATCCACTCCTGCTTTTCTGCAAAACGTTTTCCACTTCTTTAATAATAAGCTCCTTGCACTCATCTAAAAAGACTCTGGGCTCGAGTATTTCTAATGTATTTTCTATTCTACTATTAAAAATACGTCCCTTGAATGCCGATTGTATGGTATTGCACTCCAGACCCTGGCAATTGCTAGCACTAACCATGGCTTTTTTTATTGTAGGCTGTTCCCTCCCATCCGATGTCGGTCCTCTCTTTCTATTAACTGGTTCTACATCATTGGATGATGATGAGGAGGTTGACGGTGCAGCGGCTTCATCGCTTGCGTCTGAGGAGTTCGATGGTGCAGAGGTTTCATTGCCTGCGACTGAGGAGGTCGATGGTTCACCTTGTATAACTTCCTCCAGAGTGTCGAGCGATGAGGAGGCGGACCGTGCAGTGGTTGAGTCTTCACCAATCTCTGGCGATGCTGATCCCTGTGTTGCCAGGTCCATAGGCTGGCTTCCAGCGTCACCCAGATCATTTCCTGGAATAATAATAATAATAATAATAATAATAATAATAATAATAATGATAACAGTATACAATGTGTAAAAGAACTTCGTAAAATGTTGAAGGATTCTTACCATTCGACTGTTGCTGCACACTAATGTCAGACCCCCATCCCTGCTGATTTGGCCCCATGACGGCTTGGAAGCCCTGTGGTACCTGTGCAGCGTACGATGGTTGACTCATCCCAAAATAAAGTCCATTCCCTGAAAATAATAATAATGATAATATTAATAATGATAATAATATAGAATTTGTAAAGCAAGAAGTTCATAAAATATTGAAAAACTCTTACCGTTCGGTGCTTGATGTATGTATGGGGCAGAGCCCCACCCCTGCTGATTTGGTACCAGGAAGGTCTGGAAGCCTGGGGGTGGCGGTGCAGCGGTAGCGAAGCCTACTGGTGCAACGGTCGCGAAGCCTGGAGGTACCGGTGCAGCGCTCGCATGTTGACCGATGCAGCCTCCGAAATAAAGTCCGCTTCCTGTAAATAATAGTAACAATATTAATAATAATATATAATGTGTAAAAGAAGTTCGTAAAATGCTGATAAATTCTTACCATTCGATGCTTGCTGCATGTATGGGGCAGGGACCCAACCATGCTGATTTGGAGCCAGGTAGGTCTGGAAGCCTGGAGGCGGCGGTGCAGCGGTCGCGAAGCCTACTGGTGCAACGGTCGCGAAGCCTGGAGGTACCGGTGCAGCGGTCGCCTGTTGAGCGATACCGCCACCGAAATAAAGTCCATTTCCTGGAAAAAATAAATAATAATAATAGTATAGCATGTTTAAGTACAGAGTTCTAAAGAATCTACACTCTATACGTGAAAAAAATACATGTTTTAAACACCCGTGTGAAAAATACATAGCATTCTGGGAGATCGGTAGAGTTATGTGACTGCATATGGGTGAGAAACCCCCCTTAAATATATCCTTTTCTCCTTATACAATCCAGAACTCTATGCTGTCGGAGGCATGCTTTTGTGTGCCAGAATCGACATTGTATGTCTACTATCATGTAATTTTTTTTTAGTTACAAATGCTCGAATACCAGCCTGTAAATTCTTACCGTACGATTGTTGCTGTATGTACGGGCCAGAGCCAGCTCCATAATGATTTGGAACCAGGAAGGTTTGGAAGCCTGGCGGTGCCTGTGCAGCGGTCGATGGATGGTCGATACCAAAATAAAGTCCATTTCCTGAAATAATAATATAGGATGTGTAAAAGAAGTTAATATGAATTGTTACATTACTTTTTAAAACACTGAAGAATGCTTACCATTCGACTGTTCGGATGCCTGAATCATTACGGCATTTGATGAGCGATCCTGCAGCCGGCGTTGGGTATCCTGCTGGAGCTGGATGTATGCTTCAGACATGTTAGCAGAACTGATTGCTGAAAACGCAATTAATTTACGCGTTAGATTTTTATTTATTAAAGAAACGATATATTATTAAGTTAATTTACTTTACTGCGAATACCTTATACAGGGAAAATGTCGATGTATTTTAAACACCTGAGAAATTTCTATTACAGATATAAATCACGTGTATTTCTCGACACAATCATGGAAAATATCTCTTTAACATGATGGAAACAGGGTGAAAGTTTTTACTAAATAAATACGAGAGAGGAATGAAACATTCACAGTGAATGTTCGATCAGTGCATGCAAGCATGAAGTCTTCGGATCGATTACCGTCGGTTACCCCGGAAGAAATTTTTATACAGATCATTTTTTATTCGATTCGCAGGGTTTTCAAGTAATTGTATTTCTCTAGAAAGGAATATAATTCACCCGGTGAAAACACGTATTTAAATATCCGGAATAATAATTACTCAACAATGTGAATACTTAACTAAACTGATCACATTTTTTTTGAGAATTCGCGCTGTTAGCTATTAAATGCAGAATAAGCTTGCCTAAAATGAATACTTAACTATTCACATTTCAGAAAATTCACTTGTCTAGCTATTAACTTTTTAGAATGCTCAGCTATTCGCATATAAATGCCATGCATTAAAAACAAGAACGCGAATATAAGTTAAATGTAGAGAGAAATAATTTAACTTTTAAAAGTAAATGAAGTGTTTTGTTACAACTTACCAGACATGATGTTCGTTGAACTTTCACTTTGAATGAGAAAAGTTTGCAGAGACCTTAACTCGTTGATTTCAGCGGAGAAACTGTGAAAATCATTGGAGAAGATGCTGCTTTTATATAATTCCCCCACTAAAGCTGAAGTGGTGAGAGATTGTAGAGCACTTAGGAAAACAATTACTGGCATTGTTCGCTAATGAGGTGAACGCGTCTAAGGATGTCAGCTAATAGAGGTCACCGTTACCATCAGACAGAAGTAGGTTACGGGTTTTTTCATTACATGCCGGGCTCTTGTTCGCTAATGGAGTGAAAGCGTCTAACGGGTCAGCTAATGTGTGTCACCGTTACCTCCAGACGGAAGTATGTCGTTGAGCGCTAATGTATGTAAACAGATCCGGAATGTAAACTTAAAAGCCTATTAATGTGTTGAAAGCGTCTAACATGTTCAGCTAATGGACAAGCGATTTCCCCAGATACAAGAAGGCTGCAGTGTTTCATTACATGACAGACTGTTACCGTGAGCAGACTACTTATACTCAAGCTCCAGTCAACAATTCATTAATCAAAAAACTTAATTGCTCGAGGATGCAATCTGCAGACCTTAGTAATCATAAAAAAAATGTTTGACGAACATTACCTAATTAATTTGCCGAGGGGCAGCAGGACTCGAGAAAACAATTCCATCAAGTCATGACGCCACAGTAGAACGCATGGGGGAGGGGGTAGAACCTGTTAGCACAGATACTGCCGGCATTAGGTGAGCACACAAAGCGAGAGGGGGCGGGGCCTAACGACACGAGACCTGGCGGCATGTGAGCACACAAAGGGAGGGGGCGGGGCTTGTCGGCGTAGAACAAAGAACTTTATCGCTTGTCGGCATCTCTCTGTGGGCTCAAACATACATATTATCTCTACTTACTTCATTTATTCCTTTTAAAAAATATTTTTTCTTGCAGAAATTAGTTACGTCGCAGACATTTATTGCATAGAGAACATAAAAATGTGCGCAATGAATATAAAAGGGGGATTAGACAAAAAATCTAGGCTTAATTTTTTTCAGCATTCTTTTGTTTCTAGCTCCACAATTTGGTATGTGTAGCTCAACTCGGCAACATAGAGATTGAAGATCATAAAATATCTGAAGTTTAAAAATGGAGTAAAAGAATTGATAGTATACATTTTAAAAATAGATGTTAAATCGGCTAATAGGAACAAAGTTTGGGCACCAAACCTTTTAGAATATCAATCAAACTTCGTATTATCAATTTTGACAAAAAATCAAAATTTGAAACGTTCACCAAAATGACTACTTTTTTATCCCAGTGTTCCCCTAAATGCCAGCATTGTAATTATTTGCACACTCAAGGTTCTAATGTTCTATAGAGCTCATCTAGATTTATAAAGCGATACTTAAGAAATAAAAAAAGACAACTTGAAAATTAATTGCTGATTTTGAACCTGGACGAAATTTACATGCAAATCTTGCTAATGATTTCGGTACCATATTAGGAAATGTGGGGCAGATAAAATGATTGCTATGCTTCTCTCCCACCTCCCTATCTCTGTGTCCCCAAAAAAACCCTGCAAATATTTACCAACGCGTCCAATCAAGGTCTGCGTAACACGTTACTGTGCATTAATATACATGTTATTAAAAATCCTTGGTGTGTCTCAATAGCTAGGTTATTAGCATAAACAGGAATTGCGAAATGATAAAAGGACTTTCAATGTCCCACATTAGTAATTCAAATGCATCACAATACAAGGCGCCTATAATTAACTTTCACTGAGCAGCAATGATTCAAATAAGCAGCTTCAACAAAGATACCTTGTCTTCTATCCTTCTTATGATATGTAAATATTGGAGAAACCATTTCTGGATAGACCATCCACCGTAGAATGGGAAGTCTGTGTTTTACACTAATTGAATCCACTACAAATATGATTGAAATTGCACCAATGACTCAGCGTTTACCATACAAAAGCTGAAAATAGCGCTTTTGTTCAACTGCACAACTTAAAACAAAAAGAAATCTTTTACGAAAACATTTGTTTTCCATTTCATATACCTATTCATATACTTCATAGCATTTCTCTACCAATAAATATATAAAATAAAATTTAAACTAAAGCACCCTTGCTCTATAGGCAATTAGAATAGTTCTTTCTTTTCCTTGGGACATTTTCAGGAATTGAATTTATTGAATACAGATCCAAACCATTGTTTTCATGCTTTTCAAACTATGAGCCATTGATTTGTATGTCACGTTTGTCTTTTCAGGGTATCGTGTAATTAACATTGAAAAATAGACCCATTGAAAGAAATCGTATTTGAAAATAATAATTATAACAATAAGAATTGGAGTGCGAAATGGGTACCTTCCTTAATTTTTTTCTTTCTCTACCACGCACATAGTAGATAGAGATGGTATTGTATTCCATCCAAAAATTCGATACCGAGATTTCGCCGGAAATACATTTTGTGAGGCCCTCTGAATAAAAAAAAAGCATTTTTAGAAAAAGTCCCTCCCTCCCTCTCTCTCTCTCTCTCTCTCTCTCTCTCTGTGTGTGTGTCTGTGAACAGCAATGACTTAAAAACGAAAAGTCGGATAAACACCAAACTTAGTATTTAGGCCCAGTACTTTCTAGGTGACACGAAGATTTTCAAGAAAACCCCCCTACCGAAAACTACCCTTTACATGGAATATTTTTAGAAATTTTTACTTTTCTAAAAAATGGCTCTAATAATTTTGATTAAAATACCATACATGTATGATATTTACATGACAAATAAAATGTTTGTCTTGAATTTTCTGGGAATGGCCTTTGAAGTTCTCTTCATTTGGCAGGAATTTTGTATAACCTTGTATAACTAGTAAACGTTTAGCGATAGCCGAAAACGTGCTACACAAGAACAGTAGATCTCCTTAAAACACATACTTTATTTGAAATAACCTTCTTGGTGACATAAGCTATTTCCAAGATATCCGATATTAATGTTCGAATTCAGTAATTGGTCGTTCTTTAACGTCCTTTCAACATTCAGTTGTTTTTCGCGTTTGCAAAGAAACAGTATGGCTTTTTAAGGCAGCAACCAGTTTTTAAAGATTTGACTATCACTGTTCCTTTTATATCTATAATGAAATGTGTAATGCTATTCCTGCAAATCTTTATTTGGATTAAAATGAAGAAAAATAAGTTTTAGTATGGTTTGTATACCCACTAATAAGCGATAAAGTGTAGAGAAAGTCATGCGAATGTAACACATCAGAATTTTTTGTTTCAATACGAGGCTATTAATGATGGTAAAGCGTAGTATTGCCCTAAATAAATCCATCAACAGAAATATTATGTCACAGCTATTTCCACATATACTTATGAAATACACAAGTGCGAGTTTAAATTTTCGAGACCTTTCAGGCATTGCTTCTACGTTTTCGAAAAACTTGAAAAACCAATATTATTTCATGTCTATTTATAATATCTCTGCCACTTACCCATGGTAGGTAAGAGGAAGTATTGTATTCCACCCAAAAATCCGAGGTCGAGATTTCACCGGATATACATGTTTTGAGATCCCCTGAATCTGAAAAGAACATTTTAATAACATGGTCCGTGTTATTTTGATTTTTTTTCAAAATTCCTCTAAAGATTTTGAATAAAATGACACACATTTAAGATATGTGATATATAAAATTTATATCTTGAATTTTCTGAGAATAGACTATGGAATGCTCTCCATTGTGAATGAATTTTGTTTAACTTTGATATCGTAAGAGAGAAACAAATAGTTACCACGCAAAGATATAAATATTTTGTGACATTTACAATTTCCGAAATATTCTTTATTATGTATTTGAATTGCCAAGTACTTAATACTTTTTCCACTGCTATGTTTGCCCCTTTTTGTCGTAGTAATGCAAAGAGAACGAAATTTCAATAGCAACCTATCACATAGCGACCTTCTTTTAAAAGATTTGACTATCGCTTTAGCCTAATGTATTCCCCTTCTTCCAACAACAAATATGTAATAAAACTATTTATGCAAATGTTTGTCTCCAATAACATGAATTATGATAGAAGAATACGCTTTTGCAGGAATATTTTGTAGAAGACTTGGCAGGTTTTTTCTATCCTAAAGGAATAATTTTATACCCCTATCTGGAGACTAAAAGTAGCCCTAGACTCTTAAATTACTGGAAAGAACCATTAATGAATAAACCATAGGACTTCAATAGACCTCTGTATGCATACTGAGATTAAGGGACTACCTTACCCTTTGAATAAATGCTTCCACAAATCTTTTCCTCTGCATGCCAAACCTCTGCTCCAGCTTATTCACCCATCTCGCTTTTTATCTTCCCACGTTCCTTCTGCCAATTCTTAGGTCGCATATCATGGGTCTCAAAGTCTGTCGATCTTGATGTAGATGCATAGCATGTACTGTCCATTTACACCTTTAGTTTTCAGCTACATCTACTGCATTCTTAATTCCAGCCCTGCTTCGATTTTCTTCGTTACATACCTTGTCTCTAAAGGTTGTGTGTAATATTTCATTGACAGTCTTTCTATGGCATATGTTTGGTATGAGAGACTAAAATTGATCACCATGTATTAGAGACTTTTAATTAGCTACATCTCCTTTCCACCGTATTCTCCTTATTTGGCTTATACAATGAAAATATATATTTAAAAATAAGGGCAGATAAATACTGGCAGCATGAGGAGTTCAGCTACTTCTACATGTAATGTGTTTCAGGGAGCAAGTATGGGAAGGGTAAAATACATGTTAGGTAACGAAATTGCACATGGGCTTAGAAGAATTTGGAATGGGTGTGTGTTTTTGTTTGTGTAGATAATCTCGAAAACCACTTAACCGATTTTAATAATTCTTTCACCATTGAAAAGCCCAGTTCGTTCTTACGGTGCTATAAAGCACTTTCTAGTTTCATTTTATAAATTATTGAAACATTAAAAAGGATTTATAAAGCCCTTGTACTTGAATACGAACACATTGGAGTTATAAGACTACATGCTTACGAAGAGGGCCTTGACTTTTAGTTGAGAATGCCATGGAGTAGAAAAACTGGTGGTTACTCAGAATAAAAACAATTGCTTATCTCCGCAGAGTATAGAAACGCCAGCTACAGTTTAATGCAAGGAATATACATAGATGGCCAGATGTAACTCTTCAACAAACAGAAGACCGACTTTAAAATGCGACAATTGATCCTATGTTATCTGTAGTTATCAAGTGGACACTTTACTCTGTCATTTAGAGTCATGTGGCCACCTGCAAGAAAAATAAAAGTAAAAACCTGAAGTGTTACATTCACATGACTTTCTCTACCTTTCTCTACCTTATTTTTCTATCTACTTCATTTTAATCGAGATAAAGCTTTGCAGAAGCAACTACATTAGGTATTTCTTTATAAATGCAAAGGGCACAATGACAGAAAAATGTTTAAAACTGGACGCTATGTGCTGACCTTAAAATCCCATACTGTTTCCATGCAATTGTGAGAAACAACTGAATTCGACAGACCTTTAAAAGAATGACAAAGAATTGAACAATATTAACGGATATCTCGAAAATGGCTGATGCCACAAAAAATAAGTTATTTGAAGTAAATTGTGTGTTTTAAAAAGATCTACATTTTTGTGCAGTACTTATCGTATATCATTTAACGTTTACCACTTATACAACATTATACAAAATTCCTTCGGAATGAGGAACACCTCACAAGTCATTTCCAGAAAATTGAAGATACGCATTTTATTTGGCAAGAGTATCTTTAATATCTATAATATATTTTGATCAAAATTGTCAAAGCCATTTTTTAGAAAACATAAAATTTCGAAAAATGCTCCATGTAAAGCGTAGTTTGGTGTGCGGGATTTCATTGCAAACCTTCGTGTCGCTTCTTTGTAAGGTACTGAATTTAAATACCAAGTTTAGTATTCATCCATTTCCTTTTCGGGTTATTCTGTTCTCTCTCTTTCTCTCTCTCTCTCTCACGGACCTTTCTCTAGAAATGTCTTTTTTTGGATTCAGGGGCTTCAAAACATACATTTGCGGTGAAATCTCGGCATAGAATTTTTGGATTTGCAATACCTTCTCTACCTACTAGGTACGTGGTAGAGCAAGTAAAAATGTTAGTCTTAAACTCGATTTAGTTTAAAATTCCGGGTTATCAGTTAAGTGCTTGTATAGTATTCACTAACAATTGTTTTATTCACCTTAAAATAACCAAGAGTCCTTAAGGTTGGCACTTTGCCATATTTTCTTCCATATTTTTCAGCTGATTTTAGATATTCCTGCAAAAGCTTGTATGAACTTTGAATTCATGGCATAAATATGTACCATTGCAGCTTTTAATTTAGACCTAAATTTATATCTTACCAGAATATCGCACACAAAACTAGTAATCAATTGATTCACTATCTGTCAGGCTATAAAACTGTTGTGTTTAAATCTTAAAAATTATGATTATTCTTATGAGGTGATCCTGCTTTACATAATGGCTGCTTTTTGAATCCTTTCCGCATTCATTTTGTGGTGGTCTTGAATTTGGGACTGCGGAGTTGAAATGGGCTGTTAACTGATAACTTTAAGTTCCGGTTATGTTCTATCGCCTTGCATGTAACATTTAAACTCCGTTCGCTCAGCGATATGCTTAAAAATCATGGACTTTAAAGAAAACTAGTTTGTCATTTCAACTAAATTTCTTATATGTCAGTTAATAGTATTCAAATTCTCATATATACAATTAATCCCCATATATACAGCAATTCCCCTAAAAGTCGTACATTTTTAAGGTAATCTTCCGTCATGAAGTAGCACCAATTTTGCAGAGATTTCTTTAACCTTTTAAATGTACCTAAAAATGTGTTTTAAGCGTTTATGTAAAACATGCTTTATATACAGCTCATTTAATAATGCCTAAAGTCGTAAGCGTGAAGTATTAGATTTGCTGTAATTGATATATTGGTAGTTTTTCTTCTTTAATTGCAGGGCAATCTACTCTATTAATGACATTATGATATTAATCAGCAGCTTTCATCTTTATTGGAGTAGATATCTTGCTGCATAGCTAAAACATAGAAATCTTCGCCGATATATCAGGAGTTTAGACTACAATCTGATTCTTCCGAACACTTAATACTATAGGCAACATCAGGGAACTGTAGGTATTCAAAGCACACTCTACAGACGAAGCTAATAGGTGCAGTACTAGTAGTGAATGCACCTTTTAAAGACTTGTAGCTAGGTAATAATTTCAAGATTTCGAAAACATTCTTGATAAAACCTAAAACAAACTGTAGAATGATGCTTCTTTATGCATATCAAAGAGTAAAAAATGTTTGTTGCACTCACACGACAATTATAAGTATTTGAAAATTCAAACGAATAACAAGGAATATCTCGGAAATGGTTAACTCCATAAACAAACTTATTTCATGTAAATTGTGTGCTTTGATGAGATCTAAACTTTTGTGTAGTAAGATTTTTTCTATCTCTTACGATTTACAGTCATTCAGAATGAACAGGACTTTACAGGCTATCCCCAGAAAATTCAAGATATACATTTTATTTGTTATGTAAACATCTTAAGCATATGACATCCATTGTAATCAAAATTGTTAGAGCCATTTTTAAGAAAAAACGCTTGGAAAATTGTTCAATGTTTAGTTTTGGTTGGTTTGTAGTGGGGGATTATGTTAAACGTCTTCATGTCATATCTTTGGAAGATACTAACTGAAATAAAAAGTTTGGTATTCATCGGAGTTTTCGTATTTGAGTTATGCTATTCAGAGACACGCGCGCGCGCCTTTTTCTAAAAATGTCTTTTTTTTTGTTTGTTTCGAGAGCCTCAAAGACGTAATTTCGGTGAAATTTCGACATCGAAGTTTGGGTAAAAAACAATATTTCCTCAGCTTACTGTAAGCACGTAGTAGGGAAAATAATAAGATATTGCATTTAAAATGTTTGTTCTTCAGTAGAACTAGCACAGCACTAATTGGTCATTTAGAACAAGTAATTTACACTAGGATTATTCAATTTCATTTCTTTGTACTATTCCTCCTGAGACGGAAAGGTATGCATCAAACACTGTCCTTTCTGCAACACACCGTGGAAAACAGGCTGCTCGATATTCCAAAGCTGGGAGCTACGCATAACTGAGCTTCTTCCTGAGGAGAATGATTCATTAACACCATATAGCCGTTAAAAGTTTCTTCATAGTTGTTGTGTGAGCTCTCATGATGGGATGTAGCTTCATTAAATTAAGAGTAAAACTGGCAAAACGAGAAGTTATTATCGGACGGACGGCTGTTGCCTAAAAACATCGCGATACATTATAATGAAGACATTCCTGGCAGTCCGCGACGTGAGCAGCATCTGCATCGTGTGATGTACAGCATGTAATGAGCAACGTTACCACACAGTGAAAAAATACCGCCTTTCATAGAAGATCACAGAGGTTGCCGCTCCTTGTAGCGTACCATTATAAACACCATCCATACTGCGATATATCTAAGGTGTAACTCTACCAATATTGTGGTATTAATTTCCACAGTCTTGCATTAGGTGTGTTGCAGATAAAGAATTGTAACACTTTGCATGCACGAATATCTTAATAAAACTTTGATATATAAGGGTACTCTGATTTTCTGTAGCTATCACAAACACAAAGGTATACCTTATACATCAGCCCCCAAATTTCCTGTCCCTTCATTTCGTTCCATTCATCATTTCATTCATCCATCACCCTGTTAGGTGTGTTTCAGGGTTGGAAGTGTCGGCGATGGTGTTTCGGTGTGGCGTGACACGGAAAGGGAACTTTCTGTGGAACTTTCTCCGTCCCTCGGGTTTCTCTAGTTGTCGGGGGTAAATGGACTGCCCCTTTGGAGTGGGGTGTTAGACCCTCTGTGTGCGGCGGGTGTCCTCGGTCTCCATCTCAGCAGTCAGAGTGCCTCACCCTGGAAACTGCAGGGACCCTGTCATGTTGTGCCGCCATTCCTGGTTCCGGTCGCCCGGTGTTTCCTCTCATCTCCTCCTCCCTCCCAGGGGTGACCCCCTGGTGGAGGCGTAGGTACAAATCCTCACTGGAGCGGTGTCAAAGCCCCTCCCATTATCAGACAAAAACAAGTCGTTTCGTTCCTTGAGTTAAATCATCATGCAGAAACGCATGCACAGTTTTTCGATTTGTTTACGTCACACTTACGTCGACGCCAGCCAATCACAGAGAGAACTTCTGTGGAAAGGGCTTTTCTACCTGGTTACTAGCTTCTTGACTGAGTTGTACTACTTCTATTGCTTTACTTCTGTCTGTTTTAGCATCCTGAACACTCTGTTCTTCAGCTCTAAGTTCACAATGTTAATTTTTATTTAAATCTAGACCTCAATGAACAAGTGAGAAGGCTCAGGCGGCTACGTCTGTGGCCCGCATTCTGGAGGTCCCGGTTTCGATTCCCGGTGGCCGCTCGCTCTGATCATGGGCTTTTTGGTGGTTTCCTCTGGTCACCTAGGTAAATGCTGGGTGCTATATTCTACGACGATTTCTTCTTCTCCTCATTTTGTCTCTTTCCCTTTCATTTTTCAGGAAGTGTCTTCGGGTTCCGTGGTGGGTTAGTGTTGGATAGATGGCATGGTTGCTGCACATTGTAAACGATTTCTCCCCGTAAAACGCCAGGGTGCATTGGCCCGCTTGCTAGGAACGCTTCGTCGCGCTCTCACGGGATTCTTCGCTTCTGCTAGAGAAGACGAGTGTTTACAATTGGAAATATTGCGTCTCTATGAACCTGTCTGCCTACGGATTGGCGACTCCCTGCGGCTCCTTCACGTCATCCCTGCCTCCCGAAGGGTGTAGTCACACTATATCTAGTTGGTTGCAGTGGCGAAATGTCCCCATCCGTTGAATTACCTCTACCTCTACCTTTAGATCTAAATGTGTAACGAAGACTTTTTCATTTGCGTCAAACCAAGCGAGATGGCTCCGCGGTAAAGTATGAAGCTGGCATTCGGGAGGTCTCTGACTGACGTTTACCCTCAGGGCTCAACTGGCAAATGCCTGGGAGATACCCTAAACGGAGGCCTAGAACATTTCTTTAACAAATTTCTTTTTAAATTGTGGGTATTTAAAAAAATCTGATGTGATACATTAACATGACTTTCTCTACCCCTAGCGTTTATTAGTGGGTATACAAACTATTCTTACTAAAGCTTATTTTTCTCTCCACAACATTTTAATCTTTCTTTAAGTCTTTGCAGAAATAGCTACATCACACATTTCGTTATAGATTCAAAGGGAGCAGCGAAAATCAAATGTTTAAGAACTGGACGCTATATGCTGGCCCTTAAATTCCATACTATTTCCATGCAATTGCGAGAAACAACTGAATGTTGACAGGACTTTGAAAGAATGACCAAGGAAGGAATGAACAATTCGAACCTTTAATAACCTTAGAAATGGCTTATGCCACAAGAAAGCTTATTTGAAATAATTTTGAGATCTACATTTTCTGTGTAGTAGTGTTTGTCTAACTTAACGCTAAACGTTCAACGTATACCAGTTATACAAGATTATATAACATTTCTTCCAAATGAAGTGAACTACACAGGCTAAACCCAGAAAATTCAAGATATACGTTTTATTTGTAACGTAAACATCTTTAATTTACGGTAGTTTAATCAAAATCGTTGGAGCGATTCTTTAGAAAATAAAAGATTTCAAAAAATCTTCCATGTGAAGGGTAGTCTGAGGTGGGGGATTGCTTTGAAAATCTTCGTGTTGCATCTTTGGAACCTAAATACCAAGTTCGGTATTTATTCGACTTTTCATCTTTGAGTTATGCTGTTCACACGCACAGAACTGACACACAGACATGTTTTCAATGATGCTTTATTTGGATTCAGGGGGTCTAAAAACATGTATTTTCGTTCAAATCTCAGTATTGAATTTTTGGGTGGAATGCAATACCTTCTCTGTCTATGTACGTGGTAGAGAAAGTAATAAGGTCCGTTTTGAAATAAAATATGAACTACCAAATGTTTTCCGATAATTTATTTTTTACCCGTCTTCAAAATTTGCACCACTTTTCTGCCAGTTATCAATGTTTTTCGAACATTTGTATTAGCATAGCGTAAAGTTTTAAAACCTTGTCGCAGATTTCTATCGCTAGTTCATCTAGGAAACGTGTAGTTGTTGCAGGAGTTAAATCTTTCTGTATTGAAAATGAGCTGTGATAAGTGTTTAGGGGGCATATGCAGCACATGTACAAAATTTTACGGGCATAAATAATTATTCGTCTGTTTTGAATAACATCACATTAAGAATTATTTCCTTTCAATACTCTGTGATCAAGATCTGACTTTCGAACTACTAATTTCAATTCCTATCCCCTAAACTAACGTTACCAATAATGAAATTTCTTCTACCATGGAATCTTAGAGACTGAAAAAGTGCATCTTAGAAGATATACGATTATTTTATGGGCTGGCGGCGAACTTTCATTATGAGGAGCCATTAAAATTTGTTCTAAATCAGAATGAGAGTTTAATTTATTGTGAAAACTGGGTGGAAAGAAAGCTTAAGTTACATAGAATGGAATAAAAAGTTAGCCAAAAAGTTCTTATTTTATTGCATAACGGACCCTACTTTAAAAACATCCCTCGTATCCTTTCATTGTAGTATCAATTGTCGACTACAATGATGTTACTACATACGGCACACATAATTATACGGTACTAAAACACATTGCGTCTAAAATGTGTCACAAAAGTGTGATACCTGATCACCGAGTCCCAACCCTACTTGCACATTGTCGCGGTCGTATTCAATGATTCTTCAATAGCGAAGTGTTACATTCCTTTGTGTAATAGCAAACAAAACAAGCATAAAAATGCTTCTTCTCATGAAGGAGGAAGTGATTGAAAATTATGTCTTTATAAACAGTTTACAACTAGTTTGGAAATGAGGTGCGAAATGGATTTCGGAAGAGTCATTGCTAAGTCCAAATCGTGAAAACAAAAATAAAAGCGCTTAGCACATAGAATTTATATTAATCAATAATAGTGTCGAAACTAATGTAAAACTATCAAACTTTCTGACCGGCAACATATTAACTTTGTAGACGTAACTTTTAAAATATTTAATAAACATCTTCTTGAGGTGAACCATTAAACATTTCTCATGCAAAATATAATTTTAAACTGTTAAGAACAATATAAACAATAGGAGTATTTTGCTTTTCTTAATAAATACTTTTACTTTGTACGCAATATCATATATCAGTAGAAACGTTTTCTTTGCTGTGTAAATTTAAAGTGATAGAAAAATGTTAGGCGGTGCCGTGGCCGAGTGGTAGACCGCTCACTTCCCATCCAGGCGACCCGAGTTGTATTCCAGGGAACCGTATATGGTGTTTTTTGTGGACGAAGCTGCGTCTAGGTAGGTTTTCTCCGGGTTCTCCGGTTTCCCCAGCATTCATTCCACCAACAGCTCCCTCATCCTTTCCTTTCATTCATTTTGCCGTCATTTCATATCATCTCCTCCCTCACTGTCATACCAGGCTTTGGGTTGATCGCCCATCCTGGTTATTCTATCCAATCTAAAAGTCTTCTGTTCCATGACAGGCGTCTGGCCCCAGGCATTGGCTTGTAAGTCCTGGGGGGTCCAAGTCCTCTAAACTGGGAGGGAAAACCGAGAAAGAAGAAAAACATTAATTACCAGATAATTTTGCAACTTTTACAGAAGTGCCCAAATCATATTTTTATTTTTCCATGAATACACTAGTTGTGAAAGTGTAAGCAAAATTGAATAAAAACGCATTTCTAAATATGTTTTCAGCATTGCAAGTTGCGCTTTTAGTATAGCATCGTTAAACAGTTTGGCAATTTATTTGGGATAATGTTTCTTTTCAATGAGATCACCCAAACACACCATGGTCTACTTATCGGCTTCAATTTCATAATCCAAAAGCCACAAGTTAAAATCTAAGAAAAAAAATGGGTAGGTGATAAGGAAAAAATTAGGCAAAGTTTTTGTCTTGTTTTAATGGTTTCAAAAACTCTTCTATTCTGATAGAAATTTTTAAAACATATTAATTTTAGTTCTGATACTGTTTCTTCTAAACTTACACATTATAGGTTATCATATATGTGTGTACAATAATAGTAATAATATTTTGTGAATATTTGTGTGATTGAGAATCCTTAAGCTTGCCTACGTAGACTTGTTTTTGTTATTGTGATCTCTGGGTAGCGCCGCAAAACCACTAACGCCACGATTACTCTTTTTAAGGCAAGCACCCATGAAAAGTTGGTCTGCAGTTCAAATCCCGCCATAACCGTCTTCCTTGAGTGAAGTATTTACAGGGTTTCTTCAGTCATCGTAACTACAAATGCCATGGAGGTACCCAATCATAATTCATTTCACATATCAGTGTCCACTGCCTGTGACGTGGTGTGCTGTAAAAATCGACATGAAACGCTGTTCAGAAAAAAAAACTACTGGGAAAGCACTGAAACGATTTTTATTTGGGATAACTTTTATTTAGTCTTTTCCGTGATAGTTTTCAAACTTTCGCAGTGGTACTCTAGTGAATGTTACATATATATGATCCAAAAGTCCTAAGTTCCGTCCCATTTCCCTGTAGTGAAAAGTTGAGGAAAGATTAAGGAACATTCTTCGGATTTGAGCGGTTTCTAAAACCATTCTATTGCGGGTAACTTTTAAAAACATTTTATTTCTAATTTTATATAGTTTCCTAAGGAAATTGCAATTTTCGTAGGTATCGTTATTAGTATTATTAGAAATTCTTACATGTGTTTGTGCATAAATGCTTGAGACTGAGCGGGAATGTTTTGTTAATACGTGACCCTTGTCTCGAAAACAACTGCAAGGGTTTCAAATCTTTTGGAATAAATTATATTTAGTATTTTCCATGAAATCACTCAATTAATTTCATGGTTTACTGATCAATGATACATATTTGTAATCCGAAAGTCAGAAGGGAAAATCTAAAAAGTATTGGGCAAATGTCAAGGAAATATTTGTTTCTTATTTGAAAGGCTTCAAAAACCATTCTATAAACTATAAATAAATCCTGTGGAGCTACAGCAGGCCTGGGCCTGCCAACCCACTGTCGATCTCATGCCCACTTTCGTACGGCAAAAGTGGGCGAACATCCAAACGATACGGGGAGGTGATATGGCCATATCAAGGATCCCCCAGCCGGGAAGTTGGCTTAGAACCGCTGCCTATCGCAGCAGCCCCTTACTTTCATCACGTTGGTAAATGGGCATCGGTCCTGTATCCGAGAGAAATAATTTTATAAGAAATCTGATTTTAAGTTTCCCTTAAAATTACAACTTCACCGGTATCATTTATACTCACATTTTTATTATTATTATTATTATTATTATTATTATTGCACACTTATAAGTGTTTATTCATCTACTTTATGCACACGTGGATGTGTTATTGTTTTGTGTTTTTCATTGCTACTTATCTCTACAACGTGCACTCCCAGCTTCAACAGCTATTCTGTGAGGTAGTTTTAGAAGAAATTAAAGTATTAAATATATACATTAGCTGTCGTTTCATGATATTTTAGGTGGTTTAACTGCTTCTTTTAGGCAGTTCTAACAAACAAAAAAAACCAGCAAAAACTGTAATAGACATCAACCAATACCTTACAATAGTTCTTTTTTTTTTAAAGTTCTCTTGTTGTACCCAGTTTATGCTACTGTGTTTCAATGTTTTCATACCGCTTATTTCCGCAACACACATACCCACACAAACACCCATGCCCGTGGCGGGACTCGAACCCGCGACCCTCAGCTCGGCGGAGCGTCGGAGCGACCACGGCTACGAGGGCCGGCATTAGTTTAAACGGTATAAAGTGTATTCAGTATTTTTTATTTTTCATTATTTTAATTATGTGCAATTAGTTTCGACGGTCCCTTTAGAGGGGATAAATTGGCATTCTTAAAAATTCGAAAGCCAGTTACGACATAGTATACTGGCTAAAAGTTCTAAATCACCTAGCGAAAACTCTTTCAGCAATGATTTTTTATTTAGCGTTTAAAGGACACCGAAGTCATAGCTTACAGTTTGGTACTAGTGTTAAATGTTCGACGTAAACTCTACTAAATGGAAGGGCAAATAATCCTATTGTTCTCTATAAATGACTATTGAAATGGATACTGCGATTAAATGGATCAAGCACTTCTGTTTTAGTAGAATTCTGTTCTTAAAATCAGGTGTCCATTGTATTCGACAGGGTGACTGAAAGGATAAACCATAAATCTGATGTGGTTGAAATTGGTAAACGGGAGTGTCTAATTAATCTAAATTAAAATGATATAGTTCACTTAATATTATTTTTAGGTTTACTGGAAGTGATAATTAATTTTATTGAAATCTCTCATAGCTTTATTTAATATATGCTTAAGAGCTTTTAAATTTGGGTTTATTATCTTTTAAACTTTTCTAAATTTATTTTAAAAAATGAAAAACGTATCATGGAACGTTTAACAAACTTGCATTTTAAAAATAAGAGTAGATTTTTGAAGATTCCTGCCTCAAAATTAAGCATTGTTTGTTAGATATTCCTCAGAACTTCCATAAAAATTTATAAAATATACCATTACACTTTAAAACAAAACAGAAAAACATTTTACAAATAGAGCCATGACTACGGAATTATTTTAATAATAAAAATGCTTGGTTTGTTCCTTTTTCAAGAGCTTATACTGAAATTGTTAAGCAGATTGGATGAAAATTACTTCCTATGAACTTACCAGAATAATTAGTATTCAAATCAAGCTGAAGGGTATTTAAATGAGCAGGGGTAGAAAAAGGCAAATACGTTCGAAATTTATGTGGTTTAAAGATTTTTGTTAATGAAGAAATGAAACAGCCATTTCTAAGAGTTTATTAAAATTTCACGTGGGCACTTTTTTACATTTTTTTTAAAAAAATATGTTTTTTTCAACATTTGATAAATTTTAAGGAGTTCATGTGTCCCTTATTCTCCCTATTTTTAACGAGGTTTTGCTAGACTGACATATCCAGTAGTTTTAGAAACTCTTTGAGAGTGGCATTCAGCGATCTAAAAACAAGAAATCTGTGATTTTATCCATCAGAGTACATAACATTTACTCATTAATATTTTAATTCCTGTCATTTACTGAACCTCCCATATCAACTTTCAAGGAATGAAATCTATGTTAAGTATATTCAGATGGTGTGGGGCTTTTAACAAAACTTGTATGCTTCTGGGTTTTTGGCAAAAAGGTATTACATTTGTAACCCATAAAATAAAGTAGCACACTTCTCCTTACATACAAGACCCGAAATTTATCCTAATTATTTTACATTTCTTAGGTTTATTTTACTCTAAAATTGAGACGACAGCTGCTGCTTTGAGCGCATGCTGAAAGAAATTCCACAATGAACTAAATTTGCATGTATAATCTTTTCATAGATTTACGATACTTTAAATGCAAAATGCTTAAAAGTGTTAGGTGATTATATTTGAATTAATTTCCATAAAACTGGAGAGAATGTTCCTTTAAAGATTTACACCCTAGCTTGAAGCTGTTAAATATAAATAGGCAATGCTTAATCACTGGAGTTCATTTCGAAATAAAGGTATTTTTGCTGTGCACGAGATGAAAGTGCATCTGCCATACACTTTTACTTCCTAGCATGTGCACATTTATTAAAGCAGAAATCCAATGTTAGCGAAATTATACACTCCCTCGAGCAAGACTCTGCCTGTACATAATTATGTGAAGAAGTAATACAGGTTGCTGTACATGCAAACCTGTTTTGCTGTGATATGTGAGTAAGTTTTATAACATATTTAATAGTAGATGCAGTGAACACCACTGACATTGGTAATTACTCAGAGAAATGAAGCAGAAAATAGCAGGCAAAACAGTGCATTGGCTTTTGAAAATCAAACATATTAAAATTGTTCTTAAAATTTATAAATTAATTGAATGTCATATACTGATAATGAAAATGCAGTATAGTTACTATGTTTCTTATAGATTTTCCTGCTCAAAATGACTAAACTGTTATAAATATTAAGCGAATAAACGGTTAAGAGGTTCCAGAACATGCGTTGAGCTTTCGCTGGTACACAGATGGCATCTGCAAAATACTTTATGGTATTTAAAACGAATGTTCTTGGTACTCACTGCTTACACTCCTGATTTGTCAGGTATAACTATTAAAACCATTAAAACTGGAAAAAAAATTCTTCTTTGATTCCACCATGTTTTCAGAGAAGAAAAGAAAATTCCTTATGGCACTACTTAATTACGAGGGACTCATTACCTATTTTGATATATAGTTTATTTTCTGCCCTTCATAATATTCATGTTTGTCAATGATAGTCACTGTAGTGATGGATGATGGGCGTCGGAGTCGTTTCAAAAGGAATGCTTTACTCCTTGGAAATGTGGAGTAACCTTTTTGCTTTTCGAAAACTGTGGTTCCGTCGGAGTTCGTTCCTTCGGATTTAGTTCCATGACAATTATTTCCTCAGAGTTCGTTCTATTACCTCACTTCATAGTATCATTCCAACTCCAATCTTGGATAACTAAAAAGCTCATGTTGGTTATAGCTTGAACTTGGAGCATGAAAGATTAAAAGGTTATGGTTATAGAAACGATAAATATTAGGAAGTTCTACTAATGGTACTAACATAACTAACAAGGGACCATTGTCACATTGATGCTATAGATCCAACTGGGTTTTTTGTAATGAAAGTAGATCGAAAATAAAAATACCTGTGTGTCGGATTTCTCTCCCATGGATCCAAGTTTTACAAGAAAAAATGTATTTACAAATTAAATGATTCATTAATACTACCTAATTCCTTGAATATATCGGCGTTTAAAGGGTATTAAAGAAGAGAAATTACAAAACTGCAATTTTTATCTCTTCAGAGTTTTGACTTTTTTGGCTCCATTGGAGGCATCCATCACTGGGAAAAATGAAACGTAACTGTGGCCGATTTTTTTTTCGCTACATGAAATCTTGGTTATAAGTTACGACTATATTTATTGCTGTCTTGCCTCGGCCCTGTAGCCTCGGCGCGCGGCAAAGTTTATTATCCCGTCCCATTCGCGGTTGTGTTGATACTTTGAGGAAGATATGCAGTATTTTCTTTCCATTTGTTCTATGCCTTTACGCAGCGCGGTGTGTTAATTCCCCCTAAACATTAATTGGGGAATAAAAGTGTTAATTATGAATCATCCAACTTCTGGAAAGTCTGAATGTGTATGTTATGTACATGTGTGCTTGCATCAATTCAGTACTCTTATTTCTTTATTATGTCGCGTTATAAAGATGTGTTTAGATTCTTTTTATAACAATTATATTTGATATAGCAATCTGTTTTGGAAAGTTTGGAGCAATATGGAAAGTATTTGTAATAATCTTTTATGTTCAAATTTTGGCTACGCTCTCATTTGAAAACTGTTTAAACGTGCATAATAATATATTTTAATGCAGGTATTACGCATTTTACTTGTCAGTTCCGAATTAATAATTCCAATTCTTGAGAAATATGAGCTTCATTTCCCTTGTAGCAACCTTGCTTACATTTACTGCAGCGTCTGCTGTAGTACCATGCAGCTGAGCGTTGTGCGGTAGTCAGACCTAAAGTCAGCCATTACTTAAAACTTTATACTTTTTCCCGGCGAATAGGACCCAATGGGAGAGAAAGCCGAGTCAGGGTACTTTTGTGTTTGAGGTATTTTCACTATAAAAATCGCAGCTAATTATCACATCAGTGTGGCAATAGCCCCTTGTAAACTAATAACAACTACCGATATTACTGGTCTAATTAAATTACTTATTTTCATTAATGCAGCTTAGATTGTGTTATAATTTCAGAAACAAGTTAATTAATTTAAACCAATAATTCCGATTCACATACTGATAAATGCGAGTTTTTTTGTCACTTATGGATGTTTTTGGATAAACGTTTACCATCATATTGAATAATCTACAAAATGCATTGAACGCTTTGGTTGCATATGAAGTTTAGGTATACATAAGTTGGGAACTGCAAACAGTACACATAAAATGCAGTCTTTTTCGACGTAATTGCTAGCTCTGACTACATGTCTTCCTGAAAAACCTATAGCTTTTAATTAAACCAGACTTCAATAATCGCACATGTAGCAGTAACATTAATAAGGACGTATGAAAATATATTTTAATTCTGTAGAGCAATACTGGAGATGACTGGTGTTTTAGCATTAAAATTAATAAATGGTAGCTTTCCGTGAACTTTGCCTATTCAGGAATATATTTTTCATTTGTCAACATTAAATTGGATGGTCATTAGCGAATGTGGACTAAATGCCAAACTGGACCACATGCCAAAATGTTATTAAGTAGAATCTCTGCGGAAACGTTCATTCTTTCTTGTGTAACAACGAGGTGCAAATATATCTGACCAAAGATTATATAGACAGGGTGGACCATTTAAGTTGAGGCTGTACAATATCCCCAAAGCTAAGCGTTGTAGAAAGAAATATCTTTAATAAAAGTTGCTTAATATTATAGGGGAAAGTAAATGCTATTAGTCGTGTTTTGTTTGGAGTCGTGTTTTGTATCGTTTTTTTTAAAATGGGAGCCTACAATTAGGATTAAATTAAATTGACCCTAAAATTACCATCACAATGTCTTACAAATAAAACACACCTAATGACATTTACCTTCCCCCACAATATCAAGTAAATTTTATTCAAGATATTTCTTTCTACAATGCTTAGTTTTGGAGATATTGCACAGTCTCAACTTAAATGGTCCACTCTGTATATTCAATTTTTTTTATGAATTACTATCTTTCTCCCGCCAAAATGAAGCAAACGACAAACAATCCTGGACTCCGCTGGAGATAGTTCACAACGAAAGCGCAAAACGAAACACATAATATACACAGCAACTGAAGAAAATAGCCTTGTTGACTTCAGTTCTGCGTCTTCAGACTGTTATGGGCTTACAGAAGACGAAGAAACAAAAAGTATCTTTCTATAGGTAAATTTAATGAATTTTTTTATATTATAATAGATGAGAAATATTTGAGGTTGTAGTGCTCTGCACTCTTTTGCCAAAGCGGATCACACGAAAACGAGCGCTCTGTGTATATAACTCTTCATTTTAACCATTTCTACCACATGTCACAGGTTAAATATACCAGAAATTACAATATTATTTTTCTTATTTCATTTCCAGATTGCGCTAAATACTAATCTTGGAGATGGTCCATTTTGGCAATAGAATTTAGAGTAAAAGTTTTGTAATATTTATGGTATACCATATAATATTAATAATAACATTAATAAAAATAATAATAATAGCATGAAAAGAGGAAGTGGTTCTAACTTTTATTAAAGTGTCTTTTCATTATGAATATGTCTAATAGCAAAGCGCCCCTGTATTAAAATATAAACGAAAATTTGTTTTACGCAATTTCAGATGAAAATGGAAATACAAGAAATTTTCACGCCATGAGGAAGAGAAAGAAATCAAATGACCAACAACAAGATAATTATGAAATACGTAGGAAATGAAGGAACTATCAGTCTTAAGGAAAGAAAAAAAGGAGACTCCAGCAAGTGAAAAAAAATTAGGAAGATGAACAAAAGAAAGGGAAAAAATATACAAATTCTGTTCCTGGAAAAATGTTGAATGACTATATCTGTGTATGTCGTCATAAAACCCATTTCAAAATTACAAAAAAGAAAACAATTATTTGAAGCAGCATGGGGATGTTCATGTTTGCAAGGTAATGTTCATGAAAACATTACAAATAAATAGTGTAAAAATTCACAGAGAATTACGGGAAACTAAGAGTGGTAAATTAGGAGACTTCAGAGGTTCACATGGGCCTCATAATAAGAGTAGTTTCACAACTATTGACGTAATTCGAAAGCATATAAACATCTTTCCTACAACGCCTGGTCATTACAAAGAAAAGATTGAAGTAAGAAGTACCTAGGAGCTAATCTCCCTAAGTCTAATGTATAGGTGTTTATGGAATAATTGAAACAAAAGGACAAAAAGCAAAAATCACCTTGTCAGTCAGTGCATGAAAAAACTGTTTCAACGGCACTTCAACTTAAGCTTTCAATCTCCAAGAAAAGACACATGTCACGCATGTGTCTCTTTAAAATTCAGATTAAGCAGCAGAAGAAAAAAATAGCATTAATGATCCAGCAAGCTTAAAATCCGCCTAAGAACTTCATCATCGAAGAGTTGAGTGTGCTAGAAATAGTATTCGACTTGACGAAAAGAAAAGCAAAGCTGAAAATGGATCCACTGTGATAACTTTCGACCTTCAAAAAGTATGTTTCTACCTAAGTTAGAGTAAAGTACAGTTAAGTACAGGCGAAGTTTATTATAAAAGACAACTTTCTTGTTATAACTTTGGTATTCACATTTTTCTTCTGGTAAAGGAACAATGCATGTATGGTATAAGAATACAACATCTAGAGGAGCACAGGAAAGGGATCTTGTATTACAAAATACTTGGGAAGCCATACAAAGGAAAAATTAATTTCCTGGTCTGATAGCTGTGGAGGACAGAACAGGAATTTTGAATAGCATTTTTTTGAATATACGTAATTCAGTGTCGTAAGATAAATGTATATGAAGTCACTATAAGTTTTCAGAAAAAGGAGACTCATCTCTCTACCTCACGGCAGTGATTTTGGAATATTGAGAGAAAAATGAAATACCACCCAGAAGTCTGGAATAGTATGAAATAATTTCGGAAGCAAGGATTAGAAAAATTAAGTTTGAAGTGAGAAAAATGGGAAAAACATGACTTCAAGTCTATTGAGATTCTTCAGAAAAACCTCCTTAATCGTAAGAAGCGAAGGGAAGGATGCAATGTTAAGTGGCTGAAAATAAAACTAAATGTGATTTAAGACGTCAACATCAGCTGTAATGGAATATAAGTATAGTCACAACCCATTGGTTGAATGTTCGTCTGTAAATTTCAATCGAAGGATGACAGACAGACCAGTCAGTTTAGCAACTATAACTTTCACTTCTGTATCCTACAGGACGTAGATTGAACGTACAAAAGATGACAGATGTAAAGATTCTTCTTAAGTATGTTCCACTAATACATTATTCTTTCTCTAATAACCTAGAAAACACAGAAGAAGAACAAGACACCACATTTCACCATGATTGTAATGAAGATGGTTGTGCTGAGGAAGTTGATTAGAAAAATATGATGATTCTTTCTCATTTCAAACAATGTAGAGGCACACTTAAACGTTCTAGTAACTAAGTTTATGTTTGCAATACATCTCTTTGTTTTACAGAAATATGTTATTGTAGGCTACATTATTTATGAAAATATACTTGCAGTCTTATTATTCAATGTTTCTTGCAGCAATAATCATGGATATTATCCATATAGGGAAAAATAAATGAAAACTACATTAATAAAATTACGATAATTATATAATTATTGAATTTATATAAAAACTAATAAAACAACATGTTTTTCCAAACTATAATTTTATTTGTAATATTACAAGTCCTTCCTTGTGCCAGAATGAACTTATAATTATGTCAAAATTAACCATATGCTGTGGGAAGCTAATAAGCAATCCGAAAACCAGCCAATTTTAATGTTAGAACTTCTGAGCTGTGGTAAAATTATAAACAATAACAATCTGATATACTGATATACTGTAAAAATGTTCAGCTTTGTGGTTTTTATGTAGAATTTTAAATCAATGCCAACTTTAACAGCTGTTTAGTGAAATCACTGATTTTGGGTGTTAGTCCGTTTTAGCATATGACCATCCAATTGTAAACAAAATAATAACTTGTAATGGCAACACATAGTCAACTATACAACTCTACAAACACATTTGAAATCAGCTGGTAAATATTACTTCCAGTTTCCGGTTTCTAATTATACCAACGTCCTTCTTGCTGATAATTATGTTGGTAGTTTACATTCCGCATTCTGTATCCGCCTCGACGTTGACTATCCGCCATGACAAGGAAACATAAATAGCACCTTTTGCATTAATTTTATATGTGTACGTGTAGTTGGATACCTAAGTATTCTTAAATAACAAGCTGGTTTTTGTAGTTTCCAGTATTCGGTATCTGCTACCATGATGTTTTATACAGTTTGTGCACTACCTTCAGAATTAGCCTACTAAATTGCCTAAAAGGCCCGTACTCTTGTGCTTTAGAAATAAAATAAAAGTGAATCAGAATATGCCATTCTTTTCAATTTTACAGTAAAATAAAAAAACAGTTTTGAGAGGCTACAAGGACGTTAAAGTTCGTTTCCTAAAAGAATATTTGTTTTACATTCGTTGCACAGATTTAATTTAATCATCACAATAATACCATTTGCCTACACACTGTTGATAACTAAACGTTTAAAACACAATATAACAATATTTTATGAAGTATCTGTACTTTATTGGAACTGGAACTACTAACTTAAATGACTCAGAATAGGAGTGGGAGTGAAGGAAGTAGTAAAGCAACAGGTTCTACCTATCACTAATCGCTGGTAGTCCTAAGAAGTGTAGTCTACATCTTGGTGAAAGTACACGAAAAAGGACTACAATCTGAATACATTATAGCGCATTTCTCTGTGAGTATACGGACAGGCATTATAGCCGACGATCAAGGGCAGGAACTGTCTAAAAATGGCATAAATAAGCAAGAAATTCACAGGTACTCCCAGATGCCGCAAACTCCCAACTTGGCCTGTTCTCTTTCAGAGCTTCATTTTGCCAAGTTTGAAAAGCAGCCCTCAAAGCACTCTCCAATGGTGAGTGTGTCACATCCAGAAAAGTGTTCATAGGGCGACTAGACAAACCGACACATAGGGATATAGCTCAAGGGGACTAAATTGAAAGAATGACAGGTAATCATGTGAGGGAAAACAAAGTGTATATTAATATAATGCGCTTTTATATCCCTTCAATAGCAACATTTGATGACAGTTTAGGATGAGTTTAAAATGCGCTAGAAACTTCAACAACTTCAAAAGGTCTTTCTAAGAAGAAGAAGAAAAAAGCTTTATTTGCAAATAGCTCCGAAAATGCCCACGGAGTCGACAGTCACATTCCAAGACACTGAACTACTCCATACGCAAACTTCATTGTAGCTGTTCAATAATGTTCTCTATTGCTCTCACTGTAGCCTCCCAGGAGTTGCATTATAGACGAATTCGATCAATATTCCGATCTGACTCCGATTGTGTCAGAAGCTGCAGCAACACTGTTCAAGTGTTACGCATCAGGAGCTGCATCAACCTTCATTATGTTTTTCAAGTGACCATAGAAAAAATCGTTAAGAGGATTTAAATCTGGAGACATGGCAGCCCACAAACTTGGATTTCCTAGTTCAGTGCATCTGAACGAGAAGAGGGTAATGATATGCTACCGAACGTTAACATTGAAAGAACCTGGAGTTACGTCATGCGTCAGCAAAAGAAAAGGAAACGAAACATAATATGGCATTTGATGTTATGGATGTTCTTCTGGGGAGAAGATTCGAAACCAAATTTCTCACAGATTACACAGAAAAGCTTAGTGTGTAAACAAACTACACAGTGAGAAATTATCCAGTAACAGAATTCTATGGTTAGCTGAGAAAACCTCAGAAGGGTTATTACAAAATGCTTTTGTAACATAATAAAAGCACCGAAAATTGTAAATATAAAGAGGACATCATAAGATCATAAAAGTGTATAGGTAATTTGTTGGATGTTCAAGTTGCGTTATACAAAACGTAAATAAATGTTGGTAATTATTATTTTATTTCAAGCATGACCTAAAGTCACCGTATTTTAATTTTGGGGGAAAATCTTATATTAAGCAAATAAACCCAAACAATTTACCTAGGAGTCATTCCAAGAAAACACATTTCATTTCGTGTGCAGTGTAATTATATACGAATATGCACACGTAATAACATTATTGTTTGGGTATAAACATATTGTTTTTGTGGACAAAAATATGTTTTGCGATCGTTAAAACGTAAACGCAATGCTTACTTTGGGAGTTTGCTTTTACAGAAAATTGAAAATGACTTTTCATAGTTTTAGTGTTATCTTGGGCTTTATTTAGGCTCTTTGTAACCTACAATTAAATTTCAGGTTCATCAAGCGTTGTTTTCGTTAATTCCGAAACAGTTTTTTCTGTCTCGTCAATATAATCCTAAATGTAGCATAATTTATAATAATTATTATTTATTATTATTACAATATTATTTCTTTCAAAAGTATACTGAAATAAACAAAAAGTAAAAATAATGTGTAACTATCCATAAGGTAAGTTGAAACTACTGAGATTATTTTCTTTCTGCAAACAAATGCTACTCTAGACAGTTTTGAGCATACTTTTCGATTTCTGTGATCTTCAACGTTCTTCAATGTTACAATTAATTGTTTCTGAGTATGCTTCCAATTAGCATTTTTCTTTCCTTTATTATACCAAGTTAAAATCTAAATATTGCTAAGTTGAGATGGTTCTACAACAGTAATAATTGCGAAACATTCGTTTTTCCTCTTCCTTTTGCACATAGTGCCCGGATTAAAAATATTGTAAGGATCCTGCAAGTTGCATGAAGTTTGAAAATGTGTTGTAATGGGGAAGTGCTACAAATGAGGACGATACTTTGCTGATCTGCCCTCCAAAACGTATTTATTGGCCACGTAAGTGGGTCCGCTCTCTCAATTCTTCTCGTGGCCAGCTGCTACGTAGAAGATACGTCCGTTTTTGGGTCTCGCACCCTAACCTAATCAAGTCTATCTATAAACAGTGTTTAAGTCCTGCTAGAGCTATCCGGGTGAGTATTAGAAATGTACGACTAAGCCCCTGAGCGATAGATCCCACCCTTCAGAGGTTCTACAAGCTTAATCCAATTTATTGAATAATTCGTCGTAATTATTTCACAACCCTATCTTCTATATGACACTCTTCACCCCAGTACCGACCGCCTCTTCCCTCTGAGGCTAATACCCGACCTCTGTTATTAGCAACTCTGGGCTGTCCGCGTCAAGGGTCGCTGCAATATGTCGCACTATTTACGCTGCCGTTTGCGAAAATTGCAACACCAGGAAAAAATTTCCCGAATAACTCCAAACTTGGTAGAAGTGTAGAAGAGTGTGCAAGCAATAAATGTTTAGGTTTGCAGAGAGATGGGGTACACGTAGGCCGAGCAGAGCCCTCTCGTGTCGGTCCGACAAGGTCAGTGTTGCGCCCAGTGTAGTCAGTGCAGAGCTGTCAAACAAGGTGGAAACAATAACGATAGTGCCAGTATATCTCGTCGGCGTCAAAGAGAGCCTTATCGGCATGTGAGTGAGTTCGAAAGGGGCAGAATGATCGGTCTCTGGGAAGCGGGTTGGACATACCGTGACATTTCGACTCGTACAGGGCATGCTACTACGACAGTGATGCGTGTGTGGAAGCAGTGGGTAGATGAAGGTCGTACTCAGCGAAGAGCGGGTACTGGACCACGGAACATGACTACTGCACGGAATGACCGCCATCTTGTCCGCATGGCCATAACGGACCGTACAGCTTTATCCACAGTGTTGGCTCGACGCTGAAGCACTACAACAGGTGTGAACTTGTCTACATCAACGGTTCGTCGCCGTCTGCTGCAGGTTGAACTGCTACATGCATGCCATTACGTTGGCTTCCATTGTCCAGAAACCACAAGCTCCTCCGACTGCAATGGGCACGTGAACACCGTCACTGGGGTGCTGAGTGGCAAAACGTAGTCTTTTCGGACGAATCCCTCTTCAACGTGTCCTACAGCGATGGCCGCATACGTGTCCGGCAGTATCGTGATGAGCGCAACCTGTAGGGCTGTATTGTTGAGCGGCATAGCGGTGTAATGGTTTGGGGCGCCAACAACCGATTCGCCTGCTACGAATTGAGGGCACTTTGAACAACAACGGTACCTAACGGTGATTGTAAAGCCTAAGGTACTCCCCGTGCTCCCCCTACTCCTCACTACAGACCACATTTCAACAGGACACATATTGCGAGGAATGTACAAGCCTTCTTCGAAGAGCGACGGGTACCATTGCTGCCCTGGTCTGCACGTTCGCCTGACATGTCGCCCATCGAACATGTCTGGGATATAGTTGGTCGGCACCTGGTGCGTCACGGTCCTCCAATAACCAGTGTCACGGATTTGTGGGTTCGAATACAAACAGCAAGGAGGGAAATCCCTCAAGAACTTATTCAGAACCTTTTTGATTGAATGCCACGGCGTATAGCAGCTCTAATTGCAGCGCATGAAGGCCGACCAAATACTAGGTATTAGGGCTCAGAGGTCATGTATAGATTTGAAGAATTTAGCATTTGTTACTTGTCATGTACCTAACCTGTGGTATTAAATTCATTGAATTCATGCGTTTCCTTCTTGGTGTTGCAGTTTTCACAAACGGCAGTGTATTGCGGCGATCACCTCCTCATCCGTTGCTGTTAGGCTTACCTTGATGCTTCTCCCGTTAGTTCCAGAAGTTCTCAGTGGGTTGGTTCTCTTCAATTTATCCTCGGCTAGCTGCAGTAATTTTCCTTAAACTATATGGGAGCATGGACTTATCCTCGGTAAAGGAAAACGTAGATCTCGGGTGGTGATATAGGAAGACATAGAGTTGCTTTGTTTAAGAAAAGATGACACTGCCGTTTCTTTTTATTTAATTAACACTCGTAGTATACAAAACTGGTATTGCCGCTGTAAAATACTGTCCACCGCTGTTAAACTATGGCGCGGATATGACACGAAGTTTAAATATTCTTATTGTCGCTTTAAGAGTAGCAGATCTTAGGTGTGTTGCTAGAACTATCTTGATTCCCTGTTTTGGCGCGATATCTCACACATCCTGCAGCATCTCTCCCTGACCACACATGACATAAACTGTCCCGAATTTTCCCCAAACAGATCCATTTATAGTCTCAGGCTTCTGAGGCTGCTTCCTTTCCTATTGGTCCATTTTTAGCGCGACTCGACGCGTCTAACTATTTCGAATAAACTTTCAGGGATCTCATTGGTCCAAGTTTAATATAAATCGCGGCTTTTCCTACATTTACCGTTAGGTTGTCTGTCTCACTCACTTGGTCACGGCGAATTATCAAATAATGGGACAAAGGCTCTACACCCTCGCTGTAGGAATAATGGCACGGCGACCGAAGAGAGGTAATAAAACTAGGTTTTCTGCCTTCGAAAGCACTATTCCTGTAGCTAAAATATTCCATCGTGGACAGTATTTTAACATAGCGCTTAAATTATTTACATTAAACCATTTATAACTCTACTAATATTAGTAACCTAGATAGATACATAACGTTAAATCACCCTTCTTAAAATATACAAGCAGTATGAGAAAAAGATATTTACATAGTACGATTTAACATCAATAAAAGTTAATTAATAAATTATCTAGAATTGCAGTTCTCGGGCTCGGCCTAGAGTTGCCGTTTCAAATTGCCCTGTTCTGGAAAAGAATAAATTTTTCAGCACTTGATACAATTTTCTTTTCCAGAATAATTCCTCTGATTATGGCCTTTGTTGGTTTGTTTTGTTGACAGAGACCCTTCGCTATACTTGTTCCTTCACAAGGGTTCTGACAAACCGGTGGTGTTTACATTTGGGTCATTCACTCTACACTTTGTTATGGTTGACCCCCTCTCACCATTTAAAAACAGGTTTTCTGAGAGGCATTCTTATGCACAATGCACTTCGCGCACACGAATAACTTGTAACGCAAACAAATACGCTAATACCCAAATTAAGTTTTAAAAATTAAATCTATTTACATACATATTGGTACATAATTATTATGCATTTATTTATTTCTTTACATCCTTATTTATCGGGTGTATTACCTTTACTATTTGTTCATAGGGTTGCTACCTCATTTCGAGTAAAACTAATCTATTTTCATTACATTCTTCACCCTTCTCATTCTCTAAACATTTGTACGGTTTGAGCAACTGTTTATGGTATCTCCCTACGATCTTGGAATTCTTTATTTCTTGTAACTCAAATGTATCCGAGCCAAAAATGTTAATCACCCTGTATGGACCTTTAAATAAATTTTCCATTCTATGATATCTCTTTTTTTTATAATTAATAAAACTAATTTATAGGTCTAAAGAAAACTGTCAGCATATTGCTAGCATACCAACTAATTAATAATTTACAAATATTGCTAAATATAAAAAAATAATAAATATTCTGACAATAAAAGCTGTTTCAACCTTAAGACAAACTTATTCAAGCAGAAAGACACTGAAACATATTAATGGCAAAGGTGTTTCTTGTTCTTCTTCACTATCACTAATGACCATTTAATACTCAAGTCTCTTTAGTAATGCCAAAAAAAAAATGTTCTGCACAACTGCTTAAGATAATTCATTAATTCACATGTGAAAGCTCTCCTTTCCAGGCACTGTAGAGTCAGGATCAATGATATTATGTCTTTTTTTTTTAATTTGAATGCTGGATTTGTTTTTTTTATACCAATACTAATTCTCTAAGTTCGATCAACCATTTCTTTCGCTTCTTTGTTTTAAATTCCTGCTTTCTTTTCTGCGCCCTCTTTGACATTCTTTCAAAAGCTTCCTTTAACGTCTCTTCTCCCGTTAGTGTTTTCGGATCTTTAGTTTCTAGTGTCTGTGGTAATTTCCCTTCAAGTGTTTCTATTAACTTCCCCTTCATCAGCTCAACTAATTTCCCCTCTAAACTCTCATTTTGTTCACTTAAGTTTCTTTCTAAGTCCTGACCCTGCTCACCCAATTTCCCTTCGAAATCCTTATTCTGTTCACTCAGTTTTCTTTCTAAGTCTTTACTCTGCTTGTTTACGATTCTTTCTAAGTTCCTACTCTGCTCATTTGATTTCCCTTCTACATTCTTATCTTGTTCCCTTACGATTCTTTCTAAGTCTTTACTCTGCTTATTTACGATTCTTTCTAAGTCCTTACTTTGCTTACTTACGATTCTTTCTAAGTCCATATTATGCTCATTTGATTCCCCTTCTAAATTCTTATCTAGTTCACTTACGATTCTTTCTAAGTCCTTACTCTGCTCATTTGACTCCTCTTCTAAATTCTTATCTTGTTCCCTTACGATTCTTTCTAAGTCCTTATCTGCTCGTTTAATTCCCCTTCTAAATTCTTATCTTGTTCACTTACGATTCTCTCTAAGCCCTTACACTGCTCCTTTAATTTCCCTTCGAAATTCTTATCTTGTTCACTTACGATTCTTTCTAAGTCCTTACTATGTTCACTTAAGATCTTACCCCGCTCATCTACTATGCTTTCTGACTTTTTACTATGTTCATTGAATATGCTTTCTAAGTTCTTACTATGTTCACTGAATATGCTTTCGAAGTTCTTACTATGTTCATTGAATATGCTTTCTAAGTTATTACTCTGCTCATCTACTATGCTTTCTAACTTTTTACTCTGTTCACTTAAATTTCTTTTTGACTCCTTACCCATCTCGTCTATCTTTGTGCTCAAATGTTGAAGCAATATTAGCAGCTGGTTTTGACCTGCGTCAATGACCTGCTCAATCGGTGATTGCCTTTCCAGCCTAACTTCTACCTCTGCTGCACCCATATTTTCTCCCTCTGTTGTTATGCTGACAATAGCCTCCCTATTCAGTTCTTCCAAATCTTCCCTTGACCTACTCATGGTTCCGTTAGCAAGTTCTACCTCCCTAGTAATGACTTTACCCCCTCTCAATAACATGTGTTCACGAAACTGAGTCACTACTCTGCATGCCTTTTTGTTTGTTTTTGTATAAATGTTCTAACCTGTATTTTCTTTCAATGTTAACTGATGCGTTCCGGGTTCGAATCCTGGTGAAGTTCTAGAAGCGATGCTCTCACGTAGGTAGACTAGAAGTTCGCGTTGTAATTTTGTTCTGCTGTGCCCCTTTCCTCTGAAGATTCTTCGTCTGTTCGTTGTTTCCTAGTCCTCCGTTTGTGTCGTTCTTCCCTTCGAGCCCCACGTTGGGCGCCAGTTTGCGGCGATCACCTCCTCATCCGTTGCTGTTAGGCTTACCTTGATGCTTCTCCCGTTAGTTCCAGAAGTTCTCAGCGGGTTGGTTCTCTTCAATTTATCCTCGGCTAGCTGCAGTAATTTTCCTTAAACTATATGGGAGCATGGACTTATCCTCGGTAAAGGAAAACGTAGATCTCGGGTGGTGATATAGGAAGACATAGAGTTGCTTTGTTTAAGAAAAGATGACACTGCCGTTTCTTTTTATTTAATTAACACTCGTAGTATACAAAACTGGTATTGCCGCTGTAAAATACTGTCCACCGCTGTTAAACTATGGCGCGGATATGACACGAAGTTTAAATATTCTTATTGTCGCTTTAAGAGTAGCAGATCTTAGGTGCGTTGCTAGAACTGTCTTGATTCCCTGTTTTGGCGCGATATCTCACACATCCTGCAGCATCTCTCCCTGACCACACATGACATAAACTGTCCCGAATTTTCCCCAAACAGATCCATTTATAGTCTCAGGCTTCTGAGGCTGCTTCCTTTCCTATTGGTCCATTTTTAGCGCGACTCGACGCGTCTAACTATTTCGAATAAACTTTCAGGGATCTCATTGGTACAAGTTTAATATAAATCGCGGCCTTTCCTACATTTACCGTTAGGTTGTCTGTCTCACTCACTTGGTCACGGCGAATTATCAAATAATGGGACAAAGGCTCTACACCCTCGCTGTAGGAATAATGGCACGGCGACCGAAGAGAGGTAATCAAACTAGGTTTTCTGCCTTCGAAAGCACTATTCCTGTAGCTAAAACATTCCATCGTGGACAGTATTTTAACATAGCGCTTAAATTATTTACATTAAACCATTTATAACTCTACTAATATTAGTAACCTAGATAGATACATAACGTTAAATCACCCTTCTTAAAATATACAAGCAGTATGAGAAAAAGATATTTACATAGTACGATTTAACATCAATAAAAGTTAATTAATAAATTATCTAGAATTACAGTTCTCGGGCTCGGCCTAGAGTTGCCGTTTCAGTATGTAAAGGTTACATAGCCAGTGTCAATATCACAGTGTAAACACCCCATAGCCAGTTTCAATATCACAGCTGTCAGATTGCTTTTTATTCGAAATGTTTTTCTGTTCGTAGAGTAACAAACCTTTGACCTATCACCCATACAGAGCTAGACGGCTCCGCGGTAACGTGTGAGGGTCGCAATCGAGAGTTCCGAGGTTCGATTCCAGTCTGGCCGACCACTCTGGCAATGGTTTTTTTCTCGTGGTTTCCAGATGGGTAAGCGAATGCTGGGGTAGTTCCTCTTCTTTCACGAACCCATGAATTTCTTATCCATCATTTCCTGTTCCCATCATTGCTTTCATCTGTTTCAGCTCATGTGTTTCAGGGTTGTAGGACAAGGCGATGGCGGTTGGTGTGTTACGGCAGGAAGGTGGAATTTGCATTTTGGAAAGATTTCTCCCTAGCGTTTTGCGGGGCTGCTGGGGCCACCGTCCTTCTTGGGAGTGTCCCGTCTATTCCAGGGACCCCTAGGTTGCTGGTGGCTAAGTTAGGGCTACCCGGTGTCAGGATTGGTGTCACGTTGGAATCGTTAGGTACTCTGTACTTGCCAGCTGAAATTGCAGATTACGAGCAGGAGTGAATGATTATGATAGATTAAAATGTGTATTCTTATATCAGTTTAATATTAATTTTAGCAGTATATATAATATCGTAATAAGTATAATGGAGTAAAGGTTTTGGCAAAAACATGTTTTATCTTGAGATCGATCAGTTCCCATAGGAACGTTTATATTTCAAAAACATGTGCGAAAGCTAATTGTGGGAGTTTCTGTAATATTTATCCACCAGTGCAAAGATTACATTTATTGTAAGGAAACTCTATCAACGAATAATATTAAAGGAAGATTCAGGTGACTTGGTAGGAGAAACAAAATATTACATGGCGAAATCTGAAATGCATAAATAAGAACACTTGCAATTTGGAGGTACGCAGAGTCGTACGCGTCTCATAAACGGGATGCGTACGGAGGAGGACATTTAAAGCATTTGCAATTAAGAAGTACGAGTAGGCGGACACGTTAAACTTATCAACTGGGAGTACACAAAAATGGGCAATATAATTCCTAAAGTGGAACTACGACATGTTATGTACTGATCGCATATGTGAAGTTGTTGTAAGGTAATGTAAAGGAAGCAGCTTATAGCGAACAATTCGCGAAACTGATCTCTAACGCGATGATATAAATTTTTGTGTGGCTGTATCGAACCGCGGGAGTGGAGCTAAAGGGAACACTATATTGTGCGTGTGAGTAAAGTTATTTATCCGTAAATGACAACTTTATTGGGAATTTGAAAACACGATCTGGAATAAGAGATCCATCACTACTGGATGTTACTCCTGACTACTCTGACCTAACGCCTACCATCCACTAATTTGCGTAAACGAAAACAACACGAAATAAGTAATATTTCTTTTTAATTTTTATTTTTAAAACACTTTTAATTTAAGAAATCCTTTTAGTTATTCACCATTTAAAGGTTTAATTGGACTTGAAAATTTCAATGTCACGGCCAAGTCTCGAAGAGCAGATCTTCGGCTCTGCGTGCCGATGTACTGCTTGAGCTATTATGGCGAGATGGCAGTAGGTGCATTAAACCTCATCTGGTTCATCTCGTTCGAGTCCCAGCCGTTCCAGCCGTAGAATTTCATTTTTCAAGTCTCATTAACTTTACAACTTACTGCCTACATATGGCTGGTGCAAAAGAATAAATTCACTATTCATCATTTATTTGTAGACAATGCAGGTTGATGCATTTTTACACGAACAGGAGCGGCTAACGGATTAAAAATGTTTTGTGCAAATGCACGAGCGATTGATATGTAGATAGTTAAAAAATAAATGTAGAAATATGTTTCTTTTACTACGCCAACCGTTACACCATTTCATAAGAGAGCAACTCACGATCCCTAATAGAAAAACCTTACAATTTTAGAATTTGGCTAAGAATATCTTCGCAGTACGAGACATAACAGTTAAGCAGTTACCTCCAAAAGATGACAAACTTCTCTATTGTAGATTAATTTCGTAAATTTAACACATAATTTTCTCTCAAATTTAAATAATAATAATAATGATAATAATAATAATAGCGTAATAACAAAGGAAACCTTTTGGTCAGAGATGAGGTGTTTAGCATGAATTTCTTCTAATATATTCCATTTACAGAAGTTACAAGATTTATGCATAACTTATTTTTATGCTAATCTAAATGGACTTCTGCTTATACTAAGCCAAAATATAGCTTGTGGATGTGAAGGACTGGCCTTTTATTTGTGTTGGTGTTTATGAAAGCCATTTTCTTAATCGTTTAACAAATTGAGTTTTATGCAAATTTCGTTCCAAGATTACTAATTGCCACAAAATATTATAAAACACAATAAACAAAATAAATTTTGATCAAAAATCCTATTAGATGTTGTGTTCAATAAATTTAAAATGCTATTGTACAAACCATATAGTTATATCAAGTTTGTTTGAAAGAATTTCAGCCATTCACTTACTTGATTTAATTTCTACATTACAGAGCCAAAGAGTATCTTGATTTGTTTATGTTTGGAGAGTGATATTCTATGATGGATAGCATTTAGGCCGCAAGTAAGCCGCTATTGAGTCGAGTGAAAGAATTTCAGCCACTCGCTTCCTTTATTTAATTTCTATACCGCAGAATCACAAAAGTATTTTTCTTTATGTTTGGAGAGTACTATTCTATGCTGAATAACATTCATGTTACAAGTAACCGTTATTGAGTCGATTGTCTCCGTTCACAATGATATAGCAAAGTTAGAGAATATCGCAAGACAGTAAAAACTAACTAGGAGTTGTACGTATTCATTAGTACGTAAACAGCAATTACGTGTCACAATCATCGTTAGCGAGCATTTCATTAGCGTGTGCTTTTTGATGGCTAATCAACCGTTGAGCTGCTTCGTATAGGAAGAGGAAGCAAGTTATTTCACGGTTCACTTAAGTAGTGAACTTGAGACAAAAAGCAGACATAGCGACTGACTTCCTGGAGAAGAGTTTTATGAAAACTCACTCCCCCGAGGCACTGCGTTAATCTCCCACTACGTAATACTGGGAAAGAAACGGTTGTTGTGATGAGTAGGTCGGTAGTATGAGTGAAGCGCCACCTTGAAATTTCTCCAGATTGCAGGCATGTGAAAGCTTCATATGGATCCACTGAAAACTATTGCGATGCTTATAATGCTGCATATTAGTTATTGCTTGCCCAGTCTCTGCAAAATTTAAATGCCAGTGCTTGTTGGCATTGGTGCTCCACACCTCCACAACTTGTATCTCCTCTAGATTTATATTGTGGCTGTATCGAGGACTATTTGCTTTTGTATAATAAAAAGTTTGAAAAATATAAATCGTTGTATAAACCTAGCTGTACATCTACATCCAAAAACCACATAGTTAGTGATCATCGAACTTTAAAAACACAACAGCACAATGCAACACAACGATGTAGAAGCATGTTGAATGCTGCTCTAGAGCAACCGGACGGAAACCGGGAGATCCGTGGTTCAAATCCCAGCTATGACATTGCATTTTTCAGTCGTCTGAGGCTACCTTTCCAACCTTGTCCTACAGACATGTCAGCGTAGAAGAACAATTAATTCAAGTTTAGAACAGGTCTAACTGGATTATCTATTAAAGAAAAATAAGGTCTGGGCACGTAGTCACCTGGAATTCCTAAACGGTTGTTGCCTCGAAACATAATATTTAGATTTTTTTTCCACCATAGACATTATTATCATCATCGAAGTGGTTGAGTGCAAACTTTTTGTCACTAATTGAAAATTAGCTTCTGCCATAGAAGCAGCTTCATCTAGGGAAAACCGGCTGCTTAAAGTTAAGGAAAATTAGCACCATGTCACGTAGGCTTACATTATTTAATGGTACAACATCTTTAATGACTAACAGTATTCGCACTGTCTGCTGTGAATTCATAATATGCCCTAAAAGGAAACTGCTAAAGCATTAAAATGAAACTGAAACATGTTTATAATTGTTGGAAGTGAAACATTAGTAACATTAAAATTAGATAAAAATTCTTATTAATTTAAAATCTCCGAACCGATTGCTTAATAGAACACAAACAACTTAATTATCTGCAGCAATACAGTCCGTGCAATTTCATTACTACAGTAATATAATTTTCTGCTTAGCAATTTTTATCTTTACTTTCTCCCTCCCTTATCTGATGTAGTGGAAATGTAATTCTGGACCCCACATTTGATAGAGAAATTCCACTGAAAATGCATGTTTTATGGTCCTGCTTATTAAAATAAAACCAGAAACAAACTATCCATGAATGTGAGCTATTTATTTCCTCTACCACGTACTTACCAAGTGGGTAGAGGAAGTCCCACTCAAAAATTGCATGTCGATATTTCATCGGAAAAGCATGTTTTGATGCCTCGAATGACAAAATAGAAAAAGGTTAATATATTTGTGTGTGTATGTGTGTGTGTGTGTGTGTGGAGAGAGAGAGAGAGAGGGGGGGAGGGAGAGAACAGAGCAACTGTAAAACGAAATGTCGGACAAAATATATCAAATTTGGCATTTCTGTTCATTCTTCCAAAAAGGAGACATGAAAATTTTCAAGAAAATCCCACATCCCAGAATAGGATTTACGTGGAAATATTTAGAATTCTTTTTAGTTAAATATTTTAATTAAATATTTAGAATTCATTTTTATGGGTTTTACGGTTTTACCTAAATAAAACATATTGTTATTTTCATGACAAAGTACCTCAAATGTCTATCTTGAATTTTCTGGGAATAGCCAATGAAATCGACTTCGTTCGGAAGGAATTTTGTATAATTGTTTATAACTGATAAACCATAAGAGATTGAAAGAATTGCACAAAAAATTTAGATCCCTTTAAAACACAATTTTTACCAAATAAGTTATTTTTCTGTGGCACCAGCCATTTCCGGGATATCTGTTGTCATAGATTTTAATGTTACGATACTGATTTTCGTTTTTTGAAGTACTGCCTACGTTCACTTGTTTTTCGTGATCTTAAGGAAGGAGCATGACATTTCAGGGATAGTATATAACGACCAGCTTTTAAACATTTGACTATCGCTTTTCTATTTGTACCTATAACGAAATGTATAATGGAACTATATATGCAAATATTTATCTGAATCGATTGATGTATATAGAAGAATAATCTTTTACAAGAATAGCTTATAGAATCTAATAAAATAAACGGTAGTGAGAAATTCGTGTGAATGTAACACATAAAAATGTTTTTCTTATTAGCTTGTTCATAACCTTGAGGCATCTATTTGTTGCTATATAGGTATTGCAAAGCCGTTAAATAAAATAGAGTTCTTTGGGAGTATTGGTTATTAAATAACCCGTTACACACACTCAAGACACACTCAAGCACACTCGCATTCACACATAGATATTGGGAATAGTGAGAGAATAAATAAATAAATAAATAAATAAATAAATAAATGATAAAATCTGTAATACTCCATCCCGGTACCTTCTTACCTAAACTGGGACGTATATTAACAAAGTTTCAGTTTATTAATACAATATACTTACATCATCATTGTACAGATAATTAACTATAACTAATAAAAAAGAAAGAAAATACAAAAAAAATAGTAAAAGTAAGTAGTGAGAGAGCTTGATTAAAAAAAAATTTCTCGAGCCCAGCGGGAAACTGAAACTGGGAGCTCTGACATAGCAAGAAGGGACTCAGTGGACTATGTTATGTGGCCAGTCAATGAATATATGAATGAGTATGTGCGCATCATTGTGTGTAGTGGAGGGCGATGGATTTTTTCGGGCGTAAAACTCCTTATCGTGGCTTCCTTCGGAAGGGAAGGGTCCCGTGTCGTAGATTTCGGCATGTAAAAGAACCTCAAGCCTGATAAAGAGGTCTCTGAACAAAACTCCCGGTCTTTCACGCCCAATATAGAATGGGACACCAAGAACCATAGTAGTTAAAGAGTGCTCATAAATAAAACTAAATTGCCTTTGTGTGCGTGTGTAGAGCACACCTACCTTCCTTCGCCGACTCTCAGAAATAGGTGTCCTGCATCTTACCACCTAGCTGCACGCAACTACAAAGAAAATCAGAGGGAATCGCAATTCTGAGTAACAGCTGAAGCGAGGAGTCCAAATGTTATTATGAATCCGATTTACAAGAATAGCTTATAGAATCTACATAAAATAAATGATAGTGGGTTGAGAAATTCGTGTGAATGTAACACATAACATGTTTTTCTTATTAGCTTGTTCATAACCTGGAGGATGAACTATTTTTATTTTCTGAAATGTTTATTTTTGGTGCGATAAAACACAATGATCCATATTCCGTTAGTTTTCATCATGAATTTTATTGATGATTTCCATGATAATAGAGCCGAAATTTGACTTTAGAAGAACTTCTTTTATTTTTATTAGTTTTTAATGGCACGTTAAATTTGATTTATGCTTAATATGCATTTCACATGTGGATCACCTACAAACATTGACTAGAGATTGAGAATAGAACAGTATGTTGGAGGGTCACGGAGTGGTTTGAAGCATTCAACCAAACTTAATTTTATGTTCAAGGGCAGGTATTTCATTGAAAAAACCAACCTCCTCCATTATTCCTTCTTTTACTCTTTTCGTTTTCGCGCATGAAGCATTTATCTTAGTATTGTTCATGAATTGGCATCTTCTTTTAACTCATTCCTTTTTCAAACGTCATACCTTCCAGCGCATCTCTTTTAATACAACATTCTCTTCTTAACCAAGGTTCTAGAAACTTTCGCTTCGTTTACATGATGAGTTTCAGTATTATTATTCCAGAACTTTGTTACTTAATTTCTCTGCCGTTTTATTCACTCGGTATTCTGTATCTACGCCTCAAACCCTTCTAATTGCTTTTCCTCACTTTACCGCACGTTCCATACAAAGCACGTTTCCTTGGTTTTTCTTCAAGGACTAAAATATATATTTGTTTTCGAACAAAATTGTCCTTTGCCATTGGTATCCATCCACTGTTTGTCTTCTTGACAATAGCTCATGTTATTATTTATGAGACATTCCACATACCTGAAGCTTGCTGCACTCCACTAATTCAAACATCTTTCTTCTTTGTCTTCCTTTCTAAAACCAAAGTTTTTATGTTTTTACTAATTTATCTTTATTCCGTTCCCGCACATTTACCTTTAGCTCCTTAAGCATCTTCTTTAGTATCCTTTTCAATGCCATATCATACAGAAAATCTTCTGCATTTTATTCATCTTCCTTTCATTCCTAGTTTTGGAAATTTATAACGAAAAACGGTGGGTGATAAAAGATATAGCTGTCATAGCCTCTCTTTATTTTACTTCCCAATGTCTTAATATGTGATCTCAGTTTTCCTGACTCCCATTTCGTGTTATAAAAAGCAGTACAGCTGGAAATATTGTATAGTTTCAAATTATACCTGTAGATAAATAGCTTCCAATTACTGCGTACTTTTATAATTGCTGACCGAATGTCGCACTTGAAAGTTAACGTTACTTCTTTTTCTTTAATTGCAAATTCTGCTTTGGTCAATATACAGAGTAGATTTACTTAAGATTTTTGCCCCTAAATTAATTAAAATAATAATTATGATTAAAACGGCAATCATTTTTCCAAAATATTGACCAGCAAAAGGAGGTCACATAAAAATGATTTGCAATGCCCTTTACCGCAAACCATGTAATAAGACGAATGTTTTAGTCATAATTTTTAATTTCTTATCTGCAACTGTGGGTGTGGTCATTTCTATGGGAAAAACTGTTTTATACTTTTTTGCAGCACCTTCTATTGGGATCATTCTACCGCTCTGGGCCGCATCCACTACATTCCCTAGCAATTTTATTAACTGCTCCATTTCTTCGCCACTATCCAGTATGGTCACACCCCTTTTATGTTGTCAATAATCTAGCTTAGACATGTAAAATTGCTTAATTTATAGTTCCACATCTAATTCATATATTTTATCTTTCTTGATGAGGTAATTAGGATGTCCTTAAGGCTTTAAGGATGATTTAAACTTTGCAGTAAGTCCTGTTGAAAACGTTAGCTAAACGTTTAGTGGCATTTAAATTGATAGAAAATTATGTGTTCCTGAGAGTAGAGAAATCTTTAAAGGAGGATCGAAATTTAAAAATGTATTGTAATTCTGGTTAAAAAATGCACAGTACTTTAAAGTACATTTCTAGGAAATTTCCTTCCCGAAGATGGAGTTTTTTGTCATTTTAAACGTTGTACGGTATAAATCCTACTTGATGACAATATATACAGTCATGTTTGCGTTTAATTATCTATTTTCAATGTCTATCCTCTTCCCTAAAACTAAAGATGTAAGTCCGAGAATTTTCCAAGGAGTACATAAAAATTTAAAATTGGTTTATTTGTATAAAAATAATTCCCACACTCTTACGCAGCTTTTGCTTCCACTTTGCAAGGTATTTGTTTCCTTTTTAGCTATTAAGTGGAAACTTTATTACAGAGACTTTAAGAAATGAAATTTATTGTGGTTCAGTATCTGTGGTAGAAGATAGGTACGTTTTGATTTTAATAGATAAAATCGAAAAATTAATAAATATCTCACAAACGACAGCATACACCGAAGTTAAACTCTGTAACCTATTTATTTAATTTCCAGCCGTATATGTACAAACATAACAATTAATGAATCTCTGGTTTCAATACTAAAAAGTCATATTTGGTTAATCTGCGCCCTATTAATCCTGAAAAGACGTAACATGTTTGTGCAAACTGGAAATGTGCCTCACAAAAATGTATTTTTGTATTTTTGAATTTGTCTTTTGAATAGTACTTAACGCCTGTTCTTATCAGATACGGCAGCACTAGTGGATATTGATGTTACATGAAAAAAATGATAACTGGGAAAGGATATTTCGGAAGGAAACGTTCCAGGCTTAAGTTTAGGGTATCTCCCCAAAATTTTCCAGTTTTGAGGACTGAGGTAAATGGAAAAACTGCTGTCTGGGAGGTCGCTCCTGTCGGGATTTGAAGTGCAGTCCCTGCCTTAGCGACCTCGGCCATCCGTGACGATACGATTGTTTCCTGGTGTTCTTAAGAAACGAATACCAATTTAAAATTTAGTATATAAACTTATGTTTATTTTAACGGTTGTGTGAATAGATGTTTACATGTGGTTTCATTAATGTTATAAGAATAGTAGTAAATACCACCCAAAACGCAGTTTCTCTGTTTACTCCTTATTTTATATAATCTTTTCGTATTTATGTGTAGTACTAGAAAAAGAACAATATGAAAGAACTGTTGATAAGAATTAAAAATTTTACAAGTATTTATTCACTTCATCACACTAACGTTTTCTTTATTCTTCTCTGAGGCAGTATTTTTAACACTTAAATAATTTCAGTCTAATTATATAATATGTAAATTCAATAACAGTCCGCCTTGAAGCAATATGTGTATGTAATAACTTGTAAAATGTATGTAACAGTTATTGCGTAAGCTTATATTATTGTATCCATGTGTAATAATGTTATGTGAATGTATTACGTAATTTAATAATGTAGTAGCTGTGAGAATAATAGTTAAAAATTGCTAGCAACGAGGTAACAATGAGTTAACCTTGAGGCAATAATGAATTTGAAAGTTTAAATGCTACTAATCATTATTGGAGCAACAATAATGTAAATTTTGTGACAGTTTATAAAATAACCAATCAACAACCAGAAAAAGCTTTAGTTAAATGAAGGTATTATATTGGAGTAGGATTGGACAATCAGAAACTAAAAAGGAGAAAATTTACAAATTTAGTCAGTTGCTTGCAGACAGCGTTACTAACCAGACGCAAAAAAAGTATCCTCAAGAAATATAATTTGTATTCGTGTGAGACGAAAAAATAAGTTTACGTGTGAAAAAGTGTAATTAATTAATAAAAAGAATCTCACAGCTCTGTATATCAGTGAAGTGTTATTTAAATTGTGTCAAGGATTAAGAAGTGTAGTGAAGTAAAATTATAATTTGTGTAAGCCTACATTCTTCAGTTGCACCACAACCCTGCTAAGAGAAACGTCTCTCTAACAATAATACCGACGCAGCCGAGGCAAACATTAAATATATAATATTTAAAGAAACAGTCAAACTACAAAGTTAATATGTTTTTAAAACTTGGGGCAAAGGCCACCTGAAAGTACATTTGGGGCGAAGGCTACCGGAAAGCGGGTACTATACATGTGGTTGCAACGAATTTCAAATTCGGTTCCCCAACAGTTGAAATATAATACAACTTCTGCAAACAACGTAAAGACAAATACGTACTTCATCTCTTACAATACATCGTTCTCGCTGCCATCCAGCGCGTGCCACCAGTTTCATTTAGTGATTGTTGAAAATGAGCATGGATATTTAACAGCAAAGGTGTGTAAAACGCCAGGGTAGCGAATATAAAGACATAGCCCGACATTTTGCCTTAAAATTTGGACCAAAAGTGCACCTTATCTTCGCACCAATACTGTATATCACTTTTTATCGTCCGACCTTGCAGTGCACAGTACATGTCATTCAAAGGTGTACTGTACTGAGTGCAAGAATTAACAAGTAAACTTTTATTGTGCGTAATTACTGCTTGACAGAATCTACCGCGGGTTTTTCACTAAAGCAGCGAAAGGGCAAATCTTTACAAAGAGGCGAAAAACGAATTGTGGTGGATGTATTTAATGCACTCGCAGAGAATCTGTCTTTACTAGTGAGAAAAGTCAAATAGCCCTTAAGTGCTCAATCCACAGGCAATATTCTCCATAAATTTGTGAGATGAGTTTCATTATAGTTTTATTTTTGCATGCCTTCACACATATACTTGCTTTATTTTGTTCCTGGCCAATATAACGTTTACTGCAGGTTTCCACGTGGCGCCAAAAACATTAGCCAATCAGGTGAAAGGGGAAGGGAATGGTGCACGGAAGAGTACATGTCAACGGGGCAAGGTTATAAGAAACAAGCTTTACAATTAAGGCAGGTCTTTCGTATACATCACAACATAAATTAGTTTGCGCCTAGTGACGCTCAAAATATATCACGTCATTCCTTTATAGCGAGCATAGGTTTCAAGTTCTCATTTTTTGATTTGAAGTTTACTGAATCCCCAAGGATTTTGAGTCTCTTGATCCATTCCCAACCTAAGTTGTATAACTTTGGCTGTAACAATTGTGGTTATACTTTCTCTACCATTTACCTATAGGTAGGAAGTATTGCATTCCACCAAAAAATGCGCTAAAGTTCGATTTCACAGGAAATACACGTTTTGAGGCTCCCTAAATCTAAAAATAAAACATTTTTAGAAAATGAGTGTGTGTGTGTATGTGTGTAAGCATAACTCAAAAAAGTAAAAGTTGGTCAAATACCAAACTTAGTATTTAAGTTCAGCAAGGATGCGACACGAACATTTTCAAGAAAATTCGCCTACAGCAAGCTATCATAAGCTTTTTATTATTTCTGATTTTATTCATAATGGCTCTAAAATGTTGATTAAAATATTTTATGCTTGGGATATTTGAATAATAATTAAAATGTATATCTTGAATTTTTTGGGAATGGCCTCTAAAGTCCTCTTCATTCCGAATGACTTTCGCATAATTCGTAATTCGTAAGAGATGGACAAAATCTTACTACACAAAAAATATAGATATAGTTAAAGACCAGATTAACCACTTCCAAAATGTTTCTTGTCATTAGTTTGAATTTTGAAATACTTAACTTTTTTCAAATGGGAAGTCGCTATTAGTATTTTTTTCTCGTGGTTATGCAAGGAGCATTGAATTTCAAAGCTATTGCATAGTGATACCTGTTTAAATATCTGATGCGATACATTTACATGACTTTCTCTAACCTATATTGTTTATTAATGGATATACAAACTACTTTTATTAAAGCTTATTTTCCTATCTACTGCATTTTAATCCAAATAAACCGTTGTATAGATAACTACATTACACATTTGGTTATAGATACAAAGAGAACGATAGTCAAATGTTTAAGAGCTGGGCGCTATATGCTGGCCTTAAAATTCCATACTGTTTCCATGCAATCGCGAGAAACAACTGAATATTGAAAAGATTTTAAGAGAATGGCGCCGTAATGAACAATTCTAACCGTTAATAACGGATATCTCAGAAATGCCTCAAAAACTTACTTGAAATGAATTGTGTTTTTTTAAAGAGATCTGCATTTTTTGTGTATTGTTTTCTTCTATCATTTAACGTTTGCCAGTTATATATGATTATACCAAATTCCTTCCAAATGAAGAGGACTTCATGGTCTATTGTGTATGAGGACATACCCGATAGCAAATACGCATAGGGAATAACACCATGTAAAATATTGTAAATAGGATTATGCATCAATGTTAAAATATTGTGAATAATTTAAAAAGTGTAAAACCAACTTGTAACATAGCTATACTTAGAACAGGCGAGCTAGCAAAAAACGCGAGGTGAATGTCCATCAACACACGCGTAATGCCCATAGGGTTCAAGCAAACCAAACCTCAGAAAATAGAAAGAAAGAGCAGAGAATAGAAAGAGACAGAAATAGTGGTCGATTTCCCGGAACTCGAGGGAGTTGGTACAATAGAAAACGAAACATGTACTTAAGAGAAGGACAGAGACATTGGGTTTTGCCGAATAAGTCAGCAGCACGCATGAATTCAGAAATTTGGCACATTTTACTGTCATAGCATGCCATGTAATGCTGTTTAAGAACCAATGAAAATTGTTGTAGCAAATAAAGAAACGAATTCTGGCACCATAGGAAAACATAAAAAGGGAGGGAAGTCCCGAGTTGACATGACTTTCTGAGATACTCTCTTGATATCAGTTTGCGGGCTACTGCCGTAGCAACCGACATTAGAATCAGTGATGTAATTAAATTGTGCAGCCAGGTGGAAGATGCTGCGTATGTGGGTGGGAAGACCGTGTAACGTATTATCTAGGTCCACAGAAAAACATAAAATGATAGCGGGAATGTTTAAGCTATAAGATTTAAAAAGCACTTCATAAGGGAAAATTGCTAGCCGCCTGAATAGACATAATTCCCTTCACTAAATCAAGGTTATGGGAAAATCAGTTTATTATTTTGCCTTCCCCACAAAATCCCAGAATTATTATCCAACTAGATAGGACAGCAATTATTTCCTCAGCTCTTCGACTGGCAGCCGGCAAGAACGTCTAGAAAACAATGGAGATCCACGAGTTACATGAGCCTACATGTACTCCTGACACAAGTCCCAGAAAATTTAACATATACATTTAATTTGTCATGCATATATCTTTAATATATGGTATTTTAATCAAAATAGTTGGTCATTGTTTAGAAAATAATTTTCGAAAAATGTTCCATGGGTAGCAGCTCAGGTTTGGGGAATTTTCTTGAAAATCTTGGTGCGATTTTCTGAGGATCCTTGGAACGTACCGAACTTAAAAAATGTGTGGTACTTATCCAAGTTTTCATTTTTGTGTTATGCTGTTCACAGACACACATGCAGAGCGTTTTCTGAAAATGTTTTTTTTATTTATCTTCGATGAAATCTCGGTATCAAAATTTTGGGTGGAATGCAATACCTTCCCTACCTACGACGCACTGTGCTAGTAAATTTCTTTTTAATGATTTTCTACCCATAGAAAAACAAATACTAGCAATTTTTTATTCTGTAATCTTGAAAATATAAACGAATAAATATTTTTCATGAAACTCAAACAACTAAAAATAACAAATATTTCTATGCGTTGTATAATCTCACATCTTATTTTCTTATTTGTGTCTGTTCGATTCACAGTAGGTAAATGTAATGGCTGAGAGTGAGTCACCAAGCCAGGCTATTGCAGAAACGTCATTTAGTGCGTCAGCTAAATCAGCTTCATTCACACCTCAGTTAATGCTGCATGTTACACGAGTACCTCTACTCTTTCCGCCATTGTTTTGCATATTTTCATTTTGACATAAGAATCTTTGGAATGCTATATTCATTGCAGTCAAGGTCTATCAAGAACTATAGTCCAGAAACTCTTTGGGAACACGTGCGAGGTAATAACGTGAAGTCTCGACTCCTTTCATTCATTATCTAGCACGAGGTTAAACGTAGCAACTTTCAGTAACGCAAATCTTAAGCATTTAAAAGTATCCAAAAGGTATCAAATGTTTATCTCAAAGTATTTGACTTGTACTTCGATACCACCGAGTATAGAGGGTATCCAGGATCCATCACTATAAAAAATCAACTATCGCTTTTCCTAATATACCCAACAATAAACCGTTAATTAATTTTAGTTGTTTGGAAAAGTAAGCAAAAGTTTAATATTACATACTCGTATATGCATGTTTTAAATAAGTAATTGCTATTTCAGTGTTATATAGTCATTACAATAATGATAAGCATATAAATCTGATCAATTAGTTTTATTAGAACTTTAGATTTCCTGGAATAGCTGCATGAATATCAGAAAAATCTTGTGCAATGACTAACAGCATGAACAATTCAAATATCATTCGGTATTGGGGCCTGTTGTTACAGATGAGGATAAAACATTTAAGGAACAATTCAGCAATCACATTTTGCAATAATCCTGTAACCTTACCTAAATATCGCAAGTACATTAATACGCTTAGCCTTTCTAGACCTTTACATGACCATGAGGATATTGAGCAATAGTGCTCGCCAATAAAACCCACAACCTTTTATCATCTACCTATTCCTTTACAACTCATTTCCGTAAATTATACCCTTTCTGAGTTTCGCAAATTGAAGAGTTTTCCCTTGAATCTCTTGCTCTGTATGATTTATTGCCCCATGACTACCAGTTAGTTTTTCGAGAAGTTGTGAAATGAAAAAACGATCATAAAAACAGCTATGGTACAACAATCCCTGATATACATCCCGGATAAACTAGTCTGGTTATAGCTAAATCGCATTGAAAAAGTGTAATCGAAATGGAAAACTAGACTCGCACAGCATAGATTTCATTTTTCACGATTTCTGATGGACCAAATGAACATTACACGCCCAACAGCTTCATATCGAAGCTGTGCATCAAATATTGTTTTTTATATTTGGATATCTTTTTTCTAGAATTAAGGTCTTTTCATTACACCATATTTGCATATTCAAGCGTATAAATAGTATAGTCAGTTCATTGAAGTAAGATAGTAGAGGAGGGAGACAAAAATTAAACTGAGCTTTACTTATGGACGCTCTTTAACTATTATGGTCCTTAGTGTCCCATTCTATACTGGGGTGAAAGATAGGAAATTGTGCTCAGAGGCCTCTTAATTAGGCTTGAGGTTCTTTTACGTGCCTTAAATATGCAATACGGGGCACCGGCTATACTTTCCTTCCAAAGGAAGGAATCGACCTCCACTGGGTTTGAATCCGCGACCTCGGGAACTAGAGGCTAGCATGGCACCCCTAGATCAAGGAGGACGAAGAGGAGGGAGACATTAGAGGTGTGCTCAGTTTGCGGTTGGTCCTTCGGGATTAAGTTGACAAGTGCTTGTCGGACTCGGGCCGGGCTCGAGTTTCTTTAATTTACAAACAAAATAATTAAATTGTTGCATTTTTATTTATGAATTAGCTTAATTACTTTATCTACAAAGTACCTGCTGGTAAAGGATATATTGTATTCCATTCAAAAATTGGATATCGGGATTTCATTAATACATGTTTTGCCCCCACCCAGAATCTATAAAAATGGTCCATGCCATGCAAGTGTGTGTGAGTGTATGTGTGTGTATGTGTGTGTGTGTGTGTGTCTTTAAACAGCATAACTCAAATAGAAAATATCAAATAAATAACAATCTTGGTATTTAAGTTCAGTACCTTGCAAAGATACACCTTGAAGATATTCAAGAAAATACCCCCACCCCAAGCTACCCGTTTTCCGATTCCCTTATTTCCTCCATCTCTCACTGTTGCAGGGTCTGGCGCGATGGACGTGTTGTGCGGCGTAAGCGGTGGATGTGCTTACAAGATAGAAGTGTTTCCTCCCTGATACGGAACCGTCTGCCCAAATCTGTTCGTGCAGATGGGGGTGGGGCCATCGAGGGTACGTCCAGATATCCCCAATAGAGCGTTAGGGATCCCGCTGACTACGTCTGCCGCCATCAGATCTGGCCTGCTCTCTCACCTCATCCCTTCCTATATGTCAAAAGCTAGCTCTGGCCGCAGTGCTGAAATCTTTTGCTCCTCTACCGTAACCCAAAGTGGTAGAATGGGGCCAGTACAATGAGTGGGCTAGGCAGTGTAAATTTCTTGGATTCTTAAATTAGAAATTTGGGCCTGTCGTAGATGTTTCCAAAATTCCATTAATGAGATACAAGAAAGTCTAAGACACTAATAATCAATAAGAAACTAATCTTAACTCTTATAAGCCTAATAAAAATTTAATTAAATTAGGGATAATAGTTAAATAATGTATATAATTAAATATTGAAAATATAATAAACCTATTAAGTACTAGAATTTTTAATGCATTGTAACTGTTGGCATAATGTCACGTTTTACAAGGGTTTTAATTTATCAAAGGTAGCTCTGGGCTTCTACATTCATTGTGATTGAAAGTTTAAGAGCCAGTTTTATTATTATTATTATTATTATTTAATACGCGCGCGCACACACATATTTTTGCTAAATCATATAGAATTCGCAAGTCATACACCTTCTGTGATAGTAATTTATGCAGCAAGTGAATAATCTTGATATTTATGGCATGAATGTCATATTAAGATTATCCATGAGTTGGAAACAGCATTTTATACACTCTTAATATTATAAATTGTAAGAAATAATTCATTAAATAATTCAGCATCCACAGCTGTTATAAGTGAGAGCATCTTTATATGTCTGTAATTGGGTGGTTAACTTCCTGCTTTTCATTTATTTCCTGGCGTGTTGAACCGATAAGCAAGACAGCTACTTGCATGCATTCCCTTCCAGGGAGAGAAGTGAGCAGGTGTTATGGACTGTGACATAGCGTATTATCAGCGCAGCATGGTAAATGATTATAAATCATTCAGATATTAAATATTCTCTATTTAATAAGTACAAAGGGTTTTGCATTCTTCGTTTCTCAGAGAAAATAACATCATAAAAATGCATATCTTCTCTTTATAAGGCACGAAAACTTAGAATACCGATATTCTGTCATTGCTACAGAAAATGCGTCATTGCTATTGTTGTACTCCATAATGGGTCAATTATGCACACTGAATACAGTAACAACTTCTTTATAATGCTAAGATTGCAAATGTATGTATTAGTTTACTTACAATTTTTAATTATATAACGTTTCATAAGGTTGGACAATGTGTTATTTGTAGCACTTTAACCCTGATCTATAACCATTTAGGGCTGTGAACTTTTGGTGTTTCCAATATTCCCCTTATTACTGTTAGAATGGTTGTATTGGAGGGGAAGAAATAAGCTGCATCACAGTTTACCAACATTAAAAACAGGTAAATGTAGGAGTAGGAGAACAAATACACAAAAGGTAATGAGATGTGATAGATCGGGTTTGCAGCCAGTGGATTATGACACGAGGTTTAGGATTGATGCAGTGACAGCTTAGGTTTTTATATTTTGCAATAACTTTCAGCTAAAATACTGTGCTGATTGTAATTAACTAAATTAATTGATTGCAATGTTCCATGTTTAAAAGGGTCGTGTACATCATCAACCACATTAATATTAGAATGCAGCAAATAAGAGTTATTTTCATAGATGCCGTGAACCCTGCGATCTCAAGCCATTTTCCATTCTATGCCCCTACGTTATATTGGGTAAAAGTATGTATTACATTCCAAATAAAAATTTGATGTCGAAATTTCATCCCAAATACATAGTTGAAGTTCCCAGAATAAAAAAAAGGAATATAAAAAGGTGTTTGTGTGTGTCTGTGTCCTATTAAATAGCATGATCAAAAACGAAAAGACAGATAAATGCTATACTTGGTATTTAAGTTTAGTATGTTTCAAAGATGAGACACACGGGTTTTCAGGAAAATTCATCCACTCCAAAGTATCCTAACCATTAAAATGTTGTCTATTTAAGATATTTACATGACAAACAGAATGCATATACTCAATTTCTGGAAATAACCTGTAAAGTCCTCTTCATTCTGAAGAAATTATGTTTAATTTTGAATAACGGATAAGTCACAAGAGATAAATATAAACTTACTACACAAAAAATGTAGGTTTCTTTAAAACACACAGTTTATTTTAAATGTGTTTCTTTGTGGCATAAACCATTTCCGAGATATCCGTTATTATTGGATTGAATTTTCTTATAGTAAGTTTTTAAAGTGCTGTCACTATTTAGTTGTTTCTCGTGGTGTCATGGAAAGAATTTTGAATTTAAAGACTAACATATAGTGACTCGTTTTAAAACATTTGACTATCGCGTCTCCTGTATTCTCTTGGTGCCTACAAGCAAATGTGTAATGCAACCATTTCTGCAAACGTTTATCTCGATTAACCTAAATCAGATAGAGAAATAAAAGTTTTGTAGCAGAAGATATTGGGTAGAGAAAGCCATGTGAACGTTTCACATCAGATTTTTAAATAGCTTTTATTCCGGGGTGAAGCCGCTTTATGCAGAATACAGCCTGCTAGCAAAGTAGTCTTCTAGCCGGAGCGTGGGATATTTCAATGATGAAAAGCAAGTATCTAACCGGTATGGTAAGGATTGGTAAGGTTTAGTTTACATTCTCCTCAGCTAGTGAACCATCTTCATTACTAAACAGGGCAATGCACCCACACCGCTAAATGACCCTAAGTATCACATCACATGCAAATACCACAGAATTACTTTTCTTTTTGGCCTCTACTACTTTGAGAGAGCGCCGCACATTTTAATGCAAAACAAAATCAACTCTTCTTGAGTAAAATACACCATCTCTTCTCTTGGGCCGACACGCATATTCCGGGATGATGCGTTTCGTACCTGGCTGCCAGTTGAAGAATAGTGAAACAGCGTTCTTTGCTGCAATCACCACATATTATTAGTAGTTTTTCAGGGAAAATATGAATAAATATGTAAGGGTTATTTCAGTTTTCAGATATGTGGCTCATTACAGGCACCTGAAGTTTACAGAGTGGACACACGAAAAAATCTTATGTGTTACACCCACATGACTTTCTCTACTCTTGTACAAACTATTTTTACAAACGCTTATTCTCCATATGCTTCATGGAGATATCGAGATGTCAATCTTATTGCTAATTTTCTTGTGGATGCAAGGGGAATATGGTAGGTTTTAAGCGATAGTCAAATCTTTTAAGCGCTGGTTGCTATGTGGTGCATTCCAATCTCTTTGCATGTCCAAGACATACAAAAAATGAATAACGAAATTGAGAAAAAGTATAAGTATTGGAAAATTTAAGGGAATAACAAGCAATATCTCGAAATGGTTCACTCAACAACAAAAATGTGTATGACATAAGTTGTGTATTTTAACGCGATCTACACTTTTTGTGTAGTAAAATGTTGTCTATCTCTTATGGTTTACCAGTTATGCAAAAGTCGTTCAAAATGAAGAATACTTTTGGAGACATTCCCAGAAAATTCGAGATATACATTTCATTTGTCATGAAAATATCTTAAACATATTATATTTTAATCAAAATCGTTAGAGCCATTTTTGGAAAATTAAAATTGTCGAAAAATGTTTCATGTAAAGGGTAATCTGGGCTGGGGGATTTTCTTGAAAACCTTTGTGTCGCATCTCTGGAAGATACTGAACCTAAATACCAAGTTTGGTGTTTATCCGACTGTTCGTTTCTGAGTTATGCTGTATGCAGACACACACGCGGACATGTTTCTAAAAATGCCTTTTTTGGATTCAGGGGGTCTCAAAACATATATTTCCGGTGAAATCTCGGTATCGAATTTTTGGGTGGAATACAATACTTCCCCTACTTACTATACGTAGTAGAGAAAGTAAAAAAGAAGCGGAACAAAAACGTAGTACCATTATGGAAACTTTGAAAGGCATGAAAACGTTATGCTTATTGACATTTTACATGGCATGAACTAATTAATCTGAACTCCTTACAGCCTTTCAGGAGGACTACGCAGGAACTGAATTACCTATTTAGTAAATTTTTACAGATTAGTCTTCTTACAGTTTTTCTTCGGGCTCCATTTATGTGCCGCTCAATGGTTTTTAAGTGTACTTAAAAGCGACAATGCCATGTCAGTAGATTTACTAGCATGTAAAAGAACTCCTGCGGGACGAAATTCCGGCACACTGACAGCGCTGATATGATCCTGGCAATTATCAACGTCGTTAATAAACAAAACACATTTTTTTAACATTTCACATTTCAGGACATATCGCTGGCTTTTTAATTTCTCTATTTTGTACTTGCAGAAAGTAGAGAAAGTAATGTATTCACCCAAAATTTTGATACCAAGATTTGATCCTAAATACAAGTTTTGAGATCCCCGAATTAAAAAAAGAGCATTTTTAGAAAAATTTCAGCGCGCACGCGCATGTGTGTGTGTGCATGTGTATTTGCCTGTGTCTGTGAATAGGATAACGCAAGAATGAAATGCGTTAGGTTCAGCAACTTCCAAAGATATGACACAAAAATTTTCAGGAAAATCCCCATTCCAAACTACCCTTTAATACCTATTAGCGATTTTTCAAAAACGGCTCTAATGATTTTGATTAAAATATCACATGGCAAATAAAATGTATATCTGAATTTTCTAGGAATAGCTTGTGAAGTCCTCTTCCTTCGGAAGGATTTTGTGTAACTGGTAAACAATAAGAGCGACAAAACGTACCTAAAAATTATTTCAAATGACTTTTTTTTTGTGCATTAATTCATCATCATCATCATCATCTCAGATAGCTTGACCACGAACCACGCACTCTATCTCATTTTCCATCAAACCAAATTTCCTTTCAATGCAGTCTCACACTCATGTCCAAGCTTCTGTTCTTGAACAGAACAACCTAATTTCTCGTTAAAGATGCATCGCACTCCACTAGGGTGTATAGCCTGAATGTCACTTGCTTGTTCCTTAAAATTCACTATGTGTTTTAAAACAGTCTATTTAAGTTTCCAATAACTTCTTGCTGCTTCATACAACGCGATATATACTAATGTAGAGTAAAACATCTGGAAGTCTTATTACATACTTTGCGAGTATTTCTGTGTAAGAATTTTGCGGCGCTGAAACGCAATATGTCAGTTTTCTTGCATCAGTTCACATAAAAGCAGCTTTTATCTTTTACAATTTTCTCTTTTGTACATCCAACGAATCTTACTTATACTTACAAAGTGATTATAAATTAGAGATTCATTAGAGATAATTGAAAATTCAACAATCACGGCACATTCGACTTATTTGTACGGAGTAAGTGTGCCACTTTCGTTTAGTCATTTTACTTAGCCTTCCTTATAGGAGTTTTGATTAACCAACAGTATTGGTCATCATGTTAACTTGTACATTGTTGTTCAAACATAACATCTAGAAGCTTAAATGTTTAAAATTACATGGAGGCAGTAGATGGCAGAATTAAACAGAATGAATCTTGTAATTCTACGCAAAGAAGAAGAAAAAAGAAAGAAGAAAAAAAGCGTTTATGTATGTCATTCTTTCTTAAACACAGAAATTCATAAGGTTAGGTATGATTTATCGGCAAGGTGTTAAGGATTTTCGGTAGTGAAATTGCAAAATTTATATTATATATTTCCTCAATAAAGCAACAGAGTATTAACTTTCATGGTTATATGGACATCGCTTTCCAAGAAAACAATATGTTTAGTCTGATGTTAATTGCTCTTAGTGATGAAAATTTGATACCTTTATATATTTCATATTGTTCTTTGTGTGCACTTCTTTACAATAAAATTTTAAATTTTGTGTAAGAGTAAAACTTTTCTGAAGAAAAAGAATAGCAAGGTATGTTACATTTCAATTCTCTAAAAACCAGTCATGAATTAAATTATTAAATCCATTGTTGTAGGAGGGAGACACTTCACTCACTGTGACCTACATAGACCTTTTGTGGCTACCACCCTCACAGGAGGAAGGGGTGAAAGCACAGGAGGCTACAGGCAGCAGGCAGGCAGGCCACAGAGACACGCGAAAGTCCCTAGCAGTTCTAGGCTGAAGACCAGTCCCACTACTGGAGATACCTAGAAAGGGCGATGAACGGCCCAGCGACCAAGCAGACCGCTAATGTCCATAGGGAGTACTCTTTCCTCTGAGCAAGCATTTGCGCCATCTGTCCGGCACCGCCATACCCACGAAACTTAGAAGTGCAGTTGAAAGATGAGAAGGAAACGGAATGAAAATGAAATTATGGAAAGGAAATCGTGGTAGATGAGAAACCACCATACCATTTACCTAACAACCAGATAAAACCACGAAAAACCCAAGGTCAAGGTCAGGGTGGGTGGTCGACTGGAATCGAACCCGGGACCTCCCGAATGCGAGCCTCGTACGTTTTAAACCGTCTGGCTCGGTTACTAAGTCTATGAATCAAAAACTATAGTTGACATCAAGAAAATGTTCTTAAGATATCTTTACCCACATTTAAAGATCGTGTACTGAAAAATCGAAAGAAACTAAACAGAAATTGCATCACGGGGAGCTTTTTAAGGTGGCTAAATTGAAGAAAGCATGATTACGGGAAAATAAATTCTTAATATTTCACGTGGTATTTGTACACACCTGCACGAGTCCATTTAAATGTTGAGTGCAATTTGATCCTGATTATACAGTGTTTGAAAAACTTTTTTCCATGGCAATTTAATTTAGTTTTAATTTAATAAAAAATTCAGTATCAAATGCCCTTAAAACTACATATAAAATAATTGTGCATTTGATTAGAGGAACTTTGGAAACCAAGTGCAAAATTCCAGCGTAGATTTAAACACTGCTTCATAACCTGTCTAGCAGAGGCACAGGATACCTTTAGTCTAGAGCACTATCATACGCAAATAATAATCAGAACGTTCTGTTGAAGGTTTAGAAAAGACTTTGGTGTTAAATTTTCTTCACGCTAAAAAAATGAAAGTTGGTGACTTTTAGATCTTCCATATTGGTTTCGTAAGGTATAATATTTTTTAATAAATTAGGTACGCTCTTACGTAGTACACTTCATAAATTTTTCATTTCAGTTAATGCTTCCTCTCAACATTTGTTGAATATAAATATGTTTTTACGGAAATGCTTATTATAATTATATTACAAAGTTTAGATGTATAGTTTGTTGAAGGATTTTTGAGAAACATTTTCTTTCTTATATGCATAAGTAAAAGAAAACTCTGATGTGTTAAACTCACATGACACTTGTACAAACTATTTTTACAAACGCTTATTCTCCATTCACTGCATGTTAATCGAGATAAACATCCGCGGAAACATCTTATTGCTAATTTTCTTGTAGGTTCAGGGGAATATGACAGGCGATGGGGGATTATGACAGGCTTTAAGCGATAGTCAAATGTTTTAACAGCTGGTTGCTATGTGAAGCATTTCATTCTCTTTGCATGTCCAGGACATAAAAAACGAATAATGAATTCCTATTTGAGGAAAAGTAAAAGTATTGCAAAATTCAAACAAATAACAAGGAATATTTCGGAAATGGTTCACTCCACAAAAAATAAAAAAAGGATATGACAGATTGTGTGTTTTAATGAACTCTACATTTTTTGTGTAGAAAGGTTTTGTCTATCTTTTACTTTACCAGTTATGCAAATGCCATTCAGAAAAAAGAGGACTTATGGGGACATTCCCCAGAAAATTTAAGATATGCATTTTATTTGTCATGAAAATATTCAAATATATGCTATTTAAATCAAAATCGTTGGAGCCATTTTTGAGAAAACCAAAATGTTCGAAAAACGTTCCATGTTTTAGTAGTCTGGGGTAGGGAGATTTTCTTGAAAATCTTCGTGTCGCATGTTTGAAAGATACTGAACCTAAATACCAAGTTTGGTATTTATCTGACTTTTCGTTTTTGAGTTATGCTGTTCACAAACACACACACATACGAACCTTTTTCTAAAAGTACTTTTTTGGATTCAGGGCAGTCTAAACATGTATTTTCGGTGAAATCTCGGTGTCGAATTTTTGGGTGGAATGCAATACTTCCCCCATTTACCAAACGTAGTAGAGAAAGTAAAAATAAGTGAAGTGGTGTACAGAACCTTTGGGAATAGACCTCTTTAGAGAACAAAACAGGTTAAACAGCATCTCTACTGTTTACAATTACTCAGGTACAATTTCTGAATGAACCTGGAGTTGTTTACAGTTATATTTACTGGCTCACTTACGGAGTGAGTATGTATACCAACACCTAGGCTTTCTAGAAGGAGAACCTTTACGACTTGTGAGATTTATTCACGTATAGGACGCCATTAACAAATCGATTTGGTTATAAGAGAAGTTATAAATTATGACATAATTGCTACCTATTAAAGAAATAGTTTAATTTATAGCTACTACATCCTGAATTACACTCTGATCCTCCTTGATGCAAATCTCCTCCTCTTCCTAGAAACCACCAGTGTATTTACCCTGAAAGATGTCAGGTTCTCCATTTGTATGCAAGAGATGGGCTCATGTTCGATTTTCGACTGCAATGATAGGCTTGGGTACGAATATGTCCAGAAAATGAAATACTGTCAAGTATGCTCTTCCTTAAGAACTAAACGGTAGAATACTCGTAGAATAAGAAGACAGCGATGGATCGGTAACCGTAGCAGGGCCTAATCCTGGTTTAAAAGCTTGATTGTGGCTATATAGATTTTCTAGAAATTTCTCTGTGCCTAAAAATACTCCAACATAATTTTGCCTTATGCGGCAGGAGATTTAGTTCGCAGTTCAATTATTAATTGCTACTTTGCCTAGCTACGACTCTTTGTTATCTCAGCATGGATTTGGATGAGTTAAAGGCGTAGAAATAATTACAGTTTCTGTTCTTTTTGTAAATATGGTAACATTTATTTGTACCACCAGCTTTAAAGTGTGCATTGTTACAATTTCCTACTCTCGATTATGTACGTAACAAAATGTACATATTGTGTTGTTCATATCATTTAAGTGTATACATGTATGTCGCACTTCACCTGTGAAATTTTGTGTTTTTTCGGAATGTGTTTTCCGATGAGAGTTTTCAGTAAGAATTTCCACTATTCACGACTGTATAATTTAAATATGCGCTTTGAATGTCGCTCCGGGGTCTGCAAGCCTATAATTTTCCGCTTCCATCGGACTTACTAAATAATCTTATTGGTGGATTTTATTATAATATTTCTGATTTGTTCTGTCACTTTGTATTTCCCCTTACATTCTCCAATCATTGCTTAGCGTGTACGTACTCTCGCATAATTTTACAAGCTATGTCTCTGCTAACTTAAGCCCCTTACGCTGACTGAACTCAGGTTCCGATTAGGTGAACAAAGATTTCTAAAGACTTTCAGTTCCAATTTTGTTTGGTGTTGGGAAGCAGAACTTTTGCTAAGTGGCTAACGGTACCTTGGCTGTGCCCTAGGCTATTACACTGTGGTAAACTGAACATTTTCCTCATATGAAATATAAATGTTTGCGTATGTTACAAATATTCAATTAATCGTATTAATTGCTGAACACAGAGAATATGAACCTTTAGAATTTATAAAATTCACTGATAAAAATGTGTCTATAAACGACTCAGAAGATAGTTTAATGAAGAAAGGGTAGTAAAACGTTGCAAGAAAAGAGTAAAAGTCTACACATGTATGCATGTGCTGGACCTTTGGTTTCATTGCCCTGTAATTCCTTTGCACGAGATTCTTGACTGTCAGTGACTCACTAACAGGAATCACCGGGCGAGATGATTCAGTATGGTATGTGACTCACATTTGGAAGTCTTTGGTTATAATCCCAAGGAGCGATCAACCTAAGGTTTCTTCGTAGTTTTCCTTAATTCTTTAGGCAAATGCTGCGGTGACTGTTTTTGAATGTCAGCTATGCTTTAATCTCATTTCATTCATTTCAACTTTTGCTTTTGTTAAGCAAACTTTATGACTGTACAGCAGAGCTTTAGAAGTGAGATGATTTTGGCTTGCAGAGTCCATGTAGAGGTTCTTCCTAGATCCTGCAGAGGGCAATTCCGGACCTGGAGTCGGGTCTTTGTGTTTGAGCAAACATTTACACTGGTAAATGGTGCAACGCTGAAGGTTTGGTCTTGAACTGTTTGGGATTACCATAACCTCACTTCCTTCCTCTTGTTCTACGGTAAGTCTGTTTAATTTCGACTTATCCCTCTTCCGAATCACGTTCTCCACTAATTCCTTAGTTTAAAGTTAATCAAAATGATTTATTCTACAATGTTAAGTTTAGCAGATTATGTATTGACCTATTGCCTCAGAAGCTAATGAATGTGATGAGCTGAATTTTGCATACTGTAATTATATGATTTTTCATATAACTGATCAAGGACAAAGATATTTTATTGAAAAACTTAGAAACTACGAGTATACATTTCTTAATTTACTAATACACAATTTATTTAATATTTTGTTTTATTTTTCGAGTATGTATAAAAAACGAAATTTCCCGGATATTGCATCTAGCTTAGCATTGCTTTGATACAGCAGTTTCAGGAATTAAAATATGGATTAGAGTTATTGTAGCCCTTAAAAACAAGCAAGAAAACGGAAATCAAAGTCTTAACTCAGGTGGTATAAAGCCTAAAGGCATATAAAAAAAGACCGTGAACATTAAAATTTATTCTTACACCCTCTAGGTCAATGGCTCAAGAGAATAAAAATACCCAAAAGTTTTGAAAATTCGAATTTTGTTTAAAAAAATCAGATGCAGATTGGAAGGATACAGTTGATTACAACGCGGTTATCCTTTAGCATACTTGGAGGATAACGCATCAATGTTAATTCATAACTGGAGTTCACTACTCCTGAAATTTCTTACAGAATTTTCTTGATCTAAAGGCAAAATCAACATATTCTTAACACATTGCTCAACTGTTAGTCAAAGCACAACACGTTTGTTCCATTTTTTCTACCTATATGATTTAGGAGAATTATCATTGTACGTTGGACAGTTCTGCGAACCCCACTCATATTATATAGACATAAAGTAAGTAAACACTTGCCTATTATTGGATAGCTTGTTTTAAAATATTTCAAAAGAGTTTCGTGATTTCATTTAAGCAAAATTATTATCCATATAAGCCATCCAAGTGTACATCTGTTTCATAGCTTTAGAATTTTTTATGAACATGAAGGATTGTGTTTCTTTTCCTGCCTTCCAAAAGCTTTATAAAATTCCTTGCAATACTGTGTAATTTATTAGTATTACCGATAATATTTTAATTTTGAGTAGCGGAGCTCTTAATGTTCACCGATTTCGAATAGTTATAATTTGTTTTCAATTGAGTTGATGAAGTATTTCGAGACTTTGCGTGATTAACCAAAATTTCTCAGATAAATTGAAAGTGGTTTCATGTCTACTTTACTACACGATTTTAAAGCTTCTCCTTAAAGAAATTTCATTAGGTAACCCTAAACAAGTTAGATGTTAACTTTCAGAAAGTTCCCAAAGTATTTCCATAGAGAACAATTCACCATTGAGGCTGAACTTTGACCTCCATATAAAGATGAGCGTGTAGGACTCAACTCTTGAGTGCCCTTCCAGGAATTCTCAAGCCTCAACGTTAAGGTTTGCTATTCGTCACTTAGAAGACTTTCACCTAAGATAAATCAGCTTCTTTGAAGAGGACGCCTCCATGAAGATACTACCATTGTCCCGAACGCAAGAAAACACAAGTTAATCGTCACGAAGACGTTTCAACACGTATGCAAACGTTTCATTGTGTCTAACTTCCACTCACAATGCGTGCAGCTGAGTACACAATACAAAAACAAACTGAAGTCCTGTTGTAACACGTGAGGAGTAGTCGCAGAGTCCTGCAATCTCTTTCAACATATCTGTGTGGCAGGTGATTCCTCAGCTTTGCTCGCTTTGTGGGACAATGTATCAGATCTCTTAAGAACAGTCTGGCACTGAGCCATGGCTTTGAGAATATCTTAACAGTTAATGAGAGGTTATATCAATAATTATATCTTACTATGAGTCCAAAGGAGATCTGCCGGGGTCTTTGCTTTCGAGAATATACTTATATGACGTAACTGATAATAGAAAGCAGTGTGGATGTCAACTGTATGCAGATGACTTACAGATGTGTACATTATTTCAGTTACTGGGAGGTAAATGACGTATTGAAAGAATGAATAACAGTTTACTCACTATTGAATCAGTAAGTAAACTACAAACTTACTATAATCCTGGAAAATCACAAACTATCGTCATAGGTTATAAACAGCTGCTTAGCACTGTCGCTTCTGAGACCATACTCTCAATAAAATTTAATAATTGCGTTACACCTTACAGTGATTGGGTACAAGCTCATACTTACACGGGTAGCTGGGAATGTTAACAGGAAGTACGCGTTCAAATCACAATAGGGAAATCCTTCCTGACAGTTTTTTTTTCAGACTTTCCTCAGTCTACATAGCTGGCAAATGCCAGGGAGGAATCTAAACTTAGGCCTGGAACGCTTACTTTCCAACCTCCTTTTCCAAATATCATTTCATTGTTTATATCACTTGAGGCAGTCTTTTTAACACTTAAATGATCAGTATAATTATATAATATAAAATATAATAACAGCCGCCTTAAAGCAATATGTGTATAATATAACATATAAAGTGTATGTTATTATATTATGTACATGTATAAAAACGTTATGTGAATGTATTACGTAGTTTAACAATGTAGGAGCTGTGAGAATAGAAGCAAGCTGCTTTTCGTAGCAAACAGAATTACAAAGTAATAAGCCGAAAGTTGCTAACAATTAGGTAACCTTGAGACAACAATAAATTAGTAAGTTTAGAAAGGCTAATAGTTCTTGGAACAATAATAATGTAATATTATGTAACAGTTTATAAATAGCCGATCAAAAACTAGAAAAGCTTTAAGTTAAATAAAAATATTATATTGGAGTAGGCTTAGCCAATTAGAGACTAGAAATAGAGGAAATGTATAAATTCAAACGGTAGACGCTACAAGAAAGCGTACCCAAGCAGTTCGGTTTTGTACGAGTTTTCATGTGAGACATGAAAATTCCTTGTGGTGAGAATAATATAAAGTTTACCTGTTAAAAGTACAATCAACAATAATCTCACAACTTTATATTAGGATACATCAGTGAAGTGTTATTTAATCGTGTGAAGCATTAATAAAGGGAGTGGAGTGCAATTATAATTTGTGTAAGCCTTGTTCTTTAGCCGTACCAGCCCTGCAAAGAGATACGTGCTCTACAAAATACTAAAAGCCGAGGCATATACATATATAATATTTAAATAAACATTAAAAATAAAAAGTTGATTCCTAAACGTGGGGCGAAGCCATCGGAAAGTTTGTACCGTACGTGGGGCGAACACTCCTAGAAACATATCTCCCGCGAGTTTGGCGCCCATACGTGGTGCAACCGTAACAATGAAACTCCTTCACACTGAAATAATACAAACAATGGTGCGGTGGACACTGTAAGAACGGGCGTTAAACATTATTAAAAAGGGTAAAAGCCCTTAGAATCATATGAATAAAGATATATGATAGAATTTTCAAACAAAATGTGTATACAAAAAGGTTTTGCCATATTTTTAGAATATAACTCTATCGTGCTGTGAGAAAAAGACATTCCTACTCAAATGATCCTAATGATTCAATACTATTATCCTCTCTTTACTGACCTAAATAACTAGCTGATGAAGGATTTGACGCAGTATTTTATATCACAACACTGTGAATGCCAGAGTGATTGTAGTGTAAATTAGCATTATTGTATGACAATGATTTGAGGTGTTTGTTAATTATAAGCATTGTTAGGAAATAAGTTTACACGACCTCACTGAAACTGACAATAGGAGCGGATAACAATAAGCGAGGGGGTGAGTTGTTTATTAATTAAAGAGACAAGCAAATGACGTCAGATTAGCGCGCTTTTCTTTAGAAATGGAGGGAATATCTTCCCTTGAGCATATGTGTTCGTAATTTTGATTGGATATAAAAATAGACGCTAATGTTGGCGCGTTTTATTAACCAATAGCAGCTCGATTAAATGTTTAGGCATATCGGGGTGAGGGAGTATAAATTCCGTGCCAGAGTCGGGTAACGCACAGTTCAACAGAATCATTCGCGGGTTACACGTCACACAGTCAACAGAATCATTCACAAGGCAAACGTCGCGCAGTCCAACAGAATCATTCGCGGGTTACACGTCGCGCAGTCCAACAGAATCATTCGCGGGTTACACGTCACACAGTTCTACAGAATCATTCACAAGGCAAACGTCGCGCAGTCCAACAGAATCATTCGCAGGTTACACGTCGCGCAGTCCAACAGAATCATTCGCGGGTTACACGTCACACAGTTCTACAGAATTATTCACACGGCAAACGTCGCGCAGTTCAACAGAATCATTCACGGGTTACACGTCGCACAGTTTAAGAGAAACATTCACGCGTTACACGTCGCACAGTTTAAGAGAATCATTCACGCGTTACACGTCGCACAGTTCAACAGAATCATTCACGGATTACACGTCGCGCAGTTTAACAGAATCATTCACGAAGTACATGTTACGCAATTCTACAGATTCTCTCGCGTCGTAAAGTTAGTTACAAAATATGAAATACTCAAATTAATAATGTGCGGCAAATAAGTGATTATAGTTACATTCGAAAATATAACAGTTTCAGTCGGGCGTGTATCAAGAGTAATATATATGAAATTAATAAATTGTGACGGCAATAAAAGTGTAAAAACAAATTCTTTTATCAGTGTTATCTTTTAGTAACAACTCCTTTCCGTTTACACACCCTGTTCAAGAGATTTGCTCGACTGAGTAGTAATAATAGCTAGCCGGAGGACAAAGAACTCAAAATTTAAAATAGTAAAACAATAACAGTCAGCAAATAAGATAACACGAAGTTACAGATTACATGCTCATAATGCATATGTACGTTAGGTAAGCACTTCACGACTATGCCCGATCCAAGTACTTCGTTTTTGTATAGATAGTACGGTACCATCATTGTGGGAGGAATTTGTCCCATAAAGGATAGCATCTTGGAAGGGGGCGTAAAGCAGTGTGGATCTCCCGAGCAGATCTCACAGTTTCAAGTCCGCCGTATTGACGACAATATTTAATCAATAATTTCACTAATTGAATTGAAACTAATATTTTACATGTTTTAGACCAGGGTTGCCATTGAAGGTTTAACCCATCCCTTTGTTTCGTTCTTCGGTTTGCCCCAACATCCGAAGTTGTATAAAGAAAGGAGACTGAAATCGAGTGTGACAAAATGGCATGACTGTTTTATACATTAACAAGATATTAGTAGACTACTTCTTATCCTTTATTATCCAGTGTTTATAACTCGTTTTAAGTGTATGCACTATTGCAGAGCAATATTAGCGTCTGTCCGTCCGTCCGTCCGTCCGGATAAGGCAATTCGCCTGCCGCTAAAAGTATGGAGTTGAGATTTGCGTGCAGGAGTTTGAAGAATTCTTGTCTTGCGTTAGGGTAGTTTAGATGGACAGCATTTTCAATTTTTAGATCAACCACTGCAGTTATTCATTTGAATCTTTACACACAAGGATTTGATAAAGCTTTAAGAACACATTTCAAACTCGGTACAAAATTACGCTAATAAGATAAAGCCTTCGAATCGGGCTGATTGCCCATTCTAAAGGCTTTGAGACTTCGGTTGCTAAAATAAATACTCTAATGAAATATGCTGGCTCAGAATAACACCGAGAAATTATAAGGCGTGATTCAAGAGTTACATGTGAGTATTTTCTTATAGGGAATGTACGTCCGTAAACGTCTTGTTATCGAACTAGAGGACATTAACATTTTTCAAACGCCGCGTCGGGTTAGATGAAATTCTGTCAAACAGATTTCCCGTTCCTTCACGGCATTGGAATATCGCTTACTTTTTTGGGGGGGGGGGGTAGAGCGTTTTATAATATGGCTTGTGGTTTGTTTTTTTAACATTGTTTATATCACCGTTTACCTAAAACCTGCGTTTTGTTGTTTAACTGGTAAGGGATTCGTCCATGTTATACAGAACTTTGTGGCTTGTAGGTTCCTACAAGAGGTGTAGGTTAACGAGATCTTTATGCTGGACTTTACCCAAGGAGACGTCTACCTCATTCCAGCACCCTCCCGTCCCAGTGCATCAACGATTGCGAGAAACAGGAACTTTCCGAAAACAAGCGCATCGTTCGGGGATCCAAAGAACAATGGCTCTAAAGGAGAAGGTTCTTGACCTGGTGCATAATTCTCCGTCCACAAACTCAAGAGCAATAGCGCATGATATGCATACAAGCTACTCTTCAGTCACTAGAATTCTGCGTGAACAGCAATTACATCCGTATCATCTCGCCCGAGTTCAAACACTGAAGTCAGATGACTTTCCACCCCGACTGATTTGTCCAGTATTTCTTCATAAATGAATTGATCAACAAAGATCTTCTACAAGCATATTATGGGCGGACGAGAAGGTTTTTACATGAGAGGGCATGTTTAACACACATAAGGGTCACATTCGGGCACAGAAAAACACTAGTGCTATTAGTTACAAATTACTAACACCGGTTTGGCACACTCATGGGGCTCTATTTACTACCTGCACATTTGACAGGGCATATCTACCTATAGGTTTTACAACATACTTTGCAGAAACGTCCAGAAGATGTTTCTTTTAGGAATACGCCTCAATGTGGTTCCAAGACGATGGGGTACCTGCGCATTATTCCGGTGACGTAAAGGATTTTCTAAGTGTAACGTATCCTGATTGCTGGATCGGTAGATGAGCACCGAAATCATTGCCGGCGCCGGTTGGTGCACTCATCGGGCCCTATTTACTACCTCCGCATTTGACAGGGTATATTTATCTATAGATTTTACAACATACTTTGCCAAAACTTCTGGAAGATGCTTCTTTAGGAATGTGCCCATTAATGTGGTTCCAAGTCGATGGGGCACCTGCGCATTATTCCGGTGACGTAAGGGATTTTCTAAGTGTAACGTATCCTGATCCTGGATCGATAGATGAGCACCGAAATCATTGCCGACGCCATGACCAGACTCTTGAAGCCGTTCTCTGCGCGGCAACCTTGATGCCACTTCCTGCTTCTAATTTTTTATAACATTTAATGTTACCTGCTCTGTTGATGAGTTTTATGATGTCATCATCTCGTAGCTCGTTCTGCGTTGTCTCATGCGCCAGCTGCTCTAATGATATAATTATGAGTTGTTTATCTCAGGGTATGCACGAGTGTATTGTGAAAGGATAATACCAGTTGAGTTAGATGAGCAATTTTTTATGTCGACACAAACTGTTCAGTTTGAGAAGAGTCGCCGACTTTGAATTTACGAATTAATTACTTCTATAACAATAAATAAGTGAAGCGTCATTTGTTCATAAGTCACAGAAATGTTACTTGGAAGGATCCCTCGCAATAGCTGCTAAAAAGCTTTCTCACTTAAGCGCGTCACTATGCTCTAACTTAACATAACACAGGAGTGGTCACAATAGTTGTCATCCGAGTAAGTCACAGAACTATGTGAATAAATAAGTCTTATTTAGAATGCACACTCTTTTCTTAACTGAAGCTCCGCCTATCCATCATTACCCTACCAACGTCCCTTCTCACTCGGCCCAACCTTAAAACTCTTAAGTATGCGTGTCTGACAGGGTTATTATGGGGTACCTCCTCGAATCTAAGAATTTCATTCCCTTTCTAATTTACAGAATTCCTCCCTACGTGACTTTGCAATGATAGTGAATTCAAACCTTAACTGCATTTCAAGAATCTTTAAGCTAATGTGTTTTATAATCTGCTGTTATTAATGTCTACCAATGAATTGCTAATTATGTTTTCTTTCCAGACAAGTCTTTCAACTCAAGCTTATTACAATATAAATTGATTGAATACACGGAAATTATTTATTATAATTATATCTTTCTCTTAGTATCCTTTCCTTATTTAATAATTTACATCTTCCCGTCAATAATTACGGTAACAAAATGGCCCGTTAGATTGGTTTCTTATTCTCAATAATAAACGAATGTACACGTTTGCCCGAATTTAATTTCAAATGTGAATTTATGTGATCTCCTGTCGGCAAATCTTTCATTTTATTACATATTTTTACAAATAAGTTTTACAACTCGATGTTACATACAGATATTTCAAGAACAATTAATATCTCACAAATTAAATACAGTACTTCTTATACTAAATTTTCTATGCTATTTTACATTTTCATTTTCTCTTCTCCAAGGGTTTTTGTTTTGGTGTTTTCTTGAAGCATGATTTTAATGTTTATTATATTCATTTCACTTCGCTTTTACTATGTTCTGCTAAAATCTAAACTTTTTTGTGCTTATTATTTAGCCACGATTTTCAGAATCTTGTCTTTCACCTCATTAATATTTATTATAATCATTTATAAACAAATTTGCACCCACAATTTCAATTTATCAAAAGTTAGAAGTATATGATTGTATCCTGTATGGACAAAGGAGTTGCTTATGCCAACGATTCATTGATTTTTCTTTTTGGCATGTTTTAACTCACAGCATGTTTTCCAAATATAGATAAAATTACTACAGGACCTTTGTAAAATAGTTCCCTTCTTCTGTGTCTTCCATTTAACCTACTTATCAATTTGATATCGTTCACCAAAGCTAATTTATCTATTGCAGGCTCTCACGTATGTTTTGTTTCCTTTGGATTTTCGTTTCTCTGCCCCTTTCTTTATTCTTTCAAAAGTAGTCCTACAATTTACAATTCTCTCTATCAGAGGACAATGTCTAACCCAATCTTTATGATTCTTGTGAGTCATACACGAAAATAGATACCTATATCCCTCAATACACGTTCTGTTATGTTACCAGACGGAAAATAGAATGAGCAATGATAATTTTTCAGTATTTCTATTACTGTGGCATTGTCTACTTTTTCTCGAATAGTGAACGGAGTTGCTTGTGCTTTATGTGTATATGGTTCAATAGCTGTCATTTCAAAAGAATATGTGTAACTTATACACGTCCCAGGCTTTTCTGAGAATGCTTCTCGAGTTTTAATCAAAATTCTAAATAATTCTTCTCTCTGTTCTTCATCTAAGTAATTTGCCTGATTTACTTTTATTCTAAATAATTTTTCTAAATCTTCACCGTTTTCAATATCATAGCCTCTTCACTTTCTGATAATAAGAATTTTCGTAGGGATTTTATCTGGGATTTTCTGGGGAATCTCCTCGTATACAATTGTCAATTAGTTTGATTTCTTCATAATTTTTCTCCCTAATCTTAAAAATCAAATGCGCCTCTATTTACTTCCGTTGGCTCGTAATTGCTATTTTAATACATTCCACAAAAAACAGCTTCTCTTATCTCTCCTTCGATCCCTCATCACTTGTTCTGACATACTATCCTCAATGAACGGTACTACAATGGGCTTCCTTCCCTGTGTCTAATTTCACAAACATATTTTAAAAGCTGATAATGACACTCTTCATGCGTATAAATAATCACATCCAACTATAACATCTGTGACTAATCTTGGTGCTACGAGAAATAAAATGTCAAAAGCAATTCCATTCACTTCTACACATAACATCATTTGAAATTTCACTCTTTCTTTCCTCTTGCCAACTGGCAATTAACAATACTATTCCACTAGGTAATGGCATTACTTTCATACCACTTTTTATCAATTCCTTATAAACATTTTGTGAACAGACTGTAGTGTTTGCACTGGTATCTATTATTGCATTGTATTCTTTCCCATTAATTCCTATTTTCATCCTTGGCGGATCCCATAACTTTTCATTTGCTTCGTGCCCATTTGAAATTTCTGTATCTTTCTTAATTATCAATGTTTGCCCCCTGGAAACCCTTACTTCCCTTACTGAAGGTGCATGTGACTGCGACCAGCGTTGCCCTGTATTCTATTCATTGCACCTGTGTTTCCTAAATTACTATTTGCATTTCTGTTTTTGCTCATCTGATTCTGGCTGTTTACTACTCTTTTTCTTGTCATTTCCACTGCTTCTTCCCTATCTTTTTCTATTGTGGGTTTCTCCCATTTCTATTTCTTTCCTCTTGTCTAGGCGTTCTAGGTCGAAATTAATAATTATTTCGCGGTCTCCAATATTTATTACGTGAGTTATGTCTACCTCTAAACTGCTGATTTTCTTCTTTAGGTCTATCAAGTCTTCCAATGTTCATATCATTAACCTGAACATATCTATCTATGTTGTCTGAATTTCTATTTTGATGATTTCTATCAAAACGATTTGGTCCGTGCTAGCCACTGCGACGGACAGTATTTATACAGGCCATTTCACCCGATCAGTTATTCAGCATCCTGGAGATGGGAGAGATGCACGCTCCCGAAACATCGATGTATCAACATCACCTCACCTGGCTTGAAGCCCGAGAACGTCCAGAGTATTAAACGATTTCTATTTCTGTTTTTTCCACTATGCTGGTTCTGATCTAAGAACTGGACATCTACATCTATTCCTAACGTCATTTGGATTTCCATTTCTTTGAGGCTGTGCCCCTTACCGGAAAAATGTGTATTTTTCATGGCATTTCCTCCCTGATTTCTGTTATTATCTTTGACTTCTGATACTATTATTTCCACTTCAATTTCCTCCTTGAAAGTTTTTAATGCTTGCTGTTGATGTCCTAACGTCTTTCCTAGCTCTTGTTGCCTCTTTTCTAACTTCTATTTCCTTTTATAGCTCCTTTTGCCCCTTTTCTAGCTCCTGTTGTCCCTTTTTTAGCTCCATTTCTACTTTCAGTTGCCCCTTTTCTAGCTCCGATTGTCCCTTTTCTAGCTCCTTTATCCCATTTCTATCTGCATTTGCTTCCATTCCTGAATTATCTACTGTTTCTTCCTGACTTCTATTGTTTTCTTCTCTGAGTTATTCTGTATTTTTGACCATTTTCTTCTATTTCGGTTACCCTATTTTGTACAATTTCTTGCCTACAACTACTTTCTCCTTCCGGACTGTCTTATTTATAATAAATTCTTTTACCTACCATTTTTCTACTTCATAACCACATATACATTAATGACATGGAAATAAATAAATTTATACTCAGTACCTATTTAACTGATACACTCACAGTTGTCTACTAATGCTGATGCTTCTCCGTGTTTCTGTGTAGCCTAAGCTACTGCCGTTCTGAATTGCCTTGCTTCCTTTTCGTGTTGTCGGCACTGGGTTTGGTTTCCAGTGTGGCCTCCTCAGTTTCTGATGGTCTTCAATTCAAATTCCCGTGATAGTGCGCCATTTTTTAAGCCGTTCTCTGCGCGACAACCTTGATGCTGCTCGCTGCTTCAATTTTTTTATAACATTTAATGCTACCTGCTGTGTTGATGAGTTTTATGATGTCATCTCGTAGCTCGTTCTGCGTTATCTCGTGCGTCAGCTGCTATAGTGATATAACCATGAGTTGTTTATCTTAGGGTATGCGTGAGTGTATTGTGAAAGGATAACACCAGTATAGTTAGCTGAGAAATGTTTAATGTTGACATAAAACTGTTCGGTTTGAGAAGAGCGCCGCCTGTTAATTTACGAATTAATTACTTCTATAACAATAATTAAGGGGAACGTCATTTCTCGTATGTCACAAAATATTACTTGAATGATCTGTCGTAATAGCCGCTAAATTGTTCTCATTTAAGCGTGTCACTATGCGCTAAACAACTTAAAATAACACAGAGTAGTAACAATAGTTGTCATTTGAGTAAGTCACTAAAGTAAGTGAATAAGTAAGTCCGACTTATAATGCACGCGTTTTCTTAACTTAAGCTCCGTCTACCTATGGTTATCCCTACCAACGTCCCTTCTCATGCGGCCCAATCTTAAAACTTTAAGTATGCGTATCTGACATTGTTACTATAGGTACCTCCAATTTCATTCCCTCTCTAATTTACCGTGACTTTGCAAAGGTACTGAAGTCAAACCTCAACTGCATTCCAATAATCTTTAAGCTAATGTGTTCTATAGTCGGCTGTTAGTAATGTCATCCTTACATTACTTGCTAATTATCTTTTTCCGGTCAAATATTTCAACTTAGGCTTATTATATTATAGATTTATTTAATATAAAATAATTATTTATTGCAATTACTTCTTTACGTTACTATGCTTTTTATTTAGTTATTTATATCTTTTAATAATTACGGTAACATCCCTTTAAATTTTTTTTGATTTGAGCACATGTTCAGATTCTTGTGTACGAGACGCCGATTAGTAGTGAAGAGGTGCTGATTACCGGGATCTTGGTAGCATTTGAAGCGTTTTGTGATACGCCGGGTAGTTTTGAAAGAACTTGGGAGTCATTACAACGGCGGTATCAACTATGCTCCGAAGTCAGCGGCCGGCATTTTGAACATATTTTATTAACACTTACACACTTGTTCAATTCTTAACAATGTTTGAAGCGTTTTAAAAACATATGTTTGCATCACGTAACATTGTTTTAACTTTTATCAAGTCATTTGTATAATGGAGGAGAAAATTTGACCAACAATAGTATTATTTGCGTATATTATTGACAATAACGTGTTTTTGCAGCTACAGATCGGTTAACACGGCTTTGATTCCTTAAGAGGACATCGAGTTTTTTACCATACGATTAAATAAAGATTCAATAATTACAAAATAAAGTCCATTTAAGAATGTTTTGCGTTTTTTAAAATTAAAGATACCCGGCTACACTTGCTTCATAGCTCTCCCAATTATTGCAGGTAAAGATGCGTAGCGACCTGTTGGTTGCCCTCCGTTATTTAGGGATGCCATGCCTGTTGTTCCGCGGTCGCGGGTTCAAACCTGGCGGAGGGCGATGGATTTTTTCATGCTGTAAATCTACGACATGGTGCCACTGGCTTTACTTCCCTTCCGAAGGAAGTCATGCTAAAGACTTTTACGCCCGAAAACATCCATTGCCCTCCCCCGGGTTTGAATCCGCGACCTCGGGAACTAGAGCCTAGCATGGAACCCTTAGACCACGGAGGATGTTTATATGGGGAGTCTGATAAAAATGTAGGAGAGCTGTTTCCTTAAATGTCAACTAATCATTATAATGTAAGACGCAAAATGTTACAAAGCCACCTGAAGTGTAAAGCTCTGTGTACATTTTGAATCCTGTTAACCGTTATTGCAGTTACTGTTAAATCTGCTTTTATTCTTGAGCGTTAATTCGAAAGGTTTTATGTTCCAAAAACCTTTTTTTTTAGAGAAGAAGAATAAAAGTCTTATATGTTGCACCCATATGACTTTCTTTACTCACTCTTCTACAAATATTTCTACAAGCGCTTATACTTCTATCGACTTGTTAATCGAAATAAACTATTATAAGAAGAACGCAGTAGGCTAAAGCGATAGTCACATTTTTAAAAAGCGGATCGCTATGTGAAAGCTTTGCAATTCCAAGCTCTTTGCATGACTACGAGAGGAAACGAATAGCGACTTATCTCTTGAAAAAAAAATCTGAGATGTATTTACATGACTTTCTCTATTCAATATTCTGCAAACTATTCTTCTAACTATTTCTTGTTAATCGAGATAAACTTTCATTAGTAAGGTTAGGCTAAAACGACAGTCAGCTTTTTTTATAAGCGGATCGCTGTAGGATGTGTTTGAAATTTCATGCTCTTTGCACGACTGCAAGAAAACATGAATACCGACTTACCATTGGAAAAAAGGTATATTATGTGGTTGAAAATTTAGACTAATAAGAAAGAATACCTCAGAAATGGTTAATTGTAACATAATTGTATGCTTAAGGGAGATCTACATTTTTTGTGTAAAAAGATTTTCTCTATCTCATACGATTTATCAGTTATACAAACGTATTTCAGAGTGAAGTGGGCTTCAATAGCCACTCCCAAAAAAATTCAAGATATACACTTTATTTATCATGCAAATATATTAAACGTATAAGTACTTTAATCAAAATCGTTATAACCAGTTTTGAGGAAATAGAATATGACAGGTTTTCCATGTAAAGGGCAGTTTGGAGTGAGGGGGTTTTCTTGCAAATTCTCGTATAACATCTTTGAAGGATGTTGAACTTAAATACCAAATTTGGTATTTAACCAACTTTTCATTTTTCAATTAAGTTGCTTGTTCATAGACATACAGGCATACACATTTGCACACACAAACACAGAGAGAGAGAGAGAGAGAGAGAGAGGGGGGGGGAGACGAGCACACACGGTCCTTATTTTAAAAGTACTTTTTTTGTTTCTTTTAGATGCAGAGAGTCTCAAAGCTTCATTTCCAGAAAATCTGATATAGAACTATTGCGTGGAATGCAGTACTTCCTCTATTTACTACCTACAGGTAAGAAGCACCAAGGGAGATGGCGCCGCGGTAACGTGTTCGAGTCGCATTCGGGAAGTCCCGGGTTTGATCCCCGATCGCTCACTGACCCATGAGTATTTCCTCGTTTCCCCGTGTCGGCTAGGGTGGTTTATGTTCTACACTACTCTCCTGCCCCTCATTTCTTGCAGTTCTCTCTCGACGGTCTTCAGCGCGTTGCGACTGGACGGTGGCTGTGCGCTCGGTAGAGGTTTCTTCCCTGGCGTCGTTGTGGGACTGCTCAGGATTCACCTCCGAGTGGGTCTCACCTGCAGGGGACTACCGGGGGTTCGGGTGGCTTGTGGGTGGGTCCGGGTGGCATCGGATGCGTTCGATCTGGAAATGTTAGAGACCCGTCCATGCTTACGCCTGTCGTCATCCGACCTAGTCGCCCTTCGGGCCTCTTCCCTCCCTCTCTCCCTCCCAAGAGTCATGGTAGAAGCAAAAAGGGCCGTTACGGCCTACTTGCGGTGCTCTGCCTCGATAGCGGAGATCCCTCCGTTCGTCCGTACCTTGTAGCAGATAGAAAATAGAGGCATATGAAGCAGCAGCTGTTAATTTTTCTTTATTGTGAATGAATATTTTTTCAAGCTTCCACCCACAAAACCCAGGCTGAGTTCCAGAAACGTGTTGAGATCTGAAATTATAAAACGGAGGTTGCATACATACGCTACAGATCTTCCGCTACCATTCCTTCGGTAATTTATTTCATTATCAGCTTCAGTTTAGCATACCTAACTCCTAAACTGAATAGGTGATTGTAGTGCGGATCCTAGCATTTTGAAGGTACTCAAAAACTTGTGGTTGTTATGAATCATAAGTCTCTAAAACGTTGCTTGGACCTCGCAGAGTTTAACATTAAACTCGAAGGAAATACCCTAAAAAGCTTTCCTGAACATGTTCTTCATCCTTAGCCAATTGGATCAAAACCAGAAATGTAGTAAGGTGCAGATGGGAAGATATAACTCATGCGGCTGTCTCTGAAAAGAATCTGATGATGGTAATAATCATGCAATTTCAATGGCAACGACTAAGATACAAGCTTTCTGGTTTATTAACTGTTATTTATTAACATCTTCAACACAGCTGCCTACGTAAAAACAAGAGTAGTATATTAGAACAAAAACTAGTAACATCAGTTCGTTGCATTTAATAACTCGCGGTGGACGTAACCGTTGTTTATTACATCGTCCTCCATGCCAGTCGCTGTTACTGCTTCATTTGCAATAACGTCCAAAACACAAATTCCTGCAGGATTTAAGGAACTTCTGATGATAACCATCTCTAAGAAAACTTCTTAGCAGGGTCGTTGTGAATACCTATAAAAGCAAAGCAGGTAGGAATCTGTGAGGAATGCGGATATGTAATTTTCTATAATATCGGAGAAATGGGATATGTTAGTTCCTGTTAGTTGTAGGCTGTGAAGCATCCTGAATAACCTTAATACAGGTTGGTGTGATTAAAAATTTTATCTTTGATTTTGGTTTAAAGTTGCAACATTTTAAAACAGTTAAGCTTGGTAAAAAATGCCTAAACAGTTTTCAATACCGAGCGGGATGGCTCAGAGGCAACGTCTGAAATTAAATTAAATTGAGTTTTATTTATGGACGCCCTTTAACTGCTATGGTCCTTAGCGTCCCATTCTATATTGGGCGTGAAAGACCGGAAATTTTGCTCACAGGCCTCTTTATCAGGCTTGAGGTTCTTTTACGTGTCGTAAATCTACGACTCGGGACCACCGGCTTTACTTCCCTTCCGAAGGAAGCCAGGCTAAGGATTTTTACGCCCGAAAAAATCCATCGCCCTCCGCCGGGTTTGAACCCGCGACCTTGGGAACTAGAGATACCACTACTCCACGGAGGACGACTGGCAACGTCTGTGGCCCGTATTTGGGAGATCCCTGCGACCGCCCTCTCTGACCCATGTGTTTTTCGAAGTTTTCCCGGATCGTTAGGCGAATGCTGAAGAGGTTTCTTTCACCCACCCCTGAGTTTCCTGTCCTTCCATTTCGTTCCATTAATCATTTCACTCACCCTTCACCCAGTATGGCCTGTTTCAGAGTTTGAAGTGTCGACGTAGGAGTATCGATGCATTGCACAGTGCGTAATTTCGAGATTCTAAGCGGCCAAATATCATATCTAAAAAATTAACCGGCCGATTTTCATGAAACTTGATACGCCGCTTCTATTTAATATTGCGGTGAAATGTTGCTTCAGTGTTGCGCTAGTTTAGAAGTGAGATGCAGACCCTCTCAGAATCTGTACCCTCGCTGTCATCTGTTTCGGCAGAAGGGAGCACACTGGACTGTGACAAAAATTGCAGTACTGCAACTGAAATCATTGCAGATTTTTTTTCTTGTTTTCCAATGCTGCTGATATAAAGCGCAGAAGAAATTAAAAGTCTGTGGAAAAAATCTTTTCTTGCAGGTTTCCTCGTAAAGATCTCTGAAGCGTCTACAGTTTTTATTCCTCACCTCCTGAGCTTCTTCAGAGTTGGCCAATAGGCAATATGCATTGCCCTAGATTTCCTCTCCATGCACCAAGAGCTTATGTAGGATTACAGGCATATAGTTCCATTTGTATTTGCTTAGGTATAATTCCCTTGGGCCCTGCGCATATTTAATGGATACCGTTATATCAACGGCATAATAACCACAAGAAGGAGTTTCCAATATTAAGTGCAAACGATGCATTAGAGTTACATCTTTTTCCGTAACGTCTGCGGAAATAGAAGCTTACCCCCCAAAAATCTTCTGACAGTGTTTCCATCATTTGTGTTGACAGTGCCTTGCTTTGGCATGTCAACTAGCAGACCTGTTTCCTCTCTGAACCGACCCTGAATGCTTTTCTTTCTTTTTCAATACAGTTTTTACCGTCGTTATTTCTTATTTGCAATTTCTTCACATCCAGTCTGAGTGCTATATATGGAAGGCTTCGCAACATCGAATCCAAGCATGCAGTGGTGATAATCCAAACTTAAACATAGTTAAGTCAGCTTCTGGCTTTGTAGGATTAGGAATGTTATTCATCTGTTTCAGAGGTGCGCCACATATAGGTGGGATTACTGGTATGACAAGGCACTGTAAACTTTTCCGTCCACCATAATAAAAAGTAGTTCGTGTTCAAAATGTAGTGGCATGTCTTCATTTAGAACTATTGATGTTGACTGCAAATGCTTCTGCAAGGATATTTTTCACCATCTCCCTAATTAAATCTGGCGTTTCTTTATGAAAATTTAACTTTAGTGGTTGGCAATAGCGAACAGATGAAGGCCTTGCATTTTGCCAAACAATAACCTGTTTTTATTGTTAGGGTCTATAGCCAAAAGCTGGAGTAGCACAAGTGAAAGGCTAAACAAAGCGTCATTTCCTGTTGGACCTTCTGAATATCTCTGTTTATAACGATTTTGATCTGCTACTATTGCATCCCCACTTTATTCGGATCTTATATGCAAGATCCTGATTTGATACTCGCATCAACACATCCTGTTGTACTTTACAATTCTGTTCACTGATTCAGAACTGCTTGCAATTTCACTTCTGCAGATGAATCTGCAACTTGAATATCGCGAGGGTAACACTCCTTCACAGCTTTTCGCACCAAATAATATGGAGGATAGAAATTACTGTTATATGCTTTTGCATTTTCGCTTAAATATTTGTACTGGTTGAGGACAACTGTAAGTCAGTCATCATAGCGAGAGCCTGATCAAGTGACATTGTAGGTTTCCTGTTGAAACAAGTTTCTCTCTTTCTTCAGTTTTGTCGCCCGTTGAGGAGAGGCAGTTGAAAGTCCTCCCACAATATTGGCAGTATCCTTTTTCCAGTGGCTCGAAGAATCATCTGAGTACAGTAACTATTTCTTCTTGTGATTCTTCTTAAATCTCACGCTCGATTCACCAAAATGCTTTATTAGACGTCCTCGAGTGCTGCTGTCCGAATTTTCAACCTCATGTTGTTTACTTCTATATGGCAATGTTTTGTAAACTGTTCATCAAAATTAATATTCTGGTTCCAACCATTGAGCAATTATATTTCAAGAAGCTATTATTATTATTTCTGCTTAATTTTATCCGAGATCTGATTTTTTTACATAGAAAGTTTAAAGTTTTCTTTATTGATTTAGAGACATCATCAAAGATATGCTGAAGGTCAAGCTGTTTTGCTACTTGTTTGAAAATATCCTGGTTCCGATTATCTGCTTTGTTTTTGCTCCACAGCTCCATAACAGAGCTCCGCGTTAAGAAGCACATGTTGTCTGATAAAATAAATAGCTATTCTGTACGCGCCTATTTGCAGAAACACATCATGACATCTTATTTATAAAACCATGGAGAATATCTTGGCCAATTTTAAACGCGGTACTTCGGGTTGGTACAATTTAAAAATCAACCAAATTAAATTATAAGGTAGTAGGTTTGCAGTGTCCTCCTCTATTTTCAGACATATAATCTAACTAGTAAATCTTTTATAGTCAGTAAAATATCTTGCAAATATCAAAATACAAAAAGCCTTCTTATAGAACTGAAATTAAAACATGTATGAAATAATTAAATATAGAATAATCGAGACTTACAATAATAAAAATATAGTTATAAAATTAAAATAATTACAAATATCTAATAACATAAAAACCTGAATACATAAGTATTACAAAGTTGCACATTCTTGACACAAATTAACTATACAGTGGCATTACGTTACATTAACGGCTTTCCAAATAATGTGCAACTACAAACAATAAAAATACATTGAGAAGCTATCTCTTGTATTTGTGAGAGGCAATATGTTCCAAAGTTAAAAGGCCCCAAAATGACCATTGCAGTTAAAGGCGGCGTATAAATGGAAAATTTTTAAAAAATATGCATAAGTTCATGAGAAATAAAAGAAAGAGCAAAATGCACTAGTTAAAATATTGGAGAGTGAGCTGCAAACAAATATTTCGAAACACGTTTATGCCTAAAAATTATATTTGGTATAGTGTTATATTTTCACACTATCTCCAATTTTTACTTTCTCTACTACATATAGTAAGTAGGGAAGTATTGTATTCCACCCAAAAATTCGATACCGAGATTTCACCGGAAATATATGTTTTGAGACCCCCTGAATGTCCGTGTGTGTGTCTGTGTGTGTATCTGTGTGTCTGTGAACAGCATAACCCAGAAATGAACATGCGGCTAAACACCAAACTTGGTATTTAGGTTCAGTATCTTCCAGAGATGTGACACGAAGGTTTTCAAGAAAATCCCCCACCCCAGATTACTCCTTACATGGAACATTTTTCGAAAATTTTAATTTTCTCAAAAACGGCTCTAACGATTTTGATTAAAACATCATATGTTTAAGATATTTTCATGACAAATGAAATGTATATCTGCAATTTTCTGGGAATGTCTCCAAAAGTATTCATTGTGAACGACTTTTGCATAACTGGTAAATCATAAGAGATAGACAAAATTTTACGACATAAGAATGTAGATCGCGTTAAAATACACAATTTATGTCATATACATTTTTTTTTGTTGAGTGAACCATTTTCGAGATATTGCTTGTTATGTCCTTAAATTTTCCAAAACTTTTTCTGAAATGGGAATTCGTTCTTCATTTTTTTATGTACTGGACATGCAAAGAGAATGGAATGCTCCACATAGCAACCAGCTCTTAAAAGATTTGATTGTCGCTTAAAGTCTACCATATCCCCCTTGCACCTACAAAAAATTAGCAATAAGATTAACATCTCGATTAACATGAAGCATATGGAGAATAAGCGTTTGTAAAAATAGTTTTTACAAGAGTAGAGAAAGTCATGTGAGTGTAAAACATCAGATTTTTCTATAGAAGGTCTTTGTGAGAGTTTCCTTGATGTATAAAGTTTCTTTGAGAACGAAGAGGGCTATAAATACATTTATGGAAAACTCATATTAGAGGTTTTATTTTTTATCACAGTACCTCAAGAGTATGCTATTTTAATCAAAATCTTCAGAGCCTTTGTGGGGATGGGGAGAGAATGTAGAACATTGTATTTGTTTTCCATGTACGCGATGTTTGATGTGGGGAGAATGTTCTAAAAATCTTCTCCTTCCATTTTAGGGGTATTAGAAGTGAAAGTTGAGGGATGTAGTGCTATAAAATAGCCCATACAGCAACATGCATTACGATGAAGAGGTGATTAAGGTGACCCTCCCCCAAACACATACACACACGCGCACACACACACACACACACACACACACACACACACACACACACACTCGTATACAGTGACTTTTACTGGACAAGGATTCAATAGGCTTCAAAACGTGCATAATTCCAAGAATAAGTCAAAGTGAAGTATTTTGATCAAACGCATTGCTTTGCCCATCCAAGGTAACAAGTCAAGAAAGATTGAAATACTCCTGAACTGAAGTTTAGAAAAGCATACACCTGTTTGAAAATAAAATTAATATTATTGACAGCCAATCCAGGGGTTTAGCATAGGAGTATCTATTTAATTTAAATTCCTAAGACATATTAACACTTGTATGGTTGTATTCTGCTGAAAATGTTGGCATCCAGGTTTAATCGGAAATAACGTTTTGAGACCTACTGAATCCCAAGATCAATTTTAGAAAAGGACATGTGTACGTGGCCATACTTCGCTACATGAATATGCAATTTGAGATTTTCTAGAAAATCCCCCACTCTAGACCACCCTTGTCATGGAAAATCGTTAATTATGTTTCATTTTCTCAATTATGGCTCTAACAATATTGATTAAAATACATGTGCTTAAGATATTTGCAAGAATAGTAACATTTATATGTTGAATTGTCTGTAAATATCTGCGAAGTCTTCTTAAATTGTTCTTGATACTTGAGGAAAAACATAGAGCGAATTAAAAACACGTACACATATCCGTTTTCATAGCTTTAGCTGTTTTCGAAATATTTGATGCTGCATGTTTCAAATGTGAGATCATTATCTCAGGAATGATGCTTGAAAGCTTCGGATTCTTCGTTTTTGTCCTTCGTAAGAGGTCGTTACTATGACCTGTGTTCACAATAAATATTATGGTGTAAGTCAAGGGTGATGAAAACAACTTCCTTCCGTGAGTCACCAAATATGCAGCACGCACTGCACCACTCAGCAGCATGTGAGAAACAAAGGGACTGTTGCAGAGAGGGAACGGCGCCTACGAGTCAAAATGACTCGCGAGTCCCCCTTCGCCACCTAAGGTATAAGTGATTAAGCACTTATTGTTAAATTTGAAATAATTTTTAGGCGACAAATACATATTAAATAAAGCAATGTGGATATAAAAATCATATAAGGTATGCCTGTAAATTTGTAATGGGCAGAGAGTGTGTGCCACATTCAATTTTTATCAAACATATAAACGAACACTTTGTTCAGAGCTGACAAAACTCGATTGTAATATAAACAACTTATTTTTTTACGTCATAAAAGTAATAAAGTAACTAGTAACTAATTTGAAAATATTACTAGTCATATTACCGGAGAATATACTGGATTGAAAACTGAGTTCCTTTATATGATTAGAATATGTCTGCTACCTAGGAACTGGCATTGCACAGCCTAAGTGGTGTGACTGTTACACACATTCTTCTCATAGAAAAGCTTTTGATAAAATCAGCATAGTGATTGTGATCAATGTACAGGTGGAATGAGAATAAAAAAAAATCTCCTGCCCGGCGGGGAATCGAACCCCGGTCTCCCGCGTGACAGGCGGGATAACTGACCACTACACTACCGAGGACTATGCATACAGATTGTGACTAAATAAGTATTCTATTAAAGGCTATTTTCGAGTTTTGTCTTGGAATAATGGAGAGTAAAGGAAGGCAGGCATTAAAATAAATGCGGTCCACACAATGCCAATAGGTCTTTATTTATTATTTATATATTTATTCTCATTGTATTACATTTTTACATTAAGTATATTTTTAACTTTAAGCCTCAGCCATAAGGTTGTTGTGAGCTCCCATTTTTTCTTGTAGTTGTAGATTCATCTCTTCGAAAATATTTAAGATCTTACCTACGAAGTTTTCACTATCCCTACTGAGGGTCGAGCTCCTTTGAGTATTGTGTTCTTATGCCTTTGCCTTGGATGCCTATACAGCAGGGCTTACGCCAGGTTTGTTTGGGGAGATTTATTACAATTTTTTCCAAGTTTCGGCCTGGACAATTCTGCTAACATTTGTTTTGTTAATTCCTGGGAAAATGGAGAAGAGTAGTTCCGACAATGCTTTTAGTAGGAGGAGCTGGTCTGGTCCAATGAAAGGACGTTTTGCTCATTTCTTGGTCAGTTTGTGTGCCTCTTCGTTACCATCAATCCCAAAATACCCAGGGACCCAAGATAGTTCCACCTGGTTTTCTGGGCTTATCACGAATCGTAGATAATCCACAGAATCTTGAAATCCACTGTGGGATTTAGGGCAAGTAATGAGCCCTGCATGTATATGTAGATAAATTCCCTTTTTGCTCTTGGAGAGTAAGTATTGTTTCACAAAGTAATTTTTGTAGTTGTAGAATATTTTCTTTTTCTTTCTTGTAGTAGTGTTTAAGATCCGGTCTTAGTGCAGACGCCACCACAGACGGTAAACACTGGTGAAAAATGCAATGAAATTATACAAATGTAGGTGTAGATTATACAACGACGGAGGAACCTCGCGCATTGTGACCTGCGTAGATTTATTGTGTCCACCATCTTCTCAATAGGAAGGGATGAAGTGAAGGAATCAGAGTGGACTATGGGCCACAGGCAGAAAAGAGCACAAAGACGCGCGGAAGTTCCTAACAGTTCCAGGCTCGAAGGTTCATTCCACTGCTGGAGCTGCATAGAGAGGCCGATGAACGACCCGTTGACCAAGTAGCTCTCTAGTATCTACGGGAGCACTCTTTCCTTTTAACAAGCATTCGCGTCATCTGTCCGGCAGCACCATACGCCACGAAATCTAGAAGCGCTCCTGAAAGAGGAGAAGGAAACGGAATGAAAGGTTCGTAGGATTGGCCTGCCGATCAGGGAAAATCACGAAAAACCTAAGGTCAGTCGATGGGAATCGAACCTGGGGCCTCCCGAATTGAGCCTCAATGTATAATGTAATAGGTCTGAGTTGAAAGATTTTTCCGAAAAAAAAAACTAATTAGCAAGTCATGTAAGGAAGATGTTAGTAACAGCCAATTAGCGGAGGCAGTAGCATTAGTAGTAGGAGGTAGGTAGGTAGGTAGGTCCTGGAATGCAGTTTGAGATTGGGTTCAATACGTTTGTAAAGTCACATAGGCAAAAATTTTGTAAATTAGTAAGGGAATGAATTCAGAGGTTCGGGGAGCTTCCGCATAGAAACTGTGTCAGATACGCATGCTTTGGGTCTTAAGATTTGACTGCGCGAGAAGTAACGTTGGTGGGGGTAGCGATAGGTGGGTGGAGCTTAAGTTAAGAAAAGAGCGTGCATTCTAAATCAGAGTTATTATTCACTTAGCGCTGTTGACTTACTCGGGTGACGATTGTGACTATTCAGTATTGAGTTACAGACATTTGGCGGCTATTGCGAAGGATCTTTCAGAGCAACGTTTCTGTGACTTACGGCAACTGACACTTCGTTTAATTATTGTTATAGAAGTAATTAATTCGTAAATTCATAAGCCGGCAACAGTTCTCAAACTGAACATTTTAGTCAACATTAAAATTTTCAGCTAACTAAGCTGGTGTTATCCTTTTAAAATACACTCAGGCATACCTTGAGATAAAGAACTCATAGCTATATCCCTAGAGCTGCTGGCGCTTGAGACAACAAAAACGAGCTACGAAATGATAACATAAATCAAATTAACAGAGAGGTAACATTAAATGTTATAAAAATTTGAAGCAGGGAACTGCACCAAAGTTGTCGCAGAGAACGGCTTCAAAAATTGGCGCCTCTTCGTGTTGCGATATGGCTTCACATTCTACTTACCATGGTTGTTGTGTCTTTATCTGAGATTGTTAAGTCCATAAATTGTTAATATAATTTGGCAGTATCAGAATTCGGCGAATGTTAATATGACAGAAGAGTCAAGCGATTTTTGGGAGGCAGGTAATCGTATTCATGTCGGTGTCTAGCTTTGTAAATGTTCAGGGCTTAAAATGAAATCATTAGAGGCATTGACATTAAAAATAAAAGCTATATGGCCATCTGTTTGTTATTTGGGGAATTTCAAGAGATATTGAAGTTAGGGATTGCAGTAATATAAGCACTGTTTTAAACATTTTAAATGCCAGAAATATTATTTTCTTTGAAAGGAGTGTAGGCTTTTACATTTTTGATGTATCATGTTCTGTCGACCTTGACCGCGCTGGTTTAGGTTCCCAGCACCAGAGCCGCACTTGTTATTCATTAGACACCAGGCGCAAATATGATGAGCATAATGTATAACGGGGATTTCCTAGCGGACCCGGGCGTGTAAAGACTAAATCCGTCCCAAGAAGTTGAAACGATAAAATCTTGGTTACACAAGCGAGTTCTCTCTTTATTGCTTTGAGTAAATGCAGCCCTCTACAAACTATCCCTATCTCAATTCATGGTTAACCTTTGTCATCGTGCGTAATGCTTTTGTATCTTTATTACCTTATATTTTTTCTGTATTCGAGGCCAAGTTGCGGAGTCATGGGTTTAATTTTCTGCCTTCCTCATATAGATGTAGCTCCTGTATTAACTTTCTGCACTATAATTTGTGTGTTTACTTGGTTGTTACACTTATTAGGAGCACGAGAAATTTCCGTTGAGAAATGACTCACGATTGGTTACGTGAAGGTTGATTTACACAACGCAGTTCTTAAAGAAATGAGTACGTAAGCAGAAGTAATGCATCAAGTTCAAGCTTCAAAGCTTCAATATTCCATCCAGTACTTAACGTTTAATGCAAATTATAGTAATTCTGTCTGGTAGACTCACTTGTGGCTGTAAATGAGCAAAATGAAAATGACCTCACAATAAACTCACTCCATTTCTGCTGCCCATGAAAAAATAAATATAGTAAAATATTATATGTGATCTTCGGTATTATAGTGGTCAGAGGTGGGTTCGATTCCCTGCCGGGGAGAAATTATTTTACCAGGCATTGGTCTGATCACCTATCCTGGATATGCTATAATATAATCTAGAGTTTGCTTGCTTCTTGACATGCTACTACCCAGGCATTGGTTTGTAAGTCCTACAAGGAGAAGAATAAGAAGAAATACCAAAGAAGTAAAGGTTTTATGTTTTTTGTCTCTATATCAATATTATTATGCTCAACTACAGTATCTTTCTATTTGCTGTTTTATTTAGAACTGTAATATCACTATAATAAAACAAAAATTACTGAAATTCTACTAGCATAACCTGCTAGCTTTGACTTCACTGCCATCTACCTAGTACTGAGTACTGCATTCTGCCAGAAAGTTAAATATCGACATTTCAGCATAAATCACCTTTTGAGGTCCACTGAGCAAAGCATTAAAAGGCTGCCTGTCTATGAGTGGTATGTGTGTGTATGTGTGTGTGTGTGTGTGTGTGTGTGTGTGTGAGTGTATGTGTGATGTGCACGCGAGCGTTTGTTAACAGCATAATTAATTGAACAGTTGGATAAATACCAAACTTGGTATTTAAGCTCAACATCTTCCAAGGATGCGACTTGAAGATTTTTAAGAACATTTTCCAACTCAAGCTACCCTTTAGATGGAAAATTGTCGGGTATGTTATTTTTATTTCAGAAACAAACGCAACAAGTTTTTATTAAATACCACATTGCAGACATATTTGAATGATAATAAACACATATTCAATAGCCTGTGAATTCCTCTTCACACTAAGTTCTGTATGTTTTTTTTTATAACTGTGAAATCTTAAGAGAAAGGCAAGATCATTCTGTATGTAAAATGTAGAGTTCATTAATGTACAAATTTGTGTCAAATCAATATATTCGTTGCATTACTGTTCTGGTGATGTCCCCTGTTGCAAGTTACACTTTCCCAAGAATCTCTCATCTAATGAACATACTTGAAAGTTTTCTACTGTTCTTCCTTTCCAATGCAAGAGCTCGTCGCGTTATCGCGGCTACTTGTTTGAATACTACGTATTCTCGTCTTATCCAACAAAGCACTTATTAGTTAATTTGAAATCAAACCTAGATAAAAAGGTTTATGTATTACATTTACTGACTTTCTATACTAACTATAGTCTATTTTTATATAGCTCTATTCTTGCAAAGGCTTGTCTTTCTATCTACTTCATGTTAATCGAGCTAAAGGTTTGCAGAAATTGTTTTATTAAAGATTTCGTTGAAGATACAAGGGCTACAGGAGGCTGAAACGAAACTGAAATTTTAAAAAGCGGGTCGCTGTACACTGAACTTGAAATTATTTTCATAACATCTTGAGAAACAGCTGAATGGTGACAGCGCTTCAAAAATTACAAAAGTATTGAAAACTTAAATAAAAAAATGGATATCTCAGAAATGACTGATAAAACTTATTTGATATAAATTGTATGTTTTTAAGGGATCTACGTTTTTGTGTAATAAGTTTTTTGTTCTGTCTCATGGTTTATCAGTAGTACAAAAGTATACAAAATTCATTCGGAATGAAGATGACTTCATGGGCTATTTGTATAAATTTCAAGATATGCATATTAGTCATATGTCTTAAACGTGTCATTTGTATCAAAACGTTAGAGTCGGTTTTGAGAAAATCAAAAATAACGAAAGACGTTTAGTGTGTGTGTATGTGGGGGGGGGGTGTTTTTGTTAAAAATCTTCGTATCGCATCACTGGGAGATGCTGTAATCAAATAAGAAGTTTGGTGCTGGTGTCATTTTTTCGTTTTTACTTTCTCTACCTCTAATAGGCAGAGAAGAATTTTGCATTTCACCCAAAAGTTCCATACTGAAAGGGGCATATTTAGCCCCTTAAATACTAAAACAGCTTTTTGGAAAAAGGTCCGTGTGCACATGTTTGTGTGTCTGTGTGTGTGTGTCTTTAAACAGCATAACTCAAAAACGAAACATCGGGTAAATACCAAAATTAGCATGCAACACGAAGGTTTTTAGAAATTCCCTCAATCCCGAACTACCCTTTACATGGAACGCTTTTCAAAAATTTTGATTTTCTTAAAAGCACCTCCAACGTTTTTGTTTGAAATGCATATATTAAAAGTATTTACATAAAATGAAAGACATATTTTGAATTTTCTAAGAATATCCTGTGAAGTCCTCTTTATTCGAAAGAAATTTTCTATAATCATGTATAACTGGTAAAAGTTAAGCGATAGACGAAAATGCACTTCACAAAAGATGTACATCTCCTTAAAACGCACAATTTATTTTAAGTAACCTTTTTATGGCATCAGTCATTACTGAAATATCTATTATCAATGGTTCGACTTCAAAATACTTTGTCATTATTTTTAAGTCCCATTGATTTTCAGTTGTTTTTTGCGATTGCATAGAAACAGTATGGAATTTTAAGGCCAGCGTATAGCGTCCAGTTCTTAAACATTTGACTATCGCTGTTCTCTTTGTATCCTAACGAAATGTATAATGTAGCTATTTTTGCAAATGTTTATCTGAATAGAAATGAACTAGATAGAAAAATAAGCTTTAGTAAGACTAGTTTGCATACCCATTAATAAACGATAGAGGGTAGAGAAAGTCATGTGAATGTAACACATACTTTTTATTTATGCTGTTCACAGACAGACACATACACTCACGATGGACCTGTTTTTAAAAGTATTGCTTTTTTATTCAATGAACCTGAAAACCTGTATTTCCACTGGAATCTCGATATAAAACTTTTGGATAGAATACAATACTACTTCTACATTTTATATAGCTGCTATAGAAAGATAAAATACCGTTTAAGATCGGTTTCTTGCTATGGGAGCAAGGTAAACATATCGAGCGAGGAGATCCCAGGTTCGATCCCCGGTGGCCGCTCAACTGACCCATGGTTTTTTCGTGGTTTCCCTGGGTCGGCAGGCGAATACTGCGGTAGTTCGTCTTCTATGCCCGTCTTTCCTGCCCCTCATTTCCAGGAACCATCCCTTGTCAACTGTTTCAGGATTGTAGGGCCAGGGATACTCTTCGGCAGGTTGCGGATGGACGGTGAATGTGTGCTTTGTGGTGGTTTCTTCCCTGGAGTCGTTGCGGAACTGCTCAGTTAGGACCCGCCTCCGGGTGCTCTTGGGCGGGAACCCCTTCGGGGGACCCCCAGGGGTTCGGAGTTGAGGATGGTCCTGGTGGAGTCGGAATGCATTCGATCTGGAGACGTTAGTGGCCCCCCATGCTTGCATCCCTCGTTATTGCCGTCGCCCTTCAGGTCTCTTCCCTTATCCCTCCCTCCCAGAGGTCACGATAGAAGCAAAAGGGGCCCTTGTGGACTACTTGCTGTATTCTGCTCCGACTTTGGGGCCTTCTCTGTTCGTCCGTACCTTCCTTTACCTTATGCACAAACATAATAATATAAGCATGTTGAGAATGAAGTATATAAACCATTTACTGATAATGTTATAAAAGAGTTTTGCATTTCAGCTTATGAAATGTTTTTTAATAAAGATGATTTTGTTCAAGAAAAATAATGCATATAAGACGCACTCGAGCATAGTATGCAGTCTATATTATTTGATATCAGTGTACCTCAGACGACGTTTAACTCCGATTTTCCATGTTGTTGACACGTGACCATTGTAGAAATTAACTAAGAATGGGACCTCAATACTGTCGATACTTCAATACAGGTGGTATCGTAGTATATGTAATACTTTTAGATAAACCTTCCATACTTTTTAAACTCTTAAGTTTTGCATTGTTGAAAGTTGTTGCGTTGGACTTTATGCTAAATAAGGAATGAACGGAGTTGAGACTTCATGCTATTGCCTCCCACATGTCACCAAAGAGTTGCTGGGCTATAGTGCTTGATGGATCTTGACTGTATTTTCTGCGGGTGATTGAAAGAATATTCCATAGACTCTTGTGTCTAATGAAAACAGCAAAACAACGGGGGAGGGAGTAGAGTTGCTCATGTAACATGCAGTGTTGACTAAGTTGTGAATGAAGCTGATTTAGCTGACGCACTAAATCACCTTTCTGCAATAGTCTGGTTAGGTGACTCATTCTCAGCCATTATATTTATCCATTCCGGTGAACAAAATCTGTGTATTCAGCAGAAACAAATCAGAACTTAAGACGTAATATAATACAGCGAATGGAAATAGCTATTCTTTCCTTCCATCTGTTAGTTTGTGTTACCGCAAGTCAAACCTTTGTATTAAACATGTAAATATGCTAATGTATGAGGGTGAGTAGTAGAGAGGCTTAATCCAAAAGCTTACTATGATTCCGGGTGTTATATAACTAATTACATATTACCGGAAGAAAATACATAACTCTGCTATGTGGTTGTTGTGAATAATGATAGTACGATGTAGCACACACACTATTTCCGGTTGTATCTTCAAGATTGAAGAATAAAGAAGAACTGTTAGTATTTGTTTTTCTATGGATAGAAAACCCTTTAACAGAAAGCCTTTAGTGCAAAATACAGTTGCATGAACAGGGAAGCAAAGAAATTATTATTTTATTACTATTCTGCTCCGCTTAACAATAGGGGATATACCTATAACCTATGGCATTATCAAGATAAACAAAATTGCTGCCATTTAGAGAATGTAAAACAATAACAACTTCGGAATTAGCATACAATACAAAATTGGTTAAATGAGTTTACACACAGAAGACTACTAACAACATAATTCAGAAAACCAGCTATCGCCTTTACAGTTGTTTTGTAAAGCATTGTATCGAGTATCGGTACCAAATATCGAGTATGAGAAGTAGTGGTATCGTCTCATTACTAATATTAACGTATATTATCCTGCCTATGAAGCATTTCATCTAAATTGTGAAATGCACTATTAGTTGAAAATTGATTTTTGTGACAACAGTATTCTCCAAATTGTCTTTACTTTCTATAGTAACTAGAGGAATCATTGTATTCCACCCAAACTTTCGATGACGATATTCCACTTGAAATGTACATTTTGAGGTCCCTTAATTAAAGACATTCTTAGAAAAAACGCCCTGGTGTGTGGTCCGTGTGCCTGTGAACAGTATAACTCAAACAAGAAAAATCGGTTAAATACCAAACTGGTATACTTAAGTTCAACAGCTTGCAAAGATTCAAAATGAAGATACAAGAAAATTCTCCACTCCAAACTACCCTTTACATGGAAAACTTTTCGATAATTTTGATTTCCTCAAAAATGACCGTAATGATTTTGATTGAATTACCATCTGCTTAAGATGTTATATCAACAACTTTCCTCTTCGTTCTGAATGGCTTTTGCATAACTGGTAACCGTAAGATATAGACCAATCCTACTACATAAAAAGTGTAGATCTCGTTAAAACACACACTTTATCTTTGTTGCAATTGGGACAATATTAACAGCGAAGTGTCAATTGATTAAAATTATGAGTCGAAGTAATATTAAAAGCCTCCACTTACATCAAGATGGTCAAAGATGGACGATCGTTTCAAGGCTGCCAAGGCCCCATCATCAGCGATTTGAAAGTCGACTAACTCACGCTCCAAAACCCAGGATTTGACTTTCAAATCGCTGATGATGGGGCCTTAGCAGCCTTGAAACGATCGTCCATCCTTTGACCATCTTGGTGTAAGTGAAGACTTTTAATATTACTTCGACTCATAATTTTAACACACAATTTATTTGAAATACTCTTATATCTTTTCGTAGAGTTAACCGTGTTCGAGATTTTCCTTGTTATTGGCTTGAATTTTGCAAAGATGTTCTCAAATGGGAAATCGTTATTAGTTTTTTCTCCTGGGCATGCAAAGAAATGGAATTTGAAAGCCATTCCATAGCGACCAGCTCTTAAAAGATTTGTGTATCACTTAAAGCCTGATGTATTCCCCTAATTCCTTCTATCTATAAGGAAATGTGCAATAAGACAATGTCTGCAAACGTTTATCACGATTGACATGAAGTAGATAGAAGAATAACCGTATGTAAGAACAGTTTGCACAAGAGCGAGTAGAGAATGTCATGTGAGTGCAACACATATGATTTTTTTTCAATTTTTGTCTACATATAGAATGGGCTTTTAAGTATGTGATATTTTAAAACACATTCTTACTTCCTGTAAGCCATATAAATTATAGTTTCTGGAGTTTTGCATCTTTGATTTTGTATTTTTTCATTTAAGATATTTGAATTCATTTAACCATTGTATATAATACTCTAAATTCTTTGCTTTAACACAGGTAATATACGTTTAAAGGCACAATTAGTGCTGAAAACGTCAGACCATCTCATATGAAAGGTAAGGATAACGAAATCTTTGTTTTTGAAGGATTGATTTGTATTGGAGTTATTAACTAAAGGAGAAACATTTGAATCGCATTAATTAGAAAACCCTACCAACTAGCGAAATTTACCTAGCGTTGCAAAGATATTCGTATTTTATAGACAATCAATTCACCGCTGTATTGGAAAAGCTATTTAGTTTAGTTTCTTAGGAATTGAGTTTGGATTTTTAAAGCCACTGTTGTCCATTAGTGAAATACGTTACTTCCTAAGCCACCTCCGAAGGATTAATTTTCTAGAACGTTTTACCCCTCCTCTTCAGGAATCTGCCGTCTGGTTGACCAATGTCAGGTGCACTTTTGTCTAAGCTTGAAGAGGTAGGAGCAACTCGCTCGGAATGCTGGCACTTTATTCAGTTAACCCTTACGATTTAAGCAATAAAACATTTTAATACTGAGCTAGTGAGGATAGTATTTGTTTATAAACTTTAAAATTAGAATTGTTTTCAATGCATTTGTTATATTAGTTCTTGTAATTTAAATACCAGGATATAAAACTTGCTTCTTGTGAACCAAAAAGGATTATGTCCTTTGAAGTCAGCGAAGTTGAAACATGCTTTACTGTTTGTAGACCACAACAAGGGTATTTGTGCTGGTATTGTAGAGCTTTTTCATCAAATATTTCAAATAAATTAATTTAAGGTACATGAAAATTACGTGCGCATGTATTCCATATTTTTTATGTGGGAATAAATCTTTGAGCCAATTTTGGCCAACATTCTGGATAGACTTCACTATAAATTATCATTCATGCAAATTATCTCTCCTGGTGAGATGAGTGAAAATCTTTATGCTAAGAAAAGTTGATTTTATCTCACACATTAGTAGGCGTATAACGTTACAAAATACAAAGGTTTCCTCTCAGAATTTAATCAATATCAAATTATTTCAGAAATGCGGGAATGCATTTGAATACGGTCTTGACAAATATTCATACTATGTAATTAAAGAAAATTTTAATGGAAGATTTACGTTTTATAAGCTTTAATAGTGTTTGAGGGTATCTGTGTGTTCAGAATGATTACAGAAGGTCCTCTGAGTGTCATTCTTAATTTTTTGTCAAAATACTGAGCTTATGTAGAAGGACGTGCAGTATACTAATGTATAGCAGATCTCTCAGTCTATAAACGAAGCTTATTATCAAGATAATAAACTACAGATCGCTTGTTCTTCACTTTTCCTCTCAACATTACAGACAAGGGTGTCATAATCGAGGTGTAAGTCAAGAATCGAAGTGAGAGGAAAGTTTGCTGAGCGAAAAAACACGACTTGCTTACATTTACCTACTTGCACAAGCACAGTGAATGTATAACTCATCCGTTTATGCTATACATTGCGGAATCTAATATGCAATTATTAAAAGCGCAATATTCACATCATGTACTTCATGTCATGTCATGTCATGTCAGATCGCTCTTGTTCAGCTCACGCTTTTTATAAAGTATTCCTGACCAACACGTTTCGTAAAAGTCAACAAGATGCAGCTGTAGAGAGGTCATATGCAACCGGAATATTCAGCTGAAGCGAATCCCTTTATAGCAGAAATAATGATTCTCATTAGACATGGGACACGAACTGTGCTGAATTCCCGTACTGGAGCGCGGCTTTTGAATTGCAGATGAAACATTTTACTCTGAGAAGTAAGTTAACGGAGGATATGCACGCCATGGCCACCCATTTCATCGCTTTTCGAAAGCGGAACATTAAAGTTCTTCGTGGTTGATTGCCACGTGTAGTAAGAACACCTGTATAACGAGACTACAGTGAAATCTTTCGAGATTTTGATCCATCACAATTTTATATCTATGCTGTAATTCTCCATTCCATCTGCCTTTAGGGCACAAACTGCAACCCAAATGTATATTAACATCTGGATTTGAAATGTTACTTGAGTATGGTATTAATTTGAGAAATTCCATTATATTTACTTTCTCTGCTACTTGCATTCCACCCAAAAATCCGATATCGAGATTTCACCGGAAATATAGATTTTGATGCTCCCCAAATAAAGAAAGCATTTTTATAAAAAGGTCCGTGCTTGTGTGCGTGTTTGTGAACATCATAACTCAAAAAAGAAAAGTTGGTCAGATACCAAACTTGGTATTTAATTTCAATTTCTTCCAATAATGCAACATGAAGATTTTCAAGGAAATTTCCCTCACAATGAAATGAAATTGAGATTTATTTATGGACGCTCTTTAACTACTATGGTCCTTAGCGTCCCATTCTATATTGGGCGTGAAAGACCGGTAATTTTGCTCAGAGGCCTCTTTGTCAGGCTTGAGGTTATTTTACGTGCCGTAAATCTACGACACGGGACCACCGGCTTTACTTCCCTTCCGAAGGGAGCTATGCTAAGGATTTTTACGCCCGAAAAAATCCATCGCCCTCCGCCGGGTTTGAACCCGCGACCTTGGGAACTAGAGGCTAGCACGATACCACTAGTCTTCGGAGGACGACTCCACAACAAACTACCCTTTACATGGAAACATTTTCATTAGTTTTTGGTTTTTCAAAAATAGGCTCTCATGATTTTCATTAAAATACCATATGTATTTAGAGACAGGTATACATAGATAATGGGGGAGGGGTTGTTGGAATTTTATCGACCTCGCACAAGTCAGCATAAAAGGCTTATTGTGCAACTGCATTGGAAAGGAAACCTTCATTGTTTCCCAAAAATGTTCCGTGAACAAGTTGCAGTATTTTGGTTCCAATATCAGCATCCTTCTCTAGGTGTTTCGTGGTTATAGAAAAAGTAAATCTTTTTCTTACCAGGGAAGGAAAATCAGACAGGATATGCTAGGCATATTCCTCATCCTCTTAGCACATTCTACAGATGGGTTCATTTTTGTAGTCTTACCATACGTAGATGTTTCCTGAAGTGACCATGTTCAGAAATTAACGCAACTACTTTCCAATCTCGGGGGAGATGAGGAAAGAGTGTTGCATGGACCTAAGATCAGTTTCCTGGCCTGTCCTTTGTCCAGGATGGATTTACCACCTGAGTTGGTGTGTTTCTCTAATCGATGTTTTTACCGAGAGTTTGGCATTACTGTATTGATTCCAATATGGTTAAGACATTTTGATGACAAATAACATTTATATCTTGAAGTTTCTGCTAATAGCCTGTAAGGTTGCCTTCATTCTGAATGCCTTTTGTATAATTAATAAACCCCAATGGTTTATTAATTGCCAGGATAGACACAAAATTCTACTTTACAAAACATGTAGATCTTGTTGAAGCCCATACTTTGCGAGTGTATTCTTATAATGTTTGTGTATTTGTGTTTACTTCACGCGTTGAAGCCATCTTGTGACGTCATTCATTTGTTCGGTTTGTAACTCCATCTGGTGTTAGCAATTTGCGGCAGTATTAGTTTTTGTTTGAAAGAATTTTACTTTTATTTTTTATTTAATTCTGTTTCACTGTCCTCCGGCTAGCTATTATCTTATTTTGGGTCGAGCACTTCTCTTTATACAGGTTGTGTAAACGGAAAGGAATCTTTTATCCAAATATAACGCTGATGAAGAAATTTGTTTTACACTTTTATTGTCGAACACGTTAACTATCACATTTATACATTGATCTTAACACTCGCCAAACTGAAACTGTTATAACAACTTCTTACTAATCACTTTTAATCCACGTACTTCAACCTTTTGTATAATTAACTTTACCATACTTGAGAATTTTCATAACTCTGTTACGCGTAACCTGCAAATTGATATCCGAAGTGTGCCGTACAAATACTTTCGACGAACTGATGGGAATGCGACGTGTAGTGTACAAAGAATTTTGATGAACTGCTGGGGTCTACCTCTAACCTACTCTTTTTATACTCCTTCACACAGATATGCCTAAAGATTAAAACTGAACTGCAATTGGCTAATAAAACGCGCCAACATTAGCGTCTATTTTTATATCCAATGAAAATTATGAATACATATGCTCTAGGGAAACGTTCCAGAAGATTCTCAAGGAAAAAACGCGCCAACATTACGTAACTTCCTCGTTCCCAATAATGATAAACAGCTCACCCCCTCGCTGCATTATTGCACGCTATTATTGTCAGTTTCAGTAAGGCAGTATAAACTTACTTCCCAACAATAATTACAATCAACAAACATCTCAAATCAATGTCACATAATAATGCATATTCATACTACAATCATTATTTACATTTAAGTAATTTGTGATACAAATTACTGCATCAAATTTATGTAAAATAGAATTTTTGTGGCGTTAAACATTTCCGAGATATTTCTGTTATTGGTTGGATTTTAAAATACTTTTACTTTTTTCAAGTTGTAAGTCGCTATTTGTTTTTTCTCGTGGTCATGCGAGAGACATGATATTTTAAATCCACTACATAGCCAACCGCTTTTTGTAAATCTGAATCGCTTTAGCCTTCTGTATCCTTATACCTACATCAAAAAGTGTAAATGTGTTATACAATTTTACCTCCATTAACAAGAAGTAGATAGAAGAAAATACTTTTTAAGAATAGTTCGTAGAAGAGTAAGTGTCGAAAATCATGTGAATGCAACACATCAGACGTTTCCTTTACGGTTTGCAAGGTAGTGGTTTTGATAATCCAAGGATGATTTTGTATTCCTCAGGAAATACCAATTTGAGCATTTATTTTCCTCAACAAGGAACCTTCCTCAGTTTGCGAATACCACAGTTCTTTACAACTGTAAATAAATACATTAGAGTCGTTACTTGCAACCTAGTTTCGGTATATTACCATCAGCTTGTAGTTTCCTCTCACTCTATGCCTTTCTAACACTAACCTCAAGTCTTTCTAGGACATTCTCTTCTTTTTCTTCTCATTGACATCAAAACTATGCCCTTAGGACACCTAATTATTCATACGATCATGCACGCATCTAAACATTGTTAGGTTTAGGGGATCTATTTCCATAGCTTTTTGTGCTCTCCAAAGTATGGTCCCTCAAGAGATTATAACAATGACAATAAAACTAATTCTATGGCACGACAGATGCCGACTTCACGTCCACATACGACAGAGGTGGACAATCGTCTAACTGATACGGATGGGTGGTGGAGTCAGTATCGTGCGTTCCCCAGCAGGAATGTTGTTTTCGTGACCTACAGATCGCGATCAATGATAGCTCCTCATATTCCTCAAATGCTCAGTGGGCTCCTATACATGGATCGAAAACTTCGCATCTTCATCAATAAGAGCTCCATGGTCGGGGGTCGGTGCACTGCTTCACAGCGCAGGACTAATTGACTATAGCTTTATGTTAATATGTATTAAGTAGGGCTGCAATAATCCAAGAACTAAAATCAAGGACATAGTCCAATTTAACGCCATCGGCAAAGGAATTGTGATTAATGAAGAAAATTAATATTAGTTTGCATTAAATAACTTTTCAATTAAAAAACATTAAACACAAATTACTAAAATATACACAATTGTGTTACTACAGTTGAGATCCATTTTACACTAAGCTTAGCACCAGTCATATTTCTCTGAGAGTTGAACAGAAGAAAGGAACTTGCTCTAATTCTGAATGAGTCTGTGAAAAGCAGTGCAACTTATATTTTTCATGTTATACTGAATTTAGAACATTGTATTGATTGAAGTTAATGCCAGCCTGTTCCTTTCCTCTGTCCATTGTGCATTCGCTAAAAAAAATACTCTGTCCACATTAGCATTAGCATCCCGTGTAATGTCAACAGTAACTGTGGATCGGGTTCAGGTTCAGAATTACCCTCCACGTGAATGTTAACCTCATACAAACCATAGAACGTACTAACACAAGGCAGGCGCTAGAAATAAAGGAACCGAAAACAGCAAAATCATAGAGAATCGTTTATAGTATTGCTTCCGCTAACACTTAGCGCGAGATCGGCGATATATCGATGGTCTTCGTCAACCACGGTGTTGCTATCTGGAATGGTGAAATACTTGAACGGTGTTTGGCGGTAAAACTGAAGTTCATAATAAAAACATTTTTTTAGCTCTCACAGCTTTCGCGGACTTTTATCTCTTCGTCCAGGACATTCGTCTTCTAGCATAAAACCGCGGATTGTCATGATGCCGTTAGTCATGTTTTATTTGCAGGACGTTATGATGGTCATTTTAGAGTCATTTTAAATTACCCTAATTGTAGGTTCTCATTTTAAAAAAATTAAATTGATCCTAAAAAGGCAAACCTACAAACAAAACAAACTAATGTCATTTACTTTCCCCACAATATCAAGCAACTTTGATTAAAGACATTTCTTTCTACAACGCTTGATTTTGGAGATGTTGTACAGTTTAAGATTGAATGGTCCATACTGTATAGGAATCGGAAGACAAACTACATTTTAAACCAAAATGCGATTTAATATAATTTAAACATTTCTACAATTAAACAAATATTATGGCTTTTAAAGGAAGAATACTCTTAGATCAAAAATATTAATACACAGAACAATTTTAGAACAAATATTTCACCTCGATGTCAAGGAAGTGATATTTTAATGACTTTAAATTTTATAAAAGGCATTGAGATGGAATTCAATACATTCCAAGCCATTTGCTGACCAATTAGAAGAACCTAAAGGAAAACTAACTAGGAAATAAATGCAGTGAAGGTCCATAAGGCGATGGTTTTGCATGCTGTTATTAGTTCCGAATTATGGACAATAAGAAAAGGAGAGAAAGAACGCGCATAAGTCTCCGAGATAAAATATATGAGCATGTAAGAGGATGTACTGAAGCTGGTAATATTAATGAATGAAGCTATAAATTCAAATGTTAGTATATTTTGAATTAAGGATAGGTGATGGTAAAATAAAACGGAAAGGAAGAAATTGATATAGTGTAAGATAATATATTTCCCAAGAAGATAATGAACTATCAACCATCTGGAAGAAGATATTTGTGTACATAACGCAACAAATGGCGTAATATTAGAGAACGGAACAGGTGAATTCACCTAATTCCTGAACGAGGAAAGAGAATAAACTGAAGAAGAAGAAAAAGAAGAAATATTGGATGTAGTCGCGGTTCGAGGGAAAAATGTTGAGATTAATTTTATTTCTTTAAAGATAAGTAAAAATAGTCCTTGATGTAGAAGAAGAGAGCAGAAAGTGTTGTTCGTATTTCAATAACGTAATTGTAACGTGACGTAACTATAGGTATAGAAGCTTTGGTGTGTACATCAAAAACCCTATTGCTTGATACTGCATTCAGAAGTTATATGGAGAAGATTATGCAGTATAAAAACTACGAAGACCATAATTTTGTCTATGTAATTTCCTAGTCACAGTTTCATCGCAAAATGTGTTTAACACAAGATATTTTCATCAGAGTCTTAACACTGTGATCTAATACATACTCAGTCACCAACCTTACAATGTTGGGGCATTAAGGGAAGGTAGGAAGCTCTTGCTTGCAGAATACCTGATGTGCGAGCTTTATAAAGCTTGTTCTAGCAGGTAGATGTGAGAAATGTCACTCGTGCCCCGCATAATGACCAACCTGTTTCATCCAAGTGGTGCTGTTTCTTAAGTGCTTTTCACTGCAACCAGTTTGTAATCCGGTGGTTGATGCACCGTTATGCATCACAATCATCTCTGGCCTTGATCCTGTCTGAAACGTGGAATAATGTCAACAATAATTAAAAAATATATGGATGACTTGCTGCTTTGAAATGTAGCATTGCAGGATGTTATCGTTGACTTGTGAGCCTAATTATCTTCAAAAGCAGGACAGATACGAATGTCGCATTGCATCCTAATTCCAAAAAGGTAGCACCGACTTTGACAGAGACACACATCACAACTATAAAAAGAATTGTTGCGATAAATATATTATATTAATTTTGTTGCAGTACGCGAGTTATTCCCATTTTAATAAAAAGACATCGCGCCTTATGTTGTGCAAATACTGTAACGCTGATATTTCCAGTTATATACGTATCTTATATTATAAAGACAAAAAGTGTGTGTGTGTGCATATGTGTTCGCAAAACCACTCAAACATAATCTTTCAACGTTGAAAAGCCCTATTCTTCAGACGGACATTGGCTATATGATATTTTTCAAGAATATTAAAATTAGGGTTTTTAGGGAAGATTTTCATATTAATATCACAAAATTCACATCATTTCGTTTAAAATGAATACCAACGAATATTTTTTACCCCTGTTGCGAATATAACACATTATTTGAAAGCAAAATACTAAAAGGTGAGTCTTAAAATATTTACAACTGGGTAACTGGAGGAAAACGGGAGTTCCATATCACGTTCATATCACTAATGATTCCTCTGAACTCTTTATCAGGAGATTTTGGCAAAGCTTGAGTTTTAGGGTATGAAAAATGAGCTATTCTATAACTTTCAAAAACTCCGCTACCCATATGTTCAACCCGTTGGATACAAACCAGCACCCCTCAATCTGACTTAGACGACTTTGCACACATACTATAAGACCCAACCTAAATTATAAGCTATAGTCAACAATAAAAGTTACCCCTGTCATATTGTTAAACCCTTGTTTAAAAATCTGCAATATTTATCCACTTTGGTCAAGATATTGTGCAGCTTTATCATTGGACTTTAAAACATCTTAGGTTACCTTACAACTTCCGAAAACTACCTTAAATCTCACTTTGAGTTCTATGGTACCTTCAGTATTTAAAAGGCATCCTCACCTTTACTTACCACTATTTAGAGGCACAAAATTGTGCATTTATACTATAGTACTCCAGGAAAATTTCAGGCTATCTTAAAAATGCTATTCCAAATTATATTTTAAGCCGCCTGTGTACAAATCTGTCCCATTTGATCAATCTGGATAAATTGTCGGGCATTTACATTTCGGGTCTCAGCGAAAGTAATAGGCTACTAACATATTTTAAAAATCAGTTCTACTTTATTTTCAATCTCTTACTTACAGAATGCATCTGTGCAAAGCCGCGTAAGGCATATAGTGCAACACTATAACCTCTCTGAATGCTCGTAAAACTCATTAGCAGAAATGAAGCATTTGTACATTATTGGCATTTGACCGCGTTCTATGTGATTTTTCGATGCATCGACATTGATCAAAGTTAAACGAGGTAATTCATTGTGGTCAAGTTTGACCGCGGGGTGTTGTACTGATTAATTCCGTTGATTGCAGTTAAGTTGCCCAAAATGGCTGCCCGTTTTGATTTTCTTGAAGGTAGTTAGGATGAAGTAATATACCTAGAACACTTAAATCGGACCAACTCAAAACCGAATCATTGTAGAAGAGGCGACCCTCTCAAGAATATGGGCACAGGAAATTTGAAGAACAATTCCGGCTATCAAGGGATGGAGTGAGGAGCTAGTAAATGAAATGATTGGGAGGTTAGAGTGCCCTACGAACTGCAGTGCACTGTGTCACCCATTAATAGTTTTAACAAGTAAACAAAAAAATGAATTTAGTTTTATTTATTGAGCTCTTTAACTACTGTGGTCCTTTGCGTCCCATTCTATATTGGGCATAAAAGACTGGAAATTTAGCTCTTTTATTAGGCTTGAAGTTCTTTAACGTGCGGTTCTTTTACGTAAATCTAGGACACAGGACCACCGGCTTTTTTTAACAAGTAAATCGTATCTTACAGGAGCTTTTAATATTGTGACTAGGTATATTTCTAGCATCCACCGAACAACGGCGTTGCGTTTTATCACTAATGTGTCATCAGGTATAATTGCTTCTTTCTGTCCACGATTGGTCACGTTCCCGGGAAGGCAGAATTAAGAGCTGTGATGGATCAAATTTATGGATTTCCGTGAGTGGTACGAAATATACGCCTGCATTTATTATTGCATCCGTATTTGTTTAACATCAGTCATCCCTTTAATACGGTCAACCAAGACAATATTTACTATAATAGACATATTCTTATTACGTTTGTTAAGTTACAATTTACTTACACCATTATTATGAGTTAAGGTATTGTGTTGGATATATGCCAGTAAAACGCTAGCTTTACTGCAGTTTACAAATAACTTTTTTAATTTCCCGAAAGTTTGTACATCAGGACTTGCGTTATTTTGGCGAATAGCGATTTATTTACTCATTTCGTTATTACAACTCGTCTGGTGTTATGTTTCTAAATACATCCATGCCTCCTGCTTGTCCTTTAAAGAGCATAAGCCAGTCATTTGTTTCGATTTTATTGGGATATGAAACAGCTAGTTCCAACAGAACGTCTTATCTCATGGGGAGAAAATCCTTTTGTTTTCCATTTTCGTATACCGCCAAAGGAATGTCCAATCATGCAACATTTCAAAATCAAAACGAAAACGAAGCGATGCAGACAAAGGGATTGTAATTGCACTGCAACCTCTTTGAATACAGAGTTGGATGCTTTCCCTTGAGTAATTCTCGTAGAATCATGTGCGTTCAGCAACCTAGCGCACGGTCAGCTGATGGCGGTTCGTTGAACGAGAATCAACTATGATGTACCGCAACCACAATTTAACCGCGTTCAAATTTTGATCACGTTTCAATGATCCTCGATCAACAAGGATTTAATCAAGAGTGTTGCACATGGCCATAGAGAAGTACACAGTGACCACATGAAAGTTTCGTGCACGTATGCGCCAGCTTATGCCGATCACTGCTTATCTTAATTGAAGTAAACTGGCATTCTTTTTGGAATATTAGTCATTTCAAACTTTTCGTTGTTGAATTTATTTTATGCAGCATACTATTCACTGAATAGAGATGGTACAGTGCCCTGAGCAAGTCATTTGTATACTTCTGAGAATCATTAATTATCAAAACAGTTGTTCTGTTAGAAAGAATTACGAATTTTGAAAAATAAACCACGTGGCATTGGTTGACATTGAACTATCGACACTTTTGCAATGAGTTAACCTGCCATTGCTGCAAAACCTGTAGGATATTTAACTTTTGCGTCAACCATGATTATTTTTCCATTTAAAACACATTTTTATTTACCCGATTTCTTGTTTTCAACCTTCATTCACACTGTGTAACACCTGAGGAGATGTACCGAAGTTGTTAAGGCATTCTTGTGAATGGGAGGTCCGCAGTTCAAATTTCGACAAGGCTGTCCTCCCTGAATAGCGTTTTTCAGGTTCTTCTCAGTCCTCTTAATTAACAAAATATTACGAGGGTACCATAAACTTTGCCATGGTACGTTTCCTTCCTAAATTTTCTTTCCTAATTATATCATACGACCAGCATTCATCGCCTGTACTACTGCATGATTTAATAATGGGCGTTAAACGCTATTTAAACATGTTTTGTGACAAATACTCGTATACCTATTTGTCACAACCTTTTAATTAATAATTACATGTCTATTTCCACTTTACCTGTGGTATCTAAATGAAATAGTTATTAAAACCAACTTTGTAGAAATCTGGATGTGAATAATATTATTTCGTCCCGACAGTTCGGGTTTATATCTGGCTATAATACCACGGGTACAGTGTATTATTTTGTTAAATTAGTTCTTAATGATTTTGAAAAATGTTCTATATCTGGTGCCACTTTATGTGACCTAAGTAAAGCACTTGATTGCGTGGATCCACGACATTTTAATTAGAAAGTTAGAATATTGTGTATTTCAAGGTATGGAATTGCAGGTTTAGATCCTATCTGGGCAATAGGAAACAATGTATTACAAAAGGTACCAATACTTCCGAGTTAAAGACAGTAAAGTGTGGAGTTCCCCAGGGCTCCATTTTAGGTCCCATTAATCTTATAATTACGATTAATGATCTTGCAAAAAGTATTATAATTATTTTATAATTATTTATGCTGACGACGCTACATTCTTAAATAGTCAAAGTACTTTAAATGAGCTATCTAATATTTTGCAATTGGCTCTACGTGTATTACACCCACTAAATTATTTCTAAATAAAATTAAGACTGAGTCTATAAATATTACCCTAAAAATCTTAATGAGTCATTACGCTCCTTGAAATAAAGTAAGCTTACATGGGCAAATCATGTTGATTAGTTTGTACCAAATTATCTCGTGTTTTATGTCTTATTCGGAATTTAAAAGACTTTTTACCATATACGTACATGTCAAAGCTGTATACTTTGCTTTTTTTAAAGTATTCTTACTTATGGATCACTGCTCTGCGGAAATTGTACCCACGTTGATGTTGTTGTTGAGTGTTTTGCAAAAGAGAGCCATAAGATTACTGGCAAATGCTAAGTGGAATTCTCATTGTATACGTCTATTTGTGCCAAAATCAAATTAACATTTAATGGCTCCTATTAATGCAATTCATGAACACAGCACTAGAAATAATACAAGAGTATACTTTCCCAAATGGAGGCTCTCAGTAGGTGCCAATAACTATCATAATATGGCTTTTAAACTATACAATAATATTCCACCTCAGGTAACTCAGTTGAATGTACCTTTAAAAGAACTATTCTTAAGTTTTGGGTTGATAAATTTATAATATAAAAGACTACCTTGAAGCTCCGTATGTATAATTTCACTTCTGATGATGGCATTTACTTGTATTGACTAATATTATTGTTTAAGTTCCCTATTTTTAAATGTGACCATGTCATTGCATGGTTACATATTGCTTAGCGACAATATTGAAATAAATAATAGAAATAAAAATAAATAAATAAACAAACGTCTCAGCAAAATAGCTGGCATATTTAACAGCTATTTACAAAAGGTTCCTTTCCAGTTTAAGGATCCATCTCATTTTTCTTTGTAGTGCCATTGCCATAGAACCGTGTTACGAACAAATAGAGGCATATCCCATCTTCGTGACTTAGCAAATTGCATCTCGCATCTTCCTGAAAAAATAAAGGAAGCATGACTCATTTTGTATATCTCATTATTGCATTGACGAAAAATTACTTAGAAGCTAGAGATACAAGCAAAGGCAAAAAAGTCTGATTGGATAAAGGTTTGAGTATGAGATTGGAAATCTTAATGAAATCGATGCGCTTATTTAGAAAGTAAATGTTCGCAACGCCCTCCGATCTTGATCCTTAGAGCAGAGTGCAGGTGGCCAGAAGGTTGATATACCTACAAATACTTTACTCTGATACGGGAAAGATTACATACCGTGTTTTAGCGTAACGGTGAAAGGTAGAGTTCATAGCCTAGTGACCGCGATATCAAGTCCCATGTTTAGAGAAATGAAGCGAAGGCTTGCAGATTACAAATTCTGTGTAATCGCATATTACGCCTTCAGGCATTATACAATGGGGAACAAATGCACGATCATTCAGGCTTTTTATTTTAATGCTTAATATTAATATTTATCTCTTAATCTATTAAGGGCATACAGCAAACCCTGAACATACATGGTTAACATGCTATGCATGAAACACTTTTTGTGATCTGGAGCAAGGCTAACGTACCCTCTTAAATAGAGGATTTTAAAGGAGAAAAATCCCGTATTTGAAGGCACAATACAACCATATGGGCTCACAAGGTTGGGCAGCCCATATGTTATCTGAAATTGATGAACCTTCAATTTATTACAGTGCTTATTAAAATACGCATACAAGAAACACTTGTTTCTTGGAGTGAAAAGACGGAATGAAAATGGAAGCGGGAAGTTTAAATTTATTTGACTATTGACTCACGGAGCTACAAAGCTTAACAGAATGTATACACAACGTAAGAGTAAATTTTATACCAACATATAATGAGAATGCCAGCTTATAGATTCCCATAATTCCCTCAAGATATAGAGGTAAGGTAGCCCTCTTTTCAGATGATAAGATCAATATTAAACTTGGTGAATTAGTAACAGGCTTGATGGTGCATTATATATAAGAATACTTTAGAACTTTTAACGCCTTTAACCGTATCAACGGATGAACGAAATAATGAACGGGATACACAAATGTACTGGGGAACCTAAAGAGTTAAATCTACTAAGTGTTTATCCATAGGCTTAGACATTTAAAACAGAACGCGTGAATCAAAGGGGATTCAAAACTCGGGTTTAATGAACTATGTCCAATAACCCTTTTCGCACACGAACTCTGTATAAACAAAACTTGAATGATGATGTCCTATCAAAAATTTAACTCTGTCCTCAAGTACAACACCTTCCATCCCAACAGATATTGCTGGTATGGTTAAAAATGTTAGACATCTTCCTTCCCATTTAAAACAGAGTTAGAGCTCTCATCAGTTACCGCTGATATGGTTCAAAATATTAGGTTACTAACTAAAGTTAATAAATTATAGTGGGAGCAGCTTAAACATCCCGTCTTTATACAACGCTACCTTTCAATCCATTGATTAGAGTTTTGTGAAAACTAAATTTGAATTTCGATGCTATTATATAACGCTTTCTCTCGTTCACTGTGCATAACAAAATCATAACGCAAGACTCATTCCAGCAGCTTCTAGGATAGTTATAATAAAACATTGGTTCTTTTATACAAAAAATAAGAATAAATTAACTTTTAAAACGCTGTAGTGTACTATTTGCACTCCAACTGCACACTGTTGACTGACTCCGAGAAAAATAAACAGACTTATGGAGGTACACAGGAGTGAGTTCACAAACAACAAGGTTCAGAATTCACGATTACGAACTTCGATGTCACCCTCGTTGGGACAGAAATCATTAGCCCCCTCAAACCCGAGTCCAAAAGAAAATACCATATGCAAATTAGTTGGAAAGGGTTTACAAAGCTGTAGTTGAAGCAAAAATGGTGTATGGATCAGTTGGGGAAGTGACAAAGGATGGGAGATGAATGATAAAGTACATAGATCGTTCTGTAAATGTATGTTAAGTTTATCTATTTCATCACCTAATGGAGCAGCAATGTTGGAATTGGGAAGAGTAGGTAGCAAGGTCATGATAGTAGAAAGGATACTTAAATATTGGCATAGATTGAAATCATTGGACGAGCATAATATCTTGAAGCAATGTTTAATAATACAAGAAAAATCCAATGATGGGATGAACTGGGCTCAAGAAATAAGGAGAATTTTACAGGAAATAGGAATGGGTAACTTATGGGAGGAGAGAGACGGGTTAGAGCTTTCTGGAAAGAAGTGAAGAACAGAGTAGAAGATATAGAGAAACAAGAATTATTTCAAAGTCTGGAAGGAAAGAAAAGTTTGGAACTATATAGACAATTAAAGGTGGACTGGGGAAGGGAGAAGTATGTGGATGTAGGTAATAGGTTAGTGAGAGAAGGGTGGGTCTGGTCTAGATTAAGTACACATAGACTAAGGGGAGATAGGAAGGGAGCGAATTTGAATAGATGTCCTCTTTGAGGAGAGGCAGATAATCATTTGCATTATATAATTGAATGTGAAGAAACTAAGTTGTGGAGAGATCAGTTTTTACCTAAAGAATGGGAGAATGTTAACAAAGAGGTATTAAAATTAGGATAATGAAAATACAAAAGGAGAGGGATATAAAAAGAATAGGAGAATATATGGTTTAGAAAAATAAAGCAACATGAATATGTTATGACCCACCATGCATAAATAACCACGGTGTTTGATGCAGTAATTTGTATCACAAATTATTTAAATGTAAAGAGTGATTATAGTATGAATATGCATTATTATGTGACATTGATTTGAGATGTTTGTTGATTGTAATTATTGTTCAGAAGTAAGTTTATACGACCTTACTGAAACTGTCAATAATAGCGTGCAATAATGCAGCGAGGGGGTGAGCTGTTTATCATTATTGGAAACGAGGAAGTTACGTAATGTTGGCGCGTTTTTCTGTAGAATTTGCTGGAACATTTCCCTAGAGCATATGTATTCATAATTTTCATTGGATATAAAAATAGACGCTAATGTTGGCGCGTTTTATTAGCCAATTGCAGCTCAGTTATAATATTTAGGCATATCTGGGTGTAGGAGTATAAAAGGTAGGTTAGAGGTAAAGACCCCGTCAGTTCGTCGAAAATATTTGTATGATACACGTCGCCTTCAGTTCTTCAGTCCAGCAGAAATATTACACGTCAGGCTATCGATTCGCAAGTTACGCGTATAAGAGTTATGAAAAATCTCAACTACGGTAAAGTTAATTATACAAAAGGTTGAAGTACGTGGATTTAAAGTGATCAGTAAGAAGTTGTTATAACAGTTTCAGTTTGGCGAGTGTCAAGATCAATGTGTAAATGTGATAGTAAATGTGTTCGACAATAAAAGTGTAAAACAAATTCTTTCATCAGTGTTATCTTTGGATAAGAGACTCCCTTCCGTTTACACAACCTGTATAAAGAGAAGTGCTTGACCAAAAGATCATAGCTAGCCGGAGGACAGTGAACAAAAATTAAATAAAATAACAGTAGCATTCTTTCAAACGAACACTAATACTACCGCAAATTGCTAACACCAGATGGAGCTACAAACCTAACAAAGAATTACGTCACAAAAAATGGCATCACCACGTGAAGTAAACACACATATACAAATACATTAATAATACCATCGCAAATTGGCTCCCAAATGTGGGGCTAACAAATACAAACATATACAAATAATGTTACTTCAAATTGGCACCCAGAACGTGGGGCAGAATAACCAGGAAGGAGCAGAATTAACCAGGAAGAAGTGAGATAACCAGGAAGGAGCAAAGGAATCAGGACGTGGAGCGAATGGAGCAGTGAACTGAACTACAAGACGCAGATTCCAGAAACAACTATAGGAACGACAGACTACGCGGATGATTGGACATCGTAATTCCGAGATTAAAAGGCAACAGTGGAATTCAAATACAGAACACCAAAACGACGTAGATTCATCATGATACGACGCAGAAGCGACATACAAACCTAGGAGAGAGGAGCAGGAAGCTGGACATCAAAGTAACAGCAACAGACAGCATCAGAAAGGTTAGAAAAGTGTTATGTTAATTCTAAAAAAAAGGGTAAAAAAATTTAAATGTACCTTAGGAGCGGTAGGATAAAGAAAACAATGTCCACTAATAATACAGAAGAAATAATTATGGAGGGAGATAGTGTAACAGTTAGCTGTAATTCAATACAGGTTACAAAATATAGCTCAAACAATGTAGTATGTGAGGGAGGAAATGTTAGTGCAGAAAGTGAGAATAGAATAGCAGGAAATGTTAATTTTGATGCTAGTATGATGATGGAAATGATGAGAAATTTTGGTGAAATACTAAATAAGGGTTTAGAACAAAACAGGGAAGATAGTAGTAAGAATAATGAGAATTTAGAAAAACCTACTCAGAAGATTGATAAATTAGAGCAAAAATCAGATCAATTGAGGGAAGATATGCAAAAGAGTCATATGGAATTGAGAGAAGCTATAAGAAAAGATCATAGGGAATGGAAGGAAAGTATTGGTAGGAGGAATGAGATATTAGAGTATAAAGTAGATCAAAGCAGTGAAAAAATTGAAAAGAAAGTTACGAAGCTAGATAGTAGTATGCCAGAAATGAGTGATGAAAAGGAAATAATAGCAAGTGAGATAGAGGAAGTTTCAAAGAAAATGTTAGACATGAGCAGGGAAATAGGTAACAAAGAAAGTGAGGTTAATACTAAAAGTGAACATGTTGATGTAGAATGTACAGAGTCAGGTAATAGAATGAGTAGCATTTCAAGTGAGATAAGAGAGATGAAAGAGGTTATGATTGTAGATGTGAATCAGGCGCAAGTTAATTTCAGAGGGGAGATATCAGAGATACAGAATGAGTCAGTAATGCAAAGAAATATATTGTACGAAGAAGTTAAAGTTTTGCCTGTAAATAATCAAAAGCTAACTTCTGAAATTAACAAGTACCAAGCTGTTCAAAATGAAAACTCCAATCCAGTACAGATTATTACAGACTTGTCAGAGTATTTATTCTCAGATTAAAAAAATAGCAGATGAATTGAATATGAAAGTTGTTAAAAGATGTGTTGTTCAGGAAACTTTAGATGGTTTTCAAATGCTATTAGGGGACGAAATATTATATGAATCCTTTAAGAGGTTATCCATGAACAAAATTTTGAAGGTTAGGATTTGGCTACGAGTAAGAGAAGTGCTTGACCAAAAGATCATAGCTAGCCGGAGGACAGTGAACAAAAATTAAATACAATAACAGTAGCATTCTTTCAAACGAACACTAATACTACCGCAAATTGCTAACACCAGATGGAGCTACAAACCTAACAAAGAATTACGTCACAAAAAATGGCATCACCACGTGAAGTAAACACACATAGACAAATAACATTATAAATTTACCATCGCAAATTGGCTCCCAAACGTGGGGCTCAACAACAAAATAAATATAACAAATAATGTTACTTCATGTTAAAATGCATGATGGATCAAAGAAAGAAAAAATAACAACTCAAAGTAATATATTAACATTTGTAAGAATTTTGTATAACATTATGGAAATAAAATACAAATACAAACTGCGGGATGGTTACAATGGTCAATGTCCTGACTCAGCAAGACTTTGTAGTAGCTATCACCTAACTGCTTATAGGGTAAAATCTTTCTCTATACACTTATATATGGTATATGCTGGTAAAGTCATGTTTTACTGAACCTAAAGTAGATCTGCATATGAGCTAGTGGATACCAGAATCGAGGAATTGTGTTGAACTGGCCTGATGCTGTGACATTCAAGTATACACAAATTGTACTGAATCGGTATCGAGGGGCAGAGAAAATCAGCTTCAAAAAGCTATGTTATTCAGATCGATGCAAAGTTTGTGTGTCTTCAGAAGAAGATTTTGATTGTCCAACTATTCATGTCCCAGGGGGGTTGCTTTGGTTGCAAAGAAACAAATTATCGATGTAATAAAGACCGAAACATTAATCTTCTAATACCGTGATTTTATTGCTAAACTTATTTCCACCTCTGTTATACAAATGACTTAAAATACATTATGTTTTAAGAGTAACCTAAAAAGTCAGCCCCATGGCTTAAGAGTTCAGCGGTTCTGGCTGGTTTACTGTTGTTCGGCTACTTCGGGTCCTTATATAAGTCATTATACTGCATGATTGTATGTGAAAAATATAAGCCATTAGAAAAATAAATCTGAAATATTAATTTTGGTAAAGATTCTGCATTTAATAATATAAATAATAATTAAGTTCAAAGCATATGTTATCTAGCTCCATTGAACCCTAATTGGATATTACTTGGGCAATATTTTCTAAAATACCATTGTTATTGGTAATAATCGTTAATATCACTAAGAAAATAAAGAAGATAATCCAATTATATCTCTGTAGAATTAAGCGCCTCAAAATATGTCGAGTGGTTTCCTTATTTTAACATTGATACCTCGAGCGCTGATTATCTCTTCAAGCTTTACTGAGAGTGGGCTATAGCTACAGTTAGTTTTGCTCTCAGTACAATAAAATGGACTAGGCTATTAAAAATACTATGAGTTGAAACGGTGTACTCTATCTTCACAAATAACTGCCTACAGGAGGGCAAGTAGCGAATGGCTAAGAAATAATTTCACTGGAGGAAAATTAACTACAGGGAACTGCTTCAAGATAAGTGGTTAAGGATGCAAAGCATGGTTAATGAATGTGACGACAACGTAGCATTATAAAATGGATACCATGGATTAAAAGCACATAAAGAGTAAATAATTTAAAGTCACACGTTATAAAAAGGAATCCTTTAAGATATTCGTAACTCCGAAAATACGGCTTTTATTATTTAGTTCCCTGGATATGCCGTATTGATTGCATACACATGATATTGAGATTATATTGCACAGGAAAAATCTGATTTTATTACTCATTTCAGACAGGTGGTTCCTCTCTTGAAAGTGCATTCGTTTCAGCAGTAGAAAACCTTGCTCCACCTTTACCTCATACCACTAACTGCAGAGCGATAGGAATCCTTGGGGTTCCCATTTTTACTGTAAACCCGTTTCTGTCTCAATCCTTTCTTCTGGAGTGCTTCATTTACAATTGTTTGCAAAAGTGAAAAGAAAGAAGGAAAGAAAGAAAAGAAAAAAAAACCTGACTGATGATATTTGAACGGTCGGCTTGCTCTTTCTTTGATGGTCCCAGACTTCTGGTTGCAAAAAGAATATGGGTAAATGGGTGAACTTTGTGTTTCTAATTATTATATTTTAGCCAGGTGTCCTCCTTCCAATAGCTACTAAAATTGTGCTATGACCTATGACATTTTGTTTGTGATTTTCTCTCCAGAACGTTTTCCAAAAATTACTATTTTCTTGACTTTCTTCATTAAAATATTTTTAAAGGTAGCACTAGTCGGTAATTAAACAAATTGGAGTCGGACTAATTGCATATAAAGAATAAAATGGGTTCACATAATGTTCACATAATCAAATAAAATGTAATACAGAAATTCTAGATCACGTATAACAGTTCCCGTTTTTCATTTTGTCCTCATAAGAACATTAGCATCTAAAAAGGGGAAAATAACATTTAACTGTAAAGATTCTTTAGTTTCTGGAGTTCCATAAAATCACGGAAATGCAAAACAAGCTGTTTTGACTTAAACTGGATTTCTCCAAAGAACAGCTTTAATCGCAACATCAAGGGCCATGCCAAAAATAATGAGGAAGAAAAAGAAAAGTTGGAATGTTTCGGTAATTAATTATTTTTAATATTTGCATACTGGTTCATAACAGCACATTTAATTACTTTCTGGTTTGTTATGAACTCGTAACGTATGCATCACCTTTCTTCCGATCTGCAAATCGATTGTTGATATAGTTCTATATCCCTATGCGTGTACACGTACAAGAACATAAATCTGTTTTAACTAATGGGTTGTGTGGTACAACCGAGATATTTGGTGTAAACCAGTTTTCTTCTATCCTTATTTTCGTGTATATTTACGTGCAAAATATCTGCTCCGCCAAGCTGTGGCAGCTGGTGATTTTATAGTAAATTAATGTACATAGCAGGTAAACATGTTTGCATTTAGCAAGGCATCACAAAACCAGTTGTTCATTTACTCCTCAAATATAAACCTTACAATTGTAGGTCCTACAGCGATGAGTTGTGTGAGAATGGGTAATAAGATTCAATTATATGGAATATTGTGTTACGACTTGTTTTTTCCAGGATATTTCGCGACACTTATGCAGAAATAATTGGGAGAAATAGTAAACCTGCAATAATTTTCTGAATGATATTCTCTCAACAGGAAATTTATAGGAAACCTATCCCTCTCTCTCTCTCTCTCTCTCTCTCTCTCACTCTCTTAAATAAACGAATGCCGAGCGAGATAGCTCCGCGGTAACGTGTAGGACTTGCATTAGGGGGGTCCCGAGTTGGATTCCGTCGACCACCCACTCACCTTGTGTTTTTCGTGAGTTTCCCTGGTTGGTAAGCGAATACTGGTGTGGTTTTTCATCTAACACGATTTCCTTTTCATTCTGTTTCCTTCTCAGCTTTCAGGTGCGCTTCTAGGTTTCGTGGCATATGGCGGTGTCAGTCAGGATACTAGAGGCCTACTTGATCGACGGGTGCTGGAGCTGATCTCTAGGCAGCTCCAGCAATGGGACAGTCTTCGAGCCTTAGGGACTTCCGCGCATCTCTGTGGCTTGCTTGCGGCCTATAGCCTCCTGCGGTTCCTTCATTCCATCCCTTCCTTCTGGGGGTATGCACTTATAATTCACGCACTTATTTGTTCCAGATATACATTTCAATAGACATCAAACCCGCTGTAAGATGATGGATTTTTTTTCCGGCGTTAAAATCCTTAGCATGGCTTCCTTCTGAAGGGAAGTAAAGCCGGAAATCCCGTGTCGTAGATTTACAGCATGTAAAATAACCCAAGCCTGATAAAGCAAACTTTCCTGACTTTCACGCCCAATATAGAATGGAGCGCTAAGAGCCATAGTGGTTAAAGAGTTGAGTTAAATAGAACTCAACTTCATTTCAACAGAGATCAATGCTAGGTACAGTTACATTCCATAGAACCTATAATTAAATCGACTTAAGGCATAAGTTTTGTGGATTTTTGAAATTTCAGATTGATTTATTTGAAATTTTATTACAGTAATCAGGGTTTAATGTGCAACATTTAGACAAACTTTCATGCATATTTTAAAATTACTTCCAGATATTTTATTATTTTTTACTGGTTTGAAAAATTGGAGTAGGTGATGCGATTTTTTTAAATTAATATTTAATTAAAGTCTTTAGTAGTATATTAATAGATTAATATTGAGTGCTTAATTATCGTACTAGTTTGGGAGAAAGGAAATTTAAAATGCGACATATAAATCTTTTGTTTAAAATTTACACGATGCGTGTCGCAACTAAACATATTAACAAGAATTCATCTGAATTTTTATCCCGTTATTCAGAAGGAGGTACACAACATTTTGTTGATTTATGCGAAAAAGTACATTGTGTGGATCAATTTGAAAATCAGAACGTGCCGACAAATGAAAACCCGAGAAAATATACTTAAAGGTTATAATGCTAAAATTACACTGCTTCTGTTTTTATGCTTTAAAAATAGTTAAGTGCATATACAGGTCTTCGCTCTTTTCTGCTGCTCTATAGCTAATTTACTTTTAGAATATTCCTAGGGCTTCGCCTGAATACTTTGTTCCCTTTAATGCACGCGAAACTTATTCTTTTTTCACTTCAATCTTATTGGAATCTAGGCTTATAGGCAGACATTTTAATCGATGCATGATGTGGTTTAAAAGGTCGTTAAGCTATAACAGCCAAATAGAAGTAAAGTAGAAGGTTTGTAGTGCTTAATTATACTAAATCCCATGTTAATGAATTTTGGCAATTTTGGTCCTTTTCACTGATGGGTATCCTTAAGAAGTAAATGTGTTTGTACTACCACATCCAAATCTTTTCATTCATTTCTACTAGTATGTAATATTTATAAAACGTTGGCTGTGCACTGAATACATAGCATTCTTATAAAAGCTTAACAATTGAGTTTTCTTGTATTTCAGGATTTTTAACCCAGAAGTTTAAACATTTGTAATTTAAATTTAAGCATTTGTATTTAGTTCATGTTACCTGAATAGAAATTAATTATAATATAGCACTCCTACACTAACGGTTAAAAGTTGTGTTTTTATCCTTTTCTTTTTTTATAAATATTTTTTCTATTGGAAAATGGTTGAATGTATTTATGTCTTAGATATGTACATCTTTTAACTGTGGAAATATGTAGTTTTTAAAATGTTTAAGAACTGAACTGAGGAAGTTTTGAACGTTTACAAAATATGTACTTCAAGTGCCTATACTTGTTTCAGTTATAGTATCTGGTTCATTGAAACGATGTAGGTAGTTCTTTAGTACATATTAACTTAATGTTCCTTGCTTCCTCATGCACATATGGTATTAAAATCAAATAATACTAACTTTTAAATGAAAATATTTGTCACATTTTCTACACATTTCAATAAACCCAAACAAAGTCTCTCACCCAAAGAGATTTTTACGAATCAGAAAAAATGATGAAAGTAATGAAGAGGAGAAATGAGTTTCTACTTTTTTGCTACGTACTATAATAAGAAATGTTTTACATTTGACTTTAAATATTCAAATTCTAAATTTAAATGGGCAAAAATGCATTACTTAAGTACACTTAGAAAAAAATTATAACATCGAAAAAGCAGGTGCTGAAATCCTAACAAGAGAAAATAGCTTCTTGATCGTTTCCGTCCAACATTTCATCATTTAAATATTTTCCATCAAAATATTGGGAAAATCATTTTTCGTTTCCTTGTGCAGCTGAAAAGCTTATAGTCTTGCAAATATGAACGCTGAATATAATTAAAACTATACAGGATAAACAAGTGTACTCGATAAAGAGTTTATGTTTTATTAATACGACATTTTAAGACTTAATTATTTTGAAAAGAAAAGTAAGGCGTAGGGATGTGGCGACCCCATCCTTAGTGGATTTCCACTGCAAGCAGCCAACCGAGCACTGGCAAGTAAACCTCAACAATTGAGTTTCGGAGGAAATGTCCAAGCCTCACCTCAAGAACCGAGGATAACTCTCCCAATGTCTCAGCGATTATTGAGGCCCCCTGCACGGGGATATGTGCGAAGACTGCAACGGTCGGCTAGGTGACGTAAGATCAAGTGTTCATCACTACGGTTAGAATAGTGGAAGCAGCAGCCCTCTCTGAATGGCTTAGTACACAGAGAAGCTGCGACAGAAGCTTTAAGATGGCAGTTCCGTCACTGTCCTTACCCTGCGCAGCGCTCGTAACGCGGCCAGGGGACATTTTATTTACTCTCAACAAAACAGCGGGACTGATACTTATATGACAAATACAGCAAGAAATAAAGTTAGACGATTTAAAATTATGGATAATTTGAAATTAGGTACTTGGAATGTGAAATAGAAGCTGAATTAAAGACAAGAGAGATAGATATAGTAGCTATATTAAAATAAACTAAAAAGAAACTTAAGGGCTCCAAATAACTAGCAGACTATATATTAATTTATAGTTGAGTAGCTCAAGAGAAAGGAGTTTGTGCTAGAGTAGCCTTAATAGTGAAGAAATCTTGGAAGTATAGAATTCACAGTTACAACTGGGTCAGTGAGAGAATTATGTGTAATTCTTCGTGTTCATCGAGGATACCTAACAGTGATTCCTATCTATGCACAGGAGAAATCAAAGAACCAGAGTTGCTTTACTATGAATTGCAAGAACATAACTAAATAAAAATTACTATCTAATTATAGCCGGGGACTTTAATATTCGAATTGGAAATAAACAGTTCAGGATATAGTGGGGCCATATAAAGAAACAGTTGAAAATCATAATGGAAAAGCGCTGAAAGACTTTAGTGCTTACAGTGAATTGAAAATACCATATTCCTATTTCAGTAATCGAAATATACATAAATATATTTGGTCTCAAAGAGGATTTCAAACCATAATAAACTATGTGATTATTAATATAAAACTTACATTTTCAATACAGGACGCACGAGTATACCGAGGAAGTGGTGCTGGATCGGACCATTATCTTATTTTTTCGAAATGTGTTCTGTTTAAAAGATGGTGGAAAACAAAATGAAAAGAGAAGGAAAAGCCTACAGAAATATATAAAGTCAATTTACTTCGAGATGCAACATACGAAATTTGTATAGTAAAAGAATGGAGCAGTATACAGGAATGTTAAGTTCAAGACAATATAAATCACAACTGCGATAAGTTGGAAAATATTTTGTATAAAACAGCAGCAAAGTGTTAGGCAAAAGGGAAAAGAGAAAAGACTAAAAAGGGGACTGAATGCATGAAATAATGATATACGAGAAAATACAAGAAAAGAAACAAACATATTATACGTATTTAGAAACTAAATCGGAAGAAGATAGAACTAATTATAAATCAAGATGTGCAATAGTTAAAAGGGAGTAAGGAAAATAAACACACAACACTGCGAAAAATACATAGCAGATATAGAGAACGATGTGCATGACCTCAAAGAAAGCTATATAAAGCAATGAAATATTTTAATAAAACTGAAAGAGACAATTCAAATTAACACAATAGCTTTAGAAGAATGCGAACGCTACATAAAATTATGGTTAGATATAAACGACTCTTCTTGAATATTAGGAGAAAATTATCCACATATAGATTCTATATTTTGAATTAAAAGAAGTCTTAAAAACAACTAGAAATAAAAATCTCCAGATAGGGATGAAATAAATAATTATTTATTAGAATAAGCGACTGAAACATTTTTGGAAAAGTTTCTAAAACTGATAAATATGTGTTGGAAAAACGGATTTGTACCAGATAAATGGAAATAAGTCATAATAATACCACTGTATAAAAACAGTGACAGGAAAATTTGCTCAAATTACAGGGGAATAATTCTTCTGAATTCCTCTTAGAAAGTTTATGCAAACAGTTTAACAAACCGATTAAACACAATATCGGAAACTATTTTACTGGGTAAACAACATGGCTATAGTAAAGCATTTCAGTGGAAAAGACAAAAGTTGAATTAAATTGTGCTTTATTTATGGACGCTCTTTAACTACTATGGTACTTAACGTCCCATTCTATATTGGGCGTGAAAGACCAGTAATTTTGCTTAGAAGTCTCTTTATCAAGCTTGAGGTTCTTTTAGTTCCGTAAATCTACGACACGGCATCACCGGCTTTACTTCTTATCCGAAGGAAGTCATGCTAAGGATTGTACGCCCGAAAAAATCTATCCCCCTCTGCCGAGTTTGAACCCGCGACTTCGGAAAGGAAAAGAGTAAAGAATACAAACTCCAATATATATTACTTTTATAAGTTATGTAATAGCTAATGATAATGTACAAAGGAAGTAGAAAATGCAACAGGTTTCCCGCAAAATCTCATAAGAGTTATTCAGAGCCTTTATACAGATACAAAAATGTAGTAGTAGTAGTAGTAGTAGTGGTATTTATTAAATATTTAGTACTATATTAAATTGCATAACACAGTCACATGGTCTTAAGACCGTACATGCTCTCTAGAAAAATACCTGGACTGTATACGTGACTTGCAGTATCGACCAGAAAACAACTATTTTTTATAATCACCACACTATATACATATAAAATTGAAAAAAAAACCACTCTGAATCACACACTCAAACACACACACACACACACACACATTCACGCACAAGTACTCAAGCACCACATATGTTTAAAGAAAATTTACATAAACACCTTATCTCTTAGTACACGTACTTCCATTAAGTATGTGCCCAAGCTGGCCAGTTTTGGCTGTTTAGAATTAAGTCCCAGCATGCTGTCCTCCGTTTGTTGGAAGACAAAAATACTTCCGGTAATAGTTTTTTCCTAATACCCTCCGTCTGCACGCATGCTGCCAAAATATGCGTCCAGTCTTCTTGTTCCCCGCATAATGGGCAAATCCTTATGCCATAATCATCAACAATATTGCGAGCTTTCCACCCTCCCAACCTAAGCCATGCTATTCCAGTCCTCTGTTTTATACTCAATTCCAAAATATATGTTTCCTTACCCCACCTAGTTTTTATAAATACAAAGTGGTTGTAGAAGAAGCAAAAAAATATTCTAATTAATTTAAGGGTTCGTTAAGGGTGTCCATTATCACCCCTGCTATTTAGTTTACACATTGATCAAGTCATTAAACAATGACTAGAATCCACGAAGAAATTTTATAAAATTGACTTAACAACTCTTCTATTTACTGACGATCAACTAGTAATAGCTGCTTCAGAATACAGTCTCCAGAAACTAATATATGAATTATAAAACACAGTTTCTAGCTGTAATCTATGTATATTTTCAACAAAAGCAAAAATTCAAGGGAAAAACATAAGTGCGGTGTAAAATAGTAATAAATAATAATATAACAGAACAATTTAAATAGTTTAAACATTTAGGTTGTGAAATTAGCAATACAAAATAATTAGAACAAAGGAAATTACAACGTTTTATTCAAATATGTGGGACAATTAGAAGAACCCTAATAAACAAAACTGGATAAGACACTGTTTTCAAATTGTTGAAATTTTAGCAATCCCGTCTCTTCTTTATGGCTGAGAATGCTGGACTATCAGAAAAAATCAAAATTAAAAAATAGAAGCATTAGAAATGGAATTCTTGACAGCGGTCGCTGGGTATAGGACAGACAAAAAATACAGTGGTGAAATAAGAAAAGAATTGAGCATATTTAATCTAAGTAAAAGAATATAAAGAGAAATATTATACTCATGTACAACGCATGACAGAATCCCGCATTCCCAAGAAGATCCTAGAATACAAACCTAAACGAAAGAGAGACAAAGAAAGATACGTGAAGACATGGATGGATCAGTTTCTTTGAAAGGACGAAACAGGTCGAAAGGCAGAATCCCTGACGCTGAAGATATGATGCATTGGTTACGGAGGGGAGTCGGCACTGATCCATTTAGGAGAGATTGTACCTACGCCCTCAAAGGGGTTCGGATACCCCCGTCAGCCAGTCGAAAATCGAGGGACGGAGAGAGTCACAAAGAGCATTCTTTTCCCTTGCCACACTGAACCGAAACACCATCGCCGACACTTCCAACCTTGAAAGAGATCAACGAATGAAAGATGAAAAGAAATGAGAAAGGAAATGAAACGAGGGACAGGAAATTCGGGGGATGTGAGAATCCTCAGCATTTGCCTGGCGAACCGGGAAAACCCCGAAAAACCCATAGCTCAGGAAAGTCGGCCACGGGAAACAAACCCACGACCTCCCGAATGTGGGCCACAGACGAAACCGTGTGAGCCATCCCGCTCGGTATGATGATGGAAAGTATACATCAATTCCTGGAAGAGCCTACAAATATCTATCAGGATGTTTTGATAGTGCTCTAAGTATTTCAACAAAATAATATATATATATATTGTCGTGACCTCTTAACAAACTAGCTCAATGGGGGGGGGGGTAGACCGATGAGGGTACCGAGGATCTTAAAGCTAATAATTCACATTTACGAGGTCAGATGGGGAACGCAGCTGAGAGAAATTATAAAAAATATTAGAAAGTTCCTAACAGAAATATTATCCCATGGTGTGGATGAGGGAAGGGATCTATCTACTATAATAATCCATGACTAAACTAACTGGATGGTTAGTAGTTTTATTGATGTAAAGGGATACATTACCTCCTTGTTTCCTTGTCTGTCGGTGAGGACGCCATACTGTTGGTATGGGTAGCGCGCACACACTCTCAACTTGCCTCGAACAGTGACTAGCCTCGACTGACTACCTCCTTGTTTCCTTGTCTGTCGGTGAGGACGCCATACTGTTGGTATGGGTAGCGCGCACACAACTTGCCTCGAACAGTGACTAGCCTCGACTGACTAAACCCCACGCTAACTCGGCGTGGTAACGCTATGCTAACTGGTTTATCCCCTCCACTCCTGCGCAATACCCGATCTGGGCCGCCAGGTCACATACGCAATAATACTCGTACGTCACAATATGCGCAAGCAGTTGCAGTAACGGAGTGTTTAAAACAGAAGGAAATTGCATTTTGTAATCTGTAAATATGAACAACACTTTAAATTCTGTCCTTAGCAAGTATTTTCCCAGAAATGTGCGGGATTCAGTAGCAGTTATATGGTTTTCTGCAACTTTTTAATGCACCGTGCACCTTTTACTTGCAAAAAAACCGGTTTTTGTAGTCGTTTACTATAATGAAGATGCACTTCTTGATTTCCTGGATGCTCTGGAATATTTTCGATAAGATTTTCAATAACACCAAATAAGGCTCTTTCAAACCCGTTACTTTAAAAATAATTAATTTGCGTCAAGCATACATTCTTTCGAGGAAGATTGATGACTCACACTTGCTTTACGACTTCAGTGGGTAAAATATGCAGATATATTGAAATGTAGTACAGTAGATCATTTAGGAAAGAGAGTAACTCCAGTTTTTTTTTTATAAAATTGGATTCTTTACTTCATTACTTAATTTGCTAAATGTACGTGGGCTGATCAACAACGACTAAGACTAATTTTTCCTGTCTGTACTATAAACTTTTGTAAAGAGCGAGATTTTATGTATAATGTCCATAGGTGGGAGCACTCTCGTGTTGGTAGGTTGGTAGTACTGCATTTAGGATACCACGAAATAACTTACCAGCATGCAGTTCCCATCACACTGTTACAGCAGTATACTACACATCAGTATTGGCCAAACCGAGAAAGCACATTGCAAGGAAACGACCAGAACTTCATCGGACTGGGTGGCGACTTCATCATGGCAAGCCGCGGGCTCACGTCACAAATTAAGTCATGCAGTTTTTGGCTGAATGCGTATCGCATCCGCTTTATAATCCGACTTCGCGCACTGTGATGTATTTTATTCCCAACATTAAAGACAAAGCCCCAGGGCATTCAATTTGAGAACTTGGAAGCAGTGTTCAAGAAAAACGAGGAGATTTTCAAGGACCTCACAAGGAATATCCTGCATCTTGTGTTCGAGACTGGCAGAGACGCTATAAAAACTGCATTGAAGTCGGAGGGGATTACTTTGAAAAATATCATGTAGACATTGAAATGGAATAATAAAAATCTCTGAAAAAAGATCAGTCTCATTCTTTGTTGATCAGCCCTTGTACCTCGCTCTGTAAGCGCCTGCTTATTGCAATTATATATACACTACTAGTGAATCCCTATAATTTGCTTCTTCATTCTTATCTTATGAGAAAGAATTATCCTAAATCGATTTATATTATTTTCATCTCAAATAAACTGTTCTTTTCACAAGCATTTATCACGTTGTGACTTCATTGTTTAATAATATTAACAAATAGAAAACATATTTTTCTATATAAAGAAACTAAAACTTAGTGAACTAAAATGTATTTAATATGAAGAAATTCTTGAGAACATTCTTGGAGACCTTAAAAGAAACATCATTCTTTTAGGAGTAGATCAAATTGTTTTACGTATATAATATGTTTTAACTTCAATATATTTCATATATTTGTTTACTATTCGTACTTTCAGATAAAGAACTCTAAGGCACTAAGCTTTAATATGACAATATATAAAATATATGAGTAACAAGTATTCATTTTCATAACGGTAAAATGTGTAACTTAAATATCACAACGATTTGAATATGCTAGTTAATTTGTAGCAAACAAAATGGAATAATAATCAGGATTTTATTTTATTATTTGTTAATTTAATAAGAATATTATTATACTTTAAGGTATAATATAAACTATTTGTGCCTGTGTTTTATATTAAATCACCAATTTTGTAACTGCCTTGAACTTTACCTATCACAAGCTGTATTAGAACATATTCTAGTAATATTAAGTTTTGGGTAGACTACTGATGTTAACGTGACTGAAATTCACCTGGTAAAAAGAAATGGTTTATTTTTCTATGCCCCAGAAGCTCGTTTAATAATTGCCTTCTCTCCAGGCCAGCGAGTAGGCAAGGTTTCATATAGATCTTGCAGTACACTTTGAATCCCATAGTGGGCAGCTCCATGAAGTCGACAGTAAGGAAAAATATACTTATTTGCCAACCTTGACATATTATGAAGACGAACGTAAACCGGAGGACATTTCAGTTAATGGCCTATTGATTGGTGCCCGTGGTAAAATTTCTGAACCTGTAGTTAAATTGTGGTATTATCTTTCAAGAAAGGAAATGTACACATTTCACGGGTCAGTATCATTCAGGCGTTCCGTGAGTATGGGGTATGAAAACTAAATCAACCGTTGTCGTAGATCTATACTGTCGTGGTCGCCATTTTAATCTGTCACTCACTTCAAAGTTTTCTATGGCTATATTAACCCAGTATGCCGAAACATGGACTAAACATCACAAAACACGTTACAATTCTCTTGCTGCTGAGCTATTAACTACATGACATTGGCAAAAACACGGAAAACATATGGAATGGTGATCTTAATAGAACCAACATCTATGTTATATATAACCCATTACTAACATCTGTTGTTATAGCTCATACCCTGTTTCAAGTGTCCCGAGAGTTCACGGTTCGAGTCTCAGCATGTGGTCATACTTTTTATTCCAACTTTTTCACCTTGTAAGACGCGGTAATAAGCAACTTTACAGTTCTCTTGCAGCTAAGTTATGACTACATGATTTCGAAGAAACTACGAGGAGGTTGAATGATAATTTTAATGGTCTCAACTTCTAAATGCAGTATACAATGCGTCTGATCACAACAATAAGCTAATACATAAAATAACAAAAACTGGTAAACTCTCATCTTGAGAAAAGCAAACTTACAGCTGCAAATATAATTGTGTATAATTCGATAGAGTGTAATGCATAAAACTGAAAAGATATATTCTGTGTAGCTGCCAGTTACAATACAGTTACTACACTTATTGTAAATAACAAAACGAAGGCGATAGCTAAGGCTAATGGTGCTTAAAAACAAACTAAACAAGTGCTACTTCATAGCTGAGGCCACGCCATATATGAAGAAATAAATTAATTTCTGAAACATTTCAGATTTATAGATAATATATTTCTCCTGGAGCAAGTAACTTGTCGAAACAAAGATTCTCTATGTTATAATTTTATCGTGTAGGAATAACTTAGCTGCAAGAGAACTGTAAATGTGTTTATTACTGGGTCTTATAAGGTGAAAAAATTGGAATAAAAAGTATGACCACATGCTGGGATTCAAACCGGAACCCTCGGGACACTTGGAACAACTTGCGTTTACCAATGAGCTATGGCAACAGATATTATTGCGTGGGTTTTACATAAAACATGGATGTCGGTTCTATTAAAATCATCGTTCCACGTGTTTTCGGTTTTCTTGTCAATGCCATGTAGTTAATAGCTCAGCAGCAAGAGAATTGTAACTTTTTTGTGATATTTTGTTCATGTTTTGCCATACTGGGTTAATATAGCCATAGAAATCATCGAAGTGAGTGACAAGTTAAAATGGCAACCACGACAGTATAGATCTACGACCACGGATGATTTAGTTCTCATACCCCCTAATCACGGAACGCCTAAATGATACTGACCCGCGAAAAGTGTACACTTACTTTCTTGAAAGATAGTACCCCATAGGACTTGAAAAGGCACGTCGATATATAATATTGCCATCATAGCAATACGGGATTCCATAGCTATGCTTGGAAACCACCTTTATGCTTAACAGTAAAAGTTAATAGGAGATAATTAATTCATCTAATATTCGTATGTGATATATTTTATTCATATTGATAAATGTTAATATTCAACAATATTATTTTTATGTGATTCATTGTGTTTGTCTCTATGGAGGAAGTTCTAATAATAAACAATAGGATGTTTCTATAATTGTGGATGTACGTTGCTTTTCGAAGCAAATTAGCTTCGCTAGTAACTTATAATTTGTTTTATGCAACTTACAGCTTATATATATATATATATATATATATATATATATATAAACCGTTATCATACAGAGTTAACAGATCTATATGCTTAGGTTGGCGCTCGAAAATGCACTTTTAGAAGCTAACATCGTCCTAAAATGAAAACAAATGCAAAAAATAATTATTTTAGTGCACAAATGCTATGGACAGTTGCTATAGGCTATAATCTGCCTTATATCTCTCAAGCTAGCGAGTAGATAATTTAGCCAAAGCATGTATAGATAATAGACTAGGTGCTTCAGTAGAGGTTACAATTTACGGCTGATTCTTTGCGTTCTTAATTAAATTCTCCTTAAAACCCAGAATACATTTAAAGGTGTAAAATATAGAGGTTTTGTAACAAATATCTTTAACTTCTTTTGTTTTTCCTGTTCCTAATGTTATATATTTACATGTTTCGCTTTAATTTATTTCATATTATATTTACTTGGTTTTCTTATTTATTTTTATTTCTCTGCCTATCTAATTCTTCTTCTTCTTTATCTGTTTAACCTCCTCTTATATAGGACTTACACCCCCCCCCCCAGGACTTACAGGCGGGTTCCTGGGGTCAGAGGCCCGTTGAGGAGCAGACACTCATGGATCAGACAGAATATCCAGGATGGGTGATCAGCCCGATGCCTGGTATGGGAGGAAGGAAGTAGATGAATCGAAATGATGGTGAAATGGATGAAAGGAAAGGTGATGATGGAGCAGTTGGTGGAATGAATGGCGGAGGAAACCGGAGAACCCGGAGAAAACCCGCCCAGACGCCGCTTTGTCCACCACAAATCCCACATGCGGGTCCCTGGTATTGAACGGTGAGAGGCGAGCGGTCTAACCACTCGGCCACGGCGCCGCCTGTCTATCTAATTAATTAATTAATAAATAACTTTTGCTACATTCAAAACACCTAAGAAAATTATTTTTGGAGGAGAGGAGGGAAAAAAATTCCTAGCGTGTATTTATTTTGATATTATTAAAGGATGACCACTAAGTATGAAGCAAACTTTTCATAGGAAGAAAGGTAATATAATATATATATATATATATATATATATATCTACTGTAACCTCTATAAAATGCTATGCTTAGTCCTTCAGATATGGGATAAATAAATTAATAAAACAATTTTATGTATACTCTAAGATTCGAACGACTCATCCACACCTACCTGATGCGGGCGTGAGATTGAAGGTTCCCATACAGTCAGGGAGAACACATTTAGCTCGCATTTAAGAGACGGTGACCACTTCTCTTCGACACTTAATATTCTATTTTGCCCATTTTTGTTGGTTATAAGCATTTATTTAAAATATTTCATTGTGGATCACTTGCAGAGGCTATTGCGTTTATCATATTAGAGCCACATGCATTACTACAGCAAGAAACAATTTTTTTCGAAATGGACGTAGTTACCGTTTCTAACGTATGCTTTCGTTTAAGGGGAGAATCCAAAATCTGAAAAAGATTACCTTTCACTTCTTTGCGTAGTTTTATACATTTATTTTTATACATTTTATCGTTAATTTGATGTTTACTTTGTCACTGTAGGCATAATACATATATATTAAATATATGCTTAAAAATTATACTGCATCTGCCATTTTGTACTCTGAATTCTGCACCAGTTCACAGAAAAATTGATAACTGCAAAGTCCTACTGGACTAAACAGTAGGTTTTAGCTCATCCTTAAGGGCAGATTTGTTCTACATATTGGTACCACATCTAAATAAGGCAGTGTCCATACGTCCAAGCAATATCCTTTTTCTGTGAAACAAATACTTAAAAGGAAAAAAATCACGCACGTGTATATATATATATATATATATATATATATTTTACAAAGAAAAATATATGTATATATGTGTGTATATTTTTTCTCTATTTTTGCTTTAAACAGTTTTTTCTCTGAATGAAATTTGATGGTATAAATGAGCTGTTTCCTCAGGAACTATTTATTATAGATAGGTAAATGAAATTTTGATATAAAAATCAGTTCTATTACTCATTCTCTTTCATGATAAATTTTGGTTAGTTCAATTTAAAAAAAATAATTGCTGATAATTGTAACGAAAAAGTGTAATTAGAAAAAAAACCCAAACTTCTTTAATAAACCACATTATTGTATAAAACAGATAAGTGAACGTAGAAGCCAAGCATCTACTTCTGTACAACGTTCAGCCTTATCTCAATTTCCGAGGTATCAGGTAGTTAGCAAATTTAACATAGCCGGGATAGGGCTTTTAATCTCCCCTTAAATGCAGAATAGTTTAACATAGCTGCTTATGTATAGGGAACAAGCGGTGTGATAAATAACCTAACGACCTTAGAAGTCTGCAGTGTTGTGTATCTAAAGAATTATAAGCGACTATTGTCCAATTGTATAATTGGATTGGATTGTGAAGCGCAAGGGATTCGGCACCGATCCAGGAATGATATTTGACCGACGCTCCAAGAGGGGACGCAACAGGAGGGAGGAGGTGAAGGGAAATATCGAACGGTCGGAACCAGGAGTGACGGCACAGCAGTGACAGGGTCCCTACAGTTTCCAGGTTGAGACGCCTCGGCAGTTGGACAGGCAGACTTCGCCCCACACAAGGTCAAATGTCCCTCAGGAGTCGGTCCTCGACAACCAACCGAAGGTGAGAAACGGAGAAAGTTCACTGACAGCGTCCTTTTGCCTGTCACGCTGGACCGAAACACCATCGTTGACACTTCCAACCCTGAAATAGACCAAACGGGGTGAAGGACACCTGAAATTTAGAAACCGTCCCCCACTGCCTGCTGTTCAACCGCTTATCAACATCTATAGTGCGGTTATTAGGGATGGGACACTGAATCTGGAATATTACTGTAAGATGGAATAATGTTGACTCGTACGAAGAAAAATTCGTTCAATGTTACAAAAAATAATGCTGATACTCTGAAACTAAAATGAGAAAAATGTAAATGTTTTCATAAACAATTGGTGAATATTGTAGGTTCTCGACGCTATTATTCCATATAGTGAAGGATCTATGGATCTTTTCAGTGAAGGTTACATGAATGTTTTCAGGAATTGGATCTTTCGAATCATCCCTCGATCTGCTATTTTTTTATAAGATTAGGTTTCTGAATTCACGGAAGGTAAGCGATAGGTTAGGTTTTTTTTATATAAGCTCAGGTTTCTAAATTCACGAAAGGTTAGCGTTAGGTTAGGTTTTTTATATATAGAAGCTTAGGTTTCTGAAATCACGGAAGGTTAGTGTTAGGTTAGTCTCTTTTTATATAAGCTTCTGAATTCACGGAAGGTTAACGCTGGGTTAGTTTTTTTATACAAGCTTAGTTTCTGAATTCACGGAAGGTTAGAGTTAGGATAGTTTTTTGTTTTGTTTTAATATATAAGCTTAGGTTTCTAAATTCACGAAAGGTTAGCGTTAGGTTGGATTTTTTCATATGAAAAGAGTTTTGTTTAAAGTGTGTTAAAATGTTCACTATAAATAACAGATTGAAAGATCATCAAAAGATCCGATTCATTGAACCTTTACTGAAAAGATCCATGGACCCTACACGTATACAGAACTTTGCCCGTTCACGAAAATTAAAAGCAGCAAATTAGAAAATAACTTAGTATATCAAAATTCTGTTTTTCTTTCTTATTGTTTCATTTGTATAGGACCCTTTAACTTCTGTGGTCATATTGGGGGGGCTTTGCCTTTAGAGACAAGTAACTCGTTGATCAGGTTTCGCCGTTGGGTTTCTACATGATTCTTCATTAGGAAACATGCTTGCATTCACTCCCACATTCATACTTCCGGACTCTGCGGAGGATAGGAAATGTTTCTAATTAAATAAAAATTCACCCGCCCCAGCCGGGAATCCAACCCGAATGTCTGGGTTGAGAAGCCATAACGCTAATTATACGAGTATCAAAGTTAACAAGTGAAACGATACTTTCAATAATTAAGTACATAGATTTGCTTCTTTTACATACAGGTTTGTGAGTGGTCTGTGTGTGTGTGTGTGTGTGTGTGTGTGTGTCTGTGTGTGTGTGTTGTGTGTGTCATGTTCGAGGAAATAACCCAGAAAAGTTAGACCTCTTTCAAGAGTTCTGGAAACTAATAAAACGTTAATAATGGAGCTGTCCGATGATTTCTAGTTTTGCATTTGGAGAATAAGAGGAACTTAATTGGCGATTGGCAAGGAGATGACCAAACAGTTGCTGAAGTTGATGACAGGGAAAACACGAACAGACGTGCCTAAAAGCTGTTATGTACACTACATAGGAGCGGGATAGAAGCAGGTTTCCTGAGTGGAAGGCTAAGAGTTAAATACCTTGGCCAGAAGGAATACTTCAAAATTAAGAAAGTAAACTTTTGATAGTAGTATAATTTGGTTTGCAATTCGAATAATTCCCTTTTTCTAGACTCATGGATGTCAGGAACAATCTTTTGCTCGCTAAAGAGCTTTACTCCTTTGGAAAACGCGTTCTTTTCTGTATGAAGGATGATTCAAAACGACACATGCCGAATTTTGACCTTCTGCTTGATTAAGTGCCTTATTGCTATCAGCGAAGTTGCTGCAATGCACCCAAATTAAAAATAAAATGAAATAATCTACTACATTAGATTATGAGCCGTGTACTGTGGCTATGAAATTAGTCCATCAACCAAGCTGGTAGCTAATGGATTTATTATCCATTAGAGCATTTACATAATCTGATCAAACATATACAACGCATAGTGCTCAAACTATGCGTTTTCGGAAATGGGCAAAACATATTGACTGTCAGTATTGTGACTGCACGCGCGCGAGGTTACCTGCGGGCCGCCATTAAGTTCCTCACGGCCCGGTACCCGGGTATGCCTTTGACTGGCCTTCGGAACAACAGCCAATGCAAAACAAGAGCCCATTATGTGTCACTTTCCTGTTTCAGAGTATTAATTTCGGCATGTTATAGTAGCCTCCCTAACTAGAACATTCCGCTTTATAAGTAAGAGACTGCTCTTGCCCGGGAGCTGAGTTAGTTAAGAAGTTACGAAGTTAAGTGCCGTCAAGAGGTCAAAGGTTTTGACAGCGTCAGGTGCAGTTCAGTGGTGAGCTGTAACTCTGCAGTTCCGTTTGTTGTTATGACTCAGCAGTTCAGGTGTGACTGGATTCGAGAATCAGTTGTGTTCTGTTCTGAGTGTGTGTCAAAGTGTCTCACGTGTAAAGTTTGTGTAATGCTGAGCACCTAAGTTACAAATAAATTGTCCTTAGCGACAACTGGAATTCTCATATCCTACAGTATTTTCGCGTTGTTTTGAATTACCTGGCAACTCCCTACAGTTGATTTGAATGCAATCAGCCAGAATGTTGAAGAAAACGCTTGGAACTTATATGATCCAATCCGTGTTCCATATAACTTAAAGGTGATGTTTTTTGTGAGCGTATTGGATAACGCACTACAGCCCTGTATCGCACAGTGGGACGAATCGCAAATCTAGCTGGAAGAAATTATTAACTTCTCTTATTCAGTATAGGTTTATATGAAACTTTGCATAGGAGTTACAATAGCATGCTGTTATTGTATACTCACCTTGAACACATTTGCCTCAATAATGTTGTGAAGTATAGAAGCAGTATTTAGGATCGTTTTCCAGTGTTTCTCAGTCCAACTTACTTCTCTTCTGCATAGTGTTTTTACTATCATTTGCTTTCTTTCAATGGTATATTCTGTAAAATGTTTATGAGTTCAATCACATCCTCTTGAAGTGCTTCAGGTTCAATTAGTAAAGGATTTATTTTAAACATATGTTGTTTTCCTAGCATAGTATAAATCGCATATGCCAGGTGAGTCAGCTGCCCCTAGGTATTCGTATCTATGCAATTCGCAGTCTATAGTCTAATGTGAAAACATTGATCCTTTTAGCAAAACAACTGTTATTGTAGCTCTGCCATTTTATTCGTATATACGCAACCGCCATTATTCATTAAAGGACTGAATGAGCCAAGGAGCTGCAAAAGGTTTAAAAAAAGACGGCTCTTCAGGGAATATAATGCTTGCAAGGAGTTAAAGGAATGTTCTTCCAGAGAGCGGGATAGAATGCGTGCGCTCTGGCCGAGTGGGTTAACTAACGGCATGTGGTGAAGCAAAGGTCAGTTTTGGAGGTTCGAATCTAATATTTACATAAAATTGTTTTGGTTCTTTTTTCTTTCTCCTTGTGTTTACTTTCTGTATTTTTGTCTACTAATTTATTTATTTTTGTTATTGGCTCTCCTGTGAGTCAAGAATTACAATCATAATAATTGTGGATCATGTTTACCCTAATAATCTGTACCGTATCTCGTGCTGTAAATGTGTTACGTAGTTAGCGTTCATTCTTTTGGGCGCATGTCGACGCTATTAAATCTAACAGGTTTTTATGTTTAAACCTTATATTTTACTTCTTCTACTGACAAAGGAGCTGTAAATATGCCAAGTTCACGGGTAAACAGCATAATAAATTGTTAAAGAACGTGGATTTTAACAATGAAATAAATGTTCAAAATGATGACACCCTTCATCAATGTACATTTGTGACGTTGCCTGACAGACCTTCTTGCATGCTGTAACATGCGCGGTGTAATCTGCCTGCATTCTTTATGTATAAATGCCCGTAGATGATTTGGGCTTTGCGGTTCTTTATCGTAGACCCGTTCCTTTAAATGATTCCACAGAAAGAAATCCAGTGGAGTGAGATCAGGGATTTAAGTGGTCATGCAATTGGGCAGTTGTAGATGGTATGGATGATATTTATTACGGTGCAATATGCGTATTACTGAGGACAGACTTAAACTTATTTGCAGATCTTGTGCTATGGTCCTTGAACTGGTATGTGGATTGTTTTCTATTGCGTTTCGCACAGCTGCTTCATCGCCTCTAGAGGTTACTGGAGCATCGCGAGCAGGCGATTCTCTTCCAAATCATCCTGTTTCACGAAGGCGTCTTTCAACCTTTCTTAAAGTGTCCGCAGTAGGTGCCCTCCTTCCTGGAAACCGTTCCGTATAATATAGATCCGTAGTATAGTATAGATCGACCATTCGGATATACTTTTTTCAGCGAGACTTGTTCTTTTGTCAGGATGTTCTTTTTTTCTCTATTAAGGGCTTCTCCACTCTTCAGCAGTTGCCCTGAATTCCCATTCGCCACTCTTCCCTATTGAACAAGTCATCCTCCTCCAGGCAACGATCATTCATCATTCTAAGAATCTTGCATACCTCGCTTTCTTGTTCCATGAGGTGACCATGAGGCCACCTATCATCCTCCATTCTTTTCACATGTCCATACCATTGAGTATTCCGCCTTTCTATTCTCTCCAACACTGTTTCCTTCATATCCATTATCTGTCTCACCTCTTCATTTCTTCTTCTTTACATTCTTGATACTCTATCACTACGTCTTATTCCTTCCATTTCCACTGCCAAGATCTTAAATTTTTGTCCCTCTACCAAAGTCCATGCCTCGGCATCACAGGTCATTATACTTTCCACCACAGTCCTCAAAATCCTCTTTTTTTGGTACAAGTCGACATGGCTCTACTCCACAAAATCCCATTCAACATTTTTATGGCTCTTCGTGCTTGTTCTAGCCTATTGTCTACATCCGCGGATTGCAGGATATTACTAATGCCTATTTTTATGTCAAGTAAATACTTCTCTCCTACTCAGCTTTTATTTAAATTTTTATTTATTTTTTTTACATTTAACCATTTATGGTATATATATTCATACATTGTGCTGAGGTACTGTACCTGCGAAAAATGTATAAAAATAGGAGGCAGAGAGGGGCACTTAATCTTTTTATGCAGTGTAACCTATACTCTTCAAAATGATTACAATTCGGACTCCTACAAATACTACAAATTTTGTAAATTCAGCACAACAGTGTAAATAGTAAAGTTAAAAGCGGTGTGAAATTTGCTATTCTAATTATGCAGGAAATAAAAGGAAAACATCAAAATCAATCAGCACAAACCTTGCAGAATCACATGCATAATAAATCTTGCACAGTTTATTGCCGCAGCAACCTCTACATCAACACGAGTGATAAGACGAATAAAAGAGGATGCACTGCTGACTTGCGGTTTGAGCAGGTTTCAGGTTGTTATTACAGCTCGGTTGAGATAATTAATCTGTTTCTTCATACTTTGAAGTGTTCTTTTTACGTTAGACCATATAGCTTCGGCATATCTTTTTTTCTTGCATCATCCAGATTGAGACGTTGCCCAGTCTTGGCTTATAGTGCTACCAACAACCCAAGGATATTCTCCCAAAGAGAGATAATAATTTCCAGATAATTTATGCTTATAATGCAAGAAACGGCCCTTTAGTAAAAACAAGATAAGAAACATCCTAGGATAAAATGCTACCTGATTATCAGACATTTTAAATGTTGATATTTGCAGTAAACGCTCAGTTTTTAGTAAATATTGTTCCCACATTTAGGAATATGAAATTCAATGCCCCAAATTGGTTTAAAGATAAATGATGTTTACAACTTATATATAGCTTGAGTAAATATTTATTAGTGTCAGGGTTAAAATTATTTCAAATATCAGTAAAAGTTAGGGGATTTGTGATTGCCCAAAATATACAAATATACTAATATTCTTGTAGTTTTATTCGGGGATATCAAGCTGAATATTGGTTTTCTTTTTGGGTGTTTCTTAACGAAAACATATTTTTTTCACCTTTTGGTTGTTTGAGAGTGAAACTAGTTTTGAAACTGGTCATTCAGTTAAAGATTTTTTATGGAAGTTATGTGAGTCTTAATTGACTCCCGTCTCAAAATCAAATACAGTTCACCTAACTTTATAGCCTTAAATTAGTTTCATTAAGAGAGAAGGTACTTTAATTCCATGTATCAAGCCTAAGAGCTATATTGCAACTCCCTTTCTTAAGCTAAGATACTAATTTTGTACCAACAATGGTACAAATTTCTCGTGTATTTATTTGCGCTTAAAACTTACATAAAATCCCAAAGATATAAGACATTATGAAATATTATTTTATTACAGATTATTTTATACTTTTAGTAGGATTATAGACACTGTGACTGAAATGTCCGGAATTTCACTCATACTGTATATAAAGTTGTCGCATACCAAAAATGACTTATTTTTGGAGCGCTTATAGTATGCAGGGGAACGAGTATGGTAGCCAGTTTTGCAATCTTGTTCCTAGATAAATGACTTAAATGTTTTTACTAATTATGACAAACTAGTGATTTAAAGCTCAATTCTTCAGCTGTGGCTTCCATCTTTGTTATCCGCTTTCGAGAACACTTACCTAACATTGTTGATGCGAAGTGCTACCTGTCAATCACAACCAGTGCTTCTTTCCTCTCTTCACTTCGGATATAAATAAATTTACCAATAACTCAGAGCTATCCTCTTTCGAGACCTCTTACGTAACATTGTTGATGCCAGGTGCTACCTGTCAATCACAAGCACAGTGCTTCTTTCTTCCCTATACTTCGACGCAAATACATTTACCAATAACTCACAGCTCCCGATGTTATGTTTACTAGACTCAAAGTAACATGTAGTGTTTTTAGCGGCACGAACATTGTGAAAACGAAAATACACAGTCGTCTCCATCAAGACACTTTAAAATTGTTGGATAAACATAATTTCTTCTTCTTCATCCAACCAAGTGTTACGCCATCAGGCCTGTTTCGATCTCAGTGGAAATGTTTCTTCCATCTCTTCTTGGAATGGCCGAGTGATCTCTTTCCCCTAGGAATGTACTGCATTACAGCTTTGGGAATGCGTTCTGGACCCATCCTATGCAGGTGTTTTCTCCAATTTTTCTGGTAATAGTGTATGTATTCCAGGACTAGTTGCATCTTTAGCTCTTTTAAAATAAACTCATTGATCTTAAATCCCATTTAGTGTAAACCAGCAGTCCTTCACATGAATTCCATCTTTGCAGCAGTTATTCTGCTTCTATCTTTTATCTTTATGGTCCAGGCCACACTGCCATAGCACAGGACACGTCTTGCTAAGGTTTTTACGTCCTAAGCCGAGTGTGATTTTGTATTAAAGCTGTTTTATTGAACTTTAATATATTGTTGTTTCTATCAACTTACCAAGTTAAAGTTTGTATCCAAGGTATGTAAATTCATTTTTTCTTTCTAATGTTGTAGATTTTATTAAATAACTTATTCTCTATGGGCTCATAAATGGAATAGTTGAGTATATCGGAGCATTTGCAATATATTCACCGGTGTGTGTTTAGCAGGACTGGGACTCACTCCGGAGATGTTAAAATGACCTCGACATGTTTATGAGGCAGTCAGTTCGTGCAGCGAGTAGGGCTGTCAAAGAACAGATATACACTTCCAGTGCGAGTTTGGCTACACCTTTACAGACACGATTATTTGAGTTGAATATTAAACTTGATTTATTAACATGTAAAAGGAGAATAAGATATAATTTAGCAACAGAACTAGCAACTTCTAAATACTTTTATACAGTAACAAACTAGCGAGCTTTTTCACTGTTTTTGACTACAGGGCTATAAATACACTTCAGCTCTAAACAGAGCTACTCGTTTGCAGTCAGTAGTTAGGTTATCCAACTCGAAGTAAAAGTGGAATGTATAGCGGGCAGAAAACTGTGGCTTATGTTTGAAAGATGTTTCTTTACCCTTTTTTCCAGAAATCGATTTTCATTTCTGGATCAAAGAAAGACGTAAAATTATATCTTAATGGAAAGGAACTACAAATTTATCTGATATACTGGTAGCAATGTTAAAATTAATTTATTCTATGACATTATTGTAGCAGTAAACTCTTTACCCTAAATGGAAGCCTATCCTTTATGTAGGAAAATGCACTCACGTATAGAATCGTGACAGTAAAACAAGAATAAATAACAGAAGAACTGGTACAGTAGAATATGAAATGATTACGAGAAATACTTACTACTAAGAAGAAAGTGAAGGAACGTACAAAGATATTCTGAAGTGCAGTGTTTCTTTTGCAGACTAAAACTGATTGATTAATAGTCAGCACATTATGTGTTTAATGCAGGCTACCGTACGCACCGTGTCGAATCCTTTTTCCACGCGCTCAAAGTGACATTCGCAAATGGCTTAACATACTTTTGGGCGCATATATTATCTCGATAAGTAAAGTACCAAGTGCCAAGTATAATGTTAACTGTACTGTTCCTAGTCTGGTTAGAGATTTTAAAATGGATAAGCTGCCTCTGTTGCGCAGAATTAAACATCTTTATAGCTTCAAAATATGGGAATGTAGATAGGCAAAAAAGCCTTAACTTTTCTGCCGTCTTGCTGAATTAAATATAACTCTCACACAATTGTTACCTATACTCATTACTTGTCTTGCTCTCCTACAAATATTGTTTTATACTCATAACTATCCTACATTAATTTCATACATGCGTTGTATTTTGTAGCAATGTTTCCAGAAATTATTTTAGTTTGATAATACCACGCTGATATATACGTTTTGTGTATGCAGGGATTTGAGGGAATAGTCAGCTGTGCAAAAGCGAGCCGATAATACAATTAAGCTATCTATGAAATGATAAGAAAGGGTAAAAATTCCACAATTTTTCAAAAGTATACAGAGATTTGGAGATGGGTTAAGACACAACAATTTCCGTTCGTCATATATTGTGACGAAGCTAGCCGCCAATGTCGTGAACTTCAACGCAACGCTAGTCGGCAGATTTGTGGGAAGAGTTTCCAGCTGATATAAACACTTCCAGGAAGGCCTTCTAGCCATAAGGTGATAATTCTGGATCCTTCTGTTGTTCTCGGACTTTCCGGAACATATAGCATGACTTTCCGAGTACTCTACAGCGTATATAAGCGAGCGTTCTCGCGGTAGTGAGTCAGTTGTTATTCGAGCGCGAGTCGAATGCGAAGTTAGTGGCGACAGTGGAGTTTCGTTGCCGCTAGTGCAAGTCAGTGCGAGGTGATTAGGCGAATGGAGTGCGAGTCAGCGCTACGAGGGAGAGAGGGAGAGAGAGAGAGAGAGAGAGAGAGAGAGAGAGAGAGAGTTGAGTCAGTGTGCGAGCGAGTTAGCGACTGCGTTTCTTATGCGACATCAAGAGCGATTCTCCGAGCGAGTTGGTGACGTTCTGTTGTGATGTGCAGTGAATGCTACTGCGGAGCGACGGGTTTGAAGGTCTTGTGCTTGACTCTCGAATGAAATGAACCGTCCGGAGTGAAGAGGCTGTGTTACGAAGGAAGTGAAGTGATAGAAAATTGAACTAGTTCACCTTAGTGCAGTAAACGCTCAGTGAAGGTGAGCTAAATAAAGACGAAATAATGGGTGAGACCTGAGAAAAGTGACAGCTGAAAAACTAAGGACAAAGTTATAACATTGTAAAGTCCTATGTTTCCTCTTTGGTATTTTTAATCTATCGCAATGTTTTTCCTGTTAACTGTTACATAAACTCAATGGGAATGAAGAAGATTGCAGCATTATAACTATTATTCTCTCATGTGGCGATTGTGTTTAACACAGATCAATAGAAATTAGAAATTTAAATCTATAAACACTTTCAGCAGGAAAAATACTTTTCTTCACTTTTTGTCACATTGTAATTCGCATAAGGATGATTAAGGGAATTCTTACTGAAGTATATGAAAGAATAGCAACCACCCCCACTGTGTATCATGCGTTCATGGCTTCGATATTAGCATTGTTAAGAACATTGTGCGGCACTTCATTAAACCTTTATATGCTTATAGTTTTAAATTATATGTTTATAGTTACATATTAGATTTATAAAGTAAGATAACTGAGTTATTGGCATCGTTTATTGAACTTTTAAGTGAAATTAATTACTTTGCTTTATTTCCATTGTATAAGGTTGTTTAATAAAAATATCCAATTTACTTTACTTATTCCCTCTGAATGTTTGAATAAGCACCTGAACCTTTTTTTACTGATAGTTATTAGACAACATTCCTGCTTGGTTTTAGATAAGAACACAATAAGCAAACGTTTAACTTAAAACACTTATTTTCTTTTATTGTGTCATTCAAAATTAAACAACAATTTTATTTCTTTCATTAAACATTAAAAGCTCTGTTCAAATACATAACAGTGCTGTCTAAGGAATCAAATACCATTGGCGAAGTTAATATTGTTTCCATAATATACCAGCAACTTCGCTGCGTCATCGGAAAAAGAGCGTGAATTTTTTTCATTTCTGTCGCGCACCTAAGTATGATTTTCCAACATATAAGTAGGTGTAAGAAGGGATGACAAACGTCTCTGTTGGTACGTATTTGACAAGGAAATATCTTTCTTCATTAAAGTACGTCATTACCATAGCTGTTCCTCACCAAAAGTTTAGACACTAAATCATTTCATCTTAAAATTAAGAAAAGATACATCGATGTCCTCGTATTTCATAAGTTAATCGTATTTCATTTCTTAATTTAAATGAAACATGTTTTAACAGTAAACGAAGATTGTCTCACAGTGTTTGTGTCATGGGCATGGTCAATGTTTTATATTCTGTAGGCAGGTTATTTACGTTCTGTGTAGCTGCTTGTTCTCTCTCCGTTCAAAACTGTGAGTTTTGCTAATGGATCAAATGTATTTTTCGACGATAGTGCTTTTTGATCCACTTTCCGTTAATAATCTCAAGGTGGAAAGTTAAATACCCTGCATTTAGTGCAGGTAACCTAACATACCTGCCTAGTTTACTCCATGTATGTGCAAGGACTGTATTAAATCATCTTACTGTTGATACATTTATTATTGCAGTCATGCATTTAATCGTATTTGGTTGCTGAATTTTACCGTTTAAACCTTACCAGGATTTTTACTTCCTTATTATTTGTTAATATTTACTTAGAATTAAGTTCATGGAGCAGCTAAGCTCTTGATTTTTTTGGGGCCAGTAATCAGACATTCTTAATCGATAATCACTTTGCCCCCAAGTTAATGCTGGTGTCTGCTATTGGAACCAGCATGTGCAACAGTTGTTTGTAAGTTAGTAAAATTATTAATCTTATTTTCATGTAAGTACTATTTATATTATTAAGTATTGTCGAAAAAATAGTATAGAATACGCATGCGTTAAGTGCATTGGAGAATCCTGGAAGTAGAAAATACGAGACTTGGTTTGGTACTTAACCGACGTTTTGGTTTAGAGTTATACTGTTCACAAACACGCGGAAAAACACATACACATACGGGCCTTTTTCTAAAAATGCTACTTTTTAGATTAAGAGAGTCTCAAAACTTGTATATCCCGTGAAATATCGGTAAAGTATTTTTAGGTGGATTGCAGTGCTTCCTCTAGAATGTAGGGTGTGTTTATCTGAGGGGAAAACCTTGCGAATTGCGACCATTTTGATCTATTATGGCTACACCCACCGGGAGTCAGGGATGAGGTGAAGGAGCCGCAGGAAGTCCCAGGTCCGGAAGCAACACTGGCCCACAGAGACGCGCAGAAGTCCCTAACATTTCCAGAACACCCGGGTACCATGGCGAGGAATCCCAAGAAAGCGACGCAGCGATCCTAACGGGCGGGACAGCTCACGGCGTTCACGGTGAGAAATATTTTCAACGTGCACGCATCCACGCCATTAACCCAGCACCGCCAGGACTGCAGGACCTGAAAGCAGACCTGAAACGTGAAATGGAGATGAAAGAGAGGGAATGGGGAAAAGAGAAACTGTGGTAGAATACCCCGGCTTCGCCTTGGCGACCAGGTGAAAACCACGAAAAATTCCATGCTCAGAGCGGGTGGTCACTGGGAATCGAACCCGGGAACTCCCGAATGCGGGCCACAGGCATTGTCGCCATCCCGCTCAGCCAATATTACCTTATTTATTATAGATAAGTGGTATATAGAGAATTGCTCTTGGATCTTTGTAATATAGAAAGCAGAAATACAATAGTATCCCGAAAAGCGTTGTTCTAATTGGTATTTACTGTTTAATTCATTACCATCCCTATTTATGACCAAGAACGTAACAGTTACAGAAATAATAAGATCTGGAAAACCATCAAGCTTCCTATACATATATTCGTATTGCGTTAAATAATATTATGCAAATATACATTTTTTTCATTTTAAAATTTATTAATACATTTTAAATGTAAAGCGAATATTCCGTCTGCTTTCACTTTAATTATTTTAGAGTGTTGCCAGTGCTTTAGTTATTGCAATATTTTAGGAGAATGTTGCGTGACTTAAATGAACAACAGTTATATATATGATCATCGTCGAGAATACGTATTTCAATATAAGCATTTAAGGCAGCTACATTATTACTATCCGTAATTTATTAAGGTTCACTCTGCTAATACTGGTGAAGCTGGTCGTAATTTATTGCACTCAATAAAGGAAATCACCGCACCGCTGCTGAAGATCATCCAGTTGTATATAAACTATATAGCGTGACTCTTTCTTCACGTACAGCCTTAAAGTTTATGTTCTTTTGTCATGTATTTATGTCCTCTAACCGAAGATTCGCAGCATGTTCAGTAATAACGTACTTTAAATGCATACGCTTCCTTAAGTGGAGGGGAGGAGGAAGAAGTATGTTCTGACAGGTCAAACATTTCCATGTCCCGACAGGTGTAAAGCTCAATTCATTCCAAAGAATGCTCAGCACACACCGACAATGCTTCATTCATCCTCTTCCGGATTGTCAAACTAAAGACAGGTTTGCGTGGTTGATAACGGAATAGTTCTAAATCTCAAACATTCAAAAGATTGTACGTTCCCAGCAGCGTTTTATTAAGCTAAGGACAACAATCCATAATATTTACACAACGTACAACTAAGGGAGATTGCTTCGAGGTAACGTGTGAGGCTCATATTCGGTAGGTCCAAGGCTCGATTCCCATCGAGCTGGCGACTGTGACCTAGGGCTTTTTTTTTCATGTAGGCTAATTCTGGTGTGGTTCCTCTTCTACCACGAATTTTCTGTCCATCATTTCTTTCATCTGTTTTCAACATGTGTTTCAAAGTTGTAGGACCAGGCGACGGCGTTTGATGCATTGCGGCGGGACGTGTATGTATACAACGAAAAGATTTCTCCCTGGTGCTTGGTGGGTCTGCTGGGGCCCCTTGCTGGGAGCGACTCGATTCACTCCGGGACCGCAAGGTTGAAGATGGCATAGAAGGAATCATGCTAGTAACAGGAATTGTTCTGGAATCTATTCATCTGAAATCTTAGGGAACCCGTCCTTGCTAGTGCGCATCGCCGTCCAGATCTAGCCGTCACCCTTCTGATCTCCCCTTCATTCCTTCCTCCCTTCACTTTGGAAGCACAAATGTCCTACTATAGTCTACGTACTGTGCTATTGTCCTGTGACTGGAGGCTTCTCCGGCTGAGTAATCTTAATCATTTTTCTTCTTCTTCCTCCAAATTCAAGTATTTATATCCCGTTCCGACATCAAAGGATTTCAATAGAATTTCTGTATCCATCTTTTCCTCGGCGGCCCTAAATCTATTCTTCCCTTAGAAGAATAAAGTAATGCTTGTTATGGTAGATGGTCATGAGGCATCCTTCTAACATGGCTGCACCATGTCTTGTTATATGCTTATATATATATATATATATATATATATATATATATATATATAAAATATACCGCCGTTTTGAAAATTGCAACACCAAGAAGAAGACGCATGAATGTAACGAATGTAATATCACGGTTAGCTACATGACAAGTAACAAATGATAAACTTTTCAAATCTACACATGACCTTTGAGCCCTAATATTCAGTATTTGGCCTGCATGCGCTGCAGTTAGAGCTGCTATACGCCGTGGCATTGAATAAAAAAGGTTCCGAATAAGTTTCTGAGGGATTTTCCTCCACGCAGTTTGTATTCGACCCCACAAATCCATGACACTGGCTACTGGAGGACCGTACCGCACCAGGTGTCGACCAAGCATATCCCAGACATGTTCGATGGGCGATATGTCAGGCGAACGTGCAGGCCAGGGAAACAATGGTACCCGTCGCTCTTCGAAGAAGGCTTGTACATTGCTCGCAATATGTGGCTGGGCATTCTGCTGTTGGAATGTGGCCTGTGGAGATACGTGAAGCAGGGGGAGTACCTCAGACTCTACAACCACCGTTAGGTACCGGTTGTTGTTCAAAGTGCCCTCAATTCGTAGGAGGCGAGATCGGTTGTTGTAACCAATGCTATCCCAAACCGTAACACCTAGTGTTTGTCCGCTATGTCGCTCAACAATGTAACCCTGCAGGTTGCGCTCACCACGGACCGCCGGACCCGTATGCAGCCATCACTGTAGGACACATTGAAGTGGGACTCATCCGAAAAGACTATATTTTGCCACTCAGCACAACAGTGACGGTGTTCACGTGCCCATTGCAGTCGGAGGAGCTTTTGGTTTCTGAACAATGGAAGCCAACGTAATGGCATGCATGCAGCAGTCCAACCTGCAGCAGACGGGGACGAACCGTTGATGTAGACAAGTTCACACCTGTTGTAGTGCTTCAGCGTCGAGCCAACACTGTGGATAAAGCTGTACGGTCCGTTATGGCCATGCGGACAAGATGGCGCTCATCCCGTGCTGTAGTCATGTTCCGTGGTCCAGTACCCGCTCTTCGCTGCGTACGACCTTCGTCTATCCACTGCTTCCACACACGCATCACTGTCGTAGTAGCATGCCCTGTACGAGTCGAAATATCACGGTATGTCCAACCCGCTTCCCAGAGACCGATCATTCTGCCTCTTTCGAACTCACTCACATGCCGATAAGGCTCTCTTTGACGCCGACGAGGCATACTGGCACTATCGTTATTGTTTCCACATTGTTTGACAGCTCTGCGCTGACTACACTGAGAACAACACTGAGCTTGTCGGACCGACACGAGAGGGCTCTGCTCGGCCTACGTGTACCCCATCTCTCGCAAACCTAATCACTTATTGCTTGCACACCTTTCTAGACTTCCACCAAGTTTGGAGTTATTCGTAAATTCTTTCTTGGTGTTGCAATTTTCACAAACGGCAGTGCATGTGTGTGTGTATATTATATAAGATCCTAATCCTATACAACGTAAACAGTTTTCTTAAAGCTTTTCTCTGCCTTGCTAGAGGAGGTGTTTCATTCTGACCACAAACTTACACAGATAATTAAGTGACAGTGCTTAAGCTGTAATTCCTTACCTTGGTTACAAACCACCATCCTGATGAATATACTTTTTCATGATTTTCCTTGGAAGCAATGCGAGTGCTGGGGTAGATTCTTAGGTGCCAAAATTGTCTTCAGCAGTAGAGAACGGTGGGTGCCTTGAGGTCTGTATGGAGGACATTTTGAGGAGAAAGCCGCTTCTACGCTAGCATCCGAATCTACTGCCGGAACATATTCGTGAGGATGGGGTCAACAATGCAGCACTCTTCCGGAGGCGTTAGAGACCCCACTACGTTGTGCCTGTTAGTAGCAGATTTGCCGCCGTTGGTAATCGCTCACCTAATCTCCTCCCCCGGGTCAAGTGGAGCAATAGGCAGGGAGCAGATGAATAAAAAATTGATTATAACATCCTTTCCTTGTCGAAAATGATAGTACTATTAGGCTTCGTATGTAATACGTGAAACATTTTGCTCTAGAACTACAGCATTTTGCAATTTTATATAAAAATTACTGCGTTAGTTTAAAGCTTTATTTTTAGAACCTCCAATTAATTTCGTAGTGATCAAAAACGTATTTAATTAGTACCCTTTGACGACGTAACCTTCTGTGTGACACTTTTGTTGCAGTCTCCATTATCTCCGTTGTCGATGAATCTGCTGCTGGCTGCATTGGTGAGCTATTGGATCTTTCTCTGAGGGTATGCATGGTAAGCATAGGTGTAAGCATAGTCAACACCAGTTAAGTTGACGGAGAAATTTAATGGAGGCTAATACATGGGCCATTTGAAGCGAGTTGCCCATTGTTTGAGGAGGGAGAATTAAACTGAATCTGAATCTTAACACGAGAAACTGTAACGGTTCAATTATAACTGCTAACTTATGAAATAACAAGAAAATTAAAGTTTAAAATAAATGCTTCCGTAACAATACCGAAAAGCGTAAGTTATCGTGAATCGCCGAAATGCTAAACGGCGAAATCCCTTGCACCTACCACTAAGTAGGTGAGAATCCGAGCGCGTACTTTAGAGGCTACGGAGTGGTGATACTCGAGCACAGTAAAACACTTCTGTGAAATGTAAAATACGGCAGGACTGTAATACTAGTAAAGACACTAATTTTAAAAATACACGCTCTTTTAAAAACTTATGACCCACCTAATTTAGGACTATTCCACCAAAGTTCCTACATTATACGTTGTCAAACCTTAAGCTTATCATGCGCATCTGAAACACAGTTTGTACTCTTGACTGCTGAATACTAGAATTCTTTCCCTTTCTAATTTTCCGAAAAGATATACCTGCATTTTCATGCAGCTCTCTGATTTTTTAACGTACTGATTACTAATTACCTGAACCTTGAGCTAATGGGTTTCTTGTTGACTGAGTTGCCGGAACACCTAATTGCTTAGCTACTCTCACTTCTAACCGATTGCTTTACCCGAATACGTACGAATTTGTCTAATAATGACTCATGCGCTCTCAGAATTGCAACCCGTTCTTCTTACATTAATCATTGATTTTAATATATAGAAGTTATTTATTGAAATCATTTATCTATCTCCTTTCATGTCTATAAATTATTAATCGTACAAGTTAATAATTCCGGTATCACCTTTATTTCGTGATGCCTTATGTTGAAATATTAGGATAGGATAGAGTTAGTTAACGGAGGGTACACTTAGCACCTCGACGCACAATGGATATTCTATGCACACACCCCCGGAGGAACGGATGAGGTGAGGGGGCCGCAAAAGACGCATAGGTTGCATAGCAACCGACGTAAGTCGACAGAGACGCGCAGAATTCCCTAATAGTTCCAAGCTTTACTACCCGGCCACAGGAGGGTCACTCCGAGACGTCACTCTGGTGGAACTGGGAAACACGACACACAGTGCAGGCTAAAGAGGCTTCTCTATAGCGGGGCCGAGATGAAGTTCTAAATCACAAGCCTCGGCGCCATCTGCTCGACACCGTCGTAACCACATCCCGCAGTTCACCAGAAACATGAAAGGAAATGAAATGAGAGCAAATTGGGGAAAGAGGAAATTACTTACTGGAAAAAGAAAATTCCACTCCTACATTCACCTATGTCAACCAGGGAAAACCATGAAAGGCTATAGTCAGAGTGGGAGGCCAGGATTGAACCTGGGGCCTGACGAATGCGAGTCCCACACGTTACCGTGGTTCCACCTCGTTCGGCGAGTTGAAGTAATAATAATGACCTTAGTAATTACACCAGTAATGTTATGCAGAGTGATATACATGGTACGCTATAATGTATTGTAAAGTTACAGGGATAATAGTAAACAAACATGATATATAACCATCATTCACTCATGGAATTAATTGTTCTTTCACACAAGTCGTGTGTTGGACAAGGTTGGAAAGGTAGAATCAGATGACTGTAAAATTCAATGGTTCAAATCCCTGCTATGGCATTGAATTTTTCAGTCATCTGATTCTACCTTTCCATCATTCACTCAGATCACTGATTTGCAATAAATAATAATAATAATAATAATAATAATAATAATAATAATACCTGATATTTAAACCACGTTTCAGTACTTCGTTATGACTGAAAAGGAAATATCAAACCAAATAGATTTTAAATAAAGTTATTCAGATGTGAATCAACAGCGGGGCAGTATTCTCTCATTGTCGTCGGAGGAAAGACTTCGGGAACGGTCTTTCACATTCTTGTTGCGAATCCGCGGTTTTTGTGCTGGAACACTGTTCCTTTCCTTGGTGGTTCATACAGAAGCGATGCCGAAATTTCATTTTCGTGGTGCAGACCAAATGAGATTTTTCATGAAACCAAACCGCTGTAGCAATTTCTGCTTGAGAGAACGCGAACTCTGCTAATGGAATCGGGACTTAGATGAAGAAAATGTAACAATATAAAACAATTTATGATAGATACTTTAAAGAAGATTCGCTTATGTCAGACTTTTTTGTATATATTTTGTGGAAATACTGTGTAGTTTTGCTCTATTTATCTTTTACTTATTCATTTACTTATTGTCTATGAGAAGCAACTTGTAGCAACCCTGTGTGGAATTCGATCCACGCTCGGTAAGTGCATCAGGATGCGTTAAGTTTCAAAAAGTTCTGTAATAAAGGAAGTGCTAGCAATGAGGATGACAGGTTGCTGCGCTGTCCCTCTAAAATGTATTTATTGGCCACAAAGTGGGTGAACTGTCTTAGTTCTCTTCACGAGCAGCTGCGACGCAGAGACTACGTCTGTTTCGGATTTCGTATCCCAACCTAATTAGTAAGTCTTTAAAAGTGTTATAGGTCCTGCCAGAGATCTACAGGCGAATCATATGTCTGTGAAGTTAAGTTCGTAGACGATGGACCCCCTTCGGAGGATCTACATCCTTATACCCATTTATTGAATAACACAGATAGCTTTTTTTATAGAAACCCTTGCTCCTATTTCTCACCCCCTTGTCGAGCGACCTCATGTCATCCCACCACGGTACCAACCGTCTCTACTCTCTGAGCCTGCTTCCCTTTTCCCGTTGTCAGCAACTCCCGGGGATAACTGCCCCAAGGGTCGCTACAATGTGGTGGAATACCGGGTATATCCCATGAGGTGGGCACAATGGTCCCTATTTAAATTGTGTTCTAGTGCATTTTAACTATTTCCTACAAATGTATTTGCAAACGCGATTCGTTGCAAACGCATTGCTGACTAGCATATTTTCAAATAACTGCCCCAAATATTGCTTGAACAAACTTAGATGATCAGCTATTGTGGGAGAGAAACATGATTACGGGTAGATTAAAAGCCTTACCCTACTAACGTTAAATCTGCCAAACTCATGACCCATTATCGCGGAAACTATGTAATATATTAGACTGAATTTTTTACAGGAAAAAAGTTTAATTATTTAATCTAAGTTTAATTATTTATTTTTATACATTAAGTTTGTTTATTAAGAAATATATGATACATTTCTTAATTATACCGCTATTTTGATTAAAACGTGTCAGCAATTAAGTTTTTTACTAATTTCCAAATCCAGAGATGCCGGCTTCGATTCCCGACTTGATGATAGGAGTTTTCCTTTAGCTGGGATTATTCCCCATTTTCCTTAGTGTCTGGAAGTATGAATCAGAGAGTGAATGTATGCGTGAATTTAATGTATTAACCAATATTAGTACCAACCGAAACATTAACACCACTGTAAGCGAGTGAATATCACTACTGATGAGCAATTGTTCCAAAGGAAAAGGTCACCGATTTCATCTTAGGTGTTAAAGGCCTCATACTGTCACGTATGTGATCTACAACAGCACTTCAAAGTTCTTTCTTTCATCCTAAAATTTAATGTAGCTATCTTCTATAGTTTCTGAGAAAACGGGTCATTTATACCGGAAAATGTCATTCACAGAACACGTCTTTAAAGCAAAATCGGAAAAAATAAACGCGCACATATTTTCAAGGAAAGTGTCTTGAGCACATAGAAGCCTGATACTTAATAGTAGTGCCAAGTTGTAGAGCAAAACGTCCCCTAAAAGATGGGCTAAAGTTTGCCACTCTGCTCCAAAGAGTGTAGGAGTTATGGTTTTGATGTGTGAAGTGATGCAGAATTCACAGTATAAAGTGGCAGACGCAGTACAATTTTTAAAAATATAATTTTTGGGCCTGCATTGATAAAATGTATATCAAATTAAAGAGGAAACTCCAATTAACAAGACTGCGCAGGAACTAAAAGTCTATTTTTTTTCAATTTTCGCCATTTATGTACATTCCTCTTAAGGTAGATAATTTACAAGCTATGATTTTCAAGTTGATGTACCCTGAATTACTATTCTTAAGCATTTCTGAGCAGCAAACAGAGCAACATATATGTGTTTTTAATAATTAGATTTGCAGATGAACTCTTTACTTCTCATTATGTTTAGCAACATCACCCAAACAAATGACCACTCACAGAGCTGCTAATTAATAATTTTAATTATTTTAAAACTACCTATATTTTTACTCGTGAATTGATAAGGGTAAAAGAGCTTTCTCAGGCGTGGGAATTATAATTCATAAAAGGTTGAAATCACAATCAAAGGATATAGTTGGATTGATGACCACATTTTGAGGTAAAATTTAAAACAGGAAGAACACACTAACATTATTGGATAGAGGAAAGAGACATGCATATTTCATGAAAAACTACACTACAGAGACTATAGAAATAGTTGAAAAATTGTTTATGTAATAATTGCAGGGGATTTTAATGCCAGGATCGGCAATATAAAAATACCAGATATTATTGGAACAAATTGTGAAAACGTTAGGAACGTCAAGGTTACCTCATTGTTACCTCATTGTTAGCAACTTTTAACCCATTATTCTCACAGCTCCTACATTATTAAATTACGTAATACATTCAAATAACATTATTACATGCACACAATAATATAAACATATACAATGACTGTAATATACACTTTTTATATATTGTTACACATACATATTGCTTTAAGGCGGGCTGTTATATTTTTTTATCATTATATAACTTGACTAAAATCATTTAAGTGTTAAGAATATCTATAGAGTTCTCAGTGTATCTCTTTCTGCGAGTATCTAAAGAGTTCTCAATGTATCTCTTTCTGTGAGTATTTATAGAGTTCTCTATGTATCTCTTTCTGTTACTGCCTCAAATTGCCCCTTTTAAAAATATTTAAAATTGTTCTTTTTGCTTTGTTATTTTAAATGTTTAAATATTTTCTGAAAGTCTCCTGAAAGAAAGAAACACAAACTTTTTTTTATTACACCTTCTATTTTTCACTGTCAGTTTTATTTAACACTCACTGGTTTTTCACTACACTCGTGTATAGCAGAATACTTTATATTTTGTTCTTTCAGTTGTTCGACAATTTCTAAGGTCAATGATCTGGTGTAAGGTTAATGATTTGGCGTTCAGTGACCTGAGTGAAGTTTGTTTATTCACTAATATAGCCACTATTAAGCATTTTATTTGCTATACATTTAACATTTAATTAGGCATATTAACATTTGTTACCCTTTCTTTACAACTTATTTCTTAAGCATTTTTATTATTCTCTTACAATTTCTAACAATTTATATCTTATATAATATAAATGCAGTTGTTATTCAGATTTATTATGTTTTTCTTACTAACAATGGTTTTTTTCTATTACATCTTTTTATCTAAACTCTCTTTTGTTATATTGACAATTGTTACTTTTAGTAAAGATATTATTATACATTTTTAAATTACATTGCTTTGCTCTTTTATGTTCCAGTTACTTTATTTTCATTTTCTTCTTTGTGCCATACATAACCTACATACATTATTTTCTTTTTCTTCTTATGCCATAAACTTTTTAGACTTGCCCTAATCTTATGTTGCACAGTTGTACGAGTATTTCAAAACTTATTCATGAATAAAAACATAATTCTTTAAAAATTTATTTCACTATCTGATAGCATACGTAACCATTCTAAGGTTTTGTTATGCAAGCATTTTCTAACAAGGATCATTTTTAATGCTTCAGACACATTTTTCAATTTAAAATATTCATCAGATCATGTATAAATTGTACTGGACTTGAGGAAGCATTAAAATAAGGTAAAGGTAATTCATTTAGCACAGAATAATAGTTTGACATTTGATTTGGTACATGCACATATATGTCATCATTATTGTTTTGTGTTTGAGAGGCTGATGCTATGGAAAAAGCAGGAGCGTGTCTTGTGTTATTAGTTAACAAAGGTGATACACTTCTTTCTGCACTTGTATTATTGTCATGCATTTGATTAGCATTTACAGAATTAGTTACATTTGTATTTACCTTTGGTACTGTTAGATCTATTTGTATTTTTACAATATCTGCATTTGTTTTTTCTATTTCTTCAGTTTCCTGACTAGTTTTTTATAGCTTATTTAACTCCGTGCTAGTTTCATTCAGCTTATTATTCAACTCTTTATTGCTTTCAGTTAACTTATTACTCAACCCTACTCTCAGCTCTGTATAAGATTCAGTTATAGTATTACTTAACCCTACTCTCATTTCATCTATCATATTACTTTGTGCAGTTAACTTATTACTTAATTCTACTCTCATTTCTGTACAAGTTTCTTTTAACTCTCCTCTCATTTCAGTTATTGCTTTTAGAAGGCACATAATTTGTTGTGATAAGTTTCCTTGCCCTTGTTTCCTAGATGTGTGAGAGATAGTATGTCTTTCTATGCCTAACTGTGAATTTACAGATAACTGTTCTTCTTTATCTAAACTATTTGTTTCCTCTAGCTCTGATTGTAAAGTTACTTTGTGAGCAGTAATGGCTGACCTATCCTCTCCTATTTCCATATTTTCATTGTTTTCTGTTTCCATTTTATTTTGTATATTTTCTTTTGTTATTTTTGGTTTGGAATTGCTCAATTTTAATTTACCACTTCTTAACACTATGAAATTATCTTAATAACAATGCATTTTCTTAATTATATTGACAATCATTATACATATAATACTGGAATTTTCTGACCTTTTATACTGGCTGTTAGTAAACCTTTATATTTGGTGTTCCCTCGTAGATTGTAATTGAATTGTTGACTGCGTGCCCCGTACTCCTGAAAGAATTGTTGCCCACCTTGGATGATGTTGATTCTGAAGTTCTCTGAAGTTTTCTGAAACTTTCTGATGTTCTCTGGAGTTTTCTGAAGTTCCCCGCAGTTTTTTTGAAGCTCTCTTATTTTCAGGTTTTCTCTTGCCAATTCTTGTCTGTTCGAGCCCCACGTTGGGCGCCAATATGAGATAGTTATTTTGTTGTATTGTTATTTTTACGTTGTTATTTGCCCCACGTTTTGGGAGCCAATTTGAAGAAGGTTTGTTTTTGCTACGTATGGAAAGTCAGTTTGAAGTAGGAGTTGTATTGTAGTTCAACTGTTGGGGAGCAGAACTTGAAGTAGTTGCAACCGCACGTATGGTACCCGGTAGCCTTCGTCCCAAATGTAATTCTGACTGTTTCTTTATATATTATATATTTATCTTTGCCTCGGCTGCGTCAGTATTTATATTTTTTTAGAGACATGAATGTCTTAGCAGGGAGTGGTGCGACTTAATAATGTAGGCTTACACAAATTATAATTTTACTTCATTCCTTTTATTAATGCTTGACACGATTTAAATAACACTTCACTGATATAGAGAGAGATGTGAGATTTTTTTATTAATTACTTGCACTTTTTAACACTCTCACAAAAAATAAGTATTAAATTTCTCGAGGACGCATCTAAATTTACATTATTGTTGCTCCAATAATGACTAGCAGCACTACTAAACCTTCCTACTCATTATTGCCTCAAGGTTACCTCATTGTTACCTCATTGTTAGCAACTTTTAACCTATTATTCTCACAGCTCCTATATTATTAAATTACGTAATACATTCACATAACATTATTACATGTATACAGTAACATGTAATGTACACTTTTTATATATTGTTACATATGCATATTGCTTTAAGGCGGGCTGTTATTATTCATTCGTTCATTATCTGTTTACCCTGCTCTTATAGGACTGACACGCCCCAGGACTTACAAGCGGGTGCTTGTGTGATCAGCCCGATGCCTGGGATGAAGGAAGTAGATGAAACGAAATGTTGGTGAAATGGATAAAAGGAAAGGTGATGATGGAGCAGTTGGTGGAATGAATGGCGGGGGAAACCGGAGAACCCGGAGAAAACCCGCTAAGACGCCGCTTCGTCCACCACAAATCCCACATGCAGGTCCCTGGGATTGAACCCGGGCCGCCTCGGTGGGAGGCGAGCGGTTAACCACCCCAGATAGTGAAGCAGAAGGAAGTTACGGCGTTACGTCGCGAGGGAAAGTGAAATAAAAGTGAAATTTGGACTACGTCACATTAGTGAAGCAACAATGAGAACTCAGTGAAGTGACAGTGGAAACTGGACAAAATCATAATATTATATCCGTACTGTTTTAGTCTGTTTCCATTGATATTTTCTGTTTATTTTTCTCTACATTTATTATCTCTCTTATTAATAATTCCTTAGCTTTCCTCTCCTACACTTCATACATATTCGTTTCCATTTGTGTCTCGTAAATTATTTTCGTTGTTTTTGCAAAATATTGCAACTCTATAGTAATGAAATTAACACCTTACGAATAGAAGCTCATTTTCCAGGATATCCGATTATCCTATTCTAATTTGGATTATCCATGGTGATTTAATAATGAGCCACTATATTTATATCTTCTTTGTTTATTTTGTATCCTCCAATGTATATTTGACGGCTACTCGTAGTTGTATGCTATGTTTTATGCAATGCTATTCCTCTTCTTAACCTCCTGTGCTCTTCTTGCAGTTTACTGCACATTTGTACCGAATTTTAATTTGCCCTTTGCAAATCTCTTAGTAAAAGCAAATTATATATACAAAATATTTCTATGTTATTATTTATTATTATTATTATTATTATTATTAATACATTTTATAGTAGATATGTTTGAAGATTTGAGCTAAATTTACAGCTGAATTTTTGGTCACAATTCAAAAAACTGAAATATTAGTTTTTAAGTAAAAATTTACATACTAGGGATTGTTTCTCTCAGAGGCCTTTAAATCTTCAATATTTAAATGCCTATAAGCACATAGCTTAATAGTCTGCCTTAACTTCTAATGCCTTTTATTTCACTTTGATTATCCTTGCACTTTTGCGTAATAAAATTATACGATGGAGTTCAAATTTTCAGAAGAAAAAATTATGATGGGCGGGCGAGCGGACGGACGGACGGACGGATGGATGGATGGGGTATCTTTATTCGTTTCAAATTATTGAAATTATTGCACAAGTATTTAGTGCATGGGCCATTTACCGTACATGCATGTTTCAAGATATGGTGATAAAATAAACAACAGAAGAAGAAAACAAAACAAAAAAGAACAAGAAAAAGGAAATTAGAGATAAATTAACTTTAACTAACTGAACAAATTTGACCTTTGCCCATTTTTTGGTAGTTCCTCTGGTCAGCCAGTAGATCCCAACATGCCAATCTCTTTCTAGACTGACTTAAGAATTTTTCTTTGAGTTTAATTGTTCGCTGGTTCACCCACTGTGTACATTCCGCCAAAATATGTACCCAGTGCTCATCCAAATCACAGAATGGGCAGATTCTCCTGTCAGAATCGTCCAAAAACTATTAAGATATCTGCATGAAATTTAGACCAACCTTATAACTGTGCTAGAGAACCATGTAACAAAAGTTTGAGAACATTTAGATAAAGACTGCAATATTTATAAAATGCAGCTATGGGTACCCTTAAGCAGTTGATTTAGCATGTACCTTTCAAAACACTTCAGTATAGCCTGTTAATGTTTTCTTAAATTTAAACCGCTAAGTTCACAGAGCATTTAGATTTGTCTCCTACCATTTTTAATTCCATCTGAATAATTGAAGACAAAATATTCATAAGAGCGAAAACTGAGGGAGTAAGAGAGAGCGTGTTAGCCACTATGTGCACACGCTATAGAATAGTACTTGTCTCTTCAGAAGATACTGAGTGTGTTTCCTTATTTGAAGAGGACTGACATAGCGTGTGGACAAGAAATGAAAGATATTCATCGCCGAGAAACTGGCCGAAGAAGTCTTCCAGTGAAGTATGATGACACACAACCTTAGAAAAGAGAAAATTTATGCTTCTATACAATCTTGGGGACCCCCCACAAGCTAATGAAATATTCCTTATCGATACAATCACTTGAATATATTGCCGCAGTCCTCACTTATTTCCTTCACCAAATTTCTCAAGGTTTGTGTAAAGTTCAATGACCTTGGTACAGGAAAAAAGAAACGTAAAACAAAGACTGCAAGACATGCAGTCATTAAGTGTTATAAAACAGCCATATTTCCAACAGATAATCTGTAAAAAAAACTTTTATTTGTAACCATCGCAGATTCCCCATATATGTACTTTATACAATTTATATAATGACCCCATTCTTCTATTCGCTTTAAATAACCATAACAAAAATCTGTGTAAAATGGTTTCAGATTCTCCAGCACAGACTTGGATTTAGTATTTAGGATGTCACACAAGTGTTTATATCAGAAATCAGTGTTTGTTTGCCATAAGCTCATGTGGAATAAAAGAAAAATGACTTCCCAAAAGAAAAGTTTCATACATGACGCAGTAAACAATACTTAAAGGTAGGAGAACTTAAATATATAACAGACAAATATTTTCCGAAAGGATGAATGCCTCTTTTTTTAATAATGTTTAACGCCAGCTCTTGCTTTACACACACCACAGGTGGTGACACTGATGATGCATTAATTGAAATAACAGGAAACGTACCAGAAGTAAGTTTAGGCTACCTATCCGACATTTTAGTTATAAGGACTAAGAATACCTGTAAAAAGCATTAATCAGGGAGGACTGTCCTGGCGGGACTTGAACCGCAGTGTTCCGTTTCACGTAACCGTGTCTTAACGATTTCAAGTACCCGTGACGGTAATACTTCTTTTACACTTCAAGGTACAGGCATGCACTTCATCCAATCCTGGGACTTCCTACGTATCTTTTCTTCCTATTAGTCTGCATATATCATTATTCGTTTTGTCGGTCTTTAGACTTCCATTCCTTCTAGATATACTTTGTACTTTCATATAATCTCACAATTTATCATTAACTTAAACATGTTTAATAAATTCTTGATGTATATCTTTATTTGTTTTACATAATCCAGTGTTGAGCACTTTTAACTCTCCTGTGTTTTATTTTCTTGTTTGTTTTTATTTTCTGTTATCCATAATTCAGTACCGTAGAATAACACAGGTACGGCATTACTTTGTATCCCCTCAACCGAATGACTACCGCCAACGGTCCCTTTGGGGTGGAGAAACCGACAAAAGGTCCTGAAGTCAGACACTGGTACCTTTCAGTTAGGTATTGAGTCACCAAAGGCTAAGAGAAGACATCCTGAATAAAAATTGCCGGAGCTATGAACCGTAAGGAGGCAATCCCTTACCCATCTAAAGGCTAGTGCCTTATAATAGGAAAATATTATACACTCAATTTCCTCAAATATTACAACCGGATGGATCTAATGGAAGACAACAGAAGCTATTTGACATAGTGTGAGGGTCACTACGTTTTTACTTTCTCTACCACGTACATAGTAAGTAGAGAAGGCATTGTATTCCACCCAAATATCCGATACCGAGATTTCACTGGAAATACATGTTTTGAGACCCGCTGATCCAAAAAAGGCATTCTTAGAAAAAGGTCCGTGTGTATGTGTGTTTCTGTGAACAATATGAAAACTCGGATGAACACTAAACTTGGTATTTAAGTTCAGTATCTTCCAAGGATGCGACACAAAGATTGTCAAGAAAATTCCCCCACTCCAACTACCCTTTACATGGAACATTTTTCGAAAATTGTAGTTTTTTAAAAAGATTTGATTAAAATACCATATCTTAAAGATATTTACATGGCAAATAATATGTATAGCTTGAGGTTTCTGTGAATAGCCTTCAAAGTTCTCTTCATTTGGAAGGAATTTTGTATAATCTTGTATAACTGGTGAACGTTAAGAGATAGACGGAGACTTACTTCAAAATAAATGTAGATCTCTTTAAAACACACCATTTATTTCAAATAATTTTTGTGGCATAAGCCATTTCTCAGATGTTGGGTATTAATGGTTCGAATTGTTAATGTATTGGTCATTCTTAAATCCTTTCAACATTCAGTTGTTTCCCGCGATTGCATGGAAACAGTATTAATTTTAAGGCCAGCATAGCTTCTACCTCTTAAACATTCGACTATCGCCGTTGTCTTTGTATGTATAACGAAATGCGCAATGTTGCTATTTCTGCAAAAGTTTATTTGGATTAAAACATAGTAGATATAAAAAATAAGCTAGAGTAAGAATAGTTTGTAATCTCACCAATAAACGATAGAGGGTAGAGAAAGTCATGTGAATGCATTATATCAGAGTTTTCTTATGAGGCATTTTTCTTATTATGCTATACACTGGCTGGATATGTCAGTACAAGCGATGCCAAAATCTGCATGGTCCGCAGTTAAAATGTCAATCCCAAAGTTATCTAAAACACATCATTACTTACAATGAATTTTGTCATAAACTACCCCCATTTTAGCTAAGTTTCAGCAAAGGAGGTTAATTTCCATGGGGAACGGAAAAAGGTTGGGGAGGGTATGTAAGAGCGAGCGTTTATTTTATTATTCTTTTTTTTCGGTTTGTTGCCCTGAGATTCTGGTTAGTTTTCTGTGTTTACCTTTTTTACGCGCGCACACACGCATTAACAAGTACAGACACCCGTGCGAGGCGGGATTCGAACCAGCAACCATCCACGCGACAGAACACCAAAGTCAAACGCTCTAGCGAGGACCGGCTTCTTAGGAGTCAGAGCACTGAATATAGTTAATGCTAATTGTATTGCAGTTTTGTAATTTTATTTCATTTTAACTCATTCTTATTCTTTTTCTGTACGTGTGATATTCATTAATTCTCTGTTAGTTCGATGGGTTTCTCTTTAATTTCTCTGCCACATACTTCCTTCGTTACTAAGAATTCACTGGAAATATATGTTTTGAGGTTCCTGAATCCAAAAAAAACATTTTTAGAAAAAGATCCGTGTGTGTATGTGTGTGTGTGTGCGTGAACAGCATAACTCCAAATCGAAAAGTAGGAAAAGCACTCAACTTGGTATCTAAGTTCAAAACCTTTCAAAGCTGCAACACGGTGATTTATAAGAAAATCCCCCCCAGACTGCCCTTTACATGAAAAAGTTTTCGAATTCTTTTATTTTCTAGAAAATGGCTGTAACGATTTTGATTAAAATACTATATAGGGTTTAAAGATATTTACATGAAAATTAAAATGTATATCTTGAATTTTATGGGAATAGCCTTTGAAGTACTCTTCAATGGAAAGGAATTTTGTATAATCCTGTATACTGATAAACGTTAAACGAAAGACGAAAACGTACTACACAAGAAATGTTGATCTCTTTAAAACACACAATTTATGTCCAACAACTTTTGTTGTGGCAGTAGCCATTTTCGGGATATCCGCTCAAATTGTTCAATACTTAGCCATTCTTTTAAAGTCCTGCCGATTTTCAATTGTTTCTCGCGTTGGAAAGAGTGCGGAATTTTATGGCCAGCGCACAGCGTCCAGCTCTGAAATATTTTACTATCGCTGTTTTCTTGTTATGCATAACGAAATGTGTAATGTAGCTATTTCGGAAAGGTTTATCTCGATTAAAATGGAGCAGATAAGAAGATAAACCCTCATAAGAATAATTCGTATACTCACTAATAAACTATAGAGGGTAGAGAAAGTCATGTGAATGTATCGCATCGGATTGCTTTACTCGATAGTACGCAGCAACCAAATGCGCATATTTAGTACTGCACTCTTACTGTAAGATTCCAGGGACAGGAATACTCAAAAATGTTTTAGAAGGATGCGGTCATATCTGACGTAGCGCTATTAGAATGACGAAATAGTCCTCCAGTGCTACTATTGGCTGGTTTGTCCACGTCACTGATCGCAGCGCTCTCCTAGACATGACGAGGAACGGGAAGCTTCCGGGCAAGAGAAGTCAGTCATCCACGTGGGACAGAGCAAGCAGACCGTCAGAGCGCTTAGCTCGCTTTGGCTCCGGCGAGCTTTGGGCATATGGTTACTAAGGATAACCTTTCTGCCATTTCTAAATTCCACTATACTACTTTGGTAAGCGATTCAAAATTTATCCTCTTACTCTTGGTCTTCAAAATTTAAACTCGCGGGAGAAGCAGTATTTATTTGTGTTTTGTATTTATATGGCACTTTGCAATGGCAGGAAATAAAATACTTATAACATTGTAAAGCAGATTAAGTGGTGCAAAGTACGGTGAAAGAGAATACACGATAATCTGTACTTAAAATGTATTATTAACCTTGGAGTTGTTAAATGTTTAAAGATACTGCAAGCTTTACTGAAACTTTATAGAATTTCATTGTTTAACATATAAGAGGTTTTCTATAATAAAACGTTATTATATTTGGTGTGGATAATTTAAATCCTAGCTCCAACCATAACCCACACGATCCGCGTTATGTAACCAAACCAGCTTAATGTTGTAAATTGGTCAAGTACGTAACATTTTCTAGCTAAATAAAATTAAATGAGAATGAAGGCTTCAGAACATTTAAGCTACACCATTGAGTCAGTATTTCAAAATGCACGTTTTCTCCTTCTCCTTCTTCGACGAAATATCCTCTTCTGTGCAGAACTTAAAGCCAATGCTTGACTTAGGATAGTAGCCTGTCGAGGAGAAGGCAAACTTTTGATTCATAGTATCTCCAGGATGGGTGATCAGTCCAACACCTGGTCTTAAAGCCAATGCTTGATTTAAGGGTAGTAGTCTGTCGAGAAGATAGCATGATTTTGATTTATGGCATACCCAGGATGGATGATCAGCTCAATAATGCCTGGTCTTAAGCCAATGCTTGACATAAGGGTAGTAGCCTGCAAGGAGAAAGCAAACTTATGATTCATAGCAATTCAGGATGGGTGATCAGTCTAATGCCTGGTCTTAAAGCCAATGATTGACTTAAGGGTAGTAGCCTGTCGGGGAGAAAGCAAACTTAAAATTTAGAGCATATCCAGATGAGTGATTAGCCCTATGCCTAGTTCTTAAGGCCAATGCTTGACTTAAGAGTAGTAGCCTGTCGAGGAGAAAGCAAACTTTTGATTCGTAGCATATCCAGGATGGGTATCAACCCAATGCCTGTGGCAGTGAAGAAGAAGGAAATGCAGTGATGAAAGGCATGATAGGATTATTCGTGAAACAAATTATTCAATCCAGCGTTCGCCTAGTGACTGAGGAAAACCCGAAAAAACCTTCGGTCAAGTTTGTCGGACCGAGGGTTACGGCGACGTCACCTCACTCGTTCTGAATGTATATTATTTTAATAAAATTAATGATATCCATTTCATAAAATAAAACATAACAGTGCTGTTTTCCATATGAACCATTGCTTCAGGCGGAAAAGTTAATTGGAAATATTAGCCTTGTTTCCTTAAAAGACGCCTAGGTATGTATACAACTTTTCGTATTTTGAGCAATGCTGTCCACAAACAGACTGATATAAACAAGCACAAGTTATGTAGAAATACTTGTTCTTACTCAGGGTGAAGGGAGCTGCAAACTTTTATATCTGTATCGAATTTGGTCTAAATGCAACACTTCATCCACCTATTATTTTGTCATAATAGGTAAAACATCTGGCACAACAGCCTTTGGATTAACAAAGCTTACCAAATCATCTGCCGACATCATGGCCATTTGTATATATGATCATCCAATCGATCCGGTTGGTGACCAACACCAGCGTACCAAGTGGGATGGCTCAGGCGGTAACGTCTGTGTCCCGTATTCGGGAGGTCCTGGATTCGATCCACGGCGATCGCCCACTTGGCTCATGGGTTTTTCAGGGGTTTTCCCGGTCGAATGCTGGAGTGGTTTTATCCCCGAATTTCTGTCTCTCCATTTCGTTCCATTTATCGTTTCATTCATTGTTCACCCCGTTTGGTCCATTTCAGGGTTGTTGTAAGTGTCAGCGATGGTGTTTCGATGTAGTGTGACAGGCAAAAAGGATGGTGTCTGTGAATTTTCTCCGTCCCTTGAACTTCGCCTGGTTACAGAGGTATAAGGACCGCCCCCTGGGGGACGTTGATTCCTCTGTAGGGAGAGTCTTCGGCATGCTTGTCCAACTGCGAGGGCTTCTATATCTGGAAGCTAGAGACCCTTTCATTGCTGTACCATCACTCCTGGTTGCGGCCGCCCGTTGTCTCCCTTCCCCTCATCCTTCCCTCCCGGAGGTGCCCTCTCGTGGGGCGTCGGTGCAATATCCTCATTTTGGATCGGTGCCGAATCCCCTCCGCTTCACAACCCAATCCAACACCACGTGTACCCCAGCCAGAATGTTGGTTCCTTTTTTTATTCAGAGATCTCTACCAATAATAGCTTCTCAGATACCTCATGATGCTGATTGGATAGCGGTCCCATGCATGGTGGTCTGAAACCCAGGTACACTCCGTGAACGAGAAACGGATTACCGTGCTCCAATCCACTGCCCATAATACAGAATTTGGTTCGTATTAGAACTGAAAACTTGATTCCATAAATTCAATGCCATGGCCGGGACTGGAGCCTTTTTTTTTTGTTTTTTTGTTTTGAAAGTTTATAGTGTCTTTAACATATCATATCGCGAATTAATAACTTCCATAATAAACATTTAACAATAAAACAATGAGGTTATTTAACATACTGGCAGTTTTGAACCATTGCAATGAACTAGTATAAAATTGTGATACTATAATTAATCAAACTGATTGAACATTATATACTTTTATATAAATTTATGCTTTTGAAAAATTCAACTATCTTATGGTACATCAAATAGTTGAGTGCTGTTTGTAAATCATTGGATACCTGGTAGTATTGTCTCCATTGATCGCATTGTGGACATTCCACGATTATGCGTTTTGTCGTATGTTACACTGGTGGCAGATGGGTGGTTGGTCTTTTGAAAGAAGATAACTGTGTGTGATCTTGGTATGACCCATTCTTAGTCGGGATATTAAAACCTAATCTTGTCTGGAAAGAGAATTACTGGGAAGATGTGTCAAAAAACTCGATGTTATATCACGGAGTTTGCTTCTCAATCATCCTGTCTTCCACTGTTGGTAGAGCTTCTTTTTGATGGTTGAGATAACATCATGGGCTGGTGTGGTTATAGTTGGGTCACTTAATGGATGTTTTGTGGCTTCTTTTGCTGCCTGGTCGGCCAATTCGTTGCCTTGTATTCCAATGTGGGATGAAATCCGTACTAAAGACACTTGCTACTGGAACCATGTACGATAGTCGTACCTCTTGACCTACCATGGCGAAATTCCCGTGCGGGCATTAAACCTTTTTATATAATTCAAGATTCCAGTAAACATTCAGGGCTATCTCGAATATTCGATATAGAATATCTCAAACGGAACTCTTATTAGACTTGTTAATTTGCATTTTATTACATGTAAATAAATGCGTTTTAATGTTAAAATAGGTATCCCTTTCTATAAATTAGTACCTTTGCGTAAGCGTCCACCACATAGCATTCAATATAGTCGTGGACGTTTTTTTAAGAAATCTATTCGGTTCAAAATGCTTGCTTTTACATAATAATACATTAAGGAAGATAATTTCCATAAAATTCCGCTATAGTTATTTGTATGCAAATGTTTATATTTCTCTTTTATAAATCATGTTTCATAGTACCAAAATTTAAACTGTTTTATTAACAAACTGCGGCAAATCTCTTTAAAAGAACGCGTAATTCAGAACTTTATAAGCACCATCTACAATCATTTAAATGCCTCTACGACCATTTGGCGGAAGAAAATTACTATGTTGCAATAAATGTTCTTATTTAAAGAGGCAAGATTCCCGATTCCCATTACAAGATAAAAACCAGTTGGTCCACTTTCAATAATTCTTCTAAAGAATTTGGATGAGACAGAATCGATGCCTAAACTAATTATTAGATCATTATTGGGTGAAGAATAAAGAAATATATTCCAAACTGTGGGATGATTTTAACAATTAGCTTCACTTTTAGGCGTTTCTGTACACAAAAAATCTTATGTTTTGCACTCACATGACTTTCCCTACTCTTGCACAAACAAACGTTTATTCTCATCTTCTTCAAATTAATCGAGATAAACACGTGTAGAAATTATACTATTGCTAATTTTCTTGTAGGTGCAAGGGGAATAGGAAATGTAATAGGCTTTAAGCGATAGTCAAATCTTTTAAGAGCTGGTTGCTATGTGGAACATTCCATTCTCTTTGTATGTAGGATATAAAAAATGAATAACGAACTCCCATTTGAGAAAATCCAAACAAAGAATATGGAAATGGTACACTCGACAAAAAATATTGTGTATTTTAACAGATCTGCTTTTGTGCAGTAAAATTTTGTCTATCTCTCACGGTTTACCAATTATACAAGTCATTCAGAATGAAGAGGACTATTGGGATATTCCCAGAAAATTCAAGATATACATTTTATTTGTCATGAAAATATCTTAAACATATGATATTTTAATCAAAATCGTTAAGGCCATTTTTGAGAAAATCAAAATTTTCGAAAAGTATTCCATGTAAAGGGTAGTTGAGATTGGGGGGATTTTATTCAAAATCTTCTTGTTGCCTTGGAAGATACTAAACTCAAATATCAAGTTTCGTATTTATAACGACTTTTCGTTTATGAGTTATGATGTTCACAAACAGACACACACACACGGACATGTTCCCAAATATGCTTTATTTGGATTCAAGGCGCCACAATCAAGCATTTCTGGTGAAATCTTGGTGTCGAATTTTTGGGTGTAATGCAATACTTCTCCTAATTACTATATGTAGTAGAGAAGGTAAAAATTCCTAGCTAATCTCTACAGGTAGCTATTTCATCGTGCCACAGAGGTTACGTTTAATTAGATAAATTTACTTAAGGTTAATGCGGAGTTTAGTTTAGCGAATAATCAGATAAGATTCTTCATATTTTCTGAAGCCCTTTTCCGTCGTAGGCATATACATAGTATTGCAAATATGAATCAGAACCTACTTATTGCAATACAACCCTCCACATGGAGTAGCGATAATGATAAATTATTTACCTTAAAATATTATTTATGATACTAATGTTTAAGTTGCTCAGTTGATAACATTTTTCTTTGTTTTCCGTATTACGTGATCTATCCTCATCATGGATTCCTCTTTAACGGCTACTTCAAATCTTTACTTTCAGTAATAAAAATCTCAGTACGTTCCGACATTAAAAGCTTTTCTCCATGGGCGTTTTAACCTACTTAGTAAGGTAGTATTATAATTGACTCCAATATTATTTTTACTAAAACTACTGAATCAGTTAGAGCTAAACTTTCGCAATTGTTTTAGGTACACTATATAGAAGGAGCGTAAACTCTATAGTTCAAAACGAAATAGGAATAGAATTATTTTTAGACTTGCGTAAAGCGTTTGACATGAGTGATCATCAAATTCCGTTAAAGAAGCTATATACTACTGGAGTAAAGGGGCTTGCTTTTAACTGATTCAAATTATTTTTAGATAAAAAGAAGAAAAATAGTGGAATTTAGTTTTATAGATAAAATATAGAAATTAAATAGTCATCTTTTTATCTTGACAAAATTGATCTTAACTGCACTACTTAAAATCATGCCAAATATTAATATTTCTCTTTTTGCTGAATGACATTAATTTGTTAAAAGTATAAAATTAAAATATAGGAATACTTTGGAATCAGACATAAACTTAACAGCAAATTCAATACTGGATGATTATAGGTTAACAAATTAAACTAAAATATATTTCAGCCTAAGAATGGAACAATCTTCAAATCCTATTGTTATATTTGAGAACATTCCATTTAAATGTGTGAATAACACTAAGTTCTTGGGAGAGTGAGTCAATCAACATCTATGTTCAGATACCCATATTGAAAATTTTTCGCTGAAGCTCAGATACGGTAACATATTACATGCTAAGAATATGCAGTTTTCCTGCTGCTATTCACATTTATTATATGGTGTAACTGTGTGGGGAAATTCAAGTAGTGCAAAAATATTTAGATTACTAAACAGAGCTACTAAACTCGTTATGCATATATATTCAAATTTGACCACTTCCATGTGTGTGTGAATGTGTATAATATGTATACATAGCATATTCATTTATATGAAACATATTTTCAAGAAATCTAAAACAAATGCAGAAATGCATCCACACGAAACAAGAAAGAAAAGTAAGTCGCACATTAACCGTCACAGAACCAAACTCTTTGTAAGTGTTCTAATACAATGGATTAAAACCGCAGAACTGACATTCCTGATCACTTTACAAATATTGCAAATCCAAATCAATTCAAAAAAGAAATAAATAAACAAAATTCTACTAGAAAAGCTATTTTATTCAGTCGATGAGAACTATGATTACTGCCTAAGAGATACATGATTCTGACATTCATATGAACAACTTAACTTGAAGTTCTAGTTGTAGCCTGTAAAGGAAATCTTTTGCAATTATCCTTCGTATTGTTGATAATATTCTGTATTGTATATATGCATACAGTACAGAATATAATCAACAATATACTTTTAATATACTTGTCCAGTATCATATACGTCATTTCTTGGACGCAATAAATGAACGTGAACATATTTGTTAAGTGCATTGAAATAATTTTATGTAGCGAGAGCATATTAAATTATTTTTATAGACAATTTGGAGGTTATTATGATTCACATTGTGTACTTTGTTCAGGAACAATTTGCTTGATATTCATTAACACGATTGAAAATAGGTTTATTTTCAGAATGGCAATCGCAACTGACATTGGGAACAACTGTTATCTATATACTTGAGATTAAATAAGACATATGACGTGCTTCATTCTGTTATAGATAAGATAAAGCATTCCCTATTAGTTAACCCAGATATAAACCTCTTTTAAATGGATATTTATAAATAATAATAATAATAATAATAATAATAATAATAATAATAATAATAATAAGAAGAAGAAGAAGAAGAAAGGTTATTTTGGCAGTAATAACATGTTTTAATTTATTATTTCCCCTATTGCCTTTAATGTTTGTACCAGTATTGGAAAACATATTGTTTAATAACTAATTGATGACAACGACTGATTGATTGATTTCCTTATCAATAGACAGGATTCCATAATTAATAAAAAATTGAGTAATTTATATTGAACCCATAATGATAACATCAGAAAGCGCTTATCCGTAATATATCAGGAAACATCTGATGTGTTACACTCACATGACTTTCTCTACTCTTGTACAAACTATTTTTACAAACTCCTATTCTCCATCTAATTCATATAAATCAAGATAAACATTTACAGAAACGATTTTTTGGCATGCAAAGAGAATTACATTTTACACATAGCGACCAGTTCTAAAAATATTTGACTATCGCTTAAGGTCTACTATGTTCCCCTTGTTTTGTATTTGCAAGAGCAATATAGAAACACAGTAGCCTTTAAGCATAGACATATCTCTTAATAGCTGGTTCCTAGGTGCAGCACCATTCTGTTTACCACAGATTAATACTCTTTGCATATCCAAGACAAAAAAAAATGAATAACGAATTCCCATTTGAGAAAAGAATTGAAAAATTTAGGGGAATAACAAGCAATATCTCGAAAATGGTTCACTCAACAAAAACAATGTGTATGACATAAATTGTGTACTTTAACGCGATCTACATTTTTTGTGTAGGAAAATTTTGTCTATCTCTTATGGTTTACCAGTTATGCAAAAGTCGTTCACAATGAATAATACTTTTGGAGACATTCCCAGAAAATTCGAGATACACATTTCATTTGTCATGAGAATATCTTAAACATATGATATTTTAATCAAAATCGTTAGAGCCATTTTTGAGAAAATTAAAATTTTCGAAAAATGTTCCATGTAAAGGGTGGTCTGGGGTGGGGATTTTCTTGAAAACCTTCGTGTCGCATCTCTGGAAGATACTGAACCTAAATACCAAGTTTGGGTTTATCGTTCTAAGTTATGCTGTTCACAGACACACAAGACACACACACGGACATGTTTCCAAAAATGCTTTACGTAGTAGAGAAAGTAAAAATAATGCTCCCCGAAATGACGTAAAAACAATGCTTTTAAAATCCATATGGAGGTCAGAAAATGGGCCAGCGCTCTTTTCTTGCAATGTTGGATATCTCTACAAGGTCAGTAAACACGATAGTTACCATAGCGATAAGCTGTGCACATTGAAGCTTATGGTGCACAATTAGGCTTCAAAAAATGTGGAAGTAGTGGAGATAATACGTATATGACTATGTTATCTTTAATGTGAGCTGAATAAGAGGCGCAAAATTTTGGATTTATAAATGTGGAAAGTTCAGCGGATTGAATAAAACTTTTAAGATTTTTCTTTTTCTCCCAAATTCAAGGATTGGGCTTTTATATTCGTTCCGACATCAAAGGATTTCAATAGAATTGAGGTGCCCATCGTTTATTTGGTCGTTCAACATCTCGTCTTCTCTTAGGAGAATAAACTAATGCTTGGTACGGTAGACGATCATGCGGCATCCTCCTAACATGGCGGTACCATTTTTTCTAGTATGTTTTAATCCCTTCATTGTCTTGATAAGTTGCAATTGTTTTCTTATATCCTGGCTTCTTACTCTGTCCCTCAGACTCAATCCCAAGATTGATCTTAAGAACCGCACTTCTGACGTTTCAATTCTTCTTATATCCGTTTCTTTTATAACCCAGGTTTCGCTTCCATAAAGTAGAACTGGCTTGATACCATGTTATGTAACCCTAATTTGATATCTTTCTTCGTTGTTTTTCCCAGATATATTTTAATACAGCCTTTGATTGCATTGTATTTCCTAATATTACTAATCTACGGATAGTCAGCTCGTTCAGCATTATACTTAAATACGTTTTGCAATTGATACTGCTAATTTAATGAACCAAACCATCTTTCTAATATGGAAAACAAAAAAACAAAAAACAAAAAAACCCACAGTGGTCTTACAAAGTGTACTAATAGTACTTTTAACGTAGGCAACAAAAGAATAAACAATAAATCAAATGATTCACACGATTCACAGGTATTGTTCAAAATGTTTACCATTTGTGCACCTGCAAGCTTCACATCTTTGTAACCAATTAGGTTGCGCTCCAGAAAATACGCAACTCTTCTTGTGTATTTCCTCCTCAGCCATATGAATACCAGGATTCGACGTCAGTAATCGATGTTTTGTAAACTCTGCTTTTCATATCCCCCAGAAGAAAAAAATCCTGAAGATTTAGATGTGGTGATCTTGCAGGTCATTTAATGGGCCCGTAGCACCCAATCCACCTGTTAGAAAGCTACGATACAGATAGTTATGATCATTCCGTGTAATGTGTAATAGAGCACCAACAAGAACAACATATTTCTTCTGGTTTCTAAAGAGACATTTTAAAAAACCTGGAAGCGTCTCTTGCTGAAATGTCAGCCAATTAACTCCATTAAACCGGTCGGGATAAGGGCCTAGGAGCCAATCACCAACTATTCCACACATTCACAGCAAATCTCTGTTGAAAATGATGCTCTCTGGTGTTGCGAGAGTTTTCTTTCGCCCATGTTATGTATGGGTGTTATGAAAATTGAAAGTGCCAGTTTTTGTAAAGGTAGCTTCGTCTGTTGCCGTAATTAATTGTGGCATATCTACACCATATTCTAGGAACCAATTGATGAAAGCCAACCAGGGCGCGTAAGCCGCTGCAGAGAGGCACTGTACCCGTTGATATAGTCGCAATCGCTGTTCTTTCAGCGTCCTGAGAACAAACCAATGGACACGCGGACCCTGCGAGTTATTCCCGGAATAATGCTGCTGGATTGTTCATTTATAAGATTTAAAGTTGCTTTCTCCGCGGGGATGATATTTATTGCACAAACGTTCTTAGGTTTGGTATCCTTCGGGCAGGAAACGTTTCCTGGCACAATCTGGAGGCAGCTATATCATTCCGAGCAGTTTCCCCATACACTAACAACATATCAAGGTACTCATGATTTGAAAAGGCTGGCATCTCGTAAACCGTGTGTTTTACGCATGATTATCCAATAAACACACCTTGGGTTCTTTTATCACAAACCTGTGAGTTTCAATGGGTATTACGACGTTACTCTAATGACTCATACTGTTAGTGTAGGCCAATAGCTACCAAGTTGTACCTGTCATTTTGCCAAAACGTTATTCTACCCTTTCTCGTGTTTGTTTGGCTTAATGGTCGTGTGGAAAACAAAACCGCTAGTCCCCCACCTCCCAGTTCAGGTATGCTGTTTTTTTACGCCGGGAAGCGGTTCTCACGCTGACCTACCTTGACATAGCAATGTTGCCTATGTCTCCAACCACATTACGTCTGCAAAACGGTATTCAGAAAATGATTAATTATTTCAAAACCCTGTATGATGTCACATAGTTACTACCGAAAACAGATCAGTAAAGGATTTCTCTACCCATATTACAAGTAACAAACTATTATCTTCGTAAATTCTCGTGGAATAAACCATATAATTTGGAAAAACAACTATTTTTTTTTTAAAACGGCTGATCACAGAACAAAGTGCTATTATATTTTAGCTCTATGAAGTACATATTAGAAGGAATGCAATATGTTTCCTTCCACTCTGTATATATATATATATATATATATATATATATATATATATATATACATGTGCATATACTATACTATGCGCAGCATGCTGCACCTAATAGGTGATTTTGACCGAAGGAGTGAAGGGATTGTAAACGTACGTATAAGGCGCCGTGACAGAATCAGTATTTCTATCTATTTGTAGTTTAAAATAGTGATATTCATCTTCACTCATTGTTTACACACCTATGTCTATTCTATTCTACAGTAATCTTTCCATATTCTGCATGGCCTTCCTACATCTCTTTTACCAGAGATTATTCATAATCTCTATATTTTAAAATATTTTATTAGTTCCAAACCACAAAGTTGCTCAATTTTTTTTTTATTTTGGCCGTTTCATGGCACCTGGCGGGAAGACAGAACGGTAGCTACCAGCGAATTTGATGTACATAAATATCTGCGCAATTGATACAGTTCTCACAATTGGAAATGCCACAATTAACAATGGAAACAACTGAGTACTTGAAAGCAGGAGCTGTTTAAGACATTATTCTGATACATCCACACCTTTAGAAATTCAGTGAATATATGGTTCGGGAATGCCCGGAAACTTAATTACAAATCCCGGTCAAACTTTCTTCCAAGTTTCTGTTTTCATATAGAAGTAATAAATAGGTAAATGTATTATGAAAAACGCAACAAACATTTTAAATACTTATAACGCACGCATTGCTTTGTAAGCATGATAGAGACTGCCAAATTAAAATCGGCAACGGATGCAGTCAGAAGACTGGAGTGATTTGAGGAAGGGTGATTTTAGGAGGAGCCGAACTTGAAGTTGCAACCGCACGTATGGTAAAAAGTTTCCGGTAGCCTTCGCACCAAGTTTAAAAATATTAACTTTGTAATTTGACTGTTTCTTTAAATATTTATATATTTATGTTTGCCTCGGCTGCGTCAGTATTATTGTTAGAAACATGAATTTCTTAACAGGGTGTATTGCGGCTGAAGAATGTAGACTTGCACAGATTATAATTTTTGCTTCACTCCATTTATTAATCCTTGACGGATTTAAATAACACTTCACTGATATAGAGATTATTTTATTAATTACTTGCACTTTTTAAACACATAAACAATTTTCGTCTCACACTGAATACGTATTAAACTTCTCGAGGGCGCGTCTCGCGTCCGGTTAGGAACGCTGTCTACAAGCAACTGAATTCTGAATTTGTACAATTTGCCCTATTTCAGTTTCTGATTGGCTATTCCTACTCCAATAGTATACGTTTATTTAACTTAAGCTTTTTTTTGGTTGTTGATTGGCTATTTTATAAACTGTCTCTAAAATTACATTATTGTTTCCAAGAATTACCAGTAGCATTATTAAACTTTCTTACTAATTATTGCCTCAAGGTTACCTCATTGTTAGAAACTTTTGACCAATTATTCTCACAGCTTCTACATTATTAAATTACGTAATACATTCACATAATATTATTGAACATGTACATAATAACATAAAGATTAATACAATGACTGTCACATACATTTTATATATTATATTATACACATATTGCTTTAAGGTGGGCTGTTATTATATTTTATATATTGTATAATTAGACTGAACTCATTTTAAATGTTAAAAATACTGCCTCAGATGTGAGGGTGGCAAGTTATGGCCCCTAACTCTGATTTCTTTTTTTATTTTTTTGTAAAGTGGAAGAAAGTAGAAGAGTAGGATGGGAAAAGATTTGGCTTATTTCACTGGGAGAGGATGTATGAATAAGTGAGAGGACAAGGAATATAAGAAATTCAAAGGGGAGGAAATAAGCACCTTCGTTAATCGGCGAGAGATAAAATGCTGTATAGTTTGACAAAATCCCTGATTACTGTTAAGTGGTAATAGGGTGACAATCAAAGGAATTTCAAAGAGGTAATAATTTCTTTATTGAAGTTCTTGAAACATTCATTCTCCTTGTTTTTTCTGGTTGATTGACTTTATTTCTCAAGAAAGCGCTGGGTTTCAGGTGGGATTTCTGCTGCAGTTGGGTCAATGTAATGTTGTCCATTGGGTTTGTTGATGAGATGCTCGGGATGGTATTAAAGTTGTCAAGGGCGTGTAGATGAGTTGTGGCTGTGTCAAGCCTTGCTGACACTTTTGCATCGAAGCTCTGGTGTTGTATGGAGGAGGTGGTGATGGATAAGATTGAGGTGCTGTCGCTTGCCGACCTGCCAAGGAAAAAATCAAGAAATGCACTCTTTTCTCTATAAATGTTCATAGATATTGTATGAGCGAGGTGAAATTTGGCGCACCCACGCTATAGCAGATTCTAATCTAATCTTAAAGGAGGTGGTGTATTAGAATTATTGAGGAATGTGCTAAAATATATGGCTCACAGGATTGCGAAGAGTGAAGTTCTATTAGTTATGCTTACTTTAGCGGCAATTGTGAATTATAATTATAAAATTTTGCAAACAAATAATACACATTTAACAATTTAAACAAGTAAAAATACAAGTAACATGATTATTCTTGCAAATATTGCTCAATTAAACTGTGAAATTTAATTCTGTGAAATTCCACTTTTGATCTCTTGAAATTTGTAATTATCTTTTTTCTAGAACTCTATTGTACAATATACCAAATGCATATCGCTTCTCTATTCTGAATTCTGAATTTATTGTTGAATAAACGGTTCTGAATTGCTGAATGAAATATACTGGCCATATGCAAGTGCTCCTAAAATAATTCACAATGGCAGGTGCAGTATCTCTTTAAATTAATCTCTATAATTGATCGATATAAACTTTATTTGGGAATTTGCAGTATTTACCATAATTAAAAATTTTATTAATATCAGCATAACTATTTTAACAAACAACAATTAACGACACTCATTTGGGAATTTGCAGTATTTACCATAATTAAACATTTTATTAACATCAGCATATCTATTTTAATAAACAACAATTACCGGCACTCATTATATTCAGATAAAGTGAAGCCACTTTAAATTATGAAGTTACAACTATTAGTTTGCACTCATTTAAATAAAAATGAAGTTCTATATGAATTTAGTGTTGAAATGTGGATGTTACTGGTTGTTTAACACTCCCATGGAAAAGGGCATGGCTAGAATTTTGAATTTATAGTTCTGATGCTGAAAATACTAGCCGTACTCGAAGCTAACCCTCTCTTCACTTGAAGCCAGAAACTTCTGACCGTGCAAGCTTTAGGAGCTTACCACCTAACCTTTCGTGGCAGAACTATTTGCAGTGCACTAATCGGAGTTTATGTGGTATTATGTGAGCTAATGTACGTTCATTAAATTTGTGACTTACATTCTTCTTTAAGGCAAGTGCGAGTTGTTGATATTGATTTCTAGCATGGTGTGGTCCTCCACCTAACTCCTTTTATAATCTCCCTGAACTCCACGAAACATTATGTAGAAACAGGGAAATCATTATACTTGAGGTATTTTTAAAACAGGCCTGCTTTACAATAAAATAACAACGACTCAAGTATTCTTGTTAACTTTAATGCGATACTGCACTCTTAAGCCAATTTTGAAAACATTTCGTCGTTGTCATTTAAACAACCCCAAAATTAAGGATAGAAATAAAGAAAAAAAAAAGATATGCCATATAATAAATAATTAGAAACTAAAGAATTGATATGTTCCTTTCAAACACGTGTAGCTAATTATGGCAACTTTTCTCCGAAATGTAGACAGTATGAAGCAATTATAATGCTTTAATAGTCTCAAAAAAGGTAATTCGTCATTTATGAACTTTGCAAGGTTTACCACCCTCCACAAACCATTCTCTGTAAATTTGTCATAGTTCGTTAAGAGTACAAAAGAACCAAGTTAGGAATGTGTATGCACTGGCAGTGACAGGGACACAGAAGTGATGATGGGGTTAAGAGTGCGATTGCGCCCCATCGAAAAATAATTTTCTGTACTTTTCGTTTATCCTAGTTTGTTTTTAACAGCGAGTTTCTCTCCAAGATAAGGAAATGCAGGGATCTAAAATGTATGTCGTAGGGGAAAAGCGACAAACAAAATTATCTTCTAAAATTAAAGCTTAAACCAGAATGCCAATATGTTGTTTGAGGAAGACAAATTTTATGTTTGTTCAACAACTAAACACGAAGAATACGTTATAACATCGAGTGGGATGGCTCAGTCGGCAACGTTTGTGGCACGCATTCGGGAGATGCCAGGTTCGATCCCCGGCAACCGCCTACTCTAACCCGTGGTTTTTCGTGGTTCCCACGGTTGACAGGCGAATGTTGGGGTGGTGTCTTCTCTGCCACGATTTCCTTTCGCCATTTCCCTTACACTCCATTTCCTTGTCATCTTTTAGGTATGCTTCTAGGTTTTGTGGTGTATGGCGGTGCCGGACAAATGGCGGGGATGCATGCTCACTGGAAAGAATATTTCCCGTGGACACAGGCGGGCTGCTCGACTGGCGGGTGGTTCATTGCCCTCTCTCGGCGGCTCCAGCAGTGGAACTGGTCTGCGAGTTTGGAAACTTAGTGATTTCCGTGCGTCTCTGTAGCCTGTCTGCCTACGGTCTGTAGTCTCCTGTGTGCTTTCTTCATTTCATCCCTTCCTCCTGGGGGGATGTATGCACAATAGGCCTATGTAGGACTCGGCGAACGTGGTGTCCCCTTCAGTTCAACTACCTATACCTATACGTTATACCAGAGTGCTGATTTCCAAAGCTAGAGGACGCGGTTTGGGTTCGAGCCTTAGATCAGGAACTTTTTCTTTAGTTTTACTCTCTGCTTTGTCTAGAGTAATAAGGAGTAAAATGTGAATGTTTTCCAATGTAAAATGATCATCTACAGTTTATAGTGTTCCTTTCATAAAAGTTGCTGATATGACCATAAAAGATGAACATAGCTGTATACTTACTTTAACAAGATTAAGAAGTCAAAGAGAAAATATATTTCATTTTGCTTTTTACCACCTTGAATTTTTTTATAAAATGTATGTAAAAGAAATTTGAAGACTTAGTTAAGTAATTAAAACTCCTTCAGTACGATCTTTTTTGATAGTGGCTTTCGCTAAAGAGAAACACTTTCCTCCCTTTCCATCCTTCACTATCTTATCAGAACTGTTTCTGAAATGTCGACATCTGGCAAAATAGGATAGGTTTAAATACTAAACACCTCATCCTTCTGTTATATTTTAGGACCAGCGTACGTGCGTGAATGTATATGTGTAAGCTACATTTACACTCAATAATAGCTGAACCGGTTGATATGAAATTTGACATGTACAAACATATGTTATCCCATCTAAAGGATAGACCATTTAGTATCATAAACACTGTCTCCAGAGAACTTTAATTGGCAACGAAGGTAAAAGCCGAAGTATCTAGCTTAGTGTTGACCTTAGAGAAAAATTCTACATAACAGAAGTTTATAAGGAAATTTTTGCTGACAAGTTTTCTTATTTACAATATTTCGATAGAATTGTATTTAAGGAGGTAAACCATTTTTTCTTTACCATTTATTCTATTTTTAAATGAAATGTTACAGTTCGGCATAATTTACTGTAGTTTTCTGGTTAATGTGAGAAGCAGTAGTTATAAGGTAAATGTGAAATATTGAACCGATTACTTAGAATTTCTCATGCAAATTAATCAATGACCAAGTCAGTGTGCTACCACGAACAGTTGATAATCGAATGTAGTTGAATATGGACATTAAAATTAAAGAAACCCATAAGGAGAGCTGCATTTGAGCAGCAGGTAAGAAAATGGAACGGTGTAGAGTTTAAGATTATGTCAGGCAGGCAATAATAAACGATTGTGCGATGTATGGAAAATATTTCGTTGGAAGCACAATTGGGGGTAAACTCGAAATTGGATGTAGGGAAATATATGAAAATTCGTATTTGTTCTACATAATGTTCTCTTTTTATCCCTTAAATAAATGTAAACGAATATTTACAAACGAAAGAAAAATATTTAAACCATTTTTCAGGCTGTTACGAACTTTCCGTCTTGCAATGAAATGTGTTGCCAAGTTGGCGACAGAATAAATCTTAATGTCACATGAATAGAGCTCAAATTTCTCAACTGAGGAAGAGCCGAGATCGTTGCATCGCTATCCGTAAATGTCGTAAATGCCAGCTCTTAGTGGTTCCATCCTTGCCTCACGCATTCTTATTTTATGAAATGTAACATTAACAAACGTCTTTCATTCATCTAGATTTTTTATTAGGAATGGAGTATCAGGGTAAAGACACACTAAGAAATTGAGTTAATGGAAACATGACAATACTGCATAGTGCTTGGAAATAAACAAAATTGCAACACTGCTAGGGGCAAACTTGCTTAACGTTCAAGTAATCTGCAACTGCATTGTGTATTGTTATTAATTATTTTATTCACTGGCATCCAGTTCTTGTAACAACGCACTTTTGTGACCATTAATACAATTTTTTTACTCTTAAATGCTTTTCTATGCTATGTAGTGTATTAAGTTCATTTGCTTTGGTTACCTGTAGTCATATTCTCACATAGAATAGTATTTGTGTCGTATTACTGCATAATTAACCATAAACGAATGTAATCATGTCGAGTTCACTCATTATTTCTAAAATAATGATTTTCGTTTCTTGTGCCTGAAGCATTTTAATTTCCTTGCTTATCGAGACCCTCTAACATGGAGAAGATATAATGCTTCCTTATATCAATTGTAAGCTAATGTAAAGTTTAACCGTGCATGAATAAAGTAAATTCTTTAACAAGGTGTTCGAGATTTATAGAGAGTTGTCTTTGAAGGTGCGTATTTTAAGTAAAATGTCATTAATTTCGGGAGTAATGATTGGAGTCAAGATAGGCGTATTCCCTGTTTTGGTTGCAGCAATTGCAATTAATGTTTTATAATACATTGATTTGTAAAATTTCAATCGTATTGTAGCGTTCGTAAGATGGCAGGCAAAGTAACAACGCTATGCAAAATAAAAATAGCCATGTAATTTACCGCTCTCAAGGAGGAGCTTTATCAGAAAGAGGTCCCATAATTTTATGTTTGGCACATATATGTGTGTGTGTGTGTGTGTGTTCCGTATAAAAATAAACAGAAAACCAAGCGATATATGGGATTCGAACCACGCTTCGCCACCTGTGTTGATAAGCAGTAACACGCTTTAACGAGTTCAGTTATCCTAAGCACAAAAATAATGTCTTGCTAATTTAAGTTTACATTTATAAGCAAAGTACCCAACACTGGAATCGTTTTTGCTTCTAGTCCATTACTTAATCGAAACGCAATAACAAAATATTTTCTACAGGTGTACTGAAGTTTAATTTGCAATATTTTCCCGTTAGTTTACAATGATTGTTGAAATATTTGCTGTTCATAACTGCGAGGCGAGCTGATGGCTGCCATGATCACACCCTGCATAGAAGGGAATCATATGATAAATTTCATTCTCATACCATCTATGCAAGAACGTCTGAGAATTAGGTGACCCTTCGCTCAGGTCTCACTGAATTTGACCATTTACTGATGTGAAAAATAGTACCTTTTTGCTTTTGTTAGACAGAAGTCTGGTAATTGTCATGCAAACAGAGATAAATATATCGTACTGGATGTTGGTGGTGTATTTGGGGTTATTTTATTTCGCTCTTCATGTATTGTTAGTGTGTTGTATTTACTTCTTGGTTTATTCGGTGTTTAATGTTCTTTGAGTTATATAATAGGGTACAATTATAATTTAAGATTTTTAAACGTTTTTTTTTTGTTATTATACTTCACTCTGTCTGTCTTACTCTTTTTATTAAAACACATTCTATTATGTAGTGAGTTCTTTTTCTCTTTCTTTTCATTCTGAGTAATAAAAGTGCACATGTTAGTTGAAGCTATGCGTTAAGGTCATAGTTAAATTTAAATAAATGCACTCATTAATTTATTAATCTTTATTTGCTATAAGCTCACACAGAGCGAAAGAGCAAGAGAGAGAGAGAGAGAGAGAGAGAGAGAGAGATTGAAAAAGAGATATAATGAGAAAAATACACAGGGGAAGGTAGAAGTGGAGAGGGAGAGAGGGGGATAGTGAAAGCTTGAGGGACAAGAGAGAGAGAGAGAGAGAGAGAGACAGCGACTGAGAGAGGAAGAGCGAGAGAAGTAAAGCGAGAAAGAGAGAAAAAGAAGAACAGAGAACGCAATAAGGCAAGCGGAGCTGTGTGTTCTGCTACTCTTTAAATTATAATGGAGACTTATAAAAAATTAGCTTAAGCTGTGTAAAGTTGGATTACCTCTCGATTTCATTTTACTGCACAACATTTTCTGATTCAAAGTTTCAGTTTTCAATATATAATTCTTTTGAAAAATCGCTGTTATAGTCGATGGATATTTTTGTTCACTTTATTTTCGTCTGTATATCAGAAATGCAGAGAAATGATTTTCACCATGTTCATGCAAAATTTACTCTGGTTGCCGGCAACAGAATGCGCCCGGCTTCGATTCCACCCATGGGAGTGCGGGTTTTAAGTCCCAGGTATAGAATCGGTGTCCACTCAGCAGCGTAAAGAAAGTGAGGAACTGCGATAGGCAGCGATCCCGGTCACAGAGGCCAAATTGTGGCTGGGGGCTACGTAATGCTGGCCACATTACCTCCCCATATCGGTTGGATGATCGCCCACCGTGCGTACGTGACGTGAGGCCGGCAGTTGGGTTGGCAGCCAAGGTCCTTCATTGGGTGTACCGTCAAAGGATTATTATTATTATGCAAATTCTAATATACAACAATTCTTATACATTTTAATTATTTTGTGTAAAGATTTTATAAATATTGATGCGTACATAGTACCATTACTTTTAGCTCTTTGTTGAGCTTCTAAATTTAAGTGGTAAAAGGCAAACTGCGTGTTTTATTACGAAAGACAAGAAATTTGACGCATAATTTTTTAATCTACGCCATAAAGTTAAACTTATGCAGGAAAGGACACGCAAAATTGGGGGGTAAATAAACTACATCTGTGACGTTTGTTAACCCCACATTTCCATAACAGGTTTCTTCTTTGTACGAGATAAGCTAAATAACTGTGATTTTCACATACATCTAGATGGCACGTTACAAAGTATCTTAATTGGAACAGCGATTTCCTATCCTTGTTAATTGCTTGATTTTTTAACCAAGCGTGCTTAGGCCTCTGGGAATTATTTATTACTCTTATGAACCTGCACGAATAGTTTCGTAACATTTACGTTCTATAAATTATATAAAATGAAAATTTTAAGAGGAAGGCGAAGTATCCAGAGACTAATACAAACAAAGGGAATAGAACTTATGTTATTGGTTTACTAAACTTAAATCAAAACTTAATCTAAGTATATATTTACTTTGGTGCTACTGGATGAACGAACATGAGAAAGAAGGAATTCAAATAATATTAGAGTATGTAGCATGATTTTCAGGTTGGTTGTAATAAACCGCTTTCATTAAAACTTATGCCTGCTGTAGAAAGATTTGCCATCCACTTGAAGTAGATAACAGTTATGTTTTTCATATGGTTATCAAAATGGAAAGCGTATAAGGAATTAATAAACACGAGACAAATTATTTAGTACTTTTAAAATTTATAATGCGAATCACATTTACAATCATACTGTGATTTACTCAAAGAGAATAGTATTTATTTGACCTTAACTTCCTCGATGCTGGGAATATGCTTTTGGGCCACGTAAATACGCACGTTGGGTAGAAGAGTTGCATTTGCATACTTTAAATTTCATTCAATTAAGTTGTTTTCGTCTACTGCTGAAGTATTTTTCATCAGCATAATGAAGTCATTGATGTATTAGTTTTGTTGGCCTTGTTGCAACATTCTCCACTTCTTTATACTTTATTCACTTATAATAACCCTGTTTAATATTTCTTAATTTGGTATTTCATATTATTCGATTATTATCGTTATTATTTCAGTTCTGTTCTTGATATAAATACAGTAAGATATCGCGCTAATAGTATTCCAGAGGCAATGTAACTTTAATTTACAGTACTCATGAGCGTCCGATACAAAATCTGGTATTAAACCTTTGGTTTGCTAAGACATGTATTTACGCAACAGCTCAGGTTTTCTTTCAAATAATTCTGTACACCCGTCTATAGGAACAACATGTCACATTTCTAATTGTCTCGTTTTCAAGCAGTTACTTTTAACGTTTACCTTAGCTGATTCCATTACTTTGCAAGGATATCACCGCACATTATTCTTGAGATAGTATTAGAGGCCTGCAAGTGGGAAAGCGTCATACATCGTAGTCTCTTTAGCCGGCATGAAGATCGGTCATGTGGATTTACGAGTGTTTCCGATGAATGACGAAGCAAGCAGACAGCGAGCGTTCGGCGATTTCGATCACTCTTGCTAATGCGGTGTTCAGGAAGTGCTCCCTTGCTGACGGCTGAAGTAGCTGAAAGAAGGCTGTATTTTTTATGTGGACATGAATGTTGAAGGAGATTCAGTTGTGTCTACCTCAACCAGAAGCGCAAGAACTGAATTTGCATGTGTTAAGAGTTGCAACATGCATTATTAAAGTATATGCAGATTATAAAACCAAAACTTGAGAGTTTATTGCAGTCGACAAAATAAATAAATAAATAAATAAATAAATAAATAAATAAATAAATAAAGTCAGCCATTAACCCTGCCTGAACTAAACTTGTAGAAGTTAGAGACCAGAACGCCCTTATGTATTCACAATATTTATTCAGTGCTTCTCATATGTAACCGCGAATACTTAAAAAAGTATCGCTGGGTACTCAGTTCTTGTAAGGCACGAAAACTCCCAGCTAGTTCTTACACCGGTAAAGCACACGTACCTTACGAAATAAAGCTGACCTTTCGAGGTGAGTGCGTTGAAACATATACGATGGAAATAGACCATTTAATATATTTAGCAAGCCTTATATCACCTATTTCAAATAACTATTTATTTTTGAGCTTAATATTGACGTTTTGAGCTACTAAGTTATCCTACATGCATTGAGATCCGAGCTGCGGTGGTGTGGGAGTAAATAAAGCCATAAATACTAGAATTGACATAAAAGATTCCTGTCTCCTGCTACTGATTTTTTGACAGAAATAAAAATCAAAAAATGTGGAAAGAAACTTAAGTGCTTTCTTCCTCATACACCAGGGAGATTCCTGTTGGCAATCTTATTTTTGGAAAAATGAATGTAAATCTTAATCATGAGCTAATATAGAGTTAACGCATCGCTTCAGAAAACATTGAATATGCTTAATGTATGCAGAATTTTACTGGGACAAAATGCCTGAATATTTCTAACCGTTTACTGCATGAGATAAATCTTCCTTCAATATTATACACGAAGGATGTTACAATATACATGCTAGGTTATAAATTTACAATGCCAAATTTTATTAGTGGTGACATCTGTCAGTTTTATTACCTATGAAACCTACTACTACAAAAATGTTTTACGTTCAATGTGTCTTCTAAGCGAAATGAAGTCAAGCATGATGATGATGATAATGATGATGGTAAATTGTTATTTTATTATAGTTACAGAAAAATAATCCTTTAAGAGTGCACTTATATACAAATAATATATATAATTTGAAAGCTACTTGCACTGGGCAAACTAGGGGCAATACAAATATGTGCATGTATATACATGATGGCTGTAAGCATGCTCAGCCTCGTAACCTAAATCGCTGCTAAAACTTTATTCAAATAAGTAGACATTCTGTGGCAGTATTTTATATCACAACAATGTAAATGCCAGAGTGATTGTAGTGTAAATAAGCATTATTGTATGACATTGATTTGAGATGTTTGTTAATTATAAGCATTGTTAGGAAATAAGTTTACACGGCCTCACTGAAACTGACAATAGGAGCGGGTAACAATGTAGCGAGGGGGTGAGTTGTTTATTAATTAGAAGAGACAAACAAATGACGTCAGAGTAGCGCGCTTTTCTTAGAAATGGAGGGAATATCTTCCCTAGAGCATTTGTGTTCGTAATTTTGATTGGATATAAAAATAAACGCTAATGTTGGCGCGTTTTATTAACCAATAGTAGCTCGATTATAATCTTTAAGCATATCGGGCGAGGGAGTATAAATTATGAAGCCAGAGACGGGTAACGCTCAGTCCAACAGAAGCACTCGCGGGTAATACGTCGTGCAGTCCAACAGAATCATACAAAGGTTATACGTCGTGCAGTTATACAGAATCTCTCGCGTCGTAAAGTTAGTTATAAATGTGAAATACGCGAATTAATAATGTGCAGCAAATATGTGATTATAGTGACATTAGAAAATATAACAATTTCAGTCGGACGTGTGTCAAGAGTAATTATGTGAAATGAATAGTGTGTGATGGCAATAAAAGTGTAAAAGCAAATTCTTTTATCATTGTTATCTTTCAGTAATAAATCATTTCAGTTTACACACCCTGTTTAAGAGATATACTGGAATGAGAAATAATAGCTAGCCGGAGGACAAAGAACCCAAAATTCGAACTAGTAATACAATAACAGGCGCTCAACAATAGATAACACGAGATACCGCCACAATTCATCAGGTGTCTACATTGGCTCATCAAGCCTCTACAGTTTCTCTAATTTGTACTTTTGAATGATGTAAATAAAACCTAATTTCCGAAAACGTACTAAATAGACAGAACTAACTTAGAGCTAACAGTATCTAAGTTATCTTAAGCTTTTGTTTTGCATTGTGTAAATTTGTTACATGCGCGTAAAGATATATTTTTATAAATACATTTAAATTAAAAAGGAAACAAATAGACAAACGAATTGTTCACCACGAGAGATCGAACCCCGGTTTGCAGTAAGATAAGTAGAGATGTTTATCACTGCAATACAATAGAGTACTACGAAGTACTTATATGTGCTATTTTTGATGTAGACTACTTACGCCACAATTGCCAAAATGTGTACATTAGCACTCTATTTTGCTCTCGTGGTTATAACAGAACACGAGCGCTCAGCGTGACCGGTTTGGAACCCCCCGGTTGGTGCAGGGCGAGCGGAAAGAAAGCGCAAGCGACCAAGCGTTGAGAGAGAGAGAGAGAGAGAGAGAGAGAGAGGGAGAGAGAGAGCGAGATTGGAAAAGCCGAGCGCCGAAACCGGTTTAGGTCGCTCATTTGCAGTCCTCTACTAAGTTAGTATTGAGGTTTAAAACTAAAATTTACATATTTTTCACGTGTTTTTTTAGAGATACATTGTTTGTTAAAAGAAAAGCAGTTATTAATCTCTTGAACACAAAAATCTTCTTAGTTTTACTCGGCACAGCATGCGGCTCACAATGCGCAGCGTAGTAGGATGGAGGATGAGTTTATTGGAGGGACAACTTCGCGCACTGCAACAGCATGATCTGTTATGGCTACAGCCCTCGGGAGGCAGGGATGAGGTACGGGAGCCTTAGGAGGTCTCAGGTCCGCAGGCAGAAAGACCTACGCAGACGCTCAGAAGTCCCTAATATTTCCAGTTAGAATAGCTGCGCACCAGTAGAAGAATCCGAGAGAAGGCGACGAAGCGACCCTAATGGTCGAAACAACACACCCTGACGTTCACGGAGAGAAATGTTTCCAATACGCAAGAATCTACGCCATCTGCCCGACACCACCAGCACTGCAGAACCTGAAAACACACCTGAGAGAGAGAGAGAGATGAAATGATTGGAAATGGGGGAAAGGAAAATAGTGTTAGAATACATGGAACATTTTTCGAAAATTTTGATTTTCTAAAAACTTTATCTAACAATTTTGATTAAAACATCATATGTTAAATATATTTACATGACAAATAAAATTATATCTTAAATTTTCCGGGAATAGCCTAAGAAGTCATCTTCATTGTGAATGACTTCTTTAAATTGGTAAACCATAATAGATAGAAAAATCTTATTACAAAAATAAACAAGCAAACAAAACAAAAACGTAGGTCTCGTTAAAACACAATTGTATCTCAAACCTTTTTTGTAGCTTTAAGATTTTCAGAGATATTCTTTGTTAATGGTTTGAATTTTGAAATACTTACTTATACGTTTTTCTAGTGGTAAGTTGCTATTGTTTTGTCGTAGTCATTCAGAGAACACTGAAATTCAAAGCGATCACCTAGTGTGGCAGTATTTTGCATCACAACAATGTAAATGCCAAAGTGATTGTAGTGTAAATAAGCATTAGTGTATGGCATTGATTTGAGATTTTTGTTAATTATAAGCATTGTTAGGAAATAAGTTTACACGGCCTCACTGAAACTGACAATAAGAGCGGGTAACAATGAGCGAGGGGGTGAGTTGTTTACCAATTATTTGAGACAAGCAAATGACGTCAGATTAGCGCGCTTTTCTTAGAAATGGAGGGAATTTCTTCCCTAGAGCATATGTGTTCGTAATTTTGATTGGATATAAATATAGACGCTAATGTTGGCGCGTTTTATTAACCAATAGCAGCTCTGTTATAATGTTTAGGCAAGTCAGGGTGAGGGAGTATAAATTCCGTGCCAGAGACAGAAGAAGCTTATATAGTTTATAGAGAGTGAATAGAGAAAGTCGTGTAAATGCACCACATCGGATTTTCTTATTTTTTTGTCGGACACTTTGTTTTTTTCATTTCACGATGATTGGGGAACTATTCTAAATCGCTTTTCTTTATTACACTATTTATTTTACGTTGCTTTAACTACATGGTCATATTGCGACGGATCTGTTAGTGGGTAACCTTTAGATCGATGTGTGGCGGACAGTTATCCTTCTAGGTCTCATCCCCGCAGCCACTCGCTTCGTCACTTGTCCACAGAGACCCTAATGTACAGCAACCGGATTTTCTGCTTCGTGCCGTGCAAATGGCATTAGGGTGCCGTCCAGTCTAACTGCTTTCATATAGAAAGGCAGCTAGTCTCATCCCTGTAACCATGCTATCATGCTTCGTCACGTGTCCACAGAGACCCTAATGTACAGCAACCGGATTTTCTGCTTCGTGCCGTGCAAATGGCATTAGGGTGTCGTCCAGTCTAACTGCTTTCATATAGAAAGGCAGCTAGTCTCATCCCTGTAACCATGCTATCATGCTTCGTCACGTGTCCACAGAGACCCTAGTGTACAGCAACCGGATCTTCCGCTTCGTGCCGTGCAGATAGCATTAGGGTCCGTCCATCTACCGGCTTTCATTGTGTGTGGTATATGGCAAACATTCGCTATTACCATATATTTTTACTTCCTCTACTACGTATAGTAAGTAGGGGAAGTATTGTATTCCAACCAAAAATTCGATACCGAGATTTCACCGGAAATACATGTTTTGAGACCCCCTGAATCCAAAAAAAAGCATTTTTGAAAACATGTCCGTGTGTGTGTGTCTGTGTGTGTGTGTATGTGTGTGTGTCTGTGAACAGCATAACTCAGAAACGAACAGTCAGATAAACACCAAAGTTGCTATTTAGGTTCCAATATCTTCCAGAGATGCGACATGAAGATTTTCAAGAAAATTCCCCCACCCCAGATTACTGTTTACATGGAACATTTTTCGAAAATTTTAATTTTCTCAAAAATGGCTCTAACGATTTTGATTAAAATGTCATATGTTTAAGATAATTTCATGACAAATGAAATGTATATCTCGAATTTTCTGGGAATGTCTGCAAAAGTATTCTTCATTGTGAACGACTTTTGCATAACTGATAAACCATAAGAGATAGACAAAATTTTCCTACACAAAAAATGTAGATCGCGTTAAAATACACAATTTATGTCATATACATTTGTTTTTTTTTTGAGTGAACCATTTTTGAGATATTGCTGGTTATTCCCTTAAATTTTCCAATACTTATACTTTTTCTCAAATTCGTTATTCATTTTTTACTTTCTCTACTACGTATAGTAAGTAGGGGAAGTATTGTATTCCACCCAAATATTCGATACCGAAATTTCACCGGAAATACATGTTTTCAGACCCCCTGAATCCAAAAAAAGCTTTTTTGGAAACATGTCCGTGCGTGTCAGTATGTGTGTCTGTGTGTCTGTCTATATGAACAGCATAACTCAGAAACGAACAGTCGGATAAACACCAAACTTGGTATTTAGCTTCAGTATCTTCCAGAGATGCGACACAAAGGTTTTCAAGAAAATCACTCCACCCCAGATTACTCTTTACATGGAACATTTTTCGAAAATTTTAATTTTCTCAAAAATGGCTCTAACGATTTTGATTAAAATATCATATGTTTAAGATATTTTCATGACAAATAAAATGTATATCTTAAATGTTCTGGGAATGTCTCCAAAGTATTCTTCATTGTGAACGACTTTTGCATAACTGGTAAACCATAAGAGATAGACAAAATTTTACTACACAAAAAATGTAGATCGCGTTAAAATACACAATTTATGTCATACACATGTTTTTTGTTGAGTGAACCATTTTCGAGATATTGCTTGTTATTCCCTTAAATTTTTCAATACTTATTTTCTCAAATGGGAATTCGTTATTAATTTTTTTGTCTTGGATATGCAAAGAGTATTCATCTGTGGCAAACGGAACGGTGCTGCACCTAGCAACCAGCTATTAAGAGATATGTATGTGCTTAAAGGCTACTTTATTTATATATTGCCCTTGTAAATATATATTCCCCTTACATCTACAAGAAAATTAGCAATAAGATAGAGTCTGCAAATGTTTATCTCGATTAACATGAAGTATATGGAGAATAAGCGTTTGTTGAAATAGTTTTTACAAGATTAGAAAGTCATGTGAGTGTAGCACATCAGATTTTTTTGGTCCTGGTAATGCAGAGAGATTGGAATACTCCACATAGCAACCAGCTCTTAAAATATTTGAATATAGCTTAAAGCCTAACAATTCCCCTTGCATCTACAAGAAAATTAGCAATAAGATTAACATCTCGATTAACATGAAGCATATGGGGAATAAGCATTTGTAAAAATAGTTTGTACAAGAGTAGAGAAAGTCATGTGAGTGTAACGCATCAGATTTTTTTGTCCTGGTAATGCAAAGAGAATGGAATACTCCACATAGCAACCAGCTCTTAAAACATTTGACTATAGCTTAAAGCCTACCAATTCCCCTTGCATCTACAAGAAAATTAGCAATAAGATTAACATCTCGATATCTCGATTAACATGAAGCACATGGAGAATAAGCGTTTGTAAAAATAGTTTGTACAAGAGTAGAGAGTGTAACACATCAGATTTTTCATTTTACTATTGTTTTAGACTTAAAGTGGATCTTTGGGTCGTGGTATTAAATGTCCAATCCGGTATTTACGTTATCGGCTGAAGGAAACCACGAAAGAAACTGCCAGATTAGTCGATCCACGGGAATTGCACCCGGGTACTCCCGAATGCGGGTCATAGACGTTACCGCCTGAGCCATCCCACTCGGTTCCTAATCACCTCTTTAACGTTTCTTTCTTTTTTTAAATTTAAAAAGCATTGAATTTATGTGTAACCACTCTTAATTCTGTAGTTACAAACTACATAAAACTCTTATTAATTTAGAGAGGCGTATTACTTCAGTGTATATTCGTTGTTGCATTACAAGAATTTCTATGTGTCTAATGTCACACCCATAGCATATAAAATACCTGGAATTTCCTAAACACTGGGTCTCCAATTTTAGTTATCATTGTGTCCGCAATTATCTTAAAGTAGTTTAATATCCATTGTAACGGTATTACTTACAAATGTTTGTGTATGTGTGTTTACTCAACATGGTGATGCCATCTTGTGACGTCATTCATTTGTTCGGTTTGTAGCTCCATCTGGTGTTAGCAATTTGTGGTAGTATTAGTGTTTGAAAAAATGCGACTGTTATTTGATTTAATTTTTGTTTACTGTCCTCCGGCTAGCTATTATTTCTCGGTCGAACATGTCTCTTGATCAGGGTTGTGTAAACGGAAAGGAATCTTTTATCCAAAAAGAACACTGATGAAGAAATTTGTTTATAATTTTATTGTTGAACACGTTCACTCTCACTTTTACACATTGATCTAGATACTCGCCAAACTGAAACTGTTATAATAACTTCTTACTGATCACTTTTAATCCACGTACTTCAACTTTTTGTATAATTAACCTTACAACACTTTAGATTATTCATAATTCTGCTGCGCGTAACTTGTGAATCGATACCCGACATTTGCCGTACAAATACTTTCGACGAACTGACTGACTGAAGACGACGTGTAGTGTACACAGATTTTTGATGAACTGAACGACTGAAGGCGACGTGTAATGTACTAAGAATTTTGATGAACTGAACTCACTTTACCTCCAACCTACTGCTTTTATACCCATACACTCCGATATGCCTAAAGATTATAACTGAACTGCAATTGGCTAATAAAACGCGCCAACATTAGCGTCTATTTTAATATCCAATGAAAATTATGAATACATATGCCTTAGGGAAATATTCCAGAAGGTTCTAAACGGAAAAACGCGCCAACATTACGTAACTTCCTCGTTTCCAATAATGATAAACAGCTCACCCCCCCTCGCTGCATTATTGCGCTATTATTGTCAGTTTCAGTAAGGCATTAAAAACTTACTTCTCAACAATAATTACAATAAACAAATATCTCAAATCAATGTCACATAAAATGCATATTCATATTACAATCATTATTTACATTTAACTAATTTGTGATACAAATTACTGCATCACCATAAGCTATATAATAACATTAATGAATTTTCTTTCCCACAAGTAATGTGTGGAACAAGGTGGAAAGGTACATACTGAAACATACTGAAAAATTCAATGCTATTACCGGGATTTGAACTCTGATCTTCCGGTTTCCGAGTGGTGGCTCAAATCAACTGACTCGCATTTTTCCCGTTAAACCACAAGGGGATCTCAAATTAATTTTGAAATGAATACACCAATGGTGACTTACAATGTCGTAGGTATTCAAAGTCCCGGGCATTATAGTTAACCACTATTAGGTTAATCAATGATAATTAATTATTTCATAAAAGCCGTGTGTAGGAAAAGGTTGGAAACGTAGATTCAGAGTGAAAAATTCAATGCCATAGCCGGCATTTTAACTACGGCTTCTGCTTTCTGTACAGAAAAATAATATTGTTAAAATTACTATTATAGATTGTGGGAGGCTTTCTATGAGAACAATTCTAACAAATGTCAGGTCATACATCTCCAATTTATAACGTTTTGGCCACTTTAATAAAATTTGAAGTCTTCAGACGAATTAACTATAATATCTTAGGGAATTTCATAACGGTATATTGTAAATGTCAATTTGTTAATTCGTAGACAGAGACCGAATGCGTTCCGCAGTAGAGAACGCACTAAAAGAATCGTAAAATTTAAATACTTTAAGAAAGGGAATGAATTTAATTTTAAGTTTATTCTCAAATACGTTAAAAAGGAAACCGGTGTCTTTTTTGGTTTAAAGAGCATTTTTGTGACCATCAGCAAACATTCATTGGATGGAGCACAAGCCCGGAGTATAGGCATCCCAAACAGCACACTTGCTTGGTGTGCTGCTGCACTTCCCTCTATGCCTAGAGACTCCAGGCTTCATTCATTTCCTTAGTATCAGTTTTATTACTAGTAGAACCGTCATTGTCATGCCGTTAGAAATTATATGACCCTCGCTCTCCTCTCTCTCTCTCTCTCTCTCTCTCTCTCTATCTCTCTGACTCTTTCTCTTCTGTCTTTGAAAAGTTTATTTTCAAGTGCTGTTTATCAAATCAATAACAAAGCTGTTGTTTCTTTTTAATAATATTTCTTTTTGGTTGAAGTTTAACGCCCTTCGACCGGGTAGGTCATATTGGACGGTGAATATACGAAACTGTTATAATAATGATGCATTGGTCTTCTGAGGTTAGGGGAAAATCTCGGAAAAAACCTTATCCGGATAACTCACTGTGACGAGATTCGAACTCGGAGCCTCTTGAATGTGAGACAGACACTGTACCGCCACAAGAATATTAGCAAGATTTAAATTAAAATCATATGATATTTAATGTTTAATAGGTCATCTTGCAAAGATGATGTAATGACCATCTTTTATAAAGAATACATACAATGTATTATTATTTTTATTATATAATTATAAACCGAAGAGGTTACGAATATGTATTTGTTATTTTTAATTAAAATGTTTTTCTTTCAGTAGTAGGAGAAATAATGGAAACACAAAATATATTACCCATGTGTGTTTGAATATTTACTGTTCTTTAGATTTTTAACGCGCGCCCAGTGCTTTCAACATATGGCACCATAGGCGGGGGGTCCTGGTGATATATGTAATGAAATGATATTTGAGGAAGAAGGTTTGGTGAGGAAAAGTTCCAGCTCTAAGTTCGGGGCACCTTCCCAGCATTTGCTAGTTATGAATACTGAGAAAACCTGAAGAAACCCTCAATCAAGGAGGACGATGCTAGCGGAATTTGAACCTCCTGTTTATGAGTCAGTGCTAAAACAACCTCGGCCTCCTGGGTTGGTGAATTTTTACTGCGATGACCCGAAATGTAAAAGATTATGCTCAACGAAATAAATCAACCTATTTCACATGATACAAGTTAGTATAATTCCTTAAACATTCTTCTCATCAAAATTTTGTAAATAGCAATATTTGATAATAGTATTCTGCAAGACATAATTATTTTAAATATTCTACATCTAATAGTTATACTGTAATCACATTATAAAGAAAAGAAAATATCTAAAGAAATTATTTTATTTTATTATATTTTTTTACGTTGTGATTCATACAGTCTCATTTAACTGCTTCACGTTTGCCCACAGGTTAGCAACTTTTATCTACGTTGTAACTTATGCAACCACTTTTTCAGTGATAATTTCTGAAATATTTAGAGGCACGGAGTAATCTTATTTAAAAAAAACCGTCAGCCAGGATTCGAACTAGAAATTTCTGAGTTCAAAAGCTAATATACTGCACACAAGACCGCGTAGGGAATAACACATTTTATGTACTTAGGGATTTGAGAATTGTTTATGTTTCTGAACCGTTATATTAAAAACATAAATATCTATTAGGAAAAATGTCTTTCAACAAAAGAGGCAAAAGAGAAGCACTATTTTACAGTAATCAATAAATCTGAGTGCACTCTCTCTCATGAACAAGATCATCTCTTTCCGTCATTAATAAGAGTGGCCGGCAAACAGCGAGCTGGTTTGCAGTGATGCTTTACAATTTACTTTTGCTTTTCCGCTTTATGAATTAGGCCATTAAGCTTGTTTCTAATCAAATGAATTGATCTATCCATTTGGCTGTTGATATTTCTACGTTCTTGTAACTTTGCGTATGAATTCAAACAGTTATTGTCCAAAAGCTACCAATAACTGGCCTAACAGTTAATGCCTGGTACACCCCCTCTCGTCCGCATACTCCTACGGCTGTCAACTGTCTCGTAGGTTGCATACAAATGTGATTCGCTTCAAGGTCCTTAGAAGCTCTATATGCGCCTGTACATAAAAACTGTTTGGAAATCTTGGTGTATACAACCTGTCAACAAATGCTACGAGCTGATTAAAACGGAACCCCCTGAGTACATGAAGGCAGTACATCTGGGAACATTGTGCCGGTATTTCTGATCATTTGTAAATATTAACAAATAATAATTGATGCAATGATTATGAGACCTAATAACTTTATTTAATACTCTGATAACAAAACACGTAAAATAATGGTCATATTCATAATGGTATTCATGCAATTTTAATGTAAGATGTTTTCAGGTATACGCGTGTAAATCTCGTTGGAGCTGTGGCATACCAGAAGCGAGCAGAAAAGTTACATTTCTGTGTGAGTTTGTAGGCAACCAAGCTGCAGGGGAGAACACACACAATAGAATTTTCCTTGACGTATTCTATGTGAAGTTTAGAAAAAGCTAGGAAAGTTCTATAAGACTGGTAGCCAGAAGAGAAAGTTGCAACGACCAAAATTTATAAAGGGAGTCACGTGCTCAATAACAGAAAATTGTAGCGTAGGAATTATATTTAAAGGTTTTCAAGCAGAGACCAAGCAGGCAATGTAGTTTAAAGATACGCATTTTAAATGTTCAAGTTGTGTAAAGTAAGTGATAGCGTACCCAAACTAAAGTTAGTTTTGTGGGATATAATCGAGCTGTACAGATCAGAGTAGTTGACGGTCTGCTAACATGGGTGATGGTTTACTGTAGAATGCAAGAAATATAACAGCTATGGAACATTATTCTTCGTACGAGTACGCAGATGTAAAAATTATGTAACTTAGAGAAATAGGTACGAAACTTACTACGTGAAGACTTTTGAAAGTTTGTCGGTTAACTACGACGCCATATACCTGTTCATCATCAAACAGCTTCAACGAACACATTAAATAAACATACGATAGTGCAAAGTGTTGAACAAAGATGATGAATGGATGGACGGGTGGATGGATAAGGTATCTTTATTGGTTTCTAATTATTGAAGTTATTACACAAGTACTAAGTGCATGGGTCATTGAACATACATGCATATTTTAAGATACAAAGTAAGGTGACAAAAGAAGCAACAGAAGAAGAAACAAAAAGAAAACCAAACAAAAACAAACAAGATAAGGGAAGTTCCTCTGGTCAGCCAGTAGATCCCAACATATCAATCTCCTTCTAGCAGGACTTAAGAATTTTGCTTTGAGTTTAATTGTTCTCTGGTTCTCCCATTGTGAGCATTCCGCCAAAATATGTACCCAGTCTTCATCCAAACCACAGAATGGGCAGATTCTTCTGCCAGAATCGTCAGTCATTTTCTATACCCTCCAGCCTCCCAGCCTAAACCATGCCATTCCTGATCTTTCCTTTCTTCCTAAGTTAAGTATATATGCCCTTTTACCCCAATTCAATTTTATTTCATTTGCTAGACTTAGAGAAGGTTTAAATTTACATTCGGATTCTGTTTCCTGTCGGTTGATGTTTATTAGTCTTTTTTGACACCTTTCCATATGTTTTTGTCATTTGTTTCTGTTCTTTGTCATACTGATCCCATTCCTATTCTTCTTAAACGTCTTTCCAATTCAGCTGCCCAAAACTTAGGAGACGGGTTTTCTCGCTGGTATTTCTAACATTTGTATTTTAGAGTGGAACTATCTCCCTGCATCAGCCTCAGTCGGTACATCACTGCTCTTATTTTAGACTGTATTATGTCTTTATAATAGTCCACCTCACTCAATACCCCAGAATTTGATGTGCCTAGTGAAACTCCAAGAACTCTTTTCCAAAATGCTACCTAGGTTTTATTTATATGTTCTGCTCTAACAAGGATAACGTATGCATTAAAGTGAGAGCATTGTGCAGGAACTATTGTGTTTTATATGTTATGTTACTCATGATAAACTTCCTTACCCAGCACTACACCTAATAAGTTACGCATGTTCTACCACAACAAAACTGAAGCAGCCGAGGCCAGAATGAATAAAAAAAAGTTATTATGCAACAAAACGAGACAGGCGCCAGGGATAATAATATCGAACACATGTCAACATCACAAGATTGTCTACCCTACTTGTGGAAGTCGGCAGTACTATTGTCAATTGTAATAAATATTAGCATTTTTTTACTATTTAATATTTTATATTTATTAAAACGTTTATAATTTGACAGCTTTGTTTTTAGTAAAAGTTAGTGCAAAAGTATGTGACAAAAGACTTTCTGTAAAATTCCATATAACATGGTAGTGAGATCTTCCTTCTATGTGACTCATGTTGTACGTTTTTGTAGGTATATTATACTCGTAAATAAAAAATAATATTCATTATATTGATCTTTATAATTATTTACATAATTACTAAACAAATATTACTTTACAAATATACATGTTTTTAATGGCACCTTAGGGCGCAAGCATTTCGGTATAAATAATTAATAAAATTGCAATTTCTTGAGTAATTCTATTACAAGCATAAAGTACGTTACACAATAAAGTATTGAAATCTATTTTGAAGCTGTAACATAAATAACTGAATGTTTTATTGTTTTGTTTTTATGACCCTAAATGAAAAATTCAGCAAAATTTCCACTTTTTTGGCACACTGATTTAGAAACATAAAATTCTCGAGTGCGACGTACCATGAAACACATACTGTTCTCAATCTACACTTCTATATTATTGCGACGTATTGCACTGCTGTAATTTAAATTTTTTTAGTATTGCATTTACTTGTGAATGCTAGTAAGCACGTGGTGCAGAAAATAGTTATTGATGCCTAAAGTTCCGTTTTACGCAATGGTTTCTGTTTGGAAACAGGTAAATTTCAACCAATGTGGTATAAAGTAAGGTAATCGACCATTTTAAGTTAAAATGGGAGTGGAACGTTCCAAATTCTACAAATTTTATAATTTGAGACTTTTACAATACAGCGTGAATCACCTAAAACTTGCACCACAAATATTTCTGAAATGGAAAGTGCTATTGATGTGCAGTCAGGGGCTCGTACATTTAGCGTGTAAACATATTTTAATAATACTGAGAAACTGTATTTTTTGAGCAAAGATACAATTTTTTAAATGGAACAATGCCTAGTTACATCAACAGAATAAAGGTAGAGTAAATTAGAATGTTAATGGTCTTTGTTGCAGGATTCTAGTGCAGTGGTTTACGAGAAATCGTATTTTGAAAAGTTTCCACCCCGACAATTGTTTGTCCCATTCAACCTGCTTAGTTGTTAGGTACGATGTTGTTATGTTCGTTTGCATTGTGTTTTCTGTTCATTGATTGCATTACGATTTTCTGGTCAGTTAGTTTGTGACAGTTCAAGCAGTATGTCGTGAGTGGAAGATGGGGTTTATTAATGCAGAGAACGCCGACATGCTCATGGTGTATGGAGAGTGTAGGAAGAATGCAGTCCGTTCCTGTACGGCGTATGCGGAAACGTATCCCAATAGACGTCAACCATCTCGGCAATTATTTACCAACCTCTTCAACCAATTACGTGAAAGTGGTACTGTAACACCTAGAAAACGTAACAGAAACAAACAAGTGACCGGAGAAGAGGCAGAAATTAATGATTTGGCTGCCATTGCAGTAGATCCGCAAATTAGTTCCCGCACAATCGCACGTGGAAGTGGCATAAGTCAGGCTAGTGTGCTGCGCATTCTCCATCGACATAGGTTCCATCCCTATCACATCTCTCTCCATCAAGAGCTGCATGGAAACGATTTTGAGATTCGTGTTAACTTTTGTGCATGGGCATTAAGACATGATACTCCAGATTCATCATGTATCTTGTTTAGTGATGAGGCAACATTTACTAATCATGGCCAGGTAAACCGCAGAAACATGCACTATTGGTCTGTTGACAATCCCTGTTGGCTTCGTCAGGTGGAACACCAAAGTCCATGGAGTTTAAACCTGTGGTGTGGGATACTGAACCATCAGCTCATGGGCCCTTTGTTCATAGACGGAACAATGAACTCGCACAAGTATCGCAGCCTCCTGACAGACCATGTGCCGCAGATGCTAGAAGACGTTCCTTTGCAGACTAGGAGGTACCTGTGGTACCAACATGATGGCTGACCAGCCCATAGTGCATAGTGCTTGTCTTAACGGATTGTTTCCAAATCGTTGGATTGGACGAAGAGGATCTGTACCTCGGCCGGCCCGTTCACCAGATCTGACCCTTTAGACTTTTTTCTGTGGGGAAAGCTGAAATACACTGTCTACAAGGATGTACCAACTACACCAGACGTATGAAACGACGTATTACTGCTGCCTGCTCTGAAATTTCCGCTGAAATGCTAGAACGTGTGCAGCAGTCTTTCCATAGCAGACTGGAAGCGTGTATTGAAGCTGCTGGTGGTCATTTTGAACACAACCTTTGAAGGGCTATATAGTCTTTACTTGTACGAATCCACAGAAGTATTGTAATTCCCTTTTGTTTTTCTTTAGTTTGTGCTACCACAGGTTGTACAAGTGTCGGTGCGTAAAAGTTTCGAAATAAAATTTCTCGTAAACCACTTGCACTTGAATCTTGCAACAAACGCCACTGACATTCTAATTTACCCTACCTTTATTCTGTTGAAGTAACTAGGCATTGTTCCATTTTGAAAATGTACTGCTTGCTCAAAAATATTATTGAAATTTGTGTATAGGCTAAATGTACGAGCTCCTGACTACCAATCAATGCTGTGAAAACTGCACATCAATAGCACTTTCCATTTCCGAAATATTTGCGGTGCAAGTTTTAGGTGATTCACCCTGTATAAACGTCTTTTCTTAACTAAGATACACAAGGGTTGCAAATCTCTACACTTATTAATTCCCTAGAAAATATTTATTTTACACGATTTACACATTTTATTTTTTAAAACATCTCACGTAAATACTTATAGATATTTCTAAGTATATTCTACAAATGTAATTAAAATTGGACAACACACCCGCTACAGGAATGTTTTTGTATTCACCAAAATGCCAAGATTTCTAAATGGAGAAAACAGATATGTAGATTTACGAACACCTCATAATGTAAAATCTCATTTTCTTTGAAAAATGTATCTTTAGGCATTTGTTCCATATTACATTGTGAAGACACTAATAATTAAGCCCCGGATTCTTAGGTTCTGACCTATTTTATTCCTGACCTTCTACACTCCAAACTTCGGTTTATTTTAATGTTTTAGTTACCAACGAGTAATATACTTCAATTTTATAGAGCCTAAATTGACCTAATTTTACGTTAGGACCTAATAAAACCTATTTTTCGTGATAGAACCTAAAAGTGCCTAATTCGGTTATTTAAGCAAATAAGAGTAGATTTATGAATATAAAAGTATTTTTAAAACGAAGGGGGACCGTTGGAATAAGGAAACCATTAAATAATTAGATTATGAAACCTTGCGCAATACCTTACAATAATAAACTTTAATTAAACCACAATAATAAAGTAATGAAAATGTTCGCCGCCTTCAGTTATCATTTTCTAGCGATAGTCGTAAGAGGTGGTCAGTGGCACGCGGCATTTCTGAAACGTGTGATGTTTACATGCCGCAACAATAGGTGAAAACTAGAGGCAAACATTTTAATAGCGCTGTTGAGTAGTATGCATTACTGCCTCTTCCGTTATAGGGAGTTTCTAACACGATATTTTTGAATTTGGTACTTTCAATTACATACTAAAGTTACAGTTAATTTAACTTTTTACAATTTAAAGTTAGTGTTTTAAACAAAGTGCCCAGTGATTTGCATGAATATATATGCCAAGGATCCTATAAATTCCTAAATTCAACATATCAGATCCTATAAAATCCTAATACACTGACATATAGAATCTAATTTTAACTTTTTAGAACCTAAAAATCCGGGTCTTACTAATAATTAACAAAATATTTATATTTCTACCGCAATTTTTATGTTGGTGGATCGTGTCCTTCTACATTTTTGAAACGAAATTTCCAATTTTTCATTTTTTTGTGGAGAGGAGTTTTCTCCTATCGTTTTACCTTAAAACGTTTCACAAAAGTTTAGGCTGTGGGTGCCTCCGGAAAACGTGCAGCAAATGTATTGAAAATTGAGGTACCTGAGAATTTTAAAGACTGAAAAGTATTGAAAAAGTGCTTTGGGTGAAACTGGACTTAAACTCTTTATACGGTTACATATATGAAACAATTAAAATGTTCCCTTGGTTTTTATGTAACACTATGATACAGTATTTTTACTTTCTCTACTACGCATAGTAAGCAGGGGAAGTTTGTATTTCACCGAAAAATTCGATGTCAGGGTTTCACCGAAAATATTTGTTTCGAGGCTCTTCTATTAAAACATTATCTAAAACCTAGTCTAAAAATGATAACTACTATGTTTTCAGTTTTTGTCCGTTGAACCCCAAAAAATAATTTTTCGAAAAACTCCGTTGTGTATCTGGGAACAGCATAAATCAAAAAAGAAAAGTCGCATACATACCAAACTTCGGTTTCGGTTCAATATCTTCCAAAGATGTGACAAAGATTTCAAGAAAATCCCTCCACCTCAAACTACCTTTACATGGAACTGTTTTCGAATTTTTGATTTTCTAAAATCAAGATCTTGATTAAAATACTATATATTAAAGATATTTATATGGCAAATCAAATGTTTATCTTGAATTTTATGGTAATAGCTAAGGAAGTCCTCTTCAATCGGAAGGACTTTTTGTATAATCTTGAATAAATGAAAATGTAGGTCTCTCCAAAATACACATTTTATTTCAAATAAATGTTTTTGTGGCATCACTCATTTCCGAGATATCCGTTATTAATGGTTCGAATTATTCAATTCTTGGGCATTCTTTTGAAGTCCTGTCAATTTTCAGCTGTTTCTTGTTATGTCATGGAAAGAGTGTGGAATTTTAACTCCATCGTATAATGTCCAGTTCTTAAACATTTGGCTATATCTATTCCATTTGTATCCATAATGAAATGTGTAATGTAGCCATTTCCGGAAAGCTTTATCTCGATTAAAATTAAGTAGATAGTAAAATAAGCTTCCGTAAAAATAATTAATATATCCACTAATAAGCGCTAGAGGGTGAAGAAAGAGATGTGAATTTAACACATCAGATTTTTTGATCTCCAAACATAAATCAGAAATTCCGAGAACACGCGGTGTTGGTGTGACAAAAATTTTCGCATTTTCGAGCCGCAAGTTATCAACAAGGCTGATCAGTTAGGTCCAATACAATGGAAACATCTCCACGATGATAACTAAGGATATCTCGAAAGTGCAGACACCGTTAATCGTGGTGAACAGGAAGCTTTCCTTTTTGTACCATCTGGCTCCTTGTAATTTAGCACTAGCGAGAATTGCAGGCAGCATTCTTTTCTTGCTCTTTTTATTTCGCCCCTTCCACCTGTTGTTTACGCACTGACCTGTCATTATGGGAATGGAAATGTTACTTTGGAGCTGCTATAATTACCGTTCCTAAAATTGCGAGGAAGTCAGAGACCTGAACTATCTACTCATCGGTAACTTAGCCTGCCTTTTTATCTTTTACAAGGAACGCTGTGGAAAACCTGAATTACGTCGCGAGTATATATCTATCCTCGTGGTCTTGCCTTACCAGATGTGTTACGTCCAAGATGTTTAAAGATTACATTAAATCTTTGCCTTGAATACCTTTAATGATAAAATAGTGTGGAATTTAGCTGTAATTAGTGTTTCAACTAGAATGCTTTTACACAACCGCTGTCATTAATGTGTGGATCTGACACATGCACTACAGGTGTCCAATTCTCTTCTTTGCGTTAGTTGATGATTTAGAGCCCCGAGTCTAGGAATACTGGGATAGTAATTATGTAGAGCAGTTATAATTTTTGTGTCAGTGTAGGTGGTCTTGAGATGTAGTTAACTAGAGTATTTTCTATTAGTTATCCTTATTATTGCGGGCAATGCACTCATAATTATTACGTTAAACTAGTTACTAGAATCCACTTCTCCGTTAGCGTTACTGCTTAAACTACGGTAGTTCTTCTTTCTTTCTTTTTCTCCATCTCCCTCAGGGGATAGAAAAATAATGTGACCGCGTGCGCGAAGTTACCTGCGTACCACCAGCAAGCGCCTCTCGAACCGGCGCCTGGTTGGGGCCTTCGACCGGGCGTCGGAACAATAGTCAGTGCGAAACAATATAAGTGCGGAACAACAGCCCATTATGTGCCGCTTCCCTGTTCCAGAACATTCCTTTCGGCGTTTTCTAGAAATCTCTATTTTTAGAACGTTCCGCTTTGTATGCGAGGCCTATACAAGGGGCTCCTCTTGCCCGTGTGGAATTCTCTTAGTTAAGAAGTTGCAAGGTAGAAACTGGACAGTGCCAGTTGTGACCAGCAGTACACTACGAGTTGTGAATTAGCGCATCAGTTGTGTTGTGTTGTGTCAGTGCGTACTAAAAGTGACTCAAATGAGTGTCTAAGTGATAAATAAAATGCATTTTACAGTAACTGATGTTTTCATCTGTTACAATAAGATCTTGTGTAAATTATTTGTAGAATAGCTATGAAAATAAATGATTATGCACAGAGAATATCTATGATTGTTGAAAAATTTAGTTTTTAAAATACCTATGAGTTCTATGTATCCGTTGAACATACGAAAAGCGGAAATAACATGGTTCAGGGCGAAAACTAAATTTAACATATTTGTAAGTGTTTTTTTTTGTTAGAAAGCATTTTTCTAACATTTGTTTTCAGACGCATCAATTATGTGCTAACTACTGCATCAAGGACTAAAACGGTAGATTTGACAGATCTAAAATCAAATTGCATGCTTGACAATAAATTATGTTATTCAAAATAATATGAAAGTTGTTTATACATTATGGATTCAATTATTTTTAATACTAGACTAATCTGTCTATAATCACCATATTTATGAAGAGGTATAGCTTTAGATATTTCAAGACATTATTGAAAAACACCTTTGATCATACTTAAATCAATTAAAAAACAAGGGGAAAAACAATCACGTGAATAATTTACTTAGCAGCACAATTGGATAAACCATATATCACAACTTCATGATGAAGATTATTTAAAGATTCAATAATATCACTCAAATAAAATAGCTTTTTTTAAAACTTTGTATGTGGAATTTCTTCATGCAAATGTATTTTATTCGTAGATTTGAATTCCAATTCTAAAATATATATTTTACGCGTAAACAGAAAATTAGGCGAAGTATAGCCGAAGTATAGCGAAGTCAAAGGCTTAAATGATTATTACAGTATTTAAAAGGAAAAAGAAAAAACAAATATATAAGTAAACAAATACTTACATAATTGAATTACCTATACCATTTTGGAAAAAATTCTCTTCATTTCTAGAAATGTGTTTTATCAGCATTTCATAGTACCTACTTCAGGTTCGTAGTAATAATACTTCCTGCAAAACATATACCCCAACAGCCTATCTCTGGCGCCAGGATGGACTTTATGAAAGTAATTTTTGTTAATGGCCTATAGCATCTGTCTGTGAATAGTCTGAAATTGCATAAGTCAGATTAGCTATTGAAAATCATCTTTGCCAGTTGGATTCGTCATGAATTCACTTCTAACTGTTACTTAGATCTGTGATTTACAGCAAAGGTAATTGAAGGAAATAAAAAGTGTTTTGCCATCCCATCACCTCTTATCGTGAAATAAACACATGGGGTTTGAGTGAAAGGAAACACAGAGCTAGAGATTTAGGGTCTAAGAATGAAAGTGTTAATTCCCTTTCAGATTTCAAAAGATAATTTGCTTATGCCGAAAAGAAAACCTGTGTTATTTTTCATGTATATTATTGAATAAAACAAATGAAACTCTAACGTATTATCCGTTTTGTTTAAGTTAAAAACGCCGTGATGTATTTAGTAGTTTAGTTCAGTTAGTATTTAGTGAAGAGATACGTTTTATGTAAATGCTTCTAGAAAACTTAATGGAAATTTTTATTACTATTTAGATACAGCGATATAAAAAGAAATACATGTATTTTTTTTTTGGAAAAGGTTGAATGAAAAGTAAAGAAATGTAGTAACGTGGGGATGACTGTGGATCCCTTACATTTTTATTTTTTGTTTGGGACTAATTATTAAAATATTAGAGAGGTTTAAGAGGAACTTCAAGATTCTGTCTAGTCAAGTTTTTCTACTAAGTCAAGCCCATTCTGACCTAAGTTTTTTCGTAGGTAGTTGGTAGGCAAACCTTGGCGTGACTTCTCATCTACCACGATTTCCTTTCCATTATTTCCCTTTCATTCAATTTCCTTCTCACCTTTCAGGTGTGCTTCTAGGTTTCGTGGCGTATGTCATTGTAAGTATCCGTGCTTGCTCAAAGGAATGCGTGGATACTAGAGGGCTGCTTGGTTGACGGGTCGTTCATCGCCCTCTCTGGGCAGCTCCAGCCAGGAAATGTTAGAGATCTTCGGCCTGTAGCCTCCTATGGTTCTTTTACTTCATCCCTTCCTCCTGAGGAAGTGGTCGTAACCGTAGTAGATATCCCCCGTAGGTCGCAGCGTACGGTGTCCCTCTCCGTTGTATACCCTATACCATACAGTTATAGAAATAGACGTAATGAGTGCTCGGGGACTTCCAGTTTTATCCCATAAGTGCGATTAAATTCATAATGTAATGTTCTATCACCGTTTTTAGGGTTTTAAGAATAAAATTATGGAATTAAAGCAAGTACAAATCACTAGATTAAAGTTCTTTTAGGCAGGGTAATACAGCGTTTACTATATAAAAGTATGAAATAAAGTGATAGAGATTGTAACAGAAGTTTCAGAGGGTCGTCCAATAAGTAAGTTTCCCTGTTTTATAAAAAACATTACACACAATTGATCATGTTGAATTCATTTTATTTATATTGTACAATCCTTCTGTTACTTTTCTACATAGTCAACATGTTTTTCCAAGCATTTTTGGGGACATGACACAAATTTTTCCAAACCAATATTGTACGAGGTTGGGTCCTGTGCTTGCAAGAAGCTGTTCACTGATTTGACTTCATCATCGGTGTTAAAAGTGCTTTCCTTTGAGTTGGAGGAACATATGAAAATCACTTGGGGCAAGTGATACGGAGGATACCAGAAAACTTCCAAGTTAAATCTTGATCCAGGTGGAGCTCAGAAGATTCAACTGGGAAGTTTACTCGCATCCTCCATATTCACCAGATCTTTTCCCAAGTGTTTTTCGCATGCTCCCCTGACTCAAAGGTCATCTTGGAGGTAAGCACTTTAACACCGTGACAAAGATGAATCGGAAGTGAACCAGAAGTCGGACCCTGTGTTCGTAACCAGCTGTTCACTTCTGATTGATTTTCGTCACGGTATTAAAGTACTTACCTCCATGATGAGTCAGGGGAACATGTGAAAATCACTTGGGAAAAGATCTGGTGAATATGGAGGATGCGAGAAAACTTCCCAGTTGAATCTTCTGAGCTCCGCATGGGTCAAGATTCAACTTGGTAGTTTTCTCGTATCCTCCATATTCACCGGAGCTTACCTCAAGTGATTTTCACATGTTCCTCCAACTCAAAGGTAAGCACTTTTAACACCGGTGATGAAGTTAAATCAGTGAACAGCTGGTTGTGAGCACAGGACCCGTCCTGGTACAACACTACTTGGAGAAACTTGTGTCACGTGGCCAAAAATGCTTGGAAAAACATGTTGACTGTGTAGAAAAGTAATAGAAGGATTATACAATATAAATAACATTAATTCAACAGGATCAATTGTGTATAATTTTTTTTTTAAAATAGGAAAACTTACTTATTGTATTACACTCTCGTATAGTATACTAATTGTATTAGCTAAACAACATTTTAACCATTCCTGAACTTAAAATTAGACTGAGGCACAGGTTTAAAATTAAAGGAGTTATAGCATAGCTTATATTTATGCGTGTGTGCTTTACTGTATATGAAAAAAGACAAATCTTTCGTGAAAGCATAAAATTTCATTCCCTATCCACATATCTAGCTTTAACATTTTTTGAGATCTGTATTTCTAAATATAACGAAAACAACATTATATTGTATATACTCGTAAATAGAAGTAATTTGCATTTTGAAAATAAAGGTTATTATCACAGATTTTTTAAACTTGCTCTGTTGCAGGCGTTTTCAAGCTAATTTGGTTAATTATCCTGCTTTTGTTCTGTTAATTTGTTGTACTAATTTGCTGGCACTCGGCAGGCAGCACAAAAAGATAAAATCCCTGGCCCAGCATCTATATAGAGCTGTAGTGTTTATTTCTACCTCGTTAACCTGACGGTCGAAATTTGGAGCGAGTACCTGTTCCGCATCGTGATGTAATTAGTTCAGCAACCATTAAGTTCATATGCTACTGCTGAAGCGGAACGCGATCAATCAGATTCCAGTACAAAAGTATTAGCAGCTTTCAGCGGATGTACACAGATCAACAAAACTCTTTGCCCTTGGAGATCCATGGAGAAATACATGACTACTCGTATATTGATAACTGCTAATGTGTTACATTCATATCATTTATTTGTATACGATGACCTCACAGCTTGATATTATCACCATCATTATCATTAGTATCATCAACTATAATGGTTTAGACAATTTTTTTATCTATTCCATTTCCTTATTATAGTTGCTAGCTCCATTTTTATCTGTAATCCTCGGCTTTTATGCTCTTGTGAACTCTAACTTATATTTATAGCTCACTCTTCATTCATTCTTTCTATTGGCGTGATCAAATCTTTTCTTCTGTACTCTTCTATTGTAGTTACTCAGTCACTATTTTTACTTTCTCTACCACGTACATAGTAGATAAAGGCGGTATAGCATTCCACCCAAAAATTCGATACCGAGATTTCATTTCATACATGTTTTGAGGCCACTCGAACAAATAAAAAAGTGATTTTAAAAACAGATCCTCGTGCGCGCGTATGTGAGTGTGTCTGTCTCTCTGTCTGTGTGTGCGTCTGTGAACAACATAACTCTAAAACGAAAACTCGGATAAATACCAAACTTGGTATTTCGGTTCAGTACCTTCCAGAGATGCGACACGAAGATTTTCAAGAGAATCCCTCCACCCCAAACTACCCTTTCGATTCAGCATTTTTCTAACTTTCTTATTTTCTAAAAAATGACTAACGATTTTGATTAAATTACTATATATTAAAGATGTATACACAAAAAATAAAATGCATATCTTAAATTTTAAGGGAATAGCCTAATACTTAGCCATTGTTTTAAAGTCCTGTCGATGTTCAGCTGTTTCTCGCTGTCATGGAAAGAATATGTAACGTCCAGTTCTAAAACATTTGATCATCGCTGTATCTATATCAAAATGTGTAATGCAGATATTTCCGGGAAAGATTTATCTGGATTAAAATGAAGTAGATAGGAAAATAAAGTTCCTAAGAATAATTTGTGTACCCGCTAATAAGTGATAGAGGGTAGAGAAAGTCATGTGAATGAGACTTTTAATTCTTTGTGGATATCTTCATTTTTGTTTTCTTGTCTATAAGAAAATAGAAATGTCGTAGAAATTTCATTTCTGATGTTTCTAAACTGATCTTACAAAATCTTATTTTCCTACCTACTTCAAATTAGTAGAGATAAACGTTTGCAGAAGAAGTTTGATTACACATTTCGTTGTACGTACCAGGTAGATACAGGAAAACAAAGCTGTATCCAAGGGTTCAAAATTATATGCTTGCTCTCAAATTCAAGTTTCTTTCCATGGCATCACGAAAAAAATTAATAATAACGACTTCAAAAAATGATGAAAAAATTCAGACCAATAACACCGATTAACTCACAAATGGCTGATACTACACAAAAGTTGTATTTGAAATAAATTATTTTAACACTGTGTATAAGTTTGACTAACACTTATGGTTTACCAGTTATATAATATTATATAAAACTGCTTCCAAATGAAGAGAGCTTCACAGGCTACTGCCGAAAAATAAGATATACGTTTTTACTTGTCATGTAAATATCTTAAGTAAATGTATTTTAATAAAAATCATTAGAGCGATTTTTAGGAAAATAAAAAATTGCAAAGGATGTTCCATGTAAAGGATAGTTGCCGCAATGGGTGCTTTTTTGAAAATCGTTGTATTGCATTTCTGAAAGTTACTGAACTTATCCAATTCTTATTTTTGAGTTATGATGTTCACAGACACAGGCATATACACACGCACACAGAGTTTTTTCTAAAAACTGATTTTTGTTTGTTTTTGGATTCAGGGAACCAGAAAACTTTTATTTCCGGTGTAATCTGGATATGAATTTTTGGGTGAAATGCAATACCTTCTCTAGCTCCTAGGTACGTGTAGATAAAGTAATAACGCCTCTTCTTTTCGGGTGCATGCATAGATTTTGAGGTAGGTTTTGTTTCCACAAAATTCAGATAGTCCTTTTATTTAATTCTGGTTGTATTTTAGTGCACCTTTCGTGGTTTAATGTTTACGTTTATCTTAAATAAAAATTGCCTCTGGACCGGTAGTTCCTAAATTTGGGGGGCGTGAGTAGTTTCAAGGTGTCATAAACAACTTAGAACGAAGAGAAAATATGTGACCCGGCAAAGAGAAATTAATTTTTTGTGGCAATGTAAATGTATAAATCACTTTAAATTACTCTGATTTATATTACTTATAATGAGGAATATATAAATATATACATGGTTGTTCAGTATATATTATTTTGACTGTCTCTTAAAATGCCCCATTGTCTGGGTTTTAGTTAGTTTGTAATTTACGGAACAGATGCACACCAATAACTTACAGAATTGTACTGTGTTAGACTTCAGTATAGGAATTAAAATGTTATATGCATGAATTTCATTCCACTTTTGTTTTCAATATTGCGTCAATAAGAGAGAAGGCTGCTGAACTTGAGAAGAACTTTCACTGTGCATTTTAATTCAAACTCTTTTAATGTGTGTAGACTAATTAATTTTTAATTGCGTATTTAAATTTCACTTTAGAATTTTGAACAACGGCTTGGTTTTACATGATTATTCATGTATATTTCAACATATACTGAATTTTCCTTAACGATAGTAACTGTTCTGTTGTGAACGCTGAAACTCTTAATTATTTTACTTTATTCTCAAATATAATCGGATATAGAAAGACATATTTTAATAACTGTTGGGGGCTGCGGAATTGCAGAGCCCTTTTGTGAGAATCACTATCACAGATGTCTAAAGAGAGACACTCTTCTGCCCTTTTAGCATCATATTTTGAAGATATTTAAAGAAAGTAAAAAAAAGGGTCATTCCTTCGCGGTTTGAAGTCTAGCCTGTTCTCATCTCATATTTACTCTTTTCCCTCCCTTTTTTATCTACATGCTAAAACTATTCCCTTCTTCGTTCATAGTTCGTTCTGAACGCTTTCTTTCGGCATTCTTTATAGGCTGTCCACGTATATTCTTCTGTTAGTTTCTATTTATTAGCACAGTGGATCTTCTCTTATTTCTTCCCTCTTAAAATAGTCCTCTCTAGCACTGTCCTTTACTAAGACTAGCCAAGTAACATATATCCGTTGATTATATCCTAATTTTATTATTTTTTTCTTTAGCGGTTCACGTTTCGCTTCCATAGGTTATTTCCATTGTTTTATAACATCTAGTGAATATATATTTTCTAAATTTATTCTTTAATGTCTGTCAAATTAATTGTTTCACAGATTGCCTGAAGCTTTGTTAAAAACAAGTATTGATAAAAATTGAAAGTTATAACACAAGAAAAAACAAGCTAATAAAGATTTTATATTTTTCATTTCAATTGCTTTTGCGTACAGAATGAGAAAATGAAGAAAGGATATGAATTGATGACCTGGAGATGAGATAACCAAAATACCCAAATCAAACGTTTCCATTTAAATTAAGTACGAAGGGTAATAAACACAGATATTAATTAGAGTTCCATTGAAACTGAAGGTTGCCCGACCTATGCCTTCAAAGATTGAGGATAGGCCTGAAGAAAAGAATACCGTTCTAGTTAACATATCCCAGAGGTTTCTGAAACACGCTCACTGTGCTACGAGACATGTCCTACTCCTAAATGTTGGAGATGGCTCTTGGTGAAGATAAAAGAAATAAATGTAATAATAATAATGATAATAATAATAATAATCATAACAATAACGTTAAAGGTCAGAGTCTTCTGTCATATTTCATTTAAGAAGATATCAGCGTAAAATAATTCGTTATTTTTCAGGCAAATTACAGTGAACAGTTACAATGTAGTTTTCAAATTTCACTCAACTTCAGGTCGAACCTACCCCAGCCCTCCTCCTTTTCCACTCCCTCTTCGTCTCCAATGAACTACTTTAACTTAATACCATCTATCTGCTGATATGTTCTTCTGTCTTGAACTATTTTACCATTCACGATTCCTTGCAATGCCTCTCTTAGCAAGCCCTTTCTTCTCATCCAATTTCTTTAGCTTTACCTGAACTGCTTCAATATTATTCTTTATTCGCAATTATTTCTAAAACAGCTGTATTAGGAATACTTATTTTCTGTATTTATTTCACAAGATTCATTCTTTTCACAGCCACTTTTAAAATAGTTGCAGTGTTTTATCAGTGCTCATTATAACTTCCAAATTTCTTCATTATAGGGGACACACTCAGACGTACAGAAGCATAGTTTTTCCTATTAAAATGTTCCATTTCCTCGCTTTCGTCCAACTTTTTGACAACAGCTTCTATCTTTCAATAAACACAATCTTTGTCGTTTTTTATTTGTGTTCATTCCCTATTTATCTACATTGCCATTTATCTCCATTGGTACATTCCTTAGTTCCTTCCTCCTCTGCCATAACTGCCCTATCGACACCGAATCCTTTGCAGTTTTATTTTAATGTATCTTTTATCATTTCTGTCTTGCTATGGAAACAATTCCTGACCAAATTCCCCAAATAGATTTCGAATAGATTGGAAGATAAGAGGCATCCCCGTCATATGCCTTTAGTTTTTTTATTTCCCTCCCAACACTATTTAAAAGTATATAAAATACATTCTTATGGTAATTGAAGAATAATTACACCGAAATTGTTAAAATTGAGTAAGCTACTTAATGATGTTTAATTGTCCAGTTAGACAATGATTAGTGGCACATTGGTCTAGATGAGTACTCCTTTGTAGAGAAACTGAGTTAAGCAGCGAAGTCTTTGAGAATCTGTGAAAATATGCATTGAATCCATAGAAACAAAATTAATCATGTAGAGTTGGTAAATTTCATAATTAAAAAGAAAGTGTCCAGATGTGGTAACCTTATAAAGATCAATCAAATGATGTTAACAGGAATAAATGTTACAAAATAATCATTTTCAAAAAAAATCTGTTTCGTTACATTCACATACTCTTCTAAACTGCTCTAACAAAAGCTTATTTTTCTATCTACCTTTGCATAAATGGTTTCATTACACATTTAGTTGTAGGTAGATACGAGGGGAGCCTGAAGCGATAGTCAGATGTTTTATTAGGGGATCGCTATATGCTTGATTTGAAATTCCGCTCCTTGCATGGCTATGAGAAACAAGTCAATGTAAAATGAAAATTTAAAAAATTATAAAGTATATGAAAATTTAAGCTAATAACAACTAATAACTTGAAATGGCCAGCGTCAAAAATAGTATTTGACATATATTGGTTGTGTTAACGAGATCTATTTTTTTTTTGTTAACGTAAGTTTTTGTCTATTTCTAACGACTTCAGTTTTACAAACTTATACAAAATTAATCCCGAATTAAAAGGACCTTGCATGCTATTCGCAAAAATTCAGGATATACATTGTATTCATCAAAAACTGTTTGCATTTTTGTCAAAACGTTGAAATGATTGTGTGGGAGAATTTTCCTCAGAATCTTTTGTCGTGCCCTAATAAAATGCTGGAGTTAAACACTAAGTTTCGTATTTATGTAAAATGTAGTTTTTAGCTGTTCATGGAAATACACACCAAAGAACACACGTTTTGTTATTCCAGGGACTCAAAACGCGTATTTCCAGTAGAATTTATAGAAAGTAAAGTGACTTGCAGTTATCTTGGGATGCCAGAACTATGGGGAAAGCAGGAACTTCTGTAAGTCAGCGTACTATTCTCGTGACCTTCTGTATGATATTCTGTGCGCACGAATAACGTTATCCCATGAAGGAGATGAGCAAAGGGATAGGCGGCGGCAGGTTCAATGTTTGAACAATTCGCGCAGGCGTTCAGGCGAAAATAAACACCAGTGTTTGCACCGCACTCGGGAGCCTTCCACGGTCTCAGGTTTCAGCTGTCGAGTTCCTCGTCGTGACTTAGCAACTAACTTCCTCTGTTATCTTTCGCGCTATCCCTCAAATGACTATGGTTTCATTCATATTTTTCAATTCTCTAGATCTGTCAGCCTTAGGTTGGAGACTCCTTCTCAGGTTGATTGCTCATGTGATGCTCTAGAAAGTTTTTATTGCATCTAAAGCTGCAAAAATGTGCAATACTACACTCATATTTGGAGCATTTGACCGTTATAATAATCATAGATGAGAAACATTACTGAGATCCTTTATTAGAGAAAAGAACAAAAAATGAAAAACTTTTTCTTGAAGTTTAAAGCGATTAAGGGTGCAACACCTCAGCATTTTTGCTACGTTTTGTAGCTTTTGGATACAAAACTAAGCTTAGTTTTTGTTTATCAAGCACCTATTAACACAACATGCATTGATATTATATACTTTATTGAACTGAATAAATGAACGTGACAAAATGCAACATATCATGGAATATGTTGCATTATGGAATGTATGGTTAAGTGTCATTTAATTAAGTTTTCAAATCATATCCTTTTGCAAGTTTTTCTTCAAAGATGCAAGCTTTTCGGGAAAATCCATGCGAGGATTCAGAAAATTAAGGTTTAATAAAAGTGTTAATCCCTCTTCCAGTACGTACTCCCGGTCCCATTTATTTGTTAGAAAAGCTTATACCTATGTTTCCAAGGAGTCCATGCTCCTCTCTAATCGAGTTCTATGTCTGGGTCAACAAATATGTCCTCTCTTAGCTTACACGATAAGGATATATGCATTGTTGCTCACAGATTATTGTAAATTTTGGACATTGGAGGGTTGAACTGGGCCTAAAAGGTCATCAACCCTTTTTATTATAAAAAGAAGTTACAATTTCTGGGAAAAAATGGTATGTGATGGCCATATTAGATATCACTTCTGGCTTCAGCACACAAAAGTGCATTAAGATGAGTTTTTGTGTAAAAATTACAATTCAATATTTGAAGAAAGGGATGGTTGTATTACGATATATCATATTTAAGATGCATTTGATTGCGTTTATGTTGCAGAACGCTTGTAGATGCTTTTGAAATTATGTAGATGTGCTGTGGAATGATTCGACAGGTCCTGAACGTGTTGATGTCCATAGTACTTTGCTGCTACGATGGTCATAAGATAAGTAATATAAAACCTGGGGACACCTTGTGTTAACGTATGTAATCTCTCCTTTTACAACGCTAAAGCTTCTTATTCGACTGAAGCTGCCTTGACTTGTGTGCCACTATTTAATTACTTAAGGTCTATGCTTCCTTATTAATTTGCGTTTTAGAACATACCGCGTTTTACAATACTAAGCTGATTAACTTGTTAGCGATATAAAGAGTTCTTATACCGGCAAGTGCTTTCGGGCTGTGTAAATATTACGCGGTTTAATGTGCTTATGTGGGAGGTCTTGCCAGTCTCACAGTCGCGTTTCTAGGGTATAACAGTTCAGGTGGACTTAAGTGTCGGCAATATCGGTGCCACTTCTTCGGCATTCGCGTTCCATCTGATTTTATTTTACTGGCTAACGACAGCGTAACATTCGCAATCTAAATATACTAAAATATACTTGCTTGTAAACAAATCTTTTGTATTACCTTATTGGCTTATTTGAGCATGAAGATATGAGGATTGCATTCTTTATAAAAGAATGCATCTTTACATATTCACATGAACTATTACAACCGCTTATACATGTTATTACCATACATCTTGCTTTTAGCTCACTAGTCATTGGCTATCATGATTCTTCTGTTATCACAAACATTGTCGAAATATATGTGTGACATGTGTGAGAGAGAAAAGTGCTTACTCCACCACTCTACTAATTTATATTATCAAAGTAAAGAAAAGTTTTAGTACACACATAATTAGCATTGTTTTAAAGCTGGAAGTTCATCTAAAATGAATCAAAAATTAATTCGCTCTCTTTGACGAATAAATTAACATTCCTTTGTACATATTTACAATTAATTTAAACAATAATTGCTTTATACTTCAAAAATAGGCCGGTAGAAGCTGTTAATCTTTTTGTTTTTAATTTTCTGGATTATAAATGAACTGTTTCTGCAGCAGAACTCGGCTTTAAAATGTTTTCTATATGATAAATAGAAAGATTGCATTCTAAAATGCTAAGTTCTCTTAGCTTATCGGAAGAAGGCAACGGCATGGAAGTTCTTTTTGAAAAGAAACTTCTGCGCAGTGTTCCTGCATTACACGCCACTTTTCAAAACGTCCAGTTTGACAGCATTCTGCAAATTTTGCCTTGAATGCAAGAGACTACGGAATACGGAATTGTGTTGTCATCCGATGCCATTACAGGGGTCATATATTAAGAGTTATGGTGTTTCTTGTACTCGGTAGATTCTCCATGCATCTCTAGGCCATTACTTTTGCCATTAAGGCTCAGTAGGAAGCCTGGAAACTGAAGTAACAGGCAGGTACTTCAAGTTAAAGCTAGAGCTTTGCGTCTCATAAAACAGAAAATCTAAAACTTCTGGTTTCTCACGGTACTCAAGAAATTAGTGGGACAGACAATGAAGACCACCAAAGGTGCGATTCTAAGAAGAAATACATATGGCAATTACAGTGTCACGTTGTCCAGCAAAGAAAGAGCACTTAAAAATAAAATTTATGGATGCTCGGGGATATTACTATTACAGCAGAGGCAAAGAAAATTGCTATAACTTTTTCAGTAGCCTTTAGAGAAAGCACTAAGGTGCAATCGTTTATATGCCAACACATACCAAGAAACCACAAGCACAAAAGCAAGATATAAATTTATACATAGTGTTCTATTTCAAATGCATGCGTTTTGTGACGGAAATAATGCCGCCACACAGATGATGATGATGATAATAATAATAATAATAATGATGATGATGATGATGATGATGATAATAATAATAATAATAATAATAATAATAATAATAATAATAATAATAATAATAAAAGCGTTACATGTTGGGGCGAAGGCCAAAAAGGTTACCAGAAAATGATTAATTTGGGTCACCCCAACATGCACATGGGGGAGGGGCGTAACTCGCTGGTAGCAAATCGTCTGGGACCTTGGTGTGTAGATTTAAGGGAAAGGCGTGGGTTTTATATTACACTGAAAGATTAATAACACATATTACCTTCACATGTCTGGGATTTATTCACAAAATGTTTGGCGACTATACATAATGAACAAAGGAAACAGGATAGAGGAAGATGCCACACACACGACTGGTTCCAGCGAACACTTCCACTAGCAAGACGCTATCTTACTCCCACCAACCGTGTCTAACCAAAGCCAGATAGGCTGATGTAATACCAGACAGTTTCACAGATCTTTCCCTTTGGTGTGGTCCTCACCGAAAGGAAAGTCCGTCAAGCCGAAATATAACTAAGGAGGCACAATAATACTACGTCTGGTAGCAACAAGTCAACTAAAAATTTTAATTCCTGTAGGAACAGCAATAATTATTTGACATATAATCTAAATAAAAAACATAGTTTCATCTCCCAAAATTTAACATCCATGAAATTGCTATTAATAAAGCAACATCTCCAACCCGATTTGACAAAGCAGTTAATACAGCACAACAGTGGTAATGACAATAAAATTAATAATACTCCGCATCAATAATAATAATAATAATAATAATAATAATAATAATAATAATAATAATAATAATACCATCAAAGTTGTAAGCCTTTGGGATGCACTCTACGTTTATTACCGTACAACAAATTTTATGTGTCCACATAAATGTACTTTAAACTTTTTTGAATTTAAAATTTTACATGCAACATTTTGTTTTTTGTTTAACGATATCTGGAACGTATCTTCAGATATTATCTTCAAGCTGAGTTGGCTAAAAATCGTAAATTATTTGGAGCTTCTCCATGTACCCTAAATTTTGTGCTGATTGTACTGATATCAACTTCGTAAACACAGCGGTTATCGTAAAACTTCATGGTTTGGAGGCAACATATCTACTTCCAATATAGAGAATCCGAGTTCGTGTCTTAATTGTGGCAATTGTCTGGATATGATTTTTTCCTGGTTTTCGGTTATCCTAATAAGGCAAATTTGAAGTAATTCCCAGATCAACTAATTATTCTTCCACACTGACAAGGACAAGGTTAGAAAAGTAGAATCAGAGAACTGAAAATTTCAGTGCAATAGCCGGGATTTGGACCATGGATCTTCCGGTTTGCTTCCAATTTCTCTAACCACTGAGCTACTACGGCATGAGTGGTAGAGCAATCGGAAAAGTGGGAGATCCGTGGTTCAAATCCCGAATATGGCATTGAATTGTTCAACCCTCTGATTCTACCTTTCTAACTTCCAGATCATTTTAGCATCGCCCCATCCATTTGCTTCATCGTCTTTGCAAAATTGAGTTCTTATAATGGACGTTAAGTACTTTAAAAATAAAAACACAAAAATCGCGTACGCATATTCTCATATTAAGTCTCTTCTTATAAACCGCCCTTAGTTTTGTAGGACTTCTACTAATATGGAGTCTTCAAAGTCCTAAAATTTAAGTTCTGTACATTCAGCGATTTCTGAGAGGTTTAATGTACAATTATAGAACGAACAGACAGGATAAAACTATGTTAACATGTGCTCTTTGTGAAGAGACCTTAAAAGACTGTTAGGATTTGCATATTTATCCACGGAAGAAAATAAATAATATTTAGGCCTCTGTGAATTTTACGGAATATTAACTTTCTTGTCTTTATTTTAGTTTCTTTCTCCCAGCAAAATCTCGATTATTTCGCTTAAGTCGCAGCAACTAATTCGACACAGCTCAGCTGAATGAACTGAAATGAGTTCTACTCGACGACCTTAATTATTGCTCTACTGTCTCTCACTGCTGTCCGCCTTCTCCTTTTAATATTTCTCAGCCTTCTCCAAGCGGAACCTCCTCGACTGCTGAGGAAAACCGGCAGCGAATGAAAAAAATATTTTCCAGAGTATTCCCTGTCATTTTTTAGAGACGGCGCCTACAGCGGACAACAAAGGGCTCCCCAATATTCACTGTCAGATGGCCCGATTGGATCGATTGCTGAGGGGTAAAAAAGGCCACTATGGAGGCATTCTCAACCAAAGCAACAATATTCTTAAATGTTTAGAACAAACCAAAAAATCTGATGATAGACTCACGTGACTTTCTCTACCCTATATAGTTTATTAGTGGGTATACAAACTATTCTTATTAAAGCTCATTTTTCCATCTACTACAGTTTAATCCAAATAAACCTTTGCAGAAATAGCTATATTACCCATTTTTATAGATATAAAGAGAACAGTGATAATCAAATGTTTAAGAACTGGACGCTATACGCTGGCCTTAAAATGTCATACTGTTTGCATGCTATTGCGACGAACAACCGAATGTTGAGAGGACTTTAAGAGAATACTCCCTTACCAAGTAATGAACAATTTGAACCATTAATAACGGATAACTCCGAATTGTTTTCCACAAAAAAACTTATTTTGAAACAAATTGTGTGTTTTAAAGAGTTTTTGTGTGTAGTACACTTTCGTCTATCGCTTAACGTTTACCGTTATACAAAGTTATAAAAAATTCCTTCCGAATGAAGAGGACTTCACAGGCTATTCCCAGAAAATTCAAGGTATAAATTTTATTTGTAATATAAATATCTCTATTTATTTTAATATCTCTGGTATTTTAATAAAAATCGTTAGAGCTATTTTTAGAATATCAATAATTTTGAAAAATGTCCAAGTAAAAGGTACTTTGTGGGAATTTTCTTGAAAATCTTCGCGTCGCATCTTTGAAAGCTGCTGAACCTAGATACCAAGTTTGGAATTCATTAGACTCTTCATTTTTGTGTTATGCTGTTCACAGACACACACATGGACCTTTTTCTAAAAATGTTTTCTGTTTATTCGGGGGTCTCTAAACATGTATTTACGGTGAAATCTCGTTATCGAATTTTTGGGTGAAATGCAGTACCTCTCTGCTTACTATGTACGCGGTAGAGATAATAAAAATAAGCAAGTGAATTCCATGGCATGCAGAGAACGCAATTGACACTTACTACAAGGAATATCAACAAAAGTTGACGGCCGAGGTTATTAATTACTTAGCCTTTTGAATTTTGTTGAATGGCAGTGCTTGTCATAAAACGTCTTTATAAGCTAAGAAAGCATTATACATATATTCTATGTATATAGCAGATTATTTCGATTATTTGCCTTCGTGCCATATTATAACGCACACTTGGGGAAAGTAACATGTTTTCAAAGGGTGCAGGTTGAACTGACTTCGGTGTACAACTACGAAGTCTGTTCTTAAAAGGGGTAGGAGTTTAAATTGTCTTCATTGTAGTCATTAGTAACAGTTACTCATAACTAAGTAATTAATTATATTAAGCTTAATTTATTGCTACAAAATTATTATACAAAACAGAATAATAGTGACCACTTTCTAATTCTATTCTGAAAGAAAAACATCCTGCTCAGATTTGGATTCGTCACAAAATAGGCGTACATATTAAACAACAATGAACCGAATTTTTGAGGATGATAACAATAACGGTTAATTTTAAGTTATATTTATTAGAACAATTCTAGTTACCCTTTTTATTTGCTGTCATGTATGCCAACTAAGATGAATTATTGTTGCTGAATTGAACTATTATATTGGTAGAAAATGCATTTTGAGGAATCATGATGAAGGAAACTGTTAGCAAAAATATGCGTAAATTCATTTCTTTGTTCCTTAATTAAATAATTAAACCGTAACAATTTAAAATTGCAACTTTCGGCCATTTTTTGCATCACGGAATTCTTTAGAAAACTAATGAAAGCTGCACCTATCCCCCAACCGAGCGAGGTGGCTCCGCGGTAACATGTGCGACTCGTATTCCTGGTTCGATCATCGGCAACCGCCCACACTGATCCAAGGGTTTCTCGTGTTTCCCCGGGTCGGGAGGTGAATGCTAGGGTGGTCATCTTCTACCACGACCCCTCAGTTCCTGTACCCATCATCTTCCTTGTCATCCGTTTCAGGGTTGAAGGACCAGGCGACGGTGTTCGGCGGCTTGCGGCTGGGCGGTGGCTTTGCGCTGTGTAGAGATTTCTTTCTGACGTCGTTCCAGGGACAGCTCAGAAACCGTCTCCGAGTGCTCTCGGATAGGCGCTCCTTCCGGGGACCCCTGAAGGTTAGAGATAGTGGGTTGTCTCAGGTGGGATCAGTTGCGTTCAATCTGGAAACATTAGGGATCCCGTCCATGCTTGTGCCCGTCGTCATCCGGATCTGGTCGCCTTTTAAGTCTCTCACCTCCCCCTGCCCCCAGGGGTCACAGTAGAAGCACAAGGGGCCGGATGATCTACGTGCGGTGATTTGTCCCGGTTTCGGGGGCCCCTCTATTCTTCAGTACCTTACCTTTACCTATCCTCCAGGCTATAGTCACTAGGGCAGTCACTAGGGCGTTTGGCTTTGGTGTTCCATCACGTGGGTGACTACTGCTGGTTTGGATGTTTGTGTCCATGAAAATATGAGCATGTATGTGTGTGTGTTATATAAGCTCGAATTTTATTGGCACTGCTGCCGTTATAATAAAAAATCTGATGTTCTATACTCACATGACTTTCTCTACCCTTTAGCGTTTAGCAGGTATACAAATTATTCTTACGAAAGTGGATTTTCCTACCTTCTTCATTTTACTCAAGATCAAACTTTCCGGAAATAGCTGCATTAGACATTTCCTTATATAGATGTAAAGGGAATAGCGATAGTCAAATGTTTAAAAACTGGACGCTATGTACTGGCCTTAAAATTGCATGGTGTTTGCGTGCAACCGCGAGAAACAACTGAATATCGAAAGGACTTAAAAAAAAGACAAAGTATTGAACAATTCGAATCATTGATAACGGATATCTCGGAAATGACTGACGCCACAAAAGGTTATTTGAAATAAATTGTACGTTTTAAAATGGATCTATATTTGTGTGTGGTAAGTTTTCGTCTATCGCTTAACATTTACCAGTTATACAAGATTATACAACATTTCTTCCGAATGAAGTGGACTTCACAGGCTATTTTCAGAAAACTCAAGATATGCATCTTATTTGTCATGTAAATATTTTTAATATATGATACTTCAATCAAAATCGTTAGAGCCATTTTTTAAAAATAAAAAATTTCGAAACATGTTTCATGCAATGCATAGTTTTTGTTGGAGGAATTTCTTGAAAATCTTCATGTCATCTTTGGAAGGTACTGAACCTAAATAACAAGTTTCATTTTTGAGTCATGCTGTTTACAGACCACACGGACCTTTTTCTAAAAAGGCTTTTTTTATTCAAGGTGCTTCAAAACATGTATTTCCGGCGAAGTCTCGTATCGATTTTTTTGGCGGAATACAATAGCTTCTCTACCTACTATGGACGAGGTAAAGAAAGTAAAAATAGCTTAAGTAAAACCGAACTCATTTAGAGGACGTAGTAAGCAATTATAAGTAGAATTTGAAATATTATTGACTCATAATTTTCCGTCATCTGTCGCCCCTATTTTTCCAATTGTGCTATGTCTCTGATAACATTAGAATTCGGTTACCGTATGGACTTATACATTGATTTTCCCTAACTTAAGTTACGCTCCTTAGTCGTGACATTAGTTAGAACGTAATTAACTGGTCGATGTATGGTCTTTATAGTTTGTAATTAAATTGTGAATCAAGCACTGAACCAAAAATTAAAATACACTATGAAGCAAATAAAATTGATACATAAAGAAATTGTTTTAAAACATCGGTAGTTATGAAGTTTTTTTTTAAGTTCCCTTAGTTACCGAATTTATCATTACTGTGTTTTATTGCATTATTTACCGTTTATTACCGCCGTTACACAAAACACACAAACACCCATGCCGGGACTCGAACGAGCGACCCTCAGCTTGGTAGAGCGCCGAAGCTATACACTCCAAAGAACACGGCTACGAGGGCCGGCATGGTTTAAAGTAGTCTATACTGTTTTCTAAAGTATATTCTATCTTTCAATGTGTGTCGATTTACAAAATGGGCACGACAATGATCTACTTAATTTTTCAACTTTCGAAGCCAAGAATATGTTTCTTTTGCCATATGAAAGTCTTTATTTACCGTCGATACTCCTAAGGTAAATTCATATAACTAATGTGGGTGAAGTCTCGGGTATACATTTGCAGCATATTCGCAAACACCGGAACATTACTTTTGCCAGTTCTGAAGCGATTCCTTGCTAAAGCATGTTTACAAATATATTACCGTGATCTTACGGGATAATTTGTGTGTTATGAGGAGGATTTTATAAACACTGGTAACTTGTATTTACCTATTTCATTATAACCGTACCTAAACAAATGCATCGGAGCAAACACTAAGAGCTTTTATTATCTTTTGTTTCAGGAAGTTGAAGAAGAAAGAAACAAATTATAATCTTCATCTCACCAACATACCTACTAGAAGCTGCAGAAGGCAAAGTCGTTTCATAGCTTTCTCTGCGTTAACTTTTTGTTTCAGGATATTTATACGCGAAATAAATAAAAAGCGGTGTGTTTTGAAAGTGTTCACCGGTTTCTCAGAAAACCCGTATTTAGGCTCAGGCTCTGAAATGAAGTCCCTCGGGATAATTAATGGTTTTAGTGAAAAATAACATATAAGAAGTTGTAAATCGTAGCTTGTCAATGAACTTCAAAAATGAAACAGAATAATCTGATGCATAACACAATACCTTCGCGATATAATTATCAGTTATTATTATTGCTTATTTAGTATTTATTATTGTGTAATTAATTTATTACTGTTCCCGATTCCACAAATTATTCATACCAAAAGTTTATTTATATCTACTTCTTACTAATTATGACAAAATTAAGCAAAACGGATTATTCTCTTAGGTATGATTCGATGATGTTGGGTCGAGATAACTCTGAATGTTTTAATAACCAGAAGATAATTATGTTCTAACTACAATGTTGCTTTTTCAAGAGCTCAAGAATAACTAACGACGATTCAACACTTCAAAGTGTATTGCTTCAAATGCAATCATAATTATTCAAAGGAACAACAAATATCGGAAATACGTAATGCGATAAATATTTTCATTTTATGTATCTTAATGGGACCTACGATTTTGCTGCATAAACTGTTTGTTTATTTCCTAAGACACCATAACTACACTAAAGTTTAAAATAATGTAGAGAGAGTATATAGAAAATTCAATAAGTACGTGAATTCGAAGACTTCTACGACCATTATCACTGCTCTTCCGGTCTTCCGGTACAGGCCGCGTCTTATTATGTCCCATAGCCCAAGTTTCGCGTGGGTCTTTGACGAACTTCTAAGGCAATGTAGAGGTTTAATTGCAGTCCGATATTTATATTTAAGCAGGATGGCAGGTCAAACTCTCGCAAGGCGATCCAAGGGCAACCAATTGCACTGTTAATGAATTAATAGAGAATGACAGATAGAATTAACTAGGATTGCTAGTTGTCCCGGATTGCACCAGTCATTCGTATTTGAGACTGTGAAAGCGTGTCCCGTATATACCTCATTTAGTACTCCCAAAATCCCGTACTTACAAACAAATAAACGAGTGACTATTTTCATGGCTTCCATTAATATTTCGTTAAATTATAGCATTTCAGACCAAGTGAAAACATGAGAAACAATCTGCCGGCCCTCGTAGCCGTGGTCACTGGAGTGTATAGCTCCGGTGCTCCGCCAAGCTGAGGGTTGCGGGTTCGAGTCCCACTATTGGCATGGGTGTTTGTGTGTGTCTGTCTTTGTGTTGTATAATTGCAGTAATAAGCGGTAACGAAAACAGTGAAAACACAGTAATCATAAATGGGGTAAAACAAGGGAACTTTAAAAAAGAAAAATAAATCGTATTCCTGGTGCGTGTGACTTTATGCGCTCAGCACGGTTTTGTTTCTGTACGCTACTGGGTTTGGCGATGTCATGTAATTAATCTTAATGGTACCACTCCCAAGGATTTTCTCTGCAGATAATGGATGTACAAAAGTTTGGTTAATAGTATCACATGTTGTGAATATGGGTTTCTATCGTTTTTACTTTTCTACCAGCAGAGAAAGAAGTATTTCACCCAAAAATTCGATGTCGTAATTTCACCGGAAATATATGTTTTGAGGGTCTCTGAACCCCAAAAATATCACTTAGAAAAAGGTCGGTATGTGTCTATGAGGACAAAAGCTTGTTAATGATATCACATGTTGTGAATATGGCTTTTTATTGTTCTTACTTTTTCTACTACGTATAGTAAGTAGCGAAATATTGTATTCCAATAAAAATTCCAAAGAAATAAATCATTTTTAGAAAAAGTTCCGTGTGTATGTGTGTCTGTGAGCTGTGTAACTCAAAAACTAAAAGTCGGATAAATACCAAACTTGGTATTTAAGTTCACTATCTTCAAAAGATGCGACACGAAATTTTCAACAAAATTACCCCATCCCACTATACTTTACATACATAAATTTTCAAAATTTTCAGTTTTCTAAAAAAGGACTATAATTATTTTGATTAAAATACGTATTAAAGATAAACAGAATGTATATCTTGAACTTTCTGGGAATAGCCTGTGAATTCTGTATAATTGGTAAGCGTTAAGCAATCCACGAAAACGTACCACACAGTAACGCAGAGCTCTTTAAAACACACAATTTATTTCATAACTTTTTTGTGGCATCATCCATTTCCAAGAGATCTGTTATTAATGGTTCGAATTGTTCATACTTAGCCATTTTTTTGAAGTCCTGTCGATTTTCAGTTCTTTCTCGCGATGTCATGGAAACAGCATGGAATTTTAAGACTAGCATATTATAGCGACTAGTTCTTAAACATTTGACTATGGTTATTGCTCTTGTATCTGTAACGAAATGGGTAATGATGATGGATATGGTGAAGAGAATTGAAAGGCGGGGTCTTCAGTAGTATGGACATGTAAAAAGAATGGAGGATGATAGGTGGCCTGAAACCTTTTTAGAATGGTCACCTCGTGGAAGAAGAAAGCGAGATAGACCAAGAGCAACGTGCAGAGGACAGATTCATAGAATGATGAATGATCGGTGCTTGGAGGAGGATGACTTGTTCAATCGGGAAGAATGGCGAATGGGAATACAGGGCAACTGCTGAAGAATGGAGAAGCCCTTAAAAGTAAGTAAAAAGTAAGTAATGTTAATTTATTATTACTAGTGTTTTATGTGCTAGCAACTAATATTTTAAATTTAAATATTACCATTTAGAATAATTGTATTACCCATATTAACATTTCGCGTAAAAGCAGTTTGGTTATGATTTTTTCTTTTCTTCATATTAATATCTTTGTTGGACATTTGTATGTTTATGCTTTTATTATATTGTATTGTATTTTTCTTTTTTCATCTTGATATCTTTGTCAGAACTTTGTATATTTATGTTTTGTTTTGTTGTATTGTACTATATTGTATTGCCTGGTAGAATGGAAGAGAAGGCCTTATGACCTTAACTCTTGCCAGAGTAAATAAATTAATTAACTAACCTGACACGAATTAAACACCACATCTGACTAGATCTTTACAGCTACATATAATTAACTCGCAGTAAAATGAGCAGTTCAGACTTTAAAACATTGATTATAAATGAAAGTCAGTAAAAACAATGTTTTGCTCTATTATTTTCGTTGTTGTTAAGAATGCGTTTTTAAAATAACAGAGGTTATGGGTAAATTTTGGTAAGCTACGACATTACTTCAGAATACCTCGGTATTGTTGTGCGTATATCAGTACTTTGGATGATAATAAAATAAAAGCCACTGAAACAAGGGGAATTTTAGTTCCGAATTGGAGCAGAGATGCAGACGATCGGACTGGCAATATCACACGACAGAGCGGTGCAAAGGGGTAAACAAAGCGCCTACCATGGACAACGGAAGAACTTGTAACGGATTAAGTAAGGTGACGTGGATACCCTATGCGCTAAACGTACAATGTAAAGAGATATTGTGAAGTTCACCTTGATGACTATTGCGTATGTTGTGGTACCGATGAAGTAGTGTTTTAGTTTCTGAGTTTAGGATTTTACAAACAAATGTGTCTTTCAAAATGTATTATTAATTTTATACGTAACTTGAATGCGTGTATTTTATTTGTCATTCTCATCAGCAAACGTGGCCAATTATTCTGCTTAACTAACCATCATTTCTTTTCTTCCCACCTTGCTATAATTGTCCGTCACCTCAGATCAGCGTTATGACTTTCTTCTGCCGTTATTATCTACACAAACATATTGCAATTACTGCAAGAATGTAACTTAGTATCACAGTGGTGTAATTAATTGAGTACATGAGTGAATGAAGATCTCAGATTAGTGTTATAAAAGCTAAACACCGGTATATTGAAGACATGGAAACATACCTTTAGTAACACAGATGTATGCATGATTAGTTTTGTGCAAGCAAATGAATATAGAAAATACCGACGTGTGGTATTAATCCATTAATACAGTTGTATATACGAACATTTGTTATTTCTTTAATTTACTTTAAGCTTAGTTCATAAAGAAAAAAATGAAGCTTTTCTTTAATGTGTTTTACTAATTAATGATAAATGAATCATTGCACGGACCAGTTTTTTGGTCAGCGACATTTTAGGAGTTAAGCTGAAAGGCTTAAGAGCAATAATTTCTCGGTCATTTTATTATTATTGTTGTTGTTATTATTATTAGAGAACAATTAGGAAATATGTACTTCTACCTTAAGGGAGAGACCTTTTAATTTTCAGCTGCCCAAGAACAGAAGGGTAATTGGAATAAGAGAGAGGCAATAGTTTTCCAGAGCTTTTAATACTTGAAAACTTAAGCAGTTCTGCGTAATTCAGTAATATTGCCTACCTCATAATTCTATATCGAATCTCTAAGGAAATCGAATATCCTGTTGAAATTAAGTTTCTAAGAGATAATTCGAAATGTCGAATTTAATACATGTTCTCATAAAATCTTAAATGCCAGTATTCATCCTGCGTTTCATTTATAGCTTGTGCACTGCTATTTTACTGGTCATAGATGTCACAAAGTTGTTTATTTACATTTACGTATGTTGCACCCTAACGATGGAAGTCTAAAAATGCTTTGAATGCCCGCCTTAGCATCGCTGCGTTAATTAATGAGGAAAATTCATGGCACTCGGAAACATTTGCAAATTAAAACTATGCCGAAAGTCGGAAGAAAATGTCTGTATGAACTGAAAACTATCAAGCTTTGATGTAACTTGAAATTTGTGAATGAAAATTAATAAATACAGACTAGTTTCCGTGCATAATAACCAAGGACGGCACTTTGTTCTAGCGTGGACGATTTTTTAGGTTGGTGTTTGCTTGCCTATATTGAAGTCACAGAGGCCAGTGTTTCAAAGGACTGCTGTGAAAGGAAAGGGCAACCTATTTGTGCTGCGTCGGAGAACGAGCTCTCGATGGACTGATCTTATTCACTAGTAAACACAGGACTCTATACTCCAGTACCAGTGAACCTCGCGGCGAACCGAGACAAAGTTAATTATAACCTTCAAAGTCTTTCGTTTGCAGTGCAGATAGGGAAAAAGTACGAATGTTCCTCTCTACGTTTTGGAATTATATGTCAATAAATTCCAATGCCAGTTTCAAAGCGGAACACGAACTCCTCCTTTATAATCCATGTACGTTCTATAGTCAATTAAATGAATTCGTATATCTGAGTCCCAATCATTCTGTTATATTTCACGGTATAAGCCACCTGTTGTCGGTACCTATTGTGTTAGAGTGCAGATTAAGATGGTCCTAATTTTACGCACACTACGTGCTGTAGTGCACGGTCTTTATTATCCTCCCATTCAATTATATCTCCTAATTAAAACCGTAATTTAAAAGCAGATGCATCGATAATTCCTTCCTGCGGAGCCGTAACAAATGAGAACTGAACATCTGATTGTTTAGAACAGAGATTATTAGGCCAACAACCTGTCTACAGGTCATTTCGTTCATTTATGGATTTGGCCATTACAGTTGCATGTCTCACAGCAGTATCTTACAGAGACTTTAACGGCAAGAAGTAATCGTTTCAATGACTCTTGCTCAGTGAAATATCCGATTACACTTTTTATGGACTCTGCATGCGTTGTATCAGCACTGATGTCGAAACCTTTGTGAAGCTTCTATATGATGAACCCTCTCGAAGACATACACACGAAAGCGATGTAGGAATATAGCCACGATTATATAGCCGCTGTCTCGCAACTCGTTGCGCAAAATGGAATTGTTGATAGTATATGATGATACAGGGTGTCTCAATAAATAGGATTTTGAAACGTATTTAGAAAATTCTATTGTAAATGGTAACAACACCGAATCGATGGCAGTTGTCCACAGATTGTTGTAAACATGGAAATGTGGTTGATATCTTAACTACCATAGATTCTAAAAGCGTTTTTAGCTGGTTAACCTGCATTGCACGGTTAGCTTCTCAAATGGCGTAATAATAAATTTTATTTACCTCCGTTCATTCTTTATGAAATTATTTTGAATAATATAGAGAATTTGATCCCCTTTTTTAAGGGGACAAGGTAGTCTGAACACATGGAAATTAACACCTTAAGTGTGTTAAATTACCACTGATCCTAAAGTTCTCAATGATTTTTCTTGAAATGTTTATGAAGTACTCTATAAATTATGACAGTTATTTAAAGTTGTTGTTTGCATTGATAGCTTATGTATCTGAGACCGTAAAATTATTTCATTCAACAGAAAAATAATAAAATTTACTCTTAAAACATGTGAATTCATGAAAAACGATTATTTGCAAAGTCAAAAATGCAAAAATGTGGAAAATTTGCATTTTTTGCTTTCTTATTATCACTAATATACATTATAAAATTATGATTGTGGTTCAAAAAGTTTAACTATGTGTTGTGTACATGTACTGAATAGTTCAGCTCTTTACCTCTCATACTTTCTGAGGAAAAGGTACATATGTATCAAAAAATGTTGTTCTGAGAAAACTGAATTAAAAGTTTGAACATTACAATTCTGACACACTTCAGTACATTCCAGCGTCATAATCATCTGCACCTTCATTCCTGGATTGCTTCAGCTTTTCTGATTGCCTTCTCTTGGTTCTGGCCTCTTTTGTTAATTGTTTTACTACTCGCTGGGCATAGTCGTTCATTGTTGAAAGATACAAAAATGTTGCACGATAGCTTTAAAGGAATGAAGACCAGCATTTAAATTGTGTTTAAGTGTCTTAAAACCTCTTACGCCCCCAAAAGTGCATATTTTCTGAAACTAGAAATAATAGAGATTTTATTAGTGCCTAAAACAAAAAATGGTGATTTTTGACCATTTCAGAGTACCTTGTCTCCTTAATTTCGTGCAGCCCCTACTATTGCTAAAGACTAATGAAAAAATCCCGATATTCACACAAAAGGCTGTGAAACATCGGCGGAACGCCTCACTTGCTTAAACCTCTCCAGACTGTCTTCCAAGTTCTGGATGTAATTTTTAGATAATTACAGTAGGTAACATTTTAAGCCCTTTTACTTTCTCTTTGGTTACTAGTTATTTAATATACATAAAAGGTGCATAGTTTTCACATAGTGTGCAGAAACCCTTAGCATATGCAACGAAACAGAGGTGAAGCTAGTGAGTATGAAAATTCCGAACTCCCAGGCCACCAAATTAACATCTTTGGGAAAGACACAAGTCTGAGACCATCGAGAAAAACTATCTTCTCAATTGTTAATTATAAAATAAACGTTTAACTCATTTATAGTGTAATAATATTTTCTTTTCTACTATTATTTAGCATGCTCTATTAAGGAAATTGATTACAACATTAATATAAGGATAAAAAAGTAAAAGTTTCTAACACGAGGGTTTTCAAAATATTTTGACAGTAGTATCGCATGTATATCGTAGCGTTATAAGTAGATTCGATTCCCTTGTTTTGCTACGTCTACTTTTTCTTGATCCCTAGACCTGGCTATCTATTATGTTGTTTGGAATGAAATATCCATTGAATTTGTCTTATTTTACAAGCATTTTGTGGAGCAAAAACTATCTTCTACTCCATGAATGAAATTAAATTAAATTGAGTTTTATTTATGGACGCATTTTAACTGCTGTGGTCCTTAGTGTCCCATTATATATTGGGCGTGAAAGACCTTTTTATCAGGCTTAAGGTTCTTTTACGGGTCGTAAATCTACGACACGGGACCACCGGCGTTACTTCCCATCCGAAGGAAGCCATGCTAGGGATTTTTACGCCCGAAAAAATCCATCGCCCTCCGCCGCGACCTCGGAAACTAGAGGCTAGCATGGTAACCATTACATCACGGAGGGCGACTTCTACTCCATATCGATCTCAACGAAAGGGCAAAGCTTTCTTAGCAAGTATATTCTTTTACAACTATAGTGTATTCGTATTCGCACATAGACTTTATAAATGCTTTTTTGTAATATATGAATTGAAATTAGAATGCATTATATAGCCCATGTCCTTCAGATACAATAGGAATTTTCAATGATGAAAGGATTTTAAAAATTGGTTGAGTGGTTTTTGAGACTATAGGCATACATGTAATGCATACATGCATAACATAACATAACAAGAGCAGAATATAATGATTGGTATATACAAATAATTGCGAGTTTTGACTTGAATGAACTTGCAAATTTTAGGAACAACATTATTTCAGCAAGATCACACACCCACAGCTATGCCAGCTCTTTGGGAATCATTCCATCTTTAAATGTAGGGATATTCTTGACCTCCCAGAGGTCTAGAATTGTTTGCTTGAAACATTTATTCTGGGGAGATCTGAAGTGCAAAATATATTCAGATTATCCACACCTTGGAAGAACTTAAAGACAGTACTGTCAAAGAAATTATACTACTCCAAGTGCCACAACTATAATTTTATGTAATGTTCAATACAGCATTTTCTGCTTAAAATGTCATTGCAGAAATGCAGGTTATTTGGATACACAATTTGCAAAAATAAAACATTACTTTAAGAAATATAAAATTTATATTAATGAGATTAGATCACTATATTTCTTGTTTTCTCTATTTCATATATAATGAGTACTGTTTAAAACTTTCCTAGATATCCTATAATAGTGGAAAGGTCTTAGTAGGTATAGTGTGTCTGTTATTGACCCATTTGGAAGATATGTATAGTAGAGAGCCAGGTATATTCAGGACCTCCGTTTACCGTGCACTTTCAACCGTTTTAGTATACTTTAGTATACTATAGTATTTATATTTTGGTGGAATATACTCAGTGCCGAAGATCCGGTTGTTTGCAATATTGCTAAGTTACCTCTCAACGGCTAAAGTGCTTCGTTTAGAGACGGCGTATGAAATTGTGGTTTTAGCGTATGAAATTATTATCAGTTTTTATTGCAAATGACGTAACAGCGTATTACAGTATACGGTTGGAAGTTAAGAATTCTTTCTCCCCTCGAGCTGCTATAAAGCACTTCACATCGTTTATTATACATTACAATTTGATTGGACGGTCATATATTTGAAAACCGTAAATAACCTGAGTGACAATAATCATTATTGTCAATATATCGACCCTAGTAGCCGTGGTCGCTGGAGCATGTAGCTTCGGCGCTCCGCCAAGCTGAGGATCGCGGGTTCGAGTCCCGCCATGGGCATGAGTGCTTGTATTGTATATGTGTAACAGTAATTGCGGTAATAAGCGATAAAAAGTAAACCATAGGAAACACATTAATAATAAGCCAGGAAAAAACAAATTGATACTATGATGGATTAAAAACGGAGTAGCCCGAAGGTTGAAATAAATATGACAGCGATTTTACTGATATCAAACTAAATTAATAAGATGTTATAACATAGTTATAAAAATTGTCACTTCTGGTGATCACCTCCGAGAAGAGGGTCACCTTCAAAATCAACAAGCGTAGAATTTGATCAATCGTGCAAAAGTTGTGTTCCATGATAATAAGCTTCAAAGCCGCACCAACATAATTTAGATCTAACTGGAAATATTGCTTGGAGGAAGGACCGTGAAAAACAGTCAAATCAAGATTTTCCATTTTATTCCTTTTCACTGTATTGATTATACGTGTGTATAACGTTTTGTTTTTGTTGATCATCTACCACGAAGTGTTTTGAAGTGCTACTTTCTTTGACCTGCTCTGGAAACCAAAACTTGTCCTCCGGACTCGTTAAGGGTTTGTGTCTATTTTCATTTCAAAGTCTGGCGATGATATTACGAGGAATATGTTGAACTTTGATATTTAATCTTTACGGATGCCTTTTTTCCTGCATTTAAATTACATATTTAATTTAACACTCTAAAGTGAGCTGGAAAATTATATGTTTGGATTATTTCGCATTTTCCTCTATGGTATAAGGGTTGTCTGAGGGAATAAATTTCAGCTCACAGTACTTTGCCTTTTCTGAAGCAAAATATTAGAACATCACTTTAAATGTAATGTCTTAGTTATTGTCCTACTGAAAAACATTTAATTTCAAATTAAATGTTTGTTTTCTCTTGTTTCAGTGAGAGTGAGCCAAAAACATTTCGTTTAAACGGTAAGAAATATTTTACTGAAATTACATTGTTCAATGGAATGTGGAATAGGTTCCGCGCTAAATATTGAATGTAGTAGCCTCAGAAAGATAGTGATTTAAAGTTGAATTACAGAAGCTAGTATTCATCAGCCTATGGAGTCATCGTATGACCTTCCTTTACCTGATATTTTCACATGTATGCACAGGGATTTTCATTTCATGACATTGGTTTAATATTTTGCTGTCATATGCCAGGGTTCTGTCATGTAGGGCTTGAAGATAGTGTTGATAGTTTTGGTGGGAGTTCTCGTTGGCTCCCGCACCTCCTGGATCCCCGTTGTTTTCCGACGTTCTTGCCGGCTGCCAGTCGAAGAGTTGAGAAAAGAATTCCTGTCCTATCTAGTTGGAGAGTAACTCTGGGATTTTGAGGTTGAAGGCAAAATAATTTATTTTCCTATAACCTTGATTTATTGAAAAATTATGTCTATTCAGGCGGATAGCAATTTTCCCTTATGAAGTGCTTCTTGAATCTTATAGCTTAACTCTTCCCGCCACCATTTTATGTTATTGAATCTGGCCAATTCTCACACGATCTTCCCACCCATATATGTAGCATCTTCCACCTGGTTGCACAATTTAATTACATCACTGACTCTAATATCGGTTGCTACGGCAGTAGCACGCAAACTAAGCCAAGAGAGAATATGAGAGAATCGTGTAAACTCGGGCCTTCCCTCCCTATTTATTTTTTTATATGACGTCAGAATTCACGCCTTTATTTGTTACAACAATTTCCCTTGGTTCTTGCGTAGCGTTACATGGCATGTTATAACAATAATTTCTGAAGTCATGCGTCCTGCTGACTTATTCGGCAAAACCCAATGTCTCTGTCCTTCTCTTAAGTGCATGTTCCCTTTTCCATTTTACCAACTACCTCTAGTTCCGGGAAATGGACCACTGTTTCTGTCTCTTTCTATTTTCTGACGTTTCAGTCTGAACTCTGTACACATTAGCACGCGTTTTAATTGACTTTTACCTCTCGTTTGCTAGCTCGCCCGTTCTAATTGCAGCTATGTTACAAGCTGCATTTACATTTTAAATTATTCCCAATATTTTAACATTCATTCTTAATCGTATTTCCAATATTTTATATGCTGTTATTTTCTATGCTTATTTGTTATCGGGCATGTCCCCTTACATGGTGAATATTACTGGAATTAGTTTAATAGTATTCTTCATAGCAATACTTAATTTTAAGGATAGGGTCGTCGTAATATGGAATATACCAGGTGAGTAAGCTGTGCCTACCGATTTTGAAATATAGGCCACCCTTCAAGCCGTAATTGCGCATTTAAGTCCTTTCTTCGCATACGAACTTACTAACTGACATTTTTAGATAGACGAAGGTTCAACAGTCAGCGGAAAAGCGGTTTAAGGGATATAAGGCACTCCGCACTGAAATACAATTTAAAAACATGCGGCTCATTTACGGACAGCAGACTCCAACAGATTTGACAAACTTTTAGGTTACAGTGTACATACTCAACTGGTTAAACCCATCCTGATAAAGTGGACCAGTCATATTTGTTCAATATTGTCGTGACCTCTAAACACACTAGCTCAATGGGGGGTAGAACAACTCGCAACTTGCGTAACGAAGAATCTAAAAGTTAATAATTTACATTATGCGAGGTCACGACGAGGGACGCAGCTAAGAGGAATGTGAAAAATATTAGGAAATACCTAGTAAAAGGATTACTACATGGTGCAGATGAGAGAAGGGATCTATCTACTATGATAAATTACACTGGAAAGAAGTGGATGACAAGAGGGTTTATTAATAAAAGGGGATACAGTACCTCCTTGTTTCCATGTCTGCCGGTAAGGACGCCATGCTTGAACGCATGGGTAGCACGTGCACAACACAACCTTCCTCTTCCAGTAACTAGCCACGACTGTGTCTGCTGACTGACTGAACCCACGCTAACTCGGCGTGGGACGCTATCTAAAACACGTTTATCCCCACCACTCTCTTACGCAATACCCGGGCAGCCAGGTCACTTACGTAACAATGCTTACATACGTCACAATATCATACCATTAAAACAAAATAGCCTAATTTTGTAAAAATAGAGACAGGATAGGCTACGATAAATTAGACACGCGTCTATATCCAAAATGGACGATGCACAGTCAATACACAAATATTATTAAATAAAAGTTTATTTCAATTTTGGCATAAACTACGACAAGTAAATCTTCAATAACATGTACAAAAACTTATACACGTTGAATAATCATGGTAAACGCCCAACAAGGAATTAAAACACACTTAAAAGGTTATAACATACAAAGTAGTGAAGTGGTACCTGCGTGGCATCTGGCAGGTGATAGCTAAGGTTTAACCGCGAAGGTTCTCTCAACCAAGCGTTCAAATGGGCGAGTAGAATTATGCTGGTGAGGTATAATGCGTCAGCAACGTGGGTGCAAGTCTTCGCGTTGTTCAATTTTTCCTCTGATTTACGCTTGGAAATCGATTGCATAATAATATAGTTATAGAATCTCTAAGTTTTTAACGAAATTATAATCTAAATAGTTTTTGATTGTATAAGTTTTATAATTAAATGGGTATAATGACCTTAACACAAACTGTGATTTTATACCTTTCTGTCCCGTTTTACTGGTATTGCAGCGCAAAGTGATGTTTTGAATGTTGACTGCATTCACTCCTCATGCGTATGTAGCTTGACAGCGTACAGTCACATTTGTGCCAGTTTGCTGTGTATTCGACAGACGAGTATGTTGATATTGTGGCGTATTAATAATTTGGGGTTTCATTGCCATTACCCGACATACTATTGTTCTACATTGTCATTACCGCACATATTGTTGCGTTCGTCTCTCAGTCAGTTTCGGCCGCAACACCCCTTCCTCCTGTGCACTGATCACGCCAGCCGTAAGGCACTTTCATGTTGACTGGAATGACGTCACTACGGCTGGTAGCTTTGCTAGCCACCAGTCGTGGGAATAGCGTCTGTTTTAACTAGGATTCCGTGAGAAGCGGATCGCGCATGCAAGCTGGACTTTGAATCGGTGGATATCTCCCTTCAGCTTTCATATTTAATAATGTAGGAACCCCAAACGGTTGGGAGCGTAAGTAGATTTGTATTATGGATTTTGTACAGTGAAAAACTCACGCCTTCCTCTCAACCGCAAAACCACGTTTCGGTCCTCCGCGGCCAAGTGAGTATACGTCCCCTCAATGTACCTGCTGGATACTAAAAATTAATTTAATTTTTCATGTGAGCCTATAGGCCTCTACCCAGCATGTAACAATATGCTCCTTATCTACGGAGAGACGAGAGCTAATGCAAGCTCAGCATTTATAGCAGGAAAATATCCAAATAGACGGCAACCAAAGTGATCAAAATGGGATAATAGTAGGTAAAATTAAGGCAATTTCAACACCAAAGATTATAAAGGTAATTGTAATTAAGAAAAAAGGTTAATCATAAAATTGAATTATATATTCTAAATAAGATGTGTTGATCGAATAACAGCTACTAACCCGAAAACTTTCCAGAATGTTGAAAGACGTCTGCGTACGACATCGTCACTTGCAGGAATGCCTCCTATGAGAGATGCAGCAGTGACGTCCGGTGTTAATGCGGAGGCTGTTTTGAATGTTACGTGAAAAAATCCGCATACTAGTATAGGTACGGGCAATTGCACAAGAGGTAAACGGCAGCCAATTGTTTGTGGTTAGAGTACTGCATTAAGTTCCATCCATACCATTTGCACCTATACCAAGCACTCGGGATAGATTTCGAAGCTCGGGTGCACTTCTATGAACAATATATGCTGGGCTGAATGTAAAATGATATGGGATTCGTCTCCAGAATCCTGTTTTCGGATGAATTAAAATTCCACAACAATGGGACCGTAAATCGCCACAACATATATTATTGTTGATAATCTTCATTGTCTAAGGGAGACAGCTTTCCACGAGCATTGGGTGAATTGGTGAATGGTTTGAGCACATGTTTGGTGCTGTAGCGGGGTTTGGGAATGGAAAAAGGTTGTAATGGTGCGGTTCTTGGTGGGTGGTTTGTTAATTCGGAAGGATTGTTGTTGCTGCCGGCTACTCAGGTAGAGGAATTTGGGTTCAGGAGTCTCTTACCTCAGATAGTGTGGATGGGAGATAAATGAAGTTCACTTTCTCCTCTCAGATGGACAGTTTATTGATAATCCACACTGATGTCCTCGTGCGGATTTCCTTTCCACACAAGACGCGATTTTTCCTGTCACCTCTGCTACTGTTTCCGTGCGCTTACCCTTTCTTAATTACTTTGCGAAGTTGAAGTATGTTACAATTGTGGCAGTAATTTGTATCACAATAATATAACTGCCAGAGTGATTGTAGTGTGCATTATTGTATGACATTGATTTGAGATGTTTGTTAATTATAAACATTGTTAGGAAATAAGTTTACACGGCCTCACTGAAACTGACAGTAAGAGCGGATAACAATGAGCGAGGAGGTGAGTTGAATATTAATTAGAAGAGACAAACAAATGACGTCAGATTGGCGCGCTTTTCTTAGAAATAGCGGGAATATTTTCCCTAGAGCATTTGTGTTCGTAATTTTGATTGGATATAAAATAGACACTAATGTTGGCGCGTTTTATTAACCAATAGCAGCTCGGTTATAATATTTAGGCATATCGGGGTGTAGGAGTATAAAAAGCTAAAGTCAGAGGCAGATTTCGTCAGTCCAACAGAAGCATTCGCGTGTAATACGTCGATCAGTTCAACATAAGTATTCATGAGTTATACATCGCGTAGTTCAACGGAAGCATACATAAAGTAAACGTTACGCAATTCTACAGAATCTCTCGCGTCCTAAAGCTTGTTATAAATGTGAAACACGCGAATTAATAATGTGCAGTAAATAAGTGATCATTGTGATATTAGAAAATATAACAGTTTCAGTCTGGCGTGTATCACGAATCAATATGTGAACTTAATTAATTGTGACGGTAATAAAAGTGTAAAAAGAAATTCTTTTATCAGTGTTATCTTTCAGTAACAAAATCCATTCCGTTTACACACCCTGTTTAAGAGATTTGCTTGACCGAGAAACAATAGCTAGCCGGAGGACAATGAACTCAACATTCAAAGTAGTAATAGAATAACAGGCGCCCAGTAAAAGATAACACGAAGTGACCGCGACAAATTGGCTTCCATACGTGGTGCAGATAAACATGAAGTATCCTCCAACTAATAACAAACCATCCACTTCAAATTGGCACCCAGAGCGTGGGGCGAAATACCCAGGAAGGGGTGAATTAACTAGAAAGGGGCGAAATAACCAGGAAGGCACGAAGGAACCAGGACGTGGAGCGAATGGAGCAGTGAAATTAACTACAAGACGCAGATCCCAGAAACAATCACCAGAACGACCGTTGACGCGGAGGAGTGGACATCGTAATTACGAGAATAGAAGGCAACAGGGGAATTCAACCACAATACCAAAACAGCGAGACGACGCAGATTCATCGTAGTACGACGCAGAGGCGACATATACATCTAGGAGAGAGGGGCAGGAAGCGGGACATCAAAGCAACATCAACAGACAGCATCACAAAGGTTAGAATATTGTAAATTTTTTTTATTATCCTAAAAAAAATTGTGAGAAATTAAATGTTCTTAAGAAGTGGTAGGATTAAGAAAATAATGTCTACTAATAATACTGAAGAAATAATTATGGAAGGGGATAATGTTACAGTTAGCTGTAATTCAATACAGGTTACAGAAAATAGCTCAAACAATGTAGGATTTGAGGGAGGAAATACTAGTGAAGAAAGTAAGAATAGAATGGCAGGAAATGTTAATTTTGATGCTGGTATGATGATGGAAATGCTGAGAAATTTTATAGATCAAAACAGGGAAGTAATGAAACAGACTAATGAGAAATTAGAAAAACTAACTCAGAGTTATGAGAAATTAGAGCAAACATTAGATCAAATCAGGGAAGAAATTGAAAAGAATGTTATGAAGCTAGATAGTAATATGCCAAGAATGAGAAATGAAAATCAGGAAATAATAGCAAGTGAGATAGGAAAAGTTTCAAAGAAAATGTCAGACATGAGCAGGGAAATATCTAACGAAAAAGGTGAGGTTAATACTAATATTGAACATGTTGATGTAAAATGTACAGAGTTAGGTAGTAGAATGAGTAGCATTTAAAGTGAGTTAAGAGAGATGAAGGAAGCTACGAATGTAGATTTAATTCACGTGCAAGTTAATTTCAGAGGGGAGATATCTGAAATTCAGAAGGAATCGGAAATACAAAGAAATAAGTTGCCTGAAGAAGTTAAAGTTTTGCCTATAAATAATCAAAAGCTAACTTCTGAAATTAACAAACACCAAGCTGTTCAGAATGAAAATTCCAATCCAGTGCAGTTTATTACAGACTTGTCAGAGTACTCTCAAATTAAAAAGATACCGGAAGAATTGAAAATGACAGTTGTTAAAAGATGTGTGGTTCAGAAAACTTTAGATTGGTTTCAAATGGTATCATGGGGTGAAATTTCATATGAATCCTTAAAGAGGTTATCCATGAACAGTTTTGGAAGGTTAAGATACAGCTACGAGTAATGCTTAGGCATAGACAATTTAATCCAGGAGGGGCAATAGCAATGACCGCTAAAAAAAAAGAAGTAAGCAAATCCAGGATAGTTAAAGCTGAACTGTAGAACGAAGTATTGGAATGTAAGAGGGTTAACCATGTATATATGTCATAAGAAAGGAGAAATAAATTCAGGCCAAAAATAAATGTTTAAAGTGGAAAAAGAACATTTTCTTAGTAAACTGTAACAGCATTTGAAATGAAGCATGTAATAATGAAAACTTAATGTCATATTAAAGTAAAAGTATGTAGATATAATTCAAAGAGTATTGTGAATATAAAGCACAAACAATAAAAAAGGGTAAACATAATTAAAACAAAACACTTATGTAGCACACAGCTAATGTGAAATTGTGTCTAGATTTAAGAGATGTAAATATATTTGTGTAGAGGATGAATATTTTAGTAAATATGTTCAATAATTACAAGATGAACCAGGTTAAAAATCTTGAATGTATAAATTTTTATGTCAATAATCTAAGAAAATATAACAATTTTGTAACTAAATAGTTCAGGGTACAGTATTTGCTATAAAAAATTTGTAATGTCAGATGTATATATAAACACATTACACCAGATCCAGTAAATAGTGGCGAGAAAAAGGCAAAATATATGTCGTGTGTTAAATGCGTGTGCAGTGTTAAGTGCAAGTGATAAATACCGTGTGTTACAAGATTCAGGAGACTAAAAACACAATTATAAAATTTCCAAACAAGTTTTAAATATTTATAATTATGTTTCTAGGGCATATGTGGCAGTAATTTGTATCACAATAATGTAAATGCCAGAGTGATTGTAGTGCGCATTATTGTATGACATTGATTTGAGATGTTTGTTAATTATAAACATTGTTAGGAAATAAGTTTACACGGCCTCACTGAAACTGACAATAAGAGCGGATAACAATGAGCGAGGGGGTGAGTTGAATATTAATTAGAAGAGACAAACAAATGACGTCAGATTGGCGCGCTTTTCTTAGAAATAGCGGGAATATTTTCCCTAGAGCATTTGTGTTCGTAATTTTGATTGGATATAAAATAGACGCTAATGTTGGCGCGTTTTATTAACCAATAGCAGCTTGGTTATAATCTTTAGGCATATCGGGGTGTGGGAGTATAAAAAGCTAAAGTCAGAGGCAGATTTCGTCAGTCCAACAGAAGCATTCGCGTGTAATACGTCGATCAGTTCAACATAAGTATTCGTGAGTTATACATCGCGTAGTTCAACGGAAGCATACATAAAGTAAACGTTACGCAATTCTACAGAATCTCTCGCGTCTTAAAGTTTGTTATAAATGTGAAACACGCGAATTAATAATGTGCAGTAAATAAGTGATTATAGTGATATTAGAAAATATAACAGTTTCAGTCTGGCGTGTATCACGAGTCAATATGTGAACTTAATTAATTGTGACGGTAATAAAAGTGTAAAAACAAATTCTTTTATCAGTGTTATCTTTCAGTAACAAAATCCTTTCCGTTTACACACCCTGTTTAAGATATTTGCTTGACCGAGAAACAATAGCTAGCCGGAGGACAATGAACCCAACATTCCAAGTAGTAATACAATAACAGGCGCCCAGTAAAAGATAACACGAAGTGACCGCGACAAATTGGCTTCCATACGTGGTGCAGATAAACATGAAGTATCCTCCAACTAATAACAAACCATCCACTTCAAATTGGCACCCAGAGCGTGGGGCGAAATACCCAGGAAGGGGTGAATTAACTAGAAAGGGGCGAAATAACCAGGAAGGCACGAAGGAACCAGGACGTGGAGCGAATGGAGCAGTGAAATTAACTACAAGACGCAGATCCCAGAAACAATCACCAGAACGACCGTTGACGCGGAGGAGTGGACATCGTAATTACGAGAATAGAAGGCAACAGGGGAATTCAACCACAATACCAAAACAGCGAGACGACGCAGATTCATCGTAGTACGACGCAGAGGCGACATATACATCTAGGAGAGAGGGGCAGGAAGCGGGACATCAAAGCAACATCAACAGACAGCATCACAAAGGTTAGAATATTGTAAATTTTTTTTATTATCCTAAAAAAAATTGTGAGAAATTAAATGTTCTTAAGAAGTGGTAGGATTAAGAAAATAATGTCTACTAATAATACTGAAGAAATAATTATGGAAGGGGATAATGTTACAGTTAGCTGTAATTCAATACAGGTTACAGAAAATAGCTCAAACAATGTAGGATTTGAGGGAGGAAATACTAGTGAAGAAAGTAAGAATAGAATGGCAGGAAATGTTAATTTTGATGCTGGTATGATGATGGAAATGCTGAGAAATTTTATAGATCAAAACAGGGAAGTAATGAAACAGACTAATGAGAAATTAGAAAAACTAACTCAGAGTTATGAGAAATTAGAGCAAACATTAGATCAAATCAGGGAAGAAATTGAAAAGAATGTTATGAAGCTAGATAGTAATATGCCAAGAATGAGAAATGAAAATCAGGAAATAATAGCAAGTGAGATAGGAAAAGTTTCAAAGAAAATGTCAGACATGAGCAGGGAAATATCTAACGAAAAAGGTGAGGTTAATACTAATATTGAACATGTTGATGTAAAATGTACAGAGTTAGGTAGTAGAATGAGTAGCATTTAAAGTGAGTTAAGAGAGATGAAGGAAGCTACGAATGTAGATTTAATTCACGTGCAAGTTAATTTCAGAGGGGAGATATCTGAAATTCAGAAGGAATCGGAAATACAAAGAAATAAGTTGCCTGAAGAAGTTAAAGTTTTGCCTATAAATAATCAAAAGCTAACTTCTGAAATTAACAAACACCAAGCTGTTCAGAATGAAAATTCCAATCCAGTGCAGTTTATTACAGACTTGTCAGAGTACTCTCAAATTAAAAAGATACCGGAAGAATTGAAAATGACAGTTGTTAAAAGATGTGTGGTTCAGAAAACTTTAGATTGGTTTCAAATGGTATCATGGGGTGAAATTTCATATGAATCCTTAAAGAGGTTATCCATGAACAGTTTTGGAAGGTTAAGATACAGCTACGAGTAATGCTTAGGCATAGACAATTTAATCCAGGAGGGGCAATAGCAATGACCGCTAAAAAAAAAGAAGTAAGCAAATCCAGGATAGTTAAAGCTGAACTGTAGAACGAAGTATTGGAATGTAAGAGGGTTAACCATGTATATATGTCATAAGAAAGGAGAAATAAATTCAGGCCAAAAATAAATGTTTAAAGTGGAAAAAGAACATTTTCTTAGTAAACTGTAACAGCATTTGAAATGAAGCATGTAATAATGAAAACTTAATGTCATATTAAAGTAAAAGTATGTAGATATAATTCAAAGAGTATTGTGAATATAAAGCACAAACAATAAAAAAGGGTAAACATAATTAAAACAAAACACTTATGTAGCACACAGCTAATGTGAAATTGTGTCTAGATTTAAGAGATGTAAATATATTTGTGTAGAGGATGAATATTTTAGTAAATATGTTCAATAATTACAAGATGAACCAGGTTAAAAATCTTGAATGTATAAATTTTTATGTCAATAATCTAAGAAAATATAACAATTTTGTAACTAAATAGTTCAGGGTACAGTATTTGCTATAAAAAATTTGTAATGTCAGATGTATATATAAACACATTACACCAGATCCAGTAAATAGTGGCGAGAAAAAGGCAAAATATATGTCGTGTGTTAAATGCGTGTGCAGTGTTAAGTGCAAGTGATAAATACCGTGTGTTACAAGATTCAGGAGACTAAAAACACAATTATAAAATTTCCAAACAAGTTTTAAATATTTATAATTATGTTTCTAGGGCATATGTGGCAGTAATTTGTATCACAATAATGTAAATGCCAGAGTGATTGTAGTGCGCATTATTGTATGACATTGATTTGAGATGTTTGTTAATTATAAACATTGTTAGGAAATAAGTTTACACGGCCTCACTGAAACTGACAATAAGAGCGGATAACAATGAGCGAGGGGGTGAGTTGAATATTAATTAGAAGAGACAAACAAATGACGTCAGATTGGCGCGCTTTTCTTAGAAATAGCGGGAATATTTTCCCTAGAGCATTTGTGTTCGTAATTTTGATTGGATATAAAATAGACGCTAATGTTGGCGCGTTTTATTAACCAATAGCAGCTTGGTTATAATCTTTAGGCATATCGGGGTGTGGGAGTATAAAAAGCTAAAGTCAGAGGCAGATTTCGTCAGTCCAACAGAAGCATTCGCGTGTAATACGTCGATCAGTTCAACATAAGTATTCGTGAGTTATACATCGCGTAGTTCAACGGAAGCATACATAAAGTAAACGTTACGCAATTCTACAGAATCTCTCGCGTCTTAAAGTTTGTTATAAATGTGAAACACGCGAATTAATAATGTGCAGTAAATAAGTGATTATAGTGATATTAGAAAATATAACAGTTTCAGTCTGGCGTGTATCACGAGTCAATATGTGAACTTAATTAATTGTGACGGTAATAAAAGTGTAAAAACAAATTCTTTTATCAGTGTTATCTTTCAGTAACAAAATCCTTTCCGTTTACACACCCTGTTTAAGATATTTGCTTGACCGAGAAACAATAGCTAGCCGGAGGACAATGAACCCAACATTCCAAGTAGTAATACAATAACAGGCGCCCAGTAAAAGATAACACGAAGTGACCGCGACAAATTGGCTTCCATACGTGGTGCAGATAAACATGAAGTATCCTCCAACTACCAACAAATATACCACTTCACAATATTACGCTAATGACTTCTCCTTTTGTCATTCCCTAGCTACCCTGTTACTCACGTTTGCCTTAAACTGGTCTTCAATACATAAATATTTACTTGAAGACCGCTGCACTGTTTCCCTCTTTAATATAAGATATTTTGAGTTTCTAGATCTATCTTACTTTCCCTCACGTTTCCTACACAAATCTTATTCTTTCCCTCCAGCTCATCTTCTCTCCCCCACGTTTCTACACAGAGACCTCTTCTCTCCCCGACGTTTCGACACAGAGTGAAGTATCTTACGCACGTTTGAACGTCGCTCTGCTTCATAGATAATTTTCTATTTCACGCCTACTTTTCTAGTTTCTCTCTCACTTTTTGCTATTCACGTGACTTTTATTCGTTCTGATTGGTTATATCTCTGAATTTTTCCTCCGTCTACCATTGGCTCTCAATTTCATCGTCCGATCGTGGCTCGCGTCTAACATTAACACATTATGTTCGTCTTACTGAATTTTCTGTGCGCTTGATTAACTCCGGTTTCCTGCCCGTTGTCATGACATCCTGTGTGCACAACTCGGTTCCTATTGTCACTAAGCGATTCCTAATGTTCTTTTTCCTGTCCTTTCCTACGTCTGCTATCTTTATGTGGTTTTCGCCAACTACACGTTTTTATTTCATGTTCTTATTATTAATTAATATCTACCCTCTACGTTTTTTCTCTCTTCGTGATTTTATTCCCCCCTTTCTCTAACTCTTAATGCTCTCTTTTATTCTTCCCTCATACTGGTATTCCTTCTTATTATTTTGATGATATTCTTATTAATTATTCCTTTTATTCGTTATTATTTAATATCTATTATTCGGGCGGATCTTATCACTTCAGTGCGGAATCTTGGAGGACCATTTTGTTGGACCAGTTTTCTTCGAAGAGCATCTATCAGGAGCACACAGCCTGGAACTCCATAATGAGCTCATCTTGCAACTAGAAAATGTACCACTGTAAGAGCGATTAGCGATGTAGTTTCAATACGATGGTGCTCCACCGCACGATGCTCGTTTGCAATCATCTAAATGAGGCACACCCTGGTCATTGGAGAGGAAGACAATGATCAGTCCCCTGGCCATCCAGATTACCTGGCCTCTGTACTTCTTCTTTCGAAGTCATTTAAAGCAACACTCTATGAAGAGCCAGAAGATCCAGAGAGCCTTCACCTAGTATTATAGTGGCCTGGAGATTTATCACACCCGCCGAGTCAGAATTTCCATGCAACGGCATGCTCAGATGTATATTAACCAAAAAGGGCATCAATTTGAGCATTTACTTCGTTAAAGCCATGTTCGAGCATTGGTAGTCACCAATGACTTCAAACAGTAGAACTTTGTTACAAAGAGTGCTTTTAGGGCCGCAATAACATACCAACATGAGGTGATATTTATTACAAAATATATTTCTGTGCAATGCATCAAAGAACCCATTATTGCAACTTCCAAACTCAACATTATAATATATGAAGTTGCTTATTGTCTGAGATCAAATACAAAGAAAGCTTATTTCATTAACATGAAATGTACATACCTATATCGCATTTAAACACTTGAAACACAAAATAAACACTAAACAATAATAATAAAAACTATTAAATAAAAATAAAACATAATTACAAAGTAAAAATATATTAATAGTGTGAAACATAACATTAATTTAAGCAAATTGTTTATGGATGTCACAACACACTAAAACGTAAGTTCACCCAAGTGAACTGAACCCCCTTTACTGCAAACAGGTGTTTTATGACTGTATGCTCTTCCAATTGAGCTATCTAGAAGCACGAGAGTTTGCTAACTAAGCTAACATATTATGGAGTATGTGCTCGTCACAGTACGTATTTTCAGTTGTAAAAATGTTTTCTTAGCGTCAGCTGTGTATTACAAATGCATTGAAGGCAATACTGTATCATCTGCCACATTAGTCAACTTGCTAAGTGTGAAACCAAAGATATCCATGTTGCAGGATTTCCTTAGACACCATGGGGGCCGATGTTTTCATGTTATAGTATATGTGAATTGCATAAAACTGGATTATTAGGGGGCGGCTGACGCACTTGGCATAGCAGCCTCTAATGTGGAGGTTGCTATCCCTCAAAGCTTTTTTGGAACCAGCAGCCCACTGAGCAGAACAGATATTTAGTTTTTCAGTGGAAATAACAATATGGTGGATCTCTTGCATATGGAGCAGAAATAAATATTTTTTTAGTTCCGTTTATACCCTGCCTTTGATCTTTCCTTTGGAACTTTCCTATTGGTAATGCTGTTAACTCGTATTCTCTTGGAATTCGTTGGAATAAATATGTTTGTGTGCTGCTTTGTAAATGATTATTTTAGTACTGCAAAAAGTGTTACTGTAACTACATTTTATAGGTCATTCCTGAAATGTATAAAGTTACAAAAGTCTTGTTTTAAAGTAACTACAATTATTTTTAGGAATTAGCTTAACACAGTTCTTATCAAACCTTTCCAATTGACGCATTTCTTAATGAGCTCTATCAATTCTCAATTTCAAATACTGTTATTACAATTTTTTCTCAACAACTTAGGCTTAGATGTAAAGTAATGTAAAGTAATGTAAAGTAAACGCAATTTACGCAATTTGAAACGAAGGTTTCATAATAGCTAATAAAACTAGGTACAGGAATATGTGGTCCAAACAAGAATATAAATGAAAGTATAAAATTAATTATACAAAATCATCCACAAATTTTAAGTATAAAACTGCTGCATAAAATCCTAAGTGCAGCCTCAAAAAGAAGTTGAGGTTATAAATAAATTAAATAAATTAAATAATTTATTCTAGTCATATTTACCTAAAGAAACTAAAATGTTTGAATTAAATTGTAGAAATAACTACCCCCAGCCTGCATTTACATCATATTCCCTTATCAAAACAAAATAAGGTATCAGAACTATTTGTTATAATATTAATATTAAATCTTTTATCACCAAGACAATTATACAAGGCCTTATGCTATATAGTCATCTCTGTTCTCTTTTTTGCCGAACTATTGAAACAAAAGGTTACATTTTAAGAATCAAAATAACGTATTTTGGACAGTATTCTGTGTGTACCTGGATGCGTTTATATAAAATTAGAATTAATGTATATTTCTTATGCAATAACAGTGCAATATAATATTCATCAAAGCTACTATAGATATATAATTATTATTAATTTTAATATTAATTTATTATTGATATTATTGTTAATTATTATTATTATTATTATAATTATTATCTTTCACACCGAGGGGCATGTTCCACGCTTTGGAAACCATTTTCATAAGAGACATCTGCACATTCGAAAAAGGGTGAGCTAATTGTGGGACACAATTGTACCTCTTATTCCGGTTGTGCTTCATGAGTTTCTAATAGACACAGGCGGGTAATATAAATACCAGCGGTTATAAAGGACTTATTAAAGATATTATAAACTATGTTCTCCCAAGTTACTTGTACATGTAAATGATAAGAGTAGAGCTCGGAATTTTTTGGGTCTTAAACTTTAAATTTACACCTTTACAAAGACATATAATGCAATATCAAGGAGTTAAAAAGTGGATTTACGTACCAAATTCTGTTTTCACTTACCCAAAATACAAGACATGCAAAATGTTGTTAATATTTAGTATTACATTGCATAATGAGATAAACAGCAAAACACCTATTTTCTACTAAGGCTTTCAAGTATTACTGGAATTTTAATGCAATAAACAAAAGCATATCCTTTCACTGATACCCAAGTAATGTTTTCGTATTCATAACAGCCTCTCACGTGCTCAATAATCTTTCCAGATAGTTCTTCATACTGGCAACTAATTAAGGCATTTGAAACAAACCCATTCTACGACATTCACAATTTTCCGTCAAATAGATTTATAAAACAATAATAAGAAAGGTATATGCTAAATTAATGTATATATGTATTGGCTCAAGGCTTAAAATAGATCCCTCTGAATAGCAGGCAGTTTAGGTCACGTATGCAACAGTCCGAAATCTTGTATCTTGTACATCTTAAATACGGCAATAATGAACAATTCTTAACTTAGCCCTTTGAAAAAAATTGTAAAAGTAATTTAGTCTAAAATAAATATGCATATGACTCGTATTTGAAATTTCGTCTTCAGAGAAATTAATATACCAAATTTACTTGGTAGCGTATTAAAAATAGAAAGAATCAATTTCGTAAAGGAACTCCATCACACACTTAAAATATTTGAAAATATTAACCTTCTAACAATGTTGCGAGAGTTGATTTAATTCCAATATGGCATGGATTGCTTTTCTTTTTCGTCTCGTTTGTAGCAACTTGCAATTCATCATAAATTTTATGGAATGAATTTCATTTTTGATTTCATGTTCAGATACAGCAAGCTACTATTAACGTTATGCTCTCGGTTTACCTATTTGTTGGTTGCAGTAATTTTACGGAGCCAAGTACCTAGGTAAACAATAATTGAACATGAATCGGCAAATACACACCACATAGAAAAGGTGGGGCAGAGGGATATCCTGAATAAGCAGCCTCATTTTCTTGCTCTTGCAATAACCAGTTGGTGTTCGAGCATATAAGAAACAATATTGTACTTGTACGATGCTGATAAGCCAATTCTTTATGGCTACAAGATCCACCTGCAGCACATAAGTCTTCCAACTCAGCAAAAAACGCAACAAATCCATGACCTAATTCAGTGATGCATATTTGATGATGCAATTACTTGCCGAACGCCGCTGGTTACGACGATGGTCAAGCACCCTATGGTATTTCAATAGTAATTATATTGCATTGTAGATTCAGTAAACCTCAGAGCACACGTAACCGACTGATTGTCACAACCTAGGGAGAGGGAGTGAGAAGGGGGGGAGGAAGAGATTTTAATCCAACCGAATAGTAAGAAAATGGGCATGTAAAACCAGTTTAAAATCCACTTCGACTATAAATGTACATGTTGCTTTCTATCGGAGAGATTAATTGGGCACGAAGTTAATTCTTAGAAATATTTCACTTCATAATGAGATTTTGACTAAAGTTTAACATAGGTAAGTAGTTGTTTCCCAGCGTAACATACATTGGTGTGTTGGAATGTGCAGTTTAAATTACTGTGACTTGACTGAGAACTTTTTATTTGTAATAGTTAATTATCGCAATGTCTAATGCTTTAATAACTGTATTTAAGTAAAAACATAAGTGCCGTTTACCAAAGTTCATTACTGATTTGACTTCTGTAATTCTTACAGCATGACTGAGCAGGAAACAATAATTAAAGAAGGTCGACGTGTAACTTCAGATGAGATTTCCCGTAGGATAATCTATTGAACGACGATAGCAGTTTCAGAGAAAAACCATCGCTAAAGAAGTTCTTGGCGGTAACGAGCCTGTTAAATTATAGTGACAGGCTATGAAATCTGGTGACTTGATTATAAACCAAAAATAAAACTTCTAATATGGAAACATCGCCAAAATTCTCTATCGCAAAGTTTCCATAAGTTGGAAAAACTTTGGGTTTCGTCTTCTGGCGGATGTGGGGAATGTTGGACAACTGGTCTAGTTGTATGATCTGTCGGCACCATACGTTAAGTATAAGGAAAAATATCACCCTGCAGCACGACAATACTAAGTCCCACGATGCTTGTCATACAACGGAAGTAATTTGGAATATGGAACGGAATTTGGGCGTAACATTTTTAGCATGGCTTCCTTCGGAAGTAAAGTAAAGCCGGTGGTCCCGTGTCATGGATTTACGGCACGAAATAGAACCTCAAATCTGATAAAAAGGTCTCTGAGCAAATGTTTCCATTCTTTCACACTCAATATAGAATGGGGGGCTACGAACCATAAGTAGTTGAAAGGGGTCCATAAATAAAATTAAATTTATTTCTTTTTCGGAGTATGTGATGACGGGGTACGAGGACGGCCAGGTCTAACGGCAGCAGGTACAACAATTTCATTTACAGCAACAAGAAGCCGCTCCCCTCAATGCTCCCATATCTTCACAGGCAAAGGGTTTACCGTGAGTCATCAGGGTAGAAACTTTTTCTCACGGTACATCAGCCGATATATGCGGCACACCACCATCCACCGCTCCTGACGCTGCAAGCCGAAAAAGGAATTGGAATGAGGGGAACACGGGAGGGAAAATTTCGTGGTGAGTGGTCATCTAATCCCAGCATATGCCTAGCGATCCTGGAAACAGAGAGAGTGGGAGAGAGAGAGAGAGAGAGAGAGAAAGGGAGAAAAAGAAAAAATCACATTATCGATAACGGTATAACATCAGTGGCGCTGTGAGGTCAGCTTCTATATTTTTATTACAAATCAGAAGCGATAATAAATTGACAGGTAAAACTACAATTGCCAATTTAGACTTAATCCGTTGTTATGTTTTGGTGAGACATAATTACGAGATTATTTCCAGTTATTATGACCGTGAGATCACAAAATACACTATCTATATCATTAATAATGCACTGATGCACATGATGAACAATAAGAAATGAAGCACCTCGGTAGATGAAGTCATTTATTGTCAAGAGTGACTGAATCGTATGTTATCTGTTTAATGAATAAGGCGCCAATTATTATTCACTTATGTGGCACCACTACCTTACAAGAACCATAGGATAAAAGGTTATTTCTTCCTTGATACTTGGACGTAATAAGCGGTTAAACTATTTGATACAAGGATATGTTATGAGTTTAATGGTTTTAGGATATTGTCCTCGAAGGAGTAAAGAGAGGAGTTCCAATTTTTATTCTTCGGCCACCCTAAAGTTATTTCTACTGTGATTTGGAACAATATCTCATGGCATCTCTCATAAAAGAAGGCTTTGGAAAAACTTTTTAATTTAACAAAAATAAAGACATACTTGCTCTAGCTTGTGATAAGAGAAATGTTAGGTCAGAAATTTACATCTAAATAGTTTATAAATAGCTGATAGTTAAAATCAAAGCTGATATCTGGCAAAAATAAGAAGCTGTCGGTGTGTTTATTTTTATTAATTGGATAAAGAAAATAAACACATATCTGAATCTACAATAGCATATTTTTAAACAAATACAGCTTAACACATTGTAGTGACTGGCTGTTTATTCGAATCACGTGGTACTATTTCAAAATCTTTTTAAATACACTCCTACAACTTAGATAAGCGATTACAGACTAACATTGTAGTCTGCATTCAGTTACCATTCAGCGAAATCATTTATATGATGCTAGAGGTTCTTAAGTCTACTTCTGTTTACGCATATATTTTCATCAAATTATTTTCAATTTATTACTTGTTTCAATAAGGACAATTTTTTACATTCCATTGGTATTCTGCTTTTGAATCTATTTTGCCTTATTTCTTGTGTTAAGAAATTTGCATGTTATTCTGTGTCTTTAAGGCAAACCCATTTTTGGTCATATTCATAAATAAATACATAAATGAAGATGGTATTACCATTGTAGAGAGAAACTGAGAGAGAAAAACTGCTGTTTCATTAAGAGTATCGAATTTTTGCCAGGGACTCAAAATAAACTCAAACTCTATATCATAAAGCAAAATCAAAGTACAGTGAAGTCTGCAACGGAATATAGATCACATCATGGTATTTCTGACCTTCAGTAGGTATATTGCTACTAACCATTACATCGGCCTCATTTATAATGGTGATAGGAAACTAACGACAGCTTAATATTATTGAAATGTAAAATCAAGATATTTATTCCGATATTATCTAAGTTCCCATTAAATTAGATACTTATTTAAAGTCTTTCTTCACAGTGATTAGAGTTTTAAGTCATTACATTGTGTGAATCATTGTCTATTAGTTGCGTGTATAATACATGCAAACATAAGAGGGAATGCTTTTGCTCTCTAAAGGCATATTACTTAGCAACGGGAAATGGTTACCTATTTGGCTACCTAATCGAGATTTCAAGTTTCTCTTTATGCACATAATTAGCATAAGCTTACACTCTCACTCGCACTGCGGAAATACTTTTCTCTGTCTCTGTCTTTCCCCAATTCCCAATCCCTCTTCCTCTCCCCCAGTCTCTCCCTCCGCTTTCCTCCTCATTTGTCTCCAATTCGCTCACTCCGACTCCTCCTCCGACCTCTGTTCCTTTCTCTCTCTGCTACTACTGGACCGATGAAGATTTCAAAATTTTGCTTTCTTTTTAGCTGGTGAATTTTAGTGGTGTAATTCCATGTTAAGAAACAGCTTTTTCTGAGTTAGTAATAAAAATTAACACGTAGGTAAAAGTGTTACTTCCGCAGAAACTTTTGCCTCTTCCTTACGCTTCTTAAGCAATCAGAACTATAATAGTTATCTCGATGAAGAGTTACAATTAGTGTTCATCTTAATAACCAGAATACGAAACCATGCCAAATAACCACATCACTTCTTATATATTTTTTAGATTTTGTAAGAGTAAGTAACAAAAATAACGCGCGAGATAGCTTCGCGGTAAAGTGTGAGACTCGAATTCGAGAGGCCCGGGTTCGATTCCCGGTGGCCACCCACTCTAACCATGTTTTTTTGTGGTTTTCCCTAGTTGACATAGGCGAATGCTGTAGTGGTGTATTCTACCGCGGATTTCCTCTCTCCCCCATTTCCTCTGATTTCATTTGCCTTTCATGTTTCAGGTTAACTCCGGAGCTGTGGTGTCGGGTGTCGGGCAGATGGCGCAGAGGTTTGCGATTTGATACTTCTTCTCGGCCCCGCTAGAGAACCCTGCCGGGCCTTCATTACTGGGTCTATTTCCCCGGTTCCATTAAAGGGACGTCTACGCGTGATCCTCCCGTGGCCGGGTGGTCAAGCCTGGAACTGCTAGAGAATTCTGCGCGTGTCTGTCGATTTACGCCGGCCTCGCTCTGCAACCCATAAGTCTCCTGCGATTCCTTCACTTTATCCGTTCCTCCCGGGGGTGTACGCACAAAATATCCTTTGGGGTTGAGGTGCTAGATGTCCTATCCCTAAATAACAAAAGTATACTGCTCCTGTAAAATGTGGTTACTTATATTTTTTACAAAGCTGAGGTTTCTGAATTCTTGTGCGGCTACAACACTATCCTCTTTGTGGGAAAACATTGATGCTAACTGAGATTTTAATGTATGCTATATCCCCTACACTGAATTTCATCGCAAACGTTCTACTAAGTTTTTGGGTGGAAAGCTTAATATACACACGCATGTGTATGATAATTATAAATAAACATGTGCTATCTACGCGTTGTACAGCTTAATTTCAGTTATTTATCCATAATGAAAATTAAATTGAAAATTTTGCTTCATTGTATTTATACACAGCTAACAGAAATAATTAGTCAATTTTACATAAACTAAACTCAATTCTCAAATAATAATCCGATAATTCCCTATAAGGAAATCTTTTTAAATTGTATTAAATGACACTAAATTCAAGCAGGCTTTATGAAAAATCACATGAACATAATGACGTTTTCTTAATGGCCTGCGGTTATGACATTTTAAAAGGTTGTTGCTGAATTCTTTTGCCACTTAACATTAAATACTTGCGTGATCATGATGAGTCGGTGTTAAGATAATGGCAAATACAAAGGGCCGGTAAGGAGAGACTCATATTAAGAGCTACACGACTAATTACATGTTTTTAGACAACTAATGTTCGTGATGAAATTCTAACGGAAACACTTGTGGCTTGCGTTTTCCATTTTACTCTTGGATTTGTTGCTGACAACACGGATTCCCACCTTTACTGTTAAATATAATAAATGCTTTAAAAGCTCGCAGAGAATAAATCATGGAACAGATTATGATAGTTCTAATATACATATGCAGAAATCTTCAAGATTTGTTCTAGAAAAATACACAAGTACATGTGTTGCCAAAATATTCTTTATGATCTGTATGCGAAAGCAATCGTCTGGTAGATTTACTGAATGGTGTTTGACAGATGTGACAAGAAAGAACGGGGACCTACAGCATGGACATAAATACTTTAATCTATTTCACCGTAAGGACATTCTCTATGAAAATCATCCAAAACATCCAATAGCCTCCAAAAGTTTATATTTGTATCGTCTTTTGTGTCATATAGATTGTTCATGTGCACTATGCTAACAAAAGCATTTATGCAACATCAGAGGTATTTAAAGATAGGAAGGGAAGTTTTTTGAAATGAAAATTCTATGCCTTGTATTCACATTACTTTCTCATCTCAATCTTATACACGATATTTTTACAATAGCTTATTCTTTAAATTTATTTCTTGTTAATTGAGATTATCCTTCATTATACATTGACAAATTTCATTGTAGAGATAAGAAGAATAAACAGTCTAACAATAGGCAGATTTTTAAAAAAGCAGGTCCCTCTGTGATGGTTTGAAATTACATGCTCTTTGCCTGACCACGAGACAAAACCGAACACCCATTACGATTGCAGTATTTGAGAGTTCAAAGCAATAACAAAGAATACCTCAGAAATAGTTTGAAATGAATTGTATGTTTTAACGAGATCTACATTTTTTGTGCAGTAAGATTTTGTCTATCCCTTACGGCTTACCAGCTATACTAGAGTGAGGAAGTCTTTAAAAGGTTATTCCCAGAAAATTCAAGATATGCATTTCATGTTTAATGCAATTTATTAAGCATATGGTATTTTAAACAAAATAATTAGAATCATTTTCAAGAAAATAAAAAATAACGAAAAGTTTTCCATGTAAAGGGTAATTTGGGGTGGAAGATTTTGTTGAAAATCTTGGTGTCGCATACTTGGAAGTAGTTTGATGTCTAACCGGCTTTACCTTTTTTAATTTTGGTGTTCACATACACAAGGACCTTTTTCTAACAATTGTTTGTTTTTCAGGGGACCTCAAATCATGTATTTTCGGTGAAATCTCGACATCGACTATTTGGGTGGATGTCGTGACCATCCTATCTACTATAGATAGGTGAAAGAGAAAGTAAAAAAAATTGTAAATGTTATATTTCAGGTCCGTTCGCAAGATTTTGTGTCTTGCGTTCTCGTATTTAGCAGAAATTTTAGAATAAAATTGTGACAATCGTAATATTTTTAGCAGACTATTCAAACAAGCTACATTTCTGTTATAAATTTCAAGCAAATACACATAAATTAGATTTAATATAATATAAATTTGCATATATATGTTCAGCAATTGCAATTGTTAATTATTCATTAAGTATATCTATATGTTACTTAAATGTTGCATGGTTATTTAACTTTAAAATATATTCTACACCTTTCTTACGTTTACCAAATGTAGATCTTGTGCTCTTGCGTTTGGGACATGGGAAGAAATTAATAGTTTACTCATTATGAAGGAAAATAAGGGGGCGCATAATAAATCCATTGAAATTTTAACAGTTTCGACATTGACCGCTGTTTTCTTTAATCTACACTTTGGTTTCGGGCAGAAGTTCTAACAATGGACATAATGTTCATATTTATCTAAATTCAGGTTTCCACAATGTCGTATTTTTAATAATAGTACTTCGAGCTTTTTCCTTGAAATCTTTTGTCGTCCTCAGTGGTCTCGGGGTCATGCTAGCTTTTAGTTCCCGAGGTCGTGGGCTCAAACCCAGCGGGCGATATATTTTTTTGGGCATAAAAATCCTTAGCATGGTTTCCTTCGGAAGGGAAGTTAAGCCGGTGGTCCCGTGTCGTAGATATACGGCACGTAAAAGAACCTCAAGCCTGATAAAAGCGGCCTCTGAGCAAAATTTCCGGTCTTTCACGCCCAATATAGCATGGGACGCTAAGAACCGTAGTAGTTAAAGAGCGCCCATAGATAAAACTCAGTTCAGTTTTTGACATCTCGTAACTTAATCTAGTCCAGTCATGAACTTTCAGGTTATGATGTATATAATAGTGAACTGCATTTTTTATTCTGCTTGGTCTACATTTCTTACATAAAACGCTGAAGTAAGCGCAAGAACAACATCTTTACAGTTACAACCAGATTCGTCCAGAATATATCAAACAAGTAAGAATACTTCTGTTACAGTATCTAAACCAATTTTACGACAAAGGTTTATAACAAGTAGGCCATTGGATTGCTATAAGTTTCCATAAAAATAAAGTATCCATAATAATATGTTAAGTAATATTTTTTAGTTTCTTTTTGTATTCTTGAAACGCAAATTTGTAATATTTTGAATAATCAGTAATGAATTGAATCAATAATAAATCAAACATATCCTTTTTTAAACGCATCCTTCTCCATTCCCACCTATTTTTGTTTTCTCCTTCGTCTCTGCATTTAAACCATTTAACTTGATACTATCTATCACCTGGTATCTTCTTCTATCCTGAACGGTTTGCCCCCTTATCATTATTTTTGTGTATCGCTTAGCAAGAAATTTATTTTCCTCTTCCTGGTCAGTTTAGTCGTTTTAGTTCCCTCTCGCAGCCTTATAAAATACGTTCATAACTTACTTTGACTATGTCATAGTTTCCATTCTTCTCTATAACCACATCTCAATGGTTGTTATTTATTTCGTCGTAAAGTACAAGTTTCCGGTGTATAAATGCTAAACTCCACTTTAAATAGACCATGAGCAATTATTATAACAAAAGTTATATAAAACCCTCAAACATTCAATGTCATTAAACCACCTTACTTTATCTTATATTCATATGTAATTAATGCACCTAAAATTTATATTTACCCAATGAATTTAAAATTTCTTTAGTAATTTCTACGCTCCATCGTTATTCAAGGGTGTACTGGAGCTACCCGGAGAGGGTGATGAACGCCCCGTCCAACCAAGCAGCCCTCCGGTCTCCACGGGGAATACTATTTCCTTGAAGGATCTGCGCCGTCTGTCTGGCTCCGTCACACACGACGAAACCTAGAAGTACAATTGAAAGATGAGAAGTAAATTTAATGAAAGAAAATGAGGAAAGGGCAATCGTGATACAGGAGAAACCACCCCAGCATTCACTACAGACGAGGAAACCGAAGGTCAGAGTGGCCAAAGGACAGGATTCCAAACCGAGACCTCCCGAATGCGAGTCTCACATCTTACCGGGGAGCCAATTCGTTTAGCAGTAACATCGAAGTAATCAATCTGATGATCGGAGTTAGGAGCACCATTCCTCTACACTTATTTAACGCCTGGAAAATATATAGATTGAAGAAAGACAAAATAAAATAAATTGTTATATCTGCAATACGAGGATCAACTGCCCTTCTCCGAAATCATTTGTATAATTATAGTTTTTACAGTTTATATTACATAGCTATAAATTATTTACTATATATAATTTTATATCATCATGTTTAACAGTTCTTTTGCATCTTTTAGTTTTCTTTTTGTTTTGACTGTCAGATTAACTTTGAACTGCCAACATTACACAGTTAACCTTTATAGTAATGTTTCAACTTTATTATTGTTTTTGCTGCAAAGAATTCTTTCATAATCTGTCTCTTTTACTCTGTTATTGTTTCAATAAATAATAAAAGGAATCCTTAGCATGTTCCTTAGGATCTTTTCCTCTTCTGAGAAGTGCCACCTCACCATAAAGCAAATTCTATGTACCGCATGATTTATAAAGGAAATACTTGAGGCATTTACTCAGATATTCAGAGTTTAATGCCATTCCATTAATATGGATACTGAGTGGCTATTTCTCATCTGTATTTCCATCGTGACTCTCGTTTACAGTTTCACTTTTAACCCAGTATGAAGAGAGACTTTTATGAGGCTAAAGTGTAGATAAGACGCTGGGAAGGAGCTGTAGAAAAAACTAGAAATTAGCGTCTGTGTGGTCAGGGTCATCATCTCGAGTCGTGACCATTACTGTTGCAGCAGTTATTGGATGAACCAGATCTTACGCTGTTTGGCAGCGGGACGAATGGCACATTTCGATACGGTAATAAATGAAATTGGTACTGTTCAGAAGCTTCCGATGATTATTCTGAGTTGTTGCAGGCTCTTAGCAAACTGTAGAAATGGTTCACTGATATTAATAACCTAGAAAAGTAAAAGAGAAGATATCCATGAAGGAGATCAAGGTTGATTCTGACGCTGCTTATGCACAGGAAATTTGTTTCTGCTAGAGTGAGGGAGACCGTGTAAATGGATGATTACATGCAATTGTTTGGAATTGAATGTCTCACGGTGCTTACGGCAAGCGCAGGCACCGCAATTTATGTATTTTTTTCTTTTTAGAATAATCGAAGATGTAATATTTTTTTCTGATTTTTTTGTTTTGCTTTATGCACATTATATGATGAAATCCGAAACGTTACTTTTCTTTTAATCATAGCATGTTGATTTGCGGAATCCATAACCCGCTGCTCTAGTGTCAAAGGTTGTATTAACCCTTTTAGTGAATGTATAAAGATAAAGGTACATATTAGTAGGGTCCCCAAAACCGGGGCAGAGCACCAAAAGTAGGGTGCAACGGCCTTTTTACTTCTAACGTGACCCTTGAGAGGGACGGGTGAGGGGAGAGACCCGAAGGGCGACCAGATCCGGATGACAACGGAGTCCCTAACGTTTCCCTAAAGAGCACATCCGACCACATCCGAACTCAGCCATGAACCCCTAACAGCTGGTGGTTTGTCATGGCGGGGCCGACTTCGGAGGCGGTTCCGAATGGGCAGTCCCGATCGATACCAGGACCTCTACAAAGAGCACATCCACCGCCCAGCCGCGAGTCGCCGAACGTCGTCGCCCTGTCCTTCCTACAGTCCTGAAACAGATGGAAATGATAGAGATGATGGACATAGGAAATGAGGGTCGTGGTAGAAGAGAAATCACCCCAGCATTCGCCTTCGACCCGGGAGAACCACGAAAAACCTATGGGTCAGGATGGGAGATCGCCACGGATCGAACCCGAGACCTCAAGAATAAAGTGTACTTAATACTACAAAAACATATGATTGAATTATAGCAACAGCGGATTCTAAAGTTAAGAGTAGAATTTGGGTTAAAATCAAAATAAATTTACTCTACAAAAAGTACAAATTAACATTATTAACAATATTAAAATTATAAATATAAATAAATTGTTATAAAACTGAATAGGAGTTTATACTGTTATATTAGCTGGTTGATCTTCTAATTCTAATTATGCTTTACACGTAACCACGGCGCCACTTCGCTCGGTATGATAAGCATAATCTAGAAGACTATGAATATGATGATATTGGTAAGAAGTAGGCTTAATTTTGCTAGCCCAACACTGATACTAGATGAAGATTTTGAAATAAGAATTGAAAGAAGGGCGCGAACGTCTTTTTATAAGCGTGCTTACTAAGTTCCTAGAGGATATAAAGGCAGCAAACTATGTAATTATCATTGAAAACATGCTGTAGAGATAAAGCCATAGGTTGCTTATAACATTAACCTTCATTTTCTGAAGCTTCTCTTGGTTGTTTTCCTTGAGAACGTTGATTAAGCCAAGTTATTAATGTGAGATACTAGTCTTGTGAAGGCTGGGAGACAACTGCTGGATGATGCCCATTACTATTATTCCAACCTATAACTGTTCAGGTTGATAACCTTATCCAAAAATTAAAAATAAGTAGAATTAAACTCCCTTCAAAGATAAATAAAATGAACTTATATTTAACCTACAAAAGGTACGATGCATTATCCATCGAGAGGATTAAGTAAACAACTTTTTTTTTATTAAACGTGAGTTTTGGTTCTTTGTTGCTTTATTTGTTGGACATATAGCTTTGACTTTAAAAACAACGTATGGGGTTAGTAACTCGTTGATTGTAGATTTTTAAATTTTGCTTTATTAGATTTCGTTATGAAACACACTCACATTTGCTCCCACATTCATGCCTACAAACTCCACCGAGGTCAGGGAACAGTACTCATTAAAGACGAATTTCATCTAGCGAGTTGATGCCGCGAGCTTGCGACTCGCTTTCGGGAGGTCTCGGGTTCGATCCCGCGATCGCTCTATGACTCATGGGTTTTTCGTAGTTTCCACAGGTCGACAGGCGAATGCTGGTTTCTTCTCTATCACTATTTCCTTTCTATTATTTCCTTTTCATTCCGCTTCCTTCCTATCTTTCAGGTGTGCTTCTAGGTTTCATGATGCATGGCGGTGCTGAACAGATGGCGCGGATGCATGCTCAATGGAAAGAGTATTCCCCGTGGAGTATTCCCGAAGCCGGGTCCTCTGGGCTGAAAAACCAGAAAGCTGACCACATAGCCACATAGGCACTCTAAATGAGTGATTGGTTATGATATTTAAATAGTTTACGTAAAGTACACCACACCACATAATGCATTTCATTAACATAAAATTCAATAACGCTACTTCAAACTGCTAAAAATGCCAAAAAAATTGCCGAAAAAACAGTACATGATTCAGAAAAATTGAACTGAGATTTAAATTGACACCGCCAAAAAACCTGAATATAGTAGAGATCTAGAGTGCAGAGGTTTTATGCATTTTACTGTGCAACTGATACAATGCGCACGGTTTGCAAAGAAAGCTTTCTGCTTGAAACCATATACGTACACATGTGCTGCAGGACTTCAAAAAATCCTGTTTTGTGTTACATAAGAAAGAAAGGGGACTAAATGAACAAAGAGCTTTTTAACTTAACCTTATTAATTTAATTGCGTATGAACTACGTCAGAATTATGTTGTTTCAATTAAAAAATAGAGTTATAAAAATCTTAGTGATAAGTGAAATTTATTAAGATTTGCCCAAGAATGTTACAAATCCGATCAATGCGCACAATAATCACGATTCTAAGAAAACTATGGTAATTGTTCAGCAAAGCGAACGCATAAATAATTTATGTCTTTAATTATTAATTATTATAAATTGTTTGCTTTTATTTAAGTTACTACTGAGAAATATGATTAAACAGAAGAAAAGCAAAAATCAATTTAAGCATTAAGCAAGCATTAAAAGTCCTGCCATACGTAATAAATTCTAAATAAACAGAACGAATAATATTAACAATTACGAATATTTGTAAAAATATATAAACGTACAATAGGTGGTCTATCTTATCTTTCTACGCATGCTTATACCAGCCAAATCAAAGCAATAATACAACCATAAGCTATATCAAAGTTTATCAAATGCACAAGAGAACAGTAGTCAACATATTCTTCAACTGTTTAATCATAATATGTATTCACAGTACATACTACACACGCGCGCGCGCAAACACACAGATGACCAATGAGCTTGCACTTGAATAGAAAACGTCGACTTGTTTTGCATAAGTTTAGGTCTCACTCAGAACAAAGCACCAGAGAAGAAATCTTGAGTACGGCTGCCTAATTCCTGTATTTTAATTTTTCAATTATTCGCTAACATTTTCGACGAGACAACTTTGTAACTTTTACTAGTCTAACATTTTGAGTATTAATATTTAGTAACATCTGCAGTTATACTATGGATTCTTAACCAAGGAAGCATAATACCGAGCAGTTGTTCATCTAACAAACAGCTGAATGGACGCAATTTTACAATTATGCCTGCCCTATTAAACCTAACCTTATATTCAAGGCAATGCAAATGCACACACACACACACACACACACACACACACACACACACACACACGTGTAAATCCCCCAGAAAGTTATAAAAAATCTAAATTTGGTTTTGTGCATATTTGTTATCCTTATTCATTCATCTTTTATGTTCTGTATTCATTTTCTAATTTTCGACGCTTTAAATTCCCTTGCATGAGGTGAGCGTGATCCACTAACAGAACATTCCGATAGTTTTACCTTTTTAACTTCTGCTTTCTCCCATTTAAAATGTTAAATGTTTTTGGTCATAAAAATGCTCCCTGTAGAATATTATCTAATTGTATTCCAATTTACAGGAAATACTTAGAAACGTATATTAAAGAAAATGACTATGATTTTTCATACAATACCAATTGTTTTGGTAAATGGGAATTTAGTTTTACATAATATATTGAACATTAGAAAAAAAATCATCTTCATAGTTTGGACCTTGTTCAAGATCCGCTCCGTCCCCATTACTCAAATTCGTCTCCCCATCTACGCCTTGGTCTTCCTATATTCCGTTCCTCTAATGGTTTGTATTCTGTTAATACTTTTGGTAATCTTCACGATATATCCTTTGAACACGGTGGTTCCCCGTTTTTGTTGATTCTTTCTATGACCTTAAATAATTGAAAATATTTAAAGTCATAGAAAGAGTTAACCAAAACGGGAGACACCGTGTTCAAAGGATATATCGTGAAGATTACCAAAAGTATTAACAAGTATTTTCAACTCCTCCCTTAGCTCGTGACTGTATTTGCGATCCAGCAACAGACCTTAACATGATATTTGAAGTTGAGTCGTTATATGTTAATTCACATCACAGAGCGCTCGATGGTAATAACACCTTAACATTTTTATTCATGCTGTTCAATTATTCTCCTCTGTTTTTTTTGGAAGTCCTCCGTGGTGTAATGGTTACCATGCTTAGCTCTAGTTCCCGAGGTGGCGAGTTCAAACCCGGCAGAGGGCGATAGATTTTTTCGGGTGTAAAAATCCTTAGTATGGCTTCCTTCGGAAGGGAAGTAAAGCCGTGGTCCCATGTCGTAGAGTTACGCCACGTAAAACAACTCAAACCTGATAATGAGGCTTCTGAGCCTCCGGTCGTTCACGCCAAATATAGAATGGGACGCTAAGGACCACAGTAGTTAAATAGCGTCCATAAGTAAAACTTAATTTATTTATTTAACTCCTCTGCTTTCTCCTTAAGACCCATGTTTTACTTGAATATAGAAGTACAAGAACCGCCATTGTTTTATACAATTTTATCCAAGTCTTCTTCCTTGTCTGTCTTAGTACTCTTCTTATTGTGCCACGCACGAGATTGAATTTATGGAGTGTATTGTCTATGTCTCGCTCATCTAATTATAGCGGGCGGGCGTTGTAGCGCTTCTTACGTACGTACCTGGTGGAAGATTTGAAGAGGAAGTTCTTTGAAGTTGTCAGAAGTTCTCTACTTTGCCAGCCAGTCGGTAGAGCTGTGAATAAATTCCTATCCTATATGCCTATCCTTGTGCAATCTCAGGATATTGTGGGTGAAGGCAATTATCAAAATGAATTCTTTAACGATTGGATTTATTCCAAAACAACGAATTATTGTAGCGTCTAGCAACTGTTCACTTTGAATAATAATGAGATAATCGATATACTGTAGTTTCCACTTTCCCGCTACTCTGAATATTGTAGTAGACGTGTCACGTTATCTCTCACCCATATGCACATGCTACGGCAATCTGCCGCCAAATAGTTCACATGAGAGAATATACGTGGAAGAGTGTTGAAATCTGGAGCAGACATCTTTTTATACCCTACAATGAGGCAGTATTTTATATCACAACACTGTGAATGCCAGAGTGATTGTAGTGTAAATTAACATTATTGTATGACAAAGATTTGAGATGTTTGTTAATTATAAGCATTGTTAGGAAATAAGTTTACACGGCCTCACTGAAACTGACCATAGGAGCGGGTAACAATGAAACGAGGGGGTGAGTTGTTTATCAATTAGAAGAGACAAACAAATGACGTCAGAGCAGCGTGCTTTTCTGTAGAAATGGAGGGAATATCTTCCCTAGAGCATATGTGTTCGTAATTTTGATTGGATAAAAAACAGACGCTAATGTTGGCGCGCTTTATTAACCAATAGCAGCTCGATTATAATCTTTAGGCATGTCGGGGTGAGGGAGTATTAATTCTAAAGCCAGAGACACTGAGACAAGTATCACGCAGTTCAACAGAATCATTCTCGAGTTACACGTCGCACAGTTCAACAGAATCATTCACGGGTTACACGTCGCGCAGTTTAACAGAATCATTCACGGGTTATACGTCGCACAGTTCAACAGAATCATCCACGAGTTACACGTCGTGCAATTCTACAGAATCTCTTGCGTCGTAAAGCTAGTTATAAAATGTGAAATACGCGAATTAATAATGTGCGGCAAATAAGTGATTATAGTTACGTTCGAAAATATAACAGTTTCAGTCGGGCGTGTATCAAGAGTAAATATGTGAAATTAATGAAGTGTGACGGCAATAAAAGTGTAAAAACAAATTCTTTTATCAGTGTTATCTTTTAGAAACAACTCCTTTCCGTTTACACACCCTGTTCAAGAGATTGGCTCGACTGAGTAATAATAGCTAGCCGGAGGACAAAGAATCCAAAAATTAAAAAAATAGTAAAACAATAACAGGCGCTCAGCAAATAAGATAACACGAACGATACCGCGACAACTATGACGCTAACTTAAGCGCCCTTTCACCTAAACTCTATTTCGATAAATTACTTACCTAGCATTCTATGTGAAATAAATCGTCCACTTTTAGAAGCAGGCTTCTGTGTGACTCCTTTGGGAAGACCCATATTTCTCTGCCTCACTCACAACACTTGTTTCCCTTTCTATTTTATGACTGCTTACCCAACTCCCTCAGAGGCCTTGGCTTTTCCTGGGATTATCCCTCTATCTCCGCCCTTGTCTCTCCTCGGCCCTCTTTCTCTACTCGTCGCTACTTTGCCAAATCCTATGTTCATTAATGTTCGTCGTTGGGAGGCTTTTACCCTCTGCTAGCTCGCTTCCTAGCTGATTACAATGTTTATTATGTCTACATTTTATGTTACAAGTTATTTTACATTACTATACTACATTATTAGTTGTCTTCGTAACTTGATTATTGATTTTCCCGTTTTTTTCATTTTTTTCCCTGTCGGGTGTACGTTCCCCAACATACAGTAGTTAAATCACATCCCAAGTATCCAAATATTGGAACTTCTACGATTTCGTCATTTATTGCAATGCTTCTTCTAATGTGTTCTTTACCTTCGAACGCTAAAACCTTAGTTTTATTGTTTTATATTTTCAGATTGTAATTCGTCAAAATTTTATTTAATATTCGTACTTCAATTTGTACGTTATCTTCTGATTCTGCAATTATTACCTGGTCGTCAGCATACATCACAATGTCCATTTGTTGTCCATTAATTTTAAAATGTTTATTAAAACTATTAGCCAATTACAGATGGCATTGTTGATATATAAATTAAATAAAATAGGTGATAATGGATATCCTTGTTTAACTTCTTGATTTATTTCTATAGTGCCGGAATTAATGCTATTGATTATGTCTATTTTTATGGTTGTTCTTATGTACATTTCGCTTATTTTCACTAGCTGCACTGGTAAAAAGATGAAAGCAGCGTAAAAATAGTATCTTGTCTGTCTGATATGCAATTAACAATCTCATCAATGGGATGATAATCTGTTCCTGAAGAGAAATATGTTTGACCTTAAGGTCTGATAAATTTTTTATTTGGGTCGGTTTTAAAAAACGTATTTGTATATAATATAAAATAATCATTTTCTTAAGAAGTAAGAAGTGTGGAAAGTTGAAACATTGTATGTATCTTAGTTGTGGGGTGAATATTATATTATACATGTTTAAGAACAATCAACAAAAGCTGTAAAATGTACAATTTTCACCTGCGCCCTGCCTTCCACTCTTTCAGGTCAAAACGAATTTAACACGTTAAGCGCCAGTAGATATTTTATGAAATTTTCCCACGGACCGAAGCAGGTATTTTCTAAAAGTCAATAAAGCACATACTAAACATTAACTTACTGCAAAGATTAGTTTTGTAGAGGACTTTATAAGCAATTATTATACAAAATAATTCTTACGGTCCGTGGGGACCGCCGTGGTCCCGCACAAGAAATTTTATCGCGGGATCAGCGGTCCTGCATAGCCGTCCGCGGTAATTATTTAGCAAATGTATGGATTCATTGAAGTAGATTTGATCTTTTTTCACTCACTTTGTTGCTTTGAATGATGTAATGTCGTATTGTTAAGTTGGCGGCCCTTATCTGTAATATAGAAAGCGCGCTTTCGCGATGATTACTATTGTTGTATAGGATTTTTGTCCTCACACTTGCATCACAGATTTCAAAGAAAAGAATAAATCACAGAAGCGTTGTTGTTCTTAAATGAACAAGTGATCCCTGAGTGATCCCTCTCAGCAGCAGCGTATGTCAATTTCTGGGAAAAGGAAACCTCCAAATACGCATGCCCTCAAGAAACACGACGGACCAGCTCATAAGGAACGAAGGTATTACAAAGGATGCTACAAAAAGAAATTCACAGGAAATTTATCAGAAAATAAAGTCAAGAAAGTAACCACTTACTGTAAATAATGTGGCAGAAAACCTCATGTTTACTTACCATGTTTTCCTAATTTTCGTAATTAAAAGTTAAAAGCAAAACAGTTCTGATACTCTATATTTTGGAGCAATTCTAATTAAGCGTTTGCTTCCTGGCATTTGTGCTCTATTGCCTTACTGTATATAAACATAGTTAATAAAATTTATTTGTTCATGCTGACATTTTTAAACTGAAATTTAGACCTCCATAATATGCCAACTCCAAACCCAGTGGTAGTAATGTTTAAACAAGGACCAGAGAGATCTATTTTATAGGTAATGTTTCAGTGGACCACTCGCTTTACAATAAAACTTAAATTGGTCCAATGAACCGCCACGGCCCGACAAGAATTGCATACTGCTGGCGCCAGGGGCAGCTCTAGCGTTTAACGTGTTAAAACAGGCTGACGTGCATGAAACACAATTTTAGCAATAAATCTAAACATTTAAAACACTTCAGTATTTATAGCATCAAAAGGCTAATATATAACTTCAAAACAACGGTAATAAAACATGCTTAAATTTGGAATGTCTAAGGTGCGCTAGAATTATTTTAAAAGTCTACCCACATGTGAATAATGGGAGTATCTCTTGTACCAAGGTGTGGAGAGAAAACAAAAACAATAAATTCAGCATTGAAGTTCCATGTAAATATGTAAATATACCTAGCTATATGTAGATACACAGCAGTATGTAAATTCATTCATCGCGTATTTCCAAACATCGAAAGAACAATAGTAATATTTCTATGAGACCTTAGCCTGGTCACGACTGGCGTTTAAATCTCAAAGCTTTGTAGCAACAGCCGCTGCTTGGATGAGAGATTTTTAAATCAACTATTTGGATGCGAACAGTACAGGATAACACAATGGGAGTGCATTCGTGAGGTGAAAATGACCAAGGAAGCTGTACCTGCTGGGCCTTGTCAATGAGAGACCTAACCGTCCACATGTCAAAGACCGGAATGGATCATGCCGAAAGTTATGTGCAAGCAGCAAGCTTTCTCACCAACTTCGCTTTGTTTTTTTCTTTTTGAATACATGTACCACGCACGATTACAAGAATTTGTTTAATAGCATTTCCTAGTTTTGTATTCCACGTTACAGCTTTGAAAATCCTGTTCCGTGAGCAGAACTGCAATCTGCGAGGCCACACAGAGAATCCATTTATCATTTCGACTTTTGCCTTCGGTAGCAAGCCAATTGGCACCTCTGTCTTTCATTCCTTTCAGCTACCGCATCAAATTGCGTTCCTTGCATTTGCTAGGCATATAAAAACGTCGTACGAATGATATAAGGACTGTCATGTAGTGGATGGGAATGTGAGATAAGTTGACGCCATTTAAGAGGATGAACTCATTTTTCACATATATCTCAATGTGCCTGTCCCCTTTTTAATAAAAAATGGTTAACTTCTTATCTTAGTTTGAAGAGTAATTCGTGTTATTACTAAATTATTGCCATTAAAAACTACAATTTAACATTTTGGAACAATAAAGTTCATATGAAGTATTCTGCTTTTCTTCACATATGCTTTATGTACTTATAGTCAACCTATAATTGTTTTACTCTCTGCTCAAGTGAAAGGTTACTCGCAAAGTGCTAAAGAAATTGACTCGTTTGCATACGAGTGACATGGTTATGACCGAGTTGGAAGATAGTTTGGAATTTCGACATGAATATGGAAAAAAATGGCATTGTCTTGAATTTTATATTACTTCACTATGTGTATAAATTATCACATTTTAATTACATATCTAAGCTAATATCTTAGATTCATTTATTAGTAATGTAAACTTTTGAATATTGCGCTGTGCTTATCTTCTCTTTTGTTTGATGCGATTTGAGAATTGCGCAATGATTTAGAACATAAAGTACTCAAGGTAGCATTAAAAATATCGCTCTATAATTTTAGTCTTACGAGAAGCGCAACTTTTATTTCTCCCGACATGAGTGCATAATTTACAACCTAATACAATGGTCCATTCTCTCAACATAGTCCACCTTAAGCTGTATGCACTTGCGCCATGTTTATAGTAGTCCCTCCAGAAACGCTAGAATTTATTTTTCGGAATGCGTCGTACCTTCTCCTGGACGACTGCTTCCAGTTATGTCATCACCAGAATCCCTCTCAGTGGTCCCCACATGGCTCCTCCGGGAATTAGTCTCCCCCTCTGTTGATGTGTGTGGTTTGCACACTTTCAACCCAGTTGTGTGAGGTTTTATACTAACGTGTTCCCAAACTTCGCTACCAATTGTCTGAGACTCCCTGAACTACTCATACCTTTTTCCAGAGAGACCCTTCACACCCTTTATTAGTCTGCCCATACATTAGTAGCGCTTGGAGAAGGTGCTGCATTGTATTTAAGTAGGGAATCTTTGCCCTACTCGTTCACCATGAGCTAGGCCACCCACCGCACTATCGAACTATATACCAGTGACTATTATTGAATAATAATCACACTGATAGATAGTTCGATAGCGGAGGAAAATCGTTAATCAATGTTGCACACCTCTCATTAATTGTTGTGGAGTACTGTCCTGTTGTAATATAAAATATTCCAATATTTTTTTCTACCATATGTTGGCAAACATGTAGCTTGGCATTTATCTACCGAAGCATAAAATTACGTTTTCCGTACTGCTTTCAGTCTACAAAACAGGTAAATAGCTACTGAAGCGTAAAGCTACATTTTTCATTCTGTTTTCGGCTTGTTAAACAAGTAAATTACGAGATGGTGTGAAACAAACAATTTAATTAGCTGTTTGTTCATTCAAGCTAGTGCAGTACCTTCAGTTATAATATTGCCACAACAATGCTGGCCAAAACACCCGCTTATTATTGAAAAAGCAGACACTCTAGTTTCGCAATGTGATGCTATAAACAATCTCATAAGGAGAACTAAAGAAATCTCGAATTTGAAACAGAGATATTCAGCGGCTACTAATCTTCACCATTTACTTATTCACATGCATAACTGGGAAAAATGAAAACATAAAATACAAAAACACACTCGCATCTCATCTCCAAAAGTCCTGCTTCACATCCTCATCGTCAGTGCTGTTATTCTGCTGCAAGAAGAAACCGTGGTACACCAACACACTGGATAACCTAAGATTTCTCTGTAAATTATCTATGGCATTAAGGGCACTCGTATCTTAAACCATTATGTTTAATAAAATATTGTTCTAAGAGACAGTGGCTTTGGGAAGTGGATAGAGATAAGTAACAGGTAGTGTAGTTTACAAATAAGACGATGGATAGCGGTAGTGAAAAACCATTAATTCAATGAAATGTTGATGGGAAAATTGTGGTGAATGTTTGATGGTAAAGTAATAATTGGGATATGAAAAACAGGAGTAACATAGCTTATTGATGGGAAATTGTAAAATGCAGTAAACTGTAGTGGATGCCCACAGAATGAGTGGCCAGGGCCAAATTTCAGTAGACAATTACATTGTTAATCTCTTAACGCAAAAAAATAATTAAATATAAGCGAACGAACATTAAATAATTTATGGATATCAGATATTATATACAATACCACTTGGATATCACAAGATAAACCTAATTGCTGAACACATAATTAAGGAAAAGCTACCATTAAAACTGCCATGCATTAAAATTACAGTTGCTATCTCTTTTCATGCAACTGTTGTGTAGTTTTTTCATACCAAACTAGCCTTTAAAATCTCCCAAATATTTCTTTTAAATACCATTGTTGCCATAAACAACGTGCGTAATAAGTGTACTATGAGAGATTATATATCGCAGCTAGACACTTGGCGTTCCTTAAAATTCAGTTTTTCTATGATTTACAGTTTCTGTTTTCGCTTTATACATTTCAGGTTCCCTTTATTTTGCACAAATCTGCAAGTTACACGTTTTAGTTCTTCCTTGGATAAAATAAGGAAATGATCAAGCTTATTTATATTGATTATCTATTTGATCCATATGGCACGTATTTGACATTGACCATGCCTCGGGTATCGACCAATCACGGTCGTTTGTCTTATAATACGCTTGCAAGGATGCGATTATATCAGATTTAAATGTCAGCTCGTTACCGAACCATACTAGTATCAGTATGCTGTGATTAATGGCTATGTCATCCACTGTTGGTGTTAAACTGAAAACAAAAAATGGCTAGCTCAGGGTTTGGCAATGAGTGTTTTGGGGATATTGATAATATCATAAAGGAAGCTAAACCATTACTGATAACAAGTAGACTCCTTCAACTTTCAACTTTGAAAATTGTGTTTTGTCATCAATGCGCATACAAATAGTGCCAATTTCAAATAAATTGTACCATTGAAAAAATTGTTTCTTTAATGTGTTCTAATTTTAAATTATCTTAATTTTGAGGTTAAATATTTCCTCATTCTCACTGTTGGTAACATCGGTTAGTATTCATAGCAGTTCGAGTGTTCATTCACTTTGTATGCCATTGTCACAATGGTGGCTTAATTTTATACCACACAAGTAAGAAAGTAGTTATTATTATAAAAGTGTACTGAGTCGACTATTCTTTTTCACATTATAAAGGCACTTGGTGTTGGTGGCCGTAAAAGTAGCACTTTCGAAATGTGGCTGCTACGAGCACCAACATCAATTCCATGTGCCTTTATGATGTGAGAAATAATAGTCGATTCATTACGGTGTTATAATTAACGTGACATATTCACTACTGCTTCTTACAGTCATTTAAACATTTATTATTTATATAATTTGTTAAACTTCATTAATTATGATTATCTTGTTATTCGTATTAATAAATCCCATTTGAGGTTACGAGTTTCATCAGATAAATTTGTACCCTCTTGTGGGATTATCAAGGAAATTTGTGCTTCCCATGCGACGATGGCGCTACCTCTATCCCATGAACAAGCGGTAGGCAGGAATAGTGCGACCGAATGCCGGCGGCGACCGGTAAACTATTAGTGAGCATATACCGAACCATTCATGGGAAAGCAAATACATGTAGCGGATTAAGAAAATCCGACAGAAATTGTACAATGATAGCAGCAGTTGTCCATATTTGCAGTTTCATAGTTACACGTGTAGGTTACCACGAAAAAATGTTAAAACTGAAAGAATATTGGGGAGAAAATAGAAACATTATTAGCAATTTTGGGTTGCATTTTCTCTGAAATTAATTAAACGGATAACTGGGATATTTCAACACATTGAGGAATACTATTTCATGCCACTGAACTAGAGGAAGTTAACTTATCACAGTATTTCAATTTAGAGTATTTTCCTTCCTCTGTAAAAAAAAATAAATTGAAATGTTGATCTATAAATTTAAAACAAAATGCTCGCCACTTTAAAAAAATATAGTACCAGTTCATTGCATTTAACTGATTTTTCCAGTTAAAGAAGGCTTCGCCTTTGCATTTCTTACACTTGTGAGAAAAAGCACATGTGTTTGAAATGTAGTATCATTATAACATTAATTTAAATTTTAAAAACTTTACTCATTTTTGTGAATTATGGCGTGCTCATTAATTGCATATTCTGTTGCCGAGTAGTTTGCACGTTTGCATCGATAACTCTGAGACAAGGTAAAATAAAATATACCTTAAATGTTGAGGGTTTCAACACTAGGGGTAAAACAAACCTCTGATTCCATAGGCTTATCTTTTATACGGTCATTCTTTTTTAATTCACAGCTTTGGGTACTCAGTATTCTGAATGAGGAAGCGTCACCGAATTTTTCATCGTTAATATAAATGTCGCACTAAGTCACTTCCCTTATCCGGTTTCTCTTCCTTAGCTTTCACCAAATACCAGGTATTTACCCACCACTCAGAAAACCAGTGGAAAAACATACCTTTATGCCTGCCTTTCTTTTCTTTATAAGAAAAAAATCATATCTACCATGTTTTTGGTAGACCTGTGAATCGTCTGTAATTTTTTCCGTTTTATTTATAATTAAATACAGTTCTTGTTATTTTGGGCTTTACCAGTCTTAAGCACCAAAATTAATATCAGTGATCAAACAGCATTGGAAATTACAAAAGTTAGTGACTGACATAAATGTGAAGTATTTGCTTAATTCACATAGACTCTCGATCAAAAGACGTGACAGCTTGCGGTACACTTCACATTTGGAGGACAGCAAATATTTACTGAAGGCTACTCAAACAAAATCCTCTCCAAATAAGCGTTCTTCCGTTAGCATCTCTCTTTGGTATCAATTACTTCGTTGACACATCCCTCTGGGAATACTTACTGATGATGATAAATCTTGGTATATGATGGACACGCGTAAAGAGAAATGCCATTTCTGGAAAGAAATTTTGAGGTATGGTCCTTTTAAATCTATATCTTGAAGTGGTGAATTTTATTCTGACTTCTGGGAAATAACTGTAGGGCTGCTGTAATAGTTCTTCCAGACCAAATGTTAGAAAACTCTCATCGCATTCTTCCTGGCAGGACAAAATAATTTATTCAAAACATTAAACCAAGTATACAATCAATCATAGGATTTCTACCACTCTATGTAAGTGACTGAAATATTTTCTTTACCATATTTAAGTTATTCACACGAAAGTTTATTTTTCTGTCTAATTCTCCTAATCATAGAAATATTTGCCGGAAATAGTTTTAATATATTTTCTGTAAGCACAGAGAGGGCTTAGAAACAGTTAGCTGCTTAAAAACGTATTGGTAAGCTAGTGATTATATTAGGTAACGTTTTCATAACGCTGCATAAAGGTGCTGCTTAAACATTTATGCGAACAAACAGCGTATAGTTCGAAAATAGTTTCCCATTATAAACATTCACGGAAACATCATTTATAGGCTGTTTACACAGAATTCAAAATACTGATCTACACCACTCTCTCCCGAATTGCTTAGTGAACTATTTAACTTACAACAATGAAACCAACCGTGGTCGAAGGAAGAGCTCACCTAGGTTTACTTTCAATTCTAGCGGGAGTAGTGCAAAATGCGATTGAACGACCATGCAATAATCAGCAAAACGGCGGCGCTGGAGACTGTGAGGTGCTGTTTTCCTGTAATTCCAAACTAAACCCTGTTTCTTATAGTCTTTCCCGCAGATATGCATACTTTCGCGCTACATTTCCTTACCCTTTCTCCTGATTGGCCAATGTACCTACACCTTCGAATAGTGACAAACAAGCTTGCGCGGTGCAAGTTTAGGGATAAAAGCGATATAAACACATTGTTATGATAGATGCACGTGCTTTCGTCATTCTGAGGAACAGATTTAAACCGAAGGGTCCTCCCATCTATTTGGTGATAAGAATTTATATGCATTCCAGATGCATTAACTCTGTTACGTAATATATTTAATTCATACGGTTCTGAAAATGTACTGGCTAGAACAATAGCGGAGAGGAGGTTGCCATGTAAACCAGACGGAACATGCCCTCTAGTAACTATCACAAGTTGCCTCTTGTTTAAAATAAACTCTACTTGGTGTACTGTTCAAAGAATTTCTGTGCCTGTTTAGCAGAAGATGTGCCAAATGGCAAGGATATCCCTTGCTGGGTATTCAATTTTTTTTACAGGGCGCATCAAGCATAGCAACAGCTTTTATAGGTCATATTTTACCCTGAGGACAAATATAATTTTGAGGTGCTAAGTTCCATAAATAAACTTAATACTTTCTTTAGAAACAATGGCTACATATGCAAATTTAGGGAAAATTCACCAGCCAGCCAGCCAGCCAGCCATCAGCCTCCGAAAAACAGTAGGGCGGATAAGACAGCCTTTACCAACCAAACCCAAAGAATAAAGACAATGTTGAAGGCCTATAACTTGATCTTCAACGTTGGAGAATGAAGCTATATCGATATCGACATTTCACCGAAAAAGCACTTTTGAGGCACCCTTTATTAAAAGAACACTAAGAAAGCGAAAGCGTAAGCGTAAGAACTAAGCGCTTTTAGATGCGAGTTAATTTCTCTGCATCTAAACACACTCGATTGCATGGAATCATGCCGACATAATGCGCAGTGGTTTGTGTGGGTAAGGAAGCACTAAACCGCCTCTGCAACTCCCAGCCCCCATTTCTCCTGGTTCTACTTGATCTTTGCTTTACTCCCCTCCTCCCTTTTCTTTTCCTCGTGAGTTAAACCGAACTGTGTTCATAGGTTAATATTTGAATGACAGACTTTTGCATCAAACCAATACGAAACGGAGTCAACCAGGGGATGGTGTGGACCGTCATTTCGAAGAATGCCTTCCAGCAATTCAGGTGAAACATTTTCCGTACTCCTTCCCTTTCGCCACTCACCTAAGCCTGGCCTTCGTTTACATACTAGCGCGATGCGAACATAAAATAAAGAAAAATACAATAGGAAACTAAAAGTATTAGCACGCTTCAAGCACTCGCTGTATGAATCAGTCTGTGAAAAGAATAATTGAAAGCTTACAAGATAAATTCAAAGTGCGCATTTAAGTCAGGCAGGCGTCTTTTAAGAATGCAAGGAAAATATTTTAAAGGAATACTTAACCCGAAAGAATCCTATGATGCTGAAATTCTTATTAATTTAATTTTGTGAAAATGAATATAAGGATTTCGATTAAAATAATTGCGTGAGGTACTAAAATAACATCTAATATATATACACAGCCGTATTTTCTGTAAATATCCAAAAGTTCTCCTTTATTTCACTGAACTTTATATAACTAAGAAAACATAAGATACAAGCAAAAATTTGTATAGAATAAGTGTAGAACTTATTGAATACGCTTTGTGTTAATTTCTTTTCTAGTAGTAGCCCTTTCCGAAAGATTCGCATTTATATACTAGGCTGAGATTTATTTTGGTGTTAACATGTGTGAGAATGTGCGGATCTTCATTTCTTCCCATGAATTTAATGTTGATACAAATTGCTGCGTATGTTCGTGCGTCTTGTATGTAACCAAGCCCTTACTGCGTAATTTGAAATCAATCTAAGCTTAACTATAAACGTAACGAAGTTTACATTATAGCCAACGTGTGGTGGTGCTGGTGGTAGAATCATACTTTCATCACACTATAGCCTCTGGGAGGACTAAAATGATAATTTTGGGAATTTGGTGAGGTGGCAGATCTAACTTCGAAATCATAATGCCATGCTGTGATCTAGAGCAGCAACAGTAGGATACCTTTTTACAAAGCCACTAATATCTTCACCGCAAGTTTACCTATATTGCGATTCACTCCTGGATATCTTCAATGGACGAGGGCTGAGTGGAAATTTATAGCCATATGAGAAATCTTCTTCTTCCCTTTCTCTATTTCTATCACATTCCGGATCTGATGGCATAGAATGCGAGTCAGAAGTGTTACTGTAAGGATTCTAAATGTTTAGGGCGTGACAACATTCTACTTTAACAGTAAATTGAATAACGTTATATGCACTAGATCAAAGGTCTCCAAATTCCGCATCATAGAGTTACTTCCCACATTTTGAAATATGTGATCCAGCTGGTAATGCTATTAACATGAGATTAATCAAAATACATGTTATTTTAAAGTAAAACGTAGCTTTATTTTAGGCAATTTTTGGAATCAAAGAGAAACCGAATAAAACAGGTAAAATGAGTGAATATCTTGAGAGCTACTTCAACCATTCGTGAAAAAATTTTTACTCAGCTTGCTTAGCATTTTCTCTTATTTCTTATGTTAGACTGAAGATGAGATAGCTTCAGAGTTTAGGTCCATAACTTTATTTATATGTTAATTTATAGCTGACGTAGCCACTAAGGTTAGAACATATTAAATTCTCAGATAAAATATAGAAAATTGTAGCAGAAAATTGCGTGCCATGCAATCCTCTGAACTCAGAGATACGGGGTTCAATTACCGACTAGTGAAAACAATTATTTTTCATAGGGTAGAAATTAAAGTACTGCATGAAATTAAAGTAGTAAACCATCCTGTACCAAATACAATTCTGATTATCTGAAAACAGAATACGCCGAGCACTTCCAAAATAGACAATATGCGAAAGCGTAGAAGATTTGTCTAAATCTTTTTGACTGCTTTTGTAATTTTCATTGTATATAAGCACCTGTATGTATGCGATATATATATATATATATATATATATATATGCAGAATGCGAGGCAGAAGTGTTACTGTAAGGATTCTAAATGTTTAGGGCGGTGACAACATTCTACTTTAACAGTAAACTGAAAACTATATATGTAGTTGGTACCGGAGAAATGAAATACCCGGGGCATACCAAACCAGCACAGAGGCCCGCTGCCTTGCGGACATAAAGGCGTGGAACGCCAAAGGCTAGGAAATACCAACACACTGAACTAAAAGTTGGTCCAGCCACAGGATATGTGGGGAGTAGATAAGACTCCAAAGCTAGGAAAGGCAACCTACCTAGGGGAAGAGACCCTGACAGAAAATATACTGTGCAAGGGGCTGGTAACATTCTAACGTTGACAACCATAGCAAACGTATAAGACAACGAAATTTGAGTACATGACAACTGTCACATGGAACGCTGAAGGAATAGGAACAAAAATATAAGAGTTAGTGAAAGAATTAGAAAGTGTCAAAATAGATATTACAGTGATTACAGAAACAAAACAAAAAGAAATGTAAAGGGTCCATAGATATCAACAAGAGAATTTTCATCTATTCTGGTATAGAGAAAGAAAAACGGGTTAGAGCAGGAGTAGGGATAATAATAAGTAATAAATTAAGAAATAAAATCCTGTCATACTCGTGGGTGAATGAAAGAGCTATAACTCTAAAAATAAGAACTGCGAGATCACACTGCTAGATTATAGGGGCTTATCCCCAATTGAAACGGGTAAAGAGAATACAGGAATCTTTTACGAACAATTACAAGAATGTATAAATAAAATAGGAAAGAATGACTATGTTATTATAGCCGGAGATGTGAATGCGAGAATAGGAAAACTCCCAATTCCTAACCTTATTAGGCCGAATAGAGAAGACACATTGAACAGTAATGGAAGACGGTTAAGAGATTGGTATTCGTTCAACAAAATAAGGGTAACAAATACCTTCTTAGAGTTAAAGAAGAACATAAATTTTCGTGGGAGGGTAGAGGTACAAAGTCAATTATTGATTGCATATTGGCAAATGAAAAGATGTGGCCACAGATAATGGACATCAGAGTATACAGAGGAATGGAGATCGATAGTGACCACTATTTGGTTAAACAAAAAATAAGTATACCTAAACAATATATTAAGAAGAAAATAAAGAAAAGAGATGGAAAATACAATTGTTAGAAGAACCAGGTATTAGGAGATTGTACCAACAAAGGTTGGATGAAAAAATAAGGGGAAGAAGTGGAAATGTAAATAAAGATTGGGACAAATTGAAGACAGCAGTAAAAAAGGCAGCCAATGAGGCTTTGGGAACGCTAAGTAAAAGGAAACCGAATAGAAAGAAGTTTTCGAATGAGAATTGGAAGAGGAAATTAAAAATAAGAAGAGACTATATAAAATGGCTAGGGAATAAAAGGTAGAAGATTACACAATCTATAAAAGACAAAGAGCCGTGGTAAGAAAATTGTTAAGACAGAATAAGAGAGAAAGTTGGAATCAATTTGCAAGTAGAATGGAAAGGGATGTTACAGGGGACAAACGCTTTGGTTTTAGAATATTTAAAAGTTTAAGACAAGAAGAAAACGATAGGGCTAGAATAAATGTAATAAATGAGGATCAATGGATGCAATATTATACAGAATTATTATACAAAGAGAACAGAAGAGAGGGCTACTACACAAAGCCTGAATGAACAGAATCAGATAACAAAAGAAGAGTTAGAAGAAGTTTTGAGGACAGCAAAAAATAGAAAAGCCCCAGGAAGTGATAATGTTAATATGGAATTATGGAAATGTGGAGGAAATAAATTAAAAAGTAGATTATTATAACTTTTTAATTTAATATGGAGTGAAGGAAGGATCCCAGATGAGTGGTACAATGCTAAAATTATAAATTTGTTTTAAAAAGGGAAACAAAAATGAATATGAGAATTATAGAGTAATCTCTTTCTTAAACACAGCATATAAATTATACTCAGCGATTTTAAAGAAGAAATTGTCCAGCATAATAGAGAACCGTTTAGGAGAAGAACAGAATGGTTTCAAGAAAGACAGGTCATGTATTGATGCCATTGTTACTATTAAACACATTTCAGAGAAGAGAAGTGAATATAATTTAGAAAGATGTCTTTTGTTGCTGGATTATATTAAGGCGTATGATAGAGTACAATGGGGTAAGCTATGAGAAATAATAGCGGAAGAGTATAAAACACCATGCAATTTAATTAATGCCATTAAGTCTCTATATTACAAAACAATTATAACTGTCAAGGATAAAAACACAAAAGTTAATACAGGACTAACACAGGGATGTGGACTGTCGCCTACCCTCTTTGCGAAATATGTATATATAAAGTTATAGAAGAATGGAGAGAGATATTTAAAACAAAAGGGATAACCATAAATAATGTAAATATAAACACAATACTTTTTGCATATGACCAGATAATATTAGCAGAAAACGAAATGGAACTGCAAAGATCAGTAACTAAATTGAACGAAAAATATAATATGAAAATCTCGGGTGAGGAAGCTAAATACATGGCTATGATAAGGAAAGAACAAAGAAGAGTTAAAATAGCTATTGATGGAGAAATTATAGAACAAGTTTCAACATTTAAATATCTGCGATCAAAAATATCAGTTATGAACACCAAGGCAGATGTCGAACGGAATATAGAAACATACAATAGATTGAACGGATGTATAAAACGATATTTTAGTAAAACTATGAGTAAGGAAATAAAGCAAAGACTCCACAATATTGTATCTAAACCAGCACTGATGTACTCTTGTGAAACACATACACTAAGAACTAGGGAAAAGACAACATTGGAAGCAGCCCAAATGAGATTTTTACGACCATTGTTGGGAATTAGTATGAGAGATAGGATTAGGAATGCTATAATAAGAGACAGCTAATGGAAGAAAACATTAATGCTGAAATACAGAGGTACCAAAAACGTTGGAAAGAACATGTCTTACGAATGCCCCTTCAAGGTATCCACGACAAGCTTTATTTTATAAACCTTTAGGAAGAAGAAGTGTTGGACGACAACGGAGGAGATGGAGTGACCAGTTTAGTTAGCTTCGGAACAGGTCGAAACGCCTAAATCTTGAATGGAAGAAGAAAAAAAGACATACCGTGCACCCTGTTTCTAGCAATTAAAGTGCCATCAACTAAAATATATAGGGCTAGGATTCTTTTCCCCGTTAAGAAAGGGAATTTCTGCCTAACAGTTTTGTTATCCCTATCCTCCCTAGAGACTACAGATATGAATTGAATGAATGCACGGCTGAATCAGAATAATCAAACTCCTTATTCAGAACCATATGTAAAACAAGCTAGCCGCTGCTAATTAACAGTGCTTATTAATGCTTATTTGTGCATAATGTTATTCCACACTAATAAATAGTAGTAGTGAAATAAATTTAGCTCTTATTTTAACTGTATCTGTGTATAAATTGCGGTTGTAATTTGGTGGTAATTATTCATCGTTATAAAGGATGTTTCTGGAAACGTTTACACCCTTAACTATTTTAAGTTATCACTTCATTATATGGTAAACACATATAGCATTAATTGAGAAAAATAAAATTTTCTGTGTGATTTGAGAGTAAGTGCATATATGTAGCATCACTGCTAAAGTATAAGGTTATTTTTACAGAAATGAGAGTTTTTGTTTGAAAAACGTTTATAGCGAAGAAAGAAGAATTATATCAACAGGACCAAACACTATTATAATTATGTTTGAATTGTATGTGCCCAAATTCAAAAAGATCTAAATTTTATGCGTGTTCTTCCTAAATTGTTAACTGCCAATCAGAAAAAAAAAATCAGCCGATTTAAGCCATGCCTTAAAACACCTATTAAATATCCTGATAAGGCAACATAAATACCACTAGATTGTACTGCAACTTCTTGTACCTTCAGTTCAAAGAATGGTTGACTGTGACACTTCGGTTGATCCACATAAGTCCCTTTGAAAAAACTGTTCGCTCCACTGTCAGATAAGAGGGGCAGGAGCTACGTATAGCACTTAAACCTTATTCATATCTTAAACACACTGATTAACCACAGTTTCATTGTGGCTTCACGATAAACAATTCACATAGTTTTTTACATGCAGACGTAACTGTACATTTACTTTTTTATTTTAATTCAATTTTAAAAGAGGAGGTCTTGAAATAAATATTAATGATGATGATGATGATGATATAATAATAATAATAATAATGATAATAATAATAATAATAATAATAATAATAATAATAATAATAATAATAATAATAATAAATAATAGCGTTTAAATACGCGAAAAATGCAATACGAAAAAATGTAAAAGACGTTGCAAATAAATATAGGTGTTTCTGAATATTGACCCCTATAACCTCTACCGAGACTTAAGGTAGCAGTGCAGAAAGTTCTGTTCGATTTGGTTAAAAGGTAGGAATTTATATGTAGCACAGACAAACATGTACACCTTCGCAAGATGTACTAATTGCGCGACTAACACACCAGTCTCTTCCTAGAACTCTTGGTAGAGGAGAATCGTTATGTACCTCTGTTTTGGAGGTGAGCCAGTAAGTAATGGGACTCATAACCAGATGCAAACTTTAGGCTATTGCTTAACAGGGGCGTGATATTGCCATAATCGCTAAAAGGGTGTGAGCCGGATTGTATAACATTTAATCAATGTGTCACGCTTAGCACGTCACATTTGTCTTAAAACAATGCTACTAATAATGAATAATAGTTTCTGTCAGACCCTGAGGGTGGCTTCACATTCACAAATTACATACTTCTGTTATATCTGAAGAATTTATCTGCATGGCATTCATTCACACGGGTTTCCATGCTCGTTTATCGTACTTTCCATTTCTTCTCAAACCATTAGATGAGAGATACAACACAAATAAATACTCTTTCTCTTTGTATTCAACCTTTGTTGCCTTTAGCCGCTGTTTCTTCGTCAGCTATGGACCTAAGTATTAGGACCTATTATAACAGGTAATGATAAACCACCTTTCAGGTAGACTTGAAATAGTAGCTCACCCAAAACTTGTGTGAATATTCCTGATGTTCTTCGTTCTTATTATATTAAACTGTGTACCATTAATATATAGGGTGGACTATTTAAGTTGAGATCGTACAATATCTCCAAAACTAATCGTTGTAGAAAAAAGCACGACCGATGGCATTTGCTTTCTCCTATAATATCAAGCAACTTTTATTCTAGCCATTTCTTTCTACAACGCTTAGTTTTGGAGATATTGTACAGTTTAAACTTAAATGTTCCACCCTGTATATAGTAATCTAATTGTCGAGTATATGTAAGTGTATATTATATACTCCTAAGTACATACAAGAGTAATCTGTCTTTTGTTGTTCTAGTTTCCTTCTTTCTATGTTTTTCTTACGTGTAAAGTTTAGCTAATATCAGTCCATTCTTCTAACGTTTCTAAATGTATTTACAAATGATCCTCATATAATAAAACATATTTAAAGTTTAGTTAATATCAGTTCATTCTTCCAACGTTTATAAATGTATTTGCAAATTAAATTTATATAATGAAATATATACCTCCATAATTTGTAATTAAGATCGATTTTCTTCTGAAAAACGTATATATATATAGAAATAATAAATTGTGTGTGCGTTGATATACTGGCATGATAAATAAAGTGTAGATCTTGAATCTTCTCTAAGTAAGCCATGAGGTCTTTTTCACTCCTATATAAGTTTCTCCAATTGAGAAACTACCAGAGGATGTTACAGCATTAAACATGTATTTAATCTGAGGCACGACAACCTTGTGATCCTAGGCCCGCCAATCCGCTAGTAGATCCGCCGATCTCGCGCCCACAGGCAAGCGTGAAGTGGGCGATCAAGGAGCCAATACCAGGAGATGATGTGGTCAGTACCATGCTTTCCCCAAACCGATGTTGTGGCGTACAGACTCTGTACTATACGGAGCGTGGAAACGGAACACCACGTTCCAACACATTACCCCTCGGCGCAGAACATTAACGTTGTATATATCCTTAAAATATACAATTTATGCCAAATTAACTATCTTCGAACTATTCGTCGTTGTTGTTCTTTGGAATTTACCAATGTTTTAAGCTATGCATCTTGACTTTTTAGGTGGTCGCTTTTTTGTTTTTAATGAACTCATGCAAAGATAGCAGTATATGACTAGCATATGAGTAACTTTTGAGATGATACTAGTCTCAGCCTCTGGTATGCTCCGGTGAATAAATTTTTAATTTGAATCCCTATCTTTCAAGTATTATTTGCATAATTAGGAAGTAAATAGAAGAATAATCGCTTTTATGAATTATTGGTAAAAATAGCTGGGATAATGGACATAAAAGGTGGAATGATTTTTAGTTTTCAGATGTTTGCATCCGTAATTGTTTGTTTTTATGCTTCGGAACATTTGTACATCCGTAGAAATGTGAATGCCCAAATCTGTAACCTGTACTACACTGAAAGTAGGTAGCTAGACTGCGTAGACTGGTTTCATTATGCACTCCAGCTAATTATTTCTTTTACATACTTAGGAGCATTTCCTCTTGACATGATGAATGGAAATGTACCTGTGCAAGTTCTGCCAAAAAACCAATGACTGTGGAGAGCTAGCCTGTTCTAGCATAAACAGGAAGTTAATCAGCTTCAATTCCGGGCTGTCAACACGAAGTGAAACAAATGATAGCTCCGTTCCGTGGTGAGAGCCTATTTTTTTTAAAAGGCAGAACCTGCTCAATGGCGGCTACATTTTAAGGAGTAAGAATTCAAGATATCATATGTGTTAATTTTGATTTTATAAAAGAATATAATAATCAAATACGGACCAACATCACGTGATTTCGATTTTATATAAAAATCAAATATTTTTCTATATATGATTTAAGGCCTTCAGGACCTATATTTACTCATGTTATAGTATTGTAATAGTTAAAATTGCAGACTCTATCATAAGAAATAATTTATGTTTTCTCCGTGTTTATTATTGATTTATATTCAATACAATTTTGCTACCCTATGGACGGTATACTAAACCTTAATGCTCTACTTCATCAAAGAATTAATCTGGCTGAATTTTGCAATAAATAAAGTGATATAATGGAAGTAAATGTTGGGTTTCTTTGTTTTCCTCTGTAAATAAATAATATGTTTTTAACTTAGCAAGAAAAATACCAAGTTGCCAGAAAAACTACCATGCTGTTGTGTAGTATATTTATATCAAATACAAAGTAGTTTATAAAATGAAACTATAGAATGTATAGCAAAACTTTGAGCTTATTTAATCAAAGAAAATTTTCTGAACTATCTTCTTCCGATAAGGGGAAAATAATTTGGATATTTTGAATACTTTTTTACCCAGCGCGATGGCTTCGCGGTAACGCGCGAAGATTGCCTTGTTTTATTTATTTTTCCTATGATTCTGTTTTTCTTTGTTTTTGTTTTTCTATCTTACTGAGACACATAAATACACATTTACAAACATCCATGCCGCAGGCAGGATTCGAAGCCGCAATCTCGTACACCACGAAACACCAAAGCTGCACTTAAGCGAGCGCAGCCGAAGGGACCGGCAACTATCAGGATGTCCCGGGTTCGCATTCCGTTGCGCTGTCCATCCTGACTTTGAGTACTTTCTGATTTGTCCAGGTCGCTAGATGAATGTTTGGACAATTCCTCTTTTACTACGAATTTGCTGCCCATCATTTCCTATGCTAATAATTTCATTTCATCTACTTCACCTTCATATGTTTCAGGGTTGCAGAACCAGGCGATGGGATTGGTGCGTGGCGTCGGGACGATGGAGTTTGCGCCGTATAAAGCTTTTCTCCCTAGCGCTTCGAAGGGTGCTTGTTCCCCCTTCCTGGTGGCTGCTCGTCGCTAAGAACTCCTGAGTTGAAGATGGCGCCGGCGTCAAGATTGGTGTTACTTTGGAATCGTCATGAACCCCGTCGCATAATCGTCCGGACCTGGCAGCCCTTCGGATTTCCCCTTCATCCCTTCCTCCCAGGAGTCACGTAAGATACAATGGGCTTACTGAGATGGCCTAAGTGCGGTGCTGAGCTCCATTAGCTGGGGGTCTCCTAAGTTTGTCTACTTTATCCTATCTTGAGTAGATTATTCTATTATTCTATTTCAGCAAAATGTCAATTTTTACTTTCACTACCGTTAATCTTTAATAGGTAGAAAAAGTATTTTTTTCATCCAAAAATTGATATCGAGATTTCACCGGAGATACGATTTTTTGAGTTCCATTGAACCCAAAAAAGGCATTTTTAGCAAAAGGAGTGTATGTGTGTCCGTCTGCCTGACTTGCTGTCTGTGTGTCTGTCTGCGAACAACATACCTAACTCAAAAACTAAAGCGGGTACACACCAAATTTCACACTCACTGTTTGAATATTCCAGGCGGAGATTTTCAAGAAACTTCCTATACCCCAAAATATTCTTTACATGGAAAAAGTTGTGTTATTTTTAATTTTCTCAAGAATGGCTTTAATTATTTTGATTTCGTTTGAGATACATACATGACTAATAAACTGCACTTCTTGAATTTACTGTGAATAACCCATGGAGTAACTCTCTTTCTCAATGAATTTTGTATAAATATATAACTAAAAGAGAGCACTAATAAAATACACGAAAAATGCAAGGTTCATTCAAATACATAGTTTATGCTAAATAACTCTTACATTAACAACCACACACCTACGTTATCCGAAATTTGTGTTTCGTTTTCCGTACTCTATATGTAACCAAGTTTTTACTGCTTAATGTAATGTTTATATTTATATAACATAATGCGAATAGAAGAATTAGTTTTAAATTAATACTATAATGTATATGGCATTTTTGGAATGGATATGAAGGTCTTATGAGTATGACGCACCAGATTTGTATCACAAATATGGTCCATTAAACAACTAATATAGAGCGAAGGTGGCGAGTATAAACAAATGTTCCTAGCAATGTCATGTTGTATATAATATTCAGGGCTGGTTTCACTAACAGATGGTAAATTTTAACACAATGTTAAACTGATACAATAACAGAAATTTTGCTTCATCAAACAATGCTAACTTTAACAATGTGTTAAAGTCGATATTAAGTCAACATTTGCCTACCTCTGTGTTAATGCGTTTAACAAATGTTAGAAGTTGGAAAATGGCTGCCGCAAACCAAGCTGTTGATGCGAGTTTGCTACACTTGGCATTTTGAATGCCATTCCTAATAGACAGCGGTCGTACGTCATAATAAATTTGAAACCCTGCAAAAGGAGGAATTTTTAAAGCGATATAGACTTTTCAAGGGGTCATGAGCATGGTTTAATGGTGAATACGAGAGGTTAGAATACTACCAACAGAAGAATGTCTCTCTCATATGCTACAAGTGTTAATGTACTTAGATTGTACTTACTACTAACATTTTTCAGTTACTTAGTGTGTGATAATGTTGTTATTTCCAAGCTACCGTTTGTGGGTTTATCCGGAAGGTTTCCAAAGCAATTCCTTCAAGAATCAAACAGTATTTTTTCGGGTCTACTTGATTAATCAGTGATAACACATTTTCGTCCACTTTATTTTCAATGCAGTGGCCACCACCAGTTTTAAATCGCCTTAAACATTCTGCGCATCTAAAGTTTCTGGTGCTGCACTTTATTTTAACATAAAATTGCCGCAGTTGCTTACTGGGTTTAGGAGAAACGCGTTCATTCCAATTAAATTACTCGCGGATTTTGTCCCAGGCTGCAATCCTATCCTTTAATGTAAGACCGTCGGCTTTTTCGCACATGATAATACGTCCATACTTATTAACCAGATGTTAATTAATGCCTCTCAACCAGATGCAAAATTAATGCGTGAAACCTTTATTCCAATTGACATCGCAATTCTAACCTCAAACAATCGGGAACATTACATTGCAATTGCCATGAATGTAAATAGTTGTCTGCTACTGACACAGAGAGCGCAGCGATACTTGGACAAAGGTGCATCGGAGTACGTTCAGAAGCAGTGTAGTTCGGCCAATGCGTTCTCGAAAGCTAGCGTTCGCAGTTGTCTTTGACGTTAGCAAAATGTTAGCTAGCAATTTGCTATAAAAGCTTGATGAAACGCAAAATTTTTAACATTATGTTAAACTTTGAACACCTTGTTAACAAAAAGTATGATAGAGTACTTTTAACATTGGCTCTCAGTATATTATATAGGACATTGCTGGTATTTTAACACATAATAATCACCAAATGAATTATTGTTAAATAATGTGCAACAATGTTTGAAATCTTACATGTACCTAGAATAGTTAACGTATTATGCTTTTAATGAACATTTTTATTACAATAAGAAATTGGCAGTCCAATGTTTTAAACCCAATTAAAATATTTGGTATATTAAAATCTGTATATAAAAGAGCCAGTTTGTTTGTTCAAACGAATGAACCCATAACACTTAAAATAAGTACACATACACATAATATATATAACATAATAATATACTATATATAAATAATATCTTTAAATTATAACTTCTAGATTTCCGAAACAGAGAAAACATTTACAAGGGCTTGATATTAGAGTACGAACACATGTAGAAGATAGAATTAAAGATGTTTTATTTATTAATTATAAAATTATCCCAAAATTAAGACCAAAGCCACCTTGTAGCTTATTCCAAGAAATGTAGAAGGAAGGAATGTAACAGCTAAGCACAGTAGTCAGTTGATAATCGAAATATCGGTAATTTTTTATAACGAAAGGTATATATTTGTTTGATGTTTTATTCACATACTGTAGATATTTGCAGTGATGTTTACAGTTAGCACCAAATGCTCTGAATAATCATTATTCTAATGTTGCAGCTATCCAATGAAGTATGTGAATACAGAATATTTTCGGTATATAACTTTCCTTTCATTTCTCTACGAGTATAATCATTGCAAATATATAAAGAAGAAAAAGGTCCGTAGATGGTAAACTAAGAAGCTACTTAACCCAAATTTATTATCTACTCAGGTTAGGAAACATTACTTATTATGAGTAGTTGAAGACTATATGCAATATCCAGAAGTTTAAAATTAAGTTTAAACTAGGGTTTAGGAATACTTCCTATTAATTTTGCTACTACTTGTTGATTGCTAATGTAAACGGGTTCTTTCCTACCTTAATATACGTCATAAAATATCTCTGGAGCTAAAGGGAAGACATTAAGGTTTAGAATAGACATTACAACTATTCTACACTTCACGATATTTCTAGAATTCGAAAGGATACTTCAAGGTATTCCTTGTCTTCTAGGTTTAAGAAGACAAGGAATACCGTTCCTTTTGCCACAATATAGATAGAAGGCAATTTTCGGCCCATCAAATACAAACGTCATTTGCAGTTTAAAATTGTGATACACCAGTTAAAGCAGCTGGTAAGGATATAACGCTGTAAGAGTCCTTGCTTTTATGCTAATAGTTCAATGGCTCACCGAATGATTACGTACCTGGTTACGCAATAAAAAATGTATATCAGTTTGGGTTAAATGTCACTTCCTTGCTGTGGAAACCTAGTTGTTCTTTAGGAGTTGAGATGTAGAATATTGCGTAACGTCATCAAACAAAGTACATGATATTTTGGATGGAGTATGTACACACAAACTTTCTACAGAAGTGGTTCTCCAACTTGTAGCAGCAATACATGTTCATTAAATCTCTAACTCTGCAACAGGATTAAGACTTGTTAATGTTCCTTGTTCTATTCTATCCTGCATTAAAATATCAGACTGCTCCCAACAGGATAAGTTTATAAACTGCATTGTAGAAGAAATGCTACGCATTTGTGCTTCTGCTTAAATCTTAAAGCAACCTTCGGGAATACTAATCGCTTTTACAGCTTTACTTGCATTTTAATGCAAGAAAGTAAAGGCAAATAAGCACAGAATAAGAAATTGTCTACACCTACTAAATATTTTCCAACAGTTACTTTATTACCGCTTTCATTTGAAGATATTTTAAACCATAAATTAAAAGCATGGCCATAAATACTAGTCAGGTTTTTTATTCCTTCATAAATTGTCATAGTCCAACTACTCTTTTGAAAACATTCTGCAAGAATTCCAAGAACAGTAAAAATTATACCCAAGTAGCCTATGTTAAACGAGAAGGCCTATTTATCTTTATTCCGGAGATGCATAACATGATGTTATGTTTTACAGAAAATTATCTCAGCTTTTTTGCGAGGTACATTCCTCATTACAAGGATCTACAGGATCAAGAAAAACTATTGCCCATCATTTTATAACTTTAATATTTATCAAACATATTAAATTCTTAATTTATTGGACGTGCATAACTTAATATTTTGTGTTGAACACGCACACACTTCAAACGGCAACTTGTACTTACTTTGCATACCTAAATTGTTCTCTCAATTCTATGTTTGAACATTGATTTGTGGTTATTATTGCATTTATTTCAATTTAATTTTTAATTTTCTCTATCCTTTGTGAGAAAAGTTAAACTAATTTAAATCGAGTAGCAGGAGAGAACCTTATGATTGGTTCGCAACAGAATGACAATGTAGGTATTATAGCATTTTTGGTTGCACCTTGTTTTAGCAGTACTACAAGACAACACCGAACGTTCGAACCTTCAAAAGTTTTAGAGAACTCGTTCTTATACGGAAACTGTTAACTAAACCAGATAGGCAAGAATAGCACAGTCCATTTACTATTATATAATGTGCCATAGCACAGGAAAGTAGAGAAAAAGGAAATAAGCAAAAAACAGTAACCTAGTATAAATAACTCAATAAGGCTAGATACATATAGACCTATAAAGAATGTTGTCTCTGAAAAGCTACTATTATAATTATAGGGTATACGACGGAGAGGGACAGCTCGCTCACTGCAATCTACGGGAGATCTATTGAGTCTATTTATTTATTTACTGTAATAGAGCTAAGGCTATTTGGCCTTCTCTTCCGCTCAACCACCTACAACAAACCTGAATACAATATTCCGATCACATTGATGGTATGCAGATAATATCCAAAGGAACACAAAACAGAAATAACACAAATATTAGAGAAACAGTAAAGTTAAGTTAATTGAAAATATAGAGAAACTAAGTTAATAGTAATGAATATCTTAAAAATATAGCATACATACACTGTATATATATGTATATATAAATATAATGAAAGTGATATTTCCTCTAAGTTAACAATCTTTCTAACTAAAATCTGCAACCTGTGACGAAAAGCATATAAAGTATGACAGCCCCTGACATCTTGTGGAAGTGAATTCCAGAGCCTAGCAACCTTCACAGTAGAAGATGGTGAGTATAGAGATGTTCCATGATGTTGTATTGAAAGTATGGGACGATTTTCCGAGCGCGTATGAAGGTTGTGAGTCGAAGACAAACTTTCAAAGCGAGAAGCTAGGCATGTAGGGGAAGAAGTGTGAATACGTTTAAAGAGAAGTAAAAGACAGTGAATGTTTCTACGGTCAACTGGATGGAACCATGGTAACTCGTGGAGAGATGGTGTTATATGATCGTAACGACGTACATCGCAGATGTAACGTACACATGTACTGTGAGCTAGCTGTAATTTACGTGACAGATCAGATCTTAAATCTGTGAGGAGGGAATTACATTAACCAAAGTGGGGCATCACCATTGTTTGTACCAAAGTATTTTTAGGTTCCTAGGCAGGGACGTATTTAAACGAAAGTATAGTATAGACTAAAGAACTTACTTTCTTACAAATTTCAGTAATACGACTGTCCCATCTAAGTTTACTGTCAAAAATAGCACCTAAAGTTTTCGTCGATTCTGTCTAAGAGATAACAGAGTTATTAATTTCAACCAATGGAATAGAACGCATGTCTAAAGTGGCTAACAACCTTGGATGTCCCACCAAAAATGCCTGTGATTTTGAGAGATTGACACAAAGGCCTAAACCGCGTGACCAAAAATAACAAGTCGAGTTCGTGGTTAATTTTCATCACCATATTATGAATGTTCTCAGTTCGTGAATGTATGTATAGTTGTAGGTCATCAGCATAAAGGTGATATTTGCAGTAGCAAATAGAGCGAGAGAATAAAGGCTACCACCCTCAGGAGGAAAGGATGAAGTAAAGGAAACACAGGGGGCAGACAGATCACTAAGTCGCGCGAAAGTCCTCAACAGTTCCTAGCTCAAGACCCATTCCACTACTCGAGCTGCCCAAAGTAAGAGCGATGAACGACCCTTTCAAATAAGCAGCCCTCTACTGCCCATAAAGAATACTCTTCATTTGCAGCAAGCTTCCACGTCATTAGTTCGGCACCCCCTTGTGCCACGAAACCTAGAAACACAACTGAAATATAAGGAAACGGAATAAAAGGAAAATTGAGGGAAAGTAAATCGCGGTGGATAAGAAACCATTCCAGCATTTCTCTACCGACCAGGGAAAGCCACGAACAACCCAAGGTTAAAGTGGGCAGTCGACGGGAATTGAACCTCCCGAAACCGAGCCTCACACGTTACCCCGGAGCAATCTCGTCCGGTAAAACTACGTAAGTATTAGGTTTCTATTAGACACTAGGTACAAAAAATTGGCAATATAGATAGTTAAACAGTCTGTAATTTATAAGTTTTAACAATATCCATATAAAATGGCAAAGATCCAAACAACGCAATCCACAGAAGCGTTGATTTTCTTAAAAGCAAATACATGACTCTGATAAATTTAATTACCTGGAAGGAGCACTCTTTCAGACTTTCTGATATTAATAAATTACTGACATTACTGGCTAAGTTTTATACACACGACAATGCTACTCGTTACAGAAGACCAAAGACATAAATTTCTTAATGCGGTCTGGCATACTTTGCTATAAATAAAATATAAGGAATTACTGCAAACAGACAAATTTCTAATTAAAAGCTAAAAAAGATTCCATGTCGGTTTCTTGGTAACTTATACTTATGGGTATAGAAACATCCTACAAGACATCTTCAATTGAAGACCGGGAATGTCCGAAGAATTGCAGATTAGTATAACTAAAAGCTCGCTGAAAAAAGCACAAATATGCAGAAAAACTTTATTTATATGGTACAAGATGGATAAGTTAAGGAGAGCCTGTACCTTAGCCTCCACGATCAACTGATCTCAATCCTTTGGAATTTTTGTATGGGGTGACCTCAGAAGTGTATTGTACAGCACTCTCGTTGATACAGTTGAAGTATTATACTAGAGCAGAGAATTGTGCTGCTTGTCAAGATGCCGGCCCTCGTAGCCGTGGTCGCTGGAGTGTACAGCTTCGGCGCTGCTCCAAGCTGAGGATCGCGGGTTCGAGTCCCACTATGGGCATGGGTGTTTGGTGTGTGTAATAAGCAGTAAAAGATAACAGTAAACCACGTATGATAAACTGGATAAACAAGGAACTTAAAAAAAAAGAATTCCGAGATGATCCGGGGGTGTTTGAAAGAATTCGACTCACTGCAGAGACGAGTGCAGTATTGCATCCAGATAAAAGGAGGATACTTTGAACACCTCCTTTAACAGGGAAGTGTATACAGTATCAATAACATGAACATGCTAAAGTAAAATTGTATTACTTGTTAAGCTCGGGGTGAGTTTTAAAGCAATTATTAAACGAAATTCAAATACCTTTCAAATTAATTTGTACTAATTAGGACGATGTTGCTTGATGAACTCAGTGGCGGCTTCTAATCACACATTTCCAATTATCTCGCACATGGCTCGTTTCCGGACCCATGTTTACTGGAACGTTTTTGCTTATATTTTCGTATAGTTTCAACCATTTCAGTTTGTGCTATTAATTATGATACATCCTGTGTGAGTGTGTGTGTATACAACAATACAACAATAAGGCATTAACATGCTGTTAAACTTTGAAACGCTACAGTAACGCCTACAATATTAAAATCACAGTAATAGTAACAATAATAATATAGTTAGTAATAAAGATTCTTCTCAAAACCGGAATGACTGTAATATTTCTTCCTCTTACACAGCAGAGATATCTTTGTTGTAGATGTCAGAAATAAAATGTAGGAAGTGTAGGTTCAAAATTTACACGCAAATTTCACTTTATTCCAGAATCACTTTGATATACGCAGAATTGGACTTAGTAGATCCAATCCCTATGACTGGAGTAGCTCTGATTTTATTTATGCCACTCGAGAAAATACTTTCTAGTGAAGCATTGCTAATTGGTAAACCATACCTTTTAAGGCAGCTGGCAACTCTTTAAGTACCAGTTTTCAAACTGCAATTTTTGCTTTAACAACTGCTGTCCAAAGTGATGCCCAGTCACTACCAATATTCTCATTTAATATTGCCTTCTAGTCCATTTATAAACCTTGCAATTAGCTTTCTGTTTGACCTATCTGGGATTTTTAATGTGGGAGTAGCGGAAATTTGGACGAGTTTGACTCAAACGTATAAGGGAATGAAGTTCCTGAATTTCTTTAAAACATCGTTATTATTGGGTGTTCTAATGAGAAGTTCTTTGCATTCTCGTTTTAGCAATTAATTTCCACCTCTAAACTAACGCAGTTCTCAAAACAATTATTTTACTCTCGGAATATAGAAATAATTAGCATAAGTAATAATTGCAAAAACATTCCAAATAGCTATTCACTTAATGATAAAATTATAAATCACTTTTACAACACGCACTAGTTCCTGATATGCATGGCGAGTATAATGTATGTGTTGAATTTTCTGCGAATAGTGAGGAAGTTGTTTTGTTGTCTCACGTATGGAAGCCTATTTGAAGAACGTGTTTTCTTTTAACTTGTTTGCAGCACGTTTTGGGCGTTAATTTGAAGTAGTTTATATTGAAGGAGTTGTATTATATTTCAACTGTTGGGGAGCCGAACTTGAAGTAGTAGCAACCGCACGTATAGTACCCGGTAGCCTTCGCCCTAAGTTTAAAAATATTATTAACTTAGTAATTTGACTGTTTCTTTAAGTATTAAATATTTATGTTTGCCTCGGCTGCGTCAGTATTTATTTTAGAGACATGGATGTCTTGGCAGGGTTGTGATGCGACAAGTATGTAGGCTTACACATACTATTATTTTCCTTCACTCCTTTTATTAATACTTGATACGACTTAAATAACACTTCACTGATATAGAACTGTGAGTTTCTTTTATTAATTACTTGTACTTTTAACACGTAAGCTTATTTTTCGTCTCACACGAATACGTATTAAATCTCTAGAGGACACATCTCGCATCCGATTACAAACACTGTCTGCAGGCAACTGAACTCTAAATTTGTAAAATATTCTCTTTTTCAGTCTGATTGGCTAATCCTACTCCAATAGAATACCTTCATTTAATTAAAGCTTTTTCTGTTTGTTGATTGGCTATTTTAGAAACAATCACTAAAATTACATTATTGTTACTCCAAGAATCACAAGTAGTACTGTTACACTTTCTTACTCATTATTGACTCAAGGTTACCTCATTGTTACCTCATTGTTAGCAACTTTTAACTTATTATTGTCACAGCTTCTACATTATTAAATTATGTAATATATTCACATAACATTATTACACATAGATACAATAATATAAGCATATGCAATGGCTGTTACATACATTTTACAAATTATTACATACACATATTGCTTTAAGACGGGCTGTTATTGAGTTTATATTATATAATTTGACTGAAATCATTTAAGTGTTAAAAATACTGCCTCAATAGGCTGAGAAGTCCTCTTTATTCTCTGAATTTTGTATAGCTTGTAAACCGTAAGAAATAACAAAAATTTACTAAGCAAAACTGCACATCTCGTTAAAGGACACGAATTCAGTGAAATACATTTTTTTTCGCGGAATTTACCATTTAAGAGGTATTCATTGTTACTGGTTTTAATTTACAAGATCTTTATATATATTTTTGAAGGCTAAGTCGTTCCACTAGTTATCTAATAAACTAAAGAACTGCACATAATGCAGAATCCTGTAATATCAATATTCAACGCCTCCACTGGCTTTATGCCTGTGAAAGTCGTCTTCGAATTTAGTTTTGTTTCAGACATATTTAAAGTGCAATTTTGGGTGAGTTATCCTATATAGCAGTAGACAGTTGAGAGCTTGCCTGCTCAGTACATAAGCGTGATGGGAGTAACTAAAAGAGGAACCGTCACAGCCTTATTCTCAACCGCCACCCTGCAATAATCTTTTCCTACCTACAAGTGGTTAAGCCCTAACAAGAGTAGGTACACTAAACAACACACCTTCGGGCTGCCCTCAGCCTGACAACTTGCTTCGTGAGAGGAACAAAGAGGAAAATGTTGACGTCATTCATACCCTTCCTCAGCACACTGGCGGTTCTGTCGGGTAGTTTTCATTTAATTGTGTAAAGCAATAAGATGATTCGTCTTGTCATGCGAATCAGTATGAAAAATACCAAAGGGAAGAAAGATCAGCTTTATTGCAGCAACTAAAATGTACAACGTTTGTGGATATAAGTACAGTGCATTCTATCGTACTGTCATTTATTGCTATTGCTTAATTTGTTTATGCTGGTCAGACTCGTACTTGTTTATTTTGCCTTTGAACATACGAATTACCATGTATTATTACATAATTTATTCTTCTTGCTTATATAATCTCTCCTATGATGCAATGCTAAAATTAATCATGTCTCGCCATATTGAACGGTGCTCGTTGTATTATACAGAGTGAACCATTTATGTTGAGACTGTACATTATCTCCAAAACTAAGCGTTGTAGAAAGATATGTCTTTAATAAAAGTAGTTTGATATTATGGGAGAAAGTAAATTCCATTAGCCATGTTTTTTTTCTTTTAAATTGACCCTAAAATGACCATCACAACATCCTCCAAATAAAAGACGCCTAATGACACTTAACTTCCCCCTTAATATCAAGTAACTTTTATTAAGACATTTCTTTCTACAAAGGTTAGTTTTGAAGATACTGTACAGTCTCAACTTAATTGTCCACCCTGCATACCGACGCCAAAAATTTAAATTTAATTGAGTTGTATTTATGGACGCTCTTTAACTTCTATGCTTCTTAGCATCCCATTCTATACTGGGCGTGAAAGATCAGAAATTTTGCTCAGAGGTCTCTTTGTCAAGCTTGAAGTATATATCGACGCCACCATCACCACCATCAGCACCATCAATAATAATAATAATAATAACAATAATAATGTATTATCATATGAGCAATATAGTTCAGTAAAATAATATGTTTATAACACTTCAATTCAATTTCTGTCGAAAAGTTACTCCCTTGCAATTACAGGAAACGCCACTGAGTTTACAAACCGGCCTGCTATTCAGCTTTTCTTGTAACAGCGCTAACGGAGCAGGTAAAGCCGGCTCCCTAAAGCTACGTATTGATGAAGCCTATTCTACATAGAATAACAAAAGTATTTTTCCAAAGATTTATCGGAATTAACAAGAAGTAGATAAGAGGCTTTAAAACGCAATGAAATATGACTATCAGCACCGAGCGAGGTGGCGCGCGGTAACGCATTCGACCTGCATTCGGGAGGTCCCGGTTCGATCCCCGGCGACTGCCCACTCTGACCCATGAGTTTTTCGTGGTTTTTCCAGGTCGGCAGGCGAATGCTGGGGTGGTTTCTTCTCCACAACGATTTCCTATCCACAATTTCCCTTTCATTCCGTTTGCTTCTCATTTTTCGGGTGTGCTTCTAGGTTTCGTAGGGAATGGCAGTGCCAGACAGATGGCACAGTTGTATGCTCAAAGGAGAGTTTACTCCCAGTGCTGCTTGATCGACGATTTGTTCATCACCATCTCTAGGCAGCTCTAATAGCCGGACGGGTGTTCGAGTCAAGGAACTGTTAGGAAGATCCTGCGTCTGTGTGACCTGTCTATCTGAGCTCCTGTGGTTCCTTCCCTTCATCCCCTCTTCCTGGTGGGTGGTAGATACAATAGATCTATGCAGATTTCAGCGTGCGAGGTCCCTTCCGTTGTGTTACCTCTACCTGTGATTCTATACATAAACTTATGTTTCTTTAAATGGCAAATCCACATTAATTTTGACCCCATTGATAACATAGAAATCAACATTAGAATGGTGTTTGAAGTCGCAATAGGTAAATTACACCCCAAGAAATTGTAACGTGAAGTTGACGACTGAGATACCATTAAATGCACATCAGATGCACACCCCGAGGTCGTTGACTTCGAAATGCGAACTTTACGCTGCAGTTTATCAGGATGTGATTGACGTACTAGAGTACGACAAAGGCTGTTCTTAATGTTATTTTCGATGTCATCAATTGCGCTAGCCTTAATGCAGGCTTTCCAGTCGCAAAAATAGGAAAACCTATTTTTATTTCTTTCGTTGCATAACAAGCTTCAACTTCACGTTCATTTTTTCTCTTTTTATACTATTACTGGCTGACTTAATGTTGAAGGAGTGCTTTTAAACATCGAATGACGAATTGCTTTCATTTACTCCTCTCTAATGATAACTTTCCTGATATTTATTCAAAAGGTATGAAATATCGGTGGATGCTGTATTCCGGATCCCTTTAATCTTTTCTCGATAGTTCTCCAGATGCTGGAAGTTTTGTACAAACCTGTAAATATATTTTAGTGACGAAGAAATTATCAGAACAGTCGTAAGTTTTAGATAACTAAAGTACATCATTTCTATTTCTGGAATAAATATACGATCAATCAATAGAGCCAAAAAACTTCTCAAGATGATTCTCAGGTCACCAATTTAATATTACGGAAATTATATAATGAAAAGTAATCCTATCAGTTGTTGACTGTAAATATCCCTGGAGCAATTTCTGATGTTATGCTGACCACAATTCTATCTCATTATGTAATTATTTAGCCTACATTGCTAATGAACTTGACTGCAACAGCCAGAGGAAATGTAGCAAAACTGTTTACATAAAGGTTACTAGAAGGTTTTATCATAAGAATTATATGCATATCATACCATTATACGCAGATACGATTGGGTTCATTGGGCTGTGCTTTCTGTTTTATTAGTTGCTGAATTGTCACCATATATGTACAATGCTTACAATGAAAACTATCCGCGTTTTTGTTTATCAGATTTCATTATCTGTGTAGTAACATCAACTATATCCTACTCTATGGGGTTATTAGCGAAAAGTTAAAGACTTTTTCGCAAGAAGATTATTTTATGACTAGCTTTTAGTGCTTTAATAATTTACAACTTGAACTTAGAAGCTGTCTTATCGCCATGTCAGGGATTTTCAATATCAGTTGGAAGGGTTTCCGAGAAACATACATACCCCACATTTGCATTTTCTCTCCTTGTAGTATTAGGATAGGATAGAATAGGATAAGACAGGATAGCACAGGATTGACTACGGAAGGAACTGAACACTGATCCGGAGTGCATAGTATACCTACGCCCCATGATGGTGCGTCCCAGGAGGAAGGATGAAGCGAGAGGAGACACTGGGTGGCCGGATCCAGAACCGACGGCACAGCAGTAACACGGTGCCTAAGTTTCCAGATAGAGACGGACAGGCAGACGGGTACCCCATCCCTTACACAGGGGATCCAATGCTCCTCAAGAGGGTCGGATACAAAGCCGAAAGCCGGTGGAGAGAGTCACAAAGAGCATCCTTTTTTCTTGCTACTCTGCACCGAAACGCCATCGCTGACACTTCCAACCCTGAAAGAGATCAATGGGATGAAAGATGAATGAAATAAACAATGGAAAAAATGGAGGTTCAGAAAATTCGGGGGGGGGTGAAAGAAACCACTCCAGCATTCGCCTGACGGACCGGGAAAAAGACAATCTAATCTACTTATAATGGTACGATATGAACGTGTTAACAACCACCCAACGTTTTGATTTATTTCCTTTGTAGCTATGTATGTCGTAATTCAGTTCATTAGCTAATTATAATAAATAATTGTATAGGGACAGAAAATTGTGTCCAAGTTAATAATAGAAATCAGACAACCGATATTTATAATTAACAACAGAAAATACTACTTTTTAAGATGATCGCAGAATATTATTTTCCAAAGCGGTTAACTTGGTCGCCTAAGACTGGGGAATCTTCATATTTACCTGCTTCACCTCTACTTCCTTGTAGATTTTCTGTATTATATGAAACCTGTGGAGCTTTATGTTATTAAATAAATGCAGGACAAAGAGAAGAGGCAAAGGTAGAACATTTCACCTTTGTAAGTATCTAAAACAATACTCGACCATTCCGACCGATGATTGTTTCACCGCCAAATGGTACTTATAGGATATGCAGTATTTACAGAACTTGGAAGACTTCGGTGAGAGATTAAGGCAACAGAGATTCCGCAGATGTATCACACCCTTTTGGTAAATGTCAGGAGATTGTTCATCCGTCATTAGGAATAGCAGCGGTACGAAGTTACAATTATAAGGGGTAAAGAGGAAGATTCACCATAAAAATCGTTTTGTTCATTGTACAGTAATTTTACAAAGAAAATTGGAGGTAAATTAAATCAATTATATCGTCATTAGTTTAAAAAGCTATTCGTACAACTTAGGGTAATCCGTCCTTAAATTAAATATTTTAAGTGGGAATGTGGCCTTAGAATTCTACAAAACTGACTATATTAGCCACTAAATCAGTCAAGAACGGAAATATAAGCAAACATTGCTTGCAGCAAATAAATAAGAGATATAAGGATCATAAAATATGAAAGGGTATTTTGCAAAATAGCTTTATTTTACTAAATATTATTTTTAATTCGAGAGTATTTTTACTATCCCTACCATTTTCTATAGCAAGTACAGGAAAAAGTAAGAAGTCTCGTGAGTGTGTGTGAAATGCATCATAAGCATAATCTTAGTGTTTAAGTTCAGCATCTTCCAAGAATGCGATACGCAGCCTGTCGTCCTCCGTGTCTAGGGGCGCCATGCTAGCCTCTGGTTCCCGAGGTCGCGGGTTCAAATCTGGCGAAGGTTGATGGATTTTTTTCGGGCGTAAAATTCTTTAGCATGGCTTCCTTTGGAATGGAAGTAAAGCCGGTAGTCCCCTGGTTAGATTTACGGCACGTAAAAGAACCTCAAGCTTGATAAAGAGCTCTCTGAACAAAATTTCCCGGGTGAAAAATGGGACTCCAAGGGCATAGTAGTTAAAGGGCTTAAATAAGTACAACTCAATTTAATGTTTTGATCCGAAGCCTTTAAAGAAAACTCTCGCATCCCAAACTGCTCTTTTGGAAGCGTTTTGATCTAAAAATGGCTCTAAGGATTTTGATTAAGATAATACTTTTAATATATCTTCATGACCAATACAGTGCACTTCTTAAATTTTCGGCTAATAGTCTGTGATTCCCCGTTCTTTCCGAATGAGTTTTGTATACTTTTGTATAATTGGCAAAGCATAAGAAATAGACAAAAGCTTACTAACCAAAATAATTGTTATTGGTTTGAATCCTTAAATACTTTTGTCATTTTTTTAAGTGCTGTCACCATTTAGTTGCTTCTCACGATATCATTGGATAGAGTATGGGGCTTCAAAGCCAACACATAGCGACGCCTTTTTAAGGATTTATCAGCCTCTGGTGTACGAAATGTTTAATAAAACCATTTATGCAAACATTTACCTTGATTAAAATTAAATTGATAACAAAATAAGTATTTTTATAAATAGTTTTTGGAAGATTGGGTAGAGAAAGCCAAGCGAATGTAACAAATCAGATTTTTCTCTTTCATAGTAAGAGCATATTATTGTTATTCTAGGTAAAGTAATATGTGCATTTAAACGCTTAAGCGCATGCAAATAAATTCTGGTCTTGTTGGAATTACCAGTCCCCAAACGCGAGTGCTATTTGGTTAAATCTTTTCAGGATAGTACAGCTTTTAAGAATGCTCTATTCATGATGACACTGCATTGACCAACGGCTACTTACTACTTGAATTGCAAAGTTATTGCGTGTAATGAAAAGCCAATGGCATGTACTGCCGTTAATTGCGACTTATGACAAAACATACCCGTCCCATTTCCGTTTTTCTTTGCGTATATTACCGTAACATGTAAAACCTGTTGCAATAAAGTGTAATGCGGAGTGTGGGGTCTAGAACCGCGCGTGCCGGTGGAGGAATCTTTCTCTGGGCAATGCGTGACCGTGCAGCACGAGTCTGGAAACCTGATACCACTTCCTACCCTCAGGTAACGAGGGCTGGTTAGGCCTTCCTGCACTTGCATTATGCATAACTGAGGCTTCTTGCTTCTGGCCAGTTATAGGGAACCTGCTAAATAGAGTCATTCATTACCGTCAGGCTGATATAAAACTGGTTTTTTGTGAGAATAATAGCATCAAAGATTGATCATGCCAGCAATTATCTGGGAATTTCTCTCGAACTAGATTTCGGCCAATAAAAAAATCTGGGGCAATTTTTCATAATCACTTTATAGTTATTTTAAAATGATAATAATACTTCTAACTATGTTATTAAGTGATAAATACTTCTTATATGTGCCTTTTGTCAGCAATAATTCCTAGAGTTTTGAAGATCAGCTCGATTTAATTGATTGTTTATAATTGAATACTTGGTTTATTTCTGGTATGTACCCTCTTTTTCTTCTTCTAAATATGGGAGGAATGACCTGAGTTAATTTATCTTGTTTTCTTGTTTTTCTTCTGTGTATCACGTCATTTAAGCTTTCCAAACAGGAAGGCATGGGGGCATCCTGTCGCGCCTGAAGAGTCTGAGACTAGTGTTCCATTTTCTATATTAGTATGGAGTTTTTCTCATTTTAGAAGCGTAGAGAAGGGTGCACTAAGACATATGGATTCTTTCTGAACCATCTGAGAAGTGGCGTCTCTCATTTTCGAAGACTGAGAATAAGTGGCAGAAATGTTTGCGGCATTCTGATCCTATGTCATCCCCAAAGCTGTCATTTGTCTTGATATTCTATTGATTTTGATATTCGATTTTCTTCTATATGACTTCTTCAAAGTCTAGAACCAGCATCTCTTTTGAAATACAGGGTTATTCAAAAAGAAGGAACAGATTTTGAACATTAATTTTTAATGAACGACAATAGATAGCGACACATACAACACATGATTGGATAGAGGAAAGTATTATAACTATTTCAGCCGTAATTTGAGCCGTGGCGGCAGGTTCGCGAGCAGCCGTGCTTGGCCATGGTGTGAAGGAAAAGCGCTGTACATCCCCATATGAGATACAGGGTTCAATAGTTCATTTTACTTATTTAAGTAAAAATAAACAAAATAAAACATTTTCATTTCTTATCATGTGCTATGTGGACGCCAGGTATGATGTTTTTAAAACACTAATGCTTTTCCCAATGTATATAAATTAAAGTATTTGCTATTGTATTAATAAATCTCTAAGCAAGTGGGAAATGGTCTGTCATTAAGGATAAACAAAGTGAGGGCAGGGAATGTAGATGATATCATCTTCTGTAAGGATTACTGAAACTTTGACTGCTATTTGCTATGGAAACTTGTCCTTTAAGGGAAAAGATGCTCACAGACAATGGCACATTTGTAACGCAGTACAAGAAATTGAGACAACCGAATTAATGATTAATGATTTGAGGCTTTCTCGGCGTTGATCATTTACTCTGACTTCATGGGATTACAACTGAAGATGTGCGGGTTCATTATCAAGCTTTCGGCTCTGTGTGCTCCGAAGCCTTTTTCAGGTGGAATTACAGTTGAAAGGTGCTCATGACATAAAATCGCACACCAATGAAATTGCTGAAATGATCAATTTTTCAATTCTTGTAATACAAAACTCGTTGTGGTGGGGTTCAAACTCCTAGACATGTTCCCTACGAACATGAACTTTTTTGAGACTTATTCTCAGGTATAGCTTAACTTTAAAGGTAGGTTGTTTAATAAAACCCTGGTGTCCTCAAAAATACATATTTATACTATGACATGTCTCAAGAAAGATGAGTTTCTTAATATTTATTAGAAAACTGTCACAAATACACCATAATACAAATCGTCTTTTTGTCATGCAAAAATCATGGGCATGGCGAATGGATTAATTAATTCCAAAAGGTTTTGTTATTGTAGGTTTTAAATTTGCATATTCAAATAGTGGAAGTACAGTATCGAATAAGAAAACGTTAGCACCGCAGGGAACATTTCAAAATTTACATATATTACTATCCAGAAAAATCTTAACACTTAAAATATTCTAAACAAATGTATCAATGCTGTTTTGTATATAACCATATTGAGAGGATTATTGATCAGCTTACAAAATTTGAGGAAATTTGATTGAAATTTTTAGAAAGCCTTGCAGTTTTACTTTTTTTGACTGTGTGGATTGTTAAGATTAATTTTATTTGTTTATTACAATAATAAATTCGTGAATACACTGTTAACCACAATGCTACACATAAATTTAACGAAAACTAGAATTCAAAACAACACTTGTGTTTGAAAATATTTTTAATCTCAAAGGCTGTGTATTTCAGAATTTGTAGAAGAACGACTGTTTGTTATGTTAACTATACCAGCCATTCAAGTTAGATCAGCACTAGTGGCAAATAAAACACGGTTTTAAAAAAATTATACTTCAACTTTTTAACTGGGTTTAAATACAATTTTCTGTAAACTATATTTCGCAGCGTACATGTCTTATGGATGTATACGCTCATGAAAATTTTACATACAGCTGATAAAGTACTGTAAAGATATGGATCTAACTTGTTTGAAGTCGCGTCAGAGTATAGTTAGAAAACGATTCATTTACATTGATGTTGTCATTGTATGAATGACAGACGAGGAGTAGAGCGCATGCGCAAAAAATACTCTGCAGGCGTCTACAGATCATCGCCTGTAAATACACAAGCACAACACATTTATTTGTTTAATTATCTGATCTTACTTAGGGTTTGCCTAATAACACAGAAGACTTAAAATATGAATTAATCACATAAAATAATATGATGTAAGGCAAACACGACAATGATAATAATAGAAACAACAATAATAGTAACATTAATACTATACAATCATATAAAGTTAAATTTAGACGTAGCATATAATTATATAATGGCTACAGAATCTTTTATTATTTTTGTGACAATCTAGGACTCTATTGTTTTTTTCAATTTATACTTCCTCCGCCATAAAACCAAATGCTTTGTAATAGCTCCCCGTGCGCCAAAGAGCAGATCATTCACGATAATTTCTTGAATAGGGTATTTATCTATAAAATAAGGGATTATTATTAAATTCATACTATTCTTTTCTGCATCAACTTCTTCAGGTGTGCAGTTATCTGTTCAAACCGGATTGTGGGATCCACAATTTCTGCCTCGATCTACTTTTGTTGATACATATGGTATCTATACTGTTGCTGTTGCAGCAATGCAAACCTCAAATACTTCCAAGCCCTTAGACCGGATACAAGTGCTGTACCTGTAGTTCTGAGATGAAAACAAAAATACGAAACAAATATTTCAGAGGAATAACTTCCATAATGGACATTAATATACATGGAAAAATAATGCATCATGTAAAGGAAACCCAGCAGGTTTTTTCACGAATTGCCTATTAGGACTTAAAATGTAATGTATGACAACGCATTTTAAAACTTAAGGTCACTAAATTCTTCCAGGGAATGTACAACGTTCCAAAGCAATATTTTCTAAGCTTCTTGTAAAACCAACGCAGAGTTTACACATGGTTCTCTCCAGCAGCCGGCCTACCGGACACTTTTTACCTGCCAAGGAACCGGTCTCCTCGAATTTGTTTACGAGTTTCCAGAATGAAGATGTATTGTAGGTTCAGCGCCATAATCCATTTAGAGTTCCGAATCTCCCAAGCGCGCAAATTCTCCTTACAGAGCTAATAAGCCTCCTAGCCTTAGTGCAGTTTCATTTGTGAATTAATTTTCGAAAGATAACTTTTCCAAGAAGATTTTTAAAATATTTATGGATTAACATTGCAACCGTGGAAAGGCAATGAAAATATATATTTACTTTATAATTTTCACATTAATTTTCGAAAAAGACCACATTAAGTAAGCGCTAACAAAAGTAAATATACTGCAAATTTGTTTTGTTTGTTCCTGGCTCAATTCATGTTTGTTCTTCATAATAACAGAGAGGATTCCTATTAAGAAAATGCTTTTGTAACTTGAATTCTGAAAGCGTCTGAGCAATGGCATTTGATAGCTACGGACAGCATTTTATAGTAAATGCATATTTATTTCCTGCTTACAGAAAGTATGCGCACTTGAAATGTGATCTAATTACTAAATTTCCAAAAATTTAAAAAATATTTATGCTGCGCATAATGCCTATTTCCCCCCTTATGTTAGACATAATATTGCAGCAGTTTCCAATTGTGCTACATTTTGCTTGTTCTGCGTGCTTACAGTAAGTAGAGGAAGTATTGTATTCCATGCAAAAATTTGACATCGAGATTTCACCGAAAATACATTTTGAGGAACCTGAACCCCCCTCCCCCAAAAAATCATTTTTAGAAAAATGCACGTGTGTGTTTGTTTCTACGGTGTGTCTGTGAGCAGTATAACTCAAAAACGAAAAGCCGGTCAAATATCAAACTTAGTATTTAAATTCAGCATCTTCCAAGGATGCGACACGAAGACTTTGAACAAAATATCTCCACCCCACACTACCCTTTACATGGAACATTTTTTCCAATTTTGATTTTCTCAAAAATGGCTCTAGAGATTTTGATTAAAATATCATACGTTTAAGATATTTTATGACAAATGAAATACATATCTTGAATTTCCTTGAATAGCCTCTGAAGTCCTCTTCATTCTAAATGATTTTTACATACCTGGTAAGCCGTAAGAAATGTAAAAAACCTTACTACATAAAAATGTAGATTTTATTAAAGGACACGATTTATGTTCAAATAACATTTTTGTGATGTTAACCATTGCCGAGATGTATATTATTTTTATTGGTTTGAATTTTCAAATACTTTTGTCTCAAGAGGGAAACCGGTATTCTTTTTTTTTCTTGGCCATTCAAAGAGAACGGAATTTCAAGGCCATCACATAACGACCCGCTCATAAAAGATTTGACTATCGTTTAAAGCCTGCTGTATTTCTCTAATCTCTTGGTACCTACAAGGGAATATGCATTAAGGCTATTTCTGCAAATGGTTATTTCGATTAACATGAAGTAGGTAGAGCTTCTGTAGAAATAGTTTGTTGAATAATGGGTAGAGAAACTCATGTGAATGTTACACATTAAAGTTCTTACATATATACATTATTTATTTTATTAATTATACCTTCATATTTGATTCACGTTTACGATATTTCCGAATAATGTGTGCCATTGAATCATTCTTGAAACTTGACAATACTGAGGGTAGCTCGTACCAACGCAATGAATGCTCACGTCACATCGGTGAATCCCCAGCTTATCTGGTCGTAGCCGTTTCCTCGCAGTATGAAGGTGGCTTGTCAAGGAGTTCTCGGAATTGAGTTTAAGTGTGATGGCTAACTTATAGGTAATATTAATGTTAGTTTAAATTTTATTGTTTAGTATCTCTTATAACTATAGTTTCAAAATAGTCAGTCGTTAATAGTTTTATGACATCAATTCAGATGCAGGTTCACAATCCTTCTCGAGTTTAAACGTCAGGTCATTCAGTTCATTGGTGGCCTTGTTTTCATGTAATCTTGCCGAAAGCAAAAGTGAGTGACAAAGCTAGCTCTCGACATTAAAAGTAAATTTTGGTGTGTTAAATAATTCATATGGTTTCCACAATATTCTCAGAGGGATCACATAAAACTGCCTTACATGTTTATTTTATGTGAGTATGATGGACATATTTATGGAAGTTTTCAATGCATAAATGCAACATATGAAAACGATTATTGGAGCATAAAACTCGTCTCCATTTATGACAGGTAGAACTACAAATGAAATAAAAACAAATGCGCATGCCACTACAACTTCTATCTCACTTTTGTTTTGCTTCGTATAATAAACATGAAAACATGCATGCCTTTGAAAGCTACCGACCTGTCAGGTGTTTTAAAACCCACCATTTGTTTATTCTCAGTCATTGCGCTTTAACAGCGGTATTTATAACCATTGTATAAGCCTGCACCTGTAAAACAAACCCATAAGGAATACACTTTTAGGCAACTAAACCTGCTTATGCATGTGTTTGCAGAATTAGGCAGCAAGAAATCAACATTCTCTGTAAGTATTCAACAGTGCAAGTACACAAACTCTTATACTGCAATAATTCGCACAAAGGGTTACGTTTTTCATTTATAGCGCAGTCTAAGTACAATGCCTATATTAGACTACTAATTGCTTCGAAGAATGAAGAAACCTCACACGCTTATCGTGACACTGACTCACTGCTCAGAAAATTTGCCTAAATAAATGATGTTTTAAAAGGCTATTAACTTTTATTATTTCAGCTGTGCACGTTTTTTATTGAAACTATAAAGAGGGTCACTAGTCTCCATATACAAGATAAATATTGGAATTAATTGTTCTTCTAGAGAAGCTGTATGTAGGATCACAAGGTTGCAAAGATTCAGGGGCAAAAGCCCCCGCTTAACCTAGGGAGGAGGGTGCCATCCGAATGGCTCTCCCAACCCCGAAGGCTTTTCCAATAGGCCGGTACCCTTAAATTAAAAACGGGCCCTCTATTACAGAGTGGAAGCGAATGCGCCACTTACGGGCGTCAACCCCAAAAGGGGAAGTCTACCGAACAACCTCGGTGGGGTCGACAGCTCACTAGTGGGCCGCCTACCGGCTCTCCAGGTCGGTACCGGAGGACCTTGACGCGTCTCACAATCCGCCAGAAGTACCCAATCTCCCATGGGTATCGGGAACCACTGCCCCGCCGAGTCGAACCCAATTCAAACAACACCCTCACGGATGCGGTTCGGATGTTTGGCTTAGCGTACTTCTAATGACGTCATAAGTACCAGGAGTGCTCAGGGCTGCTGAAGGGGTAGGAAACTCCATCGCCCCGTTGGAATGCTAGAATCAGACGACTGAGAAGTTCAGTGCCATAGCAGGCCTAGGGTCAGAGGCCTGTAGAGGAGCAGACGAGATTGAATTAGAGAATAAAGAACCAGGACGAATGATCAGCCCTAGCCAGCCAGGTATGAAGGTGAGGAAAGAAGATCATATGAAATGAAGGCGAATGAAAGCAAAGGTGATGCTGGAGCAATTGCTGGAATGAACAGCGCGGGAAACGGAGAAAACCCGCCCACACGCCGCGGTGGGAGGCGAGCGCTCTAACCATTAGGCCACGTCGCCGCCTGTATTAATTTTACGGGGAGCACGTTCTGTAGGGGAAGTATGCAATGAGTAGTATTTCCAGCTGCACAATCATAGTAAGGGGAGGATAACAACTCAAGCCCTACACTAGGGAGACTTGCTGAGTATCACTTCAAACTCCGTAAACTTCGTAGAAGATGGAGTAATAATTTTAACTCACTATAAAAGAACTTCAATCCCACTTCTGTGGTATGGGAGTAGCGTGTTTGTTTCACATTCAAGAGTTCGAATCTTTCGGCTAGATATTTTCCCTTACCCTGAAAAGATAAATGTCGGGTAACTTCAAGTCCTATGGACCCCGAGCTCATTTGAGCATCTCTTCATAATTGTATCCATTTGATTTATTCATCAGCCAGTATGACCAGCGGTTAAATGACGTTAAACTAAAAAGAATATCTTCTATGTGTCTATAAGAACGATGTAACAAATTTTAATACAATAGTTTAAAGAATGTATCTAACTCTGAAAGCAATAAGAGAATATATTGAATGTATATACTGAATCTGTAGCATCGCCCGAGATAAAACAAAACAAATCTTTACCCTACCACAAGGGTGGCGAAAACGCCTTCCTTCCGTGAGTCACCAAATATGCAACACGCACTGCATCACTCAGCAGCATGTGAAAGGCAAATGGTATGTGGCAGAGAGGAAACGGCGCCCGCGAGTCCCGTTTTCGCCACCTCTGCTCTACCAAATAGCTGCCGAAGACTCATTACCTTCTCACGTACCTAGTAGGTAGACAGCATTGTACTCCACCCAAAAATTCGATAGCGAGATTTCACAGGGAATACATGTTTCGAAGGTCCCTGAATTAAAAAAAAAAGCATTTATAGAAAAAAGGTCCGTGTGTGTGTGTCTGTGAACATGTCACTCAAAAATAAAAAGTCGAATAAATACCAAACGTGGTATTTAAGTTCAGTACCTTCCAAAGATGCGACACGAATAAAATTCCACGCCCCAAACTACGCTTTACATGAAACATTTTGAAAATTTTTATTTTCTAAAGCATGGCTGTAACGACTTTGATTAAAATACCATATATTCAAGATATTTACATGACAAATAAGACAAAAAAGTGCTACAAGAAATGTAGATCTGTTTAAAACAGCTTATTTTAAATAACTTTTTTTCTGTGGCATCAGCCATTTCCGAAGTATCCGTTATGAATCATCGAATTGTTCAATACTTGTCATTCTTTTTAAATCCCGTCGATTTTCAGTTGTTTCTCGCAATGTCATGGAAACAGCATAGAATTTTAAGGCCAGCATATAGCGTCCAGTTCTAAAACAATTGACTATCGCTGTTCCATTTGCATTTATAACGAAATGTGTAATATAGTTATTTTTGCAAATGTTTGTATGAATTAAAATGAAGTAGATAGAAAAATAAGCTTTCGTAAAAATACTTTTCATACCCATTAATAAATGATAGGGTAGAGAAAGTCATGTGGATGCAACACATCAGATGTTTCATTATACAACCTGTGATACTTCAAATGGCGCTCCAACGTGTGAGGCTTTCATAGTTTAAATAATGAACAGAATGCATTATTTGTTACTACAACTGATTTTTTTAAACTTCCCTTGTTTTACCCAGTTTATAAAGTTTTTTTACTGTTTTCGTTACTGCTTATCACCGAAATTACACAACGCATATGCCCATGGCGGGACTCGAACCCCCGACTCTCAGCTTGACGGAGCGCCGGAGCTATACACTCCAGCGACCACGGCTACGAGGGCCGGCTCTGATTAAATGCACATGTAACATTTTAGATGATGTTGTTCCTCTTGTAATCCTAATAAGACACATATTTGCTTAATTTGGCACAAGAATTTTGAAATATGCTTTGAGTCCTAGGCGTAAGAATGGAACAGATATAGAAAGCAACACACAGTACAAATAATAACGCAACATTTTACTCATCTTCAAATTATACATCCTCATAACAATATCACCATCGATATTATCATAAAAATAAAAACAAAAACCTTTGTTTGGATCTAGCAGAGCACGTATATCGTTTGATATAACATGACATTATTATTTCTTGCGTTCGCAATGTTTATTCGCCTTCAAGAATGACTCACCGTATCTAGCCAAACTTTACCAAGAGCTGGAAGCTGGATAGCTTTGGTGTGAAAAACGATACCGATCTCTGTCAGGATATTTACACACTGCCATCTCTGGCCGTGCTTATTCATCCTTTACTTTCCACACATCAGTTTGTAGTGGAGGATGGAACTGATTCGATTGCCCGTTTGCATAGTGGGCTTGGAATGCTTACATAATCCACTTCAGGTACAGCAACGAAGAAGTGAGTAAATGAGTCGGCAATCCATCAAAGGTGAGTCTTGGGGCATTACGACACTAGCCTCCGAGTGCAGCAGACGCGGCCGCAACAAGATTTATGCATCACGATGTTGCTTGATGGGAGATCCTGGATGGGAATGCGATTGATTCAGCTCGATCAATCATCGCTGAAGGACGCCATTCGACTTAGTGCTCCGGGAATCGAAAAACATAACGTCATGAGGCCGCTAACGGAGCTTTCGTGTGTTCTTGCTGGCAGAGATTTGTGGGCGGGTAAAATCTCCACTAAAGGAATTCTGAGCCACTGGTATTTGTTTGCGGCAGGATGTTTTCAAAGACTCCTGTAGGCATTGTAAAGCAACCAAAAGACACGCTAGTGTAGCACATAGATTTAGGTAGATTTTCCTTCATTAAGAATTCAGTACAAACTTGAGCCAACCAGAGAGGAGAAGCAGCTCTGAACGGGAAAGGGTTCCTTCCTTATGCAACGGTGTATCGAGATCCTTCGTGGCTTGGACACTTCGTTGTTACTAATTGTGATAATTAGTATTGTTTTAATTATTCTATAAATATTCTTAATAATCGTGATCATTTTCAGCAAATTCTTGAAAAATTCACAATTTAGCTGAAATTGGGCTGATTACCCGTAAATTTTGTTTTCAATTGTGATAGAACATACAGATGGGCCAAATGAAGTCAATTTTAACTTCCTGTATATTTATTTTCTAAACATCTATTAAATTTGAAATACATACTGGGAATTTTGATCCAAAATGCCCCATCTTTAGATATGCAGACTTTGGCAGTTTTCGAAACTGTCCTCCACCATTCCGATGTTCAGTAGTTAGGTTTTATTACAGTACTACTAATCTAAACCACATTTTACAAACTAAAGATTAACAACAATTTGCATTCCTTAAACTCATGTAGCCCATTTTGTGAAATCACTTACCCGGACTTGTTTTTTGGAACACTTTTTCCAATTCATAAAATTTCCATTTTATGATATTTCTTTCTATTTGTCCCTAAACTTTCTTTAAATACAGTCATAAGGTGTCACAGGTAAATAGAAATGTATTAAAATAAGGGCTGACTAACATTCTGTGAAAGTGGTTAATAGGAATTGGTTGCAGTTATCTAAGTACCATTCAGGCTTCTCTAATTATGAAATATATTTGCACATGTATGCTTTTGCTTGAATGATACAGGCTTTAAAATAAAGAAACAAGCAATTATTTAAGTTTCTTCATCTTAAAGAGAGTACTGAATATGTACTGCATGTAATAAACTTGAGATACACACAAAACCACAAATCCACCTTCTTGAAGCGGTAGTAACATAATTTCCCCGTATTCCAAAGTGGCCTAATTGAGCCTCCGTAGACGTGAGTTGCCTGGATAAAGCATTTTTTCGTGCTTTTCATTATTCTAAGAAGACAAATTTTGGTTAAATCTTGTATTTACGTACCTTGCAACGTGTGAGGAATCAATTTATAACTCCTTTCATCGTCCAATAGAAGTTGTCAGATTAAAGGACGTTAAAGCTAATAATGATTGAATAATTAACTTTCTTTCTCAGCATACACTGTGGAGAAGCTTAAAAAACCAGATAGGGTCCATCTTTCTATTTCCAGCTAACTTTCAAACAGAATTTAGTAGCGTATAATTTTGTTCACGATACATTAATATGGCATACGTAATGACAGGCACTGGAGATGTCGCGACATATTCTTAATGAAGCAAAACAAGGGGGGACATAATTAAATAGAAATTAAAAGTTACTCGAACCAGCAGAGAATCAAAGCCAGAATGTTTTACAAGCATTCCAGCAGCTGGAGGTCAGTTAATCAAAACAATAGGAGATATAAAATAATATTAAAGACGGTTTAAATCCTTTTGTGTTTCCTTTGGCTGTTTTCGTTCCTTTCGGAATTGGTAATTTTTTACGCTATGTCACGTTTGCATCAATCGCCTTATCACCGTGTGTAAGAATTCGTTAGATTATTAATAGAGTAAATTATTCGCTAAAAAGAAGCCTAAATGAGATGAGGTGTCGGTTACCTATTTTCCGAAAGGAAAGGGAGAGGTTGGCCGATGGAGAAAAGGTAGGAAGAGTTTAAAAGGCGTCAAAAACCCAAAGCTTTAAGACAACAAACCACAAAGCTCAAAATATTTCCCAACATTTCTTTAGCACTCCCTATAAATGTACTGAAGTAGTGTAATTTATAATCCTTTCTTTAATTGTAAGGACACCAGAGAAAGACCTTTATATCGTCAGCACTTATCATATACCGTTTATTGGCAATATATTTGGAATAAACATAGCGGGTAAAAGCTTTTGCCATTTTGAAAGCTTGTGTATTCTTCTTTCAAGGTTAGGTTTATGAAATTAGCATGCGATGGTGATAATGTTTTTACGACAGGACTATTTTAAAGAAACAACATATAGTATTACCTCATTCGATAGAATACACAAGTTATCACATTTTTCATGCGATTGCAACCAACAGTTTTAAATTTCATGTAACTATGATTCGTTAATATATTAATATAAATTATATTTACTTCATTCTTAAGCCCAAAAGCATTTCGCAGTAAAATATATAATTGTAAAAATTAAGAGTATTTTAAACTAAGGTGATGTGTTACATTCTCATGGCTTTCTCTATTCGCTATAGTTTTTTTTCTGTAGCTTTACAACTATTCTTACCAAAGCTTATTTTTCTATCCACTTCATTTTAATAGAGAAGAGCATTTACAGAATAGTTTTATTACACATTTCGTTGTAGGTAAAAGAGGGACAGAGGAAATGGAATCGATAATCAGATGTTTAAAAATGCGCCCTATAGCTGACTTTAAGATTCCATACTCTTTACATGACATCACGAGAAAAAACTGAAAAGCGACAGCACTTTAAAAAAGTTACAAATTATTAAACAATTCTAACTAGTGATGGAACGATACCACTATTTCTCGTTACTCGATACCCGATACCGATTTTTCAGCACCGATATTATTCGCTCGATACTCGATACTCACTTTATAAAAAACTATAAAGGCGATAGCTTGTTCACTGAATTATGTTCTTATTAATAGTTTTCTGTGTATAAACGCAGGCAACCAATTTTGTATTGTATGTCAGTTCCGAAATTTTTCCTGTTTGGGCATTCTCCAACTGGCAGCATCTTTTTTATCGTGATAAAGCCATGGTTTATTTATATACCCTATTGTTAGTCAATGCTAATAATAATAATAATAATAATAATAATAATAATAATAAAAAAAGTAATTTCCTTGCTTCTCTTTTTATGTAAGTATAGTTTTGCTGAAAACTATCTTTAAAGAATTTTCTATCCATATTTGAGGCAGTATTTTTAACACTTAAATGATATCAGTCAAATTATATAATATAAAATTCAATAACAGTCCGCTTTAAAGCAATATGTGTATAAATAACATATAAAATCCATGTAACAGTCACTGTATTAATGTTTATATTGTTATGTACATGTTCAATAATGTTATGTGAATGTATTGCGTAATTTAATAATGTAGGAGCTGTGAGAATAAAAGGTTAAAAGTTGCTAACAATGAGGTAACAATAAGTTAACCCTGAGGCAATAATGAATAAGAAAGTTTAATAATGCTACCTGTAGTTATTGGAGCAAAAATAATGTAAATTTTGAGACAGTTTATAAATAGCCAATCAAAAACCAGAAAAAAGCTTAAGTTAAATAAAAGTATTCTATTGGAGTAGGATTAGCCAATCAGAAACTGAAATAGGGCAAATTGTACAAATTCAAAACTCAGCTGCTTGTGGACAGTGTTCCTAACCGGACGCGAAACGCGTCCTTGAGAAGTTTAATACGTATTCAGTGTGAGACGAAAATAGTTTACGTGTTAAAAAGTGCAAGTAATTAATAAATAATCTCACAGCTCTCTATATCAGTGAACTGTTATTTAAATCGTATCAAGGATTAATAAATGATGTGAAGTAAAAATTATAATCTGCGTAAGCCTACATTGTTCAGCCGCACCATGCCTTGTTAAGATATTCATGTCTCTACAAATTAATACTGACGCAGCCGAGGCAAACAAATATATAATATTTAAAGAAACAGTAAAAATACAAAGTTAATATTTTTAAACTTGGGGCGAAGGCTACCGGGTACCAATCGTGGGTACATCAAGATCGGCTCCTCAACAGTCGAAATACAATTAAACTTCTCCTAAAATTAAACCTACCTCATATTGTGGAAATAAGTGGTACGGTATATCTGTAAGCTACGATCGTAACCCGAGTTTGAATTTCGTAAACACAAACAGATGGAAGGAAAGAACAAATATTTCCACGCACTGTATTACCTCACGTCTAAGTTCTGATTTGTTTCTGCTGGATTCACAGATTTTGGTCACCGGAGTAGGTAAATGTAATGGCTGAGAGTGAGTCACCAAGCCAGGCTATTACAGAAACGTGATATAGTGCGACAGCTGTGGGTTATTTATATTTAAGATACTATATTTGAACATGTTTTATTTTTCTTCGTAAAATATGTTTTCTTGTAGTAGTTTTGTTTTTCTCATTTCCTTCTACTTGTCGTTTATATTATTTTTAATCTTTCTTATTATCCTGTGTATTATAATAACGCATACGGTCGCGTACTCGTGCGACCAATAGGGATCTAAGTATATATACGGATATTAAATAAATACACTCATTCATTCATCCATTCATTCATTTAAATCACCTTCATTCGCAACTAAGTTAACGCTGCATGTTACATGGGTACCTCCACTCCTTCCCCCATTGTTTTGCATGTTATCATTTCGACACAAAGTCTACGGAATGTTGCATTTATTCAACCCACAGGAAACGCAGTCAACGTCCATCCAGAACTATAGTCCGGCAACACTTTGGTGATACGTGCAAGGCAATAGCGTGAAATCTGGGCTCCTTTCATTCCTTATCTAGCATAAAATTAAGCGCAACAACCTTCAATAATGCAACCGAAGGTTTTTCCTTAGGCATATTTCGATACCACGTATCGAGCGAGAGTATCGGGGTATCGACGGTATGGTCCCATCCCTAATTCTAACCAATATTAACGGATATCTCGAAAAGGCTGTTGCCATTTAAAAGTTATTCTAAATCAATTGTGTGCTTTAAAGAGATATATATTTTTGCATAGTAAATGTTTGTCTACCTCTTATCATTACCCGTCAGGCAATATTATAAAAAAAATCTTGTGTGTTAACATTCACATGGCTTTCTCTACCTTCTAGCGCTTATTAATGGGTTTACAAATCACTCTTACGAAAGTTTATTTTTCTGTCTTCATTTTAATCGAGATAAATCTCCGCAAATAGCTGCATTGCACATTTCGTTATAAATACAAAGGGAATAGCGATAGTCAAGTGTTTAAGAAGTGGACGCTATATGTTTTAAACTTCCATAATCTTTGCATGCAGTCGCAAGAAATAACTGAATATTATCGAAAGGACTTGAAAAGAATGACGAAGCGTTGAGCAATTCGAACCATTAATAACGGATATTTCGGAAATGGATGACGTTACACACAAAAAAGAAGTTATTTGTAATAAATTGTGGTTTTAAAGAGCTCTACATTTTTTGTATAGTACGTTGTCGTCTATCCTTTAACGTTTTCCAGTTGTATATTCTTCCGGATGAGGTGGAGTTCAGAGGAAATTCCAAGAATATTCAATATATACATTTTAGTTGTCAAGTAAACATCTTTAAAATATGGTATTTTTCAAAATCGTTACGGAGATTTTTTTAGAAAATAAAAATGTTTGAAAAATCTTCCATATAAAGGGTAGTTTGCGGTGGGGATATTTTCTTGAAAATCTTTGTGTCACCCTTTGGAAGTTTGATATTTATCCTACTTTTCGTTTTTGAATTATTCTGTTTACACACACATGGACCTTTATCTAGAAAAGCTTTTTTGCATTCAGTGGGCCTCAAAATGTATTTCCGGTGAAATTTCGATATCAAATTTTTGGGTGGAATGCAATACCGTCTCTACCTACTATGTACATGGTAGAGTAAGTAAAAATTCCTTCCGAATGAAACGGCCTTCAGAAGCTATTTCCAGAAAATTCAAGATATGCATTTTAACATGTGTATTTTGATTAAAATACCACACCTTTAACAGATTTAATCAAAATGGTCACAGAGGTTTTAGAAAATCGAATATGTTGAAGTAGTATGTGCTGAGGATATTCTTGAAAATGTTCGTGTCACATATTTGCAAGATATTGAATCTGAATACCAAATTTGGTATTTATCGGAGTCTTTCTTTTGGGTTATGTTCTACACAGGCACACACAAACACATACACATGGTGTTTTTCTAAAAATGGTTTATGTAATTCAAGGGGCTTTCCAATGAAACCTGGGCATCGAATTTTTGGATGGAATGCAATATACTTTTACCTACTAGATACATGGTAGAGAAAGTAAAAGGAAAAAGGGAAATTATTTTCTTATGAAATGCCAACATTTTGAGTGTAAAAAGAATTTGTTTGCTGAATCCGAATTATAGCAACATCTGAGCTGGAATATGCTGCAGAATGTGCTAGAAATTAACTGTGTTTTCGTGAAACAGCAATGAGCAGTTTTATTACATTTAAACCTCCATCTTCGTCTGGTACGTTTTAAGGAATATTAAATAATAAAGGAACTTCTTCCTTTTTATTTTTGAAATACATTCATCCATTAGGCATGAAAAGTTACAACATAAAACTGCAGCTCCTTGTAATGCATCTATAGGCATTCGCAATATAATTTACATAAAGTAGAGAGGTGAAAGACTTCCAGCTATTGTTTCTGATCATGCACTCTGCGTGTCAATAATGACATACTGTTGAAAATAACAGCGCTCAAAAGAGTACTCCCGAACTTGGATTTTGTACCGCTCTGGTCACGAATGTATGCAAAGGTTGAACACAGTGCAAGAATTATGTTTTCGTGTGCTTTTATTGCCTCACCACAAGCTTTATTTCATTCCGTCTGAATTTTGCTATCCTTTGTATCAAATAAGAACAGCCGTAAAGAATTCTAATATTACCAAAGTGTTTTCGGCAAACGAATTTCTGCACCGTAACAACCGAGCGACCTTTATTTATATTTTTAGTAGGTATTGTTATGTCTTTAATGATTTCATTATAAATAATAACTATTAATACACAAAAAATGCATTACCGTGGGACGTTCACCAAGTTCTTCCTTGCCTCTTGGAATATGTTCGGCCTGAAAATGAAGGATATTGTGATCATCGCCCCTAGAGGATCAATAACTTTGCTTCGTAATCATTTGTATGCAAATTATTGTAGTATATGTGATTCAGAAATTTATTTATATTATTTTCTTCTTATTATTGTTTCTCTTCGTTATTATTACTATTATTAGTAATTTATTTTTCTTTTTTCTCTTTGATATCTTTGATCTGTGCTTCGCAATGCAGGCTTCTTTGTTATCCATTTTATATGTTCTTTGTTTTTCTAATTTCAATTTTATTGCCAAGTATACTTTGTCCATAGTAGCCGTTTGTATCTACAGGCAGCTGTGTTTCAATAAACAATCAATAAAAAATAATATCATTCCATGGGCGAATCTGAGAGTAAACCAACCTTTTGTAGGTAGATGAAAAGCATGGAAAGTCCTGAATAGTTATAAGTTTTGCAAGCAAGTGAAGATGTCATAAAATATGTGGCAGTATTTTTTAACACTTAAACGATATCAGTCTAATTATGTAATATAAAATATAACAGCCCACCTAAAAGCAATATGTGTATAATATAATATATAAAATGTATGTAACAGTCGTTGTATTATGTGTATGTATAATGTTATGTGAATGTATTACGTAATTTAATAATATAGGAACTGTGAGAATAAAAGTAAGCTGCCTTGTGTAGAAAACAAGATTATAAAGTAGAAGCCGAAAATTGCTAACAATGAGGTAACCTTGAGGAATAATGAATTAGAAAGTTTAATAATGCTACTAATAATTCTTGGAACAATAATGTAATATTTAAAACAGTTTATAAATAGCCAATCAAAAACTAGAAAATCTTTAAGTTAAATAAAACCATTCTATTGGAGTAGAATTACCAATCAGAGACTTGAAATAAAGTAAATGTACAGATTTAAGCAGTAGACGCCAGATGCTAGAAGGCAGCGTTCCCGAGCAGTTCGCTCGGTACGTATTCAGTGTAAGACATAAAAAATTAATTACGGCGTGAATAATATAAAGTTTACGTGTTAAAAAAAGTAACAATAATCTCACAGCTCTACAGTAGGACACATCAGTGAAGTGTTATTTAATCGCGTGAAAGGTTAATAAAACGAAGCTAAATAGCATTATAATTTGTGTAAGTCTTCATTCTTTACCCGTACTATCCCTGATAAGAGATACGTGTTCTAAAAATTACTATGACGCAGCCAAGGCGTACATATATAGTATTTAAATAAACATTAAAACATAAGGTGATTTTTTAAACGTTGGGGCGAAGGCCACCGGAAGGTTTGTATCGTACGTGGGGCTTGCAATAAAACTACTTCAAGTTTGGCGCCCAAAGCGTGGTGCTAATAACGTAAAGATAAACTATCTCAAATATGCAGCGATATATAACATGAATCTCAGTTGCGTAGACATTCTGAATAAAACAGCCAGCAGTAGTTCTTTTAGTATTATCAATTTCTTCGGTAACCGTCTTTCGATACCGCATAGCCGAAAATAAGTTTTCCTACACTTTAGGAATCACCTCCCATGTACGATGAAAGTATCATGTTCGTACTATCCTGTATGCGTATGTTATGAAGCATTCATTCCCTTTTATATGAAAATTCTTCAGGCAACTGCCCCATTTCGTCCAAATCATGTTTTTTTGGTAATTTCACTGTAGAGAATTCAGTACTCATACACGTTTTACAAAGTATACTATTTAGTGTTTTAATTCTATTGAATTTATACATTACATACATATAGAATGATATAGACATATGATGGTTGGACAGGTGGATATTTGGAGGGATAATTCACTGACATGAGAGCGCAAAAACTTCTAAAGGAATCTGTCTTCCAGAGGTATTCTGTTGCTTATATACTAATTAGAGCTTGGAGATACCGATTTCAATTCCTAATCTTATTATTGGTATTCCCCTCCAATGAACCTGTATGTTTATAGTTACCAGAGAACCAAAAGTAAATATTGGTCCGCACTTAGAATGTTTTTTCATATTGTAGCTGGCTTGTATATCTCTCAATGTATTATCTAACTTCAATCAAACTAGGATTAGCATTACGGTTCTAAGTGGAAGGAACTTGGCAGCTCGACCTAAGCAGAGTTTTTGTGCCTATACCCCGGGGGAACGACCCTGGGATGGAGGAATGAGGTGAAAGAAGACAGAGAGTGGCCGTACCAAGAGGCACGACAGGCAGACGGCAGGGTCCCTAATATTTCCAGATTTAAACTCCTCGGTTGGGCACTGAAGCAGCCGGGTTCTTACACATCCACTGGGCGCCCCGGGACACAAGAGACCGTCCCCAATCCGGGAGACGCAGGTTTCCACAGAGCATCCTTTTTCCCTGTCATGCACACGCCGAGACCTTCTACCGACACCCGCAACCCTGAAAGAAACCAAGCGTTTGAAAGGTGAAGTGAAATACGAATGGAGGTGAAATGGAGGGATAGGAAAATTCGGAGCCTTAATTATCCTTCCCAGCGATCTCTGGGTCAGGAAGATCCGCCGCGGGGATTGAACCCACGACCTCCCGAATGTGGGCCATAGACTTTGCCGTCTGAGCCCTCCCACTCGTTTCAATTATATAAATTTATATGGAAGTATAAACACATATTAACTACACACACTCATTTGCTTTGTAGAGAACATATCCGCATGATGCAACATACTCTTATAAAGCAGAAATATAAAAATGTGAATCCTTTTTAAGAAACTTTTAATAGATTTATAATGGAAAATACTACAAACGATGTTTGCATGGCATGCAATATTGCTAACCATCAGTTAAGAGTACTAACTGTCCATAAATGGACGAAGAATATTCATATCCACTAAGACTTCTTGTGAAATGCATGCTCTCAACATGTTTTTAAAATTCCCACCGACAGTATTATTAGTATTACTTTTCATCGTCCTAATAAGAATAATTTAGGGAGTAATGCCCATTACCATTAAGGTTATTACATTCGGAATAGCTTTTGTATATTGTTCCATAGTATTTCAAAAGATAAATATATCTAAATGTTATTTTATACCTACCTGTAACAGAGGAAAAACATTGAAGTAAAGCAACAGTAATAATAACAATAATCAATATCATAATCATAATTGTAGCCCTCCGAAACAGGTAGAGACTTAGTTTGCTCTTAATGAAAGCACTTACATTAACCTGATTTATGTTATTTTGTATCCCCTCTGGTTTATGTTGATCACTTGCAGGGGATGCAAGGGAAGATTATAACTTTACATTGGGAACGGAGTACCTTCGCTTCCACAAAGCTTTGAGGCATCTGTGTACCACGAAGACGTGCAATATCCACTTTGTTTTCCGCATTCTCCTTTTAATGAACCTGTTTTATTTTTCCTATAATTTCGATATGCTAATTTAAACCTTCGTGATTTTGCAACGCAAATTTTCTTGCATTCTGCGTAGCCTATGCTTATTTAGTGGAAAACTCTAATGCTTTAACTTCGAAGTAATCAACTGATTGCAACTGGAGCTACATTCGCTCATTTTATAACCATATGTAGAGGTAATATTTGCATCCTGGAATAAGACATAAATTTCTGAAATAATCAAACAACCAGAAAAGTTCCAGAATTTTGCTATTATAAGTATTTTGCTGTTACCTTGTAGTAAACATACTTCTATTTAAAAAGTATTACATCAAAGTAACTATGTTTTTCAATACTGAACATCTCCAAATAGTATGATCAGTAACATGTTACCAATAAAACATGATACTCTTGCATTATTACATTAGTTTTATAGCGATTAGACAGATCTTCAATATTTGAAAACTCTAAGACATGAAATGTGTAATGGGAAAATACTTTTAGTCGTATTTCATAAATTTTCCAATAGATAGTTTTCAAGGTTCGCAGGCACATAGAGTTGTAATTTCATTTTAAATCGCTTCCTCATACTTTAGAATATAAACAATTAATAATTTCATAAAATAATCAATAAATAAAAATGTTTTGTTTATTAATCTGTACAAAAATAATACCAGTTTAAGTGAATTGCTAAGTGGAAAGGTTTTACATAACAATTATTTCATTTGAATTTAAAGTTGAAATCTATATAAAGTTTAATACAATTTTTATATAACTATTTGCATATTAATATGACTGTTAAATTAAAAATAATCAACAGTTTTCTCCGAAAGAAACTGCTGCGGATATCGTTATCATATATTCCTTAACTTTTATGTGGTTCTAGACTTTCCCCTGAACAAAGTTAAAATATTTAAAGCATGAACATCAATAAAGGAATTTATCCGTGGTGGTAAGCGCATTTTAAAGAACACGGAGTCACTATATGACATTAAAATATAAACGACTGAAGTGCTTTTCATCTTAGTATGCTAGAATTTATTTCCTTTAGCTAATATTCCCTTTCAACAGGTCTTAACAGTATTAGAAATCTTACTAAAGAGTTCACAAATATCGTATCAGGCGATTCCTCAAGACATGTTGTACTGGTAAACCACGCTCAGAATAAACCCAAATGAGTCAATTGTAAAATTAATATTATTATCGTATTTGGAATATTTCCAAGCATTAGAACACGTTGGCTAATCCACTTAATTATTGGATTAAATCAAACCTTATTAAAAAGTGAAATAATGAAGTAAACCAGTTTAAAAGGTAATATATAGTATAACAAATTAACTTCTCACCGCGGCATTAACTGAAGTTGAATTCTATGGTTTCAGGAAATAATTAGGTAGAGTCAAAAAATGTTTGATATGTGCAGAACTAGCGACTCAAAATATTTATTTTAAATACACCACAATTGAAACTGCGACATAACCATAACCTACTATTGCAGACACTTTTTAAAGGTCGGGAGATATCCAGGCTTTTGCCCCTTGAACAAGAACAAATAGGGCTGCCTCTGTGGTCGAGGTTCAGTGAGCTGACTTCTCACCCGGAGATCCCGGGTTCGATTCCGGTCCCTAGTGTGGTAACGTTTTTTAATTACGATTAATTCTACTCTCAACGGAGTCTGGATGTGAGAGTGAGAGTGATGAGCGTGTGAAAATAAGTTAAAGACCTCAAAAATCTTCAGCAACGTAACCTAAAAGTTCAAGGAGTTTCAGTAAAAACTCCTCGATATTATCATATCGGTTAAAAGAGGGTACAGAAATGAACTCTCCCTGAATGCGCCTACAATTAATATGAGAAGTAAATTAAACAGCACTTCTGTAAGTTTCTCATGAAGTTGCCAATAGTTGTTAAACACTTTAGATCCATTTAATTATAATGTATAAAATATATCAAATCATTGAAATAGGAGAAAATGTACTGTCTGTTCATCATTTTATTTCAGGACAGGGTTTGAGTGAAATTCTCAAAAATGCAATTTTCAACCATTATTTCTGAAATGTTTACTGCATTCAAGCAGTGTTTAACGTCTATTTTACTGCACATGGCACCACAGGCAGTGTGCAATGATGATGCATGCAATGAAATTATATTTTCGGGAGGAAACGTTCAAGGCCTAAATTTAGAGTACCTTCCTGGCATTTGACAGTTTTTAGGACTGAAAAATGCATGGGAAAATCCTCGGGAGGACGGTCCTGACGGGCCTTGAACAGCGGACCTCCCGTTCACGAGTCTGTGTTTCAGCAACTTCAGCCACTCGTGTCGGTAATCTTTTTTTAGTAGGTATGAGCTGCTTGTTTCAGAATACTTTGAAAGTATAAATTTCATTTAAATATATCACCACAGATTTCGCTATGCTTTAAAATGCTCCACTCATGTAAAATTTTAAAATCTGTTTGTTTTCTTAGTTCACCCTATTTTTCTACAATATACGAACATAAAGTCTAGAGAATTGCCATTTCTAGAAGGGTTATACAGGTTGATTCTAAAATAGAGTACAAAGTTTGGGGACGGGTTCCTTACACCAAAACGGGAAAACGATAACAAAAGTTCATATAAATGTATGTCCCAAAATCCTTCGTTTCGTTTCCGCGTTGATAATTTATTATTGCGTTCAATGGCTTTCCAGAACCAACCCAATAACTTTATTTATCTATTGAGGCAGCATTTTTAACACTTAAATATCAGTCCAGTATAATAAAAAAATATAATAACAGTCCACCTTAAAGCAATATGTGTATGTAAACTGTATGTAACAGTCAGCGTATACTGTTTATATTATTATGTATATGAATAATAATGTTATGTGAATGTAATACGTAATTTAACAATGTTGGAGCTGTGAGAATAGAAGGCGAAAGTTGCTAACAATGAGGTAACCTTGAGACAACAATAAATTAGAGTGTTTAATAATGCTACTAATAGTTCTTGTAACAATAATGTAATATTCAAAACAGTTTATAAATAACCAATCAAAAACTATAAAAGCTTTAAGTTAAATAAAAGTATTCTATTGGAGTAAAATTACCCAATCAGAAACTTGAAATATAGCAAAAGTATAAATTTAGGCGGTGGAAGCCAGACGCTACACAATAGCGTACCCAACCAGTCGCTAGAAAGCAGCGTTCCCGAGAAGTTCGATACGTATTCAGTGTGAGATATAAAAATTCATTACGGCGAGAATAATATAAAGTTTTCGTATTAAAAAGTGTAACTAATAAAACATTCTCACAGTTTTACAGTAGGATACATCAGTGAAGTGTTATTTAATCGTATGAAGGATTAATAAAAGGAGTGAAACAAAAATTATAGTTTGTGTAAGCCTTCAATTCTTTAACCGTACCAACGCCTGCTGAGAGATACGTGTTTCTGCAAATTACTACTGACGCAGCCGAGGCAAACTTAAAATATATAATATTTAAATAAACATTAAAATACAAAGTTGATTTTTTTAAAAGTGAGGCGAAGGCCACCGGAAACTTTGTACCATACGTGAGGCATCTCTCACTATGCACCCTTTCATAAAAGCTTTCACTCATTGTTTTCTACGTAGATGGCGATGTGATGTCATGGAGCCTTGTTTACAATTATCATTCATGCACATGTAATGAGTTAATTTAAAGTGTACCTATTACTCTTTAACGTTTCAACTGTCTATATGTTACAATGAAAGTGTTTCGTTCAACCATGGCTGGATATTTATTTCATGAGTAGGCAGACATGATTTCTATGGCGACATTTCGTGCATTTGATATGAGTTTATGTGTTGAGCACTTCCTAACAAACTGGCAATGTCAATGCCAATGTCAAAACACGGAATAATTGGCCACTTTAAATTTTTTTGTATTAATAACAGTTTGAACTTTAATTCATCCAAAAGGAAGGATTGTGGTACATATTTTTACATGAACCATTTTTCTTCTATCGGTGTAAGGAAAAACCGTCCCTAAACTTTGTAAACTTATTTTAGAATCATCCGGTATATGCATATATATAAGACACATATATAAAATTAACATGTTATTAAAATATAAATGCACTAAGTTTTTGACTGACATTTATGTGTGAAACATTAATACCACCCTCCCTTGTAGCCGTTGGAGAGTTTGGCTTCGGCGCTCCGCCAAGCTGAGGTTCTCGGGTTGGAGTCCCACCATGAGAATGGGAGCTGATGTTTGTGTGCAACAGTAATTGCGGTAATAACCGATAAACCGTAAGACAGAGAAAACACGGTGATAATAAAGCAGGGAAACATAAAAATACTAAAAATGACTCACACATACAGGGTGTACCATTTAGGTTGAAACTGTATCTTATATCTCCAAAACTAAGGGTTGTAGAAAGAAATGTATTTAATAAAGTTGCTTGATATTATGGGGAAAAATAAATGCTATTAGTTGTGTTTTTTTGGAGGACGTTATGATGGTCATTTTAGGGTCAATTTATTTTTTTAAATAGGAACCTACATTTTGTATGTTGTTTTCTCATTAGAGAATGGTTTATAAAAATCAGTCTATTTTGAAAAGAGGAATAAGGAAACAACATAAAAAACGTTGGTTCCCAATTACGAAACGTAACTTGACCCTCAAATGATCATCCATGGATTGTTCAACCATTCATTGCGTTCTTCGTACACAACCATTCAGAATTTCCGTTGTTATTTATGCTGGTGTAAGAACAATTGCAAAGTGTTTTATACATATGTTGTTTATTTTTATGAGGAGCGAGAAAACAACATAAAAGGTAGTTCCCATTTTAAAAAAATTGGCTCTAAAATGATCATCATAACGTCCTGAAATGAAATACTATTGGCCATTTAATTAATATCATTCTTTATCTTAGGGGGCTATTTAACTCACTCTTAGAGACCTCCCTTTCCATGTCCATTTTATAGAGATAATTTTTCCTTTAAGGTGAAGGCATTTCTTCTTGAAGGCATTACTAATGGCATTTACTTTCCTCAATAATATTAAGCAACTTTTATTCAAGACATTTCTTTCTACAACGTTTAGTTTTGGAGATATTGTACAGTCTCCACTTAAATGGTCCACCCTGTATAAACAAAAGAAATAGTGCTTTAATTTTGTTGAAAGTATTAAACCACATTTAAATAATTAAACTGGAGTATTTAAAATCAACTAGTTTAAGGAGCTGAAGTGAATTATCACAGTTAGAAGCATGAGAAATAAACATACAGAAAAAAGCAGCATAAAACCTATTTTTTCACGGTTTTGACCAAATTTCAATCTTGGGCTACCAGGTGCCTGAATATTGTGTTTAAAGAGCATCCTGACCATTAATTTAATAAATGTAACATCTTGAATACTCAACCGATCATTTATCCATATATACGTTTTATCAATCAGTCTATATATATATATATATATATATACACATCCAACAATTTTGTCCTGGCTTTATCCTTTAGGAATTAATTTCAGCTTCTAACAAGAAAGAACATGTACACCGCTACAACCATAGATAGTTAAGCATATTCAAATGTTTTACTTTCATAAGAACAAAAAGATAGTTAATATGTATACTACACATACATACAAACACGAATTTAACTTTTACCAGTGTTTCAAGTTTTCAAAAGCTATGCTGAATCGTTCAACTGACCGAAGACAAGAAAAACTATGTCACCTGACTGAAAGACGAAAAGCAGCCAAAGAGCAAGTATGCTTATTAGACATCTAATGAAATCTTCGCTTTAAATTTGGAATTTTATATTATTTTCAGTAACATTATAACGTTTAAGAAATATTCTATCAATGTAATACATAACTGGAAATTTTAACGGTTTGTTCACCCATATTTATTGGTTAATTTTTCTGTAAATAAATTGCAGTTTCCTACTTGGAATTATTCACTTTCACTTCTGAACCGCTCTCAGCAGCTTTTTCTAGTTTGCTATCCATCTTTGTGTATTTATGGTTCCTAAGAGCGTTTTTTAGATCTTAATATGTTCATCCAGAATATTACATCATACATTATGTAATTTAAACCACAGGTGGTATAGAAACATTCAAACATAGGTAAGTGCTACATCTCCAAGTGACTTGCTTTTTATCCCAATCTTTCGCTCTTCTCTTATTTCTCAGCAGGGAATAACACTTTCTTACCTCAGTAGGTGATGTAATGTACAACTACCTTCGTGTATAATTATTCCGTTTTGAAAGTGTTCCTATTTCATCGCATCACGTTATTTTTGCTGATATATACTTCCGCGCAAAACAAGGATACAGATATATTGCACTCATTATACATCACTGAAGCTTTATAACACTGGATATTCCGAAAGAGCTCTCGAAAGCAAAGTTCCTGAAAGTAATAGCATCAAGATCTGCAGGATAAGGTAGACGAAATGACTTCCTTATAAGTAGGATCAAGGTCAAATTTGTCCTTCACCTTAAAGGAAAAATTGTCTCTATAAAAGGGACATGGAAAGGGAGGTCTCAAAGAGTGAGTTAAATAGCCCCCTAAGATAAAGAATGATAGGTAATTAAATGGCCAAACGGCAATCGTGAAAAGTGGCGAGTATCAGCCTGTTGTAAAAAGCAATAAAATGCCTTTATCATTGTAACAAAAACTACACATTTCCAGTTTTTCTTTAGAGCTTAAAATAATAAGTGTATTCACTTTTTGGACATACGTATTTAATTATATTTTATCTACTTTAGGTGGAAAAGTAGGTACTTATTCGACACCTCTGTACTGCAAATTTGGCATTTATTGTTAAATTAAATGAAAACCATGCTGCTAAGTTATTTTCTTTACTTTTAGTAGCATTAGTAACATCTTATAGACAGCTCGAAACTAAAACTAGGAATTTTAACACAGGACAGACGAACCAAACGTTGAACTTTAACTCAACAATGCGATAAAAATTTTATGCCTCTCCATTGTTGCCAACTTTGGTCTCATTCCAATCGCGCGGCAAGTAACCTTGGTTTGTGAACCAGAGGGGATTCGGTTCCGATCCAGGAATGAACATATTGTACCGATGCCCCACGAGGGGCTCCCCGGGGTGGGAGTGATAAGGTGAAAGGAGACACCGGAGAAGTAGAACCAGAGTGACAACACAGCAATGACAGGGTCCATACATTTTCCAGATTGAGACGCCCTGTCAGCGTGACAAGCAGATGGGGACCCCGTTCTACTTAGTGTTCAACGCAGAGTATGCGGTCGCAGGAAGTCGAACCTGCGACCTCCCAAATGCGGGCCACAAACGTTACCGCCTGAGCCATCCCCCTCGGTTAAGTACCCTTGGTATTTCCACATGTTTATAAAATCAACTCGGTTTGTCAGAGTCTATAAGCTGTACTAATTCATAATGCTTTTACATCAATAATGTAATCAATATCTGTTCACATTGCAATTCTTAGTTGCAAGTAGATGTAGGTAAGTCTAGATTAACCTAGTAATATTTTATTATAATTATTTTACAAATTTCAAAATTGTCTAAAAACCGTGCATGGCAGACACTTTAAAAGTGATTTTATTTTGTTCGTAGGAGGGCTTCATTTGGCTTATGGCCTCGTTCCACAGACATACCTACTCGCAAAATAAAACTCTACTTTAACATTAGTTCATAAATAAATATTCATATGCATAACAAAATTAGCTGACTGTATGAATCATAAACAATACAATTGTTCACTGATTTAATGGGCCTGTTTATATTTGTGGATTTATTTTATTTTAACTTTCCGCGAAAAAGGAACAACGTAGATAAAATATTTTATATAACTCCTACAAAAGAAGCTTTATTGTCTCGAGGGACTTAGATAGCTCATGATCCACCTTGATAAAGCTCCACTTTTATAGCTGGTTATATAATACACCACCATAATTTTTTCACATATATTTGTATATTGCACTTGTCATTATCGTCAGGATGTAAGTGAAGTGATAACTATAGTATTTTGGTAGGATGGTCATGATTACACTCTTTTTAATAGTAGGTGCTGTGTTTTATAAATAGACAAAAACAAACAAAATGAGATCATCAGAAGGCAAAAGTTTCTGGTAGTTTCTATAATTATTCATACTTAATAGGTTGTGAATTAATTAATGTAAATATTTCAGTGAATTTAAGGTGTAAGAAGAGTTTAACTAATAATCGAAAACAAGTCAGCAATAGACGTTGATTCTAAGTTAATATTCTTTGTTATGGTTGTCCTTTCGGACCAAATGCCTGACTGAGGTCGTAAGACTCCATTAACTTGTCGGCATAAAATACTTTAAGCATATAAAACGCTTATTTTCAGAAAAATATAGATTTTTCAATTTTGCAAAAAATAAGCAGTTGTGATACGAGTCAAATGTATAGTCATTAGCAGGCACAGAATTCTTAAGCAATTGGCTTCAAGTTATCTACACTCAAACCATTATGAATGCAAATCGTGTAAAACAAAAGCGACCAAGGGTCAACGATAGCCAAGTAAACCGGTTTGAATGGTGCCAAAAGACTATAGAGAATGGAGGTATTTGTTACCTGAGACGTCAGCTTTATTTCCTTCCGTCTTGACTTGAATGCTAAGAAATCCCTATACCTGATCTTGAATTTCGTATACTATGAAAGTTGACTGTTGACAGTTGACTGAATGTAAGGTAAGGCTTACGCATTTTAACTTTAGTTTTATGTATAAATATATGTCAAAATCAATGAAAATTAAAGATTTTAACCATTTTTAACCATTTAAGATTAAAATTGTGATAGAAGAAGTAGTTAAACAGGTTGGAACATTTACTTATTTAGGTAACGTTATTTTTAATAAGAATGGTGTAGGTGCAAGATTAAATAGGTACAGTAAAATAAAAGAACTGATAGTAAGAAAGTTTGAGAAACTTTATGTGAAGATGTGTACAAATAAAATTGCATAAAATGGTCGCAAAATCGATGATAATATTTTGTTCTGAAACTTTAACTTTAAAACAACAGGATGAGAAAAGGCTGGAAGCCCAACAGATAAGATTCTTGAGGTCCTTAATGGGAGTCTCTCTTAGAGGTCGCATTCCTAATCAAATCATAAGAGATGATTTAGGAGGGAATAAAGCAGCAGAAACAAAAATGGAAAGAACACATTTTTAGAATGGATGACCAAAGAATCCCAAAGCCGGTACTGCAGTATAGGTAAATGGGAAGGAGAGATGTGGCTAGACCATTGTTGGGAATGAGACTCGGAAGATGCCCTGGTGGCCTAATCCTTGAAAGTCTGTATGAAATATGGATATCACATAAACGAATGTTGGTTAAACAATCCATTGTACCCTTTTTGGAATTACTCTACGATATGTCTGTAGCAGTTTACTGTCTTGTGAAATTTTTCTTATAAGGAGTACATGTTACATATTTCATGACTACTTGGAAGCATCTGTTTCGACACGTCGAATGGAAAGCATATATACACAATTTAGAAACCAATTTGCAAGATAATTATAAATGGAGCCGCCAGATAAATTCTATTCATTCTAAAAAGACTTGCTGTTAGGAATACGACAAAAATAAAAATATTTCTAAAATTTCGAAGGATTGTAAACATAAATTACTTTAAAATTCAAAGACTAAATACTGAAGAGTTTCATACAAAATATCTGCATGCTACATTCTTATTTGTTATCGCGATGGTACCTCGAAAAATAAGAAAAAAAAACACATTTTTATCTTATGATTATTCTCGTATAGAGATAAGCTATTTATTCGAAGAAATCGCTCTTTCTCATCTGTTTCCTCTCTCTGTGCCCTTTGTTTCTCCTGCTTCTTTTGCTCTTTGCAATTTTCCAACTCTCTCATTTATTTCCCTCCATTGCCTCAGACGTTTTCTCTATGCAACTTAGGTATAATGTGATGTTTTGAAAACCAGTAAAATTACTTTTATGCGGATCATACAAATTAAAAACGAAGTAAAAGTTACTACACAAACCCGTACTCCGGTTATGAGACGGGAACATACTGTTCCTCGTGATACCGGTTTACTTGCACAGTAATAACGAAAAATTGATATCTAAATTTTGTATCAACAAACTTTTCAAAAACGTTATGCTTATAAATTTTTTTGTGCAAATCTTAATAATAAGCGAGATATATACATTTTTTACTTTGTGCTCTATTATAACCTCTCTTTTGGGTCCAGTAAATGATGCCATAATATGGGCCATTTTATAAGTGGGACTAGTAAAACTAAATTGATTCCATACTCATTTGAAAGACTTGGGATGCAGTTCTATTCTGAAATTTCAATGATTTTCAAAACTTCACCTCAATGTAATATTCGAAACATTATTATTATATTTACAATTAAAACTTATGTATTATTAGAAAAATGTAATGCTGTTGGCCCTAATACCAGAAATTTGTTCTGTTACTGTGAAAGAAATGATCCACAGTTGCAATTGCGAGCAGAATGTTTGTAAATCATGCCAAAGTGTATATCGTGTTTGCAATGTTAGAAAAGGATAGTTGAGAGGTGGGGAAGACGCTCTTGCATTTATCTGAATTGATGTGCCAAAGAAATTTTGGTTTATCAACCAGACATGTTTTATAATCTATGTATACATGAAACTATATTTCAGGACAAAATTTTATATTGTTTGTTTTTTGAAAATACTAAGATACTAATAAAAAGTTTTATTTAATTGTAAGAAATATGTTTGCACCCTTTACGAAAACGAAAAAATGGCAAATAAGGACATTGATTACTTTTATTCTTAATAATTACTGAGTTTCTCGAAATTTTGGCCAAAATGTTGATTAAAACAGTTATTATTTACACCATATCACACATTTTCTTTAAAAACAAATTTCTTAAATGGCATTAAGGAAACGCTATTGATGTAACATTTTCTCCGCGTGTCCAAACAGAAGTTAGTGCACTTTTGCTAGCGGCTCAATACAGCCCCATGACATTTTCATAGCTCCGTGTGCTGTATTGCCGTATAATCAAAATGAGAAATAAAATAGACATGTACATTATTACTACTACTGCTGTAAGTCTTGTTGAGTTGTTGCATTATGCTGATCGCTCAATAGGGAAGACACTGTCAGTAGATCTCATGACTCAGATTGCGGTAGAGCACGTTCTTCTCTCTAGAGGCTGCAAATTTACATAGCTAAGGAATCGAAGTAAAGGTACAGCACATTTCAATACTGGAAGATGGCCTTATAAGGCACCGCTAAGTATCTCATCCTTTAGAAACAACAGCAATGTAAATGCTAATATCAAACCGTTCACTAATGTCCTAGTGCTACCGACTAAGAAAACATCTAATATATGCAGATTTCCAAGGTCTTTAGTATTTTTATTTTCTAATTTCTTTTCGTTCTTGTTTGAGTATATAATTAATCTCTAACTGAAGCATCTAATCAGAGACAGGATAAAATAAGATATGTCACAATAAAGTAGAATAGGGAGAGGAACGATGTTAGGAATATTTTATCACTCAAGCTCTTCAAAATGCACATGGAGAATTTGGTTAAAAATTGTTTCCAGAACTAGGCACCTGTAGTAGTAGAATAAAGAGGAATAAATACTATAAATAATTGGTAATAATAATAATAATAATAATAATAATAATAATAATAATAATAATAATAATAATGCACAACTAACTGAGGAGGAATCGATCCTAAGGAATATACTGATGCAGACAAATGATACTGGAGTGTAAGGGATGTATATAAATGCAAGAAAAGAGCATAGAAATATATGGTTATTGGAAGAAATATAATACAGATTCACTCATAAATAATCTACCTAATCTACAGTTATTGTAGATATGGTATTGTATTGAAAAGATATCTTCAGATATGTGGATATTGTATAAAAACAACGAAGTATTATCAAGAAGTCAGAGGAAAACAATGGCAAAGTATACCTCTAATAGTAAAATAAGCATTAGTGGATCCTTCAGGTACTTTGAGGAATGTGGTTTTATACTGAGGAAAAATGGACGCTATGACGAAGTGACGAAAACATTGGAAGAATCTGAAATATGGATGTGGGGAACAATTGTGTGTATGAACTGAGCAGAAAAAATGATTAATGAAGCTGTTTTAGAAAGAATGAGTAAAGGAGTATATGCTGAAACCAATCAGGTAGAGGAAACAGTTACCGGGATCACTGTATATGAAGAAACTGCCTGCTAGACGACTAGAAGAAACTGTAGATGGGTAAAGAACAGAAAATTGTGAGTTCCCCCCCCCCGAACTGTTCACTATGCAATCGGTCCATAGTGCATGCTGAAAAAATCCTACTCTTTATTCAGGTAATCTGAAAGCGAAACAGACAGAAAATGGTATAATTATATATATGGTATACTTATATATAATTATGCATGATAGAACAAATTCTATTGAAATATACCATATTTAATATATAATGTTAAAGCTCTTGTAAAGAGAAGTGTAACTTGGTGTATTTCCTGTTTTCAAAGTTGATACGCAAAGAATCTCCCGGGGGTGTAAAGCGACACCTGAGAGAAAGAAAGATATAGACATTGGTTACAAACTAGGATATAACAGTGACTATAGGATTTTCCGAAGCAGAAGCGTTTACTAACATAAGAAAGGATTTTTATGATAAATAAAGCCTTTTAAGCAAACAATCAGCATAGGTTTAAAAACCCTGAATACTTTAATTTTTTCACGCCCAAAAAAAGGAGCCCTCCAGGTTCCGCTCACCACGGTATCGCCGGACACGTATGCGGCCATCACTGTAGGACACGTTGAAGTGGGACTCGTCCGAAAATACTGCATTTTGCCACTCAGCACCCCAGTGACGGTGTTAACGTGCCCAATGCAGTCGGAGGAGCTTGTGGTTTCTGGACAATGGAAGCCGACGTAATGGCATGCATATAACCAGTCCAACCTGCAGCGGACGGCGACGAACCGTTGCTGCAGACAAGTTCACATCTGTTGCAGTGCTCCAGCGTCGAGCCAACATTGTGGATGAAGCTGTACGGTCCGTTATGACCACGGGTAAGATGACGGTCATTCCGTGCTGTGGTCATGTTCCGTGGTCCAGTACCCACTCTTCGCTGCGTATCTATTCACTGCTTCCAACCACGCATCACTGTCGTAGCAGCATGCCCTGTACGAGCCAAAATGTCACGGTACGACAAACCCGCTCCCCGGAGGCTGAACATTCTGCCCCGTTCGAACTCATTTACATGCTGATATGGTTCGCTTTGGCGTCCACGAGGCATACTGGCACTCACTTCATTGTTTCCACCTTGTTTGATAGCTCTGCACTGACTACACTGGGCGCAACACTGACCTTGTCGTACCGACACGAGAGAGCTCTGCTCGGCCTACGTGTACCCCATCTCTCTGCAAATCTAATCACTTATTGCTTGCACACTCTTCTACACTTCAACCAAGTTTGGAGTTATTCGAGAAATTATTTCTTGGTGTTGCAATTTTCACAAACGACTGTGTAGAATGGAATGCTAAGAACCATAGCAGTTAAAGAGCGTCCATAAATAGAACTAAATTTAAATTTTTAGGCGTAAAGGATAGAGTCAAAAATTCCTGTTTAGAGCCTGCGGACCCTACTTACATTTCATTCAATCAGCCTAATTTCACATCAGTTTGTATTTCAAGTAGGCATAATTAATATGTAGAGTCGAATTCATGGAATCCGAAACTGACCTATGTTCACAGGTTAATGTTTGAGTGTTAGACTTTTGACATCAAACCGATACGAGATGGACTCTTCTAGGGGCCGACGTTGAGAAGTGTCTTCCAGCCATTCAGGTGAAATGTTTCCGTACTTATTTTGCACCCTTCACCTAGGCCTGGCGTTTGTTCATAGGCTAATGCGTGTGTGTCGGACTTGAATTCAAACAAATAAGAATGGCTCACCCACGGTTGATATGGAACACAGATGATAAGGATATTCTGCCAAACATTAAATAAAGAAAAACACTGTAGGAAACCAAAAAACATCGTCACATTTCCGAGCACTCGACTGTGCATAGATTCCGGGTGGTAGAATTTCAGAGGAGGTAATGGGATTTCTAAGGGTGATGGAATAGGACAGGTAATTAATTCTCTATAACATTTCGGATAATTGAAGATTCAGGGAAATGCCTAGCAGCGCAGGTTAGCTATGCTACCGCAATAAAAATGTGTTATTAAGTAGCGTAGAATAAAAAGTGTCAGTATTTATGTCTCATCCACCATGACCCAAAACAGAGACGGGAATATTTAAGGGAAGAAGAACTTCATCTTAGCATAATATATCTATGATGTTAAACCATTAATTTTACAAGGTTTTAAATGTTTTAACGGGAGAAAGGCACCTGAAAAACTATAAACCTTTCTTGTATTTATGTTCGTCCAGACCAACGCCTGAGAGAACGTAAATTCAAAAAAGTAAATGTTTAAATTTCCGATCTGTTTAAATGATTTAAATGTGACTTTTAAAATGATTTATTGATTAATTTCTGTAAACGCTAAATTTCTTACAAGGAACAAGGATTTTTGGTTACATAGTTATAAAAAGGTAAACAATTAGAGATATATAAATAGGGCAGTAGCGTCTTCTGCATGGTGTTATTAAAATTTGCAAAATAATGGACGTCAAGGAACTTAAACGCCATAAACGAACTTTATTTTAATCCGCTGTCAGTTCGTGACAACCAACTAGGTTTACTCTCTAGCACGCTTCTTTGCCGCCTTCTCAAGCTGGGAGGGCTGTAAGGCGTAGCTTTATGAGCCCTCGCCGTGTTGATGAGGATTATCATGAGGACGATGAATCAGCTAAAGGACGTAACTTAATCAGGAAACCGTTCTCCATGGAAACCGTCGGAAAGAACAACACGTTTTCATTGTACATCCGAGATATGAAGCTGGGATGGCAGCCAGACACATTGATCACCAAACCACGGGCCTGGCCTCATAGGCATATACTATGCGTTAAACTACTATTTTATGGGGTTATTTTATTCCCCAAATATTGTGGTGTCCCCTAAAATAAAATATTTTTAGAATGACTCAAGATTTCAAATAATTCTTTAATGCACGGGTGCAGTACAAAATTATTGTCCTACTCCATGAATGTTAATGATCGAGTTTGAGAGCCTTCAGACGGCTGTATATATTTTAGAGCAACAGACTACATCCTTTCCCTTATTTTTCCGATCATTAGCAGTGAGATAGTTCACAAGTTTGAGTCGGTATAATATAAGGAAGAATTTTATAAAAGGTTCAATTAACATTGACAGGCACGATCACTGATATTTTCTAATTCTTCTTACAATTATAAGAAGCACCAAACTTAGGGTAGGTTGTCTTCTTTTTTAGAATATTTATAATAAAATGAACACTTGGTTCTCACATGTCTGCGTTTAAGCTTCACATACTATCTGCAATAAATTACTTATCGTCATTTCTTTTCGTTTTTTGCAATAATAATTACTCTTTACAATAGTTAACACATGCCAGACTAGTAACCCTATATATATAAGATCTTTAAGCTTTACTTCCTTATTTTATATTCTGGAGATAGAGTTAAATCTTTCTATCATAGCATTACTGGTTTTTTCCATTAAAGTATTTTTTAGCACTTCCATACCAGCTGAAGAAGTTCGGTTCTTAAACATGCAGTGACATCACTGCCAATAGGATTTAAAGCTTAAACGTTTAATTTTTTACACTCATTGACTTAGTGCCTAGGCTTGTTCGGTTCTTACACATGCGTTGACATCTCTGCTCAGCCATAATATGGTTTTTCATAAGTCGTTTGTACTCTGGGATTTGTGGTGTTAAAAGTATTTAAATTGTCTTTTCACTCAAATTTTCAGATACAATCAGGAAAATTAAGTAAGTACTTCATTCCAAAACCTCTCAGTTTAAACAACGTTTATTTAAATCTATCATCTTGGGCATTTAGGTGGCATTTTAAAGGCGGTGTTACGAGAATTTAATATTTTATTCCTTCACCCTCAGCCACTCGTTTTGAAAGCTCATATGACAGCCCTGTGTTATTACACCTGCATCTGAAATAATTTATTTGGATAACTGAATAAAATTGGAAATATTCAACTTACAGACTTAGTCAACACATTGCAGTGCGAAATAATAACTTTTCAGCTCATTTAGTTTGATGAAATATATAGGGACATGGGCCTATTTTTGTAAGGAAGAAGAATTTTAATTTAAAGAAGAATTTTAAAATATCTTATCATTATAGAAGAAAAGTACACCTTGTTTCTGTGCCTAATTTCCTGAAGTTAATTAAAAATATACTAAATAAAACGTTCAAAATACCCTTCATTTTGACTGCAGAAAGTTCTTCCTTTCGTTAATAGTGGATCTATGACACACGTAACTGTTTTACACTGAAGCTCTCGCTGATAACGCTATTAATTTTTACGGCATATCAATTTTCAGTTTCATAAGAAGAATACTTCTGTTCTCTCCGAAACGGAATGCACTGTTTAAAACACAGTTATTGTATTAAATGACAAATGATGTTTGTACTTTTATTATCCTCTGCCTTAATAAAATATCAGCAGTCCTTATAGCTAGGCGAAGAATGCAAGTAAACAACGTGAAAATAGATTAACGTACTGTACAAAACATTGCGTACAATTTCAAATTTAAGTTCCGGTTAAATTTTCAAATTGGGTAGGAGGAGGTAAACTTCAAAAACAAATAACACCGATTTTCATCTTTGTCTGGGTATTTCAATTGACATGTACTTTGTTTAAATTAAATTAAACCAAAAGTAAATAACAGTGATTTAAATACTGGGAAGTTTTGATATGAAAGCCCTATATGCAATTTAAATGGCAGTATTGATGCAGACTCGCAGACTCAGATTTTTTTGTAGTTCTATTAAACTAAAGATAAAGTACAACAGCTTTACATCTCTGCAATACTATTTAGCTATTTTGATTAATGTATCAAACCTTTGAAAAGCAATAAAAAATATATACGCTATATTGGTTTTTAATAACCTTTAGCATAAGGACTAACGTTTAACAGGTGTTTATTTAGTACGATGAGGGTTACACAACATGGGCCGTTGTTATTGACCGGTTTTATGTGAAAATCAATACTCATGACCTCTGGGTCACGTTGCTCAAAGATCACATGGTCAAGGATTAACATGCCTGTCTAGAGGCGGGTATTCTTGGTTGCTTTTTTATTGCCTTTTGGTTGTCCCACGCACGTTAACCTTTGCTTCAGGTTAGGTAATATTAAAAAATTAATTACCCAATATTGACATCATAATGCCTGGCTCGTTTTCAACATACATCTAATTGAAAAATCATCGACTGTTTCTATGTGAAAAAAACAGTCGATGATTCTCTTCTAGCATATGTGAAATTTGTAGCTTATGTCTCTAAGAATAAAATTTGTTATCTTTTCAACAATGTTTCGTCAGATATTATAAAGAAATATTGAGTCAATGAATCTAAGTTTTAAGATTCTTAAATCTAAAATACTAAGCAGTTTAAAAAAATAACGAGCGCGTATGTGTGTTTGACTGTCTGTCAATCTGTCTTCATATCTAAATATAAAAAGTTAAACGTAAATAAGAAATTTCATACTCAATTCCCTTGCTATTTAAGAAAGTAAAGGAAATATTTTCAGAGTATCCTTCACCCAAAAACACTCTCTTATGGGCAAAACATTCGTTATTTAATTTCTAAAGATAACTCTAATAATGTTGATTAACATGTATTATGTTTGAAATACTGGAATTATAAATAAAACGCATATCTTGAACTTTTCTTAGCTGTAGTTTTTCAAGTCGTGTTTGATTTTGTTCAATTCCATGCAACTGAAACGCAGAAAGATTAATACACTTAATTTGGTAATATATAAGTTTATATATGTGTAATAAAATTGTTTATAATACTAATAATACTGTTTGTTTGAATTGTTCTATATTTTGCAAGGAGAACCTTAAAGTTTCAAGTGGCGGTTTCTTAATTACCATCAGCTCATGCAAAGAACATATAAAACATTGCTAGCATATAATTACCGCCTACTTATTAATCATCTGGGTATTGGTAGTTTCCTAGTACGCAAATTGCACATTATCTCATATCATTCCCGTTGAACATTTATTACACCTTATAGAAAATAAGTAAAAAGACGAATAAGCTGCGGAATGGGTATGAACATGACAACGGAAAAATGAAATCGTTATTCGGAGAGCTTGCAGGTGGATTTAACCTTGAAAATTTCCAAGTCGAATTGAAATTGAAATTTTTAATGGCATGATCAGTAACACAATTATAAATTATTTTCATACATCTGCCTCGAATGTTTATTCTGATCATATGTTTACTTTGGAAATCCAGCCTCTTTAAAAAGTTCCACAAGTTTTAAGTCTTCTTCAACTCAACAGAAATACCAAAATGCATGCATGCCGCCAATAATTACCTCCAGTGCCCCAAATATGCACTTTGAATAACCTTTTTTCAGCGGAGGTTTTAATTTCTAATAAACAAGAAAGATAAAATGGTTTTTAAAATACATTTTTAATTCGTAACAGTAAACAAAACCTCTGAGCTTGTTCTCGTTGTTACGTAAATATATACAAAATTGTTTCTTAACTCTCCTTCAATGAATTATTTTCACAAGTAGAAAGAATTTCGAGCAGCATTAACTGCCGTAGTTTGCAAAGTTGCCATCTTCTAACTTGGAAATACCGTGAAATACTCAACGAACTATCATTTCACCCGACGTCCATTTTCACAAGTTTATAATTCAGAAATCCAATGGAATTTTTCTTATAGTACTAAGTGGTTCAGTTTATCTTTTCTGTGTTTAAATAACACACCAGAAGCAAAGATCAACATAGTCCTGCTTTAAGTAACTCGAATGCGGCGAATCTACCAACTGGTAGAAATATTAATGCCTTTGAATTACATGAGTACAATCCCAGAATATTGTCATGCGATTCTATCCATATGACTTGAATAACGTGTATACGTCATTCTGAAAGAGTCTGTGCTGGTTAAACCGCATGACTGTTTAAAATCTTTTTTTTTCTTTCTTTTGCAAGAAATGGATGACAAAAGTCAGGCACGTATGCAAAGAGAACTTAGGGGCTCAAGCTCTTTAGAATCTAAAACTATAAGATCGAAGTACTGCATTCTCGTATATGTTTTTGTTTTGTTTGCAGTTATTTTATACTTGCAGGTTTAGTATTGGTACCACTTTTTGCACGTTAATAAACAGGCAAATAAAATAATATGTACATTAAAACATTGGTAAATACTGGGTGATGACAGGGAACGCTATATGTTTTCTTGGAAAATTGTTTTATATGCTGGTTGGCAACATTGATTAAGCGGCTCGCTCCACTCATTTTACTCTCTGCACACTTATAGTCACAGACATCTAGAACTAGATGGTTACAGAGCATCTCCTGTATTTATAATGAAGCGAATGTGGAACTTTTGAGTAGGTCTCCTCATAGTCTGGTGGTTAACACAACTGACAGTACGTGAGAGTTCTGGCTGTAGAGTTTAATCTCTATGTACTCCTGTTTGCCTTTTGGTTCTGGAAATACTTAAAGTTGGTTGTTGGGTATGGTGATTCATGAAATCCTTTTTTTAGTTAGTATACCCTAACCAGTTGGATGGATAACACATGGATAAATCTCTAAAAGTGACCAAGAATAAATGTATTGCTCACACGGTGAGTTTTAGCTAATCCTGCTTCCGTCCTCTTCAAATGCATTCTCTATGTACGGCCCTAACGTTAGGTCATCGAAGATGATTTAAAACTCTCTCTCTCTCTCTCTCACACACACACACACGCATATATATATATGCTGATTCCACAGCAGACAGCTGAATCCTTTTCTGGTGTCCAGATAGTATTCCACAGTCAACATATGGAGACCGAAATCATCTATGGTTGCAAGATGCTTGCAAGAAAACAACTCTTAGAAGCGATATATCCAAAACAGTGATTCGTTACGCTTTAACAGAGCAGCTTGAAAAGATGCTGAAGTCTACTACTTTGCGATAGCGCAAGACAACACTTCCTCAAGCTGGTGGGGCATGTATTCCCTGATTACAATTGGGAAACACTCTTTCATCCGACCTGCAACCCGGACATGAATCCACATGATTGCTAGGATCTTTTTGTTTACTCAAAATCGACTTCGAGTTCAGCATTTTGTAACTTTAAATGATTTGAACCTAAATATGACTGAAACATCCGAGAGGTATTTCAAAAGAGAACTAAGTGGCACCCAATATCCGCCACAACATAGGAAGCAGTCGTTCATTTCCGAAGCGATTACTTTTAACCATGCTGTTCTAAGTAGATTGAAATAAAAGAGTGCTAAGTAAACTTGTGGATTATTTCTGGAATTATCCCTTTTGTTTCTTAAGAACTGATATTCCTCACTGCACCACAAATTGAGCTTTAGTACTCTAAAAGAGATAATTATTTTCCTCCCAGAAATAAATAAAAGTAAAATAGAAACCATTTTGTGTACGATAATCAGATATTGCCAGCGGATAATGAAGAGTAGTTGCAAAAGCAATACTTAAATTGAACAAAATAATAAAAAGGATACAATATGCAAATATTAAGCGAGAAATATAAAGTTATGGCCATGACAGGGAAAGAACAAATACGATTTAAAGTAGTAATATAGAGAAAGTTAACTGAACAAGTGGCAACTTTCAAATATTTAGACTGTAATATATCAGTCAGTAAAAGGAAAGTGGTTATGGAAGAAAATATTGAGAAATATAACAGACTTAATGGATGCATAAAAGAAAATTTTGGAAAAAAGTATGAGGAGGAAAATAAAACGTAGTAGCTAAGCTGGCACTGAAATATGGTTGTGAAACATGGGTGCTTGGAAATCGTGAAAAGTCACGGCTGGAAGCAACATGGATGAGATTTTTAAAATCAATATTGGGAGTAACTCGAGAAGACGAATAAGGAATGTTGATAAGGGAACGATTGTTTGAACAATATGTAATAGAGGAAATGCAGCAATATCAGCGGCAGTGGAAGGATCGTGTGCAATGCGACCTTTGAGACCTTTATACCTATAAACCGCATGCACAGAGAGATATAGGACAATCATAAAGAAGATGGATAGAACAGTTTCAAGAGCATCGTAAAAGGTTGTAAGGACTAACATTTGTAAGGGAAGAAGAATAATATTTTCCTCTCTGGTTTTGAGGTCATATAAATGTGGAAACTGTTACTTAAAAACATGAAGCTGAAACTGTAAAATGATACTAACATTTTACTGTAATCACAAATATAGACTCGTATAACCTGCGCTACAAAATTCCTTTGAGAACCTTAGCTATTAATGTCAACACGATGTCATCAGTAAGAATTATAGAAGTGTCATAGGTTCAGCAACTACCAAAATGAGAAATTACAATACCTAAAAAATTACTGAAAGTGACTTGCGAGTATTAGAAAATGGTATAATACATCAATGTCGCCTAACATTTCCAAACCGAACACCTGCTGCTTTTTATTGTGTGTTCCTTTAGTGCGTAAAGGTTCACACAGCAGTTACGTAGAAAATAAAGCACAAAAACACACCAGAATTTACTGCTTGCTTTTTCCCAGAAGTTATGCACGAGTCCGAAATGTACAAGGAGGAAGGGAATGTACATTGGGTGTAAACTATTTTAGAAGAGCAGAGCAAAGGGATTAAAATGAGGATGTGGAGTATATGCAGTATATATTTTAAAAAATCACATATGTGTTTATTATTAAAATATGTACAACACATTTTTGTTAATTTGAAATTTTAAATAAATAAAGGATAATGTTTAGAGTATGATGCCCTGAAACGACGTAACCAATTACTAAGGAACTTTGTATATAATATTCGTTAGGTCCTCTTTAGAGAATTTGACATCATAATTACTCTAAGAAAAAGCAGGGCTAGTGAAACACAAAACTGAAAGAATTCAACAATCTGACTTATTGAGGTTTGTGAAAATATGTAACATAATACATGTGTATCAATTAAACGATTTATAGCTGTAGAATAAACGCAATTTCCGTATAATACAAATTCTTATACCTGGTCCTATAAACTATACAGATGTCTGCTTTATGTTTTAAAAGTTCAACAAAACAAATAGAAATTGAGTTACTAAGATTTAGGAATGTTTGCAGCGGATAGCCTAAAGAAAATAACACACAATAGCTCGGCATTTTGGTACAAATGACGCAACTAGAGAATGTATCGTATCCTAAGCTAGAAAATTAGACAAGAGCAAAAGGAATGCAGATAGTAACTGGTTTCATCGCAGTTTGTTAATGAGAAGTTTTTCTACGCTGATGGACACAAATAGTCGCCTGAAACGAACAAATAACTTGGACAACATCGACCCGGAACATAGAACAAATAGCTAGCTGCCCAAGATATCCTGTGTAAGATCTCTATTACCAAATTCAGTTCCGGGAAATGCATGAGATACAAAATATGAAGTTCTTTCAGTCAGTTTCTCAAAAGAGTTCTGAAAAAAACGATATAGGACATTATGTTATGTGCAAATTCAGCACATTAAAGCAGCGTTTAAGAGAGAGTGCTGTCCTTTAAGTATGAGATACAATTCCCCTGCACGAAAATGTTTCTCAAAATTGTCTTAAAACGTTTACGATCACTTTTCTCAATAACTGCTAGAATAGTAACCTGAATGATTAGCTGCATATTTGCTTTGTATTAAGTACATATTAAGAAATTTTACTCCACTTGCTTACAGGGTGACTAGCACCTCAATGTAATTGAAAATTCCTTTTCGGGAGGATTTCAAGTCGTTCATTCGTGTGGTATTAGTTCATTTGTTTCTTTTGGGTGTAAATGCGTTATTAACAGCCAAATTTTTATCTACGAGAATATACAACAGGTTTAGTGTAGAGAAGCTATTTACGTTTAACGTATTTTAATCAGTGGTTCATCGTAATTCCATTATTTCCGCTACGAGCAGCCTCATTGGAGATGGAAATAGTCTAATAGTGGAATACTGACATTCGCTAACAGGGCAATTAAAGTCCTCAATTCAATGTTCATTTAACTTAGTAAGAGTTATATTTCACCTCTACGTCAGTATCTGGATGTAGCGCACAGTGAGATTTAGTTTACATATTTTAAGAAGTAATATACCTGAAAATCGTGGTATTCTGTTACATTTTCACAGACGATGCGTTTTTGTATTTCTTTTTTTTTGTTAGTATTATATACAAAATATTGACTACGTTTACAGAGTTAGTCGTTCTCATATATAGAGTGGACAATTTAAGTTGGGACTGTCCAATATCTCCAAAATTAAGTGTTGTAGAAAGAAATGTCCTTATAAGTTACTTGATATTATAGGGGGAAAGTAAATGCCATTAGTCGTGTTTTGTTTGGAGCACCCTACGATGGTCATTTTAGGGTCAATTTAATTTTTGTAGTAACCTACATTTTGTATGTTGCTTTCTCATTATAAAATAGTTTATAAAAACTGTTTATTCTGTGATGAGGAATAAGGAAACAATAAAAAATGTCGGTTCCCAAATACGAAACGTTATTTACGTTGGTATAAGAACAATTGCAAAGTGCTTTATACAAATGTAGTTTAGTTCTTTATGAGGAGTGAGAAAACAACACCAAAAGGTAGGTTTCCCATTAAAAAAATTAAATTGACCCTAAAATGACCGTCATAACGACCTCCAAATAAAACACGACTAATGGTATATACTTTCCCCCATAACAAAAAGAAACTTTTATCCAAGGCATTTCTTTCTACAACGCTTAGTTTTGGAGATACCGTACAGTCTCAACTGTTTTAACGCACGAAGGGATAACTGCATACGCAAAATACGAACGCTGTTGGGACATCTGGTAGGTACATGACATTGTATGTATTGATCAAGTGATGAAATAAAGCCTGCATGTCAATCAAACGACAGACTGTATTCGATGCAGCGGAAAACACTGCTCTATTGGCACAAAATAGGGATGAATAAATTTGTGTTCTAACTGTGTAAAAAGAGACAATCATGATGCGAATCAAAAAACCCAAATCAGCCCAGAAATGCATTTTTATGACATTCTAGCTCTAGTAAAATATTTCCTTATTCATTCAATAAGCAAACTCTCTTTAGGATTGATACTCATATTGTTCCCAAGAAGATTAAAATCCGGCAACTTATCGAAAAGCAACTCTCAAGTCCTAATTTGGCATTAAGTGATTGCTCATCTATTTCTCAGTTTGAATATGCAGCATGCAGAGAAGTGGAGAAGTGTCTGACTATGTGGAGAAGTTCTTTAGTTTCATTATAATCCTAAATTGTGTAACATAATGTATGGCACTATAGTCAGTTTTCCTTAACATAATATAATGTTTACTTAGCTCACCGCCTTGATCAATGTATGTCACGCAATAATATCCGATTCTTAAATACAGCACAATAAAGATTTAATTTCATTAATGGCATGAAATCGGTTTTCAGTGGCCGTTTTCAGGTCATTTAACTTTTTGATGATATGGAAAACACTGTAATCTTCAAAACTCGTTATAGACTCAAATAACGTGATGTCAAAGTGTCAAATTATAAGAGCGTATTAGTCCCACGACGTCCAGTCCACTCTGTGAATATGTTATCCAAAAACTTAAAAACATTCAATTTAAAGTATGGCGGAGTTTCATCGTGTTACCAAATCAAATGCTGAAGTGAATAACTAGGTTTGTTTTCCAGCTCAAGTCTGCATAGTTCTGCAGCATTTCTAAATAACCTACTTAAGTAGCCGCTCCCCCAAAAGAAGACCTATTAATCACGCACTTAAATTCCTCTCAAGACGGCAATATCTGGAACATTTAGCACTTTTTCCATTATCCAACTGGGGTTTATAATAAACGCATATCGGAAACAGCTAATGCTGCAACAAAAACCAACCGACAAACATGAATGTTTTAACAACTCTAAATTATTCCTACAGTCTAATAAGAATGAAAAGGGTTTCCAAGCTACTTACAGAAAGTTCAAGATATAAGTTGCTTTGCGCATGCAAATATTTCAAAAACATGATATTTTAAATGCAACCTTTACAACCATTATTTTGAAAAATAACATATTTTTTATTTTCTTGTAAAGGAGAGCTCACGAAAATCTTGCCTTGAATCCTAAAAGCTCTCCGACTTATATAGGAAGTGTGATATTCAATCAATTTATCGATATTTGAGTTATGCTTACTACCACACACACACACACACACACACACACACACACACATAGGGAGAGGGAAAGAGGTAGAGAGAGAGAGAGAGCACAGAGAAAATAATATTAATAAGAGTTACATTCAGAGAAAACAAATGTTATCAAATCTTCTATGCAAAGATGATTTAAACCAGTACATAGACTAGAAAATAATGACGTATTCCAGTAAAGCGCAAATAATTTTGTAAGTGCACTCATTCGGTTTAACCTGCTACAACGTCTTAAATAACAAAATCATACATTCCAAAAAAATATTAGCTGTTGTGTGAAAAATGGTAGCCGAATTTATGGATGTGCATATCCAGTTATTATATAATAACCATTTTGCATTACGACACACTCCTATAAGCTTTATCTTTATAATCTTTGTACTTTTAATTCGTAGCTACACCATGGACTTCTGGCATCACTATGCATCTCAGGTAACCTAATTTTTGCAAGAATGAATCTGAAACATGAACACTAACCTTAGTGGACAAAAAGAATATATAGCTGCGGAAAGGAGGCTCCTAAGCTCAGTAAAAGAATGAAGTCTTTCACTCAAACGAAAAAAATAAGAAGAGTTAGAGGTAATTTCTCTGGAGGAAAGAAAAAAAAATACAAATTTCAGAAATGAATGGATACAGAATATTAGTAGAGGCCTGTTCATGCTTGTGTCCGTCGTCATCCTGATTTGCAGCCTACTTGCGCCGCTCTGCCCGGTTTCAGGGGCACCTCTGTAATATGTACCATATATAAACATTATCATCATCATCTACTACAATGTAAACCGGTTCCGGTCCGTTCCGACTCAGAGATTGTCTTCCCATCGAAGTCTTGGTTGACCCATACCTCTTCTGGTCTCATATTAAAGGAACTATTAGTTTTGGTGTATATTCATCAAGACGTCTAGCTGATCTTAATGTGTCGCGGTAATCTGTTCGTGTTATCTTTTTTTACTGGGCGCCTGTTATTGTTTTATTATTTTGAATTTTGGGTTCTTTGTCCTCCGGCTAGCCATTACTACTCAGTCAAGCAAATATCTCTGAGCAGGGCGTGTAAACGGAAAGGAGTTGTTACTAAAAGATAACACTGATAAAAGAATTTATTTTCACACTTTTATTGCCGTCACAATTAATAATTCACATCTTTAATCTTTATACACGCCTGACTGAAACTGTTATATTTCCGAATGTAATTACTGTCGTATTAGTTGTCGCGTACTTTACATTTTGTAACTAACTTTACGACGCGAGAGATTCTTCCAAACTGTATTATGTGCATTTCACTAAAGATTCCTCAAGACTGCGTGATGTGTTTCTCGCGATAGATTTCTTAGAAGTGCGTGATGGTAACTCGCGAATGATTCTTTAGAACTGCCTGACGTGTACCTCGCGAGAGATTTCTTAGAACTGTGTGATGTGTACCTCGCGAGAGAATTCTTAGAACTGCGTGATGTGTACCTCTTGAATGATTCTGTAGAACTGCGTGATGTGTATCTCGCGAGAGACTGCTGAGAACTGCGTGATACTTGCTTTTGGCTCAAGAATTTATACTCCCTATCTCGAAATGCCTAAACATTATAATATAAATCGCGCCAACATTAGCGTCTGTTTTGTCAACCAATCATAATTACTAACACATATGCACTAGGGAAGATATTCCCTCCATTTCTAAAGAAAGGCACGATACCCTGACGCCATTTGTTTGTCTCTTCGTAGTGATAAACAACTCACCCCCTCGCTTTATTGTTACCCACACTATTGTCAGTTTCAGTGAGGCTGTGTAAACTTATTTCCTAACAATGCTTATGGCTAACAAACATCTAAAATCATTGTCATACAATAATGTTAGTTTACACCAGAATCACTCTGGCATTCACAGTGTTGAGATATAAAATACTGCCTCAAATGGTGGTGTCATTCTTAATAAGTGTTGATACATTTGTGTTTATTTTCACAAATCATGCTATTTATGCCTGTTATGCATAGATTATCACGTGTAGTATCGTTCCGTACTTGGTGTCTTAGGGTATATCCAGCCACATAGCCTAAGAATTTAATTTCAGCTGTTTTAAAGCATTCTCTAATATGTACGTTAACGTAAGGCCTATATAGTTTACCTTTTACTGTAGGCTTAAATGAAGAAGACATAAGGAGAAGACTTTTCATTTCGGGAAGACCAAGGAAACGTTGATCAGACAGATTGAAGCAGGAATAAGCATTCTTGTCCAGACTTTGAAGCACAAAAGAAGAAGAAGAAGAAGTTAAGGCGTATAAGCGTTTGAATGCATATTTACAGTCTTCTACAATTAGGTATTGTGTAGCATTGTTCGCGCTTTTTATTTTGGTATATAAATGAACAGCCTTGTTGGTAAGTGGTAATGCACCGAATTTACAAATTTGAATAAGCCGCGGTCGATGACATTAGAAAGCAAAAAGAAAGGCTATGTAAAGGTATTCTGTTAGCTTCCAAAGCAGTTAAAATTTTTGCATCGGAAGCAGTCAGGCAGAAAACTCGTGCAGAGGGCCGCTTTCATCACAGCATATCAGGAATGACGGGCTCTTTCAAAAAAGAGTAAACAACTACCTGGAGTGATAATTGTTGACGTTACCTAGAACTCCAGCACAAGAAGTGTGGTTAGTATAAGATTAGCATTTAGTTTCCATAATTTTTTTACACTGAGCGATCGAACATCGCCTGTCTACCGTGAAATTAAAGCAACAGCTTGGATCGTCCGTCAAGGTGTGACTGTTCAGACAAGTGCTAAATACTGTCATTTTGATCAGGCCATTCCGAGAGTGGAGGTTCGCTCACTTCATGCTTTCTATATGCAACAAACTTCACACTGAATGTAATGGGATAATCATCGGTTTATCTTTGTTCTCACCACTAAGTTCTTTAGGAGCCAGTTCTTCCTACTCCGAAGATAATCTTTTGAGAATAAGAGTGCATAAAAGTATAGGTGTTGTAACTTCAGAAACGATGTAAAGGCATCTTTGCAGAAAAAGAAAATCACTTTGAATTACGTCTACTTATTCTAATAATCGCATGTCACTTTCACTTAGAGCTTTCCTGGACATTTCAAAAGAGAAAATTCGCTGACATTTTTAATACGTGTTTATTGTCTCAGTTTTTTTAGAAGATTGCCGACACTTGGCACTTATTCAACTTGTAAATGGTTTGAAGTGCCAACATAATTTCTTCCATATTTTAATTTGGTTACTCTGAATCGTACATGTGGTACCGCTGCTTGGTGAGTGTCAAATTCGTATGTCATGCATACAAGAGTAATTTGCTGCGTCACGTGACCCCGCGAGCGTACGTGTATGTGTGTGTATGTGGTGAGTAATATAATTAAATAACGAATATAAAATGAAATCTAGCAGTTAAATCGCATTAGCTTTTAAGAATTCACGGTAAAGATTTTTAGGACATTCCTTTCACTCTAAATAACACTTTACATAAAACATTTCAACGTTTTATTCTTTCACAAACCATCCCAAAAATTTCAATTAAAATATCATAAAATTTTCAAGACGAATATAATGTATACTAAATTAACCGTAAATAGTTGGTGAAATCCTCGTCAATACAACATTGTAAAATATGGACAACTGCAACAGGAATGCAAATGTCTTTGAAATATACAACTAAATAAAATGGAAAAATGTATGTCACTGTTTCCAAAATGTGTGCTGTTGTTTTTTAAAGTCTGCTTTTATTTTAGGCATTAATGGCTAACACATTAAATCTGCTTTGTAATAGTTTCTGTTTTCTTAGACTAAAAATGTTTATTACCGTGACATTTAGTATTCGAAAACACTACTTAGAAGTTTAAAAAAGTACATAGAAATAAGCTTTTGCATCAAATAGTGAAATTGGTGAAGTAGTTATGACAGTAAAAGATAATGGATACAGAAGGTCATGTGACCCTTCCTATCAGATATTTTATTTAAAAAAAGAAAAAATAACGCTCAAACACTATGACAAAAGCAACATTTTTTAAACAAACATTTCACTGTTGTTTAAGAAAGGGACCTCTGATGAAAGCCTTTAAAAATAAAATGTAAAATATGTCTTCGTTTGCAGTACATGGTTTATTTACCTGAGTTTGTTGCGAGATATGACAGAAGTTACGTCAAGTCTACACTTAAAGAAGCATTTTCAAGAACACATGCGAGGAACCTAGGTCATAATCGTTAACAGCTTAAACAACACAACACAGATCCTGTTATTGTAATAAAGAAGGCACGACGGGGAAGCGGGTATGTTAAAATGTCTAAACGCACATATCAAGAATACTCCAACCACATAAAAAACTCGAAAGGTATTAGTGTAACTATGATGGTGTAACTTGATATGATGGAGTGTAACTTGATATTTCAGGAACAATAGAAAAATGATTACTTCATGAACTTCTTATTGAATCTTGAAATGTGAATAGTTATCATTATCATGCATAAATACTTACAAAGTATAACATTAGCAGTCAATGATACGAATACTTAGAGAATACCATAAAGAGATAAATAAGGACAGATTCATGTCATGTAAGCCCCTCCGTGCATTCATGGAGCGTGCACTGGCAAATATCTAATGTGACTTAGTACAAGGGGTATTGCAAAAATAAATGAGCATCTATTTCTAAGCGCAGGTAAATTTGAACACTTAATAAATAGCATAAATAATTAGCTTGAGTAAACGTTGATATATTTACTGGCTATTGTAATTCTCCACACCCATTTTAAACAACCTGTAATTTATAAAGATTTCGCTTGTTAAAACAAATTTTAATGTAAAATTGCTTGTCTTGTTAAGCAGAGTCAGAGCTCAAAACAAATTTCTCACTTTTCTATTTGAAATATCAGGTTCAGTAGCGGTTACAACAAATATTGTCTGTGATAGCCTCTGTCTTCAATGGGATATGAAAACAAAATTACACAAGCCAATTCGTAACGCTTAATATCTTACATGTGGTATTTACTAGACATTTTAGAAAAGAGTACTACAGATACTATGTTTTTAGCGGATTCTCCGTTTAAACTACTCTTAAATATCTGTCGATTTCAGATTAAAGCCATTAATATTTGCTTAGTATATGTCAACATTCTTTAACTCGCACCTTCATTTGTTCTCTCGTCATTTAAATAATACCAACCTAACGATATTATCCCGTTTCATTACATAGATACATCAATCTGAGGTTTGCATTTTACAAGCTTCCTGAGGAGTAGTTAAACAACAACAGGCTTCCTACTGAGCGAAGTTTTTTCCATTACGTTGTGTGATAGGGTGTTTTATAAACGTGTAAACAAATATATAAATGGATATATTAAAGAAGGAAAGTATTTATTGGCTCAAAGAACAAAACAGAACAAAAACTGGAGCAGTATTTTAGCAAGCTGCCACATGAACAGCTTACCATATCAGTACATTGTGTATATAATTTACATAATTTGAGTTTGTAAAATACATTTCATACAGATTCATATAAAACAAAGAAAATTACACCCCTCTAGGTGATTAATTACTCCTGATATAGGTCTATGTTTTATAGATGTGATGATTAATAATTGATTAAAGAGATTTACTAATTTTGGAACTAATATCTGAATGGAGAAAGAAGACATCTACAATGAATTCTAATATCTGCACTGTGTGCTGCAAGACATCTCTTTAATATTTCTATCGCAAAAGGTATAATACGTAAAAACACTTGTGCCACAGTATCAGGAGAAGTTTATTACTACATAATAGTTAAGTTAATGGGTTCCAGCGATAATAGCAGGGACTAATAATTCCTTGTAGTGATGTAAATACTGAAACAAGGTATACAGTTACTTTCTGTCCCGCTATTTCTGTAACTGTCAATTTACTTTTTGCCCACCCCCATACAATACCAGTAAGAAGCTTTATAACGGAGTAATTAATGAACTTATGTAAATGCTTTGAACAGTCCGGAACGGGAAAAATCAGCACGTTTAACGGTGATAGCGTTGCAATTCATTTCTTTGTAATCTGCATTGCATGTTGCAACATAACTACACGAATGACATGCTTACGACATGTGACTGTTAGGCGTTATAATCTTCACTGTGAACAGTTATAGTTTTTCATAACTTTCCATTAATATGTATTGATTATTAGTAGTAATTAGTTATTTTGTAAATCGCTTATGTGTTAGGGCCTTGATTTAACTTAGAATGTGCTTAAAATTAAACACTGTTATCACGGTTTTCCTCATATGAAATATAGTTGCCCACTTCTGTGGTGTGGGGTAGCGTCTGCCTCAAATTCAAGAGGTCCCAAGTTCCAATCTTGGTTACGGTGAGTTTGCCGGAAAAGGTTTTTCCGGGGTTTTCCATTAATCTGAAAGATGAATCGAGTAACTTTAAGCTCTATAGACCTCGGGCTCATTTGCATCATTTCATCCATTTCGTTCATCGTCCAATATGATCTAACCGGTTAAAGGACGTTAAACCTTAAGGGAATATTCACTATATCAAGGTATAATCAATTTATTTCGTATATAAGTAGGATAAAGAGTTATAGATTTTGTTACTCCATATACTATGACTACGTCTAAGAGAGAGAAAATGTTCTTCATTTCGTGTTAAAACTCTAATACCAAAAGGACATGTGGATTTATATAAGTTTTAGGCAGTTTGGACGAAGTGATGAAATAATGATTTTTCGCTCCCTGGAGGCTCGAAATGCAATTTTCATGACTTATCGAAAACTCGCATTCTTGCTGTTATGTGGGCTACTGGTACGTCTCGTCGAAACATTCGCGATCTAGCACGACTAAAAGATGGCAATACATACGCGAAGATAATAATATAATAATTGCGCAGTATCATTAAATAAACGTGTTTGAAATATTAAATAACAACATTTATATTCGTTAGCAACCACGAGTAACACGTCTCGTTTTCTTGACTTCTACACCCTAAAGTGAAGACTCATCGCTCGATATCAAACTGGAGCACTAATACATGTTTAGATTATGAACATCGTTTCATATGGTGAACAACGTGTGAGACTTCCACCATTCGACACTTCTTAATTCACTTCAGTGTTCAGAAATATAATAATTTACGTTTCTGAGCATATAGAAAGGAAATCAAGTATATATTGTGTATATTGATTTAATTTAATGCGTCTTCACGCTGAAATAAAGCAAAATATACACGCTGGAATATAGCGTATTGTTGTAAACATAATAGTTACGAAACGTTTGAGTAATCTAAAGATTTAGCAAAAGAGGTCTCCTCCAAGACATTTAGGCACGCAGGTGCTTTTCCCAAGTGACATAAAGGTATATGACAGAAAGATAAGTAACTTAAATGCAAACGAAGAGTTTGTCATTTAAATTTGAGCCACATTTCATCCCAGAATCAAATATTTTATAGTGTAGGTTAAATACGTGGTGTTATCCAGGACGTATTGTAAACTAGAACAAAGAGAAGTACCTTGAATTTCTATGTGTTTGAATTTCATTAAGTATATTCACGCATTTAATTTTTTTTAATAAAGGTATATATAAACTTTATAACCATCCTGTAGGTTACGTCTTAGTTCGCATAAATGTTATTTGCTATAGCAATTAAATCATTCACAGGAAACAATTGATTTTTAGCAATACAGAAGATGAATTACATATTACAGCCTAAAATTAAATGCAATAGGTAGTAGCTATAGTATTAGCATTTCAAAAAGAAAACTAAAGTGTTGGTATTTGTAGGGAGAAACCACAATGGAGTATAATAATAGTTAATGGCGCACGCAGGAGACATTAAAACACAAAGGGATGAAAGATGAAGTTGTGGTTTTCTTTACGTTGTTTGCACCACGTATGGAAAGTCAGTTTGAAGATTGTGTATTGTATTTCAACTGTTGGGGAGCCGAACTTGTAGTTGCAAACGCACGTATTGTAAACAGTTTCCGGTATCCTTCACCCCAAAATGTACTTTCAGGTGGCCTTTGCCCCAAGTTTAAAAATAATAGCTTTGTAATTTGACTGTATCTTTAGATATTATATATTTATGTTTGCCTCGGTTGCGTCAGTATTATTTTAAAGACATGGATATCTTGGCAGGGCGTGATGCGACCAGAATGTAGGCTTAGACAAATTTTAAGTTTTAATTCACTCCTTTTTTATTAATCCTGACACAGATTAAATAGTACTTCACTGATATAGGGAGCTGTGAGATTCTTTTTTTATTAATTAATTACACTTTTTAACACGTAAACTTAATTTTTCGTCTCACACGAATACGTATTAAATCTCTCGAGGACGCACAAGCAAGGCATCCAGTTATGACAACTGTCTGCAGGCAACTGAATAGATTTCAACTGTCTAAACTTGTAAATTTCTGTATTTCAAGTCTCTGATTGGCTAATCCTACTCCAATAGAATACCTTCATTTAACTAAAACCCCCTCCGGTTATTGATTGGCTATTTTATAAACTGTCACTAAAATCACATTATTGCTTACAAGAATCACAAGTAACATTTAAACTCTCAAACTCATTATTACATCAAGGTTACCTCATTGTTAGAAACTTTTAACTTATTATTCTCACAGCTCCTACATTATTAAATTAGTAATATATTCATATAACATTATTGAACATGGACATAATAATATAATAATAATACTATGACTGTTACATACATTTTATATGTTATATTATATACATATTGCTTCAAGGCGGGCTGTTATTGAATTTACATATTGTATAATTTGACTGAAAAATATTTAAGCGTTAAAAATACTGCCTCAAAGAGATACACAAGTTTTATGGACAAAGCGCTTGGAATTTTATGATTCCTTTCAAAGATGGAAGTGCGTGCCATCTACGACAAAGTCCTACGTGGTGTAGTGGTTACCATGCTAGCCTAGTTCGCGAGGTCGCGGGTTTAAACCAGGCGGAAGGCGATGGATTTTTTTCGGGCGTAAAAATCCTTAGCATGGCTTCCTTAGGAATGGAAGTAAAACCGGTGGTCCTGTGTCGTGGATTTACGGCACGTAAAAGAACCCCAAGCATGATAAAGAGGTCTCTGAGCAAAGTAACTGGTCATTCATGCCCAATATAGAATGGGACGCTAAGGAACACAACAGTTAAAGAGCGTCCATAAATAAAACTCCATTTAATTTATCTACGATAATTAAGGGGATTATAGTCATAAAACTACTACGTGATACAGCTTAGATTCAACTAGTTTTAACTGGTGCCATGGGAAAGAGAAAGTTAGGAACTCAACGAAAAGCCCAAATCTTAGCCAATAAGTTCAAATAAGGAATATGAACCAGCGAATACAAAAACAGAAAACAGTCACATTATTAAAAACTGAACAAAATAATCACAAGACATATGGGGAGTAGGAATGAAATCGAACATGGCGGGATTTACAAATCGCAAGTAACTTCACTTCTCTCAACCCTGTACTCGTGTATGGAAGTGCCGACTATGCACGCTACGAACGATCGCTCTATGAAAATGTTAGAGGACTTAGAAATCTTGCCTTCTCAGAAATCACCGATATGTTAGCTGTGAGTACATTCATAATATTACGAATTGTAACAATTGAATTTTTGCCTGGAATGATTAACGGAGTGAGGTGCGCGTTCCAGTATATGTAGTGTAGTAATGTGAATAACTGAATAATAAATTTAACATTTATTACGGTCGATGTTTCATTATAGCTAATGGTAATTTACCCCCTGTAGACATTACAGAATCAATACTGCTCAACGTTAGCCAGCCAAAAAAGGAAGAATACACCGAGAGAGCAATTCAATCGCTAGCTGAGGGATTCTGACTTTAGAACTACGCATCTAGAACGCGGCCAACTTCAAAATACTCGTTCGCCGAGGGCCTAAATCCATGAAGTAGAGAAGAGTAAGGAGTAGTCAGACGGAGGGATCTCCAGTAAAGTCTAAAGTCAGTGTAATCTATGAGATTTAGCTTGTCCTCTTTGGTGCTGTCCTTGTCTTTGGGGTACTCTACCTGCTCTGTCTAAATTCTTGGAAAGCATACACCTCCACTCCCAGCCCTCTATTATCTGTTAAATGGCCACGTCCACTTTGCAAATACCCATCACTTAACATCCGCGTCAGTAGCGTTTAATGCCTTCTGAAGCAAAGAATTGCGAGAACCGAGTAGGTGTGAATCTAAGCAAAAACTTTTGAATACGAAAACTTAGCTTTAATAGTGAATTTCGTTCTGGGATTTTTACTTGTTTTAGTGATAGTTCAAGGTAGTGGTGGTAGACACGGAAAAGCTGTGAAATCAGGGAAGTGGTATTTAATGTTCACTATCTTTTCTGTGACCAGTATGAGGCGCTAAAATATGGTAGGCCGACTATACCCGTGTCCAGTGTGGTCGAAAGAACCGCGGCAGCCCAGGTGTTTCTTCTCACATTATCAGCAGAATCTTAAAGGAACAGAAAAATGCTCAAGAAAATGGAGCTGTTTTATGTACTCCAAGTAAGAAACGCCTGAACAGAACTCTCACAGAAACTGCAATCGATTCATTTACTGCCGCTGCCATACAGCGTACTATTTATTCATTTTGTCACAATATTTTTATGCCTAACTTAAAATATATTAATGATGGCTTATTGAATGGTAAGATTAGGAGCTTGTGAATATTCTGAAAAAAAAATTTCAGATTTGTCAAAAATAAACAGGGCAGGAAATGGAAAAGCTTGCCTTCACCAAGACATTAAGTTTTTAACAACAATGAAAGAACTTAGAGCCACAGGTCGATCTATTATTTACCTTTTTGAAACATGGATAAATGTAGGCCATACGAAAAGCAAAGTGTGGAAAAGTGAAAAGGACGATATAGTTTTCCATTGAGGACTCCGATTGGAAAAGGGCTACGTTTTATTATTTTACATGAGGATATCATTTTACATAGGTTTATTACCAATGAACTTTTGAGTTTCAAATCAAAATCAACAAAGGACTATCACGAAGAAATGGACAGCGTTGTGTTTAAGGATAAATAAATTGTTACCAAATATTCCTCGTATCAATATTATTGTAATGGACAATGCTTCTTTCCATTCCGTAGAGCTCAATAAAGTTCCAATTGCTTCGTCACTGAAGGCAGAAATGCAAGCATGGCTCCGGAAAAATGATATAGAATTTGTCCCGCATGCAACTAAACCAGTATTATATGAGCTTATAAAATTTAAAAAATGCAGTCTTAAGCAGTATGAGATAGATTGTATTGCTGAAATGTATGCTGATTTGAATGCCATAGAATTACTCTGGGCACACATAAAGAACGATGTTGCAAAGCATAACATATCTTTTTAAATAGGGATGTAAAGTATTTATTTAATAGGGCTATTGAAAAAGTCGCAGCAGAAAACTGTAAAAATGCTTGCATGTTTAAAAGCTTGAACAATTTTTTTGGGAAAAAGACGCTTTTGTTGATGATGTTTGTGATAACTTTATAATTAATTTTTAAGACTCAGACTCAGAGGAAAAAAAGAGAAGATTCTGAAATAATCGAAGTTTGCGAAATCATGGAGAAAATGAACCAGAGTCCGCGGACGAAGATGAAGGATGTACCGCCAATGAACAACTCGGGTCAATGGAAGGAGTTTCAGCCGTGCCCCCGTCACCGTAAAGAGAGACACAACAAGAGGATAGCTGTTTCGTCTCTTTGTTTTTTGGACCCGACAAGTTAAATCTCGCAGAGTATAGAGCTTAGCACCGCAAGTAGGCCACAGTATCCCATCGTGCTTCCAACGTGGCCTCTGGGAGGAAGGGATGAAGGGGAGACCCGAAATGCGACCAGATCTGAACATGCCCGCTAGCAAGAACGGGATCCGTAATGATTCAAACATTACAATAATATTTACGCCGGCTGGCCCTGCCTAAGTCATCCGCGGCTTAAGGGTTCCGGGATTAGACGAGATAGCTCTCTCAGGAAGGGGAATCCAGTAATCCCACCAAGGACCAGGGAGATATGTTTCCATAGCGTAAATTCCACCGTACCGCCACAACAAACCACTGCCGTCGCCTAGTCCAACAACCCTGAAACAGATGAAAGGAAATGATGGACTGGAAATTCTTAGTAGAAGGGGAACCATCCCAAATTACTCCTAGAGCGGAGAAACCACGAAATAACCCTGTGGAAAGTTGCCGACCTGACAGGAATCGAACCCGGGACCTCCCAAAGGCAAGCCTCAAACGTTATCGCGCAGCCAACTCTCTCGGTTAGTAGTAATAGTAGTAGTAGTAGAAGAGGAAGAAATAGAAGCAAAAATAAACCCTGCATGATATTAGTTGCAGTCCTGTTCGTGACGTTAACTATGATTGTTTCTTAACAAGTGAAGTAATACCGTGCTGACTACAGTAGAAGTCTTAAATCAACGAAGGCTTAGAAACCGATAAATTAAAAGGAATGCTATAGAAAATCAGTGGTTGTATCACGCACAGGAGCAGAAAAAGAGAAGCCTAGTAGCATGTGGTCAGAGATGATCAGTTGGTAACAAAACCGGCTGCAAATTGAATTTTACTCCACTGTACTGCATCCCGCGGAGAACGTGCCTTAAGGCTCATCATTTCTTTGGTCCAAATCATCTGGCCAGACTCGTCTTCCCTTCGCACGTTTCAAAATGCATATGTCTATTGCACATTCTTTGTTATTATTTCCTTCAAGAGATCCAGGGTCATAATGTCTCTAGAGCATGAGAACTTTGGTGTTATTAACGTGCAATGAACCGAAAGCTCCGGAATAATAGCAGTGATGTTATAATGTCAAAGGTACTTGTTGTAGAAGAATAACCTAAAATTATAACGTTGGTTTGCGCTGCATGTTCAGCATGCACGACATACCTAATAAATCTTAAATTGTAAGGCATAAATTCGTTTGGCAACTGCTTAACTCCTAAAGTTCAGGAGACCTGCTTCCTGACCCGTAGGAAACAACGGCAATGAGAAAGTGAACGATGAGAAAATAAAATATTCAGACAAAACTCATAAAAAGCACACGATTCTCAAGTAAAACTAAACGAATATATGATTTTTCTAAAGCAACGTCTTATATTTAAAATAGAAAACTTGCTCTTTGTATTTCTAATGGGTACTCTAAACGTATCGGCAAATTGTTCACAGCTGACTTTCAAACGTCTAACTTGGTTGCTTTTACTTTCTATTCTACTTCTTATAGTAAAAAGAGGAAGTACTGATATCCATCCGAAAATTCGATATGGAGATTTCACTTAAAATACACGTTTTGAGGTCCCTGAATCCAAAAATATTTTTTTACTAATACTTATATATGTAGGGTTATTAAAAAGAAGGAACGGTATTTAAATGTTTATTTCTAATGAACGACAATAGATTGCGACACATGCGATACATCACTGAATAGATTTAAGTTCAAAGTTTTATTTTGTGTGTTCAAAATGAGTACCATTTGTTATGTGAGGACGACCAGTGCTTTTCTGTTTGCATATGCAACCATCTTCTACGAATGTATTGTATCAACTGTAAATTTTTTATGACGAGGCGGCTCGTTGTTGAACTTACAACGAAATGCATGCTTCAATAAAACAATTAATTCACTCTTTGCATAACGACTTTTCTTGTGGCGTCGCCACTTTCTCGTAAACAAACACAGCGTCGCTTTAGGCACTGAATGGAACTAATAGGTGGGGTTTAAAACTTTGAACTTTCCTCTATTCAATGATGTGTTGTATGTGTCGCTATTTATTGTCGTTCATTAGAAATAAATATTTAAAATCTGTTCCTTCTTTTTGAATAATCCTGTATGGTAATTGGAGGAAGCATTGCATTGCACCCAACAATTTGATACCGAGTTTTCACCGCAAGTACAAGGTTAGAGAAGACTGCCTCTGTGGTTTAGTGGTCAGAAGCTAGCTTCCAAATCCAAAGAGGTATCAGGATCGATTCCCGGCTGGAGCATGACCTTTTTTTTAGCCAGGATTATTCCCCATCCTCCCTAGAGGCTGGAAGAATATACACACATATATATATGTATATATATATATATATATATATGTGTGTGTGTGTGTGTGTGTGTGTGTGTGAATTTAATGTTTATAAAGGAAACCCAACGTAAAGAAGCCTAAAGATAGACAAAGTAAACGAGTAAACTTCATTGCCGTTGAGCTATTGAAGCAATATACAGTAATAGCCACGGACAAACTAATAGGATAACTCATAAATGTAATTAGATAGGTAATTCACAGCTTCTCAGCATCAACACATTAATCATTTCTTTTTAAATATTTTTTTCTAAGTTTTACATGTTACATATTTTGGTGCTAATGTTGTACATATAATAACTAAGAGGATGTTACAAACACATATATTCATAATGTACACATGGTAGAGAACAGATATACCTACAACGTTATAACATAAAATACAATATGAGAGGGAAAGGCCATTGTTAGCTATACAACCAATAATAAAAATTACGAGAAATACAGTAGTATCTACGTAAGCATGTAACGAACCTTGGATTCATAGTTAGGACAATGGAAGCCTGTAAACATATATATGTAACATAAATTGTTATTGTATAGTAGCACCAATCAGGTACATTGATACGTGTCTACAATTCAAATACGTACGTTATAAAAAATAAAAAAAACATGGTTGAAGGGAACGCTAACAGAAGCTTGTCAGTCTTCGAGCAGGAAGGCCGTGTATAAGCTCGTCTCTAAGTAGACGCTAAAATTACGTACATAAAGTCTATCAGTTATACATATTTTAACATGACAAAGATAATAGTGATTTGTGAATATCTATATGTGGTTTATCTAAAATACAAGTGAAATAATTAACACGTGTGTGCAAATTATTTTAACATTCTCCATACCTAACCCTGACAAGACACAATTGCTCTCCGACACAAATACAGTAGCCATGGCACAATTATAAAATAATAATTACAACATACTAACACACACACACACACACACACACACACACACACACACACACACAAGAATACAGATAAACGTCATTAGATTCCAGTCTACGAGAACATCGTGATGCATCACAATAGTAGGGCATCAAAGCGACATACAGGTACGTAACATAACATCCATCGTCTCTCTACGATCACCTTCATCAGCTTAGTGGGCCCTACCACGTAGGAACCGCTACATTACTGTTGCAAATGCAAAGCCGCCGATAAATCCTTAGATGTTAAAGGAAGTATATAAATGGAACAAAAAACAAAGGAAAAAATTTTGAGGCTCCCTGAATCGAAAAAAGAAGCCTTTTTAGAAAAAGGTGTGGGTGTGTGGTCGTATGTCTGTGAATAGCATATCTCAAACACGATACGTTTGTTAAATATCAAACTTAATGGACGCTGGGACTGAATTTTCTAACTTTTTTAATTTTAAAATAATTTGTTTAACACGTTGCACACTTAATATGAGTAAATAAATGCCTGTACAAAATGTTAAACCCCTAGTTCAAATACTTTATCATATAATACAATTAAATATTTTAATTAGCGAAGAAATGCAAATTTTCCAAATCTGCTACGCGCATTCATTTTGTCAGAGAACTGTAATAGTGAAATGTTCTAACACTTTAGTACAGTGAAAATAAGTGTAATTATTTGATTAAAGTTGATGTTATTAGTTGTAGAGAAGAATATTTTTGTTTTTATGAAATTGTTGAAGTTAAAAGTTTTCCTTGTTTTCCAGCATAAATTACTTTTTTTGTGAGCCAATGAAAACAGCATCATAAAATGCATGCTTTGAATGTTTAGATAGCACATTCTAGATATGTATGCAAACTTTCATATAAATTAGAGCAAAACAAGGAATAAATTGCACACATAAAAATGTAAAACTGAGAAAAAAACACATACAAAAAGAGTCCAATGGTGTTAAAGTGGAGTGCACGGGTGATTTAAACATATTGTTGGGCGGATCCTGAAAAAATTGTCTAGCCCAAACGATTTACAGATTTCGATAAAATATTTATTTTTCTCATTTTCACATAAAAGCACAGTCCCAGTGTCCCTTAAATGCTTAATATTTTCCAAGGATGCGCCACAATCTACCCTTACTTTTGATTTACTCAAAACTGGCTCCAGGGATTTTGATTAATATACTATATGTTTAAGACAAAACGTATATCTGAAATTATCGGGGAATGTGCACAGTGTGTCCAACTCGCTACCAAGTTGCTGTGTAGCAAGACAAGTAATTTCAGTACAGTGTAGTTGAAATGACTTGGTATACTCTGGAAGAGCGTGTGTTGATTATTCGAGTATATTGGAAGAGAGACTCAATAGAGGAGCAATTCGTAAAGAGATTTGCTGACAACCGACATCCACCAAGAAGTTCACCATTTGGGCCTTATCAAAGGAGTTTAAAACACGTGGAAGTTTACTGGAGGTAGAGAACAAATGACACAGGAAACGATCGGGAATGTGAGGGATAGGTTACTGGCGTGTCCCTCTAAATCACTCCGCCGACTTTCACAAGAAACAGGAATGTCCGAAACTACTTGTCAGCGTGCTGGAAAGAAAGAAAGAAAGAAAAGGAAAAAAAATCGCTTAACATTTCACTGTGGTACGAATTAAAAGAAACTGACAAAGTGAAACGCGTACGTTACTGTCAAATGCTTCAAACTTTCTTCAAAATAATCCTACCATTCTAGACTACACCTTGGTTCACGGACAAGACGTGGTTTCACCTTTCAAGGTACATAAATAATCAAAATACCCTTACGTGGGAAAGTGAAAACCGCATATGATGCACGAAGAACCCCATCATTTAGAAAAAAATGGCATTTGGTGTGCAATATCCCGACGGCGAATAAATGGTCCCATCTTAATACAACCATCGCAACAAATGAATACCTTGAAACACTCAATACGTTTGTAAATGAACCGGAAGACAAGGAATTCTCAATGGGATCTTAAGAACAAGTCGGTGCGGTATGCCATGCATCAATCGCCAGCATCACCGAAATTCTGTCCCTTTTCGGCGACCACGCCATTTCAAAAGGGCTTTGGTCGCCGTATTCGCCGACCCTGACATCACCTGATTTCCTTTTTTCTTCTTCCTTTTTGTGAGGATATCTGAAAGGGAAAGTTATAAGAACAATCCCGAACCATAAACGCTTTGAAAGAAAGCATCAATACAGAGATCCAAGCAATATACGCGGACATCTTAGCGAAGACACTCGATAATGTGGTCCGGCGAATTTTCAATCTTGCCTAGATGCAAAGGGCGGCCAATTCCAGCGTCTGTTATGATGACGCCACATTTGTCGCAGAATGAGGGAAGTCAACTTCACATTTCATTGCAATATCCTTATTAGTATTGAATTAGTTAAAATTATTAAAATAAATTCCGATTTGGTAACCAATAGCAGTTCTATTATAATGTTTAGGCAATTCGAGGTGAAGGAGTATATATTCTCGAGCACAGTGTCGCACAGTTCTGAAGAATCTCTCACGAGGTGCACGTCGCAGAGTTAGTTACAAAATGTAAAGTACGCGAAGTAATTGGTGCGCGGCAACTATAACGACTGTAGTTACATTCAGAAAAATCACAGTTACAGTCAGGCGTGTATAAAGATTAAGTATGTGAATTATTAATTAAGTGTGATGGCAATAAAAGTGTAGAAACAAATTTTTTTATCAGTGTTATCTTTTAGCAACAACTCCTTTCCGTTTATACGCCCTGCTTAGAGATACTTGCTCGACTGAGTTATAATAGCTAGCCGGAGGACAATGAACCCAAATTTAAAATAATAAAATAAGAGGCGCCCAGTAAATAAGATAACACGAGCCATGAGAACTGCGACAATTTGGAAGGAAGTTTGTATGATTTTGTATAACAGGTAAACCATAAGAGATAGACAAAGATATAGTGCACAAAAATGCATATCTCTCTAAGAGACAATTTATTTCAAATAAACCTTTTGTGGCATCAGCCCTTTCCGGATATCCATTACTATTGGCTTGAATTTGTAAATACAACTAACATTGAAAAATGACTAATTTGCCAGGAAATAAAGCTGCTGAAATCAAAATCAGATAAGAACATTAAATAAATTGGTAAATATTTAGGAAGTGTAAAACAAAAATGGATGAGATACTTATGTAAGGCAGAAAGCTTATGTACACTAGAAGTAGACACGGGTAAGAAGCCTTGTATGTGGTGGTAATGAGATGACCACGGTGTTGAAGCTTGCCCGGACCAAAGATCAGGAGCAACTCACAGGTGTGGGATTCAATATATTCACGATCGAAGGATCTTATTTGTATATAATTAGATTAAGGTGTAGCTGTAGAGATAAAAATGCAGTTATGTGCTAGTATTTATCTAAATATGTGGAGAAATACAATCCAATATATCTATTTTTGTCATATTTTTAAAGTTGTAGATATTGAGTTGTTTCTCGCATTTGAGTGTCATGGAAAGACGATGAAATTTGAAGGGCAGCATATAGCGTTGCGCTATTAAACATTTGACCGTCGATTTAGTTTCCTATATCTATACCTAAAAGGAATGGGTAAAGAAACTATTTCTGCAAAGGTTTTTCTCAAGTAACACGAAGCAGATAGAAAAACAAGCTTCTCTAAAAGTTGTTTGTAGAGCTATATAAAAATAAACGATAGTGGGTAGAGAAATTAATGTGAAGATAACACATCGGTGGTAAGTAGGTATTTCTTTTTTTCTCGTGGTCATGCAAAGAGCATGGTCATCGCATACCGACCTGCTGTTTAAAAATCTGAGGATCGCTTTAGCATACTTTTTTTTATACCTACAATGACACAATATGTGAATGTGTAACGAAAGTTTACCTCGATTATGAAGAGATAGACAAAAGAATAAGCGTTTGCAAGAATTGTTTTTGAAAGAGTGAGTATAGAAAGTCATGTGAATGCCACACATCAGGTTTTTAAATATTGCTATCAATGTGCAGGAAGGCTCCCTTGAGGTTTAGAATATTGTGTGCGTATAAACATTCCTTAGACAGCCTTCTATGTTGGGCAGGACCTCCAACTTCAAAATTTTATTTTTCCAATCACATCAGTGTTTTTTGAAACTGTCGCCATCTATTTATAATTATAATTCTGTTTTGTTATAGTTTAGTTTCTTCACCACTATTCACAACTAAATAATTCTAATTATTTCTCCTTTATTAAGTTCCGGCCTTCATCTGTACATTCCTCATATATTCCGTATCAAATTAATTTCCTGTAGGAGTACCGATAATGTTCAAAAAGCAATGTAAGAAAATTCTACAAACCTTTGCTATTTTCTTAGTATATCGTTAGATGCGCTTTAAACACAGTTGAGATCAACATTAACCCTATCGTAATTCTTGAAGTTTACTACGAAAAATTAAACTTCTACATATTTTACCAGAATCACAATACACAAAAGTACAGACCAAAAAATGACCGAAAAAATAAGAATGACAACATGCGACAATTCATTCCTGTAATGTTGTTCTACTCTTATAAAATGTGGGAAAACAGGTTTCTGAAATTTCAAAAAATAAACCGGCAGCGTTTTCCAAATTGACAATACTAATACTACTGGGCAAATTGCCTACCGTGCAAATTTATTTTCAACTAACGTATTTATTCGTTTTATTTTCTTCGCTTATGCCAGTTTTCTAGGCACGGGCCATAATCTGATATAACGGCGATTTCTACTTTTTCTTTATGCAAGCCGCATTTTCCCCTATTGTTAAGCTAAGTGCTGATTTATTACCCTAGCCATATCGTTATGTTTTTATTGCAATCTGATCCAGTTCTGGGCATAACATGCTGGTAATATATGATATACTGCATGTTGTTAATGTGACATAATGCACATTAATTCCTTTTAGAGCTTATCATGGTTTCTAGAAAACAATGCTTAATGATGGTGTTCCCACGCAGGAAAATCTCGCCCCAGATCGACTATCGACATACAGGGTGTCCCCGATTTCTTACATGCCTCATATGAGTTTTGTGTATGGGCAAGTGTGATATATTGACCATATACTCGTATTTATAATTAAAACCAATCAAATATATGGCATTTTCTTAAAATTCGCAACTTCAAATTGTTCCCAAAGAGTTCCTCAGATACCTAACTTATTTTTTTTAAATTCAGTTTAATAATTATATTTCTCGTGGGCAGTGGCCGAATGGTTAGATCGCTCGCATTCCACCAAGGTGGCCTGGGTTCGATCCCAGGGATCCGCATGTGGGACTTGTGGTGGATGAAGCGTCGTCTTTGCGGGTTTTCTACGGGTTCTCCGGTTTCCCTCTCCATTCATTCCACCAATTCCTCTATCATCACCTTTCCTTTCATTTATTTCGCCTTCATTTCATATCACCTTTTTCCCTCACTCTCATGCCTGGCTACGGGCTGATCCCCCTTTCCGGGTTCTTCATTCTCTGATTCAATGTCCGTCTGACCCAGCCTCTGACCCAGGCAAGTTGTAAATCATAGGGGGTGTAGGCCCTATATATGAGGAAAGTAAGCCGACTAAGTAAGTAATTATATTTCCACTTCTGCTTTCTTTGTATTTAAATATTGCAATTTATATTGTCTTTAACACATCATAATGTTCCACATTTTATGGCCAAAGAAACATTTATTTTATGGTTCTGTCGACTTTCAAGAACTTGTCGATTTAATTTAACATATTTTGAAAGGTTTAATCCTCTAATTGAAGTGCAAGCTACATATGCAGGATATTTATCCTGTTTTTGTTTGTGCGCAGTTCCTTCCAAGATTAGAGAGCTTAGTGTTTCAGTAACTTTAGCGAACTATTTATTCCTAAATATCAGTAAGGATTTAGATTTATAACAACAGGTATGTTGTAGTCGCATTTACTTATATCGGTCACCTTTTGGTTTGTTTTCCCACATTGCTACGGGCGATGAAACATGAATAGCGTACACAACGCAGATCAAAACAACAGCCAATGCAGTGGCGCCGTTCCGGTTCACCCAAACCAAAAAGGTGTAAGCAATCGCCTTACACGAATCGCAAAATGGTGGCTACCGTGTTTTGGGACGAAAAGGGCGTTATTTTGATTGATTCCGTGGACCGTGGGTCAGTACTGCTGACATGTACTGTGCAACGCTTACCAAAATGAGACGTGCCATCCAAAATCGACTCCGCGGGAAACTGTCGTCTGGCATCATCCTCCAGAACGCCCGCACACGTTGCCAAAACCAAAGAGAAGATTGAACTGTTTCGTTGGGAAGTCTTTGACCACCCTCCGCACAGTCCCGACCTGGCACCAAGCAACTATTTCCTTTTCTTGAATTTGAAACGGTAGCTGGGTGGATAACGATTTCAATCCGACGATGAACTCAAGACGAGCGTTACCAATTGGTTCAAGTCCCAGGCGGCAGACTTCTATGCCGAGGGGTTAACGAAGCTGGTGCAGCGTTAAAGCAAATGTATAGATGAGAACGGCGGTTATGTGGAAAAGCAAAGTATATATTATTACATGTTGGGGTGAAAGCCGAAAAGGTTAGCAGAAAATGATTAATTTAGATCACCCCAACTCGCACATGGGGGTGGCACAACTCCCTGGCAGCAAAACGTCCGGGAACTTGGTGTGTAAATTTAAGGGGAAGGCGTGGGTTTTTATATTACATTGAAAGATTACATAACAGACATTACTTGGGATTTGTTCACAAACATTTTAACTTCTCTACATAATTTACATAATTAACAAAGGAAACAGGATGGAGGGAGATGCCACAGACCGTAGACCGGCCACACACGACTGGTTTCAACGACCACTTTTACTCGAGTGACGCTATCGTGCCCCCGCCAACCGTGTCTAGCCAAAGCCAGACAGGGCTACGTCATATCAGATAATCTCAAACAAATCTTTCTCTTTGGTGTGGTCCGCGCCAAAAGGAAAGACCGTCAACCGAAATATAACCAAGGAGATCCAATAATGCTACATCTGATAGCAAAATACAGTACAACAGTGCGTCTCATAATGACAATAAAATTAATATGCCACAATATGTAGGCACATATCACTGTCAATAAAAACCTTGTCTCATGAGGGATGTTGCTATTATGACCAAGCGGACCTTAGTTTTGAATTACGCCTCCTAACATAAATATATTAATTTGGTTTTCATTTATTGGTGCTTGTTGTATTCCTGTTTAAATTAAAACACTCAAATGAGCAACTAAATAAAGGTATATTATACATCTTTATGAACCAATAAATTTCAAACGTTTTCGAAGATTTTAATGGCAGCATTATAAAATAGGTACGTGTTACAATATTACAGATTATTATTATTATTATTATTATTATTATTATTATTATTATTATTATAATCCAGTGTGGAGTGTAAAGAACTAAACAGCATAACTTGTTTCATACAAAGTTGTTAAAAAAATCGCTTCAACAAATACAGTGCAGGCATAATTGTAACTCTGTTTCACACTGTATTTAATCTGAACAAAGTAAAACTAAGCAATCCATTTATTATTTTAATTTTTGTTTTATATTTATTTAAAATTAAATACTGGTATATGCATATACATTTTCATAGTCAAGTATGCAGTAAAATAATGAAAGGATACGTGCAGAATGTGTTCTAAGATATTTAAAATTAAGGTTAATCACTTCTGCACACTTTTACCACAAGAAATTTATGTTAGTTTCTTTATGTATAGTAAGAACTACTTTAGAACGATGACTATAGTTTAGAACTTAAAAATTGTAGAACTCTTTGACACAAATATTCTTGAACATGCCATAATCATATACGGTCATGTAAGGGATAACGTACATTTTCAGTGAAAGTACAGAGATTTTTTTATGTTTACATTCTTCTCGTTGCGTAAATGTCTCAACAATTGTCTGTGCATTGCAAGAGGAGAATTACTGCGGCAATCAGCAAATTACATTTCAAACCCGGATCTGCAATCACAAAGTAAGTTCATATCTGCGAGCCGCATAGTTAACGGGTATGTAGCAAGTAATAGTTTTCGATAAAGCGAGTGTTCGAGGCTAATAAGAAAGGCTAAATAGAACTTTTACCTTTAGTGTTGTGAACTATTGTACCATATGTCTCCTTGGCTGTTTGATCTTTCGATCAAAGTGCAGTATCCGTGAAAGCCCCCCCTTTTTTTTTACAAAGGATATCTGATGCCGCACCAAGTAGAATTTATAAGCCACCTTTTCTCTATCGCAGTTTTGTTGTCCTTCATTACACCAAGTGATTCAGAGCTCTGTTTCTCAACATTTTAATGCCATGTTCCGGAGAAAATGTTAAAAACGGTTCAGTGATTGGAGTGGGATACATATCCTGCTGGTAACTGAATTTACTGTGCTTTACGATTGCTTTGTAATAGTTCTTTAATCTGTGCTAATAAGGCATTTATGGTTTACCAAACGTTTTTACATGGTACGAAGCAACGCAAATTAACCTAAGTAATTGACACTTAAAAACAGTATGCCAGCCTGCAAATAGCACTCTCCTTGTTTATGGTCGTATAAGTGATTGAATACTATCAGGTGTTGTGAACCTGTTAGCGCTCGGGGGTATTTTCTTAGATAATAAGGGCATCCAGTGTATGGAATGGCATGTGTTCATGTGGTTCAAGAACGAAGTATATATTTACTGCTCTAATTCTTTTTTGTAGATGCTTATTTTCATTCCGATATCTAAGTCTCTGTTTTACTCCATTAGATCATTCCTTCAATAAAATCACGGCAGAGTAGACTATCGTTTCTTTAAAACAGAATAGAATAAAAACCTGTCACTGAAATAGGAAATTACTTGCAAATTCGATTAAGACATCTTGATTGCCAAGCAGTTTTTATGTTTCCTCGTAACAACTAGAGCATGAACGTTCAGTTAAAATAAGTAACGTATTCCATATTCGTTTTTGAGAGCAAAGAAGAGGAGCTGTGAGAGGAAGTCAAACAAATGCGATTGCATTTATGCTTTAGAAAGGCATGTTTCTTGGTTTTAAGGACGTATAGAATACTAAATCCTTAAACGCTGCACGAACCTTTATAAGGTTAGTGATCGCATGGGGTGTTCCTAACAAAGTAAATCAGGTCTAGGGGCCCTTCTCTTTAGTAAATTCTTTGTATGCTTCTCTTTATTGAATATACAGGATGGACCATTTAAGTTGAAATTGTACTATGTCTCCAAAACTAAGCGTTGTAGAAAGAAATGTCTTGAATAAAAGTTGTTTGATGTTATGGGGGAAAGTAAATGCCATTAGTCGTGTTTCATTTGGAGGACGTTGTGATGATCATTTTAGGGCCAATTTAGTTTGACCATAATTGTAGGTTCTCATTAAAAAATTAAATTGACCTGGAAGATACTGAACCTAAATACCAAGTTTGGTGTTTATCCGACTGTTCGTTTCTGAGTTATGCTGCTCACAGACACACACACGGACATGTTTACAAAAATGCTTTTTTTGGGGTTCAGGGGGTCTCAAAACATGTATTTCCGGTGAAATCTTGGTATTGAATTTTTGGGTGAAATACAATACTTCCCCTACTTACTATACGTAGTAGAGAAAATAAAAAAGGCTATGGATACCTCTTTGAATCTTATCAATTACACTGTCTTCATCAATAATTATGTTCTTTAACCGGTATTATGTAATCTTTGTTTTACATACCCTTTTTGCATAATTTTATTTTAATGGAACTTTTTTAGTAGTGTATGACATCTGCTCTTACTGCATATGAATTACACGTGGTGGCCTCTGATGATGTATTCACTGAAATTATATTTGGGAAGAAATTTTGGGAAGGAAACTTTGTAGGCCTAACTCGCTGTTATCGGTTATGAGGACTGAAGAAAATCTGGAAAAAACCTGTCAGGAAGGACAGTGTTGGCGGGATTTAAATCGCGGACCTCCTGAATATGAGACTCATACATTACCCTGAAGCCATCTCGCTCGGTAAATGGAATTTAAATGCCTGTGTTTTTAAAGAGGTGAAACACTTGCAGCTTTCTGACATTAAAGTTTTAAATCCAACACATTCCTTTATTATTTGGCCCTTCAATTCTCATTTGGGGTCTTCCATAGAATACAACGGTAATGCTTACAATGAATTTGAAAATTAGATGAGTTTACTCCATTTATAGCATCTATGTTACCAGTTCATTTTTCAAAATCGAATTATTTATATTGTATTCTAGACACATACCTAAACACCTGACATGCATCAGTCACATTAACACTTTTACTTCTTAGATATACTGCACAATTATGCGTGTAAAGGCTGTGATCGGAAACATAGCGATTCGTCTTCAGATTCATCCATGGGAGATTAGTGCATTCACTACTTCTTGCAAAATCTTCTGAAGTAATTCTTGGTCTTACTTTCTCTACTCCGTAGTTATACGTTAGAGGAAGTACGACTTCTCAGCAGCAGCACTGGTCGTTCTAGAACAGGCAGGCGAAACCTTAACCCGTGCGAGTTAGTGAACTTTGGACCCTGAACACTTTCACCTCCCAACGGACATGCTAACCTGCTAGTTATTCGATGTGAGTTCACGTTTTGGGTTGAGATATTCAAAGATGTCCAGATATTTGTTTCATCAATCATAGGAAGTGGAATACTTTGTGTCCTAGAAAACGACCACATAAAATGCTTAATTTGTGAAAACTTTTCAAGTCGAAGTCCCAATATAATACCCAATGACATTTCGAAAAGGTGTCATAATACGGACAACACATTCTGTCATTTAACACTACTAGAATAGCATTGGAAACATTCATTGTGTTTAATTATTTTTTCATTTGTGTATTCTATATTTGTTTCATTTTGTAAGTGAAGCTAGATTGCAAATATTAAATTTTGTGAAAGAATCTACCGTTCAAGTTCCACACACCGGAAATATTCCAGGCTGAATTGCGGAACAAAACAGGAAAAAATATGAAACTATTAAATGAAGGGGAGTTCATAAGAGAATGTGTAATTTCGGCAGCTGAAGAAATTTTCCCTAATTTCATAAACGCCTTCCAGTCGTTAAGTCTTTCTCGAAATACTGTTACAATGAGTATCGAGAAACTTGGATGTGATATGGAAAACCAATTGCAGGAGAAAATAAAATCGCTAATTTGTTTCTAATTAACGTTAAATGACACTAAAGACAGATGCAATGAAACTTAACTCGTAATATTTTAGAGAGGGATTGATATTGACTTAAATGATCTAGAAGAGCCTTTAGATGCAGTTTCTCTTTAGAATAAAACATGCGGCGATAATCACCCTTGTTCATAATGTTGGATGCAAGTATGAGCTTCCCTGGACTAAACTTGTCATCGTCGCAACCGATAAAGCACCATCTATGAAAGGGCAAGAAAATGGCTTTATTGGTAGGCTGAGGCAACTTTTACAGGGTATTGGTGTAACTTCGGAGCTGTTATGTATTTATTGTATAATTTATAGGGAAGCTTAAAGTGCTAAGTCAATTACTCTGAATAGCGTTATATACATTATAATGAAGTGTGTGAATTTCATTAACTCTAGCCCCACCGCCATAGATAATTTAAAGAATTATTAGAACAATCAGGATCTGAATATTCACAAGTACCATATTGTTGTCATATAAGATGGTTGAGTAAAGGTGCAATGCTAACACGTTTTTTCTAGTTATGTACGAGATCACCAGCTTCTTGAAAGAAGAGGTAAACAATAATTATTCCTAATATTCATGCAAATCCTCTACATGCGCACACACACGCATATATATGGTTATTATTTTAATGAAGTAATTATTGCGTTTATTTCTTACAGGGAATGAACTATTGGCACTGACTAAATCAGAATGGCTATGTGACCTTGGGTTTCTAAAATTTATTTCAACACTTGGATATTTTGAATACAATTTGTAGGGTAAAGATAAAACAATGGTGGACTTAGTTGACGCCGTTAACACGTTCATGGCGAAACTCTATCTTTGGCGGGATCAGCTGGAAGTTGGACATCTGTATCATTTTCCTTACTTGGATTCGGTCTTAACTATACAAGTTACCGTTCTAAACAAGTATATTGACATTATACAGCAATTATGTCCCAATTTTGAATCACAGCTTTGCCATTCTGAAAATGCTGAACTGGAAAATCTGCCTGTTTAACACCTCTCTGAATTTCGCTTGCAGTGAGGCTCCATATAATCTCAAATGGAACTACTTCAATTACAAAATTCTATTACAACTAAATATTCTAATAAAGAAGGGTGGGAACTCTTTAAAAAACTGCCTTGTGATAAATTTCCGCGGTTATGTGTGTTTGCAATAAATGTAATGGCAATCTTTGGTTCCATATACATTTGTGAGCAAGCTTTAACCAAAATTAATTACATTAAAAGCCAATATCGTGATAAGATAAGTGACGACACTTGGTAAATCTTCTGAGACTTTGTACGTCATCATTGGTGGCAAATATCGATAACCTTGTTAAAAATAAGATGTGCCAGAAAAGACATTAAGAGAAATGTGACATACAAACGGCACGATATCCACGGTGTATTATATTAAATATATATTTTAAAGAATATCACATTGGATTCAGGCTACCGTGAAACTCGGCAAACATAGCCCATTTTTGCAACGTAAAGTAGGCTTATATGCTCACAATAACATGTCGGAGCTGGTGGACGGAGATTCACCCACCGTTCCTTCTTCCGAATGCGGTTGGGCATCCCTGCTCTGGAAGAAGGGCTGCTTCATCTATGGCCGAAGAAGAAAGGTCGCTACCGCAACCGAGTAGTGGTCCGAGCTCACCGCAGCAATTTCTTGGCCCCGCCTCTCCTTCGGAAGCGAGTCATATCGCGGCCGCTGTAACGTAGCAATCGCTGGGAGGTCCCGGGATCTACAGGCACGTTTCGTTCTCGGCACAGCGAAGTAGCAGAAGCCTTCTGCAGTGAAGGCCACCACAATCACATTTGGACGGGGAACCAACGCCGCTTATCCGTCTGGAGTTAGCCAGCCACATGGATCTGGAAGCTGCCTTGGTGTTCAGCCTCCCCTTACTCTATAATATATAGAAGGCACTGATTTGGGCTACTTCCACACTATGCTTGACGTGAAATAGTGATTAAGCTACTTAACTTCTATGCAAGCAGCTCAAGTTTGATTCTCGTATGAGGCTGTTACGCGTCGAGGCCAGTGACAGGACCAGCTAGCTTCTTGGTGCCTCTAGCTATACTGAAGCAACTTGCACAGCGCCGCCCAGGTGCCACTACTGTGGCGCCGCTTCCACCACAGTATCGTGCCGGCAGCACGAACTCCGCCGTCGTCGCCACGTTTCTATGCTAAGTGTGGGGGTTGCTCCCACTACAGAGGTCAGGTCAACTGCCCCTGCATTCTCGATGCAGAAAGGCACAAACATCACAGCCTCAGTAGACGCCGTCTGCACAACTGACGCAGATAGCACCTCATCCCAGGCAGAAAATCAAGAGATTAAGCACGTCGTCCAGGATTTTCACTCGGAGTTCCTGAATCTTACGGCTATACCGACAGCTCTGGAGAACTTTATCAGGGAACTCCAGACCTCAACCGATTCAACACCACTAACCGGACAACTCAATGCAACTAAACTCAATAGAGTTGAACCTTCGGGTTTCGGACACCAACTGCGTTGGTATACGCTGATAAAGGTCAGTCCCGAGAGGGTCCATTGCATGAGCTGTTATACTCCTGAAGGCAATTGGGTCCTTCTGTCTATAAATTGGGAGTGATACCGTAAAGTGAGAAAGGGCCAGGCCAGGACCCTCACCAAGAATGGCGCCCAGGATGTGAGCATGTCATCGGAGACATTTTTAATGGTGGAGGATTTATCGCCATAGTAAAAGCTTCAAACAAAACAACTAAAGTAAATGAAAAGTAAGTGCTGGAGTCTAGTGATGCTCGCTACTTAATTATTGCAAGAACTAAGGAAGGAAAGAAATTTTATTCGATGAATCCATTTGTAATACAAAAGGATCTGGATAACATTGCTGGTCAAGTAAAATAATGTATTAGATCTCGTAATGGCACGCTGCTAGTTGAAGCATACTCAGCATTGCAGCCAGCGAGAATACTGTCAGCAAACATAGCTATCCTATAGGGTTTGAGTTGCACAAGACCTCGAACACCTCGCGCGGTGTGATAAACATCCGTGCATTGGACGATATATCCAATGAGGAGAATCAAGAAAATCTTGAAGATCAAGGTACAGCATCTGTATATTGGGTTGAGCTCGATGAAAGAGATGAATTCATGCCCACTCGTACCCTGCACCTTACGTTTGATCGATTAGATATCTGTCAAGGTATTAAGGCTGAATATGAAGTCATTGAAGTCAGGCCGTATATCCCGAACCCGCTTAAATGCCATGAGTTTTGAACACACCAGTAATTTTTGCAACGGCGAATCAAAGTGTGTTAAGTCTCGAGACATCTCACACGATAAAGCATGTATATCAGATACAACGTGCGCAAACTGCTGCAGTGAACACCCATCAAGTTCCCGAGAATACCTCCGTTTTACGTAGGAAAGAGCGATCCATGAGATCCGGGTTAGAGAGAAGGTGTCTGTCTCGGAAGCCCGGAAATTCCTGCGCACCCGCAACCCTTCGTCCCGAAGTGCGGTACCTATAACTCAGTTGCGGCTGAACCGGTACCGAGGCGGGAAATCGCAACTCAGACCAGCCATATTAACGGGGCCACAATTTCAGAAAACATTCTCATAACCAGATCACTTCCAAAGCCCGCGAAATCAACACCTACATCTGCATCATCTACCATGTCTGTTTCCGTAAAATCATCATCAAAACTGTCGACCTCAAACAACAATACTGGCAAGTCCGTAACGTATAATGCATCACCGAAAACGTTCAGCACCAGCTACGACAGAACCGACTTTCTAAAGGAAGATAAATTCCCGGAAATTACTCGGAACGTGCAAGAGGAACAAAAGTCCAGGAGCAAGCATCTTCTCGGAGATCCTATTCCTAGGAATCTTTTGGGAAGAACTCCATCGACGATCTACACCTTTGCTGATCTCCACTTGCAAACTTCCTCCTGTGGCAGGAGGATTCTACCCACACTGAAGTAGTTTTAATGTTATTTATTTGTTAGCCCCACGTTGTGGTAGCCATTTTGTGGGGGTATTAATGTTGGTAGTTGGAAGATGTTTCATTTTTATCTGCCGCACGTATAAAAGACAATTTGTCGCGGTCACTTCGTGTTATCTTTTACTGAGCGCCTGTTATTGTATTTAATTTTGGGTTCACTGTCCTCCGGCTAGCTATGATTTTTCGGTCAAGCACTTATCTTATACAGGTGTGTAAACGGAAAGGAGTTTTTTATCCAAAGTAACACTGATAAAAGAATTTGTTTTACACTTTTATTGTCGTAACACATTATTCACTTTCACATATTAATCTTGACACTCGCCAAACTGAAACTGTTATAATAACTTATTTACTGCACATTATTAATTCGCGTACTTCAACTTTTTGTGTAATTAACTTTACTACTCGAGAGATTTTTCATAACTTTGCGACGCGTAACCTTGAACTGTGTGCGATGCATACTCCATGAATGCCTCCGTTGAACTACATGAAACTTAACCTTGACACTGAATTTATACTTCCTCGCCCCAATATGCCTAAAGGTTATAACCGAGCTGCTATTGGTTAATAAAACGCGCCAACATTAGCGTCTATATTTATATCCAATGAAAATTACGAAAACATATGCTCTGGGGAAAATGTTCCAGCTAAGAAAAACGCGCCGCTCTGACGTCATTTGCTCGTCTCTAATAATATAAATAGCTCACCCCCTCGCTACATTATTGCACGCTATTATTGTCAGTTTCAGTAAGGCCGTATAAACCCACTTCTCAACAATAATTACAATCAACAAACATCCCAAATCAATGTCACACAACAATGCATATTCACACTACAATCACTCTGACATTTACATTTTTGTGATACAAATTACTGCATTAACACTGACAGAACGACAGCGAAACAGGGGCAGGATAATCCCTTCGTTAAAGTTGTTAACCCGACACCAAAAAAAGACTAAATTGATTCGACCATCTCTATCCTCAGCGTAGTAGAGTCTTACGATTGAAAACTTATCCCATTATAATTATTATGGCTATCCTACAATGGAAAATACTGGAATTAGAGCATATCGACCAGAGATTGTGCTTTGCTCAATAAGTATGAGCCCTTGGTCGTTTGTTTACAAGGGACTAAACTCCCTCCGCAGGGCAGCTTTCAAATTAGACGGTATACCCCAACACTGTGTGATCTTACACCAGAACAGGGTATTCCTGCGCACGGGAGCACTATGATGGTCATCAGAGATTATACATTAGTGGAATCTGAATCCACGGAGCCGAGATTCAGTAAGTTGCTGTAAGGATTAAACTGTATACCATCCGATTTTCCATTAGACGACCTCCAACTGAAGATGTCTCGCTCAGGATTTGGAAGATTTAGTTTCTCAGTTACCAACAACTTTTTTATTGGTTGCAGACGTCAATGCACATTACCGTCTTTGGGGCTCACATAGGGCTTTTGCGATAGTCAAATTAATCGCCGATTTCTAAGATATTTATAACCTCCCTCTTCTGAACACCGGTTAGCCTATATTCCTTACAGACTTCTTCAATACTTTTTCATATCTTGATTTTGGAATTTGTTCATTGCAGTTAGCAGTTTCCTTATAATGTAATGCCATCTCTGATTTACATTCTAGTGACTATTTTTCATGTCTTATTACTCTCTTAATACGATATATGTTTCACTACTTTACCTAGATTAAAGAAATTTTAAATTCATTGGATAAACACTAATTTTTATGCATTAATTACATGTGAATATATAAGTAAGGGGCGCTTGGACCTTTAATACCAGTTGGCTATGTTGAATTACAATGAGCACGACTATTCGAATATTTTGGCCCAGCATTTCACAGAGATAATTCTTTCTGCTGCTGAGCAATCTATTCCTCTGTCGACGGTCCACCCCCGTGGATTTCCAGTCCCTTGGTGCACGGATGAATTTCAAAAAAGCCAATATGAGGGTTCTCTTAGGATTTTCCAGTGTCGGCCTACAGTGGATAACCAGGGTGCCAAGTCCAGACAAATTATTAAGTATAGCAAAAAGGCATCATGAATCAAGTTTGTAGCTTCATTTAATCGACATACATCTTCCGCGGTCATATGGGATAAGCTAAGGCGTATGGCCGGAAAATCGACCCAAATCCTAATTACTGGTTTTAAAACAGCTGCAGGAGCGTTTTTGCTGATAAATTTGAGGTGGCTACCACATTTCGCATTGCTTTCACTCAAATGTCTAGTTCAGATAACTATTCACATGACTTCCTTCCAGTTACGACTCAGGTGAAATGTCAAGGTTTCTCGTTTTGTTCTGAAAACTTTGAAGATTACAATTGCCTTTTCACCATGGTGGAGTTACAACTTGCTTTTTCACTTCGCGACTTTAAGTACCAGGAAGAGATGGTATCCGCATATCAATGTTGCAACAGCTCTCTCCTGAAGGTAAGTATTTCCTGCTAGAGTTCTATAGTCGTGTTTGAGTTAACGTCACTTTTCCAGAAAAATGGTCAGAGGCCATCGTCATAACCATTTTGAAAACTGGAAAGGACCATATCTTTCGTCCAGCTACCGGCCTATTTCCCTCGCCAGTTGCGTTTGCAAGGTGATGGAACGTATGTTCAATGGACGGTTGGTATGGTGGCTGGAAACTCACAACCTACTGACTAACACCCAGTGCGTTTTATCAGAAGCCGTTCAACAGTGGACCACCTTGCGCCATTATCGCACAGATCGTGAAAGGATTCGTGAATAACTGTTAAATCGTTGCGACTTTTCTGACCTTGAGAATGTTTATGGTACGTGTTGGCGAGCAGGGATACTACGTTCTCTGCACACCTGGAACATACACTTACCACAGTTCACTCTGGAGTTTATGAGGGAGCGCCTTTTCCGAATAAGGGTCGACTCGGTGTTTTCAAACCTTTTTGTTCAGTAGATTGGAGTGCCTCAAGGATCCGTACTAAGCGTTACACTGTTTGCTGTAGCAATTAATTCGATCTCGAAATGTGTTCCTCCAGGGGTATCATCATCTTTATTCTTAGATGACTTTCATTTGTCGTCCTCCATGTGTAGTGGTTACCATACCAGCCTCCAGTTCCCGAGGTCCCGAGTTCAAACCCGGCAGAGGGCGCTCGATTTTTTCAGGCATAAAAATTCTTAGCATAGCTTCCTTCGGAAGTAAAGCCCGTGGTCCCGTGTCGTGGATTTACGGTCCGTAAAAGAACCTCAAGCCTGATAAAGAGGCCTCTAAGCAAAGTTACCGGTCTTTCACGCCCAATATAGAATGGGACGCAAAGAACCACAGAAGTTAAAGCGCGTCCATAAATAAACCTAAATTTAATTTTGTAGACGACTTTGGTGTCTATTGCACTTCTCAGCGTACGCCATTTATGGATCGCCGTATACAGCAATGGTTATACAATAAGAGAGGAGTTATAAAAACGGCTTTCGTTTCTCAGATGAGGAGTCAATCTGTGTTAACATCTGGCGCCTAGGGAGACGATTACCATCTTCGCTCTGATTCGGTCCAGATTTATTTTCGTTCGTAGATTCGACGAGATTCCTGGGGTAGGCGTTTGATAAGAAACTCAGCTGTTTATCTCATATAGCGCAGCTGAAAACGCGATGTGATCGTTTTCTGAATATCTTTGAGGATATGAAATCTTGGGGCAAATCTTGGCAAATCTGCCAATGTATCACGCACTGATTCGATTGAAGGTGGATTATGGTGTATCCTTTATTCTTCAGCAAGACTATCTGTGCTGAGAAGGTTAGACACATTCCATAATCGGGGTATTCGTGTGGTCATCAAGGCTTTCCCAACTATCACAGTTATGAGCTATTACGCGGTATCTGCAGAACCTCCTCTGCAATATCGGCGTGATTTCCCTTAGGTAATTACTGCTGTAGGCTTAAATTTATGCGTATACATACAGCGTTTGCTTCTTTTCAACACCACGCTGGACGAACGTTATAGGAGCAGCTCCACTTCGCCAAGGCCAGCAGGTATTTGTTTCCGGTAGCTTCTTAGAAAGTACATTGAAATGCCTAATGTTTCCTAAGGAGGAGAAGGTGCTCCTTCCTTGGTTAGGCCCAACATCTCCCATAAAACTTGGGATGACGGGTACGGTGCTGCACTAGTTGTTTTAGAATCTTTGCCAGGTTACAATGACTGAATTTTGATCCACACCAATGGATCCAAGAGCACCAACAGTGTTGTATGTGCCTATGCTCGTAGAACTGAACCTCGGTTTTTATGGTAGTACTTCCATTTATAGTGCAGAGCTGTATGTCATATACCGAGCTATTTTTTTAGGTGCACCGTCGAAAATTGGGCGACTGCCTCATTTTGAGTGAGTCCGCTAATGCACTTCAGTGCCTTTGTAAGCTGTACAACTACCGTCCCATTGTACACCGCATCCAGGATGCCCTTCATGTTTTACAGGCCTCTGGCGTCAATGTGGAGTATGCTTGGATTCCTGTTCGCGTTGGGTTGCCAGGGAATGAACTGGCGGATTTGGCAGCTAAGGCGGCGACCGGAGATCCCAATGTTGCAATATCTCGCCGGAAGACTTTGGGCTTGTGCGGAGAGCGGCTCCTCTTTTTCCGCAATATAGTGAAGGTCTGTCGGTCCGTCATATGTTGCTGAAGTGTATTACTCTAGCACATTTACGGGCCTCTGCAACTGCCGGTCAGTCTGCAGCTGTCTAGCAGATGTTAGCCAGCGGTCAAGAGGCATTTTAAGTTTTTATCAAAGGTAAACTTTCAAATCCGATTTAGTCACAATGATTACAAGTTTTTCGTACCTCTTGGCTTAGTTTTGTATATTTATCTTTATATCTGGCTTTTTCTATGATTTTTATATCGACCTTTATTTCCGGTCTTTGCCATGATTTTTTGTGTTGACCTCTATCTCTGGCCTCTGCCATAATTTGTTTACCTAAGGGCGCCAATGACCCTGAAGGTGAGCGCCCTTAAACACAAATAAAAAGCGCTGCATTGTAAAAAGGCGCAAATAAACATTTGTTCTAAATTATTTATCTTCATGTTAATCTTAATGTGATTTCTAACCTTTATGTTAGAAATAGAACTAGAGAGCTAGTGACTCGGTAATCACCGGCATTCGCCCCCCGTAGCAAAGCTTACTTCTCCACTGATAAACTTGTGCATACCTCCAGAGTCTAATCACGCCAACATTATTACACTTGTAGCTATTACTTCCATGTTTGAGTATTGTTACATTTAATAATGTTTTTGAATTTTTTGAGGTACCAGTCCTCAAAAAAGTATTTTGAATGAAACGTAAGTCTGCAAAGTCCTCACTAGGAAAATACTCAAATCTCATTCAGTTTTCACGCATTTCGCACACACTTTTGATTTGAATTTTGTTTCTGACTATATTATTGGTATGCATTTGATATTTGAGCATGGGTGTCCCTCAGGTAAGGACATGAATTTTATCCTCAGTCTTAGTAGTTAGGCATTCAGTAACTAAAACATTAGATGTTGCGTTCAGGTTTTTCCGCCTGTTTGTGAAGATTTATCACGGGAAGTTTAACTCAAAACCCGCAAAAACCTGTTGCATAAAGAATGGGTGTTACACACAAGTAGAAAGGTTCGACAGTGTATGTACAAACAACTCTTGTGTCTACATTATAGAAACAAGTGAATGAACGGTCCATCGATCTTACGGTACGATAAAACGGGTGGATATCGTCTTGCAGGGAGACATCAAGAGGTGCCTATGTACTGAAAAATACTGTCGTGATTGTTACTGCGTACTGAATCATTAACAGGGTAATTAAGACGATGGAACTTGTTGGTTTAATGAAGAGGAATTTATGGATAACGATGGACAAGTGAAAATATATTTGTAACACGTTAGACTATATTCAAAATTTATGTACAAGTACCTATTTAAAATATAAGAATTACAGTTTGAAAACAACTCTAGACACAAAACAAAGACATGGTTTGTCGCTATTACATATATAAATGATTTGTAGATGCACTTTTTTTCAAATGGTGATTAAATGTCTTCAAATTTTGTGCGATAAAATGAACCACACCATTTCTCACTACTAAGAATGAGCGATACATATCCGTGGTGCTTGGCTGATAAAAGGGTATCCTCTTTCTTCGGAATCCTTCTTTGTCCGCTTTTTCAGTAATTAGCACGGTGAGAGGTACACTTGTCCATTGGCAATATATTATAATCAGCTTTTTTACAAAGCGATAACATTTTGATTTAAATACAAAGGAGCCCATCCTTTCAATTATCAGTGTTTATGAACGTCACAAAATACTTCGAGGAAAGAAACGGTTAAAAATGGAAGTATCAACAATGCCAAGGGACGAGCGTTTCAGAAAGACATTTGGGCTGTTCCCGGCCTTATAGAGGTTGACCATTGTTTAACAATAACTTGACTTCCTTCCATAATGGGTGTAAACTACGGTCATGTCTAAGTGAGCATTCTGACAAACCAGACTATCAAAAAATTTGATCCTTCCTGATATGCATAAAATTGCCACATTTTACTGACACTTCTTAAACATCCATTCCGGAACAATATCTTAACCCTTTTTGGACGGTGAATGCGTGGTTTCCACTAAGGTCTTAGATGGTAAATTGTATGAACATGCAATCTTATGAAGTTTAAAACAAGAACCATGAAACGCTTATAGACTCAAATGCATCTCCTTTTATTGCACGAACACAACAGGTAATGATGGCATTATCATCTACACAACTTGTCGGGCTGTATAACCACTACATCTTCAGCAAAAATCGATCATTATCTGATATAATTTTCTGCTTCAGAATTTAGTTTATTTCAATATTCATTCGACCACCATTCATCTCTCCGCTTTAAGGACTCCATTTGCGCTGCATACTTTCCCCGTACAGGCAAGCAGGTTCTCAAGTATTTTATATCCCTTTTCTCCTTTTCCTTAGCTTATTTATTCAGTTTCTGTTAATGGTTTCATCAATGTGATCGTTATTATAAATGTGTGATAACTAATCAATGGAATGGACGATTTCTTATTGTGCTGATGAGCTAGAGGTGTTAGGCTCACAAGTGCTAACGCATTTAAAAAATATATATGTAGGTCTCTCACACGTTAATTTAAATGTTAAAGAATAACAAATGTAATAATATTTTAGTTAGGAAAATAAAAATAAAACAAAACATTATTGGCTTAGGGTAGGATGCATTTATCATTTTAAATTAAGCATGATTTAGTCAGTATAATAAAAGGAATTTTAAGGTAAGCCGTGGTTTTGTAATAAAAAGTAAGCTTTGGATATATTGGGTATTATAAAACAAACGGAGAAGTTGTAAATGATTAAGAAAATCTTACAATGCATGTACTTAAATCTTAAATTCAACTTTTCAAAACAATTGGAAATCATTTTGGGTTGTCTATTAAAACAAGGTGTACTGATAGCTTATCCAATAACTCTACAATAACTGCAGATTTTCCTATAGCAACAAGGTGGATACATTCTAAAACCTTGAAAGAAAAAATGAACGAAAGAAAGAAAGAAAGAAAGAAAGAATGTTTTCCTATGGATAAATTTAATTGTAGTTGCACTACTAGATGTATTGACTAAACTCTACTGTTTCGTCAAGAAACCGAAGCTGCTTTTCTTTTCATTTTTATCCAAAATGTTTCAAAATGTATGAAGCGACGTTTGATAACCATATTCTTATGCATATCTAATGTTCTAAAGAAACCCTGCTGAAAAAACGTCGTAGTGATATTTGGATATTGACATTACCCCGCCCTTTTTAATAACCGAAGGTTGTATGTGAAATATTTACAGATTTAAAACATAAAAGTATATTGAGTGTATATGGAAGACAAAATAATAAAACCTAAGAATGTAAAACAGCTTAAGGTGCTACAGACATCTTGTTTATGCAAGGAAAACTTGTATTTAGTCCAGTTGCTGAGCAGGTCCATAGAAGAAAGATCTTACCTGTCAGATACACGGTTTTTTCGCAGTCTAATGCGTAACGTCACCTGATAACAGCTAACACACATTACTCATTATGCAATCGCTTTCTAGTTCTTTCCCCTCCACGATTTCTTATTTCTCATGTTTCTCCGACACCCCAATTACTGCGTTCTAGGAGTACTTTTTGCTTGTCTTTTCGATGTAATGTTCCCACAAATGCACTGGCGCGGTAAAAAAATGTATCTACAACAGATCTAGCCATTTCCAATTAGCAGGTTGCTCCACTGCATCTTCATTGCATTTCCTTGCCCTCGAGACATTCTAAATTATAATCCAAGATTGTTACAACAAGGCTTTCAAAATAACAGAATATGTATAATTAAAGATCAAACTGGATTTAGAAATAAGTGTACATGCACTAACAGCATATTTACTTTACATAAAATATTATAAGTATGCTGTGGAAAATTCTAAACAGAAGTCCATATATAAGTACAACTGAAGGAAGCAATAAAGAAGGTGAAAGAATTATCGAATGTTGAATTTAAAAATAATAGCCAGGTGAAAGCATTACTTTAAAAAATAAATGACCCCGACAAAATCATTTATGTTATCCTTGTTTAATTTAAATCCCAAAGTTACCATTATAAAATAGGAAGCTATGAAGAGTATGATTGTAACCAAAATACTTTTCAGCTACCAGGTCTTTTATATGCCGTCGAGCAGATCTTGGTTTCTATTGGAGGATGTTTTATAAGAAACATATTACAAATACAATAACAGACTTAAAGAATATAATTTTCAGAGTTCAAAAGTAGTTTTCTAATGCATTTAGTGAGAGGCAAAATAATATACAGTAGTAAAACAAGGAATATTTTGGGATGCCAAATAGGTCCCTTTTTTAACAATCAGTGATTCCCAAACTAGGGCAGCGTGAGTGATTTACAGGAGAGCACGGGCAACTTAACCAGAACAGAAAGAAAATGTATGATTTCATAAAGGAATGAATTAATACATGTTTCTGATATTGCCATGTATAAATTACTTGTATTGCATTATAAATGAGTTTATATTTGCATATAAATGAATTCATAAAATACACAGGATTGTTCAGCATATTATATTACTTTGTCTTTCAGTTTCCGCGTTTGATTTTTATATCTGTTAAGGTTACCTGGCTGAGGTGGTATGTCTCTTAAAAATTGAAAGTTTTTCAGAGCTGAACTTTCGAGCGTTGTTTCAAACCCCATTATGTCCATCCCTGCACAAAAATGAGTTTTACATATTTCACACTGTTTATTAAGCGATCTTCAAATCTATAAACCTAAATTGTGTCAAATCTTGTTTTGTCCATGTGTGAAATTAACCTTGAAATGTGATGATCGTTTCATATCCCATTATGGCTACATTACTGATCGGTGCAAACCCAATTTTGTCCTCCTTTTCAAAGTTTGCATACCCTGGAGATTTAATTGTTTTACGTTGGCTATACTGGTACATAATTATTAGGTTGTGACGTATTGTCAGTGAATAATAGTACTGTTCTCATGTGCTTAAAGATGGATGAAGGGTTTTGGTTGGAGGTAATTCATAGGGTAGCCGAAAGAGACAGATGCAAGGGATAACAAGGTGACAGCTTAAATATGAGGAAAGGTAGTAGTAGTAGTAGTAGTAGTAGTAGTAGTAGTAGTAGTAGTAGTAGTAGTAGTAGTAGTGGTGGTGGTGTATTTATTAAGTATTTAGTATTACATTAATTGCATAAAAAATACCTGGACTGTATACGTGACTTGCAGTATCGACCAGAAAACAACTATTATTTATAATCACCGCACTATATACATACATATAAAATTGAAAAAAACACTCTGAATCACACACTCAAACAAACAAACACACACACACACACACACAGTCGTGCACAAGTACTCAAGCACCACATATGTTTAAAGAAAAATTACATAAACACCTTATCTCTTAGTACACGTACTTCCATTAAGTATGTGCCCAAGCTTGGCCAGCTTTGACTGTTTAGAATCAAGTCCCAGCATGCTGTCCTCCGTCTCTTGGAAGCCAAAAATACTTCCGGTAATAGTTTTTGCCTAATACCCTCCGTCTGCACGCATGTTGCCAAAATATGCGTCCAGTCTTCTTGTTCCCCGCATAATGGGCAAATCCTTCTGCCATCGTCATCAACAATCTTGCGAGCTTTCCACCCTCCCAACCTAAGCCATGCTATTCCAGTCCTCTGTTTTATACTCAATTCCAAAATATATGTTTCCTTACCCCACCTAGTTTTTATTTCATTTTGTAGCTCCAATGTTGATCTTTGTCTACATTCAGATTCTATTTTCTGCCTGTTTATATTGCATAGTCGTCTTTTGACTTTTCTCACGGCACTGTGTGTATTTTCATTACACCTTTGCCAGATATCATTTAAGCCAATTTTTGATAATTCGCGTTGCAACCCCGCCGCCCACCATTTTGGATACTCTATGTTGTTCATTTGATGACGATAACATATTGCTCTCAGGGTTGTTTGACCACCTTTAATTATTCGCAGCCAGTACCTAACTACGTTTAGTTTAGCAAATACAGCATTTTCCCAGCATCCTACCTCACGAAGAACTCCGTAGTTTGAAGTACCCCTCCCCAACCCTAGAATACGCTTCCAGAAATTGCATTGTATTTTATTTACATTATCCACTCTCTCCCATCCCCACACTTCACTGCCGTATAGTAATGAGGACCTAACCATTGCTTCATACATGGTCTGTAATGCTTTTACTGGCATATCTGGTACCCGGGTCAATATCCTTAATACTTCAGAAAGTTATCCAATCCCTTTGTGTTTTATAAACTCCATGTTCTTGTTCCATTTTCCGCCCATATCAAACCTTACTCCAAGGTAATCGAAGTGTTTAAAATTTTGAATTTATTCCTCCCCGTAGGTCCACTTTTCATGTTGGCCGTACACATATTCATTTTTAAAGGTGACTGTTTTAGTTTTAAGAATATTTACCTCCATACCCCATTGCCTACAATATTGTCGAAAAGCATTTAAACCAGACTGCAAATCTTTTATCGTTTAAGAAAGAATTACAATGTCATCCGCGTACAAAAGAATTGGTGAGGAAAGGTAAAATCTGTACTTATATATTATGCTAATATATTATAATAGCATTATACTTGGTAAGGCGCACTTACACCGAAAGATACGAAAACATACTTATAGGTTTTTGTCTTCCCAACTTAGGTTAACAGAGTTTATTTTTTTCTTTTCACTAGAAATCGCCGCAAAGATCCAGACTTGAGAGAATTTGTATCACTATGTGAGCATAAGGAAAGCAGATTCCATTGTTGCAGCATTCCCGCTCATTTTCTTTCCAAGGCAAAGGTAAAAGTATTCGCTTGCAGAAACATATGCCGGCAAGACAGCCGCCTTTCTTTAATGATTCAGGTTTCGTCACCAAAAAGTCGCAGGGCAAGGGGGGAAGGAAAAAAAACGACAACTTCCATGACTTCAGGTTAGAGTAATGCAATACTAATATGCAGACTAGCGAATGGTTTTGAGAGCGTTTACATCAGTCTCTTCATAGAGTAGCGCAAGGTCCTCTTAAAAACTGTGTAATTTCCTAATAAACATATAGTTAATTGTATTATTATTATTTTTATTATTATTATTATTACATATTCCAGTAAATGGTAAAATAGAACCATTATGTTCAAAGTTCTTTGGAAAACTCTTCAAACGTGGACAGTGCCGATTATACACAATTGCTAAATCCATTAAATCAAGAGAAGGATGTAGTGAGCGTAGGGGCCGCAACCGCAAAAAGGACCAATACGGAGCCAGATGAGAGAAGGTCATCAGTTACATTTCCAATCCAAAAGCCAATGAAAGCCTTCACAATAGGAAAAGGGTCAACGGCTCTATCTTCCCTCAGAACTAAGTTTCAATAAGTTTTTAAATTGTATAATGCAAATGTGTTACAAGAACATTATGTGAGAAAATGTTTTTTCAAGAAAATTTTTATCATAAAATTAAATATATGTCTCGGGACTCCCACAACTGACACTGGATGAAACATAAATTGAACGACATGAATGGAACGAGATAAACGCGGTTCTAGCCGACACCGTGCCCACAAACTGCAAGCAAAAACATTTCACAAAACGATGAAGGAATAACCCCTGAATTCTGCAACTTTTTGCTTTGATTTGCAGCAAGTGCAACGTATTCCGAAGTTTTCCATCATTAAAGCCTACTATTCTCGTCAGATTGGTTTCCATGCTTTCTGTATCACAGACATGGCCAATAAGAACCCCCAATTGAATGTATGGACAGAGAACGAGGATGGAAAGGGTTCCCTTGAAGTATCGTCAGCGTGCGATTTCCTTGCAAAATTTGAATTCATTCAAGATGTGCAGCATACAAGGCTTTGCAGATGGCTGTTGAGGTCAAAACAAGAATATACATGTTGTGCATGCCCTTGCTTATTACCTCCGCAAAAAAGCTCTATCATTTGAAAACGTTACTCTCATCTTCCCAGTAAGAGGCCATTCTTTCCGTTCATCAGGCAGGATAGGTGTTCGGAGTAGCTGAAAAAATCTAAGAAAGCATTCAGAGATTTTGACACCAAGTGATTCCCACAAAATTTACGAGAAAACAGGTTCACTTCATATTCTTATAAAGAATTGAGTTATTGCAAATTTTAAATATTTTAGTGAACATTTTAAGAAGTACGGCGGGATCAACGAGATGAAAACTATAATCCTTCAGAAAGCCATAAAGGATGGAAAATGCTCAGTTCATTACAAGATGGAACTAACGTATCATATTGAGCGTTTCTAACAGTTTTCTCCAGTGTTGAAAAGAGGTAAGGTGGCACAGATTGTAGAACCTATAGCTCCACCTACCACCAGATATTGAATTACTAAACAAAAGAAAAATAATGTAGAATGCTTATTAAGAAATAGATTTGGAGCAATGGCAATGTATTGAAATTCTTTGAAATTATCCTGAATTCTGCAACCATTAAGACATCAGTGAACAGAATAATGGTGACTGTGTGACTGTTTAGAAGAAGAATGTGGAATACATAGGTTGTAAAACATGTTCGAATGTGTTATGTGAGTTTCTAAAATTGATAATTGAGTAATTTTTGCTTTCAATTTTCAGAATTTTCATTATCTCCTTGTGTTTTTCCATGCTTAAAATTCATAACATATGTAATTTCAAAATTCTCATAATTCTATTTATTAGTACTTTCTGTGTTTAAACATATACCATATTGTATCAATGTTTTTATGTTAAGAACATAAAAAATAAACCATTCACTATTCTACAAGAGTAAATTTTGTGGTTGATTCAAACCATGTTATGTCCAAAATCCCCTCACCATTTTTATGAAATGCATTTTAAAATTGATTTCAATTCTTGTACCTTATAAATGAAAACGTTTAATAATATTTATCACTTTTTTTCAACATTTCTGTAGGATTTATAGGGGCATTGCGTTAATTGGATTTTCTATAAAATTTTACTTTTTGGACATAATGGGGTTTGAAACGACGCTCCATGCTTCTTCAAAACTGAAACTTCTTCAATTGTTGAAGTTTCGAGTGGCTAACTCACACAAGAGGTCTCTCTGATGCCGTTCCTGTTCTTATGCTTCTTCCACATGCCAAACAAAGGCTAACTACTCATATTTTAATTTCGAAAACGGGCCTAAATACCACTTTGGGCCAAAAGTCGTTCAATGTCTAAGCCTTATAACCAGCTAACCATTTAATCCAAATTAAATCCTAGTTCCAAAGAGTGAAGTCATCCTTGCCAACGATATAAATGTCACTACTGACTGCGTTGGTATTACAAACTTCAATATGGAAACTGTATTTACTTTTGCTGTTATAAGCACGAACTTCATCATTAGTTTGTTTACCTAATTGCTTAATTACAAGAGAAAATTATTTAGAAACAAATGGCTGCTAGGCGTGAGAAGAGTTGCTGATGTGTACTTGAACTCAAATAGTTTCTAAAATTTCTCATGGAAATTAATGTTGATATATATAAATAGTTAACCCAGTTAAAAATCCTTTTAAGGTTTACTAGACAGGACTTAACGCAACAGCATCGTTTTAGACCTAAAAATGTAATGTTTAACAGTTTAAATTTAATGTTTTCCATCCTTGGAAATTTCACAGGGCTACTACGGACTAATTAGGTTTAATCCAGTACAGAGAAATAATTTAAATTAAATGATATGCATCTTTAATGTGCAGAAGGCTGATACAAAACTTATTTTAGAGATAAGATATAGGTATGTTGGTAACCGGCCGAATTAATTTAGTGAATACTTAATTCTGAAAATATATAAATTTAAAGCATACAATAGCATAAATGGTTAGCACCACAAAACAGTATTTGCTGTGAGCATTAAATTGTCTTTTATGTTTATTTTAGTTATATGAGTCTCTATAAGAATGATTGGCATTTTGTGGTAAGTTGAGGGTATACATTTTTTTCCATCATACATAAACAGGGGTATAGGTTGCAGCGAAGGATTTCAGCACTACGCCCAGTAGCTCGCCTATTGCACTGTTACCTCCGGAGGGTAGGAATGACGTGTGAGAGTGCAGATCTGGTGTTAGCAGTCACAACTCACGTTTCCCACGTTTCCAGAATCAGCAATCCTACTCCGCCTCTCTGCTCGTAAAGGTTCAGACAGAGGACCTCTACCATACGCAAGGAAGCGGTTTTTCCTCAGACGTAGCATATCACCGCCTTTACCGACGCTGGTTGCGACCTCTTTAAATCACGGCCTTGTGAACGGGAGGTCGATGGTTCAAATCCAATCTGAACTTTCATTCCTGAGGTGGTTTCCAGGTTTTTCTCAGCACTCATAACTGGTACATGCCAGGGAGATATCTTAAACATAGGTCTGGAAAGTCTCCTTCTCCCATTTCCTTTCCAAATTATCACTTCATTTCATGTATTATCATATCTACCGCCTGTGGTGCCGAATGTAAAAAGGAAAATTTTTGGTGCTAAGCTTTTACGCAAACAGGCAGAAAGAAAGGGTAGGGAAAGAAATAAAACTAAAAGAACCTTGGTCAGCGTGGCCCGCCACCTCGTGATATGAACCTGTGACCTCCCAAATCCATGTCTTAGACGCTAGTGTCTGAGACATCTTGTTCGGTTTGTTTTAGATTACACCAAACTCTTGATACTTAGAAAATCATGACGGCCATTTCTGAGAAGAAAGGTAAAAAAGACGATATCATCTTCCTGTAATACTGAGGGTATTAGACACTAGTGGAACACACTGGCATAAATAGTGGGATATTAATGAAGTTGATAATGAATAATATGGAGTAGATTAAAGCAGAATCGGGTATTTATTGGTGTTAAAGCATTTCTTCTTGATCACGGAGGACAACAGACTGTCCCTTATTAACTTTTTATTCGTACAAAACTAAACCTTTAAACGACAATCCTTAATCACAAATGAAAAAATAAAGTAAAAATCTTTTTTACCTTAAATGTGTTAAATCATCATATCACTTGTGAGTATCTTTGTGACGGAGGGTATACATTGATTCCTATCAATTGCGTGTGGACACAGAGTGTACGTACTTTTATAATACACAGAATATCAACGGGGCTTAAAACGACGAAAAAATAGAAGGAAAATAGAAAAATACTGCTACATCAAAACACTATTGCACGAAAAAAGTAAGACAAACATGCTCAAACGTAGCATCTTAAATATAAATAATCTACAAAACAACGGTAAACCGGAGTAGTATAATGGAGAGTTTGCGTGATCTGTTTGACAGCCTCGGGAGGAAATGCGTGAAGGCTCCCGCAACTAGGTACGGGGACGCTTGAACATTCTTACAAATACTTTGAGTTGCTATTTTTTCTTTCTTTGGTCCATCATGCATTTTAACACCGTGGTTATTTATGCATGGTGGGTCATAACAAATTTATATTGCTTTATTTTTCTAAACCTTTTTCTCTTACTCTCCCCATATATTCTCCTATTCTTTTTATATCCCTCTCCTTTTGTATTTTCATTATCCTAACTTTTAATACTTCATTGTTAACATTCCCCCATTATTTAGGTAAAAACTTATCTCTCCACAACTTAGTTTCTTCACATTCAATTATATAAAGTAATTATCTGCCTCTCCACAAAGAGAAAATCTATCCAAATTCGCTCCCTTCCTATCTCCTGTCGCGGTAACTTTCATGTTATCTTATTTGCTGAGCGCCTGTTATTGTTTTACTATTTTGAATTTTGAGTTCTTTGTCCTCCGGCTAGCTATTATTACCCAGTCGAGCAAATCTCTTAAACAGGGTGTGTAAACGGAAAGGAGTTGTTACTAAAAGATAACACTGATAAAATAATTTGTTTTTACACTTTTATTGCCGACACACTTCATTAATTTCACAGATTTACTTTTGATACACGCCTGACTGAAACTGTTATATTTTCGAATGTAACTATAATCACTTATTTGCCGCACATTATTAATTCGCGTATTTCACATTTTATAACTAGCTTTACGACGCGAGAGATTCTGTAGAATTGCCCGGCGTGTAACCCGTGAATGATTCTGTTGGATTGCGCGACGTGTAACCCGTGGATGATTCTGTTGAACTGGGCGATACTTGTCTCTGGCTTCATAATTTATACTCCCTCACCCCGATATGCCTAAACATTATAACAGAGCTGCTGTTGATTAATAAAGCGCGCCAACATTAGCGTTTATTTTTATATCCAATCAAAATTACGAACACATATGCTCTAGGGAAGATATTCCCTCCATTTCTAAAGAAAAGCGCGCTACTCTGACGTCATTTGTTTGTCTCTTATAATTGATAAAAATTAATAACAAACTCTAAATTCATACAACTCTCTTTTAATAAACTATTATAAATATTCTTTAAAAAGATTTTCCCCTTTAAATCATAATTTTATGATAAACTATTTAAGTAGATTAACTTTTATTTAAAATCAAATTAAAACATAATCTCTTTTTAAAATTAATAAATTTAAGGTGAATTTTTTTCTCGGTCTTCAATATTTTTTTGATAGTAAATTTGTTAGTAATCACCCCCTCGCTCATTGTTGCCCGCTCCTATTGTCAGTTTCAGTGAGGCCGTGTAAACTTATTTCCTAACAATGCTTATAATTAACAAACATCTCAAATCATTGCCATACAATAATGTTAATTTACACTACAATCACTCTGGCATTCACAGTGTAGTGATATAAAATACTGCCTCACTCCCCTTAGCCTATGTGTACTTAATCTAGACCAGACCCACCCTTTTCTCACTAACTTATTACCTACATCCACATACTTCTCCCTTCCCCAGTCCACAAACTCGACTTCTTCCAAAGTCAATCCAGGAGGGACAATGTAGTGACATATGGTGCAAGAGAGGAGGAGGTGAAGGTGAGTGAAGTTATAATTAGAAATGTTGTGGCTCAAATTGGAATGAACTATACGCACACCTACTCGAGCTATTGTATAACATTCCAGAAAATGTATTTAGTAGGGACATTGCAATCGCTTATACTCAGCCAAGATGGTATCAGCGATCAATGTAGAACATGTTCATTAACTCATCTGCACTGCTGTGAGTGATTTTCTGATCAACGACACTTTGGATACTCAAGCTCAGTTGGAGTTTGGGGGTTTAAAGAGCCAAATGCCATAACATATTCTTAATCCATTACGCTCTTAATATAAAAAACCGAGAATTAAAAGTACGCAGACTACGGAAACTTTTATCCGTGCCTTGAGAGACGCCAACAAGAGAGGTCAAATTTGTTTGTTGATTTCTGTTTTTCGATTGCAAAAGAGAAGAAATGTTGTTTCCAAAAAAACTACAATCACCAATCATATTCTGATACACTTACCTGAATAGGAAATGGGTATTTCAAAATAAAGGAAAAGGAGTAATTTTTTCTTCATTACAGTTTATATCAAAATGCAGCCGGCTCTTTAGTGTCACAGATGTCAAACTCCAGCACATGTATATGTTCTCCGGATGACTAGAAATCAACGGTTCTTGAAACTCTTCGCGACAAACAAGAAATCTAACATCCTACCGGAATTTCAAAAGTTTTGTAGTTCTCGCGAGAAAATAATCCAAATCGGTTCCTAATATTTTCCAAATATGGTTTAAAAAATATAATGCCTGAATGATAAATAAAATATAGCCTACAACCAGCAAAAAAATTATTTAATTGTGCATTCTATGTCTATAAAGCAGTCAATGGAAGTATTATGTATTTGGCAGCAAGGTGCTCACATGTCTTCCGCTTATGAAGCCACAGTTGCTACTGACATTTATGATTATTGTCCTTCTGAAGCGTCATTCACCACTATACCTGTAAATTGCTTCCTGCTGCGACTTCTCTGTACGGTAACTTCCATAACTAAATTTGACATCAGCATTAATTCTTATACTTATGATGTTGTCATCGATATGCACAGGAACTTCAACAACAGCCATAACAAATAGGTGGAATACCTGATGTACAAATTCAGTTACGGAGTTTATATTTGCAGCTTTGCATTAACGTGATATTAATCTTCTCGATGAATACAACATCGAAGAGGTACACAACTTTGTTGCTTAGCAAATTAGTGACTTCTGCCGTAAAGCATACCCACAATGAAACCATTAGCCTTTGAGATTTTCACTCTAAACTGTTCGTTCTGTCAATTCTTTATAAGGCTACATATTAAACGTGGAAGAACTGTTCAAATTTAGTACCTATATGGAATAATGTTATTTTTTTCGAGAATAGAGTGGCAGGACTTCAATAATATGTATATAAAATGAAACTATGTTATGCAGTAATGACTCTTTTAAAACTTAGTAAAATAATATTAGTATTTATAAAGCTTTTGTTTAAAAAATATTCATTGTTTATTAACTTTTTGTTTGGGTTGATTAAGTTACTGTGGAGATTAAATAGTAAGTTTTAAGGACATATTAGATTAATCTACAATTAATCTAGTGTGCCCAGCGACCTTGGACTGGACGAATGTTGCAAATATACCTATAAACTCGGATTCGTTATAAGCTTGCGGAAAATGGCGTATGTTAGTAGGGTATACAGAGGGAAGCTGGCACAGTATTTTGCGTTTATATGGAAAGGATAGGGAAAACGAGGCTTGATGCGGCGGGTCACGGAGGAAAATGCGTTTATATGGGGAAGATAGGGACTACGAGGATCGATGCTAGGCTAAGACCTGGGTTGAAGGACTGGGGATGTGCTTTATATGAGAGATACGGGGAATACGAGAAGAAGTGCTATGCTAGACAGGGCTTGAAGGGTAGTATATGACTTTTATATGGGAGAGCTGCTAGACTATTCAGAGTTTGAAGGGTAGAGTATGGCTTTTTATATGAAGAGACGAGGAAAACGAGGGGAGTAGCTAGGTTGAAGGAGCGTTCAAGGAGGAAAGTGCGTTTATATGGGAGAGATAGGGAAAACGAGGAGAGTGAGATATGCTTTATACGACAGAGATGGGACATACGAGGGGAGGTGCTAGTGTAGACGAGATTAAGGAGTAGGGTATACGTTTATATGAGGAATATAGGGAAAACGGGGGCAGGTGGTATGATAGACAGAAGCTGGGCTACTTTTGCGTTTATATGGGAAAGGATAGGGAAAACGAGGGTAGATAGGGAATACCAGGGCTGATGCTAGGCTAGTCAGATGCTGAAGGAGGGATGGATGCGCTTTATACGAGAGAGATAGGGAATACAAGGAAAGATGCTATACTAAACAGGACTTGAAGGGTAGAATATAGCGTTTTTATATGGGAGAGATAGCGAACCGAGGAGAGGTATTAGGATAGGAGGTTTGAATGACAGAGTAGGCGTTTATATGCGAGAGATAGGGAATACGAGGGTCGATTCTAGGCTAGACAGGGCTGAAGTAGGGGAATGCGCCTTATATGAGAGAGGTAGGGGAATATGAGGAGAAGTGTTAGGCTAGACAGGGTTTGAGGTGTGGAATATGTGTTTATATGGGAAAGATAGGGGAAACGTGTACAGATAATAGGCTAGACAGATGCTGAAGGACGGGAATATAGGCTTATACGGGAGAGATGGGGAAATACGAGGAGAGGTGCTAGACTAGACTGATGCTGAAGGAGGAGGGGATACACTTTATACGGAAGAGATAGGGAATACGAGGAGAGGTACTAGAAGGGTAGAATATAGCGTTTTTATATGGGAGAGCTAGCAAACCGAGGAGAGGTATTAGGCAGGAAGGTTTGAATGACAGAGTATGCGTTTATATGGAGAGACGAGGAAAACGAAGGTAGGTGCTAGGTTGAGAGAGTCTTCAAGGAGGAAAATGTATTTATATGAGAGCGGTAGGGAATACGAGGAGAGGTGCTAGTCTAGAGAGGGGTTGAGGAGTAGAGTATACGTTTATATGGGAGAAATATGGAAAACGGTAGTGGTACAAGGATAGACAGGGGTTGAAGGAGGAGGAATGTAGGTTTATACGGTAATATAGAGAGTAATTCGATTATAAAACATTTCTCATCCAACGTTACAACACTTTTATATACTTATTTTCTAAACCTTTCAATCCATTTTATTTGCATTTTTCACGTAGATTTCTAGGGTTCAGGGTTAGATTTCCAACGATTGTTTACTCTGATCGCGGATCTTTTCATGGTTTTCGCTGGTCTGCTGTCGAATGCTGTAGTGGTATTTTCTATCACGATTCCCTTTCAATCCATTTTATTTGCATTTTTCACGTAAATTTCTAGGGTTCAGTGTTAGATTTCAATCAATTGTTTACTCTGATCTCTATTTTTCGTGGTTTTCCCTGGTCTGCAGGCGAATGCCTGTGCTTCTAAGGCACTCTGACTGGATTACCGTCGGCCACTCGCTCAGACCTTTGATTTTTTCGTGGTTTTCCCTGGTCTGCAGGCGAATGTCTGGGTGGTTTCTCATCTATCACGATTTTATTGCATTTTTATTTGATTTACATCTTAACCTAGGTGCTTCTAAGGTCCTTTGTTTGATTCCTGTCGGTTGATCACTCTGACATCATATTTTTTAGGGTTTTCCCTGGTCTGCAGGCGAATGCTTGAGTGGTTTCTCATCGAATCCGATTTCCTTTCATTCTATATAATTTGTATCTTTTTAGTGTGCTTTTAGAGTCCCTGGTTCGAGTCCAGTTGGACGCTCACTCTGACATATTTTTCATGGTTTTCCATGGTCTACGGGCGAATGCCTGAGAGGTGTATGCTATCACGATTTCCTTTCATTTGCATCTTTGTGCTTCTAGGTTTCGTTGCGCAGAGGGAATGCTTGCCTCTTGCTCGGGCGACGGATCGTTCATCACCTTCACGAGTCAAGCTCTCCGAATCTGTACGATTATACCCGAACAATACATACATCTTCACAATACTTTACACTTTCTCTAAGCATACGAAGCTATACGGAGACGCTCGAACATCAGTGTAACACGAATTGAAATATAAGAGCTTACCCGCTTCATCGCCGTTTTTAGTATTAATAATCAGGATATAATTGATCTAAAAAGGTTCGTGCTTCCTCTATAAATAGAGTGACCTCTAGCATTGAAATTCAATCTGTTAATCATCTCTGAGGTGTTAACATCGCTGTTCTCTCAGAAAATAATCGGCTTCCTAAAGTGTTATCAAGGTAAAGAGGCTAACATTTCCTTGAAGAAGGGTTAATACGTTATATAATTGATGCATAAAGGTTCGTGCTTCCTCTATAAATAGAGCGACTTCTAGCATTGAAATTCATTCTGTTGATCATCTCTGAGGTGTTAACATCGCTGTTCTCTCAGAAAATAATCAGCTTTCTAAGTGATATCAAGGTGAAGAGGTCTACATTTCCCTTGAAGAAGGATTAATACGTTATTACATCAAGAATAAAGATGAATAACTCGGTGTATAAGGATATCATTCCTAGTGTCTCAGGATATTCTTGTGGTAAATGCTGTAAGAAGTTCCTCCGTGGATATGATAAAAGACGACCTGAGCTACGTTGTAAAAAGCTCTTCAAGTGTAAATATTGTAATGTAGCCTTCAAAGACAGTTATAAGGTTCGCCGACACGAAGATGCGTGTGAAATAAACAGACCTGAGAAGAAACGTAGATTAGAACCGACAAAGCATGAGTTGTTATCTACAATGGAGGAGTGTGACATGAAAGAATATGAAACTTCATTCCATGGACGCTTGAAATCGTATTTTATACGATGTGAATCAGCTAAGGACCTGAATATATACCTGCATGAGGCGAAACATCGGATATCCCGGCTGTACATAAAGAGCTTGGTATTCACAAAAGTGTGAAAATTAATCTGTTAGCTGAGTGTAGATTTGTTAACAGTGTCGGAGAAACCTGCGACAAAACATTTAAAACACAGAATCAAGCTGTTTTCCTAGAAACGGACCTGGACTCTATGTTGGAAACGAAAATGAAGAAGATGGTTACTGAAATGGAGGAGTCTCAGCTTAAGGGTAGCAATTGGGCACTGCTTGCTGTAGAAGGAGTTCGACTTCGTATCAACAAGTACAACCCGTTACGAGGAAGTAGCTACATACCACTACCACCGTCTGTTGAAGCAAGAAAAGCCTGCGTAAACATCCAGAACTTTGTCGATGAGAAATGTTTCATGTACTCTATATTAGCTAAATTCATAGGGAAGAATGCCCCACGGGTGAGCAAATACGAACAATTCCAAGATAAGTACGACTTCAGCTGTGTTTCCTATCCTACTCCACTTTCTCAAATACCTAAATTTGAGAAGCTTAATAGGATGTCTATCAACGTCTTCGGTCTGGATGAGAAGCATGAAGTGTATCCGATAAAGGTTGCTGAGACTGAACTACCTGAGCATCGTGACCTCCTACTATTGAGTGATAGTAGTGGGAGACATCACTACGTTTATATAAAGAATTTTGAAAAACTTATTCGATGACAGAAAACCAAATGTAAGGAACGTGTTTATACCTGTAAGCGATGTTTTACACATTTTGACGATCGATATGGACAAAGTGGACTGGAAAAACTACAAGAACATGCTACCATCTGTAATCAGCATGGTGTTGCAAGGGTAGTTATGCCTACAAAGGAGAAATCAATTGTACAGTTTAAAAATTTTGAAAGGATGTTGAAACTACCTTACGTCATCTACGCAGACTTTGAAAGCATTCTCGCTCCATGCCATACATGCATACCCAATCCTGAAACTTCATATACATCCCCTTATCAGCATCATGTTCCCATGAGTTTCTGCGTTTATGTTAAACCATCAACCAACGTTGAACATCTGGAAACTGGTCTTCCTAAGCATCCCTATGTATATCGTGGTGTTGATGTTGCTCAGAAGTTTATGGAATACCTGTCATTCCTTGCAAAGGAGATTAATAATATATACAAATCTGTCATGCCTCTGAAACTTACAGATCAACAGCAGACGTATTTCAACGCTTCTACAGTATGCTACTTGTGTGGAAAAAACCTTTACTGAAGAGAACTATAAAGTACGCGACCATGATCACATCAGTGGTGAATATCGGGGAAGTCTGCATAATGAATGTAATTTAGCCTGCAAAACACCTAAATATATCCCTGTATTCATGCACAACCTCAGTGGATATGACTCACACTTCGTTGTTAAGGAGTTGGGATGTACAAGTGAGCGGGTGGAAGTAATTCCTAGCTCTGAAGAAAGCTATATATCATTCTCCAAGTATGTAGGAGATATAAAGCTCCGGTTTGTAGATAGTTTTCGGTTCCTGAGTATAAGCTTGGATAAGCTGGTGAAGAATCTAACATCGTACCCTGAAACACTGAAACACTTCGGAGAAGACAAGATGAAGTTGATGACACGTAAGGGTGTATTTCCCTATGATTACGTCACTTCATGGGACGTCTTGAACGAGACCTGCCTGCCACCTAAAAACTACTTCTACAATAAACTGAATAAAGAAGAAATTAGTGATGCTGACTACGAACATGCTAGAAATGTATGGAGACTGTTCAATGCAAGAAACCTGGGAGAATACAGTGACCTCTACTTAATATCTGATGTACTTCTTCTAGCTGATGTCTTTGAGACATTTAGAGATCAAACTCTCAAAACGCATAAAGTCGATCCAGCGCATTATTTTACCTCTCCAGGACTTACATGGGACGCTATGTTACTGTATACTGGAATTCAGCTGGAATTATTACAGGATTATGATCAATTACTCATGGTGGAATCTGGCATAAGAGGAGGTTTATGTCAAGTTTCCCACCGCTATGCAGAGGCTAATAACACCTACATGGAGAAGTATGATCCGTCGAGACCAACCCAATTTATTACCTATGAGGACGCCAACAACCCATATGGGTGGGCAATGAGTAACGCTCTCCCTTATGGTGGATTTGAGTGGGTATCGCCTGAAAAAATTGACTTAGAAAGACTACAAGAAGATGATCCTTACGGCTACATATTAGAAGTCGACATCGAGTATCTTGCAGAACTTCACGATCTACACAACGATCTACCTTTCCTGCCTGAGTGTATGACGCCTAAGGACTCTCCTACAAAGAAACTGCTACCTCATCTCGGACCTCGAAATAAGTATGTACTACATTACATGGCGTTGAAGCAATCTCTTGATCATGGACTACGGTTAACAAAAATCCATCGTGTGCTACAATTCCAACAGTCTCGATGGTTAAAACCGTATGTGGAATTTAACAACAGACTACGACAAAAGGCCGCAAATGATTTTGAGAAGGATCTCTACAAATTGTTCAACAATCCTATGTTCGGAAAAACTATGGAGAACCTGCGTAATCGTATGGATATACGGCTGGTGACAAATGAGAAGACTCTGGAAAAGTTAATTGCAAAGCCAACGTTTATCGACAGGACTATATATGCTTCTAATCTAGCTGCTGTAGTATGGCCTCCCGACAGATCGTGTTCAACAAGCCTATATACATCGGTATGAGTGTGTTGGATATCTCCAAGACATTAATGTACCGGTATCACTATGATGTGTTGTTACCGTATTATGGAGCTGAAAACCTGAAGCTTATGTATATGGACACTGATTCGTTCATTCATCGTGTTACAACTGAAGATGTGTACCAGGATAAGCTACGTTTTCTTGAGCACCTAGATACTGCTGATTATCCTACAAGCCATATATGCTATTCACCTCTAAACAAGAAGGTACTTGGGAAATTTAAAGATGAGGCTAATGGTAAAATCATCCTACGCTTTGTTGGACTACGTCCTAAAATGTATGCCCTAGATATCGACAGTTCAATGATAAAAAAGATTAAAGGTATAAAACGTTGTGCTATTAAGCAGTACGTCACGTTCGAGAGCTATACTGACAGCCTTAAAACCGGAGAAATCATCAGAACACCCATGAATCTGCTCCTGTCTCGGGAGCATGCTCTTGCAACAGTGCAAGTGAATAAAATTGCATTGACTCCGTTTGATGATAAAAGAATTATTGCTGAGGACGGAATAACGACATATGCGTATGGACATTACGCCATTACAACCAGCGCTTAAAAGAATGTAAGTCAAAGATAAAGATTTTCTCGTGAGTCTACAATCTTAAAAAAATGAAAGTTATCCGTGTGCTGTGTATGCAACTATCTGACGCCTGATGAAGAAAGAAGAAGCTGGAAGGGAAGGTGGTAACCCTGCCATTAGGAGCAATCCTAGTGCTAGTCTCAAGCCTAGATAAAAAGGGGAGAGACGCCTACAACGAACTAAAATAAAGGTATGTTGACGTAAACTTTTCAATTAAAACTCTCGAATAATAAAACCTGAATAAAACATTGAGGTTATCTTTGGTTAGCCAGATTAGGTTAGTCGATGACTGAGTAGAATAGATGATGAGAGGAACGTTTGGGATTGGTCGGGTTAATCTAGGCTAGGCTCTCGTACTTATTGTCTAAGTTATGAAGGATGAATTAGTTTAGATTGCTTTAGCAATGGGTTGGTTACGTGTTGTTCTTACGTTTTGTTACGTGGTTACATGGCTGGTACGTGTTGTTACGTCGTGTGACGTTTATGGTTACGAGATGTCACGTGATGTTATGAGGATACATGCTTATGTTACTTAGTGTGACGTCTAGTCATGCTGTTATGTTACGTTGTGTTACGTCTTGTTACGTGGTTACGTTTGTTGGTTACGTCTTGTTACGTGATTATGTTAGGAATGAATAGACAATGAGAAGATCCATAACATACAAGGTGGGAATAGGTTAGGACGTATACTTCACTGTAAACCGATATACAGTTTGTCCCTCTCCGTCTCGCGCACTACTGTTTAACATATAAAAAAGTTTGTAAGGGTTAGAAAATAAGTATATAAAAGTGTTGTAACGTTGGATGAGAAATGTTTTATAATCGAATTACTCTCTATATTACCGTATAAACCTACATTCCTCCTCCTTCAACCCCTGTCTATCCTTGTACCACTACCGTTTTCCATATTTCTCCCATATAAACGTATACTCTACTCCTCAACCCCTCTCTAGACTAGCACCTCTCCTCGTATTCCCTACCGCTCTCATATAAATACATTTTCCTCCTTGAAGACTCTCTCAACCTAGCACCTACCTTCGTTTTCCTCGTCTCTCCATATAAACGCATACTCTGTCATTCAAACCTTCCTGCCTAATACCTCTCCTCGGTTTGCTAGCTCTCCCATATAAAAACGCTATATTCTACCCTTCTAGTACCTCTCCTCGTATTCCCTATCTCTTCCGTATAAAGCGTATCCCCTCCTCCTTCAGCATCAGTCTAGTCTAGCACCTCTCCTCGTATTTCCCCATCTCTCCCGTATAAGCCTATATTCCCGTCCTTCAGCATCTGTCTAGCCTATTATCTGTACACGTTTCCCCTATCTTTCCCATATAAACACATATTCCACACCTCAAACCCTGTCTAGCCTAACACTTCTCCTCATATTCCCCTACCTCTCTCATATAAGGCGCATTCCCCTACTTCAGCCCTGTCTAGCCTAGCATCGACCCTCGTATTCCCTATCTCTCGCATATAAACGCCTACTCTATCATTCAAACCTCCTAGCCTAATACCTCTCCTCGGTTCGCTATCTCTCCCATATAAAAACGCTATATTCTACCCTTCAAGTCCTGTTTAGTATAGCATCTTTCCTTGTATTCCCTATCTCTCTCGTATAAAGCGCATCCATCCCTCCTTCAGCATCTGACTAGCCTAGCATCAGCCCTGGTATTCCCTATCTACCCTCGTTTTCCCTATCCTTTCCCATATAAACGCAAAAGTAGCCCAGCTTCTGTCTATCATACCACCTGCCCCCGTTTTCCCTATATTCCTCATATAAACGTATACCCTACTCCTTAATCTCGTCTACACTAGCACCTCCCCTCGTATGTCCCATCTCTGTCGTATAAAGCATATCTCACTCTCCTCGTTTTCCCTATCTCTCCCATATAAACGCACTTTCCTCCTTGAACGCTCCTTCAACCTAGCTACTCCACTCGTTTTCCTCGTCTCTTCATATAAAAAGCCATACTCTACCCTTCAAACTCTGAATAGTCTAGCAGCTCTCCCATATAAAAGTCATATACTACCCTTCAAGCCCTGTCTAGCATAGCACTTCTTCTCGTATTCCCCGTATCTCTCATATAAAGCACATCCCCAGTCCTTCAACCCATGTCTTAGCCTAGCATCAATCCTCGTAGTCCCTATCTTCCCCATATAAACGCATTTTCCTCCGTGACCCGCCGCATCTAGCCTCGTTTTCCCTATCCTTTCCATATAAACGCAAAATACTGTGCCAGCTTCCCTCTGTATACCCTACTCATGTTGATTTCAGGGAGTTTGGAGGACGAAAATTTGCTGCTTTTTAAGGGTAGGTGATAACTGTTTCATTACAGTTGTGTACCCTGTAACAAAATATTATTCTTTATGCTGCACATGTGCAACAGTCTTCTGCTGGCAAGCTGCGGACAGAATTCTATTATAAATTTCCAGACGTTACAATTATTTGTAGCGCAGCTATCGTAATCTCGTGAATAATGTCAATAGTGTTGTTTTTATGCTTTAGCACCAATGCCAAAGTGAATACCTATGGGGGCATGTATATTTATGTAGTTTTTTGAGTGAATTTCAGCTACGTTATCCGTGACTGTTTATACGCAAAGAGGACGGAGTTCAGCAACTGTCGCCCAGGTCAGGACGCTGCGTAGTAGATCTATTCAAACTACTACTGTGCGGTCCAAAACTCTTAACGTTTCGTGACAACTAATATGGAGTGGCCGCACGGTTGGCAAACTTCACTTCGCTTCGTCAGAACGTTACGTGTTTGTTATAAATGCTATCGCAATGTTCACTTAAACACTACAAGAAAACAAATAGAGAAATAAAAAACATACCTTTCTATGCGTCCTTTGTTATTCAAGTGGCACAGCTAACGGGATATCCTCATCGAGCTCGATATCACGTTTATCATAAAATTAAATAACACTGCTCCATACATCTTATTCGATCGTCCAGGTTTGTCACCGTCTTATCTAAGCTTTCTCGGCGATGTAAATTATTTGGCTTCCCTACACACATCCTTTCGGAGGATAGGGGAGGTTATTGAAGGGGCGGCTTCGGAATTTCAATCTGGAAATTTTAGGGACCTCGCTGCGACGTGCCTTCCGCCATCAGATTTGGTGGTCCTTCGTGCTCTCTCGCCTTATCCTTTCGCAGTACTGAACTCCTCCTCCTTTCCCAACCCCTAATGAAAGTTATACATAAAAGACTAATTACTACTGTATTAGTGGCAGATATAATTACCATCCTTACGTATGCGTATTTATCAGTTCTCTGCTACAAGAAGCACAAAGTGTCATGGAGTTTATAGATTATATTAAACATTAATTTTTACGGTAGTGGGTCCTTCAACGCAGTATGATGCAAATATAAGATTCAAAGTTTTGAATAGCTTGGTGAACTACAGGACTCAACATAAAAATATTCAGTTTTCATACTGAAGTATAATGATACGTATTTGTTTGACCAATGAGTACTGAATATCAGTTAGGGCGATGTCTCTGCATAATAAGAATGAATCAGAGCTCTGAAAAATTCAACTGTAAAGCTTTATATTGCTTTTTTTTAATTATAAAAATTAGCGTTAGTAAAGCGCAATTATTTTGTTATATATGTATATTATGATAACGTCATTTATTTTTTAAAGGGACTTTCATCTTGTCCTCTAAATTTTCCACCTATAGGTGATTTAGGCAATAGTAATTGTAGAAATGGCGTGTAAAGTTGTGTACAATGCAATGGAAACAAAATGTTGAAATAGTGTTATACTTTTTCCCTACATATAACAATATATCAGTCAACGCACTTACAAAGATTGTTACTTTCTCTACCACGTACATAGTAGGCAGAAAAATATTGCATTCCATCCAAAAACTCGATATCGAGATTTCTCGAAAGCGCATGTTGTGGGGTCCCTGAATAAAAGACATATTTAGAAAAAGGTCAACATGTGTGTATCTATTCGCAGCATAACGAAAAACCTGGCTGGCGCCGGTGTACTCAGATAACGCAGGATTTTAAGGGTAGAACGGATAATAACCAGACCTGGTATTTAAGTTCAGTATCTTTTAAAGATGCCACACGAAGATTTTCAAAAATCTTCCCACACAAACTACCGTTTAAATGGAAAATATTTCACTTTTGTTTTATTTCCCCCAAAATGGCTAAAGCGATTTTAATCACAATAACATATATTTAAAATTATATTTACACGGCAAATAAAACCTAGATCTTAAATTTTCTGAAAAGAGTTTGTAAAGTCTACTCACTCGTAAGTAATTTTGTATAATGGATAAACACCAAGAGATAGACAAAAACTTATACACAACAAATTTAGATCTCTTTATAAATCACAATTTCTTTTATAACCTTTTCTGTGACATTGGCCATTTCCGAGATATCCATTCTTATTGATTTGAAAATGTCTATATCTTGCCATTCTTTAAGTGTTGTCAGTATCAGTTGCTTCTGGGAAGGCAGAAATTTCAGTGCGACTCGACTTATCGATTCGATTTCCTAAATGTACTTACAAATAAATGTGTAATGAAACTATTTCTGCAATGGTTTATCTCGATTAACATGAAGTAGATATAAAAATAAGCTTTTATAAGAACAGTTTGTAGACGCTATATAAAAATAAACGATAGTGGGTACAGAAAGTCATGTGAACGTAATTCCTTTTCATTTTAATCTTTTTAAGGTAACCAGCTCCAGCGAGGTATACATTACCATCATTTCTCTTTATAACAGCTGACTTGCACAGTTTCTTCTTGACACCTCTGCAATTAATGCCCTAAACTCTCTGGCATGCAGGTTCACATAAAATGAAATCTTATTAGAGAACATTCATTTCGGACCAGTGCTATTCTTCAAACCGGACGTTACAGCTAATTGCCCATTAACACCAATGCACACTGCTTAAGTGCTGCAGAAACACATTTAAGTGCAACGAAAATCCAGTTCACACTGCAGAACGAATTGTTTGTATCCTGGTGCAACAGATGCGCGGAGCGTTTAACGAGTGGGACCAGTAATTATCGAACGAGCTACTTCCCAGTCAACACGCAATCTTATACGTTGACGACGTCCGTTAATGTAATTTCAAGGCATCTGCAAAGGAATGCGTCATTACGTGCCTGAGAGTGCACGCCCAGCTTTTAGAAAATAACAGAATGTTTCAGGCAACTACTCATTTGTTATTTCTTTTGCTGGATCATACATTTTCTTGGCCTTTTGAGCACTTACACACTTGAGAAGCGAATGTTACATAGTCTATTGGAAGTCAGGGTCGCCGGTTTCTAGCGATTAATTTATAATTAGTTACTACACTTTGCTGACAATAAGCTACATTACAGTCCGTAACACCTGCTCACTTCTCTCCCAGGAACATAATGTTTTTCTTATCGGTTCAACACTCCAATAATAATAATAATAGTAGTAATAATAATAATAATAATAATAATAATAATAATAATAATAATAAATGAAATGCAGGCAGAGAAGTCAAAGTCTCATTTACGAATATACGGAGATACTCTCACTTATGTCAGTTACAGATGCCGAATTATTTCTTGATTTGTATTCTGTAATTTATGATGCTAAGATTGCTTAAAACGATGTATACAAATCGTGCATAATCATAATATGGACCTCGTGAAAATTAAACATTCACTCGTGCAATAATCATCAAGATTATCCACTTGTTACATAAATTGCTATCACAAAATCTCAGGACTAAACAATCACATGAATTTTATAAAAACTAGACATTAATCAGGATAGCAATGTCTTGGTTATGTATTTTTATCAATCGTTAGAATAACTTTACAAAATTAAAACTTAACTAAAAAAGGTGCGCAAAAAATAAACCGGATTTTCGTGTATACAGGATTTCAAAAAAAAAAAAAAAAAAAAAAGGAGACATTTGCCATAAATGTTAATTTACGTGCTATATATTGTTACATGTTGCGGTGAAGGCCAAAAAGTTACCAGGAAAAATGAATTAATTTAGATCACCCCAACACGCACATGAGGGTGCCGCAACTGGCTGGCAGCTAGAGTCTGGGACCTTGGTATGGAATTGAGAGGAAGACGTGGATTTCATGCTATACTGAAAAATTACTTAACACACATTACCTTCACATACCTGGGATTTATTCACAACATATTTGGCGACTCTACATAATGAACAAAGGAAACAGGTGGAGGGAGATGCCACTAAACCGTGGACGGGCCACACACGCGTCTGACTCCAACGACCACTTCCACTGCAGTAATGCTTATTTTCCCCTCACCAACCGTGTCTAGCCAAAACCAGACGGTTGACGTCATGCCAGACAGTTCCAAACAGATGTTTCTCTTTGGCGTATCCGCACCGAAAGGAAAGAACGTTAAGCCGAAATATAACCAAAGAAACACAATAATCCTACGTCTGGTAGCAACAATACAGCACAACAGTGCGTCTGGTAGTGGCAATTAATAATACGCCCCAATATCGGCCAAAAAATTGTAAAGAAAAACCGTCATGACATATTTCTAATTTAGTCACTTTTGTATATACAGTACCTTAACAGGCTCTGTGGTTTGGCGGTTAGCATACTAGCATCCAGAAGTCGTGGATTCCGTTTCCAGTTGCAGGGTGAGCATTTTCTTTTGGCTAGGATTATTTTCTGTCCTCCCTAGAGTCGGAGACTATGTGAATACGAGGGTTGTAAACAAGAATAGTGGCAACTTAGTCCAGAAGGTCGCATAAGATCGGGCATGCGCAAACAGGATATGGGAGCAAGAGGTGGTGCTATGTCGATGTGTTCGATCCAGTTAGAAGTTGCTGTGCGGCGTTGAAATGGACAGTGTCGTTTCTACCGGTCTAAATCGTGTTTACAAAACGTGTACAGTGGTCGTGGATTAAAATCGAGGTTACCCGTAGTAAAAATGCATCTGAATGTTATCAGGTATTACGTGAAGCCTGTGGCGAGATTGCTTGCCCTATAGGAAGGTTGCAAGATGGGTCAAAGCGTTTTGTGTGGATCGGATTTGCATCACACAGGTCGGCTGTCCACTACTAACATCAAACTGGTATTTTGAGCTGTCTCCTTTCCATAGACCATCGATGAACTGTCCAGGAATTATCCGTAGAAGTTGGTCTCAGGAATCAAACTGTGTGGCACATACATTCTGCATACTGAAGACATTTCTTAACCCGAGTTCGACATCGACTCACCGACGTACAGAAATGGCACCGGTATGTACTTGCTGGTATCCACCTCGACAGATACACAATGAGGTGACGCATTTCTGTCGCACTCGATGAGACGTTCGTACGAGCCCAAAAGCCTTATTAAAGTGTCAATCAAATGAATGGCGTCACCAGGTTCACCACGTATACAGAAAGTCCGACAGGAACCCAGTCGGGTGAGGATTATTCTCATTGTAGAATACGTCTGTGAGGATGCCATTCTTACGTTGCTACTCCTCAAGGAGAAATGTCAACGCAGACTATTATTGCCGATTTCTACAGCACCATCTGCGTCCGACTATGTGGCGCAAACATCCACGTTTATTGCGAGACAATCTCCCTATCTTGTTACAACACTGATTGTTATGTCGCACACAATGTAACCAATCTCGTATTGCGACGGTGGTATTGGGAGCGTTTAGAACATCCTCCGTAGTCACCTCAGTATGATTCCTTGTGACTTCGTCCGGTTTCCTAAGTTGAAAGTACCCTTCCGGGTCATCAGATTTCCTGACGTGGCACCCGTACTTCGAGCAGTAAGGCGCTCCATCCTGTCATCAACAACCAACATCTTGGCAACGAAATCCTATGGCTTCTCTACATTTGGCAAAAGGTACTAAACTTTGCCGGTGATTATGTTGAAGGAATGTAATGCAGTTGTATTTGTAAGTTTATTAAAATTAATTTCTATACATATAGCCGCTACATTTTTTACAACCCTCATATTTAAAAGAAAATCAAAAGTAACACAAAAGCAAGGATTAACACAAACCCTAAACAAGTGAACATCATTACCGATGAGCAAGGGTTTCAAAGTAAAAACCATCGATATGGTCTTATATGATAAAGAGAGTATATGATTTGAACATATAAAAAAATAAGGCTGCCTACATGGTATGGGAGTAGCATGTTTGCGTCCCATTCAAGAGGTCAGAAGATCTAATCTTTTGAAACAGGTTGCTTAGAAAGGGGGTTTATAATAAGGTTTTATTCTGAAATTTTATCCTCGCAATTTAAAGCTCTATGGCTCTCGGGCTCATTTGATCATTATTTCACCTTTTTAATTAATTAACCTTTCAATAAAGAAATATTAAATAACATTAAATTCCCAAAACATAAAACATATAAATTACATAATACATACTTCAATTCTCCGTCCATGCACTATTCTACATTAGTGAACTTATATGCTCATGAAGAGACCAGTAAACTCATTCGCCTTTATTTTGTGTCTGTGTGTGGTGTGTATGTATGCGCGCGCGCGTGTCTGTGTGTGTGTGTGAAGCCAGGGTACGTTTTACCTTTAATTGGTTTCACTGAATAATTTCCCGATAATAATGTTTATTTCTCAATGATATCCCAGGTACTTTATACCGACCAATCTAATATAACTATGACTTAAGTTTCAAGTAATCACAGTCTCTCATTGCTATAAGATTACGGAATATTTATGTGTGGAACAGATAAATAAAAAGAAACGCATTTCCTCACTAGTGAAATGTTTAGGACCGAGGAGCAGGGAGTTTGGAGTTTCGTTGCAAACACGAAAATGATTTCTGAGCAAATACGTAATATTTTATTTCATCTTATATAATTTTATTTTTGATTAAATATTTCAAACTGCATTAAAGATGTAGGAATTTACATCGTTCATTCGCCGGCGATCAAACCCGGGACCTCCCAAATGTGAGTCTCACACATTACCATCTGTACATGCCTACATGTATACATAAAGTATATTTAATATGTATTACAGAAACTGTGCAGACGCAAGCGGGATTAGAACTTGGAAACTTTTCGTTAAAAACCACCGCCTTAACCACTCGAATAAAAGTACAGTTTAGTACACCAAATACACTGACTCATACGCAGTGACAGTGTTGGCATCCAGAATGTTTTTAAATAAAACAACTGAAAGTGAAGCAAGTAGTCTACGTAAAGTAATGATAAAACGGCAGATATATTTCACTCTTCCTGGTGTTGTTTGGGTTGTGTATCCGAACAAACCGGAAGGCGATTCTGGAACACTTTGTATTCTGTCCAAGTGGTCGCTACCCTACTTTACGCACTTAAACACTAGTCACAGGTAGACCAACCACCTAGGGCCGGTCATACTCAGAAGGTAGAGCAAATACTATGCACACCCTTAAATCCAAATTGACTTAAAAGTCAATTCTTCACAATATTTGTAAGAGTTAACCTAACCTTCTTCCCAGTTTTTGAATTGTTAAAACGATGAAGCAATTTATTTAGCAAAGGTCTTCATAATAAATAATAACCAGTATTTATTTGGTGTTTCGAAGGACGTTTATACAAAAGTGCATTGTACTTTGTGGGATTATAATGTCACCAGTGGAATGTAGAACTCAAGATCTTCCCTAATCTGGCAAAAGAAGTACTACAAAAAGAAGTACTACGCCGATCGACAACCGATGTTTTAAATAAGCTAGTCAGCAGCAGGGTGGGGCTGGCCACAGCGACTAATTAGCCAATTATCTCCTACTATCTTGCCTGTAAATTTACAAGGTATAACCGGAAACACAGAAAAGTTTTGATTTATAGTATATATAGTTTAATTTATATGTATAGTCTTTGTCTCGAATACAGCCTTTGCAAAAACTTACAATCACATCAGCAGTAGTTAACGTCCTCTTTTACTGGCGAATGCTGATTTTATTATGTTTTCCAAAGCTAATATATAATTTTCAATGGATTATTTTTCCGGAATCGTAATATCAGCAAATGTTTGGTGAATGTTAGAATAATTACAGACGTGGATGAGACTTTATATATGACAAAGAAATTGATAAATACTGCAGATTAACGCCAAAAAACGAATGTTTAACGCTAAAAAAGAAAATCTTAGGATTAAAACGAGGAAATGATGCGGTTTGGATTTTGGATGCTGATGGAGAAAGTTGGACTGAAATCTAGAAAAGATAAGCGAATATTAAAAAAATTATCAGTATTTTAAATGCAACCATCTAGGACTAGAATACTTTAAATACATCAAATTTTATTCACATAATAATAGGTACAAGGTGTAATATTAAGTGGAAGAAGCGAGGTCATTAGACAGGCCATAAACAAATACACTATATCTATTGAACCAGACCCCTGGTAAAGAGCAGAAGTATCAGAAAGGGGAAAAATTCAAAATTAAAGAATTAGATAAAACAAAAGCTAAAAATGGATTACTGAAGTGGTAAATTTATAGAAAAAAGGAGTCCCAAATATAATATTCCAATGGGAGAAGACGAAGAGAAAACCACCAGAACAATGGATGGATGATATCAGGAGGAGTCCTATAGATGAAGACGCAGAAGATAAAATACAAAATTTATATGGGTTGAAGGAAAACAGCTGCATTGTAGAAAACATCCAAATATTCTTCCTGGTGGAAGGAATTAAAAAACATGATTAGTAAAATTTTACTTTCAATCAACAGTCTTCATCCACAAAATTACTTAGGCATCTACAATTACAGTTGTTCGTATCGCCAATACCTTTGCTATTCTTCACTTTAGTTCAGAAGAAGTATGCTAAGGATCTGCCCATTACGCCCAACTTATGAGCTTCACGTTTCTTGTAGATAGCATCATGCATTACTTCAGTTCTCTTCATATTCAACACTAATTGTTTATTTTCTCTGCTCTTAGGATAATTAAAGTCAGCAAGTATACAAGTTGAACTTGTGCCAACAGTTGCACCCTGCGGACTCTGTAGGGGGCTTGTTCTCTCCAGCGGCAGGTGATGTTGAGTTTCCGGGTGACCGTCGCTCTAGGGAGTCCACCCAAGACTTCCCTCCTATGTGCTGTGTTAGCAATAAAACAGAAGACGGATGCCTCTAGGACAGTATGGAATTTGAAAGCGTGTAGATTCATGCACAATGCTACATTCAAAGGATGTCTGTTTTCCTTTTCGTAACTACCAAATAACCCTGTAGTTCGTTGAACAACGCAGTATAATTTTATAATTAAAAAATTCTCATCATTACGTTTACATGACTTTCTCTACCTAACATTGTTTATTGTTATGTAACTTTAATAAACCATTCTTACAAAAACATAATTTCTCTCTACTTCATGTTAATCGAGATAACCTTTGCAGAAATAGTTTCATTACACATTTTGTTGTAGGTACTAGAGGAATAGAGGAAACAGATAGATTTTTAAAGGTTGTATGCTGACTTAGAAATTCTTCCCTACCATTACCATGAAATCGCGAAAAACAGCCCTTTAAAAATAGCAACTATAGAAAAATTCAAACCAATAACAACGTATATCTGCAAATGGCTAATGCCACAAGAAAGGTATTTTGCGTTTTTTAAAGAGATCTACATGTATACTTTGTGTAGTACGTCTTTGTCTACCTCTTATGGTTTACCAGTTACATAAAATTATACAAAATTTCTTCCGAATGATAGGAACTTCTGGTTACTCCCAGAAAATTCAAAATATGCATTTTATTTGACATCTAAACATCTTGAATAGAAGGTATTTTAATTATAATCCTTAGATCCCTTTTTATATAACTTGAAAATGCTGAAAAATCTTTCAAGTAAAGGGTTATATTTCTTAAAAATCTTCGAGTCCATCTTCAGAAGGTGCTGAACTTAATAACAACTTTGGTATTTGTCAGACAATTTTCTTTTGGCTAATGCTGTTCACAATCACATACTTGGACGTTTTTCCAAACATGTTTTTTATTCAGGGTCTCAAAACGTGTATTTGCAGTGAAATCTTCATCGAAATTTTCGGTGGAATGCAATACTTTCTCTACCTACTATGTACATGGTATAGAAGGTAAACAGTACATTGTGTTAAAGTGATTTTACCCATTATTATTTCATAAATATTCTAAAAATTATAATTTATGTAATACATTCGCTTTTCGTATGCTTCGTTTTAATTATTCACAAGCACTGCTTTCCATTAGGTAATATTAACTATTTATTGTACTTAAAGAGCATGATAGTCAATTGACTAAAAATAGCGTTGATATATGTTAATTTTGAATTCACAAGAAACAAAAGTTTGTTTAAAGTTTCAAAGTCAAATTTTGAAGTAGAATATTTTAGGGAACAACAATAGATATGTTAGAAAAGGCAAGTATAGGATAGCTTTATATCTGACGTGTATTTAGATCTAATAATTTTTAACTGTATTAAGCTTTTATACATGTTTTATGGTATCCTTCCAATAATATAAAATTTAATTAGAATAAAGAGGGACTTCATTATTTACTGATAGATTGCTTAATATTAATTTGTTCGTCATTTAAACATTTCATGAAAGTATTTACAGCCATTTTTGAGATAAGCGAAGCTAACGTAATTTTTCTATATAAAAGGTTTTTTGGAATGGAGAGAATTACTTCAGAGGCCTTCGTGTAGTCCTTAAGTAGTGCCTGAACTAAATGTGAAATTTGGTATTTCCCACGTCTTTATATTTAAATGTGCTTTTCACACGCACCATCACTTCCTTTACGTTGAAATATTAGCATTAAATACAAGGAGCTAATGTTTATTGAAATAAAGCGTATAATAAAAATACCACAGTAGTTGTGTCTTGATTTGCAAAACAAAGAAAACAAACTGATCATTCCTTTGCGTTGAATTGTATGATAATTGCACGTGAAAATTAAACCAATGTCAACGAGCCAATGCAACATTTTTAACTCTGATTTTTTCAGGTCTTTATTCAGACTTGGAGTTCCTGTGGACAGGCCATATTAATTCAGCAATGGTAACATTTATTTTTGGAAAACGTCGCTTCAATAGTCATTGATTAATGAATTCCAGTTTAGAGTTTTGAAAGCCTCTTTTGAAAATGTTTTGAAACATTGAAGCTATTAATTTCAGCTCTAAATGGTAAAGTTAACAATATTCTAGGCAAAAACGGAAATAAAAGAGACTGATCAATAACATTCGCTGGCAGTCCAGTCTAGAACCAACTGCTAACATCTTATTTGGAAATGACCAGACGTTGAGATATGCGCATTGGGTACCATTAACTTAACAAGCCTGCCACAACTGAGTTACACAAAACATTATTTGTTTCTGCAGAGGTGGAAGAACTGTGAAACCATTTGGCGATTAAATTAAATCAAAACCGGTTTAAAAAAAGTGACCAGTTGTTTGAGCCATATGTTTCACAAAAGTAGATCTCCAGTGTTTAAGAATGTGAAAGCCTTCTAAATTTCATTAAGTGATCGTAGCACAGTACGTTGCCTTTGTTTTGGTACAAGTCTTCTAGCAGCTTTGTGTTAACTGAGAGAACCTAAGAGTAAGAATTAAGCACAAATATGTATGAAGAAAATAAGGTTGGTAATGTAATAACACCACCAACGTCACAAAATAGCTAATACTTGAATGTCTTATAACATGAGGAACGCTTATGAAGGTTCCCTTCAAGTTCCTGATTTTGGTTTCAAGCCAGATCTCATTTTCTGTATTTCACAACATTGTCAGTGAAGATAACCGCAGACAAACTACAACATCTACACAGATGGCTCACGATATGCTGATCATCTGGAGAACCCAGCTTGTGTGGGGTGCACCTTCTTTGTTTACGACAAAACAATGTGGACTTGCTTTATAAAGGTTACAGACCACCTAATTATGCTGTCTCCCAGGTTGAACTTTTTGCACTGAATCAAGTGTGGAATGGTGCCACTATAATGAGTAGAACATTGTATATACAGTAGTATCTGTCAGTGTTATTGGTGACAAATATACTACATATCCACTTGCTACTAAAATAAGGAACGACATTATAACAGACACTAATCACGTGTGTATTACATGGGTTAAAGGTCATAAGGGTATATATGGCAATGAGAGGGCAAATGAAATTGCATTATCTAAAAAAGCTAATGTGTTGCATTCACATGACTTTTCTACTCTTGTATAAACTATTTTTACAAACACTTATTCTCCATCTACTTCATATTAATCGAGATAAACGTTTGCAGAAATTATCTTATTGATAATTTTCTTGTAGTTGCAAGGGGGAATACGGAAATACAGTAGGATTTAAGTGATAGTCAAATGTTTTAAGGGTTGGTGGCTATGTGGAGCATTCCACTCTCTTTGTATGTCAAGACATAAACAAAAGGACAAAGGTTGAAGGGGTCTTATTGTTGTGGTCGCACCACGTTTAGGCACCAATTTTTAAGCTGTTTTATGCCACGCACGTACTGGATGCCAATTTGGGGAGATATGTTTTTTGGAGAGTTCGCCCCACGTACGGTACAAACTTTCCGGTGGCCTTCGCCCCACGTTTACGTTATGTGTAATAACTATTTTAATGTTATTTATTTAAATATTTATACATGTATACTTCGGCTGCGTCAGTAGTAATTTGCAGAACATGTATGTCTTAACAGGGCTGGTACGGTAAAAATGAAGGTTTACACAAATTATAATTGTGTTTAATGTTTTTTATTAATCCTTCACACGATTAAATAACACTTCACTGATGTATCCTACTATAGAGCTGTGAGATTATTGTTAATTGCACTTTTAATAGGTAAACCTTATATTATCCTCACCGCAATAAAATTTTATGTCTCACACTGAACCCGTACCGTACCGAAACTGCTTTGGGTACGCTTTTTTGTAGCGTCTATCGTTTTAATTTGTACATCTCTTCTGTTTCTAGTCTCTGATTGGCTAAGCCTACTCCAATAGAATACCTTTATTTAACTTTTAGCTTTTCTAGTTTTTGATTGGCTATTTATAAACTGTTTTAAATATTACATTATTATTTATCCAAGAACTATTAGTAGCCTTTTTAAACTTTCTAATTTATTGTTGTCTCAAGGTTACCTCATTGTTAGCAACTTTCGGCCTTTACTTTGTAATTCTGTTTGCTAAGAAAAGCAGCTTGCTTCTATTCTCACAGCTCCTACATTGTTAAGCTACGCAATACATTCACATAACATTATTATACATGTGCATAATAAAATAAATATAATACAATGACTGTAATATACATTATATATTGAAGTGGATGGTTTGTTAGCCCCACGTTTGGGAGCCAAATTTGAAGTGGCATATTTTTAGGTAGTTGGAAGATGCTGCATGTTTATATGCACCACGTATGGGAGCCAATTTGTCGCGGTCACTTCATGTTATCTTTTTGCTGGGCGCCTGTTATTGTATTAATAGTTTGAATTTCGGGTTATTTGTCCTCCGGCTAGCTATTATTACTACTCAGTCGAGCATATCTCTAGAACAGGGTGTGTAAGGAGTTTTTACTGACAGATAACACTGATAAAAGAATGTGTTTTTACACTTTTATTGCAGTCACACTTCTTTAATTTCACATAATTATTCTTGATACACGCCAGACTGAAACTGTTATATTTTCTAATATCACTTATTTGCTGCACATTATTAATTCGCGTATTTCACATTTATAACTAACTTTACAACGCGAGAGATTCTGTAGAATTGCGTAACGTGTGCTTTATGTATGTTTCCGTTGAACTGAGCGACGTGTTACCCGCGAATGCTTTTGTTGGACTGAACGACACCTCTCTCTCGGCTTCATAATTTATACTCCCTCACCCAATATGCCTACAGATTATAACAGAGCTGCTATTGGTTAATAAAACGCGCCAACATTAGCGTCTATTTTTATATCCAATCAAAATTACGAACACATCTGCTCAAGGGAAGAAATTCCCTCCATTTCTTAGAAAAGCGCGCAAATCTGACGTCATTTGATTGTCTCTAATAATTGATAAACAACTCACCCCCTCGCTTATTGTTACCCGCTCTTATTGTCAGTTTCAGTGAGGCCGTGTAAACTTATTTCCTAACAATGCTTATAATTAACAAACATCTTAAATCAATGTCATACAATAATGCGTATTTACACTATAATCACTCTGGCATTTACATTGTTGTGATACAAATTACTGCCGCAATATAATATTATACACATATTGCTTTAAGGCGGGCTGTTATTTTTTTAATATTATATAATTAGACTGATATCATTTAAGTATTAAAAATACTGCCTCATGGTTCACTCGACAAAAAAAAAACATATGGCATAAATCGTCTGTTTAAACGAGATCTACATTTTTTGTGCAGTAAAATTCCCGGTTATGCGAAAGTCATTCAGAATGAAGAGGACTTTTTGGACATTCCCAGAAAATTCAAGATATACATTTCATTTTCCATAAAATATCTTAAACATATCATATTTTAATCAAAATCGTTAGTCATTTTTGAGAAAATCAAGTTTTCGACAAATGTTCCATGTAAAGGGTAGTCTGGGGTGGGTGGATTTTCTTGAAAATCTTCGTATCGCATCCTTAGAAGATACTAAACTCAAATATAAAGTTTAGTATATATCGAGTTTTCGTTTTTGAGTTATACTTTTCAAAGAAAGTGGCCTATACCGATTCACCGCTCAACAGCTTATATAGGCTACGCGCTACACTAACAGTGGGGAATATCATTACTGACAACATTAACCTTGTTGCTTCGTAAATATAGGTAGAAGAAAACCATTTTACGTTTTCCAAGGCAATAGCGAACGGGAATGCTGGGGTGGTTTATCTTCTGCCACGACTTTCCTGCTTTCATTTCCTGTAACCATAATCTTCCTTGTCATCTGTTTCAGGGTTGTAGGACCAGGCCACGGTGTGCGGCGGGTTGCGGCTGGGCGGTGGGTTGCTCTCTGTAAAAGTTTCGTCTCTGGCGTCGCTGTGGTACCGGTCAGTCACGTCCATCCTCAGCGTGAGCCTCGGCTACGTGTGACCCTAGAGGTTGGTGGGTTGTGGGCAGGTACCGTGCGGCGTCGGATGGGTTCTATCTGGAAACTTTAGGGACCTGCTTGAGCCCGACGACATCTGGATCTAGTCGCCCTTCGGGTCTCTCCCCTCACCCTTCCCCTCTAAGAGGTCACTTTGGAACTACAGGGGCAGACTGGCCTGCGTGCTGTGCTCTGTCCCGGTTCCGAAGGCCCCTCCTTGATAGATACCTTTACCTTTTACCAAGACAATGGCAGGCATTGACAGATCGAGTTAAATCAATGGTTTCCTCCAATTTCAGGACTGCCAGTCTAAACACAATTGCGGCACAAATGCCAAATATGTCTTATCTAGCGTTGCCACCCTTTAAGTTAGAGTATACCATGCATAAAAAACGTAGAGCCGTGAATGATGGTCATCATACGTTGCATTTAGCACTAAGATTTACAAATTATGATATACCTTCTAATACATATACTAACGTAGATAAAAGGTGGCCCAATTCCCTAGATTACAATAGCGTTTTTACCTCCACCCAGTCGGTATCAGTTCTCTATGAGATTGGCGTTAAGACAATTCCGAAACACAAAAGCGAACCATGGTCGATGTTAAACGCGATATGAAGCGAAGGGGTGGTTCCAATACCGTCTCTATGAAGGAGTTTCGCTATAATTGGTACACAAGAAACGCTAAACCGATATAACAAAATTCGTCCTTTCGACGAAGTAGTAAAAATTATTGGCAAGTGACGTTAAACTGGGCCACATCACTAAATTTATGAGTGGTTTCATCAGCAACATGGAGGTTAAAGTTATTGATCCCATCGAACGGCAATAAGAAAACCGACATTAAGAAAAACAGATGTGCAGCATAAAAATACAACGCTTAACTGTATTGAAAGAAAAAAGAAGTTCTTAAGTTTCGTCTTTATTTCTACGCTTTGATTACTGCTATATTGTATTTTATTTATGCACCAAAATGGTACTCCATTGAGAACATGGACAATTAACTAGTAATGTTACCCTTGGGCACTCTGAATTATTTTTGGGATGGTAAAGTACCCTGCCTATTATGCGAGGTACATAGGAGGACACGCTGGCAGTGAGTAGGGCTTGAAACGGCAACTCTAGGCCGAGCCCGAGAACTGTAATTATAGATAATTTATTAATTAACTTTTATTGATGTTAAATCGTACTATGTAAATATCTTTTTATTATACTGTTTGTATATTGTAAGAAGGGTGATTTAACGTTATGTATGTATCTAGGTTACTAATATTAGTAGAGTTATAAATGGTTTAATGTAAATAATTTAAGCGCTATGTTAAAATACTGTCCACGACGAAATGTTTTAGCTACAGGAATAGTGCTGTCGAAGGCAGAAAATCTAGTTTTATGACATCTCTTTGGGTCGCAGTGCCATTATTCCTACAGCGAGGGTGTAACGCCTTTGTCCCTTTATTTGATAATTCGCCGTGACCAAGTGAGAGAGACAGATAGCTTAACGGTAAACTTGGGAAAAGCCGCGATTTATATTAAACTTGGACCAATGAGATCCCTGGAAGTTTATACGAAATAGTTAGACGCGTCGAGTGGCGCTAAAAATGGACCAATAGGAAAGGAAACAGCCCCAGAAGCCTGCGACGATAAATGGATCAGTCTGGAGCAAATTCGAGGCAGTTTTTAGTAGGCAGTTTTTTCATGTCAGTTTAGCATTGCAGTTTGTTTGACAGTTTTGTCATGTGTGGTCAGGGAGAGATGCTGCAGGATGTGTGAGATATCGCGCCAAAAAAGGGAATCAAGACAGTTTTAGAAACACACCTAAGATCCGCTACTCGTAAAGAGATAATAAGCATATTTAAACTTCGTGTCATATCCGTGCCGCATTTTAACAGCGGGGGACAGTATTTTAACAGCGGCAATACCAGTTTTGTATACTACGTGTGTTAGTTAAATAAAAAGAAACGGCAGTGTCATCTTTTCATAAACAAAGCACGTCTATGTCTTCCTATATCACCACCCGAGATCTACGCTTCCTTTACCGAGGATAAGTCCATGCTCCTATATAGTTTAAAGAAAACTACTGCAGCTAGCCGAGGATAAAATTGAAGAGAACCAGCACACTGCGAACTTCTGGAACCAACGGGAGAAGCATCAAGGTAAGCCTACAGCAACGGACGGAGGAGGTGACTGCCGCAGGCTACAGTTGTCAGTAGCCCTCCCGCAAGAAAAACCATGTATGTTCCACTATAGGCCACTTTTTAATGCACGCCAGTATACATATTAACACAAAAGTTAGCATTAAGTTGGAGGAAACAATCAATAATAATTATTGTGCACAGTGTGAAATAAAAAGAAAAGTTTGGTAACTTGACAACTGTACAAATATAACACAATTTCTAAACTTAAATGACGGACAAACTATTTGTAATTTACTTTTACATTAAAAAGATTTGGGTCCTAGTATTTAAATGCCATCGAAGGTTTCGATCGTAGATCGGCAAACATGAAAACACTGTTTTCATACTATAAACATTGTTCATTTCACAACGCAACCGCTGCCCAAAACGTGTAAACTAGCGATGCTATACATTTTCAGTTTTTATCGAAAATAAAAGGTAATTGTGAGCATTTATCTGCAAAAGTGAAGAAAAGCTGAACATGTTTCCACATTAACCTGTTAATTTATACAGCGTTCATAAATGTCACTAATTGCTCACAATCATCAGTTTTCTTTTACTTTATCCGTATCATATGTGTATAAGAAGGAATGTATATTTTTTGTACAAATCCGTGCTCTTCAGGTATTAGCTATTAAGAGTGCAACATTGTGATGAAGCTAATAATTTTAGTGCTCATATAATAAATTTAAACATTAACAGATTAAACATTAGATTTCTAAATCCAAAAGAATCCAGAATAAGAAACATTAATAAAACTGTTTGTTGGTGGTATCGTCTATCAAACTTGAATGATAGAAAGCAAAGTCATTTGAATAATGACTATCTCTAAGACCTCTGAGGGCATGACCATTGTTCTAACTCACCTGAAACAAGTGGTTGGGTTTCCGCTGTATTTTGACCACATAATCTATCGAGCAGTTTGGATAATGGATGAACGCTAAAATCTTGCGCAAGGGTTTTCAAGCAGAGCCCTCCTTTCTCTCTGTGACCCAATGCCGTGGTGCGTAATTTGTCCAAGATATACTGACTTGCATGAGTCATACTTATAAGTACCTACCACTGTCTTCTTTTTGACACGTATGAATTAGCCCGCCGCTGGAATAAAATTATATCTGCAGCTATAGAGCTGCCAAACGCTTTTAATGCATTTGAAAGGGAACCTGTTGTCCAAAAACAACTACCACGGTTCTTGTGCATGGGCCTGCGTCAGTAAAACATGTCATGATAAGCGATTTGCCGACTGCCCACCCACATGGTACAGTCAAATGTTCATCGATATCATCACATGCATTGTTAGACTTTCAGTACACTTGTTGTACTGTTAAGAAACTGTATTATTTAAATAGAAAATATATCTACCAAAGCGATTAATGTATGTATCAATTAAATTTTTTTCAAAGAAGTGTATGTTTAATCCTTATATTCCATAAAAATTGGAATTTAGTTAGTTCAAAACATTTATAGCATGTGTGAATGAATTTCCCATTTAAAAGCAACCTTAATTATGTAAATGTATATGTCACGTATATGTCATAGGATTTAGTTGAAATCCCTCAAGATCCGGCATATAGTGTAACTTCATTCTGTATACCATTTGACGGGGCCCCTAAAAACCGGCAGATAGCGAAAGGTTAGGTTAGGTTAGTTTGGGTTAGTTAGAATTAGGTTAGTTAACTTAGAGTTATGCTACATGCCTAAGAAACTCCATCATTTCATGAAGAATAGGGCATATTTTCGCATATTTTCAGCATATACCGTTTTGATGATCTGCCTACTATCTTTGCGAAATGGCAGATGACAGTTTCAGCGAAAGCCTTCGACAAGCCTGTTTTCAGAATGATGTTATGGAGGTTAAATTTGCGTGTTAAAATAATGTAAATGGAAAGCTACAAATTCACGTGGTAAAACCGCTAAAACACAGAATAAGAAGACGGTTTTTTGTCTTTCAAATCCAGAGGTTCCGGGTTCGATTCCTGGCTGAAGAATGAACATTTTTCTTTAGCCAGGATTATCTCCACCCTCCCTATAGTCTGGAATCAGAGTGTAAATGTGTGTGAAATTGATGTTTAAATAGAAACCCAAAGATTACACGATAGTGAAGCAAGTGAACACCGTCAAGCAGAGTGTTCCAAAAGCAAAGCAGCCGATCTACCTTAGATATTAAAGGCGGCATATAAATGGAATATATAAAAGAAAAATACCACGTTTCATTATTTACAAGCAAAACATATCTTCATGGACAAAAGAGAGTTGCAATATTTTGATAAATGGGCTCTTTCTGGTTGCCAAGTTTGTAGTCGCCATGAAACAATGAGCGAATAGAGGAATAACATCTACTTTATATCAAGCTAAAACCAAAGTTATATAGTTTAAAAGGGATAAGGATTACTCACATAGTAGGTAGTAATTAGTAACCAAAAGCTGAATAATATGAAAAGTCAGAAATAAGTTACATTTTTCAAGAAATGCTGAGGATTCCTAGTGGAATTGCCAATTTATTGTTCATACATGTTTAAATGATCATGATAAAACTACTACTCTTTAGCTCCCTATAAATGTTTCTTCAAATCTTGCTTTTAGGTGAAATTGCCAATGAAAAATAGAAAAGCAAATATTAAAATCTGAAGCATGATAATTCTGCGATATTAAACATCACTGAGTACCGACTGCTACTCCAGGTTTCTATCTATTACAACTCTTGAGTCCTTCAAGCTTAGAGTTGAGAGAGAGAGGTAGAGGGAAAGGAAGAGAATCAGGGAGAGAGAGGAAACAAAAGGAGGATAAGAAAACTTTCAAAGCCTTGTTTTACATGTTAAGTTTAGAATGCGCTTTGAAGTATTTCAAATCGAACTTTCATCGGAAACGAACGTCAGTAATTAGTGGAAATAAACATTAAAAGAAAACAGTTGTACTTCATTCTCAATTAAGAAAAAAACTCAACCCAGGGCAAATTTTCACCCCTATTAACTGATTGTCAGATGCCTGAATTTCCATTGAGCTATTGCTAAAGTGCGGTTAGTGTGTGCACCACCTTCAAAGTTAAAGTAAGAAGTGTGAGACGTATCCAAGCAGTAATTCTGAAAATGATACGCTCTTTTGTCCATAGAGGAGGCTTTCTAGCTACTTCTAGTGATATTCTGCTTTGCTGTCATTTTCTCTTTCCTTAAATGTGCATCCCGTCACCAAAGCGGCATTTTTCACGCCGATTATCGTGGTTTTCCCACTTTTCCGGTCATTTTTCCTCCGGTAACATTTTAATCAGGTAAAGTTGTTAATAATTATAACATTACTGTTATCCGAGATTTTTGTTGCTAAACTCCGGAGTAATTGGATTACTGACGTTGTTGAATATGACCTTAACACACCCTGAAGAGACTGCTGGAGGGGTAAATAGTTTGTATTGCTAGCAATAAATTCACGTAATATTGTAAACCAAGAATCTGCGTAACAAGCGTAGCATTTTAAAGTATTGCGAAATGAATGGCAACTGTGCCTGAGAAATAAGAAATACTGTTATATAGCACACGGCTAGAACCCGAAAGATAACAAATCCAAGGTAAATTATAAATGCTTTGTATTTACTCTTTCCTTGGTTGCTATAGCTCTCGTGTTGTTTCAAAATTATACCGGTGTTTCCAAATCCCTGTCCACGGAGCGCCAGTAATATTGGTTCTATGTTGCAGGGATTTCAGGAATGCTACAAATTTAATCAGTTACGAGTTGTGCTTTTGTACACACACCTATATATACACACAAAAAGTACAGTATGCATTACAGATAACGAACTCCGCAAAGAGGAGCGGGATTTGAACAAGCAAACTCTTCGTTAGGAACCCGTCGCCCTAACTACTCGTACACAAACTACAGGTGAAGCCATTATGTAGGTCTAAGCTACCTAGTAGGCAATCTTCAAATTTTAATTAATGACTTATTATTATTATTATTATTATTATTATTATTATTATACTGCAATGTATGTTGGTATAATACATTAGTATTCATATTATAAACATTATAACCCGTCAGAGAGGTTTTAGTAAGTAAACCATCAACACCGAGGATTACTGGTGAGAGAAAGTGGAAGCGCTTGTGACCTTGCAATGTTCTCTGTAAACAACCCTACTTCGATAGAGGTAGATCAGAGTTAAGGAGTATTAGAGGGGGAAAAAAAGCAATAAAGCAATGTATGTTAAGTCATTGATAGTGTGCAATATAGTTTACCTTATGATTTGATTAAGGCATTAATGTACAGAAATCTGAGTTACATTGTATTTTGTTTTACGTCGAAAGCTGTAATTTGTTTAAAGAAATATCCATTCTCATTAACGTATGAAAAAGAAAATCCTCGAACAATTCTGATCCATAGTTTGCAGCTAAGGAAGTTGGAAATCTACTTTCCTCATTGTTCCTTTCTAATCATATCACATATTCCTTAGTTATAGAGTTTAATCTTTCTTTTCTACTGCCCAACAATTCAACAAAAATCCTCTTTTTATTAACCGTTATAAATCATATCGAGCATAAGAAAATAATTATCCCATAATATTTAAATAAATCAAAATAGTAATTAAATGTATATTTAAATAAAATTCTCCCTATCCACAAGCCATGGGGAGGGTATGCAATGAATAAAGTAACTTTAAGTAGATTTTTCACGTTTCACTTTGTTCTTTCATTTATTCTGTTTAATTGAATTACAGGTTGTTTAACTTGATGCTTTAATGACACACAGACCTATGCATAGACACCTAGGCATGATGACTGCACTCTCGGGCTTATCAGTGGATAATGTCCCGAATATATCATGTAAACTACTATGTACTTTATTAGCACAACTATAATGTATCTTTATAAAGCATAATTTCCATTAAATAATAAAGAGATTGATGCTTTAAATGCCCTTTAAGCTCTAAAATTACATCTGATGGTTTTGCCATTTATGCTGAAGTGTTCTTTGCCAAATTCTCCTACAAATGATGCTTAATATGATGATTTTACAAAGTTGTTACATTTATTTTCATGCTTCTATTTTATTATGTATATGTGTGGTACCCTACTTTGTGTTGCACAGCCAGTGTAGCTTCCTGGCCTTCAGCACTGCTGTGGAACATTTACTTCTCCTTGCTAAAGCCCCATTATAGTTTAATTTTTTTTTATTTTACCTCCCTCCTCACCTCCCTTTCCAATCTTTGACTTCTCATTCATTTATCTTTTATTTTTGTTAAAAAATCCCACATTTTTTACTTCTTCCTTCCTGCTTGCTTGTTAGCATTTTCGGTGCTACTAAATCACCCCCACATATTATTCTATTTCTTGTCCCAGATATTCTCTCTCCATTTTTTTAACTCTTCACGTTCTTTTAGATAATGTTCTACACTTTCCTCACCATCACAAAATTCACATATCCCTTATCATTCATTACCTCTTAAGCTAGTCAAAAATATCGTCCCTTTCTCATCCAAGCTAACCCTTCTTTTTGTCTTTTATTACACTGCTCTATGAATCTTTCTCTTCCCCATTCATTTTTTATTTTCCTGTAAAATTTCTGCGATATTTTCTTTCCTATGCTTCAGTTTATCTCCTAACTTTTAATATCCTCCACCCCTTCCCTCACTTGTATCCAAAAACCTGGACTTTTCCTTTTCCCTTGTAACCACATATCTTTCAGTCCTATTTCTTCCAATGCTTTCTTCAACCCTGCTATGAATTATTAATAATACGCAAATAGTACGTCGATTGATCAATGTAACAATTATTAAAGCTAAATATTAGTGCACTAAAGTATGCGGTATCCTGTTAGCAATGCCAAACATGTTTAAATAAAATAACTGAAACAAACGTAAGTGGTCCTATGTAATGTAATGATAAAAACAGTAGAGATATTTTATCATCTCTGATGCTTTCATTTGGGTTGCCTATTCGAACAAAGTGGACAGCGAACCGGGAACACAGTGTATTTGTCCGTAATGGAGAGTAAGCATAGTATAACTTATTACATTATCGCTAAATTTAATACGACAAAAGTCTTTGAAATTCATCACACATTTTATTATTGTTATTCCCAACAACATGTGACATTGGTTTACAGTTTATTACACTTGGTAGGATGCATAGTTAGCTATTATTGCTGTAATGAGGCTTTTTTCAAACAGAATACATAAATCACCATTAAATTTAGCTTACTGAAAGTAAGTCTAAAGACTAGTGCACCCATCGGCGCCGACTTTGGTGTCAGATGTTTGAAATTTATTACGAACTTACTTCCGCCGATGTGGCTTGTTTGATAGATAGCGACGTGTTTTGCTAACGGGGGGCAGGTCAGCATGAGGTATCTAAAAATGCAGGTGCAGAATAGCGTTGAGGTCAAACTCTTTGATATAAAAACGGCCAAAAGTACACATGGAAGCTTCGGGCGATGACTAAAGGAATTCCCTTAGGCAATGAACTTCTTCTTTGGCTTTCCATTTAGCTGTATATTGATTTTATATAGCATTAAAAAGAAAACTATTAACTACTTTCTAATAAAACTAAAATTATTACGATTTTCGATATTGCTGAAGAAAAATCCTGAGGATCCGTATTATTCAAAACTGCGTGCAATGTTGGATCTTTTTTCTAACATTTGCCGGCCCTCGTAGTGTGGTCGCTGGAGTGGTCGCTCCGGCGCTCCGCCAAACTGGGGGTCGCGGGTTCGAGTCTCCCCACGGATATGGGTGTTTGTGTGTGTATGTATGTCGCGGAAATAAGCGCTATTAAAACAGTAAAACACAGTAGCATAAACTGGGTACAACAAGGGAACTTTAAAAAAACACAACAAAAAACACAGGAGTTATTGCGGTATAGATGCTATATAGATGTCGAATAGACCATAAGACATATATATCTCGAATAGACCATAAGACATATATATCTCGAAATTGTAGTTATTGTTTACACTATTAGTAAAACGAAGACAAGATGTTAAGCTCATACATATTTTTTTTACATTAAGTCAAGGATCATAAGAATAGAATTCAATAATAATTGAGGATAAGAATGTGTGACATTTCTATAATACTTATGTTTTCACGGGAATAATTATGAACTTATTAAGTCCTAATAACATAAACAAGGATCTAACTCCAACTACAATCCTTGTTTCTACACATCATGGTGAAGGTAGTAAATTGCCTGATCCTACTTTAGAGATTCTACAGCTATCTCTTTGTGGGTCTGACTTTCTCCTTCATATTGAGGCAATATTTTATATCATAACATGCTGTGAATGCCAAGTGATTGTAGTGCAAATTAATATTATTGTATGTACAGGATTTTAGATGTTTGTTAGCCATAAGTATTGTTAGGAAATAAGTTTACACCGCCTCACTGAAACTAACAATAGAAGTGGGTAACAATAAACTGAGGGTGTGAGTTGTTTATCACTAAGAAGAGATAAACAAATGACGTCAGGGTAGCGTGCCTTTTTTAGAAATGGAGGGAATATCTTCCCTAGAGTGTATATGTTAGTAGTAGTGATTGGCTGACCAAAACAGACGCTAAAGTGGGCGCGATTTGGTAACCAATAGCAGCTCTATTATAATCTTTAAGCAATTTGAAGAGAAAGAGTATATATTCTCGAGCCATAAGCAAGTTTCGCACAGTTGCGAAGAATCTTTCACGAGGTGTATGTCACTCAGTTCTGAAGAATCTCTCACGAGGTGCACGTCACACAGTTCGGAAGTATCTCTCATGAGGTGCACGTCGCACAGTTCTGAAGAATCTCTCACGAGGTGCACGTCACACAGTTCTGAAGAATCTCTCATGAGGTGCACGTCGCAGAATTAGTTACAAAAATGTAAAGTACGCGAAGTAATTGGTGCGCGGCAACTATAACGACTGTAGTTACATTCGGAAATATCACTGTTCTGAAGAATCTCTCACGAGGTGCACGTCGCAGAGTTAGTTACAAAAATGTAAAGTACGCGAAGTAATTGGTGCGCGGCAACTATAACGATTGTAGTTACATTCTGAAATATCACAGTTTCAGTCAGGCGTGTATAAAGATTAAATATGTGAATTATTAATTAAGTGTGACGGCAATAAAAGTGTAGAAACAAATTTTTTATCGGTGTTAACTTATAGCAACAACTCCTTTCCGTTTACACGCCCTGCTTGGAGATACTTGCTCGACTGAGTTATAATAGCTAGCCGGAGGACAATGAACCCAAATTTAAAATAATAAAATAAGAGGCGCCCAGTAAATAAGATAACACGCGCCATGAGAAGTGGGACAATTTAGCTTTATATTTGTTTCGGTAGTCTTGTATCCGACATTCGTTCTACATGTTCCTTCCACTGTCGCTTAAGATCTTTCGATTTGTCATTCGAATTCAAAACCTCAATTCTTCTCTGATATATTCATTTTTTACATAATCTAATTTTGTGCACCTTTTTACTCCCCTTAAAGCTGTCGTTTCTGAAGTCTGCATTTTAATTCCTTGTTTCTTAGCCAATGTACAGAATTTACTTACGTAGAACAGTATATGTACAGGTTATTCCACGGAGGGGGACATCTTGCGCACTGCAACCTACAGAGATCTATTGCGGCTGCCACCCCCCCCCAGCAAGAAGGGATGAGGTGAGGAAACTATAAGAGGCTACAGAGGCAGTAGGCAGATAGGCCAAAGGAAGGGGCGAAAGTCCTAATCTTTCCAAGCTCGCAGTCTCGTCAGACAGCTGGAGCCATCGAGAGGAACCGCCTACCAATCAATAGGGGAGTACTCTTTCCATTCTGCATGCATCCGCGTCATCTGTCTGGCACCGCCATACACCACGCAACTTAGAAGCACGCCTGAAAGATGAGAAGGAAACGGAATGAAAGGGAAATGATGAGAAACCACCCCAGCATTTGCGTGCCAACCAGGGAAAACCACGAAAAACCCATGGGCCAAAGTGGGTGAGTCGCACGTGTTACCGCGCCAACTCGTCCGGTTACGTAGAACAGTAGAGGTGTAGCTTGACTTTATAAAACTTAGTTTTATCTTTCTGCATACTTTGTTTCTAAAAGTTCTTCTTCGCATATCTTCTGAACTAGTTTAATTTATTTTCTACATAACAGTCAGTGTCATAAATAATGCAATTTCCTAAAGAGTTACAAATCCTAATTTGTTCTTTATCTGACTATTGATTGGTATTTTCGCCCGTAAGTTTCTTTTTCTCGAAATGCCATTACGTTTGTTTTTCAAGTATATTTTCATTCCAAATCCGATTAAGCTTAAAAACAGATTTTTGTAGTGCTGATTTATTGTACAATAATCCTGTCGAACATCCTGATTAGAGATATTATTTTCTTAGCTATCTTAAAGTTGTTTTTAATTTTGCCAATAGCTTTAACGTTTAAAACGATTAATGCGGCTTTAAATCGTGATATGATGCATTATACGCCATGAAAAAGTTGTTTACATTCCGTTTAACTGTCTGATGTAAGAACAGCGAGGTAAGGGCATTTTATAAAAATAAGAAGTTTCGAAATGCAGAATGATACACTTGAATAAAAACTGCTGCAAAAAACTTTTGAATAAATCCTTGTACTACAAAGAAAGCAGCTGTCCCAAGATTTGTACAAAGTGTTTCGTAGTAAGCAATACAAATATTTAATAGACTCAAATCAGTAAAACATGTACAATCCGCAGATAACAACAATCTTAGCAATAGGTATGCACTTCTTAAACATTTTAAGTTCTCTTCATACAAATACAAACACATACTATAGTCAGGGTTGCCTTGCAAAGAAGACAATAACTCCTCGAGTAACTGCATTTACATAGGAATAAACAAACTTCAACCGAATAGATAAACTCATCCCGAATCCGTTTGGCGCAATAGAATTGCGCTACGTTTAGCAAAACAGCGCGCAGTAGTAATGAATCATCGTGAGCACAAAAATGCTTTTGAATCCCCACCCCGGAGTAACATTCTTCTATCTGTGAACAGTAAATAATCGCAGGCAGACCTGTTAATAATACGTTTCAAAGTAGGTGTCCTATTAAGAAGGCATTTCTCCTAAATTTCGATGGAAATTTTGCACTCATACAAAAGAGGAAACGTTTTTCAAAATGCACTTTGCCAGCAGAGTTAACGTTTATGTTTGAAGGTGTAAAATAGAATAACCCTTTTGCTGCTAATATTATGGGGGGAAATAACTTCTTTAGACAGGCTACTGAGAACATTTTAAGTATACCAAATTTGAGATACCTATCTAAATCATTACGGCTGAAGACCTGTGGTGCTCAAATCAAACAAACATTCAATGCAACGTTTTAGTTGCAGAAGAGCAATTACTCAGTATCAAATGCGTTTGTAACATCTAAAGGCCTGACTGGGATGCTGGATGTGTCTTAGTCTATTCAAGATTTACCTTTATGCAGTTTTACAAACTTGGAATCTGAAGTATGCACCGTTGGGAATTAAGATCAAATAAAGTGTCATTCATTCGCTTCTGTTTTCTGATGGCCAAGCAATAACATGTCAAGATCGAGATGATGTTCAACTTTAAGACCAGAAAATTATTAGATGTATATAAGGTGAACTTTGATAAGACTGAGTAATTTGTGGTAGGAGCGGAAAATCAAGATTTGCATCCTTCGGGTGGTATTATAAGAACAGTTTAAGTATCTGGGGTCAGTCACCCATAAATCTGGCAGCAGTGAGGAGGTGAGCAGTCGAATAATCCAGGCTTGTACAGCAGTTAAACAATTAAATGGGATTTTGTGGAGTCGAGACATTAGACAAGAAACAAAGCAGATAGTTCCCAAAATGATCATTGAGAGCATTTTATTCTATGGCGCAGAAACCTGGACGCTAACTGAAAGACAGAAACGTCGGATAAACATCATAGGAGCTGCTGAGATGAATGGATTACGGAGAAGTTTAGCGTATGTCACAGAAGAGATGGCCCAAGACAGTGATTAATTGGTACCATCCTGGACGTAAGAAGAAGGGACGTCCACGATGTTCCTGGAGCGAAGGTAAAATAGAAGCTAATAGAGAGGAATGCACGAGGGATTATGGGAAGACTGTCGTAATTGGCGGTAGGAATTCTTAGGAAGTGGAGAAGCCTTTAAACGTAAAAGTAAGAGGCACTAAGTAATACCAGCAAATATTCCACTTCCATGTTTCTCTGCAATTCCAAAGTGTTAGTAGAAAAGAAGAAAGATCCGAAAAGAAGATCCTTTCCTTACAGGTCAACAGCATAGGAAGTGTTACTAGGAGCTGACTGCTGTAAGGAGTAATATTTAAAGAAAAAGAATCTTATGTTGCACTCACGTGGCTTTCTTTACTCACTCTTCTAAAACTATTGTTACAAAAGCTTATACTTCTATCTAGTTCTTGATAATCGAGATAAAATTCAATTTCACATTTACACATTTTGTTATAGGTATAAGGGAATATAGAAAGTTAAAGCGATAGTCAAACTTTTAAAAAGCCAGTCACTATGTAATGGCATGAAATCCCATGCTCTTTGCATGACCATAAAAATCGAATAGCAACTTATCACTTCAAGAAATTAGAAGTACTTGAAAATTCAAACCAGTAACAAAGAATGACTCGGAAATGGTTTACGCCACAAAAAATTTATTTGACTTAAGTCATGTGCGTTAACGAGATCTACATTTTGGCGTAGTAAAACCTTTTATATATCCTACGGTTTACCAATTATACAAAAAGTATTTAGAACAAAGAGAAATTCACAAGCTGTTCCAGAAATTAAAAATATGCAATTCATTTGCCATGCAAATATATTAAACGCGTGGTATTTTAAACAAAATCGTTATGGCAACTTTTGAAAAAATAAAAATAACGAAGAGTTGTCCATGTAAAGGATAGTTTGGTATGCGGGATTTTCTTGAAAATCTTATGTCGCATCCTTGGAAGTTGCTGAACTTAAACACCAAGTTTGGTAATTAACCAAAGTTTCGTTTTGAGTTATGTTATTCACAAAGACGCTCGCACACATAGACCTTTTTCTAAAACATGTCTTTTTATTTATTCAAGAAGTCTCAAAACCTGCATATACCGTGAACTTCGGCGTATTGAATTTTTGGTTGGGATGCAATACTTCCGCTTACTTACTATAGGTAAATAGTAGAGAATGTAAAACGCTATTAGTATTGTTAGTATTTATTTACCTATGTATAGAATAATATTTAAATTAATACAATATAGAAATATACACAGGAAACAAATTATTATTATTATTATTATTATTATTATTATCGTCATATTCATACTTTTATCTGTTAATTCTGACTTGGAAATAAGAGGTATACTCTGTAGCTTTTTGGAGAGAAGTTGTTGCAAATTTGAATTCAGAACTAACTTTCGCAGGATTTAATATAAAGCTTATTGTAAATGTTTATACACGAAATTAAACACAACGACATAATAATGCGTTGAAAAAAGTTGTTGGCTATGGACTGTTTATAAACTGGCTGTGAACTGTGTAATTGTAATATCGATATTGGTATTAAAAAATAATTATCGATATCGAGATGATAATAATAATAATAATAATAATAATATGATAATACCAATTTGTTAGTTAGTAAAATTGTGAACTTTTATTTAAAGCAAATGCTAGAAAAATAATTTAAATTAAAGAGGCCCCCCCTAACAAACACTTAAAAAGTATCCCTTAAGAAAATAATGGAAATACGTTTCGGATTACTTTTGGCCCCACAACTGCGATTGTTCATTCTTAGTGGAACTCCTGCATTTGTCAGTCGGTCTTGGAAAATTATCAATCTAATATTTATAAAAAAAAGTGTTTACAAGGATGCTCAGGTGACATTGATCAATTCTATGCAAGTATTTAAAAAAAGAAAACGTGGAAGCGCAAAGTGCAGCTTCAACAGCTGCAGTATGAACAAAACGGGTTCTTGCAGCAAAGAACACAAAAAGGTAAATCATAGCAACATATTCAGGAAGAGATTAATCACTGGCTGTAATGATGAATCGTTTGAAAATAAACGTATTGCTGTTTATAACCATAATAATATTTGTTGTTGCACATACTTATTTATAATGGTGTTATTGCAATGATGTTCACTTCCAGCTCAAAGCTAGGTTAACCACTCCTACCTGCATTATATTTCTTTGCCATGTAATTCTCACTTGCGTACACAGAAATTCTTCAAAACGGTACATATTAAAATGCATATTTTAGCGCAATCAAAGGAAAAATGTCAAAAGGAAAATCTGTGAAAAAAATCAAACATTGCCAAAATTCACAAATATGGAATTTAGTGCTGTTAAACACTAAAAATCTTCTACTTTAGTTCGATGTAGCTTTTATAGCTGCACGATCTTTCAAAGCATGTCATATGGCGATTGAAATGTCTGTAAGCTAACTTTCTATAAAATTCTAGTAAAATTGCCTGTATAAAAGTGAACAAACCATTAAGAGTGGCCTAAGAAATCTTAAAATCATACATTAGTTGTAGGGGAGCAGAAAAGGATGAAGGAGGGCCTATATATACATTAAATACTTTCTAAACAACATTAAGTAAGAAACAGTGTTAATTTTACGTTATAAAGTTTAAACACTCTTTTCTCGGATTTTCATTTCTCGGCATATTCTAATTTTCAAATTGTTCCATATGATGTAGTTTTCGGTATAAATCAGCAAAGTTTAGTGTACTCTTTGTTATTAACTGTATAAAAAAGTGAGGTGAATTTTTGTTAATATGCTTAGTTATTAATATTATGTGAATTTCATGCAAGATTTTAAATTTTCATACTTAACATACAAAATTTAATTCCTTAAATTAATTAAATAATTAAAAATTCATCTCTACAGTACATTTTATATACAATTAACGAGTTTAACTACGAAATATTAATTTTTTTTAAAAATAATAGCATCCTGTGAAGCAATTTTTCAAAGCAAATAAAAAATGATAAGAGAATTACTATCTCTGGAACTAGTGTAGAAATATGAACGAACTTTGGTTTACATATTGTATACTAAACCTTAATTGTTATATTAAGCTTTCAAATGAATTGATCCGAAATAGTGGATTTTGGAAATTTCACACATGGGTATCCTTAAAAAACGCTTTATCTTTTAAGTGAAGTAAAATGCAATTGAACCCTTCTTTTGTTTTACGTGTTGTTTATTTCTGTACCACTTACCTAGAGGGAGTACTGTATTTCATCAAGAAGTTCAATAACGAGATTTCCTGGAAATACACGTTTTAAGGCAAACTGAATCCCAAAAAAAGCATTGTTAGAAAACATCGGCGAGCTCGTGTGAACTGCATAACAAAAGTCGGATGAATACAAAATTTAATATTTGATTGAAACACTGGTGAAGCATGCTAGGCGACGGTATTCAGGAAAATTCTCTCGCCCCAAATTACCGTTTGTATGAGAAATGTTTAGTTATTACTTTCTCTACTACGTATAGTAAATAGGGGAAGTATTGAATTCCACCCAAAAATTCGATACCGAGATTTCACCGCAAATACATGTTTTGAGACCCCCTGAATTCAAAAAAAGCATTTTTTGAAACGTCCGTGTGTGTGTCTGTGTGTCTGTGAACAGCATAACTCAGAAACGAACAGTTGCATAAACACCAAACTTGATATTTAGGTTCAGTATCTTCCAGAGATGCGACACGAAGGTTTTCAAGAAAATCCCCCCACCCTAGACTACCCTTTACATACAATATTTTTCGAAAATTTTAATTTTCTCAAAAATGGCTCTAACGATTTTGATTAAAATATCATATGTTTAAGATATTGTCATGAGAAATAAAATGTATATCTCGAATTTTCTGGGAATGTCTCCAAATGTATTCTTCATTGTGAACGACTTTTGCATAACTGGTAAACCATAAGATATAGACAAAATTTTACTGCACGACAAATGTAGATCGCGTTAAAATACACAATTTATGTCATATACATTTCTTTTGTTGAGTGAACCGTTTTCGAGATATTGCTTGTTATTCCCTAAAATTTTCCAATATTTATACTTTTTCTCAAATTCGTTATTCATTTTTACTTTCCCTACTACGTATAGTAAGTAGGGGAAATATTGTATTCCACTCAAAAATTCGATACCGAGATTTCACCGAAAATACATGTTTTGAGATCCCCTGAATCGAAAACAAAGCATTTTTGGAAACATGTCCGTGTGTGTGTCTGTGTGTCTGTCTGTGAACAGCATAACTCAGAAACGAACAGTCGGATAAACACCAAACTTGGTATTTAGGTTCAGTATCTTCCAGAGATGCGACACGAAGCTTTACAGGAAAATCCTCGCACCCCAGATACCCTTTACATGGTAGATTTTTCGAAAATTTTAATTTTCTCAAAAACGGCTCTAACGAGTTTGATTAAAGTATCATATGTGTAAGATACTTTTATGACAAATAAAATGTATATCTTGAATTTTCTGCGAATGTCCCCAAAAGTGCTCTTCATTGTGAACGACTTTTGCATAATTGGTAAACCATAAGAGATAGACAAAATTTTACTACACAAAAAATGTAGATCGTGTTAACATACACAACGTATATCCTATACATTTTTTTGTTGAGTGAACCATTTTCGAGATATTGCTTGTTATTCTCTTAAATTTTTCAATACTTATTTTCTCAAATGGGAATTCGTTATTCATTTTTTGTCTTGGGTATGCAAAGAGTATTAATCTGTGGCAAAGGGAATGGTGCTACACCTAGCAACCAGCTATTAAGAGATATGTATGTGCTTAAAGGCTACTGTATTTCTATATTGCCCTTGTAAATATATATTCCCCTTACATCTATAAGAAAATTAGCAATAAGATAGACTCTGCAAATGTTTATCTCGATTAAGATGAAGTAGATGGAGAATAAGCGTTTGTAAAAATAGTTTGTACAAGAGTAGAGAAGGTCATGTGAGTGTAACACATCAGATTTTTTCATATTCTAAAAAGCTTCTAGAAGGATTTTAATTAAATCGTTTGAATGTGAAGTTATTTAGATGACTGAGAAATCATGAACGTATTTACGTGACCAAGAAAGCGTATTTGTACCTTTAATATAATGTGATTTGTGAACACTGCATTTCGATTGCGTTTTGTAGAACCTGAAAGCTATGAGATAGATAAGAACTTATTTAAGGAAAACTCTAGAGCCATTAAAATACACAATTTGTTTGAAATACATTTTCTGTCATCGTTAGCCGTTTTAGAAATATTTCTTATTTACAGTTCACCATGTGTGTGCCTTCTGATGGAACGCTTGAAACCTTGCGATCCTTCTTTGTTCTTTAGAACCAGTTACTACGGAAAAACATTTGTAAACTGTTTCCGCATGTTCTGCGTAACGAAGCCTTATTACCTACGTCATTTAAAATCACATATAGGTAAGTAAATATGGTTAACAGTAGATTCGTTTTATATTTAATCTTTTATTTGGATATGGACAGATATTTTGAATAATTGGAGAAGTTGTGTGGGTGTACACATCGATTTTTATCATGCATTAAATATTTTCTTGTGACTTATTGCTTCCTCTTCTTATAACCAAATAAGGATCTCCTTCCGCGATCACTTTAATCTACTATATGATTTTTATACCTGATTTGTGTGATGAAAGCTTATCTGGATTAACAAGAAATAGTCAGAAGAATAAGCTTTGTAAAGAATAATTTTCGGAAGAGTGGTAGAGAATCATGTGAATGCAACATATTAGATATTTTTTGTAGCCTATAAAAGTATCAAAGGTTTTTTTATTTTTGGGTACTCTGTGCTCCTCACTCAGTTTATAGATTGAGGCACTATTTTTATCACTTAAATAATATTAGTCTAATTATATAATATAAAATATAATAACAGCCCGCCTTAAAAGCAATATGTGTATGTAATAATATGTAAAGTGTATGTAACAGTTATTGTATTATGTTTATATTATTATGTACATGTGTAATAATGTTATGTGAATGTATTAAGTAATTTAACAATGTAGGAGCTGTGAGAATAGAAGCCGAAAGTTGCTAACAATGAGGTAACCTTGAGACAGCAATAAATTAGAAAGTTTAATAATGATACTAATAATTTTTGAAACAATAATGTAATATTTAAAACAGTTTGTAAATAGCCAATCAACAACTAGAAAAAGCTTAAGTTAAATAAGAGTATTCTAATGGAGTAGGATTAGCCAATCAGAGACTTTAAATAGGGTAAATGTGCAAATTCAAGCGCAGATGCAGAAGGCAGCGTTCCCGAGCAGTTCGCTCGGTACCTATTCAGAGTGAGACATAAGAAATTCATTATGACGTGAATAATATAAAGTTTACGTGTTAAAAGGTGCAACTAATATAAAAAATATCACAGTTCTACAGTAGCGTATATCTGTGAAGTGTTATTTAATCGTGTGGAAGATTAATAAAACGAAGTTAAATGCCGTTATAATTTTTGTAAGCCTTCATTCTTTAGCCGTACTATCCCTGCTAAGAGATACGTGTTTCTGCAAATTACTACTGATGCATACATATATAATATTTAAATAAGCATTAAAATATAAAATTAATTTTTTAAACGTTGGGGCGAAGCCCACAGGAAAAGTGAACATGGGGAAAAGGCCACCGGTAAGTTTGTATCGTACGTGAGGTGAACACTCCAAGAAACATATCTCTCGCAATACGTGGTGCAAACAGCAGTAATAAACAACTTGAAGTTTGGCTTTCCAACAGTGAGGCATTATCTGCTTCAAATTGTCGCCCAACGTGGGGCTAATAACTAAAGAGATATTCTACTTCAAGATGTAATATTTTTGTTTAAATTTGGCGTATTGTATAACTTACTATACACATACATATAAATATTTTCCTGCTCAGGTTGATCTGTGTTAATTGGGCTCACTTTAAAATAATTCCACGCTTTAATAAACATTTATTTAATTCCATTGTGTATATAATATATCATAATGAACGAAACAATGTTTAACGAATCCCGGTACACAATATGACTCGTAGTTATAATCGGATTGGAGGGAAAAGTACTGAGTAATCTTATATCTTAATTTTTTATTCGTTCCTACCATTAGAGGGAGAACTAATTCGATGTGATGCTTCACTTAAACTAACTTCGTTCAGAAAACAGTTAACGCTGCATGTTACATGACTATCTCTCCTTTTTGGTCAATTGTTTTTAATATTTCCATTTAGATGTATGAATAAATGCAATGTAGAATTCATTCACATAAAATATACACATTCATAACAAGGAGCAAGAAGAATGAATCTAAAAATATTTCGCGCTCGGGGTCTTGCATCTTTGTATGACGTAAACTAAAGCGCAAAAATTTAAAAACCTGTTAAAGCATCGAGTACATACCTCAAACATTATACAGGACAATGACCAGGGTGGAGGGACGACCCAACGCGGATCTATTGTGCTTACCACTCTCCAGGAGGAACGGATGGTATGAAGGAACCGCAGGAGGCTGTAGGCCGCAGGCAGGACGGCCGACAGAGACGCACAAAGGTCTAACGATTCCAAGCTTGAGGACCCAGTCACATCGGCGGGCTGCTCTGGGCGAACCGGGGAGAACTGGGGAAGGCTTTGAGAAGGCTGCCATCTGGCAGGGGTGAGAAGAACTACCAACGAGCAAACATCTGCGCCATCTGTTCGATCGACACTGCATAGCCTCTAAACCTTCCTAAGACATGAAATATGGAAGGGGAAGCGCAACAATAGGAAATAAGGGAAAGGAAATTCGTGATACAAGAGAAAGCACCCCAACATCCGGGAAAACCACGAAAACACCGAGAGTGCCGGTCCAGGACCTCCCGATTGTGAGCCTCGCTCGTTAACGCGGAACCATCTCGCTTGGTTAAAATATAACACATACTCCTATACCAGTGTATCTCGAGAGCATCACAATATCGATATATGAGTTTTGTTTATGGACGCTCTTTGACTAGCGTTCATAGCCTGCCATTCTGTATTGGGTGTGGAGTATAGGAAATTTTGCTCAGAGGCCTTTTTATCAGGCTTAAGGTTCTTTTATGTGGTGTAAATGTATGACACGGGACCACCGGCTTTACTTCCCTTCCGAAGGTAGCCCTGTTAAAGAGTTTTACGCCCGAAGAAATCCATCGTCCTTCGCTAGCTACCATAGTACCCCTAGACGACGGAGGAAAAGGTATTGTTGTATCATGGTCCAATAATAATTATAACAGTAAACCACAGCAACGTAGGTACTAAACTGATCCAGGAAGTCTTATTCGAATAAATGAATCAGGTATCGAAATGCTTAAGGCTTATTTTCACTTTCATTCTAGCCATTCCTTTCTTTTCCAAAACCTCTAGAAATATAACAGAACGTTAAAATATAAAGCTTTAATACGGTTATTGGAAATAATATAATTGCTGCAATATCACTGACACACAATAAATAATGAGGCAGTATTTTTAACACTTAAATGATTTCAGTCAAATTATATAATATAAAATATAATAACAGCCCGCCTTAAAGCAATATGTGTAAGTAACAATATATAAAAGTGTATATTACAGTCATTGTATTAATGTTTATATTATTGTATACATGTGTAATAATGTTATGTGAATGTATTACGTAATTTAATATTGTAGGAGCTGTGAGAATAATAGGTTAAAAGTTGCTAACAATGAGGTAACCTTCAGGCAATAATGAATTAGAAAGTTTAATAATACTATAGTAATTCTTGGAGCTACAATAACGTAATTTTTGAGACAGTTTATAAATAGCCAATCAACAACCAGAAGAACAGCTTAAGTTAAATAAATGTATTCTATTGGAGTACGATTAGGCAATCAGAAACTGAAATAGAGCAAATTGTACAAATTCAGAAGTCTGTTGCTAGCAGACAGCGTCCTCGAGAAGTTTAATACGTATTCAGTGTGAGACAGAAATAGTTTACGTGTTAAAAAGTGCAAGTAATTAATAAATAATCTCACAGCTCTCTATATCAGTGAAGTGTTATTTAAATCGTGTCAAGCATTAATAAAAAGAGTGAAGTAAAAATTATAATCTGTGTAAGCCTACATTCTTCAGCCGCACTACACCCTGTTAAGAAATTCACGTCTCTACAAATTAATACTGACGCAGCCGAGGCAAACATAAATATATAATATTTAAAGAACAGTCAAATTACAAAGTTAATATTTTTAAACTTGGGGCGAAGGCTACTGGAAACGTTTCACCATACGTGACGTTGCAACTACTTCATCAAGTTCGGCTCCCCAACAGTCGAAGTACAATACTCCTCCTAAAATTAACCTTCCTCAACAATTAATGGAGTAAGATCAACATGGTACAGTGGTTCTCACGAAACAAATTAGGCTGTTAGGCTTAATTAATTTCACATTACGTACATGCTTAGTTTGTATAGCGAGTTCGTAGAGAATGACATTCCTACGTGTTTGTCTGTAATGCAATCACTTTAGCAGGTGGAATTATGATTAAGATCAGAATCGAGTGAGGTTACCACTACATTTATAATGACTTTCATAAAAATCACACATCCTAATACGGCAACGACCTTGACTTTGGTTTATATAAGGCAAAGCATATTACGAGGTAGAACTTGCTCTTTATGATCATGCAGTTTTCTCTCAGGCGGAATCATAACATGTATGAATTCAGTGGAGTGCAACAGGAAATGGCTGACAGATAGATCATTGGCAGCATCTGTAATGTATGCTGTGTGTTTTAAGGGGACTAGTACGTGAACGAATAAGAAAAACAGAGCAAAAATTACAATTATTTGAACTGTTCAATCTCCAAAAGTTGCTGTTAGAATTTAATAGCATTTATATAGACTCTTACTGGATCATTCAGAAATATTTTAAAATATGGAGAGTAATTTTTATTTCCATAATTACTTTTACAGACATAATTACATCTCAGGTGGAAAGAAATACGAAAAAAGTTCCACGTATGACCTTTGTACCCATATCTCAAATTAAAATTAGTTTAAAAGGTTGACAATTTTACTGATACTCGAAGATAGTTCTGTTAATTAGACTATTATTTTAGTGTTTCTGTGATTGCCTTTATACATATAAAGTTTTAAGATCGATTATAAAAATATCCTATAATTATAATTCACAATTTTAAAAAAAATGTGTGAAAATTTTCCACCTCTAAACCAACATTAGTATAATTTTTAAATATCTGTCTGTAAACTGGCACAAAAGGTTTCAGCCTTCTAACCAAGTAGTTTTTGAGTAATGAGTACAAAAGTAATACATGGAAATTTTTTCTTGCTTTTTTTCCACCTGATATACAATAATGTCTGTACAAGTAACTATGGGATTAATTTTTTCCATATATTGAAATATTGCTGAATGATCCAGTAGGAAACTATATAAAAGTTCAAATATTTGCAATTTTTTTCGTTTTTCCTATTCGTTCACGTGCTAGTCCCCTTAAGAATTATCAACTGTGGCTGTCTTAGGACAGCAGCTTATTATAAATTAACATTTAACAATAAATATATTTAATAACTTAATTAGGACGCCTTTCTGGAACGGAAAAATAAGATCTTGTACTGTCTGCTTGTAAATCCAATGATTCAAAGCATTTTGAAAAATATTTGGTTGCCAGACCGTGGTTGAAAATACTAGTGGCTAGAACTCCACAAATCTTGCGGGTTTGTTAACAGTATATCCGAGAGAATATCGATTTTATCATCCAGTCGGGAACATCTGTTCATTAATTAAACCTGAAAACGCCATTCCTAAACCGAATGGTCGTTATAGCGATGTTTATAACGCCTTCGTAAACTAAGCACCCACGGAGTCGGAGACTTGCTCCCAAGTTTTGGTTTTTGTTTTGTTTCATTTGTCTGCATCAGAGTACAGCTGTCAGCCAAGCCAAGAACATCGAACATGCTCAAGTAACTACACACTGCGTGGATGAATAGTTGGCAAATAAAACAATAAGGACGCAGGCAGTCGGCTGTTAATAGCAATAATTAACATGACGTTTCCAGACTGCCTCAGATTAATGGTGAGGCAGACCTCCTGCTGTGCTGGGATCACGTCTGTGTTGGCTATTACCGTCATATCGCAATTTGGCGATTTTCATATATGGTTACCCTGCCGTCTTGCTTCGAAAAGGAATTTATCTCATTGTGTGCCCGCCTCTACCCATTTAGAGTTTGTTAGGTTCCTCTGCTCTTTAGTAGTGCCAGATGTCCGCTATGGCAACACCTAGAGATGTATGAGATATATTTGTATTCTGAAATAGATAATGAATTCCGCACTATTTTCAAAGAGTAAGGCAACCAGGAGGTGTAACAACTGTCACGAGTTATCGCCGAGCTGAATGCGTTAACATCTACACTCAAGTCTTGCTTATCTCCTCACATCTGAACGTGCAATTAGTGGTGAACAAAACATTCGGTCATCGGATCCAGTGAACTCTGTATCAGAGCCCCGCTTTCTATACCCACCTGCTCCCTATTCTGCTATGAAACGTGGAGTAGGCTTTCTGGTAATCGTAACCTAGAAGAGCTGTAATGAAACTGAAAGGAATGAGAGGGGCAGGAATTTATAGGAATCCCCAATGTGCGGAATGAACGATAATTACTGGCATACAATTCTTGAATGTGAAAAAATCAAAATAACGAGAGAAGCTAAGGATTGAGAGATGGGCCAGTCTACCACCGAACATAGTGGGAAAAAAAGTTGCTGAACTTGAAATAAGGAAGAAAATTATGAAGTAAAGTAAAAAGCAAATGTATCAGAAAAATAAATAATCATGGGAATCGGAACCTATAGAAATCTAATTATAAAGTGAAACGGAGTTGAGTTTGTCTTCATGTGTAAAGCGAAGTAGAATAACGAGTGTTGAAGGCAGCAGCACCTCATGTGTAAAACGTCTTGTACACCAGAAGTAGCGAAAACGGGACTCGCAAGTCATTTTGACTCGTAGGCGCCGTTCTCTCTCTGCCACTGTTTTTCACGTACTCTGAGTGATGCAGTGTGTGTTGCATATTTGGTGACTCACGGAAGGAAGGCGTTTTCGCCACCCTTGTTGTACACGATCAACTTTTTGTCAAATTCAGTGTCTTACAGTACTTCTCAAAATGTCACAGCTTTACAACTTTTCTTGTCAAATTCCCTCCAATACTTTTTTAATTTTTGAAAGACTCGAAAGCCATAAAGACATTCTCTAAACGGTCAAAGATTTGACACTGATTTTATGGCTTTGGCCAATGAAATGAGAATATTTACAGTGCATCACAAAATGGCTACCTGTGCTAGGGAAGTCGCATACGAACTGATTAGGTTGTACGGAAGCTAGCCATATCTGTAGGTTTGGGTTCCATGGATTACCACAACAAGATGAAGAAAACGAGGCCATATGAAGAAATTGCCAGGCAGATTTCCGAAACAAGTATACAATAGTGCTTAAGTCAATGCTATATAGTGTAGCTAACCCACAAGTGATGTTATTTACATTACATTCCTTATTGCAATCTGATTTCATTAGCTATAATACGTGAAAATGCTATGTAATTACTTAATGAACAATATTGCATAGCAAATTGTTATACCGTGATATCTAGTGATTAATTTCCTTGCACGTGATAAATTATCAATGTTATGAATGGATTTAATTTTGCAAAAAGACAACGTATAAATAGACATTAATGACACTGTCAAGTCTTGCCAGCTCTTGTCAAGTCTTGTGCAGTGTTGTGAAATATTTTTCAGTATTTAATAACCTTTCTTATGAACTCTAGAATTGAAAAAACAAGTATCATCATATACAACGGGCTTATAACTCAAACATTAGCATTAAGTAGCATGTTTCTTTTGTATTACTACAAGTTGTAAAGTTGATAAATTAATTCATTCACAATCGTAGCCTGTTGCCATCGAATAAAGCAAATACAGTTGTAAAAGAATAGAGGATCTTATAGAAAACGCTGTTTATCGTTACCGCAGCTCAGTAACAGGATATCCTAAAATTAATGTTCAAACACCTTCTATACCTTAATTTACAAAAATTGTTGTGAGGGTTAAATGTTGAATTTTCTGGATTACTGCATAGAAACGAAGCGTTAGATATCCTAGTATTGAACTATGACAGTAATATACTGAATGTAAAGAGTTACAATACGTAAATTGCAATATCGCGCAATGTGTGTGTGTATGTGTGTGTGTGTGTGTGTGTGTGTGTGTGTGAAAGCACGGCACTTGTGATCTATAACATGTCTACATACGTTCATGTCCAAGGTTGCCTAGAGATAGTCTATGCAATACGTTCTCCCTTCAGAATTGGTTCTCGAAGAAAACAAAAGTAGATAATTATTTTAAAAATGAAGGGTACTTTTTTGCACCTGTCCTGGATTAAAAAGGTCCAACTGTAGTTATCTTCTAAAGGATGTATGTTTTACAATAATATTAAATTTTATGACCATGTGCACCTACACACGGCAAAATAGTATGAACCTCTTCTGTTCAATTTATCCAAAGAAATAACCCTTGAAATTAGGATATTTTAACTCCATACTATTGCACGGGCCACCGAGAACTTAGATATGCCACTGTTTAGCGTGTGTTAAAACTAAGAGTGAATTAAACTGCTCTGCTACAGTAAAACTTTATCCTCCCAACAAAGTAAAACCTTGTTTTATACACAGTAAAGCACTCTGTGTATATTGTGGCTATTATTTCTTAATTAAAATGCTAGGTGGCATGTCTCCCGATATTGTTTGTCCGTTGGCATATCTTTTTTTCTTTTTCCTTTCTGTTTTCTTTTCTTGTACTGCAACTCACTCACTGGTACGTGACTATTACTGCAGTAATCATTAACTTATAATCAATTGACTTTGACATTTCACTGCTTTCGATTATTCTATTCATATAAACGACAGGCTGCGACAGGAATACTTAAGGACAAGTGCGGCGGACAACAAACAGTTCCTTGAACAATCACCGTCTAAAAAATACAATGCGCTAACATGACTGCAATTCAAGCAGGATTTGGGATAGCAAGGCACACCCAAGGCGACAGACAATAGGGAACTGTTTTCTATGTTCTTACAGTTTAAATTTAATAAAACCTCTGGGTATCAGTAGGAAACAAAAGCAATCTGTTCTTAATTACGTGCTTCATTTATTCGTATATAACCAGGCCCTTAACACTGACTGTTAATAATAAATAAAGCGTTTGTTATTATAACATGGTAACTAACCTGGAATGAGACCCAGTTAGATTCCCAGAGGATGTTTTTCAATTGTGAAAACTTTTCGTGCTTTGAACAAACCATAATGTAATTCCCTTAATCTGAAAGACAATGATACACCGCAATACCATTTTGTCTACGAGTCGTGGCTGTCGCCATGGGCTAGCCTAGGTTCTCTCGGACCCGTTTTAGACATTATTATCATCATCATCATTGTCATCATCAAGTACAGTCCATGTGTTACTTTTATCAATTGTTTTCAGCACTGATTTTGTTAGATAACAGGAATCATTCACTTTATACCGTCTATAGTCTTCGGATTAAAGTATATCTATGCCCGTTCTGATCGTGACGTAAGGGAGTGTTCAACGTAGAAAGCAGTATTTGCGGGGATGTATACCTTTGGGGGGTTTCCACAAGCGAATTAAGTGTCCAGTAAGCATATTGACTATTGTTGCGGCATGTTGATAACGGCAATGCCATGTTTTCACCTTTCTAACTTTATTGCAAGAGGCATAAGCAGAAATGTTACAACCGCATTTCACTGGGAACTGCATTGGGATATGTAAGAGTCGGCGATTTGGTAAGGAAGAAATTTCGTCTTGTTTAACGGACTACCATTCTCTCTGTACGACTTATACCCCCAAGGATCTACAAGCCAATGCCTTGGGTCAGTAGCCTGTTGAGGAGGAAGCAAATTCTGGATCATAGCATATCCAGGGTGGGTGATCAGCCCAACACCTGATATGACGGTGAAGAACAAGCAAATGAAATGTAGTGATGAAAGGCATGATAGGAAAAGTCGTGGATCAAATTATCCAACTCAGAATTCGCCTAGCGACCGCGGAAAACCGCGATAAAAACCTTCGGTCAGATTGGTTGGCGCTGGGGTTTAAACCGGGACCTCCCGAATGCGGGCCACAGACGTTATCGCTTGAGCCATTCCGCTCACTGAAAAGAACTTCAATGGGGTGAAATCGTGTGCGGCTACAAGAAAAGTGAGATAACATCATGGAATCAAATCCGCCGAATATCAAACTCAAGATGACAATGTTATATAGCTGAGCAAAGTTATAAATCCAATAGCCATTAACGAAGCAACTTACAAAGCCATTAACAGCAACTGGTAGCAAGCAAGTGCCAGACTTAAACGGACAATCCATGCAATTAAGCTCCGTTTTTTTTTTCAAATAATTCTGGTTATCACTTTTTTTGTGTTTGGACAATGTTGTACAAATTAACGATAACTTAGTATTGTATACCTTTCTTTGGCTTTTTAGCTATTGGAGTAAATTAGGTTTGCTTTATTTCAGTTACCGCTACATTAATTTATAATATGATAATAAACATTATAAAACGTAATTAAATCAGAGTGTTTCTACGGAGTAGAAGCGTTAATTTTGAACAGAAAAGCAGATATATAAAACATTGTGAAAAAATAATGCAAAATTATAAGAACAGTTTTCAGGTCCACAAGTCATAGGTGAACAATACGGACACGCAAGTAAAAAATAAATAAAAAATATACAGGCATTCAGAGTGACATTAAGAAACGAAGATTAACATATTACGGACATATTAAACGAATAAACCTAAACGGGTTCACAAAAGAAATGACGGAATTCTACGAAAATAAAATAAAAACACAAGTGCATACTATGACGTGGATTGGTGAAGTAAACAATGATTTAAAATTTGCAGAAATCACGCAAGAAGATACCCTAAACAGATATATATTTAGGATCAAAGTGAATAAGTGGCAAGTTAACCAAGAGGACAAACGAAGAAAACAACTGGAACAACATGGACAGACCAGAGAAAAACAGTCCACAGTCCAAAAATGAGAGAACTATGGATCCAAAGGAAAACAAAGAAACGTCTCTAAGTATGTTGCCTATTTCTACATGGACTCATTCACATATAAAAATAAGAATAATAATTAATGAATTTAACACGTTTCTATGTTATATTCAGGGAATATCTTTGTAAATGAGGAATGGCAAATATGAAAGGCAAAAGAAAAATCTTGACCAGTCTGCTACCGTCCACAGATTATACAGAAAGGGGAGGACGCAAAACCGCGAAACTAAAAAGCAGGGTTAGTGGGGAGTATTAGCGCTCACAATTTACTACAGTTTATCATACTTCTGGAATTGGTGCAGCATATGTTATATAGGTTGTGACAATACAAGGATATCCGTTCACAATTCATTCCGGGGAGATTTTCGAAAAATAAATATAAATACATAAAAATTTTTTTGAAGTGAAACGGTTAAGTTACTTTGAATACCTATAAATGTATTAAAACCTGCATTCTGATGCATCTATTAAAGTAGTACTCTCATCTTAAGGATGAATCGATCATAATAAACTGTTTTTGTTTTTATCAATGATACATTACCAAATGAGAGCATTTGGTATTGCTTTTGGTATATAGCATTTGTTATAAAATACATTACCAAGATACAAACCAATGCCGATTGGATAGGGCTCAGTTATGTGTAATGAGTAAATGCTTATTACCATGGTCCTATAATGAGCAAATGTATGATGTTGCTTAGGTACACAATAAATTAATAAAGCGGTGTTTTATAAGCTAAAGTAGATGACCATTACCAGCGAAATAGCCAGCACTAAGCTAAACGAGTCCTTTAACTTTCTTTTAAATTTTGTAATGCATGTACACAATAATTTCGCCGTAGTGGAGTCAAACCTTTAAAACAAGAGTATACCTGCTCATCATTTTTCTACGTCGCACTTTTTGAAGCAAACATGTATATATTAAATACCCAAAATATATGATGGTTATACTTTCGTATAAAATTTAGTTCTTCTTTATTCAGTTATAGATGAAAGTTATCATTGCAAAACGAATTTTAGCAAGAGTTAAAAATCCAGAAATTGATGCTACAGTGAAACTTGGCTGATAAAGCTATGTATCCTTCTTTGAAGTAGCATAATCAATGCAAAACTTCTAATTATAACTTTATTAGATTTAATTTTAAGGACTCATATTTGGCTGCCTCTGACGGTTTACTTTAATTTGTAAATTAACTGGCTTAGTCGTCATTCATGGATGGCTTTTTTAAATCTGGAATGAATATTTAACTAATTTCATTTACCTTCCCTCGTACTCTTTATGGTGAAAAAAAACCTGTTTACCTCTTATAATAGTTATCTCGAACACTCTCATGATGCTCTTGATGGACGAAAAATTCCCGTATATATTCACGGGAATGAGTACGAAAAATTGGCGGTTATTGCATTTTGATTTTCTTATATTTCTCCTGAAAGTCTTCAGATTTTTGAAATGTGTATAGCTCCTTAAATGTCTTTTGAAAGTGTAACAGTTTTCGAATGTTTAGATTAAGGTTTCAGATAATCATAATATATGTCATTAGTACTTTCTTTTTGGTTTTATAGATATTTAATAACACACTTTTCACTTACGGAAACCCCTGACATCAATATAGAACGAAGGAGAAAATGACGAATTTGAAGATTTTACACTCTAGAGTCACCAAATTAAACTTTTTAAAAATGTTTAGTTAAATTAAACTAAATTGAGTTCTATTCATGGAAGCTCTTTAATTTCTGTGGTTATTAACGTACATTCTATATTGAGTGTGAAAGACCGGAGGTTTTGTTCAGAGGCCTCTTTATCCAGCTTGAGGTTCTTTACGTGCGTAAATCTACGACACGGAACCACCGGCTTTACTTCCCTTCCGAAGGAAGCCATGCAAAGGATTTTTACACCCGAAAAAAATCCATCGCCCTCCAGCGATCTCGGGAACCAGAGGCTAGCATGGTACATAAAAAATGTTTAGTGCACTTAGTCTACAACCATCAAGAAAAATAATCTTTTGCAAAATTGTTTATCAAGGTTGACCTTGTGCTGCAAAGAATTGTGGACTACAACTGGAGGGATTATGATGTACTTCCGTCTCACTGATTCGTTAATAAATCCACCCCTATGCTCCCCCCTCTTTCTCTATGCTCTCTGCTATCTCCGCGCGTGCCAGGGATAATAGCGGTGCACCAAAGGGGTAGAAAATCAGTAATAACATCTTCATAGTAAACAGAAGCCAAGCTTTTAGATATAACCAGGCAGAGAGGTTTTAGTAAGTAAACCATCAAACTAGGAACGCACCGAGGATTGATGGCGAGAGAAGTGGAGTGCTTTGTCCTTGTAGTGTTTTCTGTAAATAAACGTGATGTACAGTTTGAGGAGCACACCCTACTTCGATAGCAGGTAGACCAGAATTAAGAGATATTAGAAGGAGGGGAAAAATGTGTATGTTTATCTATTGATAGGGTGCAATAAAACTACCTCATGATTTAATTAAGACATTAATATACAGATACCTGAGCTACATTGTCCTTTTCGTTTTCATCGCAAGCTTATAATATGTTTTAAAGCAATATCCACTTTTATTAGCGAATGACACAAATCCTTAAAAAATTCTGATGCATAGTTTGGAGCTGAGGAGGTTGAGAGTCCACTTTCACCGTTTCTCCTTTCTAATAGCATCACTTGTGCCTTGTGTTTCATTGAATTACAGATTAACATGATGTTTTAGGTGTCTTTGAGCTCTAATGTTACATCTGATGGTTTCGCCATTTGTGCTGAAGTGTTCCATGTCAAACGATGCTTATTGTAATGACGTTTTTTATGTATGAACTCTTCTTTACTTTAGACATATTGCCACAGTTCTCCACTGGTCTATATATGCATTAAATACATGAAACAATCCAAACAAAACCGTCTATTGGGTTGTAAGTGCCCCCTCGCAATACCTGACGTTACCGGTACTCCGTGCCGTAACACGATTGTTCTGTTTATTTACTACAACCCCTCTGCCTGCATATGACTCTTTACGTATTGCAGTGGAAATAAGCTACACATAGCTTGATGTAATAAAATAAGAAACCTCATAGATGCTACAAAAGGCAGAATCATCTTTGGGGAAAGATAAAATTTCCATAACATTAGTAAAATCAGTAATGTTCGAAAATAGAAATCCAGTTAAAACATAATTTTAATTTTAACAACGCTATAAATTCATTTTAAATTGACAACTGTGATACACTAGCAACATCCGTAATGTAATTACATTTTCACTCATATTCCTAACATTCATTATGGCATTACTCTACCAAAAGAACACCTATTTTATTCTCAGATCTCATCAACAATTGTTTTGAATTTGTCGACATGTAGCAGAGTATTAGTGTCATTTTCTATTAAGTTTTATGCTCATCGATTGCTTCTTACTCGTTATGTATTATCCATTTCCATAACCTCTACAGTAGGGAAATGTTTAAAAGGCAAATAGCTCCAATTACAATTAAATCGTTTTTAGATTTGCGTTTTCATTGTTTCCCTTGACAAGTTGTTTAGCTTTGCAGTATTTCCGCACCAAATGAACATAGTGTAAGCGGAGTGGTTATGAGGAATGGAAGAACAGGAATTCACTCTAATCAGCAACTAGTACCTAAGTGCAACTATTGCCACTGCTGTTGCAAGATATTAATGTTTTTAACTTGAAACAAAGACAAACGTTTTTGAAGAACACACAAGCATTGCTTTCTACACGTTTAAAGAAGTAAATATGCTTTAATATCTGGTTTCCTTGGCTTTGAGACAGTTGTGTCGACTACGGCAGCGGAAGTCCACTAGTGATTACTTTTAAGTGAATCAGTGTCAGCCAACTAAATGCTTAGTGATGTCATGGAACAAGTCTCTTCATGCTATTCTCTCTAAACTAGGAATACGGTGCAAAGTGTAGCACAGGTGAGGCGAGAGGAAAGAGGAAGTTACCTTAGTGATGGACAAAGTGGGATAAGGAGAATATATGTTGTATTCTGCAGCTATGTAGTTGTAAAGCCTTCTCTTTCCCTCCGCACCACTTGCCTACGAATTCTTGAAATGGTATAACATCAGAGCATTGTGTTACATCACACGTAACTATTTAGTTTGCTCACTCTGGCTTATTTCTTGCAGGAATCCGACGGAACTGTAAGGAATTGGACGAGCATAGAATATAATAAACCATTTCGACACACCAACCAGCCAATGCTCAAGTGTGCTGTACCACTTTACGAGGAGAGATAGTCGTACTTAAATAGCACAAATTAAACAAAAACTCTGGCCATTCTCCTTTTAATACGGTGACATTGTTACATGCGTAGCAGAATACCTTCATTCAACTTTCCATGCGACACAGGTTTTTTTTACTTATAATGCTCGAAGGCCTGTACAGTAATGCAGTCAGACCCGTAAGGATTGCTGGTAATTCAATAGGGTGGGAAACTATTGCAGTTAGCAAAACAGAAATTCTTTGCTCTGCAGCTTCAATAGAGAAGACTGGAGCATGTGAGCAGCATTGTGAAACACTTTGTTAAGGACATCCATCAGTTAAAAAGGGTCAAAGACTTCCAAAGTTCATAAATTTGAAGTTTAGTATTATTAAACACTACAAACCTTATAATTTAGTTATTTGTAGCTTTTATAGATGTATTGCGTTTTAAATCATGTTATATAACGATTTAAATGTCTGCCTGTAAGACTAGCTTCTCGAATTAGTGTAATAAGCCTACGTTTAAGTAAACAAACCAGTCAAGAAAGGCCCCATGAAACTTCAAATACTAATCTAACTGCAGATGAGCAGAAAAATACGAAGGAGGGGCCTGTATACTCACTAATTTCTTTTTAAGCAGATTAAGTGACAGTTCATTTTAGCGTTATCATTTTTAACTCTCTTTTCTCTGGGTTTCATTTGTCGGCACATTCTCATTTTCAAATTGATCCATACTTTTCGGTGTAAATGAATGAATATAATATACATCCTTATGTAGGTATATAACAGCGTAAAAGTAATTACACAAATTTTTACTAACATGCTGAGTTGTGGTATTATTGAACATTAATGTTCACATGTATAAATTTGAAGCAAATAATTGAAGTCCCGCATTTAAGGTTTACATGCTTCCAAACTAATAGGATACTTCAACTCTACAATTTATCAATACGCTATTGAAGAGTAAAATTATAAAATATTGAAAAAAAATAATCTAATAGTGTCAAGCAATTTTTCAAAACAGTAAACAAATAAAAAATGATAACTCGGGAAGTAATTTAAAACTTTGCATGAAATGTTGTGTGCATATTGTAAATTATATTGTATTAAAATTTCAAACGAATCAAACTGAAATTGTAGGGTTGGAAACTTCCCAGATATCCCTAAATCAGAACGTTACCATATTTAGTAGTTCTGGTACTCCTGTATACGATATTCACCATACGCAGTGCTAATATAAATTCTGAGAAAAAGGATTGTCATTCTAAAAATATTTACAAATTTCTAACATAAAGTGTAGTAATAAAAGACAAAAATAGAAGCATTCCAAGATGAAAATAAATGACGTTCAAAACGCTAATAGAAAATAAAAAAATGAACAGTCTGTATTTCTACTACCTTGAGTTGGTATTCTATTAATTACAACGATATAGTTAACAAAACAGTAAGAAAAAAATCTCACAATATCGGTGGTGCAATATATCGAACATTGAATAAAAAAGACGGTAACAAATGAAACATGTTTAAAACATTAGTGTTTATAATACTGATTTGTGATTAAAAGTCCTGGTTTAACAAAGAATAAATAGATATAAATAATCTTAGCAAGAAAAATAAAATTTCCTAGAGGTAGTAAGAGTGAAGATAGATAAAAATGTTTGTTCACATAGATAAACGGACACATGAAGGAGCGGGTAAATAGGACCGAAATAGATCCCAAAACTAATTTAAGAATATATGTAGGCAGGCAGGTATGCCCGGTAATTTTATTAGTGTCAAGTTATATTATACAAAAACTTAGTGGATGGGTCATTGGCTGTACGTGCATATTTAAGATACAAGTTAAATGTGACAAAAAGAAAAAAATCCGAGGTGTTACACTCACATGACTTTCTCCACTTTTGTATAAACTATTTTTACAAACGTTTATTCTACATCTACTTTATGTTAGTCGAGATAAACATTTGCAGAAACTTATTGCTAATTTTCTTGTAGGTGCAAGGAGAATTTGGTAGGCTTTAAGCGATAGCCAAATCTTTTAAGAGCCGGTTGCTAGTTGGGGTATCCCATTCTATTTGCATGTGCAGGATATAAAAAAGCATAATAAATTCCCATTTGAGAAAAGGTATAAATATTAGAAAATTCATACAAATAATAAGGAACATCTCGGAAATGGTCCACTCGACAAAAAAAGTATATGATAGAGATTGTGTGTTTTAACAAGATCTACATTTTTTGTATAGTAAAATGTTGTCTATCTCTTACGATTTACCAGTTATGTAAAAGTCATTCAGAATGAAGAAATCTTTTGGGAACATTCGCAGAAAATTCAATATGTATTTCATTTGCCATGAAAGCATCATAAACATATGATATTTTAATCAAATCGTTACAGCTATTTTTTAGAAAATCAAAATTTTCGAAAAATCTTCCATGTAAAGGGTAGTCTTGAAAGGGGATTTCTTAAAACCTTCGTGTTACATCTTTAAAAGGCATTCAGTCTAATGCCAAGTTTGGTATTTATTTGATTTTCGATTTTGAGTTATGCTGTTCACAGACACACAGACACACACGGACCTTTTTATAAAAATGATTTTATTTAGAGGGCCTCAAAACATGTATTTCCATGAAATCTCGGTATCGAATTTTTGGGTGGAATGCAATACTTTCCCTACTTACTAAATTTAGTAGAGAAAGTAAATTTACAAATAAAAAGAAAAAATAGAGTTAAATTGCCTCTGACTAATTGAACAAATTTGATCTCGCTTCGAGTACTTTATCCAGAAAATTGCCCATGGTTTGCAGGCTGCTCATTCAGCCAGTAGCTCCCAACTTCTTAGTTAGACTTAAGAAATTTTCTGTGAATTGAATTTTTTGCTGATTCTCCCACTTTCACATTCTGCCAAAATGGATATCCAGTTTTCATCTACACTCCTGCCAAAATCGTAGTTCATTTTTTGTGCCCAGGCTAAACCACTGTCATTCCTGATCTCTCCTTTCTTCCTGCGTTAAGTATATATGCTTAATTTTACAATCCAATTCAATTTATTGTTGCTGATGTCTATTAGTTTTCTTTTTACACATTTTCATATGTTGTCGATTGTTTTATCTCATTGCCATAAACACCCGAAGCCTATTCTTCAAACCTCTTTCAAAATCAGCTGAACAAAGCTTAGCAGATAGGTTTTCTCACTGGTATTTTTAACATTGAGGGGCAGTACTTTAATACTGTTATTTTATAGTGTACTGTATCTTCAAAACATCCCAACTTCCTCAGAACCCCAGAATTTGACGTGTCTTATGAAACTTCAAGAACTCTTTTCCAAAATGCTACTTGCACAGAAATGTATATACAATTTTCCTCTCATATGCAACATATTCCTAAATGGGACAAATATTTAACATTTTGTATTTCCCGTCCCTTGCAATACCATATCTAAAGAATGGCAGCGAAAACCGTACCCGTGAGCCGTTTGAATCCCTCTGCCGCTTGTCCTTAAAATCAGCATTCTCCATTTGCTAGTAGCTTGCCTATTCCTGTTACTCTGGGAAGGAATGCATGTTCACCACTTCTGAAGTAAAGGTATAAGAGATATGGAAAGACCTAATAAATATTACGTTAGGATGTTAAACTGAAACAGATGATGACCTACCCATGAAGGAAGAATATAGTGATAACTTGAATTAGCATAGTACCTATATACTAGACAGGACTCCAGCACTGTTCTCGGAATCATTTATTCTGCGCTGCATGTCCGTCGGCAACGGAATAAGCACTGTCTGGCTCACATATATTTACTGATTCATTGGTTATGCCACATATCACTATAGTTTGATAGCAGCCTGTTTACATTTACATATATGTGTTAATTCCAGATTGTTGCTTATGTCACCAGTTCTCCCACTTCAGTCGCCGCGTTATCTGTCTTGGTTGTCTTTTGTTGTTCAGTTGCATAATATAAATCACCTGTTGGAAATCTCCATTCGTTTGCATTTGGGCCGTTCCTTTTTTTTCTCTGTTCCTCCATTTAGTTTTCGTCCAGATGATATCTATCTGCATATCTTCTGAGGCAATCTCATGTTCGCCGTTCCATTTACATGTCCAAATTAACTGCCATTACATCAATGAATTAACATTAGATATATCTTTCTATCAACATCTTTTTTTCCTTATATTTTTATTCCTTACTTTATCTTAGTTAAATTTTGTGGGTTTCATACATATAAAATATAATCTGGTATATCCACAAAACTTTCCTTATCCGTTACAAATTCGCATATATATCGTATGCTTACAGCAGTCATTAAAAGCGATTATTTTACCCACGGTATACGTTATTTAATGTATTTTATATAGAAATCATTTAAAATTAAGTAGTTGCTGCTTAGACACGCATAAAATGGGAAAACCAGGTGGATTAGACTAGATTGGGTTAGGTTTTTAGGGAGAGGGGATTAAAGGTCCATCGACCTCCTGCACTTCAGCCTAAAAGGTTTGCTGTGCAAACCTATTGGAAGAGATATGAACATTGTATTCCAAAATGTGTCCACTGAACGACTTACAGTATTTTGGTTCCAATATCACAATCCATTCATAGGTCTTCCCTGGATATGCAAAGGGCAAATCTCTTTCTTACCAGGAGTGGGGAATCAAATAGGATGCGAAGTCAGTTTAAAAAGAAGAAAACGAAGCTCTTTGCTAGCTAATGTTAATGGCACGATGAAGCGTTAAGAGCCACACAGAAGTTCAAATCTCGTGAATAGTAAACGTCTGTTATAACAATTAAACGAATGGTTCAGAGTGGCGAAGGTAGTTTGAACGACCATCATTGGAGAGAGATAGCTGAAGCGAGCGACAAAGTTCCTGAAAGCATATAACCGGATAACGATGAGCCGAAAATGTTAACAGTAAATGTCGGATGCGCCCAATTTAATAAAGTCAGAAGGAAGGTGAAACGTCCTCAACGTGAGCAACACCTGCAACGTTGGTCGTGGTGCCTCCTGCTGAGGGCACCAGATACCATGGTCTGTTGCACAGTGGCGTGCTTCTTACCACAGCATGCAAACCGCAAGAGTTCGTCTAAGATGTCAAACATTTCATTTTCAGCTGTGTTGCATGTTATACATGGTGGAGTTTCCTGTAATGATACTAGCATTATCCGTTATGGAATGTAGCGGAACCGGGATACCACCCGTAATACGTTCTTGTCAGATTTGGTGCATCTTAAAACGGAGATGACCTCACTTTATCAAGCACTTCCTGCGTAGCTGACAATAAACCTAATTAATCATATGGTGAATATCTGCCTTAAAAAAAACAAAATAAGGAAGTTAGACGATAGGATATTTGAAAAATAAATATACCTATAATAAAAAATCCTTTTTTTAAATTCCTGCAAATGGTGTTAAAATAGGGATTTGGTAAACATGGTGCTTCTACCTACGGCTTTAACCTGGGCAGTGGTTACTTAGTCTCGCTACCCCGGATAAAATCCTATTGGAAACTTTTCACCGTCGGTTCGAAATCGAAGTTGGGGAAATAAAAAATGGGGCGGCAAGAGCAATAGATGGTGTGAACTTTGTGACAGCATTTCGTCTCACAAAACAATCCATCCTGTCTTTTTGAACAAACGAAGCAAAAATAGTAATTCACATTCATATATTAAGATTTTATTTATAAGGAATATGTATTTTACTAATTAAATTGAGCATTTATTTACCTCACCATCAGGTTTGTTAGTCTCACGTCACCATATCTAACATATTTTCATAGGCACATCATGTAGTCATACACTCCTTGCCTTTATATGCTTCACAAATATTTGTATATCGTAATTTTCATTGCTTATTTTAGACATATTTTGAAGTACAATAGACCGCCAACATTTTCACCTCCTTGTTTTTTTACAGCTTTGCTTGCCAAGATTTTTAGGATTTACTAAATCCTACAGAAATCTTTGGCTTCTCTAAAGACATCCACGAGAGAAATTGAACTATGGCAAGTTTACTATTCTGAACTTTTGGTTTAAATGGCGAGACTGTCGGTTAGTTTACTTTCCACCCTGGTATAATGCTTTTCTACCAACTACGCCAGCGTGTTTCTTTCAGAGGAAGTCGTATCGTTTACGAATATCTTTCTTGGCCATTTTCCAAGCAGGTGGTAAATCGCATGCTTCTATGGAATACTCTTATGATTTTGAACACGAACAGGAAAATGACACAATAGGAACGGGGAATGGGCGAAAGCTGCTTGCTAAAACAATTGCTGTTTCAAACAGCAAAAATTAAACAGTTCTACAGTTCTAATTTTCTTTACCTAATTTTGAATCTCGCAATGAAAAGCGATTGATATATTCTGGCGATAAAGACATTTACTGGGTCTGCACAAGCAAGACAGCAGAAAAATGTAGGTCACAAATGCAGTAGCACAGACCAGTATGACAAAGATATTATTAGCCAAAGTGCTTTAAAACGAAAAAATAGTCTGTTACCATTGATTGCAAAATATATGCATGGATTCAAGTATACGAGTCATTCCTAAAACTGTGACAGTGCACACAGAAGGCAGATGTTTCCATTTATGAGGTAGTACAACATCAGTATGTAAGTTAGCAAACCTGATCTTCTTGAAGTTGTAAAGTCCACCTCCGATGTATAGGAAGCAAATGCACGGTGCTGCAAACAATACATCACACCTCTTTCAAGCACGATTTTACCGAGACATTTTCAATACTATATTTCCTCAGTGAAAAAGCTTTCATAGTTTCATATTCCACACTGTCCTTTGCTTGTTTCTGGAGTGCGAAGATGGTGGTCGCTCATTTCTATTTGAACTTGTGCCAAACACATTTCCACGTGGCTTAAAGTAGTCAATATTGATAACCTAATATCATCATCATTACAGCTTCATGGTTTGGGTCCAATTAGCCCGTTCCGGCTCCAAACTTATTATCAACCTAATATATTGCTTGAAAACCAATATTAAAGTATTATAGATCATTATACTTGCCTCATGAATCATGAATAGTAACACTGGCGAGAAAAGTAGACTTTGGAAATATTTCTGTAACAAGATGAAGCACGATGCTTCAGTTAGGAGAAGAAAATGTATTGTTGGTGTTCCCCCACTCTCCAGAACGTTCCGGAGGACTGAGAATGCTGAAGCAGCGAAAAGAACCAACACAATCAACAATAAGAAAATAAAGAACAAAGTGAATCATTGTGACAGGGATGAGCCAACTAACTCAATTGGCATTCAGGAGTGGAAGTCTCCAAAATAACTTCACGCACGAAACTTGACATAACAGGAAAAATTAAACAAAGAGAAAGGTTGATTTAAAACCTTAACAAGGCCACGGTAGTGGAACGAGTTGTTTTGAGAGACAAAGGGACATGTCGTATTGGTTGGTAATTAGGATAAACAGGAAAGGAATCAGAAGTCAGGACAAGACATTGAATAATGGATCTTAACCACAATGTGTCAGTGCCCTTGTTGCTTTCCTGTGTATATATTTGATTTTTTAGCACAGCGTCTGCTGTGCACACATCTTCATACATACACTTTTTAACGCAACTGTTTTAAATCCACTTTAATGTTTTTTTCTCTGCGGAAAACAGTCCAATGTTTAAACTAACAAGTTCGCATTTTGGGGCTGAACGATTAAATTGTGAACGTAATTACGCGTTTTGGAATCCTCTTTCATAGATTTTGATCCGGAAAAAGAAGTTATGGCCGCTGCATTTATGGCAAATGTGGTAAATATTATGCTAACTATTGTGATCAAATGTTTATACATGTTTGCTAATCTGTAAAATGGATATGGCAAAATACCTTCAGTGCGCTTACATTTCCCAACAACATTGTGCTGAAGTTGTGGTGGCGAAAATATGATTAGGGTTATATTGGAAGTATCGCTGCTGCTTTCTCTGGCTAGCAGTCCAACTGTATTTTACATACTGCAAGATGGTATTACGCATGTTTTGTGTATTTGATGACTTGGGGAACGAAGGTATTTTCATCCCTTCTGTCGTATGTGTCGAGATGTTGAACTACAGCTAGTCGTGATGAGCAGAGCTCTAATTTTTCACAATTTATTACATTTTGAATATTTCACTTGGAGCCTCTATAATCTGCAATGAGGCGTCCAGTTAGATTTGTTCTTATCGCAATCTCTGGTTTCTAAGTAAAAGGGGTTTTAAAGAATGACAAATAATATAAAATATATATTAGGGTATTATCATGATTAATAGAAAGAAGACTTATATTAGAATGGAGAAGAAGATATATATATTTAGACGTTTCTACTATATTTTATAGTGTTAGTATTATTTTTACAAAAAATGTATAATATAAAAATAATAACGAGTGCTCAAAGCATTTTCTTCATCTTTGAGGATAATATTTCATCAATATTGTATTCAGTTGGATAGTAAGATATCAATTGTCCCACATGACCAATAGTGTGCAATTTTCAAAATACTATAAATAAAAAAAAATAAAAAATCTTTAAATCCGCGAAATACTAAGTGTAATATCGTTTGCTCCTTCTGCATATTAAAAAGTGAGAATTTTTCCTCCGTTAATTTGCTACAATATTTTAATGAATATTTTCTGCGGCCACTGTATTTGCATATACAGAATGCTTCTCCAGAAATATTTGAGTGATTATTATGGTCGTTATTGTTATTAATATCATTTATATATTGGATACAGAAACAACGCAAACATAGTTAATGCATATTTTCTTGGGTGTTTAGTAATATATTTATGTTGTAATTATTTATTAAATCTCGGCATAATTCCTTTGAATGCCAGTTTTTACAAAACTGTATTTTTAAAGCAGTGCCTTTATCTCCTCATGTGAAAATGCACTGTAAAAATGTATTTCGAGTTTTTTTTGCTGTCTTTAGCGCATCATGAAATCCTAGCCGTCGCGTATACTTGTTTTGCCTAGTCAGCCAATGTTTTGATTGCACGCTACTTAGCAGGCTTGTAACGTATATGGCCGTATTGGAAAAGAGATAATGTGTCCAAAGCAATTTGGCGGAGTATTTGCTATAGCAGCATAGTATTAATAAAATGTATAATATTAGAACAAATAACAATATATTCATAAGAAAATCCGTAAATATAAATATAAGCAAGCTGTGTTTAGTAATGAATGAAAATATAGAATCATATTTTCAACAAAGCTCATCAAAATGTTCTTGTTCCTCAGTTGATGCCGTAGAACTGTTTATAGGAGATAAAACTAGATGGAAAGCAATTGTGATTTTAACAGTTATAATTATAATATATGTTGCAATCATTCCGTTATCACTTGTATAAAAATTCATTTTCTGCTCAATATACACCAGCATTGCTCAATTAGCTATAGAAATTGTACATTTAGGGACATTGGTTATTGCTCATAACTTAATCCACTTAGGCCTCTAAATAAGCTCAAGAAGTTTGTAACAGCAGTTTTCAAACATTCATGTATATGAAATTAATTGTTCTTCCACACAAGCCATGCGTTCAACAGGGTTGGAAAGGTAGAATCAGACGACTGAAAAATTCAATGCCATAGCCGGGATTTGAACCATGGATCTCCCGGTCTGCGTCCGGTTGCTCTTACCACTGAGGTACCATGGCAAAATGACATTAAATTTCATGTATATGTTACATTTGATAAACCTGTATTTTCCTTTTTTGCTTTCTCTACTACGTATAGTATGTAGAGGAAGTATTGCATTCCACTCAAAAATTCGATACCGCGATTTCAACGGAAAAACACGTTTTGAGGTACCCTGAATCCGAATAAAGCATTTTTGGAAACATGTCCGCGTATGCCTGTCTGTCTGTCAGTATGTGAACAGCATAACTCAAAACCAAAAAGTCGGATAAATAACAAACTTAGTATTTGACTTTGGTATCTTCCAAGGATGCGAAATGAAGATATTCAAGAAAAGCCGCCCCACCCCAGACTACCCTTTACACAGAACAATTTTTGATTTTTTGGAAAATGGCTCTAACGATTCTGACTTTCGCATAACTGGTAAACCGCAAGAGATAGACAAAATTTTACTCTCAAAAATGTAGATCTCGTTAAAACACACAATTTATGTCCTACGCATTTTCTTTTTCTGAGTGAACTTTTCCGAGATATTCCTTGTTATTTGTTTGAATGTTCCAATACTTATACGTTTTCTCAAATGAGAATTCGTTATTCTTTTTATTGTGTTTTTATCTCTTTTTATATCTTGGACATGCAAAGAGAATGGAGTTCTCCACATAGCTACCAGCTCTTAAAATATTTGACTATCGCTCAAAACCTACCATACTCCACTTGCTTCTACAAGAAAATTTGCAATATGATACTTTCTGCAAATGTTTATCTCGAATAGCATGAAGTAGATGGAGAATAAGTGTTTTTAAAAATAGTTTGTACAAGAGCAGAGAAGTAATATGAGTGGAACGCATCAGATTTTCATATTCTGTATCTGTTGTTCATAATACCGAAACAGGTATGCATGATTCACACTAACGTTCTAATTATTTATTTATGTTAACAATGAACACATCTGAAAAGAGGGGCTAAAGTTGCAGAACTCCAGGAATTTCATAATATTTTAAATGTGTACGTTGTCTTCCAATGCAGAAGACAGTAAATCGGATTTAAAGAATAACCGATACAGTAAACGAACTATGTGATACGAATTTAGAAGAATACTGCTTTAACTTGTTATTTGATATTGAAAAAAAAGTTAATGATCTATAGTTTCAAGATATGGAGTTTAAAAGCAAGAGAAAACAAAGAAGAAAAATGAGGAGTCTATATTTCCAGATCAGTACTAGATTACAACTTACAAATATTATAAGTTTTGCAATGACATAAGACAAGGACTGGATATAAATAATATTAGTAATCTAATAGAAGAGTACAAGATCTAATGTAACCAGAGCACCCCTTAGATTACTTAGATAAATGTTACAATACTTATAGTAGAAACGCTGCTCAGATAGATATTAATCCATTTGGAAATGAATAGGGCCTATAGGTTTTATATTTGTAGCAAATAAGGATGATAATGATAATGATTTAAAATTATGATGAGGATATATCGTCACGACGATTTCGGTTTAAGGACGATTTCGGTTTCTCTAACTTACTAACAATTTCTGTGCAGACGCGATTTTTCTCTTTAAGAGACTGTCCTTATGCAACCCATAGGGAAAGGTTACACCGGGGTTAGCGTGCAAGTGTGACATGTCTTTGGCGAGGAGCCTGTCTGGCCACCCAAGAGTCAGTTACATGGACCATCTTGTTCACATGGTCTAGCGCCTAGGAGCACTTCTGGTTACGCCACTGTTCTCCCAAAAGCTGCTGACAGGACGTGAAGACTGCGCATTGTCCCCTAGACCGGACTAACGGGTCTCTGCCCCATGTGGGAAATTTAACACTTCAACCCGAACAAATTAAGTGATGTTATCTGAAACCAGTGCTAATCTTCGATAGCCTTTTATTTATTTACGTAATGTTTGACTTTGCTGAAAGAGGTTACGAAATGATCATGCCGGAAGCTCTACGCTGTCACAAAGGTTCCGGTAACTTAGCAGCACTAATGTTGCGCAAGTCATATTTTCATTCGATAAGCCGAGTTAACACATACGAATCATAAATAAATACACGCTGCGCAGTGGAAAACATATACTGATATAAATCGTTAACGCAGATAGCCCGTATTTCAGTAATACCTAGCGGAAAAAAGATTGTTTGAACTGTAAATCTATCGGATATAACGGCTGAACAAGAAACAAAGAATTTTTAGTTAACTCTATTAAAAACTTGCCAAGATCGACTAAGGTCTGTAAAAAGTATAATTAATTTCAATTAATTATATAGAATAATAATAATAATAATAATAATAATGAAAACAAAATAAAATCTTAAGAAACTCACAAACACCCAGCTTTGAAGTACAGAGTGAGCCAAAAGACTCCGAACCGCCTGCGTGGTGTTTTTCCTGTCCACGTCCTCGGTGCTCGTTGCCGTCTGCCGCTATCTTAGAAAGTCGCGGGTGAAGCCATGAAACATTTTTAAAACCACTTTTAAATGCTTTACTTATCAACTTTACGAAAGGAGATGCTGAAACTGGCCACCGTCGTTGTCCATATATTTTTGGCACCTCTTTAGGAAACTCGCCATAGTTCACGCTGAGAAATTTCCTGGCGGATATTTTGTTTTAATTCTTTCAGGGTGTGAGGGTTTGTCTTATACACTTTATGTTTTAGGTTATCCTGGAGGGGTAATTATCGGCTGCGCGTTGTTTTTCCACTGGGCGTGTGGAAATATGATAAAAACATGATAAGACACTGCTGTCATAAACAAAGTCACGTTGTTGAGGTTTTGCTCTGCAGTGTGAAGTGAAGTTGAGTTGACGGTGATGTGATGTAGTTCAGTTATTACGAGCTGTTATTTATTATTTTGTCCTGCACTTAGTCACAAAGTATATTATGGCTCAGTATGTGTTTTCTACTGCACAGCGTGTATTTATTTATGATTCGTAGTGTTAACTCGGTCAGTTCACCAAGTGAAAGTGCGATTTGCAGAAAGATTTCCGGATGTAAAAGTTCCAGGCCGTAAAACAATCCATGAACTCTGCAGTAAATTTCAGGCCACAAGAAGTGTTCAGGCTAAGAAATCTAAAAGAGAGCCTTCGGTTCTTACCGAAGAAACATCAGACGACATCGGTCATCGTTTGGAAAATTCCCCCCAAAAATTTTATGATGAATAGCTTCCTGAAGAGGTGCCAAAATGTATGGACAACGACGGTGGCCAGTTTCAGCATTTCCTTTCATAAAGTTGGTAAGTAAAGCCTTTAAAAGTAGTTTTAAAAATGCTATAAGGTTTCATCCGAGCCTTTCTATGATAGCGGCAGACGGCAACGAGCGTCGAGGATGCGGACAGAGGAAAAACACCGCGCAGGCGGTTCGGAGTCTTTTGTCTTACTCTGTACTTGCGATTGCAGGTCGCCACCGAGATTGTCATCTCGAGTCAGATGACTTGGTGGTGTCTGGGAACCAAAATTGAGTCAGTTGGGGAATTGCAGTCCCCTTTGCTTTTGCTCGCGGTTTGGAAGGATGCACAGTAGAGATCGCTACTACGACACCTTGAGTTTAAAGTAACTTAAACATTTTTCATCCAATAACTATGGATCTACACTACCGGCGTCATTTGTAGGCTTAAACAGTCAGGGGCGTATGTAAAGAATGCATTTGGAAGGGGCTGAAACATGAATAATTGAAACAGTCATACCTTCTTTCCGTGTTCACGTTTATAAATGTATCCATGTGAAGAGGATACCAACTGGATCACTGAACGAGCATTTGACTAAATAAAGGATTTGACTAGTCAGATGGTCAAAAATACATATTAGGTGTTTATAGAACCAGATGGTAGCAGGAGTACACAGACTAAACTCCCCAGCCAAGACTCATACTCAGTTATGTCAGCCCATAGACTATTGGGAGAAGCACTCACTTTACTTCAACTATAGGAAGCATTTAATACTATCTGCAACTAAAATCTGTGGATAGTAAAATGGCCGGAGCGAGCCGTTTAATCAATGTTGCCAATCAACGCATGAAAGCATAATTTTCCAAAAGAATAGGTTAAATACCTTGCCATCCTTCAATATTTACCACTGCTCTAATGTATGGGTAGTATTTTTTGTTTACATATTTATTGACAGGCAATAGTCGGCCACGATATGAGTGCATTCGCTGATAAGAGGAACTAAACAGATATGAAACAAGTAGGCGGGACCTCGGAGGTGTACTGAGGTAAAGACTGTTCCGAGTTGCGTTTACTAGTAAGGATGACGCCTGCAAATGTAAATGCAGTATGGTACTGTTTTCATTATGCAACTGTACATTCCCAGTATCGTCATGCCCATTACTCCTCTCGGATCGCTAGCGTTGCTGATGTTACGCATTGTCAACAAAAGAGTGGTACCCTCCTCCAAGTGCACTCATATAGTGACCGAATAGTACAATCAGGTATACTAAATCTGTAAGTATAACAGAGTTACAAGGAACAGTACTGACAGTCTAGTGCTTCGATTTTACGGTTTAGGGCATCTGGGAAGGGCGCTCAATCCTCTGAGCCCCCTCCTTTGCCGCTGAAAATAGAAATCAGAGCATGTACGAATCAAACCGACGGCTACTCGGATTCTCGTTAGCAGTTATTGAACGCACTGTTAGTGTTTAAGGGGAGCTTGGAGGGCATCTTAACTATATCAACATTGATTAGCGTACCAATAACAAACGTTACTTTAAACGTATATTTATAAAGTCACTAGATATCACTTTAAAATGTAATGTTCGTTAACGCGTCAGAATTTCAAATACAGCTATATTATCAAATATCTGGGTATCAAGTATTGTTACTGTGGTCATTTTCTTTTAGGAAGGCCGACGAAAGCGCAGGAAGAAAGAGATGACTGTGTACTCCCCTCTTTCTCCCAAACTCTACTATGAATCATGCTCGCGTGAACCGTAAAGTACAATTTCCAATTCTGACATGAGTTACTATTCATAGATTCACTTTAAGAAGTTATATTCGTCGTCACCATCGTCTGTTTGTAGTAGTACAGGATATACAATTTTGAGAATCTTAAGCTTAACAAAAATAAAAGCTAAGAGAAAACGTAAGATGAAAGCAGCCGAATCGCGCGAGCTCAATAGCATAATAAATCTGATTGGGAGAAAAACTTCTAGTGGGCGTTACCGTTGTCATTGCGCATCTAAGGCCATCGACCTTCCTACATGAAAGCTGCTTTAGGACTGTTTGGTAGAAATGTACTGAAAGAACCAATATAATATTTTATTTTCTGTTTAGTTCTTCTACACCAAAGTGTCCTGACGATACGCAAATGAGAAGTGGTACATTTACGTTTACAGGTGTTCCACCATAGCGCTCACAGCCCATAAATAATTCAAATGGTCAAAAAGGTGCGTTCGCCCTAATTGCTGACTTAGGTATCAGCGAGGCAATTGGCCATGAATAGCGCAGTTGAAGGGAACGGGTTGGAAGGGTGGAACTACGCACCCAAGTGTAAATGATGGTCTAACATGCAAGTTACATAGCTGTAGATGCGCCCTAAAACGTATGTATATGAATAGACCTACCTTCTGGAGAAATAAATTATACCAAGAAAATGACGGGAGAGTATAATTCGGAATTCATCCCCAACCCTATTAAGTTTGGCTAATATATCATGTGCATTGTGGTTTTTCATTCTACCCTACTCAAATAAGATTAATAAGATAATTTAAATTACGGAAAATTTACAGAAAATATTTTCCCTCTGCCTTAATATGTTAAAAGTTGTCATTATGGGTGTATTAATATTAGATTTAATTATAAATATCATATGACTTAGTATATTACACAAATGTTGCTGGTGAGACTATAACAATTCGAACACATCCATTCTTATGGGCTGCATCTATTTTCCGTATTCATTTTGAAGCTATTATATCATTCCGAAAGTAATATCTCCTATTTATATTTATGGAAAGTACAACAGATGCTGAAAACACAATAATATAGTTAAATAGAGCAATATTTCAGATACGTAGTGTTATTTTTCCACATAATCACCACCATTCGTTATGCGCCTTTGCTAACGATGAACAAGAGCCTGCATGCCAAGCTCGTAAAAGTCTGAACCAGCTAAGGCTAGCCACTGTCTCACAGCTGTGACAACAGCATCTGAGTCAGGAAAATATTGGCCACGTAGTGCAGCCTTCATAGGTCTAAAGAGATAGAGAAGATGCTAAATCAGGACGTGCGGTGGATGTGGTAGGACACAACAGCCAAATTTGTTAATGAGCTTCATTGAAGCAAAATTGGTGTGGGGCCTTTGGTCTTGTAAAAGCATCTGAGGGACCCATATTGCACACACGTTGCCATAATTAAGGTTGCGTAATATATTGCCTAAGGCATTATAGCAGATATTCAGCTCTACACACAATTCCTTCGTCGTAAACCGCCTATCATTACAGATGTGTTGATCGAGAGGCTGCTCATTATTTGCTGTGACAGCCGAGCAGGGTCAACCAGGGCATGGCTTGTCCTGCACATCCTTTTCACCACTTTTGAAACGCCACTTTTTACTCCATCTACTGTTTCGTCTCCATACACCTTTAGCAAGCGTCAATGGATTTCATTTGGCGCAATTTGTTCAGCGGCAAGGAATTTAATCATACATCTCTCTTTTGTGCGCATCTCGATGTCAGTAGCCATTTTAGAACGCTCCTCTACTGTGCTATTTGTCTCACGCAACAAAATTAATAGGACACTAGCGGGAAGCTCAAAAATTAATACTACACCAACAGAATCTGTCTCGGACACTCAAAGGCAACACAAAAAAATGGGAGGCATTATTTTCGGATTGACCACAGACCCGCATTCTGAATTTAGCGCCACAGTTACGATGCTGTGTTCTTCGCATCAGTAGGAATCGTTTTTGTGTAACATTATTGTTATATTGTAGCATTTAATCATAATAAAGTAGCTGTTTAGGGACCATTTAGGTTACACACTGGGTGGTTAATTATGCGTTGATAAAAATCGTTAAATTCAGATAATAAAAGTAACGAATAATTTTCTATTCGTGTTTTCTGATTAGGGGAATATTTGCCTTATATCATTTAAAGTTGCCTAGATTTTTTTGAATCGTGTTTATTTTTTTATGAAATGACCATAACGAAATTTTGTGTGGAGGGCAGTGCTCCCTCTACCTTAGGCAGGTGATAGAGAATGAACTGATAAAATCACTGAACACTTTTAGTGGGATGTCAACTTCAACTTATATTGGAAATTATTCTTCGTGCCAAAAAGATACACTACTTGTACAATGCAGTTGCGCCGAACCGTAATCCCTCCAATGATCACTGACTTTCGTTGCGATTTTATACAAAACTGCTTTTTTTACATCTTGAAAACAAGCACAAAGGCAGACTATGCATATATATTAACTTAATGTTCTTACGATAACGGAATGGCTTTGGAATGGATAGAAATAAGGAGTTAAAAAGATTATTCAATTGAATATACTTCCAAAAACAACGAAAATCTAAATTTGAATACTTGTAACTTCAATATCATTGATGCCCTGTAGTTTTTAAAGCTAATGTGGGATTAAACTTTTCACCAATTAAATATTATAAGCATTGACATTAAAACATAAATATAAACTGAAACAGTTATTGAAATCAGTAGAGGGTTTGAAATGTGTTGTTGCTATTGTTCACCAATGGCACTGGGGATTAATTGATCTGCATCATTTCCCCTCTGGTTTCCCAATATAAAGTCTTAAGTTATCACTTTTAAGGCCTTTGCATTTGGTGAGATGCTGTTTTTTCAGGATGACATCTTCTTCACAGATGCACTTGGGTGTAGGTAGGCATCTGCGAGGCAATCGTGGCCAGTTGCCATCCTAAATAAGGCCACTGCAGTTTTCCTTGGCAGTTTTTGTATATAAACTCTATATTTAATATTCTTATATTCTGTATCTCTTAATTTATCTTCTTCATCAAGGCTCTGTTGTCTTTTAAAATGTTGTTTAATGTTATTTAATTGTTTATTTATTTCTATTTGTCCTACAGATTTTATTTGTTGTATTGCACCTTTCTTTGCTAATTGAACCGCATGTTCATTGCCCAAAAATCCGACATGAGATGTGATCCATTGTAGAGTGACATGATTTATGGTTTCAGCTGCTTTAATTAGGCTTCTTATTTCTTTAATATTTCTTGTTGTTTTACTATTGTAATTTACTATCCCATTTATGACTGATTTTGAGTCTGATAAGATGACCTTTTTGTTTTATGTATAGTCTATATAAAATTTTCTGTAATTTCTGTTTGAAATATTGTAAATGCTTATAGGTATAGTAAAAGTAAACGCTCTTTAAGACAACATTAGTGACACTACGGAGTAGAGCTCCGTCAACTTCGCTATAGTCATTCTGATGAATAGTTCAATAAAATGTTCTAGCCATAGATATGGATGTTTCGAAAGCAGTGCTTAAAGACATTTGCAACTTCAAATAACTCTGAGCAATGCAGGTTTCAGTAAGACGAATTCTGCGGTTTTCTTAAGAAAGCTGGAAACGCACTTGTTGCGAAATGGCGTCTCACCAGTGATGGGTAGTTCATGAATAATTGAAAATAAATACCAAGCTTCACTCGTATGGACTATGAACTCATCTTTAATAAACTTATAGTTCAAACATAAGCCTTGATAATTCCTAGCATTCTCACCTCATTAAGTGCCACTTATCATTTCCGAAGTGAGCATGGGCAGGAAAGCTAGTATGGGAAACATCCATGGCTACTCGTCATGAATGCAAGTTGAAATTGAGTTTTTATTTACGGACGCTGTTTAACTACTATGGTTCTTAGCGTCTCATTCTATATTGGGCGTGAAAGACTGGAAATTTTGCTCAGAGGCCTCTTTATCAGGCTTGAGGTTCTTTTACGTGCCATAATTCTACGACACGGGACCACCGGCTTTACTTCCCTTCCGAAGGAAGCCGTGCTAAGGATTTTTACGCCCGAAAAAATCTATCCCCTCTGCCGGGTTTGAACCCGCGACCTCGGGAACATGAATGCAAGTGTCATATAGTTCCTAACCACATAAAATGGAGGCGCACTGCCACCATTGAACATGGGAGATTACCAGGCCGTCAGACTTGAAGAATGAACAACTTCATTAGAAGGGCTAACAATCAAAGTTGAATAGGTGAAATGTTTCATGAACTAGTTCCCAGCACCATACCTTAAGAGTTGGCCATTGCTATTATCTCAGTATTGGAACGCTGTCTTCTTTAATACTTCTCATATGATAAATTACTGGACACCGATGGACATTATCATCGTTACCAAAATGGACTCAGGTCTCGGAGTGACGATGTACTCAATGTATTTTCAGAATATTAATAAAAAGCCGAATTCACTTGCATAGTTATCTTCTTAAGACAAAAATAATGTTATTAATAGGACGGTTGATTTATTTCTAGAACAAAACTGTATTTTTATTTTAATACGCACTTCTTGTTGCTTACTGCATCTGCCAAAACTTCTTATTCATCCTATGCTTTTCATTGGAACAGTCATTATAATGCATTTCTGCATCAATTTTCACAAAATAACATTTTGAATCACATGCGGAAGAAGTCCAGATGAGTCAAAATATTTTCTAAATACCAAAGCTTCAACAGCTTGAAGCAACATACAGTATTAGCCCGGAAAACTAATACGATAACTCATTAATGTAATAAGATATCTAATTCACAGCTTCTCACAGTATCAACACATAAATAATTTTTTTCTTTAATATTTTGATGTAAGTTTTACGTGTTATGTTTTTCTTTTCTACTATTGTACGTATAATAATTAAGAGGATGTTAAAATACGTATATTCATAATGTACACATGATAGAGAACAAGTATATAAGGTTATAACATATAAAATATAACACGAGAGGGAACGGCCATTGTTAGCTGTATAGCCGGTAATAAAAATTACGAGAAATGCAGTAGTAGTATCTAACGAGCATGTAACGAATCGTGGATTCATAATTAAGACAACGGTAGTCTGTAAACATATATATGTAACATAAACTGCTGTTGGATGTTATTGGATAGTATAATCAATCAGATACATTGATACATGCCTATAATTCAAATACGTACGCTAAGAAAACGGTTGAAGGGAACACTAACAGAAGCTTGTCAGTCTTCGAGCAGGAAGGTAGTGTATAAGCTCGTCTTTAAATACACGCTAAAACTACGTATTTAAAGTCTACCAGTTACACATATTCTAACATGACAAAAGTGATAGTGAATTCTGAATATTTACACGTGGTTTATCTAAAATACAAGTGAAATAATTAACAGACTACGTGTGTGCAAATTATTTTAACATTCTCCATACCTAACCCTGACAAGACACAAGTGCTCTCCGACACAAATACAGCAGCCGTGGTACAATTATAAAATAATAATTACAACATACTAACACACACACACAAGTATACAAATATACGATCATCAGTTTACAGTCTACAAGAACGTCGTGATACATCACAAGAGTACGGGTATCAAGACGACCTACAGCTACGTAACACAGCATCCATCATCTCCCAACGGTCCATCATGTGGTGGGGCTGTATGGCTAATGGGTTGGTTCTTGGTGTTGGGTTGATTATTCGGAAGGGTTGATGTTGCTGCAGGCTACTCAGGCAGAGGAATGTTGGTTGTAGAAGTCTTACCTCAGGGAGTGTGGATGGGAGATGAATGATGTTCACCATTCTCCTCTCAGATGGCCCGTTTTATTGAAGATCCACAATGTTTTCCTCGTCCGAATACCCTTCGCACCAGACGCGTTTCTGCCGATCAGCCCCTGCTATTGTTTACGTGCTTTACGCTTTCTTAAATACCTTTTGAAGTTGAAACATGTTACGACGTTAACTTGACTTTTGTTATTTCCTAGCTACCCTTTACTCACTTTTACGTTACACTAATTTTCAATTACATAAAGGTTTAATTTAGACATCTACACTGTTTCCCTCTCTTATATGAAAGGCTTTGACTTTCCACATCTATCTTGCTACCCTGAGCGACACGAAGTGATTTACGCTAACATCTCTACTGATTTCTGGTCCGACACGAAGTGACCTACTCTACCCAACGGCTTGACACTAAGTCATCTACTCTTCCTCAAGTCACGACACGAAGTGAAGCATCTTACACACGTCTGAAAATTGCTCTCCCTCGTAGATAATTTTCTATTTCACGCCTCTTTTCTAGTTTCGATCTATCTTTTTACTATGCACGTGACTTTTATCATTTCCTATTGGTCAGCTATCTAAATTTTTCTTCGTTTTCCATTGGCTCTCAATATCGTCGCTCTGACCTCGTCCGCGTCTGCCATTTACACCTTATGTCGGCTTGAATGACTTTTCTGTGCGCTTGACTAAATTCGATTTCCGTTCGCTTGTCTACGCTTCCTGTGAGTTCCACCAGTTTTCAATAGGACTTAAGCGTTTTCTAATGTGTTTTTCCTGTACATTCCTAAGCCTCCATACTTTTTACAGTTTTGTCAAGTCTATTCGTTCTAAAATACACATTTTATATGTTTTATTTCACGTTCTGATTATTTATTCGTATCTGCTCTATACTTTATTTCTCTCGTTATGATTTTATTCCCCGTTTCTAATCCTTAATATTCTCTTTTATTCTTCCGTCTTATTGGTATTCCCCTCATTATTTTGATTAGATGCTTATTAATATTCTTATTATGTTTATTATTATTCATATTATTCGGGCGGATCTCATCACTTCAATCATCATCAACTTAGTGGAGTCTACCAAGGAGGAACCAATACAATGTAACCAGGTGTTATATGTTATGTTAGATGATATTATGTAAATCATGTCATTTATTATGTACACCATACAAAACTACAATTAAGAGTACCATACTAAGACTAAGAGAAGCAAAATCACAGAAATGCACCGTGTGGAACCATGTAAATAGCTCCAGATGGACAACTGTCTTGAAAAGCTCTGGACAGGTGGTCTCCACATTATGGAGAATTTCCTCATAAAATTCAAAAGCGGAATTGACATTGCTTTTACTGCGGCCTAATTTTCATTAGTAATGTCGAGATAAATGGAATGATAACCTTGATTTGACTTTTATTTTCGACTTTTGCAATTTCAGGTAAGAATTGTATACTGGAATCCACAATTGGTAAAAGTTGAGCATTATAGCTATTTATCCTTAACACTCATTTACACCAACAAGGGCTAAAATAAAAACCTGAATTCAAAACTTCTGCCTTAAAAGGACAATTCTACCTTCTGTGCGTTCGAATTAAGAGCACTTTTCTTGCGTCAGCAGCTGTCCAAAGTGAGTTCATAAGTAAAGGCAAGACACTAACTATCCTTGGACCTCTCTGAACCAGTGAAACCAACATTTAAGCTGCAATCAGCTGCCCACGCGGACAGTTCTGTACATACACACCCATGTTGCTAAAATGCAAAAGATAAAAATAAACCACACAGATACGGAACAACAAACATGCGTTGCCTAATTTTAAACATTCCTATGCGCCAAAAGATTGGGCGAAGATAATAGAACAATGAAGACTTTCTCGCACGTAGATGTTCAAAATTTTTTGCCATCTTTCCCTTTGTTTTACGAGGATGGAGAAACGATACAAAAAGTGGAATGGAGGTAAACGTGTCCTAACCGTAATGCCACTTGTTTTCGGTCAGAGGCAACTGTTTGTCTGCAGGAGATGTGAAGGACGCCCAGCTCCAAAAGCAACACACATCGCCAGTTGCTGTTTCGAGACGGGTTTGCAGCATAATGTACACTCAAGGACCCATTAAATGTTTCTTATGCACCCTCGACAAAACTGGTCCTTCGCAAGATATAAATCAAAGTCAAAGGAAATGACTTCCACCTGGATAAAATAGTATCAAAATTGGTGAAGGACTACGAGTACTTAAACATTTGCTTTCGCAAACTCAAATTATTCAGAAAACCTACACCAAACAATACCATAAGTTATTTCTCTTTAAGATTGTTCACTGAACTTCAGCAAGTATCCACACAAGGGTTAAAATAATTGCAGATAAACTCACTCAAAAGAAAAAAGAAAATTCCAAGCAGCCAGGGAACCAGGTATTTGTAAATACTTATATCACAAGAAGCTGTAATGCCCGCGAGGGATAACTAAGCCACATTTTGAGTAACTTAAAAAGTAGATTATTTCTTCACATTTAGGTTTAATGTTTGCTGGTAGTAGTCTATTTATAGAAGAAAAATGACCTTGTTATATTTGTTTACTTCCAACGAAAGTGAACAGCTTTAAAGTTTCGCTCTGATTCTCTAGTTTTGTAGCTGCTTATTCTTCTTTTATTGTGTTGAATATAATGACAGTAATGTGCGTATTAATCCCGATAATAACACTGTAGATACATGCCTCTATATCATACTTACTCTTATTATATCAGTGCGGAAAGGAATACGCCGATAAATTCTTTTTAGCTCTATCGCAGCGAGAATGTTTTCTACACTAGCTCCTTTTGAATGCAAGGCTCAGAGTTTCGTTAGTCTAATATTCTAATCTTACTATTGCGTTAAAGGGTGGTGAAACACACAAAAGAAACCATTAAATAAAGTCAGATGATAAAAAAAAAATAAAAAATAAATCTTGTACTGTAAGAGGTGGATTGTCCCGCAAGACGCTACGGCACAGAGGTTTGCCTTATCCGTTTTAAAGGGGCCATGCCTCTGAACGATATACATAAACTATAGAAGTGCAATTATTCGGTAATTATTATTATATTTTTTAGTCCCCTTGTTTTACCCAGTTTACAATTACTATGTATTACTTGTTTTCGTTACCGCTTATTACCGCAATTACACAACACACAGACACACACAAACATCCACACCCATGGCGGAACTCGAACCCGCGACCCTCAGTGGAGCGCCGGAGCTATACACTCCAGCAACCACGGCTACGAGGGCCGGCAGGTTTTTTAATTTGTTGTTTTACCATTAAACACTTGCATGCAGTATTGAATAATTCCATACAAAAATATGTGACTCTCTTACATTTATAATGTGGCACTTTTCATAATTTAGCAGAAGTTACATTTACAGAAAGCAAGAGTTTCAAAATATTTTATGATTTTTCAGTTATTAAATTCATCGAGAAAAGTTATTTAGAGAAAACTGATTATTCATAGAAAACTAAAGATATACATTTTGTTATGCAAATATCTAATAAATATGCCATTTCAAAAAAACTAATCCGAATATTACTGATAAAATTTTAGATAAAGAAAAAAGTTTCCTTGAAGAGAGTTGTTTAAGGAAGGGCGGTTTTATTTGAAATCTTCACACTATATCTTTGACTCCAGGGCAACATTTCCTTTATCTTAGATACCTAAGTGGTAGAGAATTATTAGTAATAATCTGCAATAAATGCACACTGAGCATTACAAAGGAAACAAAAAGACACCTGGCGTGTTACATTTACATGACTTTCTATACCCTCTATTGCTTATTAGTGGTAAAGGAACTATTCCTACTAAAGCTTATTTTTCTATCTACTTCGTTTTATTCCAAAGAAACCTTTGCATATATACGACTAGATACAAAGGGAATAGCGATAGTCAGATGTTCAAGAACCGGACGCTATACGCTGCTTTAAAATTTGATATTGTTCCCATGCAATCGCGAGAACAGACTGAATGTTGAAAGGACTTTAAAGAATGACCAATTAATGAACAATTGGAACCATTAATAACAGATATCTCTGAAATGGCTGTTTTAAAGAGATCCACATTTTTTTGTGTGGTATGTTTTGTTCTATCGCCTAACGTTTACTAGTTTTACAAGATTATACAAAATTTCTTCCGAATGAAGAGGACTTTAAAGGCTATTTCCAGAAAATTCAGGATATACATTTTATTTGTCATGAAAATATTATTAATATATGCTATTTTAATAAAAGTTGTTAGAAATATTTTTTAGAAAATCAAACATTTCGAAAAATGTTCCATGTAAAGGTAGTTTGCTGTGGGGCATTTTCTTGAAAATTTTGGTGCCGCATATTCAGAAGGTACTGAACCTAAATACCAAACTTGGTGTTTATGCGACTTTTAGATTTTGATCTATGCTGTTCACAACTCGGTATTAATTTTTTGGGTGGAATGCAATACCTTTTCTACCCACGATGCACGTGGTAGAAAAAGTAATAAGTAAAATCATTTGTAATCTCTAAAAGTTGTAACAAAAATAGATAATCCATCCTTAGTATCTACAGATGAAGCTTCATCATCATCACCATCGTCGTCACTTTCTTTTCCTCCTCTTCTTCTTCTTTAAAGCAGGCTAGTATTGACTAGCTTCTTCTCAGAGATCACCTATCCATCTAGTTCTTAGTCTGCCCACATAGCGTTTCTCTCTTGGTTGGTAATAATGTAATATTCTTGCTAGTCTTGTTAACGTTCTACATGTTTCTTTTCAATTATTATTTCATTTAAGCCATATATTCAGCTCCTCCCGTATAAAGTCATTTCTAAAAGATCTCTAAGGTATAACCAGAAACATACCGCATGACTTCTATTTCGGCTGTGTCCAGTACGACTATTTTTACATTCACTGCTACGTATTCTCAATTAGTATTGTTTTCCATCCAAAAATTCGATGTCGAAATTTAAGCGTAAATACATGTTTTGGGCCCTCAGAATCCAAGTAAATAATTTTTGGAATAAGATCCGTGTGTCTGTGAACACTGAACTCAAAAACGAAAAGTCGGAAAAACAATTAACTTAAATATCAAGTGCAGTATCCTTCAAAGATATGACAAAAGTTTTTAAGAAAACCTCCCTAACTTAGATTATCCTTCATACGAAAAATGTTAGAAAATATGCTCTAATAATTTGATTAGAATACCGCGTATTAAATATATTCTTAAACATTTGACTATTTCTGCTGCCTTTATATCTATAACGAAATGTGTAATGTAGCTATTTCTGGAAAGGCTTGACTCAATTCAAATTAAGTACACTACGTAATCAAAAGTATCCGGACACCTGGCTGAAAATGACGTACAAGTTCGTGGCGCCCTCCATTGGTAATGCTGGAAGCCAATATGGTGTTGGCACCCCCTTAGCCTTGATGACAGCGTTCACTCTCGTAGACATACTTTCAATCAGGTGCTGGAATGTTTCTTGGGGAATGGCAGCCCATTCTTCACGGAGTGCGGAACTGAGGAGAGGTATTGATGTAGGTCGGTGAGGCCTGGCACGAAGTCGGCGTTCCAAAACATCCTAAATGTGCTCTTTAGGATTTAAATCAGGACTCTGTGCAGGCCAGTCCATTACAGGGATGTTATTGTCGTGTAACCACTGCAGTATGAAGAGGTGCTCGATCGTGTTGAAAGATGCAATCGCCATCCCCGAATTGCTCTTCAACAGTGGGAAGCAAGAAGGTGTTTAAAATATAATGTAGGTCTGCGCTATAATCGTGCCACACAAAACAACAAAGGGTGCAAGCCCCCTCCAGGAAAAACACGATCACACCAAAACACCACCACCTCCGAATGTCCTGTTGGCACTACACACGCTACGAGATGACGTTCACCGGGATTCGCCACACCCACACACTGCCATCGGATCGCCACATTGTGTACCGTGATTCGTCACTCCACACAACGTTTTGCCACTGTTCAATCGTGTAATGTTGACGCTCCTTACACCTAGCGAGGCATCGTTTGGCATTTTCCTGCGTGATTTGTGGCTTATGAGCAGCCGCTCGACCATGGAATCCAAGGTTTCTCACCTCACGCCTAACTGTCATAGTATTTGGAGTGGATCCTGATGCAGTTTGAAATTCCTATGTGATGGTCTGGATACATGTCTGCCTATTACTCTTTACGACCCTCTTTAAATGTCGGCGGTCTTTGTCAGTCAATAGACGAGGTCGTCCTGTACGCTTCTGTGCTGTACATGTCCCTTCACGTTTCCACTTCACTATCACATCAGAAACAGTGGACCTAGGGATGTTTAGGAGTGTGGAAATCTCGCGTACAGACTTCTGACACAAGTGACACCCAATCACCTGACCACGTTCGAAGTCCGTGAATACCACGGAGCGTCCCATTCTGCTGTTTCACGATGTCTAATGGCTACTGAGGTGGCGATAATGAGTACCAGGCAGTAGGGGGCAGCACAATGCACCTAAGATAAAAAAGGTATGTTTGTGGGGGTGTCCGGATGCTTTTGATCACATAGTGTAGATAGGAATATAAGCTTCCGTAAGAATTGAATAGTTTCCATACTCACTAATAAACGATAGAGAGTAAGAAAGCCATATGAATGTAACACACCAGATTTTTTGTTCTTATTCGAATTATTCTGCTCAATAGATTATTATAGGTGCAGCAATAGATTATATAGTCTTGTTTAAAGGTTAAACGTTTTTCTTCCTAGTCTTTCTCTTCAGTTTTTGTAAATGTATCCTCCCACACACGTATCATTTATGTTCTATCGTTATTTCACACACTTCCTGAATATTATTCTCTTTTTATTTACGGCTTAGGAGTTAGTATTCTTTGACATTTCACTTTGGTTTCTTACTCTTTTTGTTTGTTTTTTCATCCTATATTTCCAAATGGTATGTTTTTCCATCATTTTATTGAGCTTGTAAGCATAAATCTGTAGCAAGTCTTTGCTATCGACAAATGTAACTGGTCGTCAGCATTAAGACGGTATTTAAAATCTTATTTCCTACTTAAGTTATGCCATTATCCAGTTATTTCATCTATTTCTTTGGATATATTGGGGAACCCTGTATTACTCCTGCATTAATTATTTCTATTCTTTCACTCTAATTTTTTTTAGGTCACACTGATAAATGTGTCTTTATACATTCTTCTTATACTAACATTTTCTTTTCCATTATAGTCCACTATGTTTATCGAGAAATATTTTCGGGGTGTTTATGTAATCTATAAAGGGTATATCCTTTCTGGATTGAATGCCCTAGTTTTTATATAAATTTTCTGATAATAAATATGCATTCTGAATAGGATCTTCCATGTTATTTTTCCATTTATAATCAGTTCAGAGATCTTATTTAATCCTCTAGTTAAAATATTTGAAACTTTTGAAAATATTTTTAAGGAAACATTTTCTTTGATTAGTACACATGTTCATAATAGTATGTTCCCTTTCTTTAATGGACTGTTGTAAATTACTCATCAATTAACAACAGAAGCTACAGAACATTTCTGATGTCAGGGCAGGGAGTGAATCTAATTCATTAGAAACCCGGATTATCTGGATTTACAAAGCAGTACATTGAGTAATACATTGAGTACACTGAATAAAGCATCAAAACTTAAACCAGTTCCACCATGCCAGTTTTTTGTCTGCTGTACTACATAAATACATGTCCTCTATGATGATCCTCTTTATTTGTGTTTTTTTCGGAAACTTGAATCTACAGAGCATGGCTTATGTGGGGCGTTTACTTATTAAAATAACTAGGACCCTTGAAATATTTTATTTAGAAGCCCAAAGTAAAGGGTCCTTATAAACGGGTAATATTGGAAGATATAAGTACCTAAAATACACCTTATTGAAGCATTTTACGCAATAATAACCAAGTAGCACGTGCTCTATTGCTGTAAACTAAGTGCAGAAGCATTTATTTCGTCTTGAATTTCCATTCTTTTCTTACTATCATTGTGGAGGGAGCTTACAGCAGCATAGAGACAATCGTGATTCCGCAGCGGCCTTTGTCTTGTTTCTGGTGGATACACCTCTTCAGGTAGTGGAGTACCTCCTTAATGGCAGTCCTCGGCCACAGAGAAAATATTTTTATTTCTCTACTACTTATCTAAAATAAGAAGAAGAAGTATTGCATTCCAGCCAAAAATTCCATCCCGAGATTTCACCGGAAACACACATTTTAAGGCTTCCTAATAAAAAGAAATGTTTTTAGTCTTTGAATTACCTCTCTATATTCTCCTGTGAACTTTCTGCCACAAGATTTGCCCTGAAATACATAATGAAAGCTGAAAACCGTTGTAATCTCATCTTCACAGACTCCATGAGTACAATTCTAGCTCTACAACAGAAGTCACCCTGAAACTCTTTAGTACAGAACATTTTACAGCTGTATAATGAGATAAAAGCCAGCAATAAACGTGTGATACCATCTCACATGGGCATATATGGAAATGAAAAAGCTGATGAAGCAGCTAAAGAAGCAACATGCCACTCTCCAAGCCTGGCCGACCTCAAGGTTCCGCATCACGATTTCCAAAATTTCCTAAAGTAAGAAATCTGTAAGAAATGGAAGCTACACTGGAGTTCCACATCCAATAGCAAACTAATCGCCTTAAGCTCCAATCCTAGTTTCTGTTACCCGATAAAACATCTAATTCGTCGTGACCAGGTACTTCACACCAGGATACGTACCGGAATTACTGCAATTACACATTCATATCTCCTTGGAAAATATCATCAACCTATATGCAAGCACTGTCACTCCATTCTCACAGTTCAGCATATAGTTGCAGAGTGCCCTATCTACGATGTTCATCGGCTTCATTGTGGTATTCCTGCTAACCTCTCGGCGGCCTTGAGTGATCCAACCATATGTCATTACATAATATATTTTTTAAAGAAATAAAATTGAGTAATGTTATATAATCAACGTAATTTGATGTAACATTTATGGTTTGTTTGTATTTAACATTATTGTAGCCCCACGTTGTGGTGCCAATTTGCTAGTGGTTTACTTTATATTATATTTAATTTGTTGTTGAGCCCCACGTTTGGGAGCCAATTTGCGATGGTAAATTTATAATGTTATTTGTGTATGTGTGTGTTTACTTCACGTGGTGATGCCATTTTGTGACGTAATTCTTTGTTAGGTTTGTAGCTCCATCTGGTGTTAGCAATTTGCGGCATTATTAGTTTTTGTTTGAAAGAATGCTACTTTTATTTTATTTAATTTTGTTTCACTGTCCTCCGGCTAGCTATTATCCTTTTGGGTCGAGCACTTCTCTTTATACAGGTTGTGTAAACGGAAAGGAATCTTTTATCCAAAGATAACATTGATGAAAGAATTTCTTTTATACTTTTATTGTCGAACACTTTCACTATCACATTTACACATTGATCTAGACACTCGCCAAACTGAAACTGTTATAACAACTTCTTACTGATCACTTTTAATTCACGTACTTCAACCTTTTGTATAATTAACTTTACCATACTTGAGATTTTTCATAACTCTTATACGCGTAACTTGCGAATCGATAGCCGACGTGTAATATTTCTGCTGGACTGAAGGCGACGTGTATCATACAAATATTTTCGACGAACTGAAGGATTGAAGGCGTGTAGTGTACAAAGAATTTTGATGAACTGACGGACTCTATCTCTAACCTAGCCCTTTTATACTCATACACCCCGATATGCCTAAAGATTATAACTGAGCTGCAATTGGCTAATAAAACGCGCCAACATTAGCGTCTATTTTATATCCAATGAAAATTATGAATACATATGCTCTAGGGAAATGTTCCAGAAGATTCTAAAGGAAAACGCGCCAACATTACGTAACTTCCTCGTTTCCAATAATGATAAACAGCTCACCCCCTCGCTGCATTATTGCACGCTATTATTGTCAGTTTCAGTTAGGCAGTATAAACTTACTTCCCAACAATAATTACAATCAACAAACATCTCAAATCAATGTCACATAATAATGCATGTTCATACTATAATCACTCTTTACATTTAAATAATTTGTGATACAAATTACTGCATCAAATTTGTTTCAAAATATCGTAATTATTAAAAATTATTTTAGTTGCGTTATGACTTTAATGTTAAGGCGACAATACTAAATTTAAAAAAAAACGTTTTTAGAAAAGAGCTGGCGTGTATGTGTTTGTGAACAGTATAACTCAAAAACGAAAATTGGGTTAAGAATCAAACTTGGTATTTAAATTCAGAATCATCCAATGATACGACACGAAAATTTCGAAGAAGTTACACCCACTACAAACTACCTTTACATGGACAAAGTTTCGTTATTTTTTATTTTCTCAAAAATGGTTATAATGATGTTAAGATACTTGATTGCACATAAACTGTATATGTTGAATTTTGTAAGTTTTGGCAGTAAAGTCCGCTTCATGCTGAATGACTTTTGTATGATAATGTAAGGGATAGACATCTTACTATACAAAAATATAGATCTCGTTAAAGCATCAAATTTATGTAAAATAAATGGTTTTTGTGACCCTAACCATTTCAGAGATATTTTTTCTCAGGTTTGAATTTTTAAATACTTATACCTTGATCAAATTGTAAGCCGCTATTCACTTTTTCCCGTGGTCATGCAAGGAGTATGGAATTTCAAAGCCATCACATAGATTTTTAAAATCTGACTATCGCCTTAGCCTGCTCTATTCTCCTTATACCCACAACGAATTGCTATAGTGAAAGTTTACCTCGATTGGCAAGAAATAGAATAAACATGTTTATGAATAATTTGTAGAAGAGTGAGTAGAAAAGATCATGTGAATACAACATGTCAGATTTTTAATAATAAGACTAACGAGTTTTCGAAATGCCTATTTACCATCTAATGGCACTACTACATTATTTTACAGATAAAAATAATTTATATCCGAAAAGATAGTGCCCTCCAAAAGTGTATTATGCATTAACAGCAAAGGCATTTGAGCAAATTTGGTATGATAAGGATAGTATTGTTGATTTAGAACTATGCAATGTAATCCTCCGTAAAACCAACTTTGAATTAACTTTTTCTTATGTCTTGTATGCATAAAAAGTAAATTTTGATAAAGAATTTGTTCATAATCTATCCTATTATATTTGTGATTTGCAGAGAATAGCTAAATTGTACTGTAAAGTAAATCTTTCTAAACTACCACTGATACTGAAAGCGAGGTACAGTCGCGAATATATTCAACGTGTATTCTGCTACATCTTTTGAAATGTTTATAGAGTATTATTTCGCACACATTTTTGCAGTAATCCAAAGCTTGTTAAAATTATAATAAGGATTCCTAATACAATCAGTTAAGTCATAGGTGCTTTTTACACATATGTTTAAAAGCATTCATGAATCAATCGCATGACTTCACTAAATGAGTGAAACAGAAGTTCATTTTTAATCCTTAAAAGGAGGTGCAGGCACAGTACCGAGAGAATGAACCTAAAATATAGCATCCGGCCTTTCAGTTGCTTTATTGAAGGTAGCGAGGCATCTGTAATGAAATAAGAAACTATGTTTGGTGCATCATTTCGGGAAAACACGCAATGAGTGACCTTGGTGTACACCGACATTTTGCACTACCGTCCCTATTCATCAGAAGGAAACAAACAACAAAGGCCTGTTAGTAATAGTCAGACGGAGGGGACCTCCAGTAAACGGAGCACAACACAGAAAGTGCGCCATTATAGGCCATTTACGCTTCCAACGTGACCCCTGGTAGGAAGGGATGAAGCCGAAACCCGAAAGGCAACCAAATACGGATGACGATGTGCATTAGTAAGGAGGCTCCTTAATGATTCCAACATGACACCAATCCTGATGCCGGCTAGCCCTACCTTAGCTGCCCGCAACCTGGGAGTCCCGGTAATAGACGAACACACTACCAGGAAGGAAGGGGGTCCAGCAGTCTCACCAAGCGTCAGGAAGAAACCTTTCTATAGCTCAAATTCCACCATCCTGACGCAACACACCAACCGCCGTTGCTTGGTTCTACAATCCTGGTGAAACATGAGGTGAAACATGAAATAAAATGGGAGCAAGATATGATGGGTAGGGAATTCGTGGATTTCGCCTACCGACCCGAGGAAACCACGAAAAGACCCATGGTCAGAGAGGCCGACCAATGGGAATAGGACCCAGGACCTCCAGAATGTGAGCCTCACACGTTACCGTAGAGCCATCTCGCTCGGTACAAAACTCTGTTGGTTTATTTGAAAAGAATATTCGATTATGTGTAGCATACACTTTTTGAAATGAATATTATAATAATTGTGTATGGTATTTACAACTTATTTCTAACCTCTAAATGAATTCCCTGCATATTTATCAATATGCAATAGTGCATTATGTCCAAAGAGTGAAGCTATAAAAAATCGCAAAGTGTTCAATTTTTAGAAATTATATCCCTTAAACATAAGGACAATGTTTGTGAAAGTGGCACTAAAAACGCAATCCTTATAGTCAATTCATCAACCTTTGAAACCACTCGCAAGAAGTAAAGGTAGTATTCATAAGTTCCTTAGAAACTTAAAAGTAAATTAAGAATTATAAAACGATAAATGTAACTGAGAAGCAAATGGTGCATCTCTTTAAAAACACAGGCATTCAAGTCATAGTGTCATAATCAGGCATAAGAATTTCTTAGCATTAAGGCAGCCAGGACGAAAGGAAATATAGTTGAACTACTACTGGAGTTTAGGCAGGGACCTCGCAGGTAGCACATCATCCGTCATCCCTTGTGCGGTCTGTTGGTCTTTGCAGACAACACCAGATCTTGTTGCCTGTCATCACTAACCTGTTGTTTAGGTTCTTTGTACTGACATGTGGTTTGAGTGCAGATAACTTGAGGCCAGCTGCTTATGAATCCCTATGCCTAATGCAATAAATACGAACGAATCAAATGTTTTCTGAAGAAACACATAACTGGATCCGATTTTCTTTGGCATGTCAGCAAAAAGTCGTGAGACCGATCAGGAAGAAACTGATTCTAGTTACAGGTTTCTCAAAATGTTATCATTCTTTAAAAAGATGCCTTCTTTCTGTCCTATAAATTACCAAGGACAAATACCGTCACTGATAGCAAAGGAACTAAAGTTCACGATACACAGGATTGTAGTAGTTCTTGAAGTTAACACATGTTTAAACATTCTTTGAAATTTAAAGAAACTTCTTTAAATACCGACCTTCTAAGTGAGTTATGCCGTCGAGCCTTAGATACACGGAGAATAATCGTCGAAAGTGTGTCTGTTTCGTGCTTTCTTTTAGTAAGGTCAGCGTTAATAATAATATGCATATGTGTACAGCAGGTATGTGTACCTTATTTGGTTGCCCTTGATAGGAACCTCCAATACATGCTAGGGGAGAAAAAAAGAAGTAAATGAACTCTATCTGTACTGGTCCCAGTTTTGCAACTGGCCGCCTTGGATTTCTCAGCATGAACTGAATCTTAAAACCAAAAACTGCTCTCTCTTCTTTTGGCTAATGGTTCAGCGGTAGGTATGCACGTGGCGTTTTCGTGGAGTAATTTATGGCTGATGATACTTAAAACCCGCCCTAGCGTAGTCCAGTCTAACATAGTCACGAACATATCTTAAATTCTCGGCGAGCCAAGCCACGAATATTTCCGTTGATGCGTGCACATAAGTGAATAAAGGCATGAAGATGGGCGGTGACAAACTTTGCCACACACTGGATCAGAGCTCATAGGAATTACTTTCTTCATAGACGGATATTAGATCTTTCATATTTGCAGGCGTGTAATTGTGTATTTGAATCGATGAGAAGCGAGTGATGTTTCTCTCTTTAATCTCTTCAAGATTCGAGTTTGGTTTTGAGTATGTTAACTGAGTTATTTGAATAACGCTATACACTAAACTGAGTAAAAGAAGTTTTTCTTCACTTCTTTATTTTCTAGAGGAAGTATTTTACTGTAAAATAATAATAAAAAAACTTTCCTAGAAGTACACGAATTTAGATTACCTGAATAAGAAGAATGTATGTTTACAAACAGACTGTGTGTAGCTGCTTATTTGGTGTCTAGTTACATCGTATTCCAAAAACGATAACTTTTATGAAATATTAAATTTCATATTTAAGTTGGACATCAGCTAAGCAGCAAGGTTTTCAAGGAATTATCTCAAAACAAGTAACTCTTTTTTATAAGAAAGCATTGTTTATTTTTCATTTTCTCAAAAATGCTTGTAACGAGTTTGGTTAAATTTTAATAGTATTAGTTATTTATATGGGGAATAAAATGTATATCTAATATTTTCTACAATTAAGTGATCAGATCCTGTTCATTATCAATGAATTTTACGTAATTGAGAAAAACATAAGAACTTAAAATCTTACTACAAATAATGTAGATCACATTAAAACATACCGTTTATTTCAAAGTATTTTTTGAAATATTTGGTATTCTTTAATTATTTATTGATTCAGACCTTAGGTACACTGATACAATAGTCATAGGTAAAGTATATACACATATTGAAGAGGATAGGACTAGAAGTGGAGGACTTAGCATCTCGACCTATGCAAATCTTTTGTACCTAGGCCCCTGACGTGGCATCCCAGGGAGGGAGGGATGAGGTGAGAGGATAGGTGACAGAGGGCGGCCGGACCAGGAGGCATGGCAGGCAAGGGACAGGATCCCTACCATTTACAGATTTAAATTCCCCGAAAGGCAGCTGATGCAGCCGGCTCCCCCTCCCAACCCTGGGGATCCGGAGACCGCCCCTACTCCGAGGGACGAAGATTACTCAGAACATACTTTTCCCCTGCCATGTACACGCCGAGGCCTCCCGCCGACACTTGTAATCTACGAAAGAGACCAAGCAGATGAAATGAAATGAAATGAGAATGGAGGTGAAATGAAGAGACAGGAAATTCGGGTATGTAAGGATTCTTCACAGCTTTCGCCTAACGAACCGGGGCAACCCCGAAAAAAACATGGGTCAGGAAGGTCGCGGGAATCGAACTCACGACCTCCAGAATGCGGGACACAGACGTTACCGCATGAGCCATCCCTCTCGGTTATATACAGATCTAATAGTATATATAAAATGTTAGGTTAGAGTTAATATTAATATATTTTTCCACATTATAATAACATTATCAATCAGTTTTTTACTTTAGTTTTGCATTGTGGCATATTCAATTCTCTCATATGGACAGAAAGCTTATTGTGAGCTATAATGTTGGTAACCAATAAACTATCTTTAACTTTTTTCAGTCTAGTGAGCGACACATGTAATTTGTCAATATTTCTGGGATTTAAGATATGTAGATGCCTGTTCAGTGTAAACTAATTCACATTTTTTTGGAAATATAACAATACTTGTAATATATAACAATTGTAAACTTTCAAGATTCTGTGTTGCTTAAAATGTGAGGCATTGTAGAAATTATAACAAAATTCTTATGACGGTATCTGTAAATAAAACCTCACTAAGTTTACTACAATTCCCGTTGATTGACGATTAGTCTTTCCCACGGCTTAAGCAGTACATGTTAAAATTCTAACTGGTCATTTCTTATTTTCCTTGAGTTTATACAAAGAGTACCTAATATCAAGGCTATAAAACCATGGAATTGGTTTTTAAATGGATGATTTTTGTTCAGCGCAAAAAAAAATGTAAATTACTCTTGCGTATGATTAACTGCAAAATGACTAGAGAAATAAATGACAAAACAGAAAAAGTCACCTAAAGGTCAATATTATATTCTTACTTCCGAATACATTAAAGCACAATTTTTATACGTCGGTAATGAAGGCAATTGCGCCCATACTAGTTGTATTACACAGGAAGAGCTGGAGAATATAAATAAACCGAAGGTACCCAATCTGGAAGTGTACTTAGCGCAGCGTATGACTAAGTGACAGTGATTCACTCAGTATAGCTCCACTGCAATAGTAGGCGCGCAAAGATAATCCCAGAATTCTGCTCCTTGCGCATACCCTCCATTTCCATAGAGATCCCGTGTTATAAACAGTTGTGTTATTAGTGTAACTTCATTCTGAAAATGTTTGCATATGTAACTTTAACTCTCCTCTTTGTCTACAAGTCGTTGAAATGGACGACATAATCAATCAATCGCCTTAATGTCTTGGATCAAACATATTCCATTTAAGTTTAAACTTTACATGGACTCACATCCACAGACGCTTATGAATTCCATTGAAAATGTGTGGGGAGGCTATAATAGACCAAAGAACCATCCTCCCACAGTGTAAATGTTTCTGTGAAAGTCGTATTAATATATAAACCAAAGTAACATACATACTTCACTGCAGGAGTTCTTGTCAGTGTTCTGGTAGAAGACAGACTGATGAATTATATAGCGAAAGTCTCACATGTGGTATATTCATACTACAATTTTTGCCTAACAATGCCTCCCAAATATTTACCAGAATCGCGAATGTAGAGTTTCTGTATTGCTTCTCCACGATATACAAGATCACAGATCTGTACTAACCGACTTTCCAAGACCAGTCGGGGCACGGGTCTTCTTAATGAGGCTTATTTCCTCACTAAATTCACCTCAGGGATATCGATTTACAGCGCTAATTAACCTGAGTACAATTCTGTCGTTACATACGAGAGGTAAACCTCCAAGAAAGTAACCGCCACCACAATATTGAAAACAAAATAATAATGCGGTTTTACAGAACAATGTTTACGTAATTAGATTAAACAACACGTGGAAATTATATAAGTAAGCATTACTAATGCAGTCACTCTATTATGATTGGCCTGCAGTAGACAAATATTGGAATATAATTAATTAAAGCATAACAGAGAATGTTTGATCTTAAATGGTTAACTTCTTGGTAGAGAGACAAAACGAACAAATTAATTGGAGCAAGGATGACGACTTTGGGATTCCATGAAATAAATCAGTCCTCTGTCTGCACTTAAATTCAGCTTCACTTTGGGAGAGTGTGCCTGGCTAGTCTATTTTATTACTTTCTCTACTACGTATAGGAAGTAGGGGAAGTATGGCATTCCACTCAAAAATTCGATACCGAGCTTTCACCGGAAATACATGTTTTGAGGCCTCCTGAATCCAAAAAAAGTATTTTTGGAAACATGTCTGTGTGTGTGTCTGTGAACAGCATAACTCAGAAACGAACAGTTGGATAAACACCAAACTTGGTATTTAGGTTCAGTAGCTTCCAGAGATGCGACACAAAGGTTTTCAAGAAAATCCTCCCACCCCAGATTAATCTTTACATGGAACATTTTTCGAAAATTTTTATTTTCTCAAAAACGGCTCTAACAATTTTGATTAAAGTATCATATGTTTAAGACATTTTATGGTAAATAAAATGTATATCTTGAATTTTCTGGTAATGTCTCCAAAAGCATTCTTCATTGTTAACGACTTTTGCATAACTGGTAAAGCATAAGAGATAGACAAAATTTTACAACACAAAAATGTAGATCGCGTTAAAATACACAATTTATGTCATATACATTTTTTGTTGTTGAGTGAACCATTTACGAGATATTGCTTGTTATTCCCTTAAATTTTCCAATACTTATACTTTTTCTCAAATGGGAATTCGTTATTCATTTTTTTTCTTGGATATGCAAAGAGTATTAATCTGTGGCAAAGGGAATGGTGCTGCACATAGCAACCAGCTATTAAGAGATATGTCTATGCTTAAAGGCTACTGTATTTCTATATTGCCCTTGCAAATACAAAACAAGGGGAACACAGTACGCCTTAAGCCATAGTCAAATTTTTTAAAACTGGTCGCTATGTGTAAAATGCATGTCAAGAACATAAACAAAGAACAACGAATTCTAAGTTGAGAAAAAGTTTAAGTATTGGAAAATTCAATGAAATAACAAGGAATATCTCGAAAATGGTTCACTTTACAAAAAAATATTTATGGCATATATTGTGTGTTTTAACGAGATCTACATTTTTTATGTAGTACAATTTTGTCTATCTCTTGCGGTTTACCAGTTAGGTAAAAGTCGTTCAGAATGAAGAGGACTTTTGGGGACATCCCCAGAAAACTCAAGATATACATTGTATTTACCATAAAAATGTCTTAAACATATGATACTTTAATACAAATCGTTAGAGCCGTTTTTGAGAAAATAAAATTTTTCGAAAAATGTTCCATGTGAGGGGTGGTTTGGGGTGGGGGGAGTTTCTTGAAAATGTGCATACCTGGAACATATTGTACCTAAATACCAAGTTTGGTGTTTATCCGACTTTTCGTCTTTGAGTTATGCTGTTCACAGACAGACAGACACAGACACACACACACACACACACACACACACACAAGACATACACACGGGCATGTTTCCAAAAATGCAAAGAGAATGCAATGCTCCACAAGCAACCAGCTCTTATAAGATTTTACTATGGCTTAAAGCCTACCATATTCCCCTTACACGTACAAGAAAATTAGCAATAAGATAGAGTCTGCAAATGTTTATCACGATTAACATGAAATAGATGGAGAATAAGCGTTTGTAAAAATAGTTTGTGCAAGAGTAGAGAAAATCATGTGAGTGTAACACATTAGATTTTTTTTATACAGTATGAAGGTTAATCTGTGTACTTCGCTCATGACTAATTTCAAACTGATCTAAAATGTCATTCTTACCACACTTTCCCAGAAGAACTATGCACTTCTCCAAGCGATGCTCTAACCTGGCTCGATCTCTTCCATAACTTCACAATCTAATAAACAATTCCTCCCTCGAAGACTTTGCTTCAGTTTTCGGAACAACCAAAAGAAGTTAAGAGTATCTGCAGAGTAAGCAGCAAGTTTCATCGGTTCAAAACTCGTTCTGTCAATTGCAGCCATTGAGCATAACTCTTGTGGTTTGAAGCGTTGTTGTGAAGAAAGAACACAAATTGTTTCAGTTTTCTCATAAGTTTCCCATTTGTTGAATTTCTTAATTCTGAAATTAGGTCTGTGTACTAATGTTCATTATTTTTGGCTCATTTTGCATATAAGAAACATCTTAAGGTGCTAGAGACCGCTTATGTTTTCACTACTATTTCAGAGCTTTAGCTTCACTGAAGTAGTGATGAACTCATATTCATCCATAGTCAAAAATTAGTGAAACTGTACATGCGAAACAATTTTAAATTCTAGAATCAATTTTTTATTTCTAACGCAGGTTAACAATAACCTGAGAAAGGAAACCAGAACGGAAACGGGAAGGAAAAAATAAACAAGTAGTATTTTGGTTCACAGTACACCGAGAATGAGAGTGGGATTGCTTATCATAGGAAAGTGGAAAGTCGATAATGCGCATTGGGGCATGATTTGTTTGTAGCTGACCAATTATATTTTTTGACCTCTTCCAATTCAGCCAACACAGTGCAGATTAGCTAGCGTCAAAATTCGACAGAATTAAATTTTTCTAAACTCAGAGACATTACCATTTCTGGCTTCAATGGCTTCAGCGTCACTTTGTCGTTAATACCGTACAATAGAGTTATTTGTTGTTTTATATTGATCTCTGTTAATTTATATCTGTTTTTGCTGTTCTTTGTAGTTTTACGAGGTATGACCAATTTTGAATACCATATAAACAAACTACAAGTAACGTTTTCGCTAGAAGAAGCAACGCTCAATGAATCTAGGGCAGGCAGCCTCAGCTCAGTGCACTCTGACTCCACACCTTTTAGCGCGATGTCCGTTCGTCTGGAAACGGGCAGAAAGGAAGGTCAACACAATGGTAAGAAAAGCAGTGGTGACACAATTGTATGATTTGCAATATCAGAAGTTTTAAAATTTTATTGACAGTACTGACTGTGTATACAAAGAGAATCATAAATAGTATTTAGTATTACATTCAACTGGGTGCTTAATAGAGCAAATTAACATTCCATTTCTTACCTGCTCTGCAGGTAATATTTACAATTATTCATTCCTGATTCAGACGTTGAGCGTTTTGCACCATTTTTCTCCTAATTATCTTTGTTAAACAAAGCCGAAGACTACATTTAAAGTTGTTGTCAGATAATTGGCTTCTGGACAAGGTTTGCATTGTTTCATTATTGAAAAAATCTGATACATTCACAAACTTTCTCTACTCCCTATCGTTTATTAGTGATTATACAAATTACTCTTACGAAAGTGAACTGTTTATCCATTTAATTTTAATCGAGATAAGCCACTTACACATTTCATTATAGTACAAAGGAAATAGCGATAGTTACATGTTTAAGAACTGGACGCTATATGCTGGCCTTAAAATCCCCACACTCTTCCCATTACATCGCAAGAAACAACTGAAAGGAATGATAAAAGTATTGAACAAATCGAACCACTAATAACGGATATTTCGGAAATGGCTGCTGCCACAGAAAACGTTGTTGGAAATAATTTGGTTTTTTTTAAAGAGATATCACTTAACGTTTACCGGTTATACAAGATTATACAAAATTCCTTCCGAATGAAGAGGAATTCACAAGCTAGTTGCAGAAAATTGTAGATATGCTTTTTATTATCATGTAAATATCTTGAATATATGATATTTTAATCAAAATCGTTGGAGCCATTTTGTAGAAAGTCAAAAATATCGAAAAATGATCCATTTAAACAGTAGTTTAGGGTGGTGGAGATTTTCTTGACAACATTTGTGTCGCATGTTTGGAAGGTGTTTAACCTAAATACCAAGCTTGGAATTTATCCAACTTTTTCGTTTTTGAGCTATGCTGTTCACACACATACACGCGGACCTTTTTCTAAAAATGTTTTATTGATTCAGCGGGGCTCAAAAGATGTATTTTCGGTGAATGATATTTTGGTTGGAATGCAATATCTTCTCTACCTATTACGTACGTGGTAGAGAAAGTAAAAACTACCCACACAGGTAAGTACATCCAAATATGCTTAAATGTGAGCAGCCTGTGTGTGTAGTCATGAAAATTTAGACTGAGGAAATTGCAGGTAAAAATTAATCAGGTTGTTTCGTAAAGAAAGGACTCCTTCATTCCCGATCATCAACCGATTGACTGATTCTATGGTCTGATCATCTTCAGTAATCAGGCGTCCTTGAGCTTCTCTATCATAACATAACTTTCCACTGCTTTATAACCATCGTATTCACTGATACGAGTAGCGTAGTGTCGTTTTTAGTTATACTTTTTAATTGCTTGAACAGTTAAACCTAACCTTAGTAAATCCTACCAAACTAACCCGAGGGTTAGAGGAGGTAGCCACACAGAGGTTACCATTCCAATGATCCACAAACAGACACTGCACACTAGCCTACTGCTGTTGCTGCTCCACCTAACAAACAACTGTGACAATATGCCCGCTTGCTAGCACAGACGTTGCTTACCATGCCCGCTACCCATTTTTGCGTGGGTTGAAGCTACTTGATCTAGGGAATAAGGACAAACATTTGTCGAATTCTTTTCGGTTTGATTTTTCCAGGCTGTGACTACAGAGAACTCTAGCTGTTTCATGTCATGGTCGCCCTGAATGATTTCTTCAGACAACAGTGCAAAATACAAAATATGAATCTAATATTGTGGCGTATTAATAAATTGGGGGGGGGGCTTGTCGTTACCAGACATATTGTTGATTTAAATTGTCACTACCAGACATACTGTTGTTTTCCTTTCATGTTGACTGGGATGACGTCTTGGCTGGGATTTTTTGCTGGTCACTAGTGGGTGAGATAGCGTCTGTCTGTTAGGTTTGCGAGAGAAGCGGATCGCGTGTGCAAGCGCCTTTTGAATCGGTGGACATCTCCTCTCACCTTTCATATTTAATAATGTAGGAACCCCAAACGGTTGGGAAATAAATCTAGGAATATGTAAGTAGAATTGTGTTATGGATTGTACAGTGAAAAACCCACGCCTTCGTCTTAACCCCCACACCACGTTTCGGTCCTCCGCAGCCAAGTGAGTATACGTCCCCTCAGTGTACGTGCTGGGTACTCAAAATTTATTTAATTTTCATGTGAAACTTTAGGCCTCTACCCAGCATGTAGCAATATGCTGGGAATAGGAACGAAAAAGTTAAAAATTAGACCAGGTGTTCCTTCCGTTTCTGGGACCCGGGGAAGCCTCACGTTAATTGTGAACGTTCACATTGTAATACGTGTATTTTAACTTTGTCGTTCTCTTTCTGTTTCCGTTCCCGGCTATTGTGAACAAAATTTTAGTCCTTTTTGAATGGAAAGAAAACAGTCATCGTAGCCATCGTGGGGTTAATCTTCTTATCTCTATATTTTTAGTTAAAATGGTATGAAAACTGTGACATCAGATGCATGTTTCTCTCCCAAAATGAATTATACTCTTGTAACATTCGACTCCTTGAGGTTGTTAACCGCCGCACAGCTTTAACAATGAATACATTAACACAATCCTAATAGACACTCATAGGTCTTGCAAGGTCGAAGCACTCACATTATTTACGTTCTTTTCAGTTCCACTGGTTTACCAGGGATCGTCAGCATGCTATGTTCTACAGCATTTAAACTTAACGCCACTGTCGTTTATACACGTTACCCTAAATACCTAATGTATCTAGATGAATATCCTATGAACATAGCTCCATATTTTATAAATATTTTATCACAGCTGCCACTTTTCTTTATCAGGTCAATCATTATTAGAGCATATGTTATACTATGCAAAAATGTATGAAATTGAAACTAGACATGCAATGCATACACGCATAAAATACTGTTTTGCCTTTCAATACAATTTGTAAATAAGATGGGAGGGAACCAGGAATGGAGCATAGGAATACTCCCTTGTAACAAACGTTTATGAAGTATGGCAATAAATTATATTACTTTCCTCATTTTTACTTTCTCTAACACGTACATAGTAAGTATAGAAGGTATTGCATTCCACACAAAAATTCGATACCGAGATTTCACCGGAAATACATGTTTTGGGGACCCTTGGATCCAAAACTACATTTCTAGAAAAAGTCCGTGGGTATCTGTGTGTGTGTCTGTGAACAGTATAACTCCAAAACGAAAAGTCAGATAAATACCAAACTTGGTATTTAGGTTCAGTACTTTCCAAAGATATGACATGCAGATTTTCAAGAACATTCCTTCACTCGAACTACCCTTTACATGGAACATTTTGCGAAATTTTTGAATTTTCTAAATATGTCTCAAACGATTTTGATTAAAATACCACATATTAAAGAATGTTTACATGACAAATAAAACTTATATATTGGATTTTCTGTGAATAGTCCGTAAAGTCCTCTTTATTCGGAAAGAATTTTGTATAATTTTGTTTAACTCATAATGTTAAGCGAAAGAGAAAACGTACTGCACAAAAATGTAGATCTTTTTAAAATGCAATTGATTTCAAATACGTTTTTTGTGGCATAAGCTATTTTGAGATATTCGTCATTAAAGGTTCGAATAGTTCATTTCTTGTCAATTCTCTTAAAAGTCCTGTCAACATTCAGTTGTTTCTGCGATTGCATGGAAACAGTATGGAGTTTTAAGGTCACATATAGTGTTCAGTTCTTAATCATTTAACTATCGCTGTTCGCTTTGTATCAATAACGAAATAAGTAATGTAGCTTATTCTGCAAAGATTTATTTGGATTAAAATGAGTAGATAGAAAAATACACTTTAATAAGAATAGTTTGTATACGCACTAATAAAATGTAGTAGATAGAAAAATAAACTATAATAAGAATAGTTTGTATACGCACTAATAAATGATAGAAGGTAGAGAAAGTCATGTGAATGTAATACAAGATGTGTTTCATACATTTCGTACATCGTCCTTGATGCTATCGTTTGATGAGCAGTAAAATCCAGCCAGGTAACGAAACTACAGGTACGTTTATGAGAACGTAATACCGAAGGAATTCTTTACACGAAATTATACGCATACACAGGATTTCTGAACGCAGGTTGCTATTTATAAGATTCACACTGACGCAGAAATTAAATAAGTTGAAAGTCATTTGTGAAATTAAATTCACATAAAAGCAAACCAGAATTGTAATTTAAGGAGATAGACAAAGCTTAATATATTTCTAAGGTTGTATGTTATTGTGTTAAAAACTTTAAATTGTGAATTTAAGGAAGTATTGTGTTAAAAGATTTGAAATGCTTTCAAAGAAGTTTTATGTTATAAATTAATTTGTTTTGTATGAAATTCAACAAATATAAGACAACTTAATGGCGATAGAAAGAAAAATACGTTATGCTAAACGAACGAAAACAAAGCCTTTACAGAAATAGATAGATAGATAAATAATTGGTTTCAAATTATTGAAGTTATTGCACAAGTATGTAGTGCATGGATCTTGACCGTACATGCATATTTAACATACAAGTATGATGACAAAATGAACAACAGAAAAAGAAAACAAAAAGAACAAGAAAAAGGAAAATAGAGATAAATTACCTTTGTCTACCTGAACAAATTTGAACTAACTTCGCGCACTTTAGCCAAGAAATTGCCCAAAAGTGTAAACAGGCATTTAAAAGAGACATTTAAAATGTAAATGCATAACATAAGGAACTAGTATAGTTAAGCGTTATACAATGTAAAAATGTTAAGTGCAAATAATTTGTAAACAAGTTAAGGATTTATTTCGCTAAACATAGCAACCAAATGTAAAAGTAAACAACTTTCACTTTTACTTTCTCTACTACGTACAGTAAGTAGGGGAAGTATTGTATTCCACCCAAAAATTCTATACCGACATTTCACCGGAAATACATGTTTTGAGACACCCTGAATCCAAAAAAAGCATTTTTGGAAACATGTCTGTGTGTGTGTGTCTTTCTGTGAACAGCATAACTCAGAAACAAACAGTCGGATAAACACCAAACTTGGTATTTAGGTTCAGTATCTTCCAGAAATGCGACACGAATGTTTTCAATAAAATCTCCCCATCCCAGATTACCCTTTACATGGAAGAGTTTTCGAAAAGTTTAATTTTCTCAAAAATGGCTCTAACGATTTTGATTAAAATATTGTGGCATGTGCACAGATTATAATAATAGTAATACGTCCTCTGGTTACCCAAGTCGAAGGTTGGCAGTTTATCTGAGGAGGGGCGATTGAGGGAAACAGTCTCATTGGTGGGGATGGCGTTAGTGACGCCAAGCTAGCGTGGGTTTTCTGAGCATTCTGTGACTAGTCTTCGCGTCAGGTGAACGGATAGCTGCCCTACGATATGGCGTCCTCGCCCGGCAGACACATGGGGTAAGACATTATTATAATAAATCTACTAGTTGTCCATTCCTTTGCAGTCTTTAATTATGATAGTAGAATAGAATCCTTGCCTCTCCCTTCAGCCAGGAATTATGTTAGTGTAAGAATATTTTTGAGATAACTTTAGCTGCGTCCTCGTCGTTGCCTCTTAAATTAAAGTTTCCTTTGTTTGATTAACGATCCCTCTCACAAGCGAGTTGCCCTCCTCTGTAGTTAAATAATAATTAAATATTGAGGTACACGACAATATCATATGTTTAAGATATTTTCATGACAAATAAAATGTATATCTTGAATTTTTTGGGAATGTCCACAAAAGTATTCTCCATTGTGAACGACTTTTGCATAACTGGTAAACCATAAGAGATAGACAAAATTTTACTACACAAAAATTTAGATCGCGTTAAAATACACAATTTATGTCATATACATTTTTTTTGTTGAGTGAACCATTTTCGATGTATTGCTTGTTAAATTTTTCAATACTTATTTTCTCAAATGGGAAATCGTTATTCATTTTTTGTCTGGATATGCAAAGAGTATTAATCTGTGGCAAAGGGAATGGTGCTGCACCTAGCAACCAGCTTTTAAGAGATATGTATGTGCTTAAAGGCTACTGTTTTTCTATATTGCCCTTGTAAATATATTTCCCCCTTACATCTACAAGAAAATTAGCAATAAGATAGAGTCTACAAATGTTTATCTTGATTAAAATGAAGTAGATGGAGAATAAGGGTTTGTATAAATAGTTTGTACAAGAGTAGAGAAAGTCATGCGAGTGTAACACATCAGATTTTTTAGAATACTCTCGCAAAAATTTTCAAGAAGGACGACATGTTGGAATAGCTAAAGGAAATTCATTTCAAATATTATTGTTAATATATCTCCAAAAATATAACAATGAATATTGTCAACAACATTACCAATATAAAATGAACTATTGAGCTTAAAGAAGGGGAATGAGTAAGTAAAATAAGAAACAGAGAAAGGTAATTACTATATTAGTTAAATTTCACATTTATTTAAAAAGAAATAAACATTTTTATGTTAAACAGAATCATTATTGACATTGTAATTTATTGCTTTACCTTCTTAAAACACATACGAAAGGCCTTAATAGATTAAAGGAATTTTGTGATCACCCATGAGCCGGACAAATATCATAAAATTAAAGTAAAACTTCCACTAAAAATGATAATTTAACAACAGCTATAAAGAACCAACAATCACTAAAATTGTACACCGCCAGCAAGTACAAGCTTGCCACAGCTGGCGGATACCTTACTATCAACACATTTACCGAAGTGGGAATTTAAATAAGGTAAATACAAATTGCAGAACACGAGACGATGAGATCCTGAGCCAGAGCTCAGGAAAGACCCTAGGACAACGTTGCAGGTATCCCACACTTCACACACGAAAATTAATCTCTCTATCAATACTAATAAAAAAATATACACTGGTGTTCAATGTTTCGACTTTTAAAACTAGTAGTTAAAAGGACATTTAAAGAACAAATCGAACTACATAGCTATAATTATTTTTTTCAGTGAAATTAGGTTACTTTGTTTCCACTTAAACGCAGTGTTTGCTTTGCGAAAACGTGACTGTGAGAAATATTAAAGTTGGAAAATACCAGACAGCGTCTTTTCGGACTAGCTGACTCAAGAGGATTTCATAAATCTTCTCTACTCCTTAGGCTAACACCACAAAATCCAGAAAAAGTCTTTCTCATTGATTTAATTAGATTTTATTGTTAACTGCTAAAATATATTGTTTCCCTTAAACATTAAAACGTTGTCTCGTTTAAATCTTAATTTTAAAAGGTGGTTATTGTGTTTTATATTTGTATGAAGAAACTTCTTGGATACTGAATAATGGATAAGCTAAATACCGTAAATTTTCTTCTATTTTGTGAAGAAACTACAAGCATCTTTCTGGAGTCAGGAACATGTCCTCTTTTTTCAAGCAAGAGATCTAAATTTTGTATGGTTGAGTAAAACACTTTTGTCTGATATGATACCAATACGTGATGTCGTTATAAAGCCACTTTTACACGGCTCTGAGGTTTTCGTAAGGCGGCAAACAAGAAAGTGTGAGGACACCAGCTTTTGTTTGTGGTTTACTCCTGTTGCATCTTCCCACAGAAATTCATTAAACATGTCCTAATGTGGTATTCACAATTACCCAAAACAAATTGTCTCATGGGAATTATTGTTATTATTGGTGGCTACTACAGTAAAAAGAAGGCACACATTTTGGGAAAGCCAGGAGAACATTTGTGTCTGGCATTTACAACTTTGGCCGATTTTAAATTTTATATCCATTAGTTTACCCACATCCGGACAATATATAACGGTTGAGATTATGAAACTGCTCTTGTAAAGAACGTATAGTGTGAGCAATTAAAATTTGAAAGATTCCAGAACACATGACAAACATAATCTTAACTTTGAGTAGTTTATAGTAGTAGTGGTATTTATTAAGTACTTAGTATTGTGTTAATTGTATAACACTATCGCACGAGTCGTAAGACCGTACATGCTCTCTAGAAAAATACCTGGTCTGTAAACGTGACTTGCAGAATAGACCAGAAAACAACTATTTATAATCACTACACTATATACATACATATAAAATGAAAAATACTCTGAATCACATACACACAAACACACTCACGCACACAAGTGCTCAAGTATCACATATATTTAAAGAAAATTTCCATAAACACTTTATCTCTTAGTACACGTACTTCCATTAAGTATGTGGCCAAGCTAGCCGGCCCTCGTAGACGTGGTCGCTGGAGCGTATAGCGCAAAGCTGAGTGTCGCGGTTTCGAGTCTCACCATGGGCATGGGTGTTTGTTTGTGTATGTGTCGGTATGTATGTGTGATTGTGGTAATAAGCAGTATGGTAAACAGCAAAATACAGTAATCATAAACTGGGTAAACAAGGGAACTTAAGCTTGGGCAGTTTTGGCTGTTTAGAATCAAGTCGCAGCATGCTGTCCTCCATCTTTTGGAAGCCAAAAATACCTCCGGTAATAATTTTTTCCTAATACCCTCCGTCTGCACACATGCTACCAAAATATGCGTCCAGTCTTCCTGTTCCCCGCATAATGGGCAAATCCTCCTGCCATCATCATCAAACTTGCGAGCTTTCCACCCTCCCAACCAAAGCCATGCTATTCCCGTCCTCTGTTTTATACCTAATTCCAAAATATATGTTTCCTTACCCCACCTAGATTTTTATATTATTTTGTAGCTTCAATGTTGATGCGTTCCGTTTAGGTTTGCCCTCTTCGTATTGGAGGAATGGCGAAAGATCGGTTATAGTCGTTTTACGCGTTAAGCGAAAAATCACTAAAATGAGCTCAAATCAAATGTTTCTCCAGTCCATTGTGGTGTACCGCAAAACTTTTTCCTGTAGTACTTCTTTTTCTTCCGTGTACTAACGATCTCCCATTAAATCACAAGTCACAATCAGCCATTTTTATTTGCTGACATTACATATGTGGCTTTCCTTTAAACCCGTCTCAAAATAGGATTCATAATTTAAGACCGACTGACCACAAATATCTGGTTTCAAAATTATCAAACCGACATTAAACTGTATTGAAGACAAATAAAGAAACTGAGATTGAAAAAAATGCTTTAGGATATTTTTCGATTTTTACTCATAAAGTAGATTGTATAGCATCGAAGTTTGGCTTATTTAATGCCAGACACTAAGAACATAATAATTCGCCTACAAAGTACGAGATGTGTGCTGTATTGATTTGTACCATATGTTTTCTTAGCCTTATACTGTTCTATGTTCGCCAGTGATAATCACTGATGGTTAGTCTAGCTTCTGGTAAAAGAAAAGGTCAAAAGACTGAGATCTGAATACATCACAGCGTAATCCTTCAAGTACTATCAGTATTCAAGCAGACATCATAGAAAGCGATCAAAGCAGGTTCTGTCAGAAAATAGCTTGAAAACTATAGAGATTCACATGCAATAGTGTCAGTATTAGTACTAATCACCACAGAAAAGCATGTAACTGGGCAGAAGTCGGGAAAATAAAAACCGCACATTGAAAGAGAAGACTAATTCCCGGAGCACAATAACGGTGGTATTACTGAGATGGGGTTTTAATTGCTGTCAAACGTCACATTATCCCCACTTGGCCGCATCTGGTTATCATCTTGTCATGCTTTGAAGAAACATCTGCGAAGACTTAATTTCGTCGAGCTTGAAAACCTGGAATCAGCTGTTCAGTGGTGGGCACGGTAAATTCTGAAACATAGTTCCAGGAATCTAGAGGGGCTGCGACGCACGTCGTGTAGATGCATATAACTTTAAGCCGTATCACAACGGGAAAATACAGATTAAATGTATCACCAATATATCACAGTAATATCTATGCTTTTCTTCTCATTTATACACCAGAAAAACTTAATCTTATAAAAAATGAAATTACTTTACGATAAGACGTTATATCGCAACTATGATATCACAATTTCAGAATATTGTAGATATTAGCTCTTATAAAGCCAATATAACCTATTTAGGATTCATCTTAGAGAACTGAAACTACTTAGAGTGGGATAAATGTTACAATACACCTATATTAGCTAGCGTACCCGACTTTGCACAGGTAGATTTTTAAACCCGAATTACTTCCATTTACCTCCCCCGTTATTTATAAAATTATTGTACAACGATCTAGAAGACTTTTATGGTTAATCTTCTACTTTATCCCTTATAATTTTAATTTCGCACAGCCCCGACTATTGCTAATAGTGGATGAAAAATCGTTGGTATTCACGGCAAAGGAGTGAAGCATCAGCGGAACGTCTGACTTCCTTAACCTCATCCCGATAATCTTCCAAGTTCTGGAAATACTGCATAGCCTATAAATACCCTTTGGAAATGGAAGAATCATTGGTCGCAATGATCGAGCAATATTTTAAATAATCACAGTATATAATCACATTTAAAACTTTTGTAGCTCCTCTTTAGTTTCATAGTTATTTATTGACATAAAAGTTAGTTTTCACATAATGAAGAAACCCTAACATATACAACGAAATATAGGTAAAACTCGTGAATATGAAGATTCCGCACTCCCATACCACATTGTCAACCTCTTTGCAAAGGACACATCTGCGACATTCGAGCAACATGATGTGACGTATGCAGAGATTGTCGCGCATACGTCTCTCTGGTCACCTAGATTCGAGATGGCGGTTAAAGCTTGGGTGGGGGATTAGCAGTTTAGGTGGGGGTAGTTTGGTTAGCGTCCCCCACGCTTTAGGAAGCGTTGCTTGGGGCAGAGAGTCAGTGAGTCGCAGTCAACCAGTACAGACGTGTAATCGCCCTCTCCGTGCAGGAATGCATGGCGGCCTCGCCCGACAGGCATGGAACTAAGAATGTGGGGTAAAGTATCCAGTTTTATCTAATAAAGCCTCTGTCATCTATATCTTCATTGTCTTATTTATGATAGTGTAAAGTTCCTTCTTCCTATTTTGAGCCATGTAAGTGTCCTTTTGCCAGTATTTAATAATATTTCTGCTCTTTCACTTTAGCTGCGTCCCTAGTCGTAGCCTCGCCATTTTACAAACTTGTTAATTTTCTGGTACCTCTAAGCGAGTCGCCCACCTCCCAATAAGCATTTGATAAGAGGCTACGACAATATAATATTCTCAGTTAATATAAAATATCGGTTGACTGATTTTTAATGTTATCAGTTTTTCTCTTTATATAATTATTTAGCATGACCTTATGTGAACTTGGTTATAAGTACAAGCTAATAATAATAATAATAATAATAATAATAATAATAATAATAATAATAAAACACAACGTGCTTACATGGAGAATTCTTAGAAGGTATCCAGAATCTTCTGCGCATACATTTATAATATTAGAGTAAAGGTTATTCAGAGATTTGACACTGTTTCATTACACACACTTCTGAGTATTTAAACACCAATTAAAGAAATAAACATAACATAACGATATAATATCATTGGTTGTCGCTTGTTAATCTGTCTTGTGTTTGTTTAGTTGTTACATCATGGTCAACTAAGGTATATTTTTACTTTCTCTACTACGTATAGTGCATTCCACCCAAAAATTCGATAGCGAGATTTCACCGGAAATACATGTTTAGAGGCCTCCTTAATCCAAAAAGCATTCTTGTAAACATGTCCGTGTGCGTGTCTGTGTGTGTGTGTGTGTGTGTGTGTGTGTCTGTGTCTGTGAACAGCATAACTCAGAAACGAACAGTCGGATAAACACCAAACTTGGTATTTAGGTTCAGTATCTTCAAAAGATGCGACACGAAGGTTTTCAATAAGATCCCCCCACCCCAGATTATCCTTTACATGGAGCTTTTTCGAAAATTATAATTTTCTCAAAAATAGATCTAACGATTTTGATTAAAATACCATATATTTAAGATACTTTCATGACAAACAAAATGTATATCTTGAATTTTCTGGAAATGTCTCCAAAAGTATTCTTCATTGTGAACGACTTTTGCATAACTGGTAAACCATAAGAGATAGACAACATTTTACTACACAAAAAATATAGATCGTGTTAAAATACACAATTCATATCAAATACATTTTTTTGTTGAGTGAAGCATTTTCGAGATATTGCTTGCTATTCTCTTAAATTTTCCAATAATTATACTTTTTCTCAAATGGACATTCGTTATTCAGTTTTTTTTTGTCCTGGTAATGCAAAGAGAATGGAATACTCCACATAGCTACCAGCTCTTAAAATATTTGACTATCGCTTAAAGTCTACCAATTCCCCTTGCATCTACAAGAAATTTAGCAATAATATTAACATCTCGATATCTCGATTAACATGTAGCATATGGAGAATAAGCGTTAGTAAAAATAGTATGTGCAAGAGTAGAGAAAGTCATGTGAGTATAACACATCAGATTTTTTGGAGTAGAGTTTAACCTGTTTTGTTTTTCCTACTATGCGAAATACTGAAACTATTTTGTACTCCATGGCATTCTTAACAATGGTTTTGTAAATCCTTTTTAGTATTTTAGTAATCTATGAATTGAAATTGGGAGTTTTATATAGAAATGTCCGTCAGAAAGAATTCTAACTCTCAATAATAAGAATTATAAAAATCTGTTGTGTGATTTTTGAGATTACCGATCATGCATACAAATTTTCTCTCTTTATAAGAGAGTGTTCCCTCATTTCCTTCAGAACTGACAAAAAATTCTTGCACGAGTATATTTTTGGTCAATGATAAGAGCTCTTCAATGACGCAGGCTGTTGAACCAACAACAACTATATACAGGAAGTGTGTGTTTCATGAATAACTCTTTACTTCTGTGTGGGTAATATATTTGAAAAAATTAACAATTACGCATACCGATACGAGTATCTTTCTCACTTGAACAACCCTCTAATCGGATTGACTCATGATTATTTTAATTATGTATGTAAAAAATTATTCTAAGAAGGAAATTATTTCGAGCTAAATGGGAATCAAATATCGAATATTTAACTCAGTGTTACTCTTATATCACATGGAAGACACATCGTGATTACTATAAGAACTTTAAAAGGTAGTGTCGCAGTAATCGGCTCGTGTTATCTTATATGCTGGGCGTCTGTTATTGTTTTATTATTTTAAGATTTGCGTGCTTTGTCCTCCGGCTAGCTATTATTACTCAGTCGAGCAAATATCTCTGAGCAGGGCGTGTAAATGGAAAGGAGTTGTTACTAAAAGATAAAATAATTTATTTTCACACTTTTATTGCCGTCACACTTAATTAATAGTTCATATCTTTAATCTTTATACACGCCTGACTGAAACTGTTATATTTCCGAATGTAATTACTGTCCTATTAGTTGCCGCGTACTTCACATTTTGTAATTAACTTTTCGACGCGAGAGATTCTTCCAAAATGTATGATGTGCACTTCACGATAGATTCTTCAAGACTGCGCGACGTGTACCTCGTGAATGATTCCATAGAACTGCGTGATGTGTACCTCGCGAATGATTCTTTAGAACTGCGTGATGTGTACCTCGCGAATGATTCTTTGAAACTGCTTGAAACATGCTTATAGCTCGAGAATATATACTCCTTCACCTCGAAATGCCTAAACATTATAATAGAGCTACTATTGGTTACCAAATCGCGCCAACATTAGCGTCTGTTTTGTCAGCCAATCACAATTACTAACACATGTGCTCAAGGGAAGATATTCTGACGTCATTTGTTTGTCTCTTCTTAGTGATAAACAGCTCACCCCATCGGTTCATTGTTACCCACTTCTATTGTCAGTTTCAGTGAGGCCGCGTAAACTTATTTTCTAACAATGCTTATGGCTAACAAACATCTAAAATCATTGTCATATAATAATGTTAATTTACACTATAATCACTCTGACATTCACAATGTTGTGATATAAAATACTGCCTCACTAGGAAGCAAGATATTACAAAACTTGACCTCCTAAATAGAATGAAGTAACCCTAAATAAATCCAGCAGATGTTTGAGGAAGATCGTTTGCAAACTATGATTCATGTATCATAAAGAAAAGCAAACTGTTGAGATATCAATAATAACTCCCAAGTTTAACATCAGGGTGCCTTGTAGTGTTACTTCACAGAAAAATAAGTCAGAGAAAATAGTTCTTCTTGGTGTACCAAACAACCTCCAAGAGGACGTTCTGCTGAATGGAAATAACTAAATCGCAACAAGTTCATCTTCGTGAGGTCAAATAAGCGAGAACGCAACAGATCCACACTTTGTGCAGGTTTTTCAAAAACTAACGTATGCTTTATATTCAGTACCGCTGCACCTAGCGTCTATTTTACCAAGAGGAATGGCTCAGGCGGTAACGGCTGTGGCCCCATTCGGGAGGTCGTGGGTTCGTTCCAGCGATCGACCTTCCTGACCCATGGGCATTTTCGGGGGTTTCTCCGGGGCGCTAGGCGAATGCTGGGAAGGTTCATTACATTCCTCGAACTTCCTGTCCCTCCATTTCACCTTCATTCTGATTTCACTTCACCTTGCATCTGCTTGGTTTGTTTCAGGGTTGAAGGTGTCGGAGAGAGTCTCGGCAGGAGAAAAGGATGCTCTATGTAACCCTTCGTCCCCCGGAATGGGGATGGTCTACTAGTTCCCTAGGGGATGCGCAAACCTCAGGGGAGGGGAGCCGGTTACACCAGCTCCCATCCGGGGATTTTCAATCTGTAAAAGGTAGGAACGTGTCGTCTACCCTGTCGTGCTTCTAGTCCGGCTGCCCTCCGTCTCGTCTCATCTCATCTCATCCCTCCCTCTCGCCCGTGAAGAGCTTCAGGCACAAAATATCTTGTAGGTCGAGATGCTAAGCCGCTCTCTGCAGTTAGTCCTAGTCCTAGCATCTATATTTCTTAAGTAGTTATGGCTTTTCTAAAGAAGCTCCACAATTCTTATTATTGGTACCACAAACTTTCTGAGAGCGTTCGTTTTTTTAATTAAACAACTCAAAAAGTTCTTATTCACGTACGATAACTCTTGCAGTTTCTTTCTTTAATTAAATGCATGGCTTGACCTTGCCTGCAGGTTACACGTCGAACTTCCTTTGATATTTTCGGTTTTATCTATTTGTAAACTCATTTGTATTAGCGCTTTTTGTTCTAGTTAGGTGTAAGAGGAAGTGCTGGACCCGCTAATTTTCTTTGTGTAAGTGTCAGTATAACAGATGCTTAGTTTTGCTGCAGAGTCTGTAATTTTAATAAAGATATGAATTATAATAATTAGCATTGTCACTGTTAACGCCCATGGTGGTGAAATTATACATTGCATAGTTGTTAATTAATATGTACTAGTATGTCAAAAGCTTTTGTTCCGCCGATCGTTATTGCCTCCGGGCGCTTAATCTCGGGTTACCTATTGTTTGTTCTGTGTTTCCTGAGGATGAGAAATAACAGCGGTTGATATCCTTAACAACCAGCAAGCTCTGATAATTTGTGCCGCCTAATTCAACTCCTTAATCACTGTCTCAATATATCCTTTGTGCAAAGTCTAATCGGATGCCTCCTACACAACGAGTGGTGTTTTGCATTTATTATTTCTTATGGTCGTTTCATTTTAATGTTTCCTTTAACTTCGATTGTTGAGAATTAAATGATTCCGTTAGTTACTCCTTGAACCACCGTTGGACTTTTCTTCATTCTGCGTTAAACCTCACATTTGCTCCCACATTTATTTACACTTCAATCTCACGATAGTAAAGAGCATGGTTCTAAATAAAGAAAGTTTAACTGTCCCGACTGTTAATCGAAACCGGACCTCCGAGTTGAGAACCCAATCACGGGAAGAATTCCTATGTGTTTTGTGCCCTATACCATGGAGTATATATGGACATAACAGGAGAGGAAAATAGGATAGCTATACGCTATTGTGTGTTAGTTCAGTTATGGATAACTAATACTGAATTTTCGACAAATTTCCAAAATTATTCCTTTTTAAAATGTTTTCATGGAAAAGTCAGATCCAATTGCGTTTTAACTTTCTGGACATAGGCTTGTGTATTGGGGTAAACACTTTTAACATCTGGTTTCCTTGAAATCTTGTTTTCTTACGTTTTGTCACTTTAAAATATTCCCCATAAACATTCTAGAATATAAAGAGGCTTTCCTTGATATAAAATACAGCTTTAGTTTTTATATAGCTATAGTTTTAATGCATGTTTTAGTTTTACAAATTTACACTCTTGTTTTACTCTTTCAGGAAATATTTTAATGAAACAGAAAATCTAATCGTTTGTTGTAAATAATTACATTCAAGGAATAATATGACAATTTTTAATCGCACGGCACGTTTAACACGAGACTCGATTTTCATTTTTTGACAATTATTTTCACCGAGCAGGTTGGCTCAGGCGGTAACTCTATGGGTCGCATTCGAGACGTGTCCGGCTCAAAACCTCGGGCCGACTAATCTGATCGAAAGTTTTTCGCGACTTTCTCGGTTCCTAGGCGAATGTTTTTTTCCTATCATCCCTTTCATCACTAGATTTCATTTCCTTCTTCACTGTCTACCAACTTTGGGCTGATCGCTCACCGTGATTTGCTATGATCCAGAGTTTTCTTGCTCCTCGACAGGCTACTGATTCAACGCATTGGCTTGTAATCCTTGGGGTGTAAGTCCTACAAAGAGCAGGGTAATCAGCTAAAGAAGAACAAGACAGTTACTTTATTTGAATTATGTTGCCCAATATGTAATAAAAATTCAACTGCAAGAATTAAACTTTATAGAAACTAGCAACCGAATATTTTTAAAGTAAGGAGAATGTAAACACATTAAATTCAAGTTTGTTATCATATTTCATTGGAAAAACAGGACAGATAGATATAATGTCATGCACAAAATTGTTCTTGGTTCCTGAAGAAATGCAGTTGATTTTGAGATAAACACAAAAATTCCAGCTTCTATCGTTAGAAAAAGTATGTCCACATTTGTGGTTTCTAATGTTTTTATTTTTAAGTACTTGTGTATTTAGTTTGACGTTCGGGAAGAGTCTATTGACTAATAATTCAGGTCGATATGGTTGAGTCATGGAACAATCTAATTTAATTAGTTGTGACTAAGTTAATTACGGTTCTAATGAAATAATATACACCTATTTAGTACAAATGTCTGATAGCAAAGGAAAAATAAGGCCTGTAGCGGGGTAGCTACTGGTAGAGGATTAAGCACATGTTCTTTCTCTAAAGGTTTCTCAAAAACAATAGTCTACGGCCCTCAGGAAAGACTCGAATGAATTACGGTGGCCCTGAAGGTCATGCAATTGGGCTTTCTACCACTGCCATTTAAAATCATGTGTGGGAATACCAGTACAGGTAAGTCTTCTTACTGATGTGGGTGTGTGGGGCAGAGGTAGTGAACATTTAGGATCATGCAATCTGACTCTCGCAAAACCAAGAGATAAGATATGTAATGTGAAATTTGTTGCACCAGTAACACAAGTCGGTTTCCAGGCATTCCAGGCTTATTGAGGTAATACCGAACATCGGCGTACACACATTTGTCAGTGAGGTGAAGAATAGTATATGGTGAATAATCATAATAAATAGGTGGGAAATAATACAAAACATAAAAACAGAAAATTAAATTAAACAGAAAAAGTAAACAAACATAACACGTTATACAAATTGTGATGCAGCTGCTATGAGCTGAGCTTGTCGCGTAATAGCGGTTTGCTTCAGTGCCGGATGACTGTTTATTTGGAGAGATAAAGAAGGCGGCGCTCTCACCCAACGTAGATCCCAGAAGCGCTATCGAGAGTTAACGAGATATTTCTGAATATTTCTTACCTCGCATCCCGCGAACTCTCTCGAAGCTCCTGTGACTATACATCGGCGAACGTGCTTGCAACACTAGCTAAGTGATTAAGTGGTTGTTTTGTCGGACAGTGAGTGCTGCTCAGCGTGCGAGAGAAGCGAAGTCCTGTGTTCGACAGTTAGCGAACGATCGTAAGAGAGAATAGGAATCCTGTATTCGACACTCCAGAGAGTGAAGCGGAAGGAAGAAGAGACTGCTTCGAGCTGCTTTACGCTACGCGCAAAGAAAGGAAAAGTGAAGTGATAGTGAAAACTGAACTAAGTTACACGACCTACGAATTCGAATTACTGCTTAATAACTAGTAAGTGAAGTGAGAATGAAAACTAAAGCCGTATGCACCATTCTCGTGAACGAAATGCTCCAGGGGCCTTCCGCGCGAAGAATTTGACCGGTGTAATCATCACAGGCACCAATTTTCATCGTAGTTAGGTGACCGTGGTTAGCTGGCAGGCGAGCGCCTAGATTGAGTGCACGCTCGTTACAGATAAATTCTACTGAATGCATCCAGAAGTACATCGTGTCCTCTGATTTTTCAGTGTTCTACCTCTTTGCTGGAGCACATGAATGTAATTGTTTAGTGGGCAATGGAGGATAGCAAACTTAGAACCTATCTTCTTTAAACACGATGTAGATATGTGACTAAGCTTAACATGTAATTTTAAATAAAAGCTAGGAAGTAAAAAGATAGAAGCAATAATTTAAAAATGGACAATTGGGAAAAGCTGAGTGGAAAAGTATTCTGAACTATTATGGATTCTTTTTTATTTCCTTTCTTTCACATTGATTAAAGTTATATTAGCTAATAACCTTTTGGAAGAGAGAAGCAGAAAAAAGAAGGAGAAAAAAAGTATATCTACAGACAAGATTTGAATGCATTTAGGGTGCACATGCCACCCGCACACCACGATGACGACTCCGAACTTTGGCACTGACCTCATTAAATTATCGGCTTCTTATGTATGTGCAGTTGATGTATAGGTACCAACATTTCTGAAAATGTAATACTTGCAATAAATTCATGTATACTCCCCTTATTTCGGCATTTGTTTTTGGAACTATGCTTCACCTAATATATTCATATGTAACGCCGTGAGAGTGTGGATTTTCGTTACGTCTTCGATCAGGATATTTAATACCTGTGGCATTAAAAACTACAAAGGGCAAAATAACTTCAGGTACAAAGTATCAGACAGACCGTAAGTGTATCAGCATGCATTATTTAGCGAAATAGTCATTTCGCCATTATAACATTGCAACGCAAGTGAAGTTGGAGATAATCAAGGAAAACCGGCCGTCCGGTCAGATTTAACCCCGGTAAAATCCTCGATAAACTTTTACCGTCGTCGTTGCACCACAAATGATTGTAAAGTTAGTATTTTACCACGGTAAAATCTTGATCGAGAATGGTGCACACAGCCATAAGTCACAATATAAACGGTTGAATGAAAAACGAAGCCTTATTAATTTTAAAAAATGAGAACTAGTTGCATAAAGAACTACGAGTATTTAGCGTATAAAAACAGAATCTTCCAATAACTTTGTGCAACAATTTAGCGAGAACTGAAATATAGATTTTAGCTAGGTTGGTTTAAAAACAAGCTAAAAACTGTGAACAAAGTCGCAATAGACATTTGAATAAAAATTAAGCTTTAATAATTTTAAAACATGAGCGCCAATTACATAAAGCATTTAGCACATAAAAACAGAATCGATCAACAATTTCTGCAATTCTTAACGCAGGACTGAAGTATTCTTTTAAAAAAGACCATTTTATATTAATGCTAGCGGCGCACAATGCTTTAAACTAAACTGCTATGAAATTTTAATTCCCTAGGAAAGATGCAGCTCATTTTAAAAACAATTTACCGCTTGCGTAATTCTGCTGGACAAGCAATGGTTTTTCTAAAGTTCAATTTTCTTGCTATTTTCCCAAATTTGGAATGTATCTTCTCACAGAAAAATAGAGGCAGAGATTTGCAGATTCTATTTCCGATTGTGGGTAATAAATTTCAGACTGTAATTTTCATAAGTCTTGCTGCAGTATATAAACTGAACTAACGGGCCATTTGTTTCTGAATGTTTTCCACTTTACAAGATAAAATATAATTTTAAAATCCAAGATATAAAAGCTTATATCGCAGAATTGTACACGCCAGCTGTAATCCATGGGCCATAAAATCAATCAAAACGATGCCCTTTCCGTCCCAAAACACGGTAGCCATTTTTGTGATTCGTTTAAGGCGATTGCTTACACTTTTTGGTTTGGGTTAACCGAAACGGTGCCACTGCATTGACTGTTGTTTCGATTCTGCGTCGGTGTACTATCCATGTCTCGTCGCCCGTAACAATATGGGAAAACAAACCATCTCCATCTTGTCTATGGCACTCCAAAAACTGTCGCACACTGCGCATTCGTTGCTCTTTGTGCTGACCGGTGAGCAGTTTTGGCACCAACCTCGCACAAAGTTTCCGATATCCAAACTGCAGTAACAATCCTGTAAGTGAGGTTCTGGCAACATTTCGGAATTCATCAGCCACACCACTAATCGTCAAACGCCGATCGCTTCGAAGTTTTTGGTTCACTTGTTCAACGATGTCGTCGGTCCGATTACTGATCTTACCACTCCGATGTTCATCGTGCACATTTGTGCGGCCATTTAAAAATTCTCGACACCAGTGTTGAACCTGTTTGTCACTCATTATGTTCAGTCCATACACGAGGCATAACACACGATAGATGTCTGCAGCTGACGATCCTTTTGCCAGCAGACATCTAATCACACCGCGCACTTCCCAACTGGCGGGATCTATGATTGTCGCGGCCATTGCGATTTGCTCTCACCGACTGGCAAACGCCTATTGCGTCACAACATTGCGGTAGGTTGCTCAGGAGTCGGTAGACAGCTCTGCAGGTGTGAAACGTCATTCAGGCCTACCATCCGTTAAATATTGTTCACCGGACCTTAGTTTTGGAATACGCCTCGTACTTGGTGACTGACAGATGGTACTGTGATGGTTAACAGAAAGCATGCGTATCCCACAACATAAGCGAGGTTGTAGAGGGAAGTTCTAATGGTGTATAGAGACGCATGATAGTATATTATATTTTCCGTTTCTACATAACAGCAGCGTGTCCCTAAAGTTTCGGTGTAAATTTTATTAACACTCCATACAGCTAGCTAGCAGCTGGGTTTTTCGCTCAAACAAAATTAATTTTTATTAGCAATTATAGGCTTCACAATTCTTTCTCAATCTATCAAAATGGATGATTGTTAAACAGTATTTACGTATTCATGTTTTAGTTTTTACAATGATAAAAGTATAATCATCCCTTCCTTATTCAGTTTTTTATGAAAATCAGACATTTAGTTTATTACTACGCTAACAAAACCTTAGAAAAAGATATTTGCTTTTTAAAACTACGTCAAATTCACTCTGACCGTTCTAGAGCTGATACGGCTAGAATGTCATTAACGTTGGCATAAAAAGGGCTCATTTATTGTTGCATTTTTAAAGAAATTTACAATGTGTGACTAAATTGAATAATTGTGATTCGGAGAAGATCCAGTAGTCTACCATACATAAACCTCCCATGTGCTGTTGGTTAATATCCAAGAGTGATTTATAAAGCGATTTCACACTTACACGACAGGGAGTGGATTGTCCTCAAGGGACAGAATTCGTATTGCTTGATAAAAGTATATACCGGTTCACCAGCTCCTAACGCTCTCTGGCAAAGAGGAAAAATTTTAGTGAAATTAATTATACCGGTCGGATTCCGCTCCAAATTAAGGTATCCAAATCTAAGACACGACTAAGAACTGGATTCATTACTACAAAACAAGTATAAAGGAGTTTAGTGGGAAAAGCAAAACAACGCCAACTGCTTCCTCAAATTTCCTAAGAAGTACATACTAGGATTACAAAACAACAGTGAAAAGTTATAAATAATGACATTTTATCTCAGTGAAGAGCATCAGTGTATTCAACTATTACTTTCGTACATTTACACCCATTTATACTTTTTCCAGTTTGTGTTTTCTGTGAAGCTTAGGAAATGAGCGATAATTAATTAATTTTTAGACCTTCCACATAATGTAACATAGAGAATATTTTAATCCAGATATGAACAATTCAAAATATAAAAATATTGCTTCCAGTAAGCAAGAAGGATGATCTGATACATGGTATTAATGGAATGAAACATACAGTTTATGAAATTAAACGACAGTCCAACGTTTGCTTCATTTAGCATTGTGTTATAAAAATACTTTATTATGAACCTGTCATAACTATACTCTGATTGTATCTGATGATGCTGAAGATGTTGTTCAACCACGTGCATGTGGAACTCCAAACATTATCCCTACAATTCTCTTGGGATGAGGAGGAGGGACCCCAGAATCAGAAGACTCTGGTAGTTTTGAGAAATGACACATTCTATGAGTGGCAATTGATTTAATGTATCACTTAATGTAGATCAAATTGTATAGATTATGTTGCCAAAAGGTTATATTATCAAGAATCTTATGAAAACTCTGTTGACAAAGTAGTGAAGGGGAAAGAGAGAGCATCTTTGATGTTTAATAATGACTCAATATATTCAGTGATTTTTGCCAATCCAAATTACTTAGATGAAATATTTAAGATGACTTACGGGAAAGCATTCTTATTCACTGCCACGAAAATATGAGGGCAGAGTACTTGGCCACCGAATCCTCAATCTTCCTCCAAATAACTTATCATGGGCAGAGGGAGTATTCGAAGGGCATGTGGTTAGCCTGGTGAGTGGAAACTAACGTATTGACAGGAATATCAACCTTCATAGACATAGGTTCAGTCATTGTTTTAGTTAAATTAATTGGGTACAAATAAATGGCTGGCAACATATCTACAATTTATAAAAGCCAGTTGCTATTTCAGTGTATGCCACTGTACAGCTTAACCTCATATGCTTATCCATGACAGAAAATCTCAAGAAATACATTTAGTTGTGTTATTGTTATAAGTATGAATGCAATTTTGACCCTCTCTACTACGTATAGTAAATAGGGCATGTATTGTATTCCACCCAAAAATTCAATGTTGAGATTTCACTGCTAATACAGGCTTTGAGGCCCCAATAAAAAAAGGCATTTTTAGAAAATGTTTCAGGTATGCGTGCGTGTGTCTGTGAGCAACATAACTCAAAAATGAAAAGTCGATCAAATACCAAACTTGGTATTTAGGCTCAGTACCTTCCAAGGATGACACGAAGATTTTCAAGAAAATCCCCCCCACTCCAAACTACCCGTTATATGGAACATTTTTTCGAAATGTTTGATTTTCTACAAAATGGACTCTAACGATTTTGATTAAAATATCATATATTAAAGATATTTACATGACAAATAAAATGTATAGCTTGAATTTTCTGGGAATAGCCTCTGAAGTACACTTCAAATAGAAGACATGTTGTAAATCTTGTACAATTGCTAAAGTTAAGCTTTAGACGAAACGAACTACACCAAATATGTAGATCTCTTTGAAACACACAATTTACTTTAAATAAGTCTTTTGTGGCATAAGCCATTTGTTCGAATTGTTCATTACTTGGTCATTCTTTAAAGTGATTTCAAGATTCTGTTGTTTCCCGTGATTGCATGGAAACAATATGGAATTTTAAAACCAGCATATGACGTGCAGTTCTTAAACATTTGTCTATTGCTGTTTCCTTTGCATCTATAATGAAATGTGTAATATAGCTATTTCTGCAAAGATATATGTGGATTAAAATGAAGTAGATAGAAAAAGGAGCTTTAGTAAGAATAGTTTGTATGCCCACTAAAAGTGATAGAGGGTAGAGAAAGTCATGTGAATGTATCACATTAGGATTTTTAAAATACTGAATACATTATTATTCATGTTATCGGTATATTAAAATTAATCATATCGACACGTAAACATGTTTCGAAACTATTTACAAACTATAGAGCTTCAGCAGTAGAACTTCTTCCCATAGCGGTCTTGCCTGTAATTAACTCAAGACCTCCTTACAGGTTTCTACCTGCCTTCACATTAAAGTCACGAACATGTCAAACCAAGTTTGGTAATAGTATGACGGCTATCTCAGATGTTATACACTGCCGCTACTAGGGGAAAGGCTTGCTTGAAAACAACTCCCTTTTCTCGGTGTTTATGACTAACCATGCCAGGAAATTCCATTCCTCTGCTTATGCAAGGAATCAAGGATAAGGCAAACACGCCAACGCTAAAACGAAACCTTACCCCATTTCTTGCTGGGAACTTTAACTTCGCATCTCCTCCTGACAAAATTACACATGTAGAGTTTTTCTTTGTATTATAATGGTTGGTATCCGAGTTGCAAATACATCATTCAGGTTGCGCGTCTACAGCTGTGCATGATTGCTTATGCCTTTCATAGGACATCATGTGTAGGTTATTATTATGATCAACGGATTTTTTCTTTCCTAAATAAATAAATTCAAATTTATTTCAATATTATGTCAGCGAATTAGACTAATACTTCTGAAACTTCTATTATCCACTCTTACACAATTCTAGTAAATACCAAACAAGATCAATAATGCTGCCTTCGTGATTCAAGCTGTATTGATTTTATTTATTTATTTTCTTGTTCACGGATAACACAGATCTACCCTAAGCCGTTTTAGTTTCTGTACCATGTACATAGTAGGGAGAAGGTATTTCACCCCAAAATTTTGACCGAGATTTCAACGGAAATGGATATTGAAGCCCCCTGAAATCAAATAAAGCGTTTTTAGAAAAATGTCCATGTGTGTAACTCAAAAATGAAAAGTCGTATAAATACCAAAGTTGGTATTTAGGTTCTGTACCTTCCAAAGATGGACACGAAGATTTTCAAGAAAGTCCCCTCATCCCAAAATATCCTTTATGCGGAACGTTCTTCGGAATCTTTTTGTTTTCTAAAATGGCTGTAACGATTTTGATTAAAATACCAGATATTAAAGATATGTACATGACAAATAAAATGTATATCTTGAATTCTCTGGGAATAGCTTATGAAGTCTTCTTCATTCGGAAGGAATTTTGTATAATCTGGCATAAATGGTAAACGTTAAGAGATAAACGAAAACATACTACACAAAAAAGTAGATCTCTTTAAAACCCACAACTTATTTCAAATATAAGTTTTTGTGCCATTTCTGAGATATCCATTATTGATTGTTCGAATTATTCATTACTTGGTCATTCTTTTAAAGTCTTTTCAACATTCAGTTGTTTTTCACGATTGCATAGAAACAGTATGCCATATTAAGGCCAGCGTATAGCGTCCAGTTCTTAAACATTTGACCAGCACTGTTCTCTTTGTATCTATAACGAAATGTGTAATGTAGCTATTTCTGAAAAGGTTTACTTCGATTAAAATATAGTAAAAGGAAAAATAATCTTTTGTAAGAGTAGCTTGTATACCCACCAATAAAGATAGAGGGTAGAGAAAGCCATGTGAATGTATCAAATTAGATTTTCCTATTCTTTCAGATTTAGATGCTTCATTTTCCATTATAAGTAAGAATGTGTTTTATCTGCTGTATTACCTTCTCTGCCACGTACCTAGAAGGTAGCGAAGGTATTGCATTCCACCCAAAAATTTCATACCGAAGTTTCACCAGAAATACATGCTTTGAGGGCCTCTGAATCTATAAAAATCATTTTTAGAGAAAGTTCCGTGTGTGTGTGTGTGTGTGTGTGTGTGTGTGTGTGTGTGTGTGTGTGTGTGTGTGTGTGTAAACAGCATAACTCCAAAACAAATAGTCGGATAAATACCAAATTCGTATTTCAGTTTAATACCTTCCAAAGACGCAACACGAAGATTTTCAAGAAAATCCCCCAACCCAAGCTACCGTTTACATGAAACAGTTTTCGAAATTTTTTTATTTTCTAAAAAAATGGCTGCAACGATTTTGATTAAAATACGATGCATTAAAGATATTTACATGAAAAATAAAATCTATATCTTGAATTTTAAGGGAATACCTCTGATGCCAACTTCATTCGGAAGCAATTTTATGTAATCTTGTACGTTAAGCAACAGACGAAAATATACTATACCAAAAATGTAGATCTCTTTAAAACACACATTTTATTTAGTATAACTTTTTTGTGGCAGCAGAAATTCCCGACATATCTGTTATTAAAGGTTTTCGAATTGTTCAATATTCTTTTCAAGTCCTTTCGATATTCAGTCGTTTATCGTGGTTGCATGTAAAGTGTACGGAATTATAAGGCCAGTACATAGCGTCAAGTTCTTAAGGATATTACTGTCCCTATTCCCTTTGTATCCATAACGAAATGTTAATATAGCTATTTCCGGAAAGGTTTATCTCTATTAAAATGAAGTAGATTGGAAAATCAATTTTAGTAAGAATAGTTTTTATACCCATAATAAACGAGAGAGGTAGAGAAAGGCTTGTTAATGCCACTCATCTTTTTGTTGTTTTGCAATTCTGTTATTTTATGATAAATTTATCATTACTATTATTATTTTAACTGATTGCCCTCCACTTTATTAGGACTTATACCCCCAAGAACTTACAAGCCAATGCCTTAAGCCAACTATTGACTTTGTGTCAACAAAATATACTTAACATATATTTCATATATTGTCTGGTCTAATCTTGAAAATGTTCATTTCAGCTCCTCTGTATAAAAAGAAGAACTGAAAATTCTCATACATATTCCTTTGAATATCATATTAACCTAAACATTAAATGAATATTTAAAAAATGAATAATTCTAATAAAAGCTTATTTGACAAAAGGTTTATTTTTTAATTAGTTCTGCATTTTTCGGGTAGTATGTTTCGTCTATCCCTTCTGGTTTACAAGTTATATAAAATTCAATTAGAACGAAGTAATATATAAAAATGCGTATTTTTAATAAAACTCCTAGGAAGTATTTGGAGCCGATAAGAAGTGATAACAATTTTTTCCACATGAATGTTTTTGTTTCGTTGTCTGGAGACGGTGACTCTCTATAAATTATTCTTTTGGAATCCTTGAAAAAGTTTGGTGTTTAAGCTACTTTTCGAGCTTTTATTATAATGTACAAATACAGGTATACACACAGATACGCACACAGAACTTCTTTCTAAATTTGTTTTATTCAGGGAGCCTTAAAACAAGTATTTCCAACATAGAGTTGTTGGATGGTACAATATCTAGTTCCTCTTACCTACTATAGTTAGGTGATAAAGAAAATATAAAGAGAAAGAGTGTCGCCCAAGAAAAATGTGAACAACATAAAATATTTCACCCTTTAAATTAAAACAAAAAGAAATGCCTAATCTTTGAAACATATCTTGATCTTGATGAAAAAGTAAATTTCATCTCTGAGACTTACATTTTAATTATTTGAAGCACAGAATCCACACCATATGAAGGATTTCATAAATATATAAACAAACACCTGTTGACAATGTGTAACAATTTGTGTAACACTAGGTGTTGTCCTCGTCACCTTAATCCACTAATGAGTCACTTCACGTGTCATAATTGAGAGGTTCACTCAAACCTTGATTTAGGCGTGCCTTTCCATTTCTGAAACAGCCAGAGGCTTAAGCGTTTGAGTCATCAATATTCAAGCTCAGTGCCTTCACAGTTTGCTCCAGCTTTTATTGAAATACATGGGCATTTCCATCTGACTAATACAAACAGTTAAACAATTACAAAAATGGACACATGACATCATTACGTATTTTGGAGGGCAGTGAATTGCAATTCGTAATAATAATTTTAATGCCTGTATGACCTACGCTGCTGTAGTACTCACTCGAGTGTAACTTGTTTTCCGGTTAACTCATCCCTGGTCATGTACTGGTATGCTGTTCAAAGACCTGTCCTAAGCTTGAGAGATGACGTGAGATCGATTAATGATCAAAACTGTTTCTACACATTATTTTACGTTAATTATGGTGATCACAGCTCTTACAAAGCCAACGTTCCAAACGCATATTGGCATGTTCCTACGTGTTAATAAGGAAAATGTATTTCTGTGAACTTTGTATTAAAAACTCAGTGAACATCGCCAAAGGTAATTTGATACCAAGTGTCACCAAACATTAGAATGAATAAATCAAATTTGAAAACCCAAGTACCCAGTCTTCCGTTAACAATGCAGCTGGACTCCGCGGCACGTCAGGGCATTGCACATTACAGAAAGGCTTCCTTTGCTGACCATTCTGAGGCAATATTTTATATCACAACACTGTGAATGCCAGAGTGATTGTAGTGTAAATTAATATTATTGTATGTACAGGATTTTAGATGTTTGTTAGCCATAAGTATTGTTAGGAAATAAGTTTACACGGCCTCCCTGAAACTGACAATAGAATTGGGTAACAATAAACCGAGGGGGTGAGTTGTTTATCACTAGGAAGAGACAAACAAATGACGTCAGGGTAGCGTGCCTTTTTTTTAGAAATGGAGGGAATATATTCCCTAGAGTATATATATATATATATATATATATATATATATATATTAGTAGTAGTGATTGACTGACAAATCAGACGCTAAAGTGGGCGCGATTTGGTAACCAATAGCAGCTCTATTATAATGTTTAGGCAATTCGGGGTGAAGTAGTATATATTCTCGAGTCATAAGCAAGTATCGCGCAGTTCGGAAGAATCTCTTCAGGTGCACGTCACTCAGTCCTAAGGAATCTCTCATGAGGCGCACGTCGCAAAGTTAGTTACAAAATTTGAAGTACGCGAAGTAATTGGTACGCGGAAACTAAAGCGGTTGTAGTTACATTCGGAAACATCACTGTTTTGAAGAATCATTCACGAGGTGCACGTCACGCAGTTCGGAAGAATCTCTCACGAGGTGCACGTCACTCAGTCTTGAAGAATCTTTCACGAGGTGCACGTCGCAGTGTTAGTTACAAAAATGTGAAGTACGCCTAGTAATTAGCGTGCGGCAACTAAAACGACTGTAGTTACATTCGGAAATACCACAGTGTCAGTCAGACGTGTATAAAGATTAAATATGTGAATTATCAATTAAGTGTGACGGCAATAAGTGTAGAAACAAATTATTTTATCAGTGTTATCTTTTAGCAACAACTCCTTTCCGTTTACACGCCCTGCTTAGAGACACTTGCTCGACTGATTTGTAACAGCTAGTTGGAGGACAAAGAACCCAAATTTAAAATAATAAAACAAGAGGTGCTCAACAAATAAGATAACACGAGCCATGAGAAATGCGACAATTCAGATGTCGAATTTACGTCTGGAAAATAATATGCATTCTTGCAGCAGATATTCTGAATGTCAATTATCGCTGAAAAAGCAGGATTCACTCCTTCATAACATATTGCTGCAAACACAGTGGAGTTATTCATGATATATGTATTGTTTAGTTTATTGCCAGATATTCTTGTGGAATCTTCGAGGAAATTGATTTTGTACACCACGTCTTTAGCTTTCTCTGTTTTTACAAATAATTTTTTCCCGATTATACCTCAAGTTTTACATAAAATGTATGAGAATATGGCAATTTTCAATGAATAAGTCTTACCTTAACAATACTCGCAACTCACCACTATTGGCAATAAACCAACAGCGGGCTTGTTGAGATGGAAAAATCCTTGCAGCATCCGTTCCACTCTTAACGGAAGTCACTGCATATGTAGAATATACATATAACTGTGCAGTAAGAACATAGATTTAAGTAATGCATTTTGGCAAACTGAACATTATAACTATATTCTTCTTCTTCTTCAACGGATTACCCTTCTCTTTGTAGGAGTACACCCCCAAGGACTTACAAGCCATTAGCTTGGGTGCGTAGCCTGTCGAGAAGGAAGCAAACTCTAGATCAATGACGGCGAAAACAGGACTCGCGTGGCAGTGTGACTCGCAGGCGCCACTCCTTTCTAGCTGTCTACTCATGTCACTCTGCTGAGTGGTGTAGTGCCTATTGTATATTTGATGACTCGAGGAAGAAAGGAATTTTTGCCACCCTTGCTCTGTATCATAGCATAAGACGACCAGTCTAATGCCTGGTATGGCGGTAAAAAAAAAGGAAATGATAAATATTTTTATTTAAAAAAAATGTAATGAAAGGAATGGTAGGAACATTCGCTGATCCAACCCAGCGTTCGCCTAGCGACCGCGGAATCTATATTTATATTGTGTATAATTGGCTTATTATGACACGCGTGCCAGAAATAGAAATTACATAATACCGGTGTTTCATGTCGTCGTGGCTTATAGAGAGAAGATGAAATATTTTTATCATATTTTTTTCTCTGAGCAACGAAAATACAAAAGCTTCTGTGCATTATTAAATATAGATTAATTACTTTTATTATTTACATTCATTTATTACTTACATAACATCCCGTAACAACTGCTGACTTCTCTCTCAGAAAGGGAATGGATAAAAATGGCTTATCGGTTCAACAGGCCAGGTAATAACAAATTAAATACAGGGAGATACATGGATAATCTTATTATGACATTGATAAAATTCACTCCTGCATAATTATTAAGATTATCCACTTGTTGCATGAATTATTATTAAGAGTTGGTTTCCAATTTTAAATGTATGTGCATAAATGTTACTGAAAATAATACGGTTATAGAAAATAAAAAGAAATCTATTCATGTAAAGGAGATTGATACATATATTCAGACACCGTAAATTAAAAATATACGAAATTGTCAATAAGATGATAATGATTATCTCCCACACTTTTTAATCATTAAATGTGGGAAACCTGATTATGACATGGGAGAAGGAAGAAGGAAGTGAACAAAGTGTACAAGGGAATAAATACAAATACTTAAATGTGGTTCTCTATCCTGACAATAGTGCAAGACAACGAAGAGAGCTCCCAATGTTCCGTTTATAAAATGCATCTTTTGGGGAAGATACGTAATATAATATTGTCCACAAAGAAAATAAAAATAATGCCGCAACCGAGAGAAATATCTGGTAAGATAGAAAATAAGCATAAAAACAAACAGGTATCAAAATTCAACTACATGCTTAGATTGTGAAGTAAGTTTTTATTTAGATACGGAGAAAAACAAGGTAAACAATTTTCAGCAGATATGTGGAAGTATGACAAGAACATTAAATAGCAAAAGAAGAACACAAACAAAATTAAAATGTTATAAAACAATAGCAGTCCCCGTGTTCATATATGGAAGCGATTCCTGTATACTGAAAGAAAGAGACAAAAGCAAAATACAGGCACAGAAATGAGGTTTTTAAGAAGATCTAAAGGCTGCAAAAGAGGACATTTAATAATAAATGAAAGAATTCAAGAGGAATTGAGTCCATATAAATTACAATATGAAATATAAGAAAATAAACAGAAGTGAAAATAACACAGAGATGAATGAAAGAACGAATACCAGCTTTGACTAGAAGATTCAATCCTCTAGGAAAAAGAGACAAGAGTGACTCCTTGAAGAATAGATGAGGAATGCGAAGATGGAACTGGCACAAGCCTGTATTTTTGGAAGCAAACTCTGAACTGCATATTCAGAGACATCCACTATACTCAGCTTCTGGAAAAGAAAAAAATTATGGGAAACCTCCATCCAAATTTGATCAAGAAACAGAAAGGTAGAGGAACATTTAAACGTACAATTCTGTACAAAACGTTCATAATATTAGTGATACAAAAATAGAACGTTGGAGTGGTTGATAATAGAATCTTTGAAAACCTTGGATGGTGAACATGATGAAAATTGTATTACGAGCACAATGGTTAGAAATGCCAAGAAGAAATATAGGGAGAGAATAAATACAGGGAGACAGGTCAAGATGCAACAACCAGAACATATAATTTAGAGTAAGAATAAGACGACATGACGGAAATGACGTGATGTGCAGTATTTATTAGACTTAAAATCATCGTACTTGCTGTAGTTGTTGTTGCTGCTGCTAGTGCACATAATAACGTATTTACATCTGCTTTGTCATTAATTTCTCAGTCCACGTAGTATTATTTTCTCTTTGCTCTCCTTTCTTGGAAATTTAGTTCCCTGTGGCTTTAGCGCCCTATAATCATCTTGTGGCAGAATGATGAACTACATGCTTAAATGACACTTCGGGGATAGGCAATTGGAAGGACATTTATAATATCCGGTTTCGAAATTTCTAACTGTAGGGAATTTATGGATCTTGTGGAGAGACTTGACAGATAACAAAAAAGGGCATCACCCTTTTCTGAGAAGCAAATAACTTGCCAAATGGGTGTGTTTAAAAATAAAGGTTAATGCTATAGATGTTTCTGGTTCGCTGACATTTACCAGGTGAGGGGAAGTTATCCACCATATTTTGGTGCTACCAGGAAAACAAGCCGTCAAAAGTCAGTCACCATTCCAGTTCTTTAGCATATGGTGGACTTTCCTTCTGGCCAGTTTACACCATTAAGGCGTGCACAGCGATTTGCCTCATACCAACTGTCAATTCATCTGTCACTAATTTCCATATCCAATTACCTTTGTTGGTTTAACTTACTCCATGTTTATTTCCAAGTAATAGGTTTGTTCTATCCATATCATTGAGGAGATAATGAGCATTTTACAAAAGAAAGGAAAAAAACGATTATCCGATAGCATATTTTGGAATTGGATTTTAAGGAAGCATATAAATAAAAGAAGGGAGTACCCATAGGTGACATTTCTAAATCTTGAAGTTTTTATCTAAGTGTTTTCAATTTTTGTACAGTTTGCTCCACCACTATTATAAGTGCGTTGTAAATTTCATGCAGATAATATTTACTGAGAAAAAAATTGTTTTACTTTTATTATGTTAGGTGTTCCGCCATGTGGAAATCGTAATTTTGAAAAAAATAAACACCATCACATTTCTCAAATACTAATACACAAAACTGGCATATAGTATTTCTTCACTCTTCTGGCTGTTCTAGAAAAATAAAAGTTGTAAAATTTTAAACTTAGTATCATCTATAGTAAATTTAGTTATGTCATTTCTTGAGCAATTTAGAAGTGTAGCAAAAACTATAGGACAGCTTTTTTAGTTTATTCTCTCTGAGTATCTGCCAAAAATTGGAAAAAGATTATTTACGAACTACACGATGAAGAACATTTTTAATGCAAAAAACTATATGAAAAGTCAAAGTAAAGGAGGAGGCATTGGAAATAAGTATGGACCGTTAGACCGTGTGCTCTTGGGCATTTACACAGTCAGTGTTGAAGCATTAAAACGCTCTCAGAGAAAAAGTCATAGTATGTAATTGAAGCTAAAGGGTTTTTGGAGACACAACCACTCTTTTAATTTTTTGAAGTTTTTGTTCAAATTTCAGCTTTATAGGTTTAATTTCTTAATTTCCATAATACCTTTGATCGTTGTGATCATACAAGGTTTTTATAGTAAAAATTATCTTTAGTATTAGTGTCATATTTAAAATCAAAACTGGGATTGCAATCCGCACATGGAGTTGTGGAATTTTAAATACATCAAACTTGTTTCTCTTTTACTCATAACTAACAAAGTTGATCATTATCACTTAAATACATTAATATAATTTTATTTTACATGTTTTAACCCCAAGAACATAAAATGTTATACCTTTCTTGTTGTGAAACATATTCGTGTTTAACATTTCATTAAATTATATAAAAAACTATTCAAGTTAAAATAATAATAATTTAATCTCTGTATAGTCTGCATTCATGATTTAAACAAAAATTATAATATTTTATTTTTAAAATTGGTTAATATTAAAACCAGCACCAAAATAGTATATCCTTTGAAGACATTAAATTCAAAGATGTTGTTGGAGTAACATTTTGTAGAAAGAAATTAAGCTTCGTTAGAAAGATTCTAAGACTTTTAAAATAAATTAATGTTTCCAATAATGCTGTGGAATTACGAGGCTATAGAGCTTGCAGACCATGCCATTTAATGGCACAAAATTCAGTAATTGTGTTACCGTTTCACAGTTAGCCTGCTTTAAAACAGTTACTAGGTTAGATATTCATTTGATTCCCGTAATCACTGTTATTCTATGGAGGCTTTAAAAAAGTGAGTGGTTTACAACACTTTTTGTGTCTTAATTCATATCACCTTAAATTTTTTCCCTGGTGTGTGCCTATAAGCTGTGGTATTATTTATAGCAATTTGTGCTGCAGCAAAATATGATTTCGAAAAATCTTCATTTAATGGAATGCAAATGAGAGGCTTGCATTAGATACTCACTAAACAAACCATAGCTAGCTCAGATATACCTTAATGCCCATGAAATAATTATTAGGGAGGTTATCAGATTTAGGATAATGCCATTGTAAGTTATCTTCGCAGGTGGTTATAATCAGGTATGTCTGTCTAGTTCACGATTTTCAATCCGATAGAAACTAATACGTTTCCACCAGAAACAGTGAAAAAATTAATGCAGTTGTTTTTTAGTTTCTTGAACAGTAGGATATGTAGCTTCGATAATGATGAGTCATGAGGTACCTCTTTTTTAGGCCTCCCTTCGTCTCTCTCTCTCTCCTATTACTATTTTAAAATCAGAAATTGTACTTAAAATTTCTGTACAATTATCACTTAAACATGTAAATAATTTTATCTATATATTACACCACCATGGTATGTAAACCAAATTTGAAAAACGGATATGCCAAAGAAATCAATCTGTTAGAATACCTATTAGAGTAAATTCTAGTGCTACTGAAGTAATATATGTTTTGTCAGAAACAAAGAAAATAATTTACAAAATAAGAGCTGAAATATGCATAGTAAATAGAGTAGAAGAAGAAAAACCAACAGTAATTGACATGGATTTTTTAAGGCGAAAAGATAAAAAATCAGGAAGGAAAATACAAAATAAAAAATATATAATCCATATGGAAAGTAATATAATATAGATAGATAGATAAGGTATCTTTATTGGTTTCAAATCATTGAAGTTATTACACAAGTATTTAGTGCTTGGGTCATTGACCGTACATGCATATTTAAGATACAAGTAGGGTGACAAAATAAACAACAGAAAAACAAAACAGTACAAAAAAGGAACAAGAAAAGGAAAATAAAGTTTTCCCCTCTTTCTATTCAAATTTTAATCAATTGTTTTAATAAGAAAATATTGTCTGCAGTAGAGAACCCTTACCTGAAACCCGCCTGAAATTTAGAAATTATATCGAACTCTATGACGGTTAAGGGGTTGGGTAAAAGATAATTTTGCCATATACCTTACCCAGTATAGATAACAGTGCAATTCCTCTCTAATTTTCTGGTTGTTGAGTGCTGCCCTTACCCTTAAATATTGGCTGAATAATTGCTGCTGTCCATTTCACCGTTAAATAATTTGTTAAATGCCACCCGCAGAAGGTATAATATTTCAGGAATTTTTATGGAGCATTTAACAAATTCGCTCGGAATTCCTTCTATTCCCAGTGCTTTGTGATTCTTTAGGCTTCTTACTGCCCGAACAATTTCCTCCTCAGTTATTTCCCCATCTAGAATTGGTACTGTAGGATTTAAGCACAGTTCAGCGAAAGACATCCGAGGTCCCTCCCACTCTTCCCCACCAACTTCAGCGTACACGCTATTAAAATACGCTAACCATGTTTCTGGTTTGATGCTTACGTTATCCCGTCTTCGCACTTTAATTTTCTTAACTACCTTCCACATTTATATGGAATCTCTCCGTTCTTTCGCATTCTTAAATCCGCCACCATTTTGTTTTACCATTCCGCCTTTACCTTACTAATATGTCTTATACTTCTTTCTAATTTGGGTATACGAAAGACGCTTTTCATCAGTCCCTTCCCTTCTATACACCTTAAGTGCTATTTCAGCTTTTTTCTTCATAAACTATCATTTTAATGTGGATATATGATGGATGATTTCTAAAGGGAGTGATGTGATAACGTTAAGAATAAATAGGAAGGAATAACTAAGTAAAACTTCAATATAGAGGATGTGTGGAACTGAATATGTAAATGAATTGGATTGGAAATAACAGAGTTGTTTTTAGAGTTATTTAATCTTTTTATTATAAGTTTATATTTAAACATTTTAAGTTATTTTATTTTAATAGAGCTATTTTTGAGTGAAGCTACAGTATTGTAAGACCTCCTAATAAATGAAAATGGTACTGTTTTTCTGGTATATAAAATTAAATATAACTGGTTCAAACAAGAAATATGATATACTAAACATTTATTTACAGAGAAGGGAGGAGATTTTCTGCAATTATCAGTCCAAATTTAATGAAAGTAAAAGCGTTCCAAAACTTAATCCTTTATTCTAATGGTAGATATTTTCATTCGACTTTAACGAGTTAAAAACAAAAGCATAAGACTTAGTTCTGTTTAACATTTACGGCAACGTAACTCCTCTGGTGACAAGAAATGACAAGTGTACGAACCATTGGTCACGAAACATTTACATAACTCCTTAAACATCTGACCTATCAAAGCCTTGTAGATAATGAACCTGTTATAAACACTAAATTCATATATTTTTATGCCTAATATAAAATTCAATAATAATAGGTATGGGACCTCGATACAGTCGATACCTCGATATTCGGTGGTATCGAAGTAGGTCTAATACTTTGAGATAAGCCTTCGACACGTTTTCGATACTTTTAATTTTTTAAGTTTTGCATTGCGTTTAACTTTATACTATACAAGGAAATAAAGGAGTCGAGACTTCATGTTATTGCCTCGCACATGTCCCCAAAGATTTCTTGATAGACCTTTACTGCGATGAATAGAACATTCCATAGACACTTGTGTCTAAATGAAAGCATGCAAAACAACGGGAGAAAGGGGTAAAAACAATAAAATTAAATTGAGTTTATTTATGGACGCTCTTTAACTGCTGTGATCTTCAGGTCCCATTCTACATTGGGCGTGAAAGACCGGTAATTTTGCACAGAGACCTCTTTATCAGGCTTGAAGTTCTTCTACGTGCCGTAAATCTATGACACGGGACCAGCGGCTTTACTTTCCTTCCGAAGGAAGCCATGCTAAGGATTTTTACGCCCTCAGGTACTGGAGGCTAGTAATGGTAACCACTACACCACGGAGGACAACAGGGGGGAGTAGTAAGGGCGCTCATGTAAAATGCAGCATTAACTGAGTTGCGAATAAAGCTGATTTAGCTGACGCACTGAATCATGTTTCTGCAATAGCCTGGCTTGGTGACACTCTCAGTCATTACATTTATCTACTCCGGTAACCAAAATCTCTGAATTCAGCAGAAACAAATCAGATCGTATGACGTGAGATAATACAGTGCATGGAAATATTTGTTATTTCATGAATGCTCGGTTCTTAAACAAAAATCCTTGACTCCTATATTTCTCTGCATTTCATATAATACTTTCCTGATTTTATCTTCAAAATTTTAATTGTGTATAATATGCCTTTTTATTAAACATGTATATGCATGAGGTTCGGTAGTAAAGAGGCTTATTCCACAAACTTACCTTGTTTCCGAGTGTTAATTACTTATTTCGGGATGAAAAATACATATATGGCATTATCAAGTGTAACGGTTTAATGTTATATTTATTTAACATTATTGTAGCCCCACGTTGTGGTAGCCAATTTGTAACGGTATTACTTATAATGTTATTACTTGTGATGTTTGTGTATGTGTGTTTACTTCATGTGAAGCCATCTTGTGACGTCATTCATCTGTTCGGTTTGTAGCTCCATCTGGTGTTAGCAATTTGCAGCAGTGTTAGTGTTCGAAAGAATGCGACTGTTATTTGATTTAATTTTTGTTTACTGTCCTCCGGCTAGCTATTATTTCTCGGTCGAACATGTCTCTTGATCAGAGTGTGTAAACGGAAAGGAATCTTTTATCCAAATATAACACTGATGAAGAAATTTGTTTTACACATTTATTGTCGAACACGTTAACTATCACATTTATACATTGATCTTAACACTCGCCAAACTGAAATTGTTATAATAACTTCTTACTGATCACTGTTAATCCACGTACTTCAACCTTTTGTATAATTAACCTTACAACACTTTAGATTATTCATAATTCTGCTGCGCGTAACTTGTGAATCGATACCCGACGTATCCGTACAAATACTTTCGACGAATTGACTGACTGAAGACGACGTGTAGTGTACACAGATTTTTGATGAACTGCAGGACTTTACCTCTAACCTACTGCTTTTATACCCATACACACCGATATGCCTAAAAATTATAACTGAGTTACTATTGGCTAAATAAACGCGCCAACATTAGCGTCTATTTTAATATCCAATGAAAATTATGAATACATATGCTCTAGGGAAACATTCCAGAAGTTTCTAAACGGAAAAACGCGCCAACATTACGTAACTTCCTCGTTTCCAATAATGATAAACAGCTCACCCCCCCTCGCTGCATTATTGCGCGCTATTATTGACAGTTTCAGTAAGGTCGTATAAACTTACTTCTCAACAATAATTACAATCAATAAACATCTCAAATCAATGTCACATAATAATGCATATTCATATTACAATCATTATTTACATTTAAGTAATTTGTGATACAAATTACTGCATCACAAGAAATACATTGCTGTCAATTGGAGAATATCAAACAGGAACAATTTTGAAATTGTGTAGTATACAATACAAAATTGCTTACATGCGTTTATACACAGTAAACTACTAATAAGAACATGATTCAGTGAACAAGCCACGGCTTTGTAGTTTTTTATAAAGTGAGTATCGAATATCGGTACTCAAAAATCAGTATCGGTACCGAGTATCGAGAAATAGTGGTATCGTCTCACCACAAATAATAATAATAATTTTATGTAATTTTTCTTTTCCTTTTTGTACCGTCATATAGACCCCTACCATATAGCTATTGTGATGGGATTTACGACGTGGATTACGTATATACCATGTTTTTTAAACAATTTTATGGAACAGTTAACGTATCCACATACAAATCTAGAAAATACTGAAATGCTATTTTGTGGTTTTACGGTTATATACACGCTTGGAGACAATATCAATTGCGGTAATATTCCACAATAAATAGATAAATCACCGAAATTTCTGTATTCCTTTCTGTCTGGTTTTTGAGCTCAAAATACAAAGCGAAATTGTTTCCTGCAAACTATACAACCGTGACCCACACTTTTGCTAACATGTTTTTATGACATGTGTAATGCCTTTTGCGCGCTTGAAACACTTGCAGTTTTATATTGATATTAAGAAAATGAGGTTCTTAAATACCAAGGGTTATAAAATAATCGCCCAACATGCTCCTTAAACGCGAGTGACATCTGTGTTCCGCTACTTGCTTTAGAGAAAGTAACCAGAATAAGAGGAAGGCTAAAACCTTTGAAATTTAGATTAATATGTTGAGTACTAGAGGAAAGTTTAGCACATTGAAGCAGATGTACCTCCAACACAATGGAGCATCGGTTCCAATTGAGACATCAACTTCTAGATCCTAATCGTTTAAGCTATCTTTTAACCGAAGCGCTTTCTTTAATCCTCTTGTGCACAAAGCATTAGCGTTTTGTAGTGTTCACATTCCTATCGCCCAGCATCATTCACCCTGACAGCGTATTTTATTTCTTGGGTTTGCAATAGACCATGTGTGTGTGCGTGTGTGTGTGTCTGTGTGTGTGTGTGTGTAGATTGATTCCTAAATACGGAAGGAAAAGTGGCGACATGTACACGCATTTTCACTTTAATGGAGAGTTGCCTTCTAGGATAATGCTAAATACTATATCACGAAGTCACAGAATTGGGCTGTGGCATTCAGGAGGTTCAGGGTAGTCCTAAATTGTAGCCCCACATGATGTATCCATTTTAGCAACATGCATTTTCAATTTATGTGAAAGCTGAAACATTGCCAAAGAGTGTTTAAGTGTGCTGCAGGTGTGTAATTATAAAACATTTGAAAGTCTTGACGTCGAGAAATTCACGAGTGGGGAATGAATCAACTGAATTTAATATATCGAAATTAGGAAATATATATTAGATGGAGTTTAAATCAAAGGAAAATGTTTAGGACAAAATGTTTAAAAATTCTAATGGCACAGACATACCAAATGTCTAAACCAGTGCATGTACTGTCAGACGCAGAAGAAATGCCGCTATTCAAATTAGTCTGAAGCACACAGTGGTCAAAATAAACTCTGTTCACTTGATGGGCTTTTCAATCTGAATGTTTGATACCCCATTGATAAATTCAACACTGAACTGATATTTATGTCATAGCTTTTTCCTATGTATATATTAGAAATGTTTAAACTTCAGTTCAATGTTTTAATCTTTGGCGGAATTAACTTATACAAAAAATTGGAAAATTTGGCCCCCAGCATAGAAACTTTGAACAATTTTCACCTTAAATACAAGTAAAGATTTCTAAGCATGCCTTCTTCAAACACAATCATGAATTTGTTTCATGAATTAGTTTTGCGGAAACTAATTTTAAAATTATTTCATTTTATTTTTAAGCAAAGAATACAAATATACTTTTAAAACTAAAGCCATAACTATCGAACTATTTTAAGTCTGAAAAAAGCATATTTAAATTCCTTTGTTTTCATTTTAAAAATTTGTCTGAATATTTAAAACCGATTGGATGCAACACTATCGTATCGAGTATTTGCAACTATGTCAAATGAAAAAAAAGTTTGCCAGTAAAGCCGAATTAAGTCTACCATTTCCTATTGGGTAACCTGGATACTGAACATTTATTGGGAATGGCATTTAAGCGTGATGGAGGCAGAAAATACGACTAAATTAATGAATCTACAATGTTTAGAAATTTGTCTTAACCACAAAAGTAAGATTCCTGATATGTTGAATATTTTGTCAAAATTTCAAAAAGAAGTTTAAGATAATATTTATAAATAAAATTTATAGAAGTGTTTATTACTTAAAATGTAACCAGAGATTTAACCATTATGCCTGCTTTGAAAATATTCAAACGCAATTAAAATACATTACAATACCTTCACGTCTTCATTAATCTAGTCTTACTATTTTCCTTACGTTGTATACGTCCAGTTTATGATTCACATCAAAGCTATGACAGATAAATGCCATTGTTCAAAATTATCGTAGAGGCCATAGGATATCGATTACATTGTAGGATATTATGTTGCTCGCTTTCGTAATAATCTAAGTGGAACAAAAAACTGGATTAATATTCTGCAACGCGCTGAGAGCTATGCTGATTGAGATTAAATCTGAGATTGCATACACTACTTGCTCAACCTTTTTCGGTGATAGTGGTCCTGAGACAATAATTACTGATTTATGCATAGAATAACAGATTATTTGTATACTTAAAGTAATATTGTACTTGTATTTTCTAGTAGTCTACTAGAATGTACTTACCTTATTTAAATTTTAAAAATTAATGCTTTCCTTATTGTGTACCACTTCCTTTAAACATAAAACGTAATATTTGAAAATAAGCCAAACATTTCACCCCAAATATACTACTGAACACTTTGCATTCATTCAAAGGACATAACATAGTCTGTATAACCGGCTGTAACGTATCGTTTCGTTGAACTGTTGTTGTTTATGCAAAGTGTTAAGTATAAATCTGTAAATCTTTGGGGCAGTATAAGAAAATTCTGATGCGTTACATTCACACAACTTTCTTCCCCTCTATCGTTTATTATAGGGTATACAAATTATTCTTACGAAAGTGTGTTTTTTATCTACTTAGTTTTAATCCAGATAAACCTTTGCAGAAATAGCTGCATTTCGTTAGGATACAAAGAGAGCAGTGTTAGTCAAATGTTTCACAGCTGGACGGTACTGTTTCCATGCAATCGCTAGAAACAACTGAAAATCGATGGGACTTAAAAAGAACGACAATGTATTGAACAAATCGAATAATTAATGACGGATATCCCGAAAATGGCTGATGCCACAAAAAAAGTTATTTGAATTAAATTGCCTGTTTTAAAGAGATCTAAATTTTTTGTGTGGTACGTTTTCGTCTATCCCTTAATGCTTGCCACTTGTACAAGATTATACAAAATTCCTTTCGAATAAAGAGGGTTTCACAAGCTATTCCCAGAAAATTCAAAATACACACTTTACTAGTCATGTAAATATTTTAATACATTCCATTTCAATCAAAATCATTAAAATAATTTTTTATAAAATCAAACATTTCTAAAAATGTCCCAAGGTAATTTGGGGCGGAGTTTTTCTTGAAAACCTTCCAGTCGTATCTTTGGAAGGTATTGAAGCTGAATTTTGTTCGGTATTTATCAGATTTTTCGTTTGTGAGTTATTGTTATACACATACGCACACAGATAAATGGACAGACAGAGACACACAGATACCTACACGGACCTTGTTCTAAAATGCTCTTTTTGGGAGGTTCAGGATGCCCTAAAAATGTATTTCCGATGAAATCTTGCTACCGAATTTTTGGTTGGAATGCAATACTTCTCTACGTGATATATACGTGGCAGAGACAGTAAAAATTGGCGTGGTAGACTCACAGTACATTCCCATATATTAGTCTGTTTACCGTCACGCCGTCAGCGTATAGGTCCATCCTAACGGTGTTTTTGTAAGCATGTGAATATGTAGTCATTGATTCCGACACTAGGCGCGCATGGTAGCAGGTGATTAGCCCACTGCCCATATATAGCCCCATGGAAGTCACACATATAGCGGTACTAAAATAATAATAATAATAATAATAATAATAATAATAATAATAATATTAATAATAATAATAATTCTGTTCAAGTTACGTATTTGTCTCTAAATTATTTCAAACTAGGTAACAAGTCCAAACAAATATTCAAATTTTAATATCAGAAGCATGGAGAGTAAATTCAGAAGTTGTAAAAACGAGTTTTTGCGAAGAATAGGTCGAAATAAGAACAACCAGATGATACTATTGCAAAAATTTAAATATACAACATGAAATATTTAAAAAATGGCTAACGTTATGAAAAACAAGTTGCACAAGCTGTATATTTTAAAAAACTTTACATTTTTCTGCGGTAAGTTTTTGGTTTCTCAGTTTTCAATCAGAATGAATACTCCGCACATTGTTTACAGAAATTTAAAAATATATGAGTACATTTTGTTTTCGATTTCCATAGTTAAAATATTTTATATATTAATAAAATCGTTATTGAAATTTTTAAGAAAACCAAAGATTTTCCATGTAAAGCGTAATTGGGAGAGGGAAGCATTTGGTAAAAATCTTTCACGAAAGCAGCTGGAGGTAGATACAGACGAAGTTTGGTATTAAAAAGAAATTCTTTTGTTTTTCACACTCTTAAGGACAGTTTTTTAACAAGGATCTTCTGGCTTCAGTGTCCTCAAATCTTGATGTCGAAACTATAGTGCATTTTGTCGGAGGCTGTACTGCAACTAATAAATAAAATTAGGACATGTTTAGTTAATTTTAATTTTGCCGCGTCTTATACAAGCAGATTAACTTAGATTACACCATAAGAGGATTTGAAGCCAGAGATAGTTTTTCGAAAGCTTTGACCTGATTAAGCTATTTTAAGAAAGTTTCAGAATAACACTGAATGAAGTACACAAATATTTTAATTATGATAAAACCTAAAAATAATGTATTTTAATCTTTATTTGTAGCAAAACCTCGTTGAGAGAAACTACACAACCTCAAAGGTAAAAATCTTACAAGAACAGACTGGAAATAGCAATATGCTGGAAGAAGAAACATACCTAAATTTGCAGATGTTAAATACCTAACTTTTCGCGTAACTGAATAAAGATCCGTTTACTCATTCAGTAATAAGGAGAAATAATATTAAATAATAGTGCTCTATTCTTGCGATATGAAAAATAATATGACAACCAAGCCATCGCTGCTTAGTACCCAAGGCGTTCTCAAAAACCATTGCTCTATATAATGCATAATGATATAAACGAAATCAGCTTTGTTAATATAACGACGGTCTATAGCACTGAAAGCACATTTTAAAGTATTCAGTCAACCTTGATTACAATTTAAATTGAAGTTTTGTTGGGTAAACATTAAACAATTTTAAACTTAATGTCGTATTTTCAGAGAAAAAACTATCAGACAAGTAGAACGCGGTAAGGAAAGATGACATCAGTAGTTCTTGCCCCATATGCTTCCTAAATAGAAAATACTAACCCACTCATATATTTTCACCAAAGACAACCCACCTCCTTGTGAAGTCTGCAACACTCACTTTACTATCAAACATATTTTCACAGAATGCAAACGATATACTACAGAACGACAGCTTTACGACATCATTAAAATCTATCCACAGCATTGAATAGTTAATCAAAATTCAAGTAAGTTCTGCTCTTTCTCAGAAGTATAAAACTGGATTTAAAGCTTTAATATTCATTTTGATAATCCATTGTTTAATTCTGTGTTAAAAGTTTTAACTTGTAATATAATGAATTGAATTGTTTTAAATATTGTATAGTCGTAATATGACAAGCTGTCAAAGCTACTTAAAATAAATACATAAATAAACAAAACACATATTCGTTATCAGTTTTGAAGTTATTGCGTTTCAACTAAACTTTCTTTTAAATGTCCCTGTCATTTTTCCGATCATAGTTCACAAAATTGTTACATATTTTATGCTACTTTTAGTTCAAAAGAATAGAGTGTTTAAAAAATCTGACCTTTTCTACCTACTCTTGCACAATCCATTCTTACAAACACCAAATCTTTATCTACTTTATGTAAATCGAGGTAACATTTTACAGAATACATTTAGTTGTATTACAAGAGGAATACAACAAGCAATAGTTAAACATTTAAAAACTGGGTCGCTATAAGCTGGCTTGAAATTTCCGTCTTTAAATGACCACGAGAAACAAGAAGTTCTAAAGGGTACGACTGTTCGAAAATTCAAACTAAACACAACGAGTATATTGGAAACTTTTAATGACAAAATTTATTTGACGTAATTGTAGGTTTGATTAAATAATTTAGAAGACGTTTTCGGTAGTCCCAGGGTAGCTTAGATTTGCTAGATTTAAAACACAAGTGTTCCAGTTCTACCAAAACCGTACCAAAAATACTCCTTAATAGCAAAGATGGAAAGTTTGGTAATACGAACATAATACGCACACCCGCTGCACGGAATATAATGGAATTTTATAAAGACTTTAAGCCCTCGTCTTTTAATCATTAAATATTTTCGAGGTTCGCAGTAGAAGGCTAACATGGTCTCTCTGATATATATATATCAGATATATATATATATATATATATATATGTGTGTGTGTGTGTGTATTCATCGAAAGGGAAACTGGGTTACATGAGTATGAAAATCTTGCTAAAACTCCAATTTATTTATTTATTTTAGTTGCGTCTGAAAGAAGAGGACTCAATGGTGAAACAACTGTCAAAACTGGAGGAGTGATTTTTGAGATCACCATACGCGCGCGCACGCACGCACGCACGCACGCACGCACGCACACACGCACACGCACACACGCTTTCTCTCTTTGTAATATAGATAGATTTATTATTTCTTTATAAACTTATTTTTGTTGTAAATATAACTTTATTTCTGTTATTCATGTTAAATTATAATGCACGAAACAACATTATTGTGTTGTAAACTTATTCGCGTTATTATTATTATTATTATTATTATTATTATTATTATTATTATAACCGGAGGAATATGGTTCTCGGTAATGTGTGAGGCTCGCATTCGGGAGGTCCCGCGCTCGTTTCCCGTCGGCCTCCCACTATGACCTTGGGTATTTCGTGATTTGCCCTGGTCGGTAGGCGAATTATGGCGTGGTTTCTCATCTATCACCATTTCGTTTCCATAATTTTCTTTCATTCCGTTTCCTTCTCATCTTTTAGGTGTGCTTCTAAGTTTTGAAGCGTATGGCGGTGCCGGGCAGATGGCGTGGATGCTAGCTCAAAGGAACTGTTCTTTCCGTGCACACTTCCAGAATACAGTTTGAACCTGCAACTTTCGCACGTCTCTGTGTCCTGTCTGCCTGCGGTGTGTGGTTCCTTCCCACAATAGATATATTGTTATACACCGAGGTGAGGCCAAAAGGTTTTGCAGCTAAAATATTAAATTTAGTTACCCCGGAATAAACATTGGGGACTTAACTCTGAGGCGGCGAGAGATACCAAGAACTTGCTGCACAAAACTAAAGCAGGCGTGAGATCTTTAGAACATCAAAATACATAAATTCACCCTCAGATTTATTATAATTAACGAGGTTATAATTATAGACAAAAGGTTGCAGACGAGCACTGGGGGAGATTCCCAAGCATACACGCGTGCTACATACAAACCACACACTCAGAAGACCTACTCTAGACTGACTCTACTCATAGACCCACGCTATCAGACAAGGCTCTTCCCTCAATTGCCTTCACCCCCCTGACTAGGAATTGGAGGGAATTGCCACGCCGGTCAAGAATTCAAAGTTACAAACGAAATAATTAGTTCAACAATATATTATACACAGTAATAATGTGTTAGACGCGACAATACACACACATACGCTACAATATGTAGATTGTAGTCCGTGAGGTGTTCCCCTCCGTGTATAACCTCTACCTTTACCTGTTATAAGTGCTGTATTTCTCATTTGTGTGGGATGCAGGGAAGGGAATATCTAATTATCTTAGCACTCCACTGTAAATACATAAATTAAATAAATAATCCACCGGTAATATACGTTTAAATTGTAGATTTTCTTTATCACTTTCACTGAGCATTTCTAAACGACGTTCAATACATTAATCTGCTAGGGGGCCTGTTTGAAATTGGCACACCTTGCTAGGGAAACTTTTCACGGTTCTCACACTGACATTATGAGCTGTGTGTTTTGTTCAACCTTGTCGGAGTAGAAATTACTCTTCAACACAAATCACCTAAGGCAGTAGCTTTATAAAGAACGCCAGTGTTTTATTTTGTATCAATGCAGATGTATCTGAAAGCTCGTGTTAATTTGTGAGATATTAGACCTCCCATATAGAACTTGCCGTGCCTCGAGCTGTACTACCTACAGTTCATATCTCTAACACATTTCGGAGACCTTTTTAATGAAAATTCCAAGGCAGCTGCGCAGTCATAAGTGCCTTCATATCGTGACTTGAATCATCAGGCAAACCCCTTTATACGGTCCGCTACTTGCTTTTTTATGCATTCAAGATCGGAGCTGAAAGGAATAAAAAACTGAGGACGTTACTATAGTTATCAATGTAATCGCAATCAATTGCCCTCCCACTATGTGTCTTTAACGTTTTTCTCGATCTCTAAATTTGAATTTCCTCACCATAAAATTATACACGGTGTGTTTTTCTTGCGCATTCGCCTGATTTACAACCTCCACTCCTCCTTTAGACTGTTTATTAGTCGAGAATAGTACATGGAGTTCCGTTGAGAGCAAACAAAACACAATCCCTCTAATAATTATAGAATATGCAATGAAAGAAGAAATCACTATGATTTATTTTAGGAATCTGGTGAAACGGAACTTTAGAAATGCATTGCAATTTAAGTTTTCAGTGACATTTGTTGCAGTCATTATAAAACAAATAAAGTCAACTGTTGCTTCTACGATTCCTTAATGCAGAAACATATCTGTTTTACATTCGCATAACTTTTTCTACGCACTATCGTTTATTCTTGTATCTCTACAGAATATGAATTTTGGCTTGATTAAACATTTCGTTATTGGTACAAGGGGTTACAGGAGCCTGAAGCGAGAATCAAATCTTAAAAACATGTATGCGTTACGTTCACGTGACTTTCTCTACCAATTACATTTATTTTTATACCGCTTCTACAAACCATTCTTACGAAAGCTTAAGTTTCCATCTTCCTCATGTTAATCGCGCTAAATATTTGCAGAAATATTTTTATTATACATTCCGTTGTAGGTACAGGGGGATGCGGGAAAACGAAGTGATCGTCAAATGTTTAAAAGCGGATAGATGAATCTTGGCCTTCAAATTCTATCGCGAGAAAGAACATAGTGATAGTACTTAAAAAATGATAATTTATTGAAAATTTCCAACCAATAACAATGGATTTTTGGAAATGCTTTATGCCGCATAAAAAGTATTTGAAAGAAATTGTGTTTTAAGGTGATTCTGCATAGTAAATCTGTGTCTATCTCATATTGCTTGCCAGTTATAAAAATGTATACAAAATTCTTTCCAAATGAAAAGGTCCTAATGGGCTATTCTCTAAAAATTCAAGACATATATTTGTTTTGGTATACAAACATTTTAAATATATGGTATTTTAACAATTCTTGAATCATTTTTAAGATAATAAAAATAAAATGACGAAACCTTTTTTATGCAAAGGATAGTTTAGGGTGAAGAAATTTTCTTGAAAATGGCACTGAACTGACATACCAAGATCAGTACTTCTCCGCGATTTAATTTTTCAGTATCTGTTTTGTGTGTGTGTGTGTGTGTGTGTGTGTGTATGTGTGTGTGTAAACCTTTTGTGTCTACCTCTTATGGTTTACCAGTATAACAAAATATACCAGTTCATTAAGAATAAAGAGGCTATTTACGGAAAATTAAAGAGCTTATTAATCATACAAACATTGAAAACATATGATATTTTAATCAGTATCCTTAGGCATTTTGATTAAATCAAAAATAACAAAAACAGATGCCATATAAAGGGAAGTTTCAGGTGGCAGGGTTTTCTTGAAAATCGTATCATATATTTGGAAGAAGCTGATCTTAAGTACCTAGTTTGGTGTTTATCCGATTTTTCCATTTTTTGAGTTATGTTGTCCACAACCACAGGCACACACGTTTTTCTAAAACTGCTTTTTTGGATTAAGGTTTCTCAAAATCTGCACTTCAGGTGAAATCTTCATACTGAATAATTTGGTCGGACTATAATATTTCCTTCTAGAGAAAGTAAAAATGGCGTTACAGGAATAGATTTTAAGGGTACATCTTTGTGACATTTCAAGTTTCAAACTAATAACAGTAGCGTATCAAAGGAGAGATAGGTTTAGGGGTTTAAATCCCTCTCAGAACCCGAAAGAAACAATTTGACCACTGCTATTACGCAGATCCTACTTCAGTAGTAATAGAGAGTGAGCTCCACGACACTATGTTTCGCAGCGACTGATTTCCATTAGTTTGCAAGATATGTGCAAGAGAATGACTACTGTTGCCCAAATCAGAGGTGGAAAATGTGCTATTTTTCATAATAGTTCTAACCGATACAGTTCAAAAGGATACTAGATTAGAAATAAATGTTACAAAGTATTAGCCAAGTATGTCTAAGCGTATTTACACTTAACTGCAACAAGATACCCTTGGTGGACTACTACGTTACCTGCCTGGTTCGGGCTCTTTCCCATCAAGTCGTGATTCCGCTCTCTTCGGTATTGAAAGACCATGCCCCCTCCGTTCTTCTTTCCCTTCCACAAAGCACGTGCGAATTGGTAACTTACAATTAGTAACAATACATCTGCAGCGCTTTTCTTCCACACTGCGGCCACCGCACGGCTACTCTCACGGCTGCCGCCGCAGCTCGGACTCCCAAACAGTTATAACCGCGTAACAGCCATGCTCTCATATTTATAGTCATAGTTACAATGATAATAATAAGCACGTACCTTATCATAAGAGATGCTGCAAATGTTGTCCTTCTCTATCCACAGGTTTCTGGCATCTTCTCAGGAAAGTTTCATTCACATTCGAGAGTTTAATATCTGAAATTGAGTGAATTTCTCGCCTGAGGTTTTCTTTTAGCTCTTCCAATGTATGGGAGTTTGTTGCATACACTTTATTTTTAAAGTTCCCCTATAGATAAAATTCGTATAGAGATAGCTTTGGGGATCTTGAGGCCACTTTCTCCTTGTCTAATTCCTCTATCTTTAAAAAATTCCTGAGTTAAACTTTATGACTCATCAGTGTATGCGCGATAGAAAACGTCTTGGTGGAAAGTCTGACATTCAACATTAGTCACCTGTTCAAAAAACAAAAAAACAAAAACGGTGTAAGCCATTCCTGTACCTCTTTGTGTTTATCTATCATTCTGTATGTATTTACTGCACACCATACAGTAATTTCCGCGCCATGCAAGTGAATATCGTGTGTAAAGTCGGGTTTCTCTGTGCTTCAGTATCTGCTACTTTACGACGGAATATAACCATATAAATGGAACCGTGCTTGGTAGAGAAGAATATTAAGCGTGGGTCAATTACTCTGTCATCGAGATTTCGAAAAATCTAATTACAGAAGTTTACCCCAATCCGATGAAATTAAAAATAGAGTGTGTGCAACGAACCCCATACATTGGGAGAACTAAACGAAAGGCATCAGGCGAGAAATTCATTCAATTTTAGATATTGAACTCTCGAGTATAGATGAAAAATTCCTGAGAACATGAAAGAAATCTGTGGATAGAGGACATTTTAAACCTCTCTTTTGATTAGGTACCAGCTTACTGTTTATCATTGTAATTGTAACAGCAAATATGAGAACGTGAAGTGGTTGCGCGGACATTATAACTGTTTCGGCAGGTGCAGTGCGCCGGCGCACGAACGGCATGAAAGAAAAGCGCTGTATATATTTATTATAATTACTGCTTACTTAACTTATATAAACAAATTCATGTCCATCTTCATCGTTATATATCAGTTCTCATAAAGCTAATGATAGTACTGTACAGGGACTAGAAAAGCATGCATGGATGAGTTTCAAACTACACATGCAACTACCACTAAAAAGTTCCAAAACGACATCTCGGCCTGTCGCTGTGTATCGCAAGACTCAGTAGCATAATTGAATCTGAGTGGCTGAAGGTTTCTAGTGGGATTTATCCTCAATAGGAACTTGGAAGCGGGTAAGGTTCACAAGTGCCGTGCCGCCTGTGTACTTTTTGAAACGCAAAGTACTGAAACGACCAGTTGTTATTAAAATACAGAAGATAATATAAAATTCTCCATTAAAATAGCAAGAATGGGGCAATTACTCCTGTATGCAACCTTTTACAATAAAAGCTATCGTACTCCTTAAAAAACAGACAAATATTAATTGAGTCAATGTTGTCATCTGTAACAGAAATTATGATTTTGAGGTTACTTAAAACCTCGAAGTATACATTCATACTCTAAGGCTTAAGGGAGGATAAGGAACAATAATGACTAACGGTGAGAAATCAACACAGATCATTTGATTTTGGATGCCAGAATACTAAACACTAAACCACATAGGTAGTCCCTCATAGTGCGAATACCAGTATATAACCAGCTATAATTTATTCCAAATAAGATTATTAGAAAAACTTAAATATTAATCGCGCACACAATATTGTATATATAATTTATATATGTAAATTTACATATATATGTAAAAATTAGTTTGCTCTCATTATTACAATAATAGAAAGCTTCAAATTAAAATAAAAAAATTCCTTCAAAAATTATTATTGATAAATAAAATGTGTTTAAAGTCTATAATTAAATAAATATTTGTTCATTGGCATAAGCAAAATGGGTATAAAATCACTTCAGGTTAGGAAGTAAATCTTTATTATTATTATTATTATTATTATTATTATTATTATTAAATGACAGTTGTTAACATTAATTACTTCATAGTGTTTTCCCAGTTTAAAATACGGAGTGTCATGGAATTCTCTCCGTACCCAGGCGAACTCTTGCCTGCTGCTAAATGTCATGTATACGTAAGTTGGCAGGAGAAGGTAGGCGTGCCTTGGTCATTGGAACATTCTTTAATGCAGAATTTGTCTTGAGATAGTCAGTGTATATTGTAGTGTCCGTGCTTTTAGACAGAACAAATTGACTGTGCAACAGTATACTGGTGATAATATTCGATATTGAAGAAAGAGCTTTTTTTGCTAGAACGCGATGTTTGCGATGCCGGTCGATTTAAAGAAAAAATAAAATCTCATGCGCCTTTTCTTAATTCCAAGCACCCAAATAGGGACCAGATTTGACCGACTTAGTTTAAGATGAGCCGAGAACAGGCAGACCTAGGATTTTAACATACGTAAAACTTGTTGAAAATAAGTTATAAAATCAAAATGACAATTTTCTCAAGAGACCGGAAATTCTAAATGGACAGAACACAAAAATATTTAAAAGAATAACTTCAGTAGTATCTTATAAAATTAACGTCATTCATGAATTAAAACGATGTGATTATGAAAACAGATTGCTGTATTGTGAGATGCAAAAATCAACATTGGCTTGAAGTTATTTTTTTAATTACTTTACAAATAAGCGTGGTATCACTTGTCCTGTTACAGAGCTTCTCAAAAATCATGAATTTGTTCTTCATACAATTCCAATGTAATGTCCTCTACATCTGTAAACGAGTTTAAGAGTGTCCCTTCAACAACAGGGACAATATTTCCAACATCTTTCATCATTATGCTGAATGCACAACTTAGGTCTTGTTTCGATAAAAGCAACAGCGATACTGTCAGTATAACTGCTTTTGCTATAGCACCCTGCTCAGCATGTAACCGCTGCAGTGAAAGTTCCTTGGCACACTGTATAATATCCATAATAATTACTTTATAAATATATGATGAAGGATAAAAAATATCTGCTTTCCAGCAACAGAAATCTCGGATATAGTTTTGCTATCTAGGCTCACTTTCCTCATTAGCAGGTTGTTAGCCCATATGCTGCCCCTTTTACTTTGTGTGTTCTCCTGTCAATCACCGAATAAAAAAAATCCTCCAAAACAGTGAAAAATTTGTTTTCGTACTTCCAAAGGCAACATTTAAAAAGAAAAACATCAGCCAAACATAAAACATTACTGTGTTGCACAATTAATTATGTTTTGTATTAGATTCTTCTTTGATATACTACAGTTACAATTGTAGTTTAAACCTAATTGAAACGTTAGCATTGTAACAGCACCGTGAGAACTGAATATTCAGTATGTTGCAATTCTATAATAAAGCAAAAGATGTTTTCCTGAATGTTTGAGAAAATTTAAGATATTCAATATTGAAGGCTATAAAAGAAGCTCGTATTCAATTTTAAACACAAGTCTCACAAAATAATTAACAGGCTAATATATAAAAATACATATTCTATAAACCTAAGCTTCACAGTCTATAGATCTCAGCTTTCAATTGCCGAGTTACATTTTAGTAGCTTAACTAAGAAACCAATAATAATGAAATATTTCTTCCATCGAGAGTTCGGAAAAATTGACAATTACAATACATTTCGTCCAAAAAAATGATACATTACGGTTTAAAGTAATTCCAAAGTATACCGAGTGTAATGTGTGAAAACTACATCCCAATGTTTGGTCAACAAGATTTATGCGTTTATTTCTTGTGTTATATTACCAAGTGAAGATATTTTAAAGGATCCTATACAATTAGATTTTTTCTGGTTTTTATGGATAAAATAATACTTTCTTAATAATAAATTGATTCACATCAGGATACCCTTAAATGGTTATAAATGTAGGCACAAATAGATTTACAAAATTGTGCAGGTACCTTATTAAGGTCCTAAGGTCTATACCGCGTATAATTTGTACAGTCATCACAAACATTACATGCCTTCCACAGATTTCTCTCTTAGAACTTTGTAGCCATTTACCCAGTCGGTCTCTTCATATTGTTTTACAAGTTTTCGGCATATAAGTTGCATAATTTTGTAACCACAAAACTTTAAATAAATTAAGTATAAATCACAAGTTTAGGGCACATGGTTGAACAAGTGCCATGCCGTATACAGTATAGCCTGGATTAATCTCGGATTTAATCTCAGTCCACACGCCTGGGTTCCGTGGAATTATAGCCTTTGCTGTCGATTGCCTAAAGAAATACTACCTGCAGGGAATTAATCCAGTTTCTTTTCTGCTAAAATTATTACTATGGCTCTGAATTGTAATTGGGTTGCCAAATTGCAACCGTAATATTTAATCTGCGGAAGTTGAGGCATTAAATGATAAAAAATATCGGGGAAAAACAAATGTTTTATGTCTTAATTACACATTTGAAAACAGGCACTGCAGTCAAATTCACATAAAAACAGATACAGGGAAAACTCTATCACAAAAACAAGGTGGATATTTCCCAATTTTATGAGCTACACTTGCTCCTGCTGAAGCTAAAAATATACTATTTTAGACTTTGAATGATAATTAGAGAAAAAATAAAAGAAATGTTTTCCATACCTTTCGTTACATTATACATTTTACATATAAACAATTAACTTATTATTACTTGATTATTATACATGAGCGAGAATAGCAACTATTTACATATTTCTACTTTCTTCTACGAAGTAAATTGAATACTGGTATTTCACCATAAATACTCGTTTTGAGGTTCCTTGAATTAAAAAGACATTTTTTTAAAATGTGTGTGTATCTGTAAACAGCACAATTCAGAAACGAAAAGACCGTTAAACATCAAACCAGGATTCAAGTTCTGCATCTTCCAAGGATAAGAAGCTTTTCAAGAAAATCTCCCTATCCCAAACTACCCTACCTTTGAATGGAAAATGTATAGAAATTTTCGATTTTATAAAAATGGTTCTAACGATTTTGATTGAAACATATATTTAAGATATTTGCATTACATATAAAATGTATAATTTGAGTTTTTTGGGAATAGCCTGTGAAGTTCTCTTATTCTGAGTAACTTTTGTAAGAGGCAGGCAAAATCTTACTGCACAAAAAGTTATAGTTCTCCTTAAAACACACAATTTATGTCAATTTTTTTACCTTAACCATTCCTTGTTATAGCTTTTGTAAGAATAGTTTGTAGAACAGTAAATAGAGAAAATGATGTGAAGGTAACACATCAGATTTTTTCTTCACATTTACTTTTAAGCGCATACTTTAGGATTTTTGTTTTGTGCAAATAATAATTTATATTGTATTTACGGTTACCATACCACGCTTCATACAGCTGTGGTTATCTCATTATTAGGCTTTCATATATTTGATATAAAATCATTATCAACAGCATGTCCTTTTTTTCCTTTTTATTAAGGATTTAACTCAAAATGAAAGTTTATTTGATAGTATAGTTTACTAAACGTTTTAACAAAATCGTTTACTTTGGTTTATTATATTTTTTAAATTTTAAAGTGAAATACAAGTTTTCATTATAACAGCTTCCATGAATTCTTCGATAATCACCAGAAATGTTTGTATGGATAGAAAGAGTTTAGTTTAAAAGTTTTGCTGAAAGTGCATGAAAGAATTGTTATGGGAATTAAAAACCAATGGCAAAAGTTGATATTCCAATTGAGGATGGGTTAATATTATTACGTTGTTTGCACCACGCTTTGGGCGTCAATTTGAAGAAGGTAGTTTCTTTTGCCCCACGTATGGAAGCCAATTTGAGGAAGGAGTTGTATTGTTAGACCACGTATGGTACAATGTTTCCGGTAGCCTTCGCCCCAAGTTTAAAAATATTAAATTTGTAATTTGACTGTTTCTTTAATTATTAATTATTTATGTTTGCCTCTGCAGCGTCAGTATTATTGTTAGAGACATGAAATTCTTTGCAAGGAGTGGTGCGGCTGAAGAATGTAGACTTACACAGATTACAATTTTTACTTCACTCCTTTTTATTAATTCTTGACACGATTTAAAAAAACCACTTCACTGATATAGAGAGCTGTCAGATTATTTATTAATTACTTGCACTTTTTAACACGTAAACTATTTTTGTCTCACACTGAATACGTATTAAACTTCTCGAGGATGCGCCTCGCGTCCGGTTAGGAACGCTGTCTACAAGCAACTGAACTGATTACTACCGCTTAAATTTGTAAATTTCTGTATTTCAAGTCTCTGATTGGCTATTCCTAATCCAATAGAATACTTTTATTGAACTTGAGCTTTTTCTGGTTGTTGATTGGCTATTTATAAACTGTCTAAAAAATTACAGTATTGCTGCTCCAAGAATTACCAGTAGCATTATTAAACATTCTAATTCATTATTGCCTCAAGGTTACCTCATTGTTAGCAACTTTTTACCTATTATTCTCACAGCTCCTACATTATTAAATTACGTAATACATTCACATAACATTATTAAACAGGTACATAATAATATAAACATTAATACAATGCCTGTTACATAATTTTGATGTTATGTTATACACATATTGCTTTTAAGGCGGGCTGTTATTACATTTTATATAATATAATTTGACTGAAATCATTTTAGTGTTAACAATACTGCCTCACAATATCGGAAAGAGGGAGAGAGAGAGAGAACAGTGCCCATAAACTTCTTCAGTGTACTCGTTGAGATCTATCTGTGGAATAAATGACAACTATATCCATTATAACTGGTATACTTTATCTATAAAAGGTTATGGACTATTTGGATGTTGGGAAATCACTTATATTATTATTATAATTATTATTATTATTGTTGTTGTTGTTTCTGACGCTCCCGATATGGCTTATGGGCTTCAGGGATACGTCATTCCACCAAGCTACGATTGGACTCATTTCTGAGGTGGCGGCACCCAACGGGCGGAATCCGTTGCCTCCGATGGTAGAGTGACATGAGGACGACGGTAGAGTGAGAGGACCTACAGCTTTTACCGTGGACTCCGAACCAGTTGGGACTTGGGAATACTTCACATGAGCTAGTCAGAGGTGAAGGCGTGGATAGGACCGACTTAAAATCGCCATCCCACAGAGCCAGGAATTGAACCTCAGCACGAGAGTTGGAAAAGAAAACACTGCGCTACCCCTACGTCATTATTATTATTATTATTATTATTATTATTTTATTATTATTATTATTATTATTATTATTATTTTGTAGTATTAATAAAATACCATGTTAACCTCACTACAGTTCTAACACTTCATCTTGAGGAGTATTTTCAACACTTAAACCATATCAGTCTAATTATATAATATAAAATATAATAACAGCCCGCCTTAAAGCAATATATGTATGTAATAATATATAAAATGTATGTAACAGTGATTGTATTATATTTATATTATTGTGTACATGCATAATAATATTATGTGAATGTATTACGTAGTTTTAACAATGTAAGAGCTGTGAGAATAGAAGCCGAAAGTTGAGAACAATAAGGTTACGATTAGGTAACTTTGAGGCAACAATAAATTAGAAAGTTTAATAATGCTACTAATAATTCTTGGAACAATAATGTAATATTTAAAACAGTTTATAAATAACCAATCAAAAACTAGAAAAAGCTTAAGTTAAATAAGAGTATTCTATTGGAGTAAAATTAGGCAATCAGAGACTTGAAATATAGGAAAAGTATAAATTTAGGCGGTAGAAGCCAGACGCTAGTAGACAGCGTACATAACCGGACGCTACTAGGCAGCCTTCCCGAGTAGTTCGCTCGGTACGTATTCAGTGTGAGACATGAAAATTCATTACGGCGAAAATATAAGGTTTACGTGTTAAAAAGTACAAGTAACAATAATCTCACAGCTCTACAGTAGGATACATCGTGAGAAGGAATAACAAAAGGAATGAAATAATAATTATAATTTTTACGTAAGCCTTATTCTTTAGCCGTACCAACCACTGCTAAGAGATACGTGTTTCTGCAAATTACTACTAACGCAGCCGAGGCATGCATATATAATATTTAAATAAACATTACAAATACAAAGTTGATTTTTAAACGTGGGGGAAAGTGAACGTGGGCGAAGGCCACCGGAAACTTTGTATCGTATGTGGGGCTGCAACTACCTCAGGTTTGGTGCCCAAAGCGTGGTGCTAATAATTAAAGATATTCTACTTCAATCTTTAATTTTACAAACACAGCTGGGATAATGCATTCACAAATCCTGAAGAAAAGAATTTCACCTAATATATTATATAATAATGTTTTAGTTACCAGAGGTTGCTGAGTGAATGGCGTCGCACTAATTTTAGTCGGATATATTGTATTCACTTTTAGTGTTTAAAATGCCTGCACTAGATCACAGGAGCTAAACTTCATATCAATATTTTACATTGCTAGACCTGCTTTGTTTAATGAATTAAATCATCAAATAAACAACAAACGAGCTAAAATTGCACTGCAGTTACACTGGGTGAAAAGTCACCCATTACTACAGTATCCATACAGCCAACAACATGGAAAACATGATGAAATTTCATCGTGTATAAATTGAGAAGGTAACGTATAAACATTATTCCAGTGCCATTAAATTACATGTAAAACAACTAAATATCTTAACATCTTAACTAAAACTTGTTCACTAACACAAATTTCAGTGTTAAGAATGTTAACAACATACTTCAAAATCACAAGATAGGCAAGGGTCTTGTTAATGAAATTTCCTCCTTTCTAAATGATTTATCCTCCGGAATGAACTCCTAGTTTGTTTCTTACCTGGTGAAAGTGCACTCAACGATTTGTTTCTATGTACTACATCAAGCAATATATCTTTCAGAAGTTGATGCTATAATTGACTGACTTGTAGCCGCAATACTCTTCCATTTATCTTAGTTTCGTGATGCTTACTGTCTGCAACTTATTCAAGCGAAAGCGGTCAGAGAATTAGTTTTGGTGTATTTCGTAAATTACTCCTTGTACGTCTTGTTCAAGTTGGTAGTCATCATGTTTTCAAAATATGCTAGAAAGACCTAAACCAGTAAAACTTTCTTTGAATAAACTGTGGTAATTTTTCCTGTCAATTACATGGCATCCAAAACACAATTCTTTGGTTTCTTTCTGTTTACGTAGTGTTGCTACCATACACAACAAACTATTATGAAATTACAATTTCTGTGACATGTAGGACTCTCTATGTGTGTATGAAATGATTGTACATACATATTTATTTCTTGAAAATGCATATGAGCCTGCACGGTTTTCTTTTCCTACTCTTCGAATATTTGCATAAAAACGAATAAAAAACGTGTGCGCTACTTTTCCATCGTAACACCAGCATTATATGACATAATTCCTATGTGATATCTTGTACACATAGCGCCAAAGAAAATCTTCGGCTGATTTTGTATCGTTTTCTGAGGTTTTTTGAGGGATGTTCTTCACCTTACCTACCGCAAAACGTGGCGGCTTGATGACACAGCAATAAGGGGGAAAAGAGGGGAGTTTGATGCCTTTGGTTTTTCTGGTGTTATTGAAACCAAAACATGTTTATTGTCTCAGAAACAGTCATGTCGTATACTAGCGAAATTACTCGTGGACGTATCGTGGGTATGTGGGAGGCTGGTCGCACTGTGACAGCAATTGCAACGGCAGGGCATAAAAGTGTTTATGCTTGATCATGGAAAAATGTAATATTTACAGAACCGGTAGCAGAACTTTAATGGGCCTCATTAAAGTACACCTGTTCATTAAAGTTGTAGTATTCGACCAATCAAAGTGGCCACGTAACATTGTGAAAGCGCAAGTATAGATTATTCTGCGTAGTACGTCTCACAACGCTAGCAACTTTGTTTGACACAGATGCTACAAGGTCATTGTATCGTAACCATAGATAAAGGAATAACGATAGTAACACATCGCTCAAACCAGAAACGAATACTTATGAAACCTTTAATTTAGATACATGGTCGAGCATAAACAGTCGTATGAAACTTGACTATAATGGCGATTAAAACGCTCGTATGGTAATTATTAACTAAGCCAGCGAAGCGAAGCGACAGTTAATAATAGTACTCGCGTTTTAATTCCTACCATTACAGTCTCGTTGCATGATATACTATTTTATATTAAATTACTGGATGAAAATATTCCAGATGATGATATTCGTTTACTAAATGCAAATTACTCTTTTGTTTTAGCTGACTGAACATCTTTAGAAACTGGAGATACATATGTAATGTATATAGTTTACCGAATATGACATACATATTATGGCAATACAATTGGGTTATATTTTTGTCTATAATCCTGTTGTAATCTATGATCAGCAATGCGTTTGTAAAGGCATATTAACCAATTATAATTTGAATTAGAGCTTTATTTTTTATTATTAAGTTATCAATGATTGTTGCTGCATAGAAGGAAACATATCAGTATGAGAATACAGTTCTGTTTATTGTTTTGTTATAAAGTGCTGCCTTGCTATGTATTTAATGAATACCACTCATGCTTTAATTTGCAACCCTTGAAAATCTTCTCACACATACACATTCTACATTTTACTAACCTAGGCGCTCATCAAGTTTTCCCCTTAGCTTTCAACCCCTTCAAAGGCGTATCCTTACTAGCCGATAAGGTATGGGCTACTAATCACGATACGAGGTCTATATGACAAACTGAAAGTACTCACTATACCTCTTTCTCTTTTAGCCAATATGATCGATGTTGGATTAAGATTATTTAATAGAATAGTGGGTTGCATATGAATGTCAATATTTTTTCGTATATTTATTTCAAGAATAGAATTATAACTCCAATTATTCATGTATAATAGAATTTGTATGATATATTTCGTTTCTGCGCCATTTTGTAACCTTTGCTGTGGTTATTAGTGTAACTATTTAGCAGAAGGAGTGGCGCACCCTTGCACCGTGACCCAAAGCAACCAATGAAATGGCCATGGCTTCGCAAGTTCACGTACAACGATAAATAATGCGACATAGACGCGAGGTGCAGTGAGATTTTCTTTGGCGCTCTTTGTACCAGTCGCTTTTGCTATTCCAAGGCGGAACCTAAATCTTTTAAAACTAGTGTGGTAATACTGGATAGTTCCGCCGTCCAAGCTCTCCTTCTGAGAGGGATAACCGATAATTCTGTGATTAAATTGGGGCTTGTATTAGGATCAGCGATTAAGATTTGAGGTTAGCTAACCTGTGGATATTACTAACAGCTTGTTAAATGGAGTGCGCCACATTACGAACGCTGGGTAACTGTAGGTTAGTTAACCTGGAGCCAATTAATTTGGTATTATTGGCAAATTTTCGTGCTCGATTTCACGCCACATGGAAGGATAGTTTTAGTATTAGATCTTCAAAAGAAAAAATTCTGTTGCAATTTTCTTGAACTTGCGGTTACGTGTTTATAATACATTCTGAACTTCATTAAAGTAATATTATGGGCTTTTGCAACTATATAGATAGTTTTGGATAGCTTAATAGAAGGCTGGATGCATTCAGGGAAAGCAATTAAGCATACTTGCTGTTAATATGAAGATTTGCATAGTTATACAGCGATACTTTCTAAACAATAAGTTACATGTATAACAGTTACGCCATTAGTTAAGTTTACATACGGGTTTGAAATAATTAGGTGCATTTCGGTATATTTTAAAAATAATTTTTCCTTAATATACTCGTAGTTCTTAGTGGGTAGTGCATAGCTGAGTAAATTGGATAGGTATACATGTAGTGTTAGTTTTAATATAGATTAGGTCATTTCGGAGTACTAGGCTGTGTGAGTTTCACTCTCAATATAGTTTATTAGGTTAATGGAAAAACAGATTTCGCATATACAGGAACATGTTGGCAAAGTCTCGGTATGGAGGAGAAGACTTGAGTCTGTCTTGATTCTAACACATGTTTTATTATGTAATGTTAAAAACATTCGAAAATACGTAAAGAGGAATTAAATGGTATGCGTATGAACAATCTTTGTACTTATTTTATTTCTGCAACATCTTTGATTTATGGAAGTACTAGCCGTAAGGTATTTATATTAAAGTACACAATTTTACATTTATTCCTATCCATCAGACCGCATGAACTTTTATAATACACGGAGTAATAAAGCAAGACTAAAAAAGACAGAAACAATGTGGAAAGACACCTCGCTGCAAGCAAATGCCATCGCAAGAAAGAAAGGGAGATAAGCGTATTCAAATACGTCTTCTTAAATAAAAAAAATAAAAACAGTGTTAAACATTATACATTTTTATGCCTATTATACTATGCAAAGATCAGTTAGATCACAACATACTAACGATAAGTAAAATAATATAAAATACAATAAAAAGTAAAGCATCAACACCCAATTAGTAGGTTTAGTCTGCTTACATCCTCCTTTCCCTAGTACCAGTCTTCTCAGATCTCAGCTAACTCGCCTTAAGTAAAAATTTACCTATCCATCCTAGTCTTCCTTGCCTTCTAGTAGCGTCCAACATGCCCTTAACCCTTCATTTGAGATAATAAAAGATTGCAGTAAGTAAATATTTTATGTTTATCATAACTAGAGTATTTACTATGTTTTAAATGTGAAATGATTTTAGAAACATTTAATATGAAATGGCAAGCTGCTGATCTGATGGAAATGGTATCTCTATAGTCTTATTTATCAAAAATTTTCCTTATGTTCTAAACATAGTTACAATAAATAGCATTACGTTCGAAAGCGTATGGAATGCAAATACAGTCTCTAACTGCATAAAATGAAGGAGCAACTTTCAACGATAGACTTTTTACTGTCGGCTATAAAAGTACGCAATGCTAACAGTGAATGCTTGTAAATATTAACTTTGACCGTTAAGCCTGCGAAGGCTTCTCAACAACAGGTCGTAAAAGTAATGTTACGCGAGTCTTTGCTTCGTTTTAAAAGTAGCACGGTTTTACGAAACACTTCAAGCGCCTAATTTCTGATACCAAAAGTCAGAGGTACAAGAAATACCACTGTAATGCCTGTGTAAAAAAACATGATGGTTTCAGTGCACTTCCTACCAGCGCTGTATATATGATTCACACCACTTGGGTCTGACAAACCGAATGTATTCAACCACATTCTTTAACTTAATGTCATTTTTATGACACTTTAATGTTCCACCATTTTGTTTTCGTCATATAAGGCCAGCTGAGCTATTAATTCCTTAGTGATACCAAAATTGATCGTTAAGGTGAATTAACAACTTTTTGCCCTCCAAGCAGTTCTAAGGTAGTCCTACGTCCCTAATTTTAGAATCCAGCAGCTCTCTTATGGACTCAAGAGGTCATCAGCACCTGTTTTATTACGATCGATTCCAATTCGAGGACTTCTTAGCCTATGAAGGTTGTAGTTTAAAATGTTGCGTGTCCCATAGATGTCCCTTCTTATTTATTGCACCAGCACCAGCATATTACTTTCTCTCAAAATTAAAAGCCAACATTTTCCAAGAATTTTACACAGGCAGTCGTTAAGAGTTCGCTACTTCTTGAAAATACAATATGGAGTTTTAAATGGAATGGTATGGGAATTGTAACTTAGAAAGTCTCTATTCCTGTGTATAAATATTTGATTACAAAATACTTAATATTCACATTTTAGGCATTGAAGTTAAGATTATTGTTCTAAGAATACAGGAATGATAAACAGTTGCACGTTTTCAACGGGAGACGTTTACAATAATGCATAAATGAGAAAACTTAAAAGGCAATTGTCTTATAGAACTGAAACTGTTTTATTAGATTATGGCTTAAACTTATTATACATTGTTTAATATAAGAAAACAATAAATTAAACTGTGGTAACATTTATTTGTATATGTTTGTATTCGTTAGCCCCACATTTGGGAGCCAATTTGCGATGGTAAATTTATAATGTTATTTGTGTATGTGTTTACTCAACATGGTGAAGCCATTTTGTGACGTGATTCTTTGTTAGGTTTGTAGCTCCATCTGGTGTTAGCAATTTGCGGCAGTATTAGTTTTTGTTTGAAAGAATGCTACTTTTATTTTATTTAATTTTTTTCACTGTCCTCCGGCTAGCTATGATCTTTTGGTCAAGCACTTCTCTTTATACAGGTTGTGTAAACGGAAGGGAGTCTCTTATCCAAAGATAACACTGATGAAGGAATTTGTTTTACACTTTTTATTGTCGAACACATTCACTATCACAACTTACACATTGATCTTGACACCCGCCAAACTGAAACTGTTATAACAACTTATTTACTGATCATTCTTAATTCGCGTACTTCAACTTTTAGTATAATTAACTTTACAACACTTGAGAATTTTCCTAACTCTGCTACGCGTAACTTGTGAATCGATAGCCGACGTGTATCATACAAATATTTTCGACAAACTGACGGACTGAAGGAGACGTTTAGTGTACAAAGATTTTAGATGAACTGACGGGGTCTATCTCTAACCTAGCTCTTTTATACTCATACACCCCGATATGCCTAAAGATTATAACTGAGCTGCAATTGGCTAATAAAACGCGCCAACATTAGCGTCTATTTTTATATCCAATGAAAATTATGAATACATATGCTCTAGGGAAATGTTCCAGAAGATTCTAAAGGAAAACGCGCCAACATTACGTAACTTCCTCGTTTCCAATAATGATAAACAGCTCACCCCCTCGCTGCATTATTGCACGCTATTATTGTCAGTTTCAGTAAGGCAGTATAAACTTACTTCCCAACAATAATTACAATCAACAAACATCTCAAATCAATGTCACATAATAATGCATATTCATACTATAATCACTCTTTACATTTAAATAATTTGTGATACAAATTACTGCATCATATGCCCCACTAGAAACATAATTATAAATATTTACAACTTGTTTGGAAATTTTATAATTGGGTTTTTAGTCTCCTAAATCTTGGAACTCACACTATTTATCACTTTCACTTAACACTTCACACGCATTTAACACATGACATATGTTTTTCCTTTATCTCGCCACTATTTACTGGCTCTGGTCTAATGTGTTTAGACATTAATCTGACATTTACAATTTCTTATAGCAAATACTGTACCCTGAATTATTTAGTTACTGTTACAAAATGGTTTACTTTCTTAAGTTGTTGACAAAAATTTGTGCATTTAAGAATTTTTGTAATTACTATACATATTTACTAAAATATTCACCCTCTACACAAATATATTTACATCTCTTAAATCTAGACACTGTTTCACATGTTCTATTTGCTACATAAATATTTGTTTTAATGACTTTTACCCCATTTTTGTTGTTTTGTACTGTATATTCACAATACTCTTGGAATTATGTCTACGTACTTTACTTTAATATATCATCATGCTTTATTTCAAATGCTGTTACAGTTACTAATAAAATGTTATTTTCCTTTTAAACATTTAGTTTTGTCCAAAATTTATTTCGCCTTTCTTATGACATACACACACATAATTAACCCTGTTACGTTCCAATACATTGCTCTGCATTTCGTCTTTAACTATCCAGCATTTACTTTACATCTCATTGCTATTTACCCTCCTGGATCAAATTGTCTGTGGCTAAACATTACTCGTAGCTGTATCCTAACCTTCCAAAATTTGTTCATGGATAACCTCTTAAAGTATTCATATGATATTTCATCCCAAGATATAATTTGAAAACTATCTAAAGTTTTCTGAACCACACATCTTTTGACAACTGTCATTTTCAATTCTAGCGGTATCTTTTTAACTTGAAAATACTCTGACAAATCTGTACTAAACTGTACTGGATTGGAGTTTTCATTCTGAACAGCTTGGTACTTATTAATTTCAGAAGTTCACTTTTGATTATTTATAGGCAAAACTTTAACTTCTTCGTACAATTTATTTCTCTGCATTACTGACTCCTTCTGTATTTCTGATATCTCCCCTCTGAAATTAACTTGCGCCTGATTCACATCTACATTCATAACCTCTTTTATCTCTCTTAGCTCACTTGAAATGATACTCATTCTACTACCTGACTCTGTAAATTCTACATCAACATGTTCAAACTTAGTATTAACCTCATTTTTTTGGTTTGATATTTCCCTACTCATTTCTGACATTTTCTTTGAAATTTCTCCTATCTCACTTGCTATTACTTCCTGATTTACATCTCTCATTTTTGGCATACTACTATCTAGCTTCATAACTTTCTTTTCAAATCCTTCTATTATTTTCCTATTCCTTTTTTTCATATTGTAACACCCCACGGGGGTGGTTACCCCCGCAGTAGGTGATTACACAGGGGGGTTGGTAGCTCAGAGGTAGGGGATGCGTTGGTACTGGAATGGTAGGCAGGCCAGGGTAGCGTTCTAGGATAGGGGTATTTAAATAAAGCACAGGGGATGCATTGTCCCAATAAATTATATTGTTGCTTTAAATGTGCGAACGATTAGATCGGAGTGAAGCCCCGACAAGTCAATAGAAGTTAGGGGTGAAGCCCCGACAAGTCAAGAGAACTTAGATGAGTCGCATGCTTACCTGGTTAACTGTTGGCGAATGTGATAACTGATCTCTGATTACTTTCTCGTAGCAACTCTCGCGTAGCAACTTCCTGATAGCAACTTCCACAGCAACTCCCCCGACCGAGTCAAAGCCCTGTAGTATAAATACATACATAAGCGCTGACTCGGCGTAGGCAGCGTGGACGAATTCTGCTAACCTGAACTTCACACTTCCTGGTATACGAAATATGTGCAACCTGGTCCGCTACAATATCTTCATTGATTTGATTGAATGTTTGCTCTATTCTCTCATTTCTCTTTTCCATATCTTCCCTTAATTGATCTCTAAAATTTCTCAGCATTTCCATCATTTCCATCATCATACTAGCATCAAAATTAACATTTCCTGCTGTTTTATTCTGACTTTCTGCACTAACATTTCCTCCCTCAAATACTACATTGTTTGAACTATTTTCTGTAACCTGTATTGAATTACAGCTAACTGTTACATTATCCCCTTCCATTATTGTTTCTTCAATATTATTAGTAGCCATTGTTTTCTTTATCCTACCGCTCCTAAGGTACATTTAAATTTTTTTTACCCTTTTTTTAGAATTAACATAACACTTTTCTAACCTTTCTGATGCTGTCTGTTGCTGTTACTTTGATGTCCAGCTTCCTGCCCCTCTCTCCTAGATTATATGTCGCTTCTGCGTTGTATTATGATGAATCTGCGTCGTCTCGATGTTTTTGTGTTCACTCATCCGCGTCGTCTGTCGTTCCTCTAGTTGTTTCTGGAATCTGCGTCTTGTAGTTCAGTTCACTACTCCATTCGCTTCACGTCCTGGTTCCTTCGCCCCTTCCTGGTTATTTCACTCCTTTCCTGGTCACTCTGCCCCACGTTCTGGGTGCCAATTTGAAGTAGTTTAGTGCTTACGTAATATGTTTTTACGTAAACTATTAGAACTTGAAGATCCTATATTGTGCTGCTTTTGTTTTGTTTGGTTACATAATTTTAACTGCCCCACGTTTGGGAGCCAATTTGAAGTAACATTATTTGTTTAATTTGTTGTAGCCCCACGTTGTGGTGGCCAATTTGAAGTAACATTATTTGTATATGTTTGTATTTGTTAGCCCCACATTTGGGAGCCAATTTGCGATGGTAAATTTATAATGTTATTTGTGTACGTCTTTACTCAACATGGTGAAGCCATTTTGTGACGTGGTTCTTTGTTAGGTTTGTAGCTCCATCTGGTGTTAGCAATTTGCGGCAGTATTAGTTTTTGTTTGAAAGAATGCTACTTTTATTTTATTTAATTTTTTTCACTGTCCTCCGGCTAGCTATGATCTTTTGGTCAAGCACTTCTCTTTATACAGGTTGTGTAAACGGAAGGGAATCTCTTATCCAAAGATAACACTGATGAAGGAATTTGTTTTACACTTTTTATTGTCGAACACATTCACTATCACAACTTACACATTGATCTTGACACCCGCCAAACTGAAACTGTTATAACAACTTATTTACTGATCATTCTTAATTCGCGTACTTCAACTTTTAGTATAATTAACTTTACAACACTTGAGAATTTTCCTAACTCTGCTACGCGTAACTTGTGAATCGATAGCCGACGTGTATCATACAAATATTTTCGACGAACTGACGGACTGAAGGAGACGTTTAGTGTACAAAGATTTTAGATGAACTGACGGGGTCTATCTCTAACCTAGCTCTTTTATACTCATACACCCCGATATGCCTAAAGATTATAACTGAGCTGCAATTGGCTAATAAAACGCGCCAACATTAGCGTCTATTTTTATATCCAATGAAAATTATGAATACATATGCTCTAGGGAAATGTTCCAGAAGATTCTAAAGGAAAACGCGCCAACATTACGTAACTTCCTCGTTTCCAATAATGATAAACAGCTCACCCCCTCGCTGCATTATTGCACGCTATTATTGTCAGTTTCAGTAAGGCAGTATAAACTTACTTCCCAACAATAATTACAATCAACAAACATCTCAAATCAATGTCACATAATAATGCATATTCATACTATAATCACTCTTTACATTTAAATAATTTGTGATACAAATTACTGCATCAAAACAAACACAAAAATAATAAGCATAATACACTATTTATATACTTAGATGCATACCAGTGCTGTTATGCAATTTAAAAAAAAATCCGAACAATGATGCTGTACACTGCTTAAAAGACTTTTCTTTACGTCTTTTATTTTTCCACACGTTCACACAGTAGTTTGCACAGTATGTACTAAACAGAATTTCTGCCATCATTTAGGGTTTGAAATGATAAAATCATTGCACAATTTCAAGAGCTTCAATTTCCTCATCACACTGGGAACACTTACATTATTTAGACTACTCCATCACTATCAATATCATCAGTATTATCAGATACAACTTGAGGACTTGCCCGATTGTATTGTTAACGCGTGCGTAGTAGTAATGCGTTCCAGAAATATTGATGCCTCACCCAACATGCCCACTGCTTAGTGTTGCGATAGCTAGGTCACTATAAGAAATCATGCATAATACATCTTAACGTAGCATAAACATAACGTATCAACGATTAAGTAAAGTAATACTTATATTTTTTGCAGGGGGATCAGAAAAATGTGACATATTTGAGGTAAATATTAATGAAAAAAGTTCCGTGCCTAAAATTTTAGCGTATATCTGCGAAAAACTAGAAGTGAATAACATATAAGTGAGGTTCAATTTTATTATTATAATTCAAATATTAGTAGATAACTGCATACAATAAATAGGTACATAATATTTTCCTGGCAATTCTCGATATTTTATGAACAATTCATGTTGACCTGTTTAATGAGCTAATCCGAGGCAAAAACCGCGAATTAACAAGCTTTGCTCGCACATGTGTTTGCATGTGCAAATTTCAATTAAACTGGTCATTATGAAACTCTGTGCACAGAAAGTAATTAATACATTGTTCCTGTTAACCTATGTTACAGGTATAGTACGAGTAAGTTTTTGGTTGTAATGTTGCACGAATGAAACGCATGTTATCATGATAGTAAATGTCTCGAACCGCGCCATCATATAAACAAACATGCACCGCTGGTGTCGGAGACGTTAACTGCGAAACAACAACCTGAAATACAGTGGATGCATGCTTGTTTAAATGATGACCTAACTCAAGGTAACAGGCTGGATACAATTAGTATCTGTTGAACGACTTACATCAGCGTACTGTTCAAACATGCGGTTTTATTAATGACGCATTACATTTAAGGTTAGATAATATTATTAGGAAAACTTACTCTGAATCGTAGCTAATATGAGCGGTTTCAAGATTAAACCCTGTTTCGGTTAAATCTATATAATATATCTATGGTTCCCATTGGAGAATAAGCTTATTAAAACTTAATCACTTCCACAAAGTGCGGTTATAATAGGTTACGTAGTCAGCAACTCTATGTAGTTTGCTCATTTTGTGAAAAAAATGTATACAAAAGCTATAGGCAGAATTTTATGAGCCATTTTTATTATTTAAGAGTTTCTAAATAATTAATATTTTAGGAATGTTTATTTATTTCTAAATAATGAATATCGATGTTTCTTTCAATTTGGGTTGCAACTGGTGAGCCATTTGACGAATGCTGCTATTTCTGGGTTACCGCGTGAAAAAGTGATTTCCGAAAGCATAAAAGACGGAAGATTCCAACTCCTCATAGTGACAGACTAGAGAGAGAGAGAGAGAGGAGAGGGAGAAGGAGGGGAGGGAGGAGAAAGTGTGGGTAGCAGAGTGTGAGAGAAAGAAATATTTGCAGTTAATACAATAAGTGAACGGAACTGCGCTGCTAGTTTTGAAATACAATAACAAAATATATGTCTTTTCTGCGCATTTTATCTAGGTATTATACATAACTATGATTATGTAGCACCCTTTAAAATTTTGAGGTTGTACATTTTTATGTAGGCACCAGACAATGATGCATTTTCTAAGTGCATGAGGATGTGAGCTGAAAGTTTCAAAATGAATGGAGACACTTGTAGCAATGCCCCGAAAAGGCGTTTTGTTAGCCAAAATGTATAAGTTGCAATGATTAAGATTATGGTTGTTAACTAAATTTAATTTGGGAGGCCGGGCTAGATATATCTTTGAACCGTATGCTGCAACTCATCTAAAATTTTTAACAACAGTTGGCACAGCGTTATTATTGTTGCCACTGAAGTATGCTCTATAAACATATGTTTCTATAACCTACAAGTCTACATATGTTGAATGGAAAACAAATACAGAAGATCTTATGATAAGAAGGGGCTTAATGTTTGGTCAAAATACTATTTTTATTCCACTTATGTTATTATTTTAGATATGTATAATATGAAAATGCATTCAAAATGTATATCGTAAAGTTTTCTATAACTATTATGTATTTATTCTGAAATAAAGACCTTTCCGCTTTCTCATTCTGATACAGCTATAAAGACTAAGCATAACAATTATATAAGACATAATAAAATTCATCAAAAGAATAAAATAATTATAAAAAAGAACAATAAAATCGAAACCAACAATTTAGAAAATCAAATTTGAAGTATACTGATGCTGTTTTAAATCGAAAGGGATCATTAATCGCCAAGAGTGAATCATTCTTAATTATCTTCCTAGAAGCGGTCGAATAATGTGGAGATCGCTCCCCTTGTTCCGACCATTACTTCTATGATTTCGATTGAGTTGAGGCCGTATTTAAGTAGCAGGGCAATATGGGCGTAATTTGAACGCGAAACCCAAACTTTTTTTGATAACGTTATCACTCCCCACTATTTACACTGTGCACTTATAAATATTTTGTTTTCCTTGCTCACAAATACACTTCAAAGCATTTTTTCTCACTTTTATATTTTGTGTTGTAATACACATTGTTCGAAATCCTCAGAAAAATAAGATGAAAATTTTGTTGATATGCCTGAACCAACCAAATAAGAAATAAAAAACCAAAATCCAATAACAATTTTTATACATTTTCTAATTTTCTCAGCGTACTGGGGTTTAAGGGTACTCGATATTTAAATTACTAATTTCTACCAATTTCAGTTAATTTAGGTGATTTTGTCACAAATTTCTTCCAGATATTTATAAGAAGAATTAATATTTGTGATCTTATGTACCCTAGCTTTCCAATAAAACAATTTTCAAGAAATGAAAACCCAGGGGTCAAAGTCTGAAATTTTTGAAAATTTATGTTTGCATTTATAATTAAGGATTCAATTTTGTGTAACACTAAAACTTTTCCTGCAGAACATATTAATGTGTAACAACGCTTTTAATTTCCTAACAATCAATTTGTATTTAATTATTAAAACCCTAAACGGAACTACGCTTAATATAAAGAAAATGTTGTTTATGTATCTCTTCATATACCTTCAAAAATATTAAGTGGAAATATTATAGAGAAAGAAGAAAAATCGCTTAATCAGTAACATTTTAAAACGGCAAAAATTAAGAAAACAAGTTAACGAGGAAATCAAGTTTTAATAATTTGCACGTTCAATACACCCACCTGTGCATATTCATTCAAATGTGGTACTTGAGAACTTAAATGATCAGGAAGGTAAACCTGCAATTATAATCCTGACTCTACGATGTCTGAAGAATATTTTTATGTAAGAATTTACAGAAAAAAGGGAACTTTTCCCAGTATTTTATAGAAAATTAAACACGATGTATCTTTGAGGAAAACGACCATATAACAAAATGACAATTGTTATCGTAATAATATAAAGTGATCGTCGTTAATATATATATATATATATGTATATATATATATATATAAATCTTTCTATTAAAGTAAAGTCCTAACGAAGTGGAAGAAAACAAAAATATCAAGACGTCAGATACAAAGAGAAGAGTATACTTAGTTGCATATGAGTAAAAAGGCAGAATGACCTATTGATTATATAAAATAATCGTAAAATACTATATAACTATTTTGAACCAGAGCTGTGAAAACCTTATTGAGTTTTGTGTGCTTACAGTACAAGCACATTGGTTTAGAATAAACCTTAGGGGTAGAGAAATTCAACACTAGCAAGTCATCTGCTGGATGTTGTTGACAGGTAGCGTGACATGATAATAACAAATTAAATCCGGTTATTGTTGTACTATATAATCTACAACCTTCTTTAGCGTGCATCTCCAGATGCTAATCATATTAAACCATAAGCATTTTTTTCCAGTTTATTTCCCACTCTGTTGAAAATATGGTCAAGTAGACACTGGATCCAATGAGGCACATGAAGTTTCACTTGTATAAGCAGTCGCCTACGAAGAAGAAGATCGCCTCATTCGTTATATCTTAGGATGTTACATGTCAGTCTTTCTGTCATCAACAGACAGTTAACAGAGAGACTATTAGGTACAAGAGAAAACTTTGGGAAGTATGTAAGACCGTTAGATGATAGATATCTGTGTTATGTTTTTATAGATGTTTTCTCTACAACCAGATATCTACAAAATGCGTTTTAAGAGCAACGGACGCAGAGGTCGTTTCTAATCAAACGAGTGGAAAAAAGTTGATGTGAAACATGTAACAACTTTAACTAAAATCTGAAATCCCCTTATGAGTCCTAATTTAAAACAAATCTCAGCTGGAATTCCTGTATTACCATGTCAGCTATCAAATTCCAGTCTGAAGGCACACTCAAGATTATTGCGTGTATGTTAGGTTGCAGTAGTGGAGAATCTTATCTGGACAGTTTTTGGTTTTCAGTAGGATGAATTTGAAACCCTTTGGCCGTTATTAAGCTGGGGTTTTATACTGTTGAAAACAATCTCAATCTAATCTGAACAAACCCTTTATGAGTTATGAAGTAAAACTTCTGCTAAAGTAGAATGAATGTAATAAAGACCAACCCAAATTATTTTGGTCATTAGATGATTTTGACGAACACTCAGATTTTATTTTGCGGCAGTAGCAGCAATTGTAGCAAGAGTGACGGGTATTAAGAAAATAAAACATCGAGATTAAGACATATCAAACAATGTAAATATTGTAGCGGACCAGGTTGCACATATTTCGTATACCAGGAAGTGTGAAGTTCAGGTTAGCAGAATTCGTCCACGCTGCCTACGCCGAGTCAGCGCTTATGTATGTATTTATACTACAGGGCTTTGACTCGGTCGGGGGAGTTGCTGTGGGAGTTGCTATCAGGAAGTTGCTACGCGAGAGTTGCCACGAGAAAGTAATCAGAGATCAGTTATCACATTCGCCAACAGTTAACCAGGTAAGCATGCGACTCATCTAAGTTCTCTTGACTTGTCGGGGCTTCACCCCTAACTTCTATTGACTTGTCGGGGCTTCACCCCTAACTTCTATTGTCTTGTCGGGGCTTCACCCCGAACTGAATGTTCGCACATTTAAAGCAACAATATAATTTATTGGGACAATGCATCCCCTGTGCTTTATTTAAATACCCCCTATCCTAGAACGCTACCCTGGCCTGCCTACCATTCCAGTACCAACGCATCCCCTACCTCTGAGCTACCAACCCCCCCTGTGTAATCACCTACTGCGGGGGTAAACACCCCCGTGGGGTGTTACAATTTGGTGGAGTGCCGGGCACATGTAGGAGGCACCGACTACAATGTGACGGAGTCTCCGGTTATAATTGGGGAAAACATCCTTACCTCTTCCAGCCAGGGGATGTAATCAAATTTTTTTTCTCTTCTCTCTTTTCTTTTTGCAAGGTGTAAAACACGCCTCATTTTGGGATAACCTTTTACCTGAGGTTATCTGGTGAAGACCCACCCTCCCACCCTTTGCATCATGAGTTACCTACACGGAATATAGCTTTTTTTTTTAACTTTTCTCAAGTTATGTATATTGTTTTAGTGTAGTACATTTAAGTTATTATGCATGGCTGAACCTGCTCAAAACTCTACTAGTCCTACTACTAAAGAGATTAGAAATCTGTGCGCAGAATTAGCAGCTATACAGGGGGAACAATTTAAATTCCAAGAATTTCTAGTCACAGATTTGAAAGGAATTTCAAACGAGATCGCGGCACACGCTGAGACGGCAAATCAAATACGTCTCCGCTCCGGCAAGATCGTTAACACTTCTAGCCCAAGCACAAGTAGGGTAGAAAAACAGTTAGCCATGAATAAGGGAGACGAACACACAAATACAATGAGTAAAATGGACTCACCTGTTTTAAGTAGAAGGGTAACTGAAGCACCTCAACCCATGCACATTAGTCGTCCACCATTGGATCCGGGTAGCTTCGCGGGGAAACCAGGGGAAAGTGTAAGGGACTATCTCCATAAGTTTGAGTTGATAGCGCGTGCCAATAATTGGGACGACCAGCATAAGGCGCAGTATTTACCATGCTACCTTAATAGTACCGCACTAAACTGGTACAAAACCTTTGCCCATAGAAATAGGGACGCCCAATGGGAAACATTGAAGCAGGGGTTATTAAAAGCCTTCATTCACGCGGCAGAGGAGGAAATGATGGAGGTCAGACTAAGGCAGAGGGTGCAGGACCTTAGTGAGCCCACAGAGCAGTACGCTTATGACATTATAGCTCTGTGTGATCTAGTCAACCCCGAAATGACAGAGAAGGAACGGGTAAAACACATCATCAGGGGCCTTAAACCATCACTAATAGAACAGGTACTGCCCTACAACCCGCAAACAGTGGACGCTCTCATACAGTTCGTCCGCAGGGTAGAATCAGCCCGCTACCTAGCAGGAAAAAGGGTAGACCTAATCGATGCACAGGGAATTCCCCCTAGTAGGCCAGACGATACCCTCCAGAAGCAGGTATCAGATATGTCAAAGATGGTGGGTGAGTTAGCAAAACAGGTGCAAAACCTGACAATGAACCCCCGCCCTCCACCCCAGAATTACAATCCTCAGCATCAATCCGTTAGGAATTACGGACAGGCCCCCAGCGGCTATAGGACCACATATAGTCAAAGAAGAACGGTGTCCGCGAGGCCTGTGTGCGCCTACTGTAAACGGGTAGGCCACGTAATCGCTAATTGCCAGACACGAAGGAGTAATGCAAATTTTCACGCGCAGCCTCGAGCCAATCACCCCCCATAAGGGCCGCGGTAGCAAGCATAACAGAAAACATCAACCCTGGGAACACATTAAAAGCTATAGGAACATTAGCAGGGACAAGGATCGACATTCTCATAGACACGGGCAGCTCAGTAAGCATAATCAATGACGACCTGGTAGGTACAAGCAAGCAACCAGCACCTCTAAATATGATTTTGCGAACTGCAAATAACAATTTACTTGCTGCACAATACGAAACTAACACTAACTTCCAAATGGGTGATGTGGAATTCAAAGAACAACTTATAGTAGTAAAACACTTCCCGCATAGTTTATTGCTGGGCATGGACTTCCTTCAGAAACACCAAGCCGTTATAGATCTAGGGAACAACACAATTACACTAACACTGCAAAATTCGAAGGAGGTCACGGTAAGCTGCCAGCGAAAGCAAGAATGTCCTCTCATGCAAATTACACTTGAAGCAGATGCTGAAGAGACAAAAATGAAAGCAACATGTCAGCATGACGTAGAAATCCTTCCATTTGCAACCACACAGATAGACGTCAGAATACCCTCACTCCCTACAAACACATTATTGCTGGAACCATGCATTAACACTATGCAGAAAAAACACGTTAACATTATACCGGGCCTGTGCAATAATAATCAAAATCAAAAGATACAAGTCCACAATAATACCGCCGCCCCTCAGAGAATATTTAAAGGGACAACACTAGCACTCGTACACGAAGTTGCATTAGTCCAGGCAGACACTTTCACACGTGAGACAACAAAACAAATAGACATCAAAGACGCCAAATTTAATATTAATTCACGACTAGAACCAGGACAACACGAACAGCTACGAAATTTACTCGACAGGTACAGACATACCTTCGCCACTAGCCTACAAGAGTTAGGGACAACAAACATTGCGGAGTTCAAAATAGAGTTGACAAACACGACACCAATTAGACAGAAGCCATACAGGGTGTCCCATAAACAGCGGGAAATAATAAACCAACAAGTGGAAGAAATGAAAGAGGCTGGGATAATAAAAGACTCGCAGAGTAGCTGGTGCTCACCAGTAATTTTGGTCAAAAAGAAATCAGGAGAATATCGGTTTTGTGTAGATTACAGAAAACTCAATGCACAAACAGCTGCATCCGCCTATCCCTTACCACTGATTGACGACCTACTTAGCTATTTAGGAGGTTCAAAATTTTACTGTACGCTTGACCTGCTAAGTGCATACTTCCAAGTACCGCTAGCTCAAGAAAGTAAGAAATATTCGGCCTTTTGTACGTCGGACGGAGAGTACGAATTCCAGACCTTGAGCTTCGGGCTCTCGAATGCCCCTAGAGCATTCACAGAGATCGGAAATAAACTGTTAGGCGACCTGCGATACGAAAAAGCACTCATATATCTAGACGATATAATAGTGTTCGCAAATACATTTCAGGACTTATTGGCAAACCTGGAAGCAGTATTTAAGAAATTAGAACAACATACGTTTAAGCTAAAACCCCAAAAATGTTTTTTCGGTATGGACAAAATAAAACTCCTAGGATACGAAGTATCGGCAGCAGGCATAGAACCTGATAAAGACAAAATCCAAGCTATTACACAGCTCAGAACGCCTAGGAACGTCAAAGAAGTAAGGCAGGTCTTAGGTTTATTTTCTTTCTACAGGAGGTTCATTAATAACTTTGCAGCAATCGCGAGGCCTCTAAACGAACTAACAAAGGCAGACCAAAAGTTTGTATGGGGCCAAGAACAGCAAGAAACCTTCCAGAAGCTGAAGGATTTAATGGTTAGGGCTCCGGTGTTGGCACATTTTATGCCGGGAGCCAAAACCCAAATGAACTGCGACGCCAGCATGCACGGCATAGCCAGTTGCCTCCTCCAAGAACGAGATGGAAAAATGCACCCAGTAGGCTTTGTGTCTAGAAGTCTAAGCAAAGCTGAAAAGAACTATAGCGTTTCGGAACAAGAGCTGTTAGCAGTTATGTACGGTTTTTCGAAGTTCCGCCAGTACATATATGGTTACCCTGTAACTGTAGTTACAGACCATGCTTGCCTGTGCCACCTAAATAGGTTGAGAGATCTAACAGGGAGACTGGCACGTTACAGCTTAATGCTGCAAGAATTTGACTACACAATTCAGCATAAATCAGGGATTAAACATAAGGACGCAGATTGTTTGTCTAGAATGCCAATAGACCCCCCTGAACCCGAAGCAGCACAAGAGCAGGAAGACAGAATTACCTGTCTCATAGAACCCATAGAATTAGCTAAAAAACAAGAGGAGGATCCCCAGCTAAAACCCCTAATACAAGCCGTAAGACAGCCGGGTACAGCGAATGCTAAACTAGCACGACAAGCTGCAACATACGTGATGAAATCGAATGTCCTGTACCGAAAAAATGCTGGTACTACAGGGAACATGCACTTGTTAGTAGTACCTGATAGTTTAAAGCAGGAAATACTATATAATAGTCATGACGATCCGCTAGGAGGACACTTCGGGTTTTCAAAAACTTTTCACAAAATTAATTCACATTACTATTGGATTGGAATGAAGAGGGACATACAAAATTATGTAAGAAGATGCACTTCCTGTCAGCAACGAAAAGGTCCAGTTAATCAGCGACCCGCAGGTTTAATGCAACCCATAAAGGTCAACTATATAGGAGAAAGGTTCTCCATAGATATCCTGGGGCCTTTCCCAAAGTCCTCTAGAGGTAACAGATACATAATTGCGGCTAGTGATTACTTTTCAAAATATTTGGAATTAAGGGCAATCCCAAAAGCTTCTGTTGAGCATGTCACTGAATTTATCTTGGACGACGTCATCTGTCGTCACGGCGCACCAAAATATATTCTGTCGGACAGAGGGTCCGTATTTATGAGCGAAGTGACACAAGAACTGCTTAAGATGATGGGAACAATACCGACTTTCACAACAGCCTACAGACCCCAAACTAATGGCCTAATAGAAAGGGCGAATAGAACTATCGCGCAAGTAATCAGTAACTACGTAAACACACAGCACACAGACTGGGATAATAATTTACAGCAAATTCGGTTTGCCATAAACACAAGCAAACAGGGAAGTACTAAGTTCACACCCTTCGAATTACTGTATGCACGGAAACCAGTATCACCCCCCGACGTTCAATTACAGGGCACCTCACAAAACCTATTTGTGCAGCAAACACGGGAGGCAATAATAAAAGCAAGGGCGTTAGCATCCCAAAACATAGTAAAGAGCCAGAGAAAAAATAAAAAGTTATATGATTCAAAGAGGAGGCACGTCGAGTATAAAGTCGGCGATTTGGTGAAGCTATTTACCCCTAAAAGGAGGGTAGGTAGAGCCACAAAGCTTTTAATGAACTACACCGGACCCTATAGGATAATGAAAAAACTTAGCCCCCTGAATTACGTAATTAAGGCCAGAAATTCCGTGAAACGCCAGAATGTCCACGTTAGTAGAATTTCGCCTTATTATGCATAATGAGCATACAACACACTTGCGACACTTGCACAGCGGGTAAACACAATTGCCACATATAATTGAAACAAAAAAAATCGCCTACGTATCACTCAATGTCCATCAATACAAAAGTGCTGACATTATTACACGACGGAATGCGGAACCACAAATTCGTCCGCGCTGCAGTAAGCCTGCGGCATAAGAACAAACAAACAGGAAACAGAAAGAGGTTAAAACATTAAACATCAGCAATAGTTCTCAAATAGGTTAAGTAGTAAGTGATAATGCAAGACGTAGTATATCTTCGGACCTCCAGCTTAAGTTAGGCTAAAAGTGATAATCCACGCGATTCACTTTTACCTTTTAATTTTTTTTGCTCTCTCTTTCTCGTGATGAAGAGAAAATATATCTGGAAGTGAAAATATAATGGGAAATCCGAGACGCGACCCTGTTATTCGCTTAATACAGATATCTTTGTTCAGATACAGAAACTTGAACGATATACATTATCCCCCCCCCAGGAGTTCAGAGTAGGGCCGAGGGACACAACAGAGAGCAAATATAAAGAAGTATTCTTGAGGTCGGAACAGAGTTGAATAAATAGGAAATAAGATTTAGTGGAGGTCGAAAAGTTATTTCATAAGTACTGTTATTCATATAAGTGTTAGTATAAGATTAATTTAAGATAGGTATATGATAATGTGTTTTGAGAACTATAGGTTGATGTCAGGAATTCTTTTCTCTCCGCATCTTACCCATGCGTTAGCGCATATAGAATAAATAAATAGTAGGAAAAAAAATCGAATAACGTACACTCTGGTACGACAACCAAGCGCTATTAAAGAAATAAATGTCAGCAAATCATCGTGCAGAATAGATAAATGTAAGGTGGCAAATAAGCAAGTGTAACTAAATAAAACAAAATTCTCTCACGACCAGGGCAGATAATATACGAGATGGAGCAGGGACATAGAAATTTTGAAACTCGCATCCTATTTCAGTCGTCGAAATTATAGAACTAGTATTTATGACTGTTTGCATAGTAGTCATGGCCTTGTTAGCATACAGAATATTGAAGAAATTTTGTAAGGAAAGGTCGAACTCTTCAAACTCGACCACGGCGGAACCACAGCACACGTCACCTCAGGGAATTATAATTCTGGCAACACCAACCGATGCCACCTCAGAATCAACAGTAACATAACGGAGAAATAAATAAGGGAGATAAATAAAATAAAATTAATCAAAGGCTCAAACTACACAAGGGGATGAAGGCAGGAAAGGCACAGGTATCCACCACGAATTACGCAACACAAGATACTAACACATTCCACACACGCGGAAGGGTACCGCAATTTTGGTTCACAAACTTAGAAACACAGATATCGCTTTCATAAACATACGATTCTGCATGGACGGTAAGTGTCGAAAGCAAAAGTCTGTCATGAAATCCGCTGACGCAAGTATTCGTCGCCTCACGCACGGAGCTTGACTTTGCACTTCTCAGTGGCGTGTAGCACTGCGACAAGTAGATGAATGGAAAATGGAGTGTAAATATGGTTGTTGTTTTTTTTGTGTTTGTTGTGTTTCATGGGTCACAACATCTGCAATATTCATATTTCGGTGTACTAATTTCGAAAACTAAGTATGTTTTAGAGGATGCCCTCCAGCAGGCAAGAGAAACCACTGTCTTCAGCAGCCTCAGCGACCCTCTTCCCCGGGTAACAGAAGCGAGGTATCAGCAAAATGCCAAAAACGGACATCTAACCACCGCTGACATACAATGCAAAACACACACAAAAAAAGTGTTATACAGTTACAGACAAAAATCATTGTATAATGTACAAATTTAATTTTGTTCGAACGAACATACCTAGTCACGCAGAACTTATGAGTAGTCGCATCACACCTGGATAACAGCACTTAATGTTTTTTTTCTGTTCTCTTTTTCTTTTTTTTTTTTTTTTCTCAAAATTTGGAGGGGCAAGGAATCGGCAGGGGTACCGACTCACTTTCTAAATTTACCTTTTCTCTGCTGTGTTTAGTCTCGTCCCGTAAATTTTAAACCGCAATATAATCCTTCCAACCTTATCCTAAGTGACATCCGTCTTTGTACAACAACCCTGTTGCTGCGCACCATTAAACCACCAAGAAGAGAAGCACCCGACGAGAAAGCCCAGGTCGAACGATGCCCACCAGTATGAGCACGTCGATAACTCACCACGGGAGTTGCGCCAGAACACGCAGAATTAGTGCACTCCGAAGGAACGCCACTGCTTGGCCAAGCAATGCAGCAGGCGCGGAACTCAATACTACGTTTCCGAGAAAATCGCTAAGTATGCAGTCACTCAGCAGCTCTGTCCCAGCACCTTATTCATTCACGGCAGAGTTCACCGGGGAGATCCGAAGCTACAGGGTACCTCCACGAGCTCAGTCTCAGCTAAACTACACTTCACGTTAAAGCAACGATGAGAATACAGAAAAGATTGCGCATACTGCAACACTGGGCCACGGCGCCCCAGCTTGGCAAGATTGCAGTGCGCGGCCGCAACCACCCCTTACGTACTCACCTACCCTTACAAAAAATTTTCCCTGGTATCCGAGTCTTGGACAGCAGAGGACATCGGAGCATTTTCAATTGTATAAGGCTCCAACCATATTTTTTTTTTTCTCTCTTTCTCTCAACCCTCGTCTAAGTAGACGGTTGTAGTACCCCCTAAGATATTTGTCCTCCTTTTCAATTTTAAATTCCGGGTCGGAATTTGGCGAACCTGGGACCGATGTAGCGGACCAGGTTGCACATATTTCGTATACCAGGAAGTGTGAAGTTCAGGTTAGCAGAATTCGTCCACGCTGCCTACGCCGAGTCAGCGCTTATGTATGTATTTATACTACAGGGCTTTGACTCGGTCGGGGGAGTTGCTGTGGGAGTTGCTATCAGGAAGTTGCTACGCGAGAGTTGCCACGAGAAAGTAATCAGAGATCAGTTATCACATTCGCCAACAGTTAACCAGGTAAGCATGCGACTCATCTAAGTTCTCTTGACTTGTCGGGGCTTCACCCCTAACTTCTATTGACTTGTCGGGGCTTCACCCCTAACTTCTATTGTCTTGTCGGGGCTTCACCCCGAACTGAATGTTCGCACATTTAAAGCAACAATATAATTTATTGGGACAATGCATCCCCTGTGCTTTATTTAAATACCCCCTATCCTAGAACGCTACCCTGGCCTGCCTACCATTCCAGTACCAACGCATCCCCTACCTCTGAGCTACCAACCCCCCCTGTGTAATCACCTACTGCGGGGGTAAACACCCCCGTGGGGTGTTACAATATGTATGTAGGTTTTGTAAGGTTAACAAATCGAATTAGTTCTAATAAATTCTATATATAATTTTTCAAATGGACACATTCGGCCAAAATGATATTGATATTTATTTATTGTCCCTTTGCCATATAAAATACAGACAGAGCTGTCAAAGAATATCAAACCTAAAACACTAAAACCTTATTTGATAAAGTTCGTTAATATTGTACATTGAATTGGCCAGCAGTGTTGTCCTGACTCGTCTCCTAAATGAACCCTGTCCCAACGTCCATGTCAAAAGAGGTGACATTCTCCTTTCAGAATTGGGTATCATATTCTGTACCCATCAGCCATACACCCTAAACCAGGCTATTTCTTAATATTTCTGTTTCCCAAAAATAAGCATGCATACATCTTTATCGCAGTTCCATTTAATATTTTTTAATTTTGGTAGGTATGAGAAAATATCCATGTTACATTCACTTCCACCTGTTCGTTGCAGCCTGTTAATTTCATCTATTCCGCCCAGTACGTTTTTGCAGTCAGGTCTACTATTTGCCACTTAGGCTTCATTCCTGAATTCCACAAATCCTCTTTCCAAAACTCCAGTTTGGTGACTGATGTTGCCTTAAACTTATATTAGTTAGCATATGGTGACGATTGTTTTATTTTCTTCAGTTTAGCCTCCCTTATTTTGCTATTTCGTAACCATTAATCTCCCTCATTAATCCGCACTTTTATGAGCCCCTTAAACATTCTAAATGTTGTTTGCGTATAACAAACTAGCATCACAAAAGTTTACCTTTTCTACACCTTATTTCGCTCAAGAGTTTCTATATCGAGATTTCACTGAAGGTTTTTGAGTTCTCTCAAATTGAAAAGAAAAATAAATATTATTTTAAAAAAACCGGAATAATTATCGGTTGTCTAGGAACAACGAAAAACCATACCTAATTCGAAACCCTTTACAGCATACAAGGCAAATATTATAATGCAGTTTCCTCCCCACAAACGACAGTTTATAGATAAAATGTTCTTACATTAGTTGAAAACCTTTGATTATTATAATTTATGTTTGAGATATTACTATGACAGTTAAAATATATATTATTAATTTTCTGTCTTCTTTGCTATTTAATTTTGTGCAACCGGAAAACCATAAGGGCCTTTAAAACACACAACTTATGTGCAATAAATTTTTGTTATTATTCGTTTCTGCATGTATTTATTTATTTTAGCATAAGTTGATTATTAACAACATCGACTTATATATAAGCAGCTGAGCGTCGCTTCCTCATCTGCTAGGCTAACAAATCAGATTTGCATAATTTTAGATCATATTTAGGAAAGAAATCATCAGGATTAAGGTAATCTAAATGGAAAAGTAGTTATTAACGAATAGAATATAAAAAGGTCAGTTCGCAGAAACTAAACAGGACTGCTGGTAAAAGTCTTAGTTTTACTCATGAGGAAGGCACATAGCTGGTCCGAAGTACTGCTTACAGTGTGCGTTTACCATATGTCTTTGAATTTCTCTGGCTCACTGCTTTTTATTATCTTAACCAGATCGAGTTTTTGTATTTTCATTGTGAGATATATAAGGTATACTTGTGAATCCCTATAAAGGGTATACTAGCTGGAGAAAGTCAGTGACTGCTACACATCAGATCCTCGTCCCCCGCAATATCATGTTTGGAATCCGGATGAAAGTGCACAGTAAGTTGATTAGTTAGCTCTTGCTTTAAATAAGTGTCAGAAAAATCGTTCCTTTTTAAATTTATTATTGTCGCTTAAAAATTAAAGTCATGTCGGGACTACAATACATTTTAAAAATTACAATGTTTTGAAACAAATTATAACTTTGATTACAGAGAAGTATGTAATTTTATTTACTTTACCAGCTTTACTATGTTATGGCAGACTACTGGTCACTTAAGGCAATCAAGAGATCAGCAAGAGCACATTGAAGCAATGAACATCGTAGAAAGCGCACTCTGTAACTATATGCGAACTGTGAGAATGGAGTGGCATGCTTGCATGTAGGCTGGGGACCATTTGCAAAGATGTATGAGTGGGAGGACGGAGGATGTAGGACTAGGAGTGGATGGGGACTTAGCTCTGCGACCTAAGGAGATCTTTTGTGTTTAGGACCCTAAAAGGGCGCCGGCGGGAGGGAGGGGTGAGGCGAAAGGAGACCGACGGTGGACGGATCAGAGCAGAGGGCAGAGTACCTACATTTTCTTGGTTTAAACTCTCTTATGGCAGCTGGTACAAAAAGCGCCAAAGAAAATCTCACTGCACCTCGCGTCTACGTCACATAATTTATCGTGATACGTGGCCTTGCGAAACCATGACCATTGGTTGCTTTAGGCCACGTGCAAGGATGCGCCAGTCCTTCTAAATAGTGCACAATAGCCACAACAAACGTTACAAAATGGCGTACAAACGAAATATGTTTACGCTCTTGATCGCATTCAGTTTGTCATACTGACCTCTTATCATGATTGGTAGTACAGACCTTATCGGCTAGTGCAGGACACGTCTTTGAAAGAGCTAAAAGCTAAGGGGAAAACTTGATGAGCACCCAGGTTAGCGAAATGTAGAATGTGCAGTATCAGCAGATTTTCAAATTAAAGCTTCAATGGTATTAATTAAATACATAGCAATACTTTATAACAAAGAATAAACAGAACTGTATTCTCATAGTGTTATAAATGCTTATTGCTGCATAGAAGCAAACATAACTAAATGATAAATAAATCAGCATGTTTTCCCTCTAATTCAAACTACAATTGGATAATATACCTTTCCTAACATATTGCTGATCATAGGAATTCAACAGGATTATAGACAAAAATATAACCCAATTTTATTGCCATAATATGTATGTCATATTCAGTAAATCAAATACATCTACACATTTATCTTCTAGTTTCTAAACATGATCAGTCAATTATAACAAAGGAGTGATTTGCATTTAGTAAACAAATATCATCATCTGAGGAGGATTTACGGGGAGTGCCCACTTTCTGACGAGTATGTAGACGGTCTCCCACACTTTCCTGGAATATTTTTATCCAGTAATTTACTATAAAACACTTTTATGCACTGCCGTTGCAATTGCTGTAACAGTGCGATCAGCCTTCCACATGCCCACAAATGTCCACGAGTAATTTCGCTAGTATACGGCATGAATGGTTCTGAGACAATAAACATGTTTTGGTTTCAATAACACCAGAAAAAGCAAAGGCATCAACCTCCCCTCTGCGATAGTTAAGGCGAAGGACACGCGTCAAAAGACCCTAGAAAACGATACAAAATCCGTTGAAGATTTTCTTTGGTGCTGTTTGTATAACCGGTTCCCCACCCCGCTGCAGACCTCCACATCCTACTGGAGTCCCGGGACTCGGAGACAGACCCCATTCCGGGGGACAAAGTGTTACAGAAAGCTTCCATTTTCCCTGCGATGCAACGCCGATACCTCGCCGACACTTGCAACCCTGAAAAAACCAAGTAGATGAATGGTGAAGTGAAATGGAGGGACAGAAATTTCGGGGGACGTAATTAACCTTCCCAGTATTCACCTAGCAACCCGAGGCACTTCCGAAAAAACCCATTGTTCAGGAAGATCTGCCACGGGAATCTAACGCACGCCCTCCCGCAAGTCACACGCGCAACAGCCTGCGTCACCTCGCTTGGTTCGAGTGGGTAATTGTATTATGTCCAATACGTAGCCTAGTAAGAAAAACTTGGTCTAGACGAATTAAATGTTTTATCGGGTAACTGAAACAGTGATTGAGGCTTGCGGCGTTTAGTTTGCTATCGGATGTAGTTCAATTATAACCTTAATTGTTTACTATTTTACTTGAGGTTTTGTAAGTCGTGATGCTTTGAGATCGGTCAGGCTTTTAGAGTGGCATGTTGCTTCTATAGCTGCTTCATCAGCATTCTCATTTCCGGATATGCTATGTGAGATGGTATCGCACTTTATTATAGGCTTGTTTATCTAATTACACAGAAGTAAAAGACCAATTGTTCTTCTATCTTCCATTCGTAATAGTACTTTTGAGACAATATGTTATAACACACTAAACAGGTAGATGTCATTTCTCACGGGTATTATGTCTCTTCGCTGTGCATTATTTTTTACGGTTTTGGTTAAATGTCATGCAATACGTTGTGTTGGACAACGCTGACGTTGAAGGCGCAGTTTTTGCCTCATAAAGGACGTCCACTATTCACGTATCAACCTTTCTCCAAGTTAAGATTTGAGAACCTGATGGCGTCACCAAAGTGCTAAATGTGGTAATTATCTAGCGCTGCCGAAATCATGCCTCTGTGGCCTAGAATTACTGACGTTTATGTTTTCTCCGGTTCATTAAGCCGTCGACGTATACTCTATCATACTGAGCTGATCTAACATGATAACACGAGTTTCCAACTATCGGTGCCACGCTGCAACTAACTTTTATTTCAAATAGCATTCTACTGTTTTCCCTTTCTCGCTGCCCCATGAAGAGATAAGTTTGTCGCAGCGCAGGCACGCAATGATATGTCTTCCTTTTTTAGCTTTCTTTTTTCCTCAGAAATTTGCATTTATATGTATTTACACATCATATTTATTCAAAATACGTATATGTCAAAATATTCAACATTTTTGCAACCCACAAATTAATATGGAAAAGCGGGTTAGCAATGCAGGATAATTGCCTGAAGTATATTATCTGTATAAGGGAGAGTATATTCCAAAAATGGTGAAAAATTCATATTATTTTTCTACATCATTATTACCACCTTTAGGTGCTGTTATACTACTGTTAGCAGTTCATATTTCTTCATGCTTCCATCGTTTCCTGGGAATTCCGATGTTTCGTCTCCTTAAAAATTTATAAATTATCTTAGCGGTGTCTATTCTTTCTACATGATATATTCATTTGCTTTATTTTATTTTATTATTTAAATGAAATTTGTTTAACTTTTTCTGTATGCCTTTATTGCTTTTGTGTACTATTTCTCGGTGTCCAGGTATAGCTATTAAAAGTCTAATTACTTGGATACTTTTTTATAGTTTCCTGTTAATACCCACATATCATTTACAATCTGATCTCGTTGAAACAATGCCTCATCTGTGAACAACACTGTTGCACTAAAATTAGACTTGGCACTTTGTTGCATAAACTTTTGATACTTCAATAATTATGTCAAACTGAAATATAACTTTTTTCCGTCTTTGTTTTTAATGTTCTCCGTTTTGCTCCGTTAAGATGGTTAAATGTTTGCAGTATATCTGGTCCAAGTTTCAATTTGGGTACATTCTGTATCCTAAGTATTCAAATTCATTATTGATTGGAGTCATTTATTTCCTAAAATTATTTTAGATCTTATATTTTGTGCGTTAATGAAGGCCGTGACTTTGAATTTTATATATATATATATATATATATATATATATATATATGTGTGTGTGTGTGTGTGTGTGTACAGAGTGTAACAAAAATGTACTGCACATATTACAGGACACATTCCTCACACATAGACGAAGAAATTATGTCATATGAACATGGGTCTGGAAACACTTTTTTCAATGTTACAATTCATTTTCTCCAACGCATTAATCATGGGAAACACGAATAGTACGTACCAGCATACCACAGGCAACTCTTTCTCACAGGAGATGTTCAATATGCCTTCCGTGACATTGACACATGATCAACCCGCCGTCGTAGTAAGTCCCGGATGCGCTGATGTATCCTTGGAGTATTGGTAATGTTTCGCAGCCTTCCATAATACGAGCATGGAGACTCTGAAAATCTGGTACTGGGATTCGATACACAAGAGCTTTCAAATACCCCCACAAATAAAAGTCCAGTGGGTTTAGGTCCGGGGAACATGGAGGCCAGGCAGTTTGCCCACCTCTACCTATCCTTCTGTCACCGAATCTGTTTTTAGAAGCCGACGGACGTTAACACTAAAATTAGGAGCTTCTCCATCGTGCATGAAGTACACGTTTTGTTGCACAGCTAAAGGCACATCTGCTAACACATCAGATAGAACATTCTCTATGAAATTATGGTAACTTTGTCCGTTGAGCCTGGGTGGAAGAACGTGAGGCCCTGCCAAAAAATGCCGGCCCAAACAATGACAGAAAATCTTTGTTGATGATTTGCTTCAAAAGTTGCGTGAGGATTGACGTCAGATCATACATGCCAATTGTGATAATTTACAATCTGATCTCGCTGAAACGACGCCTCATCTGTGAACAACACCGTTGCACTAAAATTAGGGTTGGCACTTTGTTGCATAAACCATTCGCAAAAGCGTACCCATGCAGGAAAATCAGCTGCTGATAGTGCCTGCACACGCTGTAAATGGTATGGATACAGCGAACCTTGTGTAACACTCGCCATACAGGCATGTGGTCAACATTCATTGTTGCAGCTACTTATCTTGAACTGACACTAGGGCCGTTGTCAACTATTTGAAGAATTGCCGCCTCCTTAGAGGTGGCCTCGTCCTTCTAGGCCTCACCCGGTCGCGAGTATCAGGCTGAAATGCCTCATGTTCCCTAAGACGACGATCAATGGTTTCAAACGTTTTCCTGTCGGGGCACCTTCGTCCTGGAAATCTCTCCCGGTACAAACGTTGAGCGCAAGCGCCATTGCCGTCTGCTAAGCCATACATCAAATGGGCATCTGCCATCTCTGAATTTGGTGTACACTGCCATTGCACGAGCCAAGTCTGTGATCAACTCTACTAGTGCGCATTAACCCGTGTGCTTTCCAATGTCGTGCTTCTCACTGGAAAAGTAGATGTTACCTGTAAACAAGCAATGACGAAAGTCGCATGGCAACATGAACATGTAAAACAAAACATTGGCGGTGCACCTACGATAATGACGACGTAACCAGATGTAACCAAGAGTGCATCTTCCCCATGATTCTAACGTTCTGTTCGTGTGTGTTTCCCATGGTTAATGAATTGGTGAAAATGAGTTGTAACATGGAAATAAAGCATTTCCAGACCCATGTTCATATAACATAATTTCTTCGTCTACGTGTGAGGAATGTCTCCCGAAATTTATGGCGTATATTTTTGTTACAGCATATATATCAGGTGGCCCAAAAAAGCTGCCCTTCGCAGTTTTATTTCCCGCATACATAGGTCAAAAGAAGTTGAGGTGTCACTGCTGTTCAAAGGGACAGTGTAGGTACAAAGTAAAAGGTAGTACTGCTGTCTGCAGTGTTTACTTGGTAGTTTCGTACTGATAAGCGTCGCCTGCATGCAGTTCAACCAGGTCATTCAGACAAAAAGGTAACGTTCACCAATAACGTACATACGGATATGGTTACGGTCTGTGCGGAGACGCATCAAAATACAGCTGAGGCTCGAATGGTGTGTTCTGAACATTTTCAGACGCGGCATCTGTTTTCTGCGCACATTTTTTTACGTATAGAAATAATATTAATAAATGATGGATATTCTAGGTGAAACGTGGGCCTGAGAGGCCCTTATATCAATTCGTCCACCAAGATGGGTATGTTTTTGCACATGCTTATTATGAGTAATGCACTAATAGAAAATAATTTAATTCTAACGCACATTTAAGGGCACATAAATATAATAAAAATAGAATTTTGTTTAGTCTTGTTAACTTGGCAGCACCAATTTGTGCCATATAGTTGTGCTAATTGTAGATTAACTGTCATGGACCTAAATGACTTAACACGTGTGTTCAGGTTTGCGTCAAGCGGCAATCCTGAATTCTTGTTAATGAGGGAATTGCTTATTAAATAACCGAAAATACCCCATACACATAGGTACTCTCACATTTAAACACCAGACCCTAGATATACCGTGAAATATTTTTGTTTAAAGACAACGTTTTGGAGCCCAGCCGGAAGTCGAACCCAGAACACCTCATACAGCAGGCAATTTCTCTACCGAATGAACTCTGCAGTAATATCAGTTAAAGTGTTCGTTTTCAAGCATGGGTGTTTCATTTAGCGGCCTCCTCTCTGTCGGTATGGAGCCGCCTTTGTAGTGCTGCTTAGGCAAACCTTTTGGCGATCGCACTATCCAGTGTAAACTAACTTCAATCAAGAAAAGTTTGTGTGGGCCACCTTGTATATATAGTAATATTTTATTCTTTTGATATTTTATTCCATTTATGCTTTAAACTGTTCATTAGTATATTAGAAATACAATACAAACCATTTAAAGCTCGTCTATCATTCCAACATCTCTTGAATTTGTATCAGAGAATAAGTTGCATCCTCAACATATGTTAAGTTACAAGCATAAATTTTTGTGCAATTTTTAAAGCCATAGGAATAATTTTCTACTAAAAAGTAACTCAGCTAAACTGAAAAGTAGCTTGAAAATATCTAATTAACCAAAACTATTCACTACATAGAAATATATTAAAATTTTCTCAAAACTTTATTTACTTGTTTTTATTAAAATATCTTTTGTTTGAAGCATTATCGTAATAAATCAAATGTGTATATTGAACTTCCTATAAACTCTGTGAAATCCTCTTCGTGTTGAGCTTATATAATTTTATGTAGTTTTAAAAGCACTGAAAAATAGACAAAATCTCCTTCCGGAGTAAATATAGAGTTCGTTAAAATACAAAATTTGGGTCAAACAAGCTTTTCTGCAGCATAAAGCATTCATGAAACCGTTGTTCGTTTCAATCCTGCGGTATTTAAGGGAATATGCTTTTAGTTGACGTTCTTTTGTTTCTACTGAGTTCATGAAAATTATAGGTACTATAAAGATAATCAATTATATAATACTACATTTCTGACAACTTTTATAATATTAATATTATAAAAAAGCCATTGCATGAATGATATGTAAAACTGATATGACAAGAAATGACAGTAGGCAGAGAAAGGCGTGTGATAATATATTTTGTAATTTATTTTTTATAATTATAATATATTTTTCTGTATCTTTTTGCATATAATTTAGTTTCTCACAAAACTCTAAGCTATTTTTAATACTTCTACACTTTTCAAAAATTTATTTTTTGTGCTCATTTTCTGATACTATTATTTTCGAGGCGTATAAGAAAAAATAACCCTGTGTTTTGTTTTTATCTTTTTAAAAGTTTTTGCCTATTACATTCTCTACTATATACTTACAGTAAGTAGTATTCTACTAAAAAATTCCAGGTGGAGATTTCACCGGAAATTCACGCTTTGAGGCCCCTAAACCCAAAAAAGCATCTTTTAGAAAAAGGTCAGTGCAAGTGTATGTGTGTGTGTCTATGGACAACATAACTCAAAAACGAAAACTCAGTTAAATAAGAAACTAGGTATTTAAATTCAGGACCTTCCAAGAATGCGACACGAAGTTTTGAATAAAATACCCCACCCTAAACCACCCTTTACCTGGAACATTTATCGAGTTTTTTTATTTTCTCAAAAATGGCTCCAATTATTGTAATTAAAGTACACATGTTTAAGTTATTTTGATGACAAATGGGATTTGTATCTTGAATTTTCTGGGAATAGCCTGTGAAGTCCTCTTTATTCTGAATGAATTTGCGTAATTTAAATCGTAGATGTCATTAAAGCAAACAATTAAGTTAAATAAAACTTTTTGTGGTGTTAACTATTTCTGAGATATTCTTTGTTATTGGTTCGAATTTTCAAATACTTCATACTCTTCTCATCTGCAAATCGCTATTTTTGTACTTTCTTTTTCATGTTCAATCAAAGAGAACAGAATTTCACATGGCGACTCGCTTTGAAAAGACTTGATTATCGCCATTGTGTTCTTCTTATACCTACAACGTAATGCTACACCCCACCTCTGCGGTGTGGGAGTGGCGTGTATAAGGATTTTTGTATACTTATGTAATGATTTTATCCGGGGTTTTCCCTTATGTTGTGAAGACGACTGTCAGGTAGCTCTAAGCTCTACGGACACCGGGTCCCTCTTGAGCATCATTACAACCATTTCGTTCACCCACCGACCTAATCCGGTTAAAAGACGATAAACTTCAAGCAAAGAAAAAAAAGCTTAAGTGAGTAAGCTTGAGGCAGTATATTTAACACTTAATTATATAATATACAATTTAATAACAGCCCACCTAAAGCAATATGTGTATAATATATAAAATTTATGTAACAGTCATTGTATTATGTTTATATTATTATGTACATGTAAAGTAATGCTATGTGAATGTATTAAGTAATTTAATAATGTAGGAGCTATGAGAATAGAGGCCGAAAGTTGCTAACAATGAGGTAACCTTGAGGCAATAATGTATTGGAAAGTTTAATAATGCTACTAGTAATTCTTGGAACAATAATGTAATCTTTAAAACATGTAAGAACGTAGGTTTTCACGGCCGGTGTCACAATAGAGATTTATAAACATCCCAATAATTTCAATAGGAAAGAAGAAGCATTGAAACTCAACAGTAACTGGCATCTAGTCATCAAAAACAAGAAAGGTCATACAAAACCGAAAAACACTGCGAGCCAATCAGAAGAGAGCAACAACACAGCCGGCGCCAGCCCCCTCATACCAGCGGGCCAATCAGCAGAGAGCGCCCACACTATAAAGAGAGCGGCACTAACGGCCAACGCATCAGACGCTGCGATACTTTCACCGAGAAGACTTCGTCCGCGCCACTGAAGATGTCCACCGCAGTTGTGGACGAAACGTCTGGGAAATCTTTCTTCAGCAGACCACGGCATAACAGCCCGGAAAATCATATTAGTTATAATCTTTAAAACAGTTTATAAATAGCCAATTAAAAACTAGAAAAACTGAAAGTTAAATAAAATTAGTCGCTAGTAAACAGCGTTCCCAACCGGACGGCAGCGTAGCTCAGTAGTTCGTTCGCTCGGTACGTATTCAGTGTGAGACATATAAAATTCATTATGGCGAGAATATTATAAAGTTTACGTGTTAAAAAGTGCCATTAATTAATAAACAATCTCACAGCTCTCTATATCAGTGAAGTATTATTTAACCGTGTGAAGAATTAATAAAAGGAGTGAAGTAAACATAAATTGTGTAAGCCTACATTTTTTAGCCGCATTACCCCCTGCTAAGAGATACGTGTTTCTACAAATTACTGACGCAGCCGAGGCAAACATACATATGTAATATTTAAAGAAATATAAAAATACGAAGTTGATTCCTAAAGGTTGGGGCGAAGGTCACCGGAAAGTGAACGTTGGGGCGAAGGCCACCGGAAACTTTGTACCATACGTGGGGCAGTTACTTCATCAAGTTTGGCTCCCTAACAATAGAATACAATAAAACTTTCCCAAGGAAGGTTCATGTATTAATAAGAATATGTTTTTGTAAGAACAGTTTATAGAAGAGTACGTAGTGAATGCAATACATCGGATTTGTCTTTATTTCTTTTTCATGTTCATGCAAAGAGAACAGAATTTCCAAGCCATCACATAACTGACTTTCACAAGATTTGACTATCGCTTTAGCCTACTGTATCCTTCTTATACACACAAGGAAATATTAAATGGGTAATTAAGATTTATTTGCACTAACAAGAAATAGGCAATTTTTCTAAGAATAGTTTTCTTGTAGAATAGTGAGTAAAGAAAGCTATGCAAATGTAACACATCAGAGTTTTTATATGCATGATTAAAGTAGTAGTAGTAGTAGTAGTAGTAGTAGTAGTAGTAGTAGTAGTAGTATTTATTAAGTGCTTAGTATTACATTATTGCATCACACAGTCGCATGGGTCGTAAGACCATACATCTCTCTAGAAAAATACCTGGTCCGTATACGTGACTTGCAGAATCGACCAGAAAACAACTATTTTTATAATCACCACACTATATAATACATATAAAATTGAAGAAAAAAACCCACTGAATCACTCTGAATCACAGACACACGTACACTCACGCACACAAGTGCTCAAGCACCACATATAGATAAAGAAAATTTACATAAACAACTTATCTCTTATGATTAAAGTATATATAATCTTGATTTCAACCTTAATACTTTTTTAGAGAGCGTGGCCTAAAGGCAGACTTCTAACACAGTGCACAGAGCTAAAGCATTGTGACAAACTTTTGTTTCAAGTCCAATCACATGGCAATTACCCTTTGTATTTGCAAATGTTTAACAACTCGACTTGGTTTGATTAGGTGTTACTTTTCATTGTGCATGTTTACAGGATTAACTTCTTATGCCCGTCGCATTATCTGTTCACATTACTAATTTTCATACTTCAATTTATCGCAATTCGTTGTAGAGTTAACCTATAACCAGCGTTCTGCTCTTTTGATCTGAAACGTTATTCTTTTATTTATCTAACCTACATAAAGATTAAATGGCGAAAATTATGAATTCAGAAGAAACTGAGAAGTTTCTTTCCGAGAAGCAGAAAGAATAACACTAGAATTACTTGCCCAAAAATCCAGCACGCAACATAATATAGCATTTAATGGCCTCATTGACTGGTGTAAGGTAAAACACGTTGAAAATAACTAACAAAACATCAAAACATATGACATCTCGCTTTTTCTAACTTTCTCTTGTTGAAGAACCACATTCTAAACGTCAACTCTCTTAGTTACAGAAATCAATATAATATTATTGATATTTAACAAATCGAGCGCTGTCTAAGAAATAGTTTATACCACACATGTTAAAAGTGGTTTTATTTTGCTCCTACTCACAAAATAGAACCTTGTATTATAATTTACTATTCTAAATATGCAGTAATGTCCAAGATAACTGAATTTATTTACTCTTTAATACGTATTCATCATTTTATTATGTATATTATATGTTAATTATTAGGGAATATTCTTTTAGTTCATCTGCTGATAAACATGTTTGATCATATTACAATAATACAGCCATTACGAAAAGTTACAAGAATCGCTTCTATAAATCAACAAATAATAATAATGATGTGTGCATTGCTGTGCTCCCAAGGCTTTGTTGTGTTCCTATAGGTGTAATAATGTGTTGCAACAACTGACCTGTGTCACATGGGTAGCCGAAATCGTTAAGGCACGGACTCAGAACGGGAGGTCTGCGATTCAAATCATCCCTGACTGAGCTTTCTTCCAGCTTTCCCTCAATCCTCATAACTGGAAAATGCTGGGGAAGTACTCTACATTTAAACCTGCAAAACGTTCCTTCCCAAATTTCCTTTTATCGCAATTATCACTTCATGTATCACCGGTGTCTACACCTTAGGTGGCGTATGAAGTAAGAGTGGACGTTAAAAGTTGATCATTATTAAAAAAAAACTAAACAATGTAATCGATTTTGTGAATAGCCCAGTCATCCTGTGTGGCGTCAATTCTAACAAAATCATTGCCGCTTAAAGCTCCAAGGTGTTTTTACGCCAACATCTTGGGAGCTATTTTCGGGTAATTTTATAGCCTCTTCCAATATAAATTGACGGTCTGTTTTATTACCCAGTCATCTATAAATAAGCGAAGCTGTAAACTTAGGAATTTGTTAATCTTTATAATTTGTGTAGCCTCAGGTTCCATTCAAGTGCTACGATTATGAAACACGTTGATGTAAATTAATTCTGAGACATCGGCATTATTGTTTTTTCTATAGTTATATTCCTCTAGTAATCCTATAGAATTAAGTTGCTTTTTCAGATATGCGATAAACAAACCGATATTTAACATTGATGCAACTTTTTTACCCGTAACTTTATTTTCGTAGCTAATCTATAAATTATGCATTTATCGATATACTTCCTCTTAATCATCATTCGTCACCTCCTTGATGTAAGCGTAACATGTCTGTCAACTAATCCTCTGAGTTTCCGCGGGTTTCCCTTATTCTCAGGACCAGTAACCCTCAGGTCAACGACCCTGATCGTCATTTTATCCAACGTTTCTATAGACATAGACATATAAGTTTTAAAAAATAATAATCACATAAATATTCGCAGAAAATGTATTCGATCAGATATTATTGAAGTGATATAGATTTTGTAGGTGGAGAAAAGACTCATCTGTTAATTGCCAACATCGATATAACATACTTTGCACGGTCACATAAAATTTAAAGGTACGCTTAAAATGCACAAATATTGAAATCAACAACAGCAAATATTTCGGAAATGGTTATGACATAATATTTTATATAATTTCCATAAATTATCGAGAACTAAAATTCTTCTTACGTAAGTTTCTGTCTATTTCTAAGGTAATACATGTACATATAATTAAAGAACAATAAATATAATTTCAAAGACTATTAGCAGGATATTCATCATTCTAATACATTGTTCAACATATCATATATTGAGAAAATTAGGGTATTAGAATTTTCTTACATCTTCGCCTTGTATACTTGTGCTGCTTGACTTAAGTATACAATTTGATACTTATTTATATCTTCATTTTTGAGTTATGCTTACAGTGGTGGGGAGTAGACTGGCAAAGACATAATCAAGCCACACCATATTTTAAACCATTTTGCGAGTCCCAAAGGTCCTCAATGCGGGTATTTCTGGCGAAATATCGAGAGAAAATTGTTATATATCCTGTATTTAACAAAATATAAGCTGTTCAGCTTCTTGTTATCATGGGGAACCTTTAACAAAAGGAAAAAAGTGCACGTATTGCACCCCGGATTAAAGTTTGGTAGGAAAGGAGACGGTGGAGGTTCCAATAAGGGAAAATAGCTGTATGTCGTAAACGGCTAATTTTCAGACCCATGTTTCGTATACTATATTGAAGCCCTCATCTTTAGAATGTTGACCATCGCCCTGTATAAGCGATACATATGAACTGAAAATGAAAAAGGTATACTGTGTAACTATTATATTATTACACTATTTTCTGTAATTTTGAATATAATCTGTTGTGCTATAGATGTTATGACATTGTTATGCTATAGCAATATTCCTCACCCTTGTGGAAGACATGAAAGATTCATATAAAATAAGAATTGCCACATTCATCTGTTACTAGACACTACTGCGACTAAGGACACATAAATTAAAAACCCATCCGTGGATTACGCGACTGATCATTACCAATGTATAACGAGCATTGCTGCCTGGTTGGATAATTTTTGTCACTTTGTTTGCTTTCTTTCACTGGCCCTTAACTTCCTCCAATTACACTATGTGATCAAAAGTATCCGGACACCCCCACAAACATACCTTTTTCATCTTAGGTGCATTGTTTTGCCACCTACTGCCTACTCATTGTCCGCGACCTCAGTAGTCATTAGACATCGTGAAACAGCAGAATGGGACACTCCTTGAAACTCACGGACTTCGAACGTGGTCAGGTGATTGGGCGTCACTTATGTCAGAAGTCTGTCCGCGAGATTTCCATACTCCTAAACATCCCTAGGTCCGCTGTTTCTGATGTGATAGTGAAGTGGAAATGTGATGGGACATATACAGCACAAAAGCGTACAGGCCAACCTCGTCTGTTGACTGACAGAGACCGCCGACATTTGAAGAGGGTCGTAAAGAGTAATAGGCAGACGTCTATCCAGACCATCATACAGAAATCCCAAACTGCATCAGGATCCACTCCAAGTACTATGACAGTTAGGCGTGAGGTGAGAAACCTTGGATTCCATGGTCGAGCGGCTGCTCATAAGCCACACATCGCGCAGGAAAATGCTAAACGACGCCTCGCTTGGTGAAAGGAGCGTCAACATTACAGAATTGAACAGTGGCAAAACGTTGTGTGGAGTGATGAATCACGGTACACAATGTGGCGATCCGATGGCAGGGTGTGGGTATGGCGAATACCCGGTGAACGTCATCTGCCAGCGAGTGTAATGCCAACAGTGAAATTCGGAGGTTGTACTGTTATGGTGTGGTCGTGTTTTTCCTGGAGGGGGATTGCACCCCTTGTTGTTTTGCATGGCACGATCACAGCGCAGACCTACATTGATATTTTAAGCAACGTTTTGCTTCTCACTATTGAAGAGCAATTCGGGGTTAGCGATTGCATCTTTCAACACGATCGAGCACCTGTTCATACTGCACGGGCTGTGGCGGAGTGGTTACACGACAATAGCTGCCCTGTAATAGACCTGCACAGAGTCCTGACTTGAATCCTATAGAACACCTTTGGGATGTTTTGGAACGCCGACTTCGTGCCAGGCCTCACCGACCTACCTCTCCTCAGTTCCGCACTCCGTGAAGAATGGGCTGCCATTCCCCAAGAAACCTTCCAGCACCTGATTGAAAGTATGCCTGCGAGAGTGAACGCTGTCATCAAGGCTAAGGGTGGGCCAACACCATATTGACTTCCAGAATTACCGATGGAGGGAGCTACGAACTTGTACGTCATTTTCAGCCAGGTTACGGATATTTTTGATCACGTAGTGTATGTGTCAGATGTTCTGCACGTAAATAAAAATGTACAAGGGATATTGAATAAAATACTATACAGATGTTTCCGTGGTGATGATACAAACTTTTAGGGAAGATTCAGAAACACAAATACATGAATTCTACATAAGGAACCCCGGTTTGGAAACAGTCAGTCGCATGTTATAGGCGAAAGTTGTTTTGAATTTCCTATGAAGTGAAATTATGCGAAATTACGAATATCTGTATTCGCTGTACTACTTACACAAGCCGTGATACTACAACAGGTGTTCAAAACGGCGTCCTTGGTTACAATGCAGGTATGACAACGTCGGATGTACTTGGGCGAGCAACCTTGGTATCACTCTGAGATGTCACAGGAGGTGAGAGTTCGATCCTAACTTCCTGTGTGTGTACTTTACACCGATGAAGCCCATTTCATCAAATATGGCATGCTAAATAGTCGAAATAGTCTTGTGTGGGACGATGTAAATCCTGAGGCTACAGTTGTAAAGTGTCATCAAAACAGATTTGCAGTTAACGTATGGGTGGGTATAGTCAATGATCATTTAATAGACCCATTTATTCTTCCATCCCGATTAACTTGAACAATTGTATTTTTGAGAAACATTTTTTGGAACATACCCTACGTCAACGTATGTGGTTTCAACATGACAGAGCCCCAGCTCACTTTTCACATCATGCTCGAGAACACCTTAACCAGACGTTCCCTGAAAAGTGGATAGGAATAGGAGGTCCTGCTCCATGGCCAGCCCGTTCGGATCTGACTCCACTTGATTTTTTCTTGTGGGGTCATGTGACAAGGCTTGTTTACGAGACACCAGTACCAAACGAAGAGGATCTACGGCACGAATTCTCACTGCCTCTGACATCGTCAGAGTGATTTCAGGGTTGCTCGCCCAGGTACGACAGAACTTCGTCTGACGTTGTCATGCCTGCATCGGAACTGAAGGACATCATTTTGAACACATGTTGTAGTATCACGGCTAGTGTAAGTAGTACAGTGGGCTTCAAATGTTTTCCGAAGGGCAAGGGGTGTAGAGGAAGAGGGGGAAGAAATTTCTTCTCGACTAGTCATGCCTAGCTATACCAAACAGTAAATGCCGGGCGTCTCAAAGGTTACATTTACTTCTGTGTATGCATTCAGCGACTTGACTCTAAGAGGAAAGAAGACGAAACCAAATACTTTTCTTTTTACTAGAACTATTCAAGCGAAATAAATTAACATTTTCTTTGCATAATATGTTGTTTAAAAATCAAATATTGCACTCTTTATGAGGGCACTACACAAGTTTAACATTCAGTAATTTTCTTGAGAACCAAGTTTCGTATAATGTATATCTTGTTTTTAACGTTTGTTGCTAGTAATAAATAATAATATTAATAATAATAGTTTCATAATTATCACCCTTAGAACGTTCTACGCGTACTCTGAGATTATTTATTACCTTGAGTATAAGTTCGTTTTGCTTTTTAATTGTCACAGATATTGATCACAACATTTAACGCTAAGTGTGTAGTTCCATACAGTTGGCACATTCAGTTCTGATAATATCCAAGCAATGTTTTAAAAATATGTTAGCAAATGTAATATTAATGTCAAACTGTTGAAGCAGTTTGGGAACAATTAAGTAAAACTTTAAATTTTCTTAAAAATGATACATATTTTAATTGTGTTACTAAACAACGAATAAAGATTGTTTTATTTGAAACATAATTCCCCTTACATGCACACTCACAAGAGAAAAGAAGAAAAACCGTGCCGGTCGTATAGTGGACGAAGAGTAAAAACACCTGTTTAGGTATGGTATGCAAAATGTTAATGGATACGAGAAGACAACGTTTAGCGCAAAAAATGCAGTTTCTATACAGCTGTTTTATTCGGTTAGGATAACATATAAGATAAATTTTCAAAATAGTGACCCGAAATGTTAATGCAGATAGGTTAATGTGCTTTTGTTGCAATTGGTTCATTTGAAAACACTCTATTCTGAAAACTAAATTGCTTTCAAGTTACAAATCTGAAGATGCCCCCCCCCCAAAAAAGACTTTGTAATGCGATTCACACTCTGAATTTTTAAAATGCTTCTCTTCTCTGGTCTAGAATGGAATGGAATGTGTAACGGAGGGGACTCGACCCCGATCCAGTGAATGAGGATAGTGTGCTTGTGCCCCTCGAGGGCGCGCTCCCGGGAGAGAGGGACAAGGTGAGAGACACCGAGCGGCCGGAACCAGGAGTGACGGCACAGCAATGACAAAGTTCCTAAAATTTCCAGATTGAGACGCCCTGACAGTTGGGAAGGCAAACCGGGGACCCCACCCCAATCAGAGGGTCCAAAGCTCCCCAATAAGCGGTCCTTATACCCTGGCAACCAGCCGAAGAGCTCGAGACGGATAAGGTTCCACAGAGAGAATCCTTTTTCTGTGCCACGCCGCAACGGAATACCATTGCCGACACTTCCAACCCTGAAACAGACCTAACGGGGTTAAGGATGAATGAAATGAGGAATGGAACGATATTCGGGGGCTCAGAGAAATCATATCAGCATTCGCCTGACGACCCGGAAAAACTCTTGAAAAAAACGTGGGACAGATTGGGCAGTAGCCGAGATGCGAACTAGGGATCTCTCGAATGCGAGTCGCACGCGTTACCGCGGCGCCATCTGGACGTTAACTGGAAGATCCGTATCGGCTATGACATTGAATTTTTCAATCTGATTCTATCTTTCCAACCTTGTCCTACACACGGCTTGAGTGAGAAAGTCTTCTTGTTAATTGAGATGAAACTGCAATTACAAACTTCGTTGTAAGTATAAGAAGAATGCAGTAGCTCAAACGATAGTCAGATTTTTATGTGGTGTCATTGAAACTCCACGCTCTTTGCAGGACCACGAGAATTATATTAACACCTATAAACCTTCATCACTTATTTTCACAATTCGTTGTAGGTATAACCAGAACATATTAAGCTAAAGCGATAGCCAAATCCCTCAAGGTTGATCGCTACGTGATAGCTTTGGATTGGTTGGCTACGGAGGGGACTCGGCATTGATCCACATAGTTCATATTGTGCCTACGCCCCACAAGGGGACGTCTCCCGTAGGTAGGATGAGGCGAGACAAGACACTGGGCTTCCGGAACCAGGAAAAACGGCACAGGAATGGCAGGATCCCTAAGTTTTCAGATAGAGACTCCCCGTCAGACGGACAGGCAGACCGGGGACTCCACCCAGCACAGAGGGTGCCCAACGCCCCTCAAGGAAGTTAGGATACTCCCGACAGCCAATCGAAAGCTGAGGGACGGAGAAAGTCACAAAAAGCATTCTTTTCCCCTGCCACACTGCACCGAAACACTATCGCCGACACTTCGAACCCTGAAAGAGACCAACGGATGAAGATGAAGGGAAATTAGAATGGAGATGAAATGGAGCTCCGGAAATTCGGGGATGTGAGAATCCTTCCTAGCACTCTCCTGGGGACCCGGGAAAACCCCCCAAAAAAGGTCGACCGGAGGAATCCAACCCACGACCTCCCGAACGTGAGCTACAGACGTGATAGCTTTGAAATTCTGTTCTCTTTGTATGAACACGAGAAAGAAAGAAAGAAAGAAAAACAATAACTATTTGCAATTGAGAGAGGTATAAAGTATTTGAAAATTCAAACTAATAACAAAGAAACTTTCAGAATAGGTAAAATATAAAAGTTATTTGACACAAAATAAAAATGATATTTGATCTAACTTTTGTGCTTTAACAAGATCTACAGTTGTTGTGCCGTAAGATATTGTCTCTCTCTCTCTCTCTCTCTCTCTCACGATTTACTAATTATCAAAAGTCAATGACAATAAAGACTAATTTACAGACTATTCCAAGAAAATAGAAATATACATTCTATCTATCATGAAAATAGCTTAAACATAAACATATGTATTTTAATCAAAATTCTTAGAGCCATTTTTGAAAGAATAAAAAAATTAGAAAAATATCCAATGTAAAGGCTAGTTTGGAGTGGAGGATTTCCTTTAAAATCTCAGTGTCGCATTCTTGGAAGACGTTGAACTTAAACACGAAGTTCCGTTTTTAACGAACCTTTTGCTTGCAAAACCACATTCAAATGGTCGTCTTTTCTCAATATTTTTATGAGTTATGCTATTCATGGACACACACACACACACATACACACACACACGCACTCACGCGCTTGAACCATTTTCTAAAATTAAATTCATTGGATTCAGGGGTCACAAACGTAATTTATGGTGAAATTACGACATTGAATTTTCAGCTGGAACACAATACTTCTCTACTTACCGTAGCTACGTAGTAGAGAAAGTATAATGCTTTCTTTGGATTCAGGGGTCTCAAAACGTGTATTTCCGTTGAATCTCGTTATTCAATTTTTGGGTGGAATGCAATACTTTCTCTACTTACTGTAACTACGTAGTAGAGAAGGTAAAATAACTTTCTTTGGATTCAGGGAATCTCAAAACGTGTATTTCCGTTGAATATCTTTATTCAATTTTTTGGTGGAACACAATACCTTCTCTACTTACTGTAACTACGTGGTAGAGAAGGTAAAAATACTTTCTTTGGATCCAGGGAGTCTCAAAACGTGTATATCCGGTGAATCTCGTTATTCAGTTTTTGGGTGGATAATAATGCATTCTCTACCTCCTGTAGCTACGTAGTAGAGAAAGTAAAAATGCTTTGTTTGGATTCAGGGGTCTCAAAACGTGTATATCCGGTGAATCTAATTCAATTTTTGGGTCTACTTGGGTCAATACTTGTCTACTTGTTGTAACTACGTAGTAGAGAAAGTAAAAAGGCTTTGTTTGGATTCAGGGAGCCTAAAAAAGGGTATTTCCGTTCAGAGTATTAATCTCGTTATTCAATTTTTGGGTGGAATACAATACTTGCTCTACTTACTGTAACTACGTAGTAGAGAAAGTAAAAACGCTTTGTTTGGTTTCAGGGAGTCTGAAAACCAGTATTTCCGTTCCGAGTATTAATCTCGTTATTCTATTTTGGGTGGAATACAATACTTGCTCTACTTAATGTAACTACGTAATAGAGAAAGCAAAAATTCTTTCTTTGGATTCAGGCAGTCTCAAAACGGGTATCTCCGGTGAATATCATTGAATTTTTGGGTGGAATACAATAATTTTTCTACCTCGTGTAACTACGTAGTAGAGAAATTAAAAATGCTTTCTTTGGATTCAGGGGGTGTATTTCCGGTGAATCTCTTTATTGAATTTTTGGGTGAAATACAATACTTTCTCTACCTCCTGTAGCTAAGTAGTAGAGTAGGTAATAATGCTTTCTTTGTATTCAGGGGGTCTCAAAGCGTGTATTTCCGGCGAATCCCTTTATTGAATTTTTGGATGAAATACAATACTTCCTTTACTTCTTTAACTACAAGTAGAGAAAGTGAAAAATGCTTTCATTTTATTCAGGCAGTCTCAAAGCGTGCATTTCCGGTAAATCCCGTTATTAAATTGTTGGTGTAATACAATAATTCCTCTACTTACTGTAAGTGCGTAGTAGGGAAAGTAAAAATTCTTTCTTTGAATTGAATGGGGCTCAAAATGTGTGTTTACGGTGAATCTTGTTATTGAATTTGGTGGAATACAATACTTCCTCTGCTTACTGTAAGTGCGTAGTAGGAAAAGTAAATATGTTTTCTTTGGATTCAGTGAGTCTCAAAAGGTGTATTTCCGGTTAATCTGGTTTTTTAATTTTTGGGTGGAATACAACACTTTCCGTACTTATTATAGGTAAGTAGTAGAGACAGTAAAAAGATTAGTTGTGGAATAGATAAGCAGCTGGTTGTCGTTACGGCATCTTGCATGCAACCAAATAGGGAAAAGTGTAACTCAGACTGTAACTTTAAATAATTTCTGGCTTAAATTGTTGTCACGATGCACGGAAAACCCATACTTCATAAGGACATTATGAAAATAAAGAACATATGTTAGTTGATAATGGGTAGAGAAAGCAGTAAACATTGAAAAACCAAACCATGTTGTTTTAAAAATTGCTTGTTATGCAATAATATGATGCTTCTAATTTCTAAAAATTACTTTGTATACTCTTAGTCGCTGTGTTGTAATGTTACTGCTGGTTTCTTTTCACAGTTATTACATTCTTACAGCCAAGTATAAGAGAAATGTGTTGGAATGATATTTTGTTTAGCCTGTTACATCCCTTAACCTTTCTTGTAGAGCAGGTATGAGCTAGGATACCTGGCATAACCTCTCGATAAGCACTCCGCTTGCCCCGCTTCCGGTGCAACGAAAACATTTGGAGCCGTCTGTACAGCGAAGTAAAATACAGAAGATATGCGTAAGTTCGCCTAATTTCACGCTAATAGGTATCCCAAAACAACTATCGCCCATAGCTTGCGACGGAGTTGTTTCCGGACCGGGGTTTCTTATATAAAATTCATGCATTTGTCCTTCTTAATCTACCCTGTAAGATTGTGTCATTATCACAGAAAAGTTCTGTATTTTAATTCATATGCCCACATCGTGCATTACTTCCAATATTTGGAATTAAATATTTTTTATGTTCTTTTCGCACCCATGTAAGCAACATGCTTCTCTTTTTGACCTGAGACAGAAAAAAGGAGTGGGGAATCAATTCGTGTTAAAAACCTCTCTTATGCGTTTTACCTAGAAGATATGTTAAAACAGGCTCATATTTAACTAGCATAAATCAGTAACAATACGATGTTTGGATTTTCATGACCACCCCTTTCTTTTCCATATTGAAAAAGCAAGGAATTGCAGCTGCAGACACAAAATTAATTAATAAATCCAGTATCTTTTCACTAGCCTTATGAGGACACTAGGTTAGAAAGCTGAATCAGATTGAAAAATTCAGTGCTACGGGGTTCAAACCAAGGATCTTCGGATCTAAGTACCAATTCTCTTACCGCTAAACATTTAGTAATCTAATCAAAATCGTAACAGCTATTTTTGAGAGAGAAAAAGAAGTGTTCAATGTAAAGGGAATTTACCATAGGATTTTTTTTTAATCTTGTAGGGTTGTCGAAATTAAATACCAAATTTGGTATTTATCCGATATGTTGTTACTTTCTCTACTACGTATAGTTAGGGAAGTATTGTATTCCACCCAAAAATTCGATATCGAGGTTTCACCGGAAATACATATTTTGAGACCACCTGAATCCAAAAAAAGCATTTTTGGAAACATGTCCGTGTGTGTGTGTGTGTGTGTGTGTGTGTGTCTGTCTGTGAACAGCATAACTCAGAAACGAACAGTCGGATAAACACCAAACTTGGTATTCAGGTTCAGTATCTTCCAAGGATGCGACACGAAGGTTTTCAAGAAAATTCCCCACCCCAGATTACCCTTTACATGGAAGATTTTTCGAAAATTTTAATTTTCTCAAAAATGGCTCTAACGATTTTGATTAAAATATCATATGTTTAAGATATTTTATGACAAATGAAATGTATATCTCGAATTTCCTGGGAATGTCTCCAAAAGGATTCTTCATTGTGAACGACTTTTGCATAACTGGTAAACCATAAGAGATGGTAGATCGCGTTAAAATACACAATTTATGTCATATACATTTTTTTGTTGAGTGAACCATTTTTGAGATATTACTTGTTATTCCCTTAAACTTTTCAATACTTATTTTCTCAAATGGGAATTCGTTATTCATTTTTTTTTGTCTTGGATATGCAAAGAGTATTAATCTGTGGGAAAGGGAATGGTGCTGCACCTAGCAACCAGCTATTAAGAGATATGTATGTGCTTAAAGGCTACTGTATTTCCAAATTGCCCTTGTAAATATATATTCCGCTTACATCTACAAGAAAATTAGCAATAAGAAAATTAGCAATATTTATCTCGATTAACATGAAGTAGATGGAGAATAAGCATTTGTATAAATAGTTTGTACAAGAGTAGAGAAAGTCATGTGAGTGTAACACATCAGATTTGTTTTTAGTTATGCTGTTCGTACACACACACACACACACACACACATGCATAATCAGACACACACACATACATTACATTACATACATACATAATACGTATGTACATACATACTCACGCATCGCCCACGCACCTGTTTCTAAATATATTTGTTTTGAATTCGGTGACCTCAAATCTTGTATTTCCGGTAAAATTTCAATATCCATATTTTGGGGGAATACAGTATTGAGTATACACAAGTAAGGATAGAGTGAAAATTCTGTCAGCCAAATTAGGGAGGTTCCAATATTTAACATGCAGAAATAGCAAAGTATATTGCAATTTAGTGTTCTGACTTTTTGAAGAGTTTGCATTTTAGTAATTTCATAATTTTTTTGGAAAATTTGAACCGATTTTTCAATTTTTCCGTGTATAGTGACCATGAAATCGTTCTAGTTGCATTTAGTAGAGTAATGTTTTGGAGGAATGCCTGGAATTGTGGTGAAAATTAGTCTTGATCTAGCGGAAGAAATGTCAAAGTGGGAATAATCAGCATTTTTACTGCATATCATGATTACATCTGAGCGACCTCGCAAATTTATTTCTCACTCAATTTATATGACATTGACGTATTTGAAAATTGTTATATTATAGTAAATGTATATATTAAATAATCTTGTAAACGTCGCATATGAAAGAGTTGGAAGTAGGTGGAGTTTAATAAAAATATATGCAAAATTAAGGAATAATCTGGAAAAAACAACAGAACAAATATACTCTAATATAGGGTTTTGTTTTTGCATATCAAAACTGACAACCTACTCTTGGTTAATTTGGCCGATATAATTATTTAAACTGGAGACAAATCTTTCTGGAGTGGTTGTATGTATTTAAAAATTATATGGAGTAAAATAATCCCTTAGTGTACTATAAATGTTGTCCTTAAAATTTATACATGTATGTCGCATTAATGTTCGAGTTGTTTTACATTCGGTGCTGCAGAGTGGAAATATATCCTTTCTTTCGGGCGGTGTTTGGGAGGAAAGTCAAGAATATGTTTAAGTTTACTGTTTCATTAATAGTGTAAGTATAAAATTTGCGGGTAGCCGAGGTCGTTAAGGTATGGACTTTTGAACGAGAGTCTGCGATTCAAATCCCACCAGGATCCTCCTCCATGACTGAGATTTACCACAGGTTTTCCTCAGTCCTCATCATTGGCAAATGCCGGGAAGATAAAATTAGGCCTGAAGGCTTGCTTCCCAAATTTCCTTTACCAATTATCATTTAACTTCATGTATCATCAGTGTCCACCGCCTGTGGTACCGTATGTGGTAAGAAAGGGTGTTTAAATACTACTAAAAATATGTTGATAACGATGACTACCGATCAACTGCATGATATATTAAAATTGTTTAATAATTAAATATACATTGGTAAACTATATTTGGATGAAAAACCAAATTGCATCTTTGGCCCATAATTTTACTATTTCCGTGTGTACCTCACCCAACGCTTTTTGCGAGCTGTAAAATATTTGCTGACTCAGCCATTTTTCTTTTTTCCTGTTTTCAAAGTCTTCCAATGCTGTTTTCCTTCTTGATATAAGACAAAATACACTTTGGATATCTTCATCTTACGCAGCTTGCTCGTTAATGCCATAATAAATGTCATCTTCCTTCGTCTCTGATACTGTCTTTTATTATTAAGCCTAAGAGCGGGATTAAAACCTTAATTTCCACAGTTTGCAATGCATCTTCCGACATCATTGTCCGTGTATGACTATTATATAAACTTTCTGTAGCAGTAATAGTATTTATGACTTTATGGGCGTTTGTGCACACTTTTTTAAATTAATACTTCCTTCAAACTTCAAAATTATGTACTTGTTCAGTAATCGCCCTTAAAAGAATTATTTTCTTTTCCAAATACGTGCATCATCAACGTTTCTAAACTTCAGACTCTTTAACCTGGGCTGTTTAATTCCTTGGCTGCGTTACGTGCGTTGTGGAGGTGTAATTTGTTTTAGAGCTGATATCATACTACCTATATGCTTCTGTGGAACGATAATGTGTTAATACAAGATAAGTAATATCTTTTCTTTAGAAATCGCACGTGTGCAGTAGCGGGTGAATTCAGAAATTAATTCTGTGGCTCAAAGTTATGGAATATAGGTGGCGAAATATTAATTTTATTGCCATTACCAGACGCACTGTTATGCTGTATTGTTGCTACCAGATGTATCATTGTTGTGTATCATTAATATTTCGCTAAACGGTGTTTCCTTTCGGTGAGGACCACGCCAAAGGAAAAGATCTTTTTGAAGTTGTCTACCCTATCTGGCTTCGGTTGGTAGGGGCAAGATAGCTTCACTCTAGTGGAAGCGGTCGTTGGAGCCACACGTGTGTGTGGCTTGTCTACGGTTTAGTGGCATCTCCCTCCATGTTTTTCCCTTTTTCAATATGTAGAGTCGCCAGACGTGTTGTGAATAAATTCCAGGTATATAATGGTAATGTGTGTTATGTAACTTTACAGTATAGCATAAAACCCACGCCTCCACTTAACTCCACACCGAGGTCCCGGACTTTCGCTACGAGCGAGTTATGTCATCCCCATGTGCATGTTGGGGTGATCTAAATTAATTCCTTTTTCTGTAAACTTGTGGCCTTCAGCCAACATGTAACAATAGTGCTAAAGATTCTGAAAACCATCGGATGTTAAATATTCCATAAGCTAAAGCGGTCTACTTAGGGACCGTGCATTCTTTACTTCTGGTTTGCATCTTTACCTACAATTTCAAGAGGTGCAATAATTACTGATCAATGCTTAGCTCTTTCGCCCTCTTTCTGCACAAAACAAGGCTAAAATACCAATTGCTGATGGATGTCTAGTCAAATATAGAATGTACGTTGTCTGAATCAATGAAAATATAAGTCTTAATCATTTATGCTCATATATATATATATATATATATATTTCATGTTATATCCAAAATGTTTCTATTCACAAAAAATCCTGCGCCATGGCGCTATGGACTAGAGCATGGATCTCTAGTTCCAGGCTACGGAATGTGCACGGATTCTATCCTACCCATGGGATGCGGATTTTAAATCCCGGGTCGAGGACCAGTGCCCACTCAGCATCGTGAGGAAAGTGAGTATCTGCGATAGGCAGCGGTCCTAGCCTCGCGAGCCAACTTTTCTGCTGGGGGTGCGTGATGCTGGCATTTCCCAGTATCACTCACCTCTGCCATGCGTAAGTAGGGTTAGCAAGTCCAGGCCTCTGCGAGCTGTTACTTAACAGGATTTTTAATTTTATTCTAAACAAACATTTTTTTTTTCAAAAAATTACAGTCAACTAAAACATGCATGCTGTAAAAAAGTTACCTTAATTCTCTCAACACGTGCAATTATGCAACTGTTCAGTGTTAGCCATATTTATAACTATCATTACTACCATTACCGCGCCAAAGTCTAACCGTGTTCACTGATGTTTCTCTCGCTGCCCTACCGGTCTTCTACAGGGACGACTCTCTTGGGTAAGATATCCGGGTATCTCTGGATACACACATTAGAGAGATTTTACTTTGTATTAATGTGACTGTTTTCTGTCATGTCCGCACATGTTGGTTGTTTGCCCCTCAGAGAAATAATATTTAGTGACATTTTCAATGTGTATATAAAGTATATATCATTTAGTTCTTCGCTGAAGCTGTTTTACTTCGAAAAACGTTAATCTATATTTCGAAGCTAATAGTAATAAATTAAAATAAACATTTCATAAACACAAGATTATTGCTCAGCTAGCAAGATGGCATTTTCATTAAATAATTCCAAACGTCAATGTAAATAGTACTAATATTTTTTAACTTGAGAATCATGCTGAAAGTTCATTTTACAACAAAAACATGTTTATTTTTACAGAATAATAATAACTTGTCTTAGTAGAATATATGCTGGTCAAAGTTACATTTACAAAGTCACGTAAGTGTCTGTATTAATTAAGCCACACTGTCATTTTTCTGCACTTTAGTGTAATATTTTTACTTACATTCAAATCTTACATTTTTCATACTGCAACCTTTACTGTAGGTTCTGAAAATTATGATAAAAACTGTAGATTTCAGTGTTATACAAGATAAATGTTTTCGATATATTTTCAATATTTTCATTAAATTATAAAATTTCCCAACATAGGGCATACTGCAGGAACGACCTTCAAAGGATAGACAATAAGAGAATACCAAAGCTTGCGTTCGAATATCATGCTTTAGGAATAATAAATGTTGGTCGACCTATGAAGAGACGGTGTGAGGTCGAAACAGGATAATGCCCTAATTCATGAAGATGAAGTAAATAAGTAAGTAAATGCTTTCAGAATCAAAAAGTAAAATGTGTCATCAAATGCCAAAAATTAATATTTTCAAATTCATAGCATTATTTTTTTGAACCAACATTTAATTTTATAGCCTGGATATGAATGTTGCAGATACCTCACATTTTTTAGGCTTATGGGTAGATATTGGAGTAAATACATTAACTTTCCGTTTCAGAAAATTTTCAATTATTAAAAATATATGAAATTGATCCTAATTAATCTTAACGGTGTTAATACTAAACACAATAGCATACTGTTTAAAAGCATTACGTTTTAGCTTTAAAACGTAAACATTTAACCAAAGATCCCCCTTAATTCTTATAAAACATAATATACGAGTACATTTATAAAACTCAAAGTCTGAGAATCTTTTTATTTGTTCTAAACAAACAATCACACATGTTTCGCCGAAGCACTATGATACCGTAATTAATGTCAGGAAGATACAAATATTAAATAAAGAAATGATAATAAGATAGAAAAATAACGTATATTAAATCGATGTATAATGTTACAAGTATGAGTTGAAAAGATTTATCCGGTAAAAAAAGCGAGCAAAGTCATTAGTAACAGCTGAGGAGCGATTACGGCTCCTCAGCTGTTACTAATAAAAAATTACCCGTTAGGTATAAAGATTCTTGGAGTGCAGTTTAGGTTTAAGTGCAGTACGTTTTCAGAGTCACACTTTTGGAAACTATTAAAATTTTCTTTCCTTTGAAGTTCTAAAAGTGGAACTTATTTTCGTTTAACAAGACCAATGTTTTATTTTAAATTATTAAAACGCTTAATGTTAATAATATTTTATTTTAAAGTAGACAGAAATTCTGTAAAAAGGAAAAGCAAATGAAATTGTTAGATTCGGGGTGGTATCGCTTAGAAACAAGGTAAGAGACGCATACGAAGGATTTTTAGGATTGGCCCGCGCAAGAAAACCCTCCCAAAGAGGAGTAGTGATAGCTTAAGTTAAGTATACTTCTTGCATTGTAAATTAGACACACACTGCTTGATACTTATTCACTTACTCACGTGACTTAATCGTGTGAAGGCGATCCTTGTGACTACGCGTGTGATAGTTTTATTTTAAGTTTTGTAGCACTTAGTGACAAGCTTGTGTGAGTAAGATTTAGCGGCTATTACGAGATATCTCTCCGAGTAACATTCATGCGACTTACGGCAACTGACGCAACGCATAATGTTTATTCTAGAAATAATTTAATTCTTTAATAACAGTTAGCGACTCTTCTCAAACTGAGCATCTTAGTCCATATTAAAATTTCTCAGGTAACTAAACTGGTATTATGCTTTCAGAATACACTTTCGCATATCCTGAGATAAAGAAGCTATGATAGCTATACACTAGAGCGGCTGACGCACGAGACAACACAGAAGGAGCTACGAGATGAGTACATCATGAAACTCGTCATCAAGGCAAGTAACATTAACCGCTATCTAAATTTGAAGCAAGAGGTACGGCTTCAAAAGTGACGTCCCGACAGGCTTCAACTGTCTTACCGTTTAAAAGTTTGCTGCGGTAAACTTTTACATAAGGCGAAAAAGGCTGTCTAATTTGGAATTTGATGTTCCGTTCCAACGTTCTATCTTCGCTCATTGAGAACGAATGATATTAAAGCCACCTGTATGTATCTAAAGCGAATTAAAAGTGATGACACCAAATTACTAGTTCTCTCGAATGACAAATTAATTAATTTCATTTACCTCCCGAGGTACTTTAGGAAATTATTGTACTATGATCTACAGGATTTTATGGTGAATCCTCCACTTCATCTATTATGATTGTAGTTTCGTACAGCTAGGCTGAAAACGTATGGAAAATCCCAATATTTTCGCAAAAGGATGTGAAATATCGGCGGAACGTCTGTCTTTCATAACCTTTCTTATATAATTCTTGTTCACTACATGGAGTAGACGATTGCTGTTCCGGCTTCACAGTTTCACAGCTCGTCTTTTCGGCCATTCTGCAACACTTCTTCCAATCACCTTATGGTCAAATACAGTGCGGGCGTTTTAAGGAGAGGCATCAGACGGACTATGTATGTAGCACGCTGTACTGCAGTGACATCGGTTAGGTTCCGATGAGCAAATGGTGGCGCATGACGCGTTAAAGCTTATCTTTATCAGCTGTGTTTCAGTCGCTGCTTTGCCTTTCTGCTGTAAAGAAAGTTGTGCATCTCAAAGCTGAAAGTTTATTAAACGATCTATGTTGTGTGTTATTTGCTTAAGAGTGTTAATGTCTTGTTATTAGTCCACTGCAATATCTGCCGACAAATTCACGCTTCAAAAACCAATTTTTGTAGCGTTTAGTCTGCGCGCTACTTCGTTGTTAATCTTACCTCGCAATCGTTCTCTCTCTGCGTCGTTGTAGGTGAAGTCTTCAGGACTCGTAATCGCGATATCAGCCAGGAAGCACTTCCGTAATCTCAGGGTCAACTGTAGGCGAATTGGCCTGAAATTCCCTAGAATTGTTGTCCGGGTAGGATTAAGGGAGTGGTAACACCGGGATATTGTCTTGAAAGAAACACTGTTTTCACTTTTCTCACTCTTATGCTAGAAATCCTGCAAGATTCATTGATATTCTCTAACACGCGTGATTGTTTTGAAAACTGTCATCCCACTATTGTCTCTTAGAACACTAAGATTTGCTCCGGTTAGTTATTTAATATCTCGGTGCTCTATCGCCGTTCTTTAGATTCGCGCGAACTTGAAATAGTTACTTGACTAACATTAACTCGTTTATGAGCTGGGATAAAATTCACTCAGGCTAAAACTTAGCCTGCCAGGAGCCAGTCGGAGTCGGATATAATTATATCGAAGAATACGGTTAGCACATTATATAAATTGTTCTACCTACATCACTTTATAATTGCATAACTGCGCGGTACTTATCAAATTTCGGAACTTAGCGTCCTTTTTCTGATCCGGAGTGCGGAGAATCATGACAAACTGCCCTAAAACCACGATCGCATTCACATACGAGGTGTGATCATAAATATTACCCAACAGTTTGTTTTGTCTAATCTGCACTGTCACCCTCGAAGTAGTCTCCTTGGGAGTTGATAAACTTGTCCCAGCGCTTCTGCTACTACTGGAAGCACCTCTGGAAGTCCTCTTCTTTCAACATGTTCAGCGCCTTCTGCGATTCGCGATGGATGACATCAATGTCCTCAAAACGGTGTCCTCGGAGCCGCATTTTAAGTCGCGGGAAAAGAAAAAATTTCGATGGTGCCAAATCTGGAGAATAGATGGGATGGGGAACAGTATTTATCCTATTTTTGTCCAAAAATTGGCGATCAGAAAGGGCTTTGTGTGCGGGCGCAGTGTCATGTTGCAGGAACATGTCCAAATTGTCTTTCAAAATTCTTTGAACACTTCCAAAGGAGAGTCGTAATGAGTCAGAAAATTCTCTTATTGTAATGCACCTATCATTTAAGACCATTTCCCTCACCTGATTGATATTTTCATTAGTTTTTCTGGAACAGGGTCGCCCCGAATGACCTGCATCTTTAACTGATGTCACACCACTTTTAAATTTCGAAAATCACTCAAATGCTTGAGGTTTGCCCATAACATCCTCCCCATAAGCTGTTATTAACATTTCACAGGCTTGTGTTGCAGTTTTACTGAGTTTAAAGCAAACTTTTATGTTCGTTCTTTGTTCTTCGTAATCTGACATTTTTTCTACGAGGAAAAATCGCAGCACATGCAAAACACGTGTTCACTTCAGAGCGTCTACCTCGTCACTGCATGGTCACAGGAAGTCACGTGAACTCACATTTTTATCGGGAAGGAATACTGCATGTACAGTCTGGGTAAGAATTAAAGAAATCTCAGCGGCAGCATTGTTGTGAAGCCATTCCGGAAACTTTTTGATCACACCTCGTATAACGACTGCTCGCCTTCAAATTTTGTACATGTCACTGCGTCTTCCTATGTTTCCATTGGTTCTCGCATTTATTCTCTACGTTTATTGGTTCCCTGGTTGAAAATTCAAAGCCTAAATGTAAGAAATGTCCGTTGCCTCTTAACGTCTGTTTACTTTAAAACTTGTCTCATATCCACGAAGTACAAAAGAGGGTTTCGATTTTTATGGCACCACGCTCGGAAAACATAATGGACACTAAAACGAAGCCACTTTTATTTTTGCTTAAATCTTGCAGTTTTTCTTATGCAATTACGCCTTTATTTGTTAACAATATTATTGAAACTTAAAACATATTTACATCTTCTAAAGGGCTTTAGATTGATACAGTTTTTAATCCTATTGCTTTAAAATTATGGAAATTTATCAAATTGAATGTAATTAATTATTAATAATTCCTAAACTATAATTATTACAGAGTTCCTTTTTATGCATTCATAATCAGGAAGAAATATCGCTACAATTTAGTGTACGACGCATACGTAAAAAACGACTCATGTAGACAGGTTGGTACACAATTTCAGGAAAATTTTCCTGGTATGCCAGTTTCAAGTAGAGAAACTGTTAGACGTCTGGTTAATACGTTTAGGTCAACGGGATCGCTAAATGCTAAACCAAAGAAGCGAAAACGAGATGTTCTAACGGAGGAATAAATTGACGAAATTGATGAATCTATTTGTGTGGAACAATAAAAAATAAAGCTTATAAGAATAATCCCCACACCATAGACGAACTTATGGACAATATAAAAACAGCAAATTATGAACATTACGCAAAAAGGATTTATGCGCGTGAATGGAAATTTCATCCGAAGATACCAGCAATGCTTTCACGCAGATGGACATCGCTTCCAACATAACTTATAATAAGGTTTGTACTCATTATAGTGCATGTTACGATGATGAGATGGAGTATGGGGCGCTAAACATCGAAGCTCATCAGTGGTTGCAACGTGTAAAATTTAAAATCCAAAAACTAAAATACGGGTCAAAAATCGCATAGTCAAAAACACTAAAAAACAAGCCAACAAATTCTATAACCGCCTCGCTAAAACATGGTAAACGTGTCAGAAACTGTAGAACGCAAGGGACAAGAGCGCCATATCTCCGCCGCGGAGAAGAGTCCCAATTAAAACAGATAATATAAAGTCGCAAAACTAAAAGACGCGCCGCGCCTCAAATGCGTCGACTAAAACCAATGTCACTGATAAAACGTAAAAGACATTCTACAGCATGCGCGTCGTCTGCCAAAACGTTGGTTAAACCAGCAGGCAGAGCCACACGAACGCGCAATGAAGCTAAAATCTGACACACTGTTAGAATGTGCGGCGGTATTTATGTTATATTTATTTATTTATTGAGCCCCACATTTGGGAGCCAATTTGCGATGGTAAATTTATAATGTTATTTGTGTATGTGTGTTTACTGCATGTGGTGAAGCCATTTTGTGACGTGATTCTTTGTTAGGTTTGTAGCTCCATCTGGTGTTAGCAATTTGCGGCAGTATTAGTTTTTGTTTGAAAGAATGTTACTTTTATTTTTATTTAATTTTGTTTCACTGTCATCCGGCTAGCTATGATCTTTTTGGGTCGAGCACTTCTCTTTATACAGGTTGTGTAAACGGAAAGGAATTTTTTATCCAAAGATAACACTGATGAAGGAATTTGTTTTACACTTTTATTGTCGAAACACAGTCACTATCACATTTACACATTGATCTAGACACTCGCCAAACTGAAACTGTTATAACAACTTCTTACTGATCACTTTTAATTCACGTACTTCAACCTTTTGTATAATTAACTTTACCATACTTGAGATTTTTCATAACTCTTATACCCGTAACTTGCGAATCGATAGCTGACGTGTAATATTTCTGCTGGACTGAAGGCGACGTGTATCATACAAATATTTTCGACGAACTGACGGGAAGACGACGTGTAATGTATAAAGATTTTTGATGAACTGACGGGCTCTACCTCTAACCTAGCTCTTTTATACTCATACACCCCGATATGCCTAAAGATTATAACTGAACTGCAATTGGCTAATAAAACGCGTCTATTAGCGTCTATTTTTATATCCAATGAAAATTATGAATACATATGCTCTAGGGAAATGTTCCAGCAATTTCTACAGAAAAACGCGCCAACATTACGTAACTTCCTCGTTTCCAATAATGATAAACAGCTCACCCCCTCGCTGCATTATTGCACGCTATTATTGTCAGTTTCAGTAAGGCAGTATAAACTTACTTCCCAACAATAATTACAATCAACAAACATCTCAAATCAATGTCACATAATAATGCATATTCATACTATAATCACTCTTTACATTTAAATAATTTATGATACAAATTACTGCATCAAATGTAACTCACCGCGGCATGTTACAATCACTCGTGAGTAAGCAACACGGTAGTTACGGAACGAAAAGCCCCCAGCGTAACAGGCAAAGTGCGGGGCACGCATAAGTGCGATCCGTTGCCTCACCATAAAACGATCGCACTGTATAATGATATTTTCTCGTCCATAGAATTTTCTACGAAAGGCCAAAGCCTTCTTTGCAAGCATGTTCTTTTATTAACTCCAATGTGTTGGTATTCTAGAACATAGGCTTTGTAAATTCGTTTTAGGTTCTTAGTAATTTACTAATAGAATTTCTAAGGTGTATTGTAGCCCATGTTCATTAGAAAGAATAGACCTTTTGAATGGTAAAATAATTATCAAAATCGGTTGAGTGGTTTCTGAGATTACCCTAAATACATACAAAATTTCTCTCTTTATAATATTAGTATACATGAGAGCTTCTATGATGCTTAAACATAAATAACAATTTAATATTCGGTGGTGATACTCCCATGTTTGGAAGTTACAGTTTTGTTAACATTTTCCTATGTATAGTTCAGAACATTTCTACGCGGTTGAAGTAAAATGTATGAATTTTACTGCCTCTTTATGGCAAAATGGAATACAATTGACGCAGTTTTGTTCGAATTAGCCTCAGAGAGAATTTATACGTCTGATTTAGTGCCGGTTCCAACCAGCAGAATAAATATAATTATAACGTTGACGTTTAATTTTCTGTCATGTTTACTTGAACAGTTTCTCTCTTTTAGCAAGTACTTCTTACCTGTAAGCTTTTACCATCATTTTTAAACATTCTGTATATACGTATATGTATTAAGAAAGAAGGTTAAAAAAAGGAAAAGAACGACGTAACAGCTTCAGTTAAAAACGGCAAATAAAATAACGAAATACCAGTCCTTCCTCGTCTTCATATTTATTGTTTATTAACGATCCAGAAAAATCAGTTTTATTATTAGTTAGTAGAACTTAACGACATATAAATTTTACAGACAGAAGCAAAGGAAATGGATGAGGGCAAGTGGAGAAAAAGTTCAGAAAATGCAAGAGGGAGGGAGAGAAGGAAAGAAAGAGACTGTGAGAAAGGAAGAGAGACAGAGAGAGAGAGAGAGAGAGAGGAGAATCTCCCTAGTTTACGCAATAAAACTAGCGGAGCTGCGGGTTAGTTCTGCTAGTGTAACATACATTCATTAGAAATATTTCGGAAGTAAGCAGTCAGATTAAAAAATCCTGATGTGATACATTCACATGGCTTTCTCTACCCTCTATCTTTATAAGTAGGTATACAGACTATTCTTACTAAGCCTTATTGCTCTATCTACTATATTTTAATCCAAATAAACCGTAGCAGAAATAGCTTCATTACACATTTCGATATAGTTACAAAGGGAACAGCGATAGTAAAATGTTTAAAAACTGGACGCTATATGCTGCCTTAAATTCTACACTGTTTCCATGCAATTGCAAGAAACAAATAATGTTGACAGGACTTAAGAGAATGACCAAGAAATGAACAATTTGAACCTTTAATAACGAATAGGCTACAAAAAATTATTTGAAATAAATTGTGTTTTATTTACATGTGTTGTGCAGTAGTTTTCGTCTATCGCTTAAGGTTTACCATTTATACACAATTATACAAAATTTATTTATACAAAATGTCTTCCAAATGAAGTGGACTTCCCAGGATATTTCCAGAAAATACAAGATATACATTTTATTTGTAATGTGAATATCTTTAATATATGAGCCAATTTAATAAAAATTTTCGAAAAATTTTCCGTGTAAAGGGAAGTCTGTGGTAGGGAGATTTTCTTGAAAGCGGACTTTTTCTAAAAATGCTTTTTTAGATTCAGGAGATCTCAAAACATGTATTTCCGGTGTATCTCGATATAAAAGTTTTGGGTGTAATGCAACACTTTTTAGGTACGTGATAGAGAATGTAACACAGCATCTTGGAAATGATTTCACATTGCCGTTATAATACAAGATTCAAGAAACTGAACTTCATAAATAAGACAGATAGTATTCCACTGTCATTTAGACCTCTTTTTTTTTAGAAATAAAGGCAATCATGATAATACATACATATATAGCTCTGTAAGTAGTGTTAGTAAATATTAATGACAATTGCCAAAATGATGAGACGAGCAAAAGCTACAAGCCCAGTTAAAGTTAAAATAACTGTTCTTGTCTACAAATATAATGTTAACCTTATAATGGTAGGGAGGTATTCGATTTTGTATAAAATTACACCTGATTTGTTTCATTTTATATATAATATGTCTCTATTTTTTTTAAGATTTTCTGTATTCTGTGTAATATTTATGTATATATGTAACTCTATTGTAAATTTCCTTTACACGCATATAGTATGTCCCTATTTTACTTGAAATGTTGTGTACTCCGTGTAATATTTATGTTTAATGTAATTTTTGTACATTTCCTTGGCATGTTCTATGTTCACAAGCCTTTGTGGCTGCTAGTGAACTCACTGAATGCAATCCAATCTAATCAAAAACGTCGTTGTCAATGGTTAGTTTTCTGGAGTCCCCTGAGAAGGATAAATCCATATATTTGCTTCCGGAATGTCTTTAATGAAACTGCTGTATTACTTGTATAACTATCCAGGCTATAATATTTGGATTATTCTCTTTTTCATAATTGCGTAAAAACTAACACTTGAAACATTTAAGAGCAGAGACATGTGTAGCAGTTTGTGAGTTTTAGATGTCCGTCCTAAATAATTAGCATTTAGTCTCATTCCTAATGGACAAAGCCTTCTAAAGATATTCAAAGGCATGGGCGATCCTATGTTAAGACGCATGCAAACAAAGAAACTGGGCGAAGAGATCGTCGACCTTGTAGAGGCGCATAGCCAGCATGTTTAATTAAAAACTGTCATGTATACATTACACACAGTCTTTAAATTCGTTGTTGCGCTTCCTTAATTGAGGACCTGTGGGCGTGTTTCTGTACGCAAGAACAAGCAGGTGAGCTCGCAGAATTTATGTTTCTAATATTTGAATATGCCAGCACAGAAGAAGTTCGTCCGTTTTCACTCGCTTCGCATTAATAGACTGATCGATCAGGGCAAGTCGATATATGAAGTACTACCTAAGTGCTATGTATGGGAGGAACCAAATGTAGGTATCTTATTGCAAAGAGAAATTGTTCTCATCATAACTCCCTGCCCTGTCACTTTAGGGCAGAAACATGTGGCCTGAAAAGCGGTTTGTGTTCCAATGATTTAAAGTTTTGGCCACAGCCTGAAATTTCCTGTTTCAAAGCGTGACGTTATGCACCTAGCCATATAATACCGTCTTTTCTTTGAACAATTTCCCCTTAGCTATTATCAGCTAAATAAGGGACGGCGTATAACAATCTAATACTTCCCTATAGCTATTCCATACAGAGTTAATGTAACAACAAAGATCAGGGCATAATAGAGCACTCAAAACATCTGAAATAAGATAGGAATCGATACTCTGACTTGCAACTTCTCCCAAATGTTAAATTGAACAAGTATTATTTCCATGACTAACGCTTTTGTAAGCACAGTTTAGATTAAAGCTGTAACTCTCAGATACCTTGATCAAACATTCCACACTTCTAAATTATTCATTCCTCTCACCACGCATACAAGTTTACTAGTTCAACACCGACATAGGTGAATCTCACAGCACGCTTTAAAAACTGACACAGTCTTGACGTACGAATGTACACACCACATGCTTGTAATGTCTTCAAACAGATACATACACCACTAACATTTGTCTGAACTGTGCAACTGCACAGTATCGTACTTGAAGACGAACCAGCTATGGCTTACAATACAGCTAAATACTGTGACATTCACTGTGAGAAAGTGGGAATGTTCCTGTTGTCTTCAATAGGTTGTACATGGAACGTTATCCACAGCAATGCCAACCTGACCAGATGAAATTTCTGAGCATGTAAGAACTCCACCTCTTCAGAGACAATATGAGATTACGTACATCTCGTACACCTCAGATCATCTGTGTTTTGTTCAAATTTATCTCCAATTACTACACTATATATTATACTATATACTATCAGCCATTTAGGGTATTACTATACTGTGCAGTATTTACACAATCTAGGTAAGCATTCTAGGACCCTTATTTTGGACACGAGGATATCAATAAACCCAATATCAGGGATATGGTATCCTTCTTAGAAGCAGTGAACTTAGAATAGACCAGGAGTATGAGGAGCAATGGGCCTTCTTGGTCTACTTGAAAGGTACGGTTTAGTGTCCATCTATCCAAATACCCGTACATTAATTTTTTAAATCTCTACTCAGAAGCAAACATATTTCGCAAAGGTATCCTCCTATAAATGCAAGTTTATTTTCTCATGGCTTAAACTTGAAAATACATTTCTAGTCTTTATACTTAGCGCATGGCATAATTATTTGTAGGCTTTCCTAATTATAATAAATATATCACAGGAGTTAGTAATCATTGCGGATATGTGTAACAACTTTGCTAAAATAACCCGTTATGCGCATCTAAATGTTTGTCTTGTACGTAAGCAATTTTAAGCTGAGGTAGAATATTAAAATGGATTGAAACTATCTTGTTCTCTAAAACGTTCCAAACTATTTTAAAAATATATATTCTCTGTTACTGCAAAATTTATACAACGTTTTCACACATTAACGTTTCATATGATGTACTTTTTCAACGTTTGACATACACAGTACAATAGCTATTTAAAGCTATGTACATTTAATTATCCAGAAAAATGTACTGAGACATGAAAAATAGCATCACGAATAATTCAATTGTAACTGAGTAGATTTCCATTATTTTCCCATAGTACTCAATACAGAAAATATGTTTCTAAGGACTAGGATATGAAAAGAAAGGAAAAAACGAAAACAAAAAAGAGCTAACAAAAACAGAAACAAAGCTAAATGTGTTCCCAATGGATCAAAACTTACATCGTAGCTTTAATTTAATAGTTTATGCTAAAATTTCGGGAAAAATTTTCCAGTGAACATAAGACTATTTACGTGGCTTAGTAGTTGAGTGATACAATGATATAACAGATATCTGGAAATGAGGAAACATTCGAAGATATCATTTTTAAATCTATAAACAAATAGCAACAATCGATAGGCAGTTTTTCTAAGGAATGAAGCGAAGTACATGTTTATTCTTTCACTAAGACAAAGAAACGAGAAAAAAAATAAATCCAAAGCTAAATTTATTCATAAAAGGACAAAATTACAGAACGTACTTTTTTTTAATATTTCAGCTAAAATCTCGAAAAATATCACACCCAATTACCTTAACACTATATAGGTAATTACTAATTGAATGGTATAATCTGGGAACAGGGAGGCGTTATACTATTTCATATCATAACTTATAACAAAAAACAATAGCTCATACGCAATTAGTCACCGAAAAGAAGGGAAATACGTACATGTCCTTTCACTGAGACAACCTTCGTGGTTTCCAGGATATACAGTCAGATGAAAGGAATTCAGGTCACGTCCTGGGAGGACACGGTAGCTCAATGCACGTCAACACAGAAATCAATTACTCTCGCTCTGGTCCCTTTCTGTAATGTGCTAATGTCATTATTTAAATTCCTTCGGCTTCTGTGAACAATTTTATCGTTTAAGGCTTCAGAGTCTTTAATTAGTTGCATTAATTTATTAGCACGCCTTCCCAGGGATGAAAGAAAGAGTATTAATTTTCAGCCGCGGTAGACTTAATAACTATTCTATCTATAAGCAAATTTATTTATATCCTGAGTAAAGCATAGCCTTCATTATTTTGGAACTCCTGTTTGACTGTAAGTTTTTACTATGTATAGCAAGCAGGGGAAGTATTGTATTCCTCCCAAAAATTCGATGTCGAGAATTCACAGCAAATTGTTTTGAGGCCCCCTGAAAGCATTTTTAGATAAAGGTCTGCGTGTGTGTGTCTGTGTGTTTGAACAGCATTACTAAAAGATGAAAAGTCAGGTAAATACTAAACTTGGTATTTAAGTTAAGTATTTTCCAAAGATATGACACAGAGATTTTAAAGAAAATCCCCTCACACTCAACTATCTTTTACATGCAACATTTTTCGAAATTTTTTATTTTCTTAAAAATATGCTTTAATGATTTTAATTAAAATGCTGCATAACACGAAGCAGAAGATCCGGCTTCCATGCGCTGGGGGTCTCTGTGGGCACGTGACGAAGCAGGATGGCATTTTCAGGGATGAGACCTAGAAGGCTAACTCTCCGCCTTTCTGTGGAGGCGGCGGTTGAACTGGATGGCACTCTAATGCCATCTGCACGGCATGAAGCAGGTGGTTACAGGGATAAGACCTAGAAGGCTAACTGTCCGCCTTTCTGTGTGAGGGCGGCGGTTAGACTGGACGGCACCTTAATGCCATCCATACGGCATGAAGCAGGTGGTTACAGGGATGAGACTTAGAAGCCTAACTGTCCGCCTTTATATGGGGGCGGCGGTTTGACTGGATGTCACCCTAATGTAGTCTGCACGTCACGAAGCGAAGATTCGGTAGCTATACGCTACACTATATTCACTCTTAGGTTGATCCGCGGCAAAACAAACCCACGTGGTCAGTGCACCGTGGTGCAACACGGTAGCAATGCGCCCAGGAAAGTAGTCCTATGCTAATCTCTGAATTTTACAATGAATTTATCCTTAAATAGTAGACTATTCTATACAAATACCTAAGGTTTTATTTAACGCTGATTTATACCGTAAAACAGAGCTACAAGTCCCATGACGCAATTCATGTGAGTCACCTGAAATCCGGGTAGGCGCAGAATATTGTTTACAGCCAGAAACCAACAGTTGTGCTTAGTATCATGGCGGACGGTGAATTTGCTCTTGTGTTTTCGTCGAATTACGTAAAGAATTAGCCGCGCAAACCATTGACTAGTGGTGAAAAAACAATAGTAGCGAATCTTTATTATAAGTTATGTGAGAAATATCCAACACTTTCCGCAAAAGAAATGGTGAAATTAACTTCCGGTTTACCGGTGTTTCGAGTACAAGTATAAACAGTGCTTGTGCAGAAAAATCTAAAACGGCAAAAGTGGTTACACCCGGGGGGGGGGGGGAACACGCGATGCACGAATGTAGTGATTTTGAGAAGAATGAAATTCGCGTAACAGTGCACAATTTCTTTTTTAAAATGAGCCTCCAACAGTTAATAAACTGCCGCTTCCAGAGAGCGAATAAATTAAGTTATCGCATACCTGTTACTTTATTTTTCGCTCATTTATTTCGGAATTAACTATTATTATATATGCAAAAGTTTATTTTGTTGCAACTATCAATCTTATCACCTTTAACCCTTAACAGAATATGCTAGTCACCGTTTCAGTTGTCGAAATGAGAACTCTGTTCTTTTTTGCACTACGTGCCGCTTGTACTCGCCACATGGTCTGAAAGTTTGACAGTATTTCTAGTGCGAATGGCGGAAGGATACATTATAGCGGTGCACTGGTCACCTGGGATTTGTTTTGACGCGGATGAACCTAAGAGTGAATACTGAGTAGGGTCTCTGCGACACGTGACGGAGCGGGTGGTTACAGGGATGAGACCTAGAAGTCTAACTGTCCATCACTGGAGTTATTCATCAACAGATCCGTCGCAATATGACCAGGGAGTTAAAGCAACGTAAAATAAAATGGAATAATAAAAAAATAATAAAATGCCACATATTAAACATATTTACATGACAAATAAAATGTATTTCTTTAATTTTCTGGGAATAGCCTGTGAAGTCCTCTTCATTCGGAAAGAATGTTGTATAATTTTGTATAACTGGTAAACGTTATGCGATAGACGTAAGCGTACTGCAGAAAAAATGTAGATCTCTTTAAATTACAATGTACGAGGGCGGATCGAAAAGTAACGCACAATAATTTTTTACAGAAAAGTTTAGTAGTTAAGGCAGCAACAAAAAATCACAAATGAGCTTACACCTCCTACCTACTTTTTGACATAGTTATCAAGCTTCTCAACACATTTCTCCCATCGTGATACCAGTTTCAGTATGCCCTGTTCGCAGAAGTCCGTTCCCTTGGAGTATAGCCATCTGCGGACTGCTGATTTCACTTCTGCATCTGTCGCAAAGCGTTGGCCGGCCAGGAATTTCTTCATGGGACCAAACAGGTGAAAGCCCGACGGTGCATGGTCCGGACTGTATGTTGGATGCTGGAGCACCTCCCAACCAAAATTGGAGATTTTGTGACGAACAGCAGCAGCAGCATGGGGGCGAGCATTATCATGAAGGATTTTGACATCGTCAGCATTCATATTGTAGCGTTTGTCAGAAGGGCACGACGCAACTTCACCAAAATTTTCATGTAGACTGCCGTATTCACAGTGGTCTTGTGTTCAGTAAACTCCAACAATAAAATTCCATAAAACACGTAAAAATTAATATTAATTTTACTTTCTCTACCAATCTACTTCTGGTAAGTAGAGGAAGTATTGCATTCCAACCAAAAGTCTGATGTGTTACATCCACATGACTTTCTGTACCCTCTATTGCTTATTAGTGGATATACAAACTATTTTTACGATAATTTATTTTTCTACCTACTTCATTTTAATTGAAATAAACCTTTACAGAAATAGTTACATTACACATTTCGTTATACAGCGTGTCCGTAAAGTCATGGTATACTTTTGACTGGTCACAGAAATTCAACGAAACAAGATAGAATGTGAAATTTGCACCAAATTAAAGGAAAGCTCTCCAAGTTTCGTACTTATTCAGTACAGTGTGCGATGTGACTTCCATTTCTTGCCCTACACACTTCCAAAGGATATTGAAGTTCTGCCCATACACGTGACGTCTGGGGTAACAGTGTGAATAACGTCCGTGATTCTCTGTTTTAAATTATTAATGTCGATACTTCACTGTATATATGCTGCTTCACATTAACCCCACAAGTGAAAGTCTAAGGGCATCAGATCCGGGGATCACGGTGGCCATGGCTAGACAGAACTCCTGCTTATCCATCGTTGGGGAATGTTGTATCCAGAAACTCAGGAACAATGCTGGCGTGGTGTGGAGGAGCGCCGTCTTGTTGAAAGATGACACCTTCTGGAAATTATGTCACTGCATACAATTCCAACATGTCAAGCTAGTTTTTTGCCACCACAGTCTGCTCCGCAAAGAAAAATGGGATCACTGACACATGCATCAGGTCACACCACACGTTCACTTTAGGAGAGTTACGTTCGTACTCAATGTAGGTACGAGAATTTTTAGTAGCTCACATGCGGACGTTATGGCGATGAACATTCCACAGACATGGAATGTCGCCTCATGCAGAAATTCGTTCGTCATTGTCGTTTCATGAAGCACATCTGTAGCAAATGCAAATCGTTTGGCTCTATCCGCCGGTTTTATAGCGTGCAACAGCTGCTACTTGCAACCCGAAAAAGTAGACTTTTTTAACACTCTCACAAGCACTTTCCTAGCAGATTGAGTCACTTTGAATTTTTTCCTCACTGGGGAACCAGCATGTTTCCATTCCATACTTGCCTACTTGGTATCGGGCGTGTAGTGGTATGCCCACGACTCATCAGCAGTGACGATTCCGTTCAGAAAGTCATGCCCTTCTGCGGTGTACCGTGTTAGGTGATCCAAGCTCGTTATCATTCGCGGCCCTTGTGGTTGTCTGTCAGGTTCTTAGGCACCCAGTGAGCACTAACTTTACGAAATTTCAACGTTTCATGAACAATATCGTACACTGCACCGTAGGAAAATTTTACTTAATTATATATAAATATATAATTATTTCATAAAAAATTAATATTTATCCAATGAATTGAAAATTTTGAACCGTTGCGATAAGATTCGCAGTTACACACGACGGTCGTTCAAAACTGCCGCCTCCATGCCTCCGACAATCTGTGGCTTTGCAGCTGTTACCGGCCTCCCCGAGCGTCGCGAAGGTTCACACACCACCTGGAGACATTGCTACGGTCCATACAATCATCCCCATACACGCCACGCATGTCCCCGAGAATATCATTCGGTTTATGCCGTTTGGCCCACAAATTAGAACCACACCTCTCTGCTCTTCACATGTGGACGACAGTAACATGCGCGCCATCTTTGCCGCGTAGTTCACGCTTCTGTCGCTAGAGCTGCACATGAAACGAAAATACCGTCTGTAGTGAAAACTTCAAGCTATACTGTCTGAAATTGCAGCATTCCAGCTGCAATACCAAGGCAGAAAAAATTATTGTACGTTACTTTTCGATCCGCCCTAGTATTTCAAATAACCTTTTTGTGGCATAAACTATTTCTGAGACGTCCGGTGTTAATGGTTCGAAATGTTCAACACTTCATTCTTTTAAACTCCTGTCGATTTTCAGCTTTTTTTTTTCTTCTCGCGATTGCATGGAAACAGTATAGAATTTTAAGATCAGCATACGGCGTCCATTTCTTAAATATTTGACTATCGCTGTTCCCTTTGTTTCTATAACGAAATGTGGCTATTTCTGCAATGGTTTATCTGGAGTAAGCAGATTAAAAAATAAGCTTTAGTAAGAATAATTTGTATACTCACTAATAAACGATAGAGGTTAGAGAATGTCATTTGAATGTAACAGATTAGATTTTTTAAACTGTATTAGAATTTTTCAAACTTGTTATCAATTAGATTACCAAATTACAATGTAGGATGCATTAAGACACAGTACAGAACACCTGGGATTCTTGTTATTTGAATTGTAACAAAGCACTGACAACTCACACAGGGCAGCAAATTCTCAAAAACATAAGAAATCTGTAATTTTCCTATATGTGCATGCGAAATACACCAGAGAGGAAGGGTTTAATCTTGTCTAAAGCTTTATTTTTTAATACTTCATAAAAATGGAAACCTCAAAATATAAGCTTTGGTTTACATGCAATAAAGTACAAAAAACCTTCAAATTTTTAAAGATTTTTAGGCATTTACTGGAAGTTTAGCCTAGATACTTCTCCGAAAGCTTTGAGTAGTCAGCGAATGCATTTTAAATTCATCCCGTTAGTTAAAACATGCTAGAAATGTAACAACTATCCGATAATTTGTATTCCTAACTGAAACTAGCAAATCATTAGAAATGTAAAAAGGAGACCTTGAATGCCGCGCCTTTATTACAGTTAAAGACAAAGTATTACAAAGTAGTACATAATCGTGATGTGCATTAGTGCCATGCAAATTTCTGTTGAGCTGTTGCATGAAATGCTGTTGACTTGATTATGGTAATATTCATATGGAGGACGAGAAGTAAGCGGAGGTAGCCATTGGTGGCAAGGAGAAGGCGTGTTCCTGAAGTCACGATTTCGAACAAAAGAACGGTCTTCCGCTTACCATTTGATGTTTTAATTAAATTTGCCTGCTTATTTAGAGTAATTATAGTCAGGAAAAATAAACAGTAAGTTCATACAAAACCTTCATTAATATCTGTTCGTGCATTTCAAACTGCCATTTTAATAACAGAGCAAAGCATAACTGAGTACGATACTTGCCTTTAACAGAGACTTAATGCGAGCATGATACTCGTAAAACGAAAACGAAATACCGTTAGTATACAGCATAGATAAAAGAGAATGGTCAGATAAATAAGGCAAAAATAATTTAAAATATCGCCTTTGCTGTATCATAGGTTCATTTTCAGATTATATACTTGTAGGAGAAAACCTACACAATCCAAATAAATTTGGGATAATACCCAGTTAAGTATTTTATGCGAAACATCCTTCAACGTGCAAACTGAAGCTTTTTTAAATAAATGCATCCCACTAAATGCAACCTAAACAACCAATATGCAAGTATCAAAGGAAAAACTTAAGTGTTCACAGAATCTAAAAAAATCTTATGTAAATTAGGAGTAAGTAATAATAAGTATAGATGAAGTAAGGAATTTAAATTATTTGTTGCTAATATCAATACCAAAATATATAATTATAGAAATTAAATCACAATTTAGAAAGGCATCGTTGATTTCACCAGCATTAAGGGATATTATTTGGATAAATAAGCATATGATAATATAAAATAAAACCCAAATAAATACATAAAACTTGTGTCAGATCAGTGAAGACATAAGCAGCAGAAACAAGACCTGTTACAAGGAAAACAGAACAACTTGTTAGAACAAAAGAAATGAAAATGTTAAGATTAATAATAGGATATACAGTATATGATAAAAATAAATAAGGAACACATGTGTGATTATAGGCATTGTAAGATGGATTTAACAAAGAAGAAAATTATGGAGAGAACTCGTAAATAGAATGGGGAAAGATCGTCTCTCGAAACTTGCGATGAACTTCAAACCAGATACTAGAGGTCTGCACAGGTTCGGGCCAAGCCCGCGGCCCGGATTCTGTCTTAATTTGAAAAATGCTTATCGGGCTCGGGCTTGAAAATAAAGACGAAGAATAATTAATTTATCACGTTCAATATAGGGTGAATCACCTAAAACTTGCACCGCAAATATTTCGGAAATGGAAAGTGCTATTGATGTGCAGTTGATTGGTAGTCAGGGGCTTGTACATTTAGTTTATAAACAGATTTTAATAATACTGAGGAAGTGTATTTTTTGAGCAAAACATACAAGAATACAGGTAGGGTAAATTAGAATGCAATGATCTTTGTTGCAGGATTCCAGTATAAGTGGTTTACGAGAAATCGTATTTTCAAAAGTTTCCACCCCGACAATTGTTTGTCCCATGCAACCTACTTAGTTGCTAGATACGACGTTGTTATGTTTGTTTGCATTGTGTTTTCTGTTCATTGATTGCATTGTGACTTTCTGATGAGTTAGTTTGCGACAGTTCAAGCAGTAAGTCGTGAGTGCAAGATGGAGTTTACTAATGCAGAAAAAGCCGGCATGCTCATGGTGTATGGAGAGTGTAGGAAGAATTCAGTTCGTTCTTGTATGGTGTATGCGGAAACGTATCCCAATAGACGTCAACGATCTCGGCAATTATTTATCAACCTCTTCAACCAATTACGTGAACGTGGTACTGTAACGCCTAGAAAACGTAACAGAAACAAACAAGTGACTGGAGAAGAGGCAAAAGTTAATGTTTTGGCTGCCGTTGCAGTAGATCCGCAAATTAGTTCCCGCACAATCGCACGTGGATGTGGCATAAGTCAGACAAGTGTACTGCGCATTCTCCATCGACATAGGTTCCATCCCTATCACATCTCTCTCCATCAAGAGCTGCATGGTAACGATTTTGAGAATCGGGTTAACTTTTGCACATGGACATTAAGACATGATATTCCAAATTCATCATGTATCTTGTTTAGTGATGAGGCAACATTTACTAATCATAGCCAGGTAAACCGTAGAAGCATGCACTATTCGTCAGTTGACAATCCCCGTTGGCTTCGACAGGTGGAACGTCAGCGTCCATGGAGTTTAAACGTGTGGTGTGGGATAGTGAACCATCAGATCATATGCCCTTTGTTCATAGAAGGAACAATGAACTCGCACAAGTATCGCAGCCTCCTGACAGATCATCTGCCACAGATGCTAGAAGACGTTCCTTTGCAGACTAGGAGGAACCTGTGGTACCAACATGATGGCTGTCCAGCCCATAGTGCACGAAGTACTACAGCTTGTCTTAACGGATTGTTTCCAAATAGTTGGATTGGACGAAGAGGACCTGTACCTTGGCCGGCCCGTTCACCGGATCTGACCCCTTTAGACTTTTTCTGTGGGGAAGGCTGAAGGAAACGTCTACAAGGATGTACCAGCTACACCAGATGATATGAAACGACGTATTACTGCTGCCTGCTCTGAAATTTCCGCTGAAATGCTAGAACGTAGTCTTTCCATAGTAGACTGGAAGCGTTTATTGAAGCTGCCGGTGGTCATTTTGAACACAACCTTTAAAGGGCTATGTTCTCGTTACTTGTAATAATCCACAGAAGTATTGTAATTCCCTTTTGTTTTTCTTTAGTTTGTGCTACCACGGGTTGTATAAGTGTCGGTGCGTAAAGGATTCAAAATAAGATCCCTCGTAAACCACTTGCACGAATCTTGCAACAAACGCCACTGACATTCTAATTTACCCTACCTTTATTCTGTTGAAGTAACTAGGTATTGTTCCATTTTAAAAATGTAATGCTTGCTCAAAAATATTATTAAAATTTGTTTATAGGCTAAATGTATGAGTCCCTGACTACCAATCAATGCTGTGAAAACTGCACATCAATAGCACTTTGCATTTCCAAAATATTTGCGGTACAAGTTTTAGGTGACTCACCCTGTATAGCATTTTACTTATTTTATGAATGCCTATGGTATTTTTATCAAAATAATTAGCACAATTTTTGATAAAGTCAAAAATAACGAAAACGTTTCCCTGCGGGGGGAGGAAATAAAACGAAAAGAATAATTTATCACTTTTTTGGTTCGCGATGTTAATGACAGTTTACTGCAACTGTTTTCTGATTTCGTTTTTTCCTGCCTTTTTGGCGCCTTTTTTTCCTTTGTGTTTTTGTGATTGTGCTTGTGCACAAGGTTTAGGTTTTGGTGTATTTTGTGTAGTGGCGCGTCTTAGACCATGTACCTAATGAAATATTTAGTATTTTGGTTTTGAGTTTATTTATTTAGTTTATATTCCTAATCTATATAGTTTTATTTTATATTTATTGTTATATAAATTATTATGCAGCCTTGTATATGTTTTCACATTCCAAGCTTTAAATTCATATTTGATGCATCATATTTATATTGCTTATATGCTTGGCATTTATACATTATCATCTGCATTGTTTGTGCTGTGTTGCCTATCAAGTGTTTAGGTTTTCCTTGATGTGGACTTTGTTTTATATTTATATTTTCTCGTTCTGCTCTGTTTTATTATATTGTGCCCTTTCCTTATGCATCAGTTTATATATGCTGCTTTATATTTTTCATGTGTTTGTCGCCCAGAGACTTGTTGACGATTTGGTGGACATTGGTTTCCCGCTAGCATACCTTCGCGCCGGAGGAGGGAGTTTGACATGTCTGGCTCCCTACCTCGCAATAATACCTTTCTGACCTGGTCCATGTATTAAACATCTAGCTTCAGCGTTTGCATTGCCGGCCAAGGCACTAGTACAGTTTTCTCCTGATCGAATGCGATACCACCAGTCACACAGTAACTGCATTACCGGCCAGCACAACTCTCCATTTGTAGTCACAAGATGGCAGTTTAAGGAGATATGTTGATGACATTGTGGGTTGAGGTAAAGCACTATATCATACATACTGTATAATACAGCGCTCTAGGTTGAGGACTGACGTCAGCTCACGCAATCGTTTTGTGGAGGTCGACTACGGGCGGCTGATGAGCACGGAAAGAGGATCGAATCGTCTTTCGCCGAGCGACGAGGAAGGCACTCTTAATTCGGGCACTAGGGAAGCGGCTTCTCCCACACGTAATTTCGGTCTAATCATAATTCACCATATTAACATTTTTACAGTAAGTAAAGTGAAATTTGAAATATGCTGTACGTGTGGTGCATTCAGGCTATACCAAATAGCCTTCATTATATTAAAGAACAATTGTAAATTTAACTTCACGTGTTTAAACAGTGCAAGAGAAATGTATACTTAATACAAATGTAGTGAAGTATACCATTTGTTTATCTCGCTTTGTCAAAGTTAAAGGGAATATACATGTATTTATATAACTGCAAGATATTTAAAGTTCATTTGGTTGAGGCTGATGGTTTTTGTAACCTCGTGTTTAGCTCCTTGCCTTACTAACACGAGATTACAACGTTTTCACAACATCTGAGGGTACTTCAATTATTGAAGTACTTAAAGTTAACTTAAATTTTAATCTTGATATTGCTATTATTTAACTATAGTATAATTCAATTTTGTTAAGAGTATCGGGTTTATAAATTAACCACATTACAAAATACTAACAGAGCTACCTTCAAGGTTACACCTTTACCTTCAAGGTAATTAAGTTAACATTTCCGAAAGATACGACACAAAAATGGTTACAAAAATCTCCCCATGCCCTTACATTGAAAATTCTTCGTTATTTCTCAAAAACAGCTATAACGATTTTATTAAAGCATATAATTATTATACATTTTTAAGGCGTTAAACAGTCTAGTAAAATATATATCTTGAATTTTATGTGATTAGCCTATAAAGTGCTCTTTATTCTGAATGAATATGGTATAGATTCGTATAACAAAATCGTACTGCATGGAAAATTTAGAGCTTAAGAGATTACTGAAATATACCATTTATGTCAAATAACTTTTTCTGTAGCATTAAAGATTTTCAACATCATGACGACAATAACATTTCTTATTACGTTTTTAAATCTTGCTAATTTGAATCGTCACGGGGATCCATAACGCATCTGGCGCGAGCCCATATTTGCTGAATTCGTGATTATTTCTAGTCAAACAGTTATTGTGAGTAACACAATGTAAACAGAAAAATCTCTTTGTTGTATGCATACCATAATTTATAATGGATTGTGTGTATTTGTAAAGGGTAGAAATAGCCGTTTGTGACGCATCAATTTTTATAACTAAATACTTTATACGCTACTTTATTCAGGACAGTATATTATTCAAAATATGGCTGTTAAAGGCATACGTTTGTGACCACTTTCATCACCCTGTACCCTTAAGGGGACCCAAAATAAAGGTTTGTAGGAATAATTTATTGAATAGATTTAGAATGTTAATGGTTTGAGGAAATAATATAATTGTAACGTATGCATATTTTTAATAGTGCAGGTACAAACTCTGTATTTACTTCCTAGAACTTATAAGAAGAAAAATAGCGTGAGCTCTTGAAGAACTAAAACAAATAAAAAACAGGCCTTAGAGTGACGTACAGAAGTACACCGAAAACATGTTTACCATATATACAGTATATGCTAGGCAAATTCATAGCATGCCCCTTCTCAAGTTGTCATACGAGCTGTCAAAATCATTTCTGGAAACCATTCATCATGATCTCCGATAACGTTTTACTTCAACTCTTACAGGTTTTATTTCTATATACTATGTACACAGTTATATGCCTTTGACAGTGTAACTCTTCCCAATTATTAACATCATCTGACTTAGTTATGCTTTTCCTTTCAAGCGATTTACATTTATATGCATGTTTTCTACAACTTCGAATTTTTCCCTAAGAAGTCAATGTCTAAGTTCCAATCGTAGCTCAACCTCTTTTCCATAAAAGCTGACTTTAATTAGTTTTCGTATACTATCCTTAATTCGTTCACCTTGAACTTAAACTTGTCATTATAATGCTTCCTTTAGTGTTAAGACTTTAAATCTGTTTCAATCGCAAATCCTGTTTACATATATTCCTAAACCTTTCAATATTGCTGCATCCATAGTGTTGATAGGTTATTTAATATTTATTTATGATATTTCCAATCCACCAATATCGTTGTATGTATTATTAATTTGTGACACATTCAATATATCATGTTTAATATTATCGTTCGAAGTGTTTTTAGTAGTCTGCGTATTCGTACAACTCTTATAAACTAGCTAATTCTATTCTTTTCAGACCTCTCTGGTTAACACTTATGCTTCATGGTATGAGGTCAGGTTGGTAAAGCCACAATATTGCAAAAATTTATGTGACTTGACTTTCTAAATGACTTCTTATACCCATACATACATTACATACATACATAATATTACATTACATACACAAATTTTGATATTTATGTACTTTAATTATCATGTTTGTTCGTTTTCATATAAAGTTCATGTTCCAGGACAGTTAAAGTCAGATCTAATTCAAAAACTGATTTTCAGTATTATAAATGTACTTCTTATGGAGTACTTGCGTCTAAAAGCAGTTATTCTCGTTCTTTTGTTATTTTATAACTATATTCACATTTACTTTTCAGAAGGTACAATGCGCTTTTCAGTTTATTTACTTGCCGAGGAATTAAGGCTATATCATCAACATTTAAAACTGTATTCGGATAAACACCTCGTCTTAGTGTAATACTTTATCAATACCTTATCGGGACATTAATGCATACAGATTCACGTACATACAGAGCAGTCACTGTACGGTGGGGCCATGATCGCGTGTATGTATGCTCCGCCTGCAGTGCAGTGACTCGGTATTTTTCCGCTGCGTAAATGCGATGAATGATCCGCTCAAGGCTATGTTTTTCAGCTGTGCTATACTCATACTGCGTCAGTTACTAACTTCTATTCGTGCTGTAACCACTAGAGTTTGTGCATCTCAAAGTTGAAAGTTTATTCAAGACATATGTGTTTTGTACAATTTGCTTAAGAGTGTTCTTAATTTTGTTGCTGTTCTTGTCTTATTATTAGTCAACTCAAATGCCTACCGACGAATACAGTTTTTACTTATTTTAAGTGTCTCCGAATTTTTATAAAACTAAAACATTAGTTTGAGAATAATCCATAGTGTCATTAAGAGAACGGTAAAGGCTTGTGCTAGGGAGATCCTAGTTATAACACAAAAAAGTGAATAAACGCAGCAATTTACGTAGTGTTGCACGATGATCACCAAACGCTCTGCTGCAGAACAACACATTTGATGCAAGAAAGGCACGTGACTCAGCAACCTGGCACAATATAAACTAGCACTTCGTCTTTATTTCCATTTGCTTCAGTCTTACCGTGCGCTACGAAAGTTAATAGAAGTGTTGTGAGTTAAACGCAGATGATTATTAATTATATTTTGGTTAATGATACGTCGTGAGTCCTTCATCAAGGTAGGAAAATTAAAATATAAAGGAGTTTTTATCAGATAAGGTATGTCCTAAATTAGCACTGTAATAGGCATAATACTGCTTAGTAAGCGTTCTGATTCGTCAAGCTTAACCACAGCAGCTTCCTTGACCTTCAGTTCAAAACAAACATACGAGATGACCATGAGTGTGTAAAGTAATTTAATTCTTTAATTATCTTAGACGAAACCTTATAAGGAACCATTACAGTAAAATATATGTTTAATGTTTAAATTCGGAATTGAAAGGGGATATATTATACATATATAGAGGAATTGTACATATGAAAGGGGAACCATACATATAAGAATTGTACAGTAATAACTTAATTCACTAACATGTTAAAATATTCAACATCTAACATTTGTACAGAGCTGATTGTAAGACACAGGCGAGCTAGCAAGAATTCCAAGAAATCATAAACACCGTACCTGTCATCGAGCGGTACAACGCTACATGATGGCGCCTAAGCACACAGACCTGGAGACACACATTCATACATGTCAGGGTAACGCGGCCTAAGGGCCAATAGGAAACGTCGTTACATTTTCAAACGCGGAGGTGAGCGTCACTAGGCTCCCGTATATAAGGGCAGACAAAGCCTCCGAACCCGCTTTTATTCTGATTCTAACTCATCGAGAAGTCACGTCGACACGAGGTGCTACAGATGCACGTGGGTGCACAAGGGTGGGGGTGCATGTGAATATAGCTAGGCTCCTGATTAACTTAAAGTGGTGGGATTATTATAATAATAGGAAAAACTAGCCGCCCAGAACTATTCAAAGTGTGAAATAAACTTCATTGATTAAATGAAACTCGCAGTGTATTTTAAGTTGCCTCACCCAGTAGAACCTGAGAGTTAATAATTAGTTATAGTTAGGAATGGAATACTCAACAACTGATGAGCACCGATAGTGGAGGAAGAGGCTGCAACAGGCAACAACGACCCAAGGATCATCGCTTTCCCGCTACAAATGACGCCCAACATCGATTTCCCGTTACAGAATCTTACCATATACAATAAATAATTTTTCTTAATACGAAACCACCTACACTTGAAAAAGTTTTTAATTATTGTAAAAATTAATATTTAAGAAATATTTTATTTAATAAAATTCAACAAATTTCTTCATTTAAATAAAAATAAGAAGTACATGTTCACTTATTAATATGGAATTTAAGTTTATTGAATCAAAATAATGCTCGGTTTAATAGTTAAATCTAAAGTTTTCAGGCTTGTAACAGCTTGAAGTCGGGAATTTTTAGGAAGATACGATAAATTTAAAGAATTTTAATTGCAAAACAATGATGTTCTGAGTTTTAAGAGTTTGCATAAAGCATTGCATCGGGCTTGTCTCCAAATGCAAAAACTTTCTTTTCGTTTAAAAAATGCAAATTCGATTTTCCATCTATTTCGGTCGATTTGGAATGGAATGTCCCATATGTTAAAATCGAATCAAGTAGACAAGTATATAGAGAATTTCAGGAGAAATTTCTCGGTATTTAAGTTCCAGGTAAGAAACTGTTAGACGTCTGGTTAATAAGTTTAAGACAATGGGAGTGCTAAACGCTAAACTGAAGAAGTGAAAAAAAATTCTAACGCAGGAAAAATGGAGAATCTGATACATCATTCGAACCCTAAAAAATAAAGTTTAAATAAACAATTCCCACACCATTGTGAATTAAACGACAATATAGGAGCATAAATTATGTGAATTACGCAAGAACTTATGTGCGGGAATGGAAATTTCATACAAAGATGCCAGGAATACCTCGAAGCAGATGGACATAATTTTCAACACATTATAACAAGATTAACATCATTATAGTACATGTTACTATCACCCTTAACTAAGTAACCGGGAGATTTAGAACGGAAAACCCCCAAGTAATAGACAGTGCATATCGCGATCCGCGGCTCCGGAATATAGGATACATCTGTAGATATTTATATTCATAGTGTTGAAAATATAGCATGTAATTTTACCTATTTCCATCCAGTTTATTTGCTCCTCCATGGTGTAGTGGTTACCTCTAGTTCCCGAGGTCGCGGGTTCAAACCCAGCGGAGGGCGATGGATTTTTAGGAGCGTAAAAATCCTTAGCATGGCTTCCTTCGGAAAGGAAGTAAAGCCGGTGGTCCGTGTCGTAGATTTACGGCACATAAAAGAACCTCAAGCTTGATAAAGGGGCCTCTGAGCAAAATTACCGGTCTTTCACACCCAGTATAGAATGGGACGCTAAGGACCACAGCAGTTAAAGAGCCTCCACAAATAAAAGCTCATTTAACGAGACAGCAATATGTTGTATTTCATACAAATCACTTTATTCAAACAAACAATGAAGCATTTACATTCACAGCTTTTGAACTGCCGATCATCACTAAGTAAAAGATTTGTTCAAGTAGGTTTGTTATATAGCGAAAATATACATTCTAATGGTTACGTCTCGTTAAACTTTACTATTTCACTGTATTAGGTTCTGAACTAAACACTATATCACTAAAATGTACATTGTCAAATCCTTTTTTGCCCAGTTTTTCGCGTCTTCGGCGAAAGCCATGCTGTTCCAGCGCAGAAAGTAATGTTACTCTGAAATGCTGGTTTATGGTCTGATGAACATCATCTTGCTACTAATTGGAAGCAAATACATGATCACTAGCATAAACGAGATAAATGTAATTACAGTTAACGTTATATCCGTATAGATATAGGAAAAGACAAAATGTAGAACATATGAATGAAAAATTTCAATAGTAAACAGTATTTCTTATACATTAAATATGCAAAATAAAAATATGTAATACATTAACGTATACAGTATGCCAATTTAAATTATAAATGGTATTATTTTGTTTTTCAAATACTATCCTTCACAAATAATTGCCATTTCCGTGATGACTTTTCTACAACCTTTTATGCACATTCTAAAACTAAGCTTATAGTATTTCAATAAAATTTGGGTTTTTATTTCTTCAAGGCTTGTGAACGATTTAAATGTAACCAGGAAATGTCACACACGACAAAACTGAGTATTTGGGATGCCAAGCAATATCCTCATACTAAAAATGGCGTGATTCTCAAAGAGCTGTCGTTGCCAGAGAAGTTCTAACAAGATGTGGCAGTATATTTCTAAAATATTTTTCGATAATAAATCTCTCAAGCATTTAGACATACTGGCTATTTTTGCAGCAGTTGAAATTTCAATGTTTTTATAAAACAGTTTTACAACTATGCTAAGTTGAAATTAAGATTCCATTTCCGCGGCATCAATTGGATGAACAGTTGACATATTCTAATCAGTGTTTCTCTTATATTTTTTAAAGGAACAAAAGAAATAGTTTTATTGAGACAGCGTGTAATAAGATACGAATGATCAAGTGGTCATCATCAAACCTATCAATAATCGTAACCAACCAAGAGTACAAACTGAAATCAGAAGCAAAAACCATTTTACTTGCCGTTTCATCAAAATTATGTCTGGTTCTATTGTGCATTATAATTATAGTACAATATATTCCATTACATAATGTTTTCTCATAATTTCCATGTGAATATTTTTGTTGAATACCTTAGTGCGGGAGATAGATGAATATGTTTTCTTTGCAGATCCAAGACTATAGTTCCCAGTGATTAGGCAGAAGAATAAATGTCACGGCCATGATCTTTGTACTCATGTTTCTTCCTGTTCCTTTCCAAACATCTGCCAGTCATGAAGTAGCGAAGTGAACCTCCTGATGTCATCATCTAAAAGTTAACCGTTTTGACGGGAGTTTAAAGGGAGAACCATATAAGGTACTTACATGAACCATGAATGTGAAATGAAGTGTAAAGCCGGAAAAAAGTAGGGAAGAAACAGGTATACTTACAAGTCCTATGGCAACAGATTTTGCAGATGTGCGCGATTTTATTAACATTGTAACCAACTAACCCTATGGTTAAGTCCCTGGGGTTATCTATTCAAAAGAAATCCACCACCAACCTGCGAAGGTATCTGTTAATATTCCATGATGTCCTTGTGGTTGGAAAGCAATAAGGAGTTTGGAAATCTATAATATGTCATTATTTGTGTGTGCTCGAAACATACCTACATAAGCCTTTGGGAGATTAAGCAATCATTGACATGGGAAATCTCATCTCTACAGTTTCTAACTTTCTTGAGTCTGATCTGTGCAATGATGCACTGTTTTCAAAATTTTAACTCAACACTGTAACTGCCAGTGCTTTATGCTGTGTAATTTTCATTTTTATATTCCATATTTTGGTGTTCTTTACTCTTCCACATGTATTTAAATAAGAAACCCCTAATGCACGGCATGTAATTGATATCCTTTTTTAAAAATCATATGTTTACTTCTGAGAAGCGAAGAAAGCTTATACCTCATGAAGCTAATTACACAAAGGAAATTAAATGCTCTGATCGCCAAATGTCCCTAACCTAACCTTGTGCAGCTTTCGTAATGCGGCAAGGGATGTTTTCAATGTTGATTCAACTCTACTCCAAACACGGACGCATACCATTAACGAGGAAAAAAGAAACCCCTATGAGGGCGTTCTGGAGACTGCATAGACAGATATTCGGAATGAACCTTATGTAAATGTTTTGATTAAGTTAAAAGAAAAGCTATTGTTCTTGCCCCACTACTAAAGAAACCCAAAGAAACTTAGGAAGGAAGGAAGAAAGAAAGAAGGAAAGAAAGAAAGAAAAAAAAAGAAAAACGGAATTGCAACTCTTATATAAAGCAACTGCACTTGAGTACCTATTCTAAAACATCACATTTCGAAAACAACCAATCAATACCTTCGTACGCAAATGAGATTATGAAGTTCTATATCGTAGTTGTGTAGTACTAAAAAAAAGATCACCAACATAACAAAGTAGTCCGGCATTTTTATACCCCTTTAGTTACATAGGTTATATATATACATATATACACCACAATATTTACATAAGTAAAGGTGCCAATAGACTTATTAGTCCTTTAAGGAACTGAAATGTTAATTTTTTTTTTTTTTTGGAAGGTTGAACACCTTCGAAGAGTAAGATAGTTTGAATTAAATTTGTAGGTTTTGGAAATTTACAAAATTAAATATTACTCAAGAAAGAAGAATGATTCAAAGTTTGTTAATGAATATTAAGGATGGAGTGATAAAACTTGGAAAAATAAGTTGCCTTAAATTAAAAAATACAAGAGGGCTTAAATCAAGGAAAGTGTTAATGCTAGTAGAATTAAAAATTAGTATTAATGTTCTTATCAGTAAGAGCTAAGAATATAGTTGAAAAAGTGTTAATTAATAAAAGCAATATTCTTATTACTATTATGATTATTATCTTTATTATTACTGAAGGTAAAAGTTTACGTTTTAAAGTGGTAATGTGATATAAGAAATATTAACTCATTTGAAGCAAAATAAAGGACATCAGTAGTAAATTAAATAGAGTATGGTTCCATACGCAAAACCAAGATTTATTAGCAAATGAAAAAGTGGTAAAACAAATGAGAAAAAAGAAGAAGAACGCAGTGTTAGTGATATAAAAGATAAATGAAGTGATTAATCGTAATTTCAAATGAACGGATACTGAAAAATAAAATATAATCATATGAATTTAATTTAATGAATTATATAATATTGCTGATAAAAGACGTTAAAGAGATCATAGCTATCCCAGGACGTCGCTAAATAAGAAGAAGAAGAAGAAACGTGTGTAAACAACGTTCTTAAAGGGCACAGGGTCCGCGCCTGTCCCTGTTTATTTTCTTTGTATACAGTTCATTAAATTACTCCAATTAACTCTTACGTATTTGTGAACTAATGAGGAAACGCATAACTATAGTGTAATAACTAGTTAAGAACTCTCTGCATCAAAATTCCGAAAACATGCATGGTATATTGCCCAAATATGTACTAATGCTCTATAGATAAAAGGTTCTTTTGTGCAAACATTAGCAATAAAGCATTACATATTCAAAAGTTTAATCATAAAGATGAAGGATTTTATAACCCATGCCTACCTACGCTTTGTCACTAAACAACATAAACTGATAAAACTATGGCATACAATAACTTTTTCATATTTTCTGGTTATTCCTCATGTTCGTAAAATACGGAAAATTTCCTTTCACCATCACAGGAAGCGATCGGACTAAACTTAAAATCGAGCAATAAACTAATGCTTATGTCCACATCATCGTTAGAAACTTGAAGTACTCTGCTAATTTCCCTTAGCTTCCTAAGTCCATTGTTGTTTTCAAACACGCTTGCTATTTTCTTCTTCACATCATTACCGCGTTTACCACTTGCTGTGTCTACACTTTCGATGGTGGCATCGCATCTTCAACTCTCGACTTCTTGCTTGACCTTTCTTTTGGCATCTTAATTATCTGCTTGCACTATCTTGAACAAACGCACAATAAATGAAAGAGACAAAGCGGATAAACAAAAACGCCATTCACCTGTTTCCCGCACACCATTGCCAACATTTCTACGGTAACGCTCTGACAGCACTCGCAACATTATCCGTTTTTTTCTTTCTTTTTGAAGTTTAGAAAACTCAAAATGGCGTTCTGTTAAAAATGTTTATAAATGCGCATTAAATATGTTCTTATTGTTGAATATGCATAAACGTCCAGAATGTGCACAAATATGCACGAACGAAGTTGCTTCAACAGTCTTATTTAATATGAAACATATCATCACAAAATTTTTTTAAGATGTACGGCTACATTTCAAACACGCACTTGCATATATTTCTGAACATCTGTAATAACAAAAGTGATTAACTAATTTGAAAAAAACCCATTAAAATTACGAATAGATATTTAGGTTACGAAAGAGAAATTTTAAGAGGACGCAGTCGTGTTATCTAATCCATTTAATGAACGTTCAGTTTTAGTTGGTTGATGTAAACATAAATCACGCTGGGTAAGTGAAGTACACTACATCTAGGAGTACCATGCCGAGGTTGCGGGTTCAAACTCGGTGAAGGGCGGTAGATTTTTTCGGGCGTAAAAATCCTTAGCACGGCTTCTTTCGCAAGGAAAACAAAGTCGGTGGTCTGATGCCATAGATTTACGGCACGTAAATGAACCTCAAGCCGATAAAGAGACCTCTGAACAAATTTTCCGGTATTTCACGCCCAATATAGAATGGGCGGCTAAGGACCATAATAGTTAAAGAGCATCCATAAATCAAACTCAATTTAATTCCACACTATATCTAAATAAGCAGAAAGAAACACCTTTATGTACTGCTGTAATTCCTGAACTGGTTTTGTATTTAAGATAACTTGGTTAGCCAAGTTCAGTGTTAGTTTTACTCCACAACCGATACTCATCCTCTCTGACAGCAGAAGACTTCTAGGATCGGCATTGGCTTTGGTTTTTTCTTCGACTGTTAATTTTGGACTTAAAGCTCTTTCCAGAGGAGACTCGACTATGCTGTACTTTCAGGTGGCGTCACAGTAATGTTTTCGACTCTTACTGGAGAGGTCCCGGATTCGATACACGTAACTGCCCACTCTGACCCATGGGTTTTTCATTGTTTTTCCGGGTCGGAAGGCGAATGCTGGAGAGGTTTTTTCCCTACCACGATATCCTTTCCATAATTTCCTTCTTATCTTTCAGATGTGCTTCTAGGTTTCGTGGTATAAGGCGGTGCCGAAAAATGGCGCGGATACATGCTCAATGGAAAGAGTAGTTACTCCCAGCGGAGTACTCTTTTGATTAGTGGTCGTACATCGCACTCTCTCAGCGGCTCCAGCAGTGGGACTGGTATGCAGCTTGAAAATGTTAGGGTCTTCCGCGAGTCTCTGTAGACTATCTGCCTACAGTCTGAAACCTCTTGTGGTTCCTTTACTCATCCCTTCCTCCTGGGAGTGGTAGATCTGTACAGGTCGCAGCGCGCGAAGTGTCCCCTTCCTATGAATCACGTACACTGTACTTTCGGAACTAATCTTTCACTTAGCATCCCTTTCAGAGATGTTACATTTTACTCTTCCGAATTTTTTCGCCGATGCTCGCATTTGGGAGATCCCGGATTGGATTCACATAAACAGCCCTTCCGACCTTGTATTTTTCATGGTTTTCCCTTGTCGGTAGGCGAATGCTACGGTAGTTTCCTATCTAGCACGATTTTCTTTTCATATTCCGTTTCCTTCCCATCTTTCAGGTGTGCTCAGGTACCGTGGCATATGGCGGCGCCGGACAAATGGCGCGGATGCTTATATAAAAAGTACTCCCGGTGGACATTAGAGGACTGATAGTCGACTGTTCTTTCATTGCCTTCTCTAGGCAGTTTCAACAGTGAGACGGGTTAGGGGCCTCCGCGCGTCTCTATGGCTTGTCTGGCTGCGGACTTAGCCTCCTGTAGCTCCTTCACTTCATCCCTTCACCTAGGGGAGTGGTAGCCACAAAAGATCTATCTAGGTCGCAATGCACGAAGTGTCCCCCTCTGCACATATCCTATACCTATAATACTTATGTATTATGCATTACAATATGAAGAATTATGTAAGGTTTCTTATAAATTACATATTTTATTCTGAATTTGTTCTACGATTTGTTCTCTGTTGTAATTGGGTATGGTCAGTATTATTCATAAGGGAAGAGTAAAACTTAAACTCATTCCACGTTGCTGAATCTTAGTTTTTAATAGCTTTTCAGAATATAACAAGTTCTACCATGTGCCGTTTCTTCCGTCACAGGAGAAAATTATTTAGTGCGTAGTTTTTCCTGATATCTCACGGTAGTGATTTTTTTCTTCCTACCTACTTTCCCTCTTCGTGCGGTATTTCGGTCGTGGGTTCGGGTCTGCGTCGCTCAAATTTTGAGCGCGTCGGTCTCTCGGGTTCTTTTCCTGGACTATTCCTCCAGACCGGGAGAGCATTAGGTGTTTAGCTACGGCGCTTTAATGAACTCGGATTGATTTCTTGACTACGCTTTCAGTAGCAGTTTTAAATTCTGCCCTTTCATGGTCATGAACGTGAGTTTTGTTGAGCATACTGCTTTTTTAAATACGGCAAAATGTTAATGTACGGGTACATAAGTTTGTACATATTTTCTTGTTATTAAAATAGAGTTGGATTACTACGCCATTTGTTACGCAGTGCCGCCATATTTGCATTGATAAATTACCAGTTTCAATGAGGCATTACGTATCAACTCAATCTATGCATTTGGAGGTTATGTAACCGAGTTTGAAATCTATTCATTGTATCTAATATGATGCTCATGTATTCTTGGTTTTCCTGTATCCCGGATTTTGGGTTTCTGTTTCAGCATATATTTGCCATATCAGCTCGTTGGTTTCTGTCCGGAGAATGCATTTGTTGGCTGAGGCCTAGTCGGATGCCCTCATTCAACATAACGATTCAGTAATTTTAATTCTACAAATTGCATTCTACATATTTTAAGACTTACATATAAAATTTGTTATTAATGGGCATCTCTGAGTCAGTTCAATGATTGCCATCCCGAACTTGGTCCTCTGTCTCTGACCTAAATTTAGATAGGGCTTCCCTATAGCGAAAGTTGCATCACGTTACTGCACAAGCGATTAATTATTGAAGCAATGCTGAAAGTTAGCATTGAATGCAGGATGCAGAAAATATTTTATTAAATTTGAAAGTCGTATTTAAATAATTATATTTTGTCATTCTTTACACAGATTCTTCTCTAATATTTACTTTTATTTTCCAACGCCAACAGAAATCAAAGAAGCTTCTGTTTTTCTGTATTCCTCTTTTCACAAAGATTGTTTAACTTTTTTTAAAAAAACTGAGTTGTAGATGCTCGCAGCAAGCTAAATTTCGACCTGAGTGTTCAACAAAATCTGCCTTGACAATTGCATCCAAGAGATTTGGAAGGCAATTCAAACTAAATATTTTCCGACATTCAGGGCTATTCTGTAACATCGTTTTGCAGCTTAATAACTTATTAAATTTTTAAAGCCATAAACAGTTGCTATGCGCATTTGGTATTCTGTAACGTTGTAACAGCAACATCTTGTTGAGCAAAGAAAGTTATTGTTAATGATACCAAGCGCCATTTATCAGTGGTTAAAAAATGAATGAAATTGTAGTGATCCTTGATATTGTAGCCCAAAAGAATGAAAAACGCAGCAGTAAATGAAAAATATGTTTATTTCACAGTCAAGTTGTGAAATATACACAAATTGCGTGTATTTCAGAGCAATAATGTAGTGCCCTTTAGCTATTTTATTTTTGCGATAGTCGATTCTGCATCTTTACATCAGCAGTAAAGAATTGTCATTATTTGTTTACTCGAGTGTCGTTAATGCATGGTGTAGAACTTTGCCTCTGCTACACTTTCCTCAAAGCTGTCATCCTTTAGAAATGTTTGTGTTTTTGAGATTCATTGTTTCCCCCGGACATATAATCAAGCTATTACACCTTGTTCTTCTGATATCTTCCGTAAGTGTTTATCTCTAAAAATCTGACGTGGAGCATAATACTATTAACCTATAAATCGTACTCCACGCACCAACTGGATGGAAGTAAAGTTATGCAAAAGGACACGAAGTGATTACTTTCGAGCCAAATGGTACAAATATTAGTTATAAAGGGCATATTTAGGTTATACCTGAACCTACAGTTCAGTATATTTGAGGTAGGATATTAAAAAGTCCGATATGCTACATTCACATAACTTTCTCTACCCTCTATTGTTTATTAATGTGTAAACAAACTTTCCTTATTTTTATATCTCTTTCGTTTTAATCGAGACAAACCTTTGTAAGAATAGCTACATTACTAATTTTGTTACAGATTCAAAGGGAGAAGCTACAGTCAGATGTTTAAGAACTGGACGCTACATGCTGGCCTTAAAATTCCAGTGCGGTAGTGAGAAACAACTAAAAATCGACAAGACTTAAAAAGAATGACAAAGTATTGAACAATTGGAGCCATTAATAAGGGATACCCCGGAAATGACTTATGCCACAAAAAGGTTATTTGAAATAAATTGTGTGTTTTAAATAGATCTACATTTTTTATTTAGTACGTTTTCGTCTATCGCTTAACCACATAAAGTTCCTTCCGAATGAAGAGGACTTCACAGGCTATTGCCAAAAATTCAAGATATATATTTTATTTATCATGTAAATATGTTTAATATATGGTATTTTAATCAAAATTGTTAGGGCCATCTTTGAGAAAAGAAAACATTTTGAAAAGTGTCCTAAAAGGTAGTTAGAGTGTGGGGGTCTATTGAAAAGATACTGAACTCAAATATCAAGTTTGGTATTTATTCGACCTTTTGTTTTTAGCTATGGTATTCAAAGACAGACACACAGTGTACATACACGCACATACGGACCTTTTTTCTAAAAATGCCTTTATTGGATCCAGGGTCCTCAAAACATGTATTTCCAATGAAATTTAGATATAGAATTTTTTAGTGGGATGCAATAGATTTTTATTTATATTCAATAATAAAGTATCAACTGAACTAAAACAAATTAATGGAGTTTATAGGTTTTAATTATTGTGAAACCCTTAAACATAGAAACAGAGAAATAGAAGTTATTGGTTGCTTTGTCCTTGCATAATACTAATTACAATATGACAATAAAAGCACCAGTTCTAGAAAACAGAACTTCTTTAGGAATAGAGAGATTAATTTTGCATATGAAGTCATACAGAGAAAATGCTACATTTTCTAAACTGTATCTTACTTGTTGGCAAAAATCGCTTGGGTTTTCAAATGTATTTAGAAAAAACTACCGAAATGGGATATCTGGAAATATGGGTTCATTGCTAATGAAAGTTATTTTAAAAGCAAAAAATCCTAAATCTTACAAAATATGAAGAAATATGAACACTTTCATAAAATATGGAGATTTTTACCAAATGTTATGAAACATGAAATTTTTTGTCACATTCATTGAATTCTAGGCGGTTCAAAACGTAAAAATGCTTGTTCTTACAATGACAACAAACACGGTATGTAATATGAAATTGCATGCTTTGCCCATGTTAGCTATAATATATGTTAACAATGGTAATAATGACTAATAATGACGTAAAACAAACACACGAACTTGCAATTGGGAATTAGCAAACAGGAGTTTGGGTTAAAGGTGTCCCTGCTTGCTTCAGTACTTGTTGGCGACCACTAGAACTAAATATTTCATTTTTATTTACTAAACGCCCTTTTACTATACCCCAGCTATCATTAAACAGACCATTTTGTCTTAAAAATAATGTTGTATAATTATAATGCTTTGTCTTATAGTATAGGTTATACAACGGAGGATCACACCTCGCGCACTGTGACCTACATAGATCTATTTGGCTAGCACCCCGGAGGAAGGTATGAAATGAAGAAATCACAGGAGATTACAGGCTGTAGGCAGACCGGCCACATGACGCGCGGAAGTCCCTAACAGTTACTTGACAGTTCCCATTGCTAAACTCTGTGAGATTTAACTTGTCGGGTCCAAAAAAGAAAGAGGCAGAAACACTTACCCTCTTGTCTCTCTCTTTACGGGCTGAAACTCCTTCCATTGAGCTGGGTTGTACAGTGGCGGTACATCCTTCATTTTCATCCGCGAAATCTGCTTGATTTTCTTCATGGATGTACAAAATTCAATTACTTCAGAATCTTAATTTTCTTCCTCTTAGTCTGAGTCTTCCAAATTAATTATACAGTTATCGCAAACATCGTCCACCAAAGCGTCTTTTTCCCAATAAAATTGTTCGAGCTTTTTAACATGCTCGCAAACATTTTTTATCAGTTTTCTACTGTAATCTTTCCAATAGGTCTATCAAATAATTCTTTTACATCGCTAGATTTAAAAGATATCCTATGCTTTGCCACATCGTTCCTTATCTGTGCCCAGAGTAATTCTACGGCATTCCAATCACAATGGTTTGGAGGGAGCCTTACTACCAATGTTCATACATTTCAGCAATACCATCTATTTCACACTGCTTAAGTTGACTTTTTTTTAGATTTTATAAGCTCATATAATACTGGTTTGGTTGACTGCGTGTCAAATTCTACATCATTTTTCCAGAGCCATGTTTGTACTTCTGCGTTCATTGACGAAGCGATAGGAGCTTATTGACTGAATGGAAAGAAGTACCGTCCATTACAATAATATGTTATTAGGAATATTAGGTAACTATTTATTTATGAAACAATCCTTAAACCAATGTTGTCTATTTCTTCGTGATAGTCCTTTGTTGATTTTTATTTGAAACTCAAAAGTGCATTGGGAATAAACCCAGTGGAACATCCTGCATGTAAAATAATAAAACGTTGTCCTTTTTCAATCGGAGTCCTTAATGGAAAATTGATATCGTCCTTTTCAATTTTCCACACTTTACTTTCCTGTGGCCTATATTTATCCATGTTTCATCAAGACAAACAATAGATCGACCTGTGGTTCTAAGTTCTTTCATTGCTCTTTAAAACTTTAATCTCTTGGTGACGTCAGTTCTTTCCATTAAATATTTCCTGCCTTGTTTAGTTTTTGACAAATCTGAAATTTATGCCTTATACTCCAAATGCTGACATTCCATAAGCCATTATTTCTCAATGCATCATTTGTATCTTTTAAGCTAGGCAGAAAATTATTGCGATACAATGAATAAATAGTACGCTGTATGGCAGCGGCGGTAAATGAATCGATTGTAATTTTTGTGGAAGCTCTGTTCGGGCGTTTCTTACCTGGAGTACATAAAACAGCTCCACTTTCTTGACATTTTTTTCTGCTCCTTTAAGATTCTGCTAACAGTGTTAGAAGAAACCCTGTGGCTGCCGCACTTCTTTCGACCACACTGGACACAGATATAGTTGGCCTACCACATTTTAGGGCCTCATATTCGTCACAAAAGAACTTCTGAACGTTAAATATCACTTCCCTGTCATCCGATTTCACAGCTTTTCCCTGTCTGTCAACACCACCTTGAACTATTACTAAAATAAGTACAAATCCGAGAACGAAATTCAATATTAAAGCTAAATTTTCGTATTCAAACATTTTTGCCTAACTACACAGCAGAATACAATACGCACAAAACAACTTAATCGCAATTACTCGGTTCTCACACTTCTTTGCTTTAGAAGGCATTAAACGCCACTGACACGGATGTTATGCGATGGGTAGTTGCAAAGTGTATGTAGCCATTTAACAGATAATAGAGGGCTGGGAGGGGGTGTCTGTCTTCCAAGAATTTAGACAGAGCAGTAGAGTGCCCCAAAGACAAGGACAGAACCAAACCGCAGAAGTTAAATCTCATAGACTCTAGAGCTGCCTAGAGAGGGCAATGAACGACTCGTTGACCAAGTAACACTTTAGTGTTTACAGTCCACGGGGAATTACTTTCCTTTGAACAAACATCCGCGCCATCTGCCACAAGATCTAAAATCACACTAGAAAGATTGGAAGGAAACAGAATGAAAGAAAATTTATGGAAAAGAAATGCTGTTAGATGAGAAACCACCATGGCATTCGACTACCGACCACAAAAAACTCAAGTTCAGAGAGAGCGGTCGATGGCAATCAAATCCGGAACCTCCGAAATGCCAGTTTCACACATTGCCAGGGTGTCATATCGTTGCATAATGTTTTGTATTACACGGTTTAATTCAAAAACATTTTAAGAAAGCCTTTAAGGTTAAATTATTTCTCCACGTTAATAGAAGGAGAAAGAAAGACAAAACACTCTCCTGAGCACTAAACTTAGTCTCTTTTAAAGCCATGAAAAGAGGTTAAGTACACCTCTGATTGAGAACATCAGTATAATTTCTCAGTTGAAACTCATTCGTTGGAATGGCACTTTTCTCGAGAAGGCGAGCTCTGCGTGCTGAGAGCCGTTAAATCTGGAGAAAATAGTTCCTCGCCACGTTAGTTCATCCGGGCGTTAATGTACGAAGAATCCGTTTGTATGAAAAGACTATTACAGAAGCATTCTAGCCGTGGAGAATTCTGTTGAGGCAGGTGTGGTACATTATACGGTGCTACCGTAAAATACGTTTAGGTATATCCTTTGGTATGGATACTTTTAACATCAGCTTCATTAACCTTAATCCGTCATGCATGCAGTATATCATAGGTTTTGTTTTATATTCTTTCCACATCTGGCACTGAGTTGTCACTGTATTAGCTTAGTGCATTATTACGCAAAATCTTAAATTACACCTTCAAACCTCTCCAAGGTGTGTTAAAAATTCTGCTTTGGTGAAATGGTAAGAAATGCATACTTTAATTACACACATTAGGTTAACATCAGTTACGCAACAACTGTAATTTGACTTCGCATTTTCATAGTAATGCGAAGTCAAAATACGAGTTAATTATCTTTGAACCTAAGCAACAATCCACATTTTTCTGATTTAAATTCACAAACTTTGGGTGAATATCAGTGCATGTGAAAATGTATATAAAAATGCTGAAATTTCATTAAGCTTTGCAGAAAACACATCTCCATCAAAACACGTACAACTTTTTTTTATCCATGCATTGTCACCAAATTGTTTTTTTTTTCAATCTATTATGCGCAATTAAATGGCATCTTAGTACAGTAAATTTTGTCCTGTTTCATTATTTCAGCTCCCTTAGGTTCTCGCTCAGTGCATTAATGCGCTGCCATTTTTAGTCCTTGTCCTTCAACAAATATTTAAAACGTAAAATACACGCAGAAAACACCGCTGGTCCATTCTAGCTGACTGACCACTCGCTTCTCATTCTTTTCTTTTTTTTTTTTTTTTTGCTTCATCTGTCTCGTGCTGGTTAGTTTACTCACTGTCTTCTCACTAAATCGACCGACTCACCAGCTTGCCTGATGTTTCTCTTTCCGAATTTTTGTTTCTAGAATGTCCCAGATGGTCCTTTTAACGATTCTGGATCCTTCTGTCAATGGCCGCGCTTCCTCTCTCTTTCTGCCATTCCTGCCTTGCAGTGACTATGTGGCAACGGCTTTGTTAGAACCTGGAACGACGGGAATGAAAGCAGCAGTGCAATTGTACGCACATTCAGTGTTTCCCTGTTTTGTATTACATGACTTTAGTCATTAATTGGGTTTTAATTTTAAGGTATTTTCCAAATTAAGCACCAAGCGTTTAGCAATGGGGCGAATCAAATAGGTGAGAGTACAGGACAGAAACGCAGATAATTATTTTCTTTCTTTGAATGGAAGATGCGTGGTAAAACTGTCGCATTTCCGAGTGCAAACAAACAAGGTTATGTTTATATCAAAGACCATGTAAGATTTTATCTGATGTTATAAATAGCACGTAATTACTCGTCCGTGTCATTTGTTAAGAAAAACCCTCATACTATACCGTCCTGCCTAATGGAACTAATGACAGTGCAAAACATATTTTTAGTTTCAAGGGATCCAATTTGTGTTTAACCTCTTGTGAAAAATCAAATATTATATTGTCTGTTTCATTAAACTGGACACTTAATTACTCACGTATCCCATCTACTGCAGGTGGCCTACAAGTGATCATGCATAAATTGTAAAACCTTTTTTTCCTTCGCCGATTAATCATTTTGAATTTGTTCGTTTGCCAGAGATAGGTGGTGTGCATTGAAAATGTAGCTTTTAAATATGAGATTGTAAAAAAGTATAACTTATTATGGAAAATCTGTTAAAAAGAATTGAAAACCCATCCTAAAATTTGAATCTTTTGCAATGGTGATTACTTTTATGATTAGTCACAGAATTTAGAAGCACCTGCAATTGACAAACTGTGAAACAGTTTCGTTTTAATTCCTAACAGTATTACACAAAGTGTTTAGGTTAGTAGTTTATGCATGCATGTACAAATATGTTATATGCATTCACTCTAAGAAATTCGGTATTTAAGTCATCTTTGTGTACGTAAGAGTAGATATGCATTTTTCCAGTCAAAAAGTTTCAAGTCATGCACGTAGCAATGACTAAGCTTGGAGGTTTAGTCAGGAAAACATTACATAAAGCTGGCTTTAGGTTACGAGGTACTGTCTGTTCAACGAAGTTTTAGCTAGTGGGATGGGGTAGCATATCTCTCAGGTATATAGAATGCTGAACTCGTGCCCGCGTAGCACATACACTACGTGATCAAAAGTATCCAGACACCTGGCTTAAAATGACCTACAAGTTCGTGGCGCCCTCTATCGCTAATGATGTAAGTCAATATGGTGTTGGCCCACCCTTAGCCTTGATGACAGCGCAGGCATACTTTCAATCAGGTGCTGGAAGGTTTCTTGGGGAATGGTAGCGCATTCTTCACGGAGTACGGAACTGAGGAGAGGTAACGATGTAGGTCGTTGAGGCCTGACACGAAGTCGGCGTTCCAAAACATCCCAAAGGTGTTCTATAGGACTCAAGTCAGGACTCTGTGCAGGTCAGTCTATTACAGGGATGCTATTGTCGTGTAACCACTCCGCCACAGCCCGTGCAGTATGAACAGGTGCTCGATCGTGTTGAAAGATGCAATCGCTATCCCCCAATTGCTCTTCAACAGTGGGAAGCAAGAAGGTGCTTAAAATATCAATTTAGGTCTGCGCTGTGATCGTGCCATGCAAAACAACAACGGGTGCAAGCCCCCTCCAGGAAAAACACGACCACACCATAACACCACAACCTCCGAATTTCACTGTTGGCACTACACACCCTACCAGATGATGTTCACCGGGATTCGCCACACCCACACCCTGACATCGGATCGCCACATTACGTACCGTGATTCGTCACTCCACACCACGTTTTGCCACTGTTCAATCGTGTAATGTTGACGCTCTTTACACCCAGCGAGGCGTCGTTTGGCATTTTCCATGTGTGGCTTATGAGCAGCCGCTCGACCATGGAATCCAAGGTTTCTCACCTCACGCCTAACTGTCATAGTACTTGGAGTGGATCCTGATGCAGTTTGAAATTTCTGTGCGTTTGGCTGTATAGATGTCTGCCTATTACTCTTTACGACCCTCTTCAAATGTCGGCGGTCTCTGTCAGTCAACAGACGAGGTCGGCCTGTACGCTTTGGTGCTGTACATGTCCCTTCACGTTTCCACTTTACTATCAGATCAGAAACAGTGGACCTAGGGATGTTTAGGAGTGTGGAAATCTCGCGTACAGACTTCTGACACAAGTGACACCCAATCACCTGACCACGTTCGAAGTCCTTGTGTTTCTATTCTGCTATTTCACGATGTCTAATGACTATTGAGGTCGCGGATAATGAGTACCGGGCAGTAGGTGGCAGCACAATGCACCTAAGATGAAAAACGTATGTTTGGGGGGGGGGGGTTCGGATACTTTAGATCACATAGTGTATAATGAAAAACAGCCATCACTATCACGCATCTTTACTCCTCACTTGTCTCAGACCAGACCAGACCAGATCAGACCTTCCTGTAGCTAAACCCCTATCTGCTTGGAAGGGTTCCCCCACCCATCGCTGAACAGATATACGTATCTATGATTTGTTGTCCTCTACTGCTATACTCGTCAGTACTGAAGGCATGATAAAATTGGCAGTGTGTGTATTGCCATTCCCCTCTCGGTTGTTGTAAACAACTATGTGGTTGGCTATTTGTACTTCGTTCACTGTCCAAACCTCCAGGTTTAGTAATGACCAGTGATGCCCAACCTTAAGCGAAACAGGGGAGAGCTGATTTACCCCCACGCATTGTTCGCGGAGCTATTACGTATGCAGTGGTTATGGATTTCCAAACTCCAATGCTTTGTACCTTGTAACATGTCATTGCGACCTCCCGTCAGTGAGTGAGTGAGTGGTGGGGAAATGCTTCATAACGCAAAACGAAGGAGGTGGGATAAGGCGACAATGTAACATCATAAGAAACAAGGTTGGACTTCACCGGTAATGACCATTATCAAGATCCTGGGCCTCACCTTTGTTGCTATTTATTCAAGTTTCTCAGAGATCTTTTCGATTTTTGGTTTTCGCACATTTATGTATTATATTTTATCGTTAAGAAAGCATAAACCATTCTATAAACGTACGGTATGTAGTATATGTTGTTAATGAACAATTGTTTCAATAAGGCAAGAAGGTTTCAAACGTAATTTTATACTGCGCCAAAACGCAACTCATTATCTAATTGACCAACTTCTCACGTAAGGGTAGTTTACAATTCCTCACTCGCTTGCATACAGATGTACTTTACCGATCGTTTCATAGTAGTAACTCCATCCCAAATAGAAAACATTCACTGCAAAGATTCATCGTAAATAAGATACCTGCTGTGAATTTGATAGATTGGCAAGATTTCCTGCGACTGTAAACTCCATAGCTTTGGACCAACACTTTACCTCTATAACTCACCATGGGTATGAAATACAGACTTAATGTAAAATGATGTGGCAGGTTGATAAATTCTGGAATACATAAACTTTCTTATTGTTGGACAAAGTGTGGAAATATAAAAGTCTATCGTGGAAGTATAAAAAGAATGTGACTTCTAGTCGGAAATTTCTGACTTAAGTAACTGAGTTATATGAATACCTTGTGTGTCGAAAATAGTTGATCGGCATTCCTACAATAATAAATGGTGCCTTACCGCAGATAATGCACTGTTTAAATCCTAAGAACCTATTTCGACAAACATTTGCTTCATAAAAAAATTAACTCGACTGTGGTATTTTAAGAAAAGAAACACAAACATAATATATGATAATTAGAGGATTATGAGCAGGACATCGATGAAAGCTGCATAAAAATCTTTCGATGTTTCTTTTGGTAACAAAAAGAAGCAAAGGCGCGGTTATAAACCTTAAAAGCCTCATCTTTGTTTTCTCCCCTCTTTCGAGGAGAAAGCTTATTTAATAATTTTTCATACAAAACTAGACGAACATACCATAAATGAGCAATACAAATTTCTTATCACTCCAGCCGCTGCACTCCGCCACCGCTCTATTCTATATGGAACGATAGTAAATATAAAGAAGATAAAGAGAGATGACCTAGACTACGCAGCCTCAAGAAGGAAGACTTAGCTTTCTGCCCCTTTCGGCTTGTCAACTTTTGGTTTTCCAATCTGAGTAAGGGCACATGTTACGCATACTTGTATGTTAAAGTTCTAGCTCTCCCCCCTTCATAGCATAAGTGTAAGGGCGAAGGGTAGTAGTTGCAATAAACCATGGACAATTGTTTAAACAAAATTATAGAATAAATAATTAAAATTGTAAGTATAATATTCTAAATTATTATAAGAGTTTTCTTTATTGTTGTAATGTTAACTAACTTCTTATCAAAAATTTACATTCTGCATTAGGTAAGAAACAGTGATCTGTTATTTAGATTTGGTGCAGACTGAAGAGAAGACACAGCTGCTATAAATGTTCTCAAAAATTGAATTAATTGTCCCTTGTTAGTCGCACAGAGACCGAGAGCTTGTTTCAGAAATGTTTGTATCTCATAACTAAATGAAACAAGAAGACGTAATCTATCCAGGGAGAGTAGGTCGGCAGCAGCCATCGAAGTAGTAACCATAAGACCTACTCAGAAGCAGAAATTCATGGCATTAGAAGCGAGTATTCCACCTGCAGCCATGTCACATCGTAAAAGATATTGAGGTGCGGCCATTCAGAACAAGCAGAGGGAGTGCCTGTGGCTTTCTTTAAGGTACTTAAGAACCCAAGGAGCAAGGAACTTAGAGATGGTGCAATCAAAAGGTATCCATCGATAAATTCTCTTCAGGCGAAGCATTTTGGAAGAAAATATGAACCGCAAAAAATAGCCGCTGCCAAATTCGCTGAGAATAAAAGAGCTCACGGCTTTGAATCTGTATTTTGGTGAGGACTGCGATCTGATGGCATCACAACCTCACATGGTAAAGGTGAAGGTTACACATGATATTAACTACCAAAGTCTGAGCTCCTACCAAAGTGGTTAGGAAATTTACGCTTTGGAAGTCCGCAACGTACTGGTCGATTGCTTGAGGAACACCAGAGAAAACGGCTTGGTTGAAGCTCTAAATATTGAGTACCTAATTGTAAATTTAGTGAAGACAACCACCTCACTTTCTGTAAGAGGACGTGCTTACCACAACGAATGAGTAACCGGAGTTTCTATAAAGGTATTCGTAGGCGAAGTTGGCCTCTGGAAACCCAAAGTTTTACAACCTGACTTATTGCTTCTAAAAATTGTGACGAAGTCTTGTTCGAAACTCCATCAAAGTAATGAGGACATGAAAGGAAATTTAGTGAAGATAGAAGCATAAATTCCACTAGAGTGGTTCTTGCTGCAAGTGACGAGTGAAAGAACAGCCTGGAAGAAGAACTTGTAGGCGAGTAACATACGATGCATGTACTGCATGTATTATGTAAGCAGTAGCAATACATAACATGTCCATTAGTTATTATTATACTTTTTTGAAGAATTCATTTTGGAGCCATAGAGCTTATGGCAGAACAACGGACAGAAAGTGATTCGCATTAAATATATAAAACCTGAAATGATAATATTAACAATAATTATATTAAAAGCAATTTTCTTTACTGCAATACCGTCTTACAACATATATAATATAAAATATACGTAATAGGATAACATAATAATAGTTCTTCATTTCCTATTGTGTTACTCCTTCTTTCTCTTATGTCATTAACATATATATTGTCTCTGAAGTAATTTCAACTAAAATTATTTTAGAAAGTGACACAGAAGCGATCATGGCAATAAAGTTTTGTATACCATTAATATGTCTCCTTTTATATCACACAAGTGCACCATAATGTATTTCCTGCCTAATTTTTCATATTGCGCAACCTGCAACATATGAACTGTACAACGGTGACAGATGGACACTTCTTTCAGTTTCACCTAGGTACCATAGCAGGGTTTCTTTTTTATTTATTATCTGTCCACCCACCTGGTTACATGGCTCCGCAGTATCAACCTACGCATGGCCGTTAAGAACAATGATACCACGGGGTCCTAGGAAAGGAACCACCCAACTTGTTCTAATTTTATAGCACTACAAAGTGCGATGTATCACAACGGATCGGATTTATTTCAATGCAAGCGGAAATTATCGGTCTGCGTTCTGCAATAAATTCGTTCGTTATGCCGGTGCCAAAACCAATGCTAATGTCCGGTCTATTGTGTAGCGCATCAATACGACTTCAGGAACGTGTTATCTTGAGAGAAATGCTAAATTATTTTGAGCAGTGGTCCTCTTGTATGTAAACGTTGGGCACGGTACGGTAATATAATGCAATCTCGATTACACGCCCTCGATAACAGTGCTATACTTGTTATTCTGCTCGGCTCTAAGGTGTATCCAAAAAGATATACCCATATCCATGTATGGTTAGGGACAGATTTTCAATCACTGAAAAATGCATGCCTACTAATAGCATCTGAAAATATAAAACTAGTTTGAAACATAATAGTGTTTGTTCTACACTAAGTGAAAACATACTTAATTACAGTCTACAAACGAGATGCTCAAATTTGTCTTAGGATACGGAAATAGCTCAGAAGAAACCTCATCTAAGCAACACGGACCTAATGGTTAGAAGGAAGACTTGCTCTTTGAAACCGCATAACCTTAATTAATTTCTCATTTCATGTCAATTTTAAACTTTTAATCCAAAATAAGTTGTGCAGAGAAGAATACTTGATCATAAAATTGTTGATTTCTGGAAATGTCAACCAATTTAGGTGAACGTTATTGCATAACACATTTTACAAAATTTTACAGCATAAAACTAATTTTCGTGATCAAGTACCTACCCACTTTCCAAGAAAATAATTTTTAAAACCTGAAAATCGAGTGTCCTCAAGCGAAGAAAGCTAACATTTTAAGCTCTTAAAATTTGCATGTTTTATCTCAAATATAGCTCTTAACTATGGAAAATTAATTTTTTGTAACATTAACAGTTTTTCGTAAAGAAAATATGTAATATTTTTAATTCTCTAAAAACAATTAAGTATTTATTTCATTATTAAAACTCTAAATCAAAAACTGTGATTGATATCAAGAAGATGCTCCTTAGCCTTTTCATCCACCTTCAGAGAACGTATAGTGAAAATTGAACAAATATTACATCATAAATATTTTGAGGTGGCAAAAATGGAATTGTGAGAAAATCAAATACGTGGTGTTCCCGAATCAACGTTCACTTTCTTCGAATAGGCAACCCAAATGGCAAACATGAGGCATGGTAAAATATCCACTGTTTCATCATTACGTAGGACTATTTGCGTTTGCTTTAGTTATCTTATTTAGAAGCGTTTTGTCATTGCTAACACATCACCGCGAAAGAGGCAGATATATATGGTGCGCTAATATTTAACTTTCATTGTAACATCAATCTAACCAAAATGCTGTTTGTGTCTTATTAACTGCATAGCTCATACTATAATGTTTGTAATATGCATACGATATAACGCTTATGCATATGTAATATTACTTAATACATCATATCATATCCGCAGCTGTGTTTTGTACACGAATGGATAGGCGGTGGTTTTTAGCGAAGAGCTTCCGAGTTCGAATCTCGCTCCCGTCTGCAGAGTTTTATATCTGTACTGGATAATGTACTTTATGTGTGTATGTACAGAACCAAAATTAATAACTGATTAAAATATGTACCACCCCTACACAAACAACCAACATTACAGCCGCACCGTGCACAACTATGAGATGGGTAGGTATAAATTCAAGTGCAAAACCGCAACTAGAGGATTTTTTTTCTATACAATTTTTTTCTCAAATGTTGTGGAAGGTGCAACAACTTTAAAAGACAGAAAAGTTCTATGATTCCAATCTATCGCTATTGCAGTAATAATTATAATCATAATACTTACAAATGGCAGTGATTTCAGTGAACATGGCGGAACACCAATCTACTAAGTGAAGGGAAAAGTACTTCTGCTGTGCCAGTCCTTAGGAAGAACATTTTTGTAGAGAGTTTCTCAAAAGTAGGAGTAACACTTGGCATATAAATAGCACCATTTTTGTATGATGGTTGTATATGATAACTTAGACTTGGAAGACTGATTATGAGAAGTTTTGTAAAGGAACACAAATGGTGGAATTAAAAAAAATCACACATTAGTTGGCCTAATGCATGAACGACAGAGTGTATGTGAACTACGTACGTGAAGGAGAATGTCCTGAAGAAATTCGAGCGGTATAACCGGACTACTATTGTAACAATTACTCTTGCGTAACTCAGATTTTGAGCAATACGGCAACTGGACACAATAAATTAAATCACTAATCGTTAAATTCATCCAATAGAAGCCGGAGATACAAACACGCGGTATGAAATTCTAGTATGTGGTGCACGGAAACGGTGTACTTCTGCATACGTATTCTTGCTCATCCCTTTTACATGTTACAGGAGTTTGTTATTAGCAATATAGCATTTGTTAGAATAGGTCTTCAGATTTATTCGTCCTTTACCGCCGGTCGTTTAAACGAATGACGTCATTGTTAGTTCAGCGAAACAATTGTCTCAAAGAGGAACCTTGGACGGCATGTGTTTCTGACTTCATAAACAGCTTGATGCACTGCAGCGGTGCAGAATGTTTTTCACTAGGACATCTTGTGCGTTCTTTGCACGCGAGATGGAAGTGACCCCTGATTACAGAATTTGCATAGTTGAGTGCTACTTTCGAACTGGAAAGGATACGAGGGAGAATCTATCGTTGCGGTATTGGGCGCTGTGTGAATGATTTTCTTCGTTTTTTGCAAAAATTTCATCAAATTCCAAGACAAAACATTATAAAATTTCATTTACAGCTGTAAAGAGTATGAACAAACTGTTTTTAATGGAAAAGTTGTGCCATTAAAGCCGAAAACCGTCTAATTATTTGAGTTACCTATCAGCATACATGCTGAGACTGCGAGTTTACGCATCGAAAGACATCCCAAATATAAATAAATACTGGATACATACGATACAAGTTCCAAGTCCCATTTCACTACGGTGACTTCGAAAGCTGTTGACATGCACCTCATCTTTCGCTAGTCCTCTTCCAAAAAACATTGGTGATGACTCGCTTCAAAGTATTGACTTCATGCGCAGATAACCGACTGGAGGCAAAGGCGGAATACATCTGAAGATCCGTTATAAAATACCGTAGACCATTATTTGTTTTCTCAACTAGCATAAAAAGTATTCATAAAATACTTGTTTTCCAGCCTACTTCGTATTAAAGTTTGGCAAAATGATTTCAGCATACGTTGTTTATGTTGTAGCTAAACAACAGCATACAGGAGTCTAGGACGACAGAACTATAATAATATATTATTTACCTTGTATATATTTTGCCAATCTTAGAGGTAAAGTAACATAACGGAATACGCAAAGCTCTTAAGAATTTTGAAGCGTGTATTTTAATTCTAGTTGCAAATAGCTTAAACTTAACTGATGTAATTAGGTGTGAACTTTATGAAGAGAATTCAGAACAAGCCACGAGCAATTTCTTTAGAGCATTTATTTGAAGTCAGGCCTGATGGATTGGTAGGAATTTGTATAGAGCAGAAAAAAACATTTGGCTGCGAGTTTGTAGGGGCCATTAAAGAAGCATAACGACAGTGGCTAACAAAAGTGATGAACACTAGAGCCTGCACTAACTACATATTATATACTATTTGAGCCTCAGGATGTATTTGGACTCAAAAAGCTACATTAGATTAGGTAGAGATTTTTTGTTGTTGTTTTAGTTTTGCCGACCTCCCGCACGTAAGCCTAAAAGGCTTATTATGCAACCCCGTCAGAAAGGATGCTTTCATTGTTTCCCAGAACAAGTTTCACTATCTCTTCCTAGATTTTCGCAGATTTAGAAAGAGTACGTCTTTTTCGTGCAAAGAATGGGCAACCAAAGAGAATATGCGAAACAGTTTCCTCATCCTCTTTGAACATTCTACAAACGGTTCATCCTTGTAGAGTCCTACTTTACATATATGTTTCCTGAAGTTGTTCAGAAATCAATGCAACAACTTGCCGTATTCCTGTTCTATCAAATCTCAGGAGAGACGAGGGAAGAGTGTTGCATGGACCTAAGATCAGTTTCTCGGCTTGTCTTTGTCCAGGATAAATTGCCACTTGAGTTGGTGTTTTTTCCCTAATTCATAATTATACCAATGTTTTGGCAGTACGTGTATTGATTCCAACCACGGGTTCAGGCCAACAAAGGGGTTCTCAGTACCCTTTTTACCATCTGATCAGCCTTTTCATTTCATAGATGACCTGATGCCCCAGCACCCACCGTATTTCGAACCTTTTGTGAGATGGTAGAGCAATCAGGACATTTATGGATTCCAAAACAAGCTTTGCTTTTACCTGGCATGAGGAGAGTGCTTTTAAAGCACTTTGACTGCCTGTGAGAATGAGAATTCGTTTACTGTGGTAACCTTTCTCAAGTTCCCTAAATAAACCTACTTTGTTACTTATTCATGTTATGCTTGTAGCTACTCTTATGGTGAAAATAAACTGTGATCCCTGAATGGTATACCATTTTATCATTTTTCTACTGGTATAATTTTTGTAGGCTTTGCCTAGCTTAATGCGTAGCTCTAAATGAATAAACTAGACAGCGCACCTACAGCATGTATTCCTAAGCCCGAGAAGGGAATATTCTGCTGTGAAGACATCTAAACAAGATTTTTGTCTGGCACAGTGGAAACCTTAATTATTAAATACAAGTAATACTATTACTTTTTCACAAATTTTCGGCTCTTTAATTTCTTTTCCCGGTTACTTTTAATATCTATGAGTGCTTTTCAGGTGTCTTAAACGTAATTACGTTGTCTACTGCTCCTCTATAAAGTTAAAGGGTACGGACGAACAGAGAGGCCCCTGCAATCTGGGCAAAGCACTGCAAGTAGGCCGCAACGGCTCTTTTTATTTATACCATCCGAATGACAAGGGGCGCAAGTATGGATGGGATCTCAAAGGTTTCCAGATTGAAAGCCTCCAACGCCGCCCGGGTCCAGCCACAGCCCCTAACCCTAGCGCTCCCCCCTGGTGCGACCTATTTGGACACGGGTCGTAACTGAGCAGTCCTGCAACGACGCCAGGGAAGGAATCTCTTAATAGTACACACCCCCGCCCAGCCGCAAACCGCCAAACACCGTCGCCGGTCCCACAACGTTGAAACAAATGACAAGGATGATGATGGATACAGAAAATGAGGGGCAGGAAAGTCGTGGTAGAAGATGAACCACCCCGGCGTTCCCCTGGCGATTCGAAGAAACCAAAAAAAAAATCCATAGTTCAGAGTGGGCGGTCGCCGGGATCGAATCCGGGACCTCCCGAATGCGAGCCTCACACGTTAACGCGGCGCCACCTCTTGAGACTGCTCCCCTATAGTAGGTAGAGGATGGAATCGCTCAAGAATTTAATATAATTTGGTTGGAAAGGCTCACTTTATCATCCAGTATCTGTGAGAATAACTCAAAATTCAGAGTTCAGAAAGTTAACAAATGTCAAACTCAACCAGACAACCTTTAAAGACACCAAACTAATATTTTCAAGAAAATCCTTCCACTCCAAACTACACCTTAGATGAAAAAGTCGATATTTTTTATTTTCTGCTCTAACCTCTAAACCTTTTTAATGAAAGTATCCAATGTTTGAGATATCAACATGGCAAATGTTCAACTTTCTGTTGAAGTTCTCTTTACTCTTATGGAATTTTATATTATTCCATATAATTGGAAAACCAAAAATCTACGTCTTGAAGAAAATTCGTCTAAAAAGTTTTATCGTTGCGTTTACTATTCGTGAGATATTCGCTATTGCATGCTTGTATTTTAGAGTATTTTAAGCAATCCTTTTCGCAAAAACTATATATACTATAAAGGCAATACAAAAAAGCACCGACTGTCTTATCAGCCTCCTGTATGCTTGTGTGTGTTGACTAGAAAATGTGTGTTGAAACTCTTTCTACCAAATTATGTTAACATAAATTAGATAGTAAAACAAGCTTTTGTGTAAATAGTTTGTGGAGCAGATATAAAGATAAATCATTGTAGGTAGACACAGTCGTGCGACTTGTCGCTCTGAACAGGCAGACGCCAGGTGTTAAACGACTTAATGGTCATTTACTCCAAAAGGTAGCTAAGCTCTAATCTGCATAAGACTTTAAATAATTTAAAATTCAGGCTATATATTAAACCTCTAAATGTACATGTCCTAAATCCTACAAGCTGACCTAGCTAGAATTTGCAGTCCACGCCCTCTAAACCGTAATCACACATAAACCTTAATGTCTGAATCACTTTTAGAAGGTTACGAAAGTGGGCTTGTGAGATCACGGTGTTGCTGCTGGAGCAGTGCGTGTGAGTGCGTCTAGTTTATTGCGTGCATGCTTGTAGTCAGCCTAATTATGCTCATCCATGTTTGTCAAATTCAATGTTATGCATTTTTTACCTAAAAGCGATACTCTTCCTGCATTTTTTTCACCGATCCATATAACGTTACATTTAAATCTGATGTGTTACTCTCACATGACTTTCTCTACTCTTGTTCAAACTATTTTTACAAACGCATATGCTTCATGTTAATCGAGATATCGAGATGTTAATCTTATTGCTAATTTTCTTGTAGATGCAAGCGGAATTGGTAGGCTTTAAGCTAAAGTCAAATATTTTAAGAGCTGGTTGCTATGTGGAGTATTCCATTTTCTTTGCATTACCAGGAAAAAAATTGAATAACGAATTTGAGAAAAAGTATAAGTATTGGAAAATTTATATCTCGAAAATGGTTCAATAAAAAAAATGGATATGACATAAATTGTGCATTTTAACGCGAACTACATTTTTTGTGTAGTAAAATTTTGTCTATCTCTTATGGTTTTCCAGTTATGCAAAAGTCGTTCACAATGAAGAATACTTTTGGAGACATTACCAGAAAATTGGAGATATACAGTTCATTTGTCATGAAAATATCTTAAAACATATGATATTTTAATCAAAATCGTTAGAGCCATTTTTGAGAAAATTAAAATTTTCGAAAAATGTTCCATGTAAAGGGTAATCTGGGGTGGGGGGATTTTCTTGAAATCCTTCGTGTCACATCTCTGGAAGGTACTAAACCTAAATACCAAGTTTGGTGTTTATCCGACTGTTCGTTTCTGAGTTATGCTGTTCACTGCGCGCGCGCGCGCGCACACACACACACACACACACACACACACACTCACGGACATGTTTCCAAAAATGCTTTTTTTGGATTCAGGGGTCTCAAAATATGTATTTCCGGTGAAATCTCGGTATCGAATTTTTGGGTGGAATGCAATACTTCCCCTACTTACTATACGTAGTAGGGAAAGTGAAAATTATAGGCAAGTCAGTAAGATGGTTTGTATGGCTATCTGATAACATTAAAGTTCAGTTTCTTTTAAGTTGACAAAAAGCAAAACCTAATTCGTAAGGTCTCGGGTTCGATCCCGGTGACCGGCTACTATGACCCATGGATTTTTTCATGGCTTCCCCTGGTTGGCAGGCCAATGCTACCACGACTTCATCGTGGCTCATCATCCCGGCCCTCATTTCATGTACCGATCATATTCCTTTCATCTGTTTCAGGGCTGTAGGACCAGGCGTCGGTGTTTGGCGGATTACGCTGGGTGCTGTCTGTGTGCTCTTTAGGGGTTTCTTACTGATGTTCCAGGGACAGGTCAGACGAGCCGCCTCCGGATGGTCTCGGGTGGGCATCCCCTTGGGGGACTCCCAGAGGTTAGTGGCTTATGATGCGTCGGCTGCGGCGTCGGATGCGCTCGATCTAGAAACGTTAGGGAACCCATATATGCTTGCCCCCATCGGCATCCGTATCTGGTTGACCTTTGGGTCTCACCCCTCATCCCTCCCTCCCAGGAATCACGATAGACGCAAAAAAGGAGAGCCCTTGTGGCCTATTTACGGTGTTCTGGGCCCCTCCTTTGACCGTACCTCTACTGTACCTTTAGACAAAACCTAATTCCAGTTGTTCTCTTATTTTTCACATACAAATTCCATGGTCCTATCTAAAGTTGGCACACTTCCAATAATAACGATTAACGTGCGTGCAGTGTAGATAGATTTATCATTAACCAACAGAACCCACAGCTCTGATTGCCTTTTATTTTGCACTGTTTTTGGCGAGTTTAACATTAATTTCCGATAGTTGATGAATTATATAAGCAAAAGCAATGTTTAAATGATCCCGGGGTCCATAGAACCCGACACTCGCCATCTGATGATAACGGTAAAACTCTACGATAAACGATTCGGGCAACTCACCATCACCAAGATTTCAATTCGGTGCCTCTAGAATATGATAAATATTTCCAAATCTCGGAACTGGATACTGTTCGCGTTATTGCGTTAAACGCAGATTCCCTAGTCTCCCTCGCTTTCTCTTTTCACCCTCGCCCTCTCTTTATCTTTGTGCATCTTTAATTTAATGTTATGGAAACCGATAATAAAGCTATTTCTTCTGGGTAATTAATAAAAATTGCAATAATAAAGAGTTTAAAAGTACATAAAACTGTTTCTGCTCCTTATGCCTGTTGCGCAACGGGTCTGGGACGCTTATCGCGGTAAGTGTTATGTAATAGTACGAAAATATTGTCATGACTTCTTAAATAGTTACCCCATCGAAATCTGTAAGTAGGAAAACGTATCAGGAATGTAATGCTTATTAAGTTTTGTTACTTAATACTTTTTTAAAGAAAGGAATAATCCAACCATACAGCTATTTTATAGGTGAGACCTAAGAGATATGTTATATACACCAAATGTCGTAATAATGGGCTTGGACATTTATTTACATTATTCATTTATTTATTTATAAGTAAATAACGTATGTGGATGCCTACGTCAGTACATAAAATCTTATCACGTACTTTTGATGTATAAAATTAACTCAAAATGTTTTAAATAAATACAGTCATGATCCGTAAATTATTAAAAGAGGCCTACATTAAGTTTATAATTTGTTAATATTCGTATAGCTTTGTTTCTGCAAAACTGAGCTCTTGTCGTATGCAATAGTTTCCTCCAAAAATTAAAAAATTATACCTTACATATAACTTGAAACAAGACAAGAGTAAATAGTTCGCAAGTAGTTGCTGGTAACGTGCTCTTTAGGTTTCTTAACAAATATACACTCCTACTGGCTCTAGCACATACTCGTAAATAAGTATATGCTTATCCTAGGATGGTTTGTGATCAAGACAAACCGCTAAATATCCATTATCATCATTGGTGGTCATAGTACTGTATGCTACTGTCTATATTTGGCTTTAGGGTAAAAAGAATATGTGTGTTTTTATTGGTTTTAAAATAGTCCATCGGAATTAAACCACAGTGTTACACTGTCCATCGTATCGTTGGCAATGATTTTCACTTCCTCCAACAGCTCGCAATTCACAAATAGCCCAGTATATGTACATTCCTTTTGGGCAAAGACCTCTTTCAAGTGAAAGTGAGCTGGATGTTGCAGTCCCGGTTAGCTAGTTTGGAAAAGATCAACTTAAGTTTATTGTCCTGCTGGCTATGTCCACTAGTTTTTTCCAAGTCTCTCTCTCTCTCTCTCTCTCTCTCTCTCTCTCTCTCTCTCTCTCTCTCTCTCTCTCTGGCTATCGTGGTCCAGCTCTTCAAAGTTCTCCTCAGTTCATCTGCCCAGCGGGATCTCTATCTGCCAACGTTCCTCTGACCAATCCTGGGGTTCCAAGGTGTCACTCTGAGTGTCCATCTATTAAGTTGCTGCCTCATAACGTAGCCTGCCCATGTGCATTTTAGATAGTTTCCTCTTGTCGCGGCGTCCTTTAATCGTGTCCTCCTCTTTATTTCTTGGTTATGTATTCTATCCCTTATCGTTATGCCCAGACATTTCCTTTCCATTTTCTGTTGGCAATTATGCCTCTATATTTTTTTTTAAGCTCAACATCAGACAGTAACATTAGATTACAGTGTACAAGTAGCGTAACAATTTAAACAAATCATTGATATGGACTAATTTCAAAAAGAGATCCCAAAACTGAACCTTGGAAACTCCGTAATGAATATGGTTTCTGATCAAAAGTTACCAACTTGAACTATCTACCTTCATTTAGAAAAATACACTTTAAAAGTGCAAATTCAACTCATTTAATACCACATAATTTCAATTTATTCAGTAGACTCTGATGTGATACTTTGCCAAAATATTTTGTCCTATCACATAAATCTGCTTTTACATGATTCTTGTTTTCAAAATTTTCCAAGATATACCTAAATAATGTTACTAATTGCACCCACATCCATTAATTGATTTTTCAAAACTGTACTGTTTTTTTAAATATTCTTTCAAAAATATTCTTAAATATGGGACTAATAAATCCGAAAGTAATTATCCAAATTAAATTTGGATTTTTTAAAAGGTATATAACCGTTGAAATTTTAAAGTGCAAATTTTCAAATTGAAAATAAATTATTCATTCCAAATCTAAAATTACCAGGAAATCTGCCGTTGCAGTTTTAAATAATCGATATAAAAATATACCTTAAAAATATAGTTTTGCTTTCTCTGTCTGTATATATTAGTTTATTACATTAGTTAATATTCATATTAGGCTTATAAATGTTACGCGTTCTCCTTTAGAAGTTCACGTCCATGGTTGGAAGGAAGTATACAGTCAGAACAGAAAACATAGGCTTTAAAAATTCTAACAACCAAATTAATTAATATAAAATTCTCGTTTTTATGTGTAGAAAGAACAAACGCTAATATAGTTGATCTGTTCTGGTGATTTATAATATATATTGTTTTCTTTTTTCCTTCATTTTACGAATTTTATAATCTTTTGAAATTAGAGTATAGTCAAAATTAACGTTATATGTATTTAGTAGAGCAGACTGTTTTGTAAGACTTAAAAATGTCATTGAAATATCATTTAAATTAATGGAGTAATAATTACGTGATTCATGAAAAGTCACGCATTAATGAGCATGTCATTAAAATCACGAAAAATATTCACTACTTCACGAATGTATTTCTTTACGAGATAAAATAATCTTACAAATACATTTTCCTAAATTACACAAACAAATCTGCTTTATAAGTGCATTCACCTTTATTTATAAAATACTTTGACAATTGGTGTAACTTTAAATTAAAATAAATATATTTAAAATCTCTGGAACAGCTAAATTGTGTAATAATTTACTTGTACGTAAACATTAATATTATCTCCATTAATTTGACTACTAATGCTTTTAGTATTAAGGATGGCTTCAGAACGAGAAAAAAGAATTTAAAATGATTTTACAGTTGCATCGGAATGCTTTCTGTTTGCAATGTGTCTGCCTGCCAACACTGAAGGCTCCAGTTCGAATATTGGCAGGGAAAACTTGCCTAAGATTTTATTCCGAGTTTCCTCTTATCGGCTCAGTGGACTTAAGAGTTGAATTCAGCATTCATTAACAATTATTTCATTTAGTGTCTATTCATACCCGAGTTGTTAAAAGGGACGATGGTATCTTCTATATATAAGATAAGGTATCTGCTCAAAACACTCAGTTTAGCCTGCACACATCAAGCTTGGAATACCGAAATATGGTTGATAGATGAAAATGATAGAATTTTTCGTAGAGAAGTTTGATTGAGACCCCCAATAGCTCCTACAATTGCAGAAAATGTAATAATGATTTGGATAAAGAAATTATTAATGATTAAATAGGAAATGAATATTAATGGTTAGTTGCACGTAATGAAATATTCACTTCGTATAAACGAGGCACGCTGTAAAGCACAAAAAAGCGCTTAATATAAACCTATGGTGGGAAACTTTCAATTTACTCCTACAATTACGGTCCTACGAACATCTATTAGCAGCCAGTAGATACCATTCAACTCATATGAACCAGCTGTGTCACAGAAAGAATATTTACACAGGACTCCATAAATCATGGCGATAGGAAATGGCTCTTGTATCAATAATCTACCCAGCTTACTTCCATTAATATCATTGCAATCTAGCAAAAATGTGCCTTGTCAATGTCGCACTACGGAATAATTACAAGGCAACATATTTATTTTAAAAAGAAGAAAAACCTGTAACACTGCGAGAGAAATATCTCTAAAGCACCTAAAAATCTATTGAAGGGAACAGTATAATATAACAGATAGATGGCACCAATCGATAACGTCTCTTCAGACGAGACTATTTTGGAAGAAAATGTGGACTAAAAATAACAGCTGTTGCCAACAGTGCAGGAGCAGTTGAGTGCGATCACTTCGATCTCCTTGAGCTCAGTGACACAGTGAAATATTACCTGGAAGCTGGAGGAAAGGGTAGAGAAGTTCGGCATGTCAAACAACAAGTGATTTCCTGCCAGACATCACCCAGCTCAGACAAGGTTTTCCGGCTGTTTCAAAGCCTTCGGGAAACCGGATGTCTTGGTCACCGACACGTTGGTGGAGGACGGCATAATATGATGACATCTGCATTTGAAGATGTACTGTAGAGATTTGCCGACGAGCCTTCAACGAGCACGCGTACCATTGCCAATGTTATGGGCACAACTCAGTCGACAGAGAGCCGAGTTTTTGGGAAGAATATCTACACGCATACCACCTACAGAAGATGACTTCACACATCGCATTCAATTTATCCAGTGATTTCAGCATCGTTTATCGCTAATCCTGCCTTTACCGCATGTTTTGTTTACTGATGAGACCTGCTTCACGCAGGCGAGACAGGTGCTCCAACTTCCAAAAACTGCTAAATCTGAGATGCCCTCAGGTACGTTAGGATTTCTCAGATATTTTCGTAAATTCGTGGGCTAAAATTACTGATGAACCCTGTTGGGGCCGCCATTTTGATAACTAATAAGGTTACGAGACATATAATTATTGTTCTTCCAGTATTTACTAACAGAATTATTAAAAGGTCTCCAGCAATTCTGTTTGGTGCTAATCGAATTGCCAGTGTTTCTGGTTGGATAATATTATTAATTGTTTCAATACAGACTATAAAAGGCATTAAAGCTGCAGGAGTTCCTTGCCGCCCTTTTTGCGTGAAGCAAGTTCGAACAACGCTTCCACTGTTCTTGGAGGACGTACCCCTCGCGACACGCAGAAACATGGCATTCAGCATAATGATACCCCGCCACACCTCAGCCATGTTGTACGAACACATTTGAAGAAGACCTACATAGAGCAATAGATAAGGAGAGAGGGACCAATTGCATGGCCAGCGAGATCGCGACCTTAGACATTTTATGTTTTGGAAACACGTGAAGAGTGTGGTGTACACAACCTCAGTTGACACCAGAGACAAATTGGTGGTGCCAACATTCGCCGTTTTTATGAACTGTTACACTGACCTGAAATGTTCGCCGCAGTCAGTCAATCAATGCATCAATAGTGCACTAAATGTATTGAGGTTCGGGGTAGACACTGTGAACATCTTCAATGACCCATTCCAAGGCTGCCTCAATACAAAATGAATTCCTTTAATATCGCCTAACTCTTAAATGACGTGCCAAGGACCTCATTAAGAGACCCATTGCTCCACTAAATTTGTCACAATGATCCCTGACTCATCGTGTGTATTACAGATATTTGGTATAGGATATGCAGGACGTAAACGTATGTTAAATGGAAATTGTGGCTATACTTTGGGATAATTCTCTAGTATTCCATATTCCAAAGTATAACGTATAACCAGATACCTATAGTAACGTATCCTTTTGCTTTAAACCACCATTTATACTGCATTGCAAAAGCAGATAGACTCGACTTTCCAACCCGTTGTCTATCAGCAGCACGGTTTATCATAGCTACATAATTCACTCGCTGGTACCTAAAAACAAACAACTTTTTGTGTTCAAAAAAATTAATCTGTCATATAACAAAACGCATAAATAATATCGTGATTGGAAGGTATTCTCTATTATGTACATATTTTTCAGATCATTATTATATTCTGTATAATAAATCTATTTAAACCCGTAATAGGAAATACTAAGGCATTTTAGATGTCTTTGTATTTATTTGATTCTGAAACATTTGCACTAATGTAAGATAAAACTAGACTAGGCTAGAGAAAATAACTCAGAATTTGTGATGTAATCACCAGTACTTTGAGGCTTTCAACTATCAGCAAGTTTTTGAATATCTGAATCCAGATGATCAACACACGAAGGGTTCAACGCAGCATGCAGTGCAACGAATTGGCAATACGAATCTAGAAAATTGGCTTCGTTCAATAATATCCCAAGATTGCTGTTATGGAGGATCATAAATTCAAAAGGCTTGGAGAGCTGCATAAAGGAGGACATATGAATGTTTGCCAGAAATCCTCAACAAACCCGGGACTGACAACATACTTTCATTTTTGCTTTATTTCTCGCGTTAGTTATATCATTATTTGAGCCAATATATAACGCCGTATGCTTTGTGACGAAAAATAAACGCAGTCTCCTCTTCAGAGGCCGCGAGCTACTCGTAAATTGCAGAAAGCTAGATCATCAGATACGAGAATGTCTTACATGTCATAATAGTCAATTTATGACTAGCTCAGAGGTGATTACCTCTTGCAATTCTAGTGATGCAAGGCCATGGTGCAAAATGTTCCATCAGAAATGGTTTCAGTTTCAGTAATTGAGAATGAAAACGGTTCGGGTTACACAGCAGTAGCTTTGAGATGTATTTAAAATAACATTTTGAGTAATATTACTCCTAAAGTGTCTGTCGACCTCCGTGGTCTAGGGGTGACATATTAGCCTCTGATTCCCCATGACGTGGGTTTAAATCCGGCAGAGGGCGATAGATTTTTTGGGCGTAAAAACTCTTAGCATGGCTTCCTTTAGAAGGGAAGTAAAGCCGGTGGTCACGCGTCCTAGGTTTACGGCACGTAAAAGAACCTCAAGTCTGATAAATGGCATCTGAGCAAAATTTCCGATCTTTCACGCCCAGTATAGCATGGGACGCTAAGAAACATAGTAGCTAAACGTCTATAAATAAAACTAAATTTAATTTTCCTACAGTGCCATATGGAAATCGTTAATCTTATATTAGAATCTTCAATCTTATCAAACAGACAATCACTGGCGTATCTCTTTCGTTATTTAAATAATTCATTGTGCCAAAATAAAGCGTAATCAAAAAACGTTTATTTAAAATAAGCTGTCTCTGATAATTTCTATCTATAATACAGATTTTAACTGTATATAATAGAAATATAGGAAAAACTGATAAAATTAACTTTGTCAGCGTAAGTGTTCAGTATCATAAATAGGACTCTCTCTTTTTCTCTGAAATATTATTTTTGTTTTTTCACAGTGAAGGTACAGGATTATTCGAAACTCATAAATTACTAGACAATATTATACATCTATTTCGCTAAGAATCCTTAATTTAATGTCTGTTCTCTGTGTGGCAGTGTACTTTATCCTAAGAGTAAAGAAAGTAGAGCAATTAATTCCATCGTCAATTTCAACCACGACAAGATCGGTCGCATGCATCTAATTGGAGTCGCCAGCATTTGCGTAATTAATCGTTGCATGTGTAACGTCAATAATGATCAATTTTTAATCATAAAACAAATACATTGTCAGCCAGAACGATTCTGGTTATGGAAGTCGTGCAAATAAATCGTCGAAAAGTTGCATGAAAAAAACTATCTTGACGTTTCCTGGTTGCTGTGTAGCCGTTGATGTTCAAAATAACCTAGTTTAATAATACCTTTCTTATCTTCATAGTTTACATTCCTTCACCGAAATCATCTTTATGAGATAAACAAAGTGTTAATTCTTGGTATCTACGACTGGCTAATATTACATTATACCGGTGAGTCTTCTAAGCCTGCGGATTGAGAAGTTATGCAGTCCCGGCGTTGTACAGACTATACCGTAAACATTGTCCACTGCATCGCGTCGAATCAATTTCGGCCGAAATGACTGATTTGCACCGCTGTGCGTGCAGTGACATGCACTCCTAGCGCTTCAGTGATGAAGGTCCCAGGTTCAAATACTGTCACTTGAAGGTACTTTCTATGTTTAATAAACTTAACGAGAAGTGATAGTTTCGCATGGAAGTGCCGTTTCACTTAATTAGTTTAATTATGCCAATTTCATTAAAACGCAAATTGTGTTTTGTGCCTTAATGTACATCATAAATGCATATTGCATTGTAATTATCACTTACAAACATAAGACATCATTAAATAATATTTTACTATTTAAAACCAGTTTTTCATACAAAAGAAAGCCAATAAATTGTTTCGAGAGTTTAAAAAATGCAGTACGTACATACACACCAGATAACATTTGCAAGCCCATGCATATTATGATCGTTGTGAACCTCTCTGATTCCCTAAGTAGTGCATTTTACAGTGACTACGACATCATGCCGGACCATCACACAGATACACCGTTTACAATTTACCCGTTTCATCCAGTGATTGTAATAGGTGTTCGAACTTGCTACCATGCCGGCGGATGTAACACCTCAGTCTAACCATCTTCGCCAGCCTAACCCGGCGCAACATAGCCGGTGTGATGTCACGGCAAGCTAAGATGATGCGTTCCCTGAGCTTTTGAGGGGTCACTGGCTGCTCCTGGTACACGATATCTTTAAGATAGCCCCATAAGAGGAAATCTAATGGGGTTAGATATGGTGAGCGTGCTGGCCACCCTATTGGTCCATGCCGTCCGATCCATCGCTCAGGGTAGGTGGCATCGTGATAAGCCGTTACACGACGAGCCGAGTGAGCTGGGGCCCCTTCATATTCGTACCACATAGTCGGTCCTGCAACGGCACTTCATCCATTAGAGTAGGCAGCTGGTGTTGTAGGAAGTGGATACAGCAATTCCCAGTGTCATTATGAAATGGGCTTATTAGATGATCACGAATATACCAGCTCAAACGTTAAAACCCCATCGGACTTGTAAGGCCGCCTCACATCCAATGTGGGTTTACAGTGCTCCAGTAATGCATGTTGTGGCGATTTACATAGCCTGTGTTGTGAAACCTTGCTTTGCCTGTAAATAACACAGTTTTCAAAAAATGTGGATTTGTTCAGTTGGCATATGATTCACCTAGCAAACGCCATTCTCCGTCTATGATCCGTCTGCAGTAGCTCCTGGTGTAAGAGTGAAATTTTGCATGATGCAGTATTCTCCTTGTGGAAGATTGGCTAATATTGAAATGTCTGTGAATGTCCCTCGTACTACAATGCGGATGCTGAATGACATAGTAAGTCACGCGATCTGTCGTTGCTTGGTCACAGATCTCTTCGTGGATGCGGTGTCTTGTGCAATGTTCCTAATTCCGAAAGACGGTTCGCAGCTCGCAAAAACGTGTGATCTGTCGGAAGTGTTCTCTGCGGAAACCTCTCTTGGTATAGAACATGTCTCCGTAGTATTCTGCTGCGCTTCCCGTATACTAACAGCATATTCAAATATCTTTATTTGAGAACATTGTTCCATAGTGAGCACGAACGGTTGGAACTTCATATTTATGGGCAAATCACTTTCTAGTGCATTCGTAAAAAATAATGATTTCTTAGAATGTCCTCGAAACATGAACAGAAACGAATGAATCATTTATTCGCAGGCGTGATTTGAACTTCCGACCTTCACCATGACTTTCCAGCATATTAGCCATTGCGCTACTAGAGCACGTTAACAACAAGCACCACCGTAGCTCTAATCAGCGGGCTGGTGAATGCGGTATCAGCACTGCATTTCGCATCGTCTGTATAATGAAGGATTGCCTAGTTACCAATCCGCAGGATGAGAAGACTCACGCGGATTATAGGAAATTTCAGCCAGTAAAACTATTTGAGACTTTGGACTTCGTGACATCTAGTTGGCGTTGAATTTTCAGAGCAGAGCAGAGGTGAAGAATACTTTGTCAGTCAGGAAAACAACTCGGCCGGAGCCTTTCATAAAATACCATTGATAAACGGCAGGCGTAAAATAAACCTAGACCTTTCTGGATACGAGTTTCTCTCCCCAATAATGTAGGCAGCAATGCCTATACTAGCATTACTTAAAATATAGTCCCATTAGTCTCAAATTCTTCTTGTACAACTGAGTTTCAGCAGAAATAATTATACGCTGACTTCAACGTTTAAGGGAAACTTAGTTTTCTTTTCATGTGATTATACGATAAGAAAATTATGTATACTCGTATATGTCTTTCAAACAATACTGGTGATTTTACACAAATTAATTTCAAGAGCAAATAGTATTGAAATGTGAAATAACAGGTTTACACAAGAAACATGCTATTCATTTGCTATGGCAAAATATGACTAACGATTTCCTGTGTTTCTGTTTACGACCTTAATAATGCCTTTGTTTAGCGGGAATTAACATAATTGTTACTTATAGTCAAGGGCAGGACTGATTATACACGCTTGCAAATACTTTCTCTTATTGGTGCACAGTGTTCATTCAGAATAGCAAACGAAGAGGTTTTGAAAGCAAATTCCACACTCGTCTTGTTAGACCAAAGCATTATCTACTTTTCAAAACGAACATCACTATTCCAAATGAATTCAGTCTCTTCTTCTGAAGAACCAGGTTACTTATCTTAAGGTTAAAGATTAACTACTTTTGAAATTATTCTTCAATCCCAAGAAAATGCATCTGTATTATTATTGTAACTGGTTCTGTCAATCTGCTAGAAGGCAGCAGTTCATCAATCACGAAGGATCCATCTTGATGAAAGTTGCCTGATTAAATGCTGCTGCGGAAACTTTAGTATTTTCAGATAAAATCTGTTACATAACCAGAGCCTACTGCGGAGAAGGAGCTATTTTCAGATGAGACATAAGCTTCAAGAAGGGTGATGGCAAAATACCCTCAACTTTCTTCAGATGTGATGCCTTTTCACTGTTAACTATTGGCATTACGGACAATAATGTCGCCTCTCTCCATTATATACAAAACTGCTGGTAATTGTTAACACTAATTCTGTTTTTCAATTTAGCTAATGTAAGAAACCTTTCAAAGAAATACCTAATTACTTTTTTCTCTAATGTCATTATTTAATTTCGTACACAGAAATTCTAGATTCTTCTGTTACCTTTATATTTTTAGGTTGCTTGCTTCTTACTTGCATACATATTAGGGTTCTTTACTTTCTTTATTTCATAAGATGGTTCATGTTGTTTTACTCAGGTTCACTATAATCTTATACCTATTTTCGCGTTTTCCGAATAGTCATGGATACATCGTGTACCCAATGTGGCTGCATAACAGTTTTCAGTGTTTCAATTATCATTTCTACAAAATTTGGCAAATTATATATCTTCAGCAGATTCTTCGTAGTGGTGGTAGTGTTTTGTGTTGCATTATCTCGTATGATGTAGTGCATTAATTGTATTCAGTTTGACCTTCCTTTCGTGGTTTAGACAGAGACCGGTGGCTTTCTTATTTCTATTTCTTCAAAGGTGTTTCATACAGATCTCCTTCTATTGCGTTTATAATTACTGGATTTATTTGTATCCTGATTAGCTTTATTTGCAGCGCTAACATACACTTTACTAACAGCTCACATAGCTAAAATTCACAAACAGTTTCTAAATACTGTAAATTAGAAGCCCAAATAAACAAATTCTGCAAGTTTCTAACGACCTCCGAATAGTATGCTTTACGCCGGTTACAAATATAAAGGACTATCTATCCTTCGAGCTTCTTGGGCCTTCTTACAAGTAAACATAAAAACAAACTTCAAAACGTTAGTAAGCCGCACGTTAATATTATAGGAGACTATCATTACATTCATAATCGCTGTTTAGCGGAACTAAACATCCATTCATCTGAAGAAAACAAAACTGTTCCGCAGCTGAGAAAGCTTCTTTGATAACAAGAATACGTTACGCGGTAAAGGAGTAGAACTTTTTCGTGAAATTCCTGGGTGACGACTAAGGAAGGTCTGTCAAGTTCTGAATGGAGAATGCTATGTCGCTTCAGTAAGATCCCTTCCCGGACGCTCCACCGGCACAAACCATTGCAGGAATGGCTGCAATGAGTATAAAACCCTTCCGCATTGCTGAAAAGTTGTCCTAGAGGATAGCTATTGAGAATGAAGACACATACGCACGATCCTGGCAATTGCTCTCCGATTAAAGGACTGGAGGTTATCAAGCGGTTCACTGCCTTGCTGACAACGGTAACAGTCGCCGAATTGACATCATCGCGATTAACCGTTTGACGCAGTAATCTGTATCACAAATTATGTAAATGTCAGAGTGATTGTAGTGTGAATATGCATTGTTGTGTGACATTGATTTGAGATGTTTGTTGATTGTAAGCATTGTTGAGAAGTGGGTTTATACGGCCTTACTGAAACTGACAATAATAGCGTGCAATAATGTAGCGAGGGGGTGAGCTGTTTATCATTATTAGAGACGAGCAAATGACGTCAGAGTGGCGCGTTTTTTTTAGAATTTGCTGGAACATTTTCCCCAGAGCATATGTTTTCGTAATTTTCATTCGATATAAATATAGACGCTAATGTTGGCGCGTTTTATTAACCAATGGCAGCTCGGTTATAATCTTTAGGCATATTGGGACGAGGAAGTATAAATTCAGTGTCAAGGTTAAGTTTCATGTAGTTCAACGGAGGCATTCATGGAGTATGCATCGCACACAGTTCAAGGTTACGCGTCGCAAAGTTATGAAAAATCTCTCGAGTAGTAAAGTTAATTACACAAAAAGTTGAAGTACGCGAATTAATAATGTGCAGTAAATAAGTTATTATAAGAGTTTCAGTTTGGCGAGTGTCAAGATTAATATGTGAAAGTGAATAATGTGTTACGACAATAAAAGTGTAAAACAAATTCTTTTATCAGTGTTATCTTTGGATAAAAAACTCCTTTCCGTTTACACACCTGTATAAGATAAGTGCTTGATCGAAAAATAATAGCTAGCCGGAGGACAGTGAACCCAAAATTAAATACAATAACAGGCGCTCAGTAAAAGATAACACGAAGTGACCGTGACAAATTGTCTTTCATACGTGCGGCAGATAAAAATGAAACATCTTCCAACTACCAACATTAATACCCTCACAAAATGGCTACCACAACGTGGGGCTAACAAATAAATAACATTAATACCCTCACAAAATGGCTACCACAACGTGGGGCTAACAAATAAATAACATTAAAACCACTTCACGTTCAAAAACTCAAGCTGAAATCATTGATCCACCATCTTCATTTTTTAATCAACCTTTGATTCGAAACATAACACACCGGCCTTCGAAGTTGACAAAGAAAAGAAAAGCATGTATAAGCCCATAATACCATAGTTTCGAAACAAATACAGCCTTAATCACATTAAAGTGACTGGTCTTTTTTCGGATCATTTTCGTATTACGTAGTACTATTTCAAATACTTTAGTTAAATGGAGAGACCCCTACAAAATTGATAAGGGATTACAGACAAACTTTGTCATCTGCATTATAAAATATGTAGTTGTCATTCTTCGAAACAATTTATATGGCATCAGAAGTTCCTAACTCTGTTCCTATTTGTTGTATCTATTTCGCTATTTAAATTATATTCAATTTATAAATTATTTCAAGATGGGCAACTATTATACAAAGTTTATACTCCACTTCATAAACGTATTATAATGTATCTTTCTGTTAAAAATTTATGTTATTGTCATTCTGTGTCTTTATGGCAAACCCATTTTAGGTCAGATTGTTAAGTAAAATGTTTTCTGATCGTGATATTTAGTCATTTCTTCTCAGGTCTAAGCTTAAGATCCATTATTTTTACTTATTATGATAGACAGACGAAGTGGCGTATTCCACTCAAAAATTCTATGGCAAGATTTCCCCGGAAATATGCGATTTGAAATCCCCTGAACAAAAAAAGACATTATTCTTAGACAGAGAGAGAGAGAGGGGGGGAGGGAGGGAGAGGTAGAGGGACAGAGCGAGAGCAGCAGCAGCAGCAGCATAACTCAAAAGCAGCAAGTCGGTTAAGAACCAATCCCAAATTCCTTAATGTTCGGAGAATATATTCTTTAAAGTTTCTCACCTCAAACTAAATTCTAAATTCATACTAAAATAAAAAATCTAAACAACATTTGTATAAAGCACTTTGCTATTGTTCTTACACTAACGTAAAAAACAACGAAAATTCTGAGTGGCTGTACACGAAGAGCGCAACGAATGGTTGGACCATCCATGAATGGTCATTTGAGGGTTAAGTTACGTTTTGTAATTGGGAACCAACATTTTTTATTTTGTTTCCTCATTCCTCATCACAAAATAAACAACTTTTTATAAACCGTTTTCTAATGAGAAAACAACATACAAAATGTAGATCCAATTTAAACAATTAAATTGACCCTAAAATTACCATCATAAGGTTCTGCAAACAAAACACGAATACTGGCATTTACTTTCTCCTATAATATCAAGCAACTTTTATTAAAGACATTTCTTTCTACAACGCTTAATTTTGTAGATATTGTACAGTCTCATCTTAAATGTGTATATAACCTGTGAAATTCTATTTTATTGAACATCATGCGAATTTTATATAACTGGAAAACAACAGTAAATAGATAAAAACTTACTTGCGATAACATTTATAGATCGTATTTTAATACAATTTGAAGGCAATGAATTTTTCGTAGCATTAGATATAGTTCCGAAATAATTGTTGTTGTTCTTTAGAATCTTGCAGTGCTTTAAGCAGTACCTTACTAGCACCCTTTTTCTGTTTCTTTTGTGCTCATGCAAGAAGTATGATATAAAGGCAGGCATGTACAAAGTAGTCTACTGCAGGAACAGTGAGTTACTGCAATAACAGCATATTTTGTATAGTCGCTGAAATTGCCTCTGACTACATTTCTCCCCATTAACAGGGAGTAAATATAAAAACAAGTTTTTGAATGAGTAATCTTGTGGAGCAGTGACAGAAATAAACGAAAATGGATGGAGAAATTTGTGGGACTGTAACGCAGAACACTTCTTTTTTCTTTGTTCAAATTGATTGACGATTCCATTTGAAAATGAATTATGAATCTCTCTCTTCACTTGATGTATCTGTTAGACGACTGTGATCCTGTTGGTATTTGCTCTATGAGGCTAACTGCGAGCAAACATATATTTATATAACATACTTTCTACGGAGGACGGAAATTGGCATCTACACCGAGAAAATAACGTGAGCACATCACTGATGATATCTGCTGCAGCTGTAGACGAAACGCTGGAAGATGAAAGAGAGGAAGTTCAGTGGGCCATTGACTTATAGTTCGGATAAGTTTCTTCCTTCCATTTTGTACCTTATCTTTGGATCCGAACTTCTTTAATGTCATAAATTCTCTAAAATTTCACATTAGGGATGTTTATAATCCTCTGATATCAACTGACAATTAAAACCTTTTCGATTTGGTATGTAATTTATAACCCTCTAAAATAATCTCCTCAACTATTAATTACAAAATATGTTATTTGAGTTATATCATTGTTACACTGGATGTAGTTTTCTCCCATTATATATTTCCTGTGCGCTGCTAATGAACTTCATTACAATATGAAGATGAAACACAGAAAAAGCTTACTCACACAAGGATTATTGAAAGGTTATGGCATATAGAAACCTCATTTCATACATCTTATTACATTAGAACAAACGTAAATTAGAGGCTTTGATACAGGCTACGTTTAAAACGTCCAGTAGTTGATAGGAAATAAATATCACATATTGTACCATTAGAAACAGAATCGATTTCTGCTTGTTTCGCTCTGTCTTCCATTTGCTTGTCTTCACGGAATGTTGTTGATGATGATATACGTATTAATATTTTTATTAGAGCGCCAAAATGCTTCCATTCTATTATCCATAAATTGTAAACCTTCCAAATCTTTTTGTTTGAATAAGAGTTGAAATTATAAACATCGTATAGCGTATGCTCATCAGGAAGAACAGAGCTTTTCAATTGTGAAAGAATTATCCAAATCGGTTGAGTGGTTTTTTGAGACTTACCCCCTCACCCACACACCTTTTTATGTTTTCTTTTCGTAATATTACTACAGATAACCCATTTGTGTGGGATAATGAAGGATACGCAACTGGGTTCCCAATATTTTAGTACCTAAGGGTACTGCTCAAGTATACCACTGATAAAACAAATCACGTTTATGGCAAGTGCTTTCATTTCATAACAGACTTTTTTCGCAATATGTTTAATCACTAAATGACGAATATCTAAACGTTTTTGAATAATAATTTTCTTCAATTATTTGTGCCATATTTTTTTCTCTAGATTTTTCGACCACTGCAGCAACTGCTTCATCAGTGCAAGTGCTATACTATGGAAGTGGGAAAGACAGCAAAAGATATGAGGAGGATAAATAAGGACCTCCCATCTGATTTCCGCCCAGGTCTTTGTAATTACACAGATTGTATGATAAAAATCAGAGTGATTTGTTTTAAAACAAAAAAGCTGATACACAAAAGATAAAGATGTTACTGCTATTAACGCAGGCACTTCATAGCGACCGGACCACCTTTGTAATGTTTATTTCATAGATGCCCTTGGGTTGCTTCCTTGACTACACCGGAACCATAAAGAGCGAGGTGGCGCCTCGGTAACATGTGCGATTCGCATTCGGGTGGTCCCGCGTTCGATTCACGGCAACCACCGACTATGATACATGGGTTTCCCGGGTTATCAGACCAATACTGGTTTGGTTTCTCTCAGCCTCCGAATTTCCTGTCCCTCGTTTTCATTCATTCATCTTTCACTCCCTTAGGTCCATTTCAGGGTTGGAGGTGTCGACGATGGTGTTTCGGTATACAGACCGGGGTATACAGACCGCCCCTTGGGGTGCGTTGGACCCTCTGTATGGGGCTGGGTCCTCTGCCCGTCCGAATGACGGGGCGTCTCAATCTGGAAACTCTAGGGACTCTTATCATTGCTGTGCCGTCATTCTAGTTCCGGCCGCCCGATGTCTCCTGTCACCTCATCCCTTCGTCCCGCGGATGCCCCCTCGAGGGGCATAGGTACAATATCCTCAATCACTGGATCGGTGCCGAGTCCCCTCCGATACGCATTCATTTCAAACCGGAACCATAATTCTCAAACACTGGAGTGGTGCTCTCATTCCGGTGGTATTTACTATAGTTGCTGCAACACCGCCTATTTGTAATTTAAAACATCTGACGTGTTTCATTCGTATGACTTTATATCCCTCTGTCATTTATTAGTGGGTATACAAATTATTCTTACGAAACGTCATTTTCCTATCTACTTCATTTTAAACGAGATAAACATTTCCGGAAATAGCTGCATTACAAATTTCGTTATAAATAAAATGAATAGCAATAGTCAAATGTTTTAGAACTGGATACTATACGCTGACCTTAAATTCCATACGCTTTCCATCACATCGCCAGAAACAACTGAAAATCGCCAGTAGGTACTTTAAAAGGATGGTTAAATAATGAATAATTCGAAACAATAAATCTCGGAAATGACTGATGCTACAAAAATGTTATTAGAAATAATTGTGTGTTTTAAAAAATATTTGTTGTGTAGTGCTCTATCGCTAAATGTTTACCAGTTATACAAGATAATACAACACTACGAATGAAGAGCACTTCAAAGCCTATTTGCAGAAAATTCAATATACTGTGAAGCAGCGGCTATGGTCCAAGGTTATCGGGAGTTCGCGCCGAGCGGTCCTAGTAAACAACGATAAGGCCGCTTGCCTGCGTAAACAGCGGGCGCGCTTTCGGAAGATAAATTAGAATTTTCTGGAAGCTTTATCTCCCCCTCCTCCAAAACAGCGTGTAGAAATAGTTCTAAAATGTTACAAACCTTCTTTGGAAGATTCCACTGCCTATATAACGACAAATAATGTCAATGGTAGACGAAATTAAAGATAAAGTACAGGAAAGTAGCAAAGAAATAGATAAACTTCGAAATAATTTTAAAGCTTTAAGTACCAGTATACCAAAGGTAAATGCAAATGAACTAGTTCTGTAAGTGCTAATCAAATTCATGATAATAATACAAGAGCTGAAAGAAGTGTATCACCTTTGTTATCTAATAATACAAGAGACGCTACTGCTTTCTCCTTAGCATTAGCCTCTCAAACACAAAACAATAATAATGACACACGTGTGTATGTACCAAATCAGATGTCAAACTATCATTCTGTGCTAAATGAATTACCATTACCTTATTTTAATGCTTCCTCAAGTCCAGTACAATTTATACGTGATCTAGCAGAATATTGTAAATTGAAGAATGTGCCTGAAGCATTAAAAATGATACTTGTTAGAAAATGCTTTGATAACAAAACCTTAGAATGGATACATATGCTAGCAGATAGCGAAATGAATTTTGATACATTTACAGTTTTATTTATGGATAAGTTTTGGAATACCACTGTGCAACATAAGATTAGGACAAGCCTAAGTTATTCACAATATAGTAGAGATGACAGCTTATCAATGACAGATTATCTTATAAAGTATGTAGGTTATGTATGGCACAAGAAGAAACAGAAAAAGAAAATAAAGTATCTGGAACATAAAAGGGGAAGGCAATGTAAATTTTAAAAAAGGAGTATAGATAAAATGATGTAATTGTCAGTAAGAAAAACATAAGAAATCTGAATAGCTACTACATTTATAATGTATAAGAAATTGTTAGAAATATAAAAATGTTTGACAAATAAGTTGTAAAGGAAGGGTAACAAATATTAATATGCCTAATTAAGTATTACATGTCTAGCAAATAGGATATTTAACAGCCGCTGTGTTAGTGAATAAATAAACTTTACTCAGGTCACTAAACACCAGATCATTGACCTTACACCAGAACATTGACCTTACACCAGATCGTTGACCTTAAAAGTGTCGAAAATGTGGCAGAACAAATATAAAGTATTCTGCTATACAAGTATAGTGAAAACCAGTGAGTGTTAAATAAATAGTGACAGTGAAAGGTACCAAGTGTTATAATAAAAAGGTCTTCTTTCTTTCTTTCAGGAGACTTTTAGAAAATATTTAAAAAAAGACAAAGCAAAACAAAGAACATAATTTTTAAATATTTCTAAAAGGGGGCAATTTGAGGCAGTATTTTTAACACTTAAATGATATCAGTCCAATTATATAATATATACATTCAAAGCAGCCCGCCTTAAAGCAATATGTGTATAATATAACATATAAAATCTATGTAACAATCTTGCATTATGTTTATATTATTATGTACATGTTTAATAATGCTGTGAATGTATTATGTAATTTAACAATGTAGGAGCTGTGAGAACAGAAGCCGAAAGTTGCTAACAATGAGGTAACAATGAGGTAACCTTGAGGCAATAATTAATCAGAAGGTTTAATAATGCTACTAATAATTCTTGGAACAATAATGTACTATTTAAAACAGTTTAAAAATAGCCAATCCAAAACTAGCTTTAGGTTAAATAAAAGTATTATATTGGAGTAGATTAGCCAATCAGAGACTTGAAATATTGTAAAATGTACAAATTTAACAGATTTAGGCGGCAGCCGCTAGACGGCAACGTACCTGAGCAGTTCGTTCGCTCGTTACATATTCAATGTGAGACATAAAACATTCATTACGGCGTGAATAATATAAAGTTTACGTGTTAAAAGGTACAAGTAACAATAATCTCACAGCTCAACAGTAGGATATATCAGTGAAGTGTTATTTAATCCTGTGAAGGATTAATAAAAGAGTGAATTAAACAATTATAATTTGTATAAGCCTTCATTCTTTAGCCGCATCACCCCCTGCTAAGAGATACATGTTTCTACAAATTACTACTGCCGCAGTCAACCCATACAAATATAATATTTAAATAAACATTCAAATTACAAAGTTGATTTTTAAACGTGGGGGCGAAGGCCACCGGAAAATTGAACTTGGGGCGAAGGCCACCGGAAACTTTGTATCGTACGCGCGTGATCTAAACAACTTTGAGTTTGGCTCCCCATTAGTGGAACTACATTACAACTCCTTCAAATTGGCGCCCACAGCGCGGTGCTAATAACGTAAAGATATTCCATCTCAAGTTGCCGGGATGGAGTATTACAGATTTTATTTATTTATTTATTTGTTTCTCGTGATTGCATGGAAATAGTACAGAATTTTGAGGCGAGCATATAGCTTCCAGTTCTTAAACATTTGACTATCACTGCTGTCTTTGTATGCAAAGAAAATGTGTAATGTACCATTTTTGTGAAGGTTTATGTGGATAAAAAATAATAGTAGATAGAAAAATAAAGTTTAGTAAGAATAGTTTGTATAACCACTAATAAACGATAGAGGGTAGAGAATGTCATGTAAATGTATCACATTTACTTTTTTTTTATTCAGGGGACCCGAAAACGTATTTTCGGTGAAATCTCGGTATCGAATTTTTGGGTGGAATGCAATCGCCTCTCTACCTACTAGGTACGTGGTAGAGAAAGTAAAAATTAGTATTTTTTTTAAATTTATTATTCACAAACTGATTACCTTCCAAAATTCTTCTACAATGTTACATGTAACATTAACTAAGATAGAATAGTAGTTATTTAAACAACAAATGGGTAATCTTGATAATTATGACACGGCTGCATGTTTGCCGCACGAACAATACGAGTGTCATATTAAGCTTATCCACGAATTGGATAACAACATTTTAAGCAATCTTAGCATTATAAATTGTAGGAAATAAATCATGAAATAATTGGGCATCCACAACTGACATAAGCGAAAGCGTCTTCATATGTTCGTACGTGGCACGTTAGCTTCTCCCCCTGCATTTCATTAATTTTTGTCTGGTGTGTTGAACCAATAAGCAAGACATTGCTTTCCTGGAGAGGTGATTAGGTGTTACACACTGTGATATAGCCTACTATAAGCACAGCATGGTAAGTAATTATAAACTCATATCTTTATTTCTATAATTAATGATGAAGAAAAGGTTTCAATGTTCTGATATGACGCGGTAACTTCTAATATCGATATTACCTCATTGCTATAGGAAATGCAGCGTTACTATTATTGGCACGCGTACCATAATGAGTCAGTTATATACGATGTGCAATACAGTAGCAACCCGTTTATAATGGTAAGGTTGAACAAAACAACTTAAGCTCACTGTAATATTATGCACTGGCTGGCGGAAGCAATCAGACAAACATAACCGTTAAGCCAGTACATTTATTTTTGTAGCATTAGAAAGGGTGTGGAATGGCGTGTAAGCAGCAATTATTTTATAATTTTCTATTCCCAGGTTAATAAAAAAGTGTTCTATTTTCCTTATTTTGTGAAGCTTTTACAAGGCAGCATTATTGCATCAGTTTCTTACTTAACTTCAATAAATAAATTTCAAATAATTTTCTTTATAACAGATTTAAGCGATAGATATTCCATGACCGTTTTGGTTCTCATTCTTAAGTGATGAAGTCAGAATTTATATATCTATATATCTTTGTCACTGATAATAATCAGGCAGAGGGGTGTTAGTAAGTAAACTATTAAGTTAAGAACGCACCGAGAGTTGATGGCGAGACAAGGTGGAAACGCTTGTGACTCTACAGTGTTCTCTGTAAACAAATAACATGATGCACAGTTTGAAGGCAGCTCACCCTACATCGAAAGCAAGTAGACCGGAATTAAGGAACATTAGAAGATATGTATGTTAGCTATTCACAGGGAACAATAAAGTTACCTCATTATTTAATTAAGGTGCTACTTAATGTATAGAAATCTAAACTTACTTTACATCGTTAGTATTTCCGAAATACATGGAACGCAAATCACATGTGATTAGCACGTAGACAGTTTTTTATATTTTGAAAAACTACATTCGAGATCATGAGGCAGTATTTTTAACACTTAAATTATTTCAGTCAAATTATATAATATGAAATATAATAACAGCCCGCCTTAAAGCAATATGTGTATAAATAACATATAAAATATATGTAATAGTCATTGTAAATGTTTATATTATTATGTACATGTTCAATAATGTTCTGTGAATGTATTACGAAATTTAACAAAATAGGAGCTGTGATAATAGGTCAAAGGTTGCTAACAATGAGGTAACCTTGAGGCAATAATGAAAGTAATAATGCTACTAGTAATTCTTGGAGCAAAAATATTGTAATTTTTGAGACAGTTTATAAATAGCCAATCAACAACCAGAAAAAAGCTGAAGTTAAATAAAAGTATTCTATTGGAGTAGGATTAGCCAATCAGAAACTGAACTGGAGCAAAATTTACAAATTCAGAAGTCAATTGCTAGTAGACAGCGTTCCTAACCGGACGCGAGACGCGTCCTCGAGAAGTTTAATACGTATTCAGTGTGAGACGAAAATAGTTTACGTGTTAAAAAGTGCAGGTAATTAATAAATAATCTCACAGCTCTCTATATAAGTGAAGTGTTATTTAATCGTGTCAAGGATTAATAAAAAGAGTGAAGTAAAAATTATAATCTGTGTAAGCCTACATTCTTTAGCGGCACCACTCCCTGCAAAGAGAAACAAATTAATACAAATTAATACTGACGCAACCGAGGCAAACATAAATATATAATATTTAAAGAAACATTCAAAATACAAAGTTGATGAAGCTATTTTGTTGTAGGAGTTTGCACCATGTATGGAAAGCCGATTTGAAGTTCTTTGTATTGAAGGAGTTGTATTATATTTCAACTGTTGGGGAGCCGAACTTGTAGTACTTGCAACCGCACGTATGGTAAACAGTTTCCGGTAGCCTTCGCTCCAATTTTTAAAAATATTAACTTTGTAATTTGACTGTTTCTTTAAATATTATATATTTATGTTTGCCTCGGCTGCGTCAGTATTATTGTTAGAGACATGTTTCTCTAGCAGGGTTGTGGTGCGACAAGAATGTACGCTTACACAGATTATAATTTTACTTCACCCATTTTATTAATGCTTGATACGATTTAAATAACACTTCACTGGTATAGAGAGAGAGAGAGAGAGTGAGAGAGAGAGAGAGAGAGTGAGAGAGAGAGAGAGCTGTGAAATTCTTTTATGAATACTTGCACTTTCTTAACCCGTAAACTATTTTTCGTCTCACACGAATACGTATTATACTTCTTTCGAGCACACTTTTTGCTGCTGGTTAGTAACGCTGTCTGCAGACAACTGACTTCTAAATTTGTAAATTTTTCTTCTTTTCAGTTTCTGATTAGCTAATCCTACTCCAATAGAATACCTTCATCTTACTAAAGCTTTTTGTGGTTGTTGATTGGCTATTTTATAAGCTGTCACTAAATTTACATTATTTTTGCTCCAATAATCACTTGTGGTTGTTGATTGGCTATTTTATAAGCTGTCACTAAATTTACATTATTTTTGCTCCAATAATCACTAGTAGCATTTAAGCTTTCAAACTCATTATTGCCTCAAGGTTACCTCATTGTTACCTCATTGTTAGCAACTTTTAACTTATTATTATCACAGCTCCTACATTATTAAATTACGTAATATATTCACATAACATTATTACACATGGATACAATAATATAAACATATACAATGACTATAATAAACACTTTTTATATATTGTTAAATACACATATTACTTTAAGGCGGGCTGTTATTGAATTTATATTATATATAATTAGGCTGAAAATAATTTAAGTGTTAAAAATACTGCCTCAAGGTTGATTCTTAAAGTGTACTTCAAGTGTTCGGCTCCCCAACAGTCGAAATACAATCCACCTCCTAAAAAAATAAACCTACTTCAATCATACAACATAAGAAGGGCAAATAAAATACATGAAACATCAGAAATGCTTGTGATTCCCTGCCTGAGTAACGCTGCTTCGTTTTACACATGTTTGGTACCCCCTATCTTCTTTACAGTTCTTTTAAGTTCCTCTATGAATATGATAGCTGTAGCCGCCTTCTTTTATATATTAGAAGCCCCATCTGTAACCACTACCAAAATACTTGATTTTTTTAATACCAGCAGGCAACAACAGACACACAAGCGAGTAATTGTGGAAGAAATTATTAACCTGCTCCATCTCTTCGGAGGTTAATAGAAATGTTTTACGTGGACCATCAAGCGTAAGGGTATCATAACAACCTACGCGACTGACCTATTTGCGGCATCTTTTATTTGGTCTACAGATAGGAAAATCTTTTTATCTGCTACTGCATTTCTTATATTATTTTAATGCTTGTTATAGGCTGTTGGTAATTATGTTTTGGGGCGTGTTTCCTAAGGCATTTTTTCTGTTAGTGTATTTGTTTACGCAAGTCGCAAAATAAGCATTTCGAAAAATTCTCATTTGTAATTTGGAGCTCAGGAGGTTGAAGGTCCACTTTCTTCATTGTTACTTTCTAATGTCATATATTACTTATGTTTCAGTGAAATGCACTTTTATTTAACATTATGATTTAAGCGTCATTTGTGCTTTATGTTACATTTGGCGGTTTCGCCATTTGTGTTGAAGTGTTCGGTGCCAAATACCGCTACAAACGATGTTAATTTTGATTATGATTTTGGTCTATGAACTCTTCTGTACTTAAGACATATTGCCACAATTCTCCATTGGTCTATATGCAGTGAATAAACGGAAGGAGTCGCAATGAAACCGTCTGTTAGGGAAGGAAAGAGTACCTGATGTCAGCTATACTCCCTGCGGTAACATGCTCGCTCTGTTTACTTACTAAACCCTCTGCCTGCTAATAATACAGAGTGGAAAACGAGTAAACTCCTAACCTGTATTTTCCGTATCATGTAAACTTGTATTAATTTCTTCCTAGAATATATGTTGATCACAGATTATTTATATGGTCTTAGTTCTGTTTATGATACCGATCGCCTTTGCGGTAACGTGAGACTCACATTCGGGAGTCCCGGGTTAAATTCCCATCTACTGCCCACTCTGACCTTGGATTTTTGGTGACTTTCCTTGATTAGTAGGCGAATGCTGGTTGATAACTCATTTAACGCGGTTTTCTCATCATCCCCCTCTCATATTTCGGATGTGGTTCTAGGTTCATGGCGTTAGACGGTGCCGGAGAGATGGCGCGGATTCTTGCTCCAAGAAAAGATTATTCCTCGTGGACACTAGAGGGCTGCTTGGTGGAACGGGTCGTTCAGCGCTCTCTGGACGGATCAAGTAGTGGGATGGGTATTCCAGTGTGTAACTGGTAGGGACTGTAATGTCTCTGCTTGTGGCCTGTAGACACCTGTGGTTCCTTCACTTTATCCCTTCCTCTGGGGGTAGGCGCAATAGCTCTCACATAGGCCACGATGCGCGAGGTGTACTCTTCCGTTATTCTATACTATTTATGTGTTCTTCCTTGTCATCAGATCACCAGTACACTAAATTCTCCTGTACAAAATCAAATATGCCACGAGGATTATTGGAGAACACTTCCTGTCTAAAAATAAATGTATATTTTATCAATTATCTATCAACTGATTTGGAAAAACTAGTATTTATGAAATAAATTTCCCATAAACTGATGGATTCGCTTGCTACATTTCTGGTAACACGGGCATGTTATACTCTAAAAACCAGTTTTACTCCATTAGCCTAAAAGCTCACTGGCAAAAGTGAACAAATCTAATTCTTTGTCTGGCAGTGAAGAATGAGAATAATAATAGATGAATAGTTGTCTGAAAGTGATATAAAGCTTAACAGTGCAACTAGAGAAACAACGAAAATTGGAATACTTAATCATGCAGTACGCCATTTCATTGGTTAAATCTTAAGGAGAAAAGATTTTCTGCAAAACGTGTTCAACATTAAATACAGCTTTTCCTTCTCTTATAAGCGCATTTCTCATATCAAATGTTTGAATACTTAGGCCAGCTTTAAGGTGCCCGTAACTCATATCTTTGATGTTCTCAATCAAAAAAATATTATTTAAAAACATGGAGAGAAGTTCACAAAAAGTGCGCCTTTTTCATTAAAACTTTTAACCGTTCAAGCCATATGGATTTTGAGGCAGTATTTTATATCACAACACGCCAGAGTGATTGTAGTGTAAATTCGCATTATTGTATGACAATGATTTGAGATGTTTATTAATTATAAGCATTGTTAGGAAATAAGTTTACACGGCCTCACTGAAACTGACAATAGGAGCGGGTAACAATCTAGCGAGGGGGTGAGTTGTTTATTAATTAGAAGAGACAAGCAAATGACGTCAGAGTAGCGCGCTTTTCTTTAGAAATGGAGGGAATATCTTCCCTAGAGCATATGTGTTCGTAATTTTGATTGGATAAAAAAATAGACGCTAATGTTGGCGCGTTTTATTAACCAATAGCAGCTCTGTTATAATGTTTAGGCATATCGGGGTGAGGGAGTATAAATTATGAAGCCAGAGACAAGTATCGCACAGTTCAACAGAATCATTCACGGGTTACACGTCGTACAGTTTAAGAGAATCATTCACGGGTTACACGTCGCACAGTTCAACAGAATCATTCACGGGTTACACGTCGCGCAGTTCAACAGAATCATTCACGGGTTACACGTCGCGCAATTCTACAGAATCTCTCGCGTCGTAAAGCTAGTTATAAAATGTGAAATACGCGAATTAATAATGTGCGGCAAATAAGTGATTATAGTTACATTCGAAAATATAACAGTTTCAGTCGGGCGTTTATTAAGGGTAAATATGTGAAATTAATGAAGTGTGACGGCAATAAAAGTGTAAAAACAAATTCTTTTATCAGTGTTATCTTTTAGTAATAACTCCTTTCCGTTTACACACCCTGTTCAAGAGATTTGCTCGACTGAGTAATAATAGCTAGCCGGAGGACAAAGACCTCAAAATTCAAAATAATAAAACAATAACAGGCGCTCAGCAAATAAGATAACACGAGGTTACCGCGACAATTTCAAGCTATTCCGAGTTCGTTTAAATTTTATTCCAATGAAATACTTACGCAATTGCAAAGTAATATACTTTAGTGAAAGAATTCCGTCGTAAGTATTACGGCCGTTCTTCCACTTCAAATAACTTAGCGTATAGCGAATGTTAGTATTTTAAAACTCCAGCATGCACAAAAGTGAGGTAACTATGCAATTTATGCTGAATTCTTTGTTCTGCGACTTTGGAATTAGTGCTTTTTTCACCAAGTCGAATGTATGCTGGAATGCTGTTAGTTTAATTAGGTTCGATATATGTGACGCTTTGTGGAAGTTTAAATCTAAGCTTACTGTTTTTACAATAGTGAAGACACACTTGCTATTATTATTTCATTATAGAGATTTAAATGTTCATTATTTTATTAAATAATATTTTACCCCAGTGATGACAATTTTACTGTGATGGTGACTGACACAGAACGCTGTTCACTGCCATAAAATGAAGGCTATGCATGTGACGACCGACTGACTGGATCCTTTTGACTCTTGGGTAAGATAAGCTGTATAATGTATTCCTTGTGAAGTTTTGCTTTATTGAAAAATTACAGCACATAATACTTTTTTTACTGCATTATGCAGCTTTATTTTCTTTCCTAGAGACAGGATTATGGAGAAAATTTTGCCAAAATATAAACATATACATCAAGAAATCCCAAAACATTATTAAATATATATTTTAAAGGATACAAAAATCTTATACTTTAAGACTTTAGAGCAAGATCACTTTATTAGTTTAAAAATAGACTCAATTTTTGTCCATAGTTAAAATAAAATATTAAATGAGATAAAAGAAATTACATATAGTTTATAGATTTGAATCATTGTGAAACCCTTAAATTTAGAAAAAAAGAAATATGTTACTGGTTAATTTGTCCCTGCTTGGTATTACTATGCCACTAAAAACACCGCTTCGCGAAAATAATTCAACAATAGAGGTCGTTTAACTTTGCAAGTAACGTCACATTGAAAATGCTACATTTTCTCAACTGTACCCTACTTGCTGGAAAGAGTGACATGTTTATAAATGTATTTCACAGGAAACTGCCCGAATAGAATATCTGGAAAGCCCGAATCATTGCTAATGGACATTATTTTAAAAGAGAAAAATCGTAAATGTTATAAAATATGAAGAAATATTAAGATTTTCACAAAAGTTGGAGATTTTGTCAAGATATTATAAAATTATTTACCAACTGCATTGAATGGCACAGAATACAAAACGTAAAAATAATTGTTCACATAGTGATAGCAAGCATTGCTTAAATCACAGATAACACCATACGTTCAAATCACTCACCTAATTATATTCCAAGCTTCTTCCATTTTTCATTGAGCACCAGAAGTAATCTATAGGTAGACACAGTATCGCGGTGATGAAATTCTGTGCTCTTCCTCTTCTGATCGAAAACTGTCGCAATCTACTATTAAAATAACACTTTTGATAAAATGATTTTTCTGTCCCTGTATTTTTCTTTAAATTTGAATAATCTGTTTTCCAGCGGTACTGCAATCTCTACAACGAGTAGTTGTAATTATTTTCTGGTGGGTCAATAATATAGTTTTTCTTTTTTATTTTAGAAGAAAGGGGGGAAATAAATGTCCTACACACTGCAACCAGTTGTGGTTTATTGAGCTTCCCTTTATTTAATCTCCTAAGATCTTTGCCTCCTTCGCAAAGTCTGCAAGTCTCTTAGTAGGAACTTCTTGAAATCCTTGTAATTGCATGATTTCCTGATTAAAGTATTTAACCGTAAGAACTGTGAGAGCTTCAGTCACACAAGAAATGAGATATGTTTCATTTGCCCTCTTGCATCTTCTATATACTTGATCGACTATTTTGGCGATTTTGCACGGATGCCCATGCAACTGATTGCGTTCGGTTAATATACTAACTCTACGTACAGTTTCCCTTAGATTTACCATCGGGTTAGCCACTGACAATGGGTTCTTTTGTGGTTTCCTCGAGTCGGTAAGCAAATACCGGGTTATTCACTCTCTATCACGAATTTCCTTGCCATGATTTTCTGATTCCATCGTTTCCTTTCACTGTTATAGGGTTATAGGACCAGGTACCAGTAACATGTGTTGCGTCAGGACGGTGGAATTTGCACTACGGAAGGATCTCTTCTTGGCGTTTGGGGGACTGCCCCCTTTCTTCCTGGGAGCGTCTCGTCTATTCCAGGGGGTTGAGGGTGACTAAGGCAGGGCTAGCCGGCCTCAGGATTGGTTTCATATTGGAATATTACGGACCGCGGTCCTTGCTAGAGCACATCGTCGTTCGGGATTGGCTCTCCTTTTGAACCCTCTTCATTCCTTCCTTCCGGGGTTACTTTAGAAGCACAAAGGGCCTACTATGGTCTACGTGTTGAGCAGTACTCCAGTTACTAAAGGCTCCTGCGTCTGACTTCTTTATTTACTTTATTTAATGAACTTGTAAACTTTTTTTACCAAGCAGCAGAATAAACTGTTTTAACCAGAACATACTAATTAAATTATAATTATGCATATATCCTATTTTTTAAGAAAAATCTTTGAGAATATTTTTCTTTAAATCATCACGTAACTGTAAGAAGTTTGCTATTCTTTTATAGGAACTAATCAATGTATGCTCTTCTATTATTACCCATCTAATGCAGGTTACAGGACATCTACTGGACTGAACTTTTCTTCTCTTTTGAAGAAATTGCGGTCATGTGCCGTTTGTAGACAGTTCACTTCGAGCACTTATTTGCAATGAGAAACCAGAAATAGGCCCTCAAAAACTCTTCAGAGACTGCAAAATATACGTGTTCATTATTTAATGCTCTGAAGATTCTTCTGAACAGTTGTCTTTTATTGAATAGGGAGTACTTACTCAAGAATCCGGAATGGTTGCTCGTTTCGTGATTCATTTATTTATTTGGTAATTTATTACGTCTACCAGAACTAAGGCCTTCAGACCCTGTCTTCTATAAGTACATGTGAACACAGGAATGCCACTACTTATAAACATACGTATAAAGTTACACTCAAACACAGACTAAAACAGAAGCATTTTACGATTAATAGAAAACCAATCAAGATAAGTACTATAAAGGCGTTAAGGAAGAGTTACACCAGGGATTTCATAAAGCTAATTAATATTTCATAAAGCAAACATATTTATATCCAGTGAAAATATAGGCGATCCAGTATGTACAAGCTGCCTGAATTCGGAACCCCAGCGAGTCGAATTCCGACAATTCATAGTTAAGAAGATTGGCATTTGGGATCTACTGGCTGTCCACAGAAACTGCCAAAACATGGGCAATATCTGACTCAAGTGCATGAAACCAGGTGAAAACTGTTCAGCTAATCAGGTTAATTTCTCTGTATTTTTACTTTCTGTATTACGTATAGTAAGTAGGGTAAGCATTGTATTCCACCCAAAAATTCTATGTTGGGATTTCGCCGGAAATATATGTTTTAAGTTCCCTGAACACAAGAAAAAGCAGTTTTAGAAAACAGGTCCATGTGTGTGTGTGAGTGTGTGTGTGTGTGAGAGAGAGAGAGAGAACTCAAAAACGAAAATTCTGGTAAATACTTTGGCATTTAGCTCAACACCTTTCAAAGTTGAGGCAAGAAGGTTTTAAAGAAAATCTCACCAGCTCAAAATAACCTTTATATCGAAAACTTTTCTTTATATCTGATTTTCTCAAAAATAGCTCCAAAGAGTTTGATTAAAATAGCAAATGTTTTAGATTCTTGCATGAAAAATAGAATATGTATCTTGAATTTCTTCGAGTAGTCTGTGAAGTGTTCTTCATTCTGAAAGCCTTCCATACAATTGGTAAACCGTGAGAGATGGATAAAATCTTATTACATAAATTCAGAAATCGTCCCTTTGTCTTGGATTTTCAGCTGATATGCTGTGTGTTAGCGAATACTTCAGATAAAGCTATTGATTGAAATAGCTAATATTCCTATAGGATAGATAATAGATTTAGTATAAACTTGGGTTTGTACATCAATAACATGTTCAATCCACGAGTCTACACTAATTTAACAGATGTCATTCCTAATAACACTTCCTCCAATTTACTTTAGTTGCCATTTAACTGCCGCCCTGAACAGAAACTGCTAAACTTACTTCTACATCTTTATGGAATGAATAGAGAGGTTTACTCACATGATATAGATATTCTCAGTGAAAGACGACCTTGTCCAGTTCCAGAATTAGCTCCCCAATAAACATTAATTACTGTGGCACACGAAGTGCCGTAACATTCGAATCGCCTACGGGAGGACCAACGTTGGCCTGTCTATTCGCTTGAACCAATAAAAACTAAGTTACATAAGTGCCAAATTGGAGGTTACTTTCCTCAGGCAAGTTACAGTCGTCAATGACGATCTATTTTCTTAGGCCCACAGAACTTTATTGCACATCGTAACTGGTTTATAATGAAACCATAAGGCACTGCGACTCCGATTCAAACGGACAAGGACAACAAAAGCCCCCTAGTTATGCTCGACACATGACCTTTAAACATTTTAACAAGCTTCTATTTCCCAAACACCTAACTACTTCCTGTCGTAATTGCATGGGCTTTCATGATATAAAACTCATTTATCACTGCCGATATGTGGTAATTTGGTGATTCGATTTCGGTAGGCTTAGCTATACACTTCAGCATAAATTCTTTATCTTAAATTTAGGACCAAAATAATTTACACATTCATATAAAAAAACCACATGATCCTTTTGAAGACCTCTGCATTAAATCAACATCTCTTTCACTGTTTTATGGAATAAACATCCAAAACGAAATATTCGAGTCTCAGCATTATTTTAATGAGAATTACGGTGAAAGTTTCCAAATAATACACCAATTTCGTTTTTATGGAACAATATTTTTAAGCCTGAGAATTCTGTGTAGGCAAAATTTTAGAGCCGAAGCCATTCATAGTATTCTTAATTGTCACAAAGTTAAAAAAAAAACTACGGAATCCTATTTTTGATAAAGTAAATATTTTTGAAATTAAAAAATAAGACATGCCATTTAGAAGAAAAGAATAAATATTTTTTTAAATCCACTTATTGTATATTTTTAAGTTTTTCAATCATATTAAATTAAAATTCCTCTGTTAAATTATATACATTTGAAATATGCTAAACATATAGTTCATATTTTATCCGAATAGATATATTTTGAAAAAGGTCTACATATTTTTAAAATATTTCAATCATTTAAGAACTATTAAACTGATATAAATAAAATTTAGGGTGTTAATACCAATAAGAAGAGATTATTGAGCACAAAAATTAAGCTTCTAACCTAAATGATTTACCGTGACCACTCCCCTAAAGTTAGAGCTTAAAGTGAAATTCATTTGCTGCCACCTCCTCCTCCTCCTCCTCCTCCTCGAGATACCATATCATCATCTGATATCAACAAATATGTGTGAGAATGCGTTAAATATCAACCGTTGAAAGTGATGCATTGAAAAGTTATCAAAACGTAAATATTCACCTTTTACAAAAGTCCATCAGTTTTCTTTTAACTCTAATCAGCCGGAGAATATCTCCGCAGTGGCTTACGTTGAAGCTGGAACAAACATTAAACCATTTTTCTTTTAGTTTCACTTAGATTTGAGACTAGTCATAGTTGCATTTTGCTGCTGGTATTAGTCCAGTCGCACTCCGTAGGCCTGTATGCCTTCAGTGTGAGTTTAAGCACTTAACACATTTATTTCTTTAATAAATTACATAAGCAAATAATGAAATAAATTGCTGTAGTTTTATAGAAGGTGGTTTTCAGGAATAAATAATACAAAAATATTCTTTTACTAATGAATTTGATAATAATAATAATAATAATAATAAATACTATATATTTTTGTGTTATACTTTATTTCTGAAACAGTCTTACTAAATATTGTTCGTGGTTTTAAACTTCTGAATAAATCTAAATGACTCATGGAAACACTTAGGAAAGCCTGTAAATATTAATTTTTTCAAAAACTAAAGGTGTTATTAAATAACAATTATAATAAATATTATATTAAGAGTAATTGCATTATTGTTATTATAAATAAGTGATTATTTATGGCTGTTTGGCTCAATGCATTAATAATAATAATGTATATGTTTAAGGTTACTTGTATAAAACACTTAAATGCTGTGAAGAATGTAACAATCTTTGTGTTCTTGCAGACAACTACTTATAATTTTAGAAGCTATTTTCTTAATATGAGTGAAAATACAGTAAACAATTTTTTGTTCATATGATATTAAGGTTTAATTTACGTATTAAATGGATGAAACTAACATATCCATTAAGTTTAGAAAATAATGGAGTAGCACTGTCTAAAGTGTGTCTAAGGGACAGTTCCATTACCTGTGTACCGTTACAAAACACACGGTATGTATTACCTCCTATACTGCTTACCTATAGTAAATATAGGAAATATTGGTAGAATTAAACTGAAAAATGTAATACTATAGCCGGGAATTAAACCACGAATCTTCAGGTTTCAGTGCGGTTGCTCCAACGAACTGAAATACCATGACAACATGCCAGCACGACATTAAATTCCCCAGCTGAATCACATTTTTTCTGGTAAACCAAAAGGAGACCTCAAATTATTTTGAAATGGCATACCCCAATGCCGACTAACAAGTGTGCTGTTATGTGTTCTTTTTATGTTTTGTATCTGTATTATACATCCAGCCAGTCACTTTACGTTGCTTGTCCCCTTTGCTTAACGCTCTCTTTGGTGCTCTCTTTTTTTTTTCCTCTGTGGGTTGCTGACGTGGCAGGTGCTTGGGCCGTACGCGCTGTGTGGTGGATTTCTGTCCGCATTGCGGGGATAGCTCTCTGCCCGGCAACTACTCATGCGGATGGTGGAAGTTTTTGTAATGAATTTTTAAGGAATGTCTTTGTGATTTTCGGTGGATCGACCTTATGTAAAGGTAGGCTTTATTATCAGTTTTATGTCCTGGTAATGGTGAGTGAATTTTGGGGCGGAAAACGTTATGTGTGTTTGAAAATAAGAGTTCGTAAAGTGACTGGCTCTTGGAGTTGTTCATAGGTTTAGTGTGTTTTGTTTCTTTTCCAGTTGAGTTATATTTTCAGTACGTGATTTTCAGTGTATAGTTAGTTTAAAATTTGTGATAAGAGCTTTACACAGTTGTGCAATTTGAAAATGCATATTTTGATTCATGAAGGTAAAAAGCATCAGTAGTGTGAAATTTGTGAGAAAAGCTTTTGGCATTTGTCGTCTGAAATTGCATAGTTTGATAAAAGGAGGGCAAGAAGCAATATAAGTAGAAATTTGGGAGTAGAGCTTTACATATTTTGGGCACTTTGAAAATGCATAGTTAATTCAAAGTTACTGATATTCTGTTGTGTAAATTATGAGAGCAGTAATTGCAGTTAAAACCCAGTTATGCTGAACCCATTTATGCTGAACTTTGTAACTGAAAACGGTTGGGTTGTAAAGCTATCTACATCTAGCTTAGCTGGACTTTGAAGCTCTCGGTTTCCCGAATTTCATTAAAGTCTGTTTCGGTCTTGTTCAACATTCTTAGCTAGTCTTTCACTAGCTAAACATAATTAAATTTTTTTGGTCTGATGTTTATAGTGGCCTTGTTTTATAAACTTTCTAAATTGATTTGGTTTGTTGAATTTTTGGATTTACTTAATTTTGCTGTATTTAAAACTTGCCTTTACTGCTCTGCTCAATTGGTTTTGGTTGCTTTACTCTTTAAGCCATTTTTGTTTTACAGTTATTCTTTTATGGTTGCTTTACGGTTCTGGTTATTAATGTTTGTTTATTATTATCATTAAAGTACCCAAAAACAAACTTATCAATAGTAGTATATTTTTGAGAGTTCTGGTTTCCTTTTGTTTTCCCCTACGGCACTCGTTAGGGCTTCCCTTTTCGTTTGGCCGGGGTTCCCTAACTCAGTCAAACAGCGGAACCATTGCACAAGTACAGTGTTGTGGGGAATTAATAACCAAAGGAAATACGGTAGTCTATTAAAAAAATCGCTATCGAGATTTCACCGGAGATACACGTTTTAAGGCTTCCAGAATATAAAAAATGGCATTTTTGGAAAAAAAAAATGCTGTGTGTGTGTGTGTGTGTGTGTGTGTGTGAAAGGCATAACTCAAAAACAAAAAGTCGGATAAATAACAAACTTGATATTTAAGTTCAGTATTTTTCAAAGATGGGAAGATTTTGAAGGAAACGTCCCCATTCCAAAACTACCCCTTACCTGGAAAATGTTTTATTTTCTCAAAAATGGCTCTAATGATTTTAATTAAAATAGCATATAATTAAGATGTGTAGGTACATGGAAAATAAAATTTACATCCTAAATTTTTTTGAGAATAGCCTTTCAGCCATCTTCTGCATGAATTTTTGTATAAATCATAAGGCATAGGCCCACAACTTATCTTTAAAACAGAAATTTATCTCTAATAACATTTTCTGTGGCATTAGGCATTATTGTTGGTTTGAATTCTCAATGCTTTTGTCATCCTTTGACGTACAGTCGTTTCTCGCGATATCTTGGAAAGGGTATGAAATTTCAAGGCCAGCATATAGCGACACGCCTTTAAACATCTGAATATCGATTCGGTTTCCTCTATTCTCCTTGTAGCCAAAACAAAATCTTTAGTGAAACTATTTCTGCAAAGGTTCCGGCTAATGTGAAGAATAGTTTGTAAAAGTTGTACAAAAGTAAGCTCTGTAGAGAAACTGAAGTAAATTAACCATTTTTTGTTTACTTTTTCTGCCACCCATATAATAGTAGGTAGAGGAAGTATACTTCATCCAGAAATATCGAAATTAGATGCTTTGAGGTTCCTCGAATTAAAAAAGAAAAGAAAAAGAAAAGGAAACATGTACTTAGGAAAAGAATAAAGACATTGGGTTTTGCCGGATAAGTCAGCAGGAGGCGTCACTTGAAAAATTTGACACACTTTATTGTCATAGAATGCCATGTAACGTTACTTAAGAACTAGTGGAAATTGTAACAAATAAAGGCGCGAATTCTGGCAACATAGAGAAACAGATAAAAAGAGAGGGAAGCCCCGAGTTTACACGGCTCTCTGAGATACTCTCTTGGCATTAGTTTGCGTGCTACTACCGTAGCAACCGTTATTAGATTCAGCAATGTAATTAATTTGTACAACCAGGTGGAAGATGCTGCTTATGTGGGTGGGAAGATCGTGTTACGAATTAACTAGGTCCACAGAATAACATAAAATGATAGCGGGAAAGTTTAAGCTATAAGATTTAAAAAGCACTCCATAAGGGAAAATTGTTAATCGCCTGAATAGACATAATAATCTCCAATGAATAAAGGTTATAGGAAAATCAGTTTATTACTTTGCCTTCACCCACAAAATCCAGGAGATTGTTATCCAACCAGATAGGATAGGAGTTCTTTCCTCAGCTCTTCGACTAGCAGCCGGCAAAACGTTTAGAAAACAACGGTGATTCAGGAGGTACATAGTCTATTGCCGCCACATTTACAATGCCAGGCAGAAAAATGTGATTCGTCAGACATCCATAATTTGTCAATAAATTCTTACCTTCATTCGTGTGATTTGACATCTCTTCACAAAATGCTATTCGTAAGAGAAAATCACAAGGCTTTAGCTTGTGCACTGCCTGAAGATTTTACGAATGAAAATGAAGATCTAAGTTCAATATTCTTCTTACAGTCCTCTCCGATAAGTTCACTGCAGCAGAATGTTTTACCGCCGAGCGCATTGGACCTATTCACAGCAGCTCAAGCGTATCAATATTTTCTGGTGTACGTTTGGTCCTTCTGCTACCTGGAACCTTCTTCTTTAGTGTCGAATCAGTTTCCTTAAAGCTCTTAACCCATATTTTTATGGAACGAGCAGATGGGACGGGATCATGTCGTCCTAAAATAAATGACAACGAAATTGGTGTCTAACTATCGTTGACCAAAAACATTGTTGACTTGCCCACTGATCCATGTTTATTGATTGGCATTATCATAGTAACAGAATGCGCACACAGTTTACATTTTATTCATTGAGCTATAAGAGAAAATACATAATGTAAAATCGCCGTTCCTCTGCTGCACCCTGTATGTCTTATTTAGTCTGTAATAAGAACCACTGTTGGCCAGCAAGCAAAGCAAAAAATAAAACTATACCATATCGCTTAATTTATAACTGGAAAATTTCGTTTTCTATGTTTGAACTTAAATTAAAATTGAGTTTAATCACTTTCATTTATTAGTTTTAAAACGAAATAGTATTCTTTGTTGATGAGAAACCAGTATAGCACCTTTTAATATGCAAGAAAAGAAATCGTTATAAAAATGTAAGAGCACATAATCCGGCTAAGTAGAACAGTTAGCTCTAATGATTATATTTTGAAACACATAAAATACATACAATAAATGTTTGTCGAAAGGTAAATAGTTCAGAAAAATTAAGTTGTGTAGGATATCAGGAATTCACTTGTATATTAGCAATTAAAACTGCTCCACTCTCCTCCTTGTTCTCTCACTACGTTCTTGATATTTCGTAGGTATGAAGCAGAGAAACGGCTAGTGAACACATGGATACTGTTTATAATGAATTAAATATTTTTTCTACAATTTTATTTATTTCTCTACCACGGAGTAGGTAGAGAAGATGGCGGTATTGCATCTTACAGGTTTTGATGCCACCTGAATAAAAAAAATATTTTGAAAATGATCCGTGTTTATGTGTATGTCTTTGAACAGCATAACCAAAAACGAAACGTCAGTATTCACAGTAGGTTCAGTATCCACAAAAAGATGCAATACGAAACTTTTCAAGAAAATCCTTCACCTCTAACTATCCTTTACGTAGAAAACTTTTCGAAAATTTTTAGCTTTTCAAAAATGGCTCTAATAACTTTGATACAAATACTACATAGGTATTCAAGATATTTTCATGGCAAATTAAACGTACATATTGAAATTTCTAGGAATAGTTTGTGAAGTCCTCTTCTTTCCAATAATTGGCATACCGTAAGAGATAGACAAATCAAGCTCACAAAAATGTAGATATTGTTAAAGCACGCAATTTGTGGCATTAAACACTTTCGATATATTCTTGGTTATTGGTTTGAATTTTGAAATACATTTTTCAATGGTACGTTGCTATTCGTTTTAACTGTGGTCACGCAAAATGCTTGGAATTTCAAAGCCATCAATAGCGATTAACTTTTCAAAAATCTGGCTATCACTTTAGGCTACATGTTCTTATATCTACAATGAAATGTGTAAATATATAATGAAAACGGTTAACTTTACTTACAGGAAGCAGAAAAAAGAATAAGCCTATGTAAGAATAGTTTAGAATATGTAGAAAAGGCTATTTGAATGCAACACATCAGCTTTTTTCTCGTGGTTATGCAAGGAAATGGAATTTTAGAACTATCAGATAGCGACAAGCTTTTAAAGATTTGACTACCGCTTTAGTGTACTCATGCACTGCATGCTTCTTATACCTAAAGCAAAATACATAAATGTGTAAGAAGTTTATCTCGTTTATGAAGTAGATAGAAGAATAAGATTTTGTAGGAATAGTTTTAGAAGAGTGAGTAGATCAAGTTATGTGAATGCAGCACATTCAGAATTTTTCTCAAATGTCCTGCCCGAAGCGTAATCATCGCGCAACCCCTCCCCGCCGCTGCTTCACCAAAGCCAGGTGGCCTCGAGTGCAGCTAAGGGGACCGGCTATTCTATTGTGGAACTTAATTTTTTTCTAAATTGGTTTATTCAGTAAATCTAAATATAAGATACTGAGATAAAAGATAAAATCTGGTATTTTATATACAGTGTCCTGCGCAGTGGCCGCGTGAACTAGAGCGTGGAGCTCTGATTCCCGACCACGGCATGCGCCAGGGTTCGATCCCAACCATAGGGGTGCGGATATAGAACCCCCGGGTATAGAACCGGTGCCCTCTTAGCATGAAGAGGAAAGTGAGGAGCTGCGACAAGCAGCGGTCCTGACCTCGTGAACCAACTTTCTGGCTAGGGGGAGTCATAGTGGCCACATCACCTTCCCGTATCGGTTGGATGATCATCTACCTCTGTCGTGTGTACGTGGGCGTGAGGCCGGCAGTCGGGTTGGGAGGTCCAGAGCTTTGCAGGCTCTAGCGACACAGTATTTACTTACATATTTTATACACAGTGTAGGCTTATACATACCCTTCCTCTAATAACCCTATGCCGTTCTTTATGCTGTTTACAAACTGTTCCTTTTTTAGCGCATCCTTTTCATAGTCAAGCATACTAACTTGTATCTCACGTATCCAACATCATGGTGGTTTAACGGTTAACATTTTATTTTTCCTTTCCGCTATCCAATTGAAACGGCAACTTTAGGCCGAGCCCGAGAACCATAATTATAGATAATTGATTAATTAACTTTTATTGATATTAAATCTTACTATGTAAATATCTTTTTCTCAATACTGCTTGTATATTTTAAGAAGGGTGATTTAACATTATGTATCTATCTAGGTTACTAATATTAGTAGAGTTATAAATGGTTTAATGTAAATAATTTAAGCGCTATGTTAAAATACTGTCCACGGTGGAATGTTTTAGCTACAGGAATAGTGCTTTCGAAGGCAGAAAACCTAGTTTTATTACCTCTCTTCGGTCGCAGTGCTATTATTCCTACAGCGAGGGTGTAGAGCCTTTGTCCCATTATTTGATAATTCGCCGTGACCAAGTGAGTGAGAAGGACAATCTAACGGTACATGTAGGAAAAGCCGCGATTTATATTAAAATTGGACCAATGAAATCCCTGGAAGTTTATTCGAAATAGTTAGACGCGTCGAGTCGCGCTAAAAATGTACCAATAGGAAAGGAAGCAGCCTCAGGAGCCTGAGACTATAAATGGATCTGTTTGGGGAAAATTCGGGACAGTTTATGTCATGTGTGGTCAGGGAGAGATGTTGCAGGATGTGCGAGATATCGCGCCAAAAAGGGAATCAAGTCAAATTTGTCATGTCAGCTTAGTATTGCATTTTATTCGGCAGTTTATGTCATGTGTGGTCAGGGAGAGATGCTGCAGGATGTGTGAGATATCGCGCCAAAAAGGGAATCAAGTCAAATTTGTCCTGTCAGCTTAGTATTGCATTTTATTCGAGAGTTTTCGTAATGTGTGGTCAGGGAGAGATGCTGCAGGATGTGTGAGATATCGCGCCAAAACAGGGAATCAAAATAGTTTTAGCAACACACCTAAGATCCGCTACTCTGAAAGCGACATTAAGAATAGTTATATTTCGTGCCATATCCACGCCATAGTTTAACAGCGGTGGACAGTATTTTACAGCGGCAATACCAGTTTTGTATACTACGAGTGTTAATTAAATAAAAAGAAACGGCAGTGTCATCTTTTCATAAACAAAGCAAGTCTATGTCTTCCTATATCACCACCCGAGATCTACGTTTTCCTTTACCGAGGATAAGTCCATGCTCCCATATAATTTAAGGAAAATTACTGCAGCTAGCCGAGGATAAATTGAAGAACCAACACGCTGAGAACTTCTGGAAGCAACGGGAGAAGCATCAAGGTAAGCTACAGCAACGGATGAGGAGGTGATCGCCGCAAACTGGCTCCCAAAAGTGGGGCTAACAAACTTTAAGATCGCCACACAATTCAACGTAGTCGCGGTATTCTATGCATGCGCATCAGTTTACATACCATCTTAAACGTTTGACGTTTATGATCCCTAAAAATGTAATTTTTTTCAGCTGTATAATTTATCCAATTTCGTACTTTATATTTTCTGAATGTTTTGGATGAACTCATACAAAAATCCAATTTTCTCTGTCATTAATATCTGAGGTTTCTGTCCGATTACAAATCATATTTCTGCCCATATAATAACATGTTTTGCAATGGCCTTAAATAGTGATTTAAGGCCATTTGTACGATAGTACAATGGCAATTCTTTTGGATCAGTGTATGCCTGATCTCACCTTCAATTACTATTATATTAGTGTCTTTCCCTAATGTGGAATCAATCAACATTTTCATTGCATAACATGTTAATTGTTCATCAACATCTATGCTTAATACTCAGTATTATTAAAATGTATTTCTAATACTCACTTTTCTTAACTTTCAATGAATTTTCTTAACAGGTAAGGTGCGTTAGTGGTATTCTGTGCACTACCTAATCACAGGTAAATAATAATAAAAATAATAATAATAATAATAATAATAATAATAATAATAATAATAATAATAATAATAGCGTAAACCTTGTACTCTTCGAGTTAAACTACTCTAAGAGGTATTGATCACTTCTGTTTCATAAATATAATGTAAATAATAATAATGATAATAATAATAATCATCATAACAAATGTACCTCGTATGCACGAAATACAGATATCAAATATAACTTTCTATCGTGATATTTTTGCTGTTTCATGGCTCTCTAAAATCCATAGAGCCGAATGAAATGAAGCGGTTACCGATTCAAAAAGAATACGGATGGACGCATGAACTTTCTTCCATGCCTTTGGGTGCAATCAGAAGTGCACAAAATATGTGGTGATATTTGACTTTCGATCTTTAGACAACTGTAACAAACTAAAAAAAACTGATGTGTTACACTCACATGACTTTCTCTACTCTTGTACAACCTATTTTACAAACGCTTATTCTCCATATGCTTCATGTTAATCGAGATATCGAGATGTTAATCTTATTGCTAATTTTCTTGTAGATGCAAGGGGAATTGGCTTTAAGCGTTTAAGAGCTGGTTGCTATGTGGAGTATTTCATTCTCTTTGCATTACCAGGAAAAAAATCTGATGTGTTACACTCACATGACTTTCTCTACTCTTGTACAAACTATTTATACAAACGCTTATTCTCCATCTACTTCATGTTAATCGAGATAAACATTTGCAGACTCTATCTTATTGCTAATTTTCTTGTAGATGTAAGGGGAATATATATTTACAAGGGCAATATAGAAATACAGTAGCCTTTAAGCATATACATACATATCTCTTAATAGCTGGTTGCTAGGTGCAGCACCATTCCCTTTGGCACAGAATAATACTCTTTGCATATCAATGACAAAAAAATGAATAACGAATTCCCATTTGAGAAAATAAGTATTGAAAAATTTAAGGGAATAACAAGCAATATCTCGAAAATGGTTCACTCAACAAAAAATGTATATGACATAAATTGTGTATTTTAACGCGATCTACATTTTTGTGTAGTAAAATTTTGTCTATCTCTTATGGTTTACCAGTTATGCAAAGGTCGTTCACAATGGATAATACTTTTGGAGACATTCCCAAGAAATTCAAAATATACATTTTATTTGTCATAAAAATATCCTAAACATACGATATTTTAATCAAAATCGTTAGAGCCATTTTTGAGAAAATTAAAATTTTCGAAAAATCTTCCATGTAAAGGGTACTCTGGGGTGAGGGGATTTTCTTGAAAACCTTCGTGTCGCATCCTTGGAAGATACTGAACCTAAACACCAAGTTTGGTGATTATCCGACTGTTCGTTTCTGAGTTATGCTGTTCACAGACACACACACATACACACACACACACACACACACACAGACAGACACACACACGAACATGTTTCCAAAAATGCTTTTTTTTGGATTCAGGGTGTCTCAAAACATGTATTTCCGGTGAAATCACATATCGAATTTTTGGGTGGAATACAATACTTCCCCTACTTACTATACGTAGTAGAGAAAGTAAAAATGAATAACGAATTTGAGAAAAAGTATAAGTATTGGAAAATTTAAGGGAATAACAAACAATATCTCGAAAATGGTTCACTCAACAAAAAAATGTATGGACATAAATTGTGTATTTTAACGCGATCTACATTTTTTCTGTAGTAAAATTTTGTCTATCTCTTATGGTTTACCAGTTATACAAAAGTCGTTCACAATGAAAAACACTTTTGGGGACATTCCCAGAAAATTCGAGATATATATTTCATTTGTCATGAAAATATCTTAAACATACGATATTTTAATCAAAATCGTTAGAGTCATTTTGAGAAAATTAAAATTTTCGAAAAATGTTCCATGTAAAGGGTAGTCTGGGGTAGGGGGATTTTCTTGAAAACCGTCGTGTCGCATCTCTGGAAGATACTGAACCTAAATACCAAGTTTGGTGTTTATCCGACAGTTCGTTTCTGAGTTATGCTGTTCACAGACAGACACACGACACACAGACAGACAGACAGACACACACACGGACATGTTTCCAAAAATGCTTTTTTTGGATTCAGGGAGTCTCAAAACGTGTATTTCCGGTGAAATCTCGGTATCAAATTTTTGGGTGGAATACAATACTTTCCCACTTACTATACGTAGTAGAGAAAGTAATAATCCAGCACGGTCTCTTTGACAGGGAAGCCTTATGGTCCCAACTACAATTTCCAAAATGGATTTATTCATAATCTAGTATTGCTAAGGAGTTATAGACAAAGGGAGTACATGACGGGTTTAAATACAGCAAAAGTATGATACTCATAATTATAAGAAGGTATTTTTCCATTCTTTAGTGCAAATTCAGTACCAAAAAGCGGACAACTCGTTGTTTATAGTAAACTGAGCTTGAAGGTTTAAATACTGCAGCAGCTACTGTGTTCACCAGCACTGCCAGATAGTGGTTACTGTTCTTTAGGGTCAACTAGGTAATAATATCTCTGTAAATGTAAAAAATTGCGCATTTACTTAAAGGTCATCAACTTATGTTATAAAATACAGAGAACTTGCGTGTCTGCAAACCTGTTGGTATAAAATATGCCGCAAAATGTACTTGTGGTACTATATCTGGTTTCTAATTTACCACAAGACTGCAACGCTTGCAAGAACAAATATTATAACAGTAGCTGCAACTTAAGCTGAACATAACAGAGCTGTGAAAACAGAGGTACCTTGTAACCGTGTGACTTTTTTTATACTGCAAATTTATTGACATACTTCTAGGCAATAATAGTATAAAATAGCAAGATGATTGGTTAATCCTAGAATTATTGGAGTATATTAAAGCTAACGCGATTTTGTTTGATAATGAAATTATTGGAAAGCACTATTTCTAGCAAAAACATGCGAACTGAACCAATTTATGAAAGTCCGGGATATAAAACAGTACATAATATAACTAAATACTGATATTGTAAACAATATGAAACACAGTATGCTTTCAGCGTGCTGTCAGTATACTGCAAATTTATTGACATACTTCTAGGCAATAATAGTATAAAATAGCAAGATGATTGGTTAATCCTAGAATTATTGGAGTATATTAAAGCTAACGCGATTTTGTTTGATAATGAAATTATTGGAAAGCACTATTTCTAGCAAAAACATGCGAACTGAACCAATTTATGAAAGTCCGGGATATAAAACAGTACATAATATAACTAAATACTGATATTGTAAACAATATGAAACACAGTATGCTTTCAGCGTGCTGTCAGTAAGCTACTATTTTTTCTAAGAAATAATTTAAAACATATTAATACTATATTTATCACAGATTGATAAATTACCACATGCACATACAGTTGAGGATGGGAGTAAAATTTTATAAATGGAGTATAGCCAAATGCTCATGTCAGACAGCATAGTTTTCTACATCTCACTATCACATTTTTTGTCTACGTATTAAAACACTCAAAGTACTTAAATGTACATGTTTGCAACATTATAAATTAATAAAACGCCTGTCAACTGCCCTATTAAATCCGTTTAAAAAAAACTGTTGCAAGTATTTATCAGTGATGAACATATAAACATTTAAGGTTAGATTAAAATCACTATACCGCCAGTATTAAATACGCTAACGTCACGATTTAAGATATCAGAAGACATTCATCTAAATTATATAAAACTATCATTCTAAGTTCACTCATCCACCTTTATAAAAGTATGTCACTTATTTATGAGAATAGCATTTTTGACTAATTACGTAATTTTTATTAAAACTATTGAGCAATTAATTCTTTTAAAAAAAATAAAAATCGTACACCCATCAAACTAATCATTATGGCATAAAGGTATTTTTGTTATTGTTCTAAAATTGCATTTAGGTGTGTTCAGTAGTTTATAATAAAACTGAGTCATTCATATCAGAAAATGTCATTCACAGAATAAGTAATTCAAAGTAAAAAGAGAAAGTATATTCATATACATATTTTCAACAACAAAAAAAAAACACATGATAACTTGGGCCCAGGAAGCTGTGATACTTACTTCAGAATTGAAACAGTACCTTCGTTATGATAAGGATATCAAAATACCTTAATCAAATATGTAACCGATATATACATATATGTGTGTGTGCATCTAGGTTAATTACAGTGTTTATTTCTTATGTATATATTCTGTATATTACTTCATGTAAAATGTTTGCTCAAATTAAGATGCAAAACTCCACAAACTAAGAAACTTTCAAATTGCACATATGTATGACACAATAGCGGGGATGAACTTGTTGTAGTGACAATAGCCCTTTGTAAGACATCAGCGTTAAGAGGATACAAGTACATCGACTGGTGGAAATAGCCTCTGAATTCCGAACCCAGGGATTTTGTTTTATACAGCACCATATAATAGTCCAGGAGCCAATTACAATTAATTTCCTCACCCGTAAAATCTTCGAATTTAAGAAGTCGCGCCCGGCAACTGCCAATCAGAATACGACAACTGAACGTAGAACCGCTAAACTGTATGAATATATAAAACAAAACTTCTGCTGAGAACGCCAGTCTGTTGTGAATTCACTTGACGGCAAGATCCACGTTACCCAGAGGATATTCCGTGTCAAAACTTCGACATTGTTTAGAAAGTAAATTAATTGATTGGGCGCGAAGTGAAATATTTGTGATAATAGACAAGTGTGTAACTTACGTGGAGAACGTGTTAAATACATTCAGAATTTAGAATGAGAGCGACATAAACAAGAAAATACGCGGCATAAATATTTAGCCGTCTGAACTGCGGTATTGGAGTTGCATGTGCGCGAATCCATTGAGTAGTTCGCGTACTTAATAATGACTCAGTCAAAAAATTAGTGTCGTCTGACATAAAGCGTATCAGTGGAAGTGCGTCACCAATGTCTAATCATAAATTGTTACTCATCTTATATAGGGTAGTTAAATTATATTCGAACCCACTCACGGTCTCTCTCTACTGCGCGAGACAGCCAGCAGTTGCTGGGGAAATTACACCGGCAGAGGCGGGATAAAATACTTACCTTATAATAGATGCTCGAAATGACGACCTTCTGCCCTCAAACAGGCAGCATATCTCGTGTAAATATTCTCACTCACTCTCCGAAGCTCAGCAGGAGGAATTCTTGTGATGAAACGCGATAATTGCTAGAAGAATAATAGGGCCCATATTCTTTGATGAAACAATAAATGCAGAGCGATATCAGGGGTTAATTCTGAGGCCATTTTACAACCGCTTGACAGAAGAAGAGAAATCGTATGGTTGGTTCCAGCAAGATTCTGCAAAAGCACATACGGCTGCCGAATCATTATATGCAATAATAGAGTGTTTAATGACAGAATAATTAGTGTTGATTTGTGGCACCCTCGTTCTTTTTTACCTAACAAGTTGTGATTTTTATTTATTGGGTTCTTTAAAAGACAAAGTGTATCGTTCCAATCCTCGCACACTACAGGAACTTAGAGAAAACATTGTGCAAGAAATCACAAGAATTCCTGCTGCTGAGCTTCGGAGAGTGAGCGAGAAGATTTACACGAGATATGCTGCCTGTTTGAGAGCAGAAGGTCAACATTTCCAGCATCTATTATAAGGTAAGGATTTTAGTCCGCCTCTGCCGGCGTAATTTCCCCGACGACTGCCGGCTGTCTCGCGCAGTAGAGAGAGGCCGCGAATGGGATCGAATATAATTTAGCTATCCTTTATAACAACACTGAGGCATTATATAAAGATGGCCCCATCATTATGTATTCATATAATATTTTTTATAAATCAGCATTAATGAATTCAGTTGTAAAAGTTAAAGGTCAGTATCTTCCTTCTAGCTATCTTCTCATGTCACACATCCTGAGATCTCCGATAAAGCTCTTGCTCTCATTAGCTGTTAGTACCTAACAGTTTAGAACCCTGGAGCAGCTGAGGAACCACAAATCCCAACTACTACAGATGCAGTAAAGCTAGATGAAGAAGGCACACACTCGGAATCGCCCGAATCTAATTATCCTACTGAACATAAACAGAGTGGAGGTTCTTAACCATCGACTAGGATGCTGCATCATTAATAAACAGCGAGGAGAAGGCCGCAGACCACTATGCTTTGAAACGTATACAGTTATATAGGGATTATGATTTTTTCTGTTAAGTGGTGCAGAACTCAATATATATATACGATATATATAAACAGTGTGCCTAAAATGATAAAAATACTTATGTTCCAGCATGGAATTGTTGTTGATTAAACGCATACTATCTGAAATTAGGAAGAATGTGTATACTAGAAGCAATAACACTGAATGTGTTTTATTTCAAAATATGCTATCTTTTGTAGTCAATACATTACCCACCCCGCTGTATCTCCGGCCCTGACGTTTCGTGAGGGTAGAGAAAGAGATAGATGTTTGACCACCTTTAGCAATACTAGCGCTGTGAATTTCCACAGTAGAGGAAGCTATTCTGGTTCGTTTCAACAGATAAATCGGAACCCTAATTTAATTTCTTGTAACGTTTTTAATAAACATAGTTTAGTGATGTTGCTTAGAGCTTTTCTACACGCAAAACACAACATTAAAGAAAAGAATCGAAAATCAGGCAAGGTTTGCTGTTGACTCGTATAGCAAAGGGTTGAAGTTGTCTGCTAGCACTAATTACAGTCTTCCTCCCCGTGTGCTCCACTGCATTTGGGACTGTGTTGCCAATAATTCTCTTGTAAGCGAAGTATGTGTCGTCAGTAGCTGTTTGCTTTAGTACAGGTGAAGCTGTTTTTTGAGCGTGTGCGATTTACTGCGTTATCCTTGTTATAGTATTTTTGTGGTTCTCGTTAGAGTTGTTATGTTTATTTATAGTTATCGTTATAGTTGTTACAGTGTTACGGCTAGTGGCTCTTCAGAATTGAAGAAACAACTCGGGTCTTACGGAGCCAATGCCATGAATTTATATTCAGGCTACGTGAATATTTTGAAACGGAGGAGACAACCGGGCATCTTTTCTTCCTTTGGCAAGAGTGGTGATAAAGTTTGTGATGCACTGAAGGTGGGAAAAACAACTGAAAAGTGTGACGAAGGAAAAATGCTTGACCGACTTGAATATACCATCAGAAGAATTTCAGTCACCAGGAAAATCGAGATCTAAAGTCAGATCTAAGGCAACACTGGATGCCTTTCAGAAGGTTGCGATAAGACAGCATATTTACCAGTTTTATATGAGAAAAGAATTTCCTTCTCGAGAAAAGCTTCTAGGTTCTTTGAAAAAGCTGGGTTATTTGATGGAGGTAAGACAAGTTTAAGCAAGGTGTTAAAAGAACTTGGTTTTAAATTCAAGAACTTTTCAGGTAGGAAAGCCGTAAAGGAAAGAGATGATATAGTGTGGCGTGACAGATTTCTGAAGGAAATTAGAAACGTTAGTCCGAAAAACCAGTATGGTTGGACGAAACGTGGGAACGCAGGATATATAAAATCAAAGCCCTGGACAGAAGACACTATCCATGAACAATGAAGGTGCCCTTTGGGAAGGGAAGCAGACTTATGCTGGTGGAGTAAATGGGTTGGTTCTTGGAGCAATGCTTCTATCTAAATAAAAAATACACTGATTATCACGAAGAAATGAATGGGAAAACTTTCATCGCCTGGTTTAAGGAAGCTCTACGTTCAAAATTGAGCCCGAATTCCGTTATTGTAATGGACAATGCCCCTTATCACTCAATGTATTTAAATAAAACACTAACAGCCAAAGACAGGAAGCACGTCATAATTCAGTGGCTGTTGGAAAATAATGTCCCCGGAGTGTCAGCAGTAATGAACAAAGAAGAACTTTTGTAAATTGCTAAGCTGTGCAAACCAAGGTTCTGTGCATACGAGATAGACACCATTGCCGCTGCTCTTGGGCACACTGTCATCTGGTTTCCACTATGCCATTTCAATCCTATTTAACTTATCTGGGCACAAGTCAAGGGTTACACAATAAGACTTTCCGCATCGCCGATGTTGAGCGCTAGGTGGAACAAGGAATCGAACAGGTGTCAGTGTAAAAGTGGGAAAGTGCTGTGAAACATTTGTGAAAACTTCTACTTCAAGCAAAAGAAGCGGAAGGTGTTTTAGAAAAACGTGTAGAAAAATACATGATTTCAACAGATGCCGACAATAGTGACTTCAGTGAAGTTAATGATGAAGAAATGGATATCTACGAGTAGTGCAGTGTCTTCCCGCTGTGTTTGATATATTAATTGCGAGTATATTAAATCTCTGTGTTAAAATTTCCTACAAATGCTATCTCCATGCCTGAAGTACTCTAACATAGGCAACTCTTTCATTGTTTGCATTTTACAAGAGGTGGAGCATGTATACACACGTGTTCACAGTAGGGCCAAGAATTGGCAACAGTGACCCTCTCGGCCCAGCAAAATATAGAGCCGGAGATAAAACGGCGTTAGTATAGATATCCGAAGCTTTTTAAACATGTCTCTGGTCTTGTAAAAAGATTGTAATCGTTTCAGTAAAAGTCGTGGAACACGTTCTATTTCAAAATACGCAAATTATTCAAAACTTAATACTGCAATAATTTAAAAATTAATAAACCTACAGAAATGAATCTGTGTCAAACGATTGATTGTTATATTCTAAGAATACGCACAATAATTAAGGCTGCACTTTTAAAATGTGGAAAACTGGAATTTCACGGCCACCTTAGCTGAGCTGACTATATGTCTGAGAGGAATAATTCTTATACTCCTATCTCTTTTGACCAGCTACTTGTATTGTGCCACATGTACCCAGGGACTAGTTGCATAGAACGGAGGCGAGCCATCAAGAGTGTAATATCCCTATAGTGACTGTTTACGGTCAAGTAAATAATGGTTTTCCTAACTGCGGCTCGCTGTTAAAGGAGTTAGAGCTTTCCCTGGAAATTCCTAATGTCTAGCAATCATCTTCTTCTTCTTTCACAGATTACCCTCCTCTTTGTAGAAAGAGCTTACAAACAAAGCTGTGGGTCAGTAGCCTGTCGAGGAGCAAGCAAACTCTGGATCGTAGCATATCCAATGCTTGGTATGGCGGTGAAGAAGTGATGAAAGGGATGATAATTGGCAGATATAATTATCCAACCCAGCAATCGCCTAGTGACCGAGAAAAACCGCGAAAAAGCCTTCGGTCAGATTGGTCAACCAGGGGGTAGGAATCCGGATTCTCCCGAATCTAGCAATAATACAATAAGGAAAATTCTGTAGTGTTTTCATTAGCCTTTTTATTCAATTTTCGAAGCTATTTAGCAAAAATACTGTCACTATTAGATCTACTCCTTTATAATGTTATAAATGTAGATTTGAAGAGTCAAACAAGTAAATAAACTTCGGAAAGAATAAAAAAAAACCCAGGAGTAATGGGAAAAAAGTGAAGTCACGCTTCATTACCAGATGCAATGCATATAAAAATCATACTCAGAAGATTAGAGGAAATCTGTTAACTTTAACCAAGAATGCAAACACAAACCATTAAATGGAAGCATGAAGGCTTTTCTTCTTCTTCTTCTTCTTCTTATTATTATTATTATTATTATTATACTTACTGCGAGGTATCTACTGATTCTACAAATTTTCTTCGCGTATTTTTCTTTTTCCTTCCGGTTCATATACTAATTCAAGGATTGAAGATATGAGAACAATAACTGTGCTATTTGTTGGGAGGAGAGCTTTGATTATCAAGAACCAATTAGCCACCAGGATGTCATATTTCTTGCTTACTTTGATGATTAACATCCTTTAACCGTGAGGCAGTATTTTTAACACTTAAATGATTTCAGTCAAATTATGTAATATAAAATATAATAAGAATTATTTAAAGATAAATGCTATAATATAATATATAAAATGCATGTAACAGTCATTGCATTAATGTTTATATTATTATGTACATGTTCCATAATGTTATGTGAATGTATTACGTAATTTAATAATGTAGGAGCTTTGAGAATAGCTCAAAAGTTGCTAACAATGAGGTAACCTTGAGGCAATAATAAATTAGAAAGTTTAATAATGCTTTTTTGAGACAGTTTGTAATAGCCATTCAACAACCAGAAGAAAGCTTAAATTAAACAAAAGTATTCTATTGGAGTAGGATTAGCCAATCAGAAACTGAAATGGAGCAAAATTTACAAATTCAGAAGTCAGTTGCTTGTAGACAGCGTCCCAAACCGGACGCGAAACGCGTCCTCGAGAAGTTTAATACTTATTCAGTGTGAGACAAAAATAGTTTACGTGTTAAAAAGTGCAAGTAACTAATAAATAATCTTACAACTCTCTATATCAGTGAAGTATTATTTAAATCGTGTCAAGAATTAATAAATGGAGTGAAGTAAAAATTATAATCTGTGTAAGCTTACATTCTTCAGCCGCACCGAGCCTTGTTACGAAATTCATGTCTCTACAAATTAATACTGACATAGCCGAGGCAAACATAAATATATAATATTTAAAGAAACAATCAAATTACAAAGCTAATATTTTTAAACTTGGGGCGAAGGTTACCGGAAACTTTTTACCATACGTGCAGTTGCACTACTTCAAGTTCGGCTCCCCAACAGTTGAACTACAATACAACTCCTACTTTAAATTGACTCTCCATACGTGAAGCAACAACCAAATTCAACCGGGTGAGTCATATTCGATGAATGAACGAAATGGTCGAAATTATACTCAAGTGGGCCCGGAGTCCCTAGAGCTTAATAGTTACCCGACATTCGACTACTCAGGATAAGGAGAAACCCCAGAAAAAAACCTAATCCAGATAACTCATCCTAACCGAAATTCGAATCCGGGACCTGAAAGTGAGACAGACCCGCTACCCCCACATAACAGAAGTGGATAATAAATGCGTTAAGCACAAAACAAGTTTTACTAGAGAGACAAATATTGCATTGGTTCAAATTATTTTGTTTAAGTAACAGAAGCCTTCATTTAGATACATAAACTTTATACTAAAAATGGTACATATTAAGGAGATGGTCCCCGAAACTGGGGAACAGCACCACACATAGACCACGTGGCCCTTCGTACTTCAAACGCGACCTTCCGGAAGACGAGTGCGCAGGCATGAACGGGTCCCTAACGTTTCCAGATCTGACGCCGCTCAAGTCCATCTATAAGACCCTAAACCCCGAAGATGCCCTGAAGGGAGCCTACTCCGAGAACACTCGGAGGGTGTCCGTGAGTAGCTCGACCGACGCCAGGGAGAAACCTTTACAATGTGCACATCCACCACCCAGCCGCAACACGCCGAACACTGCCGCCTGGTTCTTCAGCCTTTAAACAAATGAAGATGAAGGAAAAAATGGGTACAGGATAATGAAGCGGAAAGTCATGGTAGAAGAGGAGCTATACCAGCATTCGCCTACCGACCCGGGGAAACCACGAAAAACTCATGGTCAGAGTGGCCGGTCACCGAGAATCGAACTAAGCCCTCCCGAATACGAGCCTCACACATTACCGCGGAGCCATCTTACTCGGTAACTTTATACTACATATGTCACTATAATTCATCTACATTATTATAGGTTATTACGATTATTACGATTACTTTGTTGTTTTATTATGTCGTAATTTGTTGCTTTATCTTACCTCAAGTTTCCCTAAGATAAATCTCATATCTCTCTTAGTGCACATATTTCATAGCCAGTAAATCTTCTGGAAGTATATCTATTTATTAGATGTTAACCTGAATTATTCTCTTCTCTATTACCTTCTCTGGCCTTTGGTAAGTAGAAGTATTGTGTATTTCCTCCAAAAATTCCATATGGCGGTTTCACCAGAATTAAAGATTTTGAAGGTATCTTGAAGTTAAAAACATATATAACTTTCATAAAAAGATCCGTCTGTGTTCGTGCGTGTCTATGAAGCGAAAGTCAAAATCTAAATTCAAACGAATATAAAAACCGATTAAAGTCCCGATTAAATTTTATCTGCAAATTCTCTCGCTTAAAAGCACTCTTTACAGTGAAAATTTGTGGTCATTTTTACCCTAAAAATGGATATATAGTAATTTGATAACATATGGTATTATGATTAAAATGGCGTATTTTTAAATATTTACGTGGCAATTAAATGTGTATTCTAATGTTCAATAAACACACTGTTAATCCTATTCATTTTCAATGAATTCTGTATTATTTTGTATAAGTGATAATCCATAAGTGATAAGCAAAATTTTATTATAGAAAAATGAATTCGTTATGTCAAGAAAACCCTTTTTTTCTTTTTGAATCATTGAACGTTTTTTTTAAAAAACATTAAGCATATTTAAATTTTCCCAGATGTCAACCAAGCGGAATAATTAAGGCGGTTACATCTGTGGTTCGCATTCGGGGGTTTCGCCGAGTCGCCAATTTCATCTCCATTCTCATTCCACTTCACCTTTCATCTGCTTGGTCTCTTTCAGGGTTGCAAGTGTCGGCGGAAGGTCTCGGCGTGTGCATCACAGGAGAAAAGGATGCTCTAAGAAAACCTCTGGCCTCTGGTCTGCGAGCAGTCTTCGGGTCCCAGACCGCCCCAGGGGATGTGTAAGCCTAAGGGGCGAGAGGGGCCGACTGTACCAGCCAGTACCCGGGAAGTTCAAACCTGTAAATGGTAAGGACTCTGCCCTCTGCCTGTCATGCCTCTGGGTCCGGCCGCCCTCTGTCTCCTCTCACCTCATCCCTTCCTCCTGAGGGCACCCCGTCAGGGGCATAGGCACAAACGATCTGCGTAGGTCGAAGTGCTAAGTTCCCCTAAGTACCCAGTCCTATCCTATCCTTTACCAGATGCCATGCGATATCTATAAAGCATCTTTAAAAATATATGATTCTTTTTATTTCCCCCATGTGCGTTTAGTAGTAACCTACGTTATGCCAACAGCTGGGTGTTGTTTTACATAACGACATGCGACAAAGACCACATTAATAATTGGGTGTTAGTTATAAACAAGAATTTATCATTAAATGAATAGTGAACTGATGTTTTGTATGTACATATATATTCCGTGTATGCAAGCTCCGCCTGCACTGCAGTGACTCGGTATATTTCCGCTGCGCATAGCGGTGGGTGACCCGCTCAAGACTACGTTTATCATCTGTGTTGTATTCGTTCTGCGTCAGTTGCTACCTTCTGTTCCTGCTGTAAGCACTAGAATTTGTGCATCAAAGATAAAGTTTATTCAAGATATCTGTGTGTGTGTGTGTGTATGTGTGAGTGATTTACTTAAGAGTGTTCTTGTTATTGTTGCTGTTCTTGTCTTGTTATTAGTTCACTGAGGTACCTACCGACAAATTCACGATTGGACAACGAATTTTTATCTACGATGCATAGGTACGTAAAAAATAAATCATGTAGACAGGTGAGAATTTCAGAAGAAATGTCTAGTCTTCTAGTTCCCGGTAGAGAAACTGTTAGACTTTTGTTAACACAATTAGGACAACGGGATTGCTAAACGCTAAACCTATGAAGCGAAAACGATATGTTCTAAGGGAGGAAAAGTTAACCAAATTGGTGCAGGGTTGGAACCCTAAAAGATAAAGTTTAAAGGAACAATTCTCACACCATAGAGAACTTAATGACCATATAAGAAGAAGTTATGAGAATTATGCAAGGACAACGAGTGTGAATGTAACTTCATCCGAAGATATATGGATGTCTCAATGCAGATGTACATCACTTTCAATACCATTTTATAACAAGGTTAGTACTCATTATAGTGCATGTTATTACCACTCCGAATAATAATGCTGGAGATTTTGAACGGAACCCCCCCCCCATTGTTACAGGATCGCTTAGGTGCGATCCGCGGCCCCACAATATAGCAAATGCTCTGTATAATTAAACTAAGCTACTCCTTAAATTCTTAAATGTTTCTTCTCCAAAGATGCTTGCCTAAACTTTTGGGTCCCAATACACCCAACTCCATGTTATTAGAATTTTGATGACCTAAAGCAACCCTAAACATTACCTATAAGATGTCCGAAAAATTGTTAGAAAATTACGTAAAAGGTTAAAAAAATTACCTAAAATAAACATTCTCAGAAACATAGTAAGTAATAATGTAATAAAACATCATACCTTAAATTAACAGCTCTCCTCTCCATTGCAATAGATGACAGTGCACATCCAAAGATCTGGAATGTGAACGACCGGCAGTTGTCGACGAGAACATTGTTATAGATTGAGAAGCTTCGTTCCACTTCCACGCTGACTACAGGAGCATACTTGAAGAGTGACAGGTCACTGGGTGTTAATTCATGCTGTACCTATTCTTTTTTAGAGCTTTCACCTGAGAGTACTTTAACGATTATGCACACAGTTTGGTATCTTGGAGATTTGTCCAACACACTTGTAATTTTCATTGAGACCTTTTCGCCAATATCCCAACCACACTGTCCAATTTATCTTGAACATTTTTAACCAATGCTGTGGAATTTTCCAGAGCTATGCCCCTTTCTTGAAGACGTTTGATAGTTGATGGTAAAGAGCCAAAATTTCACTTAATATAAGCATTTGTTCCTCCATTTCATCTCTTTAAACACTTCTTGGGTTGTCTCAATTGATTTGGCGTCATCTGTGTCAAACGATTTCACAAAGGATTTCAATATTTGAAAATGTTCACAGAAGTAAAGAAAAGCTTCTGATCAAGAGCTCCATCTAGCTATTATTAGTGTCGGAGGTAAAGGAACACTGGAGGCTGGGGTTTGAAATCTTCTCTGTGTGAAGCGGATTTGACGAATATCCTTATGCGTTTGAAATAACTGTGTCCACTTGTGGATAGTATGACCTCACTTCTTCTACTACTCTTTGGAGACCGTGTGCCAAACAAGTTGTATGCACCATTTTTGGATAGAAGTCCTAAATTGATTTTGCCGCTTTAATCGTATATGTGACTGCATCTATTACAAAAAGCAGCAGGCTTCATGCCGGATTCCATCAGGCCACAGCAAGAACATAGACTGTTCAAGCAGAACACATTTGCTTGAATGATTTACTTTCTGTAGAATTTCAGAAGTCAGCGAAGATATTTTACCTGGACCATCCGGCTCTAGTGTCCCCACCACAATATTTGCTACGTAATGACCTTCAGCATCGCTGGTTTCGTCTATGGAAACGAAGATCTTCTTCCCTCTTACTTCATCTCTTATTGTTGCCGTAGTTTCGTTATCATATAGCAATATAACTTTTTCTTAATGTCGAATCATCCGGTAAAGAACGTCCCATGTAACGTTCTAGAAAACTCTTTAACTTAGAGTTGTTTATTTTCTTCAGTGGAATATTCTCAGGTACTAAGACGTCACATAATTCCTTACAAAAATCGCAGGATGTGCCCACCTTTAACCCTGCACCACTCTGAGCAAGAAGTAATTGTGAATTGTTCTTTTTTTCGGCATTTTCCATTGCGCACATTTGTTTTCCGCGGCCAATATTTTGTTGCACTGTAGATATTTTCTCAGGCGCTACCCTAACCTCACAAGGTTTACAAAATAATACAGAAACATCTGTTGAAAAAAACTTCCTCATCGAACTCGATATTTCTATTTCTAACGGTATTTCTTAAACTAGTAGCCTTGCTAGGCTCACTTTTGGCATTATTGCAGGTAAGTAGATAACACATGGTCACGAAAGAAAAAAAGAAAACATACTCCTATAACCTTGAGATCTGTTGGTTCACTGAAACAATCAGACACACGAAGCGAAAAGAACATGCTTACATAAGCAGATTTAGGGACTTCCCGTTCCGTTATGATGTCAGAAATCAACAGGAGCCCATCACAACTTATTGACAGGCAAGTAGAGATGATCAATTTATTGTGCGTACAGCTACTGGTAGCGAGTAACTTGGAAATATTTACATATTTTTAGGAAGTGTAAACCTTTGTAGAACGACTAAAAAGGCCTTAAAATTAAAAAGATGAAAAATGCCTTAAACATTTTTTAAAATGCCCTAAAAGATTAAAACAGCGAAAAATTTCCAAAAATGACGTAAAAACTCCACATTTCTGCAATCAACAGCTCATATCCAGGATTTATGTGTTTACATGCACTGCAAAGAGTGTAAAGAAAAAAAATGACATGTCATCAAAATCCGCGCCTTGGTTATTAGTGTAATAGTGACCATCATAACTATTACTGCCTTATGCCCTTCTGATTTATATTTATCTAACCTATTGCTCTTCTAGAATTGCCTCGCCGTCTACGTTCCCCTTGATCGTTCTTATCCGTTTATCTTTACCCGAACAGTTGCCTACAGTTTTTGTGTTTTTCTCTCCTTTTAAGTTAAAATCTTTACAATTAATATTCCCCCCTCTAAGTTATCCCGTTAATGTTGTCATGCCTGTTCTCGCCATAATTTTGTTTAACCGCAGAATAGTAAACTGTGGAAACCTGTGTTTGTTTCCAAACGCATTGGACATCTTTCTTAATCCTTGTCGTGTCCAAAACTTTTTAAATTCATAACTGCAGTTGTAGCCAATGCACATCTTTCTCAAACCATTTTATTATATGCATTTTTCCTGCCCAATTCTATTTTATCTTCCAATACGGCTTCAGAGAACTCTTCATACTACCGAATACCTCTTATCCTTCAATATCCTCTAGTCAAGTTCACTTTTTTACTGAAACTTCTGTTTTGGTACTCTCTATTAATCTAGCAGTTTGTTATGCCTGTATTTTGCAGAACGTCCTGCAATATAAGAAACCATGGCCATTTCCACTTGTATTTCTCCTAGATACGAAAGCATCACATCTTTTCAAGATGGTGGTAATTCTAAATATGTATTTCACAATTCTCATGATAATCGCACTCAATATGTCATTAGCCAAGGCAGGTAGAGTATGTTAGTCGTTGGCCAATCAAAGCCGGACTACACTGATAGTAATTCATCTTCGATTACCACACAGTATTTCATGGTGGTGCACTTGTTTTTAATTTGTGTGAATGATATCACGTAGGGTGTGGCTACCATAATAACAACTGAAAATGCCGCGCTTTTTAAGTCAAAATATTGGTAATATAATTTAACGCCAAAAAGCTCAAAGAAGAACAAAATTATGGTGTGGAACCAATTTTCAGAATTCTATACGGAGAGACATTATAGAATTGACGGCTCATTTAGCGACCAAGACATTGCTTCCATTCTGCAGGACTAACAATCATGGTTGGCGCTAAACTAGGTGAGTTTATAATAAGTTTTTCGTGTGATTATCTAGCCGAGTAGCATTCGTGCTAATAGTTTTACGTGGAAATTTAATTTTGGTTTCAAATTCATGCACGTTTTCATAAAATAATTATGAAAATAAGCATTACTTAACCTCAATTAAACTAAAGTGAAACTATCAGCACTATTGCTACTATTGTTGATAATTTTGCTTTTGGTTGAATATCTACCTAATTCCAAGTGTGCAGCACCATTTAGTGATGCTGTGGTAAACCTAAACTCTGTTTGCAATATGTCTATTAACTCTATCAATAAATTTCCAGCTAATATCTGCACCCCCATATTTCCACCCCACATAATACCTTGGCTTCTACTATGCCTGTGTAAATTCTTTCTACATAAGTGACTCTTATATCACGTATTTTTCTTGTACATGATCTTATAACACTCATAGCTATTTTGACTATTGCTATTTCTTCTGTTCATTCCAACTTCCATCTTGTACGTAAATAATTAAATTTCCTTACCATCTCTATTTTTCTTCCATTCAACGCCATTTCTCATCCTTTCTCGTTTGTAGGCCTTTTTACTTTCTCTGCTACATATACTAAGTAGGGGAAGTATTGTATTCCACCCAAAAATTCGATACCAATATTTCACCGGAAATATATGTTTTGAGGTCCCCTGAACAAAAAAAAGCATTTTTGGATACATGTCCGTGTGTGTGTCTGTGTATGTGGTGTCTGTGAACAGCATAACTCAGAAACGAACAGCCGGATAAACACAAAACTTGGTATTTAGGTTCAGTATCTTCCAGAGATGCGACACGAAGGTTTTCAAGAAAATTGCCCACCCCAGATTACCCTTTACATGGAACATTTTTCGAAAATTTTAATTTTCTCAAAAATGGCTCTAGCGATTTTGATTAAAATATTATATATTTAAGATACTTTCATGACAAATAAAAAGTATATCTTGAATTTTCTGGGAATGTCTCCAAAAGCATTCTTCATTGTGAACGACTTTTGCATAACTGGTAAACCATAAGGGATAGACAAAATTTTACTACACAAAAAATGTAGATCGCGTTTGAGAACGTTTTTATTTTAGTAGGAGTTGTATTGTATTTCAATTGTTGCGGAGCCGAACTTGAAGCAGTTGCAACCGCACGTATGGTAAAAAGTTTCTGGTAGCCTTCGCCCCAAATGTACTTTCCGGTGGTCTTTGCCACAAATGTTTAAAAAATATTAACTTTGTAATTTTGACTGTTTCTTTAAATATTATATATTTATGTTTGCCTCGGCTGCGTCAGTATATATATATATATATATATATATATATATATTTCTTTTTAGAGACATGAATGTTTCAGCTGGGAACCAGAAAAAGCTTTAGTTAAATGAAGTATTCTATTGTTATAGGATTAGCCAATCAGAAACTGAAATGATTTGCTCCATTTCAGTTTCTGATTGGCTAATCCTACAACAATAGAATACTTCATTTAACTAAAGCTTTTTCTGGTTGTTATTTTATAAACTGTCACAAAAATTACATTATTGCTTCCAAGAATTACAAGCAGCATTAAACTTTCAAATTCATTATTGCCTCCAGGTTACCTCATTGTTACCTCATTGTTAGCAACTTTTAACCTATTATTCTCACAGCTCCTACATTATTAAATTACGTAATACATTCACATAACATTATTACACATGTATACAATAACATAAACATTAATACAATGACTGTAACATGCATTTTTATATATTGTTATACACATTTTGCTTTAAGGCGGGCTGCTATTATATTTTATAGTATATAATTAGATTGAAATCATTTAAGTATTAAAAATACGGCCTCAAAAATACACAATTTATGTCATATACATTTTTTTCGAGTGAACCATTTTCGAGATATTGCTTGTTATTCCCTTAAATTTTCTAATACTTATACTTTTTCTGAAATGGAAATTCGTTATTCATTTTTTTTGTCCTGATAATGCAAAGAGAATGGAATATTCCATATAGCAACCAGCTCTTAAAATATTTGACTATAGCTTAAAGCCTACCAATTCCCCTTGCATCTACAAGAAAATTAGCAATAAGATTAACATCTCGATATATCGATTAACATGAAGAATATGGAGAATAAGCGTTTGTAAAAATAGTTTGTACAAGAGTAGAGAAAGTCATGTGAGTGTAACACATCAGAGTTTTTATTTTCATTTATAACTTCTTGTAAGAATACTATAATACAATACATTATGTGAAATTGTAATGGGTAGAGAATGTTGTGCGAGTGTGACATATCAGACGCTTTTATATCTTCATTACTCACTACATTCATAAAATGATATCACAATCCAAATTGGTCAGTATTTTCCAATAGAAGAATATCTTACATCGCGCTGTATACGTATATAATGAGAAACAGCAAATCAAATTACGACTTCCTGGATAGAACACAGGCGATGAAAGGACAGCTAATGAACTACAGAACAATGTGAAGGAGAAAGCTGAGGCTTTACAATAAATAGAAAGACCAGCCTACGTGTGCGAATAGAGGACCTCTGAATTTAGATCATGGTGCTCGGCCCTTATTTACATGTGGACTGGCCCACGTATCATGGCTCGAGGAGCGAGTGTCGTAGGGAGTGGCTTTTTCTCCAACAAAGCCATTGTGAGGTGACAGGGGACACCTCGAAATAATTAGTGCCAGTTTATGATATTAGGCAACCGAATTCTGCAGGGTACGGTGTGAATAAATTAATTATATGGTATTTTATTTCGCTTCATTACTCTCTACACACACACAGTTTTAAAGCCTTTAAAACTTTTCGCCTTTAGTTTTAATCCTGAGGAATGAATTCTTCCATGTGGTGTTATGTAAAGCAACTAAACTCACGTCGTTTCGTTAACTGCTCTCTCTTTCTATCTCCCCCTCTCTCTCTCATCCTCATTTTAGATTATCTTTCTGCGTCTCACCTCTATTTCTCCCATCCGCATTTCTCTTTCTCTCTCTAGGTGCAACGTATGTGCCATGTAACTTTAGAATATGAGTAATAAAACCACATTTTTGTGTGTTAAAAATTGCATTTGTGTTAGTATTTAAGTTCTGTATCTTCCACGATGCGACAGGAAGATTTTCAAGAAAGTCCTTCACCTTTAATTACCGAAATTACCGTTTACACGGCAGATTATTCGAAACGTTCGATTTTCCCCAAACTGACTAACAATTTTGATTAAAATACCATATGCATAAGATATTTAATTGACAAAAGAAAGCAAATTTTGAATTTTCTGGGAATAGCCTTAAAGCCCTCTCACTCTGAATTACGTTTTTATTTGCTAAACTGTAAGAAAACGACAAAATGTACTATACAAAAATTGTATATCTATTTAAAGTACACAACTTATTTAAAATAAAATATTTTAGTATTAATCATTTACGTCGTACTCTTTGTTATTTGTTGATTTTCAAATACTTAACTTTTCTCATGTGGAAATTCGCTATTCATTTTTTTCTCGTGATACTCGAAACAGCATGGAATTTCAAAGCCATCACATAGCGACGTGCTTTTTAAAAATCGGACTATTGCTTAAGCCTAATGTATCCCTCTTATGCCTACAACAAAGTATATAAATGAAAGTTTATCCGGATTAACAAGAAGCACTTACAAGAAGATAGAAGAATAAGCTTTTGTAAGAATGAGTACAGAAAGTCATGTAAAAGCATCACATAAGATTTCTATAAAGTACTTTATTTACAATACTTGTTATGCAAATCGGCGAAAGGAACTAAATGCGTGTTGTCTTTTTCTCGCTTAGCACGTCACCCTCTGCAAAGGGAGAAAGAGGTCAAGTGGTTCTCGTAGTTCACAGTCCTTTGCGTTTTTCTTAATTGTGAGCGTAAATGCAATGGCGGATGCTTTTATGGCGACGCTAAAGCTGATAGTCTGAGATATATGTTAATTAACAACTTTATCATTATTGTGCTCATCAGCAAAATCAAAGGTGGTTTTGAAATGCGTATTCACCTATGAGCTCAATAAAATAAACTGTTATATAGAAAATGGGAAAAGAGTAAGTAGATGTCAATGTGGAAAACTATAGGGTATACACTTTGCACACGACCTACAGAGATCTATTGCAGCTACTATGCTCCAAGAGGAAGGAATGACGTGACAGAACCACAGAAGACTACAGGATGCATGCAGACAGGCCACAGAGGCGCGCGGATGTCCCTAACATTTCCTAGATCGGAGACCTTACCCAATCGCTGGAGCTCCCAGAGAAACGACCAAGCAACAAGGCAGCCCTCCGAGATCGAATGGGAATACTCTATTCTTGAAGCAAGCTTCCGCGCCCTCTGCCCGGCTTCGCCATAAGCCACGAAATCTAGAAGTGCACCTGAAACTTGAGAAGGAAACGGAATGGAAGAGAAACGAGAGAAAAGAAATCGTGGTAGATGACAAACCACTTCAACACCGACTGCCGATCAGGGAAACCACGAATAAACCCAAGGTTAGATTAGAGAGTCGATGGGAACTGATTCTGGGACCTCCCGAATGCGAGCCTCACACGTTCCCGCGGAACCACCTGTCGTCCTCCGTGGTGTAGTGGTTACCATGATAACCTCCAGTTCCCGAGGTCGCAGGTTCAAGCCCGACGGAGGGCGATGGATTTTTTCGGGCGTCAAAATCTTTAGCATGCTTCCTTCGGAAGGGAAGTAAAGCCGGTGGTCCCGTGTTTAGATTTACGGCACGTAAGAGAACCTCAAGCCTCTGAGCAAAATTTCCAACATAGAACCTGACGCTAAGGACCACAGCAGTTAAGGAGTGTCCATAAATAAAACTCAATTTAAGTTTAATTTTGAGGAGCCACCTCTTGTGGAAAACACTGTACTATCGTGTGTCATCTTTTGTTTCTGTCTTCCTTTTCATTACATTCATGGGAAAAAATAACGCCTCGTAATGTTAATTTATTGCATTAGATGCAAAGGACAGTCGTCTGATAGAGATTGATATGTAGCATTTGTCGCCGGGTCAGTATTAGTGTTATTATCCAACAAATAAAATGCCGTGTTTAAAGAAAATACTATCTGCAGGGGCACAACGAAATTAGCCTCAGTAAATCTGTTAAGAATTAAGGAAATATTAAAGTCATATAGAATAATTTTTAAAGATAACCTAATCAAGTTTCAGGATGTATCTGTCGACGATATTGTACTGCATAAGCCGTCGCATTTTGGTGACCACTTATGCGATCCACCGTCAGATATAGTGGGCTACAGAGGAACTACAAAAATCTTCTCCTTCTCTGCCTAAAAAAAAAAAATAAAAAAAATTAAAAATGAATCTAACGTCCCGAAATGAGAGAAAAAAGAAACTGGGCGGGTGCAACTAACTGAAGACTACCTGTGAAGTGCTTCATGGTTTTACAATGTAAATAAAAAAAAATATAGCTAGTATAGTTGCGAGCTTTTAGTGGCAAGTTGGAGTGCTGCAGAAGTAATGCAATGTTATTTTCATTTCTTGGAGAATTTACTAAAAAGGAGTTAAAGTTAAGCTACCTGAGAGGAACCGCCAAACAAGAACAAAATCGGCTGCAATATAAAAATTTACAAAATATCAACCATCTGATGCGTAGAAGTGCAGATTAATGAATGTAATAGCAATTTTCTCTTAAATTAAATCGTATTAGTATGAGAAACGCTTCCGTAACTTTATTACAGTAAGAATCGCATGAGCTGTTTCCTCACATTATTTTATTTGAAAGTTGGTTTGCATCTGAAAACGTACCTAAGTAATACACTAAAATAATTTATTCACTCAGTAATAGGTTTGTTAATATAGTAAATAAAAATACTGAAAACAAAGTCTCACTAATTATACGACATATTTGTTTCCTTGATTTTCCAATCTAAATTATTATTACGGTGTCAAGTTTAAAATTTGCAGTAACTTCTGTAAATTGTAGTGTACGAACGAAATTTATACACGAGTTGAAACGCATACATATTGATTGCAGACCTATAGATGCAGCTAACATATCATCATTTACCGAAAGCTAAGGTACATTCATATTTTGGGATATTTGAGATGCACACTAACAATAACGTATTTCTGTGGAATATATCACCGTTTCTGCATGAGTACGTTGCTGGAGTAGAGAGGTTCTAACAGGGATGCCAAGGCGACCGTACTTTTGTGAGCGGCCTATAGGCATTATGAATAGAACATACGTAAACTTAAAACTTGTAGAGTTGAATCAGACTGGAAAAATCCATCGTCACGATCACAGTTCAACTTTCAATGTAGATGCCTTTACTCTTGAGTTACCATTGCAAAATAACTGCATCATATCAAATCCATACTATATTCCGGTAAACCTTCAAGAAGCTTTCAAATATTCTGAAATGTTAAACATTAAAAATTTCTGATATTTTAGGTAGTTCATCATATCGGAGATAATTTATGGTTTTATAACTGCTCTTTTATACTGGTTGTCGGGCATAGCCAGGGAAAGTCAAAGATCTGTGAATTTCTTGGGTCCCAGCCAGTGACACAATTTTTTAACTTTCATTCAACTTTTGAACCTTAGCCTACCCTCAGCCAGACTGAAAGTGCAATTGCGAACACACTGCTTTTTGGTCATGGATAAGGTGGTGTACAACGAAATATTATATTGGCATTTTCCATCATATATTTCATTACCTAAACGTTATCACTGGCAATAACCTATATACCACATATATCATAAAGCAATAGTGTTTGAAATATTCACCAATTAACAATAGAATTACACATAGTGATCTAGTTACTATAAATCACTGTATGGCTATAATATCGTATATCGCACTTTAATTGCACACTTGTGTAATAAAATGCGTTCTTCCGTTGGAAAAATATTAAGCCCTGAAAAGAGTCTTAACACGGAACTGAATATTCATTTCGTGATTTTATTTGATTAAAAGATATTCAATTATATAATTATGACTTATGATAGTAAATTTCACAATAAAATCATTGTATTTGGGAAGATGCTTATTACAGAACAACGTTTTAACACTCATCTGAGGCGATATTCATATTTTTTACTGGGGATACGTAGAGAGGAGGGAAAATGCCGGTCATACAAGGATAATAATTTGTAGCTAGCTTGGATGAAAGGGAAATTAAACGCTTAGAAATATTTTCTGGAATTATTTGTTTCAGCAATACATTTTGAAACACAGAACTATTTTTAAAATCGAAATAAGGTCTTAAAGGAAAAGAATTTCTTGTACGAGGGCTGATCAATAAAGACTGAGACTGATTTTTTCCTGTAGTTTCCTTGATAGCTTCCTGTCTGTACCATAAATATTTGAAAAGAACGGAAGTGTAATGTCCCTAGGCGGCAGCACTTTCGTATCGGTAGGTTGCTAGTATTCTGTATATTATTGACCCTACTTGAATTTCACTTACCACAAAATGGAGGTGACATGAGACGAGCAATACAGCGCAATAAAGTTTTTGTTTTCGTTTAAATCATACAGCCTGTGAAACTTTCGAAAAGCTGAAGCAGGCATACGGTGAAGATGCACTACTTCGTGCAATAGTGTTTAGGTGGTTCAAGGACTTCAAAGAAGGGCGAGTCCTCCGTGCTAAGCAAGTTGGCCCTGATGTTTCGGAATGGAATGGTGTAATGGAATGATTTACCCACTCACACTACTGTTACAGCAGCGTACTACACGTCAGTATTGGCTACACTGAGAAAGCATATTGCTAGGAAACGTCCAGAACTCTATCGGAATGGGTGGCGACTTCATCACGAAACGCGCGGCCTCATGTCGCAGATAAGTCCAGGAATTTTGGCTAAATTCAACATTACCTGTCTGCCGCAGCCACCTTATAGCCCCTGTGATTTCGTTTTATTCCCATCACTAAAGGCAAAGCCCCGGAGCATTCGATTTGAGAGCACTGAAGCAGTGCTGAAGAAAAGTGAGGCGATTCTCAAAGGCCTGACAAAGAATGGCTTGCGCCATGAGTTCGAAGACTGGCAGAGACTCTATAAAAAGTGCCTTCAAGCAGTTTGTCGCTTCGAGCTCTCATTGATGCAACATAGGAAGGAAGAAGACAGCTGCAACCTCCAAGCTTCCTCCTCGTGAAGAAGCCATCACCAAGGCCGCAGAAGACCAGCTTCCCGCCTCTTCGCCGCCGCCAGCCGAAGCGCCCAGCGCCATCTCTCCAGCCAGCGCAGCCAGCTACACGCTGCTGAACAGCGTGCCTGCACGCTACTCCGCTGTTTTCCGGGAAGTGCATCGCCAAATTCCCGACTCATTGCTGCTCACCATTGCGCAGCGCTTTTGGCCGTCTGCGCCCAAGGCGACGAGAATCAGGAACTTCAGAGATCCTACATCGCTGGTCAGGTTCCTTCATGGATGAGGGCAAATACTTGGCGGCCCTGGGCGCTGGATTGCCCTTCTTAGGGTAAACCCTGTTGCTCGAGACCAGCCGTAGTATTCATCCAACGCCATGCCGCCGCTGCTGCCTCTACGGGCACACAGACACAACATGCGACGCCGCATCTCGCTGCCATTACTATGGCAACGGAACACTCACAGCCAACTGCCGGGCACACGACTTGACCCAAAGACGCCGCTTCTGCACCTCGTGCGGGGGCAAGGGACACTTCACTGGCCAAGCCGTCTGCCCACTATATCCACATAGATTATCGCCGACAACCACATCACAGCACCGCAGAACTGCACACCGCCACCAACGATAGACACCTCACACCTGGAAGAGCAGTTGGCTAGCACCAACAGCCTTCTAGTGGACAACACAACCATCAGCAACAGCATAATGGCAACCATACAAGACCCTCACGCTGAGTTGCGCCGCCAAACGGAACGCGTAAGCTCTCTGGAGGACGTCCTGCTCAGGATCCAAGGACAACTCACACACACAGTACAACAACACCATAGAGAGATTGGCCACGACAACCGCACCGCCCTTCACCAGGGTAATGAGTACCTTCGAGACAGAATCGCAGATCACGCGACAAGAGTGGTTAGGACTCTCCAGCCCTACATCACATCACCACCAGGAGAGCCACCGCACTACAACACACGACCAGATGGCCCAGAACCTTCTGGCCACACCACTCACAAAACCAACGCCCGGAGGCAACAGGCCCGGGCAAGGAGCTAAATTGTCTGTTACAACACCACTGTCTTAGGTCCCTGCCAGGGCTTCGGCCATGGCAGTTACCTACTCATCACCGCGGAGTACTCAGCCAATTACTCACAAATAGCTGGTTTGCTTCGGCGGTACCAGCCACCATGCCACCATTATGCCCCTATTAAACAGCGTCACCACAGTACTAAATCCTTTCCATTCCTCTTCCTCTTTTCCTTCCAATTACCTTTTTACTCTTGTTTTTCCTCATACCTTTAGTCCTGTCCCCCCCCCAAAGAGGGAACTACTTTGAGAAAGATCATGTCAAAATTGAATTGAAGTAATTAATATCTGTGAAAAAAAATCAGTCTCAGTCTTTATTGATCAGCTCTCGTATAACGAATATAAGACTGTAAACATCAAACAAATGAACAATTTAGACCTTTAAATTGTTGGGGCTGTTTACGCATTTTACTTCAGATAGCCCCACCACTTTCTTTATTTAACATAAAATGTCACACCCCATATTCATAGAGCACACTTTGTCCACCCGTTATTGCAATTTGTGGGGTGTCGTGACCAATGCTATCTGTTTTTCTCTTTTCCACCTGTAAAACATCAATGCCTTCCAACCTGCTCTGCTTCATCGGCATCATTCATATCCCTTCGCCTCGCAACTCACAAGTACCTAAATGATAAACATTGACTTTTTATCAAGCGAAACCTGCCAAAGAGAACAGCCACAAGTGATTTTCTGTTCGTAAATGCATATATAAACGTGCAATTTTCATTTTGGATGTAATTGGCACTGCCTAAAGTCGCAAATAATAACTTGTTTCTGTAGCAATTTAACATTTAGTTTAAAAGTAACTTCAAACCACTACTAACTTTCAGTACATGAGTACCTAACATACTTTGTTTGTCCGCGAAAACTTCTGTTACACGGAAATGAAGCGCCTATACGATTAATTAACCACTAAGTGTTACGGTACAGGCTGATAAATCATATTCTTATGGAGCCTAGTACACAACCAACCTCAGGTTTGAGATTGGGGTCTCATTTTAGGCATCCTTGGATTTTAATATGCGCGTCCTGTATAATCCACTGGGTGGAGCTTAGCAGTTGTGTTATGCATATTTTCGCGAAGTGTCCATGTTCCTCGACATGATAATGAAGTGAACATAAATTTTCCAAGTAGTTTGTTCTAAGAGAAGTGCATAAATCCCATTGCTTGAGTCCTGGATGAACCCAAATGTTCACCTCGAAATGTAAGGACGATATAAACGTGAGTTTGGATGTAATAATCCAAATAAAAGATAAGTGCGAGTTTTCCTGACGGTTACTATTTCCCAAATATTCCTTACATGATATATTCTCAGCCTAAAATGTATTATTCATCCAATTTACATTAATCGCGATAAACTTTCCGTGTAGAAAGTATTTCAAATTTGACAATGTGGACTTTATTACACGCAGGATCGAAAACAGCAGTCAACTGTTCACATAAAAAAAGGTTTTTATTTTTCGTGAGTTTTTCAGGAGTTCATACGAAAAAAGATTGCGCATTATCAAACTTGCCAGATAAAACGGCAATCAATAAAACTTCAACCTGAGAATGCCTAAACATATAAGAACAAATATTTCGGAAACGGCTAATACTAAGCTATTTGGCATATATTGCACATTATAATGAATTCCACATCTTCGGGTAGTAATTTCTGTCTCTTCTCTCTCTCTCTCCTACTATCTCTCTCGCTCTGTCTCTGGATTTCCAAATTGTGTAACATTCAATGAGAATGAAGAGTTTTTCAGGCTATATAAGGAATATTCAAGGATTAAAAAATTAATTAAGGATACTCATTTTAATTTGGTTGCCAATATTTCAAACACGTTAGCGCAGTTTCTGAGAAAATAAAAAGTAATTATATTTTGCATACAAATGGTTACTTCGAGGAGGAAAAGTTCAATGAAAATCTCATGTATCCTTAAAAGAGGTCCGAATTAAGCGAGAAGTATGGTATGTACCGGCCTTTTATGTTTTAGTTATGCTGTTACATGCAAGCATACATGCACATGGACTTTTATCAGAAAAACTATTTTTAGAATCTAGGAACATGGAAATATACGTTTTCAGTAACATGTCGTTATGGAATTTTTCGATGAAATGCAATATTTCCTCCTCAGCACCTAAGCGGTTGAGGCTGTAACATATGCACTTTTAAAATGAAGTGGATTATTTTTTTGGTAGTTGGAAGAAGCTTCATGTTTATCTGCCCCACGTATGGAAGCCAATTTGTCGCGGCCACTTCGTGTTATCTTATTTCTGAGCGCCTGTTATTGTTTTACTACTTTGAATGTTGGGTTCATTGTATTCCGGCTAGCTATTATTTCTCGGTCGAGCAAATCTCTTGAACAGGTGTGTAAACGGAAAGGAGTTGTTACTCAAAGATAACACTGATAAAAGAATTTGTTTTTACACTTTTATTACCGTCACACTTTATTCATTTCACATTATCTTTTGATACACGCCAGACTGAAACTGTTATATTTTCTAATATCACTATAATCACTTATTTGTTGCACATTATTAATTCGCGTATTTCACATTTATAACTAGCTTTACGACACGAGAGATTCTATAGAATTGCGTAACGTGTACTTGATGTATGCTTCCGTTGAACTACGCGACGCGTAACCCGTGGTATGATATTTTGGACTGAGCGACGTGTTACCCGCGAATGTTTCTTCTGGACTGAGCGACGTGTAATGCACAAATGTTTCTGTTGGACTGGACAATACTTGCCTCTGGCTTTAGCTTTTTATACTCCCACACCCTAATATGCCTAAAGATTATAACCGAGCTGCTATTGGTTAATAAAACGCGCCAACATTAGCGTCTATTTTTATATCCAATCAAAATTACGAAAACATATGCTCTAAGGAAGATATTCCCTCCACTTCTAAGAAAAGCGCGCCAATCTGACGTCATTTGCTTGTTTCTAATAATTGATAAACAAATCATCCCCTCGCTCATTATTACCCGCTCTTATTGTCAGTTTCAGTGAGGCCGTGTAAACTTATTTCCTAACAATGCTTATAATTAACAAACATCTCAAATCAATGTCATACAATAATGCTTATTTACACTACAATCACTCTGGCATTTACATTATTGTGATACAAATTACTGCCACAAAAAATATATTTTGAAAAGTATATCAGTATCATTTTCTACTACTTTAACTTCCTAGGTAGTAACCGAGAATTCTGATTTATGCATAATTAATAATTATGCATCTAATAACCACGCTGGATACTTTGTCCTAGCTTGGACATATATTAAGTTGGTGGTCATGTTGATGTCACGGAAGCCATGGGTTTAAACGTACTGCACTGTTAATTGTGCTGCTTCTAGGAACGAGCTGTCGATGGACTGCTCTTACCTACCAGAACCTCGCGGCGAACATGGAAAAAGTGCCGTGCCTATTAATAACAAATGCTGAAACTTACAATGAATTTCAATTAAGTTTACCATACATGTTATTTTAAAGAAACTAAACGAAATAAATCTGATCTTTCAAATTAGATAGTCAGAAATTTAAGCGACATTCCGAACTGAAATCACCACGATGATCACATTACGATTTTATGGATTTCAAATTTCTTTTTCCGACCTTTTATCTTACTTTCCTATTTACGTACATGAACAGTATCAGTCTACCTTACGCGTTTTCCTACCGTGGTTACAAAAAGGCTCACTTTTGCTTTTTTTTACTGCTTACCTAAAGTAGAGGGAGTGTTGCATTCGCACCAGAGCACGTTTGTAGGATTTCACAGGAAATTCACTATGTGAGATCCATTTATATAAAGCTAATATATAAATTAATAACAATATATATAAACATCAACGGGCCCCAATGACCTAGTTGTCGACGGGCCCATAAAACACACCCACTCACTCACTCACTCATAGTCGTCCTCCGTGGTGTAGTGGTTATCGCTAGCCTCTAGTTGCCGAGGTCACGGGTTCAAGCCCGGCGGAGGGTGATGGATTTTTTCGGGCGTAAAAATCCTTACCATGGCTTCCTTCGGAAGGGAAGTAAAGCCGGTGGTCCCATGTCACGTAAAAGAACCTCAGGCCTGATGGAGAGGCCTCTGGACAAATTAGCGGTATTTCACGCTCGATATATAATGGGACGCTAAGGACGACAGCAGTTAAAGAGTGTCCATAAATAAAACTCAGTTTAAATTTAAATTTTCGCTCACTCATTCATTCACTCTCTAAATCAATTTCAAACTCTTAGAGATATGGAACCTGTTTCTCCTGTTAACTAAGCGTTTGCTAATAATTTTGTTAAGACAATCATTTATTGTTTTAATTTTAAATGCATTGAAACATATATGTTTGTGAGTCAAACCATTAACTGCATAACTCAAAAAAGATGATTTAGATAAACGAAACTTCCGCATGTAATTCGGATTCATTGAATGATGCAAATGGAAGGCTGTCCAGTAGTGGAATAACTCAAGTTATTCCCGTAATTTATCCTGGTGCCAATGAGCTGAAAAAATATATAATTAAAGACACAGATTCTGAATTCTTTACAATATTTATTGCTTTACATCCTCCACATTAATGAGGGTGCATGTCGCTGTTAGAAATATTTGTATTAATAGCGTTAGCTGTTCCGTAGATAAAACATATTTCGCTTGTTTTCTCAAGTTTCCACTTATTTGCTGAAGCCGAAATTATGAAGTCAATAATTATCATAATAATCTGAGAAGGTTAGTGATATAAAATAAATAATAAAATATTTAATTTCAGTGTATGTATAGAAAGGAGAAGCATTGTGAAAATAATAAGGTAATAATAATAATAATAATAATAATAATAATAACAATAATCCGCGCAAGCGCAACCTGCAAATCCAACTGCCGGCCTCACGTCCACGTACGTACGACAGAGGTGGGCGATCATCCAACCGATTTACGGAAGTGATATGGCTAGTATTACGCATTCTCCAGCCGAAACGTTGGCCTCTGTGGCCGGGATCGCTGCTTATCGCAGCTCCTCACTTTCCTCAATAAGTGGGCACCGGTACTATAACTGGAACTTAAAATCCGCACCCTCATGGATGGGATCAAACCCAGACGCATTCTACGGACGGGAACTAGACTAGAACATCAAATCTAGTCCACAGCATCACGGTGCACCACTTTCCGAAGGTAACAGATCAATGTTGGTCATCTTACAATTTTTCTTAACCGAGAAATCAGGTTTTAAGGCAAGTATTAAGAAACTTCCTGATTTAATTAAAATTACCTGCACCATCAGACTTAACTCTTTTCCCCAGTAAGATCAACACATCTGATTTTTCTGAATGAACTCTCTAGGTTTTAATTCACTGATGCATAAGTTCGTAGCCTTTTAAGCCTTGCCCGAGAGCTGCATACTATAATCACTAAATGGTATTTTTAGTAATTCTAGGATTGAATGTAGTGGATCATTGTAAACTAAAGCATTTAAAACATACCTATTCATTAAAACCTGATCGCATTCCTGAACATGAAAAATTACTCATATCAAACTGATCTTCTTAAAATAGAATGCTCTTTCCCCAATACCATTATTTCCATATATATCACAAATATTTTGGACTATCTGCGCTGCAGCTTTAAAAACGCTACAGATTATCATATCACAATGGCTCCGTGAAACCGGCGCAGGGCACCGCACGCAGGCCATCCGGTCCCTTGTGCTTCTACCGTGACCCCTGGGAGACAGGGATGAAGGGCGACAAGATCCGGATGACCAGCGCAAGCACGGACGGGATCCCTAATGTTTCCAGATTGACGCTGCTCAAACCCACCTATTGAGACCCGAGCCTCCGGGGGGGGAGGGTCCACGAAGGAGCACCTGCCCGAAAGCACTTAGAGGCGGGTATCCAGCCAAGCGGCCTCTGGTCGACGCCAGGAAGAAACCTCAAGCGTATATCCACCGCGCAGCCGCAACACACCGTCACCGTTGCCTAGTCCTACAACCCTGTAACAGATGACAATGAATATGGTGGGTACAGGAGACGAGGGGCAGGAGAGTCGTGGTAGATAAGCCAATCCAGCATTTTTGCCTTCCCACCCGGGAAAGCAAAAAACCCATGGGCCAGAGTGGGCGATTACCGGGGATCGAACCCGGAACCTCCCGAATGCAAGTCGCACGCGTTACTGCGGCGCCATCTTGCTCTGTATTTACCTATAGTAAGTAGAGGAAGCACTGCATTTCACCTAAAGATTCGATATCGCGAGCCCCTGGATTAAATAAAGTCATTTTTGTTATAAAATGGTCCGTGATTGTGTTTGGAGGTTTTCAAGAAGTTCCAACTCAAACTACCCCTCACATGGAAAATGTTTCGTTATTTTTGAATTTATTAAAAATAGCTCTAACGATTTTGACTAAATCACCATAGATTTTAAGACATTTGTGTGCCAAATAAAATGTTATTTTGAATTCCCTGCAAAAATCCTATAAAGGCTTCTTCGTTATGAATGAATTTTATATATTTTTGTGTTACTGTTAAACCATTTAAGATTGACAAAAAATTATTAAACAGAATTTGTACAACTTGTAAAACAGAAATTATGCCAAGTAAAATGTTTGTGTTATTAAACATTTCCGTGATATTCGTTGTTATTGGTACAAATTTTCAAATACTTTATATTTTTTAAAGTGTTAAGTAGCCAGTCACTTGTTTATCGTTCTTATTCAAAGGCTGGAACTTCAATGTCAGCATACAGTGACCCACTGTTTATTGCCTGTTCAGAGGCTTTTGAGACAGTATAAGGGGGAGATAAGGAATTTGCAAGGTCGCACGTTAGCTATTACAAAGGTCCGCCACACGAAGCCTACCTTGCCGCGACTAACCGCTTTTCTACCTGCGTCTGTCGTCTCAAAAGACTCTGAACAGATAAACATATTACTGTAGTTTAGTCTCCTCTACCCTTATTCACAGAGCGGCATGACTTGGCGGTGACGTCTGTGGCCCGCATTCGGGAGACTCCGAGTTCAAACCCCTGGGAGCAACCAATCTGACCGAGAGTTTTTTTCGCGGTTTTCCTTGGTCACTAGGTGAATACTGTGTTGGATAAATTTATCGGCGAATTTTCCTATCATCCCTTTCATCACTACATTTCATGTCCTTCTTCTTCACCGCCATACTAGGCACTGGGCTCATCACCCATCCTGGATATGTTATGATCCAGAGTTTGCTTGCTTCCCGACAGGCTACTGATCCAAGGCATTGCTTGAAAGTCCTTGTAGGTATAAGTCCTACAGAGAGGAGGGTAAACAGTTAAAGACGTATCCCTCTTGTACCTACGACGAAATGTGAAATGAAACCATTCCTACATTTCTCGATTAAAATGAAATAGACAGAAAAATTCGTAGCCTTAAGCATAGTTTGCAGAAAAATGGGTGGTGAAAGTCACGTAAACACATCGCATTATGTTCTACTTCATACTTGCTTAATTTCAGTAATAATAATAATAATAATAATAATAATAATAATAATAATAATTTTCTTTTAAGCTGTAAATCCCAAGCCGTATTTATAATCACAGCATCGTCACTCCGAAGAAAATGATAAACGCTATAAAGAGCTATGATTAAAACACCATTAACTTATGCTTCAACCAAGTTAGCTTAGGCGGTTTATATGGGAAACCCCAACATGGATCACCAGTTGTAGCGGTGTTTATTCATCCGGATTACAGGTGCTTTTTATATAAGGTTCTTTCTATTACTTTTGCGTAAATTGTCTTGTTTTCCTTACGTCATCTAGTTGTGAAACGGGCTTGTTCTGGTCGTCTCTGACAAGTTAGACCCGAACTTTAGTTCCAAACTGCCTCTTGAGGGAGTGTCTTGTAACATACATCACTGCTAAACCATTTGTATTACATAAGAGAATATATAATTAACATGTTTACACGGTACATAAGAACATAGATCAAATTTTTAGTAGTGAATCGCTCCAAAACTTAGATATACACACGATAAAATAAAGTATACAGCATTTTCAACGTAACTAACTCCAATATTATTTTTTGCTGCAAAACATAACTGATAGGGATGCGATTTAAAATATGTTTATACTTGTTTTTAGGTATATGCTCTATCACAATATACAAAACTATGCCCATATTTTAAATTCCACTAGTATTAAATGGGTATAAAGGCACCATCTTTATGCATTTCTTTTCAGGAGTATTTTACGCTTCTATTCACACAAAATGGAACCATTAATCAGCTATAATTTCCATATTTGTTGCTCATGGCTCAACTACTTGGTATAAAAATTTGACGCGTTATATTGATGACCTTCTGTACCCTCTAGCGTTTATTAGTGGGAATACAAAGTGTTCTTAGGAACGTTTATTTTCCTATTTACTTCATTTTAATCGACATAAACCTTTCCGTAAATAGCGTATTACACATTTCGTTATATTAAAAAGGGAACAGCCGTAGTCAAATGCTTTAGAACTGAATACTATACTATGCTAGCTTTAAAATTCCGTACTCTTTCCATGCAGTAGTGAGAAATAGCTGCAAATCGACGGGACTTAAAAAGAATGAAAATGTGTTGTACCAATAACGGATATCTTGTAAATGGCTGATGCTACAGAAAAAGTTATTTGAAATAAGTTGTGTGTTTTAAAGAGATACACATTTCTTGTGGAGTACGTATATCGCTTAGCGTTTACTAATTATACAGGTTTATACAAAATTCCTTCCTAATGAAGAGAACGTCATAGCAATTGCCAGAAAATTCAAGATATACATCTTATTTATCATCTAAATATGTTTAATGTGTGGTATTTTAATCAAAATCCATTTTAAAAAATAAAAGAAATCGAAAAATCTTCCATGTAAAGGGTAACTTGTGTTGGAGAAATTTTCTTGAAAATCTTTGTGTTGCATCTTTCGAAGCTACTGAACTTAAATACAAAGTTTGGTATTTATCCCACATTTTGCTTTTGACTTATACTGTGCACAGACAAACACATACATAAACACACACGGACCTTTTTCTAAGAGAACTTTTTTATTCAGGGGCCTCAAAACATGTATTTCTGGTGAAATCTCGGTATGGAACTTTTGAGTGGAATGCAGTACCTTTTTACCTACTATATACGTGGTAGAGAAATTGAAAATATATTTTAATAAATTGGAGGTTAATGATTCCCTAAAATCATTAATTAGTAGTAATTCCAGAATCACAAAGTACTATTAAGCTTACATCGATTTATTCACAGTTTCACTGACACGCTGATACGCCTTCAGTTTTATTTAGGAAGGAGGAATAAGCGGTGCTTCCAGAGACATTGTTAAGAGCATATACAACGTGTAGTTTAAGATATTTTCAATTAATGTGATAGTAGGTATATATTTTTCTTATTAAAACATAAACAACAGAAAAACGAGATACTAGCCTAATTGAACTCAGTGACCGTAATGAATTATAAAGTATATTGAGTTGTTACTATTGATCTGACTATTTTTTTTGAAAACTCTTTAACATTTTACACCATATCAATTTGCAATTTCTAAAGGAGTGTTTGTTTATGATCTCTGTCACGTGCATATTTTTTAAGTTATTCACCTGTTTGTGGAATAAATTTTGTAATTTATCCCCTAAACTCGGTGGTTAAAAGTTGCAAAGAAGATAGCTCCATTTTAAAATCTGCAAATCTTAAGTATCTAAGGTAGGGAAAGCATTGTATTCGACAAAAAACTGGATATCTAGGAGTCTCATGTTCAAAGAAACCCAGAGCTTAAATTTTAATATTGCACAAAAACACTTTTTGTGTGTGAAGAGTATACCTATAATTCCAAAGTGGTATATATACCGAATTTCATATTTAGGTCAGTCTCCTCTTAAGAATAAGAGGTTCTGTCCCCAAACCTGAATCTTACACGGAAGTATTTGAGTTATTTTTCAGTTTCTTAAACTATGCCTAAAATTACCTTTAAATATCACGGTCTGATATACTGGTATGACAACTTTCTTTTTCTTTTTGTAGGTAACCTGTGAAGTCCTCTGCAGAATTACTCATAATTGGGAAACCACAAGAGATGGAGAAAAGTTAGTAAAGTGAAAGTGTATATATATATATATATGTGTATAAACTTATATATATTCATGCAATTCATATTAAATAACCTTTGTGACTTAAGCATTTTCGATATACGATGGTAAATCAAAAAGTGTATTTCCCTAAAATGTTGTAAGTGAACGTCAAGACAAAGAACGCTATTATGTTACCACAACAATATTTATTTTTACATAATTAACAAACAAAATTCATGTATTTAACACAGTATATGATCATGTTTTTCATTCCTGCCGATAGAAAGTCATTTCAATATTTCGTTTTTCATTTCGTTGTTGATGGACAATTGCCCGACAATTCTTCAATTTCATAATGAGAGAAAACTCCAAAGGCAGCAAGAACGTCCTCTAGGGTGGATGAGAAGCACTATGACAGTACCAGGTGTGGTGATATCGGCAACAGGGACCTTGCACTTTCACAATTGCACTCCTGTTTAAGACTTTTAAGTATTCTACGTCCTAATGTTTGCTTAAGACGAGTTCACCTCTTGAAGCCCAACAAATAAGGACTGGAATAAAAGAGGAATTCACGTGACATTCGCAATTTTCGATGTCACTAAAGTTTAGCGTCAAATACATACGTTTCAATACGCTTCGATCTTTGGTTTCGAAACAAAATACCAATGTTATTCACATTAACCGTGCGAGATGGCTCCGCGGTACCGAGTGAGGCTCGATTTAGGAGGACCCGTGTCGATTCTCATCTACAGCCCACTCTGATCTCTGATCTGTGGTTTTCTCCGATCGGTAAGCGAATGCTGGGATGATTTCTCATCTACCTTTAATGAGCACCAGAGGGCTCCTTGGTGGACAGGTCTTTTTTCGTCCTGTTTAGGAAGCTTCAGCATTGGGACGGATTTTCGAGCCTGGGACTGATAGGGACTTTCACGTGTCTGTGTGACCTGTCTGCCTTCGGCCTGTAGCCTCCTGTGGTTCCTTCACTTCATTCCTTCCTCCTGCGGGGGTGGTAGCTACAACAGCTCTATGTAGGTCGCGGTGGGTGAGGTGCCCCCTCCGTTGTATAACCTATAATTATACTCTCATATTGGCTGTTGTACGTATACATTGTTCCACGCAGGGCACATTAGAGCATAAGCGGGTTTTCCTTGTTCACAAAATTATGCAGCGTGGAATAACTATCGTGATGTGCTGAACCGGTATAGTTGAAGAATTAAATAACTGGAAATGTTACTAATATCGAAAATAATAAACTTCCAAATAATTCGGTACTAATTCCGTACTTCTTTGTTTACCTTCTTACACATTTCAGAACATTGACCATAAAATACCCCAGGACGATTAAACCAGAATGTTGCTTGATTTAATCGTCCTGGGGAAAATTATGTATTTACTCAATGGATCTGTTTATTTGAGATGAAAATAAAATTAATCGATTTAAGGTAATACTTTCATACAAAACTTGGCCAGTGCCACAGGATAGATCATGTGTTACTACACAGCGATATCTTTGGCTAAAAGTTGAAGCTCCTTATTATGTCGTCAGCGATACTGTCAGCCAACAAGACAATAATTACCTCATTAGGGATAGCAAAATGAACATGTTGAAATATCATGTTTTAATATTGCCCAACGTGTGTATAAAAATATCGAAATATATCTCTGTCCTGTCTATCTACTTTTACATTCCCTTTTTGGGGTACTTATGACATTGTAACGCGGATAGCTTCCCTTATATTTAGAGTTAAAACATCCGACATTTCACACAATATTAATATTCACAAGGGACCTTTACGACAAATAAGTTAATGAATAAACCTTTATGCCAAATTTAATCTTTTGTTTAAAATTAAAACACCGATCTAGTAGATATATACTTAGCTTATGTTTGATCTTTGACAATATCTAGGGCCTATTTTTACAGTTAACTATTATCTAAAGCTTTTTGTACATATATTAAAATATGTATTGCTATATTTACTCAATTGAAGCCATTTCCCAAGAGACGCAGATAGAAAAATGTGGTTTTGTACGAGTATTAATAAAGTTCAGAATATCTATGTAAATAAATAAAAACTATAATGGATAAGCCTGAATGATTGTTACACGTCAGATAGCTGAAAAATCGTTCACTTATGCCCCAATATTTGCAACATATTTTATGTATATTTTGCTTATTAACTTTATAATACGTAACAGAAATCACTATCTTTAAACATATCTACATGTTAATACTTGGTAGTTCAAACGGTGCAAACGTTTTATTACGAAAACATTATCCTCTTTAATTCTGTCAGTGCAAAATATCGTCACTGCACACATGCTGTCCTGTTTAAAATGACTTTCTGAAATTAGGTTCCTCCCCAACTATTATTTTCCTGTGTCCAATAATTGGGAAAACCCCGCTGTCCATAATATTAATCCGATATCTCGTAACTTCATCAGTGCCAGTGAACTGGTGTACATGTACTCGTTACAAAGACAAGAGTTTCCTATCTAGGTATTGATGATGTGATTTCCTAGAATAATACTTAGTATGTAGGGTGGAGAAAAGGAAATTAAGCTATTAGGAGTTAATTAAATTAGCAGCTTTAGATATTTCAAGATAAGACAGGAGATATATTGTACCACGTGTGATGGAAGATCTATAATAAATCATAGTTGAGTCGTATTTCTTCTTAGAAGGGAAGGCAACGTATCTACCCGAAGGTTAACCAGAACACGTCCAAGGAATTCAAACCCCGTGCCACCAGAAACCTAATGCTTATATCACAATTTTAGATCAGAAATAAATAGCTTTTTAGGGAAGAATATTAAACGCATATCCATGAAAACAGTAGTCAATTCAGAAGAAAATAACTAATTGGCAAAGTTGGTATACACAAAGTCAGTACTGCAAAATAAAGTTTATGAAAGTGACATTTTTAGTATATCATACGTTATTTTGTACATGATTGCAAGGTAAAATTAATGTTTTATCAAAAACGTTTATCATAAGAAAATAATGATCTTATACAATACTACATTGTCCATATAGTTATTTTGAAAATTTAGTTTCTTAGCTGGTTTGAATGATTTACATAAACGCAACTAATTACCAAGTTGAAGATATTGCAGATGTGCCCATGTTGCTTAGAAGCTACAAGTGTATGGAAAAGTAAGTTCTATTTATTCGACATTGTGTAGAAATATAGTTATTTTCAAACTAAAACCGTATAGAAAATGTAACTTTAAGCTTCAGTACTCTTTTCACACTATATGTTTACCGGATAGATGTGAAAATCTTAACATGAAGTGTTTCAGAGAACAAAAAGAATACTTCTCAATTATATAAAAATAGAAATTAAAGAACAGTATTTGTATACTACTATGATGCACTTGAATATTTCACTTTTTAACTACTGTGCAAACAAAATACACTAATTTCGAAATTTAAATTGAGTTTTTTTTATGGACGCTTTTTAACTGTTATGGTTCTTAGCGTCCCATTCTACATTCGGCTCAAAAGAGCGGGAAGTTTATTCAGAGGCCTCTTTATCAGGCTTGAGGTTAGCTTTACGTGCCTTAAATCTACGACATAGTTTCAAATAAAATACATTACATATACGAGTATTTTGTCTTAATGTAATACTATTATGTTAATCGTATATAGATTTGGACTTTAACGTCTCCGTAACTTAGGGGATTAAGGTTTCTCTTATCCTTGGCTATTTCAGGGATAGATTCCTCTTCAGCCGACTTGTTTTCCCAGGTGGGGAATAGGACTGAGTCGAATCACTGCTCAGTTATGCTGGAATTATATCTTGAGAAAATAGATGGAGATGATGGGGAACAGCGAAGGAATAAGAAAGGGGTGGACTGTCAAGCCGATACAGATGTAAACCGGAGCATGCAGAGACATTTCAAACAAACATTGAACAGGACTTAAAGAGGAACTAGTATGCCAACAGTAAATAACTTGACACGTGTTTATCAAGGGCCGCATCCATGATGAAAGTGACTAACATCAAACCCGGAGGAAAATCGCATGGCTGGTATGACCGCCGGTGTAAGGAGGCCAAAACGAAAGCAGAAAATGCACTTAAAGTATTTAGAAATCGAGGAAGGGAGGGAGAACATAGGGACTTCATTGAAAAACGCAAGAAATACAAAGAGATAATTAAACAGAAGAAGGCGGATTGGCAGCTGAAAGGACGATTGAAATTGGAATGTTGTGGGTACAGGAAATGCCAACGAAATATGGAAAGTAGTTAAAAATTTAAGAGCAAAGAAAACCTCTCAAAATGAGATTTCACCAGGAATCTGGGCGAACTACTTCAAAGGGATATTTGAGAAGGAGCCAGGCAGATTGGGAAGGTACACCGAGATTGGGGAAGGGGTTTTTTACACCTACGATACAATTAATGGATGCGGAGATTTCGGCAGAGGTCATTACTGCAGTTAACAGTTGCAAAAACGGAAAGGCTCCGGGATATAACGGATTGCCGCCGGAAATGCTTAAAGCAGCATGCAAGGTTGCCGGGTTTCGAACAACAATGATCCAGACGTACAACAGTATTTTGCATAAAGAAATATATCCAGACGACTGGAGCAATTATTCATCCGGTCACCAGGCAATTATAGGGGAGTAACTTTGCTTTCGATTATGGGGAAAATCTATGGCAGAATACTTTACGAAAGGATAAAGACATGGGCGGGGCGGGGCGATTTAATATAATTTCAAAATTTCAAGCGGGATTTAGGGAGGGTTATGGTACTGTAGATAACGTGTTTATTTTGGATACACTTAGGACAAAACAAATAGCTAAAAAGCGGGGAAGATTGTATTGTGCCTTTGTTGATTTTTAAGAAAGCTTTTGACTCTATAAATGGCAACGCATTGTGGTAAAATTAGAAGCTAAGGGATTATCGAAGAAGATGGTTAGAGCATTGAAGGCTATGTATCACAGAGTGGAATTCTGCGTAAAATATAATGTGAACAGCGTTTCAGAGAGCTTCGAGTGCCATAAAGGTGTTAGGCAAGGCTGTATTTTATCACCCCTTCTCTTTAATCTCTTTGTGGATGACGTAGTGAATATACTGATAGGAGCAAACATGGAGGCGCCGAAGATCGGTGACATTCGGATTCAATACTTTTATATGCAGACGATATGATACTGTTCTCTGCAGACGACATGATACTGTTCTCTGTTAATGTGGAAGGGTTGCAAAAGGGACTAGACAGACTTCAGACTTGTGACAAATGGTTATTGACCGCCAATGTAAACAAACAAAATAAAAACGTTTAAAACAGCTCGGTATACAACCGAACAGAGACCTGGACTTACACAGGGGAGAAGCTGGACAATCTAAGGAAATTTGCATACTCAAAGTCATTAACTCTGCACACTCGGAGCAGATTCCCACATATATTGTTAAAATTGCTGGAGATTACTATATGGGGCAATTGTTAGATCCATAATGATGTATGGGGTGCAGATCTGGGGGTGGGAACAAACGGAAAGGCTAGACCAAGTAAGAACAGGTTTTCTAAAAGTTATCGTGGGTTAAGAAGAGGTACGGTAAAATGCGGCATTTTTAGAGAATATGGTGCAAAATTAAATATAAGGTACGGATAATCAAATATTGGATTAGAATTATGAGGGGGAATCAATTATTTATGATAATAGTATCAAATAAGAAACAGTTTAGAATGGGAGGGGACCAGACGTTGGCAGCGAGGGCTAGAGAGAATAGCGATGGGTAATATTTGGTTTGAAGGACCTGGAAATAGAGCGAATGAGTGGAGGAAAGTACCAAAGCGACTAAAAGATATAGACCGATAGCAGACGCTGTCACTATGTAATGAGAAGGTATCATTAAGCTTACAGTCGAAACTAAAACCAGAATGGGGTATAGCACAATATATTTTGTCCATAAATAGAGCCAGTAAACAAGGGTTTGCTTGGCTCAGATTGGGATCATAGCGAGCAATCAAATTCATTAACGAAGAAGGCATAAGAATCTGTCCTTGGTGCAGAGAGGAAGAAACTTGGATTCATATTCTGGCGAATTGTGCTAAGACAAAACAGTTGAGGAGAATGTGTCTGCCAGGTACGTTTGTTAACAAAAGGAGAGGGTTACAAGCTTCTTGGACCTTGTTGGTTGGGAAGGGGGAAGCAATTGGTACATTTTTACAAAAAGTTCTCGTCTCAGATTGGAGTGTAAGGAAGAGGGTTAAGGTTGAGAGGGGGAGGGTTAGCGGCTTAGGGACAGGTATTTGTTTGTTTTGTAAACAATAGCGTGTACTTGTGAATAAGATTTTTCTCTTCTTCTTCTTCGTTTTGTTGGTGTGATTATTGTTGTTAGTTTATCTGTTTTTTTTTTCTTTTCATTTCTTGAAAATATCATTAACCTTAAAGTTCAGTGTGATGAATATAGTCTGAAACATATGAACTACAGTGTATTATATAAGCATGTACGGTCTATCTGAGCCGTGCGTTGTATGAGTTTGAACGTGTAAAATGTTTAAGACGAATAAATACACCACTCTGTCTACTTTACTCTCCTTAGAATTAGCAAAAGAAAGGCGGCTTTTTTATTTTTCCTTACTGTTTAAATTTCTTAATTTGTATTCAATAGTGCTTACATATACATAGTTCTTAGGTTGGGTTTAGGTATACGAAGTATTCTATGTCTACATATGTATCTAGGTGTATCTTGTTATAGCTGTAGCAGGTTCTGAATGTTCCTGCATATCTGTCTCTTCTTCAGCTTTCGCTTTGTCGGATCTTTTGGTGACAGTTTTTATGACAGCGGGTAGGTTCTTAGATTGGAGCTGTGTCTTCTTGTATTCAGTTGCTCGTTGTAGTAATAGTTTACTATAAGGCCGATATTCTGCGTTGTCTATATACTTGGTGGATATTCTGAGTGTGCAGTCTTCTGTTGGTTTGGTTTTTGAACTTAAGCATTTCCCTTATAAGAAAACACAGCTACACAAATTACTATTCCAGTCCCAAATTGATTATCTGAAAAGCCAAATTTTAACAATATCTTATAAAAGTTGACCTAACATCGAATGTGTACATAGCTCCAGCTTGAAAACATAAGAAAGACTCAATATGAATCAGTTTTCACATCTTCCTCATACACCAAAACGACAAAAAAGGTCCACTCTGATGCATGATAAACATGAAACATTTGCTTCTACTTGCAGCTTCGCCCGCGTGGTTATACATGTGCACTATAATACTGTCCATAAATGTTATTCATAAGGCCTATTTTGGAGATTTTTCTCGGGTAAATCTAATGTCGGAAGATTTCTGGAGCTGCATTCCGCAAATCCAGGCAATTAAATTGCAATTGTTGCTAAAGTATGCGAGACGTTGCGAATTTGCTTTTTCTTCAGAAATTGTACAACAGTTGGATAAGTTAGTTCATGTACCAGCTAAAAGCTCAATTTGTATGAAAAAACCGGAAAACGTTGAAATATCAGTTGTCAAAAGTATGCAAATAGCCAGCCCGTAATAGTTTTTAATACAGAATATTCTCTTTAAAAGTCAGATTATAACTTCTGCCATTAATATAAATGGAGCTATTTCCATTAAGAGAACTACAATTTCTTCTAAAGCCTGATCTGTTTGTTTACGTTGGCATTCATGGTTACAACAGAATGGGCAATTTAAACAAGCAATCTCAGACGAAACAAACCTATAATCTGAACACTAAACAGCTCAGGAAGTCGAGATGGGGAATTGATATGAACATGGGAGTGACCGCAAAATATCATTTTAACGCGTAATTTTCTGCTAAAATACAAATTATAGTCTAGGTTATCCCAGAAGAGTTTAAGGTGAATGAATGAGAGTATTTATTTACATAACGTGTACACACATAGATCTTTATCAATCACAAGGATACGCAGATCGTACGTGCTGTTATAATACATAGAATAATAAACAAGATTAATAATAATAAAAACGACAACAAAGAGAAGCAAACGAGAAAAAATACCACTATCAACTGTTGAAGAAATGGTTCAAATCTAGGTGTAGTTTCGAGATAACTTCCGAAAATATGTTATATATTTTAGTATTGAAGAAAGAATATTCTTCCTAAAAGTAAGATTTTGGTTCATGTCTCATTTTAAAAATAGACTTCTTTTGTTATAACGACTCTCATATTTACACCAAAGTAATTATAATGCATTGGAAAAATCTACAAAGTTGTTAACATCTCAGATCAACATTCTGAAAATGGATGATGCCTCAAAAAAGTTATTTGAAATAAATTATGTGTTTATATCTTGACATTGAATTATTGGACTCCCTCTACCTCGAAGGTGCGTGGTAGAGGAAGCAATAAACGGTATTATACCAGAGGATTCGCATTTTTATTCTGTTTATGTAATTTTACCTTTACTTTTGAGTTTAATTTTGTGGTTGCGTAGTTTCATGATGGTAATTTGCTACTAATGGCAAAATACGCGGAAATGTGATGATTTATTTTTGAATAGAATGTATGTAGAAATTGCTTTTGTTTAACTCCCGCTATGCACTCGCGAACTTATTTGATAATTTTAAAAGCTCTTGAGGTATTATCTATGATAATGCAACACGATAAACAAAACATTAAATAATATATTTCTAATTTTCTCGGTACATTCATTTTTCTCTCCCGTTACCATACACGCTATTTGCGACAACGAAGTATATGAGAGAGAGAGAGAGCGAGAGAGAGAGAGAGAGAGAGAGAGAGAGAGAGGATAGGGAGGGAGGATCCGCATTCAGCTTTTCTTTTTTAAAGTGTGAAGTAATTGCTCTACAGAGTATGCGAGTTTTACTCATTTTCCCTATTTAAATTACTAACCAAATCTTTCCTGCCCGTAGCATAATCAACTGCTAAGCGGCACTTACAATCAACTTGTTAAACGAGTTGCATGTAACAAGGTGTATCAATCCCTCTAAGATTTTTATCTATGTCAGGCATCATACATACTGACCAGCAGCGTCCAGTTTTGAGCACAGGTTTCACGGACCTGCAGCAGTGTTGAGCAGACAGGAGAATTCTATTCCCTAATTATTCTGTATGCTGGCGGATTATCTAGGTAACATGTCGAAGGGAGGTAAATCCAAGTTGGCTGTGAAATACAATACCTTTTATTTAAAATTAGCAGTATTGTGTCAATTTAAGATTATAAGAATGTATGTCTATACGTTAAAAAACAGAAAGTTGAAGCTTGTTGCTACTTCGTGAATGGAAAAATCTGGTTGCAATAAATACAACCAAACATTAGTTTATTACTGAAATGAAAATCATGATTAATAGTTTAGTTTCTTAGTAAAATAGTTTACTCTGCTATTGTTGACAGAAATAACAATTATATATTTTTACTAAACATCCTTTTGTACTGGTAAACCTTTACCTTTGTTTTAGTTTTTATTAACACTCCAGAAAGATCGATTTTATGCTTTTCAAAATATCTTATATCATGAAAGTCACACAGAGGGCTGTGGACGATGGAGGGGGAGAGAATGAGAGAGTGTAAAGGGAGATAAAGAGTACGAGCAAAGAATAATGACTGCAAGAGAGAGACGGAGATGAGAGTGAGGGAGGGAAAAACAGTGAGAAAGACGGAGAGAGAAACAAAAGAATCTCCGCATTTAACGCAAAACGTGAGCAGAGCTGCGAGTCCTGCTACTGATATAAATATTATATTTGAACATAAATCCACGTGAATATTTTAGTGTGTATATTTCAGTCCTTCCACAAAATTTAAATGTTGGCTCTTGTCCTTTCGTATTTTATATCTTAATAGTGGCATAACAGTTTGCGAAAGGGGAAATATGGCGCTTACATTTTTCTAAAAATTGGTCAATAAGAAACATACTTCGGTTTATATGACTTTGTGTCCGCCCCCTTTTATGAAAAGTAAAAAATATGTCCCATAGCCATTTTATAAGAGAAATAAAAATATTATATGTCCATTTTCATGACAATACTTTTACCCTTCTTGAGGCAAAAGACAAATATACCTGTGCGCACACAACAGACAAAGACAAATGAAACTCTAAAAGATGCGATTTTCAGAGTAATGATATTCCATTAAGACATTAGCATCAATTATTAATCAAAATTATCAGAAATGTTTTGAGTACGCTTTCAGTATATGTATGAATAAAGACAGAAAAAGGACGCAGTGTATAATATATTATTGGTTTTGTTTTAGGCATAAAACTCCTGCGGTGAAAATCAGAACATGATATATCCGTTTTTGTTCATTTGTTTTCATTTCCACACTTATTTGAAACAAAATAAAAGCTACTTCGTTTGATTCCATTCAAGTAAGAATAATAGCACACACTTCGAGTATAATTAATCCGTTTCGAAAGTAATTTCTTACATTCTCTCCCTTAAAATAAATTCTGCTTTATACTACAACAGCGACTCCGTTAGCCGTACAGAAGTTATTACTGACACGGGTAGCCGCGGTCGTTAGGAAACGGCCTTGTGAACGGGAGGTTTGGGGTTCGAATCCAAGTAGGACCGTCCTCCCCGAGGGTTTTCCAGGTTTTCCTCAGTCCTCAATTACGGCGAGGAAACCTAAAATCCCTGGAACGTTTCTTTCCCAAATTTGCTTTCCCATTATTGTTCCAAGTATCACTATCCACCGTCTATGGTACTGTATGTAGTAATAATGGACGTTGAACACTACAAAAAGCCACTGTTGTTCCGCAATTCCTTCCTCCAGTCCCTTTAAGTCATAACTTGTTTAAAGGCCTGGTATGACTAAGCGAACTATGTACCATGCTGTAACGAGTTGATTGGGTGGATGAATCTCTAATTGGTCGTACCCAATCTCATTCCTATCTGTATAGACAGCCATTTTCTTCTCGATTGGTTTTGACTTTGGAGACAGTTCGTTTGGAGGTGGTTGTTAATAAAAGTTGAAGCAACATACATTACTATCCACGGACAAACTAATACAATAACTCATTAATGTAATAAGATATCTAATTCACAGCTTCTCAGCATCAACACATTAATAATGTCTTTCTTTAATATTTTGTTCCAAGTTTTACGTGTTGTGTATTTTCTTTGATAACATTGTACGTATAATAATTAAGAGGATGTTAGAACACATATATTAATAATTTATATATGGTAGTGAATAAGTATATAACGTTATAACATAAAATATAATATGAGAGGGAAAGGTCATTGTTAGCTATATAACCAGTAATATAAAATTACGAGAAATGCAGTAGTATCTAAGTAAGCATTTAACAAACCTTGGATTCATAATTAAGATGATGCGAGTCTGTAAACATATATATGTAACATAAACTGTTATTGGATAGAATTGTTAAGAAGAACGGTTGAAGGGAACGCTAACAGAAACTTCTCAGTCTTCAAGCAGGAAGGCAGTGTATAAGCTCGCCTCTAAATAGACGCTATAACTACGTATTTAAAGTCTACCAGTTATACATATTTTAACATGACAAGTATAATACTGAATTTTGAATGTGTTTTTTTTTAAAAACACAAGTGAAATAATTAACAGAATACGTGTGTGCAAAATATTTTAACCTTCTCCATACCCAACCCTGACAAGGCACAAGTGCTCTCCGACCAAATACAGCAGCCGTGGCTTATAAAACAATAATTACAACATACTAACACACACAAGAATACGGATATACGATCATCAGACTCCAGTCTACAAGAACGTCGAGATACATCACGAGAGTACGGACATCAAGACGACTTACAGGTTTGTAATACAGCATCCATCATCATCAACGTAGTGGGGTCCTACCAAGGGGAATCGCTACAAATTATCTGGTTCAGTTCTCAGTAGAGGCATACCTTAAACTCCTCTTCATTGGGTGAGGAGCCCTCGTCTAAATGCATAACTAAACAACTTTTGAGTGAGGAAAAGTTACCTAAGGCACACTTGTCGCTTAACATATAAGTTGCATAAGTTAGAAAAAAAAGGACCCAGGGACAGGTGATTTATTGACAGGAGTACTAGGAAAATATCAGAAGTTCACATGCCTATAACTTTCCAAATACACGATTGCAAAACTAAGGACTAGAGCTTACTTTTAACTTTCCAGCCATTGCTGTAAAAACCCATGAGGGAATTTCGTGCCCAACCACTGTAATTTCACAGTTCTTGAGAGCCATGAATTTCAATGCATTTCATTAAAACAAAGGGAAGGAGTGTGTAGCTTTAGAGCTGTGAAACATCAACAAAACAAAAAGGCAAGCCCATATAATCTTCTTGGCTCATTTGCAAACAATGCAATTTAATATCGCCACGGTAGGGAACCTTGCGCCTGTGGTCAAGAGTGGACCACATTGCCCCACATAGCAAACTGAGGCCTAAGGGGCGCGTAATCATGCATGCGTGACCCGGAGAGTACGAAAACGGAGGTGGCCAAGTTGACCTTTAAGGAACTTGTCCCCTGTGGTAAGTCTCCCACCCCGCCCCTAGAAAACGAAACTCGGAATAAAACTGAACCGGTTTTTTTCATTTCTTACTTACGTCGCCGACCAACATTCGTAAGAATAGTTGGCCGAAATAAGAGCACTTTATGGCTCGGGAAAAGTAATTAATGTTTCCAAACGTAAATATTAGGCAAGAAGCATCTCTTGATGGGAGGCGTGGACCATGGGCGTGAAAGCAGCACTGGGGCATATGGTTATATAAGTAAAACACCTCTTCCTACCCATTTAGTCAGGTTTATATTTCGCGCTAGAGAAGAAAAAAAATTACGTTCGAGATCTGATACCTCAAGTGTTCGTATGTGGTTTTCACTTTCACAGAAAGTGCTTCTGAAATATTCTTCCTACAATTCATTAATAAGAGTGAAATTTTAGTGAAATGTTTACAAAAACGTTGTTACCGAGACTTTCCTTGTTGTTGTTTAAGGTAGTGCATCTGAAAAATAGTAGAAAAGAAAAATGAAAAGGAAAATCTTAGGTTTTCACAAAAATTTGCTAGAAATTTTCCAATGACCTATTTAGCATGTAACATAAACTTAAAAATTTGTATTTGAAATTAATGCTGAAAATAACTGTTGGTCACGATAGAATCTTACATAATGCCTCCTGTGATAGAGTCTTAACAAACAGCTTATGGGATATCGGTTGAATCAAAAATGCCTTTTGTTACGTTTGATTTCTTGTTGCTTCTTTAAGATAATACGAGCAAGGTAAAAATAATGAATAATTAAAACACTTTTAAACTTACAAAATGGTAATTAGGAAAAGAATTAATTGTTTTCTTTGACGCCATAAATATAAACACGTATTCTTATACATAGAAGAAAACATCCTGAGCTAAAAGTACACAATACCCTCATATAATGTATTAATATTCACAAAATTAAATATAAAAATAAAGAAAATACCAGAGAGTTTAACATTGTACGAAATAAAACTTGAATTTTTAAAACTCGCAAAAAAAAAACAACAAAAATATGGAATATTTGGAGTCATGTAGGGAATTTAAATAATTACGTGAAGCCTGACTTGAGGGTACTGGAGAAAAATAACTTACATGTTTGAGGTACCAGATACGAGATGTTTTGACGGAAACAAATAAAATTCTATCTTTAAAAAGTTTATGATGCATTACCTTCAGAGTTATCTAAAATTTCTTTCTTGCTTGCCTGTTACAATAATTTCTGCTTTTTTCCATCTAATTTTAGTTTTTCTTAAGTTACCATTGATACCTTCTTCAACTTTTGAACTTTTAATGAAATAACTACGTATAGAACTCTGTGTGTGAACTGTATGTGCGGATACATTAAAACAAAGATAAAAATACAAAATAAAGGCCTTAAAATAAAGTATTGTGCTGTGGTGAAAAATTGTGTCACATTGTGTCAGTGAAATGTGTTTCACCTTCCGTAGATAACTGAGTAAGTAGCAAGTGTTTTTGGTGTAATACCAAAATAATAAAGGAAATATTGCAGTTTTATTCTTATGTGCTGAATACGTAGCAGTCGTTAAGCCAGTTGCATATATAGATAAATCTGATTGCATTACTGAAACGTAAAAGAAAGAAAAAATGTGACATGCAATTTTCGTTCTTCAATAAAGTTTATGAACATGTTAAAATAACGGTCACTTATTTAATTAACTAAGTGATAATATGATTATACATTGAAGTACTAGATTTATATTCCTAGGATTAAAATGGAAAAGCTTAATGTGTAAGCAGTAGTGGAATTTTTTAAACGTGAAACATTTTCTTTCTTATTTGAAGTTCCTATGTATGTCACTGGGTTTACTAGTAAATAATTATTTATAAATAAAAAAAGGAAAACAACTGAAGTGTATAGCGAGAGCGAACACAAACTGAGCATTCCGGTTTCGAGTCCAGGTGAAATAGAATGACTAGTATTCCACTTTCGAATCCTCGTACTTTAATGTCTCCAATAAATTTCTCAGAAAAAAGGTGACCTCTACATGTGGAAAGGTTAAAGCAGCAAGCAGCATTCAGTCTTCGAAAGATACTTCCAAGAAGAATCTTAATGAGATAATGGTACTTCAAAAGAATTTTCTACAAAACAAAGTTTAAGTCAAATAAGGCAGATAAATTGCTCAGAGTTAAATGGTATTAATAACGAAGGAAAGGCTCTTCTATATACAAAAATCTGATGTGATACATTTACATGACTTTCTCTACGCTCTATATTTATTAGTGGGTATACAATCTATTCTTAATAAAGCTTATTTTTCTATCTACTAAATTTAATCCAAGTAAACATTTGCAAAAATAGTTACATTTCGTTATACATAAAAAGAGAACAGCGATAGTCAAATGTTTAAGAACTGGACGCTATATGCTGGCCTTAAATTTGTAATGTTTCCAAGCAATCATGAGGTACAACTCAAAATCGATGGAACTTAGAATGACAATTATTGAACATATCGAATCTTTAATAATGGAAATCGCAGAAACGGCTTATTCCACAAAAAATCTTATTTGAAGTACATTTGTGTTTCAAACAGATCTACATTTTTGTATGCTACGTTTTTGTCTATCGCTTAACGTTTACAAGTTATACAAGATTGTTCGTTCCAAACAAGACGAGTTTCTAGGCTATTCTCAGAAAATTCAAGATATACATTTTAATTGTTATGTAAATATCTTTCATATAGGACATTTTAATCAAAATCCTTTGCCATTATTTTAAAAAATAAAAAATTCGAAAAATATTCCACGTAAAGGGGAGTTGGAGGTGGAGAGATTTTCTTGAAAATCGTAGTAGCGCATCCAAGTTTGGTATTTATCCGACTTTTCTTATTTTAGTTATGCTGTTCAGAGTCACACAGACACACATAGGGACATGTTTCCAAAAATGCTTTATTTGTATTCACGGCGCATCAAAACTGTATTTCTGGTGAAATCTCGGTATAGAATTTTTGGGTGGAATACAATACTTCGCCTGCTTACCCACTATACTTAGTAGAGAAAGTAAAAGGGACTATTAACTATATAAATAGGACATACTCTAAACTAATTCACAGTATTTTTGTAGTTTGCCTCAGATATAAAAGTATTTGTAAAAATAAATGCTGTTTCTTTATTATCAGCATTAAACCGGTTGATGGAAACCAGTAAGGAAAAAAGAATCTTGCTCATATTTTCAACGAAGCAGAGGTATGAATACTTCGCTTTGATTTATTCTCTTGCACAGAACGTGAAGCATAGTAGACTTAAACACTGTCAAAACATGTCTAAGTTTTTATTAATAAAAACTGTTGACTACGTGCAACTCATTATGATTAAAGCTTCAGATATGGGTGTATTCTGAGAGAATTTTAAAACTCAGTATGGTTTTGCTGTAAGTGCCTAGATTGTGTTGTAATATATCCTACAGGATGAAATTTCATCAATTAATTATATAAAATCACTTTAAGTAGTATATCATCAGCGATAATAATCGATTTCTTTATTGTTTTTGCTTCTAATAACATCCCATAGCATGTAGATGTGAATAGGTACACCAGTTTTCCTAAAGTTAATATTTACTAATGCTGTAATTATCGGGCAGTAGAAGCATCCGAACTTCAGCTTGGAAAAGATTAGATAAAGCTGTAGCACAACTTGAAGGCAAAGTTTTTCACTACATATATTTAACACTGTTAGAGCAGTTAAAGTAAATACCTCCTGAAGTTGTAAACGGAGTCTTCTCAATCATTGCAACTTGTAGTTCTGTTAAGTGTAATGAAATTATTGCACTTTGATTTTTTTGTAGCATTCGTGTAACTAAAATGCATCTTGATATTTGAGGCAATTATTAAATTCATATCATTGCCAAACACTTTTCTTAGTGTTATTTTCTTTCGTTTGAAACATATAACTCAAACTACGATGGCTACAATGTGCATATTTTGACGTGATTGTTGATTGACATATTTTCTTTTCACTAATATGCTTAAGTATTGCTTTTAATAACTTATTATTATATACCTTACTTACAAAAGTTAAAAAAAACAGAAGTCTCTCAATTCTGTCCGTAGTTTGTTTTGTTTCCTAAATATTTTGTCAATTGATGTTTGTCAGCATATCAGCAAAATTAAATGTACGCTAAAGTAGTATTAAAGTATACTCGAAACATTCCATAGGACATCTTTCTTTGTGTTCTTTATGAAAATTTTACATGTAATTTTTCGGATATTTTTAATATATTCTAATGATAATCTTACTTAATTATACAGCACCCGAGGGTGAAATACAAACAAACATATTTAAAAGTGTGTAGCTTGCTGTGGTTTCCGAGCTAATTAAAAACGTTAAACGCCCACAAGAGAAGTTTTCAAGTTCCCATTCGAAGAGTTAACGCTTGATAGTTTAATTTACTAAACCGTTGATGACATATATTTAATGGCAACGTTAGGATCTCTAGAAAAATTAAGAGGGTTTCATTAAATAATGGGAAGTTTAAACAATGTACGTAACAAAAAGATGTGAAATTTAATACCAGGAATATTGCTGAAAAACGATACTATTGCAACAATAGTATTGATAGTTTGTTGGCATTTCAAATAAACACGCAGGCTTCTTTATAGACGCCAATGGAGTGGTCATTAAGACTGCATTCCTGGCTTGCAGCATGTGAATCTAAAACATTGTTATGCAAAATTGATTCAATTTAATAGTATATACTGCTTCGTTTGTTGATACCAAAATATGGATAATTTGGATTTCCCGTACCAGAGACCTTAGGAATTTTAAAAGTTTATGGAAGTGCATTTACTTTCAGTGGTTAGAGTTAAAAACAATTGCTCTATATGATGCGTTGTCTGGTCTTTGGAAGCGGGAAGTAAACGCAAACAAGGAACGCTGTATAACGGCGTAATACTTAAGTGACCCGCGGACTGAGATTTTGATCAATGACAAAATCGTGGACTTCTAGATTTTAACATATGAATACAATGACAATGTTAAATATATCATATAAAATGGTACATTTTTGTATTCTTTTTTCAGATTGTATGAACAATATCAGTCAGTGGGGATTTAAAGAGTTATATCGTGTCTTCTTTTGCGCTTTTTTCCAACATGCATTTTTCAAAGTATAAATTGTTCCTTATGCATCATTTGTAAAATTTTAACGAAAAACTTTATACTTGATCTTCACAATAATGTTATCAACCTTAATAATTGTTTTCTGTAATCCTGCTGGTTTGCACAAAAATAATTTTTAATCATTGAAAATCTTTGAATATCTATTTTAAACATTTTTGAAATGAAAGAAAAATTAATACCCCAATAAGCAAATGAATTATTTGAAACTCAAAGTTATTCCTATTTTCTTAGATTTAAAAGCAATGGGGGATAATATATTGCTCTACTCCAAGTTTTATGTTATAAGGAGTTTTCAAAGTTCCATCAATTTCAAATTAATCTTTATAAAATGTTCAATATCTTGGAAAGTAATTATATCCCATTAAAGTTTATATCTGAGTTATTTATATCACAAGAGGCCTGTTTACAAACTTTTAAACAAATAACTCCAAAATAGCGGATATTAATAAATTCAGTCCCATGGTCCCATAACGGATAGGGCTATTTGCTTACATATCTTTTGGAGATCTCAAACTTCCGATCATGTGTATAAAGCAATAAGTTCACGAGTTTAAATTTAATTTCTTGAGTCTAAACTAAATATATTTCTTTTCATAATAATGAAAGAAAGTGACAAAGCATTCAAGAGTGGATATGCTAACATTTTGGTAAATCTTAATGACTAACTCATTTTTATCATGAGCTAATACTTTCAACTAGTAAACGGAAACCAAATATAGAATGTCAAGGAATCGTGGCGGTCTATATTTCAATATATGAATTAGTTATCCTATCTGAGAAAATATACTCCAAGGAAACAACCAATAGCATTTAATATAATAGTAAATATTTTAATATCAAAATTATTTGAATACAATATAACCTGTTTTAGCAGCTATCTTACTTATTTTTCTTGCTTTATTAAAAGTTCGACATGAAATATTCAATTCTAGTGGACAGCGTAACGCTGCCTGAGGTTCGGTTTCAACCAGATATTGCTTTCTTTAGAATAACCTATTTTCTCTCATCGTTACATCACTAAATGGTGCTATTAAAACAATTTATTTCTTGCTTTCTGTAGGTAAATTTATCCTGAGTTCGTCATTCAATCTAGCAATACAATCAAGATGGCTTGTGAGATTACTCCACAAGATATGCTTAAACTCAATACTCCTATCATCAATTAGGAGTAATGGAAATAAATCGCTTACGCGAATATAAACGCTTACTATATCTGCGATTATTACAAAAAGTATGACCCCTTGTCGCTTTGTACACATTGAGGTTTCCACGGCCGGAGTCATGACTAATAATTAAATTACTATTATCCGGACTTGTAGGCCATGGTCTAGAAGGCATTGTGGATACCGACGTTTCGCCAAGTTCAGAGCTTGGCATCTTCAGGGTGAAGTGATTCAATGTCTGCGGTGGTCGGAGCCTGAATGATGCCAAGTGCTGTACTTGGCGAAACGTCGGTATCCACGATGCCTTCTAGATCACGGCCTACAAGCCCGGATAGTAGTAATTTAATTATTAGTCCTTGTCGTTTGATTTTCTCAGTCGTTTATCTATGGCTGGTGGAGAAAGTATTACTCTCCATAATTTCAATATTAAAGTTTCATTGGAAATATTATCTTCAAGTCTCCTGAATAAAAAATTAGTGGTTTTAGAAATCAGTCTCGCGCGTGTCTGCGTCTTTTAATGAACTGTCGAACGGAAAAGTCGAAATTTGCCTAAGTCAGAATGTAGTTTAAGTATACCAGCCAAAAATTCTAAAGAAAATCCCGCCTAACCCAGGTATCCTTTACATGGTAACATTTTCGTTATTAGTTAATTTTATGTTTCCGAAATGTCTTCAACGATTTTGTCCTATATTTAAGACAATAGAAAATGAAACGTATAACTTGGACTTTTGGTGTTTAGGCTCCACTCTTATGAATTTTATATCAGGTGGTCCATATGCGATGGCAGCTGTTGGAATGTATTTGTACCATTGGAATCAGGCTAAACAGTTGTTGAATTTAAAGGTGAACTCAGCTTACTTTATTTATTTTATACGAAAATCTCGCTGCGGCGTCAACTTAGAAAACCTTTCGTGTTTTCTCCTGTTTGAGGCTTATCTATATTTGTTTTCCAGTCGGCACTAATGGGTCACCAAATGAGATAACTAGAAGCTTGCTTCAGAAAACATTTAAGGATCGTAAAAAATATACACTTTGTGTTAAATGCGTTCTTTAAACTTAACAGTAGCCATTTCGAAGATATTCGCTTGTTGTTAGTTCGAATGATCGTGTTTTAATTAATATTCTTTCAAGCGCTGCTCGTTTGTTACTTCTGTTTATGCTCTTGCGTACCTGATATAAAATGTATACGGAAAACGATTCTATGAGCAGTTATCAAGATTAATAGGAAGTAGGTATAAAAAACGGTATTTTGAATACATATCGGCCCGAAAATAAACAGCATTTTTGCTCCGAATATCAAAGACCAAAAATAGAGTTGCGATTTATATTACCTACCTTGGCTTTTAAGTTACATTTGCTGTTAAAATCTGTTCTCATTTGCAATAATACAATTAACGTTTGCAACCGAAACTGGCGACATCTTATTACGCAATGCACACTTTTACCGGCGTTTTGGCGTTAACATCGTATAGGTAAATACATATATTGTTTTGTTAGCTTCTTTCGAATATGCTGGATGGCAGCGAGGATGACGTATTGTGGGAGGAGGATGAAGAAAACGGTGAGAGTGATGAAGTGAATACTGGTAGTGATTACAGAAATGACCCAAAATACGGCAATGTAATTGGTGCCAATGTGATGTACCATATGCTAGGAAAATGTTTACGTACATGCAAGTATAAGAAAATACACGTTTATACTCATTTTTTCTTGCCTCAATCCATATACAGCTTATTTTCAGGCCAACAGAACAGGTATAAAGCAAATAATAGTGATTGCAATACAAAAAGTCTTCTAAATTATAGCAGAGAGGCAAAGTGCAGTAGTAGATTTTCAGGAAATATATTTCAGAATAAAATCAATGGATTTTAAACATTGATGTTTCTTTCAATTGGAAGATCAACTTATTTTATTTACTCACAAATTGGAAGGGCTTTCCAAGAAACCTAAGGGAGCATGATGAAATCAACTATTAATTCTCAATTTGCTTAAAATAGATATAAACAAATGTATATAGATTTTGATAGGAAATTTCAGAATTTTGGGAAATACTTCTGCAAAAATAAACAACAAAAGATTCAAATTCTTGCACTAATGACAATCCAGCGAGAATTAGAACATTCATAAAGATAATGGCTTTTACATTAATATTCATTGCATTTTCCTTCTCGTGAAAAGTGTTAAGACATCTTTGGAAATGTTCAGGACGAGAGTAGATTACTTGATAAGTAATCTGCTCTTCCAAAACCATATGGATAGTAAAAATGGAGGATTAAAGCATTAAAATGTGTGTTATATAAAAGACCAGGAACAAGAAGAAAAATGACGGCTAGACTTAATAGTAAAGTCACGTTTTTTGTAGATTTTACGATTCGGTGAACCCTGACCCAAAATGAGTAATTTCGTACATGTAAGATGTCCTTCATTATGTCAACGGTTATTTTATGTTCATTGTGATTAAAAAGCGGCAGTGCGCAAGGGTTGGCCCTGAGCTTTCTAAAATCTGATTGGCTTGTTCCGCCACGAACCACCTCCAAACTGAAGGAGGGGCAGACAAGCAGCTCCAGGGAGTCTGTCCAAACTTGCTCCAACAAGCGTTTAATTGATTTTGCGGATTTGCTCAAAGTGGTTTCTGCATCTACTTATCCAGCAGTTTTTTTTTTAACTCAGACACGTTACAATAAATTGGACTTTGCCTTGTATCTTAATTGTGAGAATATTTGGGAAACTTTAACTCTGTGTTGAATACCTTAGTTTTGGTTTCTTTTTACAAACGTAAAATTTCGGATTAAAAATCAGAACCTTTTATACCGTGAGTCGCAACTCAATCTGCTTCAAGTTGTACACGAATAAACCATTTGGACTTTAAGTCTGGTGCATTAAACATGCGTGGAAATCTACAACTGAAATTTTAAACATTTTAAAGGCGTATCTTATTAGAGATGCATTTCTATATACAATTACCTGTTGTAAATCCCGAATATAATCAGCTGATACACAACGGTTACGTTCGTGTCATGTGAAAGATATTGTGGATGTTTTTGATTACTCGCGTTCACTTTGACGTTTCTGTGAATCTATTTCATTTGTGGGTATACTAATTTCCATCTGTACTTAAGGCAATGGTTATTAGTCTGAGATAACATTATGTGCATTCGGTTAGTGGGGTAGCACCTTATGAGCATGTGATTTCTATGGGTGTAATTTGTTCTCATTTTTCTTCATCATAAATATTTCCTGTTATTGGAAAAATGTTATATTCTACAATTAAATTATAAAGAAAAAAATTATGTGTTTGAGTAGGTAATCTCAGAAACCATTTTATCTATTTTGATTATTATTTCGCTACTGAAAGGACCTATTCTTGCAGGCGGGCATACGCTATAATATAATTTCAATATATTATAATATTGGGTTTTTACGAGGAATTTTCTTCACTATGTCACTCTATTTCCATTATTTCGTTGAATATGAACATCAGGGGATACTTTTAGTCTTTTATTGTGAACCTGACAGATTCAGGGGTATTCTGTAATTTTCTGGTTATTAAGACTACGGAAGCTCTAAGCATGCATCCATTTTCAGCCAGTAATAGTAGTAGAGCTAGCGCTAATAACACCATTTTCTTTCTTTTAACAAATGTTGTTACATGTTACAGAATACCAAATGATGCGTAGCAACTGGCTAGCGGCTTTAACCAGATGTTACAGAATATGTTTGTTTTAATGGTATACAACTCAAAGGACTAAAAAGGGGCTTAAAATCCTGCTGTTGAGTTATTGGAGAGCGGGAGTTTTATATCACAAGTTTCCCTCTGAAAGTTATAAGGAGTATTTTTGGTAAAATTTTGACAAAAGTGGTATACTTAGGCTTTAGAATATGGTACAAAATAAGCTAACAACCACGAAAAACTTCCACTACCCTTATACGTAACCCGTATGTACAATTAAATAACATTTTGCCTATCTAGACAAAGCTTTTTACTCTTATACTATTAGTTTACTTTATTATTAATTTATACTTAAAACTCTCAAAGCTACCTTTATCATATTTTAACCCCATCATGTAAAAATTTGCAGCATTTAAATCATTTCGTTAATATAACTATAAATATAACTGAAATAAATAAGATATAACTATAGGTATAACTATAATATAAGACTATAACTATAAAAATAAAATCTGGCAAAAGCATAGGTTCCTCATAACTTCCAAAGGTTACCCCAGCCTTCATTTTCAATCCTGTGTAGCTTAAATTTTTGAAATGTATGTTTATTCTTACTTTCATCCCCTTATATAAAATTTATAACATTTGACCAAAATTTACAGCAATGGGTTTGACAGAGGTTATCTACTAAATAAAATATAAATTGGTTCAATTTTGATATTTATTAAAGTACAGATACTCATCCCTGAAATAAACTATGATATATAGATCAGGGACAAATTTTAAATTTCCTGCCAAAGTCTTCTATCTCTTTGATGTAACCACATACGGAGATAATACTTGTAAGTGCTAGCATAAACGAGTGAGTCTACACTTGTTACATTACTATGACAGTAATTTCCTGCTATTGAGTGTAGAAGAGGTCTACAGAAAAAACTTGCAAATTTGCAACAACGCGGGTTAAAAATGAGAGAAGAAACAGAAAAGAGTAGGCTGAAACGAACTTGAATGTAACTGACTTTAGGTTAGAACTGAGGTATTTAGTGCATAGAATATTATCTGATACAATTTTACGCAGTTTCTAATCTTTGAAACCTCAGATGGTGAAACAAGGACATATTTTCTGTCTACTATCTAGGTATATGTATATCGTCATCTCTCTGATAATTGTTTCCAGACAACAGAAAAGCAGTTCTCAAATTTTACAACCTAATAGCTCACTTATAGACCTGTACTAAGTATAAATAAATTATAAATGAGCGGAGTGGCTCAGATGGTACCGACTGTGGCCTACGTTCAGGAGATCCCGGGTTCAAATCCCATGGGCCAACCAATCTGACTGGGTTTTTTCGCGTTTTCCCCCAGTCTCCACGGTAAATACCGGGTTGGATTATTAATACCACGACCCAAAGTTCCACCTTAAATTAGAAACAACATAAAAATGAAAGTAGCGGTAATAAAGAAATACCTTCTATACACAGATAATGAAAGCAGGTAGATTGAACGGCAACCTAATGCCATCTGCCCGCACGTGTAGAAGCAAATATGCAGTTGCCTAGCACTGAGGTCTTTGTGAACGCGTGATGAAGCTACCACTGCACGTAACATATAGAAGCTGAGGTACATAGAAAGCCACAGGAGGCCCTTTGGAAACCAGGGGAGAGGGCGTCATCCGAGTGACCCTCCACTCCCGAAGGCCTTTCCTTTGGGTCGGCACCTGAAAATTTTAATCCAAGCCCCGTTACAGGGCGGAAGTGGAAACACCACTTGCGCGTGTTAAGCCAAAAGCGGAAGTGGGTTCGACAGCAACCTAGCTCACTGTCTTCCGGCTATCCAGGGCGGTACCGGGGATTTTGAGGCCTCTTGACTCCCCACCTGGGCGGAAAACCAGCCAGATGTACCAATCTCCCAAGGTATCGGGAACCACTGCCCCGCCGAGTTCATTGCAATCCAAGAAACTCCCTAACGGGAGGGCCTCCAATGTTTGGCCCGGCGTACTTCTGGTAACGTCAGAAATACCACGGGTGCTCACCGTACGCAGCATCCGCATCACGGCAGCTGAAGGGGTCGCAACCCGCTCCCTTACGGGGAGAGACAGAGGTACAGTTGCTTAGCACTAAGGCCTCTGTGATCGCCTGACGAAGTAAGATGGTATGGCACAGGGATGAGACCTAAAAGAGCAACTGTCCGCCACACACCGAGCCATGAGGTGTCTCCTAACAGTTGTGTCGCGATATGACCACGTAGCTAAAGCGACGTAAATAAATAGAAGGAGCAAAACGATAATGCTAGATGTAACTCCATTTATTAAAAGTCAACTTGTATTTGTGATACTGTTAACTGCATTGCGAAGCCTCATTTCAAGGGTCCAGCTTAAAACTATAGACTACCCCCCCTTCCGGCATGTTGGTACAAAAAATGTTTTGTATTTCAAGTCTTCTTTTTTAAAAGCGGGTAACAATCTTAATTATTTCTGTAATTTATTAAGAATGCGGTGTTTAAGGGACATTTAAATCTTAAATGGGACGAGCTATATAGAACATATCATTAAGTAACATTATTGTCTGTGAGAAAGGATAGCAGAGAACCTGCCGTTAAACTTTCCAGTACTAGAAACTACTTAAAAAACAACTTTTCTTTATGCGGGTTGACCATGGTTTTGCTTCTGGTATTTCTCAGTCGAAAGTGAGCGTAGCTAGCTTGTTATAAATATTTGGGGAGATTATACGCACTATTTATTACCTTAAAACTTTGTGTAAGGAGAATTTACAGTATGGTTTTTGACATTCCAAAAGAACAATTTTAAAGATGAGTCTGATATGATTGTGGATTACAGAAGACCGAAATATAATTTGGCATCAGGCTTTGAAACAACAAGAGGTTAAATTTATATTGAATTTAATAATTCCTACGGAAGCATTATTTATCCACAGTAAGTGTATGCAGCCTTTAAAACGTTTAAATGAGAACAAAGCGTTACGTGAACCATCGTAATTATTTTTATATGAAATATTTACAAAAGTCTCATAAAATCTGAAATAATAATTTGAAGATGTATGAAAAGTCATTTATAAATACTTAATATTTTAGGTTCACAAATTTCTTGTAAATTTTCTATAACCCTTTGAAAAGGAATTTAAGTGCTCCAACGGAAACAAAATCTATTTTCTTGATGCATTTACGGTTTATCATTGTAAATAAAAGTAAAAATATTGTATTACAGATTTTCTTCTTAGGCGTGGAATAAAAATAAGTGAAGGTATATAATATCTACGCTCAGTTAAATTTACAGCAATAACATGCAGGTTAACTGAAAAGAAACCTTCCATGGTTTGAAAAACGGTGTTTGAAACTCTGACGGTAATTTTCTATGCTCAAGAAAGTGGAGAATTATAAAATGAAACTGCTTTTACTTAGGTCATTAGCATCAGATGAAATTTTGATAAACTATACCTTACCATCAATAATATGACCACCATGATGACCTGGCATTTCTTTTGGTTGAATACAGGCTTTAATTAGTACGTGTATACCGTGATGAGAATAGCGGAAGCTCTTTGAATATATTCTGCCTTGCCTTTCTTTCTTAAATAGTTCTCGCATGATATAAGCCGGTTTTAAAGGGGAGTAGAGACTTCTTAGGATGTGCAAATGTTAATTTAAAATTAGTGTACCATTTTAGTCTTTGAGCCTTTACTTGAGGGGAAAAGAACAACTTTTTATGGCACTGTACTTTATGGCACTGCAGAACGATTAAAACAAGACTTATTTAAGTATCTGACAGAACAGCAAATATTTTCCACTTTTCATTTTCATCCTCAATGCACCAGTTTCCCCATAATTTATCATTTTTTGTATAAATGATGTTTTCACTAGTATAAAGGGGCTGCAAATACGCGTAGAATGCGTGTGTTAATGACCTAGCGCTCGAATCAGACAGTTGTGGTATCCCTCGCTATGGAAACATGACCAATATCGTACGTGGCAACGTAGCTGTTTTCTTTGATTGTAGCTGAAAATAATAGTAATGTAGATGGTTCGTACTGTATGCTTTATTCGATTTATTATAACTATATAAATTGCCAAGTAGAAAATGCATTTTGCTTTTATTTGTTTTCGTTAAGTGCTTAGGTAAACTTTTGTGTGTTTTAATCTGGCATTTAAAGCTACTGTACCCATGCGGTTACTACTTTTAAATAAATAAATATGTGGTGTGTGTGTGTGTGTGTGTGTGTGTGTGTGTGTGCACATGAATAAACCGTGTACCATTTCCTTTCGTTCCTTCGTTCAAACTTTAAGTGAATGTTTCAGCTTTACTTCCTGTAAACAAAAGTTGCACTGAAAGCGCACGTAAGAGCTGCCTTGAGCGTTAAATATGACTAACAGAAGTTAATATCGTTACGGTAATACAGTTCCAGTCTCCTTGTATTACTTATTACAGCTTCTACTTTGAGACAGTTTCCCTATCCCTCACACGTGAATTCTCTCTTGCCATTAAGGAGACATTAGCGAACGTCTCCTACATGCAGAAGAATTATTAAACTAAAAATGTGCTTATAGGCTTTTACAATGTAGTTATCGATATTTCCCTGTGACTTAAAAGATCACAACTATACCTTACACCCTGTATGTATATATGTATGTATGTATGTATGTATGTATGTATGTATGTATGTATGTATGTATGTATATTGTTAGGGTGAGGGCCAAAAGATTTCCAGAAAATGAATAAATTTAGTTCAACCCAGCATGCACATGGGGGGCGGGAGCGCAACTCGCTATCAGCAAGAAGACCGGGAACCTTGGTGTGTAGATTTAGAGGAAGGCGTGAGGTTTTACACTACACAAAAACATTACATAATACACCTTGCCTGGAATTTGTTAACAAACGTTTGGCGACTCTACATTATGAATTAGGAAGAGAGGATGGAGGGAGATTCCTCGAAGCCTGCAACCGTGTCTAGCTACACCAGCCAGGATTGGCGTCATACTAGACGAATTTCAAACAGAGCCCTCCCTTTTGCGTGATCCGCGCCAAAAGTAGGGATCGTTAAGGGAAAAATCAAAGAAACCCAATAATGCTATGTCTATTAGCGACAATGCAACACAACAGTGTGTCTGGTAATGAATGAGCTTACTGATACGTCACAATATAATGATAGTTTATTTTAAAAGCAGATCATAATTTTTTCGGAATCGAGATTACGAGATTCTGTACTTCATAATAGGATTTTATGTGTTCTAGTAAAAATTCTAGATAAATAATGTTAGTCAGGTATCAAAATCATATACATCAGTATACTTTGCAAGAATAACAGGCACATAATGCGTATTAGACTACCGAAATTTTGTAGTAGAAGGTCCGCAATTAAAATAATGGAAATGAAAGCTATGCTTACAAAACGTTTTGAGAAAAACTGAGAATCGTTTGAAACACTGTGTCACTATGTGGACCTGAGCAAACTATAAACCTTATGAAACTGAGGATTATGCGAGGAACGAAGGAATTAATTGTGAATAAGCTTTTTAATTATTGTTTAATTTATACGTAACGTGTAAGCTAGTATATAAGGCTTAATGCAAACACAAAAGCCTCTTGCTTTCAATGTTTTTCGTACTGAATTTTCAAATTTAAAACAAAGTACTTTTTGTAAACTTTCATAGAAACGAGTCCTCAAATATTAAATAAGGATCAAATTATAAAATTTCTATACAACTTATTTAAAATTTTCCGTGCACTTTTTCTGAAGGTGGCAGAAGATATGTAAGAGCCTTTTCTTGATTTCAAGCGTAATTTTGTATTTAGGGTTTTAATATTTTAATACGTTTTTTAATTTAGAAACTAAAAGTGCTAGGTACTTTGTTATTTTTTCCAGGACAAAGTTTAATGTCACACAAAATTTAATCTTTGATTGTAAAGCAGTGTACTCGATAAATAATATGCAAAATTTTAAAAAATTTCAAATTTTTCTTCAAGTGGGGCTTTTCATTTAGCATTCATTTTTCATTCTCTTGAAAATATTTTTATAGTTAGATACAGAGGGCCACGAAATAAATTTTTATTACGATTATGTTGAACAAATCAGTGATTGCAACTAAATTGGTGGAAACTTGTATAAATTATCTTTTTCAGTACAGAATGTTCTTAAGTAGCTAGCGTATTTAGTGTTTGGATATTTTAATAAATATTTATAGATAATGGATTAATATTATAACACTTTCTATGCTGCTTCTTCGTTTGTTTACCCTCCTCGTATGGAGGACTTACATCCACCAGAACTTACAGGCGGGTGCCTGGGGTAAGAGGATGAGAACGACGAAGTAGATGATATGAAATGGTGGTGAAATGGATCATAGGAAAGGTGATGATGGAGCATAAATCCTACATGCGGGTACCTAGGATTGAACTTAGGACGCTTTAATGGTCTAACCACTCGGCCACGGTGTCGCCATACTTTTATGCACTGTAAGGAATTTTATTCTGTTCAAGAATAAGTTTGTTTTCAAATTCATACCAGAGCTAGCATAAAAGTGACAAATAAAATAACTCCCAGGTTAATTTTCAAATCTATATCCATTAAAATAATTTCAAATGGTTAGGCCACTTTCTCTATAACTATGTCGTAAACAAAACAATAAATGTTGTCACACATTTTCAGAGTTTAACATTTTACAGGGCTGGAATAGGTATACTGAAAGCTATACTTCTTGTGATATATATGGATTTAGATGGCTTGATTTAAATAAAAAAGCAGAAAACAATATAACGGGACACTTCAAACGACTAAACGTATTCTCGGCTTTTATTCAGCTATATGATGAAATCCTTTCTTACAATTACAATACAGGACTAAGATGTGCAAAATATTTTCTTTGCTCTGTGCTGGTAGTTGAGTCTTGTCATTGCTAAAGCAGCCCGAATTGCGGCATTACCACCTCCTTGCTCTCCATTTGCTCTGCTCGCACATTGGTTAGTTTCATCAGGTGAACGCCTAACCTATTCGCCCGGTCAACCTCAAATATTTCATACGTACTTTCGTCGGACCATAGTATCCTTTCCAATTCTTCGACACTTCGTCCCTGTGTGCCTTGGCCCATATTACTGGCTTCTTCCTGGTCACCTTGCAACTCGTCCGTTCAAATTGTTAAGGGTACTTTCTCAGCATCCACAAAGAGTCTACAAGTTTTACTTGCGCCTTTGTGAAATCCTTATTCAAAATAAATGGCAAAAAGGGTCTATTTAGATTTCTAAATTGGCAATTCTTATTCATCGTGGATTATGTACATATCCTGATCTTCTCATGCATTTTAGGACTTTTTCATATATTTAAATCTAGCTTTGAAATCTTCAGATCTATTTGATTGAATCTCCATGTTTGTATGCACGTGTTCAAATGATGACTGCAGCGCTGTCATGCTCTGCCAAGACTCCACAGATTCTGTCGCGTCTAAAAAATGCCAAAATTTTGTACAAATGAAAAAACCTTTGTATATATCGGAATTTTGGCGATGAATTGTTATGTCTATTTTCACTCAACATGAGTTAGGTTGTGCTATGCTGTGCTCTTCTAGACATGTCAGCTTTTTTTCATTGCTCAACAACCTTTTAGGCGTAAATCTCCTCTTGACGAATTTTTGGTGCAGTTAATATTATATCTTCCATCTAAATTTAATGTAAGATTAAATTCGGCACATTAATTTCGGTAGTAAAGTATTGCGAATATATGACTGATATTCGATTCCATGTCTTACGTCATAGCATAATAATTTTCAATGAAGAAGTTACTCAAAGAAAAAGATGTGCACCCAGAAACTTCAAAAAACAATAAGTCCAACAAATACATATCTACAGAAAACATCCTTAAGGCCTTTAAAACAACAAAAGTTACTTCCTGCGTAAAAAGTCTGTTTCATTTTCCACATTCGCTTTATTGTAAGACAAGTGAATTAAGATTAAGGCTCAGATACTTAGAGGTGGAAGATCTTGTAATGAAACGTCAGATGAAGGAATGTATTGTCCCTGAAGTTTTTAATATATTGAAAATATTCTTTATAGTAAATAATTTGGTTTTCATTCAGGTTTTCAAAGCATGTTTCTGACCCCCGTGTAATCATATGCGATTCTTGGGCAATATAAGATAGAAGTACGTAAACGTTTAAGCAATTATGTATAATTAATAAGCTTCAAACAGGTCAAATGAACACTAGAAGAGCAGTCTTTAGTAAGTTACAAATCAAAGAGAATAAAATAAGACAAGATATGAAGAATCCGGTCCTATGAGTAACTACCACTGCATCCTAGAGTAGGATCTTACTTTTAAATATACTGTTTTTTCTTCAGAGTTGCAGATATGCATAAAATTGCTACCATAATAACTATGTGTTGTTCTAGAGTTTCTGACTTTCAGTCAGCATTTGTTTCTCAAAACAACATCAGAATTTGGGATAACTGAATTATCCCCATGATTGTAACAAGGCACGCTCACGAAACCCAGGTGTAGTTCTAAGAATATCATCACCTTGCTTGAAGCCCAAGAAAATCAAGTATGCTTACGACTCTAGGAAGGCCTGAATTTTTACTTAAAATTTATGTCTGAAAATTAATGGAAACATAATCAGAACATCAATTAAATATCACTCAATGAGCAAATAAACAAAGCATTGAGGAGTTTCACTTGTAAATGTGAAGTTTAAACATATTGAAAAATTGCATTCATCAAACACAATATGGTTGAACATCTATGTATTATGTGTGTTTAAATGATGGTATAAATACTCACAACTCAGAAACGTAAGCAAAGGATTAAAAACATGTTCTCAAATTAGCATTAATTCAACAAATGACGTTCGTATTTTACCTGTTGTTTTCATAATATACTTAAGATAGCTGCTTGAAACTATGGGAAACCTCTGAATTAATAAAGATGTATTGGTGTTAATGGCTCGGATGATAAATGTAATATACACTTCACATTCCCTAAGGGTATTTAATTTCCAAGAATGTGCATATCAAATTATGTAAATATTTAGAAATTATTTAACAGCCAAGTCACCTTGCCAAATCTATAACGTTTGAAGTTGGGTTACTATGTTTATGAAAAGGCAGAAAGCTCATAAATATGCAACTTCGATAAGAACATGTACATGCAGAAATACGATATCAAAGACATTAGGCAGTGAAATATGCTTTGATATGTAAAAAGTTACCCAAGAGCTTTGCAGAGCAAGCAAGTCAGAATAGCATGTAGATGTTGAAGCTTCTGGCAACTCAAATTGCGACATTTGGAATAGCCGCAACATTAAACTTGAAACAAAAGAATTAACAAACTTTTCACCTAATTATGTAAATTATTAAGTATTAAAGATACAAAGAACAATTCCGTATATATTTAAGGCTTGTTCTATGAATAAGGAAATTGACAAACATATCTTTGTTTATAAATTCATAAAATGTCTTAAACAATAAAACTTTTACTTTTGTCAAACGAGTCCGATCTAATGTTATAACCAGTCACCTTATTATTTTAAGCGACTTAGAATACTATCCCTATTTACGAATATCTGAGTGTTATATCCAATGTCCTTCTCTACATTCTCGTACAAACTGTTCTTAGAAAGGCCTATTTTTCTATATATTTCATGCAAACGTAAAGTAAACGCTGTAGAAATGATTTAATTACACATTTCATTGTAGGTATAAGAGGAATGAAAGAAGCTGAGGTGACAGTCGAATCTTTAAAAACTGGGTCGCTATACACTGACTTTGAAAGTCCAATCTTTTCATGATCACTGGAATCAAAAGAATGATGACTTAGTGTAGAGTACTTTAAAATTGAACATAAACGGTAGGTCTGCGGTTCAAATCCTGACAGGACCGCCCTCTCTGAATTGACGTTTTTTCCAGATTTTTCTCAGTCCTCACAACTGTCAAACGCAGGGGAGGTACCCAAAACTTAGGCCTGGAACGACACCTTTCCAAATTTCCTCCGGTTAATTGTCATTTCCTTGTAACTTTCCTTCATTTCTTCCGCCAGCTTTCCCATTATTTTCTTCACTTCCTCCATTTCACAACTCTAATCGCACTGTGGACAAACATCGACTTCTCTCCACGTCTCTACCCATACTCAAGCTCATTGTATGTCATCATCATCCACCGCCTGTGGTGTGTTAAGAAAAGGTGTTAAACACCACTAAAAATTGAAAATTTCAACCTTTAATAGCAAATATCTCAGAGGTGGTTAATGCCACAAAAAATTGATTCACATATACTTGTGTTTTTTTTTCTTCATGTAACAAGTTTCGCCTATCTTTAACTATCATTGATGGTTTACCCGTTATACAAAAGTATACCAAATCATTCAGAATGTAGATATGATATTTTAGTCAAAATCGTTTACCTTTTTTGGTAAAATAAGGAAAAATTGTCCACGTAAGGGAAGTTTGGTGTTGGGGATTTACGCGAAGATGTAAGATGCTATTTTTGTAAGATGCTGAACTAAATATATCGTAAGTTTGGTGTTTCTTCGAAACTTCGTTTTTGAGTTATGTTGGTTACACATACACAAATGGACCTTTTTTAAAATATACTTTTTTATGCAATAGACTAATAAAGCGTATTTCCAGTGACATTTCGATATATTAACTTCTTTTAAGTTCATTTTACAACTAGAATTTATAAACTGACCGAACGGAAGTACTCAGGCGGTAACATCTGTGGCCCGCATCCGGAAGGTCCCGGGTTCAAACACCCGGGACGATCAATCTGACCGAAAGTTTCTTTGCGGTTTTCCTCGGTCGCTAGGCGAATGCTGAGTTGGATAATTTGATCCCCGAAATTTCCTATTATCTCTTTCATCACTACATTTTATTCCTTCTTCTTCATGGCGATACCAGGCATTGGGCTGATCACTCATCTTGCATATGCTATGATCCAGGGATTGCTTGCTCCTCGACAGGCTACTTACCCAAGGCATTGACTTTTAAGTCCTTAGGGGTGTAAGTCCTAGCAAGAACGGGGCTAATCAGTTAAAGAAGACAAATAATGTATAAATTCCGAAGCCGCGCTGCAATGCATATACACGCAAGAATTTGCTGCTTTACATAAATTACTTATCAAGAGCTTAAGCTTTCAATACAAAGTTCTACTTCGTCCTTAGCATGTATCCACTATTGATTTGAAATTATAAATGTTCCGGAAAAGCCTGTCAAACAGAGAAGAATTTCTTGAATTTCTTAAAAAACAAATGCTGCATGTTTATTTTATACGGATTTTGATTTACAAAAAATACATATAATCTGCCATGGAACCGGTCAGTTGACTTCCTTTAGGCATTATTAAAATAAGGGTCATATACCTACGAGTATTTGAGTCCTCGCTTTAGTATAAATCCCCATGGCAGAAATAGCTCTAACAAGGCGCGCAGAACCAGGTCTTTGGTACCACCATTGTTTCAGTTGCTAAAAGCGTCGTCACGAAGAGCTGAAGATCCGATGCCCAAACTCCGCCCAGAATCTGAAAATGTTTTAAATCTTATTATCCTCTTCAAAATTTGGCTGAATACAAATTGTGTAAAGGAAGGATTTAATTAGTAATAATCTGGCGCATTTCATAACGTCCTAAAATCAGCTTAAGCCAACCCTATAGTGAGATTGTTGGTTTTTTCTCCCCCTTTCTTGCCGTTCTCTAATAATTTAGATTCTATAGAAGCATTCTCCTTCCTCTTCTCCTCCTCCCCTCCCTCTCTCCACACTAGTACGTGTTTCGTTTTCAATTCTGGTCATTTCTTCAATTCTGGAACCTCTGGCGTTTCTTCCCCCAAAAGAATTTTATTTGTTTATTTACACTGGTGCCCTCCTTCCTAATGCATGTAATTTGTGAGTTACTTCCAGTTGTTTACGTTCTTTAACTTTATCGCTCTAATTCATATTTTTGTCATATATTTTGGTTTTTATTAAATCCCTGCTAATTGGTACACTTTTCATTTTTCTTAAAAATCTCATCTGTAATTCTGATTTGTATTTATTTCTTATTTTCCACAATTTATTATATTACAATGTATTGGGCTTCCCATAGCATTCAAAGTGTATATAACAGGACGTTTGCTCTTATGTCTCATTATCCTTTTCGCTTCTTGTGCCACTTTCCGAAGGACAGGGATGTGTTACATTCTATAGAAAATTTCGATACTATGCTACCACCGAGAACAAACTTTTGAGAATCCTTGAGGCAAAAATACATGTACCTCAGCCAGCCATCACTGACCTATGTATGTGAAACATCATTTATTATTATTATTAATTATTATTATTACTTTCTGAAAAACGGTAAGGGCGGTGTTTAAAGAAACATATATTTAAAATTTTGACATTGGAAGTAAAAAGTAAATCTTGAACTTTCTTAAAAGTCTGCAAAATATTCTTCATTCATACCGAGTTTTGTAACCGTCAAACCGTGAGAATTGGAGAAAAACTTACTGTATGGAAAATGTTATTTCTGTCAATTATTTTCGTGAAATGTATATACTCACTTGCATAAAATGTGGCCCATAATGGAATGGGATTGTTTATGTTGGTACTGATAAAATTAGCCACACTCCCACCAGTGTTTTTCGAGGATGATTCTAGCCACTGGATTGGCAGGGTACTTTACCTCCCTAAAAGTAGACATGGGCGAACTTTCGAACGGTAACATTACAACTTGAACCTTATATTTTCATGCTAGACTACCGCTTTCTTAATGTCATTTAATAGCAGCAGTAACTTAACCTTCGTCTCCATGTCGCTGATGAAAGCTCTCATATATGTAAATGTCGTAGCGGTCATTCAGTTTAACCATATATGCAAATGATTCTTCACCCCTTCCTCTCAAGCCTGAATTATTTGTAATTGGTTTAGCTCTTCCCTGTATGCTAATATAGAGATATTCTTTCATAGAAGGGTATCCGAACCACCACTATATTTCACATAAATAATAAACATCATTGGTTAGTTTTTATGCTCCTAAATTTTTTTCAGGCCAGTCACATAGAGAACCGATACCGGCCGGGCGGCGTCAAAAATTGGTTGCCTGAAGGTTGAAATCTTACTGACAGAAAACACTATAGTGATCATGGGGAATGTGCCACCTTTTATGCACGACAGTGTACTATATATCCGTTGTTGCAGGTTTAACTTTTTCATATTGAATCGATTCGCCATTTATAAACAATTGAAAGTGCATTCGTTTTTGGGTTCTTTTACGTTCTCTACTACGTATAGTAAGTAGTGGAAGTATTGAACTCCACCCAAAAATTCGATGTCGAGATTTCACTGAAGTACATGTTTTGAGGCATCCTGAATCCAAACAAAACATTTTGGAAACATCCGTGTGTGTGTCTATCTGTCTCAAAAAACTAAAACTTGAAACGTCGGATAAGTACCATACTTGGTATTTAGATTCAGTACCTTCCAAAGTGCAACACAAAGCTTTTCAATAAAATTCCTCCAACCCAACCACCTTTTACATGGAACATTTCTCGAAATGTTTTATTTTTTAAAAAATCACTAATTTAATTAAAATGCCATATATATGAAAGATACTTACGTGACAAGCAAAATGCATATCTTGAATTTTCTGGGAATAGCCTAGGAAGTCCTCTTCATTCGGAAGGAATTTTGTATAATCTCCTATAACTTATAAACGTTAAGCGATAGACGAAAACGTACCACACAAAAAATGTATCTCTCTTTAAAACACGACAAATACTTTTTTGTAGCATAAACCGTTTCTGAGATATCTGTTGTTAAAGGTTTGAATTGTTCAATACTTGTCACTCTTTTAAAGTCCCATAAATTTTCAGTTGTCTCGCGCGAATGCATGGAAACACTATAGCGTCCAATCTTAAAACATTTGACTATCGCTGTTCTCTTTGTATTTATAACGAAATTTGTAATGTAGTTGACTAGCTATTTTTGCAAAGATTCATTTCACTAAATGTAGTAAATAAAAAAAATAATGTTTATTAAGAGTAGTTTGTATATCCACTATAAAAATAGAGGGTAGAGAAAGTCATGTGAATGTATCACATCAGACTTTGTCACTTTCTCCGTCACGTGTGTACTAGATACAGAAGGTATTATATTCCATCTTAAATGTCGATACCGAGATTTAACTGAAAATAGATGTATTGATGCCCTCTGCATAAAAAAGGCACGTTTAAAAAAAGATATTTGTGTGTGTGTGTGTGTGTGTGTGTGTGTGAACATCATAACTCAAAAACTAAAAATCAGATAAATACCAAACTTGGTATTTAGGTTCAGTATCTTCCAAAGATGCAACGCGGAGATTTTCAAGACAATCTCTCAACCACAAACTACCCTTTACATTGAAAATTTTTGGAAATTTTATTTCCTAAAAAATGGTTATAACGATTTTCATTAAAGCGTCATATATTAAAGATATTTACATAACAAATAAAATGTATATCTTGAATTTTCCGAAAATACCTGTGGAGTCCTCTTTATTCGGAAGTAATTTTATAGTATCTTGTACAATTAGAAGTCCCATCGATTTTCAGTTGTTTCTCTGGAAACAATATGAAATTTTAAGGCCAGCATATAGCGTGCAGTTCTTAAACGTTTGACTAAGCTGTTCTCTTTGTATCCTAACGAAATGTAGCTATTTATGCAATGGTTTATTTGGATTAAAATGTGTAGATAGAAAAATAAGCTTTAGTAAGAATAAATATAGAGGATAGAGAAGTCATGTGAATGTATCTCATAAGATTTCCTTTCTTTTTCTTTTCTCGGATGAACTCGTAACTAAAGAATTTGTTGATGCTAATACGCCCATATCCCACATGCAATTGCCCGCGTTATCTAAGTTGAAGACATTGTTATTTAGATAATTATTTGTAAGAATGGTAAATATGGAGTACAAGGAATGTGCTAATTGGTGAAGAAACGCCTGTGGCTGCTACGTATCTGATTTTGCATTATATTCTTGTAGAGGGTAGATTTTATGCCATTCTATTATAGAAAATTGTTTGTTGAAATGTTCAACAGTCTGTAAAATTGGGAAGTAAGAGTACTAGCAAATTCAATGAACAAATTGGTCCCAGCTCTTCCGTACCAGCTTGCACGTGCTATGTGCAGCACTACAAGACCGAACACGAGTGATTACGTGTCTGCAGGGAGTCATTAGCATCCAAATGGTGTCTAAATGTGAAACAATCTATCACGAAACTGAAAGAACACCTGATGTGTTTCCTCTCGGAAACCAGTTCATACAGAAGGAATGAGAACAGTTGTCAAAGGCGAGGGGGAAGAGAGAAATTGGTCTGGCCCTTCCTCTACCGTCATCATTGCGACATGACTGTGGTCCGGTCCAGCCTGGCCAACCGGCTCACCTGTCGAAATCCTCACAATTTCCCGGTCTAAATGTCAGCGGGCCCACCATTACTCACACAATTCGAATATCAAAGGTCAGTATTCATACAACTGCTACCGCCGAAACCTATCTACTATTTTATTTGGATCTTGACAGTTGGTATTTATGTTTATGTGCGCTGCTTGTAGCCACTACACAAACGAGGACACACCTAGTGTCCAAAACTCGAGTGACCAATAGCAAAGCCGTGTTAAGTAATGGGTACCTGTTTGCGGCACTAATGAGTAATGTGCTTTTAAACAAATATTTGGGCATGCGTAAAGGTCAGAGCAAGTAGCGGCGCTGACATTTTCACCAAAAGGAAAATTTTAGGTCGAAGTTAACACGTCACCGAAACTAGGAACCGGAATGTTAGGGTATTAGAAATTGCATTACGTATTCGTGAACGCGTAAATGATTTATAGAAAGAAAGGGAGGAAAAACAGCGTGGTCAAATTAAGAACCAAATGTACTCTCCATATACATCATTTCTGGTAAAAACATTCATGTGGTATACAAGCCTAATTTTTGACCAGAACTCATTTTTGTTCCTCTTTCGAAATATCCCAGAAAAATAATTTGTTCTGTCACAGCTTACCATATAGGTATCTGATTATTACGTCTACATCTTAATATGTTCTAATGAGATGTATCTTAATTGAAATAGCTACAACATTTATATATCGCTATTTAAATGTCAATGTTTCGCTCTACATTTCTTTTCTCAAATCCTGGAGGTGACTGGATTCAATTCATGGACTAAAAGGAAGCCATTGACTTGGAAAGTATTCCCACGGTTGCTAAAAGTTTAACAAAGGATTAAATTAGTGTTTAGGGGAGTAATGGTGAAACCATATCTCTTAAAACTGATAGCACCGGTCAGAACCACGGTAAGGTTAAAAGAATAGTTCTTCATTTTCTACAGTAAAATTCAAATACTTGGGAAGTGCCAAAAACAGTAATCTGAGTTTTTATTAGAGTAAATAAGTGGCAAGGGAAGCTTTTATATACAAAATAATGCTTTATATAGATACTGTAAGAAGCAACTAAGGGAATGATTAATGAAATACTTTGTGTGGCACAGCATTCATTGTAAAGTGCGAGAATTCGAATTTTCAAAGAAATGAGGAAAGACGACTGAATATAGTTAAACTTTGAATATAGAGAAACATATAGGGGTGAAATAACCATTCAAAATAAGTAAAGATGCTGTTTTAAAAATATTGTATTATGAAATAAGTAGTATGATAATTGATTGCTATAAGATACAATGTAGGGTATGGTAAACAGGAAAACAATGCGGGGCAAAAGAATATAACAGATATACATATTTAAGCTTTCACGGCCGGCGTCAACATTATAAAATTATTAAAACAAACCGCGCTTTTTGGCCGTGGTCTAAACGATAAAACATCGCCTGACGTTTCGCCCGACATTCCAGCGGGCATCTTCAGAGGACACACTGAGCAGCTTCTTAGACCACGGCCAAAAATCCTGGTTTGTTTTAATAATTTTAATAATATTTTTATAATATAATAGATAATAGGCAATATTAATATAAACAATTCATATGCGAAGATGAAGAAAGTGATGGAAGAAGAAGAAGAAGAAGAAGGGAGGGGACCCGTATCCCAAGCAAAGAACCTGTTCTTGTGCAGAAACCTGTTGGTGACTGAACCTGTACTGTTATTATTGTTATTACTATTATTTTAAATTGAAGATTTTATAAAAGTATAAAATATTTCATATTTTAAGAAAGAGGGTAGTTCATGATTGCCCACACGCGTAGGAGCATCTCTTCTCGATGCTTTCATTTTTTTTTTTGTATTTAGAAATGTATAAATAACAAATCAAATTACCCCTTCAGATTCCTTAATAAAATCACCGTCATTTTGGCACGGATTTTCAGTATTTCTTTCCTCACCTAACATCAAGTTCCTTATATATGTAATACGTTTCGTCTTCTAGCGGTTTTCTTGGGCACTCCAACACTTACACTTTGTAAGAATTGTTTTTCTCTCTCTGTATGTTTTTCTTATAGTTTAGGTACTTCTTCCCCCTCTCCTTCACAGAGTGTTGAAGCAAGACTATGGCTGTGCAGTTTGATTTTTTTCTGCTATTGCAATATGAGGGGGTTTTGTTAAACAGAAACTAAAGGTATAATTAAAAGACCACGCATATTATCTTTATGTATACGGTATATAGTACTTATTTGGACCTAATACTCCATAAAATGGCTAACTTTCGTTAATACGTCCCTGTATTTGTTTGTAGCAGAGATTTTATAACATCGTTAAAATCGTTAAAAACGAATACTTTTTAAATGATGTGTCTGCAAGATGTTACTATGGAATTCACGATATGGCAAAAATTACCAAGGAACCCTAACGCAAACCCTATCTTTCTAAAACTGGTGTTCGGCACGGTTATTTTATGGTTCTTATAAGAAGAAAGCAGTACTTGCATTGGTCATGTAAAAGATAACATTAGATTATTAGAGTATTCTCGTGTGTTACTCAAATGAAGTTCTAAATTCAGTAAAATAAATGAAGTAGAGTTATCTATACGTGGTTTGACAAATGGTACCCGAAGCCTGCAGTACCTAGCATTGATATTCGAGATGCATCTCTGAGCCGATCAGATAGCGTCAACCTAAATTCGGCAGTGCATCAATCAGTGTAGCAGCTTCCGTGCGCACAGATTTTATGATTTGCTATGGTTGGCTCAGAAATGTTTATTTCAGTTCAAATTGCCAAAATATTCCATGGTGATGTGGTTAACATAGATCTCTATGACTTGCGCTATTTCCCTTTCAACAATCGCAAACGATTCCTATCACAATTGTCTTATATTTCGAATTGTCCATCCAGTTGCAATTGGGTCGCCGTCTCTTTTTCCTTTCCTCCGGTATTCATTTATTCAATTTCGTGGTATTCTTACCCTCATGAATCCTTCTTAGCTGTCCAAGCCATATCAGCTATCTCTTTAGAACTGTACCCACTATATACAGGGTGGACCATTTAAGTTGAGACTGTACAATATCTCCAAAACTAAACGTTGTAGAAAGAAATGTCTTGAATAAAAGTTGCTTGATATTATGGGAGAAAATAAATGTCATTAGTGGTGTTTTATTTGGAGGACGTTATGATGGTCATTTTAGGGTGAATTTAATTTGACCATAGTTGTAGGTTCCCATTGAACAAAAATAAATTGACCCTAAAATGATTATCATAACGTCATACAAACAAAACACGACTAATGGCATTTATTTTCTCCCACAATATCAAGCAACTTTTATCCAAGACATTTCTTTCTACAACGTTTAGTTTTGGAGATATTGTACAGTCTCAACTTAAATGATCCATCTTGTATATATATTTTCCTTTCCATCATTCTCTTACATGTGTAATCTGTGTAACATTTTGTATTCCCGCTTATATGTCGTCTTGAACATCTGGGGTCATATCGGTGGCTTCTTTTACCTTAGGAACAATTGCTCATCCTTTAGATTGGCATTAATTTGGTTTATTACATTAAATTTATACACAAATTCACACTCTCATTCATACTTCCGGACTCTAGGGAAGGTCGAGAATAATCCTCACCTTATCACAACTTATCACAACAAGAAGTTTTATTTAAAAAAGAATGACGTACAGAAAGGAACCTGAAAGTGAATCACGAAGGTGAAAACAAATTGATTCGTATATTGAAAGAATAGTGTGGCGTAACGATAGTCAATTCCTTTCCTTCCCTTTTTGCAACAAAAGTAGGCGAGGCTTTGCTTAAGATGGACGCAGCAGAGGCTATACAAATCTCGCGAGCCTTTCCTTCAATAGAACGAGTTAATGCATTTACTGAATACCGCATTAACGTCTAGAACCTTCCGAGTGCTTTTAAACTACACAAGCGATTCGGGATTCAGCAGAAGGGTCGGGACAGAGAAAACGGTGAGATCAGAGAGTCAGTGGAATAACTGTGAGAACTACGATTTTGAAGGGATTATAAAAAGTTTATTTTTTACTCTGCAAATTGAATAGTGAAACGTCAAGTTAGTTTTAGTTACTTGTCAAAATACTAGGATAAACGGTTGTTATGCGGCGGCTAGGCCTGCAGTGAAGAACCTACCCTTGGAAAGTACGCTAAAAGTGATTGATGATTATTTTGAAATATACAAGCTTTTGCTATATAATTTAGCAAAATTATCTGAGCTTCCAAAATTTAGACCGAGATATATGCTCCCTGCTATAACAGGTTATGAGACTGAAGGGGACATCTCGCACACCTAGACCTACATAGGCTACCATCCCCTATGAGGAAGGGACGTGGCTACTGAATGGCAGGCAGAAGGCCACAGAGACGCGTGGGAGACCCAAGGATCAGTCCCACTGGTGGAGCTACCTAGAGAGGGACCCGTCGACCAAGCAATCCTCTGGTATCCAGGGGAGTACTCTTTACTTTAAGCAAGTATCCGCGCCATCTGTCCGGCAACGCCATACGCCACGAAACCTAGAAACACACTTGAAAGATAAGAAGGGAACAAAATGAATGAGAAATGGAGATGAAATTATACCAGATGAGAAACCTCCCTACCATTCGGCCACCGACCGGGAAAAACCACTAAAAGAGTCAGAGTGGGCAGACGATGAGAATCGAACCCGGCAGTTCCCGAATGTGGGCCTCACATGTTACCGCGGAGCCTCTTGCATGATTTCCTCTTTAATACTATAACAAAGTATCTAATACTCATATAAGACTTTGGCAACTAAGTAATGGTGTGCTGCTTGAAACTGACATGGGTAGCCAAGGTCGTTAGGGCACGGACTAGTGAACGGGAGGTCTGGAATTCAAATCCCTCCAGGACCGTCCTCCCTGACTGAGATTTTTTCTAGCTTTTCCTCAGTCCTGATAATTAGCAATGCCAGGAACGTTTCCTTCCAAAATTTTCTTTCCAACTTATAAGTTTATTTCATGTATCATCAATAGGCTTCAGACACGGTTGCTGTTTCGTTGCACTTTGACTGAAAAACAATTACGTGCGCACAGGGTTTCACTGAGACCTCCCTCTCCCCAAGCACTGCCAGCCATTCACCCTAAACAAGCGATCGGTACATATACAGCCTGTTTTGAAGTTAACGAAGTCCGGCCGTTGATAGCTGACAAAACATGCAATTAAAAAAAACAGCAGTATGAAGAGTGTCTTACTTGTAAATGAATATGGACGCGAGTATTTTGATGTAAAAGGGCAAAATATATTTTGTAAGGTATGTCACATTGAAATCAAAGGAGAGAGGAGGGTTTTTATTGCAACACAATGTAAGTCTAAAAAAATCTTACAAAATGTTACTTGCTTCCTAGAAATGAAGTGGTGAGGATATATTATCCACATCAGAAACCACGAACTTATGTAGCCAAACCGAAGCTTACAGGGATTCATCTGACATGATGGTAAGCACAAATGTCGATTTTACACAAACGTTATTTGTCTTTGTCATAGATGGCAATACCAGAGTTCTTGAAACTTGTCGATAATTTGACACACTTTACAGAAGTAAACAAATGTTCTGGTGCTGAAATAGCACAGCAGAAACTGAAGAGTGTTTTAGATAAACCCCAGGATATGCAATTATGTGCCTGTTAGGCATTAATAACGATATTATTAATGTTAAGAATAACATTCGAAATAATGAAAATGCATGTGTTTCCCAGAGGTGAGTGCGTTCGTCAGTTTCCTTTTGTACTAGTAACATCATGTGATGTAGAACGGAGCTTTTGAAGATATAAACTTTTTTTGAGTTTGAGAAGACGTTTTGCTTTTGATACATTCAGAAAATATACTGTAATCCATTGTAATAGTTGTCCAGGCGTGTAAATCGCACATGAAAATGATTATTTCATTTGCCACAGTTCATATTTATTATTTTGTTCATCTTATTTATACTTTGTAATAAAAGCTTTAAGTTTACTACTTACTTCTGTGCCCACCTATAATATCTAGGAAAAAATTATTACCGGAAGTATTTTTGGATTCCAACAGACGGAGGGCAGCATGCTGGGACTTGATTCTGAACAGTCAAAACTGGCCAAGCTTGGGCATATACTTAATGGAAGTACGTGTACTAAGAGATAAGGTGTTTATGTAAATTTTCTTTAATTATATGTGGTGCTTGAGCACGTGTGTGTGTGTTTGTTTGCGTGTGATTCAGAGTGTTTTTCAATTTTATATGTATGTATATAATGTGGTGATTATAAACATAGTTGTTTCTAGTCGATTCTGCAAGTCACGTATACAGACCAGGTATTTTTCTAGAGAGCATTACGGTCTTATGACCCATGCGACTGTTATGCAATTAATGTAATACTAAGTACTTAATAAATACTACTACCACTACCACTACCACTACCACTACCACTACCACTACTACTACTACTACTATAGCACAAACTCAGTAGCGCACGAGACTACTGCCTCTCTCCTTTCGCTCGCTTGTAAACAAAGTAGCAATATAATAGAAGTCATGTCCGAAGCCTAATCATCAGTGTCCACCGCCTGTGTTACCGCAGTAATAAGGGGCGTTAAACACTACTAAGACAGCTGTTTGAAGAACCATTGGTGTCCATCGACGTCACACAAACTGTGACTCGCTAGTATAAATAATACCTCAGGATAAGAACGGATCCGACTGTAAGAAAGGCAATGAACGATGGTCATAACGCATTTACATGCACAACAAATAAACTTCTTGTAGCTTGTAGAAATTTACAAACGTCTTATTAATGTCTGCTACTGTTGTAAACTAAAATAAAGGGTAGACGTTTAGCAAACAGAATAAATAAGTACAAGAAAATGATTTTGTAGATTCATATTTGGTATCTCGGAAAACTGAATATATGTTCTGTATAACGTGCATGCGATTTGAAAAAACGGCAGAAATAAACTTGAGCGATTATGACATCATACAGAAGGTACAGTTCATTTATTTTGTGAGAATCTTATGTTGGTACATATAAACTGCGAACAAAGGGCTCCATCATACCGCTGTCAATTAACTAGAGAGGCAAGTATGAATTAAGCTAAGCCCACATGCTACTAATTACATAGTCTGAATAGAAGTCAGCGGGAGCTCCTGGCTCCTGCTGTTCTGATTACTAGTGCACATTATTATCTGACCATATATAAGTAATGTTTTCTCACTGCTGTGTCAAATATGTAATGTTAATGCACAACGTATCCATTTATTACATGTATATCCTTAAAACTCGAATATTTGCACCCAGTGATCTCATTCTAAACCTCAGAAGAACTGTTAATTTACAGTTGGGAAACATCACTTCGTTGCTATATATGTATGTGATGGTCATTAATTTAATGTGAAAATTAAGCGTTTAAGTTTAAAAGGTTTGGTAAACTGCAATACCTGTTCTGAGATTGAAAATATATCAAGAGTTGGAGCTGAATGAAAACAATATACCGTTGAGACCTAGTTTTGCCAGATTTTAAAACTTAAAAACTATGAGACAATCTGTAAGTGTACGAGGCGTGTTTTTAAAGTAAGTACCGTTTTAATATTTTGCCGCTGCAGTAGCAATTTTGAGCGCGCGCGACCACTTCCCCCATTCGTTAAGAAGTCAGACACAGCAGCAAGCGATCGTCGATTTGTGTTTCCCTGTTCAAAACACTCAAACGACCCGCCGACTGTGAAGTCAGATCAGTGATTCGTTTTCTTAAATGCGAGAAATGTTATGGGTGGCGCCGTGATCGAGTAGTTATACCGCTCGCCTCTCACCAAGACGGCCCGGGTACAATCCCAGGGAACCGCATGTGGGATTTGTGGTGGACAAAGCGGCTTCTGGGCACATTTCCTCCGGGTTTTCTGGTTTCCCCTGCCATTCATTTCACCAACTGTTCCATCATCATCTTTCCTTTCATTCATCTCACCGCCATTTCATATCATCTCCTTCCTTGCTCTCATACCAGACTTCGGGCTGATCACCCTGGCTATTCTCTCTGATCCATAGTCTGTGTTCCTCCATAGGCGTCTGGCCCCAGGCACCCGCTTGTAAGTCCTGGGAGGTGTAAGCCCTATAAATGGGGAAGGTAAACAGAGAAAGAAGGAGAAGAGAAATGCCAGCAAACATTCATCACCAATTGTGTCAGATTTATGGGGAAACAATAATGAGTGACAATGCCCGGCCACACATAGCCAATCAAACTCAAGATCTGATCGCATCATTTGGTTGGCAACAATTCGACCACCCTTTCTACAGTCCGGATTTGGCAACAAGCAATTTGTATTTTTTTATTCATCTGAAGAAATTCCTGGGTAGAAAGCATTTCAGTACGATGATGTTGTAAAACAAGAAATGCAGACTTGGCTTTCATCAGAGCCGGCACCATTCTTTGGCGGAAACTTGATTTCCTGTTACAAGTGCCTGAATAACGACGGTGACTATATGGAGAAGTAGTGTAAGGTGTAACATAATGAATGATAATAGAGTATTTAGAAAACGTTCTGTTATTTTTTTTTTAAAAAGTTATCGGTACTTTAAAACTCGCATAACAATATGCAAGTGTGATAAGGTCTCTCCTTAGCGCAGTGGTTGCACAGCTACTTACCAAGTGGGAGACCCAGGTTCGACTCCCGGTACAAGCGTGGGGATTTTCACCCATTGGGAGACCTGGCCCGGGATGCACCCAGCCTCGATAGGTCCCTGAGGGGCCAATTGGGGAGCTACTGGATTGAAAAGTAGCGGCTCCGTGTTAAGGAGGTCGCATATACCGGCCGGGAGGGACCTGGGCCGCTGCCCACGTCCCATCTTCCAGTACTGTAGCCCACTCATGACGTCTGTTGTGGACAGAGGTGGGAGACGCAGCAGCCGGGTGGAAGGCCTAGAGCCGGCCGGAGATATTTGTAGAATGTTAGTTAAAAATATCAACTCTATTGTCGATTGTATTGCAGATCTATGTCATCCCAAAAGCAGGTCGTTGAAAACTTTGTCCTAGGGTTACTTGTTCTTCTTTTCCTCAAGTATACTATAACCTTCTTCTAATAACAATTTAGATCGAAGACTGTTCCGCTCTCACATTTCTCATCGTTTCCTTGGTCGTCCGGTTGATCGTCACCCTGTAGTTAATGGCTTTTAAGAACTTTGCTCTTTTGGCATTCTTTGTGTCTTCTCCATTTCCGTCTGTATTTCGTAATTAAGTTTAGGATGAACTGTACATCTAATTCTTTTCCGATTCTCTCATTCCTTAGACGTTCTTCTCTTGTGCAACCTTTGACTGAGTGTAAGAATCTCATTTCAGCTGTTTGAAGTTTGCTTTTATGTTTCTCTTTAGTTGTCTATGCCTCACTTGCATATAGGTATGAACATATTTGAATAAAATCTTAGTTTGTTCTCATTTCTGATTTATTTTTAAATGTCTGATGAATTGTTGCACAAATTGCTTGAACCTTTTATACTCTAATCTTACCACTAAGTTAAAGAATTTGTACTGAAGATTTAGATTACTGTAGCTCCGAAAATGAAGCACGGTGTTTACGATTTGTTGAGAAAATCAAAATTAATGGTGTAAATCATATGTTCTGAAATATAAATATTCCAAAACATTTAAATGATTTTAAGTAATTGTAGGTGACGCGTTTGCATTGTCTACCAAGGTGTTCGAGCTCGAATCTTAATTGGGGAGGGTTACCTGGATTTCTTCCAGGGTTTTCTTTACGCTGAGAAGACAAGTGTTGGATAAGTGTACTCTCGATGGAATTCGCGATTATTTGAACATTCGTTTCATGCATTCATTCGTAATCTGGTATGGCCAGTCCAGTAAAGGTGGCAAGTCAAGTTTCTTTGGGATAAATTGAAGCAGTATTTTTAACACTTAAATGATTTCAGTCTAATTATATAATATATAATTCAATAACAACCCGTCTTTAAGCAATATGTGTATGTAACAATATATAAAATTGTACATTACAGTCATTGTATATGTTTATATTATTGTATAAATGTAATAATGTTATGTGAATGTATTACGTAATTTAATAATGTAGGAGATGTGAGAATAATAGGTTAAAATTTGCTAACAATGAGATAACCTTGAGGCAATAATGACTAAGAAAGTGTAATACTGCTACTAGTCATTCTTGGAACAACAATAACGTAATTTTTGTGACAGTTTGTAAAATAGCCAATCAAAAACCAGAAAAAAGCTTAAGTTAAATAAAAGTATTCTATTGGATTAGGAATAGCCAATCAGAGACTTGAAATACAGAAATTTACAAATTTAGGCGGTAGAAATCAATTCAGTTGCTTGTAGACAGCGCTCATAACTAGACGCGTTGCTTACAGACAGTGTTCCTAAGCGGCTGCGTCCTCGAGAAGTATAATACGTATTCAGTGTGAGATGAAAATAGTTTACGTGTTTAAAAAGTGCAATTAATTAATAAATAATCTCATAGCTCTCTCTCTATATCAGTGAAGTGTTATTTAAATCGTGTCAAGCATTAATAAAAGGAGTGAAGTAAAATTATAATCTGTGTAAGCCTACATTCTTCAGTCGCACCACTCCCTGCAAAGAGAAACATGCTCTAACAATAATACTGACGCAGCCGAGGCAAACATAAATATATAATATTTAAATAAACAGTCAAATTACAAAGTTAATATTTTTAAACATTTTGGGGGGGGGGGCAAAGGCCACCGGTAAGTACATTTGGGGCGAAGGCTACCAGAAAGCGGGTACTACGCTGCGGTTGCAATGAACTTCAAGTTCGGCTCCCAACAGTTGAAATATAATACAACTCTTTCAATACAACCTACTTCAAATTGACGCCCTAAATGTGGGGCAAAAAACGTAAAGATACTATCTACTTCAAATTGGCTCCCAAAGCGTGGGGCAAATAACAACGTAAAAATAACAATACAAGAAAATAATAACTACTTCAAAATTTAGCAAAATTTAACATGTTATAACTCTATATCCATAAATAGAATGAAGAAAAACGTTTTATTTATAATATACATCTTATATACAATGCATACTTTGTTAAATATAGACTAATCATTCAGCAACATTTTTTTCTAAATAGATAAAGCTTATTTTAAAATTTGGAAATCATTGAGAATATCAGAAATAATTAAATATCCGCTGGATTGTTACACTGATCTATAACTTTAACTGGGATTTTCTACAGAAACAGTTTTGTTTATATATTGTATATAATATTTGTTATTCCTTCAGTTATGTTGTTTTTTACTAACTGTTATGATATATTCTCACAATTGATGTATAGCTAGCATAAGCAACATTATGGTACATGTGTTTCATGTTTTCAAGATATATAGTATGTAAAATTTCGTTTATTTAAATTTACTAGTTTTCTAAGCTTCTGTATATTTACAAGTATCCAACTAGATTCAAGATGAAAACAATTTGTAAAATGGGTTACGGAAAACGAGCTCCAAAGTAAACATTTTTTAAAGTAAGGGGATGAAGCTAGTGACACACCTTAATATCTTTCGAAGTTAAAAAGAAAAAAATTCGAAACACAGCATTTTTTGCCCTAAATGTTGTATGTTACTCCTAGGCGCATGTTAAACTAAAACACAATTCAGTTATTAGAGAGATAAGTACAAGTTATTTCGTACAGAAAATAAGTAATTGACATAAAACCATTGTTCCTTCTTAATTTTATTTGATTCACAAACTTGCTAAGTGAAACTTTTCCCATTGATAATGTTAAGTATTGCCAACATTTGATAATGAAACCTTCAGATTGCATTCCGATTAATTTATCTCAAACGAGTAACCGGAAATACACAAAATTCTAAATCCAAAGCAGTGAAAACATAAACACGAAAAAAAATTCCCAAATACAAGAGGCCGGAGACTCAAGAAAACCGAAATAAATTCGGGAAAGTCGGAATATGCTGGAGATCTGTTGACCCTATGGGTACTGTTAAAATTGGAAGCGGACTAAAGGTACTTGATAAAGCTAAACTACTTTTGTGCATGATCGTTCTCTTGTCTTAACAGAGCATGGTTGAACTCATGGAAAGTGATTTTTACAATTTCGGTAAAAACCCAGGATTGTTAATTTGCATAAAATGCCGTAATATGTCATTATTTGAGTGTGTCATAAGCATAATTGCTACTCTGTGTGTGTATTATTTGTCACGACCTTCGGAATGATTTCGCTCATCTGAGTCCATTAAGGTATTAATTTTCTTTTGGTTACCTACCAATGAGCCAAGTTAGATAGCGTTGTTCTTTTTGTTTGTAGCCTTTCCTCGAAGCTACAATACTAAAATTGTAACCTTATATTATGATATTGGCAGGTACCATTAGATTTGGATCGCCAGGGGGCAGAAATGTTGAATGCTATGATAAATATACGTTATAAAAGCGGTATACATTAAGGGCGTTTTATCAATCGCAATTGCAGCATTCGATGTTAATAACAATCAAAGTTAACTTAAATGCACATTTAAATCACTTAAAAATTCAGATCATTGGTGAAATATGGTGCAATTTATCCATAGCCGCGTGTTTCTGAATCGAGGCTAAAGGCTTTGAAAATTTGCTTGCTAAAAGAAATAGAGTGTATACGTAATTCACAGAAACACAAAAAGAGAAAAACCAATAATACGTTTACACTTTCTATACCAATTACGTAAAGAAAGGGAGTATTGCACTTTACCCAATAAGCCTATCTTGAGATTTCACTGAAACACGCGTTTCCAGTTACCCGGAATCTAGAAAGCATTTTAGTAAAAGGTGTGTAGGTAGCTGGGTAGGTAGGTGGGTGGGTGGATTGGTGTGTCTGTCTGCGAACAGTAAGGTTTTCAAGAAAATCCCCATCACCCCAAATTATTTTGTTAATTTTGTTCTCATTTTCTTCATTTTCTCAAAAATGGCTTTAACGATTTTGATTATAATGCCATTAGCTTAAAATATTTGCATGACGAATGTAGTGTGCATCTTGAATTTTATGGAATAGCCTGTGAAGTCCTCTTCATTCTGAATCACTTTTGTAAAACTGGAAACGTAAGAAACAGACAAAATCTTACTACAGAGAAAAATCTACCTCACTACATAAAAAAGTATATCTTGTTAAAGAAACAATTTATGTCAAATAAAATGTTTTATGGCGTTCACCCTTATTGAGATATTCCTTCTTATTGGTTTGAATTTTCGAATACTTGTACTATTTTAAACTGGTTAATCGCTATTCTCTCTCTCTCCCTCTCGTGTTGTCCTACAAAGATAATGGAATTTCAAGGCCACCACATAGCGCTACGCGTTTTAAAAACCTTGATTTTCGCCTCTTTAGCCTATTGTATCCTTCTTATGTCTACAAGGAAATATGTAAATGTGTAATGAACGTTTATCTCCATTAACAAGAAGTAAATGGAAGATTATGCTTTTGTATAAATAGTTTGTAGAAGAGTAAGTAGAGAAAGTTATGTGAATGTGAGATATCAGATTTATTAAAATTAATCTGTAATCTTTAGCACCGTGCTGCAGCTCACTGCGGCGAACGAAACGCTGTTTATCTGTATATGAACTTACGACGTAGAGCTGTAACTCTTAGCACTCATGTCTGTCAAGGGGAGATCAGTGTTCCATTTAGTCCTCCTGCATGGTGTAGTAGTTACCACGCTGGCCTGTAGTTCCCGAGGTCGCGGGCTCAAACCCGGGGGAGGGCGATGGATTTTTTCGGGCGTAAAACTCCTTAGCATGGCTTCCTTCGGAAGGGAATTAAAGCCGGTGGTCCCGTGTCGTAGATTTACGGCACATAAAAGAACCTCAAGCCTGATAAAGAAGCCTCTGAGCAAAATTACCGGTCTTTCACCCCCAATATAGAATGAGACGCCGAGGACCACAGCAGTTAAACAGCTTCCATAAATGAAACTCAATTTAATTTTAGTGTTCATTCTATACTTTGAGGTGAAATTTTATTTCACCTCATAAGTTCTAAATGGTTTTAGCGTATTCGTAATCATCTATAACATGCCTAAAGAGCATAACTATATTTTTTATTTTACATTTGGTCCATGACTTGAGGCTAAAAATATCTTAGGTGTGTGGACATGCGCCTGGAAATGCTAGGTGTGCCTGAGCGCCCCATAAAATCTCTTCTAAAATTAAAAACATACAAATTCTACCACAAACACACTGGTGAATCGCATTAAATTATAAAAACATCCTATCAAACAAGGAGGGGATAACCTCCACACGGGTAGGTATGGTTGAAAAATGCAAATTATACACACCACAGATAAGCACGCCACAAACCTACCGTACTAGGTTGGGGTGGTAGCGGACTCAGATTCGAAACCACGATTGAATCAAGCTTCTGTTTTGGAATTTCCTTCAGTCCTTGCAAATATTATGACATAGCCTTAGCGGTTTAGATCCCCGAGTTTATTCCCGCGTTCGTGTCATTAGGTCATTTTTTGTCTGGTGACCATTTGTAGTATAAATATGCTCTCTTCTTCTCCTTTTCTTCTTGTTCTTCTTCTTCTTCTTCACGGTTAGGCTCTCAGTTGTTCCCGGCTTCCTTTTTTCACTGAGGGTTATAGTTCTATGCTGTTTTGGTAACCTTTATTTGAACTTTATTTAAATGATATAGCATAAAGATGGTGAATTTAAGAATACCTAAAGAAAAGATAAACGAAACGAAAAGGGCACACAAGCGCGAGTTTAGCATTTTGCGAAGTAAATCTGTACTATATATGTGCGGAAGTGCGCTTATACGAAAGCTACATCCAGGTTTTATAATTTGTCATTTCTTAAATATTGTTCAAGTTTTTCCATAACATTTATTGTTACAAAAATTATGAAGGGGCTATTTACAATTGTGTTATGCTTTAGCTCACTACATTCAGACAGGCGATGCATAGCATTTAAGCATATTGAAGAATAAATAATTTATGGTCTTGGTAACTAATTGTTCTTCCACAAAAGCCGTTTGTAGAACAAGGTTGGAAAGGTAGAATCAAACTGAAAAAATTAATGCCATAGACGGGATTTGAACAACGGAATCAACGGATCTTCCGGTTTCCGTCCGGTTTCTTCAACTTTGAATCACGGATCTACCTGTTTCCGTCCGGAGTTGGAGGTGTTTATATGCACCTAATTTATGTAAAAAGTTAAGCGCATCCTTGTAGATGGTTCCACGGGCACCAAATAGGAAACATTGAATATGGAAATTACACTGACCGAACTGAGATTTTTGTTTTTCTTCCAAGAAAGAAATACAACTTTCATAAATAGTTTTGTGTTTTTTGTCACACTTTCAGCTTGGTCACAATCACTATTCTCATATATAATTGTTGTTCCAGGATGTAAGGTACATGTGATTCCTTTTAGAAAGCTACAATATCGATAAAACGGTTAGATCCATCACTATTTAGTGCAGATAATTTTTCAGAGCACTCAAATTCTTTAATTTGCAAAATTCTAATAAGTGCGTGTCTGACTTTGCTATGCTTTCAATTAATAAGTAGGGAGTTTAACGCATAGTTTCCAAGTATATGACTTGGTGTTTCGTTCTCCTTTACATAGGTAAGTGAAATGTATAAAAATGAGTGTGGCATGCATAGACCGAGAAAACAAGTGTAGAGCATTTTTTGGATTGTAGTTTCTGTGTTGTAACTAATGCCAAAAAATCTCCATGGCTTTCAGGTAGGCATTATGAATAAAACGTTATTATATAGAGAGACAAGAGTTTCATACTTATGTTAATAATATAACATAGGTGACAGAACATTTTATTTATATTCGATTAACACTTGGAACCATTTCGTAAACCAGCATCCGGCAGCTTACCTCTATATCCTGGTCACTTACGTAGAACTATGTTGTAATTTTGCAAAAGAGAAGCTACTCCGTCTCCAGGATAAAGCATGACGAGCGACCGGTTTACCATCTCCAAGAAATAGATATTGTGTACACACAACCACCACTGATCATGTGCTAGGTGCCCTGTAATTAAATACCTCGATATTACAAACTTTAAAATATCAAAATAGTTTGCATACGCTAGGAATGTGCTACAAATTTAAAATGAAAATCCAAAAACCCCACCTGCTTTTTCGAAATACGAGTATGTCTTTCACTTACTTGATAATAACGAGTTAGAATATAACATCGTAAGCTTTTTTTGCACATCCAGTGTTACCACAAATGACGCTGTTTACTCTATAGGAGACTAGATGGCGAAAATTGTCAAATATGACATCTCTAGTTCTTTATTCAGTCTTATAAATTGCAATTTTCTTTTTAATTTGGTATTTATTTTATCACGTTAGGCAAAATCCTTATATTTTAAATATATTTTTAAAAATGTTACTGCATGTATCATATTGTGCTGTCAAATTTGCGTCACTCCAAAAAGGTTATTAACTCCTATACACTTTGGCATAGAGAAGTAGGACTGTTGAATATTGCCCTTATGTGGGGCAATATTCAACCTCAACATTCAAATCCAAGTCATCTGGTTTCCTTCTTTGCAAATATATGCGAGTTTGTTTTATCCATTTTTGTTTTGAACACCTTTTTCGGTGAATGACGTTTACTGATATAAATGAATCCTCTTCTCAGAAACTCTTGAAGATAGCTAAAATAAATTTTAGGATGGTAAAAATCACCTGTATTGAGGATCTACTGTGGTGTTAATAAAATGGTGTTTATTTAAAAAAATAGCTGATGTTAAGTTTTAATCAAAAGATCTTAATAAACAAAACAGTTATATGAAAGTAGATCAATGAAGCTGGAAGGTATTCATCTATAACCAGCAAAAAGTTCAGTCTGATATCTCAAACAGTTCCTGAGATATTGGGTCATGAATTTAACAGATTTAACTTTGGCGGGATAAGGATTTTAATCTCCTCTTAAATAGAACACCCAAAAATTCCAGATTGACAACACATAAAATAAATGTTTTGTGCTCCATCGAACTCCAAATGAAAAAGACGCACGGGCTTGGGTGTGTGTGTGTGCGTGTGAACAGGATAATTAAAAAAACGAAAAGTCGAATAAATACCATAATCGGTGTTTGAGCCCAGCACCTTCCACACCGACATAGTCTCCTCTTTACATCCAAAAGTTTTCGTTATTTTTTATTTTAAAAAAGCAGGCCCATCGATTTTAATTAAAATATTATATTGTGACTTTGCCCAATTTTCATTGTCTGCTCACTACGTTCTCATTGTCAACTCGCCAATGTGATCTAGTTCAAATTTTCACTGTCACATCACTTAGTTTTCACTTTCACCTCACTTTCTTCGCGACATAGGGCGTACTGAAGCATGCACGACGTAGCCTCTTTTTCCGAACGATTCATCCGCTGAGAAGTCGAACTCAAAACCTCTCTAATCTCCTGCAGTAGCAGCCTTCACAGAAGTCGCCACAAACTCGCTCGGAGAACAGCACTTTTTGTCTTACAGAACGTACTCACTCACTCACTCACTCACTCACTCACTCACTCACTCACTCACTCACTCACTCACTCCCGAGAACGCTCGCTGATATAGCCAATGGAATCCTCCACGGAATATTCCAGAAGGTTCTGAAGCGCAGAGAAGGAAAACTTCCTGAAGATTCTGGTTATCTGTCGATAGTGCTTCCGGTGTTTACGCTGGGCCATAACTGCTGCGTCACAAATGTTTTGTGTATTGGCATAAAGTATAAAATGTGTGTATTGAATTCTCTGGGAATAACTCGTAAAGTCCTTTTATTTGATTGAATTCTTTAAATTTTGTATAACTAGAAAACTGTGATGGATAGTTAAAAACGTAATGCCGGAAAAATGTAGAATTTACCAAAATATTCTATATTTCAAGTTTAATCTTTCCGAAGTGTGAATGCATTATCTAACGGGCATGCTTGAATAATTGCAACCCCTTTGTTCTTTATTTCTTTCCACCGCAGAGGCGTACCATAATAAATACTTGACTGCTGTTTCCCCATTATGTAATTAAGTACTTCTTGCTTTAGTTAAAATCGTTTCTAAGCAAAATTATTTGAAATACATTATATATATTTTTAAAGAGATCTACATTTTTTATGTAGTACTTATTTGTCTATCTCTTAACGTTTACTAGTTATATAAAGTTAAACAAGGCTTTTTCCAGGTGAAGAGGACTTCACAGGCCATACCCAGAAAGTTTAAGGTATACATTTTACTTGACATAAACATATCTTAAATACATGGTATATTAATCAAAATCCTTGGAGCAATTTAAAAAAATAGAAATATATTCCATATAAGGAGTACTTTAGGATGGGAAAAGTGTCTTGAAAATCTTCATGTTTCATTTTTGGAGCATCCGAACTTAAATACTACGTTTGGTATTTATTCAAGATTTCGTTTTTGAGTTATGCTGTTCACGGATACACACATTCATATAGACCTTTTTCTAAAAAATTTTCGTTTCATTCATGGGGTCTCAAAACATGCATTTACGCTAAAACCTTGGTATAGAATTGTTGTGTAGAACGCAATATCTTCTCTACCTATTAGGTTACGTGGTAAAGAAAGTAAAAAAATGAATGTCAACCGAAATCGCAGTACTCGAAAGAATTGTGTATAGGGACCGCTCTGACTACCTTGCCAAGCCTGACCACTGGATATTTGCATGAACGTGCGTGCGTGTGTGTGTGTATTGTAGGAGTGTTATAGCTGGAATACAGATGTCAAACTTTCTCCTCTTTTATAAAACTTTGTAGCTGCTCTGTTACATGGGCGACGGTATCGGATTATCACATAACTATAAAATAAACAAATAAAAATAACACAGGTGTTACAAAAAATGTACAGATCTCTTTTACAGTAATATGAATTACAACAAATAAAATGTCTTTTAGAGATGCGACAAGGAAGAAAAGAAAAACAAGGTGGGGCAGAATAATGATCAGCTTCCTATTCTCTCCCAATCATTTCCTTTTATTTCTAACAGGTGAGCGACTCCAAAATGCTGGCTGAATATTTCTGGAAATTGGTGAGTACATAAGTTAATTTTAAAACAAGGGTGATGACGATAGTGTATTAAATAGGTTCCCTTTTTCTACTCCGTATCATATTTAGTATCTATCATAGAGGTATAGGATTTCTCCAACTTAAAAGTTAATCGTACTATTACTTGACATTCATCCCCAAAACGACTTACAGTTCCAAATACTTACGTATAGAAAACATTAAAATTGAAAACCTATTCGTTGGTGTCGAATTCAAGCCTTAAGCCCAGAGGAAGGTGCTGAGGATGTATGAGGTCAAGAGAAATGTAACTTTATTATGTGTTACATAAAAAATAAGTCAGATCAAATGGTCCATCTTCTCTTCGAACGCCGCCGTTGGGCTATTATAATAACGCCAGCAAAGAGGTTATGATCCGCATACGGCCTGTGGAAGGAGAACTTTTGCCTTCAACTGCTTTCCACTCTTTTTTTTCTTTTCTTTCTTTCTTCCTTTCATATCTGCACTTCTGCTGTGCGTTTGCATTGGCTATAGCAGCGTTATAATACTGTGTTTTTATTTTCATATACTAGAATAATTGCACCCAAACCAAAATGTTGGTCTCGCTATTTCGCCTATAATACACATTTTGCAGTTACCAGGACCACAAGAATAATGCTTAAAAAATTTAGTGTGTGTAAGTGAAAAGGTGAGTGAGTGAATGATTTAATTAACTAATTATTGTGTGTGTATGCAGCATAATTCACGATCGAAAAGCTTCGCTTCTTAAATCAGAAGTCTTTTAAAAATAAAAAGGAAATTTATGGACCTCATATACTATGTGTCATAATTAGAAATGTAGTAGTATAGGATATCCCAGCCGTATATTTCATTGCCATTACTTCCGATTCATCTGCAAAACCAGAACAACTTTAAAGCTCCAAATACGCATCCAAAATATTATTAAAATTGTACACTTATTTTTTGCTGTAGAATTCAAGACTTAAGGCCAGGGAAAGGTGCTGGTGATACCCTATATTAAACCAAGAGAAATATATCGTAAATTATGCCATTGGGTCATTAAAATAAAGGAGTTGCCTTCCACTATTTTCCATTTTTTTATATACTGTATTTTTGTTTTCAGATACTAGAAGAATTGCATTCAACTCAAAGTTTCGATTTCGACATTCACCTAAAGTACATCATTTGGTGTTCCCAGGATCCCAAAAATGTTTAGCAATTGTTTTGTGTGTATAGGTAATAACATGAGCGAGCGATTAAATTAATGAATACATTAATTAATATGTGTATATTTGGAGAGCAGCATGATATACAGTGAAAAGTCTCGCTTTCAAGTCAGGTGTGTTTTAAGAATACAAAATTAAATTTCGGGATTGTTTCTATCCCAGGCGGTATATAAAATATCTCTAGATAATCTTGTTTTATATCCACACTGCTGTAGACAAGAAGTGCTGAAGGGAGTCTCGGATTTGTATGTTCTATGCCTTTATATCTGGTAAAGACCAAGTTAATGATTGTGATGCGCCCACTCAGCTAAGTTTCTAACATCGAATCGTAAGAGGAGCTAAAAGACTCCCCAACGATCTGAAATCGGTTACATACGAATTTATGTTTCGAGAGCTACCATTTTGCGTAAGAGCTACTGTCTGTTCAGCGATGCTTTAGCTAGGGGTGGGGATGGTAGGTAGGGGTTTAGCTACTGGAAGGAGGTAGTATTACTTGTTCGGGGTAATGACGAGTGATAGTACAAGATGTTGACTGTTTTACACTGCTCGGGTCACGCGCGACATGGGTTCAGCATACTGTGTACACCTCCCACCATCTAAAGCCTTATCTGAGAGATAAGCCATCCTACCGCACTAGCTAAAATGTTGAACAGAAAGTACGTTCCACATCCTTTATAGGTGCATTGTATTATCATTACCAAAATGCCCTCCATCTTACAATAATGCGCTTATATACTCAAGAAATTATAGTAACCAGTTGAAATTATAAACGTTGTACAAGCTTTTTTTATAATTTTAATATAAACACATGTTTATTTCTGGAATGAAATAACATGAATACTATGGTTGCATTATTTCCGTTTAGAAAACAACGATACTATAAAGGGTAAACAATCAACGTATGGAACATTATAATCGTATATTATGCAACAGGGCCTTAATTACCATTATAGTCGACTGTTTTTGGTCGACTACACTATAATTTAAAAACCTTTGCGTTTTTACAAAATGATCTTACATTGTTAATTGTGTGTAACTAATGCTGATCAGATGGTAGCACTGATGGCAGGATCTTCAGCGTTTTGTGAATAGAGTAACAGGTGGCAGCACATTGAGCCAACACTGTACTTATTTTTGCAGGTAACGTGAAAGCAACACATATTGGAGGAAAGGAAATGAACTTCATTTAAAACTTACAATGAACAGAATTTATTTTATTTTTAAATGCACATATTTCATTGTTTATTTGGGGAATGGATACCAGTGGAATGTTTGAAGTTGCTGCTGTTTTGAAGGTGATAAAATATATGGGCGATAAAGGAGCTGCGCACGCAATGAGCCGCTGAAGTATTATGGGTGCCTAACAGTTCAGTTACGTGACATGTAATTATATTATAGTGTGGTCTTGCAAAAAATAAAAAATCAATTTAAAGAAGTGTAATAAAATTAAAATCGTATAGAGCGATGACTGTACCGATATTGATGTGTGATGCACATTTTCTCTGTTTCTCTTCTTTTCCTGTTATTATTATTATTATTATTATTATTATTATTATTATTATTATTATTATTATTATTATTATTATTATTATTATTCACGGGCTGGAACTTTAAATTCGTTCCAGTTTCTTACCGGGTCCGGGTTTCGCTTTCACTGTAAAGCCGGTTTTGGATGTCCATTGTCTTACCTATGTGATATTTCTAGTGGACTTCTGTTCTGCGCTTTTTATTAGGGTTCTCCCTGAACCCTACCTACTTGATAATTACTGGTGTATAATGTTGTGATGTAATGGATGTGTATCTGCTATACACATAAAAGGAGCCATTTCTTGGAGGGAAGCAGAATTTATAACTCGTCAGTTTGTAGTGACTAACTTGGCTACATCACGTCTTGAAAAATCAAGACGGTAGTAGATCCTGAGCGTTTAGAAAATAGTTACGTAAATATATAGAAAAGTGAGTTTTTGTAGGACGAGTAAGATGTTTATGGCCTAAGTGAAGCTGAGGGTGGAATATCAAAACGAGTTCTGAAAAAAGCACTTTCCTACAGTTAGTACAATATTTTGTTTCATATTATGTCGAAATCCTTTCTATGTTAAATATAAATTGCATATTATGCTGACATGGACGCAGTAATATGTTTCATATGCTCATTGCACGGCCACCAGTTAAGTAACTGATTAAACAGTTGAATGGGATACTAGAGGTTGGTGTTGGAGTACGGAAACTAAGTGAACGGAAAAGTCAATTTGACCTGCTGGTTTGAAGACGGAAAGACATGAAGTGTGAAACATATAATTTTAATTCAGCCTGGAAAATATAAGTTAAGTACTGAATTTCCTTTTTGAATAATAAGGAATCTTTATAAAGCGATAGCCTTTGTTGTACACTAAGATTAAAATAGACTTTCCTGAGATACCTTCGAACCTATTTAATTTGTAATCTCAGCATGCTCTATAAACACAAAATTAATGAGTTCCTTAAAACTTAGCCGCACATAAAAGCTACCTTGCATGCGCAATGCATAGGCATAGCATTAGCGCATATACTGAATGTTTAGCATATATAAGACAAAACACCACTGATACTTGGTTAATTCCTATTTTATTGATGGTGCAACAATTTAATTTTTCACTTAAATATGAATATAAAAATATACGTACAAAGAAATTCTAGGAAATTTGAACAGTCCATCCCTTGACACTATTTTTTCTACTGCTTTTTGCGTTCCAAACTTAGGAGATAATAGCAGTGCAGATATTACCTGAGGCTGCACTATGCAATGGACAGAAATAAAATTTAAGAGCGATAACTGGATGGTTTGACCGTTTATGCTTACGCAGGGTTTACACAAACAAAACTGTGTAGAGGTCACTCCGTTCTTCAAAAGTGTTTTGGCATTTACTGGTCTAGGTTGAGTTGAATTATTACCGTTGCTGAAAAGATAATGACCGGGGAAAGGTACACTACACAAATGTTTTCACAAAGCCAAGATCGGTTGCATTAGAACGGGACAAGGAAATTTTTAATGGACAGCTGAGTTAAAGTTAAGAGGTTTCAAGGAAAAGCAGGCCCACGCAGAGGGCGAGCAAAGGCTGGGCCAAGGTTACATTTGGGTTTTCCCTAAAAAGAATACAAATTGTGAGTGACTAATACAATGCCAGCTGCTCCCAGGATACAGTATGAAAAATTACTGGTTTTAAATAGTCGGCACTTTGTATTTATTTTCTTTGAATCATCTGATAAAACTGAAAAACAGAAATTCCTAAAAGTAGTATATGAATTTCTTTCCTTTTTAATTGCTCCTTTGTGTTACACTAAGAAATATGGGGTATTAAGATGACAACGCCCTTGTATACTGTGAGTAATTTAACAGAGATTATTTCTCACGGAGGGAGTAATATACGAGGGATGGTTCAAAGTGGGGTCCATTATGCAATAAATACTTTGGATAACTAATATTTTACTTCATTCTGCATACCTTGCCTTTCTTTCTACACAGTTTTCACAATCATATAATTCTCTAGTAGTGCAGAATACATTATAGTGGATCCTTCTGATAGGAGTTCGCCGCCAGTACATAGAACCTTCATATACTGCTGCTGGCGTGCATTTCTTTTTTCTTTTTTGTTTTTGTATTTAAGATGTCATGACAGAAGAAAATGGGTTATTGGTATCATTGGTTTCAGGGGGATTACTGGTGGTGCGGAAGTCCGACCTTCATCACAGTTCAGAAAACAATTGTTAGGTATTTGATATCCGCCAAAATAGGCGGCTCATTATTTATGTCCTTCAAGAAGCTTCAGCACATATGCGCGAATATCCCCTATGGGATTATCAAAGCTCATTTTAAATACAGAAAGTTTTACCTCCAAAAACAGCCACACATTTCCTAAATGACTGACGGTGAAGTCTATGACAAGTTACGCTTAGACAAGTGTTCGAAAAACATTGATAACTGGTAGAAAAGTTATGTATGGTTTGATGAATTAGCTAAAAGTAAAGTATCGAACAAAGATTTAGTAGTTCGTGCTTTTATCGTAAAACTGACCTTACTTTAAAAATACTCCTCGTAGAAAAACACTTTTTGTTGTTGAACCATGCTCGAACACGCTCTCACTTTGTACGGTGATCGTACCCAAAAGGAACCCTGAGTACATCGGGATTCTGTTTACTTAGGAAGTGACATGTGCAGTTCCTGAGAAAATCACATCATTAAAAAAAGACAGACAGGAAAGAAACCTAACTACTCAAAGAGGGAATCGGAACGATCTATAGTCATTTAAAACTAGAATAGTAGTTTCTAAAAGGAACTTTAATGTACACTTTTTATTCTACAATGATTTTTTGTATATTTTGGTAATTGAGGTATAAACGACATTCATTTAGCCCACCTCCGTGGTTTCGGGGTAACGCGTTTGCCTCCCATTCAAGAGCTCTTAAGTTGGAATCTCGGTTAGGGTGAATTATCTGGAATAGATTGGAAAGGTAGAATCAGACGACTGAAAAATTCAATGCCATGACCGGGATTTGAATCACGTATCTCCCGGTCTCCATCCGGTTGCACTAACCACTGAGCTACCATGGCAACATGCCGGCATAAACCTCAGTGGTTAGAGCAACCGGACGGAGACCGGGAGATCCGTGATTCAAATCCCGGCTATGGCATTGAATTTTTCAGTCGCCTGATTCTACCTTTCCAATCTTGTCCAACACACGGCTTGTGTTGAAGAACAATTAATTCCATTAATTGACCTAATAGTGGTTGAAACTATGAAGCCCGGAACTTAAAGTACCTACAACATTGTAGGTCGCCATTGGGGTATGTCATTCAGTACAATTTGAGATATCCTTGTGATTTACCGGCAAAAGTGCGAATCAGTTGGGGAATTTTATGTCGTACCGGCATGTTGCCATGGTAGCTCAGTGTCTAGAGCACCCCGACGGAGACCAGGAGATCCCTGGTTCAAATTCCGGCTATGGCATTGAATTTTTCAGACGTCTGATTCTACCTTTCCAACATTGTCCAACACACGGCTTGTGTGGACGAACAATTAATTCCATCTGGAGTAGATGTTTTCCGGGGTTTTCCCTTATCCCGAGAAGACGTCTGGCGGATAACTCTAAGCTCTAGAGTAAAGGTAAAGGTACGGATAAGCGGAGGGGTTCCCGCAACGGGACAGTGCACTGCAAGTAGGCTGCAACGGCCCTTTTTGCACCTATCGTGACCCTGGTGGGAGGAATGTTGGGAGAGATCCGAAGGGCGATGAAGATGGACGCAAGCATGCACGCTTCCAGATCGAACGCATCCGACGTCACCCGGGCCCACAAGCCTCCTAACCTCCGGCGGAGCTTCCTGGAGGGGCCCACTCGGAGGCGGGTCCTAAATCTGCAGTCCCGACTCCGGGGAAGCAACTTCTACAAAGCGCACACCCATCGCCAGGCCGCAATCCACCAAACACCTTTCCCTGATCCTACAACCCTGAAACATGACAATGAAGAAGATATGGGTGCAGGAAATAGGGACAGGAAAGTCGTGGGAGAAGAGGAACCATCCCAGCATTCGTTCGCCGACTAAGGGAAACCATGTAAAATCTCTTGAGAGAAGGCGGTCACCGGATATCGAACCCGGGACCTCCCGAATGCGAGTCACACACGCTACCGCGGCGTCACCTAGCTCGGTTAAGCTCCAGGGACTCCGGACCCATTTTAACATCATTTCAACTACTTCGATATGACCTATCCGGTTAAAGGACGTCAAACTTCAAATAAAAAATAAATAACAAATATTGTAAACGGAGCTTGAGGGAATGATTACTCCACGGATCACTGCAAAGGGCTGTTTGTAAATTTTAGTATCCTGTTGGCTAAACTATATATTTACCGAGCGGATTGGTGCAAGCGGCAACGTCTTTGGCCCGTATTCGGGAGGTCCCGAGATCTATCTCCGGCGAACATCCACTCTTACCCATGGGTTTTTCGGGAGGTTTTTCGGGTTATCAGGCGAATGCTGGAGGGTTTGTTTCAGCCCCGAATTTTCTGTGCCTCCATTTCATTACATTCTTCATTTCATTTCATCCTTCATCCCGATGTTCTCTTGCAGGGTCGGAAGTGTCGGCGGCGGTGTTCGTGGCAGTGGAAAAGGCTGTTGGCTTGCTGCCGGGGTATTCGAACCTCCTTTGAGGGGTGTTGGACCCCTTCAGTGTGGGGTGTGATTCCCGGTCTGCCTGTCCGTCTACCGGCGTGTCTATATGTGGAGACTTAGAAACCTGTCATTGCCGTACCATCGCTCCTGGATCCGGCCGCCTAGTGTCTCCTCTCATCTCCCGGAGACGCTCCCTCGTGGGGCGTAGGTACAACATCCACTCTGGATCGGTGCAGAGTCCCCTTCCTACTATAAGATAAGATAACTACATATTTTCTTCAATCAATGCTGGTCAAGTGTCTTCTGTTTGGGCCATCAAAGAAATTTTGTGGTTTATAATGCTTCGTAATATGTGACGCTATGGGTTAAGGTTCATCGAATTAAAAGAATGTTTAATTTCATAAAATTAAATGAAATGAGATACAGATGCAAAGAACAAATATTAGAGTGGCAGTAGTAAAACCTTTGAAGCTTTGTAAAATAAAGTACTTGCGAGAATGGGTGAATACTTTGAGGGCAAAAATGACGACATGAAAGGTTGCCAAGTTTGCAGTTTATTGCTGTGATCAATATGTTGAATATGTTTCCGATAATATAGAACCTCGTCGCACTGATTACAGACTGGATAACAAATGTTAAACGTCAGTATTTTTTAAATAAAATGTATAAGACTGTAACTGGTTTTGGAGCGGCATTTACTGCTTTCACATCTACGCAAATGGAAAACTGAGATCCGAAATACAGTAATGCTTTAATCCAGAAATCTACGAAAATGGCACATAAAAAAATCTTCAGTTTTAAACTGGTTCCTCTTTAATACAAAACGTTACCGGCCCATTTATTTAAGCACAAATACTTTTGTTTATTATTGTTGCCAAACCACTACGTCATGCGCATGCACCTATAGCCTACAAGTTTCTATGCAAACACTGCAGCCCAAGATTTGTTTGTTGTTGTCATGTTTTAAAACAGAAATTAGCTTCCTGTTATTAGAAATAAAGAATCTGATATGTTACATTCAAATGGCCTTCTCAACCCATTGTTTTTATGTCGCTCCTACAATAATTCTTACTAGAGTTTATTTTTCTATCTACTCCATACTAATCGAGATAAACCCTTGCAGAAACAATTTAATTACACGTTTCGTTTTAGGCATAAGGGGAGTAGAAGAAAATGAATCTATAGTCATGTATGAAAGTGATGCTGGCACAGATTTTCTACACTCTTTCCATGACATCACAATAAACAAATGAAGAATACAAACCTATGATAAGGGATATCTCTGAAATGGCTGATGCGCTAGAAAGTTATTCTGAAATAAATTGTGTGTTTTAAACAAATCTATTTTTTGTGTAGTAAGTTTTGTTTATTTCTTATGGTATGCCGGTTACAGAAAATTATATAAAATTTCTTCGGAATAAAAAGAGCTTCACAGGTTTGTAGCTGGAATTATGTCGCATAATATTTTAGGGCATTTTGGCATTTCATAATGTTTAACCGTATAAAATTAGATTCTATATAATTAATGAAGAAGTACAAATACAAAATGAAAAACAATGCAAATGAACTTAAATTCTGAAAGTACAAAAACAAACTGATTTTTATTTTGTAAATGTAATTTACAATAGTTAAGAAACATTTAAGTGAGTTTTTGTAAAATTGGTCATGTTAAAATCGTTACATTAGCAATAAGTATTGTAAAATGCAATTTAAATGTAAAATATATTTCAAAAGAATAACTTAGGAATGCTAATGTTTCCGTTGCTATGGAGAATCAACAGATGGTAAAAAGTTGGCTGTAAACTAAAAAGGCGTCATAAATCACAAAGAAATAATACAAAGTATACATATTAAATATGACGTACAAAGGAAAGTACGATAAAATGCAGAGTAAAACATATTTGTATACATCATAATTATAACAATTATAACTATCCGTAAATGAAAGCAAAGGCAACATATTTTAAGTACGAAAAAGCCATACTGATTTGTTCTAAAAGAGTTCAGAATTATTATTCTCATAGTAATAAAAATTCTCATACTAATAATCTTTAGAGAAAATAAAAAAGAGAAAGAGATAATAAAGAAGTTGGCTTTGTTATTTGTGATTAATATCAATGTAAATATCCTGCACGGTAACACTACACCTACACCAGTTTACCATTCAGGTATCATTTCTGAAAAACTGTAGGAGTGAACCTTGAGGAAAAGAGTACCGGGACTAGTAATAGACCCTATTACTAGTCTACTCAAGCGCCGCAACAAGATTGACAACCAACATGGCAGCAGTGACAAGAAAGATTATCCACCACTTGGTACAGGCTATTCTCAGAAAGTTAAAAATAAACATTTTATTTATCATATAAATATGTTGAGCATTTGTATTTAATTAAAATCGTTAGAGCCATTTTTGAGATAATCAAAATGATTGAAACATTTTCCATGTAAGTAAAGGACAGTTTGTTGTAGGGGGGGGGGTATTTTCTTGAAAACCTTCGTGCCGCAACTTTGGAACATACTGAATTTATAATACACCAAGTTTGGTATTTAAGGAACTCTTCGTTTTTTTACTTATGTTGTACACAGGCACACAGACCCTTTTATGACAATGCTTTCTGTTTGGATTAATAGGGCCACAAAACAAAACTCGACTCGTGCTATAAACATTTGAGTGCTATTTTCACGCATATTACACATAACCAAGTCTGTGTATCATTTTTGTCACATAAAAGGAAACTCATAGCATAAAGGGATAACAATATGAAATAAACTCTTCAGAGTTATTAAAATACTGCGATTAACATTTAGTGTTATACGCGATCAGAATTTAGAAGAAAATTGCAAAACTCTTTAAGGGTTTTAAGGAGGCGTAGTCTTGTCACGTGGAAGCTTATAATAATGCCTGTTTCAAACTACACACTAAAAATAATGAGTGACCTGGAATTACTGCACTGTGTTCAAAGCGATTCTCAAGTGTTTATTGGGTCCAGGCCATTACATATGACTAGAGATTGCATCTGACATTCTGGCCTGGCACGTCATTCCTTCCGGCATTGTTCCACACCTTTACACGGACAATAATGTCCGTCTTTAAGCACCTTGATAACAGGCTATCCTCTGTGTGACCTCCTTGAAATAACACCTTCAATGTCTAAGGAATTTTCTTGTTGGAAAATAATTCACGGCACAGTATTTATATAAATCAGCCTTTCCCTGCAGAGATTTTATCTCAAGGAATTATCTAAGCTACCAGTTCATAAATTTTAATCCTCAAAGCTTTTTCTGACAAATATGAGGAAAACTACACCTTTGGAATGTCGCTACCTGTAATAAACAGGTGAATCGATATCGTAGCAGCGATAAGGGCAAAGCGCTTCGGGGCAAAAGTACGTTTAACGAACAGATACAATAGTAGTTACTTTAATAGTTTGTGTCAGTTTTTGAAAAATGAATATTTAATTTCTCCATCGCTTAGCCACGTTAAAGAAATATTGTATTCCTTCTAAAAATTCAGAGTTAATCAGAAATTGCATTTTTGATGTTTTCTGAATCCAAAATGAAGCACGTATTTGTCAATCTGTCTGTTAACAATATAAATCAAAAAGTAAAAAATAAATACAACATTTTAATATTTACATTAAACTATAGAAGCAGTCATCAAGTACATACAAGAATACCAGAATAACTGGATGAACCATTTGCGAGAAATGAGTTCGGATAGAGTTTCCAAAGCCATGCTCATTATCCCCAACAAGGAAGAGATCTCTTTGGTCCATGCAAGCGCTGGACACAAAACTTGTCTGTGAGATTGTAACAGACCATTAGGTCTAAGACTTTACGGAAGAAGACGACATTAAACTACTTCAAAAGCCAAAGTTTTATCTGCAAAAACTCCTTACATGGATATTTTTTTCTTGTTCTTTTAATTTTTTAAAACTGGCACAAATGATACTGATTTAGCATATTATGCAACAAGACTGTAATGGTGTTAATTAAAATACGAGTATGTTTATGAAATGAGCGGTAGCGAGTTTCATAATTTTCATACCAGCGTCTTAATTACCATTATAATCAAGTTGCATACGACTGTTTTTGGTCGATCACACTATAATGACAAAATATAGAGTTTTTACAAAAATATCTTACCTTGTTAATTGTGTGTAATGGAATGCTCGCAGAACTTGGTCATCTGTTCCACTTCTTATGTGTTTGCGAGTAGTGCAACATGGCACTACTATTGAATCCCTGCCGTTTTTATTGATATTTGCAGGTAACGTGAAAACAAAACATACTGAAGCAAAGTAGATTATCTCAACTTAATAGAGTATCAAAATTACAAAGAACATAGTTTATTTTAATGTACATACACATATTTCATTAATTACCTGGCGAATGGATGCCAGTGGACTGCTGTGTTGAAGGCGTTAGAAGGTATGGTAGAAGTGCTCGCTCAACCGAGTAATATGATAATGAATCGCTGAAGCATAATGGATGCCATTCTAGTTCAGTTACATCACATATAATCAGCTTATTATAGTGTGGTCGACCAAAAAAGCTATTATAGGTCTGAGATACAGCTGCTTTAAAGTATTTCACAGCCTTTTAACAACCGTGTCTGCAGATTCAGTGAATAAAATGGGTGAAATAGCGCTCAAATGGACCCAGAATCAACTAAGCTGAGATTTTCCCGACATTTATCTTATAGGTTATAGGGAAAAACCCCACAAAAATTCATCCAGGTAACTCACCTCAACCAAAATAAGAACCGTTTAGTTAGGAAGATGTATTGCCATAAGAATGATTAACCATGAAAAGCTTTTACTTTAATTTTCAATAATTAAGAAGTAAATAAAAAACCTATATACTGAAACTTAACGGTGGCAAAGATTTATTAAAAATACCCACTTTATTAGAAATAAGATTTTTGCAGAATTGAAGTTTCCGAAACACTCGATATTATCCGTTTAAATTATTCAGTATTTTCAGCAGTACATTTGAAAATATTAAGTATTTTTATTTTTTACGAGTTAGTGAAACTTACATTTTAACATCAACAGTAGTTGTTGTCCTTTGATCCAATGATCTGAACCTTAAATCTCGCAACTTTGATGGCAGGTGCCTCAATACGTCCAGCATTGTTAGTATCTATTATTAATTTACAATTATTGTTAGTATTAGGCGTTTAATATAAAATGAATTTCTAAAAATATATCGTGTTTTGATTTCTAAAACAGTATTTCACAAAGAGACGCACCATATTATGCTGTAATTGCAATTGTGGCCTGTGTCGATCAACCCGACTGCGGCCTCACGTTCACATGCGAACAGAGAGGTGGACGAACATCCAACTAATATGGAGAGATGATGTGGTCAGCATGATGCTTCCCGCAATCGGAGCTTTGGTTTCCGTGGCCACTACTTCACGATGCTGAGCGGGTAACGGTCTGTTGGGACAAAAATCCATACCCCAGTGCACTCGAAACGATGCATATTCCGTGGCTAAGAACCGGAACACCGCACTCCAACTCACTATGTCATGGCGCAGAACTCTACATTATGCACTATGAAACATTATATAAAACATCTTTTTTGTCGATATAGTTTAGCGTAATTCTTCTGGCCTTATGACCGTTATTCTTTTCCAATTATTTAATAATTTCTAATTTGAAAATACTTGGCGATCAAATTTGATATTTTTGGCGCTCTTCTTGGGCTCTAGGTTTGAATAGTTGTCTTATTTAAGGAGAGAAACTAAAGCATCCAAGAAGTGGAAGGAAATTTTTATAAACACGTGCAATATCAGATTATGCACGTAAAAAGTAATGGAATTCTTAAGCCCCAAACTACTGTGGCGAAATAAACCAGCCGGGCGAGTTCAAGAAGCCTGCTTGATAACGAGCATTGAGGAAATAGCGTAGCAATCGAATCTCGAACGGGTCTAGCTGTCTCCTTGCGCACGATTCTGTTCTTTATTAACCTCTTCGTACTAGTTCTCAAGAGATAGAAACTTATTTCGTTCCGCGTTGATCTTCAGCTCCAGAGATACAGACTACTTTTACTTTTTAAAATATTTCTGACATCCCTTGATTTCTTCATTAAGCATTCCATTATAATTTATGGAGGCGATTGTATTTCAATTTGTTCTGCTAAAGTAATTCAATTCAAATGCTGTTTCTTCAGGCAACATCAGACTTTTGATTGGCGGTTTCTTGGCTTGATGAGGAAGCGGTGCGTTGGAAAACAAGGAATTAATGTCAGTTGACCATTGAACTGGTTTCACTTCTATTCATCAGTTCCCGAATAATTTGTAAGCAACTTATGCATGTTAGGAGTAAGAAGACAGTGAGATAAAAAATATGTTTCATTTACACGGCGGCTCAAACTTAATTTTGCAATAAAATACTGAATTTTCCTCCAGCCAAGGATTACACTCAGAAAACATATTTTGTCTAAAAATGTGCTATAATAAAACTCTTCTATTACAATTAATATAATATTTCTGTTAAAATAAAACATATTTTTTGCTTTCTAGGAGAAATCGTGGGTATGTTATTATTATTATAAATTATTATTATTATTATTACATTTCGCCTAGTTTTGAAAAACTCCGAGTACATACTATTAGTCCAAAATCAGATCACCATGCCTCAGTCTTATGCTTTTTAAACATTAGACAACATACCTTATCTGCTGGGATCATGAAGTCATCAAAAGATGTGTCCATCAAAAACTGTATTTCGTATTTTTGTAAGTAAAGACCGCTTTAGATGGAGAGATTCAAATGTTTGCATTCCTTAATGAAGTATTATTACAATAAAAAGCCCTTAGCAGAAAAACACAACGGATAACCCCATCACAATATATGGATATAATGTATTGAGTCCACAGAAAAATGAGATTTTGCTGATAATGTAATTGGGCCTTCTTTACTCCTTTAAATAATGTAAAACTGCTGCTAAATTAAAACAAAACGAAAAAAAGCTATTTTGAAAAATAGTCTACAAATTGGAATCACTACACGGAAATATTTCATATTCATAGCCAGAAAATGGTTAGTCACATTTAGATATTTAAATAACAATATAACCAATGAAATGCATGAATTGAGGAGGCGCGTAAAATTGTAGATATTCTAGAACGCTCACAAAATGAACACAGAGATATTGCATAATTCTTTCATATCCCATCTAATGGTTTTTCCTTAATAGATACATGACATGAATTTTAATTATAAATTTATTAAATGAGGATTTTCCATATCTAAGTTAAACATTTCTACCTCAATTCATCACATTACCATAAAAAATCTACCTACAAGGAATATTCATATTCGATACTGTTTCTGCACGCTTAAATCTCACCATCATGTGCCCCAGTTTAACTCGTGAATAAAATGATACTTAAAACCACACAACTTTACCTAAATAAAACTAAGTTACACAAAGAAACTCGGAAAAGTATCCCATGCTGAAATTGTTTACAGTTGAAAATTTTGAAGATAATTAATATGTAATATTACCAAACACAATCAAGCCTAATCGAAGGAAATCAAGATCTAAACTTTCGCTTGAATAGGTGGTAATCAATCTGCAAATGTACTTGTGATTCCAGAAACTAATTTCTTCATTGTCCATACGGGATACAACGTACCCAGTACATACGATCGATAGCCTAGTTGCATCATATTACGTGGTAAACTAAATCTCATTCAGTTAATAGATGCATGGAAGGAAATTCATCACATAGTAAAACTACTGGAGCAGAATTAAAATGAAAATAACCATAAGATACAGTATACTCTAATTAAATGTGTTTAGAAATATGTATTCCAGAATTGAAGTGCATAGGATTTAATTCTGGACATTCAGAGTATTCCATATTTATTAATATGGCAAGATTAATGACAATTAGCCGGTAAATAGCTAAATAAGCTTAAAGATATCGTGTGTAATCTGTATGAATTAAATTCTAAATTTATTCCGCATATTACGTTTTATTAGCATCCTTTAAGAAGTGTTCAGACAATAACATTCAATTTCAAAATATAAAAACGAACAGTGAAAAATTAAGTATTGGCGTGAATCTATCCAGCGAAGGATCTGAATATAACTGCAAATAATTTTATATCAATGGAAATAACCTCAGAATTTTTTGTGATGAATAATCTCAAACATTGGTATGAATCGTCATTAATATTTGGGTATGGGTATGCTTGTATGTATGTACTGCTTATAAATACTCTATTTATTTATTGATGTTGGATTTTAAGAATTTCCTATCTTTATTTTGAATGTACTGCAAAGGAGTGCCTGACCCTATTAATCTTTGAAGGTTTAGTGTATTAAAAATACCAGGAAAAGTTAAATGATGAACTTTGACATTTTCCATTTTCTTATAAATTCTTCTTAATTTAGAATATATGGTTTATTTGGTTGCTGAATTATTTCAACTTTAAAAAGTAGTAATCTAAATGTAGTGAATGGGTTATACAACATTTGATCATTTTACTGGAGTATTGAATGCGTATCATAATTTTTTGGGGTAAATTGAATTATTCTGACTGTCTCATAGCTCTAGGAACGCACTAAGGTACTAGAAGGAGACAACAGAAGATGCAACTAATGACTGCTCTGTGAAGTTCATAAAAGCTGATAATATTTCCTAAACATATATACCTTTTGCTTAAAAATTTAAATACTATCAGGCTGAAATTTCCATGCTTATAATGTGTAAAGCTCAGTACTACTAATATATTTTTGAGTGTGATTCACTTTTAAATATTGAACACCTTTCTTAAAAGTTTATATCAAAACTCCAGTTCAGCTTATTGTTGGGAGAAAAAATACTTTAAAATGTTATAAGTGACAGCTTAATTATCTTTTTTCGTTACATGAAACGGGTGTTTTTAGTGCAATAGAAATTCTAACTCTTTGCTTAAAATCGTTTCTGATAAAAAAAAGGCACCCAGAATCGTCAGTATTTCTTAGTATGTTTTTAGAAGCTAATTTTTTGCAAGCCATCGCATATATAAGCATGAAAATTTCGCAGAGGTATTCAATGCACGCTGATATTGTATTAACTTTTTAAATGATCTACCACATATATCCAGAAACTTCAACCTTACTGAGGTTAGTGGAAATACAGATGTCACACGCTTTCCAAATGCCTTCGTTATCAAGTTACGGCATAGTAATTGTCTCCTCTTTGCAAGGAAATTCTCATAGAAACAACACAATCAGAGACTGCCTCAGTTTTGGTTAGCATGTTAATCGCCAGATCTGGAGATTCTCCATTCAGTTCCGGTTGGGGGTGGGAATTTTTCTTTAGCCAGGATTATTTCCTAACTCTCAAGAGTCTGTAAGTATGAATGTGTATGTGCCAAGGGATGACTGGACCCATTCCTGAGGTGGGGGCACTCAGTGGGCGAGGTCAGTTACCACCAATGGTATGGTGATGATGAGGATGAATGAGAGGACCTACAGCTTTTACCGTGGACCCCGAACCACGTTGGACCTTGGGGATACTTCACATAAGCAAGTCAGAGGTGGAGGTGTGGATAGGGAAGACTTAAAATCGCCACTCAAGCCAGGAATCGAAACTCGGACCAGTAGAGAGAGTCGGCGCTACATATTACGAAACGTTTAACCAAAACCTACTCTAAAACATCACTGCTGCAAGGTAATTATTCCAAATGTAAAAAGTCGCAGATATGATCTGAGATGTTAAGAGCTACATATTGAAGTGGTTTACTTCTGTTATATTTAATTTGTTGAGCCCCACGTTTGGGAGCCAATTTGCGACGGCATTATTTATAATGTTTGTTTATTTATATTTACTCCATGTGGTGAAGCCATTTTGTGACGTGATTCTTTGTTAGGTTTGTTAGCTCCATCTGGTGTTAGCAATTTGCGGCAGTATTAGTGTTTGTTTTAAAGAATGCTACTGTTATTTTATTTAATTTTGGTTCACTGTCCTTCGGCTAGCTATGATCTTTTTGGTCGAGCACTTCTCTTTATACAGGTTGTGTAAACGGAAAGGAGACTTTTATCCAAAGATGATGAAAGAATTTGTTTTACACTTTTTATTGTCGAACACATTCACTATCACATTTACACTTTGATCTTGACACTCGCCAAACTGAAACTGTTATAATAACTTCATTACTGATCATTCTTAATTCGCGTACTTCAACTTTTTCTATAATTAACTTTACAACACTTTAGATTTTTCATAACTCTGCTACGCGTAACTTGTGAATCGATAGCCGACGTGTACTGTACAAATATTTCTGCTGGACTGAAGGCGACGTGTAACGTACAAATGTTTTCGACGAACTGACGTGAAGACGACGTGTAGTGTACAAAGATTTTCGATGAACTGACGGGGTCTACCTCTAATCTAGCCCTTTTTATACTCCTACAACCCGATATGCCTAAAGATTATAACTGTGCTGCTACTGGCTAATAAAACGCGCCAACATTAGCGTCTATTTTTATATCCAATGAAAATTATGAATACATATGCTCTAGGGAAAATGTTCCAGCAAATTCTAAGAAAAACGCGCCAACATTACGTAACTTCCTCGTCTCTAATAATGATAAACAGCTCACCCCCTCGCTGCATTATTGCACGCTATTATTGTCAGTTTCAGTAAGGCAGTATAAACCCACTTCTCAACAATAATTACAATCAACAAACATCTCAAATCAATGTCACATAAAAATGCATATTCATACTATAATCATTCTTTACATTTAAATAATTTATGATACAAATTACTGCATCAATATAATTGGAGCCCTCCCAAAAAGGAACAATTGCTAAGGTGTGTTTGTGTCAGTATTTAAAAGGCGACATAAGGGGTCAAATTGGTCGTCCTCCGTGGTATAGTGGTTACTATACTAGCCTCTAGTTCCCGAGGTCGCTGGTTTAAACCCGGCGGAGGGTGATGGATCTCTTCCGGCGTAAAAATCCTTAACATGGCTTTCTTCGGAAGGGAAGTAAAGGCGGTGGTCCTGTGTCGTAAAATAACCTCAAGCCTGATAAGGAGGCCTCTGAGCAAACCTCCCGGTCTTTCACGCCCAATATAGAATGGGACGCTAAGGACCACAGCAGTTAAAGAGCGTCCATAAATAAACCTCAATTCAGGGGTCAAATAGAAAACTTTTGCTTAATATTCCATATTAAGATGCCTAACTTTAATAAAACAGAGAATCCCTCTAAACCAAGCTTTCGGTGTCCTTAATATTCCTTTATATGACCGGAATTATGCAATCTGTTGTAGCGTGTTTCGTTGCATAGCTCTTCAGGAATATAGGTATTACTTTTCGATAGTATTAACTAATCTAGATTTACTGCTTGCATACGCAGTGTGAATTCCTATACCTTTATATTTTAAAAGGAGATCAAAATATTGGAACCGTCAAAACAGCTATTACAAGAATAAAACGCGCTTCCGGCGTTATTAGATATTTACGAAATACGACACAGCTTCATATTTCCTGAACTAAGACTGACTTGTGGAATAAAATTTCTTCTTTTATGAGGCCATGACAATATCATATAATTACTATGAACATGACACGCACCACAAACATTTTTGTACACACACAATGAATTTTGCACACAGTTTTATAAAATGTAATGCAATTGTTTAAATCATAGAACTTAAATAGATTGTATAGTTAAATTTGAATAACAGCTGTCAAATAATGTTTATAAACTATAAAAATATAATCATTACATTAAAAATCAAGAAATATTCTCATTTTTAAATAAATGCTTTTAAAACTGCTATATGCTGCACTCCTCTAAAGGGCATTGTGTTTGACAGCTCTTCAGCTTGTAACCGAATTCTGATATCAGACTTTCAAACCCCTAAAATTACACGGTGTTCCAAATGTTAACTCGGCCATGCCTTTCCATTTCGAAATAATAAAAATAATAAGCAGTACTTTGGGCACATTATGGAACCCTCATTAAAGGGAAAGTACCCTAGATACCGGAATTGCAAGATTTCATACTCGTATTAGTATGCTGTCACCTTTATATTTGCATATGTATCAGATCACAGCTATCATTAACATCGGTGGTGTATAAACAAGATTTGAGAGGATGTGAAAATTTATGTCATGCAAAATTGAAGCAGTTATTATATTAATTATTAAACCACAGTAACTCTACTAATAAGCTAAAGCACAATGTTTATTGTGCTTGTAAGATAAATTATAATAAAAATCCTTATTCAGTTAAGATACCTTTGCGATTTAAGTTTGATACTTTTATAATATAGAAATAAATTAAGCAATAAACACATAATGTTCTGGGCATTTTATGCAGAGAAGAAATGGGTAGATATATGAGATATCTGCAAAAATTGGCGACTTCCTGATTTAAAGCTAAATTTCTAAATGTAACGAAATCTGCGGCACAAATACTGAGAATGAATTTAAAATTTCTACCTATGGGAAGCAGATTTTTTGAAATTCTGAACTAATATCCGTTAGCTCTTGTTTCACATGATTTCTGAAGGCTAATATTGGAAGGGTGATCGGATATGAAAAATTAAATTTCTTGGTTGATTCTTTAACCTATAGCCCTTTCTTTCCCTTCCGACGAACTACACCCTACTGCCATTATATGTGTTAAACCAGCCACGCATGACTCAAATTTTCAAATATAGTTTAATCTTCCAAAGATTCTGCTATAAATTCAGGATAGAATTAATGTTTAATGCATTAACTTCCTTCTATTGTAGCTTCTTTTACTAAACGACGAAAGAACTATGTAAGCAAACAATATCAACACCTGGATATTTTTTTAAAGAGCTTATTTTCTCTTTGGTACGTTGCTCTGTGGTTCACAGGTTCTCCTTAGTATGAGCAGAGGGAAAATGGGAAACGAATCAAGGAATAGTGCTACTTTGTTTTATGGTCAACTAAATCGGTGCGGTATTCAGTAAATATAGTTTTTATTTAAGAAAGTTTTCAGTTTGCCATTGGAATAATAATATTTCTAGCATTGCTCTCTTATTTTTATTAAATTAGATTAGTATGTAATAGGTACTAAAGATAGTTTGAACATGCAAACGTCAATATTTTAAATGACATATCGTTATAATAATATAGAAAAAAGGAATGTTAATTCACATTATTATTTGTAAGACCTTACAATATACCCGTATATGTAATAAAATAATAAACGTTGCACTTACCACAAAATGAAAAAACATTTTGCCTCCGTTTTTAATTCTATAAGTTTTAGCATACAAAGCTGAAATTTAGTCTTTCTTAAATATATTAAAATATAGAGAACACACTACTAAACCACGGAAATAACGCATGCAACTAATCATACCTCTTGCTTCTCTAACAATACCATTTCTCTATTTTATAATGATAATAAATGTTCAATTTGTTTTAAATCGTATTGACATAACCTCTCGTATATATTTTTAATAATAATAATAATAATAATAATAATAATAATAATATACTTAATTAATCTACTGCACAGAGTTGAGGGAACTGTACACTTGTACGTGCTCAACATAGCTACAAGGCAATGGATATCATGGTCAGAACCGAACTACCGGTTTTTTTATTTTAAAGTGGGCAGAATTGTTCCATTTATGATAATGATAATATGTATAATCGTAAATCTAAGTAAATTCCAGAGATAATACTCTAATAATTATAATAATAATAGTAATAAGAATAATAAAAATAATAATTGTAATTTTTAATGACATTCACGATTCAAACAAAACCGTTACATACTGACTACCTATGTAACTTAATATTCCGTTATATTAGAAAGATATTTCAATTGCTGTAAATTGCTGAATACTTGTATTACATATTTAATAATTCCAAACAATGCACATGTTTTGAAATTTGTGGAAATTTAATTTTTACAAAGCCATAAAATTCATCAGCTGTCCCTTATTGTAAGGGCTACGAATAATTGAACTATGATATATATATATATATATATATATATATATATATATATATATATTGCAGGCTAATGAAACAAAAACCACCGTAGACGCATTTGCGGATCATCAGCTTGCATGATGGTCCATCAACATATGAGGCTGAAATTGTAACATTAACTTTAAATATTGTATTAGAAAATGCCTTTACTCTGAAACCTAGATCCTTGTAAATATTTTTTGTCTTTAACTGCGATTTTAAGAATCACACTTAAATATTTGTACATATACATATACCGGGCGAGTCTTCTCAGCCTGTGGATTGAAAAGTTATGCAGTCCCGGCGCTGTACGGACTATGCCGTAAACACTATCCACTGCATTGCATCGTATCAATTTCGGCCGAAATGGCCTCTTTGCATCGCTGACCGCGCAGTGACTTGCACTCGTAACACAACAGTGTGTGCGTTGGCCTTTAGTGGTGAAGGTCGCATGTTCAAATACTGCCACTTGAAGGTACTTTCTATGCTTGGTAAATTTAACGAGAACTGATAGTTTGACATGGATGTGTCGTTTCACTTAATTTGATAATGTGAATTTCATTAAAACATAAATTGTCACTTGTTAGAATATGCTTTAATGAACAACATAAATAAATGCATATAACATTGTAATTGTTACTTACAAACATAAGGCATCAATAGTAAAGTAAACTTTTACTGTTTAAAGCAATGTTTTCATACAAAAGCAAGCCAATAAGTTGTTCTGAGAGTTTACAAAATGCAGTACGTACATACAAACTAGATAACGCTTGCAAGTCATATTATGATCGCTGTGAACCTCTCTGGTTCCCAAAGTAGTACATTTAACAGTGACTATGACATCATTCCGGACCATCACACAAATAAACCTTTACAATTTACCCGTTTCCTCCATGTGGTTGTAATAGGCGTTCGAACGGGCCACCATACCGGTAGATGCAAGATCTCAGTCTATCATCGCCGGCCTAACCCAGCGCATCATGTCCAGTGTGATGTAACGGCAAGTAAGATGATGCGTTTCCTGAGCTGTTGAGGGGTACACGATATCTTTAAGAAAACCCCATAAGAAGAAATCTAGTGTGGTTAGATCTGGTGGGCGTGCTGGCCACCCTATTGATCCATGGCGTCCGATTCATCGCTCAGCCGTTACACGACAGGCTGAATGAGCTGGCGCCACACAGCTAGTCGGTTCTGCAACGGCACTTCAAACAGTAAAGTAGACAGTTGGTGTTATACGAAGTGGATATAGCGATTCCTATTACATCATCACCGAATATACCAGCGCAAACGCTGAAATCCAATCGGACTGTAACGTCGCCTCTCGCATCCAATGTGAGTTTACAGTGCTCCAGTAATGCATGTTGTGGCGATTTACATGGTCCGTGTTGTGAAACCCTGCTTTGTCTGTAAATAACACAGTTGCCAAAAATGTGGATCTTGTTCAGTTTGTCGTATGATCCACCTAGCGAACGCCACTCTCCGTCCAGGATCCGGCTGCAGTGGCTCCTGGTGTAGCTGAAGATGATAAGGGTGAAATTTTGCATGATGTGTTCTCCACGCGGAAGATTGGCTAATATTGAAATGCCTGTGAATGTCCCTCGTACTACAATGCGGATGCTGAATGGCATAGTCAGTCACACGATTCGTCGCTGCTTGATCACAAACAGGGGGATCTCTTCGTGGATGCGGTGTCCTGTGCACTGTTTGCGATTTCAGAAGGCGGTTCGCAACTCGCAAAAACGTGTGATCTGTAGAAGTGTTCTTTGCGGAAACCTCTGTTGGTATAGACGACTTACCTTCGTTGGATTCTGCTGCGCTTCCACTTTCCATGCAATCGCCAGATAGGACTTCAATCGAACCATTAATAACGGATATCTCGAAATGGCTGATGCACAAAAAAGTTAATTTAAATAAATTGTTTAGTTTAAAGAGATCTACATTTTTTGTACTACATTTTCGTCTATCGCTTAACGTTTACCAGTTATACAAGATATACAAAATTCTTTCCGAATAGAGAGGACTTCACAGGCTATTCGCAGAAAATTCAATATATACAATTTATTTTTCATGTAAGTGTTTTAATCATAATCGTTTCAGTAATTTCTTATAAAATAAACATTTCAAAAAATGTTTCATATAAAGGGTAGTTTGGGGCAGGAGAATTTTCTTGAACGTTTTCGTGTCGCATCCTTGGAAGGTTCTGAAGTTAAATACCAAGTTTGGTATCATTCTGACTTTTTGCGTTTGAGTTGTGCTGTTCACAGACTTACACGTGCACGCGCGAACATTTTTCTAAAAAGTTTTTTATTCGAGGGACCTCATAACATGTATTTCTGGTGAATTCTCGGTATCAAAGTGTTGGGTAGAATGCAATACCTTCTGTACCTCCTATACACATGGTAGAAAAAGTAATTAAATTAAAAAGTATTTGTTCAAAAAGAATCTAAGTGGGTAAATGCTCGGGCATATGCAGAGAAGGAGGTGGTTCAGGAACTGATCGCCGAGTTGATTTGATCAAATGCAACGGACCTGTTAATCCCGCTAATGGCAATAATTAGAGGGGAAAGTTCCATAAGGAATTTTCTGATGGATTTCCAAACGGATCATTGGTAATGGTGACTTGACTCCGGATCGATCTGTTCTTGTTCTGTCTGCTCACTTCCCTGAGTATATCTGCTTGTGGATGGTCATGCATCCCATAAGAGCTTACAAGCTCTAACAATCTGCGTACAACATAACATCCCATGGTGTGCTTACCGAGTCAAACGACTTATAGACTACAACCATAGGAAATGACATTATCAAGCTGTAAAGTAATATGATAATAATTTCAATAAGTTCGCAGAGAAGGGGAGAGACAAATAAAATCACATTTGGTAGAATGTATAAAGAAGCCTAATTTAAAGCAGCAATACCTGCAATTGCTGAAAATTTCTTCAGACCTCTGAATGAATATTTCTCCCAGGTATAAACATAATAAACTTGAGGAACCCGAACATCTAAGACAATCCCTGCAGGTAGTTCTAAAGAAATTAAGATGCTCTTGGTATTGTGCACTCCACCTCAAATTCTGTAGAAGAACCTTAGTCTGAAAGCGACTCTTCATACGTTTCTTTCCACGATTTGCTAACTTCTCTTATAAAAAGGGACAGAGCAAAATTTCATAAAAAATGTGGTTATCTTAATATCCCCGGAACATAATCAAGAAACGATTTTGACACGAAAAATCAAAATCGAACATGCTTCTAGGTGAATGAAAATAACAAGAAGAGATGTACCAGAAACGTCATCCTCTGACGAAGTATAGCATGAAGAACAATAAAATGACACAATTTTCTGTTTTTACAATGTTGGCACTAGTGACCCTCAAGGTTCCTTGATTTTTGACCTAATTAACGCTTGCCCCCTAATTTCCCTCGTATCTCTCCTTAATTTATGTAAATATAGTCCTTCTACTGATGCAGTGGGAAGAAGCAAACTAATAAGTGAGCATAATTAAACTTGTTTTATAGAACTGTAAACGCATTCGGCACATTGAAGAGAATTGTTTGGAACCAGTGGGAGAAAGACAGGTGGTGGGGCTTGAAAACCAGCTTCTCTCCTTGCTTTGCGTAACATTTAATTAGCGCTTTTTTCTTTCCTTCACTTTATTTTCCCCTAAACACGGTACAAGTTACATTATTGCTGTAGTGTAGGAATAGAATTTTAAAAACGTCTTATCATATCCGTGTTATATATATATACAGCCCGTGAAAGAAAAACTATACCCCAACAATAGAGTTACTCCTATCTTAGGTAATGAGCACATGATACCAATAAAGTATTAATTCTTAGATTTTTTTCAGTTTTTCTACAGAATCACAAATGTTTTTCGCCACACTATAGATCAGCAGCCATAACCTTAACTCCCATATATACGAATCAGCATGCAGTCCATCCCTCTCTCATATACAGGGTCGACCATTTTATTTGAGACTGTACAATGTCTCCGAAACTAAGCGTTGTAGAAAGAAATGTCTTTGAATAAAGTTACTTGATATTCTGGGGGAAACAAATGACATTAGTCGTGTTTTATTTGGAGAACGTTGTGATGTAGGTTCCCATTTAAAAAAATAGAGCTATACTGATAGCTATAATAAGCTATACTGATATAAATGAATTTTTTTTTATTAAGAAAGTCTTAAAAATCAGCACATTCCTCATAGAAACCTAGTAGACATTTTGCAAAATACAGATCAGTAATTATGTAAACATTGAGAAAGACGGTTGTTGCTTCACGTATGGTAAGCCAATTTGAAGTAGGATGTGTTGTAGTTCCACTGTTGGGGAGCCAAACTTGATGTAATAACTGCCCCACGTATGGTACAAAGTTTACGGTGGCATTCGCCCCATGTTCACTTTCCCGTGGTCCTTCGCCTCAAGTTTACTTTCCGGTGGCCTTCGCCCCAAGTTTAGGAATCAGCTTTGTATTTTTATGTTTCTTTAAATATTATATATTTATGTTTGCCTCGGCTGCGTCAGTATTAATTTGTAGAAACATGTATTTAACAGGAGGTGATGCGGCTAAAGAATGTAGGCTTACACAAGTTATAATGTTTACTTCACTCCATTTATTAATCCTTCACACAATTAAATAATACTTCACTGACATATACAGAGCTGTGAGATTATTTATTAATTACTTGCACCTTTTTTTTAACACGTAAACTTTATAATATTCTCGCCGTAATGAATTTTCGTCTCACACTGAATACGTACCGAGCGAACGAACGAACTGCTCAGGTACGTTGCGTTCTAGCAAATGTCGTTTACCGCTTGAATTTGCAAATTTTTCTATTTAAAGCCTCTGATTGACTAATTTTACTCCAATAGAATACTTTTATTTAACTTTCAGGTTTTCTGGTTGTTGATTGGCTATTTATAAACGGTTTTAAAAATATTACATTATTGTTTCCAAGAATTACTAGTAGCCTTATAAAACTTTCTAATTCATTATTGCGTCAAGGTTACCTCATTGTTAGGAACTTTCGGCCTCTAATATCACAGCTCCTATATTGTTAAATTACCTAATACATTCACATAACATTATTAAACATGTACATAATACTATAAACATAATACAATGACTGTTACATACATTTTATATATTATTTATACACATATTGCTTTAAGGCGGGCTGTTTTTATATTATATAATTAGACTGAAATCATTTAAGTGTTAAAAAATACTGTTTCAACATTCTAATCACAATTCGCCCATATGTATCCCTTTTGCGCAAGGGCCTCTTTCAAGTGAAAGGAACTGGATTTTGCAGTTCCTTTGGCTACTCCGGGACAGATAAACCTAGTTTATTCTCTTCTGTTTGTCCACTAGTTCTTTTTTCAAGTTTCTTTCTCTCTGTCTCTCTCTGGCTATTGTGATCCACCTGCTGTCGAAGGTCCTCACTTCGTCTACCCAATGGGTTCTCTGCTTGCCAATATTCCTCTGATCAAACCTGGGACCCCAAGAAGTCACTCAGTATTACCATCTATTAGGGTGCTGTCTCATAACATTTCAGGCAGCTTCCTGTGGTCGCCGCAGCGTCCTTTAATCGTGTCCTCTCCCTTATTTAGAGATTCTGCATTTTTTTATTGTTATGCCAAAGATTTCCCTTTCCATTTTCCTTTGGCGATGTCTATCGTTTGCTTTTTTCTTTAACTCCGTGTTTGTGAGCTATATAATAGAGCTGGTAAAGTACACATTATTTGATATTTCAAATTTATATTGTAGGATTTGTCCAGGAGTATAAATTTTAGGGATCAGAATTTAGACCAAACTGCTGCGATGCGTCATGCTAATAATTTATCCATCGTGTTCTAATCACAATATGCCAAATATATAAAAATGCTTATGACCGCAAAACTAATGCGGACTAGGAGTTGGTTCTGTTCATATTTAGGGCAATCTGCCACTAAAAACTGACAATGGATGGTCTAAAAATCCATTTAGCTTTTGTACTCATTTTGCGGAATGGGTTCAGGTCTCGGTTTCAAACCCCCGGGGCGGCCAATCTAGTCGAAAGTTTTTTCACGTTGTTCCTCAGTCGCTAGGAGAATGCTGGGGTGGATAATTTGTTGCGCGAATTTTCTGTTATCCCTTTCATCACTACTTTTCATTTCTTTCTTCACCGCCATACCAGGCATTGTGCTGATCACCATCCTAGATATGGTATGATCCAGAGTTTGCTTGCTGCTTGACAGGCTATTGCCCCAAGGCATTGGCTTGCAAGTCCTTGGGTGTGTAAGTGCTCCAAAGAGGAGGGTAATCCGTTAAAGAAGGAGTACACATTTCCTATGATTTCTTGGGAACATTTTTATATAACCACTTTATGACTTACACAAAATTGAGCCCATCGCGCACAATTTAAAACACCTTATACAACGTGTCGTTATTATTTATTACAACTACAAATTCCTTTTCCTCTGCTTTAAATATTTACAAGTCTGCAAAACTTAAAATGCTCCTATTACTTTGAAATTTACTTTACAGACAATCTTCCCAATAAATCGCAATTGATTCTTGTTCTATGAAGCATGCCATATTTCACTGAGCTGATAGGTTTAAATTGGTTCACAATATTTTAAAAACAAAATAGATAGCAAAATAGAAACAATATATTCACCGTGTGACATTTATTGATAGCATGTTTCTTATCCCCTTATAACATTGTGAATTTTAAATTCCATGGAAAAAAATGAAAATTTTATTTTAAGGAACATTTTTGGGAAATGTTTGTAATCTTAATTAAATCATAACAATTGTATTGCAATACTCCCATAATTATACGTCATTAATGTAAATAATAAAATCTTGAAATGTTATAAACAGTATTATGTTTGGAATTCACCGATCGTTCTCGTTAGCTTTGTTATAATAATAGCAATAATAATAATAATAATAATAATAATAATAAACATTGAAAATTAAAGAAATTTTCGAATGAAGATGTTTAATCTAATGGTTTTCCCAAGTCTGCAACTTTACCTAAAATATTATAGAAGATACTAGCATTAGCTCATCAGAGCCATACGGTATCCTCTTTTACCAAACATTTTGATTTCAGGTAGACTTGTGTAATCCTACAGCTAACACCATCGCTTATCTGCAGTACAGTGTTGCCGAATGGTCTCCTTCTTGTCTATGGGCTAATGCCACAATTTGAAAGTAAGCCTCCTTCGAGAATGTTTCTTGCAGCGGTCATATGTTACAACCGGGGTTATCTTGTCACACTGCTGACAGCGCAATTTATCTTATACCTTTTAGCTGCCAGTGTGCTTAACCTTTGACACAACAAGTTAATTTTGGTACTTACACGGCATATGGTGGCTGATCAGCTTTTGTTATTGTAATACATTTTCCTAAAACTAAAAAAAAAAGGATCCCAATTGCAAGTTTTTGTAGAAATGGAACAGAAACGCGAGTTCTGTTTTTATAGTAACTATGACTGAGGTAGAAAATCTATAGCTATATTAATGTTACAAAGAGAGAAAATCGTATGTGTGTTTGTGTGTATGTAAGGGTAATCTCAAAAACAACTCAACCGATTTTGTTAATTAGTTCATCATTGAAAAGATCCATTATTTACATGCCCTTGTACTTGTATAGAACGCATTGGAGTTATAAAGGAACATATTTGCGAAGAGGGGCTTTGACCTTTAGTTTAGAATGCCATGGAGAAGAAAATAGTTGTCATTTCAGAGAATATATATCTAAAGTAAGATTATTTTCCTTTGTATCCAGATCGTTAGCAGAGTGTGTTAAATAATTGTATAAAGAGAGAATAACGTTAAAAATCAGTCAACCGAGTTGTAATCAACAACTAAGAAGATTTTGTTTCAAAAGGATTAACTTGGCGGCCTGGAAATGAGAAATCTTCATATTTACCAGCTTCACTTGGTGTGATTATCTAAAAATTACTGGACAATTCCAACGAATAATTGTTCCAACGTCAAGGGATACTTATAGGCTACCAGCATTTTTAGAACTTGGAAGATTGTACGGGGAGGTTAATGAAGACGTTCTGCCGATGTTTCACACCTTTAGCGTGAATGACAGTGGATTTTCATCCGCAATTAGCAAAATTCGGGCTGTAAGGAGTTACAATTATAAGGTGTAAAGGAAAGGATTCACCATAAAAATCTTCTAGATCATTGTACAATGATTTCATAAAGAACGGGGTGAGGTAGATGAAATTAGGTTAAAAAGCTACCTGAAATGTCGTGCAGCCAGTTACTACTAAATAATCCTTTGCCAAAGAATAGCAACGTAATTATAATCTTAAATTAATGGAAAAACATGGTATAGTTTTGATATTGTATGCACAAAATTTTGTATCTATACATCAGAAAAATAACACCCAGCTCTGTTATAAATAGGGAACACCCGTCTTTGCTGACACATTCTTAAACATGTTTTGCTTCCAACTGCAGGATATTCTGTAATGGTCAGGATGAAAAACTTTGATATTAAAACAAAATTACATGTTCTTAAATGAATTTAACTTAATAATTGCAATGAGATGTTGAAAACAGATAAAATTACTTACCAAAACAAATAATGAATTACAAGGCAAAGGGATGGTCCCGCATAGCTGGGTGGTTACCTCTGATATCAGAAGAATTCTGAGATCCTAAAACTAGAAGTAGATGAATTCATTGAAAATATTTCTAAGAGATATTAATTTTTATTTATTACACTTATCAGTTCAGTTCTTTTCAACGTTCGTTGAAACTCACATATACTCTCAAAATTCAACTTAAGACCACCAATGTTAGTTTTCAATTGGTTGTCACAGCCAACTGGCTGGTTTAGTAAACAAAACTTCTGCAGTAGAAATTTTTCTTTAGTCTTCATTCCGAACCATCTGAGAAGAATTAAATATTAAGAGAAGAATTTACACATATAAACCACATTGAAGCAATTTACAGAGGAGCTACAGTAAAACATTAAATATTTACTCGTAAATTAAATTGAGGTAGGGAAAACAAATTGTTTATAAGAAACCACAACTAAAAGAAGAACATGCAGCTGAATTGAAAATTAATAACCATCAAATTAAAGTCTAGAAACCCTGTAGTCTCTTCAATATACAGGACAAACTAGGGAGCAAAATAAAAATGTCAATTACATGATTTATGAATCTAATTGTCGTAGCGTATTCTTATATCAAAACAAATGTGACAAAAAGTGCCTTCCACATCTGAGGTCCAAGAATAGTCATCCTGCAGCACGTCTCCTATACCCGTAGTCCTCTGTGGTCTAGGAGTACCATGCTAACCTCTGGTTCCCGTGGTCACGGGTTCAAACCCTGCGGAGGGCGATAGATATTTTTGGGCGTCCTTAGCACGGCTTCCTTCGGAAGGTAAGTAAACCCGGTGGTCCCGTTTCGTAGTTTTACGGCATGTAAAAGAGCCTCAAGCCCGACAAAGAGACCGCAGCAAAATTTCGGGTCTTTCACAACCAATATAGAATGGGACGCTAAGAACTATAGTAGTTAAAGAGCGTCCATGAATAAAACCCCTTTTAATTTACACTTCGTAGTACTCAAAATACAAATGGAAAAGAAAGGGATTGTCGTTCTGGGGAAAAGAGACGGAGGCAGTCTAAATGTAAGCAGAAGAAAAAACTTTGCAACTAAAATGTTATATCCCCCAAATGCTAATAACAAATGCTTCAAAAGCGAACATGAAATTAACACCGCCTTCGACTCTAATCCTAGTCGTTATTGCAGGAGAAATTTGCATCTTTTCTAATTACAAAGTAACGAACCTACCATCTGCAGGTTCTTTCAGACAACTCTGACAACCAAGGCCTAACTTTCTTAACCTTTAAGAAATATGCAAGCTAGGTTGTTCTAAACGTTATTAGTTTTTGGATTAGCTGTATTCCGTTCTGGTCGTTTTAGAATACAGTAAAAATTCATTTGTCCTGACTAATTGGAAATTGGAAATTCAGTGATTTATTGGAAATTTTCAGGCGTAAAAATCCTTGGCTTGGCTTCCTTTGGAAGGAAAGTAAAGTCATTGGTTTCGCCTACTGTTTACTTGTACGTAAAAGAGCTTTACACCTTGAAAGAGAAAGATACCTGAGGAAAACTGTGGGCCAATTCATGCCCGCAGCTTCCTACTCCTCTCCCATGGCGCCATCGCGTGCAACCATGCGCGCCTAGCGGAGGACTCTAACTACCTGATTAAAGAAAGCACAGTAAGACGTGCCTAATATCAACGGCGTGACAGAAACTAAATAAACTATGTATTAAAGATAAATAACCAGTGAATGATCACCTAGACATATAACTGCTCTTAAGGTATAGGTTATAGAACGGAGGGGGACATCTCGTGCACTGCAAATCACATAAAACTACTGTGTTACCATCCCCCAGGAGAAAGGTACAAAGTGAAAGAACCACAGGAGGCTACAGGTCGCAGGCACACACGTCACAGAGAGACTGGAAGTGAAATTATGGAAAGGAAATAGCGGTAGATGAGAAACCACCCCAGTTAGCCTATCGACCTGGGAAAACCATGAAAAATCCAAGGTCACAGACGGCAATCGAGGAGATCAAACCCGGGACTTTCTGAATGCGAGCCTCACACGTTACCGATGAGCTATCTTGCTCGGTAGACATAAATTCTGTTTAGTTTAAGCGCATTCAGTAGGTTTTAATAACGGTGAATTGTGAATTAATAATTTGATAACATAATATTTCTCATTAGGAGATATTTTATTGCAGCAGAAACTATAATCCTACTGGTGTTATTCTCATTTTCTAACCAGTCATTAAACTAACAAGAATCATCTAGAACTATATATACATTTATTACGCAAATATACCGGATTACATAATTATTTCGTAATCTGCACCATCACAACTTTAGGGTTCACAGCAACATTGTTATATTAAATACTGTCTCTATCTATTCCTATCCTCCTTTCTTCAAATTTCTACTTCCGCTCATTATCTCCCCATTTCCTGTCGCTTTCTCCTCATTGACCTCTCTTCAGTCCTTTACTCTCTATTCTCTCCCTTATTCTCTCTCTCTCCCTCCTGAACTTCCTAACTCCTATTTGTTGCCCCTTCTCATTATTTATCTCCTCCTTTCTCACTATCCTTACTCTCATTCAGTGTAAGTATATGGTCATTTGATGTTTTGAAAGGTAGTACTTTTTCCTGAGTGGTGTGTAACACATAATACATAATATTACATTGATTTTTATACTTCCTAATATTTTATTTATTTACATGGTAACCAAAAAAACAACAACAAACTATCCAGAGATGAAAAGCTGGTGTAACTCTTATGCTATGTCAAAATTTGACAAATAACACAACTTCAGATAAAGTATGCTTTTAATGTTTTTGTTGCGTAATACTTTCACGCAGTTCAGCAATAAAGGGTATATTTTGGCTTTTTCCTTTGCGTCCAATTACTAGTTCCGCTTTGGTGCATCAATTAAGAGGTAATTTACTCTCTTCAAGTTGAACCTAACTACGTTATATGCCAAGTCTCATACGGTACCATACGTTTCATAATTTGGCACTTATGAGCGATATAGTGAACTACTGACCCATTGACAACACTGCTCTTCGCAGACGATCAAGTTTTAATTAGCACATCAGGGAACTCTCTGCAGCAATTTATTTACCATAAATAAAATTACAAAAGAATATAATCTAACGATTTCTAAATCTAAAACAGAAATATCAACTTCCAAAGGAAAAATTGTATCAAGAATAACAACAACAATTACAAACGCAACTACATTACAGTTACAAACATTTAATTATATGGTTGTGAAATTGAAAACATAAAAGATGTACAAAATAAAATTAAACGATTCAGTTATTTATGTGCAACAATAAAAATAACTGTGGTAAACAAAGCTAGAACTTTAGTAAACAAGGCTAGAAATAACAAAATCCTAACAATTTACAAAGTAATGGCTGCTCCATCTCTCTTGTACGGATGTAAATGCTGGACTTTGTCAAAAGAAAAGACATAAAGCAAATATTGTCCAAAGAGAACAACACTCGAAACCTATCAAATAAAAGACAAAGGAAAATAAAGACATTGGGAAACAGTTTATAGATATTCTGCCTTGACGAGGAAATAAAACAAGTAAAAAATTGTATTATGAACATGTTTTAATAATGGAAAACTATCGATAACCTACAAATAAGAGGCTACGAGAACGTCCAGAGAAGTGATAAATAGATTAGTTCGACATAGTTTGAGGTCGGAATAGCCCAACAGGCATAAACCGTGCTGATTATGGTGACTTACATATATACACTCAAACATATGTAAAACACATTTTAGAAGAATGCAATAATTTTTCTTGTCATAATATGTGTTAAAATCGTTATTTATAATTAAAATATTACAATATTACAATTTTGTGTAGACTTGAATCACTCTTAGTTTTCAAAAGAATGGATGCATTGTATGGGCAGCCTTGCGACGCCCAGCGATATATTAGTGCAAGGCTATCACTGAATGTCACCAAATTTTATTTCCTTGAGATGCAAGGCTGAGATAAAAATGTTCCCTCCAGCCAAAATAAGATAAACTTTTAAGTCATGGGCCACCAGATGTTAGTTCCCTTCTGACTCACCTAGATCTGAACGATCATCCCCCACCATTTAATACTGGTACACGTTATGCAATGATTTCAAGAATTATTCGGCAGGGGCGCATAGGAAGGAAAGCGGGGAAGGGAGGGATACTGGCAAAGGCAGACTGGTAATCCTTCGCCAAAGTCTGGTTCCATTCCAGTGACGCCAACTCGCACATGGGGAACCTGATTTTTATGTTCATTCGTTGAATGACAGCAAAACTGTGGAGGAATGAGAAACGTGTTTTCCCAATGGTGTCTTTTTCATAAATGTTTTAACAAGCTAACTCCGGTTTGGCAAGGGATTTTCACGATTTACGTAAACATCTTTTTCGACTCTTTTTAAGTTACTCTGAGCTTGTTAGCGAAAATTACCATATGCCTAATTTCGATTGACATAAAGATTTCATCATTACTGACAAGAGCATTATTTCTAATACATTTTACAACAAAGTTCCGACTAAATTATGAATGCTGCAAAACCTGCACTGGCGCCTAGGTTGTTGTCAATTCCAAATGCCGATATTATGCCATCAAATTATGGATACCAGACAAAGGATGAGAGAAACGAACTCTTTGAAATTAAGTTTTATTGCCACTTATTTTGTATTATTGACAGATAGTCTCTTCTACAGTTGAAATGAACAAAATGCATGGATACACTTTGTACTAAACAGGGAAGACGCGCGCGCCCGCGTGCATATAGCAATCTCGGAAACCACTCAATCATTCTTCCGGATGGACACAGGTTCTAAAATATTTCCAACATGTGTAAAACTGTGTGGATAAAGGGGGTTTTCGTATTCATACCACCCAATTTTAAGTATAGGATATTTTTCGCACTTTATTGCGAATATGACAGACTTTTAATGGCTCCCAGCATAAGAAGTAAGTTCGGACGCTTAAAGGATTTTAAAATTCAGTTATTGGAGGGGAAGGAGAGTTTCAGATCATCCTCATACCATCAAACTTCACTCCCATTTCGCTGGAATTCTTTATCAAGAAGTATTTTTGAAGCAATTCTGATAACACTTGGTAAACTTTAATTTTATAATATGGGAACTCTTACTCCACATCTTTCAAAAGTTTCCACTTTCCTTATTTCAGACCCTGCTAACATAAAACGCAACACTATTTACCTTTCTAAACAAAACTGTGTATACTCATATTTTAAGACCCAACGAAAATTTATAGGCTACTTTAAAACTCTAAAAAACTACCCTTTTTACATTCAATCTTGTATATTCTTTAAACCTTTCTGTCAAAATATTGTACAGTTACACATTGGAACCTGCAAAGAGTGTAGGTTACCTTAAAACTTCCGAATTCCTATTTTCAATTAAACGTTACCTCGAAAGTTTTAGACTAACCTTACTCACACTTTCAACTTCGATGTACAAACTTGTACCCTTTGACCAAACTTGACAAAAGGATGTTTACACTTTATACTACTGAAAATTGTAGGTTGCACACAACCTAAAAAAATAATAAAAAACATGCCTATCTTTATTTTCAGCCCCCTACTTACAGAATGCAACCATTTAATTCCAGGCAAGACAACTAGTAATCTGTCAATGTTTATTAAACATATTATCTACTGTATTTGTTGGCTGTACAACAAATTACACCTTAGAAATTTACATCCTCAGATACAAAGGTTGAGGCAGCATTTTTAACACTTAAATGATTTCAGTCACATTATATAATATGTAAATTCAATAACAGCCCGCCTTAAAGCAATATATGTATGTAACAAAATATAAATATGCATGTAACAGTCATTGTATATGTTTATATTATTGTATCTATGTGTAATAATGCTATGTGAATATATTACGTAATTTAATACTGTAGGAGCTGTGAGAATAATAAGTTAAAAGTTGCTAACAATGAGGTAACAGTGAGGTAACAATGAGGTAACCTTGAGTCAATAATGAGTAAGAAAGTGTAATAATGTTACTAGTGATTCTTGGAGCAACAATAATGTAATTTTTGTGACAGTTCATAAAATAGCCATTCAGAGACTTGAAATACAGAAATTTACAAGTTTAGGCGGTTGAAATCAGTTTAGTTGCCTGCATACAGCGTTAATAACCAGACGCAAAAAGTGTCCTCAAGAAATATAATATGAGACGAAAAATAAGTTTACGTGTTAAAAAGTGTAATTAACTAATAAAAATAATCTCACAGCTCTCTATATCAGTGAAGTGTTATTTAAATCGTATCAAGTATTAATAAAAGGAGTGAAGTAAAATTATAATCTGTATAAGCCTATATTCTTGTCGTATCACAACCCTGCTAAGAGAAACGTGTCTCTAACAATAATACTGACGCAGCCGAGGCAAACATAAACATATAATATTTAAAGAAACACTTTAAATTACAAAGTTAATATTTTTAAACTTAGGGCAAAGGCCACCTGAAAGTACATTTGGGGCGAATGCTACCGGATACTGTTTACTATACGTGCGGTTGCAACTACTACAAGTTGGGCTCCCCAACAGTTGAAATATAATACAACTCCTTCAATACAAACTACTTCAAATTGACGCCCAAAGCGTGGTGCAAATAACGTAAAGATACTATCTACTTCGAACTGGCTTCCATACGTGGAGCTAATATAACCTTTCTCAAGGTGCATCAAAACATGGATATATATTCTTCATTATTTTGTGCATTATGCTTCTTCCTTTTATTCTCTCTGCCTTTAACTTTTAATATGTGGGACTACTTAAAAAATGGTGTGTACCCCATCAGACCCATCAGTTTATTTTAATGGAAACAGACAATCAAAACGAAGATATATTTCCAATGTTCAAATTTCATAAAACTCCAAGAAAGAGGTGTCATTGTATTTTGTTGGATACAGTTCCCACCGGCGACAACTATTTCAAAAAATGTCAGTTGTTTCCAACAGTTAACAATTATTTCCAAATGCTCACAACTATTGGCAATTGCCTCCAACGTAGAGCAACTGTTTTTGTATTAGTTGCAATTGGTTTGAATTTTAAAAAACTTTATAGTTTTTGAAGTGCTAAGTCGTCATTGGTATGCTCTTCTGGTTATGCAAAGCATGGAATTTCAAAGCCTTCGTATAGCGACACACTTTTAAAACTATCTTCGTCTCCTGAAACCCACCTGTACCTACAACAAAATGTGTAATGAAACCATTTCTGCAAATGTTGATCTCCAATCTGGATTAACAAGAAGTAGATAAAAGAATAAGCTGATGTAAGGATGCTTTGCAGAAGAGGGGCTAGAGAAAGCCAGCCATGTTAGTGTAACACATCAGAGTTTTTATCTGTGTTTGAAATGCTTGTCACTTGGGTCACAAAGTGATCTTAATTCGACTTCTGTGATTAAACCGCCGACCCTTTCGGAAGATCATTCCGCTACTGTGATTATAACCAAGCTATGAGTGCTGAAACTTGTGTCTCCATGAACTTCGGAGCACACATAAAGTTAACGTTTAAATGTTTGAGATTGTTTATCCTTTATCTTTGAAAACACAATTATGAATGAAAACTGTTGTAAACAAACTTCAGCTAATGGAAAACATGCGGGGACATGTTTACCTTTCTTCAAAAACAGTTTAAAATAGTATTGTTGAAGTGCATTCTAGGTACTATATTAAAGATATACAGTACTGCTGTTTGCATAACTAACAGTACAAATTTTCTTCTTCTTCTCCTTCTTCCAATGCAAGATTGGCTTTATTTCCCATTCCGAAGCCAAAATGTTACAGAAACCACTGTTCCCATCTCTTTCTGGACAGTCCTCGGATTGGATTGGAGGCGGAGAGGATTCGGCTCCGATCTAGGTATGAGGATATTGTACCTATGTCCCACGAGAGGTACCCCCGGGAGGGAGGGACGAGGTGAAGGGAGACACCGGACGGCCGTAACCAGGAGTGACGGCACAGTAATGAGAGGGTCCCTACAGTTTCCAGATTGAAACGCCTCGGCAATCGGACAGGCAGACCGGGAACCCCGCCCCACACAGGGTCCAAAGGGTTCGAGGACCGGAGGAAGTGCACAGACAGCTCCTTTTTCTCTGCCACGCTTCACCGAAGTACCTTCGCCGACACTTCCAACCCTGAAACAGATCAAACGGGGTGAAGTTTGAATGTAATGATTAATGGGATGAAACGGAGGGACCGGGAATTCGGGCGATGAAAGAAACCACTCCAGCATTGGCCTGACGACCCGGGAAAACACCAGAAAGAGCCCTTGGGTCTGAGTGGGGGTAGGCGGGGATCGAACCCAGACCTCCAGAATGCGGGCCACAGGCTTTACCGCCTTAGCTATCCCGTTCGGTAGGTCGTCCTATATCCCGTCTTCGTATTGGATTAGAAGAATATGCCTGCAACACAGACTATCAGAGGTACACCGTTTTCACGCGTTGATGCCATCTTTCCCGTATCACTTCTACCATACTCTTTTCTATCCTCAGTTCTTCTCTAACTTCTTGAATTTGCTTTGATCTTTAAGGCTCACCCCCAATATCGACCTTAAAAATCTTATTTCGGCTGCTTCAATACGTCTTTTATCACTTGTTCTTGGCACCTATGCCTCACTTCCATACATCAGGAATGGTTTCGAGCCGGTGCTATGTAGTCTTACTTCGATTTCTTTATTCATATTTTTTACTATATATATTTTGATACATGCGTTTATATTATTATATTTTTGTAGGTTATATCTCAAGTCTTTATTTGTTTTATGTATTGATACTTCACATCCCAAACTATTGGAAGTATTCACTTGTATTATACTGTTATTTATAACAGTTTTATCTCTGGTGTTATTTTTTCCTCTCATTGCCATTACTTTGTTTTTCGGAAGGATATTTCCATATTGCACTTTTGTAAAATGTTTAATTTTATCACATTGATTTGGAGATGATATCCTATTAGTTAGATTGTTGTTTCTAATGTGTATATATATATATATATGTATATAACATTTTCTTGCTTCCATTTATGTATAATCATATTTATTCATAAATCAGTGCAGTACAACTCAAGAACACAAAAGGTTGTGCTTTTTGCAGATAGCTAAGGACAAAAATCTTCCAAACTATGTGCAAAATATCAAGTGACGACTGTAATATTTAACGTTTTTAAGGCACACTAACTAAAATAACCAATATTCCCTCCTTTTTCCACAACGTATTTAAAACAAGCTACTTAATGATGGATCCGAAAAGGAAAATAATTTTTGTTCGTTTTCACATGTATATGGCCTAAACTCCAGTAAAATAAAAATGTTCTAAAATATATTTAGCTGGAAACAAAACATAAGAAGTTAATCTGAATTGTTTAAAAGATATGAATATTAGCCATTTGAGATTTTATTATAAATACATTTCCTGGTGTCCTTTGCATTTTGAACCACTAATTCTGTAAACACCACTCATAGGTACAATTTTGAAACTTCATAAATCTATTAAAATAAAATCTCTGGAAAGACACCACAACATGTAAATTGTATATTCATTTGTTCTTTCAGCAAACTAAAATGAGAATTTTCTTTCCATTAGTTTGGCTACTAGAAGGTTTTAAACGTGGAGACGGAATACTTTCTGGAATGATTGTATATTGTGAAACGGCAACTCTAGGCCGAGCCCGAGAACTGTAATTATAGATAATTTGATTAATTAGTTTTTATTGATGTTAATTCATGCTATGTACATATCTTTTTCTTTTTACTGCTTGTATAGTTTAAGAAGGGTGATTTAACGATATGTATGTATTTAGGTTACTAATATTAGAGGAGTTATGAATTGTTTAATGTAAATAATTTAAGCGCTATGTTAAAATACTGTCCACGACGAAATGTTTTAGCTACAGGAATAGTATCTTCGAAGGCAGAAAATCTAGTTTTACGATGTCTCTCTGGTCGCAGGGGCATTGTTCATACAGCGAGGGTGTAGAGTCTTTGTTGCTTTATACGATAATTCGCCGTGACCAAGTGAGAGAGAGACAGCTAGCTTAACGGTAAATTTAGGATAAGCCGCGATTTACGTTAAACTTGGACCAATGAGATCACTGTAAGTTTATACGAAATAGTGAGACGCTTCGAGTGGCGCTAAAATGGACCATTAGGAAAGGAAGCAGCCCCAGAAGCCTGCGACTATAAATGGGTCTGCTAGGAACAAATTCGAGGCATTTTGTCATTTGTGGGTCATTTGTCATGTGATCACGGAACATTTTGCTAAACTACAGGCAGGGAGAGATGCTGCAGGATGTTTGAGAGACATCGCACCAAAAGGGAATAAAAACAGTTTTCGAAACACACATAAGAATCCCTACTCGTAAAGAGATAAGAAGCATATTTAAACTTCGTGTCCTATCCGCGCCGTGTTTCAACAGCGGTGGACAGTATTTTAACGGCGGCAATATCAGTGTTGTGTACTACGTGGATTAGCTAAATAAAAAGAAACTGCAGTGTCAGCTTTTCGTAACCAAAACACGTCTATTTCTCCTTTTACCACCACCCGAGATCTACGCTTCCTTGACCAAGGATAAGTCCATGCTCCCACATAGTTTAAAAATTACTGCAGCTAGCCGAGGATAAAAATGCAGAGAACCAGCATACTGCGAACATCTGGAGCCAACGTGGAGGATGCAGCAAGGTAAGCCGCGAGCAACGGACAGGAGGAGGTGACTGCCGCAATTGATCGTCCGGAATTAAGACTGGAAATATTTTCTCTTAATTGCCTTCCACTATGTTTATTTTTAACTACTACTGTCATTACAATCACGGATATACCTGTGTATTATATAGTAATCATTTAGATATATTATATTCTTTAGTAATAAAATGGCTTCTAAAGTATACTTGACTACATTTCCAGGTAGTAATTATAGTATTATGCTATCTGTGTTTAAAAGAGTCGTTTGTAGCAATCTGTTCAACTACATAAAAGGCGTATAGAGTGAAAACCCTTTATAGCTATTATTCAATACATCAACACTTCAACAAGAATGTGTGCACAGGAGCAGTAGGGACATATTCAATAGAACTTAATTCCTCGATGCATAATTAAGACGGCAATTCTATGCATAAATACCGCAGAAAGTGTAAGAAGCATGTGCTACATTTTACGAATTATATGATTTAGAATTATGGTGATTATAGTGAAATCACCAATGTCTTGAATAAACATGTTAATATTTTGGCGTATTAGGTAATTAGTAGCTATTGTCATGCCAGACACATTATTGCGTCGTATTGGCGACATTATTGTTGGGGTAATTCTTTCGGCTTTGGGTTTGAAGTTCGTTTGGCATGGCGTTCTCCAGTCCAAGCTAGCGGGTCTAGCGAGGGTTGGAGAGGGGGAAGGGATTAGCGTTACCTTTCTTTGTGTTGTGTTAGCGTCACTTTGGTTTGAGAGTCGAGTGAGTGCGGTTGTATATGACGAGTGTGGATGTAGCTCGGATGTGTAGTATCTCCCGTCATTTCTTTCTTTATCTCTTGTGTGCGATGTAGGGGCACCGTGTTTTTATCGAATAAACCACAGTTAATGTGATTAATGTGAATTCTTTGTATTTTTGTTATAAGTATCCCACGTCTGCACTGGAATGTAATGTTCAAAGTTCTAGTCCTCTCGCTGTCCCTGCAGCTACGTCTCCCAATGTGCATGCTGGGGCAATTAAAATCTAATATTTTAGCTGGAAACCTTTTGGCATTAACCCAGTATGTAACAATATCAAATGATCACATCCTATTAGTTTTATTTTTGGGGTAATTTTAAAAGGACTTTTATTATCCACCTGAAATACTCCATGTATAAAATGTGCCACCAAGGAATCCGACAAGCATCTGGTATGGTGGAAATCGTGCTGAATTCTACAAGACGATTCCCAGCTTTATTCAAGTTTCTGAATACAATTTTTAGCTTCTCTTGCAATTGTATTTCTGTCATCGTTGTAACAGACCTGGAACGATAATTTGGAAATATAACAGAATGGAAGCCCTTTATTATTGTTTCTTCTTGTATTCGGTGTCTCCCATTTATGGGTGAGATGGACCCACATACTACGATTCACTCTATACACATAACAGCATTCGTCATCAACCTTCAAGGATTGAGCCTTCCGGCTTGTACCGGTCTCATGGAAGTTAAATCAATTCATCTCTTTTGCGGGCGACCTAGACTCCTTCTTTCGCAAGGTCTACAATACATTACAAGTTTTGGGGTACGGTCTTCCGACATTCTTGCCACGTGTTCTTTCCAACCATATAGATTCTGCTTAATTCTATATGTAAGCGTGAATATGTTAAATTCATTTCAAATATCCTCGTTGTTTTGGGTTTGCATTGTTTGCTTGTTTGTTTTCTTTTGACTATAAGAGTATAGCTTGAAAAACTTCTCAGAAATCTCATTTCAACAGCTTCCAGCCTCTGTTCCTGTTTATTGGTAAGTGACAAACACTCTGAACTCATATAAGAGAGCAGCAACAGCTATCACCTTATAAAATTTAAGCCTATTTTTTTACAATTATTAAATGCTCAAATTTTGTAAGATGACTTTTAATGCAGCCGCAAATCTGATTAAATCTATGTATTCTGTCATGCATAACGGTATTGATGGACTAATTACTAAAGCTTCCAATTCCACAAAGTAATTCAGTTATAAAGTATCTATTTTCAGCACTAACACGAACATCTAAGATAAAATGTATTTTCTAAAAATAAATCCAGGCTACACAGGACAAATTATAACCCTATTAGGGAAACAAGCACGTTGTATATTAACCTGGAGATGGTATGAAGGATATGGTACCTAATAATATGTGCAAATGTTTTGTTTTGAATAAACCCAGCAAAGTGACATATGATAATATGCACAGCATGTTGGAAGGGCAAATATTGCAGAATACTTAAGAATTGCTGTAACTAGCACAAAAGAAAAGCACATGTTTCAAATTAGTGACGGCGCCTTGTCGTACCAAAAGTGGTTAGTCATCCGGGTTCCAAATAAGTGGCCGCTAAGTGTGGCGTTTGGGCAGGCTTTCTCCAGATTCTTTTCCAATTGCTTAATCGAGTTTTCACGCCTTTTTTATCATTGTAATTTGTATCTAAAGGCTTGCGCTGTCTGCCGAAAGCCCGCTTCAGCAAATGTTTAACGCCCGTTCTTACTGAAACTGTATCACAGAAGATGGACAGTGATGATATACATGAAACGAAATTATTATTTTACTTATTTATGCCAAGCAAATTAAATTCGAATATTATATGGCATTTAGCCCAGGCTCATTGCCTGTCATATTCTATTTAGGTACATTTGAAAACATACATTTTGAAGATCTACTCTCTACTGCAGGTAACTATGTTTTCTCTATTTTCTCTGCCCAACTCCACTTGTCTTTCACTTTGTCTAAAAACCAACTGAGTTTCTTACTGTCCTTACAGAACAAACCGCTTATGGCACATTGATAACTTTAAACCATTTTTCAGATAGAAATGCTTTTCTTCATACGTTAGTCCCTTTACATTCGAAAATAATGTGTTCAGTATTCCCCTTGTCACCACATAAGGGGCACTGGTCCTGAGATATACCATTTCTAAATCTTTCTACTCTCCAAAAACCAGTTCTTAACCATACAATACCCTCTCGTTTCTCTTTATTTACTTTATCTATATATGTTTCCCATTTGCATGAACTTTTCATCTGGGAAAAGAAAATCCTGGAGATATTGCAGCAATTCGCAATTCACTAAAGCGCCTTTGTATTTCTATGTCCTCAAATGTGTTTCTTACATCCTTCCAAATCCCCTTTATGTTGTTTTCCCTTCTCCTCCATACCTCTCCTAGCCCATTAATTTGCAGGTTATTTCCAAGACTGTTTGCCCAACCACTGGTTCTGAAGCTCTTCTCTTGATACTCTAAACATTGCCTTAAGACGTTACGTTTATCTATATTTAGGATTCTGTACCAATGTTTCAATGCTCTCTCCATTGCCACCCATTTCTTTGCCATTCTTCCTGTCTCAATTTAAACTAACTCCCTTACATTTGCCTGAGTAAGCTTAATATTTCCCTGAAGAACATCCTATGAACAGAATCTGGAGTTTCCCACCCTCCATTTAGCCCCCACACTCGTATACAATACAGTATTTTAGCCTCCACTACCATGTTATAAATTCTTTCTGATCATTTGACCTCTATGCCTGGTAATCTACTTTTACATCCTCTGATGGCTACCATAGCATCTTTCCCTTTTGCTAGTGTTAATTGAAATGATTATGGGAAAAGAAATTTGTGAAGGAAGCGTTCCAGGCGTAAGTTTTAAAGTACCTCCTCGGCATTTGTCATTTATGAGGACTGGGGAAAACCTGGAAAATCTTCAGTCAGAAAGGGAGGTCCTGCCTGAATCTCCCACTCACGAGCCCTACTTTAACGAGTTCGGTCACTCGTGTCGGTAGCATATGAGGTGGGTGACTTCAAAATTCGTTACTGCATAAATTTTAAGAACATCAGTTACATACAGTTTACGTATGTTTCTTACACCAGGAATCAGTCTGTGAAATCAGAGTTTGATATCTCGACATTTTCAGGGAATACAGATAACAAAGCCCGATACAGATGATGTGCCGAGCTTTTTTAAAACTCAATACAGTTGCCTCATTCTTTAAGGTTTTATTATTTCTGATAACACGGCGTGTACTTGAGGGGAACACAAGTAATTTGCACATGTCAGGATGACCTCATCAGTATCTATAAACGTTTTTTCTTTTCGAATGGAAAGTGAAAAAAATACCCCACCATAAACCATAGCTACATTATCCAGTATATTTCTAGTTATATTACCGATTATAAGTCTGTTAATTTCTTTCAGCGTGTCACTTAACCTTTCTCCTTACATATACGATCAGAAAACTTCACACCTTTTCTCTGAATAAGTTCTCTACATTTTGTTGCATCACAGAATAAACTAGAATTGGATGAAACCATTAAGTTGGAATCATGAGTGCCTGAAAACGATGGTGACCAAAAACAAAACAAACAAAAAAATGAACAAAAGAAAACGAATTGTTCAAAGTAAGCAACCAATGAACGCCTTCTATAAAGTAGTCATAGTCATTTATAAAAGGAGAGAGCAGAGTAGCACGGGAATACAGAGTGTATGAAGTCATTAATTAATTCTGTAACATATAACCTTCTACTCAAATAGTTGAAGATTTTTCCTCAAAACCAAGGAAAGTAAGGGAGACGAATTCTAAATGAAAGCAAACTCTGAGTGTAAAATACAGCATCAGTAAAACCTGTGCATTAAGTTTCCAGGGTATATAAGGAATGTGATGTTTTTGTAGCTGTGCAAAACACTTACAGGCTGGTCTCTTAACTCAGTCGGCGGAGCAACTGCCTGCTGTGCGAGGGGTCCCGGATTCTATTCTATTTCGGGGGGGGGGGGGAATTCGCCTCTAGCCAAAATTATTCCCTATCCTCCATAGAGTCTGGAAATATGCTGAGAGTGTGAATGTATATGTGATCTAATGTATAAAACCCAAACAAAAACCAGAATCCAATGACAACTGTATCTATACGAGTTAATACCATTGCTCATAGACAATATGCTCTAAAGTTAAAAGGCTTGCCGGCCCACGTAGCCGTGGTAGCTGGAGCTCCGGCGCTCCACCAAGCTGAGTATTGCGGGTTCGAGTCCCGCTGTGGGCATGGGTGTTTGTGTGTATGTATGTTGTGTAACGGCGGTGTTAATCTATGCTAAAGAAAAGGGCTGCTGTAATGACCATTGTGGTAAAAAGCGGGGTATAAATGGAACAATAAAAAAGAGAAACATTTACACTGCTTCATCTCTAGAAAGCACGACAAGGATGTACTGGGGTCCCCGCTACTGAAGATAAATACGTAGAAAAAAGATGTTGAAACTATTAATTTGTTTTAAATGCCATAGGAATCAGAAGCGTTTAGAACGGGCATACTTAATCACAGTATTCTATAAAAATTCCTGGTATTGAGTCAATATAATATTATAGTGCTGACTATATGAAACTGTAACAATTTAAGGTGTTAAATGTCAAAACAGTTATGTCATTTTGTATTCTATAAATGTTCTCGTTGCCTTACTCTCTTCAGTAATACCACTTGTACAATGCGAGAACGTTGGCATTTTTTTCGTAATTTTTAGTATAATCATTAGCGGTGCCATGGCCGAAAGTTTAGACCACCGCCTCCCACCAAGGCAACCCGGGTTCGATCCCAGGGACCCGCATGTGGGATTTGTAGTGGACGAAGCGGCGTGTGGGCGGGTTTTCTCCGGGTTCTCCGGTTTACCTTGGCACTCATTCCACCAATTACTCCATTATCACCTTTGCTTTCATCCGCTTCGCTTTCATTTCGTATCACCTTCTTCCTCATTCTCATACCTGGTTACAGGCCGATTCCCCGTTCCGGGTTCTTCATTCTCTGATTCAATGTCCGTCTGCTCCTCGACAAGTCTCTGACCCTAAGCGCGGTAACCCCGGAGGGGCTCACCTGATTCCATACCACCTTTTGGTTTCTTTTTGTATTATACGGTATTACATATTGTACCGTTTCTTTTATATTTTGAATTCCACATCACCAAATTTGCATTTTGTACCAACAGGAAACAGGAAAATTCATAAGAATAGGCTACCTAGATGCCTAATCGAATTGAAGCAAAAATGATAGGGATAAACTTGTAAATAGGATGAAAAATCATCAGTTGTTAGCTTTTGAGCATCATACTTTTAAAATATCGTTCAAGTACGATTCTGAAATTAATTTTTCTTCCACACAAGCCGTGTGTAGGACAAGATGAAAAGGTAGAATAAGAATTCTGTCGGGATTAATTGTTCTTCCACACAAGCCGTGTGTAGGACAGGGTTAGAAAGGTAGAATCAGACGACTGAAAAATTCAATACCATAGCATTGGTTCAAATTCCGGCTATGGCATTGAATTTTTCAGTCGTCTGATTCCACCTTTCTAATTCTGTCAGTGCTTTTCCCCAATGCGAGTCAATTGGGGAATTTGATGTCGCACCGGCATGTGGCCATTGTAGCTTAGTTGATTAGAACAATCAGACGGAAAACGGAAAAGCCATTGTTCAAATCCCGGCTATGCCATTGCATTTTTCAGTCGACTGATTCTGTCTTTCCAAGTGCGATTAATAAGGTGAATAAGGAATCAGTGAGACCGTACATTAGCTGAAAAGCACTCGTGTGTAATTATTTTTGTAGCTACTATGTAGTTATTTGGCTCGTTAATGTAATACGGTAATAATGTTTCATTGTAAAAATGTGTTACATGCAACCCCCAAAAGTCTTAAAACTAAGAAACTGGATATTAAGAATAAAAACTAAGTTATATAAAATTATAAACTAAGAGAGCCAAACAATTATCATTCTAAAATCGTTACACGCATAAGAGATTTTTGTAGTTCATGTTAGCTATCAATTCGAAATAAACAAATCTGATGCTGCACTCACGTGACTTTCTCTACTCTTATACAAACTATTTTTACAAACCCGTATTCTCCATATACTTCAGTTAATCGAGATAAACATTTGAGAAAAATTATTGCTAATTTTCTTGTAGGTGCTGAGGCAGTATTTTTAACACTTATATGATTTCAGTCTAATTATATAATATAAAATTCAATAACAACCCGCCTTAAAGCAATATGTGTATAAATAAAAATTCTACGTAACAGTCACTGTATTAATGTTTATATTATTATGTACGTGTTTAATAATGTTATGTTAATGTATTATGTAATTTAATAATGTAGGAGCTGTGAGGATAGTTGCTAACAATGAGATAACAATGGGGTAACGATGAGGCAATAATGAATTGGAAAGTTTAATAATGCTACTAGTAATTCTTGGAGCAGCAATAACGTAATTTTTGAGACAGTTTATAAATAGCCAATCAAAAACCAGAAAAACCTGAAAGTTAAATAAAAATATTCTATTGGATTAGGAATAGCCAATCAGAGAGTTGACATGGATGAAATTTGCAAATTCTGGTGGTAAAGATCAGTTCAGTTGTTTGTAGACAGCGTTCCTATCTGGACGCGAGACGCGTCCTCGAGAAGCTTAAGACGTATCCAGTGTGAGACAAAAATTCATTACGGTGGGGATATTATAAAGTTTACGTGTTTAAAAAGGTGCAAGTAATTAATAAACAATCTCACAGCTCTCTATATCAGTGAAGTTTTATTTACTGGTGTGAAGGATTAATAAATGGAGTGAAGTGAAAATTATAATTTGTGTAAGCCTACATTTTTCAGCCGCACCACACCCTGCAAAAAGACACATGTTTCTAAAAATCAATACTTACGCAGCCGAGGCAAGCTAAATACAAATAATATTTAAAGAAACAAAATACAAAGTTCATTCTTAAACATTGCGGCGAAGACCACCGGAAAGTGAACATTGGGTCGAAGGCTGCCGGAACTTTGTACCGTACGTGGTTAAGACTTCTTCAGTGCAAAGGAAATATGTAGGCTTTAACCGATAGTAAAATCTTTTAAGATATGACTGTTATGTGGAGCATTCCATTCTCTTTGCATGTCCAGGACATAAAAAACCAATAACAAATTCCAACTTGAGTAAAAGTATGGCATTGGAAAATTCAAACAAATATCAACGAATATCTCGGAAATGGTTCACTCGACAATAAAAATGTATGTGACATATATTGTGTGTTTTAACGATACCTACATTTTTTGTGTATTAAAGTTTTGTCTATCTCTTGCGGTTTACCAGTTATACGAAAGTCATTCAGAATAAAGAGGACTTTTGAGACATTCCCAGAAAATTCAAGATATACATTTCATTTGTCATGAAAATATCTTAAACATATGATGTTTCAATCAAAATCTTTACAGCCATTTTTGAGAACATAAAAATTTTCAAAAAACTTTCCATGCAAAGGGTAGTCGGGAGTGGGGATATTATCTTGAAAATCTTCGTGTCGTATCCTTGAAGGATACTAAGCTCAAATACCAAGTTTCGTATTTATCTGACCTTTCGTTTTTGAATTATACTGTTCACAGACAGACACGCACATACGGACAAGTTTCCAATTTTTTTTATTTAGGGTACCTAAAAACATGTATTTCCGGAAATCTCGGTATCGAATTTTTGGGTGGAATGCAATACTTCCCCTACTTACTATACGTAGTAGAGAAAGTAAAAAAAAAAATCTGCTTTCAACAGGCTAACTGAAGGGGAATTATTCACTGCTGCTGAAATAGTCCGAATAAAGAGCTATCTTGCCAAAAAGCACATTGTGTAATAAGAGTTTGTAAATGAGAATTAAAAAGCTCACTTTCTGTAAAATGTTGTGTTTGTTGTTTAACGAGTTTTGAAAAAACTCCTCTCAAATGCTTTTGCATTTAAGAGTTGCATATTTGTCATCTCTGCCAGAGTTATAGAGGACTAGTTACAGGATATGTGTTTAGGTCTTTGGTATACTGGGGAAAGTAAATTCTCTATCGCGTAGCTTAACCTCTTCCATTAAATAAAAATATGTGAAAAAAAAACCCTGAAAAAACTGATGTGTCGCATTCAAATGTTACATTCAGGTTCCGACCTCCGCAGACACTGAATCACTTCACCTTGAAGATGCCAAGCGTTGCACTTGGCGAAACGTCGGTATCCACGATGCCTTCTAGACCACGGCCTACAAGCCCGGACAGTAGTAATTCAATTATTAGTCATGACGCCGGCAGTGAAAGCCTCAGTATGTACATTATTCTTACAAAAGCTTATCCTTCTCTTCTTTTTGTTAATCCTGATAAACTTTCATTACCCATTTTCACTGTAAGTATAAGAAGGGTACAGCAGGCTAAAATGATTTTAAAAGTGGGTCGCTATGTGATGGACTTGAATTTCCATCCTTGCACGACTCGAGAAAAAACAAATAGTGACCTACCGCTTAAAAAAGTATAACTATTTGAAGATGCAAACTATAACAAAGATATCTCGGAAATAGTTAGCGCAAAACAAAACCAAACAAAACATTTGACATAAATCATGCTTTTTAAGTACGAGACATCTGCAATTTTTTGTAATCAGATTTTACCTGTCTCTTAAGGTTTACCAATTTTACAAACGTCAACGACAATCAAGAGGATTTAACAGGTTATTCCCAGAAAATTTAAGATATACACTTTATTTCTCATGCAAATATACGTAAAACATGCTATGTTAATGAAAACCGTTAGGTTCATCTTTGAGAAAAGAAAATATAATGACAATGTTTCCATATAAAGGATAGTTTGGGGTGGAGAAATTTTCTTCAAAATCTTCGTGACACATTATTCGAAGATGTTGAACTTAGAAACTTGGGTATATAATCCATTTTATCGTTTGTGAGTTTAGCTGTTCCAGACAGACATATATACTCTTTTTTTCTACAAGCACTTTTATGGATTCAGAGTGTCTCAAAACGTGTTTTCCGGTGAAATATCGACATGGAAATTTTGGTATCCAATAAGTCCTCTAATTACTATAAGTACTCTTCTAGCAGCACGATTTCTAAACTCAGAATTACTTGGTTTTTAATCCTTTATACTCAGTTAAAAACCGGAATAGCTGTTATCCTAGTTTATGACATTGTAAAATTCTCCGATGAAGGTCTTAGAAATGAATATATTAACGTGTACGTAGAAGAGGGAATAATTAAGAAACTGCTTAGTTATGTGAAACAAGAATCATTACAACAAAAATTAGCTATAATAGTGCTAAAAAAGTCCGGGAATTCAAGGAATTAACAACATTACAAGTCGCGTTTATGATGCCTGAGATTTCAGATGATCTGAAATTTTACCGGGTACTTGAATCAAATGAGAAAGTTTTAGCATAGAAACATCTGGCCATTGTAACTCACAGCACCATCACGAAAAACCGTGGTTTGTATCCCGATTGTGGTACTAAATCGTGCAAGTCTAATTGAACTTTTCAAATTAGTGTTATATGTACGTGTGGTATCTGTAGGTTACACAACGGAGGGGGACAACTCGCGCACCACGACCAACATAGATTTATTGTCACTAACACTCCCCAGGAGAAAGGGATGAAGTAAAGGAATCATAGGAGGCTACAAGCCGCAGACAGAAGGTGAGAGACACGCGGAAGTCCCTAACAGTCCCAAGCTCGAAGACACGTCCCGAGCTGGAGCTACCTAGAGAGGGCGATGGAGATAGGGTGCGTCGGCGGTGATAAGACGTCTCAATGTCCTCAGAAACCAGCGGACGGTGTGCTAGAGGGCTTTCACTGATACCAAGGTTGATAGATAGTCTTCTCTTTGGGAAGCAGTGTATCCATTTCTGCCCCTGTGTAAGCGGGGGTGGAGGGCTTGTTTAATAATCTAGTACTAAGCTAATGGAAGTACGCTCAGTTGACGCTTTCCCTGGCCAAAGACGGGGCTCTGTATCCAGGTAGACCTTCGTTTCTGTAGATTAGTTGTGCAGGAAATTATTCGCTAAAAGTAATCTTATATACTCGTAAAGATTCTTTCAAGGGAAAATGTAAAACCGCATACTATTTAAAATACATGAATAGATAATGGAGGAACTAAATTAAATACCGTAATGCAATGATACACATCTTTCAGCAACGAAATTATCTTCTTTTCCTTGATCCGTGACACTACCTAAATAGGAGGGTGAGATCACCTAGACGAAACTCTCTGAAAAAGTGATGTATATATCACCAAGATTCACACTATCAAATGAGTTTTCTACGATTTGATGTAGCTATATTTACACCTAGACCTTATTTTCCTTTAGCGGTATCGTAAACCATGTCATCGTAAGTCATCGTAAAACAGTGAAATTGAGTTAACAAAAACAGTTTGGAGCACATCAGTGCTCAATATAGCATTTTACATCCTCGAGGTCTTTATGGCGCTGCTAAGCTTTTAAATTTTATTTATGTTGAACACTTTCATTTGCAATAGGCTAAGAGGAGCTGAGGTGATAAATTATCATTTATGTCAGAATTTTTGATTTCGTTTGTTATCAGAAATTAGCATGGTGTCTGATTTATATTTTATAAAACTTTTAAACGAAACTCAGAACTTTTAATCTTCAGACACTTCATTCCCTTTATTCTCACTTCCTTTACAGCACAGTGAATAAGACACGGACACCAAATCTTTTGTTACAGACAAAAACATGCTAAACAAACTTTTCATGTAATTAAATTTTTATAGACAAATTGTTTGCATAAGTGTGGAATTTTGATTTAATTACATCTACAATAATGTTTTTTTAAATACTGCGTGGTATGTAACTATAATATCTGATCATAGTTTGCTTGTACTTACATTTGTAATTTTCTGAGGAGAATAATAAATACACGAGAGCAGATACACATTTTAAGCTTTTCTGAAGATTAAAATGAAAACTGGCAATTGCAATAGTATCGTATAGATATGGAAAAGTTGAATTATGATAAGCATTATTGCAAGCATAAATCAAATATATAGAAATATACTGTAACTGAAATATTCCAGAAAATAAGCATGGAGATTTACTGCAATCAAGGTAGCAACTTCTTATTTTGATTAAAGGGTACCCAATTATAAATGGCATTAAAAATCCTTTAACCATTGTCTTCTCGATGTACGCTTGCCTATGCCTTTCCAGCTACCAACTTAATTAAAAACTGTTTTATTGGAGTTGGTCATTTATTTGTATATTTAACGTAATCGCGTACAACGATATAAAATCTTCTCCTAAAATTTTAAATTTTAATGAACCTAACGGCACTATAAAGATCAGCAGTATTTAAGGAACACGTGTTCAGGATTTTGCTACATTGAGCCTGTGTAGAGGATATGACATACTTGGACCATGATCTAGCCCAAGATCGTTAAATTTTATTGCTGTATCTTGCCCCTTATCATTTTTGTGGATCGCATTTTAAACATGTGTTGAAGACCAACGTAGCTTGCGTGTAGCCATACACATTATATTATCTGCTTTTCCCATGTTTCAGCCTTTAGGTATTCTCTTTGCAAACTGACCTGCCTTCATTTTATTGCAGAGTTATAAAATAAACTCCCCATGCACGTCTACAAATACCTTTCTTTTAAATTCAAGGCCGCATTGCTTCACGCAACAATACGTCAAGATATAGATCAACGTCTGGCAATGTAGCAATGAACTGTTTATTAGACTATGTTGTATATAAACTCTTACAACATAGGTTTAATGCGCTTCTTTTCTCGAGAAGTACCTAAAGCAACAAAGGGCAACTCATAATGGTTTAAAGCTTTAGTTTCCGAAGCTATTAATACAAATACATTTTGAAAATTTAGTAACAACCATTTTCCGAGTGACAGAGTTCCAATTCAAACAAAACATTGTGGTTTCTAATGTATAATGATGTGCATATAAAGTAACCCTCAATGGAATGCAGCTATTTATTTTGTTACTGAAAAATCTATAATCGAGTGATGAATAGGCCCTAATATAAACAATGCACTTAGTGTCATTCCGCGGTTTGATGTTTCGTGAACACATGGAGCTTCCTCTCTTCCCTCTGTTCAGCTGTTTACTTTCAGGAGCTCAAGAAATTGCCTAGTTGGCAATTTTATATATTACTATATTTCACTGCACCAACACCGAGTATTAAAGATATACATACCCCTACGCTTATCAAACTAAATGTTATTAATTCAAGAATGGATGAAGAAATGATATTAAACATCCTTTATCAGTAAAAAGTTAGATGTTAATGGAATCCTCGCTTAAGTCGTATTCCAGATTTATAACCAGCCTGTCTACAACTTGGTCGCACAATATTCACAGATACAACTGTTGCATTCCTCTGATACTATTAGGACAAATTCATATCAAATCATTGGGCCTGTTATCTTCGCGACCAATAAAGTGGAATGAATTGACTTCAGATTACTGCCCACTCTGACAGAACTGCATGTGTATATGGGTCATTCTTAACAGTAACGTATCATAACGTTAAAAACAAAACGTCTAACACATTCAAAACTATGGTTTTTACCCACTTTTAAGGACTTTTCCACTTCTATGTTTAATTACACTGCTCCGAGTACTGCACACTTATTCATGATCGCAACATAAACAATACTGCATTAGCTCGACCGTTGCTTCCCTATAATAAGTATTGTTTCCGAGGTCGCAGGTTCAAACCCGGCGGAGGGCGATGAAATTTTTCGGGCGTAAAACTCCTTAGCATGGCTTCTTTCGGAAGGGAAGTAAAGCTGGTGGGCAGTGTCGTAGATTTACGGCACATAAAAGAACCTGAAGCCTGATAGAGGCTTCCGAGCAAAATTTCCGATCTTGCACGCCTTATATAGAATAGGACGCTAAGAACTATAGCAGTTAAAGAGCGTCCATAAATAAAACGCAATTTAACTTAACTCTAATAAATAACGCGGAAATACCGATATCTGCAAAGCCATTATGATAAATATAAGCTAGTTTTTCGAGTTTAAATGAAACAATTATTAAAATACTATTATTATTCACCTTCTTTATTATCTATTTGAAGTACAAAGTTGGTAAAATAATAATAATAATAATAATAATAATAATAGATGCAGGGTAGAAATGAAATATTTTATTCACTTAAAAGGTGTGCTGTGGCGGTGGCGCGTGCATTTGTTTTCACCAGCACCTTTCTTGGGCCGGATGGAGTATAGTCACCTTCTGCCAGCGTGACCTCTATTCCTTGAGCGTAATTCTAGCCACTAGATTACCAGAGTACTTTGCCTCCCCAAAATATGGTCGAACTGCCGAAGGGTAACATTAGAATCTCGCTTCGATCTTCTCACTAGTGGAGTACCGTTAAGGCAACGTTTCGTTTAATTTTGGCTGAAAAATAAAATATCATGTAATCAAAGACTACAAATAAAGACGAAAGTTAAAACTATTTTTATTTCTGTTTTCTTTTTTTTTCGTATTTTCATGCTATACTATCGTAACTTCGGTTTTCTTATTGCCTTTCGATGGCGGCAATAACTTTAAGCTTCGCCTCCAAGTTGCTGATGAAAAAACTACAATACCGATATCGTAACGTTCGTCCGGTTTAACGACAGATGCGAATAATTCTTCGTTCCTTTCTCTAGAAGTCCGAATCAGTTATGTTGTACTGATTTAGCCGTTTCCTTATGTACCCATCCAAACGAAGCGAAACTCTTTCATAGAAGAGGTATCCGAACCACCCCTTCATTTCACATCGATTATGAGATCAACCATGGTTCGTTTTTGTGCCCCTGATTGTTTTTCAGTCCAGTCACATTGAGAACTGATAGTGGAGTCAAAGGGTTGAAAAAACACTATTGCGATTTAGAGGATGAGCTATTTTTTATGCATGTCAGCGTACATGCAAGTGGAGATGAGCAAAGCAAGCGTAAGGTTTTTCCCTATGGCGTAACAGTAGAACTGAAAGTGTGGCCAGCGCGTTAAAGGTCTACGCTTCCACTGTAATCAAGGAGAAATAAGCAATTGGAAAAGGAATTTAGTGAGTGTTACACTGCTAAGAGAAATCATCAAAGATGAAACAATAATAAACAACCTTGGCTGTATCTCCAAATATTTATGATAAAATAAATGATATTCAATGTTGGATTTAACAACGTTGCACAACTGAGCGCGCGGAATATCCCTTACTAAAAGATTAAGTAAACATTATCAATTAAAGTTTATGCAAACAACTATGAATGTTGTAGGTACTTCCCCCATCTCTCGATCGAGAAATAGGAATAGTAAAAAATTTTTGCATTCACATTCTTCCATTTTACACTCTCATTGGCAAATAAATTGAATTTGTCACAAAACGTGCCTCGAAAATAGAAAACAAGTATTCTAGCTTATGTTCAAATAATCATCCTTAAATCAGTATTACTATTATTATTATTATTATTATTATTATTATTAGTTTGCCCCAATTCTTTTAATTCAGAATTGTTCTAAAGTTTTCATCTTCAGTTTACATCCAAAGACTTTCTAGCCTTTATTATCTTATCCATACAATTATCACTTCTATCCCTTAAGAAGGAACCTTACATTCTAAATGGTCCAGATAACTGATATCAGAATAGAATTTACAGTAAAAATAAAGAAAAATTGACATAAAATTCAGTTTTTTACGTATCATTCTTGAACATGCATCTGCGTTATAACCCTATTTTTCTTCATAGGCCAGTGTGGCTAGTGAAAATTGAAGGTAATTGCATTAATTAAAATATGCCTAAACCTTCAGAAATACTATATGGTGACATAACAAAACTCGTTCATGTTCATAGAACAACTCAGGCAGAAAACTCCAATCTATTCTCCATTTTATATCTTATTTCAGCAGTTATGCTGAAATTATCTTGGTTGAGGTGTCCCACTTTGCATATTTATGCTAAGCAACAGTAATGATGCTCCGACGAGCTGAAAGGACAAATTTATGTAATAGGTTTTAGCTGAATGTCTACATAGCATTGCACTCAAATTTCCAGTAAATAAAAGAAGCTTCTGACTATTACGAGTTGTGAAAGGTTTTATTGTTCGTTCTTTTATGCGGCGCTTCTTGTATTGAGCTGTCACTATCAGCGCTACCTTACTTTCGATCAGTCCACCTGATATACATCAGTAAAGCTGCACAAGCGTTACGGGTTGCCAAATGTGGTGCACCGCAAAAACTATGAATGTGCTGAGGGTTGAATAGTAAATTGTGCGAAACGCATTCGTTTTACCAGAAATATGAAAGGAAAATCTATTCAGATTTATTCGATTTCACGGTATAAATGATGTCATGCAATTCTGATACAAACTAACTTTTATGGGGAAATTTATGCTCACAGAAAACATTTCATTCAATAATTACAATTAAGCCATGTAGGGCTACATCTTTCAACCATTATACAGTACCTTCGTTTTGTGCCAAGGCCGCGGAGCGCGTGATTGCGTGTTCCACACGGAGTCTGCTACACTGCGGGTTTTCCGCGTTACTTACTCACGAGTGTTAGTGACATATTTAATGAGTACTAACCTTGTTATAAGTGTTATTGAAAGATATGTCCATCTGCACGAAGACGTTCCGGACATTGTCGAATGAAATTACCATTCACACGCATAAGTTCTTCTTGCGTAGTGTTAATAATGTCTGGTTTTATATTGTCCTTAAATTCGTCTATGGTGTGAGGATTGTTCCTATAAACTTTATTTCTTAGCGTTTAGCAATCTCGTTCTAAATTAATTAACCAAACCTCTCACAGTGCCTCTACCAGGAACTGCATAACCAGGAAATTGCTGCTGAAATTGTCTACACAGCTGTCTACATGATTCAGATTTCAAGTATGTATCATACATAAAAATACGCTGTTCAAGTGTGAATTTGCTGGCAGGCATTTCCGTGGACTAATAAGAGAATAACATTCCTAAAGAAATCACACGCAACATAGGTATTGTCGAAACACTTCAACATACGAAGACAAAGCAACGATTGAGAAAGCTCACACCTGATATACGTACCCTTGACACTCCTGCGTCCTTCTGCGCAAAGGCATAATACCGAGGTCACTGCCGTCTCGGCCGATACGCATTATAAGACGGTTGAGGCCTTGACATAAAACGAAGGCATTGTACAAATAAGAAGACCAGCAGTCCCTTCACGCGTTTCCTGTAATGATGTGCTTATCTTTGCTTACACGCATTTTCTTCTGGTATGCCATCTTTAGTAGCATCTGACATTATCACTTTTCTTTGCGTTATAGTTTGGCAGCTGGGTATCTGGCATATTATCTAACATTATATCCAGCAATCCTGTCCTCTTCTGTTATGTCTGCAATAACTGGTTACATATCTACTTAAAAGTACCTCACTGACGTGTTTTACAACGCCAACATAACGAATGTAAATTAAGAACGACATTGCAAAAGTAGAGGCTACGATTTGTAATTACTGATACATTTTCATTGCAAGAAGATATTCTTCTTGACCCACCTTGCCCTAGAAAATGCATACCTACAGAACGAACCTTGCTCAGGATGAAAGAAAAGCATATAATCGTCGCTAAACGTTCTAACTTTTCAACCTCTTTTTATGAACACCCAACAAAGAAGAAATGTGAATTAATTATTGAAAAAATGTATTACATACAAACATACTTAAGTGCTATATCTAACTCTATTATATACAGCAGAAACCTTAAACATTATAATTTAATGCATAATATTTATAGATAACATCACAGCGGGTATTGTTACTGCTAATAATTTGAAGTGATATACTTGTTAAGTTATTTAATTTGTTGTTGAGCCCCACGTTTGGGAGGCAATTTGCGATGGTAAATTTATAATGTTATTTGTGTATGTGTTTACTCAACATTGTGAAGCCTCTTGTGACGTGATTCATTTGTTAGGCTTATTAGCTCCATCTGGTGTTAGCAATTTGCGGCAGTATTAGTGTTCGTTTGAAAGAATGCTACTGTTATTTTATTTAATTTTGGTTCTCTGTCCTCCGGCTAGCTATTATCCTTTTGGTCGAGCACTTCTCTTTATACAGGTTGTGCAAACGGAAAGGAATCTTTTATCCAAAGATAACACTGATGAAGAAATTTGTTTTACACTTTTATTGTCGAACACGTTAACTATCACATTTACACATTGATCTTGACACTCGCCAAACTGAAACTGTTATAATAACTTCATTACTGATCACTCTTAATTCGCGTACTTCAACTTTTTGTATAATTAACTTTACAACATTTAAGATTTTGCATAACTCTGTTACGCGTAACCTGCAAATTGATATCCGACGTGTGCCGTACAAATATTTTCGACGAACTGACTGACGTAAGGCGACGTGTACTTTACAAATATTTTAGATGAACTGACGGGTTCTACCTCTAACCTACTCTTTTATACTCCTACATCCCGATATGCCTAACGACTATAACTGAGCTGCTATTGGCTAATAAAACGCGCCAACACTAGCGCCTATTTTTATATCCAATGAAAATTATGAATACATATGCTCTAGGGAAATGTTCCAGAAGATTCTAAAGGAAAACGCGCCAACATTACGTAACTTCCTCGTTTCCAATAATGATAAACAGCTCACCCCCTCGCTGCATTATTGCACGATATTATTGTCAGTTTCAGTAAGGCAGTATAAACTTACTTCCCAACAATAATTACAATCAACAAACATCTCAAATCAATGTCACATAATAATGCATATTCATACTATAATCACTCCTTACATTTAAATAATTTGTGATACAAATTACTGCATCAATTTTAAAGAGAGAAAATATGGTTGTGTAAATTATTTAAATCATTTTCCACCTTTGAAAGCACTATTCTTCCCGGCGGACATCCATAAAACAGTTTCTGATTTTAATTGCTAAATGTCTAAAAGAAATATTTAAAAAACGTGGATAACAGAATGCGAAAATGGAGTCATAAAAGGGTATGATTCAATTGAGGATCTCATAAAGCGGAAAATGTTACTACAGAAAAGGAATTTAAAGATAAAACAAAAGCCACGAATATTTCAAACAAAGTAATGTACATACATACTACTACAATTGGGCACGATATGAATGCGCTTGGAGAAGGGCGCCACTACTTTTGTTAACAAGCCTAATATTATCATTGCTTGGGATCAGAAGGGAGTGAGGAGCTAATCAATAGGGGAATGTACAGTTTACACAACGAAAAATCTACTACATTTGCAGACTCCAGTCTCGCCAGTAAATGCAATTCGGAACTGCGGATGTTTTATTACCTGTCTGTCCTTCCGATGCCCCGCCCACTTGTTCCGTAACTGTGTATGTAGTATCCCCTCCCACTGATCGCATTCATATCGTGGCCGACTAGTAGATGGTAACGATTTAGCAACCAACCAAACAGAAGACACAGAATACAAGACACTCGAATCTCTTTATACCGGTACGATGTGTATATGCAATACTTTGTTAGAACATTTTAATGATTCTTATGTAAGAAAGTTTTGCTTATTCTGTTTGTTGGAATACAGTTCATTACCAGTGTATGCCAAATAAGTATATAAAGAGAGAAAATTATGGCAAACATAACATCAAAAATTACTCATCCGACATATTGAAAGTAGCAACCGAGAAGAATACTTTTCTGGATAGTTACAAATGTTTTCAAAATGTTTAAACTGCTTGTGAAATCTTCCTATTCATTAGATTTCCTTTATTTTAATGCCTATTGATGTTAAGATTTTCTGAATTATGTGGAAACTGTGCAGAAGTACCAAACGGAAGGCACAGAGGTTTAAAATTTCGTTAATGATCTAAACATTACTGGACCATTCTGATAATCCTTTCGTTAAAATATGTTTGCATGCTATACGGCATTTCCTGAATGTGGGAGATATTTGATTGAGGTTAAGAATTAATAAATATAAATACTTCAATATTTTATTCCCATTTGCATGAATATCAGGAAACATACTAATATAATACTCTATGTTTTGAGGATATGAGACGAAGTTATAAATACCTACTTATAGATTACTGTACAACAATTTCATAAAGAATGTGAGAGGGGTAAATGAAATGAGTTAAATCGCCATTCAAGATTTAAAAGTCACCTGTGCAAGCTATTAAAGCCAGATAGTAATGATTGTGTTCAAACATTGCAGAAATATTATTAAATGAAATAATGCAAGTCAATGAAAATAAGATAAGATATCATGTAAAACAGCTAAGACCGCGACTGTTGCTCATCTCACGTATTGTATCCATGAATGGCACAGCAAAGAACAGATATTTTCTGAGTTTTTTTATAAGTATTTCAGCGATCAGTAATATTATTGAGGTTTAAGAAATTCGTACAATCAGCTATTTGCGTAAAAAGGATGAAATATGGAATCTTTATTTCCGATTTTGGGGTCTTTGGAAAACAGTACAGCAGCACACGGAGGACGATTTCCGCCACAGACAGACCTCTTGAGCCTCTGCTGAAATTAGGGACGGAAGGGATGATGTGAGGGAAACCAAAGGGAGGCAAGTATAGATGCCTAGTGGAATCTCTAGAGCTGCATTTCCACAACCCGTTGACTTACAAATTCTGAGATCCTCCTGGTTCGGAAATTCGCGAGCGTCGGGGTCGTAGATTAATGAGTCAACCGTTCCACATGTACATGGATGTGCACAATACTGATGGTTATTTGGCATACATGTCAAACATTTTGGACTTTTCTGCCATTACATCCTATTTAATGCTTAGTGGTGAGTTTCTGAGGAGGAGACCAAAGGCCACTGGTAAAGAATGACGTTAAATAAACGTTCTAGCTGATAGTTTAGTTAAGAAAACTTCAGAACCGGCAAAAACGGTATCTAAACCAGAATTTGGATTAATAATTGAATATTATACTTAATTTATGTGATTGACATTTGGCTGATCGTATTGGTAAGCTACGGAAAACCAAAATTTATTATTTTTTCAACAGAACCAAATCATACAAATCAATTGTGTTTTTCAGTTTTCACAAGGGACACATAGCCATCCAGCCACGCATTCAGCTATTCATTTTATTTTACACAATATAACTGTTATTTGCATTCATGCCAGTGAATTACTGAATGACACGCCTATTGGAGTGCATCCTTGCACATTACTGAATCATCTTTTTACGAACCTTACAAGGAATACTTCCAAACTATCATTTTGTTCGAGCTGCAAAGATAGCTGAATGACGTAATTGCTTCTTAGAAATAGGAGCGGTTTTGATGATATTTACAGCTTATAAAGTTGACTTTAAGCTCGTCGCGTTGTGCCACTCACACGCGCGTTCTCCGTTATTGCGTATCTGTGGGTAACTAGGTGGCCCAAGAATAGGAGCGTATTTTTATTCTAGTTGTTGCTGTTCTCAGCGCCAAGCTAAAACCGCCCACTCAAAATTTAATGCTCGAAAATTTCTCTAAGTATTGTTATACACCGGGGTGAGGCCAAAAGGTTTGCAGCTAAAATATTAAATTTAGTTACCTCGGCATAAACATTGGGGGACGTAAACTCAGAGGCACACAAAGAGGTACCAAGAACTTGCTGCACAAACTAAGCGGGCGTGGGATATTTATAAATAATACATATGAATTCACATTAACTCTGGTTTATTATAAAGTTACCTTGGTACTGCTACATGGTTCCCAAAAGGTTACAGACAAACACTGGGAAGATGCCCCACGCACATACAGTCCACGCACGCTACATACCAACCACACACTCTCAAGATATACACTAGACTGCGCTACTGACTCTCAGACCCACGCTATCAGACAAAGAGGCTCTTCCCTCAATCTGCCTTCACCCCCCTGGACTAGGAATTGGAGGGAAGGATGCCGCGCCGGAGAAGAATTGAAAGCTACAAACGAAATAATTAGTTCAACAATATCATTATACACAGCAATAATGTGTCCGACGCAATAATGCACACACATATGCTCCAATATCACTTTGTGCCAGAACTTTGTTTCCGTTTCTGAGCTTTACGCCACTCCAGATAACCTTGTAACTCGAAAGAAATCCCAATTTTGAATGAGTAGTGTGTTTATTGTTAGGTCTTTGGTATTTCAAGCGTTGCCTGGATCCGAGGAAATTACAACTCTCAGAATAGATGTCTACAGGTCTAGCTTAATTGATGGGCATCCAGTATTCGAATCCATCGAAACATGCATAATGGAATCGTCATTTAAAGACAGAACATAGATAATGCCATAAATTCAAGGAGCTCTAATGGAAGGAAGAAGCATCTACCCCTTTATAGACGAGAAGTATCCTTTTATAGATTTTATAAAATAAATCTTTTTAATAGACATTTCACCTCAAAATGCTGATATCTGTGCAATGGACGGTAGGAAAATATGGTATGTGATAATCAGAATTAGTGCAAATATCCTTACAATGTGCTTACAATGCACTCACAAAGCGAGTTTGTTAGACAGTGCGGCAAGGGGAAGGAGATGCCACAGGTAGCCTGGAACTGTAAACAGTAGCGTCAGGGCTAGACCAGATTATAAACACAGAGCTCACAGAAAGCAACTCTACCATACCAGTAACGCAAGCAAACTACTGACTGCCGACTGTTCAGCCGTGTATTCAGTACGGTGTCACGTGTATAGTACACTGGGTAGCTATGCTGATTCCTCGCTCAATGGATATTTGTCCTAGCACTAGTGACAATAAATTCCAAATATTTGCCTAACAACAAAGAAAGGATACAAAAATATTTTATTTAGAATGGAAAGTTTCAAAGAGAATCCCCAAGTCGAGTGTCGTCCTCCGTCGTCTATAGGTACCATGTTAACCTCTAGTTTCCGAGGTCGTGGGTTCAAACTCGGCGGAAGGCAATGCACGGCTTCCTTCGGAAGGAAGGTATAGCTGGTGGTTTCGTGTAGATATACCAGACGCAAAAGAACCTCAAGCCTAATAAAGAGGCATCTGAACAAAAATTCCGGTCCTTCACGCCCAATACAAAATGAAACGCTAAGAACCATAGTAGTTAAACAGCGTCCATAAATAAAACTGAATTTAATTTCTGAAGTCAACCTTATCGTAGATGTTACTGTACAAGCCTACCCATTCAGTAATGTAAGTAGAATTATTTCTACATTTCCCATACTGATACTTTTTAACAGCGTGCTATTACGAATGAGCTCCAAAATGATGGTATCGATGCCCAAAATAGAACGATTTTGTTTTGTCGAGAAGAATGGGAATACAGTTCTTTAAGATGGTAGCTGTCGTGATGTGAAATTCTCCGTTATTGCGTATCTGTGGGTACTAGGTGGCCCAATAATAGCGCGTATTTCTATTCTAGTTGTTGCCAAACTAGTAAATGTTTTATCATAGCTATTTAAATATTCTTCTGCCTCTTCGCTTCGGGCACTATCTCCCTTCACCCACTATCCTGCCCCATTGGCTGATTTTCTTGGGTAGCTAAGTACAATCACTTTGAAGTCTGTCTGTTCCAGATTATAAGGAGAAACCCTAATATGAAGAATAAATTCACATTCCATGATCAGCTGTGTAGATATGCTAGGCTCAACGCATTGGAAATAGACTATTTGTAAATGTGCTGCTGAATTAATGGGGAGGAAAAAACCAGGAATACAACAATTTAAAATGCTTGTTTGTAACATAATTCATGTCACCAGGACAGTTTTTTCGCTTTTATTGCATGAATCCTTTCGTGAGTATTAGAAAAAGATGTGCTGCTAAATTAATGGGGGGTGATTAGACTGTATATTGAAACCAAATATTAAAATTTTAACCACTTTCACCAACCGGTGGGTTCCCTCTGCTTCGTGGGAATAAAAAAGCTTAATGATTATCGCTTTCCCGTTTTGCATTTTCAATTCATTTCTTTTGCTTTTTCCCTTTGTTTTCTTTTTTAAATCTTCGTTCTCGTTTCCTTCTTCTCTGGCTCAAAAATTCAGCTTTACTTATGGACGCTCTTTAACTACTATATTCCTAGCGTCCCATTATACGAGAGCGGATCGAAAAGTAATGCACAATCATTTTTTTCACCCTTGGAATTGCAGCTGGAATGTTGCAATTTCACACAGATATAGTTTGAAGTTTTCACTACAGAGGGTATTTTTTGTTTCATGTGCAGCTCTAGCGAGAGAAGCGTGAACTACGCAACAAAGATGGCGCGCATGTTACTGTCGTCCACGTGTGAAGAGCAGAGAGGTGTGATTTGATATTTGTGGGTCAAAGGGCATAAACCGTGGCGTGTATGGGGATGATTGTATGTATGCACTGTAGCAATGTCTCCAGTGGTGTGATTTCTTCCTAGAGGGCCGTGTGAACCTTAGTGATTCGATTCGCTCCGGGAGGCCGATAATAGCTGCAACCCCGCAGAATGTCAGAGGCATTGAGGCGGCAATTTTGAACGACCAGCGTGTACAACTGCGAACCTTATCCCAACAGTTCAACATTTTCCTATAGTGTACGATATTGTTCATGACACGTTGAAATTTCGCAAAGTTAGTGCTCGCTGGGTGCCTAAGAACCTGACAGACAACCAAAGGGCCAACGAATGATGACGAGCTTAGATCACCTAACGCGGTACACCGCAGAAGGGCGTGACTTTCTGAAAGGAATCGTCGTGGTGATGAGTCGTGGACATACCACTACACGCCCGAAACCAAGCAGGCAAGTATGGAGTGGAAACATGCTGGTTCCCCAGTGAAGAAAAAATTCAAAGTGACTCAATCTGCTAGGAAAGTGCTTGTGACGGTGTTCTGGGATATGCATGCTGTTCTATTGGTGGACTTTGGAACACGGGACCACTGAGAATGCTGCAGCCTAAATGAAAACTGTGCTGGACTTGAGTCGTGCCCTTCGTGACAAACGCATAACATGAATGCTGACGATGTAAAAATTCTTCATGACAATGCTCACCCCGATGTTGCTGCTGCTGTTCGTCAGAAAATCACAAATTTGGTTGGGAGGTGCTCCAGCATCCACCATACAGACCGGCCTTGCACCGTCGGACTTTAATCTGTTTGGTCCCATGAAGAAATTGCTGGCCGGCCAACGCTTTGCGACAGATGCGGAAGTGAAATCAGCAAGGCTATATTCCAAAGAAACGGACTTTTATGAACAGGGCATATTGAAACTGGTATCACGATGGGAGAAATGTGTTGAGAAACTTGGGGACTATGTTGAAGAGTAGGTAAAAGGTGTAAGTTCATTTGTGATTTTCTTTTCGTTGTTTTAACTATTAAACTATTTTTGTAAAAAATTATTGTGCGTTACTTTTCGATCCGTTCTCGTATATTGGGCGTGAAGGACCAGAAATATTGCTCAGATGCTTGAGGTTCTTTTCGTGGCGCAAATCTACGACACGGGACCACCGGCTTTATTTCCCTTCCGAAGCAAGTCATGCCCGAAAAAATCCATCGCCCTCTTCCGGGTTTGAACCTACGACGTCGGGAATTAGAGATACCGCTAGACCATGCAGGCCGACCTTCTCTGACTCAGTTTAAGAAATCAGGTCAGGTTATTAGAATCCCGATGTTATATTTTGCAGCGAAATAAATTAGAGGGAAACGATATCCGTTAAACAACAAGAAGCGTTCGACTAAGAAATATCATCTGAAGATCACCTGTTACGTAACTACTTTGACCTACATCTCCGTAACTGTGCTTTGCGTGCGAGTTTTAAGGGTGACATATTTCTAAACAAGAGGTTCGGAGTTCGAATCCTACTCTCGTCCGCCACATTTTATATCTGTAATACACACTTAACTGAACATTAACCGAGCGGAATGGTTTAGGCAGTAAGTCTGTGGCCCACATTCCGGAGGTTCTTGGTTCGATTCCCGCGGCCAACCTTCCTTATCCAGAGTTGTTTCGGGAGTTTCCCCGTGTCACTAGGCGCATGCTGGGAAAGTTCATTACATCCCCTAAATTTCCTGTCCCTCCATTTCGCCTTCATTGTCATTTCATTTCACCTTTCATCCACTTGGTCTTTTTCAGGGTTGAAAGTGTCGGCGGGAGTCTAAGCGTTGCATGGCAGGGGAAAAGAATGCACTACATAATGCTTCGTCCCAACGAGTGGGGTCGGTCTCCTGGTCCCGAGGGCCCCCTCCCCGTGTGATGTGAAAGCCTGAGGGGGTAGGCGGGTAGCCGGTTTCACCAGCTGCCAGCTGGGGAGCTTTAATTTGTAAGATGTTCCGACCCTGCCCTCTGCCCTGTCGTTCTCTGGTTCAGCGCCTTCTGTATCCTCGCACCTCATCCCTCCTCCCGAAGGCACCACGTCAAGATTTAAGCACAAAAAATCTTTTAGATCGAGGTGCTAAGTCCCCCTCCTATCTAGTCCCAACACCTCACCACACTTGGAGAACCAAAACTCGAAAGTGATTAAAATGTTAACTACCCCTGAAACCACTGCAGCATACATTCAACATTACCGGCGCGCCGTACGTAACTACGAAATACACCTTGTACATATGAGGCGATTGATCCCACGCTAATTTCGCGTTAACGAAAGAACTTGACTGTACGCAGGCGAGGGCTTGACACATGAGAATCACCATGGAAGATGAAAAAATAAAATGTCTATGGATTCAGTATCGTCATCATAAACGACATAATGCAGAGACAATACTGGCTGCATGCTATCTTAAAGGATAAAAATGACTTAATGGCATGCACATCATAATTCTTTACTCTTCTTCAACACACTGTCCTTATATTCTGGACATTCTGTGTTCCAAATGTCGGCCTTTCCTGAGCTTCATCAATAATTAAATCAATGTCAAAGCCTTCGGCCTTCATGTTGCCCCTCACTACAAAATTGTACGCTGATCTCGACACAATAGTACAATTATGTACGCCTCAAAGCGTTCGTTGATCGCGCGATAGAAGAGCGAACTTCGAATTGTGCATACACTGGACGCTGACTTAAATCGCGCGTTTTGGTTTTGTACGCGTCAATGCAATTCCAGCTACCTATATAGGATATGTGTATCGGAGAGGAACACCTAGCGCACCGCGACCATCTTGATCTATTGTGGCTACAACCCCCGGGAGGCAGGAGTTCCCAGGTTCGCAGGCAAACAGACCTACAGAGACGCGCAGAAGCCCCAAACTTTCAACAACCGCGCACAAGTGAGCGAGGGATCCTCAAGTAGACGAAGCAGCGACTCTAACTGGCGGTAGAGCCAACCCTAGCGTTCACGGGGAGAAATCTTTCCAATGCGCATGCATCCACACCATCTGCCTGCCACCGCTACACCGCAGGACCTAAATTACACCTGAAACGTGAAATTGAGATGAAATGAGAAGAAATGGGGAAAAGGAGAGATCGTGGTAGAATACACCACCCCGACATTCGCCTTGGCAACGAGGGGAAGACCACAAAAATAAAAACCCATGTTCAGAATGGGCGGTTACGAGGAATTGTATCAAGGACTCTAAATGTGGGCCTCAGACGTTGTCGCCTGAGCCATCCCTCTGGGTAAGGTACCTTAATATTGCTTCATGTGTAAGGGATCAAAGTTCAAGAATTGGAAGGGTATGCGGAATACATATAAGCAGAGCAGAGCAGCTTACATATACTCTTAGAATCCCCCTAGATGGCCTTAAAAACCCAAAATTATTCAAGTAATAACTCCAATTCTATATAGATATTATAAAAGTACGTTTGAACTAATTTTTTTGGTTTTAAATAACCTGGACGAACTATATATATTTATTATTATCATAATTATTTTATACAGCTGCTGCTGAATCTAATCTTAAACTCTGCAAGCAGATATGCAACACATATTTTATTAATAACATCGTTCATCAGAATTGGTATTATTAAGATACTGCCATTCATCCTGCAGCCCCATCACCAGCTTAATCTGCACATCACTCGTAATGCGGCCAGGGGATTAATCTTTTACTGAAGGTATACATCACTGAGCCAGATAATTAATTTAATGACGAACAGGAGCTATGATTGTACTTTAAGAATTACAAAATATAGGAAAAAGAAATATTGGCACTAACATTATATGTATATTGCTACAGTAGGGACAATAGTTCTGTGCCGGTGACCTACTTTCCTAGTGCACTGAGGAGTGTCTATGCCTAACTCCAGTTACTCTCCTACAGGCAGCTGCCTGTCTGCTGGAAGACGTGGCACTTGGCTAATACGACAAACACACAACACCACCCCACTGCATGACTGGTTTATTGTCACTATGTTCAGATTGCTCTATTATTCTTTTATATATATATATATATACACACACACACACACACACACACACACACACCCTGTTACGCGAATGCATTGTCTTAAACTAACAGGGGCTTTATTAGTGTGATAAACACTCTACACCAGAAATATCACCACTGTCGTTTTCTTCTGCAAGACTATCCCTTTCATCATCTTCAGTCTTCTTCTCCTTCGCTGCCACTATATTCCCTAACTTGGATTACTAAACCTGTGACATTTTCCAACAAGCATTGTTGTTCTTCAATATATTTGTCTTCTTCTTCTTTCACTGTTTAATCTCCTCGTATGTAGGAATTACACCCCCAGAACTTATGACGTGTTGACAGGCATTTTCCCACTTTTCCATGCTCATGTCGTCATGTTGTTAGCTAAGGGTTCTAAGGATGCTCTACCAAGTTACCCATTGCTTTATATCAGCACAGTTGCGTTGTACTCGATTAAGACCCGATGAATAGGGCGGTAATCGAAAAACATTGTGTGCATGGCCTACAAACTATTAAGGTAAATTTTCGGAACAGGCTTTGACCCTTACTTAGGTTGTAAAGCTGCAAATTTTGCATCCTTTAATTGGAATGGGGCAAGTTCAGCATCTTTTTTTTTTCTTTTTTTTGGTATGAGACTTTTGGACCTTTTCCAACTGCACACTATGGTACGGTGCTTTATCAATCACCAAAACAGTCTAGGAGACAAGTTAGGAATTAGTTTTTTCCATTAGCCATTTTTTGTTGCATTTTTCCTATCATTTTGTGGTATATTAACTTTTTTTATTTACATAAAAATCTGCAGAATTCAAGAACCTCCAATAAACACACCAAAATTCATAATATATGCAATCCAAGTTTAATTACAGAAACACAGGGGTGTCATTTAGGGGGGCAGGGGACCACTTGCCCCCTCACCCTAAGTTACAAGAAATGATTAGGTTACATTATTGCTCTACAAAGACAAATTTCGACATCTCTACTTTTAATTCAAATATTTCACATTTAAGAAATAAAAGATTATTTTCTTTTAGGCCAAATATATCGTTAAATTCTACATGAAAATTTGGGAGACTGCTCCAAGCAATCTTTCCCCCCCCCCATGGAGAAACTGAAATGACGCTCCTACAGAAACATATAGTAACTAATTTACAAATACAAGGGTAACATAAACAACGGCTGGCAAGAGAGATGTTACTCGAACTGCTGCTGCCGCTAGACTGAACTGATTGTACTCACTGCTCATGCCCGAGAATTGGGACTCGCTCACTTTCCAGATAACCAGTGCACATCCAGGCTTCACTGGCACAGAACCATCGTCCCTACTGTACAGACAAAACGTGTAATGCAGAGGTGGCGAAAACGTGACTCGCGAGTCGTTTTGACTCGCAGGCCCCGTTCCTTCTCTACAACCGTCCGTTTGATTTTCACATGCTGCCGAGTGATGCAGTGCGTGTTGCATATTTGGTGACTCGCGGAAGGAAGTTGTTTTCGCCACCCTTGGTATAATGCATGATGGAAGAAGAAGAAAATACCACCAAAGTTATACATTCCTGAGTATGCACCACAGCGAACTGTGGAGGTTTATTGTGAGTGTTCGAACTCACAAACACACGCTAGCGGGCTAAAGGACACCCCGAGTTTTAATCCCAAAACACGTTAGGGATGAGATTTATATTAGGATATTGTTATGAGAATCAGCTTTGTGCTCCTCGAGGGTCTCAGGATGCAATGGCTCTTTGCATGTCTTTGTTAGAAATTGTCTTTAAATTGGGTGTTCTGAGTTATAATTTTAAAGCCTAAAGTATCGACCACATGGTAGCAACTTACTTGTACGGTACGGTTTGCGAACAAGACGGAACAACGTACTGCGCGCATGCGTTGCAAGTAAGTTTGCGCAAACCTCAGCATGAACACAAAGTTCGAAAGAGGAGGTTATCGAGATCGAAACAACGTGGCCCGAATATTTATTTTTGTTAGAAGCAAACTGTTTATTGTTGAAAAGAAACGCTACCAAAAGCTCTTGGTTAAAATGTTGTCAAAAGCGACTTCTGAGAAGCAAGGTACACTCGCATATAAATTTAATGAAAGGCTTAAGAGAAGATCCAGATGACTGGCGTAATTATTTTAGAACGGACGAAGGTGCACGTAACAAATTACTACGCTTGGTGACTCCTGTAATTGAATGACAGAACAATGTGATGCACCAATCTATCTCTCTTCACGATAGATTGAGTTGTACTTTAACGTTTTCAGCTAATGGAAAATCATAGAGAGATTTAAGATTGGATTTCTGTATCATATTTTGGTAAGGCACTTTGTTTTTGTTCCTATCGCAATTTCCTTAGGCGTTATCTTCCAGAGGTATGACAACGATTTGTATAACGATAAATTCACTAATAAATTAATTAGGAAGGGTGTATATATCACAAATCTTGCACAAAATATTCCTTCCGGCTGAAGGTACGGTTTGTACACGGTTCACACGTACACGCTTAGGTGTTTGCGCAAACCAATCCTTCGCACTGCAAAGTTTACGCAGGCTGGGCTTAGTTTGCGCGGGTTACGTCTTGCTATTGTACCCGTTACAAACTGGTTTGCGCAAGTAAGCGCCGTAAGGCCTGCACGTGTGGCCGCCGCATAGCAATTCTCATCGGGTTAGCAGGAACTCAGCATTCACAGGAAAACAATTATTGCCTGTTGCGGTTGAAGACTTCGCAATAATGAGGAGCTATATAAATACCACTCTTATTATGGTTCATAAATCACAATTAAGCATAGTTCTCTTTGTGTATGCGAAATATAATCACACAGTATTGCAGCAATATTATTGTATCGGATTTTGCACGGTATGATGGATTTCATAAATAAATTAATTGTTTAAAAGCCGCTAGAATTTCTACTACGGGATAAATAGCTTTTACTACAAGACTGATAGCCAAAACGTTTAGATCTGGCGGCAGGATATCCGCTAAATTGGCTATGCTTTGATGGAGGTGATGAGGCATAAATTATTTGAAATTAAGAAGAAGAATTGGAAGGTACAAGATCCAGCACTGTAAGAATACCAGAATTGTTCCTATTTGTGTTAAGAGTGGAGTATTATTTTCCAAGTAGCAAATTAAAATCACTTTCAACATGTGTTGTTTTTATACTAAAGAGTGAGCCAAAAAACTCCGAACCGCTTGCGCGGTGTTTTTCCTGTCCGCGTCCTCAGCGCTCGCTGCCATCTGCCGCCATCATAGAAAGGTGCGGATGAAACCATACAACATTTTTAAAATACTTTTAAAGGCTTTACTTACCAACTTTATGAAAGGAAATGCTGAAACTGGCCATCGTCGTTGTCCATACATTTTTGGCACCTCTTTAGGAAACTATCCATCACTCGCCGTAGTTCACGTTGAGAAATGCTGGAAATTTCGTGGTGGATATTTTTTTTTAATTCTTCTAGGGTGTGAGGGTTTGTTTTGTATACTTTGTTTTAAGTTACCCGGTATTTTATGAACAATATTACCGGCTGCGCGGTGTTTTTCCACTGGGCGTGTGGAAATATGATAAAAACATGATAACGCACTGCTGCTATAAACAAAGTCACGCTGTTATGTTTTTGCTGTACAGTGTGAAGGGCAGCTTTGAGTTGACGTGATGTGATGTAGTTCAGTTGTTACAAGTTATTTACTATTTTGTCCTGTACTTAGTCACAAAATACATTAATGGCTCAGTATATGTTTTCTACTGCACAGCGTGTATTTATTTATAATTCGTATATGTTAACTCGATCAGCTCGTCAAATGAAAGTACGATTTGCAGAAAGGTTTCCAGGTGTAAAAGCTCCAGACCGTATAACAATCCATGAATTTACAGTAAATTTCAGGCCACAGGAAGTTTTCAGGCTAAGAAATCTAAAAGACGGCGTTCGGTTCTTACCGAAAAAAATTAGACATCGGTTATCGTTTGAAAAATTCCATGACGGATAGTTTCCTAAAGAGGTGCCAAAAATGTATGGACAACAACGGTGGCCAATTTCAGCATTTCCTTTCATAAGGTTAAGTAAAGCCTTTAAAAGTTGTTTTGAAAATGCTGTATGGTTTCATCCGCGCCTTTCTATGATAGCAGCAGACGGCAACGAGAGCCGAGGACGCGGACAGGAAAAACACCGCGCAGGTGGTTCGGAGTCTTTTGGCTCACTCTGTAGATTATAGACAACCCTGACTATTAAATTATAAAGTATCCAGCTGAAATTTTTGTGGTGGTAGCATTATACATTCGGACATGCGCAGTGGTGATTTCCAGTCTCTTATTGTTTAGCCTTCGTTGTTGTTTGACCTAATTGGCTACTGTTGTGAAATACGTTGTTATGCGAAACAATATGTTCCTTGATTAACATGATCACTTAGCTTAATGTATTGTGAAATTTACATTCTCATAACCGTATGAATTAAATTTATTGCGTAACAGAGTTGATGCATCTCCAATGCATGTAAATTCTTATCAACAAATAGATGGGAGGTTCCTTTGGTTTAAACCTGTCTCTCAGTATGACAAAGGCGTGTGCATGTATCACGATAATAGGCTAAATGTCCGCCTTTCTATATGAAAGCGGCAGTTAAACTGGACGGCACGAAGCAGAAGATCCGGCTACTATGCACTAGGGTCTCTGTGGACACGAGGGAGCGGGTGGCTACAGGGATGGGACCTAGAAGGCTAACTGTCCGCCACACCTCGATCTAAGGGTTATCCCTAACAGATCCGTCGCGCATGACCCTGTAGTTAAATTGACGTAAAAGAAATAGAGTAATAATAATGTGTTTATATCGCTTTTATCGCTTCCCCTTGCACTGCACACGGCTTGTTTGTCACCATTCGGAGATATACATGCAAAGCAGGGAAAAGGGGAAGGCAAAGCAGCGCAAAAGAATCCATGTTTACGGCACAAGTTATAAGAAACACCTATCTGAAAAATGATATATTGTATTCTTTGCTTCTTTCTAAAGAATGTTCACCATAATCACTCACGCCTCTTTCCGGAAAGAGATTTACCAGAAGCCAAAGCAATAACTAAGTTGAAACAACATGGACCATACTGTTCATCATATTTAAAACGACGACCTCCTTTCGCGGACCGAAGGAAAAATCATGTCACCTTCCCCTTCTCTTACTAATGGAACAACTTGGCCAAACGGATTCTGTCACTAAGTGCAGTCCATTTCTTAGCGTTTTATCGCTTTTTATTATTTGCCCGATAGCCTTGAGCCTTTTACTTTCATAGCTTGAGTGTTCGTGTGTAAATTTCAAGCGTGGCTTGATAACGCAGCATTTTGGCAACGCCACGACCAACAAGTTTTATTTACATACGCCGTCAAAAGCTGTCCCTTTCCTTTCCCTTTTCAACGACTTAAAACGTTCTGCCACTGACAGTATGCCCCCCCTCTAAACTCCTTAAGAAGTCTTGATCGTTGTCAGATAGATAAAATACTGCACCAAATGCTAATGTTCATGTATTACATAATAATTAGGAGAGATACGTAAGATTTAATTTACCCTTTTTTCTTATTCTCTAAATTCGTACCATTGCCTCAGAGAAACTACTGAAAAAATCTGATGTGAACATTTACATGACTTTCTCTACCCCATATCGTTTATTAATGGGCATACTATCTATTCTTATTATAGCTTATTTTTCTATCTAGTTCATTTTAACCTAAATAAACCTTTGTAGAAATAGCTAAATTACACATTTCATTATAGATATCTAGGGAACAGCAACAGTCAAATGTTTAAGAACTGGACGCTATACGTTGGCCTTAAAATTGCATATTGTTTTCATGTAATCTCGAGAAACAACTGAATTAATTATTCTTCCACACAAGCCGTGTGATAAGACAGGGTTCGAAAGGTACAATCAGACAACTGTAAAATTCAATGTTATAGCCGGGATATGAACCACGGATCTCCCGGTCTCCGTCCGGTTGCTCTAACCACTGAGCTACCATGGCAACATGCCGGTACGACATTCAATTTTCCAACTTATTCGCATTTTTCCCAGTAAACCACAAGGAGATCTCGAATTGTATTGAGATGACATACCCCAATGGCGATCTATTAAACTATGAAGTGGTTGAAACTATGAAGCCCGGCACTTAAAGTACTTACAACATTGTAAGTCGCCATTGGGGTCCTGTGTATGCGCACGCGCGCTGTTGGACAACCTTATTACAAAACAAAATTACGGATAAATACCAACTTGGTATTTAGGTTCAGTAGCTTCCAAAGATTTTCAAGAAAATCCCCTACTCCAAACTACCCTCTACACAGGACATTTTTCGAAATTTTGAATTTTCTAAAAAATTGCTATAACGATTTTGAGAAATAAAATGTATATCTTGAATTTTCTGGGAATGGCCTATGAAGTCCTCTTCTTACGGAAGGAACGTTGTATAATTTTGCGTAACTGGTAAAAGTTAAGGGATAGACGAAAAGTACTACACAAAACATGTAGATCCCTTTAAAATACACAATTTATTTGAAATAGGTATTTTTGTGGCATAAGCCATTTCTGAGATATCCGTTATTAATGTTTCGAACTGTTCATTGCTTAGTCATTCCTTTTAAAGTGCTATCAACATTCAGTTGTTTCTCGGGATTGCATAGTAACAGTGTAGAATTTTAAGAGCTGCATATAGCTTCCATTACTTAAACATTTGACTATCGCTGTTTGTTTGTATGTATAACAAAATGTATAATGTAGCTAATTCTGCAAAAATCTATTTGGGTTGAAATATAATAGAAGGAAAAATACGCTTTAGTAAGAATAGGTTGTATAACACTATTAAAGAATAGAGGATAGTGAAAGTCATGTGAACGTAACACACTAGATTTTTCATTAAGTTTTGTTGTAATTTAAAATTATAAAAAATATTTTATTAAACAATAGTCATTACAACACTAAACGCTCAATTTCAGTGTTGAGAAATCCTGTATACAATGATCGGTAAAGATACATTGTAAAATATTTACGATAGTATACTCTATAATGAAGCAGTAAAATGTTCTTCTTAGTGGGTACTGTTTTAGTTATTTTTATTCGTTTATTTATAATATTTAATTGTTAACGTTTTTAATTACATTCGTAAACTTTTTATTTTTTTGCAATCCCTAAATTGGGCTAGTTGTAGTTTAATTCTATTGAATATTAAAGATTAGAATAAATAAATGGAATAAAATATTAGTTTACCTACTAAAATACTAAACGAAATTTTCAGTTGACTATGCGGGAAACAAAACACTACCGCAGAGCGTGTAGCAAATACAGAAAGAAATGCGGGAAGTGACAAAAACAAACGTTTGGGAGGCGATAAAAGTATTACGGATATAAGCAAACATGATTGGTTGATACTGACGCAGTAATTTGTATCACAAAAATGTAAATGTCAGAGTGATTGTAGTGTGAATATGCATTGTTGTGTAACATTGATTTGAGATGTTTGTTGATTGTAAACATTGTCGAGAAGTGGGTTTATACGGCCTTACTGAAACTGACAATAATAGCGTGCAATAATGTAGCGAGGGGGTGAGCTGTTTATCATTATTAGAGACGAGCAAATGACGTCAGAGTGGCGTGTTTTTCTTAGAATTTTCGGGAACATTTTCCCCAGAGCATATGTTTTCGTAATTTTCATTGGATATAAATATAGACGCTAATGTTGGCGCGTTTTATTAACCAATAGCAGCTCGGTTATAATCTTTAGGCATATTGGGGCGAGGAAGTATAAATTCAGTGTCAGAATCAAGTTTCACGTAGTTCAACGGAAACAGTCATGGTGAATACATCGCACAGTTTATCAATTTGCAGGTTACGCGTAGCAAATTTATGACAAATCTCTCGTGTCGTAAAGTTAATTACATAAAAAGTTGAAGTACGCGAATTAATAATGTGCAGTAAATAAGATATTATAACAGTTTCAGTTTGGCGAGTGTCAAGATTAATAGATGAAAGTGAATAATGTGTTACGACAATAAAAGTGTAAAAACAAATTCTTTTATCAGTGTTATCTTTGGATAAAAACTCCTTACCGTTTACACACCTGTACAAGATAAGCGCTTGACCGAGAAATCATAGCTAGCCGGAGGACAGTGAACCCAAAATTAAATACAATAACAGGCGCTCAGCAAAAGATAACACGAAGTGACCGCGATAAATTGTCTTTTATACGTGCGGCAGATAAACAGTAGCATTTTCAATTACAAACATTAATACTGCCACAATACATTTCGTTCCGTTCTGTTTCATTGGCCAAAAGTAGTATGATGTAGCAATAATGAAATCGAGTTTATAAGCGCTATCGTTGCTTTAGTGAAAACTATTTTACTTAAGTGGTTAATGTATAGCGGTTCTTAAGATTTTTAAATGTATTCCCGAAAATTCAGAGGATCTTTCTTAGTCATTTAAGAAATTATCCTAATGTACACTTGGTCAAACTAAAAGTGGCCAGTCTCTTGATCAGTTACATTTTTTCAAAGTCTTTTCGAATGAACGCGCGATTCACAACCTGATCAACTTCTGTGCGCCGCTTTGGTTAACTTTATAGTACAAGCCATGAGGCACTGATGTGGGCTACTTCCAAGCATTCCTTGCGTGAAGCAACAGTTAAACTCCTTAACCTCTACACAAATAGCTCAATTTCTATTTTCCGTAATGGATTGTTATCCTTTATTTTTTACAACTCGTTTTACTGTAATATAATTAAATAATATTCCTTCTGTTAAGATTTTATTTACAAACGTAATTACAATAATGGGAAAATTAAATTAACTGAGTATGAAACCTTCTTCTGGCCGATAAATTAATGTCATGGTTACCATTTACCGATAAGAAGGACTACTAAATAAACACCACATACATAAAAACAATGAAGAAAACCTGTTATATTTTTATTCTTGTATTTAAAACGAAAAGAAAAACAGTTGGGAAGATCCACGGGATTCGAACTTGCAATCGCAGGAACAGTAAGCTAACTCTCCACCACTGAGCTAAGAGGGCTGCAGTACGCGTGATATTGTAACGAGTTTTAGTCACACTCCACTTGAGAACCATAACTCAATAAAGTGTGTTTTGGTTATAGTGTTGAAGCTCTCTGAAACATCTGCCTGTTTGAAATCTCATATATGAATTATTTTCTCGAATGAGTTTGTGGTTATAGTTGTATTCCCCAAAATAACTACTACATAATGTACGAGTCTTGTGAACAAACCTAGCTGTTCCGAGTGCTCACGGAAGTACCGTATTCTAAGTGTTTAAATTGACCGAGTTTACGTTGTGGAGAATCATTTTCTAATACTTCAACTTGTATTAAAACCTTGAAGTAAATCCAGAGTAAAATCGTCGTTTTTAATTTCAGTAGTTAAATGCCAAAATTCCCTACATGACAGTAATATACAGAAGCGAAACCATTGCTGCAAAACACTATTTCTTTTAATTGAAGCTCTTAGCTACATCATAAATATCACTAGCTAGGTAGGCATTCGTTTATTAGCGTGATCTTGGAATTCATTTCTGATCTTATCTATAAGCCGCTGCTCACGCAAAGTGAAAATACATGAGGACAACTTTTTAACTTTCGCAAATTATTGACCACAACTCCAAAAAATTCCTAACATTTTTCATATTTCTTATTAACATTCTAAAACGCCGAAGAGCTTGGAATTTCTCTACTGTCAACTGCGAAGTAAATTTAAGGCTTATTGTGAGAGTTTGGATTATATCATTTAATTCACTTTCGAACCATTCCATGAGAACAATAGAACATAAGTTAATAAATTATTTTGTAATTACGAGTGTTCGACAACTTCTTCCGGGTTTTAGGACATATCTGCTTAGCCATAATTTTAGTTAAATAAATGAGTAACGGTGTATTTTATGAATTCACTATACCTTTAGGAGTAGAAAAACGGGATCTGATGTTTCTCTAGTGTCAGCTATGAAGTATATTTAGCACTTATTTTGAGTGTTTGCATTTATTTAATTCATTATATAGCCATCCCACGAGAAGGTAGAAGATTGAAAAACTACATATACAGGCTATTACAAAATTCAACCGACAAACTTGGGTTACACTGGAGTGTTAGGCGAGAACACTTATGGTCTTGCTGTTTGCAACAGATGACAACCAATAACGAACCAGTACGCAACTGATAAAACTTTGAGTTGCAGGTAATTGTACCCATGATATGTTGAAATATTTCACGTGAAAATGTCCCTAACATGCGCTTAAGCTTAGAAAATTGGGTCCACGTTAAAGGAACCTGGGCATTCATCTATTCGAAAAAAATTGTTTAACCGCTTGTACGGGTTTGAACCCAGTAACGCAAGATTGACAACTGAGTACGCTAATTTCTACGCTTCTGCGGGGGGGGGAGGGTCTCTCTGATACGTATGATGCGAAAGTGGAGGTACCAGTGGTGCACTAGCCCTTGCTGACGGAGCAGCAAAGATAACATTGAAAATAGCAATGGTAGGCATTTTCGCGCTTGTGCAAGAGAAATTAACTATCTTCTCTTACTTTGCGGTTTAGGTTTTAATCCGTTTCGACTCCAAATTGCTGATACCATCGTTTCTTTGGTCTACCTGATTTCCTTTTCCCTTAATCTAAAACTGCCCATTATGCCCAAGTGCGATTTGCAATTTTCTTTATATATCTATTATACTACCCAATTTTCTACTTTTAGTTCTTTCCGAATGATTATATTGTATTTTTTGTCCAGTTTTGCATATCTTGCTATAGATAGGAATTTCATTTCTACTGCTTGTAATTTTAACAAATGTTTATTTGTATTGGTGCATGTTTCGGATCCATACGCGACAGTAGGTATTGCCATAGATATATACAGTTTAATTATCGAGTCTGGTCTTACCTTATTTTTAATGTTCGCCTTTACGTTCCAGTTATGTAATTAAATCTTTTTATTTTTTCTGTGTATACAAATTTCGTTAACATATATATTATATTTTACATCAAAAACTTAAATATTGACACTCGGTACAGAATTCCACTCGTATTTTAGAACGGACTGGGTATACACCTCTAAATACCAAAGTTTTTATTTTATCTGTGGATATTTTCATGTTAAAATCTTTACCACTATGCTCGATGTTTATACCACATTTTGTAATTCATCAGTTTTTGCCAGCAGGTTCTGATCCTCTACGAATAAAATTGGTTTTTAAAATTCTGTTCTATAGTCTGATCCATCCCGTAGTCTGGTTTCTCCATAATCTTATTATTTGGTCCATATATACCTAAGTTAAAAAGGGCGGTTGATAGAGGGCAACCTTATCGTACTCGACCTGTAATTAGAACTGGCTCTCGCTGGTTTATTTTAATCTGCACATGTTTAAACAAATGCTCTATTACTCATATTAAATGTAATGGCAATAAAGCCTTTATTCTTTAAAATACTCCATAGTTTTGTTCTCGATAACTTATCAAATGCTTTGTTATAATCGAAACATAATAAGTGTGTTTCTAGGTTATGTCCATTAACCAGGTAATATTCATTACATTCATTAACTCTAGTCCTCCAGAATGGGGGTTTTGCGAAAGGCTGGTAACCTTACATGTAAAACTACTATTACACATAAACTCTAAATAAATGAATGCCGGATTAACTATCTAAAAGTGGAAATGAGTACTGCATTCATATAAAGTCCTTATTTATTTGCACTGATGAACGCAGCGAGTGTCTCCCTTATCCACCAGCTAAGGGACATACCCTAACAGAAAACTACTGCTGCCTTGCGGTGTACGAGTAGTTGGCGCTACAAAGGCTAAGGGAGTAAACCCTGAAAGAAATCCTGGTCCTCCAAGTTGCAGGTTGAGCACAGGGCTAGCAACCCAGTTTCGTAAAAATGTAAAATACTTCATTTCCCAAACAACTTAGAGCCTGAAAGATTAATAAACCTCGACTGTGGCTGCGAAAATGGACTTTGGTTGTAGAAACATGGATGTACAAGGAATAACAAATAAGATTATAGGGGTAATGAAGGCAGCTGAGACATTGGAGATGGTTGTTGTGCTATTGACAGAAACAAAAAAGAAAACGTTGAGGGCAAGAAGTGGTAGGAGATTATATTTGTATATGGACAGGAATGGATTAAAACAGAGAGAGCCAAATTAAGGGCATTTGTGTTTATAAAAAAGAAATGGAAACGATAAATTATTAGCTGGAAGGAAATAAACGAGAAGATAAAAGGGGTAATGATGTCCATGTTTGGTATTAGGTTGGAAATTACGTATGTTATTGACCCTAGTAATGATAGTATGGCAGAGAAAAAGATTAAGGAGTAACAGTAGATGGATGTTTGACTGGTAAGACATGCTAATATTGGGTGATTTTAATGGAAGAATTGGAAAAATAAATAAATGATGAAATGGTAGGTCAATTGGAAGAACATATGGTAAATGGTAATGGCAAAAGATTAATAAAGTTTTATAAAGGATATGATTATATTATAATTCATGGAAAATTTAAACATAAGGATTGACTAATTTTGAAGATTTAGAAGCTAAGTAACAGTGATCTGTCATAATTTAAAATAAAGAGAGTTGAGGGTTGTTACACTACTGTTATATTATAGTGATGTAGTGTAACAACCCTCAACTCTCTTTATTTTAAAACAAAAAGATGTTTATAAATATATGTAGGCGAGATTGTCGAGGAACTAAAAGTTTATTAAAGATCATGTTATAATTAAAAGGAGCCACATAATTAAGATACAGGATGTTAAGGTTAAGAGAGGAGTAGAATCTGGTTTGACTTATTATATTGTTAGTATAAAGGCAGCTTTTTAATAAGAGATAAATTAAAGTTAGAGAAATGGGTGGTGGAATCTTGTTTTAGATAGATTAAGATATAATATATATGGTGTGGAAAAGTAGTGTAAAATATTGATATTAATAAAAGGTTTATAAAGAAATTAATGGATATAAATGAGGGTTGTAGTGTTGAAGAGTAGTTGTATGAGTATTTGAAGCGCTCGTTATGGGTACAGTGGAGGAGGTTTTAGGAAGGGGAAAAATGGGATGGTTAATTGAGGAGGTATTAGAAGTAATAAAAGAACAGTAAGGTTTTATTAATTATTGGTGAGTATATACAGTGAAGAAAGTTTGGAAGAGTATAGGAGTTGTAAGATGAAGGTAACAAAGATGGTTATATTTGTTAAAGAGTGGTTAAATTAAATTAAATTGAGTTTTATTTATGGACGCTCTTTAACTACTATGTTCCTTAGCGTTCCATTCTATGTTGGGCGTGAAAGACCAGACATTTTTCTTAGAGGCTTCTTATGAGGTTTGAGGTTCTTTTACGTGCCGTAAATCTACGACACGGGACTACCGGCTTTATTTCCCTTCCAAAGGAAGCCATGCTAAGGATTTTTATGCCCGAAAAAAATCCATCGCCCTCCGCCGGGCTTGAACCCGGGAACTAGAGGTCAGTACGGTACCACTACTCCACGGAGGACGACTTAAAGAGTGGTGGGAGAAACTTTGTGGTGAAATGGATTATATATTAGGCTATAAGAGTTAGAAGTTTAGAAAGTTTTAAGGAAATTGAGAATTGTTAATAACCCATCATTACGGATATAAATTATAAGTATGGAGAAATATTTTATAGAATTATTCATTGAAAAAAGAAGAGGGAAGGTGAAGTTTTGATAATGATAGAATAGTATTAAATATAGAGTGGATTTTGGAGGAGGAAGTTTAGTAGGTATTAAGGAAGGTAAAAATCGGCAAGATAAGTGTGCTTGAGGGGATTGTGATGGAATTATGGAAATGTGGATTATTTGTATTATAAACGTTTATTTTTAAAATGCTATTACCTATCTACCAGCTACAGCAGGCAGTATACAAATGAGGAGAGATTACTCTGTCGTTGTCCATGGAAACAGCATGTAAACATCTGTTTGTCTGTTAGTGTAAACCGTATTCACAGTTCTGGGTAAGTGCAACGCATATTCTTATTAGTTCTAATGGAATCAGTTTGTGTTTTGGTAAGTTTGTGAAATGCTTTCAAATTGCAGTTTTATCTTTAAATCTTTGATGTATGCAACCCCCCATTATTGATGTACAAACATTACAGGAAGGCATCATCAATGCCTGCCAGAGCATCCGTGACCAACCTGGAGTGGTTAGAGTGCGGATTCCTTAAGACGTCGGACAGGAGCATGCCTTTCTATGAATGGGCACCGTATTGAGCACCTCATTTAGCGATGGTTCACAAGTGTAGGTCGCATATAATTGCAAGCAGATTGCATTAGAAGCTATGATGTTTCACAGTAACAGAGTAACGCGTCCATTTTTTTCTGCATTCTGTAGAGGATACGTAATAGCAAAGAGCTTGCAGTTGAAGAGATGTTTCACTGTAGTGAAGATGAACAAGTGCTCATAGCTCTTAAGATATGCATTTTAGAGCCTATGTTTACGGACATTTTTTTCTTGTTTTGGTCCATACAACCTCTCAAAACATGGAATACTTTTTCTTTAACATCCTATATATAAGAAAGGACCGAAATAATTATAAAGGTATTACTGTCATATCTTTATAACTAGATCTTTAGTAGTATTTTAAAGGACAGACTGGAAGGATTAGGTAGGCTTTATTGCGGGTAGGTTTTGGATGGATTATATTTCTATTATTATATAGATTATTGAAAAATCATGTGTTAAAGATAAAGAAATTTATTTTCTTTTTATTTAGATATGATTTAGTACCAATACATAAACTGTGAAAAGTCCTATAATATATTGGTATTGTAATATTATTGATAGTAGTAGTTAAAAGAAGAGTTGGGTTATAGTGAATGTGGGGAAGAAGTTAATTTTGTTGGTGGTGTTAAAGGGTTTGAGGCAAGGATCTGGTATGTTTCTAACCTTTGTAAGATACATATTTTAATATACTTTAGAGCGATAGAATTAGTTTTGTAAAGTTATGGGAGTATTAGTTTGGTAAGGTATAATATACTCCCTTTTGTTTGCATATAAATAGGTGCTAATTATTTAGTGTGGTGAAGCTGTAAAATATATTATAAATAAGCTAATGGAAGAGTTTAATATAGGAGGACTTTGGGTTTATATGGCGAAAATGGAATACCTGCTAGTAGGATGTAGGGGAAGAGATATTAAAATATTCCAGGGAATAATTAAATGTCTTTGTTAATTGAAATATTTGCGATAATTTGTCCATTAAAATGGAAGATGCAGAGTAAATGTGGACTATCGAATATAATAGGAGAGGAGGGGGATAAAGACGATGAATGGAGTTTTGTGGAGTAGAACTATTTTTAAGCAAATGGAAAAAAGAAATCTTCAAAATCCAGTTGAATCGATATTAACATATGGAGCAGAGGGATGGGTACTTGTTGAGTCAGAAAGGTAGGATACAAGTGGTAGAAACGGATGGGATAAGAAGGGCGGCAGGAATATCTAGATTAAAAGGAAAAAGGACGAGAAGGTAAGAAAATCGATGGATATGAAAGAGTCCGCGATAGAAGGGATTGAGCAAAGAATGTTTCAATGGTATGGACGCATGAGAAGAACGAAAGAAGAAATATGGCCAAGGAGTATCCTGGGGTGGTCAACGCGAGGAAGAAGGAAACCTACGTGGCCAAGGAAAACGTGGAAAGCTGAAGTAAACCAAATAATGAGGGAACGACGTATGCAGATGGATGACTGGAAAGATCGAGAAAGGGAATTAAGGGCAACCGCTGAAAAGTGGAGAAGCCCACAAAAGCAAGCAGCTTCAAAGTTTAACGTCACAGACTAAGTATTCTAAGGTGTCAAGGTATTCCTACACCATCCCTCTATAACTCCAAAAGTTTTCGGTTGTATCCTGTAACGATCTTTATATATGTATATATAAAAATAAATTTTCCTTAGAATAAATATTAATAAATGTTTTCTAATTACGAATTTTCAACTTCTTCCTGGATGTTTGACTACGCGTCTACGCAGCTATAATATTAATTAAATAACAAAATAGTAACGAAAAATTTTATGAATTTACTATAGCTGAGATGTACAAAAACGGGCTTCAAGTGGATCAAGAGAGCCTTATTACAATTTTCTTATACTGCAATACTTGCAGTAAAATAAAAAGTAGGAAACAAATGTGTTAATAAATATGCTTTAATAGAAGAATTTAGTTATTAGCATATATTTAGTTGATAATGCATAATTTCACAGAACATGTGCATATTTTTCACATACTAAAGACATTATTCAAGATAGTATGTTCCATAATGTCTAGAGACCTCCTGAACTCGCATACTGATATTAGAAATGGCCTAGGGTCTAAAAGGGTGCTGCGTAGCCTTTTCGCTTACTGCAACGTCTATTACATCCGCTGCTTTATGAAGCTTCCACGTGGTTTGGAGTTGAAGGAATGTATTTCTTATATCCAAATAATTGACTACGAAATTAAACCTTTGTAATGGTAATTTACCATTGGATTCTTTCGGCTGTTTTATTTGAAACCTCTGAGTGGTTTCTTTTACATAAGTGGGATCAGGCCACTGCGTAACTCCAACCCGATTATCAGATCAGAGGCCTCTTAGCCCGTTTTCGGAGTTTCTGGTAGGCCTTCCCGGCTACCATAGTGCCTTGCGGCACAAACTCTTCACCGTACGCCCCCCATCAGGCATTTCCCTACTTCCCTAATAAGCATTACTGCCTATTCCAAGAAGCGTGGAAGAATAAAACAGGGTTAAAATGAGAAGATTACCCTATCAGGGTTAACTTATAATAACCTCTATTTAGCTCGATTGAAACTGGAACGCCTAATACAACTAAATTGATTTTTTGCAAATAGAATTAGCAGTTTAAATCAATCTAAATGTTTACAATCATTAATACAAAGGTTTGCATACACCTAACACACATTTTTATTTGAAACATGTTATATCATTCACTGTAATCTCTGCAAGTTTCAAGGCATTCCAATTTGTGTACATACTATTATGACAAAAGTTGATTCACAAGGAAAACATACCCATTCTCCTTTTATTGATTTCTCTTCTCTGTTTATGTTTAGTAAGGTTGGCCGTCCTAAGGGTTTTTAAACCAGGAACATCTGAACGCATATGACCCATTTCTCTTGATAAATATAGCTGTCTTTTGTTAAGCGTGATGTTACTTTATAGACTTTTTAGATTGGAAGCTTAACTTTTACTAACAATATTATTTGTACAAGCACTCTCAAGTTTCATTGGTATCAGTTTATTGTGTAATTTTATATATTTTGAAAATAAGGATATTCTTTAAAAACATTAACCAGATAATTCAGCCAAATTAAGATCGGAACTCGGGTTCTCCGTAGCTGACACACCGCCTGTATGACGTGAAGGTGGGAAGGATGTACATTGGAACTATTTCTAATGACATGTACCGTGATTAATGGTATCTCTGTTTAATTACCTGAAATTTTCTGAAAATAAGTAAAAAAGAAAAAAGATTTAACACCTTAAGCGCCAGAGCGGACCCAAGACGGTACATATGACCGCTACGTTTCTGGACCAATTTAATATTTCTAAAAGTCAGCGGTCCCCTGAAACATCAGTTTTACCTATAAAATGGATCTCTGTGGTCCGTGTTTAAACATTACTACCACTGGGTTGGAGATGGTATATTATGGAGGTCCAAATTTCAGTATAAAAATGAGCAATTTTTGCATGAGCAAAAAAGGTTTTATTAACTGTGGACGTATACAGTCAGGCAATAGAACACAATAATGCCAGAAAGAAAAAGCTTAATTAAAATTGCTGTCAAAGAATGCGTTTAGTTCTAACGTTCAAAGTATACAAAATATAGAGTATCAGAAATGTTTTGTTAACTTTTAATTATGAAAATTAGCAAAGTTTGACAAGCAAAAATGAGGTTTTATTTTCTGTCGGATTCTTCACAGTAGGTGGTGACTTTATTGACTTTATGTTTTGATAAATTTCCTGTGTGTTTCTTTTGTAACATCATTTACAATACTTCGTTCCTTATGAGCTGGTCCGTCGTGTTTCTTGAGGATTTGCGTATTTAGAGATTTCCTTTTCCTAAAAATTTATATCTAATGTTGTTGAGAAGGATCATTCAAAGTTTCATTTGAGAGCAATGATGCTTCTATGATTCTTTCTTTTCTTTGAAATCTGTGATGCAAGTGTGAGGACAAAAATCCTATTCAATAATGGTAAACATCGCGAAAGCAGCTTTATACATTACAGATAAGGACCGCCAAACGGACATTATATCATTCAAGGCAACTGAGGCGCTCTGAGTGAAAACAAAATCAAATTACTTCAATGAATCCATACATTTGCTGAAAATTACCGCAGACCCTATGCAGGACCGCTTGTTCAATTAACATTTGTGTTGGACCTCGGGGACCGCCGGAATGATTATTTATAATAATTGCCTATAACGTCCTCTGCAAAACTAATCTTTGCAGTAAGTTAATATTTAGTGCGCCCATTATTGCCTTTAGGGAAAAAGTCGCAACGATCCGTGAGAAAATTTCATCAAATATCTACTGGCGTTAATGTGTTAAAAAACCCTTTTTAATAATTAATTCGGCCCAATACACTACTACCACGTCGTGAAGGTGAGAAAGATGTGCATTGAAACCATTTATACCAATGATTAACCAACAGGAATAAAAGCATAAGCTTTTGTTCGAACAACTTATAGAAACTCTTAATTGCTAGAAAAATCCACGTCCTCTTTGTGACGCTTTTATGATATCGCTGAACCAGTTACTTTGCGGAATCAAATCTGTAGCTTCGCCAGCGTTGGTTCTCTGCCAAGAGTTATCAAAATTGGCATAACTAAGACAGACAGCAACGGTAAACCTTTAAAAAATGACTACTCAAAACTTGCCAAATAGAACCGGTATTTTTAAAGAGTTGACCGTATGTTGCCTATTACACAGAAATTGGTTGTTTCTCTTTTACTTGAATTCACTGTGGTACAATAACGGCAAGTTGTTTGTTTTGTCCTTTGAATAAAATTACATTGTAGTTAGCAAGTAAACACATCGTTAGCTGCAACAGAGTATTACCATTTTAAAAGGCTCTTTTACATACAGAGGCAACTTGGACCAATCGTGAGTAAAAATGTGTTGAATAAGCCCACTGAGAACACAAATTCAGCAAAAATACATGGAAATATTTGTAGTACTCACCAGAAAAGATACAGGACCCCTCATCTTTTCTTTATACTATGCTCAGGTCGAAGGATCTGTAGTGCTTATAAAACTTCTTGTTTTATTTTGTTATTAGTACGTAGCTGTGCTTGCACCTATCTGCTGATACCAATATATTGGAATTTTCTGATTCTGGAATAGGTAAAACAGAAAGAAAAACAAAACAAATGGAATCAATAACTAAACCCTGCAGTGAAATATAGTCCGAATAAATATTTGGTTTGGTTGTTTGGATGTAATGGTGTTAAGCGGGGACAAAATTCATAATTACAAATAAATTGATCAGCAGCGTTTATCTACCTTGTGGATTTTACCAAAACATTCAATTGGGTGAGACTAGTGGCTATGTGTGATGAAAGTTTGAACATAATCATTTCGATATTGGATCGTTTTCAACGCGACTTTTCTGTGCATCGACAATGGTCAAAGTTAAACGAGGTAGTTGATTGTAATCAACTTTGACCGCGAGTGCTGACCGAAGATTTCATTGATTGCTGTCAAGTTGCACAAAATAGCTGCCCATTTCGATTTTCTTGAACGTCGAGTTATTGTATCTAGATTACTTAAATTGGGACCAACGTCAAAACTGGATCTTTGTAGAAAGAGATGACCGTCTTGAAAAGTATGGGGACAAGAAGAAGAATTCCGTCTAGCAAAAGATACAAGTGTGTTAGCTAGTAAATGGAATGCCTGAGATGTTAGAGTTTCCTATGAACCGTAATCATCCTGTTTCACCCATGAATACAGTTTTAACAACTTTGAGATTATACGCTACAGGAGCTTTTAATATTGTGATTGGGGACATTTCAGCATCAGTCCAGCAACAACGTTGCGCATTATCGGTAAGGTGTCCGATTTAATTGCTTGTTTTTTTCCAGGACTTGCATCGCTCCCGTGGAGGGCAGAATTAAAATACGATGGTCGATGTATTTTCGGGTGTTGTGAGAAATACAGACATACATTTATTATTGCATCAGAATTTGCCAAACTTGTCTTCATATTATTACGCTAGTCAAGGCAATTGAAATCATAATTAAAACATTATTAATTATTATTATTACATTTTTAACCTACTATTTACGTAGCATCATTACTATAAGTTAAGGAATTCCGCAGTATTATCAAAATTTCGCGAAAGTTTCCATATCATCTATTTTAACACTTAATAGGTATTTTTTATTTGGTTATGACTCGCATTAAAAATGTACATGGCTAAATACATCCGTCCCTCCTGCTTGCCCTTTAAAGAACATGAACGGTTCCTTATTTTCCATTTTATTGGAAAATGAGACAGTTCAGCCAGGATGTCTATCTCATGGTGGGAAACATTTATATTTCACTTTTGGTTTTCAATTTTCGTTTACCGCCAAAATAATGTCCAGTCATACATTTCAAAATCAAAACAAAAACGAAGCGATATAGACAAGGGCATTGTAACTGTGTTGTAGCCTCTTTGGATATAGAGTTGGAAAAGTGTCCAACTTTCTCGTAGAATTATGAGCGTTCAGCAACCTAGCGCACGGTCAGCTGATGGCGGTTCATTGAACTAGAATTAACAATAATGCACCGCAGCTGTTATTTAACCGCGGTCAAAGTTCGATCACATTTTAGTGACCTTCGATGAACAAGGATTTTATTAATAATGCTGCACATGGCCATAAATAACGTTTAAGAATTATGAATCAAAAGAAGGTAATTAAAAGTATCATGGAATTAATAAGAGATATAAATGTGAACACAAAATCTAAAACAAGGTACGCATACATGGAAAACTAACTGATGATGTGGAAGGGCATAAGACAAGGTGATTCCCACAGTGCAATTTTACTTAATTTGATTATGGATGAGATAATACATAATGTAAAAAATCTTAAAGTATAATGTGTGATGGTAAATACAAAATATCAATACAGCTCTTTAAGCAGGTGACGTGTTCTTATAGCTAGGACAGAGAATGGACTTTAAGGATTGCTACTTATATTTTTGACAGTAGAACAATATAACACGAAGGTTTAAAAACAAAATGTATGAATATAAACAAAGCACCTATGAGGTGTAAATTAAAAATCGGCAAAATCATTGAGCAAGTAAAGTCAGTTTAAATGTGTGCTAATAACAGGATCAAGTAATCGAAACATAATTGAAAAAGCTATACATCAAGCTCATTGAGTAGCAAAAGCAATAAATATAAATATTTGTACACTAAAAGTAAAATAAAAACTTACAAAACAGTAATGAGATCTGTATTCGTGTATGGAACACAAACAAGCGTAGAAAACAGCAAAACTAAACAGTTTCTCAGAATAACAGGAATAGTTACATATATCTAGTAGAAAAAAGAATGGAAGAATGAAGATATAAGAGAAGAATGTGATATAACTTTTAAAATAAATAAATAAACATTTTGGCAGAGCAGAGGAAACAAGATTGATTAAATTGACACAAGAGCAACGACCGTCAGGAAATAGAAATGTTGGCATCCCATTAAAAATACGGTTAAAGGGATGTTTTTCATCGCCATCAGACTGCTTGAAACAGGCTTAGCCTAAATAAAAGAAGACAAATTATATTCAATTGTATTAAAAACTAACTTTCACATAGTTAAAGCCACTAATCTATTTTTAAATTGTCTATCTGCTTAAAGTACCTAGTCTCAGAGTTAGGTTGTTCAAATATTATAAAACTTGATAATGTGTTACTTATGTACCACAAAAATTTTCTACAGCGATTTTTATCCATGTTTTTCATTTTATACTACATTTCAATAATTTTATTAATACATCTGTTAAAGCTATGTGTTAAAAACGATGCATATTAAACTGATATCAAAAGAAATGCAGCGTAGCATTGTATAGTTTTCCCGCACCTTGGGTGTTTGAATCCTATTTATTGAGTAGTTCTTGTAAACATCTATAATATTACTGAGAAAATGATATTCTAGAAAATTGTGTTAAAGTTTTACTTGATTTCATTTTAATAAGTCTTCACCTGCGGCAGTTAATGCTAGACATAGCCACACCATCTATCATTCTACAGTCTTGTTACCATCATTCTTTTTTGTAAATAAAATACTATTTATATTATAACCATATCGTTATTAAATAAAAATATCTGTTTTTTCTCTTCTGACTTACACTTCTCTAAAATGGCATTCGTGGCATTGGATAGTCATACATATCTTATTAATACCTTATTATAAAAAGCTAACTTCGTTATGAAAGATGGAAAGAATCTAATTGGATAGGCACATGTAAATCGTTTACAGCCTTTCCTTACGACAACGTAAACCGAGTATACTACTATTGTTGCAATAAAATAAAACACAAAGTTTTGTCCATTACACATTCATTATCAGAAGGTTCTGCTTTATCATCTCCCAATTAAATTGTCAAAATATTAACGACAATAGAATTTAATGCCGAACCGACAAAACAATTTAAACCATTATTACAGGGCATTCTATCCAACTGATAAGAACACGATAAAATCTTGTTTTAAGAGAAATCGTGACGTTGAACCCCTTGAATGTCTTGATCAAGCAACTCGGAGGCACTCTGAATTTTAATGATGTATTAAACCTAAGGGACTGAGTTTATTAATATGTAAACTGGAGAAATATTGCATAAGTTCCAGTTTCATTCAATCTTATTTATCTTAGATCAGAGGAAAAGCTAGTTTAAAATTTGTGAATTAGCATATTCGCTTAATTGTTGTTTGTTTGATGACTTTAGATTTCATGAGCTGTTTACTGCAACAGCTGTCAGATGTTTATCACATATTACCTTCGTTGAATACAGAAAAGTAAAGAACGGTTTATAGTCTGTTACGTGGCCATTAGAATTAAACATTTACATGAAGCACGTAAAGATACTATAATAAACTTTATGGGTTTTTAACATCACCAGATATAAGCCCTTTACCCCACAATGAGTTATTGCGGAATAAGTTGAGTTATCAAATATGTCCATTTTATGTATAGATCATAATATCAACCAGGAATTACATGGTATATTGGAGCATACAAGCACAAATAATTTAAAAGCCGTGAAGGTGAAGGTTAACCGAGGAGACTTCGACCGCTCCACTGAAGATGTCTATCGCAGTTACGGACAAAACGCCGGGAGGAAAGTTCCAGTATACCACAGCTCCTTAGCCAGGAAATAACTTCTAGTTGTAATTCTGACTTCGGCCGTGAAAACCTACGCTTACTTATGAAGATTGTTTACTTTACTCTGTTTGTTTAAGACATTCAAGATATTTAGAAATATACCGCAATCGGAAACAAATTTTGCGTGCCTAAGATATTGCAAATAGTAGGATATTAGAAGAATTAGGAAGAAAAAAATGTATCATAATAAATAAAAGAAATAACCGTAAACATAAATTAAAACCTTGTAGTACTCCAGAGTAAACTTCAAAACTATGTGATGTATCTACTGTTTCTCTATAGGGTGATCCGTTCGGGAAGATATAAAATTAAATGAATATAAAATTCACAACAGGGTGTTATAGAATTAATCTCAGTTCTAATATGGTATAGGATACACAACAGAGGAAAACACATTACGCGCTACGACGTGAGAACATCTATTGAGGCCCCGAAGGAAGGGGCTAGAGCGAAGGAAACGCAGGAGGCTACAGGCCGTAAGCAGACTACAGGACGCGCGGAAGTTCCTAACAGTTCCTGGCTTGAAGACCCGTCCCACTACTAGAGCTGCCCAGAGACTGCGATGAATGACCCATTCAACTAAGCTGACCTTAGTGTCCACAGGGAATACTCTTTCATTTGAGTAAGCATCCGCGCCATCTGCCCGGTACCGCTTTACGCCACGAAATCTAGAAGCACATCCGAAACATGAGAAGGAAACGAATGAAAGGGAAATGATGGAAAGGAAATCATGGTATATGAGAAACCACCATATTATTCGCCTACCGACCAGGTAAAACCACGAAAAATCCAAGATCAGAGTGAGGGTCAACGGAATCAAACGCGAGAGCCATCTCGTTCACTTTCCAATGTGGTACTGAAACATGGGAATATAGGATCAACATTGTTACGGCATAAGGAAAAAAGAAGTTACTCAGCAACATCGAATAAACACAATGCTGTTTAATGCACAGCAATGAGCGGAGTGTGTCTTGTTGATTGCTAAATGTGAAGGTTTAACTTGTGTTCAACGGCGGTTTCAAACCGAATATGGTGTTCGGAGGGCTCCAAATTACAAGTTCATTATGTTACGGTTTCCCACGTTTGTAAGAATTGGGTTCAGTGTGCCACTTACATGTAAGCATATTCCTGAAACCGAAGCTACTGTCAACGGTGCTAGAAAAGTCTCAGGCCTGTAATCGATGGGAAGGTCACCAGTAGAGTTGAGTCAATCGTATCGTCGCACAATGTTCACGTAGACGAAATGTCAAAGGAATGGATAACAAAGTCAACAACCAACGTTGAAAAGCTATATACTGGATATGGGGAAAATATTTTTTTGTATTTTTAAAGAAATCCTTTATTGCAAACCATGCAATAGCACAATTGCTTCTAGACCGAGTAATGTGCGAAGACACGTCAACACGTCAACACATAAGCGTTGTATTGCAAAACTTGAGAATAAACTGCTACAGCAAGAGTCCTCCATTAAATCAAACGTTTAGTTAAATATGCACTGCATTTATTTCTGCCTATATTGCAGAAATAAAGTAAATGTTCATAAGACATACGTAATTCTTCCTGTATAGACTGTACCGCGCGGGGTCAATGTCAGCCCTTATCCCTACCCTTTACCTTCCTATTCTAATCCCTTTCCTCCACGTAGCGACTCCAACGTCGTAACCCTAGCTATGACATACGCAACATATCAAGCATCCTTAGAAAATACCTGAAATTCTACCCCTACCAAATACAAGGCGTTAAGGCATTCCGTGAGATTGATCTCTGGCGACGTTTTACATCTGTATTCATTATGTTCGATCATATGGGGAGGGAAGAAGGCTTCTTCAATAGATGAGTATTTTCTGATAAAGCAATCTTTCGTGGGCGAGTGAATGTAATCATAAGGACGTAAAAACACGCATTTATTGTATGAACCAGAACAGAATAGTGCAAAACTTAATTCTGGTACGCGGTAAGTCGCTATCAATTGCAGGGGCCGTTATAACGTCTCTATTTTATGTCTTCTCAAACGGATCACCTGTGTTTTAATGCTAGTGATCTTGGTTTTTAGTAGGATGTAATTAGAAATATCAAAGGTTTAGAAAAAGCATATAAGGATAATTTGATTCCCGGCTATGGCATTGAATTTTTCAATTTCATTCTAATTTTGCAACCTTGTCCTACACACGGTTTGTGTGAAAGAACAATTAATTAACATTGTTGATAATTACCATAGCTGGTTAAACCATGAAGCCCGGAAATTAAAGTTGCCATTGGGGTATGTCATCTCGAAATGAACTTAAGATCTCCTCGTGGTTTACCGGGAAAAATACGATTTGGCATTTTGCCATGGTAACTCAGTTCGGAAGATCCCCGATTCTCCCTTTCCAATCTATGTTTTAGTTGGACAGTGGTAGCCTGGATTTTAAGGACCCGCGAAAGTTTACTTAATAGTGTTGATTAGCACATAGATTAAATTGTAACACAAAAGTTAGCCTGCTTCCGTCAAGAAAAGATTAATTGTATAGCAAATAGTAAAATTTATACTACTGTAGAAGTTAGCACGAGTTCCTCTACTCTTTGTATTTCTTATGCCCATCGTCTATATAAATAAAAATTATCTCAAATCGTAAAACCAACCCACTCTACCAACCCACTTAAAACAAAACCACGTCGTCTAACGAACAAACAATAAGATTATATAAAAATCATATGTGCTACATTCACGTGACTTACGAACGTTTATTTTTCTATCTGCTTCATTTTAATCGAAATAAACATTTGCAGAAATATTTACATTACAGTTTTCGTTATAGACACAAAGGGAATAGCGATAGTCAAATATTTTAAAACTGGACACTATATGCTGGCCTTAAAATTCCATGTTTCCATGACATCGCGAGACAGAGCTGACAATCAACAGGACTTGAAAAGAATGGATTAAAGATTCGAATCATTAATAACGATAACTTGAAAATGGCTCATGACACTAAAAAGTTATTTGAAATAAATTCTGTGTTTTAAAGAGATGTACATTTTTTGTGTAGAACGTGCGACGGTATTTCTTATAATGTTTGTGTATTTGTGTTTACTTCACGCGTTGAAGCCATCTTGTGACGTGATTCATTTCTTAGTTTTGTTAGCTCCATCTGGTGTTAGCAATTTGCAGTAGTATTAGTGTTTGTTTGAAAGAATGCGACTGTTATTTGATTTAATTTTTGTTTACTGTCCTCCGGCTAGCTATTATCTTTTCTTGGGTCGAGCACTTCTCTTTATACAGGTTGTGTAAACGGAAAGGAATCTTTTATCCAAAGATAACACTGATGAAGAAATTTATTATACACTTTTATTGTTGAAACACAGTCACTATCACATTTACATATTGATCTTGACACTCGCCAAACTGAAACTGTTATAATAACTTCATTACTGATAATTCTTAATTCGCGTACTTCAACGTTTTGTAAAATTAACTTTATAACACTTGAGATTTCATAACTCTGTTACGCGTAACCTGCAAATTGATATCCGAAGTGTGCCGTACAAATACTTTCGACGAACTGACGGGAATGCGACGTGTAGTGTACAAAGAATTTTGATGAACTGAGAGCGATCTACCTCTGACTTGGCTTTTTATACTCCTACACCCAGATATGCCTAAAGATTATAACTGAGCTGCAATTGGCTAATAAAACGCGCCAACATTAGCGTCTATTTTAATATCCAATGAAATTATGAAACATATGCTCTAGGGAAATGTTCCAGCAATTTCTACAGAAAAACGCGCCAACATTACGTAACTTCCTCGTTTCCAATAATGATAAACAGCTCACCCCCTCGCTGCATTATTGCGCTCTATTATTGTCAGTTTCAGTAAGGCAGTATAAACTTACTTCTCAACAATAATTACAATCAATAAACATTTCAAATCAATGTCACATAATAATGCATATTCATACTATAATCATTATTTACATTTAAGTAATTTGTGATACAAATTACTGCATCAAACGTTTTCGCCTATCACTTAACATTTACCAGTTATATAGAAGATTACACAAAATTTCTTCCGAATGATGTGGACTTGACAGGATATTCCCAGAAAGTTTAAGATATACATTTTATTTGTCATGTAAATATGTTTAATATATGGTGTTTTAATCAAAATCTTTGGAGTCATTTTTAGAAAACAAATTTTTATAAAGTTCCATGTAAAGTGTAGCATCTTCGTGTCGCATCTTTGGAAGGGATTGAGCCTACATACAAAGTTTGGTATGTATCGTTCTTTTCGTTTTGGAGTTATGCGGTTTATAGTTACAAATATAGACACACATACGGACCTTTTGGCTAATTTTTGCTTCAGGAGTCCTCTAAACATGTATTTCAGGTGAAATCTCGATATAGAATTTTTGGTGGAATGCAACCTTTTCTACCTACTATGTACGTGGTAGAGAATGTAATGAAAGTATATTTCCACAAACACATTCTATTTTCAGCGCAACGATCAACATTTTCGTCATGGTTTAACCTAACTTTGAAATTTGGCTGCCTGTATGTTATGTCAAGGTTGTCAGATTTGTTTTTTAACCTTGCTGTCTATTTAATATGTTATCTTTCGGAGTTGATCCTCTTTATTAATGAGTAACAACATACATCCTGCTTTTTTGGTTTTGTTTGTTTGTTTTTTCTTTCTTTTTAATGTACTACATGAGAACTCTGCTATCACGACTGTTGTTATCTGATCGCACGTAGTTGTCATATTGTGACGATCTAAATTGTGTTGACCGCTATGCTTGTATCTAATGATTTACCGCAAAGTTACTTTTGCTGGATATATCGAAATATTCCTCTTTAGTAGTTAATCCTTTTTTGTTCATCTTTTAATACCAACATCAAAATTTTGTAATAGTGGTTTGTATTCTTGAATCCTTTGAAATGTGACAAGTATTATTCAGCGAAATTAAAGATGTTTAACCCACGAATCTATTTTACAGTAGTGAACCTTTTATTGGTTACTGTGAAAGGCAATTGTCTGCTTCTTTATCTCCTCCTCCTTTCAGAGACTTGCTGAATAATTCACAAGCTCCGGTCTCTGATATCAAGCCATCTCTTTGTATGGTGTATCGAAATATCTTCTTTCAGTTGGTCGATAGTTTATTTTCTTCATGGGTAATCTATTATCTGGCATCATATCAATATGTTATTTTCATGTTATTTTATCATCATCTATTTTTTTTCCTTAATTGAAAATACATGCAAATATGATCTTATTATTTAATTTATTTTATCCGCTTTAGCACATCTTCTTAGGTATCTCAAAGATTTCTTCTCTGCAATATTCTTGTGGTGCATATCTGCTCATACCAATAATTAGGTACTGGAAATAATGTTCATTTTCGTTTTATTTGTGTATGTAAGAAGTAGCATTATACCAAAATTCCGTTCCGGGACGCTCGAAAACTGGGAAAATGTGGTCGAAACCTGCTAAAATTAGCATTAGCGTTTGCGAACTTAAATACCAAATTTTTATTTAACTGAAGTTTTGTACATGAGTTATGCTGTTCACAGGCACACACATTTTGATTTAGGGTACCTCAAAACGTACATTTTCAATGATATTTCAATACTGAATTTTTGGTTGGAATGTAATACTGCCTCTTCTTCCTATAGGTATGCAATACAGAAAGTAATAAGTTTATAAAACAATCTTTTAATCTTTGCTTCATCAGTCCTAAAGTTGAAGTCCTCAACCGGACATCGTGTTCAACTGTTGTAGGGAACCGTTCCTCTGGTGGTTTACTAGTATACAAGGGAATATACTGCACGAACATTTTTTGCAAACTCCTGTTGTTCAACAAGGTTATGAACAGTTTACTGGTTAATGACTGCACTTGTGCAGTAATGCAGAGCTACGGCCTTCTCATAGATGACCTTCCAGACTTATCTTCATGAGATCATCTCCTGGGGAAGGTGGACCACCTGTTACTACATACAATGGAGGGCGTTTCTAAACTAACCCACTAGCATTCCGTCGTTAATCAGACTCCTGTCACAAAGAAGAGGACACTAGGAATCCATCAATCTCTTACTCAACTCTGTGTTCTCTTTCTACAACTCCATACTGTGGATGCCATAAATGTAAAGGAATATTAATACGTTCAGCAACAACATTATTCTTTGCGCTTCTCAGTAGTGTGAAGAAGGCGTCCGACTGGCGTGTGTCTAGTTGACTCCCAGAGGGAAACATGTATTCTGCATTGGCTGTGTTTTTAGCTCAAAAGAAAAGCAATTGGCGTCCGAAATGACTATATCTTAACTCCTTAGATATTTGGTTTACTACCGGATAGCAAATTTAGACATATAAAGATGTATTGAAATTTGCATTTTGTGAAACAGTAAAGCCTATGCGTTATTATCGAGAGGGATGGCTCGTGGGTAACGTATGTGGCCGCATTCAGGAGGTCGTGGGTATGCGTCCCGCAGCCGAGCTTCCTTCCTGACCCATGAGGTTTTATCGGGGCTTTTCCAGGTCGCTAGGCGAGTGCTGGAAAGGTTCATTACATCCCCGAATTTCCTGTCCCTCCATTTCACCTACATTCTCATTTCACTTCATCTTTCATCTGCTTGGTCTGTTTCAGAATTGAAAGTGTCGGCGATAGTCTCGGCGTTTCATGGCAGGGGAAAAGAATGCTCTATGTAACCCTTCGTCCCCCGGAATGGGGGCGGTCTCCGGGTCCCGGGCTGCCCATTCGGATGTGCAAGTCTGCAGGAGGGGAGCCGGCCGCACCAGCTGCCATCCAGAGAGTATCAATCTGTAAAAGATAGAAACCCTGCCATCTACCCTATCGTGCCTCCTGATCTGGCCGCCTTCCGTCTCCTCTCACCTCACCTGTCCCTCCCGGGGATATTCCGTTAGGGGCTTAGACATAACATATCTTGTAGGTGGAGGTTCTAAGACCCCCTCCGCACCTAGTCCTACTTCTATTCCTATGTGTAATTTGTGAAAGTTTTTTGTGCAGTTGTAAATTCAGCATACCCTTATGTCTAGATTATAGTTAGACCAAACTTGTTGGAGGTTTCTAGGTTGTCACCTAATTTAAAAGAAAGGGGTCTATAATAGGCCATTTTATGCGAGGGTCTACAGCCTTTGCTGCATCCCGCATTTCCATCTTGTAATTTGCCATTGGTGCATGCCATCTTGATGAGAATTTGAAATCCCTTGTGGTTTACCGGGGAAAATGCGAGTCAGTTGGGGAATTTAATGTCGTGATGGCATGTAGCAGTGGTGGCTCTGTTGGTTAGAGGAACCGGACGGAAACCAGAATATTCGTGGTTCAAATTCCGGCTACGGATTGAATTTTTCAATCTGATTATGCCTTTCCAAGCTTGTTCTACACACGGATTGTATAAAACAATAACTAATTACAATTAAAACATAGATTGTATCTCAGCAAGGCGATACCTGGAGGCACGAAACAAGGTTATTAGTTGTTTCTCAAAAATATGTTACGACTCGAGATCCCATTGACTACACCCTTACAGTGAAATAATGAAATTTGGCAGAAAAGTTGCTGTGAGGGAAAGCTAAATCATTGATATTAACTGAATGCAGCTAAAATTTCTCTTACAGTATAAACCTGCTATTCTCGGGGCGTTTCGCTGGGTATGCGGCGGCCGATAGAAATCAAGGGTCAACCATCACGTTATTCCTTTAAGTTCGTGACAGCTCCATATAGTGGGAAAATTAGGAATTTTACGCCTATTTTAACAGCTGCCTTGTAAGCAAGTACATTGAATCAAAGAGTGGTTAACGAAAGAAGATATGCCACTAAGAGGTTTACATATAAACGGCGCATTGCTCGGATTTAAGTTATCCATGTTGTTATTTGGGGAGTGTGCCCGAAAAGAAACGCTACCTAAAATGAAGACTAAGATAAAAAACATCGACACCGGCTGTAGAAGCCTTCGAATTAATTTATTTCATTACAGGGGGGTTAGCGTGTTTTACACTTGGTGTATGGCGGAATATAAAAATTAATTGTGTGATTTTTATCGGCTCGAATAGAGCGTTAAAGGCATATTGAACACTTTTGGCAAGCAGGGAATACGTGGAGGTCGTAGGTAAATTTCTACATAAGACGAGACAACTGAGATCCAAGAAGGTTGATATCAAAGGAGAATGTGTAAGTGCAGCTATATGTTACTTTTTTATTTTTATCCTATTTTATGTCATTATTCGTAATGCTAATGCGTTTAATTTAATTGTCTTCCTTAACTATTCTTCGAGTAATATAATAGGGTATATCCACAAGAAGAACTCTCAGATATGGAAGAAGCATTGAAACAGCTCAACTACAAGTAAACAGAATGACGTCCATTCCCCTCGCTTTCTTAAATACCCAGTGATTTCCCTTCCTCGCAAAGACCAAGTTGCTCTCACACGATTACGTATAGGAACAGGCATCACTCACTCCTACCTTATATCTCACGATCCTCCTCAATTTTGTAACCTTTGTAATTGTCCACTTATGCCTCATATGATTCTGGATTGTCATCACCATACGAGTGCAAGACAAGATTGTGAAGTTCTGGACAACATGTGTGGCGCCATCAGCAATCCAGTGTTTAAAGAAACTATACTTAAGTATATTAAACAAACTAAGATATACGCCAAATTATAATGTTGTCTGACTAATGTAAATTTACAATGTAAGTTATTATATGGTGGTTTGTATCCTTGTGGAGTCGCGATATGACCAGCGAGTTCAAGATACTTAAAATAAATAAGAAAACATTAAAGAAAACAATGCATCCTAGTATGTGGTAGCACGTATTTTAATATAAACACTTACTTTTTTTCTTGCAGGGGTTGTCCATTAAAAGTTTTTTCCCTTTTTTTGCTCTTTCGATTTTGCTGTAATATTCTGTGTATTGTAAAAACGTATATGGTCTGTTGGAATCGCAATTGTTAGGGATGAATGCATGTAAACCTTAATTTAAATAAATACACTGATTCATACATATATACTTTGCCCATATTAACTAGAGCGCTGTGTGCCTTGTTGGTGCTGCATGCAAGGCTAATTTAAGTATTATTTATTTTTAATAACCCCCTGATAGTTCCAGTCTCGACGCCTTTACTTTGACTCAAGAAATATTCGGTATTTTACGGTATTGGAGATTTTATTATTTGTATCAATGTACGCAATTCATTTTGATTGAAGGCTAAGACTCTAGATCACTATTCTTCGCTGCATAATCGATATCAGGAATTGAATATTATTGGATAATTATTCACAGCTACGATTTTCTTTGATGTTTGCCTGTCTAATTACCAAAATTTAGCGGTAAACAAGGGATTGAGTGTGATGGATAAAGGGTGTATGCAGAGTAGCAACAATGCTGAGATAACATTATGGCCAACCTATCTCTCGTTAGCCGTAATGTTATCTCAGCATTGTTGCTACTCTGCATCTCTCGGAATCACAAACTCCTCCGGTTACTGTGAAGAAGATATTGTCTTTACGTTCTTTCAGTTTCTGCGCCACGCATGGGAGCCAACTTGAGAAAATTGTTTCTTTACGTTGTTTGCTGCTACGTATGAAAAGTCAGTTTGAAGATGTATTGTATTTCAACTATTGGGGAGCCGAACTTTTAGTAGTTGCAACAGCACGTATAGTAAACAGTTTCCGGTAGCCTTCGCCCAAAATGTACTTTCAGGTGGCCTTTGCCCTAAGTTTAAAAAAACTATTAACTACTTGACTGCTTCTTTAAATATTAAATATTTATGTTTGCCTCGGCTGCGTCAGTATTATTGTTAGAGACATGAAAGTCTTGGTAGGGCGTGATGCGACAAGAATGTAGGCTTACACAGATTTTAAGCTTTAATTCACTCCTTTTTATTAATCCTTGACACAAATTAAATAGCACTTCACTGATATCGAGAGCTGTGAGATTCTTTTATTTAATACTTGTGCTGTTTAATACGTATAGTATTTTCTCTCACAAGAATGCGTATTTAATTTCTCGAGGACGCATCATGCATCCGGTTACTACCACTGTCTGCAGGCAACTGACTAGATTTCAACCGTTTAAACTTGTAAATCTCTGTATTCCAAGTCTCTGATTGGCTATTTTACTCCAAAAGAATACCTGCATTTAACTAAAGCTTTTTCTGGTTGTTGATTGGCTATTTTTTTAAACTGTCACTAAAATTACATTAATGCTTCCAAGAATCACAGATAATATTTAAACTCTCAAACTTATTATTGCCTCGAGGTTACCTCATTGTTAGCAACGTTTAACTTATTTCTCACAGCTCCTACGTTATTAAATTACGTAATGCATTCACATAACATTATTGAACATGCTTACAATAATATAAGCATATGCAATGACTGTTACATACATTTTACAGGTTATTACATACACATATTGCTTCAAGGTGGGCTGTTATTGAATGTACATATTATATAATTTGACAGAAATCATTTAAGGGTTAATAATACTGCCTCAACATAACACAACCGTACATAACATCTTACTAATGAAGATCTACTAGGTATAAAGCCAGATGGAAATATGAAAAGTCTTCTTCTTCTGCTTCATGGACTTAGGTCATTAGGTCTGTTGCCAATCAAGAGAACTGATCTATCCATTTGCTATTGGTCTTCCTATGCTCCTGAAACCTTACGTTTATAGTTAATTAAAACAGATAGCAGTCTATTAGAGTCCATTATTTTTATGTGTTTATACCAGTTAATTTGTAATGAATATGTATTTAAATCCTTTCTGATTTGTTCACTTCTTTGCTTGTCTGTAAGAGTCACTCCTGCTACGGAACGTAAGAATCTCATATCTGCCGCTTCAATCCTCTTTTATCCGATCGGTTCAATGCCCAATTTTCACCAGCGTATGTCAAAACAGGTGCGGCTGTTGCTTTATAAAACTTAAGTTGCGTGCTCTTTAGAGTTTTATATTTCAATGTTCGGCTTATTGTTCCACATACTCTATAAAATGTATCTATTTTTGTATTTACGTCTTCTTTCTGCGAATAAGATACATTATACCCTACGTAGTTAACATTATTTACCTGTTCCATTGTTTAAATATGCTATTTTGAATCTCATATGGTGCTTCCCCCAAAAGGCGATCACATTAGTTTTTGCTTCTGATATTTTAAAGTTATACTCTGCAACTGTTTCATTTAATTTGTAGCCTATTTGCATATTATTTACGGACTCAATATTACTTGGTCTTCTGCATATAGTATAGTATTTAAAATACTTCCATTTAACTTAGTCACTTACTTTAGCCTGGCATTCTTTGATGGCTTCGCCAAGATATAGACTAAATAGTGCAGGAGATATAGGACATCCTTGTTTAACTCCTTGATTGCTTCTGAATTTCTGTTTACTAATTACTTCTGTGTTAAAATATAAACCTTTTTATGTATTAATATACAAATGTATTAAGGAATTGCAAATACGATGTTGGACTTAAGAGTTCGGATGGCTGGAAGGAGTTTGTAGAAAATCTAATAGTTTTCAGCCAATGAAGTATTAAGGATTACTAAAAGTTGGCAGTATGCACAAAGCAATATGTGTGCTTATTTTTAGTTCCATTATAATCGCATTGGTCTTATCGGCGGTCTTTCATTTGGAGCTTTTTGCCTATTGGCAATGGTGTTAACTTGTATTCTCTTGTCGTTGGGTATCTTGCACTTTTGGGGTTTTAATCATTAGATCGCACACACATTCACACTCTCATTCCTACTTCTAAACCCTGGGGTGGATAGGAAATAATCTTGACTAGAGAAAAATTCCTACCGCCCTCAGCGGAATCGAACCCGGGACCCCCCGCACAGGCAGGTGCTCTACTGAACTACGGGGCCAGCATATGTGCTTCGAATCCGCATTTCTACAGTATTATTATAGGTCATTTTATGCAAACTTTGTTGTCAACATTCAGATAGCGCCGTTGCGTCAGATGCCTTAGGTGGGTAGATAAATTTGTTTTCGCTCATCTCACTTCATATATCCTTATAGCCTAAGGAGCCTTTAGTAATAATTTAAACAAAAAGTAATCATTGTGTCATAATGGAAAGAATAAATAATCTTAAAATAAAGTAAACCGTGGTCAAGTATGTTAAGTACTCTTTCACAATAGCAACGAGTAAGCTGAGGTTTGAAGGTTGTACCAGACCTTAGAAAACTGAATACCACGATCGGAACTCGAGAACGGATGGACTTTCTGTGTTAGTGGAACAAAATATATTAAACTTGGCTCATTTGATCTATAATATATCCGGTAAACCTCCAAGGCGACCTCAATTTTGCGGCATGAAGGCGATTAGTAATGCTGCAAGTGCTTTTAATTCCGGGATTTTAAGGTTATTTATATTCCAATTTTTCTTTCACTCTGTTCATGTATAGGTCAAGGTGGTTCGAATTTCGGCGGTGGGGTTGCGATCCTGTTACTTTTAAGTGTGTTAAATTTTAATTAAATGTGTTGAAAGCTTTCAAATTGTGGCTAAGCGAAATTATTTTCTAACTCATCTTGCGACAGAAATATCAGGGCAATGAAATTTTTATGATATTCAAAGCATCTAAAGTGTCTCGTGCTAGGAAAAAAAATTAAATTGAATTTTATTTATGGATGATCTTTAACTACTAGGTCCTTAACGTCCCATTCTGTATTGGGCATGAAAGGCCGGACATTTTGCTAAGAAGCTTCTTTATCAGGTTTGAGGCTCTTTTACGTGCCGTAAATCTACGACACGGTACCACCGACTTTACTTCCCTTCCGAAGGAAGCCATGCTAAGGATTTTTATGCCCCCCCAAAAAAATCCATCGCCCTCCGCCGTGTTTGAAATCGAGACTCGGGAACCAGAGCTAGCATGGTATCCCTACATACCCCTAGACCACGGAGGACGACTCGCTCTAGGAAGTGATGCATGTTGACACAAATAAAGCACTTCTGCATTATGTATGGTTAAGAACACAGTGGTGTACAAGCTTATAGCATGAAACACAATATTACATTGTTTTTAGCTGTCTGTATTTGTTTGAGCACTGTCACTAATAATAACTGATGTATTTGATACGCCATAATGCGCCTGTGTTTAAAATATGAGAAGTTGACAATAAAAAGTCTACCAAATATTATTAAGAAAACTTATAAAAACTAATAAAGCTCCCCTTTTGACTTTTTCAAAACAAAGTCGCAATACGGACTCTATAAAAATATGTAGTTTAGTGTTAATTAATAGTGCACTACTCAAATATTTAGTATGCCTGAACTGATTTACCTTGCACAATTATTTAGTGCTAATTTTAAACGAAATTCCCAGTAAGCTTACTTTATCTGGGAAGATAGAAGTTAACCAGATATAAATTTTATTTGGTATTCTTTTTTCTGCAATAAATTATAGAACAATTCTTTTCCAGAACAATAAATTCTTGTTTCTAAAATCTGAAGAAGTCCAAAGATTATAAACTGTATTTTGACCGCATTTCCCGCTTGAATGTTACTGCGCAAAAAACTGAGAGCAAGAAGAATTTTATACCATTTTTAGCATTATATCATATGGGTGTTTCTTTCAGCATCCCCAACACTTGTGTATACACAGGATGGACCATTTAAGATGAGAGTGTAAAACTATGATGATCATAGTCAATTTAGTTGACCCTTATTGTAGGTTCTCATTCAAAAAAATTAAATTGACCCTAAAGTGACTATCATAACATCCCCCAAATAAAACAGACTAATGGAATTTACTTTCCCCCATGAAATCAAGCAACTTATATTCAAGACATTTCTTTCTACAGCGCTTAGTTTTGGATATATTATACAGTCTCAACTGAAATGGTCCACCCTGTATAATATAAAATGGCTCAGTTGATTAAGTTTATTAAAAGCTCATCTTACCGTGGGCATAGTATGTATTTCTTTCACCCACTCACACCACCCTATTAGCTAGGGCCAGGACTAGGGGAGGAACTTAACACCTCGGCCTAGAAAGATCTTTTATGCCTAAGCCCCTATGAGGCGCTCCCGGGAGGGAGGAGTGAGGCGAGATGAGACAGCGAGCGACCGGATCAGGAGGCACGACAAGGCAGAGAGCAGGGTCTCTACTTTTTTCCAGATTGAAACTCCCCGGTTTGCAGCTGATGCAACCGGCTCCCTTCCCCTGCAGGCTTGACATTCCACTGGGTGGCCCGGTACATGGAGACTGCTCCCATTCCTGGGTACGAAGAGTTACATAGAGCATCCTTTTCCCCTGCCATGCATCGCCGGGACTCCCGCCTACACTTGCAATACTGAATTAGCAAAGCAAACGAAAGATGGAGTAAAATGGAGGGACAGGAAATTCGGGGAATGTAAGGAATTTTCGCAGCATTGGGCTAGTGGCCCGGAGAAACCCCGAAAAAAACTCACGGGTCAGGAAATTCGTTCGCAAGAATCAGACCCAGGACCTCCCGAATGCGGGCCAAAGACGCTGCAGCGTGAGCCATCCCGCTCGGTGCTCCATTCGACAATATAAAAGTCTCATTTGTTTCTTACCAGCAGAGGGCAATGCACTAGCGCCATGGGCTTAATTTGACTTGCTGGCTAACCGTCCATAACATGAGGGCCGCACCTTTACACTAATCCTCAGATATCCTAATGGTTGAAACTTATTTGAAAATGTCTTCTCGCTTAAATTACATACTATAAAAATCATCTATTTATAAACAAATATTAATCGAACTAGATAAAAGTAAAGTTATTTCTCAAACATTATTAACATAAGCTAATGCATGGACGAAAAAAACTTCTAAAAAGCAGGTTTCGAATACTAAGGTTATTGCCACATGCAGCACATCCTGCAGATGTTTTTGAGCATCCCATTAGGATTTAATACTCAGAATGTTGTGTATCACTTCTATTTATCATTCAGTGCAGTGAGACTACAAGGGAGAATAGCTGTTAGCGAATGTGGGCGTAAAAGAATGTCAACTTTCGTTAATTTTATCGCGGTTATTGATAGTTCGAGTTTATTTTGGCGTTTTTTTGCGTACCACTTAGTTGTCCATATTTTATCTTGAAAGCCATCAATTTGTGAGAGAAAAATGCACTGAGTTAGTCAATTCTCTCCATCTAATGGAGAGGTAAGGGACACTGCACCAGAATTTAATAGTGTAAAATCAAAATAAAACTGAAACAAATGCTTAAGAAAATGCATTAGCTCTTACTCAATGTGTTGCTTCAAAATCATTTTCAAGTTGGCTGGCCCCGTAGCCCAGTCGGTAGAGCAACTGTCTGTTGTACTAGGGGTCCCGGATTCGATTCCCGGCTGGGGTGGGAATTTTTCCCTCGCCAAGATATCCCTTATCCTATTCCTCCTTATGAATGAGAGTGTGAATATGTGTATGATTTAATGATTAAAAATCAAAGTGCAAGAAACCCAACGACAAGAGTTAGAGTTAACACCATTGTCAATAGGCAGTAAGTTCCAAAGGAAAGGCCGCTGATAAGACCACTGCAGTTATAAATGGAACAAAGAAAAAACTTCAAGTAAATCTCTCCTGATATCTCCTTTGTACATTACATTGCTACCTAAATAAAATAAGAAGTGTTTTAATAAGGTTCACAATATGCAGCTCCTAAAATGTGGGTTCCAGGATAATATGGCGTTTATATAAAGTGAACAGTCACTAAAATAATTAAAAATTTGTCGGGATTGAAATGTATAAAAAGTATACACTAGGAATGTAAGCCTACTGTACGCGCGCATATGGGGGAGAGAGAGGGGGATCGGGAAATATGCAAAATGTCAAAAAAGGTTCCACAATTTTAAAATTACACACATACATTTTTAAAAATACTTCTTGCATATACAGGGTGTGACATACGTCGCTTAACCGAAAATACACGATGTAATGCAGCGGAATTGATGTATCTAAGAAATATATGCATATATTATAGAATATTTTCCAAGTGGCCTCCATTATTAGCAACACATATCAGCCATTTTCGTCATAAAAGTCTCCATTGTTACAAGCACGTTTAAATAATAACAATCAGAATTATTATTACACTAAATTAATTAAATAATTTAATCTTCTGATCTTTTAGTAAATGCTTCAAAACATCCCGCAGTGAAATAAAATCACATGTTGTAAGTCCTGTGATTGTTTCGGTATATCTTCACATTTTTTATTTTTTACTAACATCTGTTCACCTCTTTGCACACTTTCATATCCTATTGGGTTATCTTTTGTAACTTGTCTCATACCAACAATGATCTCATGAAACCAAAACTGCTCTTTTCCAGCTAAACCGCTGCTTATTAAAGAGGATTTTCTTACACTTTCTCTCATTCTCCAACAATTCGAGAACACAGTTCGGCTAACGATTTACGTATGCCACATGCTGTGTTCAGAGCCTTATCTGTGTAATTAATGCTTTTCAAGGAAAGGAAACAATAGGTTCTTAGCGTTGAAGTGAAGTATCTTATAAATAAATGATTAAGCTGATATTATTTCTGTAATGAGGACATGTCCATTTTTCTACGTAGTTTCATAGCACACTCTTAAATATTACTTTGTTATAGAAGTTCAATATATACAATCAGTGAATAATTATTTCTGAAACATACCTTTATATATGGCAAATGGCATAAGCAAAGCGAAAGTGCTATAAGGCATGTTGTTTTTTTTACTTTTGAGGAGTCAAATAAGGTGACACAAATCTGATTACCCATTTCTTATTAAGAAACGGTAAAAGGCTGTTGCCATGAAATTGGCTATTTCTACATGAACGTTTCCAGTGTTTCCTAATTTTTACTCTAAAGGGCGTTAAAACTCATCTTCAGTAGGTACTATCAACATAGAGTACAGAGAATGTAAATATGAGATTTGTGGATGTATGCGGAAACACTTTGTTTGTTCCCTTCTTACAGCAGATGATTTATGAAATAAAAATAGAGTACCACATGGAAATCTCTCTTATAGGAAGTGCTTAAAATAGGCTTAGTGACAGCGTGTTATAACACGCTGTCACTATGCAGAATGTGCAGATGTATTCCTGGAGAACCTCGTGTTGTCTGGGTACTAGTAAAGGAATGAAGTAGGCTACTAGAACTGCGCGATACAGCATCACAAGAGAACCCCTTTTCAAACGCGAACAAAGAATAAATACCAAAAAGAAAAAGAAATTATGTCTTACACGCATATGTTTTCTGTGCATTAAAGCTTCAAATAAGCTCTTAGGTACTTTATGGCATCCATATAAAAGTAAATTAATGTTGCGTTACTCACGAAAAGGTTCCTAGAAGTAATATCCATTAAGCAATATGATTTGGTTGAATGCACAATATGCAAAGCAAAACCAAACTTCTAGCATATCATGAATACGGATTTTACACAAATGAGCCTATTCGAGTGGGGCGATAAGAATTGATAAGATTCTTTATAGATGCTACATGGCAGATTAACTTGAGGAAACCAAATATTTCAAAAATGGCTAATGCTACAGAAAAAGTTGTTTGACATAACGTGTATATATTAATGAGTTTTACATATTTCTGAACTACATTTTTATCTATCTCCTTAGTTACATTTTAACAGTTATTCTAAATTGTATAAAATTAATTCAGAATGAAGAGGACTTCATAGACTATCCATAGACTTCGTTTAATTACTCAGGCAGAAGTCATAGCACAACATATTTTAATCAAAATCATTAGCACCGTTTTTAAGAAAATCAAATATAACGAAATACTTTTCGTGTAAAGGGTAGTTTGGAATGGGGGCACGGTTTCGAAAAAAATCGTGTCGCACGCTTGGAACATGTTGAACTTCAATACCAGGTTTGGTTTTTTAGGGATTTTTCGTTTCTGAATTATGTTGTTCACACACCCACCAACATGCATACATTTTTCTAAAAATTATACAGGGCAATTGAGATAAAATGAACCTGGAATTATATCTCTTATTAGTATTTCCGATGAAATATCGAAATTGAATTTTTGGGTGGGATGTAATACTTCCTGTTCCTACTATAGGCAGGTGTTAGAAAACAGAAACAGCATATCAAATGTAAACCTCACTTTAAAGACATATTCAAAATAGGCAAGGGTATATTTGCCGCAACAGGCCTGCCTTAATGCAGAATGCGCTGATGTATCCCTGGAGAATGTGGCATTTGTCTCGGTACTAGCAAAGCAATGCTTTTTTTCCGTGGGGGTAAAGTGCATTACTTCAATCAACCCCCAGCCGGTGTACACTGGCTGAGGAGATATGTGGGGCTCGCCGCTTAATGCGGAATACCCACTAAAAACCCTCCACGTGTTAATTGTGCATTGCTTGTTCTACGTGAGTACATGCATTAGTCGGGTCCCGCTTAACACCCTGGTGATGAGAAGCAATGCACATAATAACATAAAAAAATCTGATGTGTTACACTCACATGACTTTATCTAATCTTGTACAAACTATTTTAACAAACGCTTATTATCCATATGCTTCATGTTAATCGAGATATCGAGATGAAATCTTATTTGGTAATTTTCATGTAGATGCAAGGGGAATATGGTAGGTTTTAAACGATAGTCAAATATTTTAACGCTGGTTGCTATGTGGTGCGTTCCATTCTTTTGCATGTCCCGGACATAAAAAAAATGAATAACGAATTTGAGAAAAAGTATTAAGTATTGGAAAATTTAAGGGAATAACAAGCAGTATCTCGAAAACGGTTCACTCAACAAAAGAAATGTATATGATATAAATTGTGTATTTTAACGCGATCTACATTCTTTGTGTAGTAAAATTTTGTCTATCTCTTATGGTTTACCAGTTATGCAAAAGTCGTTCCAATGAAGAATACTTTAGGAGACATTCCCAGAAAATTCGAGATATACATTTCACTTTGCGTGACAATATCTTAAACATATGATATTTTAATCAAAATCGTTAGAGCCATTTTTGAGAAAATTAAAATTTTCGAAAAATGTTCCATGTAAAGGGTAGTCTGGGGTGGGGGGATTTTCTTGAAAACTTTCGTGTCGCATCTCTGGAAGATACTAAATCTAAATACCAAGTTTGGTGTTTATCCGACTGTTCGTTTCTGAGTTATGATGTTCACACACACACACACACACACACACATACACGGACATGTTTCCAAAAATGCTTTTTTTTTTAGATTGAGGGAGTCTCAAAACATGTATTTCCGGTGAAATCTCGGTATCGAATTTTTGGGTGGAATACAATACTTCCCCTACTTACTATAAGTAGTAGAGAAAGTAAAAAGAAATTCCTGACGGTGAATCTAAGGACATCATTGGTTAGTACATCATTCTACCCTCCTCCCACCTTCCATTTGCAGCAACTTTCTAACGCGGATAAACAAGAGGGTCTACTTACAATCTAACTGTCCTGCTGTGGGGCTGTCGTTAAACAATTGCTATGATGCCGGTTCGCACAAAACACACTTGGACTCAATATAAGCAGAGTTGTAGAGGGGAACCGTAACATGGGAATGAAACGTTTTCCTCCCATATGCTTTAGTCCTCTTCAGCAAGCTAGCCTGGCCCTAAATGTCCGACATTTTTATTACATTCTGCATAAGAGAGCAACAAAAACACTTTGATGCCAAGATTGTTTTATTCCCATAATCTCTGCTGTAGATATCAGTGTTTGTCATTTCCCTTTCTTCCTATTCAATGGCCTTAATATTTTATTCATGCTTAATCTTTGTGGACAATCTTTATAGCATTAACGGAATTCTAGCCTCCTATGTTTCCTTTGATCCACGTAACTGTATAATTTTAGCAATGGATCACTGTCTTCTAGAACTGTAGTTTCTAATAATAATTATATCCTACATTCACTATTTTGTTCCTCAATGTCGTAGCTTCTCCTTTGTTCTAAGAACAATAACCCAGCAGAAGGTTCTAGATTCCTTTCTTTGGCCTCGTATCGCTAAACATATTTTGATGCGTAAAATAGGCTTTGTTACGGATTTAAAATTCTTTAATTTCTTATTCTTTCCACTTTAATATCTAAGGATATATCAGCAACTTTGACTGTGGAGGCATTTCCCATCAACAATGATGCTCACTGGTTTACTTTTGACTCTTATCGTTGGGTTTTATTACTTTCCTTTAAACGCTCAATCTGTCTCACACACACACACACACACACACACACACACACACACACACACACAAATATTGAAAATTATACTTTCAAACTTAAGGGGAAAGGGGAGTATTCCTAATTAAAGAGTCTCTCTTTTGCTGAGAATCATTACCGGGCTTTTGCCAACTCACGATCTCCGGAGACACTCCTAACCTCAATTTCCAGAGCATATTACCCATTATTTATAAATCAGTGCTTCCTTGTTCCATTGCCGTATTAGCTGTATGCATCTATTAATCCTCCCCAGCATAGCTTAAAAGAAAAAGGTGGGATTAATACTAAGGGGAATGCATTTAAGAAATTACTCCAAACTGCACACATGCCTTTAGAAGTACAACTTTCGTTATTTTTGTACACTCTCAAAAATTATTCTAATGCTTCTGATACAAATGTTGTATGTTTAAGACGTTGAAACAATAAATCAAACGTTTATCAGCAAGTTTCTGTTAACAGATTTTGAGGTCCTTCCTCTCCATTGTCAGCGCATTTTATACAGCTGCGAGATAATATAAGATTACTGCGTAAATATTCAAACAATTAAAACAACAATAACACAGTATAAAAATTGGAGAACGTAAATAATAAAACTTTGTTAAGTCATTTTGTACTATTTTTAAATAGTGTGCCTTAAGTAGCACACAATGAATTGCTATGAGGCCCATCATAAACTCTTTCAATGTCAAGGCTAACATACGAAGTAGTACTATCGACCTAGCTTTTAAACAGCAAAATATTGTTTCAGCCAGAAGAATATATTATGGTGAAGTATTACACTGATAATCAGGCATATGAATGCTTAAGCACTTAGCTTCAAGTAATCTACCTCAAATGATATGCCATTACAAAGAACGTAAACAGCGTTCAAGGATCTCTGGCAGCAGGTAAACATGGTCTGATGACTGTTGTCTTCAAATGCCGGCAAACTGTGCGAAGGATGAAGGGTGGATTCTTACTACTGTCTAAAGTCCTGTAACAGTTCAGCTTTTTTCCTTTCGTCTCTTTTTATGTCTAGAAATTCTTATGCCTGATGATGATTAATATTTACCTTTTATGTGCTAAAACACTGAAGAACAGGTGCGAAAATAAATGGTGTTATGATAGCATGTTACGCATCATATGTTTACCGTGTAAATCGCCTCATTTGTTCGTTTAATGGAACATAAATAGATAACTTTACTGATTCGGAATTCAGTTTTTTAAGATGTTTCATTGTCCAATCGTATTGTTTTCTGAAGATTAACGATTGTGAACCTTTATCTTTTCACGTATGTTTTCAAATCGGCCAGTTTAGTGCAGTTACCAAAATAATAACGGTTGTTTGCAATATAGAAAGCTAGTACAAGGGTGGTAATGCACTTAGAAGTGGCTCTTGAAGCGTAGTGGCAGCACAGGAAAGAAGTAGAAGCAGTCAACAGAATATCTGCAAAGCTGTGTGTTATGAGAATGTAAAGTACATTGTAAGTATTACCAGCTGGTTAAATATAATAACGACTTTCAGTAAGGTGCCTAAGAACTACATCGTAATGGCAATTAATCATCAACTATTATTAAATCGTAATCTTACTTTACTGTGCACTCGTTTCGCAGAGAACATGAGAAGACCCAAAGAAAGCGGTTAGTCATCTCTATATTTAACTGTTCGTAAATGAAAACCGCAAGTGTGGCCTGTAATAGTTATTTAATAAGCATAATAAGTAAATCCCCACAGGTATCCGCCGTTGGGTTCAATGTGCTGGAATAAATGTGTGAAGCAGGATGCAAACTTGGATATATTTTGGTATTAAGAGAAAAGTATTAACATTTCACCTCTATATAAAATTTACAGAGTACATTTTCAGTTTCTCTACAGTACAGTTATGGCAGGGAAAGATTCGGCACTCAACCGAATCATTAGTTACGGAGATTTCATTGGAAATGTATTAAGTACACTGAAGAATTTTTTCAGATACCTCCAGTGTGTGTTTATATTGTGATTGTGAGCGCAAAGTTACCTACGAACCGGCGGTGCGAGCACCTAACGGCTATCTACCTGGCTCGGGTAGGGTTAATGACTGATCTCCGGAACAAGCGTGCGGAGCAATAGCCCATTCTGTGCCGTTTCCCCATTCCAGAGGATCCCTTTGGGTTGTTTCGAGTAACATTCCATTTCTAGAATGTCCAGCTTTGTATGCGGGCCTACATAAGGGGCTGCTCTTGCCCGGGAGTTAAGTTCAGTCAGTTAAGAAGACATGGAGTGAAAAGTGGACAATGCCAGTGCAGTTCAGTTGCGAGTTGTGATTCGACGGATCAGTTGTGTTGTATTCCGAGAGTGTACCAAAAGTGACTCAAGTGTAATGTTTGAGCTACGCTAAGTGCCTAAGTAATAAATAAAGTGTGTTCCGCAGTAACTGGTGTTGTCATTTGTTAGAGTATGCTTATATCTGCCTATTAACAGCGTTGTTAAAATGGAAACGTCGGTACTGTAAATATCAAGCTTACAGAAAGCTCAGGATTCTTTGAACCATGCAAGATAAGTATTTGTTTTACAATTTGTTCACCTCAATCAAACCTGTATATGAAAAAGTGTTAAATGTTTGTTTTCTTGAAGTGTATTCAATATCTGGTTGAATCGTTTTCATTTGCATTCACATTTACACTGGAAGGCTTATGCATGTCATATTTAAAACAGATAGTTACATAAATAGTTCAAAATGTTTATAAACATTTTCCTTATCTTCATATATTAGTAAAAATACGTTGAAAAGCTGAGAAGTTTGGCTAGTTTATCTGCATTCCCTTACAAGTGGGTGAGAAAATACCAGGGATTAGAGTTCACGATCTCTTTTTCGACATCAGCGCGAATATTTTGCAGCATTACAATAACGATGTTAACTTTGCTAGTAGTATTTAAGGCACTCACAAGACAATTATTTCGTGTATGTTCAGGTGTTAAATCAAAGTAATTTTTTAAAAATAAAGTAAATGTTGTTTGTTTGAATTATTTGAACCGTTTGAAGCATAGTGCACCGATTCCCTGCCAAGCAGTACGCTACGTTGGGTAGCGATCTGAAGATCAGGAAAACCACCTTTCTGATTGGTGAAGCAGTATACTGACCATATCATCTACCCATATCAGTTGAATGATTGACCACCTATGTCGTGAGCGTGAGGGCGAAAGTCAAGTTGGTCGGTCAGGACCCATGAGGACTATCGTGTCGTGTCACAAATTATTATTATTATTATTATTATTATTATTATTATTATTATTATTATTATTATTTGAGGTGTTACCAAAGAAGAGAGAAAAGCCATAACAACTGCTCTCTTGAGAGCATTAACATACCTCAGAATCATAGAAGATACCAAACCTATGTTAGAGTTTCCAGATTCTTTACTGTATAGAACTGGATATGATACGCACATTTTTCAAACTGAAGATGTAATATCTTCAATCCGTGATTTATGGAGCACAAAAATAGCCATTTATATCGATTTGACTCAGAGGGCTTCTTCAATTGCTCTGCGAATCTGCTGAATGGAGTGTTCGATACAGATGCCTACTTGAACGCACACAGACTCATAGAAGAGGGCAGATTTATCCATAACCTCTTTTGGGTAATACCTAGGCCGCGTTTGTTTTGTATAATTGACAATCAGACTTTAGAAGAATATGTGTAAAAGGTTGAAATTCAACTTCAATCATAGCAAAATTCCACTGCAAATTCCGGAAACATTCATTCTTCCCCCTTTTCCGCTGTATCTTTGTATCTAAACCATTATTTTATTGCTATCTAGGTCTTGTGCAGTCTTGAAGCATTTTTCTTCCATCCATTATTTCTTCCTCCATATTACACCTCATTATTATAATATCTTACACTTTACTAATTAAATAATATTTTCTAAAAGTTTTCAATTAAATTTAACATTTTAATACATAAATTAAATAATAACAAAAAATCCTCAAGCAAATCTTTACCAGCCAATGTTCCAGTCTTTTTTCCTGCTCTTCGTGATGCATTTCAGCATTGCTGTTCATTTGCTGACTATCTGAAACATCTCTATAGCTAATTTTGTCTACGAGTTTTAAACATTTCGTTTTCACCTTCCACACTTCCCAGCTTTCCAATTTATTTTCCTCATTTCATAGCAATATAGGCCGAGCACATTCACACAGACAGTTCAATGATCTTGTCCTAAGATGTTATTTATATGCCATAGGAGAATATATATTTTGCTAACACCATCCAGATAAATATTACGATCTCATAAAACACCAGTTTTCTATCCACCTCTTCTTCGGACGTCCCGGAGATCTCTTACCATAGGGTTAGCAATGGTAGGCAGATTTAGGGATTCTATGCGATCTTCCGTCTTAAATTACTCATGCAGTTGTTCTGATAGGTGTGTATAAAGTGAAGAACAGGGTCCAGACGAGGTTCTGCCATTATACGTTCATTTCGTGTATGGTACTATCTCGTATATCCTACTGCAATCCTCACAAAACATTCTATTTGCTGTTATTCGGCTTTCTTCCAACCATCTTAGTGTCCATCCTTCACTGCCATAATTCAGTACTGGTCTTGTCAGTGTGTTATATAGGCGTAGCTTTGTACTTTTCTGGACTAGGGAAGTATAATTTTGCTATTCTACACTACATTTTGGTATTTCCTATTTTAACCAGAAGTAGAAAAATCTGTCCATTGCTTCGCTAACTCATTTGCAACTGCATCTTCACTTTTCTTTAGGTACTCTTCATTATTTGCCTGTTTTTGCGTTATTTCTATGCAGTACTCTTGAACGCTGTCGTTTCCTGTACAAAAAAGTTCTCTATGACATTTTCTTCTTCTGCAGTGAGTGCAATGTAATCAAATATTGTACATTTCATTCTTCTTACTCCTGTCACGACGTCTCCCTAATTCTGGAAAAAAGTTATTTAACAAAATCTCCTAATAAGATTAAAAATGAGCACTAGTTCGTCTCTTAACTGACTGGCTGCCATCGTTTTGTTCCTTTATCCAGCGTACAGTGAAATATGGATTTCTATACTACCTCTCGAATCTGGACTTCACAATCTTATGTCTCGCTTTATGATTGCAGTATATTCTTGTATTGAATAGAATGAGAGGACAATTAATATCCAAGAAACACCAAGGCTAAAAGTTTTGCGTTAAAGCACCATACATGCGTGATATACTCATAAGGTATTTCTCGACCAATTTGCAAATGTTATTGTTTCTAGTGGAAAACATAACCTTCTCTAATCTACGTATGAAACAATAGAGAATTACAGCGTTTAAGGCTACACTGAGGAAATGAAACGTTATTTTAGCACAAAATGGAAGAGGCAGAAATTTCCAGGTCATTTGTTTCACCCAAAGGGCATATGGAGCAATCTAAATCAAAGAAGAAAGCCGATGTAATTTTACCTGCCATAACAGACTAAGTGAATAGAACGTTTGTATTTTCACTGACAAGTTATAAGCTGTCTGACTTAGTTTAAATTGATTTTGAGGTAGTAACGCCCTCATAACCTCAGGTAATAGTTGTTAATGGAATTCATTGAGAGCTGCATATATGCAGATAACAAGCCATGAAGTGTTGAAATAAGAGCGCTTAGCTGTAAACGACCGTAAAATAAAAGCTAGTTAAAACTGCATCTTAAATCATAGTTGTAAAAGCGGAAAGAAAATGTTTTATAGTAAGAACTACACAAATTCTTTTGCTCATTATCATTTATATTCATAGTTATTCTATAAATGTTCCTTTTTCCCGTTCACTTTATGATCAAGTTTTACCAGTAATAGCTTCCATTAGGTAATTCCGTAAAATACCGAGCGAGATGGCTGCGCGATAACGTGTGAGGCTCTCATTTGCAGGTCTCGGGTTCGATTACCATCAACTGCTCTCTCACTCTTGGGTTTACATGCTTTTTCCTGGTCGATAGGCTGGTGTAGTTTCTCATCTACCACGATTTTCTTTCCATCATTTCCATTTCATTACGTTTCCTTCTCATCTTTCAGATGTGCTTATAGATTTCGTGGCATATGGCACTGCAGAAAGATGGCGAGAACGTTTACACTCCCGGTAGACACTATAGGACTGCTTAGTCGACGGGTCGCTCATCGCCCTCTCCAGGCAACTCCAACAATAGGATGGGTCTGCGAGCCTGAAACTGTTAGGGACTTCCGTGCGTCCCTGTGGCCTGTAGATTCCTGGGATGGTTCCTTCACTCCCTGCCTTCCTCCTGAAGGGTGGTAATCACAATGGATCTACATATGTACATCGGAGTACGCGAGGCATCCTCCTCCGTTGTATAACCTTTACCTTTAAAATACTTTTGTTGTTGTTTTAGGTACATAGGAGCCTGATAGAACATACGTATTAAAATAGATCGATGTGCGTTAGGAGTTATATTATAAAGTCTTTGCAGAAATGAGTGCTCACCCAAAAACCTCCCCTTAAATCATGGAGGAACTTATGCGAAAAAAAGCTAATGGAAAGTGCTAACATCTCGAAAATGCATTTGATATTTCAAAAATATATATATTTTGCCTTCATCAAATTTCGTCCTACCCTTATGGTTTGCAAATTTCATTAAATTCAAGGACGAAGGATAGCAACGATTACGTAACACAGATTAAAATATTTGGCATCCAATATCCGCAATATCTGAAATTAGCCAATGACATGCTTGAAAAAATAAAAATAGAAGAATTATTTCCACATCATGGATGAGAACAGGATCTGAGAGGGCTAAAAGGTAAAAAAAAGCGGAATCTGTGAATTATGCGGAGGCAGTGAAAGCACAGAATGCAAAGAATTAGCCGAATGGAGACAAGAAGTATGGGAAGAAAAATGGGAAAAAATGGATAGAAAAATAGTAGGAATTAAAATGCTAACGAAAAAAAGAAGAAAAGCAAAATAAGAACATGGGGGAGTTCTTAAAGAAAGTAAAGGAGAAATGGATTAGAAAAGTAAGAGAGATAAGCAAGGTAGAAAGGTATACGGAGGAAGGAGAAGATGGGCAATAGGGATTAAAGGTAGCAAGGAATGCTTAGACGAGCCAGAAGGCCAGGGTGCCAGACAAAAAGAGCAGTATAGCTGGCAAGGAAATTTGTACATAGGTTAAGTTAGTACATAAGTGGAATATTGTAAAAAGAATTGTGTAGAAAAATGTACAAATAAAGTATCCATCCATCCATTCATCGATGTATATAGACACATACAAACGCGCAAATCTCTTTCCGAAAAAATGCTGTTTTGAGATTAGCAACATCTCAGATTATTTACTTGCAGTGGAATCTCGTTATAGAATTTTTGGTTTAATATAATAGTTCCTCTATAGTGAAAGGTGGATACATTATAAACGAAATAAATTCATGGAATTTTCACCGCGAATTAACCAAAACTTAAGGAGCTCAAATGTCATCTTCCGTTTTATGAATAAGTTTACGATTGGCAGATTACAACATTATGAATTAAAACATTTTATAAGTAATATATTTTCTGCATAGCCTTTTATAGTTTATAAAGAACTGCAATGCGAAATAATTTTGAATAAGCATAGAAGTACAAAAATGCTGATGGAGAGTTATGACAATGCTATTCATTGTTAACACCAGAATGTTTTTTCTTTGTTTCTTTTCTCCTTGAACCGAAGATTTTGTGCACACATTTTATTTTAAATATTTTAAAAGCAATGTTGTGACTTTTGGTGAATATCAGATGGTTACCGCATATATTGAGGGCAATTTACAAAAGGAAGTTTGGACATCCCGTACTGATAATCTGGGAGAGGCTTCTACTCGCACATATTCTAAGGCTGTTTGTTCGAAGGGGATAGCGTTTACTCTGCGTTTACGGAAGAATAATCTTGAGATAATGTCTGTTTTCTTCATTTAGTTTAAAAAAAGTTCTGAGAGTGTATCCTGTTCTTGTATAGGTCTTTTCTACACTCAGTTCTAAAGTTCTGGTATAACTCTTTCCTTTATCATTTGTTTAGCCATACGGCACACAAATAACAGCCACAGCAAGGATTAAGCCACGTAATATTTAGTGGATAAGCTGCACTGTAAACCGTTAATTCAATTAGTAATAATTAACCGAGCAGGATGGGTCAGGCGACGTCTGAGGCTCGCATTTGGGAGGTCGTGGGTTCGATTGCCGCGGCTAACCTCCCTCACCCGTGGGTTTTTCAGCTCACTAGGCGAATGTTAGGCAGGTTTATGACATCCCCCGAAATTTCTGTCCCTCCATTTCACCTCCATTCTCATTTCACTTCACCTTTCATCTCCTTGGCTGTTTCAGCGTTGCAAGTGTCGGCGGGAATCCCAGAGTTGTATGGCAGGGGAAACGGATGCTCTATGTAACACCTCGTCCCCCGGAATAGGGGTGGTCTGTCAGTCCCGGGCCCCCCAGTGGGATGTGCAAGCCTGCAGGGGGAGAGCGGAGCCGGTTGTACCAGTTGCCATCCGGGAGTTTCAGTCTGGAAAAAGGTAGGGAACCTGCCATCTGCCCTGTCGTGCCTCCTTGTCCGGTCGCTCTCTGTCTCCTGTCACCTCACCCCTCCTTCCCTCCCTCCCTCCCAGGGGCGTAGACACAAAAGATCTTTATAGGTCGGGGTACTAAGTCCCTCTCCGCTCCTAGTCCTAGTAATAATATGATAATTGTTTGTAACACATCTGATTTTAAGGTGTAAGGCAAGACTGTAGTCTCTCGCCAACATTATCAATACTTACACGGAGACATGCTTATAACATGGAAATTAAATACTTATCAAGGAGCTCAGCTTCCAAAAAACATTATTCTTTGTTTTATACAGATGTTACTTGAAGACAAACTGCAAATTGCTGTTCTTAATTTATATAATTTAGGCAACGACTGTAGTTTTAAAGCATATGAAGATAAAACAAAGACGATGATATTTAAGGGCAGGTTTCCGGTAAGGATGAAGATATTAATTGAAGATAAGGTAATGTAATACCACAGATATTTAAAATATTTCACATTTTTCCGTCTTGTATGAAAAGGATAAGATCAGGAAAAACTGCGGAAATATTCACAGAAACTTGAAAAACAAGACATCAAGAAATACTCACATAAAGTTTTAATATTGTTGCAGTGCCAGTCCTGATATACAGAAGTGAATCCAGAATAAGAACATAACAAGGTAAAACAAAAATTCGGAAGGCCGAAATGGAGTTTTCTAAGAAGCACCGCAGTTTATATCGTATTAGATAAAAAGCAAAATTAGGAAATCAGACAAGAACTACAGGTGAAACATGGACAGTAACTATGGTTATATATACCATGTATATAATAATGTAAATATAATGTAAAATAATATTAATAAGCATAAGTTTTATATATGTGTAAGTGTTTAGCTGGAACTGTGAAACCCTTGTTAAAGCCGAAAAACATGTTTTTGTTAGAATATGGGCCCAGGCAAAAAGGACTTGTAAGGGTAAGTCATAAAAGCAAGACCTTGAGTCTTTGTGCAAGGGTAAATGTGGCAAGCGAACACAACATATTTTTGTAGAGAGGTTACATGTTTGAAAACAACGAACAATAGCCTCATAAGTTTTCTAGAAGGTTCCAAGCTGAACGAAGACAGCCAATGAAATTTTAAGAAAGAATATGTTTAAAATGTTTAAGTGCAGCAAAGTTAGTTATAGCGTCCTCATCAGCCAGGGCGGTTACGTATGAAGTGCTGCGATGTAATAACATACATGTAAGCTCTCAGAAGCAGGCGTTATTATTTACTTCTCATGATGCAGTGGATGAGTTGAAATGTTATCAATTTAAAAGTTCAAGTTATGAGAAGGGTAACAAAGTATAGTTTAGGAACCTGTGATAAATACTACAATCATTACTAGAACACTTATAAAATACTAGATTGATAAGCAGCTGTTCTACAGCTCCAACTAACTAAAGTAACTGTGTAGCTTCGTGCTAAAACAGAAAATGCGTGTGCCATTAAAGCATTGTGTTCTTCCCCGCATTTAATCTTTTGTTAGAGTTGTTACTTCTTACCTTCCTTCCCGTATCACACCCTGAAAAGTTAAAATTGCTCTACCCAAAAACCCAAACAACAGCAGCCGTGGCAAGAAATAAAAAATAACGCTTAAAGAGTAACAACCAAAACACAAGATAATCACCATAGTTCATATATTAATTCATATATTAATATATCGGACATACTGAGAGTTATGCTCACAACACGAGTATAGCGCAAACAACACCAGATAAAATAACGCCAAACATTAGAAGATGGTGACATTTAGAAAGAATGCCAGAAAACATGCCACCGGCAGCAGTTTTGAGATATGCCCCGAAAGGAAACAGTTATTTGGGAAGACCGAGAAAAAATGAGCACCGGAACAGGCTATACTGCTACTGAAGAGAAGAAGAAGGAAATATATATTTTTAGAAACTATATTTAAATAACCAGATTATTTAAATATTTATGTCTATCTATCCTTTGGAAATAAAAATCCTGCATTCTTTTTCACCGTGATTATTACAGAACCACATATAACAACCACGCCCGGCTGCGTTCATACTGTGCCTGTTGGAAGTATTTTAAAAATATATACATATCACGTTCACCAATACTTAGGTACTGTGTCCATAAATAGAATTTGAACTGAAACTGCAACCTATAATGTTGAGAAGGGTGCATAAAAGGCTTTGAAGAGTCGCAGGAACAGAGCGGGCACGTTTAGGCCACCAATTCTATGTTCAGTGTCTAACCGAGACAGGCTGTGTAGCAAAAAATATTTTAACTTGAAACCTCAGTAAATGAAGCACAATAAATAGCATTTCATGCATCAATGAAAAATATATGTAAAGTATTATAAAATAAAAAATAGTTCAGCAGGTCTCAGATATAAATTTTGGAGGTTTAATACACACACTAAAAGAATGATTCAGGCATTGAGGCAGCATTTTTAAAACTTAAATAATTTCAGTCAAATTATATAATATGTAAATTCAATAACAGCAGGCCTTGCAGCAATATGTGTATTGTGGCATGTGCACAGATAGTCTTGTTAAGACGCTCTCTGGTTGCCGGGGTCGGGGGGGGGCAGTTTGTCTGAGTAGGGGCGATTCAGGGGAAACAGTGTGTCATTGGAAGGGATACGGCGTTACTGACGCCAACTTGGCGTAGCTTCATTCTGTGAGTAGGCTTGGAGTGAGTCAGACGGACAACTGCCTAAGACATGGCGTCCTCGCCCGGCAGACACATGGGGTAAGAAACCTTTTTATAATAAATCTACCAGCTATCCATTCTCTTGCAGTTTTAATTATGATAGTGTAGAGTTCCTTTCCTCTCCCTTCAGCCAGATATTGTGTTGGTGTGGTAATTATTTTGTAATCTAACTTTAGCTGCGTCCCTTCGTCGTTGCCTCGTAAATTAAAAGTTCTTTGTTTGATTAACGATCCCTCTCATAAGCGAGTTGCTCCCATCTGAATTTCTAAGTTAATATAAGTGAGGCATACGACAATTGGTGGTGGCGCCGAGTAATTGGTTTGATTGTTTTGAGATTTTAAGTGCAAATTTTTTTTCCCTCCAAATTTAACGCTTTGTGCTTCTCCACGTGGTCGCGAAAAATGTAAAATTGTTTCTGGCTTAAGGGTAAGGATTTTTATGCTTTAATTTGTGATTCTCTTCTTCTAAATTTTGTTGCTATCATATCTGAAAGTCTGGTTTCGAAATTTTAATTTTGAGTTCAGTTTTGCATTTTTCCCATTGTCTGCCGGCGTGACGCTAAAACTTCTGACTCCATTTCCCCCTTGTTTTGGCTTCATTTCTACTAAATTATATCACTGTGTTAAGTTCTTCGTGCTGGTCCTTTTGACGTATCTATTTTCGTAAATTGCGAAAAGTGAATTGTGAAAATTGGGTGATATTTGTGTCGTTGATAATGTGTTTGCGTGTGTGAGCTGATTTACGTAACATTGCATTCTAGATTGCGTCATATTGAAAGTATTAACGACTCGACAGTGCAACAAATTCGTTTAAAATTCGTGTGTTGCGTGTTTAAATTTCACGTGTGTATAAAACGTGTGGCATCTGTTTGAAATATTTAAAGTAATAAAATGAAAAAGGTCACGTATATATATATATTGAAAAATTTTTGCATTGTACACTCGCGGAAAAATAGTGATAATAATAATGCTGATAATTTTGCTTCACCGTTACCAAGTTTGGTTTATTTAATTACGCAATGCATATTTTTAGGGGAAAAATGCTTCATAATTACTCATGTAAGTAAACGTTTCAGGAGCCTACCAGCCTTGCCAGTATCTGCACCTAATTAGGTTTGATGTGCTTCTAATATGGACCAGTACGATGTGGATGTTGATGAACCAGCTGTACGTGTGTTGCCAGATTTTGGTAAATTTGCACTGGAATTTTGTGGTAAACGAGTAAGAGAAAATAAAGAAAAAAACACCTGTAAGTATGTAAACATTGTGAGTGCTAAAGTTTGGACGAATGAAACAGTTTCACGACTCACACAGGTATGCTAAATTAATTGTTTCACTGACTGATGCTTAATTAAGCTTTGTTTTTCAGGAATAATGTGATATGAATGTCTCTGCTAAATTACAAGTGTATTATTATTGTGGGTGTAACTTAAATTTTGAATTATGTTTTGGGAACTGCAAATCATTTGTTTTGTTGTATTATGCTGCAGGAATGTGTTTCATGTGTACTATGTGCTTAATTGAGCTTTCATTTTCAGGAATGTTATGTGACAATATTGTTTTGAGTAATGATGTGATGTTGTTTTGTTGCATTCGATTTGATTTGATATGATTTGATTTGATTCGATTTGACTTTGGGTTTCATAATGATGCTGTGATTTTTATTTGCAGACAATTGTTGCATGAATAGTGTGTATTTGAGGTTATGTGATATATGTGAGATTTGCCTCGGTGGGAGTGCCAAAGTGTTACCCCGATGGCGTAGTGTGAGGTTATGTGAGGAATAAGAGTTGAGATTTGCCTCGGTGGGAGTGCCAAAGAGTAACCCCGACGGTGTTAATGAGATGAGGAGAGATGAGATGATGTCAGCTTCGGTGGAAGTGCCACAGTGTAACCCCGACAGTTGTATGTTTTCAGAGATTTTGCTTATTGGTGTTGCTGTAACGTTCCCAGTATAGCGTGTGTGATGAATTCACACGAGAGATTAAATGCATGGAAGTGATTGTACTGTGAATAATTTTTTTTTCTGTTTATGCAACAAGTTTATTACCATCTTAAATAGCAAATTTTAATACCAACTGTTTTCCAGCTTAAATTTTCATTTGGAGGATGTGGCTGCAACAGTATAATGTCATGTTATTTGTGTAATTCCTGAAATTTTAATGTGATCTCTTGAAGGTTATGCCTATGTTAGATGTTTTGAATTTGCAGCATGCTAAATGAAAGACGTAAGTGAAGATGTTTTGTTTTGAAGAGAAAATTGAAAGATGATGATGATTGAAGTAATGATCGAGATTGCACTATTACTGATGATGATTATGAAAGATGTTGATAATAATGAGATGAGAAAGATAGTGATGTGGACGAGAAGTTGTATTAGTGACAAGAGTAGGACAATAGTAGTTGAAAGCATGTCACGTGGCGTAGTTTAGAGATGTATTGTGGATGTAGTTTGTAGTGATGCATACACTAGTTTGAGTAGACAGTTAAGTGAGTGTTGTGTGTAATTTGGGCCATGGTCAGTGTGAATGAGTTCATTTCATTGTCATGTGTGATTGTCTTGTAAGTGCACTTACTTTCTTTTGTTAGTGATACCAGCTGGTTATTAAGATTTAATATTGGGATCCCAAAATAAGGTTATGTTTCATTTCTGTCATGTTCATGTATTCTGAGTCTGTTTTACTGTTTTATTTGGATTGTAAAGCATTGTAAGTTAAATTTTGGATGGCAACTCTGTAAAATTTCGTTCTTATGCCAATTTGTACTAATTTTTTTTCTCTTTCTTTGCCCCATGTCAAAAGAATTTTTAGTGTAAACTTTTTAACCTTTAAAACATTTAATTGTATATGACATACCATTCTTTTATGTGTGATTGTTTGTGGGAGCACCCTGTTTATTGTGTGGTGGTTTTGTTTTAGTATTTCGCTGTGGCGGAGAGCGAGAAAATTCAAGAGCATCCCCGGGGCACACCAGAAGTCAAGAAACACCACAGGGAAGCTGTCGGGCAGCCACTACACTGCCGTGGCATAAGGAGCCACCATGTCGGGGGGCAGTCCAAGCCAGCGACTGGCCACCCTGTTGTCATCACCAGAGACCTGCGGTGATAATTCTACACCAGGACAAATCGTCGTTGTGGGCACTGTCTAAACTCACCCACAAACAGTTACGGCAGACCATCGATATTTTGCGCAGTGTAGTGTGCCTGTGAACTGAGGCAGCGTGGTGTGTGCGTGTGCGGGATGCTAAAGATAAGTGCATTAACAATACTAGTCGACAGCACTTACGTCTCTCGTATCTCCACATCGCCCAGCAATATTGTGTGGTCGGCTGGGTGCTTACCACACATGTATATTATTGTTATATTTTGGTTCATCACACATGTGTATGTCATTTTTGTATGTCATTTTGTTTTGTTCTTTTCATGTTTATTATATTTATTTTCCTTATGTCGACGAGGGCGTCGACTTCGGTGGCCAGGGGGAGATGTAGCATGTGCACAGATAGTCTTGTTAAGACGCTCTCTGGTTGCCGGGGTCGGGGGGGCAGTTTGTCTGAGTAGGGGCGATTCAGGGGAAACAGTGTGTCATTGGAAGGGATACGGCGTTACTGACGCCAACTTGGCGTAGCTTCATTCTGTGAGTAGGCTTGGAGTGAGTCAGACGGACAACTGCCTAAGACATGGCGTCCTCGCCCGGCAGACACATGGGGTAAGAAACCTTTTTATAATAAATCTACCAGCTATCCATTCTCTTGCAGTTTTAATTATGATAGTGTAGAGTTCCTTTCCTCTTCCTTCAGCCAGATATTGTGTTGGTGTGGTAATTATTTTGTAATCTAACTTTAGCTGCGTCCCTTCGTCGTTGCCTCGTAAATTAAAAGTTCTTTGTTTGATTAACGATCCCTCTCATAAGCGAGTTGCTCCCATCTGAATTTCTAAGTTAATATAAGTGAGGCATACGACAGTATGTAATAATTTGTAAAATGTAAGTAACAGCCATTGCATATGCTTATATTATTTAATCCATGTGTAATAATGTTATGTGAATATATTACGTAATTTAATAATGTAGGAGCTGTGAGAATAATAAGTTAAAAGTTGCTAACAATGAGGTAACCTTGAGGCAATAATGAGTTTTGAGAGCTTAACAATGCTACTTCTGATCCTTGGAAGCAATAATGTAGTTTTAGTGACAGTTTATAAAATAGCCATTCAACAACCATAAAAAGCTTCAGTTAAATGAAGGTATTCTATTGGAGTAGGATTAGCCAATCAGAAACTGAAATATAGCAAAATTTACAAATCTAGAAGTCAGTTGCCTGCAGACAGTGATTGTAACCGGATGCAAAAAGTGTCCTCAAAAAATTTAATATGTATTCGTGTGAGACGAAAAATAGTTTTACGTGTTAAAAAGTGCAATTAATAAAAAGAATTTCACAGCTCTCTATATCAGTGAAGTGTTATTTAATTTGTGTCAAGGATTAATAAAAAGGAGTGAATTTACACTGTGTAAGCCTACATTCTTGTCGCATCACGCCCTGCCAAGACTTCCATGTCTCTAACAATAATACTGACGCAGCCGAGGCAAAGATGAATGTTAAATACTTAAAGAAACAGTCAAATTACAAAGTTAATATTTTTTTAAACTTGGGGCAAAGGCCACCTAAAAATACATTTGGGGCGAAGGCTCCCGGAAACTGTTTACTATACGTGCGGTTGCAACTACTACAAGTTCGGCTCCCCAACAGTCCTTGTCTGGAAATCAATGGATGGTGTTTCAGCACAAATGGAATTTATACAAAAAATCTGATGTGTTGCACTCATATGGCTTTCCCTACTCTTTTACAAACTATTTTTACAAACACTTATGTCCATATACTTCATGTTAATCGAGATGTTAATCTTATTAATGTAGGTGCTAGGGGAATATGGTAGGCTATGGGATAGTCAAATATTTTAAGAGCTGGTTGCTATATAGAGCATTTCATGTTCTTTGCATGTCCAGGACATAAAAATACGAATAACGAATTCCCATTTGAGAAAAACGTATAAGTATTGGAAAATTCAAACAAATAACAAGGAATATCTTAGAAATGTTTCACTGGACAAAAAACATATATATGACATAAATTGCCGGTTTTAACGAGATCTACATTTTCTGTACACAAAAGTATTATCCATATCATACGGTTTTCCAGTTATGTAAAGGCCATTTACAACGAAGAGGACTTTTGGGGATATTCCCAGAAAATTCAAGATGTACATTTTGTTTGTGATAAAATATCTTAAACATATGATATTTTAAACAAAATCGTTGGGAACCAATTTTCAAAAATGTTCCATGTAAAGGTATTCTGGGCTTGGGGGATTTACTTGAAAATCCTCGTGTCGCATCTTGGAAGATACTGAACCTAAATACCAAGTTTGGTGTTTATCCGACTTTTCGTTGACTTATACTATTCACAGATACATGGACACACATCCACACAGGTACACAGACACACACACGGACCTTTTTCTAAACATGAATTTTTGGATTCAGGGCGCCTCAAAACATGTATTTCCGGTGAAATATCGATATCCAATATTTGGGTGCAATACTTCCCCTACTTACTATACATAGTGAAGAAAGTAAAAATGGATTCGTTTTTATTCAGTGGGCCCTAGAGTACTCATTTTCAATAAAATCTCAATATTGAAATCTTAGCCAGTTGCAATGTTTTAGGTAATCAAGAAGTAGATAAGTAAGATTCGCAGACTAGATAAAGAGATGACAGTCTCATTTAAGTAGGATTGAGAGAAATACCTAAATAGATTGCTAACTACAGACCATCAGGAACTAAATGTAGATGACTCATAGACACGATGGATACATATCACTGATAGCAATGACAGTGAGAAGCTTCGGGGACGGAGAGAATCGAAAGCCCTAAGCCTGGAATAACGTCTTGACACCATCAGTCCTTTTTCTTTAAATACCAGTTTGTACAAAGCATAGGATTTGAAATTATTGAAATAAAGTAGTTGTAGTCCTCAGAAAACTCAGAAAAGTACAAAGAAAGACTTACAGATTCTAACAGCTGAAACCACTTCTGGTTTGAAACTCTTAAGTGTGTGTAACCTACCTACATTCCATCAGCTGTTGCACTACAGAGAACGTGTTATAACGCCTAGACAATATAGTCCCCTGTGTAATCAAAGGCAATAAATTGTTCATGGGCGACAAGGCGTGTTGGCATTATATCGACAGGACAAACACTCTTGCACGTGTCCTTGCCACTACAGCAATGGACAAGCTCAGCAGGAGCAGCATGGAATTTAAAATATTTTCTCATTTAATACAATATTAACAGTCACTCCAACCGTTACTTAGAGCAATTACTGATGTATCTTTAATGCAAAACCCTTTTAAATTATTCATAGTTCGTTTAGCTCGTAACGTAAATGCAGGAATTAATCCAGTTTCAGCTGAATTAATAACCTTAGATTATAAAGTAAAGCATTATACTATTCTGCTGCTTGGATTTCAGGCCTTGAAACAAAGGAATATAGAGTAATTGTTTACCTTTTTAAAATGTAAGTCTGTGCTTAAAATGCCTTTCTTTTAAACCAAGGATCAAATAGTGTTAACAGCTGTACTGATTACTTTTGCTTTGTAAACATGCTGTCGTTATTTAATTCGTAATAGTTAAGCCACGGACATTACGGACGGATAATGGAGATAAATGGCTTCTGATGTGTAAAATTAGCTACATCTGTCTTTGCAGGAGGTTATTAAATTATAGGCACAGACTTGGTGTATGGCTACAGAGATGATAAGTAACAAAATATTTCCATGAATATACTGTGCTTGCAAATGTATAATTAATTAACAGTATGAGCTATAGGTGGACAAAAGTGACATTCTTACATCAATTATTCTGGGTGTACTCCTTTCTGGATAGGTCCACCCCTTTCTATTTACTGTTCTTCCACTTCCTTCTAGTAGGGGCAGTGGCCAGTAAACGACGAACAGGAATGCAATAACAGTAACGTGTTATGCGTTCATAAAAATAGCATAATAAAAATACAAATATCGTTCACTGCCTGATGGACTTTGCCTCTACATAATCTCCCATTGCCACGCTCCTGCAGTCTGATGCTAGTTTAATTGTGCCAACCTGTATCATAAGTATTAGGCAAAGCAACAGCAAACAGAGAGATAGAAGTCCAAGATGAGACAAGGACGGAGATAGGGTTATAATTCAAGGGATTTGGAAAAAGAGTAAGATGATAGAAAGAGAAACCAGAGTTTTGAGTGAGAGATAGTGGGTTTTACCAAAGAAGTCAGACAGAAGCTTGACTTCTAAAATTGAACAATTTTGTTCTCACAGCACCCCAGTAAGAATAGAGGTTACATAAAAGGGAGCAAATGATAGCGTCATAGCAGAGGGATATGAAAGGAAGGTTTGCCCCAGATTTCAACACTTACTTACTGATATTCTATTCTATATCTCTTATGTGAGCTAACAGACGGAAGACCCGTGTAAGTGAGGGTGGGAGATAGCGTGTGACGTAGATAGGTCCACGGCAAAATCTAAAGTAACGGGCAGATATAAAAGTACAGCTTATAGATTACTTCATTATTATTCAAAAGGGGAACAGTTGCTAGCCGTTTCGATAAGTTATTGTGCTAGAATAAATCAAGTTGTTAAAGGGAGGAATTCAGTTTATCAATTGCCTTCACTCACAACAAACTGAGATTCACTAAAGATAAGTAGCTGGGATAGGTATTTCTTCTCAGCTCTAAGACTGGTGGCCCAGGCAGAGCATTTTTTCTGAGAACTTACACTTTGAGACATCATCTAGGTGAGATAGCACGTGTATATGTGGAAGCGCAATACACCGCCCGCTACATACTTCACCTGTGCTGCATTGCGGATGAAATTTGTTAAGCAGTTCTGAGTAAATAAAATGAATACCAAAATATGCTATCGCTTATGTTTTTGCTTAAATGAAAAATGCAGGTTATATATGAGTTTGAACTGGCAGCCTTGTTTTCGTCTTTTAAATTATTTTAATGTGGGCACCCTACATCGGCAAGAGACAAGCAGACCCGGAACAAGATGGGACGACGCCATCAAGAAGGCAGTAGGAGCACACTGGACCAGGACTGCACAAGACCGCAGCAGCTGAAGGGACTTCCGAAAATGGCAGGAAGTGTTAAACACAACCATCTAGTGTCCGGTGCGAATTAAGGAAAGAAGTGTGCGATGTGGGGAACCCACAAACAAGATCATGAAGTGCCGATAGCAAAGATGTGAGTGAACAGTAGTGCGATGTGCGGAAGAAAGAACGCAACGATTAACACCACCTATGCGGACTAGTTCCCCGCACGAGTCATATCGAGCTACCCCTCGCAAGAGGAGGCCTTAGTCCTTCAGGGACAAATCGGCTATTCATTCATACCTAAATGAATACAGCTGTTTTGGCTGAAACATGAAGTTAATTGATGTTCTAAATAATGTTACATAAGCCATCATTTACTAGTGTGATCATACAGTAACTTTTCATTACTTATTCGTTCTTACAGTTTTACATCTCCTTACAGAAGAGGATGTACAATAACAATGAATGAAGACGCATAGGAGTTCGAGGATATTCTGCTCTTACTCTGAAGACTAAGAGAAAACCCCGAGTAAAAGTTCCACGAGAAATGTCGCCCATTCCGGGCACGAAACTTAAGAAACAAGAATTTTACCCGGTGGTTAATTGTTTACTTTGATAACTTATTTTGCATTTAGTTAAATATTAGCCGTAGTTTAACGAAGTTAATTTTTGATCTCTAGTACATACCAAAATTTAGGTAGAGCAAGTGTTGTATTTCACCAATATCTCGATATAGAGATTTAACCGAAAATAGATATTTAAAACTCCTCTGATGGAATTTATTTTTGAAACAGGTCCGTTCGTGTATGTGTTTATCTGTTTGACTTTGAGCATCATAACTCAAAAACGAAAAGTTGCATATAGGTGTACCAATAAATACCAGTGGTATTTAAGTCCAGCATTTTCCAAAGGCATGCAACACGAAGATATTAAAGGAATTCCAATAATCGAAACTAAGCTTTGTATGCAAAATTTTTTATTGTTCATCCTATCAAAGGGAGTATCTTAAAACATCATGTTCGAAGTATTGACATGAGGGATAACAAAAAAATCTGAGATGTTACACTCGCATGACTTTCTCTACTCTGCACAAACTATCTTTACAAACGCTTATTCTCCATCCACTTCATGTTAATCGGGAGAAGCATTTGCAGAAGCTAACTTATTGCTAATTTTCTTGTGGGTACAAGGAGAATATGAAAGGCTTTAAGCGATAGTCAAATCTTTTAAGAGGTGATCGCTATGCGGAGCATATTCAGGACATTTAAAAAAAAAACAAACAAACGAATAACGATTTCCCATTTGAGAAAAAGTATAAGTACCGGAAAGTTCAAACAAATAACAAGGAATATCTCGGAAACGGTTCACTCCACAAAAAAATGTATGGACATAAATTGTGTGTTTTAACGAGCTCTACATTTTTTGTGCACAAAAAATTGTCTATCTATTACGGTTTACCACTTACGCAAAAGTCATTCAGTAAGACGTGGGCTTCTGAGGACATTCCCAGAAAATCCAAGATATACATTTTATTTGTCATTAAAATATCTTAAATACATGACATTTTAATAAAATCGTTAGAGCGATTTTTGAGAAAATCAAAAATTTCGAAAAGTATTCCACGTAAATGGTAATTTGTGGTGGGGGATTTTCTTGAAAATCTTCGTGTCGCATCTTTGAAAGATATTGAAACTAAATACCAAGTTTGGTATTTGTCCGACTTTTCGTTTTTGAATCATGCTGTTCATAGTCGCACAGACACACATCCGCACACACATATGGACCTTTATCTAACTTTTTTGAGGGGGCCTCAAAACAGGTATTTCCGGCGAAATATCGGTATGGAATTTTTGGGTGGAATGCAATACTTCCCCTATTTACTATACGTAGTAGAGACAGTAATTATATTTCGAAATATGTATCTGTGAAGACCCTTCATTTTGCTCGAACATTTTATAATTAGGAGACCATATGAAATACAAAGAAACTTACTTTAGGGAACATGTTGAGCTCATTATAATATGTGTATAAACAATTCTCTTTTGCACCGATAGACCTTTTCAAAATGTTTCATGCTGCTTTATTAAATTTCCCCAAATATAGTTAGTCATCGCAGCTAAGATGCTTGGAAGCTTCCTTCCTTCCTTCCTTCCTTCCTCCCTCTGTCCCTCCCACCCTTCTTTCTTTCTTTCGTTCCTTCTTTCTTTCCTTCTTTCTTTTCCTACGCAAGAGCCGGTTGTAACGACTTCTGAAGTTATTCCTCCATTTCCGATAAACATCTGTACGTTATTTTCTAGAAAATGTATAATAAGGAAATCTTATTTGTGGATTCACATAGCTTTCTCTACTCACTCTTCTGTAAACTATTCTTACAACGATTTATTCTTTTGTAAATTTCTTGTTTCTCGAGATCAAACTTTCATCACATTTACACGGTCCTCCTTGTTATAAAGATACCTTGGTTAGTTTAAACTTGTGACTCAATTCATAAACACTCTACAAGAAATACTCGCAATCTATATTAGATACATATAAACATAGCAAAGCACAGAAAAGTTTTCATATTATCCCAATTAATCCACTTAATCATTTGTCTCCTTAGATAAAAATTTGCCATATATTATACTTAAAAGTCGGGCCAGAACTGTTTACTGCAGAATTAATAGCGTTGTTAATTTTTATGATATTACTTTGCGGTTGACCTCTGTAATGACTTGCTTATGCATTCCACAATAAATTCAATCTAATCAATAATACTAATTCTTCTAAAAAAGCAGAGTAATAAATTTTGTCCCAGAAAGCACTGGAAGTGATAATAGTAAAACGAGAGCAATAATATCTACCGGTCAAACATTTATTCCGGTTGGATTTGTCCAAAGCGATAATCAGGTGATTAAAAAGCGTATGGCTATGTGATAACTTTGAAATTCCACGCTCGTTGCATGACCACAAAGAAAAGGAATAGCGATTCACTGAATTGAAGCCAATCACAAAGAATATCTCGAAAATGGTTAACGTCACAAAGAAATATATAAATTGTGTGTCTTAACAAGATATGCATTGTTTTATTTTGAGTAAGTACACTTTAAGAATTATAGAAAAGTCATTCAGGTTACTCGCATAAAATCCAAAATATACATTTCATTTTCATGTAAATATATAAAAAATATTTATGACCTATGACCAGGAGCAGAGGGGCACTTAGCGCCTCGACCTAAGGAGATACTTTGCTCCTAGACCCCTAACGGGCGCTTCCGGAAAGGAGTGAGGCGAGAGGATACAGAAGGAGACCGCATCAGAAGGCACGAAAGAGCATAGGACAGGGTCCCTACATTTTACAGGTTGAAACTCTGAATCCCCTCCTCCTGCAGGCTTGCACATCCCACTGGTGTCCCGGGATTCTGAGACCCCCCATTCCGAAAAGTCACAGATAGCATTCTGTTTCCCTGCCATGCAACGCCGAGACTCCCGCAGACACTTGCAACCCTCAAACAGCCAAGCAGATAAAAGGTGGAGTGAAATGAGAAAGCAGGTGAAATGAAGGGACAGGAAATTCGGGGGCATATTTTTAACCTTCCCAGCATTCGCCTAGCGATCCGGGGAAGGCTCCAAAATTCCCAGGAGTCAGGAAGGAAGGCCACGGGAACTAACTCACGACCTCCCGAATATGAGTCAGCGCTACCGGCGCCACCTCACTCGGTGATAAAATATATGTTGTTTTAATCCGAATCTTTGGAGCCATTTTGATTAAATAAAAAGTAACGAAAAACTTTCCATGTAAAGGGTAGTTAGGGGTAGAGGTATTTTCTTGAAAATCTTTGCATAATATCTTGGAAGCTATTCCAAGTTTTTTAGTTATGCTATTCACAAACAGATACGCAGGAATCTTTTCCTAAAAGGGGACTTTTTGGAATAAACATCTGCTTTCCTAATAAACTCAAAGCCTGCGATAATAGATTAGCACACTTATAGCTGAATGGTAGAGTTAACGCATGTAATTGGAATGTTTGGTAAAAAAATGGCCCTCAAACTTTAATTCAACAAGATTTCTATAATTTTAGATTTACCTCAAGGTGCGAATTTACTTCAGAATACATCATTTATCCGAAGAAGAATATAATGGGGGAATAAGAAATTTTAGAATAAATAGAGAGCACTCCTGCAGTATGTTAGAGAACTTTTAACATACCTACATAATTTCCATACAAGATGGCCGACCGACTCGCATCTTCACTCCTAGAAAGCAGCCAATTGCACAATTCTTTAGTGATCCTGTCATGAACGGCCACTTTCGAACAACATGGACTCTGCGATCTCAAGATCTGAACCCGGCCGATTTTTGGCTGAGACATCTTCCTTGCATTAATCACCACATATATGCAACACTACATCACTCTGTAACATGTGAAAAACAAGTGAGAGGGGCGCCTGTGAGTCACATTGTTTCGCGAGTCCATTTTCGTTACCTCTGACTTAGAGAATGAGTTTTCCTGACACATTCAACAACCCTAAGTTGCTATATAGCAAGAAACTTCCAAATTCCAACTTGCATCTATGTCACATGGCGTCGTAGAATAAAACAAAAAGATTTTCTTGAACAAGAGAATAGTTTTAAAACCCAAACTCCACGTTCACTTTTGTGAACTACCTTTCCAACCTTAAATATTAAATTTATAACACATTAAAATTTGAAGTGGCTTTTGAAACATCATATCTTCGCCGCTTAGTATATATTGACCAGTAATGTTTAGCAATGCCTCGGACGGACCAATCACGGTTGCTTATCCTATAATATGCATGCAAGAATGGATTTTATCGGATAAAACGCCAGCACGTTGAATCGTAATAGTATCAGTATGCTATTCAGTCCAATCCACTTGTTTCCAATATCTAAAACCAACAAATTCTTTTAACTTTAAAGTTTGAAAATTGTGGTTTTAATCGATGCACACGTCAATTTCCAATTAAATTATGTACTTAAAATTAATCTTTATTGTGTTCTTATTTTGGCTTATCTTAATTTTGAGGTTAACTGTTTCCTCATTCCCACTGCTAATAATTAGCATTCTATAACACACTCGATTGTTCATTCATACAGTATGCCATGATCTGATATCATACACAATTTGGTTTCAAACAATAGAAGTCATATTATTTATATAATATGTTATATTTTATTCATGGAATTGTCATAAAAATTCCATTCGAGGTTACGAGTTTTATCAGATGAATTCGCTCATGCTTTGCACTCGCGAATCTATCGATAAACTCTTAATCTCTAGTGGGGAACAGCCTTTTCAAATTCATTAAAGTATCACCGACTTTTTTAAACTTTAGATAGTGCTACAGACATTAGTGTAGCGCGCCTTTTTCATTTAATTGAGAGTATTCAGACCTGAAAGTGTTTCTCTTAGAGCTGAACATTTGGAGCAAGTTAGTGATATTAAAATTCGTATATTAGTGTGAAGAGAAAAACTGCTTTCATTCAATTTAATTAGACACAAAGATACTTAATCAATTTGGAATGAATAACATTATTTCTTTATAAGTACTTGATTGAAATATGAAATCAACATAAATCATTTTGGAAGTTTAGGTTGCTTTAACGATATCTTGTTAAAACTCTGAATGAAGACAGTAATGATAATGGCAAGTGGCTATAATGGGGGTGTTGCCCTATAACTGAGCGAAACAACTAACAGGTTTTAGCTGCAATTCCTGTGTGGGTGTTAGACTTGTAAAATGATGTGGAAATACAAGTCATGATAAAAAAGCTTAACGGTCAACATAAACAAAGCGGAGACGAACAACATGTTTAGTGGTGTACAAACGAGAAGATCGGTGTAATGATGTAGTCTTGGGGATCAGCAATAATAATTTATCTATGAGACAGTTTCAATGAGGATGTCATTGCGGCTTCCTTCATACTGATTAAGCCTGTATTTCTGTTTGGCTTAAAATGCTAAATGCGTGCACAGAGATTTTACTTACCGTATATAATTCAGATTTTCATAAATAAAAGGTTAAACACTCTGGAGCTAGCAGCTTGATAAAACACATATTAGCTAATATACTGAGACAATGAGATTAAATTTTTAAATACCTATATGCTTAAAAAAATTAGGAATAAATTATAATGTTGCTATATCAGCATCACTTACTATCCTTGCAGATAGTTATAGCACGTTACACTATGAGATTGGTAAGTGAGCTTTAAAAATTGAGGCAAAAGTCTAAAATAGGAGCGAGGCGTTCCTCTTATTTTCAATAATATGTTAAATCACCTCATGTATGCAGAGACTGTAATTTCGCCTCGTAGCTAATAATATGCATAATTACGTGTCAGATGACAGAGATATATAAATATTTATACAGTAGATTGTTTATCACAATAAGTGTAATCTTTTCATGCTAATTTTTTTAGGTTAAGACTATTACAAAGGCTATTAAAACTAGATGAAGATGCATATATTGCAAGCTAATGCTAGGAAACTGTCTGAAATCACCAATTTTTAACTGCGGAAAAGTTGCATTCAGCGAGGAAAGTTGGCATTTTATGGTGCTGGCTAATAAAAGAATCCTTTGTAAGCTTGCAAGAGTGTAGAAATATTTTGTTCAATAATTTGCCGTGACCAAGTTGATCGGTGGGGAAAAGATCAGGCATATATCTCGGGGAATAATCATCGCCATGTTACGAATAAGTTATGTGATGTTAGGATTAGCCATTAAGTGTATAGAGCTGAACGACGTAAAAGAGACGCGTTCAAGAGCGCGAAAATGTCATCCAATCAGGAAACAGAGGGATCTAAGAGAGGCAATTCCTATAAATATCGTGTCAAACAGAAGAATATGAGCATTCCTGAAAGTACCGTCGACTAAGCAAACATGTTAAACTCGATGTGAAAAGTTTGCCGAGAAAAATTGAAAGTTGAAAATGTACACGCATTTATTTGAATACGCCGACGCTTTCAGTATTTATCTTCGCGAAGGATGTGCTTTTCAACGTGTTAGGAGTATAGATTCTAAATATTTCCGGCGCCTTCACCAAGAACGCAAATTAGTGAGGATTAGGCGCGCGAGTACCATATGCAGTGTGCCCAGTAAACGTACCATTATAAAGAGTGAGAAGATAATTTTATGGATTAGAATTTCAGTGTTTAAGATAACCATGTGAATAAACGCAAGTGAAACCATGCCCAAATTCTTGGTCCGTCACACGCCTTGCAGGATCCATGCTCATCCCAAAATCCAGAACCTTATAATATAGCTAGCCGAGGCGAGAGCACGACCAGAATATCATCTGGTGAAGAGACCTCCAAACAGGACTACAGTCATGAAGAACGAGGGGCAGAGGATTCATATTTAATACTGCCATCATCACCGCTTTAAAGATCGCTCTAGAATCGGCGCCGCGGACATGGGACGCAATACACACTCTACAACAAACTTTTGCACATTTATATATTATGAAAATTTTAAATATATAAAGCAGAAGCTAATCTGCCTAAATGAGAAAGGCTGATAAGAAGAGATTCCTTTGCCAGCGTTATACTGGATACAAATCAACACAGTCTTTCTGACATCTGTGACAACTAGCATATGCAGAAGATGACCATTTTATTTATAAGAGACTCAGCTGATGAAATATATACAATGCCGATATGTAATTCGCTACGTTTTTCTATAGAGTTAGTAAAATATCTCTATACTTTCTAATGCAGGACCATACAAAAATAGCACAATCGTATTTGCATCAGTTTCCTTTCCTTTCTCTAGGGATAAAATAGAAACAATATAAAGCAGGACTATATTAATTCAATGAGGCATATGACATCTGACCAAGCTTAAATTCGCAATTAATAATTGTTCTTCCACACTATTTGTAGCCATAGAAATTTGAATCAGATTGAAACATGCAAGGGACTCAAACTACGCATCCTCGTCACCGCTGTGCTAGCATGACAAGAGCATAAAATCTCAAATACTCATATTTAAAGGCAATTCGGGCTAGTAAAGCAAGTACTTTAAGTATTTGGACTGTATATTTAACTACTATCATGTTTATGTTTGATAATTATTATTTCACACTCGCCGTGTGTAACCACTCAATCTTACCTGAAAATGCACTGCCCGACCGAGACTCGAAACACGTATCTTCGACTTCGTGCCGTAGCTGCACCATTCTTGGCATTCGAAAATTTGTTCCATGGATTTTCTTCTCATTATTCACATTAATATAACCGTGCAAGATGGCTCCGCGCAAACATGTAAGGTTTGTATTCAGGAGATCCTGTTTCAATCCCCGTGGACCGGATACTCTGACCTTGGTTTATTTTTTCGTGATTTTCCTAGGTCATGGCGATGGAATTTACTTTGAGTCCTGGCGTCCGGTTTTGTAGCGAAAGCACAGCGAGACCTCTCCTTGGGAGGGGTTCTGGAGAGGACGGTCCCTCCGGCATCTCACACCTAGAGACTTAGGGATCCTGCCTGTGTCTAAGCTTGTCGCCCCTGATCTGATTACCCTGCGTCCTTTACTTAACCCCTTCCTCCCGAAGGGTCAGTAGGTACAATGGGTCTTCTATGTGATTCCTGAGGCAGTATTTTTAACGCTTAAATGATTTTAGTCAAATTATATAATAAAAAAATATAATAACAGCCCGCCTTAAAGCAATATGTATATGTAATAATATATAAAACTGTATATTACAGTCATTGTATATGTTTATATTATTGTATACATGTTCAATAATGTTATGTGAAGTGTTGCGTAATTTAATAACGTAGGAGTTGTGAGAATAATAGGTTAAAAGTTGCTAACGATGAGGTAACCTTGAGGCAATAATGAGTAAGAAAGTGTAATAATGCCACTAGTCATTCTTGGAGCAACAATAATGTAATTTTTGAGACAGTTTATCAAATAGCCAATCAACAACCACAAAAAAGCTTAAGTTAAATAAAAGTATTCTATTGGATTAGGAATAGCCAATCAGAGACTTGAAATACAGAAAGTTACAAATTTAGGCGGTAGAAATCAAGTCAGCTGCTTGTAGACAGCGCTCATAACTGGACGTGTTGGTTGTAGACAGTGTTTCTAACCGGACGCGAGATTTGTCCTTGAGAAATTTAATACGTATTCGTGAAAATAGTTTTACGTGTTAAAAAGTGCAAGTATTTAATAAAAAAAACAAATCTCACGGCTCTCTCTATATCAGTGAAGTGTTATTTAAATCGTGTCAAGCATTAATAAAAGGAGTGTAAAAAATATAATCTGTGCAAGCCTACATTCTTCAGTCGCACCACCTCCCTGCTAAGACATTCATGTCTCTAAAAAAATAAATACTGACGCAGCCGAGGCAAACATAAATATATAATATTTAAAGAAACAGTCAAATTACAAAGTTAATATTTTTAAACATGGGGCGAAGTCTACCGGAAACTTTTTACCATACGTGTGGTTGCAACTACTTCAGTGTTCGACTCCCCAACAGTCGAAATACAATACATCTTCAAACTGACTTTCCATACGCAGCAGCAACAAACCTCCTTAAAATTGCAGCAACAAACCTCCTTAAAATTGCCTCCACAAACGTGGGGCAAATAATAATACAACAAAATAAGACTTCTTCATTGTACCGTACTTCTCCGCACCAAATCTGATTTAATATAAATTGCGTCATGCGAAATTACAACCTCGTCATTTACAAAAAAGTACGTATTAACTTCTTGCAAACAGTAATTTGCATTACGTTTTGAATCAGATTTTTCATTCATTTTCACTGTTGTTGCTATATAATCTATATACACTTACTCCAGTAATAGCATGGTCATAAATGAATCTCTGTACATGTGTAATCTGCGGAGTTATTCAGTCCTTTATAGCAGAAAACGTGGTAGTGCTGCTGTGAAACTCACATTATGCCAGCCAAAACGTAAGTTTAACTAAGCGGCATCTGCAGGTACTTTATTAAAGCTTCAGGTTAACCTTATACTGTAACCCGAGCCCTTAAAATCAAATCGTCAAGGATTTGACAATATTGGGAGCTAAAGGCCCATAGTGACCAAGAGACCATAAAATGCTCTCTAAAACGCTTTTCTTTTAGGCTTTTATCATCATTATCATTCTTACATACTTATCATAAGGCAGTTTTGTCTGTTCCGACTCCATGCTGTTAAGCCCGTATTTTCCCCGGGCGCCCAACATCTCTTCTCTCTTGAGGTTGGTAGTTATTCATCAAGGTTGGGATTCTTGCAACCTAGGTTGAATTCATGTAGTTTATACTCTTCTACAGCGAGGTTATTCGGGTTCGGAGCGGTAAGGGTGGCCGCGGGATGTCGGCATATGGCACAGTCGGCATAGCCGGGGAAGAGAGGCAGCATCTCTGCGTATAAAGCAATGGATTTTACTAAAAGCGTAAAATGATGTTTAAAATGCATAAAATGATATTGAAAAGCGACAATAATAATGATCACTTGAGGTGTTGAAGATGATATCCCTAAACAGTAATACTTTCCGCTGTCTGCACATGAAACTCCTGTGAACATCCATAAACTCAGCAGGTGTGATCCTGGCGATTTCCCCGACCATATTTTGTTTTAGATCTTATGGTGTATGCGGTTTATCCTATAACTTTTCTTTTAGGTTTCCCAATAAACAAAAATCACAGGCCGAGATCGAACCTATAGAGGGGCACAGCCAAATGTACTGATAAATCTGTCCTCTAACTTTTCCTAATGAGTCTAAGCGATTCGTCAGCAGCGTGTGTAGTAGCAAAATCATACTGAAGGAATCATTGCTGGCATTCAGTTTCTGAATAATAAACATACAGAAAAAATCTGATGTGTTACACTCACATGACTTTCTCTACTCTTGTACAATCTAATTTTACAAACGCTTATTCTCCATATGGTTCATGTTTTTCGAGATGTCAATCTTATTGGTAATTTTCTTGTAGATGCAAGGGAAATATGGTAGGTTTTAAGCGATAGTCAAATATTTTAACGCTGGTTGCTATGTGGCGCATTCCATTCTCTTTGCATGTCCAGGACATAAAAAAAATGAATAACGAATGTGAGAAAAAGTATAAGTATTGTAAAATTTAAGGAAATAACAAGCAATATCTCGAAAACGGTTCACTCAACAAAAGAAATGTATATGACATAAGTTGTGTATTTTAACGCGATCTACATTTTTTGTGTAGTAAAATTCTGTCTATCTCTTATGGTTTACCAGTTATGCAAAAGTCGTTCACAATGAAGAGTACTTTTGGAGACATTCCCAGAAAATTCGAGATATACATTTCATTTCTCATGACATTATGTTAAACATATGATATTTTCATCAAAATCGTTAGAGCCATTTTTGAGAAAATTAAAATTTTCGAAAAATCTTCCATGTAAAGGGTAGTCTGGGGTGGGGGGATTTTCTTGTAAACCTTCGTGTCGCATCTCTGGAAGATACTGAACCTAAATACCAAGTTTGGTGCTTATCCGACTGTTCGTTTTTGAGTTATGCTGTTCACAGACACACACACAGACACACACACACAGACACACACACAGACACACACACACACAGACACACACACGGACATGTTTCCAAAAATGCTTTTTTTGGATTCAGTGGGTCTCAAAACATGTATTTCCGGTGAAATCTCGGTATCGAAATTTTGGGTGGAATACAATACTTCCCCTACTTACTATACGTAGTAGAGAAAGTAAAAAGGAATGAATTGGAATGAAATAAAACTACAAATTGAATATTAAATACTATACAGCACTCTGAGCTTCGCTCTTATGCATTCTCTCCATAGCAATTAACCTTCTGTGCCCAATCTTAGCTAGAAACGCCCTGAGTGCGATGATATCCAGCGTTCGGCATTACATCCAAGCCCTAATTCTCCTACCGGAGTCCAGAAACTGTGGTGGTAAATGTTCCTTTCTAATAAATCTATTTCTCTACCGTTTCCCTTCGCCCCAGAGTAAACATATTCTCATCCTGGCGTTATCAACTAATTTGTTGCCTTTCCAACCACCCAATCTTAGTCATACACCGCTTCTTCGTTCTCATGCAGTCATCAAAATAGGCCTTCCGCACTCACCCTTCAATATTTGACACTTTAATTTGAGGGAAATTTTAACCTCTTACTTTTGCTCTGTGTTTTATTTTTATCAATTGCATGATTGCATGCAACCTATATAGATCGAACCCCTATATCCCGTGTTTCTCTCACGTAACCAATTCCACTCCGTTCCAGTTTCTTCTAAGGCCTGTAATTGACTTCAGGAACGTGGGCAATAGTCCGCAGCTTAAGAGTGTAACATGCTTTGGTAAGAACTGCAAATAATTACAAAATATTCACTTTGGTCTCAAAGAAGATCCCAATACGAATTAAATGCTTAAATATAAATTTTCAAGTAAGATTGTAACTCTTCTCTTGCACCAGTTCTCCTAAATTCTCTTTACAGAAATTCTGCATTAGCACAACAAAGTATTTTCGGGTATTCATACTTAATAGCCCAAGAAGTACACCAAACAGCTGGTTCCATTTTGCTTCCTACATAGCTAAGCCCCAGGGAGGTAATAATCTTTTATAACAGGGGCTCTTTAATATAGCTAAGGTATACAATGACCTACAGGGGATCTATTGCGGCTCAAATTAACGAACCACAGGAGGCTACAGGCAGCAGGAAGACAGACCTCAGAGACGCGCGGAAGTCCCTAACAGTTCCTGGCTCAAAGACCCATCCCACCACTGGAGCTGCCCAGAGAGGACGTTGAACGACTTTATAAACCAAGTAGGACTCTGGTGTCTACGGGGAATACTCTTTCCTTGGCACAAGCATCCGCTTTATCAGTCTGGCACCACTCTACGCCACGAAACCTAGAAGCACAATTGAAATATGAGAAGGAAACGGAATTAAAGGGAAATTATGGAAAAGAAATCATGGCAGATAAGAAACCACCCCAGCATTCACCTACCTACCCGCGCTGGAATCCAACCCGGACCTGCCGAATGCGGGCTTCACACGTTACCGTGGAGCCATCTCACTTAGTTTCATTGATATAAATTAATAAATGAAATAACATTTTAAGAATAATTAACTTTATAGGTAAGCATGTACATGGTATTTAACTATCAATAAAATTTTCATAAAAGCACATTGCATTTTTAATGAATATCATAATTCCCAAACTCATTTGTCAGGAAAATACAGCTATATTATTCTTTCAATAAGTGCATTAGGAATCTTATTTTCCAGTGTTATTAACAATAGGGTTGGTTCCTTTCTACATTTCTACCTACTATGTACGTGGTAGAGAAAGTTAAACAACAGATGTAAAAATTTAATTGGTCACTCACAAACAAATGGTCCATTGCGTAATGTAAGTTCCACATTGCTATCAATAAGTATTCCCGTTTCCGTTTCCTGATTATTGTGAACCAAATGCACGTCCCTTTGCTTCATGTTCTAGTTCTGGTTCTCTTTATTGATTTGTTGTGAACTAGGCTTTAATATGGATGCTCTGAGATAGTGAGTTGGTGTCTTGCTTTTAAGGCATACACCCCTTGTCTAAGTATGCTTCAAGCTAAACCTTAGTCATTCTTTCCACTGGAAAAAAATTGTGTACATAAGTGGCCAACATTTTTTTGTGTTAATATTGTAAGGGGACATACCCCATAATAAATAAGCATAGGAAATAACAACATATAAAATTTTGGAAATAGGATTAAGCATCAATGTTAAAATATTGGGAATAATTTAAAATGTGAATCCAACTTGTAACATAGCAGGCGAGCTAGCAAACGAAGGGTTAAAATCCATTAAAACGCATGATAATATGCACAGGGTTCAGAAAAGAGAGGGTAGTGAATAGAAAGAGATAGAAACAGTGGTCCATTTCCCGGAACTCGAGGGAGTTGGTAAAATAGAAAAGGAAACATGTGCTTAAGAGAAGGGTTTTGCCGGATAAGTCAGCAGGACGCATGACTTCAGAAACTTGGCACATTTTATTGTCAAAGCATGCCATGTAATGCTACTTAAGAACCAATGTAAGGTGTTGTAACAAATAAAGGCGCGAATTCTGGCGTCATAGGAAAGCAGATAAATAGAGAGGGAAGCTCCGAGTTTACACGATTCTCCCAGATACTCTCTTGGCGTGAGTTTGCATGCTACTACCGTAACAACCAATATTAGAATCAGTGATATAATTAAACTGTGCAACCAGGTAGAAGATGCTGCGTATGTGGTATGGAAGATGGTGTGACGTATTAGCTAGGTCCACATAATAACATAAGTTTTTATTTGTAAGATTTAATAAGCACTTTCATAAGAGAAAATTTCTAACCGCCCGAATAGACGTAATTCTTCAATAAATCAAGTTTATGGGAAAATCGTTTATTATTTTGCCTTCACCCACAAAATCAATTTGTTCTCCAACTAGATAGGATAGGAATTCTTTTCTCAGCTCTCCGACTGGCTGCCGACAAGAACGTCTAGAAAACAACGGAGATCCAGGAGGAACGGGAGCCAAAGTGAACTCCCGCCACAATATACAAATTACTAGTTTACTTTTTCAAGAAGTTATATAAAATTGTATTCGTGAGATAATTTCAAACAGAAATATAATGATTATACTTTACAAATAAATAAATATGTTAGACCAACTGAGATCACACGGATACTCGCGGTGAGGTACGATTCAGATGCAAGGAAATTGTGGGTTCCCATCTAGATTGCAAAGTGGCAGGTGTTGTCATTGAAAGCCGGAGAGTACTCCCGATCGAAGCAGTAAATTGTTTCCAAATCTGATGCAACCTTAGCACACATAAGGTCTGTGTGGAAGAACAGTTAATGAAGTAAGTGAAAAACTCTTATGCTTTGCGTTCACATACTCACTCTTCCACAATCTATTCTTACCAAAATATATTCTTCTATGAACTTCTTGTTAATCGAAATAAGCTTTCATCACACATCAACACAACATTGTGCAAGAAGGATAGAGTAGGCAAAAGGATATTCACATTTTTAAACAGCGAGTCGCTATGTGACGACTTTGAAACTCTATGCTCTTTGCATGATCAAGAGAAAAAAATCTGATGTGGTATATTTACATGCCTTTCTCTACCCTTGAGGCAGCATTTTATGTCACAACACTCTGTGAATGGCAGAGTGATTGTAGTATAAATTAATATTATTGTATGACAATGATTTTAGATGTTTGTTAGCCATAAGCATTGTTAGGAAATAAGTTTACACGGCCTCACGGAAACTGACAATGGAGTGGGTAACAATGAAAGGATGGGGTGAGTTGTTTATCACTTAGAAGAGACAAACAAATGACGTCAGGGTAGCGTGCCTTTCTTTAGAAATGGAGGGAATATCTTCCCTAGAGTATATGTGTTTGTAATTATGATTGGCTGACAAAATAGACGCTAATGTGGGTGCGATTTAGTAACCAATAGCAGCTCTACTTTAATGTTTAGACATATCGGGGTGAGGGAGTATAAATTCTTGAGCCAAAAGCAAGTATCGTGCATCCCCTACCTAAAGAACAACCGCCATCCTGTAACCCCCATATCCCGTCACTACGTGGTAAAGCCCTAATTAGGGAAGGTACACGCCTAAACACATCATCGGGTTGCCCTCAACCTGCCATCTGACGCACAGCACAAGTATCGTGCAGTTCTAATAAATCTCTCCTGCGAGGTACACGTCAGGCAGTTCAAAAGAATCATTCACGAGGTACACATTAGGCAGTTCTACAGAATCATACACGAGGTAAACGTCGCGCAGTTCTATAGAATCTCTCGGGAGGTACACATTACGCAATTCTACAGAATCTCTCGCGTCGTAAAGTTACTTATAAAATGTGAAGTAGGTACGCGAAAACTATTACGAGAGTAATTACATTCGGAGATATAACAGTTCCAGTCAGGCTGTATGGAGATTAAAGATGTGCAATTAATTAAGTGTGACGGCAATAAAAGTGTGAAAATAAATTCTTTTGTCAGTGTTATCTTTTAGTAACAACTCCTCTTCGTTTACACGCCCTGCTTAGAGATATTTGCTCGACTGAGTAATAATAGCTAGCCAGAGGACAAAGAACCCAAAATTCAAAATAATAAAACAATAACAGGCGCTCAGCAAATAAGATAACACGAACAGAATACTGCGACACCCTCTATCGTTTATTAAGTTAGTATACGAACTAGTCTTACTATAGCTTATTGTTATATCAACTTCATTTTAATTCAAATAAACTTTTGTAGAGTAGCTGCATTTCACATTTCATCATAGATGCACAGGGAACATGTTTCGGAACTGGAGACTATACGCTGGCCTTAAATTTCCACGACATGACGAGACACAACTGAATGTTGACAACACTTCAAAAGAATGGCTAAGTGTTGAATAATTGGAACCATTAATTACGGATATCTTCGAAATGGCTGATACACAAAAAGGTTATTTAAAATAAACTGTGTGTTTTAAAGAAATCTAAATATCTTGTGAAGTACTTTTTCGTTAATCGCTTTAACGGATATCAGTTATAAAGGATTATACAAAATCCTTACGAATGAAGTGGACTTCAGAGGCTATTCCCAGAAAATTCAACATATACATTTTATTTGTCACGTAAATGTTTCAAATTGTATTTTAATCAAAATCGCTGGAGCCATTTTTTAGAAAATAAAAAATTTCGAAAAATGCTACTTGTAAAGGGTCGCATCTTTGGAAGGTATTGAACTTAAATACAAGATTTGGTTGATCCGACTTTTCGTTTTTTGAGTTATGCTGTTCAAAGGAGCAGAAACACACACACATACACAAACACATACACACATATACTCAGAAGCACAGAGACAAACACGGGCGTATTTCTAAAGATGTTCTTTTTTATTTAGGGACCCTCAAAACATGTATTTCCAGTAAAATCTCGTATCGAATTTTTGGGTGGAGTGCAATGCCATCTCTACTTACTAGGTGCGTGGTGGAGAAAGTAAAAATGTTTTTTGGGGGGAGGGTTCACCGGGACCTCAAAACATGTAAATACCAACCAAGTATGTTAGTTATCGACTTTTCGCTTTTGTCTTATGCTATTTTCAGGCAGATAGACACACATGCATTCACCTATACCTCCCCCCCACACACGCACATAACCCTCGATGCTTCTTCCAGAAATGCTTTTTACGAATTGTAGGAGCCTCAAAATGTGTATTTCTGGATAAAATCTCAGTGCCGGATTTTTGGATGGAATGCAATACTTCCTCTATACTTATTCAGGTAAGTAGTAGATAAAGTAAAACTATAATCCTATGAAACATATATTATATAGGGTGGACCATTTAAGTTGAAACTGTACAATATCTCCAAAAATTAAGCGTGGTAGAAAGAAATGACTTTAATAGAAGTTGCTTGATATTATGGGGGAAAGTAAACGAAATTAGTTGTGTTTTGTTTAGAGGACGTTGTGGTGGTCAATTTAATTTTTTTAAAATGGAAACCTGTATTTAAATTGTCCCTAAAATGACCTTTACAACGTCCTCCAAATAAAAACGACTAATGCCATTTACTTTCCCCCATAATATCAAGCAACATTTATTCAAGATATTTCTTTCTACAACGCTTAGTTTTGGAGATATTGTACAGTCTAAACTTAAATGATCCATCCCGTATATGTCTTTAATGACACATAACTAAATGTCGTCGAGTATCCCGCATTTAAGCTGTAAACAGTAAACCGAAAATCATTTTATGGCATAGTCATCTGTGCTGTATGTATAAGATTGATATGTCATTTAGTTAAATAGTTATAGATAACGTATTATTTAAATGTATATTTGACCTACGAACCCAAATTAGCTGGCATATTAGGAGGAAAATGAAAGTAAACCACAAATAGGATCAAAAGTATTTCGAAATGTATTCTGCTCAAAGTTATGCAAATAAGACATATTTGAAACACACCCAAAGCAACCGGTTTCTTGAACATACCAGAAATATGTAATGCGAAGCAATATATTAAATGTAGAGGGCTATTACTAAATATGATGAAAAAAGCAAAGGAGAATAGCAAAAGTGTTAGCTCTCAAAACTGGGAAGGAAATTACGAAAACACGGATGGTGCCAGGGAAGCACGCAGTTACATTGTAACCAAAAGTATGTTGAGAGCTATCTTCCGGTCAACAGAAACTTTATCCTTAAATTTGCTGGGCAGATGTTTATGTATTATTGTCTACAGCATTCATGATAGCAGAATTTTCTGTGCTCAGCTAAAAGATTAGAGAAGACGCCATATATCAGGCTAGGTGGTCGTTTGTGATCTTATCGCAATCTGGATAGATTTATTGCCGGTTCAAATCTGATCCCCATTGTTATTGAGCTGAACAATCTGTAGCTATTTAAAGTTGAAAACTTTGGAAAAACTCGCTACCATGGCCAACCTTGATTCTTGAACTTTTCCCTCGACTTTCCCTATCGGATATACCACCGATATAGTCTGATGAGAAGCCACATTTCCAAAATCCATGGTTCTAGTCTGTGCCATAGCAATGCATTCTGCAAATTAGATTGAGCCTTCCAATCTTAACATATACACGGCCATTAGAGAGCAATTAAATATAAACTGTAGGCTCTGAGAATGTGGCATGTACAACCTGCACCATAGTAGAGGATATGAAGGAATGCATCTCAAACGCAGCTAACTTGTTTCAAAAGTCAATCCAAAGAATTTCTAGGCATTAGGGAGGAGGATTTGCTGCTATGTTCTTATCTAATTCCTATATACTTAAATTTGTGAGCAAAGTTCTCAAAATCTAGCAGGGAAGAAGCATTCCTTTCCCACATCATGAAAATTTTGCGAGTGTTTTAATGTTTACGTAATTTGTTTTTACGTAAATTATTAGAACTTGAAGATCTTATGTTGTGCTGCTTTTGTTTTGTTTGGTTACATAATTTTAACTGCCCCACGTATGGGAGCCAATTTGTAACGGTATTACTTACAAATGTTTGTTTACATCAGTGTTGAAGCCATCTTGTGACGTCATTCATTTGTTCGGTTCGTAGCTCCATCTAGTGTTAGCAATTTGTGGTAGTATTAGTGTTTGAAAGAATTTTAAGCTTTGTTTACTGTCCTCCGGCTAGCTATTTGGTCGAACATATCTCTTGATCAGGGTTGTGTAAACGGAAAGGAATCTTTTATCCAAAAATTACACTGATGAAGAAATTTGTTTTACACATTTATTGTCGAACACGTTAACTATCACATTTATACATTGATCTTAACACTCGCCAAACTGAAACTGTTATAATAACTTCTTACTTATCACTTTTAATTCACGTACTTCAACTTTGTGTATAATTAACTTTATAATACTTTAGATTTTTGTAACTTGTAAATCTATAGCCGACGTATCTCATACAAATGTTTTGACGAACTGACGAACTGAAGACGACGTGTAGTGCACAAAGAATTTTGATGAACTGAGCAACTGAAGGCGACGTGTAATGTATTGAGATTTTCGATGAACTAAGCATGAAGCTACCTCTAACCTACCCTATTTATACTCCTGCATCCAGATACGCCTAAAGATTATAACTGAACCGCAATTGGCTAATAAAACGCGCCAACATTAGCGTCTATTTTAATATCCAATTAAAATTATGAATACATATGCTTTAGGGAGAAAACATTCCAGAAGGTTCTAAACGGAAAAACGCGCCAACATTACGTAACTTCCTCGTTTCCAATAATGATAAACAGCTCACCCCCCCTCGCTGCATTATTGCGCTATTACTGACAGTTTCAGTAAGGCATTATAAATTTACTTCCCTACAATATTTACAATTAATAAACATTTGAAATCAATGTCACATAAAAATGCATATTCATATTACAATCATTATTTACATTTAAGTAATTTGTGATACAAATTACTGCATCAATTTCATTTCATCCATTTCATCCTGATTGATCTCTCAATGGGTGAAGTTCTGTCATTCCTGTAAAGCAGAGAGGGAAGGAAAGCGTTAGTTCGTTGATAATTTAAAATTATTTCCAGAGTTCAGATTTTCATTGATAGAGGTTGCAAGAGATCTTTGAAGACTAACCTGAAAGACAATTATAGACTTATAAAGTCTTCTACAAAGTGCATCAAAGAAACAGGAAATGATCTTCTATTAATAGGTAGAAAAAAACCAAATAAGTTAAGGCAATAAGAAGAGGCAGAAGATAACTTCGAATTGCAGAAAGTTCAATAGCAGACAAATTTTAGGTTTAAGCTGGAAAGCTATCTTGGATACCGATGCATTTAACGCAGTTTAACATACTGATGCGCTGGTATATATCAGTGGGGAAGGAACAGATGATGATTGGAAAGGGCTAAGGATGTCTGGTTGCTAAACTGGCTGTAATTGTTAACCTTGCATATGTAGAATATCCTAATCATTTCAAAATAGTTCCAATAGTTCCAACCGTTCCAGAGTCCGATGGACCATGTACGAGACTGAACCAAAAGCATCTTCCTTTAAAAGTTGAGCAAAATGTCCCAAATGGTTAAGAAATGTCTAAAATGTTCTTCATACCTAAATCCTTAAAACAACTTCATAAGACATACAGCAAGTTGCTGAGCATATTCTCAAATTATAATCGTAGGATTATTATTAGTCTCTGTACTGAATACTAACAATGGTAAATACAGAAATATCTAATTTCTACTCTAAAATTCGATAAAGATATTTCATACGAAATGCAGAATTTGCATAATGCAGATTCCCTGAACCCCAAAAAGGCATTTTTAGAAAACGGTCCGTACTGCGTGTGAACAGAATAGCTCAAAAAAATAAGATAAATACCAAACTTTGTATTGAAGCTTGACATCTTCCAAAGAAAGAATATTTTGAAGAAAGGGGACTCCCCAGTACAAAATACTATTTACATGAAGATTTTCCGTTATTCTTGATTTTCTCAAAAACGGCTCTAGCAATTTTGACTATATCATTTTTTAAAAATCCGGTTGGGATATACAGGATGCTAATCACCAGGGTTAGGATTTTTAGGTGAAAATTTCAGATGAAGAAAGGAAGGGAAAACGTCCTCAAATAAGGTTAAAAAGGGGACAATAACGTGCTGGTTTATTTAAGGGGATGCACAACTGAAATTGCTATTTTCTAAACCATCCATTCAATTGGGCTGAACTTTTAACCACATGTTAGTTTTCTTTAAATATAATTGTTTTGTGAATTTCAATCCAAAATCTTATTTAGTTTTCAAGTTATTAATTTTCAAAGTATGAAATTATGGGTATATGTAAAATGCAACACATAATGCATTCCCTCCCCCCAAAAAAGTTATGTTGCTTCTATGTCAAGGAACTACAAATCTGTCATATAATTTTGTTCTACCATTTTTATTTTAAGAGAAAAAAAGTTTTGCAGTTTTGTATTGCATTTTTTTCGTTTTTGTTTTGTATACGTTGTTATCTTCAAAAATTAGTAACGCAAAAATTACTCATTACACAGAAAAATTATATGACAGTTTTTTATTTGGGTTTTTGAAATAACCATTGAAAAGTTCAATATGAATGGATGAAAATTACATCGTGTGGAACATTTTGAATATGCAGAAATGCTGAAAATAAGAAATGCCTTAAAATGAAGCTTTAAAAATATAAACAGCTAGCACCAAATGCGCAAGGGTATTTAAAAAGTCTCGTAAAGATCCTGAAGCGTTCGCTAGGTCAAAAATAAAAGTGGATTCTAAAACTACAAGCAATGGAGAATTTTTTGGGAACATAATTTTTTTTTTAGATCTTTTGAGATTTTGGCTTAATTTGCGTTGTGCATTCCCTTAACTAATTCATCGATTTTTCTTTCCTCTATTCTAATTTATTGAACTACTGACAAGTACATCAAATTATCACTTGTCAAAAGAAGGAAAAAACATGAAGCTGTTGTACTTCAAGACATTAAGCATCTCCACATTTTTAAAAGTAAGTCTGTTTCTATTAGGAGATGTAATGTCTTTGTAGATGCTAAAGCTTCTTTCAACATTCACAGAAACCAGTGGGGCAAGCCTTGTATTCACTCGGAATGGCAACTCTACAGATGTGGTGAATTCCTCAATGTCTGGATTCTTCTGAAGATTCAAGTTTGTCTTTGGCATGGTAAAATCTAGTACTAGTACACTCGTTTGGTAATGTAACACAGAACTAACACTAGTTCACTTGCTAACACAATGCGGCTGTCACACAACTCACTCTTGCGCCCATTCGCTGTCCACATTCTCTTATAACACCGCGGCAATTACCAGAATGTTTTCATTCATGCTGGAACTTCAGTCTCAGCGATTTCTAGTAGTTTCGAGCAGAACCCAGTCTTAATAATTCTCGGAACTGCGTGGGTGAGGTTACGTCTCTGCGTGCCCAACCTTCGCCTTCACGCAAACAGATGACGTCTTTCACAGTAACAAACTCACATTCACGAACACCAGGCTACTGATTCCGGTGGGATAGAAGCACTCATTGTCAATTGCATTATTGCGGGCTACTTTATAGCGGTAAAGCAAGAGAAAGAGGTTTTCGTGGAACACACAATTATTTTCCATTGTTGCGGGTGTGCTTTCAATTCCCGCGCGGCGTTTACTGAAGCAGGTAGACTTACTATTCGCACGTACACAGCAAGCTGAGGAGACGTTAATTGAAAGTTAAAGAATAAACTGGAATGAAACTTAAAAGAAAAAAGGGAGAAAGGGGATTATGGGCATGGTTGGCGGGAAATGGGATAAAGGTGCCAAAAAGGGGTAAAGGTCCCAAAAAAGGGAAAAAGGTGCAAGAAAAAATGCTTGTTTTCGCAACTAGAAACAAAATTTCACACTGTGACATCTTTCCGCACAGCTTTAACTTATCCAAAGAAAAAAGGTGCATACCTAAAAATCCTAACCCTGCTAATCACATCTCTCCGTATCGATTGGTTGATCGTCCGTCTCTGCCATGTAAATGTGGGCGTGAGGCCGGTTTCGGATTGGTCAGCCCAGGGTTGTCGGGTCTTAGATTATTATCAAATGTTTATAACTAACAAAATGTATCTATTTAATTTTCTGTGAACAGCTTTTGAAATCATCTTCGTTCTGAACGCCTTGTGAGTTTCGTATAATTAGTAAATTATAAGATATAGACAAAAACTTATTACACAAGAATAAGTAGATATCGCTAAAATTCACAATTTATTTACAATAATTTTTAGTGCCTACCATTTATAAAATATTCTTGTTATCAGTTTGAATTTTCAAGTTTTTTATACTCTATGAAGTGCTAAGTCGTCATTCGCTTGTTTCTGATGGCCATGGAAAGAGTGGAATTTCAAAGCCAGCGTATAGCGATTCACTTTCTTAAGATTTGACTACCTATCACTAACCGTGCGGGATGGCTCAGGCAGTTACGTCTGTGACCCGCATTCGGGAGGTCGTGGGTTCGATTCCCATGCTGACCCTTGGGTTTTTTCGGGTCGCCAGGCGAATGCTGGAAAGGATTCTCACAACCCCCGAATTTCTGTCCCTCCATTTCATCTCCATTCTCATTTCACTTCATCCTTCATCCGTTGATCTCTTTCAAAGTTGAAAGTGTCGGCGATGGTGTTAGGTGCAGTGTGGCAGGGGGAAAGGATGCTCTTTGTGACTCTCTCCGCTCCTCGGTTTTCGGCTGGCTGCCGGGTGTATCTGAACCCCCTTGAGGGGCGTTGGGACTCCTCTGTGCGGGGTGGCTGTTTGGCTGTCGAGGAGTCCCTATCTGGAAACTGCCATTCCTGTGCCGGCACTTATGGTTCCGGCCGTATGCACTCCTGATTCCGAACACCTGGTGTCTCCTCTCTCCTCTTCCTCCCTCCCTCCTGGGGATGCCCTCTTGTGGGTAGGTACAATATCAGTGCCGAGTCCCCTCCGTAACCAATCCAATCCAACCTATTGCTTCAGCCTCCAATATCTCTTTTGCACCTTAAACAAAGTGTGTAATAAACATTTCTATAAACATTTATCTCAGTTGACATGAACTAGATAGAAAAATAAGGTTATGAAAGAAGAGCGGGTAGAGAAATCCATGTGAATGTAACACACACAAATTTTAGACTGTATTACAGAAGGATCAATCAGATTCTAGTTCTTTTCAGCGTAACAGTTACTTTACAATATTTTGCTTATTGAGAGTTCATCTGAATATTTTATAATAATAACCCAATTATTATTATTATTATTATTATTATTATTATTATTATTATTATTATTATACAGACATTCACAGTTACATTAGAAAACAAAGATTAAATCTTTGGGGACATATTAAGCGAAAGAACTCAAATAGGATCACAAAACAAACAATGGAATTACACGAAAATAGAAGTAAAGCACAAGTAGGTAATATGAATTGGATTGATGAAGGAAAAAATGACTTAAATTGGCAGATATTACGCAAGAGATATTCAAAACAGAGATACGTTTAGAATCAAAGTGCATAAGTGGAAAGTTGACCAAGAAAACAGCTGGAACAAAAGAACAGACGAGAAGAAGAAACCCCACAGCCAAAGAATGACAATTAGTGATTCAAAGGAAAACAAAGAAATGCCTCTAAGTGCTTTGCGTAGTCATACATAGGCTCATTCGCAATGAATTATAATACCAATAATAATAGTAGCAATAACAATATAATTATACAATTTTATTATATTTTTATTGAAATTATAATTTCTTCAACATTCATCATATAATATCTTGAGAAACAATATACAATGTGGGTTTCAAGAAGCTTATGTGGCAAATTCTACAACGACATGCAAACATGTGAACCAGAATTTCTTAAGGAAACACTGGACAACGTAGATGTGTAGCTTAGATTTCATTTCATAAAGCACATTCCCAACATATTTACCATAGAAGAGAAACGACTGCGCTTATTGTCCAATAGCAGGCGTGTGGAAGAAGGGGATACATCTGGATGGTATGTAATTTATATTTGCAATTTGTTCAAATGGTTTCCAGCTATTATTTTGTAATATTCTGTCAGTGTGCTAGTTATTTTATATTATTAGAAAGTACACGTACTTTAAAACATATACTTTTCAGTTCATAAATGTTGTATATGCAATATATTTTAAACTATTTTAATGGCATGATGTAGAAGCAGATAAAAATCGTATTGAGAAATTAAAACTTTGAAAAACATTATTTATAACCTATGAATTACTTCAAACAGTAGCAAGGATTCTGGTATTGGTTTTTATATATAACGCGAATACGTAGTAGCATTTGACTACAAGGGGGGTTAGAAAAGTACTAGCAAAGTAACTGTTGTATCAGAACATCAAGACGTTTTTGATACGGTACCTACGAGCCGTAGAAAATTGCGATAATCCAATGGTGTAGCATCTAAGGAATACTAACAAGTACAGCCGTTTCACATCAAACTGCTCTTGTCTTCCCTATATGTTGTACTTTGTGCAGTTCCAAGTATAAACTTTAAGCCGAGGACATCTTCCACTAAACTTCCACTAAATCATTTTGCCTCTCATGAATAACGTTACCTGCTGATTCGATTTAGCTTATTTGAGTAATCCAAGTGTGACGTTTTCTTGCAACGGTATGTTACTATCGAGTATTTCCGTCTGATGCTTATTCGGCTATCGACGCAGACATTGAGGGGTAATGGATTTTTTTCGGGCGTAAAAAATCTTAGCATGGCTTCCTTCGGAAGGGAAGTAAAGGCGGTGGTCCCGTGTCGTAGATTTACGGCACGTAAAGGAACCTCAAGCCTGATAAAGAGGCCTCTGAGCAAAATTATCGGTCTTTCAAGCCCAATATAGGATGGGACGCTAAGAACCACAACATTTAAAGAGCGTCCATAAATAAAACAATTTAATTTTTTGACGCAGACATTAACTCATATGATACTTGGTGTTGCTGTATAGAATCGCTTCTCCTGGTATGGTTTAGAAAAACCGAGCGGGATTGCTGTGAGGCTTACATTTCGGAGGTCCTGGATAAGATTTCCGTTGAACACCCACTCTGACCTTGGGTTTTTCGTGATTTTTCCTGGTTTGGTATTTATCCGACTTTTCGGTTTTCAGTTGTGCTGTTCACAGACACACACACCAATCTTTTTCTAAAAATGTGATGTGATACATCCACGTGATTTCCTCTATCCTCTATCGTTTATTAGTGGGTATACAAATTATTCTTTCTCAAGCATATACTTCCATATACTACATTTAATGCAAATAGACTTTGCAGAAATAGCTACCTTATACATTTCGTTATAGGTGCAACGAGAAATGGATAATCAAATGTTTATGGATGCTGTATGCTGGCCTTAAAATTTCATACTGCTTCCATGCAATCGCGAGAAACAACTGAATGTTGAAAGGACTTTAAGAGAATGGCCAAGAAATGAACAATTCGAACCCTTAATAACAGATATATCAGAAACGACTTACACATAGAGCTTATTTTAATAAATTGTGTGTATTAAAGAGATCTACATTTCTGTGTAGTACGTTTCCGTCTCTCGCTTAACCTTCATCTGTTATACAAGATTATACCAAATTTCTTCCAAATGAAGTGAACTTCACAGGCTATTCCCAGAAAATTCAAATTATATAAATTTTATTTATCATGTAAATATATTTTATATAGTATTTTAATCAAAATCAATGGAGCCATTTTTTAAAAATAAAAATTTTCGAAAACTTTTCCATCTACAGTGTAGCCTGGGGAGGAAGGATTTTGTTGAAGATCGTTGTGTGGCATCTTAGGAGATACTGAACCTAAATACAAAGTTTGGTGTTTATCCAACTTTTCGTTTTTGAGTTATACTGTTCATAGACACACACGGACATGTTTCCAGAAATGCTTTTTTGCATTCAGAGCACCTCAAAACAGGTATTTCCGGTGAATTCTCGGTATCGAATGTTTGGGTGGAATGCAGTATTTATTTATTTTACATAGTAGAGAAAGCAAAAATTACTAGGCTACCATTTCGTTCAGTTAACTAACGAGTGCTTCCATATGAAGCAGAAACTAACTTGAGAAAGCCCACAACCATCATAAGCTGCAGGTCAGAGCTTAATTAGCACAATAATTTTAGTATATTTAAACTATATTTAATTAACATTAAATTAGAATAATACTTACGGTGCTGACAGAAGCAGGATTATTACGGACGAACTGGTTAACAATTTATAGAAAAGTTTATACAAACTAAATCATTGCGTAAGCAAAGAGAGTATAAGGAATTTCATATATGTGAATATTTAACTAAAATCCTCCCATTAGCTAGAGTTCCAGAAGTTTTCAGAAGCTATGTGTTTATTGACAGTAATATGTGCCTACATATATACTTCACTATTCCACATAATCGTCATTCACATCTATACACCAGCTGTAACGCTGCACCAGGCATTGAAGACTGCCACCTGGGTCTTGAACCAGTTGGTAACGCTCGTCTTGAGTTTATCATCGGTTTGAATCGTTGTCCACCCAGACACGTTTCAAATGCAAGAAGAGGAGATAGTCGCTGGGTGCCAGGTCGGCACTGTACGGAGGGTAGTCAAAGAGTTCCCAACAAAACTCTTGAATCTTCTCTTTGGTTTTGGCAGCGGTGTGCGGGCGAGTGTTGTCGTGCAGGGGGATGGTGCCAGACGACAGTTTCCTGTGGCGTCGATTTTGGATCGCACGTCTCAGTTGGTAAGCGTTGCACAGCACACGTCAGCTGTAATTGCTGAGCTACGGTCCATGAAATCAAAGAAAAGGACGCCCTTTTCGTTCCATAACACGGTAGCCAACGGCGAGACTGCATTGAACTGTTGTTTCAGTTCTGCATTGGTTTACGCTATCCATGTCTCGTCGCCCATAACAATGTTGGAAAACAGACCATCTCCCATCTCCTCTTGTCTATAGCGCTCCAAAAACTAACTTGCACTATGCATTCCTTGCTCTTTGTGCTGACCGGTGAGCAGTTTTGGCACCCACCTCGCACAAAGTTCCCGATATCCAAGCTGTTCAGTGAAAATGCTGTAAAATGAGTTTCTAGCAACATTTGAGAATTCATTGGCCAGACCAGTAATCGTCAAATGCTGATCACTTTGAAGTTTTTGGGTCACTCGCTCAATGATGTAGTCGGTCCGAATAATGGGTCTACCACTCCGTTGTTCATCGTACACATTTGTGTGGCATTTTGAAATTCTCGACAGAGTCGAACCTGTTGTCACTCATTATGTCCGGTTCATACACAGGACATAACACATGATGGATGTCTGCAGTTGACGATCCTTTTTCCAGGAAAAATCTAATCGCACCGCGCACTTCATAACTGGTGGGATCTACCATTGTTGCGGATATTCCGATCTGCTCTCACCGACTGACAAACCCCTACTGCGTCACAACACTGCGGTAATTTTCTCAGGAGTCGGTAGACAGCACTACCGTCGTGAAACGTCATTCAGGCCTACCATCCGTTAAATATTCTTCACCGAAACTTAGTTTTGGAATACGCCCCGTATATTGAAACATGCATTTGCTACCTAAGCTAAGCTACCTCACTTCTTATCAGGACATGTAAAGTTGCGGGTAGCATGGGTAGTGAATCGCTTGATGGCTAGAAGTAACAATCTTAAAATATCCGACGAGAAATAAGGAATTGCAGATAGCAGCTAATAAAAGAATTATCTTCCACTTTTATGGAAGATAGAGAAATGTAGTTTATAGCAATTAAAAGAAATAGTGAACAGTTGGATTCGGTGACTTAAGAAGTTTCAATCCTTTGAATTCTAGTAGAGGAGTAAAAAAGTTGTAAGTCATAAGTCCGATATAAAATAAGTAAGCCGTCGCGAGACATTAGCGGACTACAGAAGGAAATTATTTGCACATCATAAAGTCACCATACAAATTGATTAACTAGTTATTCTTGTGACAAATAATGTACAACTAATAAATGTACCCCAAATAGTTTGAAAATTCTTATTTCACTGTTTTCCTTTGCCCTTCCCTTGTTTAATTTAACGAGGTTCAATGATTATAAGCTTAGAGACTCTATGTCCCAGTTTATTCTAAAAATTCGTCTAACATGAAGGTCGCGGTTGTAACTCGAAGACCTTTGTCGCTACGAGAACCAAGCAATTATAGGAGACGATGAAATGACTGATATGCGGTGTTACAGATCATGCCAATAGATATGCTATAACGGGAAATAATAAGTGTCCAAAAGGGTGTTTATTGAGTCTAGCACGTCTACCAACTCCTGCGCAGATTAACGGAAGAGTACCTGAACAGGAATTAAGAAGTCTGCTCAAGAAACTTAGCTTATTTGATGTATAATAAATTGAGGGCGTCAGAAGAACTGGATAATTTCTCGAAAAAGAGATGCGACGAAACGATTACTGAGCTTTTATTTTTCTTTAAGTAATTTCTAGTCTAATTAGTAGCCTGATATGGATTCTGGCATTTCTAAGATATAGAGCAAGCGCATATCGAATTTGATGTCTCATCACTTTGCTAGCGTTATTTGCCAGATCCAAGGATAAAAAATGTGTTCCTTTACATGACTTTCTCTCCCCACTCTATATAAACCTATGCAGAAATAGTTTCATTACACATTTCATGTAGGTACAAGGCAGATATAGGAAATAGAATCCTAAGTAAGATGTCACCATATTCTGACATCCCAAGAAACAATCGAATAGCGACAACACTTTAAAAACGAAAGTATTGAAACTTCATAACAATAATAATGGATGGAAAGGTATGAATCAGACTGGCAAATACAATGCCATAACCGGGATTTGACCATGGATCTTCTTGTTCTAACCAACAGAGCTACAATGTTAACATACCAATACAATAAATTCGCATTTTTTTCGGTACATCTCAAAGAGATCTCAGATTCATTTTTAGATGTCATACCTCAATATGGCTATTTATAATGTCGTAAATACTTTTAACTTCCGGGCTTCATAGTTCAACCAAATATTAGGTCAATCAATGGTAATTAACTGTTTATTCACACAAACCGACATGTACCGACCTGTTGCCATGGTGCGTAGCTCAATTGGTTAGAGCAATCGGACGGAAACCGGAAGATCTGTGGTTTAAATCCAGCTATGGCTTTGAATTTTTCAGTCTGATTCTGTCTTTCCAAGCTTTTCCTACACACGGCCTGTGTAAAAGTACAATTAATTACCAATAATAATAATAATAATAATAATAATAATAATAATAATAATAATAATAATAATAATAATGGATATTTAGGAAATGCCTGATGTCACATAAAAGATTATTCGAAATAAATTGTGTTTTTTAAAAAGACCGAGTTGTTTTTCCCTTCCTAATGGAGAGGATTTTACAAGTCCATAACAAATTCAATACATAATTTTATTTATGATGTAAATATCTCAAATATGCGTCATTTTAACCAGAATCGTTAGTCACTTTTAAGGAAATCAGTATTTTCGAAATTTTTCCATATTTAGGTAGTTTGGGGTAGAAAAATTGTTTTTTGGAAGATATTGAATGTAAATACCGATATTGTTTTTATTATCCTGTTCACAGACACACACATACACGCGCGCGCGCGCTCATAAACGCACGGCCCTCCTTCTAAAAAGGACCTTTGTGTTATTCAGGAAGGCTCAAAACACGTATCCCGATGAAATCTCGACATCGAATTTTTGACAGGAATGCAGTTTTTCCTCTTACCTACAATAGGTAGATGCAGAAAAAATAAAAATCATTCTATTTTAATAAAACAAGAAACGGTTTTGAGAGAGTGTACACTTGTACAGCTTAAGGGACTCCAATGAATACTTGTTCATGCATTCATTGGATAAGCAATGCTGTGGGAATATAAATTTGGTACAGAAATCGTCTGACTGCACTGCCGAACTAGTATATTCATTACATCATTTACACGGAAACTTCTAAATGGTTATGTGTATGTTGCTTTTATTTTTCTACAACGGAGTAATATTAAAAAAGAACACTCTCATATTGTAGGAATAACGCTTTATGCCTTATTATGCTTGTACTTTTGGCAGGAAGTTGGAATTCTTCCACTTATGTAAAACCGAAGTACAACTTTGAAGTTTGGCATGAATATGAAGAGTTATCATGAATCTATTTAGCATACTGTTTTTGTTACTTCAAAGCTATAGGTATGATCGCGGATATTTTAGTCATTCATTACATTAGAATTTTTATTAAAATTATGCATGAGTAAATAAAAGTACTTACGATATTTTAAGTCGTCTTGGGGCGTGTTATCTAAAAATTAATTTGAGAACGCCTTGTAGTTTACCGGGATAAACGTGAATTAATTTGGGACTTTAGTGTCCTATTGGCATTTAGCCGTGGCTTTACAGCTGCAGCAGAATAAGCCGAAGAACCGTGGTTCAAATCCCGGATATACCATTCAATTTTTCAGTCTGATTGTGCCTTTTCAGAAACAATAGAAATAACTACTAAAAATGTATTAACCATCCTTAAAGCGCAGAGAATCTTAGGGTAGTTTATATAAGTATACAACTTAACACAGTCAACAACTAAAGCTTGAGTTATGTTATAGGTGGCAGGTATACCTTGCAGAGAGAGAGCAAGAACAACAGATGGAGTGCATATTAGATATCCAATAACAGCACCATGCTCACATTTGTACCTAAATATTGGTGCAAAACGGTAAATACCTTTTTATTTTCTCTCTAACACGTAACTAGTAGGTAAGGAAGGTATTGCATTCCAACCAAAAATTCGATACCGAGATTTCACAGAATATACATGTTTTGAGCCTCCTGAATAAAAAAAAGCATGTTTAGAAAAGTGTGTGTGCGTGTGTGTTCGTGTGTGTGTGTGTGTGTGTGTGTGAACAGCATAATTCAAAAACGAAAAGTGAGATCAACACCACACATGGAATTTAAGCTCAGTACCTTGCAAGGATGCGACATGAAGATTTTCAGGAAACCCTTTACTACATCAAACTACCCTTTATATGGAAAATGTTTCGTAATATTTGAATTTCTAAAAAAGGTTCCAACGAATTTTGATTAAAATACCATATATTAAAGATATTTACATGAGAAATGAAATGTATACATTGAATTTTCTGGGAATAACCTTTGAGACCCTCTTCATTCGGAAGGAATTTAGTATAATCTTGTATAACCGGTAAACGCTAAGCGATAGACGAAAACACAGTACACACGAAATGTAGATCTCTTTAAAACATACAATTTATTAAAAAAAGTTTTTTGGGCGACTTCAACCATTTCCTATATATCTATTAATAATGGTTCGAGTTGTTCAATACTTAGCTATTCTTTTAAAGTCCTGCCAATATTCAGTTGTTTCTCGCGATTCCATTGAATTTAAGGAGTTACAAGGCCAGCGTATAGCGTCCAGTTCCTAAAAATTTCACTATCGCTGTTCCCTTTGTATGTATAACAAAATATGTAATGTAGCTATTTCTGCAAAATTTTATTTGAATTAAAATTAAGTGGATATAAAAATAAGTTTTAGTAATTTGTATACCCATTAATAAACAATAGAGGGTAGAGGAAGTCATTGAATGTATCCATAGGATTTTTTGATTACTTTTCAGGCATTGGTGACATCGGCGGTTTGTATTTACGATCCGTTTTACCCGAAAGTGGGGAATCCTCCAGAAAGAAATGATGCTGGCACACGGCAATCTTGTGGAAGATTTACCACGTTCAGAAAGAGGATATGAGAGGTATAATGACAGTTTAACTCAGTTCAGTTACAGCAATCATAGAAATAACACTTTGAATATAGGTAATACACAAGTAACCGTCGAAACAAAGATCGTAAAATTTGTTACATGGTTTTGAAGGCAAATAAAATTAACCAGGTTTTAATTTTTTTTCACAAAATGCAAGGCTTAGTCTGCATATTACGGGCAATCGTATTACCCTTACAGGATGAACGGATTTCCCACCTCTGACCTGAGAATTTGCAGAGCTGCAATTAACAGTTACCCTCTTCTTTTTCTTGCATTGAAGTTTCTTCGTTCTTAAGCAGCAGCAGTAGCAGAAACTCCTTTCTAGATGATCTTTGTATACATCGTTTACCTCTAGATTCACAATGTAAGCGTTCAGTTGTCATTCTATCAGAATTTCTTAATTTCAAAACTTCATTTTTATATATTTACCTGCTAATTTAGTTTTGAATTAATACTCTCATTTCGCTCTTCGTTACGTCCACCAGCTATCAATTAACCTCACTTCGGTTCACTTTTTCTTTGTCTCTTAACCCTTTCAAGGACCAAGCATTCAATCTCAAACAATAGGATCAGAGTGATTATAATATGCTAAACTAATTATAAAATAATTTCTGAACCGATTTTTAAAATATCTTTTGAAAATTCTATTTGTTTACATTACGATGGCGGCTCCAATATTTCACCTTCCTAGATTACCTATGATTTAAAGCTTCTCACTTATTCTGTAATTTTATCTTTTATAATAGATTCTGTGGAATGCAGTGGCAAACCTCAGCAGTAACACTTTACCTAAACCTTTTTCACTATAGGCTGAAAGGAGAAGTAAACAAAACTTAAATGTATCACTCCGCTGAGGACATAGCAGCACCACATGGAGGATGACGAGAACTAAGACCCGTGGGAGGAAATTGCTTCAGATAGAATGCGAATACAGTATATTGCGCAGCTTGGGGATCATTAGCTTTTAAACACTGTATGTCTTATTCCTATATTTTGCCTTACATCTTAAACTTCAAACAGATAATACTAAGAGTAGACAAATAAAATTGTACCTGTACAGTTCGGCATCTGTGATTAAAGGCACTGGATTAAACTGTTCCTAACTTCAAACTTTAGAAATCATTCATTTAATGACTAATATCATTATACCACAACACACAACAGAAAACAAACGCGACCCAAGCTATCCGAGCAACAAATCTGCATCACTAATAAAGAAGTTCAATTATTGCTAAACAATGGCCAACCATATTAATTGTCGATTAAAGGTGGGTACTTTTCACAGAACTTGTTAAAAGCATTTAACATAATTGTCTTCTTTCCATTTCCCGCGTTTTTGTTTTCCACCGTGGCAGAGGATTCTCAGCCGGAAACCGGAAACGAATTGCATCGCCTGCGCATAGCCTCTTAAACCCTCTGCTATAACGCTTCATTTAGTTATAGGTGAATCTGAATCTGAACAAACTGAATCTGAACTGTTACAATAATGGTTTTTTTTTAAAGTTCTCTGCACTAGAACAACCACAAGACGACATGCTAAGCGGAAAAGGTTGTAGTCTGTCCACCAGCCAGTGAGGTGCTCTCTTATCACGTGGTTTTGTTTGCTTCTCCTTTCAGCTTATAGAGAAAAAGGTTTAGTACACTCCAGGATGCCATCGAGCATCCATGGGGCAGTATTGACCTTCGTGTCAAAAGGAGAGGAAGAGATACTGAGCGCGGGGATGGAAAGATGAGTTTTGTATCTCAGGTCGTGTTGTTCCTATGTTCAATAAATATGACGTTTATGGCTAATCAACTTTATTCGCACACACATTAGATACTCTCGTTAGCTCCACTCCTATAGCTTGATTCTGACTACACCAAACATTTATACCGTCACGTCAGCGGCCTATCTCACGAGCTTTTCGCAGTAAACTTCTCATCACTGAAATATTTTACTTTTACCAGCATTAAATAACGTCGTGCCCTTAGAGATTGTGATTTACATATCTGCCTCTGCGTACTTCCAGTATGTGAGTTGCATTTTCGTCTTTGCGTACTTCCAGTTTATGTTACTTGTGTATACAAAATCTCGCGTATAATTTTGCATTTCTCCTTCCAAGTCACGTAACATCTTTCTTTAATACTATTCGTTGACAGAATGTCTTTATAATAAATGTAATGTTTCTATTGTGAGGAAACGGAGTGTCATCCAGAAACGAAGTCCTGATCGCGTCCAGAGATGGCACCACCAGTCGGATAGGAATACGCATGCGCAGGAGTAGAAGGAAATATGTGGGAATAATGCAGTACATGAGTACAATCTCAGTCTTTTATCGCACAGTGTCCGGAGAAAATGGCGCTCCAATATTGTCTCCCGCCAACTGCGAGGTTCGTGCAATCATCCGATTTAGCCTGCTAAAAACGCAATCTCCAGCAGAGATCCATCGCCAATTGTGCCGCGTGTATGGACACGACATTATGTGCGACAGTATGGTAAGACGATGGTGCAGACAATTCACTGAACGACGAATCAATATTCACGACGAAGACCTTAGTGGCCGACCGTCCCTGGTGATGTCTGAACTGATGGATGGTGTGCGGCAAGCAGTTGTGCTGAACCGGCGCTTCACAATTTCAGAACTCTCTTGTCAATTCCCCAAATGTCTCACTCGCTTTTGCGGTGGCTTGGTTTTCACAAAGGGTGTGCAAGATGGGTGCCTAAGCAACTGATTGATGAACACAACACGAAACGCTGGCCGCAACGTTGACATTCTTACAGCGATACACAGAGAAAGGGGACAGTTTCTCGACCATATTGTCACTGAGGATGAAACATGGGTGTCGCATGCCACACCAGAGATAAAGCAACAATCAATGCATTGGCGGCATAGTAGCTCACCTGTGAAGACCAAATTCAACCAGACAATCTCTGCCCAAAAAATCATGTACACTGACTTCTGGGATTGACGTGATGTCGTTCTTTGCGAGTTTTTATCGCGAGGGGAGACCGTAATGGCTGATCGGTGTTGTCAGACATTGCATAAACTGAGGAGGGCAATCCAGAACAAGAGACGAGGGATGTTGACAAGAGGCATTACGCTATTGCATGACAATGCAAAACCCATACAACCAACGCCACACGAAATGTGTTGAATCGCTCTAATAGGAGATCTTTGACCATCCATCTTACAGCCCCTACCTCGCCCCAAGTGATTTTCATCTATTTCCTCTCATAAAGCGTTTTCTGGCAGGAAAATGTTTCCACAGTGGCGCTGAGGTGCAGAATGAAGAGACTTCGTGGCTACAGATATTGGCGGCAGACTCCTATGACTTGGGCACCGTTACGATAAATGCCTCAACAGTGGTGGTGACTAGTTTAAAAGTAGCCAGTAAATATATGTAATTATTCCCATAAATATCCCTCACTTAGTGATGATTTTGTTCTCTTATCGCTCATCGGGACTAAGTTACAAAAACTCTACCACTTAGCTCTCCGTATATGGGTCTGAAGTATAAACTTTCTCAGGGAACCGATGCGATCACAAGGTACGTCGCGTATTTCTAAAATTTTAATTTTCTGCACATAATCCTACGTTGAAGTAGATGGTTTGTTGTATTGTTATTTTTAAGTTATTTGCACCACGCTTTGGGAATCAATTTGAAGTAGGTTGTATTGAAGGAATTGTATTATAGTTAAACTGTTGGGAGTCAAACTTGAAGTAGTTGCAACCGGACGTATGGTAAAAAGTTTCCGGTAGCCTTCGCCCCAAATGTACTTTGCGGTGGCCTTTGCCCCAAACGTTTAAAAAATATTAACTTTGTAATTTGACTGTTTCTTTAAATATTATATATTTATGTTTGCCTCGGCTGCGTCAGTATTTTTGTTAGAGACATGGATGTCTTAGCAGGGCGTAGTGCGGCTGAAGAATGTAGGCTTACACAGATTATAATTTTTAATTCACTCCGTTTTATTAATGCTTGACACGATTTAAATAACACTTCACTGATATAGAGAGAGAGAGAGCTGTGAGATTGGTTTTTTTATTTAATTACTTGCACTTTTTAACACGTAAACTATTTTTGTCTCACACAAAATCTGTATTAAATTTCTCGAGGACGTATCTAGCGCCCGGTTAGAAACGCTGTCTACAAGCAACACGTCCAGTTATGACTTGATTTCTACCGCCTAAATTTGTAAATTTCTGTATTTCAAATCTCTGATAGGCTATTCTTAATCCAATAGAATGCTTTTATTTAACCTAAGCTTTTTTTCTGGTTGTTGGTTGGCTATTTTATTAAACTGTCTCAAAACTTACATTGTTGTTGCTCCAATAATGACTAGCAGCACTACTAAAATTTCCTACTCATTATTGCCTCAAGGTTACCTCATTGTTAGCAACTTTTAACCTATTATTCTCCTACATTATTAAATTACGTAATACATTCACGTAACATTATTGAACATGTATACAGTAATATAAACATTTACAATGACTGTAATATACACTTTTTATATATTGTTACATATACATATTGCTTTAAGGCGGGCTTTTATTATATTTTATATTATATAATTTGACTGAAATAATTTAATGTTAAAAATACTGCCTCAACGTTCTCTTGAAATGACCACGTCTGTTTCATTTACAAAGCATTTTTACCGGCGACAGGTTGGTACTTTTAGCAATGCAATATTAGCAATGCAATAGGAAAACTATCTCTAAGACAAACATAAAGGTCGGTTTTCTACTGATCCAATATTTATGTCTGTGCATGCTGCCTTCTATATTATACCAACTTCTTAAAATAATATTAACTCAATATAAGAATACATATAATTATTATTTAAACTGTCTGATTGTGTACCTATGTGCAGTTTCACAGAACAGCCATAAGTATTTATCATCCTCATACATTCTTCTTAAGTTATACCTTTGAAAATCAATAGGTATTGTGTTATCAGTTTAAATCTCGGCGAGATCATTTATAGTTTCAATAATACCGAATGGTACATGTTTAAGAACGTAAGTAGTTTTTTCTTTTATGCAAATAGTTCCACTGGAATTTGCTCATTTCTGGCATAATCAGCAGTTTTCTCATAATCCTAAATTAATTTGAAGTAGATATTTTTTTAGTAATTGGAAGATGCTTCATGTTTATCTGCACAACGTATGGGAGCCAATTTGTCGCGGTAACTCGTGTTATCTTATTGCTGAGCGCCTGTTATTGTATACTAGTTTGAATTTTGGGTTCTTTATCCTCCGGCTAGCTATTATTACTACTCAGTCGAGCAAATCTCTTAAACAGAGTGTGTAAACGGAAAGGATTTATTACTGAAAGATAACACTGATAAATGAATTTGTTTTTACACTTTTATTGCCGTCACTTTTAATTAATTTAACATATTGACTCTTGATACACGCCAGTCTGAAACTGTTATATTTTCTAAGATCACTATAATCACTTATTTGCTGTACATTATTAATTTGCGTATTTCACATTTATAACTAACTTTACAACGCGAGAGATTTTGTAGAATTGCACGACGTATTACGCGTGAACGGTTCTCTTAAACTGTGCGACGTATAACCTTTGTATGATTCTATTGGACTGAGCGACGTTTACCTTGTGAATTATTCTGTCAAACTCAGCGACGTGTAATGCGTGAATGATCCTGTTGAACTGGACAATACTTGCCTCTGGCTTTAGCTTTTTATACTCCTCACCCGATATGCCTAAACATTATAACAGAGCTGCTATTGGTTAATAAAACGCGCCAACATTAGCGTCTATTTTTATATCCAATCAAAATTACGGATACATATGCTCTAGGGAAAATATTCCCTCCATTTCTAAGAAAAGCGCGCTAATCTGACGTCATTTGCTTGCCTCTTCTAATTAATAAACAACTCACCCCCTCGCTCATTGTTGCCCGCTCTTATTGTCAGTTTCAGTGAGGCCGTGTAAACTTATTTCCTAACAATGCTTGTAATTAACAAACATCTCAAATCAATGTCATAAAATAATGCTTATTTACACTACAATTACTCTGGCATTTACATTGTTGTGATATAAAATACTGCCACAAATTCCAAGTATTACTGTCAATTCGTTTCTAGTTTTATAAATATGTACTGTAAGCGTTTTGGTACAGTGTCTTAATGGCAGTTACGGAACATATTTCTGTATGTATTCTTAATATTGAAAGAGGTATTGTCCCTTTAAGTTTGATCGGAAGCATTCATAATCTAGGAATGAATAATATTGATATATTATATCAGGTTATATTCTCTTTAGAATATTTTTTTGTATTTAAGGCAATTAACGAAAAGTTGGGCTCAGTCCCTCTGTGGCAATCAATAAAAACTCCAGGAATAACATTGTTGAAATGTTGTGATGAAAACTGAGCTGTTAGCTGGACATAAAGTAAAGAGGTTACCTCCATGACACAATCTGATTATATAAAGTGCCCATGAGTTAAAGCATAGTCTTTATGCAAAAAAGATGTAAGCCCATTCTAGACCCAGAGATGAGATTCTCAGTCTAATTAGAAATAATCACTCGAAGGTACAGTTTAAAAAACGAAAACTGTTACATCATTAAATGATAAACGAGATAAGAAACAATAGGTAATTAGAAAGGTAGAATCAGACCGGGAGATCCGTGGTTCAAATCCCGGATATGGCATTGAATTTTTCTGATTCTACCTTTCCAACCTTGTCCAACAAACGGCTTGAGTGGAAGAGCAATTAATTCCAATAGGTAATTAGTTTGATCACCTTTAACGTAACGAAAGTCCAAGGTTTGCCTTACCAGTACAAAAGTATAACCCAAAGTGACAATATAGTTGGTGGATGCTGTAAACGCTGGAAGCAACAATTGCAAACTGGAAAATGTCAAAAGACTTAAACCAGAAATTTGTTGTTGGTGCTGTTGATGATGACGATGATGGTAATGCATTCTCTAGTGTCGCATTCTATGGAGACAACGAAAGAAACGTTAGAAAATGAAAATGTAACCACTGTTATATTACAGGCCTAAAAAGCCAATCAGAATATGTCAATCCCAACACAGTTTGGTCCGATCCTTTTACTGAAGTTTACAATCAGAGCTGTGTCATACCATCCTTCAAGTATAGCAAGGTCACTGAGGAGCAGATTGGCTTAAAGCGGGTCTCCGGGCTTGGGGTTTAATACAGTAGCAGCAAGAGAATATGTGCTTGAAAGGTTATGAAATTGGCGCTCTCTGATTGCCAACATTTCTATTACTTTAACACAAGAACCGTATGCTTAGATAATACTTCATTTATTAATTTATTTATTTATCTATTTATTTTTAATGTTAGAACTCGAAGGCAACTTGTAGCCATTATACGATGCGTTCCTTATATTGCGGGCCGCGGATTTTGCGCAATCGGACGCCACGCGCTGTTTACTACACTTTTTTTACTTTCTCTACTACGTATAGTAAGTAGGGGAAGCATTGTATTCCACTCAAAAATTCGATACCGAGATTTCACCGGAAATATGTGTTTTTGAGATCCTCTTAAACCAAAAAAAGCATTTTTGGAAACATCCGTGTGTGTGTCTGTGTGTCTGTGAACAGCATAACTCAAAAACGAACAATCGGATAAACACCAAACTTGGTATTTAGATTCAGTATCTTCCAGAGATGCGACACGAAGGTTTTCAAGAAAATCCCCACACCCCAGATTACCCTTTATGGAACATTTTTCGAAAATTTTAATTTTCTCAAAAATGGTTCTAAAATATCAAATGTTTAAGATATTTTCATGAAAAATGAAATGTATATCTCGAATTTTCTGGGAATGTCTCCAAAAGTATTCTTCATTGTGAACGACGTTTGCATAACTGGTAAACCATAAGATATAGACACAATTTTACTACACAAAAAATGTAGATCGCGTTATAATACACAATTTTTGTCATATACATTTTTGTTATTGAGTGAATCATTTTCGAGATATTGCTTGTTATTCCCCTAAATTTTCCAATACTTTTCTCAAATTCGTTATTCATTTTTTTGTCCTGGTAATGCAAAGAGAATGGAATACTCCACATGGCAACCAGCTCATAAAATATTTGACTATCGCTTAAAACCTACCATATTCCCCTTGCATGTACAAGAAAATTAGCAATAAGATTAACATCTCGATATCTCAATTAACATGAAGCATATGGAGAATAAGCGTTTGTAAAAATATTTTGTACAAGAGTAGAGAGAGAGTCATGCGAGTGTAACACATCAAATTTCTTTCATTTTAAAACTCCCGCGTTACTTACTCTAGAGTGATAGTAACATGCACTATAATGACTATTAACCTTGTTATAAGTTGTGTTAAAGGTGCTGTCCATCTGCACTGAGACATTCCTGGCATCCTCGGATGAAATTTCCGTTCACATGCTTAAGTTCTTGTGTAATCTTCATAGTTTCTGTTTGTATATTCTCCTTAAGTTGGTCTATGATGTGAAGATTGCGCCTATAAGCTTCTGTCTACATGATTTGGATTTTACGTATGTATCGTACATAAAACTCTTTGTTCAAACGTGAATTTTTCGATAGGCATTTCAGTGGACTAATAAGAACAGTTTAATGTAATTCACACACAACACAAATGTCTTGAATAAACTTTCATTTTTGAGATGCACAATGAACAAACTCTAATATTTACAGCATAAAAATATGCTCAGTGAACAACTTCAATCCTTACAGTACGGAAAGAAGGCAGCAAGTGATAGTTAACATTCTCAGACGACCAAACCGGGCATGTTGAGTGAATCGTTCTAGTAGTGAGTTAACTGAGACATGCGGAAGTCATTGCAGTGTAAGCTAACTACGCATACACGCGATCTATTGTGGGGTATAAATGAAACGCATGGTAGTTTAGGCTATATAGTGCCTATAAAAGTTTTTTTCCGCTAATCCTTCTTCATGTGTACCGCAAAGAACAGCTTAAAACACCTGAGTCGGAATCCAACTTCCACTGCCAAGTTCGCAAAGCCGTTCCAAACTAGAATTATTGCAACAAAGGTTATTATTCCTGTATCTTAATCTTTTTCACGTAATGGAATTCGCGACAGTAAATTGTTGAGGTTTAAATGATGCAAAATAACGATAAATTCGGTATCTTAGACCAGCGAATTCCAAATAACCGCCTCAATAAATATCTGCAAGATTACGTCTTTGAATATGTAGCCGAGTAGTGAGACAGCAGCAAATCCCAAATAATATTTTGCGCCTAACAATTGCTACGCGGAGAATCTCAACCGGGGACATAAAATTACAAAGCAGTAATAATGCCCAAGGTTCTTATTTACGACTTTCTCTGTGAGCTGCGGCTTGAGTTCAACAACGATCATGCAAACGTGATAACCCGACCTACCGGGCTGCGAATGTATCCACACTACCTGTTCCAGGGACATTACTTATCTTGTATCACATTCTTTCAAGTGGCTATGCAACTGTTTTAATGCTCATCAGCAATGTGACTGTCATAATTTCTAGTAGTTTTTATTGCACCAGTTCTTATGCACGAACGATCTTGTCTGTTAGAGAACACGTTAGCTATAAAACTAACTAGAAGCTACAGAGTGAAAAAACCACATATAGCAACATTATTATTTAATTATGAGTACAAAGTACACAATAATTTAACATTTGTGTCAAATATGATGATGCAGATGTCTTCTTCTTCTTCCTCCAGCCATGATTTAGGTCAAAACCTGTTCCACTCTTACATGTCCCATCGTTTCCCCGGTCGTCCGACTGATCGTCATCCTGTAGGTTTGTATTGTCTAGGAGCTCGTTCTTCTGGCATATTTTGTATCTTCGTCATTTCTGTCTCTGCTTGAAAATTAAATCTAAAATGGACTATACACTTAAATCTTAAGTATTCTCTCATTCCTTAGATTTTCGTCTCTTTGCAACCTTTAACTGAGCGTAAGAATCTCATTTGAGCTGTTTCAAGCAGCTGAAATGATGCAGATATCTAACGTATATTAAAGGAACATACTATTATTACGATATGGGATGCTGCGTTCTCTTATCCCAGTTATCCCCAATCACTTTCTTAGATATTTTAGTGTATGACAATCAAATCATTCATAATGAATATTAGTAGAGCAATTTAAACTAATACTAGAATTTAATTTATTTAGCACTTACGCGGAGATGAACATAGTGAAATCATTTCTAAGAAGCGAATTTCATTTCTCGCAATTACAGAATTGTGATAGCAGGACTCCTGTAGAGTCCCCGATGCGTAAAATTTCAACAGAGTAAATGCAACTTATACGATGTAAGACTAGAGTGTGCCACGTATGATCAAGAAGATACACTATAGAAGTCTTCTGTTTAAGTTTCAAAGCAGGCTGCGAAGGGTTCGGTAGGTTCCAGCCTTGTCAACAGTTTTACCCCAAAATATCACTCTCTTTTCTGGTAGAGTATACGGAGTACATAGGTATACTCAAGCATAGATAAACATAATGATGCTATTAAAATGCTATTCGCCGTATGTATATTCTTAAAATAACAGCAATATTTACGCCTAAATAAAATTTTATGTGGGCTGGAAATTATTCCTTCTGTATTTTGATAGTTGTGCACCCGGCCGGCTATTAATGCTTACAACTGCAGTCAACAATAAATCTAGCTGCATTATCGTTGTTTTTGACCTACTGCGTCGGTCGCCTCCGGATATAACGTGACAGATAACATCTCTCTGCAAAGAAAACACAGCGGGTGGTGGGGTGGCGGAGAACTACCACCACAGATGTTTCTTTTTTGCTTTTAGGTAAGGGTCGTTTTATTTCATCAATTTTGTGACCAGCCTTCTTTTAAAATGGTTCCATATTTCAGTTTAAGGCATCCAAAATTTAAAGTACTTTGCTAAATCATTATGGTTGTAGCGATATTTCCGCCGATTAAGAACACATAAAAAGTAACTCTATAATAATTATATTTTAGGAATTATTAATAATTAATATTCAATTTGATAAATTTCCATAATTTTAAAGCCATAGGATTAAAAATTGTATCAATCGAAAGCTCTTCATAAGCTGTAAATATATTTCAAGTTTAAAACATATGGTTAAATAAATAAAGGCGTAATTGCATAAGAAAAACTGCAAGATTTGGGCAAGAGTAAGAGTAACTTCGTTTTAGGCTGTCCATTATGTTTTCCGAGTGTGGGGACCATAAAAATCTAAACCTTTTTATGTACTTCGTGGGTGCGAGACAAGTTTTCAAGCAAACAGACGCTATTAGGCAACGGACATTTCCTACAGTTAAGCTTTGAAATTTTCACCCAGGCAACCAATAAACGTAGAGAATAAGTGCGAGAACCAAATAGAAACTTAGGAAGACGCAGTGACATGTATAAAATTTAGTAGAGAGCAGTCGTTGAGATATATGAATGCGAGCTTGGTTTTGAGGCAGTCTGTCATAATTCTCCGGTAAGGAAACACGCATCACGTTGAGTCCAAAACATCTGGTATGTTACACTCACATGACTTTCCCTACTCTTGTACAAGCTATTTTTACAAACGCTATTCTCCATATACTTCATGTTAATCGAGATATCGAGATGTTAATCTTATTGCTAATTTTCTTGTAGATTGGTAGGCTTTAAGCTATAGTCAAATATTTTAAGAGCTGGTTGCTATGTGGAGTATTCCATTCTCTTTGCATTACCAGGACAAAAAAATCTGATGTGTTACACTCACATGACTTTCTCTAGTCTTGTACAAACTATTTTTACAAACGCTTATTCTCCATATGCTTCATGTTAATCGAGATATCGAGATGTTAATCTTATTGGTAATTTTCTTGTAGATGCAAGGGGAATATGGTAGGTTTTAAGCGATAGTCAAATATTTTAACGCTGGTTGCTATGTGGCGCATTCCATTCTCTTTGCATGTCCAGGACAAAAAAAATTAATAACGAATTTGAGAAGAAGTATAAGTATTGGAAAATTTAAGGAAATAACAAGCAATATCTCGAAAACTGTTCACTCAACAAAAGAAATGTATATGACATAAATTGTGTATTTTAACGCGATCTACATTTCTGTGTAGTAAAATTTTGTCTATCTGTTATGGTTTACCAGCTATGCAAAAGTCGTTCACAATGAAGAATACTTTTGGAGACATTCCCAGAAAATTCGAGATATGTTTAAGATATTATCATGAGAAATGAAATGTATATGATATTTTAATCAAAATCGTTAGAGCCAATTTTGAGAAAATTAAAATTTTCGAAAAATGTTCCATGTAAAGGGTAGTCTGGGGTGGGGGGATTTTCTTGAAAATCTTCGTGTCGCATCTCTGGAAGATACTGAACCCAAATACCAAGTTTGGTGTTTATCCGACTGTTCGTTTCTGAGCTATGCTGTTCACAGACACACACACACACACACACACGGACATGTTTTCAAAAATGCTTTTTTTGGATTCAGGGGTCTCAAAACATGTATTTCCGGTGAACTCTCGGATCGAATTTTTGGGTGGAATACAATACGTCCCCTACTTACTATACGTAGTAGAGAAAGTAAAAAGAAAAGGATAAAAGTACCAAAATTTACGAAGTGCCGCACCACAATACAATCATAGAGTAATTCATGTGAAATAATTATATAGAGTGTTAGATTGTCGTTGCAATTATTTTATCCAAGATAATAAATAGCTTAATACGCCGCAGCAATGAATTCAAGTTCGCGGGAATCAACAGAACGGTGGTAGAGTGTCTTAAATAATAAATAATTAGCCGGAGCAAAACGTTAGTGGACCAAAGGGTGAAAATATTCTTATATAAGAACCGTACGGGGTAAAAAAAGAACAAGAATCTTGCAGGTTTTCTGGCAGGAATACGCGTTTTAGTGAGGAACTGAAAACGTATTTATCAAGAATAATATCCTAGTGTCACCCTCCCGCAATCCTTCCCTGACAATAACACTAGGGAATTTCAGACCGACTCGCCGACAGTTGACCCTGAGATGCGACGCCCATAAGTGCTTTGTGACTGATATCGGTGATCTCGAGTCCTGAAGACTCGCCTAGATCGACGCAAAGACGGCAACGACGCAGAGGTAAGAGTAACACAATAAAAGTGGCAGCAGAACGCTACATGGTACTAAGAATTGAGATATTTCACCATCACATTTTCTTTATTAATACGATTTTTCACCCTATTGCGAAGATCGAAGCGTCTCTGAAGACGACGTCCGGTTTAGAACTAAACTATTTGCTAAACAAGCTGGATGCTGCAGATAATGCCTCTTTTAGAATTTATTACTGAAAATATCTCTATGATTTTAATTTGTTTTATATCCAAATTAGTGAACATATCATAAAATGTGCAATTTATTGTGTGCGCCTATATGAGTATAAGAAATCTAAATTAATGGCGTTGATTTCACATTAAAACTAGTTTACTGTTAGCATTTCCTACTGTATTGAAGTTAGGAGAAGAAAGTGTAAGGAAATTTGTTTAAACAATCACACCTATTCTGTAACACCTGGGTAAAGTTTAAAAACTCGTTACAGCCAGCTACAATGCGTTGTTCTCTGTAACATCGGAAAAAGAAACTCTTATTAAGAGGAACAAACTTAAGGTTAAGGCTACCAAGAGCGGAGACCGTACTACTACTGCTATTGCTGCTGACTGAAAATGGGTGCACCTTTAGTGCTTCTTGATCTTAAGGAGTAGTGGTAGCAAACTTCTTAACCAATGAAGGTTAATGGAAGGTAATGAAGGTTACAGAATAGCCCTGAATATAAGAAATAAAAATAATAAATTTGGTGATGCTAGTCGGAAAGTTGGCTCTTGAGACCAGGGCCGCTGCCTATCGCGGCTCCTCACTTTCCTCAGATGCTGAGTGGGCACCGGTTCTATACCCAGGACCTAAGATCCGCACCCTTAGGGTGGAATCGAAACCCCGGGCGCATTCCGTGGCCGGGAACCAGAGCACCACGCTCCAGCCCACTGCGCCAGGGGCAAGACGTATACAGAAAATTCTGGGTGTTTATTGTGTAATGAATTAATTTATGGAAGATGCTTTTTATTCCTTTATTCTATTCTCATTTTAGTTGATAAGGTCAAAATACAGCTTTGTGATTTTCACATTTTTTATAAAAAATGTACAAATAAAATAATTTTTATAATCATTTCTACCACACGGTAACCTTCGAATTTATTCCTTTATACTTTTAACTACATAGAATTTAAAAAATACATTTTATTTTGACATAATACTTATGGACGTCATCGTTACGATAAAGTTTAAATAATAACATACAGAAGGAACCACAGTACTTGCAAGGTTAGCGTGGTGGATGTGCTTTGAAGAGAGAGCTGTGTCTACCCTGGCATGTTCAGTCCAGGTCTGTCCATGAGGATAGGAGGGACATCAAAGGAGTGGTCGGGGATGCTCAATCTGAAAACATTAAAGACCCCTCTGCGCATGTGTTTACACAAGAAGCACAAATTTGCTTGCGTTTCATTGACAATTACTGTGAAATTAAAAAAGTCAGGAATAGTTGGATGTGTGAATCATAACTGCTAATTGAATCTATTTGGAACATAATTTTGAAGATGAAATAATGATCCGCTGCACATGTTTTACTAGGTTTTATAAATAATGGAGAAAAAGAGCACTGGTAGTTTGGCAGTTCTAAATACTCTTTTATAAAATCTAAGGAAACAAAGCAGGTTAAAACTGTATCCAAGGACAAGGGTAATTCCAAGGCCAAGAGTTATTCACAAACGCACTGAGTATAACAACTGTGATATTTTTCAAGCTGTTATTAACTGCATTCTTAGTTGACTGAAATATTTAAAAAATATATAATGCATTAGTTTTGAAAACTGCCATAAAAATATTAACTTCATATTATTTTGCAGAATGACAATAAGCACGTAGTTTATTTGCTTCAATTCTTTAACAGCTTTTCTTACTGCTAAGGACACCGACGATATATGAAATTAAATGATAATTTGGAAAGGAAGTTTGGGAAGGAAACGTTTTTGTCCTAAGTTTAGGGTACCTGTCTGGCATTTGCCTATTATAAGAATTGAGGAAAACTTTGGAAAAACAAATAAAGCATCATCAGGGAGGACGGCTCTAGCGAGATTTGAAGTGCAGACCTCCCGTTCACATGTGGGTGGCTTAATGACCTCGGCTAACCGTGTGGGTATTTGCCTTCAAGTGTATAACAGCCAGGATATTGGAAAATGCTGATAATTGGGATTTATTATTGACACATTAGGGAGCAGGGAAAATTTCCCAAGACAGTAAACGCAACACAAATTAAGTGAACCCACTAAAGGACACCAAAGCTGTGTGAGCTGTGCACAGCTAACGGTATTTCAGCACCTCTAGAATATACTTCATGTGTTTACATAAATTATTAAATTTGCCAAAACATGGTATATATAGACTTTTTCCTTAAGTACAAGATTTAATGTTGACTTTGGTTCTGAAGAGTTTAACATCTTTTTAAATGCTCACGGATGCAGAACAGTTTTAAACAGGTGACTCTGCATTGCGATTCCGCATTCTTGTGAATTTTCTAGTCCTTCCCAAGGACGAAGTATTTACAGAACACGTGTACTCCAATAACGAGCACATCTTCAGTGTTGTATACATTGGCATGGACTACATATTTCCAGCTTGTTCCTCTTAGGTTCATGAGACAGCACAAATTATAATGACACATGAAAGCAAATCCCCAAGAACAAACACGGAATTTCTTTGGGAATGTCGACAGTTTCTCGCATGTCAAATGACTATCAAGAGCAGCTCTGGGGAGTAATCGCGGATGGTGGCTCCGTGTAATCGCGAGTTGGAAGAAGACGGAGAGCCGTTTCACACACATGGACAAGATCAAGAATGAATCGAGATGGCAGGTGGCGGCCAGGTAGGGGAGTGCCGAAGTAAGGGAGGGGAAAGGTGGGGGGAGAGTGGACCGGACCAGCAGAGATGTAAAGGGGGAGGGGCGCGGAACTTGACTTCGGATAGTGGTGGTTGTCGTAGTAGTGGTTGTGGTTGTAGCACTGGTATTCGCAATACGGGCGGATGAATATAGCTAATGGAGAAGCTGCGCTAAGTCGGGCTATCATACTTGACTCGAAACAGTCTTTACCGAACCTTCCTTGGTTGGAGAAGGGGAGGCGATGGTGCTTCTGTTGACGCGCCCGGGTCCACGTGCTCGCGCTTGCCACAACAACCTTGAGAACACAACCCCTCTAGACGTAACGTATAATTAGACCCAACACCTTCGGGTTGCGAAGGCGTCACGTTGTTATTGTCGACCAAACGGGAGCCAATTTATTCCATCCGCCGGAAGTCATCCGTAAAGTTTGCGTCCTGTAGAAATGATGAGACATGTGGGAGGATATATAATAACAATAATAATGGAATCATAAAACGCCGGCAAAGAGTGCTGCTGTTGTTCTTCTATACATCCCTTAGGGACATTGTTTCCACCAACCGAAAATAACAAAGGTAAGCAAGGAGCTACTGATTTGCATTTGTTTTGCTTGTGTATTTTGGTGCAGACTTCGTAACCCATTTCAACCCTGAACCTGGTCTAACTTTCCTGCCGAAATGAATATTAATTATTTTCTGGAACCACAATAATAAAAATTCAAAATCAGTGATGATAGTAAAGAATTGAAGTATATACATGGTTTTTGTGTTTATTTAACTTCAGTGTTATTCCCAAAGTTTAATTGTTTTCCATCCCCCAAAGTAATACACTGATTCTATAAGTGTTTTTGATTTCGTCGTGTAAGGTGATTTCGTCAGATCTCATCTGAAAATATGTCTCATGTTTGTAATTGCAAGTGTCTTCATTTTAAAATTTTAAATACTTTCTCTAACATACCTATATAGGCATTTTTTTAATCATGTTCGTGGTTGAGTTGTAATTGTGTTATTTATTTACAAAACTGAATAACATTGAATAATTATTAACATCACAGAGCGTACGATTTATGTAGTGAAGTTAAATGTGTTTGTTTTTTTCTTAAAATTGAATATGAGTTACTAGAATTTCTTTTATGTTGATGCATTATATAACAGAAGTATAAATAGTGATTTGTTCACCTGTTCTATTCCATAATGAAATATAATAATCACATTTCTAATAAAATTATTGTTTTGGTGTTGTTTTTCACCAATTTTTATCTCTTTTTGTAACGCAGATTACCATAAAAAGTTATGATAATAACCATTCTCTACAAAAAGTGTGCAAAAATTAACGATGTTAGAATATGGTGTTGTAATGCATAAGCATTAGCAACTTAAAAAGCTTTAATAGTTCTTATATTGCTACGTGACCCTGTCGTAGTGTGTAGTAGTAGTAGTAGTATTAGTAGTAGTAGTAGTAGTAGTAGTAGTAGTAGCAGAAGTAGTAGTGGTGGTAGTAATGTCTGCAAATATTACAACCGACAAGTTATAAAATTTTGCAACCGTAAAAATTCCTTCTGTGAGCAACATATTTTGCGAGACATTCTGGAATGTAATCCTGTTTTAAAACTAATATTTCTTATCACCCCTGTAACAAAATGTGTGATAGAAGTGTTTACATACTGTATAGTTTAATATAAATGATTGTGCAAACTATTTTCACAGAATAAACCAGTACTCAAATCAAACTTACAATTGGAAATTTTATTACATGCACGAAGTGAAATGTGGAAAATGTTTGGATATATATATATATATCCATGTATTTGTGGAAGCAGATTTTGAAAATGGGAAAAAATCGGTTAAATCGGTTTCGCTGAGAGTTATTTAAATGGCTCGGCGCTTTAAAACAAAGTTCAAGCCCTGTGTTGCATTCGCTCTAGGAGGATAAAATTTACCAGAACTGCACGTATAACTATAGTAAACTTTTGCGCACTAAAAAAGAAACAAACTAGCTGGCTAAAATAGCAGCGTGGTCCTCCTTTAAAAGCGATGTTCTCATACACTCAGTATTTCATTGTTAGTATTCTAGTACACAACCATATTTAAGGAACTTTATTATGTAAAAAATACCATAATTAATCGCTATCCCCCAGACGTTCACAAATTACTACTCTTGCTAAAAATGTTGTATGTTTTTTAACCGTCTCCATTTTATGTGCTGTTGTTCATTTGTTTAGGCAATTTGAATTAAATATTTTAAGAAGTATAACTGAAAACAGACTGTTACATTAATATAAACTGTTTCAGATTAAATAGCTCAGCATTATGCAGAACACATACTGCGTTAATAAACTGAATAAAGATCCAGTATGATTTTTTCTTCGATTAGGTGTTTCGGCAAATAGAAACTATTTTTGATGTTTTAACTCAATTTGTAAATACGTCCTTGAGTATTTTTAAGTTTTCGTAACAAAAATATAAGGAACTGCATACTTTATTTTCGTGCGTAACAAAACTCTTAGTAATATGTAACTATGTAGGTATACATTGTGATGATTTCAAATTTAAAATAATACAAAATTTGGATCAGAATTGCATTACTGTCGTGTGAATTATAAAGAAAGGCAAAGAAAATATCTTGTCCCTATTCTTACATTTTCCGTTATGAAACATTAAACCATAACCAAAATATGCATGTAAATGGGGTTCACACATTAACATATTCTTTATATCTAAAAACCTAATCAGGGAAAAGGTTACAGTATATTTTTCTTACCTGTGCACAAAAAATCTTCCCTTTAAATTAATGCAGGATAATAGTTTAATTATAAATATACAAATGTATACAGTAGTACTTAATGAAAACAATGTATAGCTGAAAAGGCTTCTTAAGCGTCATTTCCACGTGATAAAATCATATATTTTATCTTATACAGAAATATAATTTAAATAATTTGGTATTATAAAGTCTTTTACGAAATATAAAATTAAAGAAATCAGTAAATGCATTTGTAAATGAGGGAATGGGCAAAATGCCACCAGTAAAGCATAGCTTAGTCTGAATAATAAGATTAAGGGAGTACTTAAACAATAGCTACCGGTGAAATCTAAGTGAAATAATTATTTTCATATTACTTTAAAAGATTAAACAAATTCCAGTATTTCAGATAACCCCAGATGGTCAAAACAACGTTTATGCTTGAAGGTAGATTATTTCTAAAATCAAGAAACAGGCATTACATCCTTAGATTTAAGATTAAATATTAAAGAGTTCAAGTAATAACACTCAGAGAATGAGGAAGCATGCAAGAGGTTGTAAATATTAAGAAATAAAAGAAAATCAAAGAAATCGGCAATAGTACTGCGGCTCATTTTCATACATTAGAGATGTTTTTGTTGATAATTATCTACGTTTACCTTTGTGGAGCCTATCATAAACATAACTGTGTGTTAGTGTCAACATAAAATGTATTATACAAGTCAGACATACTGACTGGAGGCTTAGGAATTCAATTACAATAATTCACTGTTTTTTTCTAGCACTGCATCGGTCGGTGTTTTTGACGCTTAATGACTCCTCTGATGTCAGCACCAGCTGGAAGTGTATAGCTAGAAGCATAAGAAAAGTTGCTTCATTATTTCTTCGCTGGCGAAGGGTTTAGGGTTACAAGGCTATTTCCATAAGAAATTTCTTGCTATGTCTCCGTGCAATAGTTTACAAGAATTATAATTTTATTGGTTTCGCGTAGTATTCCATTACTTCGTGTTTTTTCAACGTAATTTTAATTTTACTTTGCCTGCTTTGCTGTATTTTCTTTAGAACCAGCTTGAAATAAATAGTTTCTTTTTAATATTTTCTCTGCGAAAAGATTTCCTAGACATTAAGGTGAAAATTCTCATTGTTGTAATAACTATTTCTGAAGTATATATCATATACAAAGGCTATATAATATACATTTGGAGAAAATTTCTATGCTTCTTAATTTACTAGTTTTCACAATTCCTACTTTCTTTCTTTGTTTGCTCGCTATTCAAAACGCTCTACATAGGACTGTACCACATTTTCGTATTAGGTATTATATAAAAGGAAACGCATACTACGCTAATTTTTAATTTATTTTTAGCTAAAAAAGAAACAAATACAATTAAAATCAGGCAGCAATATTCCGTGCGGAACAACTATATATTGGAAAGCGCAGAGAAAATTTAAAGAAAAAATCATTTAATATTAGCTGATTATTTAGCTGCATTATACCCATAATTAACTGTCCCAAAAGGGTGCAGAAAATAAAATGTGTCTGAACATTTACAACACCGTTGTCTAAAATTCACATTACCACCCCGTTAATTTGCTTTTCTCCTCCCCCTTCTCTCTCTCTCTCTCTCTGTCCCTAACACCTTGATCTGCAAAATTATACACTATGTTTTTTCCAACTATAATATTCATGCTGTTAACAGATTTGTATGCAAAGAAAACCTGCATCACTCTCTTGTTGTCCATGTATTTTGTATGTCTTCGGTCCCTAAATCCCACAGCCTAATAGCCTAGAACGACTGTCACATATGCCACAGAAATAAATTAAGTTATTGCTCACTTAAATATTCTTGGTTGCATAAATACTATCTAATACCATTGTTAACCACTTCATTAGAAACACTTTATAGGTGCATATGCGTGTTTGCATGTAATCACTGGGTAAGCATCAACTCAAACACAGTAATTAAATGTACCTACTCTTAGCGGTTTATGAAAGGACCATAGAAATTAAATACGGCATATGTTCTTTGGCCCCTAGGCGCCTTTCGGAGTTCTAAGTGCTTACCACTTAGAAACATGAAGGCTGACTGGCGTAAGTTAGCAATTACGTGCGAAATGAAGTTATAGCTCGATAATGACAAATAAGAGCCAACGCAGCGAATAAACGTTCTGGCAAACGCTGGATAATAAACATAAAGCTTAAGTGAACTACAATAGGTTGTGGCAAGCGTGGGAAATGTAATCTGATGCACAAATGTTCCGGGGACATTTAAGTTGTAAGGGAGGTATTGTTTGAAACGTTAGCGGTTTTTTCTTGGGTGGGGGGAAGGGGGCAGATTTTTATTTTTCCCCTTTCTTTTTTGTAGAATAATTGTTATCAAAGCTATATCCACAAATCAGCCAAATTTCAGAACTCTACAACGCTTGGAATTTGCCTTATTACGTCGCGTTTAAATGCTTAAACATCGGTTGCACTTTTGTTGATACTAGAGTTAGTCATATTCAAATATTATAGGATGCTACGCTTGAATGTAGGAACTTGAAATCTTTATATGTTCTGAAACAATGAGTAAAATTGTTTAATTCTGGATAAATTAAATATTTTTAGAATTAAACAAGTAAACTATACCGTATAGGTACTAAAATAAACACTGGTTATTTTTCTTGTGATCCTTTATTTACCTAATTTTTTAAAGTGTTCAATAAAAAAAATATATTAAATCAGTACCATGTAACTTTAGGCTATAAATACCAATAACATTACTTTACAGCCTAAAATGTATAAAATAGAGGTTTCACCCATGACCTGATTTGGGATAAATATATAATATGTTCCCGGTTTCTATTTTAGTGTAAACATATCCACAATTTCCTGGAAAAAGATTGTAATATACAAAGAGACAAACTTTTTTCAACAGAGAGAGAGAGATGGAGAGGAAGGGAGATTTACTGCTTGTTAAGCACAGAATCCACTATTCAAACAAAGCGTTTTATTACTTAACTTAATATTTATTTTGATTATGTTAGCTTATACACAATTATGAAGTCATTATTCATTGGAATAATATATTATTATATTATAATATATATTATATGAATAATGATATATTATTAATACATTATAGGATAATAAAGTGATAAATCCATAATATAATATTGAAAACACTTTATGCCTAAAACTGCTAGTAAGTGTCTTATAAAATTGTATATGTTGCTCTTACAGATAAGATAAGGTTAACATTTCTAATATGATACAATAGTTTTAGAATTTGACTCTCTAAGCTATTTAAAATTATATTCAGAATAAACGTCGACCTCACCTTCATCGCTCTTGGATGCTGCAAAATATAACCTAATTTAAAATCTAACAAAATGGATATCTTGTGGAGTGCGAAGTTTAGTTAACGAAAATCAATAGAAATTCAGTATAAACGAGGCTTAAAAATAAGTTACCAGAATACCATTGGTATGTCAAGTAGAAAATATCAGATGACATTTTTCCTGCGCTATGTCATTGTTTCACATAGAAGACATACACATAACAAAGTATCCTAATCCTTCATTTTCAAAGTCCTGTTACAAATTGAAGATTCCACAAGGCGAAGAAATCCCTTACGGTACACAGGATGCACCACATCCTTCCAGATACTTAAGTACTAGCATAATGCCCCGAATTTTGCTTACGAGAACATTTTGCAAATAAACCTGAAATAGTGTTTAACAAACTAACTTTTATACCCAAAGTTTTTAAAACATGTATATGATTTCTAGGGTCACCTATCTTACTAAAACGGAAAAGTCAAAATATTATTTTAATTTTTTCTCTATTTTCTTCATTTTTTAATACTTAAATTTGATACAGTTTTGCTAAGCTGATTTTCCCATGTTTCCTTTGTGTCAGAATTCTGCAACTAAAATGAATGTTTATGAAATAAATTCTGGGAATCTTAAGAAATTTATGCTTTATTTTTATAACTATAGCATAAAATGTGAAAATCGACACACTATTAAAGGAAGAAAAAATTAAATTTTGAAATTCGGGATGCTGAATTTATTGTCATTTTCTGTGCTGTACTAAACCGCAGAAATATGCAATAACTAATACGAAATCATGCTTATATCCTAATTTATTAGAGATTTCGTACCAATTATGATTTCCTTTAATATTGACGAAGCAGCTAGCTGAAAGTTCAGTACAAACACATTTTAAAAAAAATCATCTCAGTGGCAGTCATTTGTGTCATTTCTAAAAATCCGATAAGAAACAGAATGAGTAAAAGGGACCAGCTTAAGGTATAAGGCAGCGCATAGATAGAGTTAACAGAGGCTGAGGTGACAGATTTAAAAAATTCAGAACGTGCATACTCATTTCTTTTAAGGCATTAATACAAGTTTAAAATATTTAAAATGTTATAAAGAAAATATAAAATAGTAAAAATTTGTCATATATTATCTTCAATCTGAAATGTGTGCGTGAAAAGTACGTCAAATACAGGCAGTAAATAAAGGGATTACTTTGGTTGAGCAATATTAGCTCATCGTTGTAATAGAAATTGTTAAGGGTAATTAGATCTTAAAATTGTGTGATGTTCTGTGAAAGTTGTTTTTCAGGAGAGTACATCGTTCTTTTGTTAGGACTATAAGAATGTGCCCCAAACAACATGATCACTTACTGCTCATGACAGAATTCCACTTCTTCGTACTTGTATTGAATCAACCCGTCAAGCATGTACGCTTCCTAAAGTACTCTTGATGTCTTTGTTAAAGGAATGCTTTGTCTTGCCTTTGAGACGAACAATACTAGCTTCTACCATACCGTTCCATTTACTTTAGGTGGATTTAAAAGGTCAGCGCAAACTCTTATTGCGTTGCTTTTGTCTTTTGCTCCAATGTGAGATGTGCAAGTCCACTTGCTCATCTCTTAAGAATTCCAATGAACAGAATGAATGCCCCTTCATATTGAGTAATGAATAATGAAACATTTTTATGTTACTGGTTTAAAAATATGTTTCTTCGTTTCTTGGTTTTACGTTCGACTGATAAATGATCAAAGGGTAAATAGAGCATAGTTATATTTTGATAAATTTCTAAATGGAAATAATTCCGCTATTATAAGTTTTTACGTACGTCATTTATTTTCACATCACGGCGTTGAGAATATATTTCAGTTAATGTCATTTGTACATAATAAGTTTTCTTGCAATCTTTGGAATCCATAGATTGGGTTTCCTTGCATTCGGGTTTATATGCACACTTAATAGCCTTTAATAAGTGTAATTCAGTGGATAGCACTGAACTAATTTATACATCTACTGTGCTGCGGTTAACTTTTGTTATCGGTCCCCAAGATTACAAGTCTAATAATAATAATAACAATAACAAGAGAAAATATACTATATTTTAATTTCAGACTTAATAGTTAATAACTAAGTGTCTATTGTTTCTTCCGGAATTACAATTTGAACATATGTAATATATTTTACATTATTTATTTAACCTTGATGTCATTACTTTCACAATACAATTGTATGTCCACATATTAGTATTTTTTTCAAAACATTATGGAACTATACGTGTTACTGATTTTTATGGGTTTACACATCTGAAATGCATCCTGTGGGATGTTCACATTAAGAAAGCTTCTGTATTAATTCTGTATATCAATAATTGTAATTTTTCAGACGAATTAAACTTAAAAGAAAATTTATGCACAATAGACAAAATTTAATAATCGAAAAACTTAATAACACAAAAATGATACTTTTGTGCTGCTGTAAGACTAATTAATGTTATGTTTAGCTTTAAATAGGAACAGTTTTTCATATTATAGTATTTGTATTTGAACATTCTGATTAAACAGAGACTCTCTTTGAAAACCGATGTGAAATAATATTAAAGCATGAGCATTTCTTTCTTGTTACCTGGACGTGAAAAAACAATAAATGACAGAAGAATACAAAGAACAGTGGTAAACTTCTTTCTGCTACTCGGTACGAACCAACAAAGAAAAATCACGTTAATTACACAAAGAAATTGCAGGGGTCCTACGGGGAGTCGAAACCTAGGGCAAGCGACTACAATCTATCTCTTGTCTGAAGGCCATTATAATCCTGTACACCGCGGGAAATAATTTATGATAGTATACAGGTCCCGTCAACCTTGCTTGCAGTAATGACCTTTGAACAGACGATGCATCTTCTCGAAGTACACGTTAAGCTGCACTTGTCATATTGTTTTAATTCTAAAGTTCCGAATTAAGTACGGTGCCAGAGATGCTATGTGCTATGTCATTTATAATTGGTTTCATCCCATTTTTTAAGCTTGTTTAGTTACGCCTCATATTTCTGCTGCACATGCGCATGTTATGTGCATACGGTCTGACAGCATGAATGCAGGTTCCTTATTAATGCTGTGTAACAGAAAAAGCACTGCAATTCTTTCAACGTATTTCATCCTGAACTTCATCGCTACTCTAGCGTATTGTATAATCTTATTATTTTTCATTACCAATGCTATTCATGTTTACCATCTTGCCATCTCCCCAGCGGACCGCCGACGCCTGTCTTTCCTGTTGGTCTCTAATTCAATAATATTATGGGTAGTCTGTCATATGCAATTCTCTGTATATATGCAACCAGTTATATTTCAAACAAATTATTCTATCCCTAAAACAGTATAGGTCTAAAGTCCGTTGCTTATCTAAAATAGTCAGCCCTCATCTCCACCGACTAAATTCTTCTTTTATCGGACGGTTTCATTGTCCCATTATTGCTACTGCCATAAGCAAACACACAACCTTGGTTGGAGCTTAGTGCTCCTGTCCCCAGCTACGCATTGCGAATGGGTGGGAGCTTGCCCAAATGGGTGCGGAATTTTCGGCCCTTGCATAGGACTGGTACCCACTTAGCATCATCATGCATTTGAGGAGCTACGATAGGTAGTGGTCAGGAGAGCCAACTTTCCTGCTGGGGAAGCATGGTGCTGACCACATCATCTCCACTCATCGGCTGGACAATCATCAACCTCTATCTTGCGCATGTGGGCCTGAAGTGGGTAGCCAGGTTGGGACGCCAAGTCTCACAGATTTAAATTTAACTTAAATATGCATAGGAACAATCATTATTCTGTAAAATTTCATTTTTGGAAATTTCCTTGTTTTATATTTCACTGTACTTAGACAGTATCACGCAGTATATTAAACTTGTAAGCAGTTTAAGGATCCGGGACAAGTTAGCAAACAATGTATGAGCAACATTACTATGGAGTCCCATAAACACAGCATTCTAAACGAAGACGTCAATAAGCTGCCTTGGTGCTACAGTAAACAGTACAATTTAGTGATGGTGGGAAATGAAGTAGGACACATACATCGGAATGAAAGACAAGTGGCCGTGTGAAGCATTCTCGATCGAGATTTTACCGTGGTAAAATATGAACTTGACTGAGGTGAACGGTCATTTGTGGTGCATCGAAGCCGATAAAAGCTGATCGAGGATTTTACCGCGTTTAAATCTGACACATGAACGGGTTTTCGTCGATTATTTCCAGCTTTACTTGTGCTGTAATGTTAAAATGGCGGAACGGTATAGGTTAGAATTCCCAACGAATAGATACATTCCATTTTCGCCAATGAATACATCCTGATAAAGTTACTTTAATGTGCTTTGTAATTTTTAATGCTTTAAAATCGTTTTGTGCCACATGTGCCTTAAATATCCTGATTCATGAATTCCGAAGTGTCATCGTGGTGTCGGGATAGCGTGTGCGCCTCAAGAGATACGGGTTCAAATCTTGTTTGGGAACAATATATTGTTTCTTTCTTTTTTCTGTCTGTCTTTCAGTAAGTGAATATCGACTAAGCTAATTGGAATTTAGTTAGTGTGGTAAGAAAGAAAGAAAAAAAGTCTGTAATAGTTCAGCACATTTTTCTAATCAATTGTTAGACCAGCTTTTTCCACAGGTCTATTTTAAAATTATTGCTTCTCTCTCTGTCCTGTCTATCGTTTCTTAAGATTTAATAACATAATAGAGAAACTTGGGTGTGCTTTTGCCTTCCTCCATTGCATGCTGAACAAGTACCATGCATGCGCTTCAGCAAAGAGGTAGAAAAAGTGAAAAACAGACGACATGAAGTACTCTCGGGTGCGTTCAGTAGAGTTTACCTGCAATGAATGGTGCGCTCAAACGAGGTGAGCGGTTACCTAAACTGCGGTGAACATTGGTGCACCGCTGTGTGATGTCAAATTCTCACCGCGGTAAGCTGAAGGACGGTGAAGGGTTTGTGTAACGAGGATGGTGCACATGGCCAAAGGTGTATTGTACTTCTAGTCACGAAGCGTTTTTTACACGGCCTCACAGGTAAACAACATCCCAATGCGCCACCTCACTCCACTCTACTCGATGCACTTCACTTCACTCTTAAGTTGTCCCGGATCCTTAGCCTGCTTATAAGTTTTAATAGCAATATCGTCATTCTTATAATATGACACACTGTACTAAGTAACAGAAATGAATTACTTTTCTATGATCTGTTCCTGTTTCACCCCACAAAATCCAATTTTTGTTTTGTTTGCGTTAATTTTCATACTGTATGGGGCAACGGTTTAATTTAGCTTGGCTAATTTTCAATTGGTATTCCGTTTCTCCGGACAATGCTGATTGTCTGCATATAAACCGGTGTTAAATACTTGCATTTTGTTATTAACTTCAAAGGAATAATTTTAAATACTTTGCCGAATAGTGTTAAACATTAAAAAGTTCAGCGGACAGGTTCAATTTTATTTAAGCTATTGCTTACTTTTACTTAGCACTCCTCTTTTGTCAGTTCTAAAATGAAAGCTTTGACGTGTTTGATGAACCGGAAGACAATATTAAACGGTTACCATTTTTACCATAATCCATAGCCCTAGTTCGTAGAATAGTTAAGAAATAAAATATATTATGTAGCCAAAATTTTGCTCGCCGCTTCTAATGGTTGTGACAATGTTTCCGAACATGAATTAAAACTGTTTCTTGAAGCAAATAACCAATGAATATTCAAATTAAATTCAGATTGCAATCAATAAATATTTAACTAATATTCTGATAATTTTTTAAAGGAACTGTTGGTTGTAGCTTTTTAACCAATAATCTTGGAGCAAATATGTTGTGTTTTAAGCTATTGTGGTGTCTGATAATTTACAACTAAAGAATGGTTGAACCCATTGCTATATATGTAACACGTTATTCGGCCCATTTAGATTATAGACTATACGAAAATCTAATTGCTATATTCAAAGAGAGGGGTCTTAAAACTGCATTAAGTAAATGATATATTGGTTTACTGATGTTTCCATCGCTATAAACTTTCTGATAACCTTTATTATATGCAACTGTCTTCTTGGACTGAATACTGAGTGCTAAGTTTACTTGTAATAATTTCTTTACATCTATATAAAAACATCAAAACTCCAGTGTGAATTAATTGCACTATTCATCAATAAAATTTAATAAATGATGTAAATAAAAGCAAATAATTAAATCTTAATGCGTATTAGAATTTTAAAACAATTCTAGTTATCGGCCGTTTTAGATCGCATGGTACAGCAACCAGGATTTCGTAAATTGTAGGAGCAGTTGTAAAATTAATTAGTTACTGAGGATAATATTTTTAAAGCATTATTAAAGAACAGTGCTGCCTATTTTAGGATCCAAGATTTATAAAGTCGAATATTATTTTGTATTTATTTTGGCAATATAAGAAGTTTAACTTTTTGGTATTGTGTTTATTAATTTTAATATTTATATGTTATATAATGGTGTTATACTGTGCTGTTTGGGAAGCTAAGATTGAGATAGATTAAAATATGAACATATAGGATAAAGTAATTAAATAGTTATATTTATAAATAGAGGTGCTGTCGTTTAAACGCAAATTCCCACCGTGAAAAATTCATAAAACAACACCGAAGAGAACTTACTTACCCCAAGAGTAAAAGAAGCTAACAGAAATGGAAACTAACTAATGGCTTACATAAATAAAAACACAAAATATTTTAAATGAAAACAAAACTTCTTCTTGTACCTACTTCCGGTTAGTTTTGATAAATATTTAAATCAATAGCTTTCTTTGCCCTGTTTAAGTACAAAGGTAATAGCCATAGTCAAGTTTTAAAGGGCATCTCTATATGCTAACCTTGAAATTCCACGTCCTTTTCGTGATATCTCCGAAATAATTGAATAGTTATAATACGTTAGAAGCATAAAATGCTGAAAAAGTCTAACCAAAATAATAGACATCTTGTAAATGACTGACGGCACAGAAAAGTATTTTAATAAACTGCGTGTTTTAAAGAGATCTACAGTTTTGTGAAATGTTTTGTCTATCTCTTATAGTTTACCCGTTATACAAAATTCTACTTCCAAATGAGCAGAACGTCACAGACTATTCTCAGAAAATTCAAGATATAAAATTTTATTTACGATATAAATATCTTAAGTATACAGTATTTTACTAAAAAAGGTTACACTTTTGAGAAATAAAAAATATTAAAACAATTTTCATCTAAAGTGTATTTTGGAGCGATGGTTTTCTTGAAAATCTTCGTATCGCATTTTTTGAAGATATTGAACTCAAATATAAAGTTTTGTACTTATGCCACTTTTCGTTTTTTTAATTATGCTCTTCACACACACACACACACACACACACACACACACAGACATACACATGCGCACGCACAGACATGCTCTACAAATGTTTTTCTTAATTCAGGAGTCCTAAAAGCATTTATGTCTAATGAAATCACAATATCCAATTTTTGGGTGGAATACCATATTTCCTTTATCTATTAGGTTCGTGGTAGAGGAAGTAAAAAAGTTTGGATTACCTATTTTCATATCTGGTGAACATTGGAAGCAGTTTAATTCTTAATGCAAAATTCGTACAATTTTCATAATTGTATTTATTTATTTATTCTTATTCTTAATGCTGATTGAAGTTTCCTTAGCAATTTGTCTTTGAAACCACTCAGCTATTAAGAACAATTTAATATGCCTCTCGCACACCAAATTTCAAAATATTATACATATTTCCCTTAGACACGCTTTCCGTTTTGCTCTAGATCTTCATTCAGCATTGAATAAAATATTAACCCAAAAATTTATGTTATATTTCGTATATCACTATATCTGAAAAAAAGCTTTATTATTCATTTTGAAAACACAGCATGAATAAACTTCTTGTGTAGAAAAACAACTTTAGTAGTAAACATTACCGTTTACATCGGTTTACCCAAGCTTTCACAAGGAAAACACTATTGACGATAAAATGAAGCGAGATTAAAGCCTTCAAGCCTTTGTGGCAGTAAATATGTAGATTTAAGACGCTTTGTTATTGTCTTCATCAGTGCCATACGCCTACATTATCGTCTGGTATGAAGGCCTTCAACTTGGCGCTTTAATGTTTGACCTTTCGGAGGTAACCTAGGATGCGGATGTTTGCTATGCAGGTTGGCATATATATTATCACATCTTTTCAGTTTACTGGTGTTGAAATTTATAGTGGAAGATATTGAAAAACACCATAGCAGTATCACCGCCTACAATATTCTACGTGATAGGAATTCGCTGTACTGTTATTGTTGTTTTCAGATATACGTTAAACCCTTGCAAGTTCTTTCAACCATAATAAAACATGTTGAAGCAGTGTCCAATTCTTCAAGCGTTTATATATGCTGCGAGTTTGTTTACACGATATGGCGTCCCTCGCACCCTCGTTTCCATCTTTTCCTGTCATTCCAATCATAATCTGTCATATGCCTATCTTACACAGCTTGTCTCATACCATCACTCCACAACTGTCGTGATCTTTTCCTTCTTCTTACGCCTAGGAGGCTGCCAATTATATAACTTTAATGGCCATCTCTCAGGCGAGATTTTTCTAGGGTGTCCATACAGTCTTCGTTCTATAGAATCGAAATATTTACCGCTGTCACTTGCATCTGCTCTTGTATAGTTTCATTTTTTTTGTGAAGTCTAGATACACAACAACTTCTTCTCCAATAGAATTTATAAAACAATAGTAGAAAGTGTTACGTCATGGAAGGTCTCGAAAGGGAACCAAAATAGATTAAGTTCAATGAAAATGGACTATTAGAGAAGCATATTCTTTTTCGTCCAATTTTTATAACTAAAATTGGAAGTTATAATATGCATCTTATTCCAACTGTGAAATATTTATGCTGTTTGTGTAGAGAGATAAAGAACGGTATAGAAGAACTTAAAAACCATTTAGGTAAAAATTACAAGTAAAAAAGATTATATCATCAAACTAAGAGAAAAATATAAAGGCATAAAAATCTGTTATAGAGACATAGTATGGAGAAAAAAATATATGAAAACTGAAGCAACAAAAGAATGTATAAAACATGTTTAAGACGAATTTTCACATGTGCTGCTGTAATAAGGGAATAAAATACGTACAAAAAGAACATTTAAATGCGAATATTACGAAGCAATGCAACAGAAATTCAGCTGAAAATTAGAAAATTATCTTTTGTTCACTTTATTGCATCACTTGTCAGGATATAATATAGTGAACAAAGGAAAGAAAACAAAAAACGGGGACAACGTATTTGAAAAATGCTTGATCGTTATCCAAGATCAAGACTTCCAAAACGATGTAACGTAACTTTAGCACGGTTGGAAGGGAAAAAGGTTAGAAAAACAGAACAGAGTAAATCACTTCTGGAAATGTTAATAATTAAAACTGTAATCAAACTGAAACGTTTAATACTTTCTATAGAAGCCGTAAATGGTAATATTATTTGTAAGTATTGTGGTAGACCTGCGCCGTGGCCCTATGGGCTGAAGCGTGGAGTTCTGGTTCCCGGCCAGGTTCTCGGGTTGGATCCCACCCAATGGGAGTGCGGATTTGAAGTCCCGGGCACAGGACCGATGACCGCTCCGCATCGTGAGGAAAGTGAAGAGCTGCGATAGGTAGCGATCCCGACCACGGAGGCCAACATTCTGGCTGGGGGATGCGTGATATTGGCCATATCTTCTCCCAGTATCGGTTGGATGATCGTCCACCTCTGCCGTGCGTACGTGGGCATGAGGACGCCAGTCGGTATGGCAGATCAAAGCTCTTCATGGGCTATAGATTATTATTATTATTATTATTATTATTATTATTATTATTATATTGTTGAAACACATCGCTGCTAATCCATAAATGTATCTATATTATGTACAATGCCAACTTATAGCGTGTCTTAATCACGGAGATTATTAAACTAAACATTTTAAGTAATAGGGAAAGAATATGTAGCAAAGGAGGCTGCCAATAGTCGTTAATGCGACAGAGAGGGATACAATATCATCAAAGCATTGAATAAAAGCACAGAATATTGTCCAAAAAACCAGTCTTTCTCTCTAGGACTGTAAGTCCTTGAAACGTTGGCCTTTTTAACACAACTGATACGGTTCTTTCCAAAATTAGTTGTAACTAAACCTGTTTCGCTTGCTAATTTTATCTTCGTATGTACTAGTTAGTTTATGCCCTAGTATCAGCTTAAGTTTGTCGCTTTTCCTTGTTGTCATTGTATATATTCAAATGTCTCATTCCTATGCAAAGCTGTACATATTAAAGCGCTCGCTGAAATATACTGTTTAATGTAAAACGGGAGGTGACGTGATATGGTGTATATTCTTCTGTTTTTCTGATTTACAGGGCAGTTTTCCAAGTTTTCTAGTCGCAAACATCTTTGCAGCGTGAGTGTGTCAATTATGTTTCTAGGTCAACTTGTGCTACTTTGAGGAAATGAATGTGCACAATTAGAAGAACTTCTAGAAGCGCTGTCGATAACAAAGACACTTTATAACCTATGTACACAAATAGCGATTCAAAATAAATATTCATAACAATACATCTATTTTCATTATTTGTAGAGTAAATTAACAGATAATTATCTGCTTTTATTTAAATATTTTACAGTTCTAGTTAATTAAACACGACGAATCAAAATTAAATTTCAACATAACATTGTAGTTATCCCAAATCCCAAACCTAGATAACGTTATTGAAGTTCGTTCAATTTCCGCTCAGCATTTTAGAGGTCAGCGTTGGAGAGGCCTTAGGCAAACGTACCTACATTATTTCCTACTATTAAGCAGTCCAAATAATTTGGAGGAACATGTAATAATAATAGTAATCATAATAAATTATAACCGACTAACAATTAGAATTACATACATCAATACTTTTTTACGATATTATTTTGTAATATATTCGTACACTTTTGCATTATTGGTTTCAGAAATCTTTTGAATATATTATACATATAACCAGTTACTACTAAAATAGTATTCTGTTTTATGGCCAGTGGTGACCATTTTAAATGCTAATGTAGCATAATTAAATGATTTATACAATGTTAACAGGTCCTATAAACAGGTTTGATATAAACATCTGAAAGGATGAAACATTTTATGTCCTGTACGATAATTCTTTCTCAAGTTTAAATGAATTTCTTTTAGTCATACTTTTATTATGCGACTGTTGTGGTTGTTCTTTTTTCGAAGAGGATAATCAACCGAATTGTTTTAAAAAGATGAATTCACCATTTGAGTTTTAGTAGTATTTAAACATAACACGCACCTAAATTTGAAGTAACGTCAAAGGTAGAATACACTTTATATATGACCCAACACAAAGGAAAGTTTTACTAGCTGTGTCATATTGCTTCAAAAGTTCTCTCTTAGGATATATAAATTATATTTATCGTATAATAGGTAACCCTTTCTGAGATATTTTCACATACTCCTCTATATTAATCATAAAAATTTAAGAGAAACACAAATTACATTCTATAAAATACTGACTGTGCCGATGTTGAAAGGTAGTTATGAAGGCTGGACATCGAATGTATCAAAACAAGAGAAAACAGAACATGCATATTTGAAGCTGCTAAAGTGAGTGACTGTGTAAATCTTGGTAGCAATTAGGAATACAGAAACTGAATATACATAATAGAAAAACAATTTAAAGATCAAGAGAGATTTAAGGAGGCATACAAAAAATATCAGATGATACATGTCCAAAGATTGCTTCTATTTACCAAGTAGGTACAGCAAATAGGACCTCTTCTGTAACGAACTCATGGCTTCACTCGATCTGGAAAGATAGGATCTATCTTTTACTGTAAATGATTTTAAAACGACAATACCTTACATATCTACTGTTACATGTTACTCAAATTTTATGCCCCATGGACAACGCGTAATATTTTAGGGTTCTGGAGAATGGGATTCAGCACTGGTTATAGCGCTTTCTATAAGACATGCGGATATCTATGACTGATTTTACAAGCACAGGATGTTCTGCGGGTTACTACTATACACTCAAAACTTACAAGCAGGACTCGGATTGCGGTTATATGCCATACTTTAATTGTTGCATAATAGGCATTACTATCATGAATGTAAATCCTTATTATGGGACACTGATTAGAAAAATGCAAATTTAATAGGTCATTTTTAGTCATTGTATCTACAATCTATTTTAAAGGCATTTTTGTTTCAATTTTTCATCATTATTTTGGCATTTTCTAGCACAGATCATTTTCTCTTTTCGGCGTTAATGAGTATGTACAGCCAGTTTGCTTTTATTCTTATCTTTGTATCATGTCATAGGGTGTGAAGTCCTCTTCTTTTGCAATGAATTTTATATAATCTGAGAACTCAAAAGAGTAAATGTTACAGGTATGTAAGACCTGTTTCAAAGATATTTTATTTTCAGATTCTTCATACAAGAACATGGAACAAATATATAGGATGTACCATTTAAGTTGAGATTGTACAATGTCTCCAAAACTAAGCGTTGTAGAAAGAAACTCTTTAATAAAGGTTGCTCGAAATTATGGGGGAAATAAATACCGTTTGTCGTGTTTTGTATGGAGGACGTTATGATGGTCATTTTAGGGTCAAATTAATATTTTTAAATGGGAACCTACAATTAGGGTCAATTTAAATTGACCCTAAAATGACCATCACAGCGTCCTCCAAATAAAACATGACTAATGGCATTTACTTTCCCCCATAATATACAGCAACTTTTATTCAAGACATTTCTTTTTACAAGGCTTAGTTTCGGAGATATTGTACAGTTTCAACTCAAGTCCAACCTGTATATTTAATTAGTTTTCTATATTATCTCCATAATTATTATTATGATTACTTTTTATAGTTGCATTGTAGTTATATCCATGTATAAATTAATTTATAGCTTTCTGTACACTAACTTTAAGAAATTGAATATAACTCAGGTTTAGGTCATTTTTGTAGTTTTTATTTAATTATTTAAAAATTTCAGTAATCTTATATGCCATTTTTAAAGTTTTTAAAATCCGGCCCTGTTTATAAGATCTCCAATCCTCCCAAGTCCTTAATCGTATACTTTATGAGGGATTATTCCTTATGAATATCCTTCTGTTCTTATGACAGGTGAAAATAACCACCCAAAAAGAAGAATGGCCTATAAGGACGCGTGATTCATAGCCTGCAAAAATCACAGTTGTACTCGGTATATCATAAATCTCATCTTGATTGTAGATAACTACAAAATATGTAATTTGTACGTGTTGTATTAGCTGTATAGAAATCCTGTACCTACCTACGATTACTTTGCCAAAAGTGCTGTCGTTCAAAATGCATATTCAGGCACTAAGGAAGTGTACAATTGGTCGTCATGTTGTATTAGGCCTTAAAGCGCAAAGTTAATTGTTCAAGCTCTTCCTTTATGTTCTCTTCGCCGCAGAGAACCCGATCTGCAAGCCAGTAGAGCGCCTACAGCAAATCCACTAACAGAGTTCTTGACAGACTAACCTCCGGCCTCCTCTTCCTGCTCGAAACATTTAATGACCTAACGACGTAGTAATCTGATATTAGGATAGGGCTAGCAATACAGGTTGTATTAGACGCTAACGAATGCATCTGCATTACAGATAGCATCATTTCTTCCCGTTCAACAAGTGGAAAGCCAGTATTGCTGTATAGAGCTGTTTAAGCACCACTACAATAAATGTAGCCCGTGCTATTGAACTTAACTTGAGCATTGTTTCATTATGTAAGCAAATTTACAAACTACCTAGTTGGTAGTCTTAAGCTTTTGGATAAGAAAGCGTTACTGACATTTACTGAAAACATACAGAAGTTTTAAGGTGAAAAGGTGACAGGTTAACAGTAAATAACTCTGTTGCCCTAGGCTTTGCTGCGAGATTGCTTGCTTTTTTAATTTAGTATCAGCCAAAATGAGATTTCCAAGAGCAGTGAAGGAATGAAGGAAGTTGAATCATAATATAAGAAATGAAGATGCACACGAAGGATTACAGATATCAGTGGTATTACATCGTGTAAAGAATTATAAAAAAGATTAGAGAGACCACATGTGCCGCATGAATGACTTGCCTTTGCCAAAAGAGAATCTCGAAGTATAAACTAGCTTGAAAAAGAGATTCAAGAGGACAATTAAGGCGATAGAACTACTGGATCGGAACAGCCCTGGAGGCCTAATCGTGGTGAAGAAGGTTTGATGATGATGGTAGTGGTACGCTATATTTATTACTATTTATGTTATTTTTAGCGATTATCTATGCATTTGTTATTGTGGTTTCCTAAACATTATTCTCACCATCTTTACCTTCGCTTTACTATTTGTTTTCCTAGCCTGAAATTCGAATTCTATCATACATTACATATTCAGGATCAAAAGGTTAATTCTCCATTCAGAAGATTTATTTTCGAAGCTCACATCGTTCCAGTATATTTTCTGTTTTCGAGAAACTCGTTATGACTTAATATTATTTGATGTTGCCATAGCTATAATAACCCTAAAGTTACAAGACTGTAACCTTAATGTTATGATACGCTTTTTTTAAATGTTCACTGAAAATGCTCAAAGCATTGTAGAATCCGGTTGCTTTCCTTTTTTATAAATTTAAATACCCAAAGGGGCATTTAAATGAAGGTGCAAAAGTGTGTACAAATAGCACAAGAAATGTTAAAACTTTATTTTTTGTAATCGTGTTTGCTCAAGTTTCTGCCACTTTAAAACGTTCCTCATTAACAATGTTTTACCTTCAATTTCTAGCACATTCTAAATGTATGTTCTCTAAAGTTAGATGAACTTACCCAAAGAGCCTTTTCATTATATAAATCATATTTTGGAATTTAATACACTATTTATTTTGGTAGAATAGAAGTATTCCATACTCATTATTTTTATAGGAAAATTTTCAATATTTCAAAAAACTGTGGTTGTAAAGAACTATGAGAAATAGTTTGCCGAGTTTAAAAGTTCAAAGTTTTAGAATTATCTAGGGATATTTTACAAATAACTTGATTTTGGTTTTTGAAAATTATTTTCTTGGAACATTAGGTAGGTACAAAAGAACATGAAAATTCATTTCTTATTGTAATTATCTTGAACAAATCTGTGAAAATTGGTTGAAATTTGTATAAACGAGGAATTTAGAACAGAAAAGCCTTAAGAGATTTAACGTTACAGAACAAAACTATAAGAATGCAGATACATGCACTCAATGTGAAGTATGCGTTAAATGGAACCAGCCACGATCCACAAGCTTATTGCTTAGTAACATTTGCCCAGAAAGTAGGAAATAATAGCAAAGGTGCGTTGTTGATAAGTATTCGATGGGAAAGTACGGCTTATGGCGTTGCAGGAGGAACAGTGCTGTTAGCTTATTCAGTAATTCAAGATCTCTCATATTGCGGTTTCGGTTAAGGACGAAGGCTTCAAAGTAATGAACTTCGACGAATTTTTAAAGACATTAGAATAATAAAATGAAAACCTTAAGAACATAATGAGGTTCACTGAATAAGCACTGCGTTTAACGTCCTGTCGGAATGTAATTTAAGTTCATTAATACTAATATTCTCTAGGAAGTATTGACACTCTACACTCTACGAAGTATTGGGTAATACTCTCATTCAAATAACAGCGCATCTGAAATCTCTTTAAAAGTTGCTGGCTAGACAGATGTGTCTTATTTGTCTTGACCTTGTTCTCCTGTAATATCCATGTCCTTCATATAACTGGTACTGGGTTTGATTTCTTTTTATAGGCAGGGCACCTCTAGTTAGGATCAAGGCCGGTTATATCGTGTTCCCTTAAGCTATCTGAAAGCTTTCCAGATGTTCTTTATAATAAAGGATAGATCATATACTCTTCGACAAGTTTATCAGCTACATTTGATCAAACTGGTCTTACTCTAAAATTAATTTCTTGGATGATTAACTGAATTCTGACATAGTTATACAAACGAATTTACAGGGGATTAAAACAATATCAATACAAATATTTAATTAGAAAATTTGATGTATAAGAATTCTACCTGGAAGAGGTATGAAAACAATGCAGCTTACGGTAAATTATTTAAATGTGTTTCAGCCTTGTTTTCTGATTAAAAACACATAGTATTGAGTTGAGTAATGCAAAAAACGTTGGTTTATTTATCTTTAGAGCACTCGAAAATGTATAACAGCCTCTGTTTACTGATTTTATTAACTTGCAAAGATGAGCAAAACGTTTCATATACCGGACATAGAAGTTGAATATCCATGTATTGCAGATGTTTTAATTTCTTAATTGTAATGCTTCAGATCTGAACTAAATATCCTGAAACTTGTAAATCTTAGGAAAACAGAACCATAAAACAACAAAATAAATAAAATGAGAGACATTGTTTCTCTAGCCCGCCAAAATTCTCTTCTTCCTCGTATTCTTGGTAAGCTTTCATCAATCGTATAAATGCTCTTTTACAGCTAAAACACTATAGGATATAAATAACATGAATATTTAAGTATTGCACACATGAACCTGTGTCGAAAATCTGCCATTTATCACTTTTACTGGAAATACTTACAATAATAAAAGTCTCTCAGATATCTTGTTCAATCAAAGGAGCAAAGAGGTTCAACAGGGGATTTTCCTGGTGGACGTTTTCTTCCTTTTGGACCTGGAGAGAGTTATTATAACTAGTATAAGATTCAAGTCTTCCCCTCTTAGCAAGGACCAAGACTTTCTGAAAGATTCGCATTTAATAAATTAGTCTAGTCATCTGATCCGGAGTCTTCCGTTTCTACTTGAAACTCTAGTTCTGCAACTGTTTTATTAAGAAATCTTCAGTGTTGTGATAGGTATCCTTTCCATTTCCTTCCATTTCGTTGGTGCACTGTACAATCTTTTATTAATTTTTGTTTCATTAATTATTTTTCAAACTAACCTCTCCTGGATTGTGGTTTAAATTAAAATCTAAGAACATTCATTTGTTGAGTTTCAAAGCCTTCCTCTCATGTTTCTACATCTTCCACTATTATACGGAGTTTGAGCCGTATATTTGTGGCATCGACATTTCAATTAATAACATATTTAATTTTGTTATTTCGTTATTTTTTTTTTCAACACCACCCGTACTACAGCTCTCGCAATATATTCGTATTCGCACCTACTCTGTTAAATTCTCTATTTCTTACCGTTTAGGATCACAATAGTTCTTTTTATCTGGTGGACAGCATAAAATCATTGAAATACAGCGATGTTGGAGCCGTTACCCAAAGAAAACAGTTTACATACTCATCAGTTTGAGGATCCAGGAGCGCGGCGGTAAAGCAGAGTTATTGCTTTGGCGAGACTGAACGGTAATTCCGCACTGACCGCCCACCCGGAGGCCGCATCTCTACTGTCCTTCAAACTGAGTGAAGTGAGATACGTTCCTCTACCGTCTCGATTTCTGAAACTCGACAGCTGATCTATTTATTTTCTACCTACCTACCTACATCGAAGGGGTCTATTCACATATCATGTATCAGAGGTCACTGCGGTTGAAAGAGCCACGTTCCTCGGCTTATTCACGTGTGCTGTACATTCGCTTTGCTGAAAGTACTTTCCTCTTAATAATCGGCTCTACGACTATTTTGTTCTCAGACCGCTGATTTTATGATTTTCTGAAGTGATATTTCCTTAAGCTTTAGAATACACTAAAATCATCATCAAAATCATTATCATCATCATCAAGTAATTATTGTTCTTTCACGCTTGTCGTGCTTCAGTTAAGATTTCAATTTGTAGCATCAATTGCCTCAGCTTGGACTCGAATAACTTATTTTCAGTTTCACTGAGCAGCTCGTTTCAAACAATTTTCTCTCCTATCCCCTGATTCCCTCGTGTAGCTAAAGAGAGATAATTTGAGATCTGTTTATAGGAATAGGTATAGGTTATACAGCGGAGGACACCTCGCGCACTGCGATCTACACAGATCTATTCCAGCTCCCACCCTCCAGGAGGAATGGATGAAGTAAAGGAACAACAGGAGGCTACAGTTTTGGATGCAGACAGCCTACAGAGATGTGCAGAAGTCGCCGACATTTATTGGCTAGAAGACCCAACCCAGTTGCGTAGTCACCCAGAAAGGGCGATGAACGACCCTTGCAACCAGGGTGAATACTCGTTCTTTGTAGCAAGCATCCGCGCCATTTGAAACTGTCTCATGCCACACAACCTGAAAGCACATCTAAAACATTAGAAGGAAACGAATTAAAGAGAAATTAGAGAAAGGAAATTGTAGAAGAAGAGAAATCACCACAGCGTTTACCTACCGACCACGGAAAACCACAAAAACAGCAAGATCAGTGGGCGGTGCACACCTCACATATTACCGTGGAGCCAATTTGCTCGCCAGCTTATTTATAAAGTGTTTACGTTTTTTAATTTCTTTTGTTAATTAATTTCTTTATTTTTTCAGTTTGTTCACCAATATGCCTCAAAATAGTTGTCCTTTTTGTAAATCGATACGCAATACACGTTTGTGACGAAGAGTCTTAACAGAATGAGGTTATGTGTAAAAAACACCATACAAGTAAAAATAGCTCAAAGAGAAGCTATTAAATAAATCGACGGAAATTTCATTCCCTGATAAATACACAACATTGCATTATAACACACTTTATTAAAAATAAGTGGACAGTTCACTTATCGTTTCTCCATTACTAATATTAAATAGTGTAATCTTTAATGCTAGTTTTCATTTCATATATCTATAATACACCAGAAGTTCCTGGTGAACATTCTTACACCTGACTATGTGTCACTTTAAAGTAACTGATCATGTAATTTATAGTTTGTATTTTAGGTTCTTATAGATTTTTTTTTACACGTAGAATTACATGTATGTTGTCATCGCTTCGTTTGGACAAGAGCTAAACGTGTACCAACTTTTACAAAACCTAGAGTAAAATCTTGCTGTGAAAGTCGAAATTCACAACAATAAGTGTTGAAAAATATTACAGTATTTCCTAGGTAGTTCTACATTCACGCAAACCACACACTGTATAACCCTCTCCGTTTTGAAACACACATTTACTGCAGAAAATTTGTCGATTTTTACTTTCTCTACTACGTACAGTAGGTAGGGAAATATTGTATTCCATCCAAAAATTTGATATCGAGATTTCACCGGAAATAAATATTTTGAGGCCCCTTGAACAAAACAGATTAGAAAATGGTGTGTGTGTGTGTGTCTGTAAACAGCATAACCCAAAAACGAAAAGTCGGATCAACACCGAGCTTGGTATTTAAGTTCAGAATCTTCCAAAGTAAATCCTCCCATCCAGACTATCCTTTACATGGAACGTTTTTAAAAAGTTTGATTTTCTAAAAAATGTCTAACGATTTTGATTATAATACCATATGTTAAAGATATTTATATGACAAATAAAATTATGTCTTAATTTTTCTGGAGATAGAGGAGAAATTTGGAAGAATTTTTGTATAATCCTCTATAATCTTGTATAATTGGTAAACAAAAGCGATTGACGAAAACGTACTACATAAAAAATGTAGATGTCTTTATAACACACAATATATTTAAAATAGGTTTTTTATGGTATAAGCCGTTTCTGAGATATCCGTTATTAAAATTTCGAAGTGTTCATTTCGCGGTCATTGTGTTAAAGTCCTTTCAACATTCAGTTGTTTCTCGCTATTGCATGGAAACAGTATGGAATTTTAAGACCAGCGTATGTGCGCTCAGTTCTTTAACATTTGACTATCGCTGTTCTCTTTGTATCTGTAACGAAATGTGTAATGTAGCTATTTCTGCAAAATGTAGTAGATAGAAAAACAAGCTTAAATAAGAATAATTTGTATACCTACTAACAAATGATAGAGGATAGAGAAAGTCATGTGAATGTATATCATAGATTTTTCTTAAAAGAGTTTAGTTATAATGAAGGCGTTGGATTTGAGTTCCCAATGACATTTATGTGATATTTTAGCATTGATATTAAGTGTAATAAATTATTATTACAACTTTAATTTCTGAAGTATTTCAATGAAATCCATTTCGGTTCAGTGGACTGCAGAGGGCTCTAATTCAATACGATAGTTTATGGGTGGGTCGTGCTCTTTTCTGTCGTTAATCACGTATTCTCGACCCACGATTATGTCTAGGTCAACTTCTTCTAGTAATGAAGCCATAAACATCTCACAAGAATAGAGAGCCATATAACACAAATATTCCGATAGCCAATTATAATACAACTGACAAGGAGAGGTTGCTTTATTATGCAACCTTGATCTCTTCTTTATTTCAATGTATACATACTAGGTAAAATCTTGAATTTTAGAATGTTTTGAGACAATCACATTCTCAAGGACAGATTTAGATATAAAAATTAGTAAACTGCAAAGAATCTACTGTACAATTTGAACAGATTTAAAGAAAAAACGAGAATATACATTGGCATTATGATTTATGAAGTAAATAATAGTGACAGTATTGACTTACGGCTGCAACAATTAGATTTTAAGAAGGGATAGAACAATAAATGAAAGCGCTGAAATGAGATTTCTAAGTCCAATTTCGGGAAAAACTCAAAATGAGATCAAATCTAGCACTTGGTTGAAAAAACAGTTGGGTGCAGAAAATATAGGTATGTCATTTATTCAAAATGTCATATGATCGATACGTAAAGATTATACAAACCTGGAGGTTACAGTGAACGAGGACGTCCGATAATGTGTTGGATGAACACACCTTAATTTCGAACATGGAACAGTCCAGTATGCCTAAACTTTATTATAGAAGGAAATAATGGTTATCAAGCAATGAATGCGTAACACATTTTGATAACAAATTTGTCAAGAGTCATATGTATCGGGAATCATTAGACTTGCAGAATGACCATAAATTCTTAGATTACTGATCACTCCATACACTCATGGTTACTAGCTACTTATGTAGGATAATGTTTTAGAGTGAATAGAAATGTTAAAGCCATTTGAATTATAATAAAACGTTGAAGTGTTCACTGTGTAATAAAAATCTAGAGAAGAATTTCCTTTGTACTATTATTCTTCGTTTCTTAGCTAGAAAACGCAACAAAGAAGAGACTATAAATCTAACTGGCACGTGGACTAAATTAGGAAGTGATCAACAAAGGAATACCAAGCTGATCGTTTAAGAATCAGCATTTTCAACTTTTCGCTTTGGCAAGAGCCAAATTATTTACTCCAAAGTTCCTGTCACTCAGCGGTTAGCGGGGTGAGGAATGGTAGAGAAATATATCTGGTATGCTATCTTCACAAAGGGAAGTGGAATGATTTTATGACTGGTAGTGTCCCTAATCACTGAAATTCAGGCAAAGCTACACTTCTTGACTTATTCCTCACGAACATTAAGATCTTATTTGTATGCATCACATATTTTGAGTGAAATTGCATATAAAAAACATTACCAAGTGTACATTGTCACGTACTTTCGAAATTCCAGTGCCAAAACCCATACTGACTCAAAAGTCATTCTGGCAACAGAAATTACTTCACTGCTAGAATAATAAAAGTGTTGTTTTTATGTGCTAAATCAATTTTGGTAAATTTTGCTACACTTTAGAAACGTAAAATTTAAATGCCCCACTACGAATAGGGTTTGAGCGACTCTCCCTCAGAAATAAGTAGAGAGGTAGGAAATATATTAGAATATATTTCATTGCTACGCTCTTATAACATTAAAATTGTAATAAAAAGACTTGTACGACAGACTTGGTCCACTTCTGCATTCTGTACTTCCATCCAGATAGTGGGCAAACTACAGAAATGGGGTAACGCGGTTTTCGATGACGAAGAGATGTTTATAAGGCTTAAATGATGCAGAATTATATTTACAACGTCCATAGCTAAGCTATAGAGTTTAGTGAATGAGATAATGTTACTAGCGGAAGCGTATTAAGTGGTTATCATTTGAAAAGTAAGGAATCCTGTCTCTCGCGCGTGCCAAGCTGAGCATGCTCAAATACTTTTATCCATATTTGAAGTGGTTGGAGAACCAAGTAGGTACCTCTCATTAACGCTAATCTTGATTATTTCTTTAATCTCTTCCAGTTACATCAGCCTAAGCGGAATGTGCATGTACACTGATTAGATCCTGCAACCGGTGCGGAATATTATATAGAGATTCTGACAGAGATTTGCCATTGCATAACTTCAGAATTTCATATGAATTGGCTTCTGGTATTAAACCCCTAGCTACCATTTATTTCCATGTAGCCTTTAACATCATTGTAATATATCGCGTATTTCTAACATCTACATTAAAATAACACAATAAATTTATAGTTAAAAAGTTTAATCTTTGAAAGTCACGATTCAAGGCGAGAAGCGTTGTTAGGGCGAGGAAGCTAAGGAACCAATCTAATGACCGAAAGAAAGAAATCCAATACCAACTCGAAAAGCAATAGGAGGGCAAGTCTAAACAACATCTTTATTAGAAGAGAAAGATAATGGATATCGTATTACATAATGGCCTTTCACAGCCAATTAACTCTATTGTCTATAAAGCTTTTGTCTTCGGATAGAGATATGATCTCAAGGAAGGCAGAAACGTTACGCATTACCAACTTAATTCCCTACATCACCGTTATAGCAGATAATTTCTGCTTTTGTTCGATTTCCTGAAAATACCGCAATCTTTATTGCAAATAGCGTAATCAAAAATATTAGAGCAAAGGTTGCAAAATATGGCTGATATACAGCGTGTTTGATAACCGATTCCATATTTATGGTTCATACAGCTTTGCACCGCTATTTGGAATGAAGCAAAGAACAGAAGCACAAATAATTGGGTTTGTAATATGCTAATTCAATACTCCGATACAAATTAGCATATTCATAACATTTTCTCTTAAGCGGGATAGGAAAACGTGAACTCACAAATGGCCTTCCCAGCTTTCGTGTTTAGATGACAAGAATGTGAAATGTAGAGTAAAATATTAGTTAATAATCAAACATTAAATATGTAGTATTGTTTACTTTTTAAAATAAAGTTGCTCATAGAGTCCATATTTATTGAACACTTGCTATTAAGGATTTCGGAAGTAAAACCCATGTTTTATGAGGACATGGTCTTCCATGACCTGTAACATTTCAAATTTTGTGCTAACTAAATTATTCTGATAAATGCCACACTAAGGGAACCAGTGTCTAAACACTAAAGGGACACTCTAATACGGCAATAAAACTATGAGGAGCGCACCAGAGGTGCAAGAGCTCCACCTTGAAACTGCACTCTTTCATTAATCGGGCTACACATTATAATCCAGATATTGTTAGAGATTAAACAAAAACATGTTTATAAAACGGTTTAATAACATGTTATAAAATGAAGATAAAGAAAAGGCGAAAGCAAAAGTAGCCAAGCTCTGCGTTTAATTATAAATTGTTGCTTAGTTCCTTGAAAGTATAGAATCTGATGTCCAGAGTTTCAAACGAGTAAATTTCAAACAGTTTACAAGAACACAGATAAATTTGGGTATTCTACAGTACCTATGTACTGCTAAGAAGCGTATCGGTATTAAGAATGTGCCACTAGCATATATTTAATTGAAAACAAAGGGAATCACTGACACTATAACCATTGTGTAAGCATTTTCCAAGATATTCTTAGAATTATGAATTATATGTGAATTTTCTTTCGGAAGGTTTTGGAATATAATTCTAACTACTCCTCCTGCGCACGTATTTTGATCAAAATTTCAATAACCTGATTGTTTTATGTTATTAATTCTAGCATCAACATGATGATATATATGTTCCGAAATCTTTTAATTCTTTCACCTTCATATCAAACAATTTCTTATTAAAAATATATAATTATCCCACATATTCGATAAGCATATATCGATACATATACCATTCGTATCTGTTTTATTCTTGATTTGTGAATCGCATTTCTGACTTACAACACAGGCTAAAGAAATATGTTAAGAATATGATAATAATAATGTACAAAATATTGAAAAATTAAAGAAGCTTCACAGTTTAAATACCTCGGTGAAATAATTCAGGAAAATTGAATCGAAACTAAAGATGATAAAAGCAGTTGCAAAAACAAAACAAAAAAAAAAAAAAAAAAGAAAAGAAAACAGCAAATTGGCTTAACTCAAAACATATATAATAAAAAGTTCATGTCTAAGCATACAAAATTAAGACATTATAACGCTGCAACTAAACAAGAGTGCCGTAAGGAGCAGAAACAAATTTTAAACAAAACAAAAACAGATATAGAAAATATTCTGAAAAAATAATGCAAAATTATAAGGAAAAATTTAGATCCACAAGTAATGGGTGAACCATACAGACTCAGAAGTAAAAACGAAATAAAAGTATATACAAACATTCACAGACATCAGAGCACGAAGGTAAAAGTTTATGGACATATTAAACGAATAATAAAAACAGGCTCACAAAATAAATAATGGAATTTTACAAAAAAGAGAAGTAAAGCACTAGTAGATACTATGAAGTGGATTGATGAAATAAAAATGACATAAATTGTTAGGAATTGCGCAAGAAGATATAAACAGAGATATGTTTAGAATCAAACTGCTGAAGTGGCAAGTTGGCCAAGAGGACAAACCGGAAAAAAACCAAAGAATGACAGAATTATGGATTCAAGAGAGAGAGAGAGAGAGAAAAAAAAACGTCTGTAAGTACTCTGCGCAGTCCTACACGGACTCATTCGCTATTAAAAAAAATCTGATGTGTTACACTCACATGACTTTCTCTACTCTTGTACAATCTAGTTTTAACGACGCTTATTCTCGATATGCTTCATGTTAATCGAGATATTGACATGTTAATCTTATTGCTAATTTTCTTGTAGATGCAAGAGGAATTGGTAGGCTTTAAGCGATAGTCAAATATTTTAAGAGCTGGTTGCTATGGGAGTATTCCATTCTCTTTGCACTACCAGGACAAAAAAATTCTGATGTGTTACACTCAAATGACTTTCTCTACTCTTGTAAAAACTATTTTACAAACTCTTATTCTCCATCTATTTCATATTAATCGAGATAAACATTTGCAGAAACGATCTTATGACATGTAAAGAGAATTACATTTTACACATAGTGACCAGTTCTAAAAATATTTGACTTTCGCTTAAGGCGTACTATGTTCCCCTTGTTTTGTATTTGCAAGGACAATATAGAAATACAGTAGCCTTTAAGCATAGACATATCTCTTAGTAGCTTTATAGGTGCAGCACCATTCTCTTTGCCACAGATTAAAGCTCTTTGCATATTCAAGATAAAAAAAATGAATAACGAATTCCCATTTGAGAATATAAGTATTGAAAATTTAAGGGAATAACAAGCAATATCTCGAAAATGGTTCACTCAACAAAAAATGCATACAACATAAATTGTGTATTTTAACGCGATCTACATTTTTTGTGTAGTAAAATTTTGTCTAGCTTTTATGGTTTACCAGTTAAGCAGAATGTTAGAACCATTTTTGAGAAAATTAATATTTTCGAAAAATGTTCCATGAAAAGAGTAATCTGGGGTGGGGGGATTTTCTTTAAAACCTTCGTGTCGCATCTCTGCAAGATATTGAACCTAAATACCAGGTTTGGTGTTTATCCGACAGTTCGTTTCTGAGTTATGCTGTTCACAGACAGACAGACAGACACACACACACACACACACACACACACACACACACACACACACACGGACACACACGGACATGTTTCCAAAAATGCTTCTTTTGGATTCAGGGTGTCTCAAAACATATATTTCCGGTGAAATCGAATTTTTCGGTGGAATGCAATACTTCCCCTACTTACTATACGTAGTAGGGAAAGTAATAACCATTATCATCAAAAAGTCAAGACATTCAAATACAGTTTATGAAGAAGCAAACTAAAAAATTTAGACAATATAAGGTATAAAAATATGAATAATTCCTTAAACAAGTTACTTACAATTTGACTACGATGATGCAAATCACTGTGGAGCTCAAAAGAGGAGCAAAGAAACGCCTTCATTGATGAATCAAATTAGATTAGTTCCGCAAGAAAGGACTGACAGTCTTTAAAGCCTGTTAAATAAAAATAAAATTAATAGTCCATAAGAATATATAGTAATAAAGATGTCACAAACTTGCATTCAATTTGGAAAATCAGTGAGCGGCAAATGTTTAGGTAGGTGTTATTACCAAAGCTACATTATGAATTTTAAGAGGACAAACCTAAACAGGATGCAGAACAGGAATGTAAAGCGAACCGAATCAAAGTTGTAGGTCGTGATGCACGAAGACCTCTTCAAGACCTTCGGAGCCTCGGGTCATTTTCTTGCACCGGAATCGTAAATTAGCGAGACGCGGGCAAGGTGAAGTTGCGGCAGTACATCGTAAATTGCTCAGCCACCGCTAGCAGCGAGCTACGGATACAAGAAGTGGTTTCTGCTCACTTCAAATTATGACGTATTGTAACAGCTGTATCACTGTGCAAGTGGCGCTTGTTGGAACTGCGGCTCATCCATCTTCAGCACCATCATCTGCTGCTTGAGAATTTCTTCTTTGTCTCTGATCCAACTGTTTCCTCCCTCTCACTGCTGGTCTTGTTATTCCTATCTCGAATATCTCAAGAAACTGCTACTTCTTCTTTGACAGCATTGATTAGGTCTTCTGGCCTGTTCTGATCCCTAGATCTCATGGTAAGCAATGAAACATCTTAAAGTTCTCGATCAGTCATTCTTAAAGTAGGATCTTTACATTTAATTCCATAATTATTTATTTTCTATAAAACACTAGACATATTTATTTTATTTCTGAATTTCTCAGGTTTTTATGCTCAGATGTGAATACCCTAATAATTACCTTAGCAACCGCATCTATAGCTTCTACCTATACTTCATTTGTGCTGTGCTGTCAATGGCAGTAATTATGGCTCATATAATAACGTCAAAAGTGCTTTTATCTTGCAACATTTTGTCTAAAATTTTATGATATTTTATAAGTTATACATCACATAAACTAGACTCCAGGTAATTAAATATACTAATTACTTTTCATTTGACCCTAATCCTTAGAAAGCAAGAGCCTAAAAGAACTTTAGTTTTAGGAACGGATATTTTAAAACTATTTGTATCTATTGCATCAGTACATTTAATTTTCTTTGTAAATTGTCCTCCTTGCCGTATTGTCTGATCAATAGCAAACCTGATGGTGTTTGTTGTACTTTAAATCCACCTATCGTTCTTTAAAGCCTTCACCTAAATAGTAATGGAACAAAGTGGGTGAGAGGGGACACCCTTCTCTTATTCCATGTTAAGAAACTATAGAACTATACTTTACAGATGACTATCAAAAGTTGTTTCATCTCGAATATGTCTTGGTTTTTGTTTCTAATGGCTATTTCTTCAAGAAAGAAAACACCTTAAGCATTTGGAAGCTCTAAAAGACAATACTTGTAATTTTAATCAAGTATTTATTTGCATACTTTAATTATTTAAACTGAATTAATGTTCATAATCGTTAGCACATTAAACCATACGCAGATAATTATTTCTTTTATACTTAAATACGATTGCACTTGAAAGAACTAATAATCCCAGCACTAATAATTACACTTAGTAATGTATGAGCTTTCGTTTGGACAAATTGCAGGAGCAAAGAGGAAACTAAAGTGCCATTTAAAACTACATATTAATGTGGGCTAATTGAGCCTAGTCGCACCTGGCCCCTTCCAAATTTGGCTTGCCAAAGACTGTGCCCAGAGCTTTTATGTCTAGAATTCGAACACGAGTCTATTATCACGCCTGTTATAAAATAGCAGTGAGTGGTTTAGTTGTGGTATCATTTAAAGTTGCATTAAGCAATTTAAATATGAACATTTATGACATAGTAATAAGCATTTATTTTTGTTTTGATATTTCACTATTATTACTTTATTATTATTATTATTATTATTATTATTATTATTATTATTATTATTATTATTATTATTATTATTATTAATCATCCTTATATGCAGAAGTGACCAAACTTTGCTTTTGTGTTTGAAAATAGACTTGTTCGTATTTATTATTATTATTATTATTATTATTATTATTATTATTATTATTATTATTATAATTATTATTATTTCATTTGCACATCAATCGTCTCTCTACTCACAGTTCCTCCTGTTCGTAATCCACCCTGAACAATAAAGTTTGCGTTCCATGCATTCTGATGGCATTTGTATTAAAGCAAATTATGAAAGAAAATGTTACAAAGCATGGCAATACATTGTTGCTAACATTTAAGTGCGAGATAAAGCATAAGAGACTTGAGGCTGCAAATACGACATTATTTCTTTTTTGGATAATGGCAATTACACTAAAACAATAAATAAGAAATGAAAAAAAACCAAATAGGAAAATGTGACATAGGATATAAACAGAAAGAACGTTCTTAACTAGAATACTTAATCTGCCATACCGCAAATGCATGTTTTGAGACCCCTTGAATTAAAACATTTTTAGAAAGAGGTTCGTTTGTGTAGGTGCGCATATATCTGTAAACAACGTAACTCAAAATCGAAAAGCCGGATAGTACCATGCCTGGTATTTAGGCTCAGTACCTTCCAAAGATGCAATACAAACATTTTCAGGAAAATATCCCCACCCCAAATGTTGGAAATGTTTGATTTTCTAAAAATGGCTCTAACGATTTTGATTAAAATATTATATATTAAACATATTTTCATGGTAAAATCAAATGTGTATGTTGAATTTTCTGGGAATAGCTTGTGAAGTCCTCTTCATCCGGAAGAAATGTTGTATAATCTTTTATAACTAGTAAACGTTAAGTGATACACGAAATGGTACCAGGTACAACAAAATTAGATCTCTTTAAAACACAGAACTTATTTCAAATAACTTTTATGTGGCATCAGCCATTTCTGAAATATCCGTTATTAATGTTTCGATTAGTTCAATACTTTCCCATTCTTTTAAAGTCCAGTCGACATTCACTTGTCTCTTGCGTTTGCATGGAAAGAGCACGGAATTTTAAGGTCAGCATAAAGCGCCCAGTTCTTAAACATTTGACTATCGCTGTTCCCTTTGTACCCTAACGAAATATGTAATGTAGCTATTTCTGTAAATATTTATCTCGATTAAGATGAACCAGGTAGAAAAATAAACTTCCGTAAGAATAATGTGTATACCCACTAATAAACGATAGAGTGTAGAGAAAGTTATGTGAATGTAATACATCAGATTTGTTTCAAATTTTGTGATAAACTTTCTTGCGTTTCCTGTTGAAAGTATTTTCATCTCCTTTTATAGATTTGGAAAAACTCTCAGAATTAGTAGAATGTAAATTATCAAAATTCTTTGGAAAAATAACAAGCAGTTAAGCAACAAAATAACTCCCTTAATCTCTGTGGCCGGTGATACCGGTTCGATCGCTGTGACGTTAAGTGGGATTTGTGATGGACGAAACGGCACCTGGTAGGTTCTGTGTATCTTGAAACTACTGAACCAAATTGCTTATTCTCAATCTGCGCAATCGTATTTTTTTCAACGTTATAAACCCGTCGAACTATCGTCGATGAGGGACAAATAAGGATGTCTTAAGCTCCTATGGTTTATTTATTATTAATCTGATTTGACAAATCCTTTATAAAACTTCTGTACTCTAGGTGTTTGAATTATAACACCCATATTAATTTGTGTTACTTGCAGGAATTAGCCCAAACAGAAGTGTACAACTTTTGCACTTTTTAATGGTAATTTACGCAACAAGCGAATGATCTTGATGATTACGGCATTAGTGAATGATTGTCGTACGAACTAACAGTGAGAGCAACAACATTTGCTAATGTAATATTACGGTTATCCACGATTTGGATACATTTTATGCCATCTTAGCATTATAAATTGTGGAAAATAAATAATTAAATAATTAGGCTCACTTGCGACTTCATATATTCGTAAACGAGAAGATAACTTCTATATCTGCATTTATTATTACCTGCATTGCGTTGCGTGCATTCCTTTCCTGGGAGAGAAGTGAGCAGGTGTTACGGACTGTGATGTGGCCTATTATCAGCACAGCATGGTAAGCAATTATAAATTCAAATATTAATTATTTTATATATATAATAATAACAATAATAAGATACAGAGGGTTTTGTATCTTCATTGCTCAGAAAAAAGAACATCACAAAATAGTTTCATGTTGTCTGTATAAGCCACAGCAACTTGGAATATCGGTATCATAGGAAATACGCCACTACCTTATTGACACGCGTGCCATAATGAATCAGATACGCACGGTATGGAATATATTAACAACTGTTTATAATACTAAGATTGTATTAAAGACCTTTGCTCACACAAGCGCAAGAAATTAACGTCATCTGTCCATCTGATAAAATCACACCAACTAGTCACTCGCACTATTCCCTGCACCCTCCGTCTATAAACAGTCCTAAACATAGAGCAACACTAGCCAGCGAAAATCTCCTCGAGTCCTTGACTGCCTCTGTAGTCAAGCGATCAGGCTTCTCAATGCAAAGGCCACGGGTTTCGATTCGCGACTGGGAGGAAGTGTTTTTCATTAAGTGGTATCATTTCCTACCCTCTGCTGTGTGGAGACATGAATGTAATGAGAATGGGTATTTTAATAAAACCAAATTTAAAAAATATAGTTTGAGTTAAAGGAGCTTTAGTATTTTTCTACCTAAAACCGCCGATATAACCATACACGTTAAGGGAATTGTGCAGTTGTATTCTTTTACTACTCTTTCAATGATGGGCGAACTTCTCGTGTGTAGCCTCTACCTTGCAAATTTAGGATTTTCAAAAAAAAAGAAGAGAAAATCGGTGTACAAACCTTATGTAGGTTTCCATCTTTTTACTTCTTTTCCAGCTTCAGTATGCACGTGATAGGGAGGGTAATAAATTCATATACAAATATGAAATAAAGTACCTATGTACTATTTATATGATTTGCTTTTCTCTTTCTTTTCGTTATTTTAAATTGGTCAACATCTCATTCACTAGGTTACTACCGATTCAAGGAATTACTAGCTATTTGTAATTTTTTTAACAAAACCGTTTAACACATCGCAACTAAAGTTTTACAAAATCAAGAATCCTAATCCAAATGCGGCGCTAAGTTTAATGATCAATGTTTTTTTTAATTCTGCAATGATAAACATTTAACCTACTTCAAAAAGAAGGTAAGAAAGTAATAAAATATACGGGCATGTGGATGGATCATTGTAACCATTAGCTTAATTTTGGTTGTACACACTCTCAATATGTTAGTAGCATGTAGTGTAAATTACAATTTCATTAAGTGCCGCAATTTTCTTTTATTTCTTCTTTTATTAATTTTGAACCTTGACTTTCTTTAAGTGCTCTGCTATTTACTACATCTTAATTTCATCAGAACTTCCTGAAGTAAGTGTAAACTGTTATTTTCTACCGCACCTCTAAATGTTAATATATGCACAAGGCTAATCGTCCTCAATTGGATCTGTCACGCAAGCAAACTATTGGAATTTCGAATCCTCTCTATCGATAAGTATATTTTATACAGCCGTTCATGAAAGGTGTTGTTGCTGACCTGCTATAACTTATTATATATTAACGCTAATAAGGTTATACAGTCACGAATGGCCTCGACTCATTATTGAAATTGTACTGTAGCACAACTGCTTTTAAGAATGAATCTTAAGTACTAGTAATGCATGAAAAGATTCGCAAAAGGTTAGAAACATATCACAAATCAAACTATTACGGGTTAAGATTACAAAACGGCGGGGATACCTCGCACACTGTGACTTATATACGAGGGATGATCAGAAACTAAGGTTACAAGACCGATATTTTTAGAGTTTCGTTCGTTATAGAGAAATTAGTAGTATGCGATAATTCTAATACATGCGGTTCGCAACTGTTCAAAGTTTCAGTCACCCGCCATCTACAGCGCTAGTTGTAGGTAAACACAAATGGTGAATTGTTTGGAAAACTGGTCTCACGAAGAAATCCGCTCCGTTATTCGATATCTGTGGGCGAAACATGTAACCGCGGCTGAAATTCACCGGAAGTGAAGATACTTATGGAGAGACCGTGATGTCTCGTCAGCATCTCGCAGAATGGAAGGAAAGTAAAACCGGTGGTCCCGAGTCGTAGATTTATGGGATAAAAACCTTAGTTTAAAATCAGCCCTCATAAGTCTATGCTAGCTACCATCCCCAGGAGGAAGGGATGAAGTGAAGGAAACACAGGCCGCTGACAGACAGGCAACAGAGACGAGCGGAAGTCCCTAACAGTTCCAATCTTGAAGAGCTATCCCACTGCTAGAGCTAGACAGAGCAATGAACCTCCCGTCGACCAAACAGCCCTCTAGTGTACACGGGGAGTACTCTTTCCTTCTGAGGAAGCCACCGCGCCATCTGTTCGGCACCGCCAGGTCCACGAAACCTGGAAGCGCGCTTTAATGCTGAAAGAGGAATAGTGGTAGATGATAAACAACCCCAGTATTCGCCTATCGACAAGGGAAAACCACGAAAAACTCAAGGTCGATCCTGCGATCTCCCGAATGCGTGGCTCAGACGTTCCCGCGGAGCCATTTCGCTCAGTCCATAATTCCGTTAGTTAACAACGCTGTTAGAATAAATAAAAGAGCAACAACCAAATGCTCCAGTAAACTTATGCCTAACGTGAAGCCATCCATGGAAGCCTCTGTGTTATCCGATGGTAAAAGCTCAACGCCATAATGTAGTCTCCAGTGAATGTTCTGCGACTGCAACATCCCAAAGATTGTCAGTTTTTGTGATCCTAGGTGAAGAATGAATAAACATCGTTCTGCAAGTCAATATATTTCCCTGTGTGTTCGTGATATAGATTTAAACCGAAACACGTATATGTATTTGGGTAGGACTAGCATCAGAGATATAGCTTTTCAGTAACAAATATTCAGGGATAATTTTTGGCATTTGGACGGTTTTCTTTTGACTCCTCCTATAGTACAAGATAGAAAACAGATACTTTTTCATCACAGTAACAAATTTCAGAATTATAAAAACCACCTTGAGTTACAATCCTGGAGGAAGGATTCCAAATACAATGGTCGTTTATGCTGGAACAGGTTGTGCAGACTAATCTATGAAATACAAGAAGAAGTTGAAGCATCGCTACTTAAGACTCTCATTTAAGCATTGCGGAGAACGACTATACATTCAGAGCTGTCAACCCTTTCCTGCTGCTTCTTCAAACGGAAGTATACCTACTTACTGCAACGTTAGTTAACTTTACTTCTAAGATACATAAAATAAAAAAAATATAAATAGTTAACAGCATGTCTTCTTTTCTCTCCAGGATACAGTTATGGCAAATAGAATTTGCACATTGGGGCCACAGAATATTAATTATAATGGGCCGGTTCTAGGCGCTTAGGCAAATAAATTGACTCAGCCTCTTTTCTAATACTCATTAAATATATTTATTGCCTGTGCTATTTGCTTGAAGGCATGTGAACTTTCAAACAACACGCAGTTAAGAACTGGCTGTTTTGAGAGAGGAGCTCCAAGTTTATAATTGTAATTAGCAAATCAGTAAACTATACTAAAACATGCCGAACTGATGCATATCTCTCCGTCCAGATATATTAATTTTTTGCTTGTTTACGAAATTAGTTTCAACATATTTTGTAATTTGGTATAACGCGTTGCAATTTTACAGGAAATTCTTATTAATGGCCAATAATCGAGTTTTCCTTGGACTAGAGAGCAAAGAACAGCAGTGGGGAGCGCTATGTGCTGTTGATTTTAATGAATTATCTTGATGTTGAGATATATCACGACCACACTATTTCTAATACGTTGATTTTGTTCAAAGCACAATTAACATCAGGACTGGGCTTACAGTCATTTCTCATTTCCAACTGCACAAACACTCGTGCCTTCTAATCGGCTATCCTATGTCTTTGAACTCGGGTTTGCTGTTCAAGCCTTCTTATTTCTTTGTGATGTAGTGTCACACACACCTAGCCAGTAGAAGCTTCAGAATCTATTTAATTCATTGATGTACATATCAGCAAAATAGAAACTGAAAAATTATACTATTAAACTAGCCAACTTCTGATGTTGACAACAAGACAGTGTTCGTAAAAGTTGGTGTCTCTAGACGCTGCCCTGAACCCAGTCAAGTGTATCCCTCCTTCGGTTAGGACAGAGTGAATAGGAAAGAAGAGATGCAAGAGAGAGCAAGGCATAGATTCTCCTCCAACTGCTCCTGTGCAGAATTTTTACGTCTTCACTTTATGTAAAAAGAAAGTAAGTAATTACAGCCTCTGTGAATAACACACCCCTCACCGTGGTGTTGAGATTAGGTCAATGTATTTGGCTTCTGACATAGAAACCCAAGTGCATTCCATTTGTGCATGCATGGCTTAGGGGCTAGCCTTAATTGGTACCAAGGGAATGTTATTCCTAATGTATGGTGTCTCAACTTCAGTAAGACGTTAAAACTAAATACCAATTTGTAAGATATTTGTTCATTTTTTCTTGAGGTTATAGAATTGTAATGGATTTTTTCATTAATTTTAGAGTAACGTCAAATGAATGCAATATGTTTAGTATTTAATGTGAATTATTATTTTATTTATTATTATTTAATGGTAATGAAATCCCTTGTTAAGGGTATTTTTAAATCACCTCAAAGAACGTGTTCGCAAAACGTAGGCTGAAATTTAGACGAGTGCACAAGTATTCTCCTAAATGTGTAACAACTACATAAATAAACGGAAAAAAGGAAAACATCAAAGAATAATCAGGCAAGAAAATTTCAATTAACTTATTTCCCGTTACTTGGAAGATCTGAAAATTTATTTTTTAAAGCTTATAACGGACTATAAATCCGGATAACACTATTATTGGTATAGATGTATGAAAATGTGCATTCATGAGCTTATATGTTTACAAATACTTCGAAATAAGTCTATCCTTATCAGGTGAAGGCCACTCCACAGGAGTATGAACTTGTTGCAAAACGGTTTAGGAATATCGATTACAAACAACTTAGAGCAGGAATGCTGAACAGCTATCTGGTAACTCATTATTCAAATAGCAATAAAAAATATAATGAGAAAAGTAAATCGTTTTAAGGATGCCACATAAATAATGTGTAATTACAATTGGAGATAAACTCGTACCTACACCACCTTGAGCTGAATAACAATCCCACTGTAAACCGGTAATGAAGACAAAAAAGGAAAAAGTTACAGGTTGTTACGCACTCAGCAGTTTGCCCACTTTATCTGATGAGGCGGTAGCTGCGTATTGTCGGTTGTTGAAGTCAGCTATGTCAGGTCATGAAGAACTACTTCCTGGTCTATATCTCAGCAGAGGAGGATTCTCCTTTTGTTGCATTGTTTCAAGAACCCATTGGTATGATGTTTTGCTGATGCACTTTGCAGTCATAAAGCTCGTTACATTTCATTTTGATATCTCAACTGTTGTTTGTTTACATCGGTATTCTGAATTACAGTTCAATTCAGTTGGATTATGATACAATGCAAATGTGAAGGATGCTTTAGGGAATCTTAAGAAGAATTCAAAATTTTTTGTCACCTTTAAAACTTAGTTTGCACTCGAAATACTACCTGCATGTCAAAGAGGTACTCAGTGTTAAATACTGGTTACCATGTTCCCGAGGTTCTAGTTCCCGAGGTCGCGGGTTCAAACCCACCTGAGGGCGATGGAGCTTTTCGGGCGTAAGGAAGGTATGACTTCCATCGGAAGGGAAGTAAAGCCGATGATCCCGTGTCGTAGATTTAGGCAAGTAAAAGAACCTCAAACCTGATAAAGAGGCCTCTGAGCAAAATTACGGGTCTTTCACGCCCAATATAGAATGGGACGCTAAGGACCACAGCAGCGTCCATAAAAAACTCAATTCAATTTAAGTGTTTAATACTAACGAGTGTTTCAGAACTGTCAAATTGCCATTGAAATTCAATTTTATGGAACACTGTTTATAAGTAAATCTTTTGCTTTTAATAAAGAAGAAAATATTTCAAAATATGTTAAATGGAATAATTAAAAAAGCTTAACAGCGAAGCAAAACAAAGAATCGTAATATTAGTGCAAAACGAGTTTTAAATTTTGGTTGTGAGGAATGGAGACAAGATGAGACGCAAATCAGAATTATGAGAGTAAAGTTAGACCGAAATAAAAATGAAAAGATATTTGAGGAAGTTAAGGAATAAATGGAGAAGACATGTGCAAAGCGTGGCCCAGAATAGGTTACCAAAAACAGTATACAAACCATAAAGCAGAAAAAAATCAAGATAAACCGAGATCAAGGTGGAAGAATCAGTTCTGATCTGGGAACGACTTTAGATTTTATTTTGTCCCGGTCATTGTTATTATTATCGGTTTCAAACTAAGAGAGCCGCAACTTCTGTTCTTCCACGTGTCTTATAACTGCTCGATTCTGCAGAGACGATAAATGAAATGAGTGTACGGCATGGCCAAATGAGTTGTGTTCTGTAGAGCTGAGAGATATCGACGTATTTCTCGAGATAGAAAACATCGGGCGGAAATCGTATCCAGAGAGCTCATTCATATATATATGTATATATATATATATATATATATATATATATTCGAATTTGGTCTTCGGACTTGAAGGCTGAAGCACCACTTCACACTATTCAAACGAGCTGTTTTTTCTAATAGAGGTATTTGATTTAACTATGTATATTGTCAGCTACTTAGAATTATGGGATATGCAGCTGTTTTAAACGTACTTAATTTTTTCTCATTCACTCAGTTCTAACAAAAGACTTGCTAGAAATTATGAAAGAAGGAACCTAGAACTATTGTTACTGTCACCACAACTAGTATAATTATAGATTCGTTATGGACCATTTTACCTGCCTCTTTCTCAACTGGCTTGGCAGAAGTGATTCTTGGTGGAAATTTCCTTTACTCAGTTATTGTTGGAACATGCACAGCGTGTGTTACGCGTAATAATTTTATCAATGCTTTATTTTCTTTTAATCTTTCTGAATCAATTCTTTAATAAAATTTTTATAATAATGCTTGTTGACTTTTTTTTAGTTCAACAGTTACTTATTTACCCTTTCTTGTATATAATAAAACATAATTCGCCTTGCGAATCGTTATGAGAATTTAACTTTTCAGGAAGCGTCTTCTTCTTCACAAAAGTTTTAACAGTCCCTACAAAAATGTAATTATGTTTACTTTTCTGTGCTTGGTTGCTTACCATAACGAAAAAAATGCATTTAATTTACAATTTCTTGCAGTTAAATAAATCATATAGTAATACAAATACAATATTTACAATTCTAATTCCTTTTAAAACATATTTCAGTTCAGTTTGTCTACATTATTGGATTTAGTAGGTTTTACTATATCTGTTTTGTTGCTAATCAGCATTTTTCGTTCACTCTTTATAAGGTATTTCACTTTTGACGTTATTCATTTGATTTTTTCTTTCTCTCATTTACAATTAATAGAACATGCAAATGTTTTACGCAAATATTATTATATAAATGGTATTTTCAAACAATGCCAATTATTCATGACACACTGCAACCATACTCCTACTCCTACTATAATAATAATAATAATAATAATAATAATAATAATAATAATAATAATAAAAATAATAATAATAATAATAATAATAATATTATGTGAGTTCTTGTCCACTCCTTTGGATTTGTGATTTTATTATGAATTAACAAATTTATTTAATACATCCATTCCTTTTATTAATAAGTGCGTCAGTTTGAAGTGGGACTGCTGATCTTAGCTTTCGCAAAGTAAATTACTTCTCATAAATTTGTTATTTCCGCAATAATAAGTTACATAAATGAAATCTAATATAATGCACTAAGCAAAATGTTGAAAAGAAGACCTCCACCTTAATCTTCATGGTGAACATGCTTTTCTAGGAATATATAGCTCCCGTTTCTATCCTCGGCACCAAAATGGTGAGTCAGAAATGAGTCATCTAGCTTCGAAATGCATGTAGAGATAGTGGACATCGGTCACGAAGGCTGAGGTCATAGTCTTAAGGGTGTCCGATGTATTTAATCATAGTGGTGACAGTTGGCTGGCAGGAGGACCCGAGAGGTGTATATTATCAAGAAATACTATGTATTCTGTATCGGATTATTTATTTATTTATCTATTTGTCTCTTTGGTTAATATAAGATTTAAAAACAGCAATAGCAGTATCAAAAACGTCTGTCATGTGCATTTAAAAATATAGACTGCAACAGGGTTTCACCTACAACCTTTGAGGAATTATAGGTTACACACAAGTTGTCCTTTGCAACGTATCATTGCGTATAGGCCCTATATACTGAATATAAATAGTGTGCAACTCTAATTGCACCATATAAAACTTTCAAGTATGTGAACATCTTCACCAAAAGTGTAATCGCCATATAGGCAATAAGCACATAGAAAATATTACTAACCATCGTATGCATACAGAAAAGACGTTTAAAAACCATCATATTAATAAAGGGGTGATGCACACATCAGTATAACGCTTAATTATATTTAATTCTGAGCTAATTAAACGTACAGTTTTGATAAGCAGTTTACAAGCTTCAAGGCTGAGAAATGATAAACCTTAGGTTGTGAAGCCATGTCATTTCATTCCCACATGACATCTACTCTTTTATTCTACATTACATGCAGATAAGTTAACTAAGAGGCTCACCTTCTTGCTACAATCCTGATAAGTTACCGTTTGAGTCTCAAGCAGGGCAAGATTAAACATGCATTCACTTTTTCCAGCCGCTGTATGTTGTGATATCACACTTGAACGTCTTCAGATATTATATTATGTTTCAGCCGTTAAAGTCGTTAAAATTAATTTTCTCTTGGAATAAACAGGGATTTGGTGTTTAAAATATGCATGCATAAATCTGGATTTTCTCTTAAAATCTGTACAGGAAGAAACTGAATTTAATTGCATTTATAGTGCATCAGCGGTGCATTTATTCAGCAAACATTCAGCTGACTCGTTTGGATAAATGTCTCTAATAGCCGGTTGATGTTATAGCTGTAATAAATTTAATGTATATGAATAAAGTTCCATTAACGGTTGGGTATCGTGGTAACAGTTAGTTTTATTTATTAGATGGCTATTTTAACTGCTCTCATTACGCAAGAAATTCCTTCTGCCAGCGAGTGCTAATGAATATTAAACGGTGAGAAAAATGAAAGGTTTGAATAAAGAGAGATGATTAGGCCTATATTACCAAATTCTGTGCAAATATAATAACAGAAGGTATCGTAATGGGCAATAAAATCCTGGAGGCTTGAGTTGGAACCTCACACCCCAACGCTTAATGATGTTGATGAACAATAATAAAAACCTTAACATGATGTCTTTCTATGACTAATTACGCAATTAGTTGAATTAAGCTAAAATCTATTTATACAATCTGAATGAATTTGCAAAGTAATATATTCATTATAAATCTAATTGGTTTCGCATGAGTCCCAAAGTCAGAATATTCTGTTATTTCTGCAGATTTTTATTTTTTTTTTAAAATTTCTTTTATTTTGATTATATAAGTATCACAAAGATTTTAAATTTTCTAAAACGTATTTAACACAATGAACAGCAAGACTCTTTCTTTCTTTCTTTCTTTCTTTTGTTTCTGCTTAACTTATCTTTAATAGCGACGGTTAAATAAAAGCTCTTTGCTACACTTGATTCAGCGTGCGTCGGATAGATGACCTCATCTGCGTAGTCGCTTTCTTGTGAATATATTTTGTTGCTACACATCGTTGTATTTCTTTAATGGTGTGAGCTACTATTCTGTGGGTACATATATGTAAACAGTGCAATACCGGAGAGATGATCTTAGCTGCTTGAGTATCTTAATACATCCTTAATTGCGTATTCGCTTTTCTTACTCTCACTTTATTTACATATTTTAAGTGTTTTGGGTATGAACATTGAATCCGTTATTTACCTTGTGATCGAGGGAAAACACAAGTTAATAATAATGATGATGATAATGATAATAATGATATAATTTACTATATTTCTTTTCTAGCTTTTGTTCCTATTTTCCCCCTTTGAGCAAATGAATGATGATCGTACATAATTATCCTGAAACTTAAAAAGTCGCAATTTGAAGGACGATTACCACAGCAGCAATATTATTAGCATGATATTTTCCCTTTGTATGCAGGCATGAAACAACCCACAAACTGCTGCACATACAAGATTGAAGTTTTATACTTGAGAGTTTGAAGAAAAAATGTTCAACATTTTCAAGCTTTTGGTGCGAAATAAAGGATAATTTATATAAAGAACTTTCATTTAAGTTTTAGGTGAACTACTCTACAAACGAGTTTGTAATTTTAATCAAGAGCTGGAACAAAAGTTTTCGGGTTGTGAGTGGTTTTTGAAATCGTTGCAAAATAAGGGTGATTATATGGAGATCCTCCTACAATGTTCTCTTGTCCAAAATAGTTTATTTCACCAATTATTTCCGACTCATAATGAAAGCTCCTGAAATTCTGTATAATTTCCGAAACTGCATTTAAAGTTTGTAAGCACATATTTTGTTATGTACGAGTATAAATATGCCATTCAACTACACGGGGTAGTTAATGCATGAGCATATTACATATAGGTAGTCTATGTAATTTAAACTTTTGCTGCAAAGGAATGGTTATGATTGCGTATTATGTAAAACAATAAAGTAATACGAAATGAAGACAAAGAAGCGCTCACCTATTGTTACCTTTTACGTGACAGATATCTCTTAGGACATTTTAAATACAACCTTTCGGCAGTAAATTTGACGTTTATCTAATCTTGATCACAAGTGTTGTTTCCTGTAAGCACCATAGCTTATAATTATGAACACGTATACACTTTATTTTTATCCCTAATATTAAATGAAACTGTAGTAAGGTTTGAAAATAAAATAAGAGCAGAAGCTTCCCTGGTAGCATAATACATTTTTGAAATCGACATTTGGAAGGTATTGATCACCTTCGTCTTCAGGATAAAGTGTTGCAAATAGAAGTCCGGTTCTCCATATTTATAGTGCCAGAGGGCTGATGTGCAGCTGAAATCTCATTGGTTCACACGATTTCTTGGCAATGAAGCAACTTGGATTTAATGTGGTTGAAGTATGGGCACTTTAAATATGGAGATCTGGACTTCCAGTTCCATCTGATGAATATGGTGTACAGTTCGAAACATTGGTTTCAAACCAACCATCTACCTGGCTAGAAACCCGAGAAAATATAGACTTAAATTTAAAAAATTAAGGGTTGGAAAGTGCAGCTATTGTTTCAACTAAGATAATATTTATATAATTTTAAGCCAAGTGCCAAAATATTCCTAATGCATTATACTTAGTTGCTTCTTGTATACCTAAACTTAAAATTTCAGTAATTCAGATACTGATATAAGTTTTATTTTCGATTTTGGGAACTAAAGAATGTACGATTGAATGAATATTTATGTCCATCTTTCTTTGATACAATATTACAAATGTAACTTACTGCTAACAATTTTTAGAGTCTACTAGTGCGTCTATAAGTTAACTTTCGCATACTTTAACCCCTAGGTTGCATTATGGTATAAATTTGTTATACCATCTCTTCACTTTCCTGGCTAAAACCATTCTATTACTCCTTCATTAGGCTCCTTGTCCACTTATCTCTTACATTTTCTATGTCCCCACCATTTAATTTTTTCTGCTTTTGGGATTTCCAGCATTTTAATTACTCTTATTTCTTTGTTTAACTTATCCCATTTTTTATTCCATATGTCATCTCTCCATCTTTTAACGTTTTCATATTCTATTAGCCAATGGAAAATACCAACCAATTTGTCACACATATCTCCCCAGGCAAATATTTCCTATCCTTTATAAAATATTACTCCTGTACGCATCCAAGCAAGACCTATTCCACCAAATTGATTGCATACATCTACATACTTCTCCCTCCCCCAATTTCTTTTAACTGATTTATACAAAGTCAAGGAACTTTTGTCCTCAAAACTGGTCCAATGTGTTCCTATCCCATCTAGAGAGTTAATCTCTATTTTCCAATGCCAATAATTCGAAAAAAAATCCTCTTTTTAATAACATTACTTAGAGGTATATTAACTTCTTTATGTGCCGATTCATATCACTTATGTCTCTATGTCTTCCACACTCAGTCTCGATTCTTTCCAAAATCCACCGTTATTGTTTATATGTATATAATAGCCAAATATTCTTCATGCAAGTTTCTTCTAACAATTTCCCATCTTTCCAAATCAATATTCTATTCCTAGAACATATTTTTGGAATGTATGCATTCTTTTATTCTGCTACTATCATCTAGATTTAAACATCTGTACCAATACTTCAAAACTCTCTCCATTATTATATCTTTCCTCCCCCTAACTCTGCCGATGCCACGCCCTTGGTGAGCTCCTGAGTAGACCGAAAACTTCTCTACAATAGATTCTATGAACTACATCAATCTTAAGCTACCTGTTTGTCACTCCCCAAACTTCTATTCCATATAGCATCTTCGACTCAACTACTGCTTCATAGAGTCTTTCCAGCCAATTCATTGACGGCGTGGGTGTTTTGAATAAGCAGATTCTCAACAGCCTTTATGGCTAGCTTTCCTTTCAATTGTGCATATTTAGATTGCGTCTCCCAGTTCCCATTGCTCGAGAACCTGATCCCCAGGTAATCAAATTCTTTTACTACCTCTATTGGTAAACCAACTTTCATGGGGAACAGAAGATGAACATACATCGTGCCCAGAGAAAGAGAGAGACACTTCTTCAGTTAACGGAATAATGTGGGCGGAGCTAAGTATAGCTTTTACTCGCGTAATATAATTCGATTCTCTAACCGAACTAATAAATACAGTGTTGCCAAAAGTGCAGCTTTTCTTGTCTCTAAACAGCAGCAAAGCTGTCACTTCTTGTTAGTATTTCCACTGCAGCTGTCCGTGCGTTCAGAAAAGTGGTTAGGTGCCTCATACAAACCCGCAAATTTTACAGAAATGTCGTAAAGCCGTTATTGGTGGTTTTCTAATTTAGGAACTTTCCATGTGCAAGAAACGGGTGGGATGCCGCCGCACGCAGAATGTAGTTGAAGGTCAGAACCCGTGTAGCTTCAACAGCCGTTAACGGCGACTGAGCACACACCTTTTTTTGCAGGTGCAATCTCAATAGCAAGTAGAAGTAGCTAGTTCAGCTAGCTAAGTTTATTATCTGGGCGGTTCAGTGCAAATATGTACCGTGTCGCTGTGATTTGGCCTTCCTATGAAGCCCACATCGGCTAAGGTTTATTAGCCTGCTAGAAGGTCAAAATTTGAGGAGTGCCTGTTACATTCCTACCGTTAGGCGGGGATCTCTTACTAGAACCACTATCTTTCCAAAACTCTCTAATGCTCAAACCTATGCAGCTAGGCTCCACGATAAACGGTTCAAAAATACAGCACCGTCAGCAGTATTAGTACCGTCGTCATTTAAAGGTAGTTGATTACAGGGTATCAAATAAATTATGCGCGTAGGATGTACTCAGTGGCACATTTAACATTATTTTACCATTTATTGTTGCAGCCGCAGTGCTAGTTAATTAGTTTTTCTCCATCAAATACGTCCTAATAATCCTTTAGGAGTTAATAGTTAATTGATAGAAGTCCTTTCATCCTTAATTTATATGTAATGATAGTCTAAGTTTTATTATATTATTTATATTCTTAACCCTCTTTGGAGAAAAGTAAGCAGGTTATACATCGGGGGAGTATTCAATGCCCACGCAAACAATTGCATTTGCAATCCGGTTCAGTGACCGTTAGGCCATCTATTTTTTTTATCTAGTTTGTAGGCTGGTTTATTTTCTTTAAAGTACAATTTGATACTATGTTATTATTAAAAGATAAATGATTGCCGGTTTTATAAGTCTAGTTTGCTATCGCGTGGAGTGTACACACGTCCGAAATGGGGGAGTAAAGTAAAAAATTAGATCATACTCGGTGAAGCAGTGAGTACTTCACAAACGAGTACAGTCATACTCACTTTCGGTGACTGCTAAGCCGTCTGAATTTAGTTTTGAGTAGAAATGTTAGCCGAACATATTTTTAATGCTCGTTTACATTCTTTATAATGCTATTTGTTATTAATATTCTAGCCACAAATATTTTCGCGATGTCAGAATAATGCCTTTTTTTACAGTAAACTGAACCCTCTTTACTATCAAAGCTTTATGTATGGCTATTAATACCTCAGAGATAAATAATTCTAAAAACTGCATGAATCTAATGTTCTGTGGTATTTCAGCTTTGTAGTTTAAATAAATGTAGATTTTTTCCCCTAAAATTGCTATTCCTTTCCACTATTACATTAATTTTCGGGATAAATAAAGATTTTTCTTTAAGTAAATTGGATAGCAGAAAAATAACGGTTGACAAAACATTCAGATAATTATCTGGTAAAAAGTCATCCTTCACTTGTACTAAATGTCACCGAACTGTTTCTCTCTTTTTTTTTTTTTTTTTAACAATTTACTTTCGCAGTTCATTTTTCTGAAAATTTAATGTAGACATTAAAGTGACCGCTTGCATAACTTGGAATGAATGGAATCATTTCCGCTTTGTTTGCACTTTCCCACTATTTCTGGACGTGCGAGTACACTGACTTGGTATGTAAACAGAAGTAGTAATTGTACAGTCCTGGAAAGCACCATGTTTCATCGCTATCAAAACAGTTTCCTTTCTCCTTACAGGATGTAAACACAGGAAGTTATAATTTTTACGGTCTCTGTCTTCTATTATATTTCCGAGCTTGTTCTTTGTGTTATGCTCCACTAATCTGCTTCATTTTAAACTGTACAATGCACCCTCCGATGATAACGATTTAACTGTGCAGCTAATAGTCAGTCTGCACTCACAGATCTTCATATTATTATTATTATTATTATTATTATTATTATTATTATTATTATTATTATTATTTCTCTATTTATTTTACGTCGCTTTAACTACAAGGTCATATCGCGACGGATCTGTTAGTGGATAACTCTTACATCGAGGTGTGGCGGACAGTTAGCCTTCTAGGTCTCATCCCTGTAACCACCCGTTTCGTCGTGTGCACAGAGACCCTAGCGCATAGCAACTGGATCTTCTGCTTCGTGCTGTGCAGATGGCATTAGGGTACCGTCCAGTCTAACTGTCGCTTTCATCTTTTAGGCGTTGGGCTACAAATTCCATTATGACTGCAGCAGAAGTTTTCACTACTATTTTTACTTTTTCTACTACGTATATTAAGTAGAGGGAGTATTGTATTTCACCCAAGGATTCCATATTCAGATTTCACCGGAAATACACGCTTCGAGGCCCCTGATTAAAAAAAGGCATTTTTAGAAAAAAAATGGTCCGTGTGTGTGTCTGTGAACAGAACAAATCAAAAACGTAAAGCCGGACAAATACCAAATTTTGTATTTAGATTCAGTACCTTCCAAGGATGCGACATGCAGATTTTCCAGAAAATCCCCCATCCCAAACTACCCCTTACATGGAACATTTTTCGAACGTTTTTATTTTCTAACAAATGGCTCTGACGATTTTGATTAAAATACAATATATTAAAGATGTTTACATGACCAATAAAATGCATATCTTGAATTTTCTGGGAACAGCCTGTGAAGTACACTTCATTTGGAAGAAGTTTTGTATATGCTTGCACACCTGCTAAACGCTAAGCGATAGACGAAAACGCACTACATAAAAATTTATATCTCTATGAAACACACAGTTTACTTCAAATGCGTTTCTTTGTGGTATAAACCACTTCTGAGATATCCGTCATTAAAGATTCGAATAGTTCATTACTTGGCCATTGTTTAAAGTCCTTTCAGCATTCGGTTGTTTCTCGCGATTGCATGAAAACAATATGGAATTTTAAGGTCAGCGTACAGCGTCCAGTTCTTAAACATTCACTGTTCCCTTTAAATCTGTGACGGAATGTGTAATGTAGCGCAAAGGTTTATTTCGATGAAAATATAGTAGATATAAAAATAAGCTTTCGTAAAAATAATTTGTATACTCGCTAATAAATAATAATGTAGAGAAAGTCATGTGAATATATCATACCAGATTTTTATTTGGCGGATACAAGTTTCTATTTCCTGTTGGTTTATATTTTAATATTTTCTTTGGTTGCCCATTATATTCGTTCGATATAATCCACTCATTTCTATGGATCATTTATCTTTTAACTTTCCTTTTCGATACTCGCTTCTAACTTGTTCAACTGTTTATATTGTTTCCACGCTGTGAAGGACTAATGTATGTTCCTTGAAGTCTTCCTTCAGTGCTTCATAATTTTCTGATATAAATTCGAGTTGGGATAAAAGTATCACTTTCATGTGTTTTATTATGCCCTATTTCATATTTTATGCCCATTACTTTACAGGGTGTTTTGCAGGAATAAGGCCATCTTGGGCTGGTTGCCTCAATATAAACATAAGGAAACAGATGTGTCGAAGCTGATTTATGAGTGAAAATGCCAAATTGCTGCAAAGTATACATTGGATCCACAAATGAATGCTTATAGAAATAACACCTCTTATTAGTTAAGATCCATTACTTAGATTACGCATAGAAGTTTTGCAAATACGTGAAGTACATATGTTCATTGCTATAGTTTTTTTCTGTATTGACTCGATATTGTATTGCGTTTAGCAATGCCGCGTCTACGCTCAGACTCTGTAAACTGAAAACGGAGCATTCTCACTTCGGTGTCGCGTTTTCTAGAACTGGCATCAATCTCTGTGTGATGAAATCGTATGCAAAATATCAGCTGCTGATGGTCAATACAGATTGTGCACGACAGTAATAAGTGATGGCGCCAAGTCGTAAAGGCTAGACCGGTAGACAGAGAAGTGACGCATTTTGTGGCAGTTATCCATGCCGGTTCTTAAAGATCAATAATTGTAGTGCTGTGAAATATTGTGTGTCAGTGTATACTCTGACCACACAGAAAAATGCAGTAAAGTTGGATTCGTAAAGCCATATCCTTCATACCCATGTAAACATAGTGTGTTTACTTTAAATTTAAATCCACTATATAATTTTATTTCGAGTTCAAGTCGTCAAGGTACAAAGGCATAATTGAGTATTTCTTACACAAATTATTTAATCTTCCAATTGATGATAATTCTGTAGACGAACTGTATTAAATGAAATAATTATATTCCAAATGCTGAGTGCATTTCCTGATTACGTCAAAAATGCAATTCAGAAATGGGGCTATATGCGTTCATTTATCAAGCTGTGTCCGATATTAGTATTTGATATCTCTCATTTTGCCCTAGATACCCAACAACGTTTTTGCCCGTATCTTGACTTCTCAGAATAGAAGTGAGAATGTTTCCTAAAGAGAGATGAAAAGGGCACAGAATGTTCCCCAGTGAGACGTATAAACAAACAAGCCAGTAGTAAGTACTAAACTGCTCTATATACAAAGTACAGCAACTGATTTATCTTGCGAATGCCGCCAACACGGCTTGCTGACTGGCGGAGAGCTGATCACGTGGTATCCGCGCGCCATCTTGGGCTGGTTGCCTCAATATAAACATAAGGAAACAGCTGATTTACGAGTGAAAATGCCAATTTGCTGTGCTTTTGAGTGCACTACGAGGTCACAAAAGGATATTAAATTATATAGGTGACCGTCGAAGCTCACAAACTTGGAGAGAGGGATTTGGTTGACCAAAACCAGTAGAAAGCACTGGGCTCCTGGAGAAGATGCAAAATTTTGTGAAGCAAGTGCCTAATTCGCATTTATTTAACAACATTTATTTAATACTGGATTTTGCGAGAGATTAAATCTTTATGTCACGCACTTTAAATCTGTTAGTTTAAATTGATCTATAATATTCTTATCTCAAATAAATAGATCCATTGAATGAATACATAATTTCCCTTTGTGCTCTGGAATGGACCATTTCAAATTTCTGTGTATTATAAACACTAGTGCACTTGTAACCTAACTTTTTTTTTCTGATTCTAATACCAACTTTTTTATTTCTATCAGTTTTGTTCAAGTACTTTACTGAAAATGCAACCGGCTTTATAGTTCGTTTATTTGTTTCATGATTATTAGTATAAACAATAGTGGCACAGGTTTTTTATACAGTTTATCAGTAGTAGCATTGACTATGTTCACATTTTCACTGTAGTCACAACTTGAAAAGTGTGAATACATTAACGTCCATACATATGGTGCTAAAATGACATTTTTTGCACTATTTATCAACTGCATTGTTATACTTATAGCCGAAAGTTGCATGAACCTAAATATTTCTAACTAGAGGAGTTTATTAACACTTTCAGCATTTTTCAGACCCTAACTTATTAAACTTTATTTATTTTCAATATTATTGCGCATATTTTAAAAAAAATATTTTATCATTAGTATCATTTTTCTGAACTGTGTTAAATAAACATTTAATTTGCAGAAATCTATCCAAGCATGTAATATTGCAATACCAGGCTGAAAAATATTTTAAAATATATACGTTACATGCTCCAAAGTAAAAGCCCGCCGATATGAGCGGGTTATGGAACAATTAAAAATTAAAACAAAAGTTTTGAATTTCACAATATCGTCAACTTTGTTGCAACTCAACTGGTTGGTTTTCAGAAAAAAAACAGCATTTTACTCTCATGCTTGTTTAAAATGCTAATTTGGTTTGGTTTTACAGGAAATCCAGTATACTTTTTTCTTAGAATTATTAATTTTTCATGTTTTTGGTAATTCTACAAATTTGTGTAATATTCCGCAAGGTTTTGTCTTGATATTTTATGAGAGTTTGTAAAACGGATCTATATAATTAACAAAAATCATACATAAAAATGTAAGATGTGTAAATGTGTCGTAACCAATTACACCACCAGCAGAGCAGAAAGTCGCCAATTTACGAGGGTGGGATGATTTCATTTTGAGTAGGTACGTACACTTTTGCATAGAAAGAAAAGAAAAATACTTTTCTTTAATATTATTTGTTAGTGTATTTTAATATATTTCAAATTCGGCTAAATTGAGGAATAACACATCGGTAGATTTCCTTGCGAATACCAAAAGTGTCATACAGTATTTTCATCGTACCGTTTCTGTAATTAATAAAGGTTTGTTAATAATTATCATAATGCCACGAAGCATTTCTAAATTAATATTTTATCCTACGAATTAAAACTGTGGACAGGATAATGTCATGAATGTCATTGCAAGTTTGCATACATGCAGCGCAGGATTCTTTTATTTTACAACATGAATTTGCGAAAACAGCGTTAACACATACCTAAGTAAAGTAATATTTTTAATGCAGGAAATACGTAAGTTGTGCAGAAGTGTGTTGTTGTCCTGTGTATGATTTTTGTGTTTTATTTCGGTTTTTCTAAGACGTGCAACCATCCGCATTACTTGTATATGAGAAGATAGACGAGACTTTAGCCCAATGTGATTGCCGCGCTGAACTTTGCTGTACTTTGAATATAGAGAACTTCGGTAACTACTAGTCGGCCACGATATGAAGGCGTACGGTAGGAAGAGGAACTAAACCGTTACGAAACAAGTGGGCGCGGCATCGAAAGGACAGTCAAGTAAAGAAAACATCCGCAATTCCGAGTTACATTTACTAGCAAGGCTGAGGCCTGTACATGTAATGCTGTTTTCATTGTGCGACTGTACATTTTCCCATCACCTTGCACTTCGCTCTCCTCTGATCCCTAGCCTTGATTGCCAACTAAACACACTAGTGCCCTCCGCTAGCGTATTCACATCATGGCCGACTAGTACTCGGTACTGCTGTGATTCCATAATCCATACAACAGAGTTATATAGGCACTTTTCCTCTTGTACAGATGGAAGAAATCGCCATGTATATATAAAAGCAAATGTAGTGCAGGGTAACTATACTATACAGGGTGGACCATTTCAGCTGAGACTACAAAATCTCCAAAGCTAAGAGTGTAGAAAGAAATGTCTTTAATAAAAGTTGCTTGATATTATGGGGGAAAGTAAATGACATTAGTCGTGTTTTGTTTGGAGGACGTTATGATTGTTATTTTAGGGTCAATTTAATTTTTTTAATTTAAATTGACCCTCAATGACCTTTACAACGTTCTCCAAGCAAAACACGACTAATGGCATTTACTTTCCCTGATAATATCAAGCAACTTTTATTCAACGCTTAGTTTTGGAGATCTTGTACAGTCTCATTAAACGATACACCCTGTATAAGAACAATGTAGTGAAGAATAACTATACTACGTAAGGAAACTCAAAGAAATTTTTGTATGACGATTCCGTGTTTTAAGTGGAAGAATACCTTTTTTATGCCATTTGAATGGTTGACGTGTTTGGCAGAAAAAATGTTACTTGTCTTTCATTTCATATAGGCAGCAAACGCAGTAGAACAAATAATTTCCTTCACAATCTGTGCATATCTCTCAACATTTTACCAAACTTCAGCTGAAGATTTTTGTGCATATAACTTCTCTCCATTAAATCGCATGGCATCTCTGAGCTTCACTGTAGTGTTAGTAAATGGCTGAGGAGCACTTTCTCTCTGATAGATAAGGAGTATATTAGTCTCGCGTTGTCATGCAATGTGAGATAAAACATCTCTCATAAACCACGAGACAGGAATTTTAGTGCTTCTTTTTAAGCTTTATTTCTGACATTATTTACGGTGCTGGACTTTTGCTTATAGTATTCGCAAATACGCAAGTAATCTTTGGGTTTGTTTCATTTCCTTACTATTTACTTTCTCTGATATCTGCCTATAGTGGTTAAAAGGAAGTATTTTATTCCACTCAAGAATTCCATGTGTAGTTTCGATGTTACATGCTTTAAGACCCCTTAAATAAAAAAAACTTTAGAAAACGTACAGTTGTGAACAGCATAAAATAAAAAGTCGGATAAATACAAAAAATGATATTTAAGTTCAGTATGTTTGGAAGATGCGACAAAAAGAATTGCAACACAATCCACCTACCCCAAACTACACTTTATATCAAAACATTGGATATTTTTTGGTTTTCTCAAAAATGACAACAATTTTTATTAAAAGACCACATATTTAATATTTTTACATGACTAATAAAATATATATGTAATTTTCTGGGAATAGACTGTTACACAAAATTAATTCAAAATGCATTTTGTATAACTAGTAAACCTTAAGAGAGAGACAAAAGCTTACTACACAAACATTGTAGGTATTGTTCAAAAAACAATTTATGTAAAATAAATTTTGTTTGGCATTAATAATTTGCGGGATATTCTTTATTATTGTATGAGTTTTCAAATACTTATATTTCCCTTAAGTGGAGAGTCCATTCATTTATTTTATTTTCCCCCCTTCTCGTGGTCATGTAGAGAGCGTGGAATTTCAAAGCCATCACATCAGCTTTTAAAAAATTTGGCTATCACTTTAGCCTACTGTATGCTTCTTAAATTTACAATAAAGTATGTAAATGTGTAATGAAGTTTATCTCGATTAGCAGGAATAGATAACTTAGATAAAAGTAAGCTTTTGGTAGAATATCTTGTAGACGAGAGAGCAGAGAAAGTCATTTAAATGCAGCAAGTCAGATAATTTGTTTCATTATTTGCGATTAATTTACAGTAAGTAAAAGCAATAGGGCATAAATTATAGCAGTTTAACATGTGTTTGCTCATTTACATTGTTTTACCACAATTTATTGCCTTGTGGTATAAGAAGTATATTGTGTTTAGATTTTCTGTGGTTTCTCTCGCAGTTTCCTACTGAGTGTTTCATGACCACGAGTCCTTGTTTGGGTTAGTTTTATGTTCCAAGTATCGCAAAAAAGTACTTTAAAGCAGTTGTGAACGTAATATATAATATCTTCTTGCTACACAGCTGGTTCATGACAAAACTGCACGATGCAGAGTGACCATATCTTGCACTGCATCTCACTGTGTCAGACATTTCCCTTTCTTCGACTGACCGCAATTCGTCTGTCATGTTATTGAAGGTGAGCGTTTGTTTCTGTCCATGAACTTCACTTCCATCAAGTTAATGAAACTTTTAGTGCAAAAAATGTGACAACAACACTATTACTCAAGAGATAATTGAACCTTCAAGCAATAAAAAAGAAACCTGCTACACGTTGAATGGAGTTTCGCGCCGCCGCCTGCATAGAGCGGTAAGCACTTGCTTTCAAGGTAAATTCTATTAAGGGAGATATAACCTAGGGACGTGTTTCACGGTTCATTGTACATTAGCGAGTCCAAAGACCTTTTACTTGATTTTTTTCCTTTGGGTATTAACTGGTTATGCAGCCAGGAAACTAACTAGATGAATAACATTATAGTGTTGCATAGTAAAGCCTAAGGGTAGTTTGCAGATTAATTTTCTAGCTATGATAATAAGACCTTTCAGAAAACAATAAAAGAGTCAATTGCAATTGTGTCACTAGGATATGTTTCCAATTTTCCTAACAGCCAGAAAAAGCAATAACACTTTTATTGGAAATTGGCACAACGTTATATGTAGCCGCTTTCACTAAAGAAGGAAAAGAAACCTTTGATAATTCACATCCCGTTTAAGCGCAGTCCAGGGCTAGGCAGACCTATTCTGGAGGTATTAGAACGACCGCGATGCGTTTACCTCTTAACCATTAAGTCCCATGTTGCGGCGGCTAGAAGGTAAAGTGGTGCCTGCACTCTTCACAACTCCAGAAGAAATATGTGCACTCTGATATAAAGTTAGGCAGATATAAACGAGAAGTCTTAAAGCTACTGAAGTGGGTACTAGAAAAACAGTTCCTCTCTTTATAGCTCACTGTATGTGGATAAGCAAAGTATTAGCTTTTGCAAGAATTGATTGAACAGGATTGTGTTCATTAATCAGTATACAACGTGATGTTAAAAATCCCAAAATCAACTAATTTATCCTGTGAGAAGTACATGCGATTCAACCAATGAAACACATGTATATTATTTCATAAAATTGAGGGGAGATTAAAATCCGTATCTTGCCAATGTTAAATCTGCTAAATTAATGACCCATTATGTCAGAAACTAATTAACCTTCTGCATACCAAGTTAAAAATATAATACGGAAACCCAAGAGGGGTACCACAGTATTTCAAAGCAAAATGTATTGTTAGACACTGTTCGTACAGAAATAAAAGTAATCTTATACAATAACAATGTAATGTACTGTACTAAGATATGTGTCTTAATTCAAAGACTGTACATTTACGATGTCTAACAGTACATTTTGCTTTTGGGTACTGTGGTACTCCTCTTAGTTTTCTGTGTTATATTTTTAGCTATAACTGAATAAAATGATTAACAGAGAAACATATTAGATTCAAAATAATTACACACAACAACACATTAAAATTTAAAACACCAAATTCACACTTTACCAACATAAATTTCTTTAATGTGCATGTACACATGCATGCTTTGGTTACACGGAATCCCAGCGGGGTACCAGAGAACCACAATTATATTTAGATTATTTATCATACAGATAAATGCATTTGAAAAATTCAACAATGCTGGTGTTTAGTGTGGAGGGTTTAAAAATGACACATAATCTGAAAAAATAAACTATTTGTAAAAACTACAATAATAAAATAGGTATGTTGGGGTCCTGCAGTACCCCGCTTTGTATGTGAAAAGTTAAGATACCAGACTGAAATGTTCTAAGAATGCAGATGAATGCCTTCTAAGTGTAATGACCTACTTTTATCCAATAGGTTTGTTTGTTAAGGAAGATAGGGGTTATTTCTCAATTATACCAAATGTTAATTAAACTTTGTCAGCAGTTATTTTAACAAAAATGACAAACCATCTTATTAACACCGAAATAGATTCACAGTAGCATTTGGAGATTTTTTTTATTATTCTATAATCTAATTTGGCTGTTCTCAATAGTTTCTGACAATACGTCTCATTTATATCAGAAAATTTCATTCATAGTAACAGCTGTTCAAAGCAAAAATGAAGAAAACAAACTCTTGCAAACACACACACACACACACACACACACACACACACACACTACATGGCTTGAGCACAAAGTTGCCAAGTTTAACAGCAGTAGCAATCTGTAGAGCAAAACTTCTCATAAAAGATGGATTAAAGTTTATCTCTCGACTCCAAAGTGTATAGGAGTAATTAGTTTTTCCTGTGAAGTGGGGCAGAATTCACGTACAATATCTTAAGATATATATTTTAAAAATATATTTAAAATATAAGTGTTGTGGAAAGTGGAAAGTCCAATTAATAATGAAATACATTCACATGACTTTCTCTACCCTCTGTAGTTTATTAGTGGGTACACAAATTATTCTTGCTTAAGCTTATTTTTCTATCTACTGTGTTTTAATAAAAACAAAGTTTTGCAGAAATAGCTACATTACACATTTCGTTTTAGACACTAAGGGAACAGCGACAGTAACTTTTTAAGAACTGGACGGTATATGCTGGCCTTCAAATTCCATAGTTTCTATGCAATCGCAAGTAACAACTGAATGTTGAAAGGACTAAAAGAAAGACCAAGAAATGAACAATTCGAACCTTTAATAACGGGTACCTCAGAAACGGCTTATGCCACAAAAAAAAACATATTTGAAATAATTGTGTGTTTTAAACAGATCTACAATTTTTGTGTAGTACGTTTTCGTATATCGCCTAACGTTTACCAGTTATACAGAATTATACAAAATTCCCTTCGAATGAAGAAGACTTCATAGACTATTCCCCGAAAATTCAAGATAAACATTTTATTTGTCATGTAAATATCTTTAATGTATTGTATTTTAATCAAAATTATTAGAGCCATTTTTTTAAATAAAAACTTTCTAAAAATGTTCCATGTATAGTGTAGTTTGGGGTGGGAGATTTTGTTGAAAATCTTCGTGTCGCATCTTTGGAAAATATTGAACCCAAATACCATGTTTGGTATTTATCCGACTTTTGGTTTTTGAGTTGTGCTGTTCATAGCCTCTCAGACACACATAAGGACATGTTTATAAATATGCTTTATTTGCATTTGGGAGACCTCAAAACATATATTTCCAGTGAAATCTCGTTATCGAATTTTTGGATGTAATGCAATACTTCCCCTACTTACTATACTAGTAGATAGAGAAGTAAGAAGTAATTTTTTTTGGCAATTTTCGCCATTTAGCCTCTCCTGAGCACGTTTACTTATCCATCTGAAGCGAGCTGCTATACGAAGCGAACATCAGCAGAGCAATTGTTCCATCTCCGCTGGTTTTAACACCTCAAAAGCGCTTGTCACTCTCAGTTAAGATCGTCCGGCCCTAGGTATTTTTCTCAATAGTTAGTTCTCCAAGTTGGTGTCTGTTGTATTACCCTACAAACATGGAAGGATTGAAATATATGGAGGAAGTGAGGTTCGCCTCTCACAGTTCGTGCGCATACTACCGTCCTTATCTTACGTAAACGTGAATGTGGCGAACTACAACTCTGAATAATAAATTCCTCTTCGTGAGTTCAACAAGAGAATACTCATACATTACGCATTTGTCTTCTGATAAAGGCACATAGACTGTTCCAGGTTTGCATATCTGCTACCAAACTTTACTGTGCAATATTTTCTTTTCGCTAACAAGTAGTTGTATGCTCGAGTTAGATAATGCCTCTCTAAAACTGGGACAATTATAATGGAATTCTGAGTATGCATTTTGAAGACATTATCATTCGAACTATACATGCAATATAACTTACTTAAAAGCTTTAATACATTATGTTCAGAAATAAAACCGTTCTGAAGTGAAATTTACCTAAAAGTTTTTAGTTTTCTTTCGTTTTAATGTAGCTATTATTTTCTCACATTTTGGTGAGAAATGATAGCAGTAAGCTTAAATCAGAAGAAAATACTGGTGAATAAAGGTAGAACGTAAATTAGTTTTTAGAAAATGAATACTTCTGCTGTGGCTTTCGCCCCTGTTTTAAATATATCTCTAGTTAATACTGATCAACTATGCATGTTTCGACAATATACAGCTGGTTTCATTAGGTTGAAGTTGACCAGGGCTATTTGTTTATTAAATAGAGTATTTAGTAATATCTCCGGGCGTTTGTTAGCTCAGTGACACTAAACACAAAGCTAAACCGCAAAAATAGTTCTGGATTTATATACTTTTTGAAAGTATTATTAAAGGAAGAGCTTTTTACATTATTTGGCCTTGATTTTGACGCAACATTGGAAAAGAAAATAAGATAGATATAACCGCCGGGATGGCTCAAGCGATAAGGTTGTAGCCCGCATTTAGGAGGTCCTGGGTACAAATCTCGTGAGTCGACCAATCAGACTGAGTTTGTTTCGTGATTTCCCCTCAATCGCCAAGGTAATACCAGACTGGATATTTAATACCACGGCCCAAACTTCCCTTGGAAATGGATTGTAATAGCTAATGCTCTGTCATCTATCCACAAATAGTAAAAGCAGGTAAACTGGGCGGCACCCTCATGCCATCAGGTGTCGAAGCAAGATGATATACAGGGATGGGACCTAGAAGGCTGTCCACCACACACCGTTTGAGGAAGTATCTCCTAATAGATCCGTCGCGGTATGATCACGTAGTTAAAAGCGATGTAAGATAAATAGAAAAACCACAGCAGTACTTCCTACTAACAAGAGAATTCTTATTAGTGTTAGACTCCATATCATTAAGAAGAGCTATTAGAATAGCGAATGGATCTCAAAAAGAATTAATAGAAAACAAAATAAAGAAAACTTCTTTTCCATTACTGATAAAGTAAAAAACGAAGATTAAAGCTTCAAGAAAGGCGTGCACTTAATGTTAACCGACTCCAACTTGCAAGCTAAGCAGCACTTAAATCGTTGACGTTAACTGGGCATGCTTTGGTTGCAATTAAACCTAGGAGTCGCAAAAACTGGAGCAGAAATTACACATGAATTTTTCTGCCCAACAAGGCTGGGACAAAAAGGATTACACAAGCTTAAAAATATATGTCATTACTAGCAGAAACCTAAGAATTGTTTATGTTATCCTGTTATCTTCTCACTTTACGTCATTCCCTTATAGCGATGTGGATGTTAAATTCGAATTTCACAAATTAAAAAGTTTTTGGCATGCATGTCAGTAAAGCATGTTGTTTGTTAAATGTTTGTCTTAATCCTCAGTGAAGTTAACGGCGAAAGAATAACTCTGAACCAAAGATAATAGTTAACTAGTGTGCAATAGGTATGAAATAAACAATAGCGTTTTTAAATTGAAAATGTCCCAAATTTTATGCTATTTTATTCAACATAAATTAAGCTTTATTCCTCGTGATCCCGCAGTCCGTCCATCCATCCAACTATACACAAGTGATCTATGGCCAAAGTATTAAAAATGTCAACATTTTTGCAAATAAAAGAAACAATATCGCGAAAAGGGAATTATTTAGTTCATTGTAGCAGCCTATCAGCGGATTGCGGAATGGGGCATGAAGGCTGGGTCTGTCAAGGACATGCGTTTTACCCGTGCGTTTCCCTTATGGCATACGGGACTTGCTCGTTTCTCCCAGCCCAAGTTGCTCGTAAAGCAGCAACGAGTATACCGAAGTATGGTTGAGCTTCTGGTTCACATGCGCGCTCGCGCTCGTGGGAAATGGTATGGTATGTACCATTGAGTATTTGCTCGTTCGAGAGCTCACAGCATAGCGGTGTTATCAGGCATATTGCTTCAGTGCGTTAAAGCAAAGGAATGACAATAGCCGGTGCCATGTTATTTACTGCATTTTCGACTCTGTTTCCACCAGCTATTATCGTTCAAGATTTCTTTCACTAAATTATGATACACAAACTCCATTTCATGGATTGTTTTATCATTACACCTAAACAAAATATATCCGAAAAAATGTTCCAAAATAAATATCATAAAAGCTTCATATCCAATTTCATTCTGAATTTCTGTGAGGGGAAAAAATAACTCAGTCATCTGTATAAATAAACATTACAAATTATATTATAATGCAACAGATGAAATAATAATTATTCTTTACAGTCCAGAAATTGCATAACTGTCATTAAAATAAAGTATGTTGCTACCAACCTTTAACGCAAATTCAAATTAATTACTCAAAGGTTTTTTCTTTACATAATGATATATACAGCTAGGTCTACTACTGTAAAGAACTTTGTTGTATTTAAAATTTTCGTTTTCTTTTAATGAGATACAAATTAATAGGCTGAGAAAAGCTCAGTAATAACAAGTGACGATATTTGAGAGCAACATAATATTCTATAATACGAAATCTGATACAAATACACAACACTTCACAAAATGTATATTCAGGCTGAATATGTATGATCTGGCTCTGGGCTAATTTCATGTGTACATGTGCACAAAAAATTCGGATTGGGCTAAACATACAGGTAAATACAGTATACATATTTGTAGGTATATTATTCACGCGGATAAATTCCCACTAGAAGTTATCAGCAATTCTTGTGCCACAAGTAAACTCCTCATCAGGTGTATGGTACTTCGTGCCCTGTGGTAGTTTCTTGTGCTTGTTCTTCGCAAGCTCTGTGGAAGTCATTTTGTCGCGGAAGTCACACTTTGGACTTGATAATCATCCATGGTTACAATTATTTGAACAAGAATACTTTAAAAAGCAGGGAAAATTTTTTAGAGATGTAGTACAATAAAAGCATCTAATGTAATGCTAAAATGTATACCTTTTCGGAGAGCAATATTATTTCGCATAGTGATACGCGACATTTCCATGAAGGCGATGATAAAAGTATGCACAGGAAACTTGTGAGTAGTATTGCAAATTGAAATGTTCTGGTTCACACATATAGGCACACCAATCAAAAATGATTCACTCAACGAACGAAGAAAGTGGTGGTGTCAGTTACTTGTATAGGAAATAATACATTTTTTACACACATATAAATTGAAAGAAGAAAGAAATAGCTTATAGTGTCAGAAAGCCGTGAGTAAGCACTTAGTAAATTGGAAAAATATAGATTTGATAACAGTAAGAAGAGAATGATTGTTATTCTGTGCTGAGAAAGAATTTGGAATTGTAGTGTTTTCTTGGGAGTCAAATTTAAAATATAGGTTTATATGCATGGATCATTTAGGTATTGCACAATATATTTGTTACATCTATTCACTATCCATGATATTCACAATCAGGATTATATACCGCATTTATTTTGTTTGCAGCCCGATAATAAAGAAGTAACGTATTTTGAACTTTTCGTTATTGTTAGCTACAAATGTGGCTGTGTATATCATATTGGACCTGAAGTCGTGAAAATTCGCTTTTATATTGCAATCCATTGTAAATCGGACAGTTCTAATTCTGAACAAAGTGGAAAAGAAAATGTCATCCCTTTTACTTTGCTGTTCAGCACGTGCAGAGCTTGCCTATGGGTATTAGCATTGGAATTTTTGTGGCATTGGAAATAGCTATGGTGTTAACGTAGTGCTAAACCATTATGTGGAATTTACATATATTAAATGCGGAATTTACCCCCGCCCACACAGGGAGGCCCAAATATACCCCAGGCACTGGTTGCTCAGGTACCTCGAGAGTGTCGTACTCACCTGTGGACTACTGGTACAGATATGCCTTAATGTAAAAAATAAAACTTAAAAAAGGCATAATTTTCAAAACACTAATTTTGATTTAGAAATCACCGAGATCAACAGAAAAGAGATGTATAAATTAGGACAATTGGCCTAAGAATTCTGCGTATTGTATCGTTGTTGGAGGTGACAGGCTAAGTTGAGATCGCGTTCGCAGAAGTTCAGTGTGTTCTTTTTTTATCTTTTTGTCATTTCATGGTGGCAGCAGTCTTTATAAGTTTTTACTGCGTATCTTCTAGAGACGTGTCTACGTGACACTACTCTCTGATTTGAAAGTGATTCAGAAGACATGACTATAAAAAAGAATGAATAATACTTCCATAAACATTGTTGGCAACTTTTTTTGCGCATGTAAAGGACATTTTCATTGCAATAAAGATGGGTAGTAAATCGAAATTAAATGCGGAAACAGTTTACTTGACTCTTTCTAGCACTGTGATGTTGGAGGCCTCTGTCATTGCATGTTGTGCATGCATGGAGAAATCATGTCATGCAAGAAATCCTACGCGACGTGGTGTTCAGTATCTTCTTGTATTTCCAGATATTCTGTTTTGTCACCTTGAAAATAACTTTGGAATGAGTTGAGACAACTTTGTTTCAATCTGTTTGCGCTTTGAAGAGTTGAGGCACTTTATTTATATACCTTAGACAGCTTTTTTATGCATAAATTTAAAATTCCATTTAACCTACAAAGGCCATAGCAAAAATTCTCGCTGCTGGGAGGAGAACAATTCCTAATAGCTTGTTGAATAAACATTTCTAGGAAATGCAGCAAGAATGAGCGGGGAGAAGAAAGGGCCACAAAGAAGCCGTAGAGATTTTGACGGATGTGAGTGAAGAATATATTAAATACTGGTTACATAAGATCTTATCATATTGTTAGAGAAAATATGAACCAGTGTTTATCGTGTTAATTAATTACAAAGGATTAAACGGAGTTTAACCTTTGAAATGCATAATTTATATCTGCGGCGCAAATAATACAGAAAGTAAGACATTCTTTAAAAGCACAGCTTTTGTTTTGAGCTGGCTTGTTGGCTGATATTTCGAGAGACAGTGTTTTCATCTAGTTCTTAGATCTTCTTCTTTTGAAAAGGGATGCGAAATCACATAGGCACAATTTTGACAAACACATAAAACATCTTGTCCACCGGAACTATCCATGTATACTCACCCCCGTTAATGCCGTCACAAAAGAGGTGTCTCTACAACACTGGCGCTGTGTGGATGAGTCTCTGTTACTTGTGCGGCCTTGTGTGTGGCAGCTGTTTGTGCAGTGGCGCCTGTAACATTTGCCATTGACGTTTTCGCAACTTTAGCGTACAACAAGGATATATTTAAATATATCCGAAGTGAAATGTGGCATGATTGTGCGGATGTGGTGGGCGAACATGGCTCCTCGTGATATCGCCAGAGCAATACCTACCACACTGTGTACTGTACAGCGATGGGTAACAGCCTGGCAGGACGAAGGAGAAGACGGTCTTCGTGATAACAGGGAAAAAAAACGGCGACAAACCACCAGAGGAAGAAGCTGCTCTTTTAATAAAAGTGGAAGCGCATCCTTTTCAGTCACTAAAGGATACAATTGCGCAGGTGCAGTTGCCTACTAGTGAGACAACGGCTTCTCTCAGGTTAAGATCAGCAGGTATAGGCAATGGTCTTACGGCTATAAAGGACTGTCTCCTCACCATAGTGAGCTGTGAGTCGGATTTGATTTGGTAGAGCCCCCAATCTCACAGGATGTGTGGGACACTACTATATGGCTTGACAAAGTGGTTTTCTGTACTACCATCATGGGCAATTGACTGTTGGAGGTCAACTGGTTCTAGGCTGCATCCTAGATATCAGCAGATGACACGACGATCGGGGGCATCAGCTGTTCAAATCTGGGTTGGATCAGTGGGCTGGAGAACAAGTTGAGACAACCCAAGAATGAATTGACTGAGTACCTGGACACACTGAGACACTTTGTTCTACCACGTGTGAGATTGCTATATTCCGCTGGGGAAATACTACAATTCGCTTGGTGCAGGACAACAGCGGCGTGCATACCACTCGTTTACACGGGAATTCTTTGGGGAACACCGTAATATACAAGTTCTGAGCTGGCCCCCGAAATATCCGTACCTCAATATTATAGAGAATGGATAAAGCGGGTGTGGAAACTTAATCAAGGGCGCACTAGAGATGGATTGTTCGAGCACTGCAGAAACCAATGGAACATCTCAGGCACGAGCCCAACTATTTCCGACATCTGATTGAGGCTGTGCTTTTCCGATTCATTCAAGTGCTGGATAGACGACGTACTGGACGGACTATTGACTACTTAAATAAGTGCAAAGGCTTTCACGCCCGGAGTTAATCAATAAAATATTATAGATCTTCCGGGCTGGATGGCCAGCTTCTATGGATAAAACTATTTACACCCGATGTTTGGTCAACTCTTCGGTTGCCACCTTCAAGAAGGTAGCAAAAGAGTTGACCGAAACGTCGAATGTAAATAGTTTTACCCTTAGACCGCGGCCTTTCACCCCAGTAGACTTAATATTTTATCTATGGACTGCTTGTTTGTCAAATGGCTCTCATTTAAGTTAAATAAGACTTTGTTCATGTTTATCAGAAATATCAATAAAACATATACCACTTATGTTATTCGATATGCGGGAATGTTTAAAATAAATGAGCATTAATCTGAGTGGAACATGTTTCTTTCAGTGATATAACTATGGGATTTCAATTTTCTCTCTTTGTTATCGTTATGTTTAAAACAATGATTAAGGTTTAAATAATTGTGTGACAAGTGAAAGTACGCAACTTATTCTCTTGTATTTTGTAACTGCAAACCTTAAAATGCACGTCATTATTAATTATGCTGTAAATTAATGTGCGTGATTTTTCGCATTCGCAATCAACACCATGACCCCTTAAGATTGCTTGGAACACAAGGATAACTGTTAGCAGGTCGCTACAGAGGCGCAGCTGATTCATACTCAAGCAGCAGTGAAGTGGTGATTCCCAGCAGATATTTAGTTATTTCTTTGTTTAATAAACGACCACATGAAGCACATAATTAAAACTATAATTAGGAATTGGTTAATCTGCAACGCTTTGTGTGAACATAAGAGAGTATTTTGAATCCTGTAAACGTCTATTTTAACCGCTCCCTTAGTATAATGTCGATGTGCCTTTTTTGATACCACGACAGTATAAACTCAATTAACTCTGACTCCGCCCTACGTGATGGCATAAATGCCGACCTGAATTACAAATTTTACAGGACGACACTGCAAGGGCAGTTCTATTTACAAGAGTCACGCAGGTAAACGCATGCACGTCCACACATCGCTGGGAGTGACACTGCTTCCGTTGTGACGGCATTAACGGGCCGGGGAGGTGTACACGGTACCATCCTCAGTTAAAGTAGTCAAACCTTCCAAAATGCACCAAACACCAGAACTAGTCACATGTATGCGATTGTTCATTAAGAGTTTCACGGAGTATTTAGAACTACTCAAACATTAGTGTTCTCTCTAATTCACATCAGTTAACATCTGCATAGTACTGGTTCTGCTTAATAAATAGCAGATAATACTTGCACGTTGTTGCATATGGAGATTTAGTCATTACTCAACTGTTTATAAAAATAGCCGACGCGCTTGACCTTACAAAAGACAGAATGGGCACAAAAACGCTTAAAAATAATTGTTTAAATTCTGAAAGTTTAAGCCCACCAAATATTTCGAAATTACTAATTCCTATAGGTTAACAAATTATATTTTAATCAAAATAATAATTTTTTAAAATAAGTAAAAATGATGAAGGGTTTTCCACGTCGACAGCACTATTGTATGTTTTATTAATTCGTTTTTTTTCAGTCAGGGGGGCATCAAAAATGTGTTTGTGATGTAATCCTACTATCCGTTTTTGGGTGAACGAAATACATTCACTTGGAGAATCTGTCCATCCTGTGGTGCAGATGAAGACTGGATACATATTTTCACGGAGTGTGCATAATAGGAGAACCAGCAAAAATTAAACATACACAAAAATACAAGTCCAGTGGAAGTTGTGGAGGAAATTCCCTACAGATATTTGCCCTATATCGTTGGAAAATCACTCCCTTTAACACCGGTTTTATATTTACATAACTTTTTCTTTAAATGTTGATCTAATATATTCACAGTGACACACAAACAAAAATTTTCACTTTTGTAACACCCTGTTTTTTATTCAGGAGGTGTTAAATTTTCAATGAAATCGAGATATTGAATTTTCTTTACTCTAGGTGAGAGAGAGAGAGGGAGAGGGAGAGAAGAATAGTTGACGCGTAAAAATCACATAAAATTACCCGTTTTCATTATTCTTTTTTGTTTTAAAGTATAGAAACCTTATTTTTATATCTACTTTCGGTTACTCGTGATAAGTGTCCACCAGGAATGGTTTCAGTACACATTTTGTTACAGGTACACAAGAGTACAGAGGAGGCTGCAGAGCCAATTGCTCAAGTAGCACGTCAGTGTTTGCTAGCCTGATATTACACACTCCACAACACAGCAGAAACAGAAGAAAGACTACTAAACAAACCAAAGCTTAGAAAATTAGTAAATATAAACAAACCATAGGGAATATTTTTGAAAATCCTTAATGCCACGAAACGTTATACATAAGAAGATGTGCATTTTTGCTTTACGAAGATTTATATTTTGCAATTTCACAGTAATTTTGATAAAGTGATTGGAATTCCACTGGCTATGCGGAGATAATTTAGCATAAACAAACCCTCAAACTTATAGCATAACTCTCAAACATATGAGATTTCAACAAAACCGTCAGCGCAATTTTACATAATATAAAAAATAATTAAATTGTTCCTATGAAGGGGGAAAATGATTCAAAAATCGGGGTGGGGCCATAAAATATGCACGATTTAACTACAAAATTTTCTATTTCTCCGATATAAGTTCGGTTGTAACTATACGCACTATTGTATGTTTTATTAATACCTTTTTTCAGTTAGAGGTCATCAAAAAATGTGTTTGTGATTTAATTCCACTATCCATTTTTGGGTGAACGAAGTACATTCACTTGGAGAATCTGTCCATCCTGTGGTGCAGATGAAGACTGGATACATATTTTGACGGAGTGTGCACAGTGGGAGAACCAGCGAAAATTAAACACACACAAAAATTCAAGTCCAGCTGGAAGGAGATTGGCATGTTGGAACCTAATGGCCGATCAGAGGAACTGGCCAAACAAGGGCAATTTCCGGGCTAAAGAGCGCGAAGCCAGACCAGATTTGTTCAATTACTCAGAGGCAACTTATCTCTATTTTATTTATTTCTTTTTCCATTCTTTCTTTTTGTCAGTTTTAACTTGTATCTTAAATATGCATGTACGACCAATGATACGTGCATATAGTTTTTGTGTAATAACTTCAATAATTTGACACCAATAATGATACCTCATCTATTTTCCTTACTTCAAGTTAGGAATTGAGAAAAACAAAGCAAAAGAGTTTGGTATCCTCATGTTAAGCTGTTATCATTCGTGCGCATACTTAAAAGGTTCTACAAAACCATACGCATTACCTGATACCCTCTTCAAGGACTGGATTAGGGACATAGCCCTCACCTGCTAGTTAATCAAGATCAGAAGCACAAATCAAAAAAGCTTCCTCTGCGGTCAAACCAGTATAAACAGAGAGAAAAACTCCGGAGAAGGAAGTGGCACCGCTATGCAGTCGCAGGACTGCTGTTGTGATGGGATTTAGATCACTCCTTCGTAATTACAGCGTCATCTTCTGCAGCAGCAGCGGCGGAATCCGCCCGGGCAGTTGTGCGGACCGCCCACGGCTTTGCCCATTACATCATCCGAGCGGCGCGTCATGACCTTCCGCTCCAAGTCGGACATCGATATTCATGATTGATTGGTTTGTTTCTTGTGCCTGCAGCGTTAAATAAATTATTTGAAAGCAATAAGTCTAGTAATGGAGAAGCGTCGGGATTAAGTGATCAGTAGTACACGACTTCAAGCATAAAAAACGAACGAAAAAAGCATTAGCGAGCCTGCCTTACTAATATATTGAGACACTAATTGAGATCCTTTGAACACTAACAATTAATGCTGAAGTATGAGCATCTGAAACTTATGTTAATATTAAGGCAAGAATGTCTCATTACTTACTAATAAATTCAGTAGAAAAATTAGAATAGCTAGGGTGGCCAACTCCCATATAGTGTAAAGGAATTCTGCGAAACGTTATTTTGAAATTGTATTTTCATAATATTTTAGATAAAAACACTTACCTAGTCATTTACACTTCCCATTTAATTTTAAGGATGCCATGACATTTATGCAAACCTAGTTTTATAAACATGTCGTTATAAAAGTCAAATTTGTGCATAATTGAATCTTTATGGTAATCATACCTTCCTGTTACAAATTTCAAAGTCTTCTATAACAATGCCAATTCTCCTTTGTTTGGCTGTGTCTTCTGTTTTCTTAGTTGCCAAATCGTGAGCAAATAATATTGATTGGAACGAAACATCCGCGGCATTTGTCTTTTTTTTAATTCATTTTCTGTGAAGTAAGACAAATATTTTATACTCCATGGAATTTTTAACGAAAAGTCAGAACCCTCTTCGCAATAAAGTTATTTTATAGCTACAGCGTGTTCATATTCCATACACTTAGTAAATTCTGACCAATACACATCATGTGATGCTTTTTTTCTCATTTTACCAGATTAAAAGTTGTATTAACATTAAAATGGTGAATTGGTATGTCTTTGAAGTCTTATTCACGTTTTCCTTCAACGTGTATATTTTAAAATACTATACATTGTTCCTTGTTCAAATTTCAATGAAAATTGCAATGCTTGATCTTCATAAGTATATATATTCTTATTCCTTATGTAGTGTTATAGATTTGAACAGAGACACTTTTAATCAGAGAAAATTTGTTAATAGTGAGGCAGTATTCTTAACACTTAAATGATTTCAGTAAAATTATATAATATAAAATATAATAACACCCGCCTTAAAGCAATGTGTGTATGACACAACATATAAAAAGTGTATATTATAGTCATTGTATTAATGTTTCTATTATTGTATACATGTGTAATAATGTTATGTGAGTATATTATGTAATTTAATAATGTAGGAGCTGTGAGAATAATACGCTAAAAGTTGCTAAAGATAACCTTGAGGCAATAATGAATTAGAAAGTTTAATAATACTACTAGTAATTCTTGGAGCAACAATGATGTAATTTTGAGAGAGCTTATAAATAGCCAATCAACAACCAGAAAAACCTGAAAGTTAAATAAAAGTATTCTATTGGTTTAGGAATACCCAATTAAGAGACCTGAAATACAGAAATTTACAAATTCAGGCGTTAGAATCAGTTCAGTTGCTAGCAGACAGCGTTCATAACCTGACGCGTCCTCGAGAAGTTTAATATACCTATTCAGTGTGGGACGAAAATATTTTACGTGTTTAAAAAGTGAAAGTAATTAATAAAAGAATCTCACAGCTCTCTATATCAGTGAAGTGTTATTTAATAGTGCGAAGGGTTAATAAAAGGAGTGAAGTAAAAAATTATAATCTGTGTAAGCCTACATTCTTCAGCCGCACAACTCCCTGCAAAGAGAAACATGTCTACAAATTAATACTGACGCAGCCGAGGCAAACATAAATATATAATATTTAAAGAAACACTAAAAAAAATACAAAGTTGATTCTTAAACTTGGGGCAAAGGCCACCGGAAGGTAAATTTGGGGTGAAGGCTATCGGAAACTTTTTACCATACGTGCAGTTGCAACTACTTCAAGTTCGGCTCCCCAACAGTCGAGATACAATACAACTCCTCCTTCAATACAACCTACTTCAATAGTTATTAAAAGAATCTGAAAGTGGCAACTCATATCGCAATAAATAAACGTATAGTTTTAAAATTAATAACTAGTACTGTTTAAAAAGTTTATTTATGCTATACTTAACATTTTATGTCGGAAGGAGTCTTCAAAGCTCTATCAATATTTTGGATGAAACTTTTATATAAAATATTTAAAATTAAGATTTTTATAAGATATTTATAAGATATTTTAAATCTTTAAAATTAATTATTAAATCAAATCGAAAGTTTGCAGTTCAGTTATCTTTATCACAAGAAATATGTGTAAAAATATTAAACTACATAACCTGGAAATTAATAAACTGCTGTTCCTTTAACAACAGAAAGGGTCAAGCATATTGTAAACGAATTAAAAATATTAAATAGAAATTTTCAGCTCTTGAAAGGCGATAATTTGCAGTCTGGGTATGATTTTTTGTTGTATTTTCTATTCTTGGCAAGAGCCTTCTTCCTTGTCTGCAAAGCCACTATTTAATTTGGTTCAAGATATTATGAAATAAGTTTATAACCTATTACACTGGCAGTATCATAAAGGTACGGATATCGAAGCTCGTCGTGAGGGGAGGAGATTTGGCCATTAATTTTGCTTCTCTCGATCTACTTCTCTGCACAAACGTATACGGATTTATTAGCTTATGCTCATCTAATACCTGTTTAAGCAGATCTTCCCTAAGCTAAATGCACAGTAACATAGTCTATAATGCTTTTTGCCGCCGTACTAAGCCAAATAACTGGCTAAGCAGTATTAATGAGCATGCGGAACCAAAGTATTTTCTTGACTTTCTCTACAGACAAAATTAAGTTCTCAATGAATATCATTAAAGCAGATGGATTTCTTTGCAAGAATTCAACAGCATTTGGTATGCAAAGCACGATGTAGCAGTAGCCGCCATCTTGTCATCAGCAGTATGCCGAAAGTAGTGTCATTACACATCAGTGATGTTATGCAATAAATCATTACGCTGAGGTTTTTACCTTCTATTTAAAAACAAAGTTCCACGCGACCTTCTCTACGCACTACTCAATAAACTATTCTTGCAAACGCTTTGTATTTTGTCTAGTTCATGTTGAACAAATGCAGCCTGATACGGGAACAATGGTCGTCACTTTTGAAGCAGTATACTTTATCGGCTTCTGGTGTTGTTGCTGTTATCTCGTATATCGTTCTGATGTCTCGTGCGCCAGCTGTTCCATTGATAGAGCTATGAGCACTTTCTCAGGGTATGCGTGAGTGTAACGTAAGGACACCAGTTTATTTTGACTTAGAAGTTTAATGTGATCTAATACTTGAGCTATTAAGGCGAGTTGCTGACTGTTTGAAGACAAAGAATGAAATTGATTATGAATCGTAGCACTCGAAATTATAACAACTGAATTATTATACTGCTTACTTCTCCAGTATCAATCTTACGGTTTGCAATAACTGTGTCCGCTAAAAGAAACTAGAAGCGTAACTTGCAGTGAGTCCCTAAAATGTTGCTCGGGAAGATCCCTCGCGATAACCGCGAAATCTTACTCGCACAAGCGCGTGACTATGTGCTTAAATATCGCACGAGCAGTAAGTACCGGTGGCGGCATCAAAGTAACTCTCTGATGTAAAATTACATGCCTTTATTACTTAAGCTCTACCTACATTAGAGCTACTCACCCAACATTATTTGACGCCCGGTCAATACTTAATCCTACATGTGCCTCTATTACCTTGTTACGAGGGGGCCTGGCTAAAATCTCAGAAATACCTTTCAGTTCTCTTTTTCAGAATTGGCTTACGTGCCTGCTCACACTCGATTGAACTACAACTTAACTGGCTTCCAGGAATGTTTAACGCTAATGCTTTCTGTATTCGGCTGTCGCTAATGATTTTCGTTAAGATGACTTCCTAATTACCTTCTTTCCGGACAAATCTTTGAACTCACTCTTATTTTATTGATATAGTGTACGGAAATTATTTATTGTAATTATTTCAATATCTTACTATTATTCCCTTATTTAATTATTTATATCCTCCGGTCAATAATTACAGCATCAAAGCATGATTTTTTTAGGCATTTTGTTGTGGGTAGAAAAGCAACACTTGAGCATGAAGCGATAGACAAATTTTTATAAGCGTGTCATTATGTGATGGCTTTGAAATTACACATTCCTTGCATGACCATAAGAAAAAATCAATAGCTGCCTAGCACTTAACCAACAACAAAGAATTTATCGGAAATTATTGATCGAAGAGAGAGAGAGAGAGAGAGAGAGAGAGAGAGAGAGAGAGAGAAGTTTTGTGTAGCCAGTTTTCGTCTAAATCTTATGATTTACCAGTATGCAAAATTATTTTACAATGAAGAGGTCTTAATAATTCACAGAGCATTCAAGGTATGCATTTTATTATTCATGCAAATATTTTAGATATATTGAATTTTACTCAAACTCTTTTTAGCCATTTTTGAAAGAATAAAAAATGCAGACAATTTGGGGTTGGAGAATTTTATTGAAAATATTCGTGACGCATTTTTGGAAGATGCTGAATTTAAATATCAAGTTTGGTATTCATCAAACGTTTCGTTTTCGAGTTATTCTGTTCACACACACACACACACACACAAACAAACAAAGGACCTTTTGCTAAAATTGTTCTTTTTTTAGGTTGCCTCAAAACGTGTATTACCGGTTAAATCTTGATATTGACAAGAAGTGACAAGGTCATATTCTAGTGTTAAACCAATACCACCTGAAACATCTCTAAGTGCTGTTGGTAAGTCTTTTACTTATATTTTAATTGTTATTAACATACGAGAAAACAATGTTATTACCAGTCTTCAAAACGTCATATGAACTGTAAGTTCCACAGAGGCAAGTGATTTGTAAATGATAGAGCGAAAAAGAGCTGAGAAGCAGGGAGAGAGAGATAGTGAGGGAAAAGAGAAGGAGAGGGATGAGTATATGTGGAGAATGAAAGAAAGGGGATGAATAAGAAACAATGAGAAAGTGAATCAGAGATAACAAAACAAAAGCTCCACATTGAAGGCAATGACACGAGCAAAGCTGTGGGTTTTGCTAATAGAGAATCAAATAAATTTCTGGACGTTTTGAAGAATTGCAAGAATATTGTGTAAGATGTGCAAGTAGACAAGAATTAAACAATAGCTATTTTAGTGATGAAGCAAATCAAGAATATTGAAACAAGAGAGGAAAATTAATTTTCGGAACAGAAAGTGTCATACGAAATGATACTTATAAAATGACAGCATTTGATAGGAATTAAATTATATTAGAACATAAAGGGAAAGGTTAGATAGTACAAGAAACTTTGGATGTACGTGTGAAAGAATGAATAAAGGCATGGGGTTAACTCTGGTGAGCGCGCTGGACACCCTTTTGGCCCATACCATCCGATCCATCGCTCAGGGTAGGCGGCATCGAGATAAGCCGTTACACCGCGGACCGAATGAGCTTGCGCCCCATCATGTTGGTACCACATCCTTAGTTGGTTCTGCAGCGGCACTTAATCCAGTAGAGTAGGCAGTTGGTGTTGTAGGAAGTGGATATAGCGATTCCCAGCGAGTTAGCCATCATAAAACTACGGGACTGTTAGTTGATCACCGAATATACCAACCCAAACGTTGAAACCCCATCTGAGTTGTAAGGCCAACTCTCGCATCCATGTGTGTTTACAGTGATTTAGTAACGTATGTTGCGGCGATTTACATGCCCTGTGTTGTGGAACCCTGCGTGGTCTGTAAATAACAGTTGCCAAAAAATGTGGACCTTGTTAAATTAGTCGTATGATCCACCTAGCGAACCACTCTCCGTCCGTGGTCCGGTTGCATAGCTCCTGGTGTAGTTGAAGATAAGGGTGAAACTTTGCATGATGTAGTATTCTCCACGCGGAAGATTGGCTAATATTGAAATGCCTGTGATTGTCCCTTGTACTGCAATGTGGATGCTGAATAACATAGTCAAATCCGACGTTGCTTGGTCACAGACAGGGTGATCTCTTCGTGAATGTGGTGTCTTGTGCACTGTTCCTGATTCCAGAAGGTGGTTCGCAACTCGCAAAAACGTGTGATCTGTAGAATGTGTTCTCTGCAAAGAAACCTTTATATAAATGACGTGCCTCCGTTGCATTCTTCTGCACTTCCCCGCATACTAACAGCAGATATTCTCTATTCGAAAACATTGTTCCACAGTGAGCACGAACGGCTGGAACTTCGAATTTATTGGCAAATCCTCTTTCTAGTGCATTCGGAAAGAAATAATGGCTTCCTAGAACGTTCTCGAAACATTAACATATATGAATAAAAAGCTCAATTTAGCTGCAGGCGCGATTTGAAATTCCGACCTGCACCATAACTTTCCAGCATGACCATTGCGCTACTAGAGCACGTTAAGAACGAGCACCATCGTAGTCTAATCAATGGGTTGGTGAATGCGGTGTCGGCATTTGCATTTCGCATCATCAGTAAAATAATGGGTTGCCTAGTTACCAATCCGCAGGAAGAGAAGCCTCACGGGCTTACACACCCGTGTATAAAAGACCGCAGAAAAAACTTAGAATAAACTGTGAGGATGCAACACGCAGTTTCCTAAACCTTTAAAAGTGGAAGAATTAGAAGACAAACTGACTCGAGTTTAAACATAGTTGCAGAGAGAGGCAGAAGGCAAGCACAGAGAAACTACATTCAGCGAGGTGCTAAAAGGAAGCAATAACAATTCAGATAGATCAGTACATTACCCACTGTAAATGGGCTTTCACACTACTTCACTACCGAATGCAACAACTTTGAAGTGCAATATGCAATGTACAGAATCGTAAGTACTGAGTAAATATTATGCACACTTACATTCACTTGCACACTCAGCACTTTCAAATAAATTCTCAAGAGTGTTGGTGTTCGCTTGTTTAATTTCATGTTGTAGTATTATCATCATTGGCGTATATACATACTTGCAATCTTTTGACGACTCTTTTTATTCAATAGTGACGTGAAAGAAGCTTAAGCAAGTGAATTACGTATCTCAAGCTCACATATACTACGTGATTAAAAGTATCCGGACGTACAAGTACAAGTGCAAACTGACGTACAAGTTCGTGGCGCGCTCCATTGGTAATGCTGGAGGTCAATATAGTTTTAGCCCACCCTTAGCCTTGATGACAGCGTTCACTCCGGCAGGCATACTTTCAATCAGGTGCTGGAAGGTTTCTTGGGGAATGGCAGCCCATTCTTCACGGAGTGCGGAACTGAGGAGAGGTATCGATGTAGGTCGGTGAGGCCTGGCACGAAGTCGGCGTTCCAAAACATCCCAAAAGTGTCCTATAGGATTCAAATCAGGATTCTGTGCAGGCCAGTCCATTACAGGGATGTTATTGTCATGTAACCACTCCGCCACAGCCCGTGCAGTATGAACAGGTGCTCGATCGTGTTGAAAGATGCAATGGCCATCCCCAAATTGCTCTTCAACAGTGGGAAGCAAGAAGGTGCTTAAAATATCAATGTAGGTGTGCGCTGTGATCGTGCTACGCAAAACAACAAGGGGTGCAAGCCCCCTCCAGGAAAAACATGACCACACCATAACACCACCACCTCCGAATTTCACTGTTGGCACTACACACGCTGGCAGATGACGTTCACGGGGCATTCGCCATACCCACACCCTGCCATAGGATCGCCACATTGTGTACCGTGATTCGTCACTCCACACAACGTTTTGCCACTGTTCAATCGTGTAATGTTGACGCTCCTTACACCAAGCGAGGCGTCGTTTGGCATTTTCCTGCGTGATATGTGGCTTATGAGCAGCCGTTCCACCATGGAATCCAAGGTTTCTCACCTCACGCCTAACTGTTATAGTACTTGAAGCGGATCCTGATGCAGTTTGGAATTCCTGTGTGATGGTCTGAATAGATGTCTGCCTATTACTCTTTACGACCCTCTTCAACTGTCGGCGGTCTCTCAGTCAACAGACGAGGTCGGCCTGTACGCTTTTGTAATGTACATGTCCCTTCACGTTTCCACTTCAGAAACAGAAACAGTGGACCTAGGGATGTTTAGGAGTGTGGAAATCTCGCTTACAGACATCTGACACAAATGACACCCAATCACCTGACCACGTTCGAAGTCCGTGAGTTCCACGGAGCGTCCCATTCTGCTGTTTCACGATGTCTAATGACTACTGAGGTCATGGATAATGAGTACCAGGCAGTAGGTGGTAGCACAATGCACCTAAGATGAAAAAGTATGTTTGTGGGCGTGTCCAGATACTTTTGATCACATAGTGTATATTAAAACCAGTCACCCTCTCGGTGAATGTTTCACTTCTTCCAACGCTCCCCATAGTGCTCAAGAGTCAAAAAGCCACTCAAGGGATGTATTTTTAGAATACTATACTTCTGTTACTACGAACACGGAAGTTTTCTGCTACAAATTATATTCTAAAATTAAGGTCATTTTATGCCTATTCTTAGAGACTTATATTGCTTATCTCGAAAATATTAAGTTTGTAAACATATATTTTTTAAGTAAATCTTTCTTAACTTAGGAATAAGTATCGATTAACTATTTTATAGAAATTTTAAAAACAATTTTAAGTGATGTGATACCTAAAACGCATTTTTTTTTAAAAAAAATAGCTTTTATTGAATATCGATACCGTCCATGATATCTTAAAAAAAAATCTCATATCTTTAACAAAAATCCTTTCAAAGTGCACAATGTGATGTTTTACAGAGCTTTTTTTTTGTATTTGAGAAATATAATAATTCGAAAAGAATACTCCAAACCAAAAAGCTTCACTGTGGAATAGGGTACTTAAAAGTCGTATGAAAAAATTTTGGTTTGCCTTGAAATTATTTGAAAATCTTAATAAGTCTTCTTTTTATTACTATTATTATTATTATTATTATTATTATTATTACTACATTCAGAGCTCTCAAATGAACAAACCTATTCTGTGATTTTAGTTTCCTGAACACATTGTTTTCCAAAGTAACAGCTGAAAGGGTTTTTAAAGTGTTTGTGAATTTATTAATAAACGTCAAAACATTCTATAGCAGGCATGCCAAAAACCACGTAAAGCAAGCCGCTCCTCCAACGCACTGACTTGTTTACGTAAGATAAATATAGCTCGTGAACTGCGAATGAGAACATATGCTTTTCCCTCTATTCTACCTCTTCTTTCTTAGCTCTAGACCCCTTTCGCAAAATAGAAGAGATAGAGGGAATGTGTAATTAAAATGTTTAACTATATCATTTTTTACAGTTTTAAATTATGCACTGAAGGATATAATGATTTCAACATTGAATGCTTGCATTATCTTTCACAGAGGGACAGGTGAACCATAGACAAACATCTCATGGTATCGGTAACAGCTTGTTTTATAATAACAAAGCATGAAATGAAACAGTTTATATTCCTCTAACGTATAAGGACTTTCATGCGATAATGCTATCATCATAAAGCCATGGGCAGCAGTTTCTTAAAGCCAGGTTAATATTCCCATTATAAACCTGCAATAGAATTTGCTCAAGTTACGGCAATAAATAAGGTTTAAAATTCACTCGTAATCTTCTGATCTTGCAGAAACAGAGTGGAATGGCATGCAACACGGTGGGGTGCAATGAATGCTTGGGGGAGGTAGAGCACTATGTGGAAGTAATTCCTCAGCGAGATGCTGCAATCTTTATAGTTGCCCTCCGGGTTACACAGAAACCAGATTCGTTGCAGACTGCAGCCAAGAACGGATTTTAGGACTTATTTTTTTACTGTCGAGATCATTAACGAATGCAAATTGGGGAAATGATAGGAATTTTATTTGGCGAGTATCAATTCTTAGCTTGAATATCAATAATAATTCTTAAAAATAAACAATTTATGTTTCATTTATCCACCGTAAGCAGAATAAACTCAGAAACGTATCATTTGCATACATTTTAAATTGTGGACGAATATTTGAGTGTGTGTCGCTCTCCGAAATTCAATATATATATCCATCGTTTTAATATTCATAGGATTAGATAAGGAGGCTTTTGGTATTTTGTCACGAACATAACAGTTTATCTGCGCTGGTGATTTAAAGGGGAATTTCAGAACTTAAAGAGTCATGATCACTTGACTCCTAATGGCTAGACATGGTGAAATCTGTACCTAATCTCAACTTTTTTTTAGCCTAAAGACTAAATTTTTGGAAAATACAGACTCTTCTATCCATAATGGAGGCACTGGTGAATTTGTTTTAGATTAAAGACTAAATTTTAAGGTTAATTGTGTATTATGCCATGTAAAAATATGGCAAGATTCGTTTGATAGATGCGAAATGGACCAATAGGTCCATACGTTAAAGAATAATAATAGCGACTAAAGTTTTTAATGCAGTAACTTTTTATTATTGGCATTAACCCACTTAGCTCCACCTTATAATTTTCTTAAAATGTGTTTTAGAAGGTCGTTTGAAAAAGGAATGTATTTTTCGAATCGCATCTACTCCCACAATATCTAAGCTACAACCAGAAAAGCTATAGAGCATCTTTGGCATATACATAATTTAATGGCAGAGCTTAATTTGAATAATGAAAGTATGAAAGATCTGAATTTGAAAATACTAATAATTTTTAGCCTATATACGATACTTTCACCACAGCTGTTTTCGAACATACTCTAAAATTTCAGTTTATAGCATTTTATTACATTTGAACGCAGTAAACTTGGTAAAAATCAGAAATAAAAAATACTTTAAATATGATTTTAATGTGCAGGCTTAAATGTGACGTAATCAAAACACATCCAAGCGTTGCAACGCTATAAAAATTTGATCTACATTCAGATCCAATTACAAATTGTTATTAAAAATACAAAAATACTCGTGATTTTTTTCTCGAAAATGGCTAAAATTTCATCCTTAAATAATTCCTTTAGCGTTTTAAAAACTATTTTTGAAGCGCTCCCACTGAATATAAAGGTCAGTTTTGTACCCTTATATTGTTATTATTAGGACATTACGATAGAAAAATGTGCTTATTAACTTGATTAGCCATTTCTTGATTCCTGAGGTGAAATTCATAAATATTACAATTTTAAACAAATAAGCTCAAATTTCAACCACAATGGGTGTGCTTTGATCATAAATCAGTATTGATAGATTCTCACTTTCATAATGAAACTGTTTCCAAAGTATTGATTAAATAGCAGTTTGATTGAATTTTAAATAGAAAGTGGAAAACATTCCTTTGATTTGTATGCAGTTTCAATATGGAGAAATAATATAGAATTATATTTAAGTGCTTGTAATTTCTTAGAAATGAAGTATTGAAAATGTATAACTTCTTTATATATAATTAAAAATTACGAGTAAGCCGGGATAAAAAGTGAACACACATCTGAAAAATTGCATAAAGCGAGTTATGTTAACCAAATAATTCAAAGAAAATTAGTAACAAGTAAACTAACACTAACTTTAAAATATGGTAAAGTAGTAAAGCAAAACAGTTGCATATATATGTGTGTGTGTGTGTGTGTGTGTAAAACATTTAAGAGTAAAATTCTGAACAATAAGATTGAATAAATATATAATTTTGGGGGAATTTTCCCCATTTAGTCCCTAAAAGCGAATATTATATTTTGAAGCTTTCTTGTCAATTATCATCCAAGGTTCTCTAAAACGCTCCTGTACCTGGTGGGCCACACAAGCCGTCCTTAATTGAAGTTGATTTGTATCGGATAGCGCGAATGTCAAAAGCTTTGCCTAAGCAGAACTTCAAAAGGGGACTCCACACCTACAGAGAGGAAAACACTAAATGAAATACTAATGCTTCAAAATGAACACTTTACCTGCTACTTTTGGTCCCAGAGCTCATTCGGTAGAGAAACTGTCTATTATATGAGCTGTTCCGGGTTCGAATCCAGGTTTGGGCTCCAGAAAGTTTTCTTTAAACAAAAAACATTTCACGGTATGCCCAGGGTCTGGTGTTTGAATGAGAGAGTATCATGTGCATGTGGGTTTTTATCGTTATTTAATAAGCAACTCGTTCATTAACAAGAATTCATGATTGCCGCTTGAGCAAACTGAGCACACATGTTAAGTCATTTAGTGCCATGATAGTTAATCTAAAGAAGACAGATGCTGCGTCTGAAAATGTTCAGAACTCAGCCTTCGAGCCTCGGCTGCATTTTGGTGAGCCTTCGCACAGATTGTAGCCATATCTGTGTCTTCGTTATTGGTGAACGTTACATTCTTCTCTGAACGACCACGCGAAATTAATCGGTACGAAACTATCACGTAAATAAAAATACCTGCAGACAGCAGCAAACTCAGTGACCCTTTGCTCTGTACTTGTACTGCCCCTTTGAACAGCAGTGATGCGGCAACTTCTTTTACACCATGTATGCGGGAAACACAAAACTGTAAAGGACGGCTTGTTTTGGCCACCTAATACGGTCTTCTTCAATATAGGTCCTTTGAATAATCCAGAATGTTAGTATCCGTGATTTATTATAAATTAAAAAATCTGATGTGTTACACTCACATGACTTTCTGTACTCTTGTACAAACTATTTTTACAAACGCTTATTCTCCATCTACTTCATGTTAATCGAGATAAGCATTTGCAGAAACTATCTTATTGCTAATTTTCTTGTAGGTGCAAGGGGAATATGGTAGGCTTTAAGAGATAGTCAAATCTTTTAAGAGTTGGTTGCTATGTGGAGCATTCCATTCTATTTGTATGTCCAGGATATAGAAAAAAATGTATACCATCATTAAAACTATTGCTAAATGTTTATGTGTTAACAAACTAACCAAATGTTACAAGGCGTTGCGCTTTCTACTTCAGTAGATTACGCTTTGTGCATAGAGTAGACAGACCTTCTTGAAAATCACTGACTTTCACTTCGTATTGTTTCATCCGGCAAAACTGCTGAATTAGTTGTTCTTTTTATGTTCTTGACATGCAAAGAGAATTACATTTTACACGTAGCGACCAGTTCTAAAAACATTTGACTATCGCTTAAGGCCTACTATGTTCCCCTTATTTTGTATTTACAAGGGCAATATAGAAATACAGTAGCCTTTAAGCATAGACATAACTCTTAATAGCTTGTTGCTATGTGCAGCACCATTCTCTTTGTCACAGATTAATACTCTCTGCATATCCAAGACAACAAAAAATGAATAACAAATTCTCATTTGAGAAAAAATATAAGTACTGGAAAATTTAGGTGAATAACAAGCAATATCTCGAAAATGGTTTACTCAACAACAAAAATGTATAAGATATAAATTGTGTATTTTGACGCGATCTACATTTTGTGTGTAGTAAAATTTTGTCTATGTCTTATGGTTTACCAGTTATGCAAAAGTCATTCACAATGAAGAATACTTTTGGAGATATTCCCAGAAAATTCGAAATATACAATTCATTTGCCATAAAGATGTCTTAACCTTATGGTATTTTATTCAAAATCGTTAGAGCCATATTTGAGAAGATTAATATTTTCGAAAAATGTTCCATGTAAGAGGTAATATAGGGTGGGGGGATTTTCTTGAAAACCTTCGTGTCGCATCTCTGGAAGATACTGAACCTAAATACCAAGTTTGGTGTTTATCCGACTGTTCGTTTCTGAGTTATGCTGTTCACAGACAGACACCCACAAACACACACACAGACAGACAGACACATACACGGACATGTTTCCAAAAATGCTTTATATGCATTCTGTGCTCCTCAAAATATGTATTCCCTGTGAAACCTTGGTATCGAATTTTTGGGTGGAATACAATACTTCCCCTAATTACTATAGCAGTAGAGAAAATAAAGAGATTAATCTTCAAACAGGACAAGAATGCCATGTTTATATCCTTTAAATAAACGTTTATATGCATTTGCTTGCAGCCCATTGCAAGTTTTGTGGATTACGCGTGTCCCTCTATATACTGTCGTGTTTCGTCGTTACCGCTTGGTGATACAACGTGCCGAAGAAACCCGTTCTTCCTTCTCCGACCCCTTTACCTGCCTGAATATCCCAAGGTAATCATCAGATTTTTAAAGCACATGATAGCTCACGCAAAGCTGAGTAAGCGAACACAATGGATGAAACAACTCACCGCCGCCTCCGTTGAAAATAAAACAACATGACGAAGGCTAACTGGCTTCAATTTTTACAAGATAATTTAGATGGGGTTGCCCGTTAACAGTATAACACCAATGGCTTGAGATATAAGGTCCAAAAGATAATGTGGCCGAGACAGCAAGATAAAAAGCATGTTTCACGTGTAATTACTTGGTTAAGAGGTTTCGCGAAGTACTAATTATGGCATGTAAAGCTTACCGCGGTAGCTATATACACAGCCGGTATCCTTGAAGCTGGTCAGCTTCAGCTGCCATGGCCGAAACCTTTAGTTTTATTGCCGAAAAAAGCAAGGAAACTTCCTACTCTTTCTCTTCTTTATACTCTCTAAACGCTGGCTGCTTTGTTAAAAGAATAAACTGTGAAATCCTTTTCTATCGGAACACAAACCAAACTGTTTTGAAGCTTCACTGTGCAGCAGTACTAAATCAAGTTTTCTGTTATGTTTGAAAACATTTTAGTAGGCTTAGACTTTTATTGTGCTAAATGTGTTATCGGAATTCAAAAAATAAATGTATTTCGGAGTAGAGTTATCGATTGCTCACATATTTTATTTGTTTATATTATTTTAATGGCCTAGAGCTTTCTGTGTGAGAGACAAATTACGATGTTAATTACTATTGCAATTTACTATTCGTTTAAACACTGGTTGCAATATTACAAAACGTATGAGATTGTTTGCTTCTGAATGCTTAAAGCATTCGAGTATTTTGTTTTAAACTGTAAATTGCTGGCTAGCAAGAAGTTGAACCTCCCTTATAATGAATTTTTGTGATACGAGGTAATGACCTTACTTTCTAATAGGATTTTGGTGATACAAAATTACGCTCTGGAACAGCAGTTATCGGACAAGACCTTGGATGTGTAGTCGCCTTCCTGCACCGTTATTTGAATAACTTACTGCTATGTGGCCTCAATTGCATACTTGAAAGTGTTCCAATTGCATACTTGTTAGTGTTGTTGTTATTGATGCGATTAGAAAAGACGTTTGTTAGTGTGCGATTGTTCTGTGGGTATATACGTGTAGTCAGTGTGATGCCAAATGGGTGGCTTTAGTTGCCTTGCTGTATAATGTGCTTCGGCAACATGTGAATACATGACCACGTTACGTCGTCCCTCTCCTCTATCATCTGTATTTGTTTCCACTGTGAAAAGAACTTTTATATCGTAGCACTGAATATATAATTCGGTATTTACCTGCGAATGAGGGAAACCACGAAACAAACTCTATCAGACTGGCCAGTACACGAACTTTAAACCCGCGACCACCAGAATGCGAGCCACCGCTACCACCCGAGGTATCTAGCTTAGCTCTTTCCCATTTCTAACGATATTTGTGTTTATTTGGCAATACGGAGATAGAGAAAGAAAGAAAGAAAGAAAGAAAGAAAGAAAGAAAGAAAGAAAGGGAGAGAGAGAGAGCTCTAAATTCCTTCGTAATTTTCTCAGCAGTTTCCCTGATCGTATTGTTAAATATGAATTATCCTTAAGTTATCATTTCTATGCATCTCTAAGAAATAGTTTTGAATGAACAATGTCTTCCCAGGATGTTCTGTGTGAACGAACGCAGAGGATAAACCGGCTGGGGTATGGGCTTAGGACCCCGGGCTTTCAATAAAGATAACGCACCATGTGTTAAAAACCGATGTTAACAAATTAAACACAAAATAGCTTGAGAAAAAACTGCTGTATCGGCTTTGTTGTCTAACATTTAGTATGCGTTCCTAAAAAGCACAATATCAGCACGTGGTTCTAACGGTACCTCGAGGAACATTTAAAATGTTACTTATGGATGATAAACTGTATGGAGGAAGTTTGAAAAAGGTAACACTTGTGTTACGTTTTTGCATTTCTGCAAAAAAGTTCTAGGTGACCAGTGAAAGCAGGCATTAAATAATTCGCTTTTAATTAGCATCTTTCTTCTCCTGAACTAGCTTTATGATAGACACGTGGATTACAATTTTTCATTGTAATTTCACACAAAAATATTGCCAACGTTAGTACGAGTCAATCTCGAATGCAAGCAAACAATCTCCTTGATAGCCTATGCATTCCACTTCTTCGCCAGCCTTTCCAACACGTTCTGCACAAAGTGTATGACCTTCACCTTGTCCATGAAGGAAAGGAAGAAAAGAAAAACTATTCTTTTTATTTAACTGCTGAAGGACGTCATCTTATGGTACTAGTATGTGTTTCATGCTGAGTTGAAAATTGAACCCTCTATATTTTGCATAAAGGTAAGAGACTGCTTTTCAAGTCGATCCAGAACGAGTTTAGGATGCGGCAGTTAAAAAAAGCCTGTTGATCTAGTGATATTACCTCTTCTTGAGAACTGTGGGTGTAAACGGCTAAAGGATAATATTTACCACTATAAACCGGAAACATTTCAATAATTAGCAATTTATATGTGAAAGTAATGGTCCAGTTTCTAACAATTTATTAAGCTAATTTATTCTTCCAAAAATATTTCGCACACAGCTAAGTGCACAGCTAAGACTATTCAAGTATTATTGCATGTTATAGGGATGAACATCACATTTAAAGTTGTAAAATAGTCAACTGCTATTCAAAACTTGTTAATACCTTACCATAATGGCACAATAACACACATTTTGCATTCTGTAAAATCCATTTCAAGAGTGTTTACTAACCTCAATTTTTAATTTAATTTTAATCCTAATCTGGGAGCCATTTTGATCCCATTTCGTTGCTTTTCATAGCTGAGATAAGGGAACATTTATTTGTGCAGGTATTGTAGAAAGAGTTTAGCATACCTATATATTCTCAGAAAATGCAAGAGGTAAAAAGTATCTACTAAAATACCGTGTAATACGACTTCCAAACCAGAGTATAAATACGCTCCAAACTCATGACATCGGTGCAGAAACTAGTTTTTGTATGTCAACAACGTGATTATGCTCTGAGAATGTTGGTATGGGTCATTTGTGGAGCTAGGAAAAATATCCTTTGGCTTACAATGTGTGCACGCAGCGACTTTGTATCGACAGGGCGACGAGGGGAAGGGCGTGTCACAGGTAACCTGAAACTGTAAACAGAAGCGTCAGGGGTATAATAGGACATAAACACAGAGCTCCCAGAGAACACTCTACCATATCAGTAACGCAAGCGCACTACTGACTGTCGAACCACTGACTGCCCTGCTTTCATGGATTCAGTATGACGTCAAGTGTATTAGGTAGGGTGATTCCTCGCCCAACGGATATTTGTTCTATCTCTAGTCATTTGATAGGCAACTATCAATCTATTCTTCTAAAAAAACATGTTTTCGTGAAACCTCTGCAGTATTTTCCTACCCATCATAGGTATAGTTATACAACACCTTGCGCGCTACGACCTACATAAATTTATCATGGCTACCACCCCTATGAAGCAGCGTTGAACAAACTATAGGAGGCTACAGGCAGTGGCAGACGTGCCACAAGACCATGGAAGCCCCTGGCATTTCCAGGATCGAAGAACCATCCCACTGTTGGAGCTGCCTAGAGAGGGCGAGAATGACCCGCCGGCCAAACAGCCCTCTAGTGTCCACGGGGAGTATTCTTTTCCTTAAGCAAGCTTCCATCTGTCGGAACCGCGACACGTAACGAAACCTAGAAGCACACCTAAAAGATGAGAAGGAAACGTAATGAAAAGGAAATGATGGAGAGGAAACCGCGGTAGATGAGAAACAACCGTAGAAATCGCCTACCGACCAGGGAAGAGCACGAAAAACCCAAGGCCAAAGTGGGTGGTCGACGGGAATCGAAGCAGGGACCTCCCGGATGCGACCTCACTCGTTACCGCGTAGACAACTCGCACGGTCCCTACCATCATGCTTAAATCTGACTTCAGCGGAGAGCATTCAGACAACCTACTCCCCAAACTATTCCATATTTCACTGGAATTGCACGTTTTGAAGTATCCTGAGTAACAAAAGCATTTTAGAAAACAGTGTGTATGTGGGAGTTCGTATATATATGCACAATATATGTATTGAAGTCATGGAATCTTTCAGAGATAAAAAGCGAGAGTTTTCATGGGTTATTACAACCCCAATCCTTAACATATAATTTTTGTCGTTATTTATTTTTGCAAACGTTATTTTAACAAATTTGATTGAAATGGCACATATTTGAAATATTCATACAGGTAGATTCTTGAGCTGTTTTAAAAGCGAAGGCACGATCTAGACAAAAACATACTGAAGGAAAAAACTGAGATTATTAAAACATACAATCAGTGTTAAATAACTTGTTTCCTATCATTCGCCAGTTTCGAAATACATCCAGTTGTACTTTTAAGCTTTTTTCCTATTGAAGTTTCTATAGAGTTTGGAATTGTAGACTTTTAATTTTTTTCGTATGACCCTTTATTAACAAAATCCTAATTGTAATCAAGTACTTTGTACCCAATTTGAAACCATTTTTAGACAGCTATTCGGATTAAATTAAAGTGAATAGCAGATATTTTTGTAGGAATAGAATGAAATGTATAATATATAACTGTAAACTAAATAGGTAGAGAACACAAACATTTTAATATATGCCGCATAAATGATCTAAGTTAAATCCTCTTAATACAGGTTTTGATGAAGCAAAAAGAGGTTTGGTTTTGAAACTGTAACTACAGGGTTTTCTCTGTATAGCCTTCGGCAAAAGCCTTACGGTATTTTTATAATGATCCTAAGGCATTCACGAGCTGTGGACGTTTTAATGGCGTGTTGCTCTAAGCTAGAAAACGTGAATACCAACGTTTCTTCAGCTGGAGAGGCAAAGTTCACTTGCATGCTACTCTGCTAAGACTTCTGCTGTAATTAGTGCCATGTACCACAGGAGAAATTAGGACATTTCTATATGCTGCACTGTAACAACGGTGTTAGCAGACAACACCCATATTCTCAGAAGGCACTCCTTTATTTTTATCTGCAGACCTTTAAAAGAGATATGAATTAGAAAAGAACTTGCCGAGTCTCGATGTATGGACAAACCATTAACTCATTTCCGCTGATTTTATTTTCTTTTCAACTTTTTTATACATGATAAATGATTCCCTTCCAAGCATTAGTGTAGGGGCAGCCATTTTTTATAAAATTTAATCTCGGTAGGTTTTACTGTCTTGTTTTGAAGATACGATTTACTATTTTACATATGTATTGAAATTTGTTAATTTCGTTCTATATTGCAATCTATTTTTTTTCGATTCTTGCTCAAGCGTTTTATTTTCTATAATTCTTTGGAATATAGGGCACTTTTAGTTTTTTTTCTAATATGCTTAAGTTATAACATCACCAGCTTCATGGTTTAGGTTCAATTGGCCCGTTTCGGGTTCAAATTAATTATCAAGCTGGTTGGCCATCGTTTTTCTGGTCATCTTCTACTCCTTTTTTCCCTTTTTGGGTTGTAGTGGAATAGGATACTTAAGTTATGTAATCTTTGTAATTTATTTAGTTCATACACTGATTTTTGCAAGTCGTCTTCATTATTTTGTATTGTTTCATATAAATGTATATTCATGTACTTATTTCTATTGAACTGAATTCCGGAATTAACCCCTTTCTACCATTGTTTTATATCATCATGTAAATAAATGATAGGTGGTTTAGAACACAATCCTAAATAATTCCTTTATCAATTGTTACCTCTTCTGATTTTGTTGTCCCCATGTTTCGTATTATTATTTTTGTGTCTTCGTAAAGACATTGGTTATTTTAATAAGACATGAAGTGTTGAGAGGTAGAGGTAGAGGTCATTAAACCGAGGGGTCACCTTGCCACCGCGAACAATTAAATCTATTGTGACTACACCCCGGGGGACAGGAATGAAGTGAAAGAGCCGCAGGAGGTCGCAGGTCCGCAGGCAGACAGGTCTACGAAACGCATGAAGTCCTTAATATTCCCAGTTTGAAACACCCGTCTTCATCAGCAGAGACGATGAATCTCGCGAGAGGGCGACGAAGCGACCCTAGCAAGCGGGCCAACGTACCCTGGCGTTTTAGGGGAGAAATCCTCTTCAAAGTGAAGCAGCCATGCCATCTGCCCGACACCAGCCGCACCACGGAACCCGTAGCCACTTCCTTAAAAACGAAAAGGAAAGAGATGAAATGAGGGAAAGGAGGAGTCCTGGTAGAACACACTACCCCAGCATTCGCCTAGGCGACTAGAGGAAATCACGAAAACCCCACTTGGTTAGAGTAGATCGCCGATGTGAAGATTATTCCTCATTGCTCATGATTTTCCAGAGTTTACACCTATTTATCTGTCAAAACGTTTCCGCCCACCTCCGTGGTGTAGTAGTAGCGTGTCTTCCTCAGTTAAGGTAAGTTACCAGCATAAGATTTTTTAAGTCATTTTCCCTTATCCTGAAAAGTTGAATGTCGGTAGCTCTAAGCTCTATGGACCTCGGACTACGGAGCATCATTTCACCCATTTTATTCATCGTCCAAAATGACGTCAAAAGCCTTTCTAAAGCCAATAAATACAATATTCGTTTCTAAACAGTATTCTCGTCTTTTTCTAAAATTATTTTAATACCAAAGCCATTATTTTGTTAAGAGTAACCAATGCTTAATTGAATAATATTTCAGAATGAAAAATATGGTGTAATACAGGGTTTTTTTTAAAAAGAAGGAACATGTTTTAAATATTCAATTTTAATGAACGACAATAGATAGCAAGACATACGGCACATCATTGAATAGAGGAAATATCAAAGTTTTAAGCCCCACCTATTAGTTCCATTCAGTGCCTACAGCGGCTCTGTGTTTGTTTACGAGAAAATGGCAACGCCACAGGTACAGTCGTTTTATGTGCTGCAGTATGCAAAGAGTGAATCCATTGTTTCATTGCAGCGTGCATTTCGTTGTAAGTTCAACAACGGGCCGCCTCGTCATAAGAAATTTACAATTGATAAAATAAATTCGCAGAAGATGGTTATGTATGCAAATGGAAAACTACTGGTCGGCCTCGCATAACAAATGGTGCTCATTTTTAACACATAAAATAAATAGTGTCTCCATCTATTGTCGTTCATTAGAAATAAATAAAGTCTGTTCCTTCTTTTTGAATAACCCTGTATAATAGCTTTCAATGTAATTTCTAAAATATGGATCATTTACGATTCCTGGGGTAAAATCGGAATATATAGGTGTTTTTACTGGGTAAATAGAGTATAAGAGACTCAAATATGGCACCGTCCCGTAGAATACGGTACGGCTGATCACCTTATTGATAGCATATTTTTACCCTCATAGTAATGTGAGAAAGAGGTGTGGTAGGGAATTGAAAACTGTTGTTTTTATTACCTAATTCATATCCAGATTACACCTTGTTGCAAAGGTTTGTTTCTAACAATGCCAAACAAGCACGTAACGCTTTTTTCAGTTTGGTGTTATTAAAATAGCTAAGGAAAACAAAAAGTAACTATAGCCCTCCACTTCACATATCCTCATTATGAACGGAAACACCTGATAGATTATAAAGCGACGTTACTTATGAGACAATCTAATAACAGACAAGGCTCTGGAATGTAACTTGTTATTGCAATGTACGCAATAATTTTGCATCTTGAAAAAGGTTTCAGAGGTGCGCCCACTGTTATGGGCGTCACTGTGAAATGATGAATCTAAGGACCAGAACAGAAAAAGAGAAATAAGGAGCATAGGCTAAGAGAGAAGGAGAGATTAGTTTGGTAATTTAATGAGGGTCTCGTGCGGGGCCATGGCATGTTCTCGTCTCCTGGTGTGATGGTATGGAAAGCAGGTTCAGAAGGCGGTGATGAAAATTAGGTTATTGTTTCAACATACCTTAGTCTTGTATGCTTTGCTTTCGTCCTTCAGTTGTTTAATTGAAAGCGACTTAAATGCTTTCACAACGCACCCAGACGTAAAAGTTGCATTTTCTGCGTCTTATCCCTAAATAGAATACCTGAAAACTGATATTAGCATATTTTCCACCTTCTACCAAATTTATTTTCACAATATCAGTTATTAGTAATCCTTACAAATAATTACAAAACATATCTCAAAAACTGAATTTAAAAACTGGGGAATAAAAACAGAATAAGGATTTTTGACCGTCATAGACAAAAACTGAAAATTTATATCAAAAATCTGATGTGTTACACTCACGTGACTTTCTCTATTCTTAGAAAACAATTTTTACAACAGTTATTCTCCATCTACTTCATGTTAATCTTATTGCTAATTTTCTTGTGAGTGCAAGGGGAATATGTTAGGCTTTAGCGATAGTCATATATTTTGAGAGCTGGTTACTATGTGGAACATTGCATTCTCTCTGCATGTCCAGGACATAAAAAAACCAATAACGAATTCCCATTTGAGAAAAAGTGTAAGTATTGGAAAATTCAAACAAATAAGGAATATCTCGGAAATGGTTCACTCCACAAAAGAAAAAAGAATATATATAAATTGTGTGTTTTAACGAACCCTACATTCTTCGTGTATGGAAAAACTTTTGTCTATCTTTTACGGTTTACTGGTTATGCTAAAGCCATTCGGAAAGAAGAGGACTTTTGGGAACATTACAAGACAATTCAGGATATAAATTTTATTTATAACGAAAATATCTTAAATATATGATACTTCAATCAAAATCGTTAGAGCCATTTTTGAGAAAAACAAAATTTTCGAAAAATGTTCAATGCAAAGGGTTGATTTTCTTTAAAACCTTGCATCTTTGAAGGATATTGAACCTAGATACCAAGTTTGGTATTTATCCGACTTTTCGTTTTTGAGTTATGCTGTTCACAGACACATACACGCGCACACACACACACATGACCCTTTTCTAAAAGTGCTTTTGTTTATTTTGGAGGCTCAATACATATATTTCCGGTAAAACCTCGGTATCGAAATTTTGGGTGGAATGCAATACTTCCTCTACTTACTATAAATAGTAGAGAAAGTAAAAAATCCATGCCCTGACAAAATTCCCTACTAATTAAAACTTTGTACATAGTAGACTTAAAGTACTTACGAGATTTTTAACTCGCATTTGGAGTATATCTCAAAAATGGGGAAAAATAGGATTTAGTTGGGGAGTTTAATGTTGTCCTGCCACGTTGACACTGTACCCATTTGAAATTAGTTTGAGTCATTTTTTGATGAGTAATATTATTGAGAAAACGGGTTACCCGAAATTCCATTCTGGCATAAAATTAACGATTTATGATCTGAAGTCACGGTTATCCGTTTATAAAGTGTCGTTTTTAAAGTCAGTGAAACGAGAAGTGTTAGCTAGTTTGCTATAGCTATCAGTCAATTCCTCTTGTGTATTACAAAATGGCTATATATTCTCTATTTGTATTGAACAATTTCGTGTATAAAAGACTGAAGTCTTTAAATGTGTCGTCATATTACATTTTTAAACCTATATCAGAAGGACACCATTTTAACTATAAATTTACGCTGGACATATTCTGAAGGAATCACATATTCGGAATATCCTGATTTTGTTTTAACATTTTAAACTATTACTCTTTGAAGTACATGTATATAAATCATAAATATGTTGATGAAAAATTGAGCATGATGCCCTAAAGGTACATACAAATTATTTAAAGTGTTACAAGTAGAGTCAGGCACTCTCCTAGAATTTTCGAAATTCAGATACGGGAATAATCCTTACTATTGATCACCTTTATCAATTATACTGCTATCTCAAAAATGAAGCACTTCTTTTACGGAAATCTCTTTTCTCAATTAATACCTGCAAAAGATTTAAAAAGTGCATATTTTTTTAAGCATCTTTAACCTTGAAGTCAGTATTAGGCGCGTTCTATTTGTACTATATTCCTAATTTTTTGTAGTGTTTGTCTTTATTTCTCGGCCATATCCAAGCATCTATGATTTACTATTTAAGCTTAGCGTACACAAAATCAGCATATCTACAGCAGTTTACGGAGAAATCTGATCATCTCGGCTTATCGTGCACTCAACAATAGGAAGTGCAAAAAGGATTAACTAATGTTTGAATTATTCGCTTCTACCTATTCTATAAAACTAAGTTTTTACAATAATAAATTGAAGACTGTCAGTTTTTTACAGCAGTAAATTGAAGACTGTCATCTTTATTTAAGTCTGAGGAAGCAATGCGTTAAGCAATAAATCACTGCGGGATATATTTGAAGAAATAAGTCGCATAATGATTTTCAGGAATTAGGATAAACTGCTACTTTCAAAACGGATTCGTACAATCACCTTTGAAGCAGCCACTGACTTTTCACGGCTATTGATGAAAAGATTAAAAAGCAACGTAATTATAAACCTTCTATAAGCTGACAGAATTATTTGGTACCTAATGCGGTTCGTCTAGCGGTAATTCTAGTTTAATTAAAAGGAAATTGTTCCTATTGAAGCAAATGTAGCTAGGAGCCTCGCCAAATTAGGAGACTGCCAAAAGCTGTCCCAAAACTGCTGTGAAATGAGTATCATTTGCAAGGCGCAGAAGCTTGCATTAAAATTTACACGCTGCTCAAAGGAAGTCCAGAATATTTATTACGGACTCTAGTTTAACTTCCTTGGCCATGCCACTGTGCCCAGCAAGCAGTCCATCTGACTCTTTATATGGTCACATCCATATATTAAAGGCATCTGCTCAACAGAAGCAATCGTGCAATTAGGTAACACCTTTGCCTGCCCTATTATTTCTCGCCAGCAGGTGTCTTTTGTTTTTGTGAACGGTGTTTTTAAAGGGAGAGATAGAGCAAATTACGAGAGATAGAGCAAAATACGAGGTTAGTAAATCGTCTCTCTCTCTCTCTCTTTAAACAGAAATATGCTTAAAATGAAAATACACACATTTATTTGTTAAAATTTCGGAAACTATAACTCCTTACTGCAATATGGACCAAGGATTTTTATTTCATTTCGTTATAAAGCTTTAAATTTCGCTAGCAATTAAGGGAAACACAACTATTTTGCTTATTAATTAAATAATAAAAGCTAACAATTCTTTACAGAAATTTCTAAACGATATCTTTCAAGCAATTCCAATAAATGGAAAATATGGTTTTATTTATAACAATGCTGGAAAAAATATACATAAATGGTTAAAAATACAACACGAGGGAGTATTTTTAACTTCGTTTTCAGTATGTTATGTTCTTTTACTGGTTACACAATATTCATCCGCTTAAAATACACTTCTTGAAAGTATAACGTTTTTAGTTGATTACGCACTGTAAGTTACACTTAAGCTACTCGATATTTGTTCGTTCTGCTATTCTGTGATGATGTTTGTCAGCTATGTACATTTTTATTAGTGGAGGCTACTATCCTCTGTCTAAAACTCCTGTACCTGAAGATCAGGGAAGTGCAATTCTGGGTTATTCTTCCTCTAGAGAAGCAGCTCACCATGGCTGACGAACCATAGATAGGTATAAATTTAGCAAAGAAACATAGAAGAAACACAAAAAAGAAATATCGTTATAGTATTATGACTTATTATGGTTATTATTGATAATTTTATAATTATATATACTCTACAAATAATGAACATATGATCAATGTAATGCATAATTACTGCTATTTGTTATTAAATAAGCGCGCATTTTCGCAAATGTTGCTTTGAAGAAATAAAAGAGACATCAAGCCAGGAAAATATTAAGAGCCTGATGACTTCGCAGAAATTTAAAGGTAATGAAATGTATCACATCATATAGTAGCTGCAGTTATCGGTTCGTTAAAATGTACTAAATGCATTGTCCAATTTTACGTTACATTCGCGTAGCACACTTGAACATTTCCGCGTAATTCCCCAGTGCTCACATTGAAGGCTACTGCTGACTCACTTCCGAAACACTCGCTGTAGCGACAATATACTATTCGCTTCAGCTTGTTTGATGGTTTCCGGATATGCCCAAAACTCTAGAAGTTTCACTGCAACCAGCTTCATTTTAGTGATTCCAAAATCTTAAGCTAATCTTCAGCCTCTTACTTCTCTGCCAAACGATAGACCCTGTGGCGACCGGCGCTAGCGAATACCATTTTTACGAAAATAGCTGTGTTCGACCACCGCCACGATATTCGAGTGGCGTGTCTGCCTTACAATCTGGAGAGCCGAATTGAATTCTCTACTGAGATGAGATGCTTTTTCTTGTTTACAGATGACACAGAGCAGCTCTCCACTGAGTGGACCCCTGGCTCATTTGAGTTTCAATCCGCTTTTCATTCACCATCTTTGCAGACCTGAGTTGTTAACAGGGACGTTGAGTAACCAAATGACAGAGAGAGAGAGAGAGAGAGAGAGAGAGAGGGATAGAGAAAGGAAAATGCCAACAACTGAGTATCATTATACAGCAATTCATGCTCACGGTTTTGTATATATTCTTTTGCTAATGTTCGTTCACCAGAGCATTGCTCATTAATTCGGGAAGGTGTTTTGAATAACATCATAATCAAACTTCAAGATGGCCATATATGCCTGTTTCGGCTCAGAAGGGATCCCGGCGTCTGGGTGGTTTCCAGCATCTCTAGTGCCAACTGGTTTGTATTGCAAGGCCTGTTTTGTCAATCTTTCCGCTGACATTTGGGAGATATGATCCTTCCATTTTATATTCCGTGGTTTTGTCATTTAAATTAAATATTTTTAATTATTCTCTTACTGTTTCATTTTTAATGCGATCTTTCAGACTACAGCCGCTACGTACCTCAAAAATTTTGTTTCGGCATTTCAATTATTCTTTTATCCTTTCTGTTCATGGTGCAGGTCTTGGATGCATAAGATGTAATAGTTACTGCCATATATTTATAAAATTTTAATATGGATCTCTTCTTGCTTTGTTTTTCAATGTTCGTTTTATATTGCCACATATGGATTGAAGTTTATATACGTTTTAAATCTCTTTCATATTCAATGAAATATCACATGTGAGGTAGTTAAAATATTTCGCCAGTTCTATTAGTTCGTTTTTAGAAGTATTTCTGGATATTTACCAATAAAGGCCATCACTTTTGTTTTCCTTGTTGAAATAATTAAATTATAGTTTGAAATTTTTTATCGAGTTGGTACAAAACTAGAAAGACCTGATCATCTGCAAATAGGATTGTATTTAAGACGGTTCGTCCTAATTTAAAATGTGTTTTAACCGTGCTTGGCACTCGGCACTGCTTCATCTACATACAGGATGCTTAAGAATAGAGGGTATAAATGCAAGTATGCATTCCCCATATGTAGACAGTATAAAAGCCCATTACAACATGTGGCCGGAAGTGCTTGGTTTTTGAGTTATGGCTTTCAACTTTTCTTTTCCCCGCAGGTAGTTGGCGTGACAGGAGATATTAACAGGACACTGAAGTTCATTCGGAGGCAAAGGGTACTTTGAGTTTATGTTTGGTGTTCTACTAAGCGACATGTACTCAAATCACGAGTTGGCAGAAATGCACTCCAGTACGTAAGGCGGACGGCAATGCGCTGGCTCGTCGTTAGTACCAAGAGAGGTACCCACAGCGAAGATGTCCAGATCGAAAGACATTTTAACGTCTCCATCACCGTCTGTTGCTCATGGGAAGTTTACATTCCTGGTTTGGGGAGGGAACCACCAAGATTTCAACCCCAGATGTAGAGGAGGAGATTCTGAATTCTGTGTATACGAATCCTTCTATCAATACATGAAGCTAGTGTTGCAAATGAACGTTCCTCATGCAACTGTGTGGAGACTGTTGCGAGAGTTGTATCCTTATCATTTGCAGCGTGTACAGGCTCTGTCACCAGCAGATTAACTTCTCGATTGATGTTCTGCCATGGTTCGTGCAGGAGTGTGCTACAAATCCGAACTTTCCTGTCTTAGTATTACTTGCAAATGAAGCGCAGTTCATATGAGAGTTGGGATTACAAATTTCTACAATCAGCATGTATGGGCATATGAAAACGCATATGCAATTATTCCATCTCATCACCAAATGCGGTTCACTCTTAAGATGTGGGCCGCAGTCATTGGTGATCGGTTAGATGGACCCCATGGACTTGTAAACAGACTTACGGGGCAGGCGTACACAAACTTCGTGGAAAACACCACACCTCAGGTGTATGAAGAGCATTCGTCAACAAGCTCACTTCTTGCATGTTGGCGCTCCTACACACTTCAGTTGTACCACTCGCAGGTACTTGGATCGAAGGTTTTCTGATTGATGGATAGGTAGAGGTGGCCCAATTGCTTGGCCACCACGTTCACCTAATTTGAACCCTTGTCGATTTCTACTTGTGGGGCCATTTGAAAGCGTTAGTGTATTCGTCTCCGGTGCCTTACGTGTAATTCCTTCAGAATCGAATTGTGGCGGGTTGTGAGGAAATTGCCATACTCCTGGAATTTTGGGTCGCGTTCGCATTGCCATGAGACGCCGATGTGAGGCCTGTATTCAAACAGGAGGTGGACACGTTGAACGTCTGCTGTAAATAAATTCACCTGCGATAAGAAATACACTCCGATTAATATAACTTTTGAAGGCCATAACTCAAAAACCAAATATTTTCGGTCACACGTTGTAATGGATTTGTTTTATCTAATATGGGGAATGCATACCAGAAAAAATGTCCTCTATTTTTGAAATACTATATATATTCAAAGTATTGACTAAATTGGGCAGCGCTGTCTTACACCTAGGTTAATGATTCCTGTCTTAAAACCGCTATCCATACTAATAAAGGTTGTTCATTATTAAGTAGGGATTCAGTAATTATTGTTCTTGTTAAAATACTGATCCCCTATAATTTGTATACTCATTTCTATTTATTTTTTTAAAAAATTGATTTTATTACACCCATTTTCCATTTTTCTGGTATCTGTAGGCTGGATCAATAGGCATTTAAGAAGTTCAGTAGACGTATCAACGTTTCAACCGTTTAGATGCGCATGTTATCAATTCTATGTTAATTCCATCCTTTGATAATAAAAGTAGTTATTTCAGATAGGGAAATATAGAAACTATGCTAAATTTGCTGTAAGTACCATCTCATTGTCCGTCTGTCCAGATGGCGAACTCAAACACCCCCCATCCTATAAGTGATTCAAGTCATAATGCAGCAAGAGCAGAATTATGTGAAAGTTTAGGCTTACAAACGTTTTTAGAAGTATGGACTGTCCATTTTTGGTATACACCTATGTAACATTCAGGAAGTCTATCCTTACCTCAAAGTCCTAAGCAATTTTCATTTTATGCAGAAAATGTTTCGCCTTAGTGGAATACAAAAAAGTTAATAGACATTCTACTTCATGGTTTATTACACAAACACTATCTTATAGCTTGTACTCGCTTTAATCCTCTTTACGGTTAGCAGTAATTATCTACAAAAAAAATTAAATTCGTTCACGGATGATGAGCTTAGCTAGTTTTTCTTTACCTCAGGAAGTTAAAGCTATTAAAACTATGAAAGAGCTCATATTATTATAATTTACTTAAACTAGTTAGAACCGGCTATATAAGTTTTTCTGTGAGAAAACCCGGTTGAAGTTGGATTTTTTTTTGTGGAGAGAAATGAATACACGTTTGCGTAAAAATCCTGCAGGTAAGTGAAGTAAAAAGGAAATAAGATGTTTATGGATAAAACATCACATGCAGCAATTATGAAAATAAAGTATTACTGAAAATAAGGGAATAGTCCTGTATGCGCAACCTATATAAAACGCCAGCACACTGATTGAGAAATTACAAATTGTTGATAAAATATTTTAAACAAATGTAGGATATTACAAGAGTTATGAAAACAATTCCTACTGCAGCATTCTTGAACCTGACTCCATTGCATTTAGTTGCAACGAAGAGGCAGGAATGGCACTCCATAAACTGCAACGCGCTAAGCAACTTAGAATTCCTGAAATATGCTAAGGTTTGCTAAGAATGAGGAAATACATGGGAGATGCACCTTTAGAAATGCCGTCAGACTATATAATTCGAATTAAACATTTTTAAAGGGGTTCAGGGCTATTATTGATCCTGAATGTTGGACGAATAAAACTCTGAGAAAACTTTGATGTGGTTTACAGACGGCTCAAAGGATGTCTCAGGAACAGGATCCGGAGTATATAGCATAAGACCAAAGTGAAAAAGTTTTATTATCCTTGTGCGAACATGCCACTGTTTTTGAAACAGAAATTTATGCTATTATTCAGTGCATACATGTAAACATAAGGAGAGCTTACACTTGTAAACGTACCCTTATCTTCTCAGATAGCCAGACTGAACTTAAGACCCTTAAGTAGCCATTAGATAACGTTAGTACTTGTTTTAAACTGCCTAAACATGCTCATAAGCTTGGCAGAACATGCTGAAGTTCAACTCATCTGGATGTCGTGTCATAGTGGCATAGAAGGAAATGAGAAAGCTGATGAAGTTGCAAGACAAGGAGCAGTTTCACAATTTATTGGACCATAGTCTGCTCTAGGGATATCTCGATATCTAGTAAGATAAGTATTTAACAACTGGTCCAAAGTATAACTTCATAAAACCTGGCTTAGAGCTCCGGGAAACAAACATGGTAAACTATTTATTAGAAAACCATGTAAGAAAAAAGCTGAAAGCTTACTTAAATGTAACAGACCTCAGCTGAGAACAATTATTGCATTTCTCATAGGACATGCTCCTGTGAAAAAGCATGTTAACACGATGGGAGGTTTCAGGGTAACTTAAATTGCAGATTGTCAAAGAAAGGAACTGAAACAGCCTCGCACATTATGTGCTTCTGTGAGGCCTTGGCACACAGGAGGTATATTGCTTTAGGGAAAATGTTTTTAGAACCAGTGTTATGAGACTGTATTCCTTGGTAAAGGGTGAAGACATAATGGATTGGCTTTAAAACGATACAGGTAGCACAAAAGCTCAAGACTGAAGTGCGTCCGGAGCAATGATGGAAATGTGTATCGTATAAGACAAGGCAAGGCAAGAAGGTAGCCCATCGCCTGTTCTATTTGACTTATATATAGCACTCAAAATGAGACTATGGAATTTAAAACAGAGAGTTATACAGCATTAACTTTTAGAACATTGACAATAATGTTATCCTCAGATGACCGATTAATGCTAGCTAGAACGAAGATACCTGCAGAAATAGCGTACTAGTGTACTAAGCAAAATTCAGATTCTACAATTTAGCTATAATCAATCAAACAATGTATGGTGTTTCAAGAAAAAAGCATAATTAGAACCAAAATCATCATAGGGTAATTTGAAATAAAACAGATATTTAGGCTGCCATTTACCACTTTATAAAGAGGATGTAGACAACAAAATAACAAAATTTAAGAAAATGCGTAAAACGACAAAACCAGGAAAGAAACTATGTTAAAAGAGTATAAACCAGATACCGGACGCATTATACGGAGGTGAAGTATGGGCTTTAAAAGCTTTTAAACAAAAAGGATTTAAGTCGAATCCAGTCAGCATAAATGAGATTCTTAAGTTCAGTGTTAATCATTAAATCATAAACGAGAGAAGATTAAATTGCGTTTAATACGAAGCAAACGCATCGAAAACGCTAATGGAGTCTCTAAATGGTGGAATCAGCAACTAAAAACTGGATTGTAAAAGATAAAAGGGTCTCAACCATAAATATAAATAATAATAATAATAATAATAATAATAATAATAATAATAATAATAATAATAATAATAATAATCAACAGTAAGCTGTCCTGAACCTTGGCTGCATTAATAAATCCTTGCTTTATAGGAGATTAGAACATGAGGTCCCTATATGTGTGTGTGTGTGCGTGTGTGTTTGTGGTTCTTTTGTATAACTGGTAAACTATAAAGGATTACACATAATCTTGTTACGCAAAACATGTAGATCTCTTTAAAACACGGAATTTGTCTTTAATAATTTGTTATGTCATCATTTCATTAGCAATTTACGAGATGTTCCTTATTATTGATTTCAGTTTTTCAATTTTTGAAGTGTTATTATCATTCAATTGTTTCTCTGGATGTCAAAGATTCATGGAATTTCAGGGCCATTCATAACGCATCGCTTTTTAAATATTTGACCATCCTTAAACCTCCTGTGTCCCCTTTGTATCTATAAAGAATGTATAATCGTATTGTTTTTTCAAACGTTTATCTTATTTAACACGAAGTAGATAATGGAATAAGTCTTTGCCAGAGTATTTCGTGGAAAGTATATTAAAATAAATGATAGTAGCTAAAGCAAGGCATTCGATTGGAACACATCTCATTTTTCTTCTGGGATTATAATAAAGATCATGACATCCCATTTTCCTTTGCCAATTTACATCCAACCTTTGGTAACGATGATATTAGCCGCACCAGGAGTGTACATGCGGAATATCTGTGAAGCATGTATTATGTGTTTAATTGTTTACATTTTATCAGCTCTATCCGTCACGTCGTCGCCTTACGAAAACCTGAAGCGACTTAAATCTTACTTAAGTGCTAATATTTCGAAAGATGGAGTGGCTGGTTCTTAGGTCATCCAAGTCATTCAAAACAAAAAGTAATCGTTTTATATGTTACAAAGTTTTTAAATATGGGTTTAATGGATAGAGCACTGAGGTTTCCGTGAAAGTCCAAAATCTTCCATGCTGATGGTCTGCTCTGAATAAGGAAGGAAAGTAAATAAACAAACCCATTTCACCTGATTTAGGCTGTTAACTGAACAAAGAACGAATGTAAATTAACTTCTAAATGGAATATAAGATGCACTTAGGGAGCGGATCAAAGATTAAATTTAAGAACTAAAGTGTCTATGCGTGTATTACAAGTGCTAGAATGCGTATGCATACAGCTAGTTTAAAGGCTTCAAGAATGTACCACATTAAATTAGGCCGTCCCAGAAATATCTGTTCAAGGTGGAGAATAAGTAAAACATGAGGTGCATTATTTATGTGGGTACACACCAATCGAGAATGCTCAGATGATAGCATCTGTGGCTTACATTTGGGAGATTCGCGATTTAAACGCCGCCGTAGTAGGGCAAGTGGTTTCTCCCACCTGGATCGATCCCAGGAACCTGCATTTGGGATATATGGGGGGCGTCTGGGTGGGTTTTCTCCGGCTTTTCCGGTTTTCCCCACCATTCATTCCACCAACTGCTCCATCAACACATTTCCTTTCATCCATTCGCCTTCATTTCAGATCATCTTCTTCCCTCTCATGTCTGGCTATGGGCCGATCCGTTCCGGGTTGTTGTTTCTCTGATTTAACGTTCGTCTGTTCCTCTACAGGCCTCTGACCCTAAGCACGGTTTAAAGTCCTAGGGGGTATAAGTCCTACACGCGAGGAGGGTAAGCCGATTAAGTAAGTAAATAAGCAGGTAAGTAACTAAGGTAAGGCAGTAATGTGAGCAAATGTTAGGCTCGCGTTTATTAAATTTTCACAGCCGTTTCCCATTCATTTCGTTTCCATAAACGTTTGCTCCTTTTTGGTTGTACAGTGCTTTGCTTGCAGGGAAGAGGAGCTTTAAGAATGAGATCATGTTGGCGCACTTGCTTTCTATGCAGATCTCGCTGGCTGTTGCAGGGACAGTGCTAAGAACTTGGAGAAGGGTCTTGTGTGTCGAAGCGCATGTTCTGACTAGGTACAGTGCAAACTTCCTGAGTGATGTTGCTAGGTCCTGCCGTCTTGACTCCTCCATCTTGCTCTTGCATTGCAAGAGGCTTTCAGTACCCTCCTACTTCGTCCCTATCCCTAGAATAAATTTAATAAAGCAACTCCGGTCGCGATGTAACATCCTCCAGCATTTCCTGTACATATACTTATATATATGTATATATATTAAATATTTTATTGGATTTTGTAGATATTTTAGTTAGTAGTAGTCATACAGGGGGCCTTCAGTAACCAGAGTACAGCACCATACTTAGTCCATAATGGGCTCTAGGTGCTTCCAACGTGATTCCTGGGAGGAAGGGATGAAGGGGAGACCCGAAGGACGACCAAATCGGGACCTGGGGGTCCCGGGAATAGACAAGAAGGGTAGGTTTCCCTAGAAGTCCCGCCAAGTGCTAAGAAGAAATGTCTCCAGAGCGCAAATCCCACCGTCCAGCCGCAACAGACAAGTCGCCTGGCCCTGTAACCCTGAAACGGATGAAAGGAAATAATGGATAGAAGGTCTGGTAGAAGGGAAACCACACAAGGGAAACCCCAAGGCCAGAGTGATCGCTCCAATGGGAATCGACCTCGGGACTTCCCGAATGCCAGCCTTACGTTATCGAGAACCTACTTGCTCGGTGGATTTCATAGCAACCTTGCTTCCGATTCCAGTACTCAAAAAGAAGTTTATTTAACGCAATAAGAGAAGATTTCACGAGTCTCCTGTGAAAGCATTTTTTATGATGTTTCAAAATATATCTCGTTTTATTTGATCAATCTGTATTTGCTATGAAATGAGCGTTAGTTATCTGGCACCGTGCAGCTTCTGGTGTAGAGGCAAGGCCTTCTGCTATGTTATTTTTGAAATGAGAGATGAGAAACAGGTTCGTGTGAGAACGAGAAGTGACGACTCTATTGGAACGAGCGGATCAATTAAATTCTCAGTGGAACTGGCTCCTATTACACCTTCTCATATCACCGTTAGGCACTTGTCCAAAAGGTAGCTGGTTCTTGGCTAGATCGACAACTGTTATATCAGTTAAACTAGTGAACCAGATAGCAAAATATGCCAATTAAAACGAAATATTGGATTTTTACACCATAAAGCTGCTAACTGAAATCTTTATTTCAGCTCGATCCTCTTTAGCACTCAGCAGTTCTTGTCCTAGCTTTATTATAACTGTTTTCATTTCATCTTACTCTCATTTATCTGAAGTATAGAAATGCTATACATAACAGGAATGTTCGACTCTAACGGGACACATGAAATTACAGAAACATTAGAAACCATTGTAGCTGAATGAACATGCTGTCGACAACTAAGTGTTAGGAGAAGGCTGTTAGATTAGGTACAAGATAAGGGTATTTGCGGAGTAAATAGAATCCAAGATGCTAACTTGTGGCAGTAAGCAGTGTTAAATGCACTTGTTTCGATCCTTGTTTCTAGCGATGAGCTGCTTCAGGAACGGTAATGAAATACATAGATACACAGGCAAAACCAGTGCAAAGCAATGTTACAGTCGAATTAGTGTATTTCCTTATCTCTTTGCGAGATCTCAATAAAATCTTATTGAAATGATGGAAAATATAACCTACAATTAAGGCAACCTCCCGTTTTTCACTATGTTTTTAATCGCATTCTGAAAACTGTATATTTACGACTTGCTTTGAAAAGGGTAATACCAGATTTAACACAATAAAACAACAATTATCCAAATTTATTTGTTACTCTTTAATGCTTGCAATTTTTAGGATGGTCTTGAATGATGATTACAACTATATGCTCTATTAATAATGGTCTGCCATGTAAAAAACACAACTTCATAAATACAGGCATCTTCCAATTAATTATCTATTATATTGCCAGAAGTACTGAATTTAATGCTCAGGAAGCAAGATCTCCAATATGTCGTTGAAGTAATGATACAAATGCTATCTGTCAATTACTTCTTGCAAATAATATTCAGTTTATTTCGATTAGCAGTTAATAGTCCTTTAATTTCTGAGCCTTGTGTAATAATAATACAATAGTCACATGCTTCCTTCGACTCCTAAACATGTCTAGTATTCACTGTTATTACAACACATTTTCCGTTAAAATAGGGAAAATATACGGGAAAACTATGATTTTCCTTCTGTTCAAATTGTTCGATGGTTTCCGCCTGATATTCATGTTATTATAAAGATGGAAATGTCAAATTTGGTAAAGTATTTGTTAAAGTGCTCTGTCTAAATGAAAGTAGAATTATTCTACAGTGATTCTTATAAGATAACTTGGAATGAATATCTCTTTTAGGACAGCGGTTAGAAACAGTTATTTTATTTCTGAGTTTTCCACAGATTCAACGAATGACGTGTTTCATGGACGAGAATAATAGATAAAAAAGAATTTATCAGATTACAATCTGATAAAGCGCATCTTGATCTGGACTTTTCGATTACTTAACTTAGATTTATTGCATTTTCTGGAAACCTGTTGTAGAAATCACTCAAGTTCTCGTTATTTACTGTTTGTCTGGCGATGATTGAAGGTTATTTACTTAATCAGTGCCTGTTGAATCGGTGATCCTATCGGCCACCTCTATGGTTCAGTTAATTGGGGCGTCGTCGATCTAAAGCAGACAGACTTGCTGCCTGATTAAAAGTTCTTATCCAGAGTTGTTACTCGTCTCACAGAACAAATGATGAGTGACTTCCATAGTTCGAGCCCCGCAAACACATGGCTATATTATAATCATCATAGTGATCTTCCTTTTGGCCATGTTTATTTGTTAACATGTGCCAAATTTCTCCTAGTTCATACTGTAAAGTTTAGAGAAGGAAGATTTTCGCATTGATCATTACAAAAGGTGTCTTTAACAGATGTTAAATTATCATTGTAAACTTAAATGGATTATATAAAAATATTTACTTCGAAATTACACAGCTTGTTTCCTGAAATATGGGATTTACTCCTGTTACGACAAGAACTAAGAAAATGTCTTAAGCAAATACTCGTCTGATTTAAAGGTTCCGTTCAAATTAAATACCGTAAATACTCGCTTTCAAAGTGACTTACTAGACATGATTCCTAACAAATAAAATTGATATTATAGTGTATACTGCATGCAAAAGTGCAGATACGTCAACTGTGCATTACTCAAATAAAAACATAATGTATTCAGCGTAGATCAGAACCTAACTTAATGCTTTGCATAATAGATATATTTTTTGTCCATTCTAGCAAACATACTGGAAAAAAAATCTGATGTGTTACATTCACACGACTTTCTCTACCCTCTATCGCTTATTAGTGCGTACACAAACTATTCTTACTAAAGCGTATTTTTCTATCGACTTCATTTTAATCTAAATAAACCTTTTCAGAAATAGCTACACCACACATTTCGTTATAGATACAAAGAGAACAGCGACAATCAAATGTTTTACGACTGGACGCTACATCTGGCCTTAAAATACCACACTGTTTCCATGCAATCGCGAGAAACAAATGAATGTTGACAGGATTTCAAGAGATTGACCAAGTAATGAACAATTTGAACCATTAATAACAGATATCTCGGAAATGGCTGGTGACATAAGAAAGGTTATTTGAAATAAATTGTGTGTTTTAAAGACAGCTGAATTTCTTGTGTAGTAAGTTTTCGTCTGTTGCTTAACGTTACTAGTTATACAAGATTATACAAAAATGAAGAGGACATCATACGCTTTTCTCAGAAAATTCAAGATATACATATATTTTATTTTCCATGTAAATATCATTAATATGTGATATTTTAATCAAAGTCGTAAGAATCATTTTTTAGAAAATTAAACATTTCGAAAAATCTTCCATGTAAACGTTAGTTTGGTGTTGGGGTGATTTTCTTGAAAATTTTCTTATCGAATCCTTATAAGGTACTGAACCAAAATACCAAGCTTGGCACTTATCCGACTGTTCATTTTTGAGTTAGGTGTTCACAAAACACACACATACACACACAGACATATTTCTAAAATTGTTTTTAGATTTAGGGGACCTCAAAACATGTATTTACCGTAAAATATGGATATAGAATTTTTTGGGTGGAATGCAATACCTTCTCTGCCTATTAAGTACGTGGTAGAGATAGTAATATAAATCAGAAACTGGGATAATAAAATAATTAGTTCTTAAACCATATCTCGGCAGTTCTGGTAAAGTTACATAGTGAACTTAGTTTCACGTTTCTCCTCTAAACTGGTTCGTTCCATCGGAAAGCACCTTTTAACCGAGTAATTCAGTTCTGAACCTTATGTAAGAAATGCATTGCTATCGCTGATGTTTCATCCAAGAGAAGGGGTTAATGCTTGCTCACCCGAGCGGGATCGCTCAGGAGGTAACGTCGGTGGCCCGCATTTTGGAGGGCTTGGGTTCAATTCTAGCGGCCCACCTTCTTGAACCATGACTTTTTTTCTGGGTTTCCCCAGATGGCTAGGCGACTGCTGGAAAGGTTAATTACATCTCCCGCATTTCCTGTCCCTCAATTTCACCTACATTCTCATTTTATTTCACGTTTCATCCGCTTGGTCGGTTTCAGGGTTGAAAGTGTCGGCAAGAATCTCGGCAGGGGAAAAGATGCTCTATGTAAACCTTGTCTTCTGGAATGGGGGAGGTCTCCGAGCCCCGGGCCCCCAGAAGCTGTGCAAGCCCGCAGGGTGGAAGGAGTCGGTTGCACCAGCTGCCATCCCGGGAGTTTCTATCCGCAAAATGTAGGGATCCTGTCCTCTGCCCTGTCGTGCTTGTTGGTCCAGTCGCTCTCTGTCTCCTCACACCTCACCTCTCCCTCCCGGGCATCCCATCAGAGGCTTCAGCCACAAAAGCTCTTGCAGATCGAGGTGCTAACTCTCCCTCCGCTGTTAGTCCTATTCCTAGTACTAATATCTGCTTAAGCGAGAGCTGTCCAGGAGTAACACATTACAGGCCCTATACAGCAATGTTATTTTGATGACAAGCAACCTATTGTTCACACATGGTAGCACTTACTACCCATTCTAGGGTCATACTCTCACCCTTCGCCTGGCTGAAACACCACTGAATAAACAACAAGCATGCTCTCTTTGCCATGCCGAAGGCCTTAGTTTATAAAGGACATTAAACATCAAAACCAAAGAAAACTATCAATTACAGCTTAAATGTGAAACACATTTTATTTCATTTTTAACCAATAAAAAAAGTGGAGTATGAATAATTATTTTCCAGAAAATGCTATGTATTTTTCAATTTCAAATTAGGATCAAAAGGTTGTTTTGATGTTTTCATTTTGTGATGCAGGTTTTCTTGTAAGTAAAGCGTACTCCTTAATAAATTGATATACGTGGTTGTGTACGTTTGTAATAGTGAGGGAAAGAGGGGGAAGGCCCTCATTTGCGCACTGCTTTTAGTGGTTATTTTCATCGTATATACTAGCGTTCTAATAGAGAGAAACAGGATCATCATTTATTAATTCATATTTGTTTAAAGATTGTAACTAATAAGCTCAACTTCTAATACTGACGTTTAGAAACAAGTCAGCTGTGTTCCTTAACATGAAACCGCAAATCGAAATGTCATGTAATACTTCAAAATCTGAGAAAAACTTTTGATTTGCATAATATATACTTATGCAAGCTTGCAGAACGCTAACTTTGCAGCGGCTTAAGTAATGTGAAAGCCTGTACACTGAGATTTTAGGAGCTTGATTTATGATCTTACAAGTTGAATGTCTTTAAAATGCCATCCATCGCTACACGGGCAACCAATTTTAAACATCTCATTATAATTTCCTGTTTATTTTGCATGTCTTATTTTCCGTTGTAAAGGTCTTATATGTCAATGAAAGCAACTGCAGCGAAACAAAACAAAGACACGTCTGCCATGTAATAAATCTTTATCATTACGTTAAGTTTTCTCCTCATAATATATTCTCACTCTATAGTGATTTAATCTGGAAGTGGGACTGTATAAAATATTTTGCCGTCGGGTTAATTATATGTTTCACTTCACTTTATTGTTGGGCTTGCAATGGTTTAGGAGAGCCTCTTTACAATACGATGTGTGCACTAAGTATTGATATTCTATTATCATCAATATGAACAAGAATTTTAACCAAAATGTATTGCTTGGAAGTTAGCGATGAATAGAGTTACTCTTTCCCTTGAATGCGGGGGAGGCTGAATGTCCAAATAGCGACCAGAAAATCCCTCTCTTATGAGACCAACGAGACCAACTTTGTCTCGGATATATTTTAGATACCAAAATTTGACAAATTCGATATTTTGGCATTTTGAATTACACAGTAATATACTCCCCTCAGGCAATGACATTTTCTGCAAAAATGTTTTGGCATAAAAAAACGCTTTTGTAATTACTTTATTGTAGCAACTTTATTGTAAGCAATTCCGTTTTGGAACAACTTTCTCTTGCACCATCAGATGTACTGCATCTGCAAATTTCATTCTGATCACGAGTCTTAGAGATGGACGTTTTCGGATATCCTCTACTGTATGTTTGCGCCACTATTGCATGGAGTTGCACACCACAATGGATGTACCTAATCTCTCCTAAAGCTTGAGCTCTCTGCGCTGGCATGTGTTTAAAAGCACAGGCTTTATGCACCGCTGTCATGTCTTCTGGCTAAAAGTTTAGTTTCTTTCATTATTTTTTCCTTCTTATTACTTTTGCTATGAATATATAACTATCTACGTATTCTGAGGTACATATTGCTATTATTTTTGTACTTATTTTTCTCCATCGTTTAATTCTATTTTACTGCTTTACCTTCATCATAGCTTTCTGTGCATAAGCTAAAAGAAAAATAAATAAAAAATAAATAAAAGTAAAAACTCACCGAAGAAATAACATTTCAAAGTACCACATAACATTTATTTTTTTGGTAAAAGTTATTACGAAGTGTATGCATCTTCCTTCTACTTGTCAAAGCATATCTACTACGAAATTCACATAGTTTCTACTATTCAATATATTAATATATTGCCATTTTATTTAATAAAATTTGTGCAATGGCAAAAGACTCTAATATGTATGTATTCTTAAACCAGTGATATTCCAAAAGGCATATCGTAATCAGTAGGCTGTGTCTCGCGTGTGATTATTGCTGTTCAAATTTTGGCCATCACCTTTTAAAATGCTGCAGAATGTAATGAAAATTAAAAGAACAGTACGCCAATAGATTTTGGTGTGAATAGAACAGAAAAACGTTCATCTGGAATTAATTATTTTCATGTTTCAATCACCATCCTCCTATTTTCCTAACAGCAAATTGCCATTCGTTTAAGTGGTGTAAGTAGTATCTGTGAACTTTTCTGATTCACACATTCCTGTGCAGTTGTGGTGATAAAATAAAGAAGAAAAAAGTGGCGATATGAGGAACTGCAGTATAAGTTGGCAATCAATAATTAACACGCCTCTGCCGCGCCTTATTTCCATCGCTCATTCTGTTACAGAGGTTAATGCTTAAATGCCGAACCAACAAGAGCCGGACTCGTTCAGGGGCTAGTATGGACAGTCTTTGGAAGTCGTATTGTTTCAACCATTCAGGTGACATACATGGAGTTACCACTCCTTAGATCGCCCACCTTAGATCTGACCTTTCTTCATAGGATAATGCTAGCGTATCGGACTTCAGATAAAACCAATAAGAGGATGGCTCACCAAAGGCAGACGCGGAACACAAATGATGAGGAGATTCTGCCAGCATTCAAGCACTGACTGTACATCTATCCAAATTGCTTGATCAGATAAGATTCGTAACCTGTTTCCATTGACATTTAGTGATTATGCTTTTTTCACTAATTGGGAAGATTTGCAAAACGACAAAGAAAATATAAAACGAAATATCTATTCCAATTTGTAAAATCAATGTTTAGAACTCGTGTTATTACAGTATGTTTGAATAGTAAACATTCCTCAATTATGGCCAGCAATGTTAAGAATGCAGCAGAGATACGCTTCATATAAACACTGTCAATATTTAATGACTAAATACCTCTCTGGGGAAAGAAACGGTTAATTAAAATTAGTCTAAACGAAATTCATGACCTCATAAGGCATTAAACAATGATGTAAACACAAAGGAATTCAAACCGTTATACTACAGCAACTCATATTAATTTCTTCAAAGCTAAGGATAAGTATGAGAATTAATTCAACACTGACTGTCAAAATGGAACACATACACCATGAGATGAGATAAAGTGGTTATAATACAGGATGTTTAATGCCATACAAGTTTAATGACATTACATTTATTAGTACTTGTGTCTTTTTTTCAGCCACATGTGCGAGCACTTTTAGCTTTTATGTAGAAATGAATAGAGGGTGATTCGTATAAATCAGGTTGTTTTTAAAACCTCCCTAATTCTGTTTGATAGAATCCATGAAGGTGAAACTTTTTTTTAATATTTAACATCTCAAAAAATTTTGAAAATTACCTCCTCCATCTTTATGGGAAGGTTGTTGTAGACGGGTTTTAACATCGTCTGCTATGTTAGTCAGACATTACGAGTGATTGATGCAGCTCTTATTCAAGAAAGGTCCAGTTGATTCCAAAGCTTAACTTAAGACGTATTGTGTGTCTCTCTTTGAAGAAACGAGTATTGTGTTTTCTTTGTAACACTGAATTTGATTTCCAGCTGTACCACTTGAAACACAAGCTAAGTCGTAGGATGTGGGATGTATTTATCGGAGGGAGACACCTCGCGCATTGCGACCATCTTAGTCTATTGTAGCCACACCTTCCGGGAGGCAGGAATGAGGCAAAGGAGCCGGAGGAGATCTCGGGTACCAGGTCTACAGCAGACAGGCCTACAGAGATGCGCAGAAGTCCCTAAAATTTCCAGTTTGAATACCCGCACACCAGTGAGCGAAGAATCCTCAAGAGGACAAAGCAGCGACCTTAACTGGCGGAACAGCTCTCTCTGGCATACACGGGGAAAAATCTTTCCAATGCGCAAGCATCCACACCGTCTGCCTGGCACTGCAGGACCTGAAATCACACCTGAAACGTAAAATGGAGGAAATGAATGAAAGGGGAGATCGTGGTAGAATACACCACCCCGGCATTCGCCTTGGCGACCATGAGAAAAATCACAAAAAAAACCCATGATATGAGTGGGCGGTCACCGGAAATCGAACCCGGGACCTCCCGCGTGCCTCCCACGGAAGTTGTCGCCCGAACCACCTCGCTCGGTCGCTAAGGTAGTACGTATGTATGTCGTTTTGTTCACAAACAACAAACGAACAACGCTAAGTTATAGCAACATAACTCAGACATGATTTCAATCTCTCAAATGTCCCACCTCGTTTGAAAAATATGATGAAATATTAAACATCTCGGAATTCTTAAGACTTTCCTTATGCTAGAAATAATAATGAATAGAAATTTCAGACAACTCAATTACGCGTGGCGAATCACATTCGTGTGACATCACACCGTTTCAGGGATTATATCTAACTGGTGCGGAGGGAAGGTAAGAGCTATCTCTGTGTTTTAAAATCACACAGGTACAAAGTAGGTAATATATCAGAATCCTAGTACTTCATAACAGTAACTATTTATTTTAATTGACTCACCTGCCCTATATTTATCACAGAATGCATTTCTCAAAGCCATGATCAGGAAGACACATTGTGCCTGACGTCATAGATCATTAAGCTGGCTGGCACTGTTATGTATACATACTAAATAAAGTTAGCGCTTAAACTTTATACTCTACAAATGAATGTGAAATTAAGAACAAATCATCTCTCTGTTTTCAGGAAATCAGACAGATGCAAATTAAAGCAATGAATCAATGAAATGTAGTGAAAAATCGAAGGGGGGAGAGGCAAATGAATTGCTTTCTCATTTTGTTTATATTTTATACACTGACTCAGCGCTACAATCCAACTCTGAATTTTCAGATTCTTCTAGAAACATTCTTCAGTGTTTTTCAGCGCATAATATACTTCATTATCAAAACATGATATCAATCAGGTTAATATTTTCAGATAAACTTCAAGTATGCCAAATTCATTTTAAAATGCCCAATAGGTGTATGTTTATTAAATATTTAACATGTAATATGTAAACAATTGCGATATTATCGTGACAACATTTTCCTTCTAAAAATTAGAAAATTAAGTGGTTTTTTTAAAGTGTAAATAAAACTATTTTTAGAATATAAGCTGCTTGTGACAAAGAACATTCTATTCAACATTCTCGTAGACAATTAATTAATAATGAGCTCAGTAAGTCCGTACGTTACGTTGTGTGCTTTTCATTTTTGTCTAAAATTGCACATGAGAATATGAAAGTTGATACTTTAAGGTTTCGTTAGAGACATTTACATAATGTAATAAAGCACATTTTTTTTAATGAGAAGTACATTGTTTCAGTTTTTGAGTAATTAATATATATTTTATTTAATTAATACTTTCAATACTAAGGTAAAGGATTTTACCAAAGAAGCTATAACATATTTTAAAATGGAATGCTTACATGCATAAAAAGCCTAACGAAGCTAACACAAGCACTGTATAGTGGCAGTGATTTAAATTCTGTTATTCGCTATGCTTGTACGTTTGGTAGGACAGACAGACAAGCCTGTAATTAGTGTTCACTAAAATGTTTGAACAAAAACATTATGAGTTGTGTTAAGAGCAACTGCAGAACACAAAAAACACACGCTGAACGAAGTAGGTGGTCCGCCCCTGCAGTCAAGATCGATAAGGGAGGTGACTGTAATCACAGATTTGCAGTTTCAGGCCCGCCTCAGTCGTTTATCCCTTGGTGAATATTAATGTGTTGTCAGTTATCTTTGTGGTGTTCTGTATTCTCCACTAGGCTCTAGCAGTATGCAGTGTTGCAATGCTTCCACATCACAGTCAACTGTCTGTAAGTGCGCCTATGATGATTCATTTCGTACCTAAGGTCGCACAGCAGGAAAAATTCCGATTGAGGCGTAGATATTGACCGGGTCCTATACCACAATATTTTCGAATGTAACTTTATTATACATTGTACTACGTTATGCTGTACAACTTTTAAATCTGCTTTCACATGATTATTTGTTCTCATGATTATTTGTACTTATTTTGTCCTCAGTTGGTGCATACACATATCTCAGCCGTAAATTGTAACATAATTTTATAATCGGAATGTGATCAACATTTAATAGCAAATTTCACCACTTTAATCTATGCCTAGTCTTTATTTCGTTAGTAAAACTATTGAATTTTATATGTGCTAAAATAATTATCCTTCTCCCGATTATCGTAAGATAGGCTTCAACCGTTCTCAGTTATTTCAGATTTTCTTTAGTGAAATATAGGTACAATTTACGATGTAGATTAAAACTAATTTCAAACATTTATAAAATTCAAGTATCGCTGATGAAACTTAAATCGCGTAAGTCTATAAATACAGCCTTTTAAAAGTTAGTGCTCACCGCACTTTGAGAAAAAAGGAAGGTAAAGTTTATTTTCGTGTAAATATTATAAGTATTTAAATCAGCAACACAAAAATTTAACAAAAATTAATACTAACAAGCTTCCTTGCAACCTGTTAGAATTCTAAGCAAGTGACAGAAGTACAGGAAGACTAAGAACACATTGGATTGATGACATTCAAAACCTTTGACATTTTGATAAGAGAGAGTAGGCTGTGTGACTCATAGTTTCCCCACTGACGTATCTTCAAAACATCACTCCATGTTAAATGAAGGTATAAACATATTTTTGAGAATACAAAATGAAATATTTTATTAATTTTACACCGAAAACATTGTCCCTAGTATTCCGTATTGAATTTATGATAATTTTTCCGTTACTGAATTCACAGTATATAATACTGAAGTAAACAGATTACTGGTAAATGGGGAAACAGAACAACTTACCTTACAACCTTCTTTCTTCCGTTACGGCAAGCCACAGCGTTGCTAGTTCCAATATGTTTTATACCTCGCTCTGTACTAGAAGATCCAACTGCAGAAACCAAATTATGCTGTTGAAACTGATGATGTACTTGATTGTAGATTGCGAATTCAGATCTTTTCCCTGAAATACGTTTTAAATGTTTTAGTAAAATGTTGGAGATTAAACATATTTTAAACATTTTCTATGCTTTAGTTAATTTCTCCATGATATTTTGCGAAGTTTCGATAGTATTTAATTTAATTTACGTGTTAGGATACCTAGGTATATAGTTGTATACTAGCAAAAGAGCGAAAATAATGTATACTTGTATTTTAATTATTCTGACACCATTATAACCTATCTTCTTAAGGGTATTTGCTTTTAAACAAAATTTCCAAGCATATAAGTTTTTAAATTTTTCATGTAAAACAATCCTCAAATACGAAATTTATAATCCAGTTGAACTTCCAGCCTTTTAACTTGCCAAATATGACGTAACAATAGCACGTGATATTTTAAAACTTTATTTTCTCGTAATCTCGTTTTCTTATGTTTTTCCTGTTTGGGTTTCCCACGATGCTAGTTTTGTTTGGTTTCTTTCAAACTTCAGTATATGTTCCTTATAACTTACGAGCTTTTCCTTTATATTAAATATTGGGGTTTTAATAATTTGACATGAGAGTGATTTTTTAGAAACTTAAATATATTGCACAGTTAATTATTTTTTCCACAGAAAGTTTAATGTTACACAAAATTTATTCTTTGAATGTAAACTATATTCGAGGAATTATATGAAAAAGTTACATGTTCGAAATGTTAAAATATTCGTAATACGTAATATATCATATGTGATTAGATTTTCATTCCTTTAAAATTATTTTGTTGGAAAGTTACGTACATACGACTATGCAATTTAAGGTTATAATATAATTATATTTAAGAAATCTATGATAAACAGATCAGGTTAACTGGTGAACATTTATAGAAATTATGAAATTCAACACGGAGTATCCTTATTTACTCAAGAACATAGTTTATGTGTTTTTATTTTTATTAGGTTTATTTAGAGTACTGTAATACATTAATAAACATATCTTTACTCAATAATTGACTAATTTCAAAATAACAATAACCCTAATTAAAATCAGCATGCTTCTTTCCACCTTTCTAGTTCTTGCTAAGCAATAATAGCACGTATTTTGTTTTTGTTGCAGGTGAGAAAACTGCTCCGTCTGGCTTAATATTCTTATAGTTTACTCAGGTAAGGTGAATGGTGGCTTTTCATTAATTTCTGAATGCTTTTTTAGGTAAATATGCGTCTTTAAATCACAGATGCTTTGATTACAGCATAACGATTTACCTACGTAGAGAAGAACAAAACATTCAAATAAAACTAATTGTTCTTGAAGATTATTTGTTTGAAAAGGTTAGAAGTAGAATGGTAATTACGAAAACAAGGTATTACGGTGCAGAATCTCTGGAATCAACTCTCTCTCCTCTTCTTATACCAACAATATAAGGCAGATTTTGGAACGGACTTCGTTGGGTGTTATATTTGTACGGTATCGGTTTTGCAGGGGGAAAGAAAGGAGGTTTGTGGAATATCGGAAGAACATGGATATATAGGGTTCTCTTAATCTCTGGTCGTGTTACCGATGACATTTATATTATTTTGTACGCTTTATTCTGTCCTCCTTAAAACCATTCCCGTAATCGATCCGTCCACACAAATATATTTAACTACACCATCGCCAATAAGTTATAGGCACATGATAGCCCGTGGTGTTGTCCACGTCTGCTCGCGTCGGATTCCAGATTACAAGTGCTTTTCTTTACCCTTCGCTCCGCACAATTCCTCAAGATTTTTAACCCTAACTTTCTGACTGCCTTGTTTCCCCAAGGCACATGTGTGCCCTTAGACAAAAGAAATGTTCAACCGGCATTCCGCTCCCCTAACGGTATGTTTACTTCCCGGCGTAACAAAAAGTCTATACTCCTGGTTAGCGGCTTTTCCGCTAAATGTTGCTGCCAAAATTATGATGCAACCCAGTACAGTCTTATTAAAATATGTTACATGTTTCTACATTTATATAGGTGTTACGGAAATAGACTTTATATAGTATTATCCTTATTGCTTCAGCGTATCGCTTAAATTTTAATATGGATTTGAAACTATGTACCATAGAGGGGAAAACGTCAGGCCACTAATCAATAAACAGTATCCCTGTACTAAGGAAAAACGAGAAGATACAATTTCAAGCAGTTTCAAATAATTTATAATTTTAAGTATATTATGCAAAGTTTCTTTATCTTTTGCACTTATTTAATGAAACCAAATTTTATTTTTAACTCTGTTTTCGGTTGAAGAAAAAAATCTCCTCAGGAAAACGTGATCTCAGCTTGGTATCTTCCAGTATTTGCCAGTTATGGGGATGAGAAAAACATGGAAAAAGTCTCAGCAGGGTGGTTCTAACGAATTTGGTTCGCAGACCTCCTGTTAACAAGAGCGTACCTTAACGACCTCGGTTACTAGGTATTGTGGCATATTCTGAAGTTACGTTTAACATACTGGCAATGCTGATAAGTTTCTAGTGTTATTTTAGCAAACGTTATTGGCATATTTCTTGATAGGTTCAATAGTTAGAGATAAGCATTTTTAAGCTGAAGTTATTGAATATTGCAATATTCATTAAGGGGAGACTATATGACAAAAGTACCAAAACATGACATTTTTAGGTTTTATGTGCAGTCTTATTGTTAAAAACATTATTGATACAAATCGAAGATGCAAATGTCGATGATTGATAGGCATTTTAATATAACGTAAAAGTCGTAAAACCATTACTTAGGCAATCTGTTTTAGAACATGAGATATAATCCTAGCCCACTTGGTAACAGGTAGATACAGTTATCTGTCAAGGAAAGACAATAATTTAATTACTCCTCCTCTGCTTTATACTAAACAATTCTTTGCACCTCCACATTCCATCCCTTTTAGCTAAACGACGCATCTCTGAAATACTAAGCAAAGATATTTACTTCCCAGCTTCGAAAATTATGAAACTCATCTGATGCCATCAATCACAGATAATGGCGTGGCAGGACCACTTGCTCTGGGAGGAGACTCGTGAAGGATTGCCGGAGGAACATGCTTGATGCTGGTGCAGCTTCAAAGGTCGCCCATAGATACTGCTGCTAAACATAAATATTTCACGTAGTTGTTCCAATAAATGTAGCTACAGCCTACAATTAGAAATATTATTACAATAAACATAAATCCACAACAATTTTAAGACCTTTCTATAAAGTGAAAAGTACAAAATTTCTCCAAAAGGCTACTTGCAATTTTTATTAATATTGGTTTACAATAATGCATATTGTAACCCTTTATATGTTGTTTATAAGAACAAATTAATCAAAGCAGCTCCTTAATAACAGAGTAAGATAATAGCCTTTGCTAACCATCAATAAAACACCTTTGAATAGTTTTATATTTTGTGAATTTATAAGGATGAAACTATATTTGAATGCAGAGCTCATTACTAGGAAATGCAGAGAAAGTATGGTATAAAGCTTTTTTGGATTGCAAGGTCAACATCTATGATCATTATCATCACAATTGTGGTCAGCTCATTAAAATCATGTTCATCAGCTCCTGACATATTCAGCATGGGGTCCAAACAAGCAGGGCTTGTTTACTACGCCTTCTTTTCTACCTTGACATCAAAACAAAGCCACAATGTTGCGTAATGAAACTATTATAAAAACGATAATTGATAAAGCGATGATAAAATTGAGATGATCTCTTAACTAGGTGTAAGAAGAAACGTAGCTTGGCTGTGCTTCTATAAAATGATAAAGATGTATATATTACAGGAAAGGGTGTAATGATTTTTCGGCGTAATTCTATGAAATGACATTACTATATTGCGAATATAACAGCCAATTCTCACAAAACGGCGTATGAAAATATTGCATTGCATCATTACTTTGTACAGGACGTATCCGCATATCAAATTAATCAATTTCAGATTCTTTAAAAGTGATTTTAATGAGTAGAAACTTACAAGGAGCTTTTCATTTTGATCATCATCATCATCATCATCAAGTGAGCGGTTTACGGGCCTTGGATTGCGATAGACATTTCTTTTTCTCACCATTGTTCTCTGTTATTAATGTTGCCCTCCTAATATACTGTCTATCCCATAAGCTTTACACTTCAGCTGTGGACCTCTGTGGACCTATTTTTCATCTTATTGTTGATGCGTTCCCATTCCTGATTCTACAGAGTTTAGTATGTAATCTACAATGAAACTGATATAGCTGTTATTTGAAGAAAGGTCTCATAATTATGAAAATATTTATGTTTTATTTATTTACCAATGGATTAAGCATCTGAGAAGAATGACTTCGTACCGTCTTCCAATAATACTGAAAGAACGAAGTGCAGACGAGATTAGGGAAGACCAAAGAACCACCAAACTGCTGTGAGCTCGGAGTAAGGCTACAGGCAACCTTCGGAAGACACTTTCAAATAATAGTGAATTATTCGCAGCAATATGTGCCCAAGGCACATTAGCGTTTTGAATCCAATAACTATGAACAATGAATAGTTTATTTCAATGAATGTAAAACAATTTTTATCTGATACAGTTTTATCTGATCTGGTTTTATCAAACGGTTTTATCTGATACCGGTGTCTCTCTCTCTCTCTCTCTCTCTCTCTCTCTCTCTGCCCTAACTGTAATCGTACTCGCTACTCCGAGTATCTCCAAGCTCGGCCTGCAAACAAAACTCGGCCTTTTTACATGGGTCAAAAACAAGTTAAAAGACCTCCTACGACTTTCCATAAGATATCTTGACCGATGCCTGGTAAAACAGGACTCTCCTTTCTTTTGTGATGAAAATTGACCACAGTATTTAACAAGATTTTATTATGCTTTTATACGCTTATATTTAGGTAGTCGGTTGCGATATGAGTGCGCTCGGTAGGAAGAGAAACTAAACAGTTACTGAATAAGGGGTGGCGCATTGGAAGGACACTCAGGTAAAAAAAATATTTGCAGTTCCGAATAGTATTTACTAGTGAGGCTGAGGCCTGCAAATGTAGTATTGTTTTCATTCTGCAACTGTACATTCCGCTATCGCCTTGCCCCTAACCTTGATGAGGTTAGATATGTCAACAAAAATAGTGGCGCCTTATCCAAGCGCACTCATATCTCTATTTGTTATGATGCGTGGAAATTATGTCACGTTTCTTTGTAAAGATCCCTGCGCTCTAGGTCGAATGCTCATTTAAAGTTTTAATGTTCAATTTCTCACTTTCTGTTAGTGCTGACGTTCACATTTCATGTTTTGTTCACATGTTTTTTTGAAACTTTAATAGAAATGCCAAAACGAAAGACAGATATCGGAGAATTATTGCTCTACAACGCTGATATTCAGCAGAGAGAATACCATTCCCGGTGTACTGATCATGGACCTTTCAGGAATAGCTCATGTAACCAGCTAACTATTGTATCGAGCCTTTTATCGAAACATCGAACTTGGCGTAGAGTATCTGTGTGAAATTCTGTTCACTCTACATTTTTTCCACCTTCCCCATTGACAACACTGGTCCGTTATCTTTATTCTATGTACGTTTCGTCATATTTTTGCATTTGCGCTTGTTACATTTATTTTCACATGCATGTGCATTCATCTGTACTGTTATATCAAACATGTACCATTAAAATTGGTTTCATCATAATAATATTGTTAGTTAAAACATGTAAATGTGGGAGACAGCTCCTTTCCATTTACAGAGAAATAGTTACTTTGGATCAAACCGGTTATTTTAATTATCTGGTTAATTATTATCTTATTTAAAACGCAATTCTTACATATTTATCTCATAATTCGCTATCTGTCATAGCTTCATTGCTTAACCTGTGAGAAAAACGTAGAAACCCCATGCCCTACCAATATACTGCTCAGATAAAGATCTAAGATCGAGGCTTAAATCTTGGGAAGAGAAAGAAACATATACTGTAGGTAGACCCCACACGTTTAAGTCGTATATCTAATACAAGCAATTAACCAATCACAGCAAAGTACCTATTAATCAACTGGTAAACAATAACGCAAATTCGCTTCAGGCTTGTTTTGTAATTAGTCGAGGTAACGTATGTATCCACAGAGATTACACAATAAACCATATTTGCATACTGTTATTCTTTGTGCATATTCTCTTCTCTCTAGTGGTGTATTCTAAGAAGATATGGTGTAACTCTTAAGTAAAATTATGTTATAAACAATAGTTAATATTTATTACAATTTTATAGCTAGTCACTAAACTGATGACTAAGTATGGCATAAACCCACAAAGAAAAAATCTGATGTTATACGTTCACATGACATTCTCCACCCTCTATCATTAGTGGGTATACAAACTAGTCATTTTATAGTTTATTTTTACTTTCTCTACTACGTATAGTAAGTAGGGGAAGTATTGCATTCCACCCAAAAATTCGATACCGAGATTTCACCGGAAATACATGTTTTGACACCTCCTGAATCCAAAAAAAGCATTTTTGGAAACATGTCCGTGTGTGTGTGTCTGTGTGTGTGTGTGTCTGTGTGTGTGTATGTGTGTGTGTGTCTGTGAACAGCATAACTCCAAAACGAACAGTCGGATAAACACCAAACTTGGTATTTAGGTTCAGTATCTTCCAGAGATGCGACACGAAGATTTTCAAGAAAATCCCCCCACCCCAGACTACCCTTTACATGGAACATTTTTCGAAAATTTTAATTTTCTCAAAAATGGCTCTAACGATTTTGATTAAAATATCATATGTTTAAGATATTTTCATGAGAAACGAAATGTATATCTCGAATTTTCTGGGAATGTCTCCAAAAGTGTTCTTCATTGTGAACGACTTTTGCAGAACTGGTAAACCATAAGAGATAGATAAAATTTTACTACACAAAAAATGTAGATGGCGTTAAAATATACAATTTATGTCAAATACATTTTTTTTGTTGTGTGAACCGTTTTCGAGATATTGCTTGTTATTCCCTTAAATTTTCCAATACTTATACTTTTTCTCAAATTCGTTATTCACTTTTTTATGTCCTGATCATGCAAAGAGAATGGAATGCGCTACATAGCAACCAGCGCTTAAAATATTTTACTATCGCTTAAAATCTACCATATTCCCCTTGCATCTACAGGAAAATTATCAATAAGATTGACATCTCGATATCTCGATTAACATGAAGCATATGGAGATTAAGCGTTTGTAAAAATAGTTTGTACAAGAGTAGAGAAAGTCATGTGAGTGTAACACATCAGATTTTTCTATATTTATGTAAACTTCACAGAAATAGTTACATTACCATTTTGATAGGAAACAAAGACAACAGCGACAGTCAAATGTTTAAGAACTGGACGGTATACGCTGCCCTTAAAATTTCAATCTGCCTTCATGCAATACCGAGATAGAACTAAATGTTGAAAAGAATTTAAACAGTGACAAATAAATGAATATTTGGAACCATTAATAACCGATATCTCAGAAATGCCTCATGCCACAAGAAAAAAAAAACCTTTTTGGAAATAAATTGTGTGTTTTGAAAAAGACACACACAGACTTTTTCTAAAAATACCTTTTTTGGTTTAAGGGAGCCTCAAAAACATGTATTTACGGTGAAATCTCGACATGGAATTTTTGAGTGGAATACAATACTTCCCCTACTTGTTATACACAGTACAGAAAGTAAAAATTTGTGTAATGTGTGTAATTTAGCAAGCTGCACGTAACATATTGCCATTTAGGAGTAGGAGTGTACTACGGAGGGACCTTTAGAAAACTGGAGCAGACCACCGCACTGTTTCGTTTGCTTCTAACGTGATCCCTGGGAGGGATGCGGGGCACACCCGAGGATCGACTAGATCCGGACGACGATGTGCGCTAGCAAGGTGTTTCTAATGATTCCAGATGGAACACACCCTGGCATCGGCTAGTCCCGTTCCCGGGGCGGCGTTCCAGGGACGCGAGCCACCCTAAGAAAGGCGGCCCTCAGCAGACTCGCCAAATGCCAAGGAGAAACTTTTCTAAAAAGCACAATCCATCGTTCCGCCGCGACTCACCGAATGCTGGTGCATAGTCCTTCAATTCTGAAGCCGATGATAGGAAATAATGCAGAGAGGAAATGATAGCCAGGAAATTCGTGGTAGAGCAGGAAAAATCGAGATTCGCTTACCGACCCGGGAAAACCACATTAAATCCTTTGGTCAGAATAGTCGGGTCAACGGGAATTGCATTCGGGACCTCCCAAATGTAAGGCTCACGTTTTATTGCGGAGCCTTCTCGCTCGGTAAATGCCATTTAATATATGTATTTTCTTGTTGATAAAAATGTCCTTAATCTCTCACTAATATTAAGAAATTAATTTAACGAGAACATAAGCTCTATGGACAATATTAATGAAGTGACGTCCACACTTAAATTAAAGTATAGGATACAAAATATTTTAATGTCTTTGTAGTTAGTAGTATTCATATTTACATTAAATTTTGAATTACACTTAGTCGTAAATATGCGTAAGTAAATGAATCTAACGCAATTATGCAACTTGGAAATGAGTGAAAATGCGCAACAGAAGTTACCATCATTGCTCTTGTAACAAACTGCACTTGTCTCCCATCGTCATTAACTCCTATTCTTGTATCTGTAATTACATAACCAATTATCAAATATTTACGATTCAGAATAAAATTCGTTATTATTCGTTATGATTTGTTCAGATCTAGAGGTGGAATTAGCGGTCATATGTGTTGCATGTGGTTTTATGTTGGAAATTTAAAAATAATATGGCTTTGAAGATGGGCAATGAGCTTCCACGCTATAACCTGCGATGCTTTCCGATGGATCACAAAATTTCGAGTTGCACAACAAATTTTGCAACCAGGTTCAATTGATTTGGAACCTGCAAAGCTTGCAAGACGTTTTCGGATTTTATTTGAGGCATGGAACGTTAAGAATGCGATATCTTATTTGCTAACTTTCTAAGTTTCTATAATCACACTCCGGACAGTAATTCTGAAATAAAGTAAACAAAACACTAATTTGTTGTGCCAAACATGTTCCAGTAGCAACATCCAGCTATGATAATATTTTTAAAGATGTCACTGAAGAAAATTTAAACTTTTGTATTTGAATTAACGTGCTTAAGGTGCTTTTCTTCTGTACCACAAATTTTCTTATAAAAGGGTCTTCTGTTATCTTAATATTTAAGCATATTTTTTCATATGATATACAAGTAAGCCCCTTGCTTCATTTAGAGGGAATGCGACACTTAGCTTTTTTAAACCACGCAAGATAAATCAGATATCTATTGCACATGTAGATATTTAATTTCTGGCATAAGCCATTATTTCCTGACGCTCCAATAAGATATAACTTGACCAATTCGTATCCATTTTCTATAGTTATCTATTTACAAAGGTACAAAGACCATAAGTCAGTATGGAATGAACATTACTTCGGGTATTGTACGAGTATCGCATGGTTTACAGTGCCGCTAACAGTCCTAGTTTGTAAGACCTACCATTTTGTATTTGGCAGGCAGATAACAGTAATTTTGACAACAGAGCATCGAGCAGTGAAATGTATGGCCGTAACCTTTGCGTAATAGTCTCCCCATCCACAAGGCGCGGTAGTGGAGGATTAAAAATACATCAAGCTGGGTCAAAGAACTGGTCAGTGGTCGGAAAGCGATTTGTTTCGTAGTTGGGAGGTAACGAAGGATGAAATGGGGCAAACAGTTAGCTGCAGTTAAGCGATTATGCAATACATTAATGCCATTCGCTGTAAATCATGAATGGGGAAAATACATCATCTAGATTTGTAGTGCATGAAAATTGTGTTATGAATTAAATAATACCTTTAAGGCTTAAGACGCTTTCAGCTCAAACAATTTCCATAAGTATAGAAGTAAATAATTAATACCGATTAGTTAAAGACTAAAATATGTTAGAGCCTGCTGCAAATTCAGCCATGGATAATGCCTAAAAATATAAATTTTTATATGTACCATAGCAGAAAAAATATTCTATAATCAGAGAAGATCGAAATCGAAGTTGAAGACCTAACAGAACGAAAAAAGTCAAAGAAAGTTATTTTCATCAGAAGGAACACAAAATCATTAAGGGTCATTCCGTGTTAAAGCAGTCGTGACAGATGATGGAAGTATGTATGTTTGCGCTGAATTTTGTTTTGATTAATCTGCAGAACAAGTACCGAAGTTCAACCACTTTGTAGCCCAATGCACTAGGAAGTAATTTTACATTTTATAACATAAAATGTGTCTAATTTACCAAAAATGCAGTTCAAGTTATCCATTATTTTCTTTTTGAAAGTATTTTCTCAAACCAAGTTGGAAATGTATGAAACGTAGTACGAATTATGGTTTTTTACAAACTTGAACAGTATTAGACAGCGATGCCCAAAAGAGAATATCAGATTCTTACTGGAAATATTAAAGCTGTGATATGAGTTACTCAAAGTGAATTTCCAATTGTAAGTAAAGGGTTGTTCAGAAAGGAGCATATTTAAGCTTTTTGTTTCAAATAAACCGTGCAAGCAGAGAAGTATTATACACCTCTGGATAGAGGGAAGTACATATAAAGCGTCTACAAACAGGCAAAGAGCTTTCATTCTGTAACATAAAGAAGTTCTGGTTGTTTAAAGAAGAATGGTGAATACAGGTAAAATCATATTGTATACCAGTTTACTCTGAATCAATTGCTCAAATGCAAGAAGTCATTTTTGCTGTAGAATCAGCAAATGACCACCTCCCATAAGCAAATTTACATGTGGTAAAAATGGTAAAGGATGAATGTATTTAATTACGGGAAAAATGGACTACAGTTTTGATATTTACTGCGTCAACGTGTTATTGCTAAATTACCATAGATCCTTAAACGTTCCTCTATTGAGCAGAAGCAGAATGTGTTTGTTTTTCGCAGTTTCATTGATATAAAAAGTTGAAGTCTGCTCCTTCTTCCTGAATAATCCTGCACAACTTTGTTATTTGTGTGTCTATTATCCTCTAGAGTCTATAAAATTAACATGTTTAAAGTCAAATTTTCAATAAAAGCCAATGGCTTGCTATTTTTTGATGCGCAATTTTGTGCAATTCATGTTGTTATAGAATGACCCATAACCACTGGAAAAATGTGTTTGGAAAGCTGAAATCATGTTTAAAAAATTCATTGGGTATACTATCATATGAGAGAGGTTCAATGCGCCTTCAGGGGAAGATTTCAAGGTATCTGAGGAACAGAGCTTCATTAAGAAACAGCTTAATATCTTTGATTAAAATCCAGACGGGGCACCTAGGTTTTTAAATGCGACTCAACTCTCAAAATTCAGCCCACAGATGCACAACGTGAAATAATAGTTATGCAAAGTATATTTGTTTAAAGCTTTATTAGATATAGGTATGTGCACATCTATATCACCATATTCATTGAAATCAGAGACTACAGCGGCAACTTAGCACTCACATTAAAAATCTATAAATATTGAACAGATCTTAAAATTTGCAAGCAAGGAAAAAACCGAATTTCCGCTAAATATTTACAGAAACTAATTTTCTGTGAATACCTTTGGGACATGATAATTTCTTCGTCGAATAATTCACTGTTCAGATCTGTTTAAAGGAAAAAATATACCGCTCTTTGGCTATCCGATTAAGTATGTGACCTCAGCTGCAGTGACTTCTAAATCTTGTAGGTTATTAAACATGTTCACTCTCGAACAGTAATTTTTGTTGTGACTTAAATCATTCCAACTAATACATTACAGCAGGTGGCACTCCTTCAGCGTTTAGTGTTATTGCAGCTGTCATTTCTTATTCAGCAACTTCAACTAATGTTGCTGCAGTAGGTAACTGTAACCAAACATCAACACATTATTTAACAGTTAGGTAGCCCTGTTCGATTCTTGTTAAGATAAATTGTCAGGTCAATGTTTTTCAGGATTTGGTTTGCTTATTTTGAAAACCTCTAGAATTCTTTTACTCAATAATTCACTTCATTAGTACCTTTAAATTTTGTTGGGTACTGGCACGTAAAAGGTTTATTGTTTCTTTTGGTGGGCCATTAGTCAATATAGGTTTCAACTTTGTATTGAAGTATGCGCACAGTAGTTGACTATTTCCCTTTCGTTATTAATTAGTATGCATTCTGGAAAGGTAGAGCTGGACTGAAAAGCAATGCCAAGACGGGATTTGAACCACGAATTTTCCGGTTTCCGTCGGTTGCTCTAACCAGCTGAGTTACCATGGTAACATGCCGGCACGACATTAAATGTCGTATGACGTTGGTTAGAGGTTGAATTTCTCAGTCTGGCTCTACCTTTCCAACCTTGTCCTACACACGGCTTGTGTAGGAAAAACAATTAATTATCAGCATTTATGCTGATTGTCATCCACAGCAATGTATTACTTTGATCAATACGGATTATAATTATTCACGGTACGTGATTCTTTCAAGTAATATTGCTTCGATAAAGTAAACAAAGAAGTCTGGTTGTCTGAAGCTCCACAATTCCATAAATTAAAATTTAATGATTCAAATATTTCTTCATATTCTTCTTCCTCGGATTTTACACCACTGGGTTTTACATTTTGGTTTGCCACAATCCTCGGTTTGTCCAGTCTCCGTCGTTAAGTCTTTTTTCTTGCATAAATTCTTTAATATATATTTCCCATGTCAACACTAGACGTCCTCTTTTACGTCTTGTTTTGGGACAGCATTTCAGCATCATTTTAGGCCATCTCGTTTCCTACATTCGATTTGTATCTCCCTACCACTAAACTGCCCCGTTTTCTAGTATTTTTGTTATTGAATTATGTATTCTTACCCTTTTCCATACTTCCTCATTCCGTACTTTGTCGAGCCTTGTGAACTGTATACAGTTCTGTTATTAAAACGCTCAATGGCCTTGGCAGCATAGGGGAATGGTGATATAAATCCCGTCATTGCAGGGTGTACACGTGCCAAACACACGACTTATATTGAGCTACATTGTAATTATGTAATACCAAATATATTAATAGCTCCATACTGTGAAATATAAAATAAATTGAAAATATAATTTTTATTCGTGGGATTCTTACGGCACTAAACGGGTCTTATTCGGACCCCTTTTAAGTAGTTTACTTTAATAATAACAACAACAACAATAAAAAGAAGAAGAAGAATCTCACCAAAATGTTTCGTGGAGGGAGTCCAAGGATGAATAGTTATTTATCACTTTTCACTCAGGTTTTCCATATGCATATTTATCAGATGCTCCCCAAAACAGCCTTTATAGAGAGCCTTTTCTTAAAATGTCAAAGCATGGAAAAACAATAATGTAGATATTATAGGTTATACAACATGTGGGGACACCCCGCGCACTGCGGCCTACAGGAGATCCATTGTAGCTCCAATCCCAGGAGGAAGGGATGAAGTGAAGGAATCACAGAAGGCTACAGACAGCAGGAACAGAGGCTTGCGGAAGTCTCTAATAGTTCCAGGCCTGAAGACCTGCCCCGCTGCTGGAGCTGTCTAGAAAAAGCGATGAACGATCCGTCGGCCAAGCAGCCTTCTAGTGTGTAGGGGAGAACTCTTTCCTTTGGACAAGCATCATGCTAGACGAGAAACTACCCTAGCATTCACCTACGAGCTAGGGAAAACCAAGAAAAACCCAAGGTCAGAATTACGGTCAACGGGACTCGAACCCGAAACCCGAATGCGAGCTTCACGTAACCATCTCACTCGGTAACGTATTAAAGATTATACGTCTTAACAGAACAAAGAAATGTAAAATAAACTATTTATCTAATGCTGTACCATTCACTAACGTAGTAATACATTCAATTTAACTAAGACAAGAGAAAATTTTCAGTTCAGTAAATCAGTAAAACAAACCTAAAACATATAGATCTCAAAAAAGTAGCGATGTGTTCCTTCTTTTCTTTTAGCTTTTCTTCCATTTTAGTCATCTAATGTCCGTGCTGCTTGTTACAGGTATTCCATCAAATGAACAGAACTGCTAAAAGTAGCTAGAATAATTGTGAAACACCTTGGAGCTTGTAGTGATATGTTATTCGCTTTTTTTCGGATTGTAAAGAAAATGCCGGTAAAAAAAAAAACATTATTCACGAAACCAGTCCCTACAGGCTTAAAACCCACGCTCGTCAGCTGGCAGACTTGTTTCCTGAGCGGTCTAGTTATCCTCTGTCGATAATTAGATTTCATTCCTTCAATGAAATGCAGAATTTGCGTTACAGTGCTGAGAAAGGAATATAGGCACGATGTAAGCTAACACGTAGTGATGGTTGCCTAAGAGTCAGGCAAACAGAACTGCAGTCTTCTGATGTTAAAGTGTACAAGAGCATCTGAGAACAATATCCACACACATACCAAAATTGTAACCGAAAACATTTCAATAATTTTCTTACTTACTTTTAAGAGCTTCTCCACTCTTCAGCAGTTGCCTCAGTATTCCCATTCACCATTCTTCCCGATTGAACAAGTCATCCTCCTCCAGGCACCGATCATTCGTCATTCTATGAATCTGTCCTCTCCAAATTACTCTTGGCCTACCTCGCTTTCTTCTTCCACGAGGTGACCATTCAAAAAAGTCTTAGGCCACCTATCATCCTCCATTCTTTTCACATGTTCATACCATTGAAGACTCCGCCTTTCAATTCTCTCCACCACTGTTTCCTCCATATCCATCATCTGCCTCACCTCTTCATTTATCCTTCTTTCCATACTTATACTCTAGCACTACGTCTTATTGCGTCCATTTGCACTGCCAAGATCTTAGATTTTTGTCTCTCCACCAAGTCCACGCCTCGGCACCATAGGTCGTTATACTTTCCATCACAGTCCTCAAAATCCTCTTCTTTGTACAAATAGACGTAGCTCTACTCCACAAAACTCCATTCAACATTTCTATAGCTCTTTCGTGCTTGTCCTAGCCTATTCTCTACGTAGTTTTACAGCTGCCTACTTCATAAATAAGTGATCCCAAATATTTACATTTTAAAAGCTTTAATAATTCTTAGGGGTAGTGAGATGTCCTGTCCACTTCCTCCTACTACCAGGTATTCCGTTTTATCCATATTTACTCTTAACCCTCCTACTTCAAAAACATCCAAAAGTTTCCTCTTGTATATTTCACATCCTCACGACTCTGAGCCATGACTACCTGGTGGTGGCAATAATTTTCAATTTTTTAAATTAACCGACGTTAAAAACCATAATGGGACTAATTCTGGAGCCAAAAATAGTATATCCTATATATTTGTTCATTAAAGTTTGCAGACGTTTTGAAACCAACATTAAAGAAAGTACAAACGGAACGACATAAACGAGCATTAATTAGAAGAGTTAGGACATAAGAAGTTTCAAAAATGTATTAATTCATATTTTATCCACTTAATAATGTAACCGAATTAAAATGAATTGCCAGACTTTCATCCATTGCGCTAATCGCCATGAGGTTCATACTTTCATAGCACACTAATTTTTATGCGTTTCCATAGTGTGATGCTTACGCTTGGCCTCACTTGCGTGAATGACCGGGATTCGCTACCACAGATTAGTGATTGTTTTCTTCCTTATTAATCCTTAAATTGTTAGTTGTATTCCCAATCTCTTGCAATTTTGTTGAAGACCACAATTATTGCAATTTCTATTTTACGACGGATGATCAGAAACTAAGGTTACAAAGCCTGCAGTAAAAATGTAGATTCTATTTCATACCACCAATTATTTTTCGACAGTCTCCATATCGGAGATTGTCACATATATTATAATTCCTCTATAACGGATGAAACTCCAGGAATATTGACCTTGCAACCTTAGTTTCTGATCACCCCTCGTACATGTATTGTCATAGCAGGCGCCCAAATATGTCACTGGTACTTGGACACCACCTAAATCTTCTCGAATTAACTCAGCCTTGCCGTTAAAACTGAATAAAATACTATGGAATCTCTCAGATTTACAAAACATATCATACAACGCAACCGTAAACCTCCACCGATAGATATGCTTACAAAATGTAAAATACACATAGGTTCAATGAGACCTTTTATACTTGGGTTGGACTAGAGGAGAACCCAGGTTCGTGTCTGAGTTAGTCGCCTTCTTGGCTGTGTGCCTGCGCACAATCGTGTAGGGAGGAGAGTCTGAATGGTACCCAGTTTGAATTCTTATTTATAGCATGTATATTATTCACATTTAATGTAATTAATTCTAATTAGAAAGTTCGTGGCAATGTTCTCTGGAAACTAAGAAAATAATGATTTTATAACACCACTAAAAGCATTTTACACTAAGAATGGAGCAGTTACATCCCGGTTTTTTATTTTGCCAAAACTTCTACATTTCACAGCAACTTCACAGCACAAAGGTATACCACAACCACAAGAATAAACAATAATAATAATAATAATAATAATAATAATAATAATAATAATAATAATATCCAATGTAATACAGTGAATTCCACTTGCTTGTTTTTTTCTCCTGTGTATAGGTATACTTTGCAATTTATTTTAATTAAATATGGGTTTTAATTTTATAAAAATTATACGATTATATTATAATCCATGTCACCACTGTTAGCCAAGCGAATCCATTATTTAAATATATGTGAATGACAATTTATCGTGTATTTAAGTTTTTGTCAAGGTTGTGCGAATTATTCGCAGGGGTCATCTAGTTTTAAAAATTGCTGTTTGAATGTGTGTACGTGTTATATTTTCACTTCTGAATAGCTGAACCGATAACTATGAATATTGTTATAAACTTTATATACATTATAAACATTTTCATGACAAATTTGTTATTTATATAATTTCGTTATGGTGAATATTAAAATAATTATATCTTTTTTGTTAATACTTAAATACAGAAATTAATTATTTGGCAAGTTCTGTTGATTTCCGGTTATCATAGGAAAAATATAGTACCGTATGCTCAATGGTTATTTCCTCCCACAATGTGGACCGGGTTCAAATTCCGCTTGGATCGAGCTGTGACTTCGTTTTTGCTCAGCTTCGAGATGACAGATAGCTTTAGTACTTTAGATACTCAAGTTCCTTCGCACTTTTATTTAATACCTTAATTCGTCGTTTGATTCACTTTGATGGTGAAAGTACCCATATTCGCAAAAACTAAGAAGAAGACAAAGAAAAAGAAAGAGAAAGGGAGAGAATGTGAATAGCCATAAGTTTATGTTAAATGAAATAAAGGATTCAAGCTACAGAACATCTATAGAGCTATTCGTATCTTTTTACTTTCTCTACTACGTATAGTAAGTAGGGGAAGTATTGTATTCCACCCAAAAATTCGATATCGAGATTTCACCGGAAATACATGTTTTGAGACCCCCTGAATCCAAAAAAGCATTTTTGGAAACATGTCAGTGTGTGTGTCTGTGTGTGTGTGTCTGTCTATGAACAGCATAACTCAGAAACGAACAGTCGGATAAACACCAAACTTTTGCATAGCTGGTAAACCATAAGAGATAGACAAAATTTTACGGCACAAAAAATGTAGATCGCGTTAAAATACACAATGTATGTCATATACTTTCTTTTGTTGAGTGAACCGTTTTCTAGATATTGCTTGTTATTCCCTTAAATTTTCCAATACTTATACTTTTCTCAAATTCGTTATTCATTTTTTTATGGACATGTAAAGAGAATGGACTGCGCCGCATAGCAACCAGCGTTAAAATATTTGACTATCGCTTAAAACCTACCATATTCCCCTTGCATCTACATGAAAATTACCAATAAGTGACATCTCGATATCTCGATTAACATGTAGCATATGGAGAATAAGCGTTTGTAAGATAGTTTGTACAAGAGTAGAGAACGTCATGTAAGTGTTACACATCAGATTTTTTTATGTCCTGGACATGCAAAGAGAATGGAATGCGCCACATTGAAACCAGCGCTTAAAATATTTGACTATCGCTTAAAGCCTACCATATTCCCCTTGCATCTACAAGAAAATTAGCAATAAGGAAAACATCTCGATTAACATGAAGCATATGGAGAATAAACGTTTGTAAAAATAGTTTGTACAAGAGTAGAGAAAGTCATATGAGTGTAACACATCAGATTTTTTTCTCTTCTAACTTTAATGCTGTAACATACACAATTGAAGGTTTTGAATACTGTTAATGATATAAAACTTCATGTAAAGGAGTAAAGTACAGAAATAAAGGAGAGGGAAAGAAAAACATCGTATTGTTACACTCACATGATTTTCTCAACCCGTTACAAATTCTCATACATGATTTATACATTTCAATATTCGTCAAAATTATTCTTCTACACATATTCTGTTTGTCATGAAACATTTTTGGTCAGAAATGATTTTAATTAAGCAAGCATGATGTGTAATTATTTACAAACAACAAGCGTAAACATAATTCACGTGTTTTTATCAGACTGATGTGGAGACTTGGTAAGGAACATTTGCGAAGGAGAAGGAAAAGGAAAAAGAACTGCATTTTCAAGCGTATTCCGTCAGATAGCATACATAAATTTGGACAAATATAAATTTACAGTACATATACAACAAATTGTTTATTTTAATAAGCTCTAACCTTTTCCTGAAGTAAATTTCTGTCCATATTATATACCTTATGGTTTCCTAATATGCAAAATCATCCAAAGTGTCGTCCTCTGTGGTGTAGTGGTTACTATGCTAGCCTCTAGTTCCCGAGGTCACGGCTTCAAACCCGGTGGAGGGCGATGGAAGTTTTCGGGCGTAAAAATCCTTAGCAATGCTTCCTTCGGAAGGGAAGTAAAGCCGGTGGTCCCGTGTCGTAGATTTACGGCACGTAAAGGAACCTCAGGCCTAATAAAGAGGCCTCTGAACAAAATTAACGGTCTTTCACGCCCAATGTAGAATGGGACGCTAAGAACCACAGCAGTTAAAGAGCGTCCATAAATAAAACTCAATTTAATTTTAATTTCATCCATAGTTTAAACAGAATGAAGATAGCTTTACAGGAGATTCACAGAAAATTCAAGAGGTGCACTTTCCTCATATGAATATTTCGAAAACATGCATTTAATGAAAATTGTTAGAGCATTTTTAAGAAAATATAAGAATAAAGAAGCATTTTTGAAGTACCCAAAGTAAGCGTTAGACGGGGTAAAGTGCTGGCTAGAACGATGAAGTTTGGGATTTTATTTTGAGTTAACCTCTTTCTCTCCCTGATGAAATTTAGATATCGAATTTTTGGTGGCACAGTTTTTCTCTGTATACCATAGTGAAGAGGTAGAGAAAGAAGTAAATAAAATACAAAGCAGCAGATAAAAATATCTCAGGCATAGTCGCGGTTTGTTCAAATTAAAAATTATTTTAAATACGGCACAGTTTTGTATATGCCGTAATCATCGCCTTAGTTACAACAAGGCAACTTGCTAACTTACATTTAAACACCATGGCTCTATGCAGTTACCAACGAATAGCAAGCATTACAACAGAATCTAATGAAGAAGGAACGTCAAATTGTTAGGATGAATGTCTGAGCCTTGAGTCTTCGAAGTGGTGTTTCATGTACATTTCTACAGTGGTCAGGAATTTCCCTGGAGTGCAATAGGCACGGGAGAGCTTGAGACGGTATAATGCAACGCAAAGCAAGCCCAAACAACCTTGGTATATGTGCACATAATGCAACATATTCTTGTATATAATGACTGCAGCTGAGAGCGCTACCTTTCACCTTAAAGTCGGGGTTCGATATCAGATGTTAGCTAAACCACTAGTATTATCTCACAGCTGCAAGTAACTACAATGTCTACTCGTGGAAGAAGCACGTCCAGCACAGGTAAGAAGCCTATTTAAGTTGTTACAGTGTGTGATTGTAGTCGAAAAAGACTCCACTAATGCCATAGGAAGCAATGTGGCAATGGGGTCCTAACTTAGTGCTGCATACTCTTTGACACGGGAATTTATGCTCACGTTTTAGAAAAGCTGTGAATACGAAGGTGGTTTAACTCCACAGTTTCTGGAATATGTGAACCGAACGGATTTCTTCATTGCTGGAGGGGAATTGACACCCATAAATATGCTGTTGTCAGGTCTGTGCAGTCTCGTGCACTTGTTTTGCTTTCACCTCATAGCTCTAGTCACAAATCAAAAGACATGACAACGCTGTCGACACAATCTTCCGGAGGAGGTTAGGCATATCTATAAGCATGCTAACTCGCGTTTGCTTAACTGCTAATGTACTTTCTTAGATGTTTTTCTCAATTCTGGTAATAGCAATCATAAATAGGTGGTTGTTAATGTTTAGCCATTAAATAGGTTTTTAAGATATTATGCGACCCCTGTTCAACGCTTTCGGTACCTCAGTAAGGTAGGAGAAAATTCTGGACGTTCAAAAATACGGAGAGTGCTGTAGATCCGATGATGTTTGCGTACTCTAAGACTCCTTTGAATGGCCCTAGAACAGCAAGGCTAAACATAAAATTAAAACATAAAATAACTTTAATGGGCAATGTTAATAACTGTCAAGTTTCTTTAGAGATCTTAGCGTCACCAGTATGCCAGAAATTTGTCACAGAAGTTCTTTAAAATGCAAGTAAATATACTGATGCGAGACTGTCACTTATACTTGTCACATCATGCTAAGGTCGGGATTGAACCCTCAACCTTGGCCAGAGAATACTTGCAACCCATGGGCAAAAGACTTGTTGGAATATTATCTTCATAAGGAGATGTGCAACTAATCTCTTTGAGATACAATAAGCAAAAGAAAACAAAGTTAAGAGATATTTCTCTCGAGTATTACTTACATTTTCGGAGGCCTCGGTGATAGGTTTGAGAACAGTTACAAAGGGGGTGGGATCATCGGAGTCAAATTTGAGGCAAAATGTTGAAGATCTTAAACGTCAAAGATCAAGAATCTTTACACAACTTCTCTATCATGTCATATATCGAATTATATACGTGTATCCTATAAATATTTTCTGTGTGTTTGTTGATATATGAATATGCCTGAACCTGCTTTTAGTAGGTGAAGGCTACCTGGTGGGAGTTAACAAAGCCGTGATGTGACGAAGATACTTCACAGAGAGAAAGCAGAACTAATGCTCTCGTGTATGTTGTTTAATTTGTCTTGTGTTTTTAACAGTTGTATGAGAAAAATATACTTTAACATGTGTTAAAATAACATCTAACCTGCTCTAATAACTTGACCAATACTTGTTACATATGGATTATAATAATATATTTCACTGTAATTTACTATACTGCATTCCTCCTCCCGGGTTAATACAAAAGTATGCATATAAGTGCAGAGTTTTAATAGGGGAAAATGTGGTCAATGTTGTTCTACGTAATAAGTCTATGTAATGAATCCAATCTCATTTTAATGAGATTTCATGCAGTGAAAGCAAATCTAATGTGAAGGTTATTACGATGTGTAATTCATTAGTTTACTCTGCGCTTGAACTAGTGATGCTGTTTAGAAGGTTGTATTGATGTATGCAGGTGTGATAATGCACTGCTGCACCTGTATGAAGCAATCATGAATTACTACAAACATTCATTCTTTCCTGGGTTAAGACTGAAGTGAAACTATAGACCTTAGGTACCTTGTGTAAATACCTTCAACAATATTTCTTATGCACATCCATAAAATGTATAGGCTCTATGAATCGAAGATTATTACCGAAAAAATTTGGGAATATGCTGACGTAATAACATGTTTAATATGAGAATATATTTAACAACCCAGTTATTTTAGTGAATAGAGCTGAGTGTGGGACAAAAGACAATGAATAGATGCCTAAGTTAGTGCAAAAGGAGTGGAACTCGGTGCAAGCATCATCAGACATGTTGCACTGCAGCAGTTTATTAAACTGGATGTGCTAGTTCTGAATTTTGTACAGCTCTATTTGAATTTTGGCACTACATAACCACATTCATATCGCATTTTTCAGATTCAATAAAACAACTGCTGCTGTAATTAGGAATTATTTTTACATATTACAAATTATTTCGGCAACCAAATTTGTTTGTTAGCTGTAAATTATACCTTTAAATGTTCTAAACTTTTCATTATAATATTGTTTGAAATTTTTATATGGTTATTTTTAAATCAAATAATAGTTTGGTAATTTCTAGCCCAAACACTTTTAATATTTTAGAAAGAGTTTCTCTTTCAGTAGTGCTGAAATTTTCTACTCGCTTGCACATTTTGCTTTCGTACCGCTGGTAGAATAAAGGACTGTTAAAACTCTCCAAACCTTTCTTCCACTACTCCGGGAACAACTACGCTGCGTTGCTTCCAAATACGAAAAGTTCAAAATGCGGTGTTGTCACGTTCAAATTTGGAGCAGATCGCGGTTTAAACTCTGCTTAGCTAAACACCATCTAGAAATGGATTTAGCATTGCAAAGTTAGACAATGTTTAGACAATGTTTAACTAAACGGTGTTTACGTCCTTAAACAGCGCAACGTTTTAGCAAACGGCCCCCATATGCTTAAGATATTTTCGTATAAAATCGAATTTCTATCTTGAATTTTCTGGGAATAATCTCTGAAGTCCTCTTCATTCAAAATGACTTTTACACAACTGGTAAAGCGTATGAAGTAGACAATTTCTTATTACACAAGAAATGTAAATATCGTTAAATCAGTTCATGTCAAATACGTGGAATTCAGTTTCCGAAATATTCCTTGTTATGGGCTTGAATTTTCAAATAATTATACTTTACTCAAATGATAAGCTGTTATTCGATTTTCTCCTGGTCATGCAAGAGAACGGAATTCCAAAGCCAACACATAGTGACCAATTCTTAAAAGATTTGACAATCGCTTAAGCCTTTATTCCCCTATTCTCATTGTACCTACAAGGAAATGTGTAATAAAGCAATTTCTACAAATGTTTATCTCGAGTAACATGACACTATTGAACAATGGTCATGGGAATGTAACACATAAGATTTTTCTCGTGACCATGCAATAAGAACGGAATTTCAAAGCCATCGCATAGCTCATAAAAAAAAAATTACGCTTAAGTCTACTGGATTTCACCTGTAACTACAAGGGAATACACTATGTGATCAGAAGTATCCGGACACCTCCACAAGCATACGTTTTTCATCTTAGGTGAATTGTGCTGCCACTTACTGCCTGGTCTCATTATCCGCGACCTCAGTAGTCATAAGACATCTAAAACACCGGAATGGGACGCTCCGTGGAACTCACGGACTTCGAACGTGGTCAGGTTGGGTGTCACTTGTGTCAGAGGTCTGTACGCGATATTTCCATACTCCCAAACATCCCTAGGTCCACTGTTTCTGACGTGATAGTGAAGTGCAAACGTGAAGGGACATGTACAGCACAAAAGAGTACAGGCCGACTTCGTCTGTTGCCTGATAGAGACCACCGACATTTAAAGAGGGTCGTAAAGAGTAATAGACAGACATCTATCCAGACCATCACACAGGAATTCCAAACTGCATCAGGATCCACTGCAAGTAGGTACTATGACAGTTTGGCGTGAGGTGAGAAACCTTGGATTCCATGGTCGAGCGGTTGCTCATAAGCCACACATCACGCAGGAAAATGCCAAATGACGCCTCGCTTGGTGTAAGGAGCGTCAAAATTACACGATTGAACAGTGGCAAGACGTTATGTGGAGTGACGAATCACGATACACAATGTGGCGATCCGATGGCAGGGTGTGGGTATGGAGAATGTCCGGTGAACGTCATCTGCCAGTGTGTGCAGTGCCAAAAGTGAAATTCGGAGATGGTGGTGTTATGGTGTGGTCATGTTTTTCCTGGAGGGGGCTTGCACCCCTTGTTGTTTTGCGTAGCACGATCACAGCGCACACCTACATTGATATTTTAAGCACCTTCTTGCTTCCCACTGTTGAAGAGCAATTTGGGGATGGCCATTGCATCTTTCAACACGATCGAGCACCTGTTCATACTGCACGGGCTGTGGTGGAGTGGTTACACGACAATAGCATCCCTGTAATGGACTGGCCTGCACAGAGTCCTGACTTGAATCCTAAAGAACACCATTGGGATGTTTTGGAACCCCGACTTCGTGCCAGGCCTCACCGACCTACATCGATACCTCTCCTCAGTTCCGCACTCCGTGAAGAATGGGCTGTCATTCCCCAAGAAATCTTCTAACACCTGATTGAAAGTATGCCTGCCGGAGTGAACGCTGTCATGAAGGATAAGGGTGGGCTAACACTATATTGACCTCCAGCATTACAGATGGAGGGCGCCACGTGCTTGTACGTCATTTTCAGCCAGGTGTCCGGATACTTTTGATCACGTAGTGTATGTAACAAAATCATTGCTACAATCTCGATTAACAGGAAGTAGATAGAAGATGAGCTTTTTGTATTATACCGGACTTTTGAAACACCATTGGTTTGGTGGCGCTGTTATCGTGTTTATTCAAGCAGCCTGTACTCGCTATACGCAACAGGGATGCTTGCTGCGTTGGCCGCAAGTAAACAAGGCTAGAGATATGTTCTGAGTAGTAATAATAGTTTCTTGGGTATGAACGTAACACATCAAATATGTTTTGTATCTGTTTTACTACTCAATTATTAGATGATAAAAGGAATCCATTACTATCAAGTGTGATTATATATGATAGCTGTACCATGAAAAATCTGATACGTTGCATTGACATAACTTTATCTATCCTCTATCTTTATTAGTGGGTATACAAATTATTCTTTAAAAACTTATTTTTCTATCTATTTAATTTTAAGAGAGATAAACCTTTGCGGAAATAACTACATTACACATTTCATTAGGGTACAAAGGTAAAGAGCTCTATTGTGCTGGCCTTATAGTTCTACTCTCTTTTCATGCAATCGCGAGACACAATTGACAATTGACGTGACTTAAAAAAGAATGACAAAGTTAAACAAATCGAAGTATTAATAACGAACTAGGAAATGGCTGATGCCACAAAAAGTTACTGAAATAAATTGTTCTTCTATCCCTGAAGGTTTACCAGTTAAGCAACATTATAAAACTTTCTTCCGAATGATGAGAACTTCAATAGGTATTCTCAGAAAATTCAGGATATGCATTTTATTTTTCATCTAAATAGCTTTAATATATGATATGCTAATCAAAAGCATTGGAGCCATTTTTCAGATAATAAGCATTTTCAAAAACTGTACCATGTAAAGTGGAGTCGGGTTGGGGGATTTTCTTGAAAATCTTCATGTCGCATCTTTGAAAGGTACTGAAACTAAATACCAAGTTTGGTATTCATTCGATTTTTCGTTTTTTTTAGTTATGTCGTTTACAGTCACGCATACACACACGCGGACCTCTTTCTATTAATCCATTTTTTGAATTCAAGGGTCCTCAAAGCATGTATTTCGGTAACATCTTGGTATCGACTTTTTGGATGGAATGCAATACCTTTTCTACCTACTATATACGTGGTAGAGGAAAGACGACGAAGGTAGTTTCTTGAAGTTAATTTTCAACTGTTAGATTACTGAAAATTAAAGCACTTTTAAAAGAATCTTGAAGCTACAACACTGATAACAGGCTTTCGCTATCCTCGATTAGGAATTTATGGAAAAACTAGGGATCACTTAATACATAAGAACCATGAAATAGGTAAATATCGCTTTAACGCACTCAAGACTATCAGACCAACATTTAGTATCGGTAGAATTGGTAGTTTTGCGAGTATGCGTATATCCCGACCTCAGCCTGTTATATAAGCAATTAACATATATGAGTATACGGTGGAAAGGAGCCAAAGGAGGTCATTGCAAAGGTAGGGTCACGCACAGCATGTGGTTCATGTAAGACTACCGAAACAAATTATGGTATGGTCATCGCAAACAGGAGAGTGAAAGGAAGATCTAGGCTAAAATAGAGAGGCGGTGAGTTACTACAGTGAGTGGAGGAAGGTCAATAGGAAGAGCAGGGTAGAAGGCAATGGGCATAAAACGGTTATAGGAGATAGAGAAATAATGTACAATTGCGGTGTGGGTTTTGAATCTAGTTAGCTCTAGCTTCGTAACAGATTATGCTTTCCTCCCATTCCAGGATGAATGTGTAGATTTAGGTCCCCGATATCATTCCAAATGACTTACCAAAGGGCAAGAATAAGAAAAGAAGGAATATCCACTTCCCCCTCTATCCAGTCGACCATACTATAACTCAACATTATATTTTAATAACACATACTTAATAATTCCTTGTAATATTCATTTATGTTGACAGCCCAGGGACCATAGTTTTAATGCACGAATTAATTCACGGAAGGCCTAATTAATCCACTAAATTCTTTACATATCATATCCACAATATTTGCTTATTTTCTCTACCATTTACCTATGATAGCTAGAGAAAGTATTGTATTCCACCCAAAAATTCTAAATCCATTTTTCACCTGAAACACGAGTTCCTCTGAATCCAATAAAGAGCGCCGACCTTTTCCTTTTCTTCGACTTGGAGAACCTCAAAACACGTATTCCCGGTGAAATTTCAATATTGAATTTTTGGGTGGATTTTCCTTTGCTAAAAGCAAGAGTAGAAAAAGCAACATAACGCGCAATTTTTCACATCTAAGAATTAAAAGGTCATATTTTTCGTATTTTCTTTATTTCCAATCATTATATAATATTTTGGCAGTAGCATAGAATAAATTCTCCTTCCGTCTTAATGACATTCCTCTGATTTCCAGCTGCCTTGTAAGTGGTACTTGGTAAAATAGTAGACGTTGCTTATTTATGGGGTTCGAGCTAGGAAGGTCACTTCTGCCATAATTCATATGCCATACACACTTACTCTTTTCCTTTAACGCCATAATATCACCGTAACTCTAGTAAAACCTGAGATCGTGTTTTGAATGTATTTTATAACTCATATATGCGATGGAATCCTTAAATAATAATCGCTGCACTTTTAGTTAAGATTATTTTCTAATTACGTGGTGGCTATATCTGTTTTTTAATTGTTCCACTTATACCCCAGTTTTAACGGCAATGGTCATATCGGCGGCTTTACGGAACATATTGCCTTAATAGCAGTGTATTAACTTGTTTACATTTTTCGTTGGATTTCTGGTTTTCTTTGGATTTTGCACATTAGATCACTCACATATTTACACTCTCATTCATACTTCCAGACACAGGAGGATCGGGAATAATCTTGGACAGAGGAAAATTGTCACCCCACCCGGGAATCGAACCCGGAACCCTCGCACAGCAGGTGCTATACTGACAGAGCTGCGGGGCCAGCCAATTGTGTTATATCTCAGCTAAACTGAATGCAATTGCGGTGTATGGCATTCAATTCTAATCTAAATGGTTTAAATCGAAATTTCCAGTAGGTTACTTATGTAAATGACGTGTGCAAGTTAACAAACAAAAATAAATGTAAAAATCACCAAAATGTTAGTTATTTTTGCCCTAACCGGTTACATATTTGTCTGCCCTTTGCTTATTTACTATCAAGTATACAAAACATTTTGCAAATAAAGCTCAAACCATAAGCAAATATGTGCTTGCAATAATATTTGTAAAGCATTGCTTAGATAATACGCAGTAGCAAATAATTACGTCATTGATCAAAATGCGTCGTATTTTTTAAAGCAAATCGTTAATAAAGTTGGTGATGTCATGGACTAGAAAGAAGCTGTTATTGAAATATCAGAGAACAAAAGGTATCAAGGGCACGATGAGCTAAGCAACTTTGCACATTTCTTCTAATCGAGAGCGCATATCAGAACAAGAGCAATCCAAGAAGCGCAACTCATGATGCACAGAAGCTGCTGATGTTAAGACAAGCGTGATACAATAAATGGCTCCCGCCGCGGTAACGAATCATTACACACGTCAGCTTCCATTATTCTTAATTATCGCGTGTAAGATAATACACATTCCTTCGTACAACACACGTCGATGTAGCGCAATATTTCGATACTGACGTGGACAGTAGGGACCCTTGTTACCAAATAACTCCCTGAGATGGCCGAAGGTTTCGCAAAAAAAAAAAGAAAAAAAAAAAGGGCTGAGTGTAATTGAAGCTCTAGATAACTGGGTTTCTAGTAAGGGTAAATCCAAAATCTGCAAGTTAAAAAGCAATTACAATGATTGCTTCTTTGATTGGGAGCAGAGGTCAGAATCAATTAGATGCAATGTGGTGTGCAAAATTCGATTATTAATCTTGACGTTTATCATACTCGTATTATGAGTGCAAAATGTAGTCCAGCATCCCTTATAAATCTCGAGATATGCAGACAGGGCGGTCCACATAATTTCTAGGTGTTCGACAGGTTACGATGGCGGAACTTCTTTCCTAAGCTCGCCAAACAGCAACAGCATTAATGAAAAGTGCAGAACATAACTTAAGGAGAACGGCATCAAATGAAACACGAGCTATTACAAGTAAAGTGATATGTCTTGAGAGCATGTGTTGATTTACGGATGATTCACTTATTAAGTCACGCTATTCTTTTTCCATTTCGAACCCTCTTCTCTCGTGTCACGGTATGTCAGTTCTACCAGATCCTCTCATGCTTGCAGCACATTTTTTCTACTTCGTTTCTCGTCAAAGGACGTAATATATAACTTTTGAGACAATATAATTATTAGCATATTTTTAATACGTTCCACATTACCTGAACGTAAGGAAATTATAAATTGTAATTAAACAATTTAAAGTGCAAGTGAAAGTTGTAATTCACAGTCTAAGATAGGGAAGGAAGAGGGAAATACTTCCTTATATTGGATAGAATAGCCTGAAATAATAAAACAACACTATGAGTAAACGAACATGGTACTTACTTAACATTAATATCCGTTTGGCTATATTTGTTGTGTTTAGTTTCCATATCTGTCATTTAAAGAGAAAAAAATATTGAGGTTGTGTTGATTGGATGGAGGGAGTGAAGGTGTATGGGAATGAATGAACTACAAGATGAACATGCATTGGATAGGGAACAATGCGAGGAAAATTAAATAACAATAGAATTATATTATGTATTACAATAATGTTTTTTGAATTATGTTAATGCAACTGCAGCAACGTAGACAGTCCTAATAAAAAAAGGTAGGCAATATTTCATTGTATATAGTTATAGCGTTTACTTATAATCTCAGTTCGTGTTCCTTTCTTTTAGTCCTCGTTTATCATCAAGGTTTGCAGTTTACTGTCTAGTTTTTATAATAGCAATTTCTGAAAAATATATTTGTTTGAAGAAATAGCATTTTCTCAGAGCTTTTTATACCAAACTTCTGAAATTCTTCAGTTACTCATGAATTTGAGGACAAAATAGATCTACAGTATTTAAAATAAATTCCTCATTATTGTTTTAAAATTTGAAATATAAAAATACCTCAATCGCTGAAACAAATTCATAGTCCAGCATAACCAATAGACTCATAATTCAATAACGTATTCTCTGAGAGAATTGATTAGTTTCAGAGAAAAACGTTAACTTCGTATATGTAACTGCGGTATTTTTTTAAACTTTCTTAAAACGTGTCAGACATGTGGTCCTATTACTGGACAAATATACGTAGAATATACTTCTAACCCACCAGGTTGAAATTGGAACATCTTTGACAGTACACAGCCTCCTGTGTTGTGGTACTAGCTTCCGCATGTAGTCCAACCATGTTCAAGCTTGAAGGATATCCTTTCAGATACCGAGGTTACCTGGCATCTATGGAGCTTGTACTAGAGAATTAACGGGGGTCAAGCTTGCTTTCAGGTCACTCTTTAGGCAAGGAAAATACAGGAGAAAGCTTACCTAGAAAGTTTAAACTGACCGGTATACGAACCCGTGTTTTTAGAAAAGGCAGATCTGTGCTGCTCCCTACCATCGCGCTTTTAATAGTAGAATTATTGAGAGAGGGGGATCAATTATACAGCATGCTTGGTCATTCAAGATAAATGCTATTTGCTTTCACTTGAAAACAGTATGTCAATATATCACAGTGTCTACCATAGAGTAATCATATCCACTAATAGCTACATCACAGCTTACGAGAAATTCGCGTACTAGAAAGTTTCAGAATGCTGTAATCGAAAAATAAGGAAACTAGGAACCTCCTCTACACACTTTTCTACAGAACGTGAAGCTATTGTACGATTTATTTTTATTAATTCTCCAGGATATGTAGAAGAAAAATGCTTTTTATTTACAAGATCAGATTTTTATATGAACATACATTTGTAGCATATCAATTAAGCAAGAAAGGTTCACACACTAGGATAGTAATATCATCAACTTTCTGAAAGCGCAATTCATAATATACCATCCTCTTTATACTAAATTATAGAAATAACGAACGACCTCTTTAAACTTCAAAATATAACGGAGCAGCAGCGAATATTTTGAAAGTGGTTAATAAATTATTACAAATCATTTCTATTTTACATAAAACGTGCATTTTACTTCCTTCAGAGGGTTTCGGTGAATCCCTTATGGGTTCTCAGTTACATTGTAAAAGTCAATGAGAATGAAAAATAATTCGAAGGGTATTTTCAGAAAGCTTAAGCTATAAATATACTTACTTGTAATATCAATCTTAGCACGTTAACTCAAGTCGTTATGGTGATTTGTGCAAAAACAAAAAGATGACGAGTATTTTCCATTTCAGGGCTGTTTGGAGTTAGGGGAATTGATTTAAAATATTTGCCTTGCATGCCTGAAAGATCCTGTATTTCAACTCGAAGATTGTTATAAATTCGAACTTTGGTTTATAAGTTCCGTTGATTTCTCCTTCTCTCTTTCTCCATCTCTCTCCTTCTCCCTCTTCGAAATAATCTAAAAAAATGTTTGGGTTAAGATAAGAGTTAGGTATAGTAAAAATAATTACCTCTATGTTTTATGCACTTTTTAACAGAATCAGGTAGGAATAAATTAAAATATGGAAAAATTGGAGCTTTATTTTTACATATCTGTATTTATATATAGGTCCTTAATCTTAAAATTCACAACACAAATAGATATGGGAACGGAGAAGTGAAGAATTAACATAGACTAAAGTCGGTGTTATGCAGCAACGAGCTTTTGTACAATATTGTGGCTCCTTCCTGATTAGCAATAAAACTTCTAATTTCACTATCAAAACCATTTTGAAGGTCTCTAAGGACATCGATTTATAGGCGCTAATTACTGTTATTCTGATCGTATACAATTCCTCTGGAACCTTTCTCATCCACTTAAGATATTTAATTGGCCAATCAAAGAGCTTAAAGAGTTGAAGGAAACAATATGAAGTATTTTGGAAAAGCTTGAACTTGAAATTAATTTTGAAAGCAAACGTTAGAAGGATATTTTTGGTGAACACACTACATATAATACGCTGATTGCATGTGATGTAACTGAGCTTAAATGACATCCATTATGCTTCAGCGACTCATAATCTTATGCTACTGCTCGTTTCATAAATATACTCACTTCTTAATCACTACCACTATGGTCTTGTTGCATAAAATAATATTCTTTTGCAATTGGTTCGCTTTTCTTTCACATTTCCTCTTCAATTGAGACAGTATTTTTAACACTTAAATGATTTCAGTCAAATTATATAACATAAAATTCAATAACAGCCCGCCTTAAAGCAATATGTGTATGTGACAATATATAAAAAGTGTATATTACAGTCATTGTATATGTTTACAGTATTATGTACATGTTCAATAATGTTATGTTAATGTATTACGTAATTTAATAATGTAGGAGTTGTGAGAATAATAAGTTAAAAGTTGCTAACAATGAAGTAACCTTGAGGCAATAATGAATTAGAAAGTTTAATAATGCTACTGGTAATTCTTGGAGCAACATTAATGTAATTTTGGAGACAGTTTATAAAATAGCCAATCAACAACCAGAAAAAAGCTTAAGTTAAATAAAAGTATACTATTGGAGTAGGAACAGCCAATCAGATACTGAAATAGGGCAAATTGTAAAAATTCAGAATTAAGTTACTAGCAGACAGCGTTCCTAACCGGACGCGAGACGCGTCCTCGAGAAGTTTAATACGTATTCAGTGTGAGACAAAAATAGTTTACGTGTTAAAAAGTGCAAGTAATTAATAAATAATCTCACAGCTCTCTATATCAGTAAAGTGTTATTTAAATCGTGTCACGAATTAATAAAAGGAGTGAAGTAAAAGTTATAATCTGTGTAAGTCTAAATTCTTAGTCGCACCACAACCCTGTCAAGACATCCAACATCCATGTCTCTAACAATAATACTGACGCAGCCGAGGCAAACATAAATATATAATATTCAAAGAAACAGTCAAATTACAAAGTTAATATTTTTAAACTTGGGGCGAAGACTATCGGAAACTTTTTACCATACGTGCGGTTGCAACTACTTCAAGTTCGGCTCACCAACATTTGAAATATAGTACAACCTACTTCAAATTAGCTTTCCATACGTGGGGCAGAAACTTCGTTTCTCACAATTCACCGGTATATTTTTATAAGCTTAGAAATTTACCAACCTTTCCATAATGAAGAAAATGTTTAACTCTACCTGCTCTGTTATAAATTAGGAAATACAATTTCCTCTTCTTGATTTAAATAAACCCTTTTATTAGTGGTTAAAACTTTACTTTAAAGTTTAAAAAATCAACGGTAGTATAAAATGCATTCAGTAAGTTTGATTTTCCATGATTCGTAAACATCTGCAGTTATTTTCCAAGCTTCCCTACCTAATGGAACTAAATAGGAATTTGCTTTTAGCCCTAGGTCTAGTAATAGGAGGACGCGTGGCATGATAACTGTGCACGGCTGTAACGGTAGATCTCCTCCCATGGTATCGAGGTCCAAATTCTTTTGGAAGTTAAACAAAATTATGTGATAATGATGAGGCCAGTTACTCTTTCATCATACACGCCCTTGGGTTAAGAAAGGGCAATTCGTGAATGAGCATCAGTGTCTATTGTTTCAAATTTACCTTACAAAGTAGAAAAAATTATCATTGGTAAACGGAACTACATCTTTAAATACCTTGAACCTATTATAAGAAATGAGGACCAGCACATCAGTGTTCGATAGCTACGAATCTCTTCTAAGCAATCAATAAGACTATTCATTGAATTAAACTCAGAATTTGTTTACACCCTTAATACAACTCCATGAATATAAGACATAAATAAAACATTTTTTTTTCAATTACATCAGCTAAACGCTTATAGTACAAACTTATAATCTCTAAATTAAAAATTAGATATCCATCTTGATGAGGCTTTCTTGCATGCAACGCCAAGGTTTCTGTATGGTTCCACTGTATGGAACTCTTTACGTTCCATGTTTACACTATTTTATCAATTACTTCCAATTCCATGCTCTAATCCATTCCTCTCTTACTTTTACAAAATATTCTCCCTTGATTTTATTCCTGTTTATTGCCATCTCAGTCCGGATTTTCAAGCGATACAATTTATTTCTGCATTTTGTCTCATTTTATTTCCCAAATACCCTCCCCCCCATCTCTTCACCCCATCACAATTATAATAAACAATTAAATATACCTTGAAGCTCCTTATACATTAGGCACGTTTCCCCATTTCCTCCTCTCAAATCCCTTAAAAACAGTGCTCTTGATCGCATCCATGCAAACCCTCCTCTCCAAAATTTAGCACAATTCAAATATATTTCCCTCCCGCAATCCATTTTAATTATTCTATATAGTTTTACAAAACTGTTATCTCTAAAGCTACCCCAAGACTCTTGTCTATTTTCATTACTATGACTGACCTTCAAAACCCTATTCTACTATGATCTCAAAATCTTTCAGTTCTTCCATTCCACATTCTTGTACAATTTCCCACACTTCACACATCCAGCAAAATAAGACTAACAATAAAAAACTGTCTCTAAAGATTGTTATACCGATATAATAAGTTAAAACGGTATATGTAAGTACATGTATTTGCAAATTGGTTGGTACACATTGAGCTGTACACACGAATACACTATGTGATCAAAAGTATCTAGAAATCCCCACAAACATACGTTTTCCATCTTAGGTGCATTGTGCTGCCAGCTACTGCCTGGTACTCATTATCCGCGACCTCAGTAGTCATTAGACATCGTGAAACAGCGGAATGGGACGCTCCGTGGGACTCACGGACTTCGAACGTGGTCAGGGATTGGGTGTCACTTGTGTCGGAAGTCTGTACGCGAGATTTCCACACTCCTAAACATCCCTAGGTCCACTGTTTCTGATGTGATAGTAAAGTGCAAACGCGAAGGGACATGTACAGCACAAAAGCGTACAGGCCGACCTCGTCGGTTGACTGACGGAAACCGCCGACTTTTGAAGAGGGTCGTAAAGAGTAATAGGCAGACATCTATACAGACCATCACACAGGAATTCCAAACTGCATCAGGATCCACTCCAAGTACTGTGAAAGTTAGCCGTGAGATGATAAACCTTGGATTCCATGGTCAAGCGGCTGCTTATAAGCCACACATCACGCAGGAAAATGCAAAACGACGCCTCGCTTGGTGTAAGGAGCGTCAAAATTACACGATTGAACAGTGGAAAAACGTCGTGTGGAATGACGAATCACGGTACACAATGTGGCATTCCGATGGCAGGGTGTGGGTATGGCGAATGCCCGGTGAACGTCATCTGCCAGCGTGTGTAGTGCCAACAGTGAAATTCGAGGTGGTAGTGTTATGGTATGGTCGTGTTTTTCCTGGAGGGAGCTTGCACCCCTTGTTGTTTTGCTTAGCACGATCACAGCGCAGACCTACATTGATATTTTAAGCGCCTTCTTGCTTCCCACTATTGAAGAGGAATTCGGGGATGGCCATTGCATTTTTCAACACGATCGAGTACCTGTTCATACTGCACGGGCTGTGGCGCAGTGGTTACATGACAATAACATCCCTGTAATAGGCTGGCCTGCACAGAGCCCTGACTAATCCTGTAGAGCAACTTTGGGATGTTTTGGAACGCCGACTTCGTGCCAGGCCTCACCGACCTACATCGATACCTCTCTTCACTCCGTGAAGAATAGGCTGCCATTCCCAAAGAAACCTTCCAGCACCTGATTGAAAGTATGCCTGCGAGAGTGAACGCTGCCATCAAGGCTAAGGGTGGGCCAACACCATATTGACTTCCAGCATTACCGATGGAGGGCGCCACGAAATTGTACGTCATTTTCAGCCATTGTGTCCGGATACTTTTGATCACGTAGTGTATGTGAGCGAATTTACGACCTGAACTAAATTGAATGATTGTACTTATAACCATAAATATTTAAACTTTATTAATGCAGCTTATAAAACAACTGTAATAACGATTATACCCGTAGGAAACAATAACACTAAACATCTTATGCAACGTATTCACATGACTGTCTCTACACACTATGTTTATTCTTAACTCCTTTCAACATAATATTTTTACTAAAATATCTACTGTAAGCTAATCCAGATAAACTTTTGCAGGAATGGCTTCTTTTGGCTTTTAGATGTAGGTAGGAAGACGTTGTGGGAGTTGAAGCGATAGCCGGGTTTTAAAAAACGGGTCGCTAAATGAAATTGATTTTTTTTTAAATTTTGCAATTTTTTTTAAATCCATACTCTTTGCTTGATATCAGTGTACACAAAAGAATGATGATTTGAATTTAAAAATAAAGTAGAACAACATTTTTGGAAAATTGAAATTAATGGCTACAAATACTTCAAAAGTGGTGAATACTACAAAAACTTGACATAAATTGTGTGCTTTAGCGCGATCTACACTTGTGGAATACGTTCCTGTCTATCTCTTACAGTTTACGCTTATACGGTGTTGCACGAAATTCTCTTGAAGGAGGAGCACTTTACAAATTAATAAGAGACAATTCAAGAGATTTATTTTATTGGTCATACAAACAATTATTTTGAAAAAATAAAAAAGTTATTAAATATTTTCCATGGAAATCGTGGTTCCAAGTGGAAGATATTTTGAAAATTATGGCAGAGCTGTACTAAAATACCACGTTTTGGGTTTATCCGAATTTTCAATTTTGATTTATACTGTTCATAGAGAGACATACAAACTTGCGCGCCGGCCTTTTCCTAAAAGACAAAACACAAAATGTGCATTTCAGGAGAACACTCGATATTCAACATTTAGAGCGCTACAACATTTCCCCTACTATACTAAAGGTAGATAGCACGTGGTAGGCTTATAAAGTCAAATAGTCAACTACCGCACAAATTAAGGTATTGTGAGCTACTGTGAGAGAGCAGAAATCTTCACTGTTGCATTCGTACAGCGTTTTTCTGATATACACGAATCATTTATCGGGATATTTTACATATCACCACATTAAAGCCATGTTATACAGTGTTACACTTTTTTTCTACAAGGCGAAATGTAACTTCTCTTTTCTTTAGATACTAAAGAGGTAAGAGAATATCTTTAAAAATCACTATTAAATCATCATATTAGCCGTTTCTCGTAAATTTGAAACGGAACCGGCGAATGTAAGAAATATAGGGAAAAATGAGTGTCTCAAGAAACGTTTTTGTAAAATGTTAGCTCCTTTTATACTTAAGATTTTGATTTTGAATTTTTTCAGGTAAATTAGAACTCCTGGCTGTATTATCTAGTGCGACAAACAAAGAAACGTAAGGCACGAATTAGCCAAGTAAAATCTAAAAAGAGAACATTGCATGGAATAAACATGGAGGAAGGCTATCGAAGGTCCTTCTCCCTCAAATTTTGTACTATGTAAATTTATTTTTAGAATGACCACCTGAGAGGAATAAATTTTAACATTTCCACATATGAAGATTCATAAAATAAACTTCAAAATGCAGACAATGCATTCTATAAAATGAGATAAATATAATATTAAAACTTCATCCCAGAAAAGTAATATCATGACTTTCCAGGTACAAAGTAAGCGCAGAAACAGTTTAGGAAACAAATACCTAGAACAAGTAAAGTTTAAATTATTTATGTTTAATATTTCGCTTAATCTTGACACAGATATAGAAAATTAAGCTGCAAATTGTGGTTTGATTGAAGGTTTAAAAAACAATGGAAGTCACAGTACAATTTGCGAATCTTGGACAATAAAAGTGAGAAATTTTAGCAGAATTAACTATAGGAATGAAATTTATTAGATTCTCGTTACCATAAAGAAGACTGGACAGAATAATAAATTAAGAAATAACAGAAAAGCTAAACATATTTGCAGTTAATGATAAGATACCATAGCATGGAGATAATTGGGTCTATCGTTTAGAAAGAATTGGACAAAACAGGATTCCAGGAACTAGCATGGCATATAAACCCAGAGATCCAAGATATCTAGGTTGTCTGAGACAAAAATGTTACAAGGTCGGAACAGGACATAAGGCCCAAGCTATGAAAGGTAAAGAAATATAAGTTTGTTTTTTATTAAGAAAAACTATTTTTACATTTTACAAAATGTCTTTTTTGGGCAGACTCGTATTAGTTTTTATGCTTTTAAGAAGTATCATCCAAGAAAACAAGATGTTACTGTTTTACTTTCTCTGCCACGAGTATAGACTGGTATATTATTTCTGGAAAGTTAGTACAAATCATTTTAGAATTTATCTGGTAGACTAAATAGTCATAAGTAAACACTGCAAAAATTTAATCCAGCTACTTGTAGAATTAGGGATCTTTACGCAATTGGTCTCCCATATTATCCTTAATGTACAGGATGAATCTAAAGTCCCAAGACAACCCATTATTTTCGAGATAGCACCTATGTTTTAGACATAACGTAAACGTTGGCCATTGGTCCATTGACTAATAAACCAGATGTTTCCGTCCATTTTATAAATAAAAGTCTATTCTGGAGTTTTGACTCATACGGGTTGTTCTGCTTTATGCAGTTCATCCTCCCAAGCGTCAAACCTGCTGGCAGCCAATTTCGATCTAAATGAAGAAAGCTAAGCTCTGAGTGGGAAGTCTGTGACATTGTAAAGGTTCTTCACGGTCATTGCGTTAGCAATTTAGTACACAGAATAAATCCCATACCTGAGGCAGTTTTCAAAATCGCGACAAACTTGTTATCAATTATTCGCTTTAACGAGCAACTTCTAAACTTGCGTACGGCCAGAAAGCGGTAAACACTATAATCGCTTTGGTAATACCGGACCGGATGCAAAATATGACGCTCAACGAGCCGAAAAAATGTGAAAGGGTTCTCTGGTGTAGGAGCTAGCTGTTTATGAGTCTCGACAAATCAAGGAGACACACGTCCAGCAAATTAGTGCCTTCCTTATGTGGGTGGAACCGAACCAAAGATCCCCGCAACGATAGTCGAGTGCTACGCCCGTTAGGTCATCGAGGTCAGTTGGTTCCCACTAAATTAAATGGCTTCGTCCTTCCGTTCACTCAGTGGGTTGTGCATAAATGGTGCAATATTCGATTAAGAACCACCACCTCGGGTTTGGTCTCCTGGCAGATCTGTCTACTTTACAGAGTATATAATTTTCGTATTCCACAGTGAAATCACCTCCTCTGGCAAAAAACAATGAATCCTTGCGAAAGGATACTTCCAGAAATATTTTCAGAGGTTTTAATACTTTCTTAGCATCTAAATATTTATTTTTATTCTAAAATCGCTTCCTTCCTACTAATAAGTGTGTGACATACGAGAAAAGAAATAAAATCCAAAAGTAAAACTAAATAAACTTCTTATGTAAGGCATTAGTATTCAGAATATCAAAGATAAAAACATAAGAAATGATTCTTCTTCAACAAATCAGAAAGAGAAAGGAACATTATCCTTTATTTTCGGAGCTGGTAGCTAGTAATAATACAAAATTAAGTAAACGTGCTGTTTTTATTCTCCAGGGTCGATTTTCTGATGTTTTGTTTTCAAAATACTCATACAGTATCGAAATTGAGTAGCTAGAATGTTGTAAACCGTTATGGAGTAAATCTGAAATCCCTCTATCGTTTATTTTTCTGTTACTTTTAATCTTAATAAGCACAATATTTCAACCATTTATTCTTCTACTCGATTATTTTTTAATTTGTTCATCACATATTGCGATTGTTTTCCCCACAAAAATACATAATTTTGAACAGTATCAACCCATATGAGACGGCGCCGTGGGCGAGTGGATAAACCGCTCACCTCTCACCAAGGCGGCCCGGTTCTATCCCGGGAACCGCATGTGGGATTTGTGGTGAATAAAGCGGCATCTGGGCAGGTTTTCTCCGGGTTATCCGATTTCCCCCGCTATTCATTCCACCGACTGCTCCATCAACACCTTTTCGTTCATCCCGTTCACCGTTATTTATATATCATCTCCTTCCTCGCTCCCATATCAGGTTTCAGACTTCCTGGCTGTGCTCTATGATCCATAGTCTGTCTGCTCCCCGACAGACTTCTGGCCACAGGACCCACTTGTAAGTCCTGGGGGATGTAAGTCCTACTAACGGGAAGGGTAATCAGAGAATGAAAATGAAGATGAATCACATATGATAGATAACGTAGAAAATATTTTCCTCTTTTCTTGACTCTCACTTATATTTGCGAGCTGAGAGGAAATGTATCTTCTCCGAAATGTACCTTCTTGCAAGATTTTTGTTTTTTTGGCTTCCTTCGTCTACTTGTGTGTTATTAACGAACAGTGTATCATACTAAATTAGCGGTTGCAAATACTATAGACAGCAAATTCTGGGCGCAAATGATTGTTGGCACTTTCCAAAACATACACTCATTCCAAAAGTAAGGTTTAACGCCAAGTAATATTGGTTGGTAATATAAAACCAAGTCCAAATTACCCTAACAAACATTAAATTACAAATTAATCACTTTTCTTTCCATAAACGCGTGTCACATGCCATGCTAAGAGAAATTAAGCTTGGCCATATTGGACGTAGTAGAGCTATGATTTTTTTTTCTGAGAATAGCTTCACATAATAAATTAACTATTCAAAGATTTTGTGTAGAAGGATTCAGTATTTGTAAGTTCAATATTCACGTTTTAGTTGTTTACAAATATTTTTGTAAGGCATATTGCTACTTTGTAACTCTGAGAACGAAATTTGATAGCAGCATTTAGGGGGGAAAAACAATCTAAATCCAAGATTAATTTCTTGTTCTACTGAGTCATGAAATTAGGTCTCTTACCTATTTTCAGTCAAGAGAACACATCTGTCCATTTCATTATTTATCTGTTTACTCTTCTCTTTCCCTGTTGCTGGTATGTAACACGATTTTGAGTAGTTCATTTTTGCCATTCTCTGAATGCGTTGTGCCATTTATTGCTATTTATTTCTATGAGGTTGTATATTTGCAGTATGCATTCATTATCCTTTCTATCTAATAGTTATACCACAGAACGAAGGTTTTTCATTTCGGCTGTCTGTTATTTTCTCCTATCTGATCCATTCAGCAAGTTTATTGTTAAAATTCTGTGTCATTTCTCGATGAACTTCGTATATTGTCACCCTTGGTGCGCTGAAGCAGGAAGGGGGCTATAGCTTACCTGTTTAAGAACATGTAAATAGCTAGGAAACGGTAATTTATATGACGACCTACTGATGTTTGAGGACTAAAATTCCAACATCTCGAGAACTGACTCATATTCAAGAGCATTTCCAAAAGATATTTGCTGCATATTCGCAAAACCTCGCAAAAGATCGACAAAATCGGTCGCATTGCTCACCTAGACCTATTCGTAATTTGCCAGTTAGTTGACAGAACTAGAATAGGTATTCTTATTGGTGCGTTACACAGTCATGTAGGATAGCACCTACAAGGTGACACCACCACCCAATAAAATGAAGGCATGACGTCATGTAGTACCCTAGAAGCGGCAACAAATGCGGTTTGTCCAGGGAAACCGTGTTGATTTCTTCCTGTCGTTTCGGTACAAATAAGTCTAATATGATAACCCTAGAAAGAGCAGAAAAAATCTGATGTGGTACATTCACATGGCATTCTCTACCCTCTATTGTTTATTAGTTGGTATACAACATATTCTTACTAAGGTTTATTTTTCTCTCGACTAAATTTTTATCCCAATAAACCTTTGCAGAAATAGCTACATTAGAATACAAAGAGAACAGCTATAGTCAAATGTTTAAGAACTGGACGCTACATGTTGACTTTAAATATCCATACTGTTTCCATGTAATCGCGAGAAAAACAATGTTGAAAGGACTTTAAAGCATGACCAAAAATGAAGTAAACTAACCATTAATAATGGCTATTTCAGAAATGGCTTGCCACAAGAAAACTTATTTGAAATAGTGTGTTTTAAAGAGATCCACAATTTTTGTGTAGTGCGTTTTCGTCTATCGCTTAATGTTTACCAGTTATAAAACATTACACAAAATTTCTTCCAAATGAAGAGGATTTCAAAGGCTATTCCCAGAATATTCAAGATATAAATCTTATTTTTCATGTAAATATCTTCAACGTATGGTGTTTTAATCAAAATCGTTAGCCATTTTTTAGAGAATCAAAATTTTCGAAAAATATTCCATGTAAAGGATAGTTGGAGATGGAGAGATTTTGTTGAAAATCTTCCAGTGGCATCCTTGGAAGATACTCCACTTAAATACCAAGTTTGGTACTTGTCCGACACACAAACACACGGACGGAAGGACAGAACTTTTTCTAAACATGCTTTTTTTTATTCAGGTGGCCTCAAAACACATATTTCCGGTAGAAACTCGGTATCGAATTTTTGGTCGAAATACAATACATCCCCTACTTGCTTTACGTACTAGAGAAGTAAAAACGTGCAGGACTTTCTGAAATTTTAAGACCGGCTATTTGGAACGTTAAAGAATATAAAGAAGAATAACTACAAAATAAGCTGAAAAATATGAGTTATTACGCTTATCCTATTACAGACTAGCTCTGTTACCCGACATTGAAACAGTACATTCTGCAAGTAAGGGGTGGTTTTCGAAAGTAGTAAATTTACACTCATATCTAGAGCGTAAGTGTCTAAGCTTTGTCCATATTGGTTAAATGCTGCCAATTTGTAAACAAGGTATTTAAAATATGAGTAGGAGTAGCATATTGAAGTTTTAGGGTATCCTATAATTTTTACCATGTCCTATAGTCCAAGAGCACAAATTTGTGCCTGATTGACCAAGTTTTGTCTATAATAGATTGAAAATAAAGGAAGGTTAAGTTTTCAAAATTTCAATTATTATATAATTGAAAATGATTAAGTGGTTTATAAGCTGTGAGATAAGCCTATGATTTTTGCCAACGCCAACAATGAGATAGTTTAAATACTGCACAATTCTACGTAAGGGATGGAAAATATAGGTGGTTTTTTGGGAGTTGTAAATAGCTTTAATTTTTGTTGGTTCCTTCAACATAATCGCACGAAGTTTCGTCTAGATAGGCCAAAGAATGTCGATTATCAGATTCTGAAAATATCGAAAGTTTCTGTAATATGTAGGTAACTTATCATTTTTGCCAGGATCTAAAACCAAATTAACAAGTTTTGTCAAAATCATAAAAAATACTCCTTCAGAAAATTTTGAGCAAAAGGTGGTAATATGAACACGATATACAATTCCCCCTTCAAAACTCAATTTTGAAATGCTTTTAAGATTTTGGGGCTCAAAGTGAGTGTTATAAATAGCCTCTGATATTCACGTTCAGAAACAGGGTGAAATTGGGTGACTTGATTATGAAAAACAAAATCCTAACCCCCTCAGTTTTAAAATGTGTGGAAACATTACATAGTCTGCAACAGCCTGGAAGAATAGAGCTTTTCAATGATGAAATAATTATCAAAACCGACTGACTGGAAAAAATAAGTCGTGGACTCAAAATTAACCTGTAAAAGGTAGAATTAATTGAATAAGAAAATACAAGTATATAAAGGCGATATTTTGTAGGTGCAACCATCTTCACTTAACAAATTATCAAAATATTTTAGCTTTAATATTAACATTCCATAAATCAATTTATTGCAATTGTATTACAAAAGGAACTTTGAATCATAATTTATTAAATATAAATATCACAGATGTGTTGCTCTTAATTTGAATATTAAATCTTAATTCCTTTTCATAATTAGTATACGTCTTAATTGAGGACAAAAGCATTAATTAAAATAATGTGAAAATATTTCACCAAATCAACTATAACAGTTGAACAACATAACTGTAGATGTCATTTGTAGCTTAAATAGGTCTAAATTATGCAGTTAGATTTTATATTAAATCTAGCAGTTTACTTGGATTCCTTTTCAGTACTGCTGGTATTGATTGACTGAAAGTGCGTTCAGTTTCATGCAGCCTATGTGCTACGTGAAATGGTTAGCATGGATGTAGGCTATCTCGTTTCTGAAGAAGGTGTTGCCAATGGTGGATTTACCAGATTCAATTGAAGTAGCGCTCTAGGAATTCAGGGCAGTCAACAATTTTCTGATGGCATCGAGTTTGGTTGCATAATAGTCGAGAGCCTGTAGCCAAGTTCCCCATCGAATTGCACGGTTGTTGTGGCATATCAGGATAAACTTCTTTTTGAATCGTGCTCGGAGCTTAAATAAGAAGATTCACTTTTGAATAGTGTTTGTAAAATCAGTTCTCTGCGTGAATGAAGGGCATTAACTTCACAAGCAAAATGGATCAACCAGAGATAACGTATACTCACTGCTTCCGGTGTTAACCACATATGGAGGTGAATCGCTTATAAATAGCAGTATATTTTCTCCTTAGTGCCCCCAGGCCATAAAATTCCTTTGTTTTGTTGTATATTTTCTTCAGCTTCTTGATTTATGGATGTACATCTATCGACAATTTCTTCTGTAAGGCTCTACCTGCTACAGTCCAATAACCAAGGTTGAAATATTTATGCACGGAGTGTTCTGTTGCTTTGTTTATTGGTTTCAATTCTTTCTTGGAAACAGAAGCACATTATATAGGCGAGGTAGTGCCTTGGTAACACATGCGACTCGCATTCGGGAGGTCCCGGGTTCGATCCCCCGCGACCGCTGAAGATAGACATTTTTATACGTTATTAGCATCACGCTTTGAGCGCCAATTTGAAGTAGATGTACTGTAGTTCCACTGTTGGGGAGCCAAAACTTGAAGTAGTAGCAACCACGTACGATACAAACTTTTCGGTGGCCTTCGCCCCACGTTCATTTTTCTGGTGGCCTTTGACCCCACGTTTAAAAATCAACTTTGTAATTTGAATATTGATTTAAATATGATATATGTATATTTGCCTCGGCCTAGTCAGTAGTAATTTGTAGAAACACGTATCTCTTAGCAAGGGCTGGAACGGCTAAAGAATGAAGGCTTACACAAATTATAATTTTTACTTCACTCCCTTTATTAATCCTTCACACGATTAAATAACACTTCACTGATATAGAGAGCTGTGGCATTATTTATTAATTACTTGCACTTTTTAACATGTAAACTTTATAATATTCTCGCCGTAATGAGTTTTTATTTTCTCACACTTAATACGTACCAGCGAACTGTTCAGGAACATTGCCTTCTAGCATCTGGCATCTACCGCCATTCTGTAGCGTCTGCGGCTTGAATTTGCACTTTTTCCCTATTTTAAGACTCTGATTCGCTAAGCCTACTCGAATAGATTACTTTTATTTAACTTAAGCTTTTTCTAATTGTTGATTGGTATTTATAAACTGTTTTAAATGTTACATTATTGTTCCAGGGATTACTTAATAAATTCATATAACATTATTATACATGTACCTAATAATACAAACATAATACAATGACTGTTACATACACTATATATATTATATTATACACATATTGCTTTAAGGCGGGCTGTTATTATATTTTATATTATATAATTAGACTGATATCAAATAAAATATTGCCTCACCGCCTAATCCGACCCATAGGTTTTTCATGGTTTCCCCGGGGTCGCTAGGCGAATGATAGGGTGGTTTCTTTTCTACACAATTTCCTTTACATCATTTCCCTTTCATTCCGTTTCCTTCTTATCTTTCAAGTGTATTTCTAGGTTTCGTGGCGTATGGCGATGCCAAACAGTTGGCGTGCATGCATGCTCAAGAGTACATCCTAAGGATACCAAAGGTCTACTTGATTGGTGGGTTGATCGCCGTCCTCTCTTGCCGGCTCCAGTAGTGTAAAGCTTGGAAATGTTAGAGACTTCCGCGCGCCTATAGCCTCCTGTGGATTTTTCCACTTATCCCTTCTTTCTGGTAGTGGTAGCCGCATTAGATCCGTATAGGTCGCCCCAGGTATCCTCCCTGTTGAATTACCTACACCTACGTTATATAAACAGTGTTCCCGATTCGCCGTTCGCTTTGTTCGAATAGGCAACCCAAACGGCATCTGAGATGGTGAAATATCACTTCCTTTTAGTTATTTTGTTCTAGTTATGTTAACACTATCACCGCGTACCAGGCAAATGTATTTGGTGCGCTAACATTTAGTTTTGATTGTTATATCGATCTAACCGACATACTGCGTTGTGTAATACTAACTGTATACTTTGTGTAGTACTATAATGCTTATGATATGAATACTAATATATGAAAGTATAATAATAATAATAATAATAATAATAATAATAATAATGTCTCATCTATCATGAATTATTATCTGTTAGGTGGCTGCTTTGAACTATGTGAGATTAGGGCGGCCGATTTTTAACGAAGAGGTTTCGACTTCGAATCCCGCTCCCATCTGCAGAGTTTTATATCTATAATACATATTGTACTATACGTATAGATGAATGTATAGAACCACAATGTATAGTGTTAAAATCTGTACCACCCCTGAAATCCCTGCGACATACATTACCGACGCGCCTTCACAGTTAAGAGCTATAACTTCAAGAATTGGACAGGCATTCGGGAACACTTTCTACAATCGTAAAATGACTTTCCTCTATTGATTAAAATTTATAGAAAATACCTCTCAAAATATTTTAATGATGTTGGAAGATATGTCATTTGTGATCCAGCTACAATGAGGGAAATTTCACTGAAAGAAACAAGAAGTGCAGAGACATTTTTTCCTCCGTGTTTCTGAGCTACTAAATTAATGCTGTGCATTCTGTACATCCCTGCACAAATTAATTCATAATATATAATGTATAACAATATTCAACATGTTTATTTATTTTGGTGGAAACATTTACTGCAGGGATTATAAAAAACTTTACAGTAGTTTTCTAAGTGATATAGAAACTGAACATTATAAAATTCAGTTTCTTTATATACAGAGAATGTATTAACAAGCATACCTTTACCCAACTGAACTTCCATAGAGCATGCCAAACAAGAAAAGGATATAAATAAATAACACAGATACCTACAATGAATGTGATGTGACGAAAATTGATTGACTAAATAAGCTCAGAGCTCAGGTTTCAAACAGCTGAGAATTATCTGACATTTGTCTTATCAGGATAAGGGAAAATCTCGAAGAAACCATACGGTCATTTCATTCCAAACAAGATTCGAAATCGGATTATTAGGTAGAGTGCTGCGTTCAGATACGTGATTGTATAAGTAATGGTACTTGAGCCATTTTCAAGAGTTGACAATTTGCTCAAATAATAACAAAGAAGAGGAGAAGAGAGAAGAGAAGAGATGTTCACTTTCACAACTAAGAACTACTTCGAAATACGCTTCGGAACGTGAAGTGCAGGTGAATTTTTGAGCCAAAAGTTTTGAAATTATTACTTACAAATAATGAAAATATGTAGTTCTAGAGAGTTTCTAGATTTAGATTTTGAAGGACTTAGGGTACGAGTTTGCTGTTTTCTTCCATTTGACTCTTTTGCAGTTATGATTCTTTATCAACCTTTGATCACGTCCCTGGTATTCGGAGCTCCTTTCCTACACGTTAGCAGAACATTTCAGTGCCACTAACATGCTTTGGTCCGCCATTTTGATCTGAATACTTGTCCATGCCTCTAAATTGCTGAAAATTTTCCGATTTCGTAACAGTACCTCTGATATTATCGCACCCACTTCGAGGTTAAATTATTTATGTATTGGCACCTTATTAGTCGACTGCTACAATGGTCCTGCCCGTGGGTAATTCGTGTCAGTCAGCATTATATCCAGGTGACCTCCAACAGTGCTTTGCCCGAGGATAAACCAAATTGCTAACCCTTGTGAACTGTCCGTCACCTCGCCTTGCTCACCCATTCATTGGCTAAGAGATTAGGGCGGGCAGGAACTATTGCACATTGGCATTAAAAGAGTTACACCTCTTTCAAAAATGTATTACGGTTACGGGCAAATAAGGCTGCTTGACCACTTTGCTAAGGAGGGGTTTGCGCACTTAACGACATTGAAAATAATTGTAAAAGTCATCTGTAACAGTGAAATTACAAAATGTTCAAACAAACAACATTTCATTTCGATTCCACAGGTATTCACACCAAATGTTATTTTCTGCCGCCCTTATATTATTTGCGAACATTGCGAACGTGATTACAGTTAGGTAATAACACCTTAAAACTAACTTTGTTTTGAACAGTCCCCAAACAAGAAAAAATCCGAAGCAGAGACAATTCATCCAGCAATCAGATTCGAACTGAAGTTGGATCAACTTCAAGAAGTAAACAAAGAAAAAATTCTAGTTTTCGAACCCACTATACCATATTTCAAATAACTTAAATAAAATTGCTGTGGCAGGTCTTCTCTTTGTATAACGTGGTCCAATAATCAAGGACTTTGTAAATTGGAGGAATAAATACAAAATTAGTAAAAGTATTCAGGTACTATTGTATAATGCAAAGAGAACGCGATTTTCAGAATCATGTATACTACTAACAGCACTTAATTTGTTGACTTATTAATTTTAATAGTCTAATATGTAAAATACTTATGTTTTCTTCTTGTATATTAATTTTAATGTTGTCTAATTATAATATTATGCTGTTCTGTAACCATAATAACTAGTTTTATACATTGATATGATCATATTTCTATACATTACGTTATTTCTGTTATTCTGTGTTATTTTGTAAACTCAAATAAGGTCAGATTATTAAATTAAAGATATAAATAGCTCAATATGCACTTGTAAAAAAGAAAGAAACAGATACTTTAGAATTTAAGGTATGCTGTATAAATCTGGAAGCATATTAAATGGTAAAGCCACAAATCTTATCTGATACTAAAGCTGAAAATTTGAACAAGGCTAGACGAAATTTAGTCCCAAAAGTTTGCCTTTAAAGCTGGACATTAAAGATCGGATATCAAAGTTTGCCGGGATACATGAATCAGGTAAGAGGGATTTAGCGGGACCTCTGAGGTATCGTTATGGAAACTACCTCTAGAGATTCCAGGACGCACATCATAGATTTATATAGCATTAATCAAAAAGGTTTACATGGAACTGCACAAGAAAGAAAAGACTTTACATTCACTATGTACATTTCATTTGTTAGGTTATTATCGGAAAGGGTATTTTAATTAAATTTTTTAAATCAATGGTTGAGGAAATCAACATTAATCCCCAACTTTCTAAGAAAAGAATGGCTCCAAGTGGGGTTACGGTTCGTAGAAGGACGTGCATAGCACTTTCTTTTTCTACCTGTTAGGTACCTAAGGCAGAGGAAGTATTCATTAAAAAATATGATCGGATTTCATCAGAAAAGCATTTAAAAAGCTTCACGCATATAGCATAAGTTAAAAACGAATGTTCGGAAAAATACCAAATTTCTTGCCTTAGACAAAGAATTCCCCACACATAACTATCCGTTGCGTATAAAATTTTAGTTTATAATTAAAATTTATAATTAAATCATGTATTTTAGATATATTTTCATTTCATTTAAGCGTGTACATGAAATAATATCTGATATCATTCTATTCTTACTGACTCTTATAGACTGTGATACCATATGATATAGACAATATCTTATAACAGGAAATATGTAAATTTAGCTATATAGTTTTTATAAAACAAACATTTTATTGAATTAAAATTACTGAAAAGTTTGTTGTCGTTTGTTCGAATTTCCCAAAACTTCGAGAAATAAGCATTTTACTACTGTTCTTTTCTATCTCCTGAGCTCATGCAAAGAATCTGCAATATCAACAGTCATGTACGTATCAGTCTCCAGTATGCTGCTACACTACAAAAAATGTACATTGAAGGAGTTTATCCAAATGTTCACAATGATTAAAAATTATCAGATATTAATAGCAAAGTATACTTGAATAATTGTAGAATAGATAAAAAAACGATGGTGTATGATGGCAACAAGTCAGTTTTTTATTTTTTAATCGGTAAGCATTAAGATCTACATTTGGGGAGATATTACAAAATACTTTTGGTCAAATGCAGTATTCCTGTATCCTTGGTAAGGCATAGAAAAATTACTCTACGCAGGGAATAAAAACTGGCATTCACATAATTTTTGGACGACTTTACTTCAAATTGGAATGGTTAGTTGTGCCACTTCATATCGAGACTATTTGTTCTGCTGTTAATTATTTTTATATTAAGACAGTTGACGAGAATACCTGAAAATGAGGTTATGACATAAAAGTAGAAACGTTTGATTTTGAATATTTGGTTAATTTGGCAATATCGAGTCTGAGTTGTTTGAAAGTAATTAAGTGGTACAACTAAGGTCCTATAAGTTTCTGCATTAGCGCAAAGCAGACAGGAATTTTGACTTATCTTTTTGATCAAACTAGAGCACTGATATAAATGCAAATGTTTTATTATATGGACGTACATATAAAAGGATACAATTGTGACAGGTATTTTCATCACTGTGTAGTAATTGCGCATATATGTTTTAAATTTCCTTTTAGGAGCCTAACGAAAATTTTAACATCTCAGTTACTTATATCATCTATAACATTGCTAACGTACAAGAAGATTTTAATTGTTGCTCCTCAGATTATGGTCTATTTCCGTCTTCTTCGATTTCTATTTCCGTGTCCATTTCGATGCAAAGCTATCTTCCCATCTGGCTCTAGGAAGTCTAATCGAACGCCTGCCTTCTGGTTTACACTGAAGTACTTTTTATGATTCCATTATCAACCATCCTTTCTATGTGTACGAATCACTTCCATTTTAGGTTGTAAATATTTTATTGTAATTTATATGAGTTTAGTTCCCAGCGTATTTCAATTTTGGGAATGTAATCTTTCAATGTATACCGTAATATTTGTCTAAGAAATAGAATTTAAGGTGTTTTAATCTTCTTTTAGTGATTATTGATGACTCAATCTTCATTGTCATAAACAACAGGGAAGTTGCTAGCATTTTATAATTTAGTAGTTGTATCTTCTCTTGTTTTACTCGTTAAAATCTTTGTATAATTCCACACGTGTGGAAATTATTCGTTTTATTTCCGTTTTGAAGTTTATCTTTAGAAGTGAAGTAAATTGTCCGTAAATACCTTTGTATTTAAAAAACCATCATCTGTTTTAAAATAATTCCTTCAGAATTAAAATCTACTTACAGTAAACGATTGAAATCACAGTATAAATATCGAATTTGTCTTGAAATTTGTAATATTTACTTCTAATAGGTTGAACTTAAGTAAGATTATTCCCTGTGAACAGTCGTTCAATTCAAGCCGCGTATTGTGACAAAGCACAGCTACGCGCTGTAAGGACAGGATTCCATCTCCCGGCTAGATATTGTTACATGCTGGGGTGAAAGTCAAAAGGGTTACCAGAAAATGATCAATTTAGATCACCCCAACACGCACATAGGGGCTAGCAGCTAGAAGTCTGGGACCTTGGTGTATAATTAAGAAGAAGGCGTGGGATTTTTATTACACAAAAGTATTACATAACACACATTACCTGGGATTTATTCACAAAAACGTTTGACTTCTCTACATAGTTAACAAAGGAAACAGGATGAAGGGAGATGCCACAGACCAAAGACCGGCCACGCGCGCGTCTTGCGTCAACGACCACTTACTCTCAAGTGGCGCTAACGTTTTCCGTCACCAATCGTGTCCAACCAAGCCAGACAGGGTTGACGACATACTAGACAATTTCAAACAGATCCCTTCTTTGGCATGGTCCGCGTAAGCCGAAATATAACTAAAGAGACCCAATAATGCTACGTCTGGTAGCAACAGTACAACACAACTGTGCGTCTGGTAATGACAAAATTAATAATACGCCACAATATAAAACAAGCAGAGCAGTAAACCTCACCTAATTATTAGACGTGTTTACAGTATATCATAAAATATATGATGTAATTTTAATTTGCGGCTAAGGAGAAATACAGTTTTCATTACAGGAAAAACAGTATGATATATTACGCTCGTTCATCATGAAAAATGAATTGCAGGAGTGTCAATTAATACTTTCAATACCGTATAAGGAAATATTATGTTTTCCACATTTAGCCTGAGATTTTCATAAAATCAAATAAATAAACCGCATTATGTGAGACGTTTTATGCACGAAAAGCTTTAGGAATTGTTTGCGTAGAATATAAAATTAAAGCCACAAGTACTACCATTCATCCACGACCTAACACTTAAAGAATAACAGTAGGAAATGAAAAAAGGCGCAGCATGTACATATAAGAATTTATAACGTATGAAAAAAAAATCTGTGAACTATTTTACCTTTCGGTCAAAATTCAATCTTAGCAATATGTTAATTGAATCTGGATGCTTGATTTTCGTAACTCGATAACGACGTTAATGTGGCAACAATGACAGAGATTATTACAGACCTGAATGTTGCTATTTCCTTATATGGATTAAATGCACGCTTTCCAGAGGGAGAACCTGGAACAGATTTACGTCATCTTGCTGGAACACCACGTTATTACAACAGAACCTCGCTACAGTAGTGCATTAGGTGACCTGACCGAAATGTGGCCCGAGAAGGACACGCATACACATACAAGAAAGTGAAATCACTCAACTAAGATCCTGGGCGTGGGGTCACTCTGGTAGCCCACGTCCAGGCTTTCCGGTTGCACAAGTTGCCGACCCTCAGCATTCAATTTGCACTCTATTTTCAAGTATACGTTTAAGTATTAGAACCTTCAAAATATGTTATTTTACCATCTATGGTAAGACAATGAAAACATGCCATATAATGACATATTTTTGCAGGAAGATAAATAACTTTTTCAACCTTCGTCCTCATATTCCGTGAAACTATGGTGTCTTGAAGCGTAAGTTCCCCAAGTTAAAAGTTAAATAATACTGCTATGATTAGTTCAATAATAGTAAACATGAAACAAAAAGGAAGAAACAAAAGCAATTCAGTAGACCCAAAAGCCACGGGTTGTTACATCATCCTATCCCAACGTTCTAAGTAGCCTGCCTTTTCTTGACACGTTCTACAGAATTCCTCAGATACCTTGTAAGAGGTAACACACGAAATACATTTCCTAACCATATAGAATCCTCTCTTCGTAAAGAGTGAACCAAGTCATGGGATGGCATGTGGTCAGCATGCCGCTTCCCCCGGTCACAAAGTTGCGGTCTTCGAGAGCGGAGGTGCTACTTTTCTATCCAGTTGCTCATTTAGTCTCAAGAACCTCAAGAGGAGGTTAATAAAATAAGGAAGAAAATCCTATGCCTACACCGGAAATTAACCCGGGTCCACTCACACACCAGGCAGAAAAGCTACCACAAACGGGGACGATTTAGAAAATAAGCAGAAAACTTGGAGGAATAAGTATAACTACGTTGAAAAGGGGAAGCTTCTATTTTCAAAGTCTGGAACACAGGAATGAGTAAACTGGAAAGTGTGTGAATGTAAATAATACTACACTGTAGTTGAACCAGTTCGATTTGAAACCATTGTACCCAGAGTTAGGTAAAGAGTGTCCGGTTGCTGTATTTATGTTTTGCTATTTACACAAAAGCAGCATGGTCTGCGCACTCATACAATATTGTGACCGCGTTCGCGAAGTTACCTATGGACCAAGCGACTTCCGCCTCGTCTACCTGACCGCGGGCGGGGCTAATACCGGTCCCTTCAGGACAACAGCCATGCAGAATATCCATGGTATATCCATTATATGCCGTTTTCCCGCTCTAGAGAATTTCTTTGGGCCGTTTCGAGTAGGTTACTCTTCTAGAAGGTACTGCTTTGTATGCGGGGCATATATAAGAGGATACTCTTCTCAGTGATTTCAGTTCAGTTAGTTAATAAGTCACGAAGTTAAGTGCAATACAGAAGTCGAAGAGTTTGGAAAGTTAAAAGTGGACAATGTCGAGTAAAGTTCAGTTGTGAGTTGTGACTCTGCATTTCAGTTGTTAGTTGTAACTCAGCAGTTCAGTTGTGACTAGATTCGACGGATCAATTGCTTTCGTTTCGAGTGTGTATCAAAAGTGTCTCAAATGTAAAGTTTGTGCTATACTTATCACCTAAGTGACAAAGTGTGTTAAGCAGCAACTGGTGTTCTCATTTTTTACAATATAAATGGAATTAAAGGGTGGGTTGTAACCGTGAAGTGAAATGTTTTATACAACATATTTCATCCTCTGCATGTGGAGGTTATACCGCTAAGGTTGTGACAAACATTTTTATCACGTCTGTCTATAGTTAGATTCAATCTTTAAGCTGACATGATCTTAAAATGTTCGTGATCTACGGTTTTATACCTAATTTTTAACAAACGTTTTAAAATATTCCAATAAATAATCTACACGAACACGGTTCTTAAATGTATATCATGAATCATCAAGAAATTCACCATGCAAATTTTATGCCTGCTGTAGTTAGTACAATTAAAGCCTGAAGTGATAATTTGGGCAGAAATGAGCATAGATTTACAGAATTAGATATGTTAAATACCATGATGATAAACTGCGAGTAACCATCAGCTCCATAATGATTGTTTCTGTCTATGGCAGAGGCGGCACATTAGAGGAGAGTTTAATTTCCACTGTAATCTTATCTCGTCAGTGGTGTGTTAGCCTGTAATACTGCAGAACTCCGCTCAGAGATCTAATGAGGTTCGATATATAGACAAGATATCAGTTGCTGTTAATTCATAGTTTTAATTACAGCAGAATATTGAGAACCAGACCTACCAAATTGAACTAGTTTAAAAGTTGATTGTGGTCATAGGATGACTATTCAGCATTATTTTTGTTTAAAAGAGAATAGTATTGTATAAGAAGGATATCTTTAGAATATAAATAAAATGAATACATTTCATCAGCAAATACTTCACTATCTCCAAAACGTTTTTACATCCTCTACTATAAGCTGTTTATTAGATTTGTAGTAATTTCTATCCTTTATGGAAATTTCCTGTATGTTCTTTTTAGATTATTTATTTTCAATTTTACAGAGCATTCATCATTCATTTTTCCCAACTATGGTGATTTTTACAAGCAATGCGTATTTCTATAAACAACATACTTTAACAGAAATAAAAATCAGGAAATAAACGAGCAACTATTGCTTTTTAAATAGAACAAAAGCTTGTTAAGTCCAGAACTCATCACGTTCATCCGCCAGATACCTAAAATGTGTATACACCCCAATTTATGAACTTAGAGATAGCACTTCTTTGTTACAGCAATATATGTTTAACTCATGCTCATAAACTGTCATAATTTGAACACACTAGAGAAGTGAGAGGTAAAAAGAAACTAAAAAGAAGTAAAATTAATGGAGAATATTGATAACCGTTACCAAATTAATGCGAATTACAGCAATTAAAACCAACTTACTAAAATAAACGCACTATAATATTATTTATTTGTCAAGGATTTGTTCAGTTTATTCATTGTTTAGATGGACCTAACTGGTGGTTCGCCCAAATACTATATATGATTTCTCAGCTAATTACTCTAAACTGAACGATTATTTTCCATATGGAAATATATTCGTTAAAATACATTATATTCCAAAAGACGATACCACTATATCAAAATTTAAATAAGTGATATTTCAACCTTTTCGCAATAGGACCTTCAAATTCCAGGCTTTTAATCATTACATGAATTCAATCTAGTTTTCTTAAACATGCTTACATATTAAATGATACCATTTTCACTTTTATTCAGTTGGAATTTTTTCTTCCTATATATGACAAAATATGTTATTGAAACTGTGAAAAACTGCTGAACCCAGTGAATTATACAGGTCTTCAGATTTCGGCATTTGCGGCCAGTCGGTTGTCTGTGCATGACGTTAATACTTTGAAGCGAGTTTATCACCAGTGCCTCTGGCAGAGGACTAGCGAAAGAGAGCGGAAGGGGTGGATGTCAATAGTTTTGAGGTCACCTTAGTGAAATGGGACTTTTATCGTACCTTTCCAGTAGTTACATTTGGAACGTTTTTGGCATGCGTCTCGTACACTCGCAATCTCAGTATGTATGCTGATAACTCCAATAACAATTGGACGGTTTTTGTAGCATGGTGTGTCTCGGCTAGCACTCAAAATGCAAGTTCTGTGATACATGATCACTTCTATATCGCGTGCAAAGAACGCGTAACATGTTCTAGCGAAAAAAAGTTAAGTTCTGCACCGCCGCAGTACATTAACCTGTTTAAACAGTCGAAAATTCATGTAGTTCCGAGGTTCAATTCCTCACCTCCCCTTTGGGACAAGGGGCTCGCTGGGCTAATAATGACGTAATTCATTTAAACTGGCTGGCAGTAAAGGTCGAATGAGCCTGAAGATACTTATTTTGTATTTACATAGAATAACTGGGAGCATTTTTAGAATTTAATATAAAATCTGAATGCTTGTACAGCTTTAAAACGTTTTAAGCTAGAAATATGTTTTATATAAATACGAGCTTTAGCTTTTAACCATTAAAGTTATTTAGGACTATTTGTCAGTTTTTCTGTTTTGGGGCATTACTTGAGAAACTAATTCAGTTTACTCTGTTCTATTTCAGGTATGTGTAATCGAAACCAACTTGTTGCCTTTGGTACGTACAAGCTCATCATCAATTTTATGGTACAGTTTTAACATTATTTTAACAATGGGTCTAAGTGTATAAGACACAAATAAAAAATGTTACAAACCACAGCAGAAGTCCTATACAGCTGTACCGTCTTGTTCATTTCACACGAATTCTCCATGTAGGTACCTACTATATCATTGTACAAACATCTGAGCTTGGACATGTTTCAGGATATATAATATCTACCTTCCAAATATACTCCTCTGAATTCGAGGTTCATTTCAGTTAATTTATTATATAAACCAGGAACCAAAATTTAAATTTGCCTTATCTGGGTGGGCCAGGGTCAAACCCGGCGGAGGACGATGGACTTTTTCGGGCATAAAAATCCTTAACCTTACTTTCTTTGGAAGGGATGTGAAGCCGGTGGTCACGTGTCGTATTTTGTTCTTACGGCTAGATGATTAACGTTTGTATTGTATGACATTTAGACCCTGAATTTTTATTAACATTGCAATGTTGTTTTTATATCTCTTTTTTTTATTTCGGTAAAGTATATTTTGAGACTAAACCGAATATACTAAGCTAAAACATGTTTACATTTATTTTACTACTCCTGTACAAGCAACCAAGAAGCAGATTCTTACATTTATGCTATCTTTTGCACGTTAAAATTCTCAATGATTGACACCTGCAGTGAATCATTTCAATTGTGTGTGTTTACATGTTTTTCTTATGCATTAATGCTCGCAATTATTATATGCTCAATATAAATATAAATAATAACGCATAATTAATTCTACACATCTAAATTTAATATTTCATTAAATTTATTAGTTATTCAATATGAAATTAATACGTAGTACTGTAATGTTTTCATTTATTTTTATTTAAATTCTTAGAGGATGATTAATAAGTAGAGAAGCACTTCATGAATATTAAAAAAGAAGATTTTAATTTACAGCGAAGTGACTTCGAAAATATGCCTAACTGCACCTCTAAGCAAAAACAGCTTATGCAGGTTATGGCAAAATAAGAATTTGCATATCCCGCTCGTTAGCACGCACTGAACAGTGACTGAGGTCATTAATTTTGTTACCCTTTTTAGCAATGTATTAGGTTCCAGCTTTATCTTAATTCTGAAAGCTCAGCATATGGTTTATTTATTGAAGACTAAATAACGTATAAGGAAACCGTTATGGGTTCAACCAGTTGCAGACATCATCCATTAAGTTAATCCGGTATTTCGTTTTTGGCCTACTCTCGTATTCATTTTCTAGCATTTAGATTACTTAATAAACCCATTTCTCCTTTAACATTCTGTCAGATTTAAATATATGAGGAGATGTGACAGTTATTGAATTAAGCATGTTTTATGAAGATTTACACTTCCAGGTCTAAAATAAATTATTAATAGTTCCAATCAAATTTGTGCACCTTGCATATCTACTATATGAACTATATATTTTTACCTTATCCCTGCTTCATGATTCCGTATTATTTGGTGTATTTCTGGTTCAACTGCAATTTGGTTGTTATATTAGGTTTCTTCGAATTTTATTGGACAGTTCCATGAAGATCTTTTGAATGGTTCGTGTCCAAATGTTTCCAAGGTATTAACAAGCCTTTATTCTCACTTACAGCATAATATGAAGAGATACATCACGTTTTCATATACATAGCTGATTAGGGGCTAATATAACATTTTTGTAAGGATTTTATGATTGCGGAATTTTAATATATTTTGAACATATATCTTTGTACGGTGATATGAAGGTCAAACAACAACGAAGATCAAAAAAACAACAGACTAGAGCTCAACATTGCGCATGTCAGAATGTATAGTGTTATTTCCACACAAATTTCAGCTATACACTTAATAATTTAATATTCAGGGATGTTTATAAAATAAGTATATAATAACACATGTTTAAAAGTGATTTTATTTTGCTCCTAGGATTGCTAGACTCGGCGTTCAACCTCGTTCCCCCAAACTTTCCTACTCCAAAATAAAACTCCATTTTAACAATTGTATCTAAATAACTATATTTTATTTACAACATATACATTTTTATATACGTTTCTAATCACATAATTAGTTTTGCGTAGATCTGAAGTTCTTATGCAGTGCAGGACGTTATTGCGAGAAATTTAAGAGCAATTACGTTTTAAAAATTTCCAATGCTATTTTTGGCCATTCATGCATATATTGTTTAGCGACAGAAGATAATTTCTGAACTATCTTTCTTGACACTGAGGTCAAATGTTTATCTACAATTATAACAGTGAGTATATAAATGGAAATACACAGCCAAACGGACATCGCAATTATTTCATACACTCATGAGTTCTGGGCCAAAGTCGCATAAAATCCACGGCTAGTGCTCGTAAAATGCATGATCTGATATGCTTTAGTAGTACAGGACTAACAGTTTAGCTGTTTTTCCTCTCACTGATATAGATAGTTAAAAGCATAGCAGCGCTGCCAGGAATTAGCACATTTATTTTTCGAATGTTGTAAAAGAGTAGACAATAAGATACGAGTATCTAGAATGTATTCTCTTTGCTACGACACACGCAAGCTTTTTCGGTGTCTAGCTCCCTCTTCCTCGGTCGATAGATTCCAGTCAACCTTGTGGAACTGGCAATGTTGAAATCTAGTATACATCCCTTGAACATATCTATATTGGAGAATTGGAACATAATTTTCGCTAGTTGATGGAAGCACCAACATTCCATTCCCCGAAATAATTATATGTTATTAGTTTTCCATTATCGACTAATGTCTGTTTCGAAATAGTGTTTGGCTTACACATTGTTTATTTATTTTGTCGTTATTTATATTTTCCTTCACTCATGCTTATAAGATACCCATGCATTTAGGAATTTTCCAGATTGGCCTTGTTTCCTAGGATCACACAGATCTGTATGCAATGCGTGACAAGAGCTGCTCTGGAGAATTGTAGGTAAGAAAGAAAAGGGCAGGCTTCGTGTCTTACAATCACTCAGTTATACTCTTCTTGCCTGCTAGCCCTAGGTTGCTCAGTGAGTTGCTTTCTTTGGAGGGGACGTCACAGTACATTCATTTGTCTTGTTCTGGTTTACTATTTTCACACGGTATCACTCACATATCAATAAATAAATTGAGTCTAATGCGTTAAGAGGAAAATATGTTGTAAGACCTATAATTTTCCTGTAAGGTAGAATAATAGAACGGGCATCACAGTATCTCAGTTGTGATATAACTTATGCAGAAGGTAAGCATACGAAAATAAAATATCAAAGCTCCAGGCAATATGTGGAAAAATCAAAAGAACCATAGGCCAAAAAACCAGCAAAGATCAAATTATATGGAAGCGAAAACTGAATAATTAAATCGAAAGATGAAAGTAAAATATTAGGTTGTCTCGTAAGTAAGGATTTTGAACTGGGTGCATATCGTACGTATATATGCTTTTATTTTTGCCAATACTATTTATAGGATGCTATGGTTATTGCTCGCATTATTAACATATTGAAAGCAAGCAATTTTAAAATGGAGGCGACAAAGCTTGAGGTTAGAGTCCTTCTGAAGCACTACTGGAAACAAGTTTATAAAGCTGCTGCCACGGTTCGAAGAATGCGTGAAATCGAAGGTGAAGGTGTCATTGAGTGAGCAATACAACGATCGTTCCAGGTTTCAATAATGGAGACGAAAGCATTAAAGATTTACAACGCTCTGGAAGACCCATGTTATGGAATATTGAGAATACACCCAGAGCTTTGGAAGTAAATCCACAGACAAGCACTCGGAGCTTGTCAGAAGAACTTTGTGATTCAAAGGATACCATGCATCGCCATATCGAGACACTTCTAATCGTTCAGAAGCTGTAAATTTGTACCACAGGAATTGACACCCGATCAAGCTCAACGTAGAGTGGATATCTGTCGTCAGCTTATCACTAATCCCTGGGATGATAGATTTATCAGGAGAATTGTCTTATGTGATGAAATGTGGGTGGATTCCCGCAACTCTGACACCTCGAAACAGTGACTCGATACCCTTCGGCCTGCAAACGTTGTCATTAAAAATTATCTCTAAAGTAATTATATTTTGAAGGTGTGATTCACTAGGAATTTATTCTAAATGGACATGCAGTCGATGCGGATCTTTATTCTCAACAAATGGAACGACTTCACCAAGTTTTGAGGCAAAGGTAGCCGGCATTAGTTAATAGAAAGAGACCTCATACAGCTCATAGAAGAATGGACAAAGTACAGGAATTAAAAAGGAATCGAACTCTTACCACATCCAGCATATACGAGTGTCCTGATCTTGCGCCATCAGATTACTATATGTTTAGATTCATGACCCATTTCCTACATGGAAATATTTTTGAAAACATTGAAGTAATTAAAATGGGTATCAACGAAATCTTTGCATCAAAAACCAGAAAATTGTGCTGTTGCGATGTAACAAACCTCGCTGAAAGGTGGCTCTGGACTATAGAATCTAATGGTCTTTACTATGAAGATTAGAATAATTTCTTGTAACAACACACTTGAAATAAAGTTTTGCTTAAAAACTGGCATTACTTATGAGACATCATCTATACAAGCAGCTGAGATACTTTTTTTTGCGTAATGTTAATGGATGTACAAGAGCAGATAAGATAAGAAATGAAACAACAGGAGAGGAATTACATATGTATAAGATTGTAGATAACATTCGAACATATAAAAACGGATAAAGCACCTAATGAGAATGAAGAATGAAAAAATAAAGAAAAGAGCCTTCCTGTATAACTCGAGAGGAACAAGAGAACTTGGCCGACCCCGAAGAAGATGCACTCTACAAATTACTTCGCCGGAACGGGTTGCATAGCATATTCCAAATAAATGCCCATGCTCACACTTACTGTGCGAGGTGCGGTTACGTGTGCGACTAGCACTCGGAAGGTGCCGGATTCGATCCTCGGGACCGCCCACTCTGATCCATGGATTTTTCGTGGTTTTTCTCGGGTCGGCAGGCGAATGCTGGGGTAGTTCATATTCTACCACGATTCTCTCTCTTAATTCCGTTTACCCATTATCATCCTTGTCATCGGTTTCAGGGTTGTAGGACCAGGAGACGGTGTTCGATGGGTTGCGACTGGGTGTTGGATGTGCGCTCCGTAGAGACTGCTTCACTGCTCAATTAGGACCCGATACCGCGTCCTCTTGGGCGAGTGTCCGTACGCGGAACTCCCAGAGGTTAGGGGCTTGTGGGTGAGTTCAGGTGGAGAAGGCGGATGAGTTCGATCTGGAAACGTTAAGGACCCCATTCATGCTTGCGTCCATCGGCATCCTATTCTTGTCGTCCTTCGGGTCTCTCCTCTCATCCCTCCCTCCCAAGGGTCACGGTAGAAGAAAAAAGCCATTGTTACTTGCGGGGCGTTTTCGAGTACCTCTCCATTCGTCAGTATCTTTCTTCAGCTTTATGCCGAAACTTCTCCTTTCCATACTCTCCTAAGAGAAGGGCCAACAAATCTTGAGTGTCTAGTACCCTACATATATCACCAGTCTTATTGTTAATAATAAATTCATTTCTGTGGTGTATATTATAAAGTAGTGGTTTAAGCCTAGTGCAAATGGACGTATTATACACACTTATCAAAATTCCAGTTTCGCATCATGGATTAAGCCATACTATTAGAATCCACATTATCCGATTAATGTTCAACTAAAAGTCATAGAAATTCAAATATATGTGTACACATGTGTTATGAAACAATCAGAACGTTCGAAAATAAATACCCTGCCATAATAGCCCTGCGTGTATACCCAACTCCTTCATTAAAGGTACCAGCATCCGGAATCCTGTGTTCTGCTAACGGACAGACCACGTTGTTATACAATTTTCAACTTACTGAATAAAGGAAAATTGCAATGAGTAGGTGCGGATGTTAAGAGCGAGAACGAAGCAACCGGTTTTATGTCTTGAAACTCGTCTGCGTGCAATCTTCTACACGTTCGTTCTTGTTTGTTGCATAATTGTTTGTCAATGAGAAGGTCAGCTAGTGGAGATGAGAAATCTAGTTTTAACGTTGGCTTGGGAACGAGTACAAGGCGACTCAGGCAATTCCACAACAACCTGAGTCATAAGATATGATGTGGTTCTAGTTGCAGTTATTGTGGAGCAAGTTACATGGAATATCGTTTGCGCCGTATTTCATTAAAATGCGTTTCCACATGTTTGTGTACAATTGGAAAGAAAACTTGGCAAGCCGCAAGATTTGTGTTCTAGTTAGTTCTGTGACAGCCTTTCGAACACAAGTACGATTAATTTATACTAGATGTCTCCTTCTACACATTTATTACTTATGAAGTGGGGGAAAATGTTAAATGGATAAGTTATCTTTATTGGTGTCAACTTTTAAAGTTATTATACCAACACTTAGAGTATGGTTCATTAACCGTATTTAAGGTACAAGTTAAATGTGAAGAAAAGAAAGAAAAACAGATAAATTGCCTCATTAGCTGAACATTTTGATCTGCCTCGATGCACTTTAACCAGAAAACGGTTCATGTTCTGACAGTTCCTTTGGTCAGACAACATGCCGATCTCCTTCTAGCTAGACTTAAGAATACTTTTGTAAATTTTATTTTTCGTTGGTTTTCCCGTTCTCCCACTGTGCAGATTCCGCCAAAATATGCACCCATTCTTCAATCCCATCATAAAATGGTCGTATTCTCCTACCAGAATTGTCAGTCAGTTTCTGTGCCTCCAACCTCCAGCTTCCCAGTCTAAACCATGCCATTCTTGATCTTTCCTATCTTCCAAAGGCCAGCATATATGTCTCATTATCTCAATTCAATTTTACTTTATTTCCCAGGATCAGAAAAGGCTTAATGTTACAATCCGATTCAATTTCCTGTCGGCTATGTCTATTAAGTCTTATTTTGACACCTTTCCATATGTTTTCGTCGTTTATTTCACCACTTAACCACACGTATCTCAAGCCTATTCTCCTGAAACCTCTTTTCAGGTTAGCTGCCCAAAACTTAAAGGAAAACTATAATAAAAGTCATTTTGGAAGAGTTTCATTCCAGAAACCGTTTCAAAACAAAATCCGCTATATTCTTCCAAAATAACAACCCTCCAACTCTGCATTAACATGTGACCATTCGAGTATTTTTATAACCAGTTGCAAAAGTAACGCCCTGAATGTAGACAGGGCATTACGTTACAAGCATTGATAACGAGACCATCCCTGTTTTACTGCTCAAAGTTCTGGACTGTTGTACCTCAATTTTATGACGTACAGTAATGTACATGTGGATTCAAAGATCAGTGTATATTATTTTCACTTTTCTTAAAATATAGAAAGAAAACTTGTGAGATATTTCGAGGAATATTCTTATTATACCTATATATACCCATGTATTTGTAGAAATAGTAGTGCTTCTCTGAGTACTACACAGCGCCTTGTTTGCACCATATGCAACACAGTTGTGCAATACTACTGCAGGATTTGTTGAATGGCACAATTAAACATGCTAACTTCCATGTGACTTCTCTATAGCGTTGTAGTAAAGCGTAGGATATTTCTGTGGTTAATACCACAGGTTCGCATGTAGCAAACACTTTTTCTTTCTTTTGTTAATAATCTTTGATCAACGCATAGTGATTACTTATTTTCGATATACATCATTTCATACACGGCATTTGGTAAAGTTCATAATAGAATTGTTTACTACGATGCAAAATACTTGGCTTCAGAAATTCATCATGGTTGCATATCTCTATCTTGTTGGATATCAAGGACGGTCTGGGTGTGCTATGACAGTTTGATGATATACTAAACAGTGCGCAATACACGGTAATACCTGAGAATATTTTTATTCCCTCTCTGAGGATAAGACATTCTGATGGAATTGTGGAATTCGTACAGAATCTGGGTACAAATTCAAGAAGCCTGGGATGTTTAACTTCTCATCCTCGTTATTACAGGGATTTATTTATCTATAATCTGAAAACGAGGACAGCTATAAGCGCTCAGGGTTCATAAATCCAATATTAATGTTGTTTATTTTTATGTTTTAGAAGATAATAGTTAATTTGTGTTTTTTCTTTAGTTATTTAACACGAGTATTTTAGTATAATTGTATTTTTGTTTACATAGATATACCTAAAACTTTAAATGCTAAACTAATATTAATGCAATACTATGTTCTACACTTCCAGTAAGACAATTAACAATACTAACAATAGCTATTACGAGATTCGAACCGCGGCTTATGAACGCAAGGGGTGCCTTCTTAACCTCTCGGCCAACGAAACGCTTTTCTAGTTCTGTTTTCAGTAGCTTATAAGCATTACCACCGAGAAACATCGTAAGAAGGTGACAATTGCGCTCACAAGGCAGAGACCATTCTACAGTTTCTGCATGTGCGTTGTGAACACAGCTGTTACGAAGGTACACGAAGTCCTCCAATCGTCTTACGGTATCTGGGATGACGCATTTTTTGTCCACGGGTGTACAATGGAGATAGAAGAAACCGAATACATAGTCAGATGTTTAAAAGCAGCGACTATATGCTGACCTTGAAATTCCATACAATTTCGATTGTATTGCGAGAAACAACTGAATAGAATTTAAAAATAATAAACGTGTTGAAAAATTCAAGCCAATATCTCGGAAAGGGTTGATGCCACAAAAAAATTATTTGAAATAAAGTTTCTGTTTTAAAGACTTCTGCAGGTTTTTTGTAGTACGTTTTTGTGCATTCCCTTAAAATGTACTGGTTAAATAAGGTTATAAAAATCCTTTTCGAATGAAGAGGACTTTACAGCAGGCTATTCCCGGAAAATTCAAGTTACATTTGGCAAATAAATATCTTAAATATATGGACTTTTAATTTAAATCATTAGACGTATTTTTAAGAAAATCAATTTCGCAAAGTGATGCAAGTAAAGGATAGTTTGGGGTTGAGGAGCTTTTTAAAAGCCTTCGTGTCATGTCTTTATCCCCGTTGCGCGAGAGGCAGTATTATGCACCGAGGTGTACCGAAGGAATTTCATTTGAAATCCTGTGTTTATGCGACATGCTGTTCTTCTGTCTTTAATCAGTTACACCATCCGTTATTTCTTCAAATGTTCCAGTCACATCAAATCGCAGAGCTACACGATGACGGTTTCTGGGGATACTGAATATTTCCTTGCTTTGGTGTACTGGAGTTGTACACCAGTTACATCTAAAATTTCAGTACCTTTTCCTTTTTCAACCCGAACTATCGAAATGAAACATCACCCAGCTCTTAAACTATGTACACTCCTTGTACATTCTATTACTCTCTCTTCTTTACGTGTAAACCGATGAAAATATTGAAGATACAAATGTACCTAATGTTAAGCACCGTTCTAAATTCTTAACCGCTGTTTTCTTTGAAAACCGCTCACCAGCGAGCGGAACATTTTACCAGGATTTACCACGGTAAAGTCGAAACCGAGCTTAGTGCATCACAAATAAAAGTTTACCTTGAAAAATTACGAACTCTTAACCGGGAATGATGCACTTGGCCATAAACGTTAGACGTATCAATATAATCACCATCAGCAGTGGAACACGACTTTCAAGAAAGAAGCTTTTAATATTTAATCTATTGTCTCTGGCTGTGAAAGTCTTGGTATGTATTTAAATACCATTAATTTTCTGTTCCGTTGCGTCAGTTTTTTGTTCTAATTTCCTTATGAAACTAATTATATTTCAAAGCAATTAAAAGCGTACATTGAAAACTAATATTAGAAACAAAATATGACATTACAACACAGTGATAAATCCAAAGAAATTAGATTCATGATTCGTTAAATTACCAGAAATTTGTCATCAACACTAATGATGTTTTCTCTATCAGAACTAGCCCATGCTCTGTTAAAACCCCCGTAAAAGCAGTTAGGAAATTGGTTTGGGATTTTTGGGCTTTAATGTGTTTCATTTTATTTAACGACACACATGCAATCCATTTACTTCACTGTTAATTATTAGCACTCAACTTCCTTTAAAAATCTTTAAACTGTTACAAAACCTGAACAGAGCTCTACCATACATTTGTAATAATTACTAGCAAGCTGTTCCATTGCTAACGAGTTCAACAGATATTACCTCCACTGCAGTGATAGTAACAATCTTGATACGTCACCGCCATTACTAACACAGTAAATGCAAACCAATAATTCAGTTACCCCTGATTTTTATCTGTCCAATCTCAGATAATGCTATAGAGTGGTTGTTATACCACGTGATCGAACGTTCATTCGCCGTTAATTACAGTTATTGATCTAACGAGGTTTAGCAAGTTTATTAATTACTTATGTCGAATTTAGCAGTGGGAACTTCTGACAATGCATTACAAGATTACTCAGACGTATTTACGTTTCGGTGGGCAACATGCTGATCTGCCATTCTCTTACATTTGTTACAACATATTGTTTCGAAAACAATCAGCAACATGAATATGTGAAAGGCGTTTAAGTTACGCTATTGTGAGGAATTCCATTCTGCACTCTTCTTTATTGGTTTTGTTTTACTTGTTGCTCCTAAGTCTTTGATTCTTCCTTAAGATTCGGATTTTCATGACCTAAAATAGTTTTAAGAATTATCTATAACATACTCCAAATTTTACAATATCACATATTTATTACAAAAATGTCCTAAACTGAGATATATTTAAATTATTAAAATTAGTGTACAGAAAGTTATAAATTAATTTGTATATGGATATAACTGCTACTCAACGTAAAAGTAGGTAGAAAGTAATGAGATAATTTAGAAAACAAATTAAAATGTATATTTGGTTATGACTCTATTTGAAGAATCCGAAAACCAAGTTCAGAAGATTGTTTTTAAAGCAGGTCTTTTAAAACCTGTAACGTTCAATTTATGTAGTGAACATAAATTGTGTATTTTAACGAGTTCCGCGCCTTTTCTCTTGTAAAATATACTGTTACACACTATTCAGATATACATTTTATTTCTCGTTCAATTAATTACACATGTGACATTTAATCAACATTGTTATAGCGTGTTTGAGGAAACAAAACATAAAGGGAATGTTTCCATGTAAATAGTAATGTAGTATAGGGTACGGCAGTGAAAGATTTTGTGAATGTTCATGTCGCACCTTTCGAAAATACGGAAATATCATGTTTAGTGATCTGACTTTTCGTTTTTAAGTTAATGCTGTTCACAAACACACGCGATTTTTTTATAAAAAGTAATGTAACACATTCACATGGCTTTATCTACCCTGTTTTTATATCCTAAGTGGGTATGCAAACTATCCTTACGAAATCTTATTTTTCTATCTAGTACAATTTTAATCCGAACCTTTGCAGAAATAGCTACATTATACATTTCGTTATAGATACAAAGTTAACAGCGATAGTCAAATGCTTAAGAACTGGATGCTATACCCTGGTATTAAAATTCCATACTGTTTCCATGGAATCGCGAGAAACAACTGAATGTTGAAAGGACATTAAACAATTCTAACCTTTACTAACGGATATCTCAGAAACTGCTTATGCCACACAAAAAACTTATTTTAAATAAACTATGTCTTTTAAAGACATCTACATTTCTTGTGAAGTATGTTTTCGTCTATCCCTTAACGTTTACCAGTTAAGCAAGATTATACAAAATTCTACCTAAATAAAGAGGACTTCATAGGCTATTCCCAGAACATTCAGGATATACATTTTATTTGTCATGAAAATATCTTTAATATATGGTATTTTAATCAAAATCGTTAGAGCCATTTCAATGGAAATAAAATATTTCTAAAATTGTTTCATGTAAAGAGTAGTTTGGGGTGAAAGGATTTTCTTGGAAATCTTCTTGTAGCATTTTTGGAAGGTACTAAACCTAAATACCAAGTGTGGTATTTATTCGACTATTTTATTCGTTTTTAAGCTATGCAGCTCACAGGCACAAACACACGAACGTGTTTATAAAAATGCCTTTTTTGGCTTCAGGGGATCTCAAAATATGTATTTCCGGCGACATCTGTAAATCGAATTTTTGGGTGGAATGCAATACCTTCTCTATCTTCTAGGTACGTGGTGAGAAAGTAAAAATACTTGTTCTGATCATTTTTTTTGTTTTGTTTAATAGTGTTTAACTTCCGTTCTTACTGCACAGCACCATAGGTGGTGGACAATGATACATGAGATGAACCGATAATTGAGAAAGGGGATCTGGAAGGAAGCGTTCCAGGGAGGACGGTCCAGGCGAGATGTGAACCGTAGACTTCCCGTTCATCAGTCCATGCGTTAACGAATTCGGCTACCCGTGTCGGTTTTTCTGAGTTCAGTGGACCTCAAAAGTGTATTTATGGTGGATTCCCGATATCGAATGTTTGGGTGGAATACAATACTTTCTCTTATATAGAGACACTAAAAAGGTTACCAAAGAAAGTGGGGAAAACAGAAAGAAAAATATCAAACATTTCTTCCAATTTACTAATTGCTGTAATGGGATATGTTTACAAATCGTTACAGCACAATACCCTCCTGTGGCTTAAAGCAACATGCTCATATAAGTACTTCTATTTGACTTTTTCCTCGTTGTTTAGGGTTCAGACCTTAATTGTTTCTTATCACAGACTGAAGAGCCCGCATTCGGAATGTCCTGGGTTCGATTCCGGGTGGGCGCCCTCTTGACCATTGGATTTTTCGTGGTTTTCTCTGGTCGCCTGGGCGAATACCAGAGTGGTGTATAATACCACGTTTTTTCCTTTCTCGCATTTCCACATTTCATCTCTCCCTTTCGCATTTCAGGTGCGTTTTCAAATCTTGCGGTGCTAGCAGTGTCGGGCAGATGGCATGGATGCTTGCACATTTGAAATATTTCTGTCTTTGAACGCCAGGATGAGTTGTCCCGCCCGTTAGGGTCGGCTGATGTGCGGGTGTTCAAACTGGAAATATTTGGGACTTCTGTACTTTTCTGTGGGCTGTCTGCCTGCGGACCGAGGCCTCCAACGGCTCCTTTGGCTAAACCCAAGATATACCTATCAGAGTACCAGCAAGTGACATACCTTTAAGTAGCAACTAGTTCCTCAAATCAATTATAATAATTAGTATAACAGTGATTTAAACATTTATGAAATAATGGTTATGCAAAATCGAACATGTATCAGTTTTATAGAATTGTCCTAATATAGAACAAGATTTGCTAATACATTACGGCAATTTATTTGCTTTTTGATAAAACAAAACAAATGAATTATAATTTCTGCGTTCAATTTCGTGTGACGTGTCTGAATTCATAAATTATAAATAGAAACAGATGGATATAGAAGCAACAAATCCTTTGCAACCCTTTTTTTACTTCGAGAAGTTTTGACATTTATCAGTGGGAAAAATTCTTCATAAAAGATTTAGGACCTCAGCGTTAGGTATAGCATCTGAACTAGTTACACATCTAATGCTAATACCTGATAAGGCTTCACAAAGACAGGCAATATGCAAGTATAGCCATGTATTTCTAGTTAGATATAGAGGGACTGTTATTTAGACTGCATATTCCTGTGCTTTACTTCTCTAATGACATTATTTATTGAAAAATGCTTCTTTCATCAACTGAAGGCTGATGTACACAAAGTTTATCAAGATACAAATTACTATTAACTTTTTAACAAGTGCATTTTGTAATTAAATGATATGTAGGATTGTATAAGTAACTGGAAATAGTTCCTCTAGCTCCTATCATGAGTCAACTTAGATTGAGGTTGGACTGACATTTTTCGCAATAAAACGGCGTGATTGTTCACACATATGTTGTTTGTTTTTCAACGACAGGTCCTGAAATAAAGTCACTGACTGTTTTTTGATAAAAAGGCTGGTTGCATCCAAACTCCATGTGTTTCATTCCGTCAATAAATTCACCATGATCACAGGCATTGAACTAGGGAACCTAAGCTAACACGGTTCGTGTCGCTGCTATCTCCGTGCTGGTGGACTCCAATAACGAATCGATAAATGAAATAGCATTCGATATAAACACATTAATTAGGAGCGAGTAGCTACTGGCACAGACCACTGAACGAGTTGTAATTTGTATTGATGATCTTGCATGGACCGCATAGCAACAGTTTCATAAAAAAGTGGTTGTAGTTCTGGATGATGTTGATCGTGTAAGAATATGTTATGCAACTGAGATTGCTCCTTTCTCCATGCTCTCAGCTCTTAATGCGACAGATCCATTTTACTCTATCAATACTTCTACTAAGGCAAAGCAAGTATTGGAGTTGATCTCCAAATATTCGAAATTGGCGTTTCACTGTGAATACTGCATGATACATGTAGAAGGACATGAAATAAAAATGCTGTAATATAGTGATCACTCTTATTTGTTTTTGTGTAACTTGTAAATAGGGTTTTAAAAGAATAGGTATTTTGCGTCAACAGAAGACACTAAGAAATCTTAGCAAATATATAATATAAATAAAATGTCATTTACATCTCAACAGCGAGTCGAACGTGTAATTCCTAAATTTAGAAGTGCAAAATTGTACCACAATTGCAACCCAAATATCGTGTTCCTTCATGAGATACTTACGTCATCTTAATATTCCAAGGACGTTCATGACAATCTGCATGATGCATTCGGCAACAATCGGTGCATTCGAGATGGATCAATTATGTGTCCTCCAAAACTCCAAAATCTACCTTATGGTATTTCTTCCTTTGGGATATTGTAAAGAACGGCAAATGCATAGCGATTCGTGTATACTCATGTTTTAAGAGAACATATTTTCAAAGTCTTTGGAAGAGAATAACTAACCTTAAGTATGAATTTTGTCCTGTATTTAATGATGGATACGCTGAGGGCTAAACCAAAGAAATTTCACACCCTCGTATCAGAAAACTATGGAAAAATACACGCTACAATATTTTTATTTTATGTACTATAGGAGAGATCATCTCCACACAGCTTGCAGGCCCCATGCATCCTCGTGCTCGTATGTATATCATCAGTTTAGCTCATTAAATTCTGGAAAATATTAAGTTTGATGTTTAAATGGAGTCTTTGAGAAATATGTTTCCCAATTCGTCCTTTTCTTTGGAAGGTTTATAGCTATTTTGCTTTTTTCTTGAAATCACCCTTAATAAGTGCCAATAGATTATACTTAATTGTTCTTTCACACATGCCGTGTGTAGGCTTGAAGTTGTAAAGGTAGAATCACATTGAAATAGTCAGATTTTCGGCTTACAGTACCGCTGCTCTAACAAATTGAATTACCATGACAACATGACGGTACACACTAAATTTCCCAACTGACTCACATTTTTCCCGGTAAGGTGTTCTCAAATTCATCTTGGAATAACATATTTACCATATTGGCGACTCAAAATATTGTGGATACATTAACCCCGGGCTTCATAGTTAACAAATCATAAGTAGTCAGTGATAATTCAATTGTTCACTCAAACATACCCTGTGTAGACTGAAATTAGAAACGTAGAATCAGACTGCAAAATGCAATACTCTAGGCGGGATTTGAATCATGAATCTCCGGCTTGCCGAACCGCTGCTCTAACCAACTAAGCTGTAACGGCAACATGCTGGTACGATACTAAATTTCCCACCTGAATCACAGCTATGGCATTGAATTTTTCAATCTGAATCAGAGTTTGAGGTAATGTTATGGAAAATGAAATGAATATTGACTGTATTTGAGGGGATTTTGTGTAACATGGGAGCATCTGAGATGAGTGTCTATAATGGATGGAGATGGTATTTATAATTCTGTAGAAAACTTACTACATACCAATACTGTAGTATACTATCGTAATAATTTGTAACTAAAATGCCTTTCATCTATGCCAACTGCCCCTTTTCGGAATGACTCAATTTAATCAATCATAGCATCAATATATGTTGGCAACGGTGTATTTTCATGACTTGTTCGTTCACATTAAACCAGGCCGGTTTTAGAAAATATGTTTTCAAAATATACGATCCGGCAAAAAAATACTATTTAACACAGATTTATAAAGAGATGTGCGGAATATTGGGAGATTGCTTCTTTATGGTTTTTTCCTTTGTAATGAAAATCTTACTTTTGGACCTTCTAGTGAAATATATTATTTATTATATTAGCAAGTTACCAAATATTTTCCTAGGTTTATGGTATTTTTGCTTCTAAAGAAGGATTACTACTTTCCCAACTTCCCGATTTTATCTAATTGAAACTATATAAACGCAGCGGGATGGCTCAGGTTCAAATTCTCGGGGTCGATCAATCTGACCGAGGATTTTTTCGCGGTTTTCCATGGTCGAACAGGCGAATACTGAGCTGGATAATTTGATCCCCGAATTTTCCTATCATCCCTCTCATCATTACATTTCATTTCCTCCTCCTTCACCGCCATACCAGGCTTAATGCTGATCACCCATCCTGGATATGCTATGATACAGAGTTTGCTTGCTCCGCGACAGGCTACTGACCCAAGGCATCATTTGTAATTCCTTGGGGGGTAAGTCCTACAAAGAGGAAAGAAATATGTCAAAGAAGAAGAAGAAACTATATAAATATTTAGGGCAATTATAATGAAGTAGACAGAAGAATAATTATGTCCATAACACCTCGTTAACGTGTAATAAAATTAATATCACAGGCCAACCTATAACTTCCTTTTTTGACTTTGAGAATTGCATCATATTTAGGATAAAAATGACATAAAACATTATTAATGCCCTTTCAAGGACTATTTCTGAGGAACTTCAGTATTTTTAATAGGACGTTAAAAATAAAATTATATCCGCGAATTAAAAGCGAAATTATTAAATCTATTTAATTCCTTGTGTTACAGAGACAAATACAATGAAATACTGTATTCTTATACGGCCGAAAAAAACACAAGGTTTTGGAAATAAAAATAACTTAACTATATGAAGTATATAAGCATTTCCCTTAAATATGCCACGTTAATTTTTATGTTAATTCTTCATGATTTTCATACTGTAATTGTTGGGCGATACAATATGCTACAAGGTTAATCATATTCCTGATTTTTATGTTATGTAAGTCACTTGGTGTAGGAGTATTGGAGAATTTCATGTTAAAGCATTTTGTACATTAGTTTGTTTGTTTTTTTAAACAAAGCTCATACTATCTAGGAAAACTGAATTTATTTCCGTATTAAAAACTTCTTGTACGTATAAAATATCTTATTAAACCTAATAAGTTGTGCGAAACATTTATAGATAGTATTTAAGCTACAACAATTCATTAGGAAGCTGCAGCGTCCTTATGAACTCTAGAGAGATCAGATTTTTGTTTTGAAATGTCAATAAAGTATGAAATTATGGTGTAGTCTCATAAATATGTAATTGTATGATAATTATCTCCTGCCATAGAGTTGTGGCCTACAGGCTTTCCTTGCTTAAGGCTCTATCGTGCGTACTCCGGGCGGTTCATTAACTCTAGCCCAAGGGATTGAATGACCATGCCATCATTTCCAACGTTATCCACGTCTGTAATGATGGACAAGCTGAAAATGTGGTAAGCTTTCCAGATGCATGCAGAGGTATGTATACTTGCAACCTATGCGAGTGTCTTCTCAATACCAAACAGCATTCTTTCTTTCTAATTATATTCCTGTAGACTTTTCCTTTTTTCCTTTTCTATTTGCTGGTATTTCCACTACATGTAGTTCTCGTTACCTATTCTCCCTTACATTAATCCTTTCTACTCAATTTGAAATAAAAATTACACCAGTGTGCCTTTGTACTTACTCACACACTTCTTTATATTATTTACTTTTATTTGTCTATATGTCTGCATTTTATTAAGTATTTCTGCATTTGTTTAATGATTATTTTGACGGTCGCCGTCGTATAAATTTATACCAGTTGATAATGTTGTTAATACAGTTGACATTATTTCCTCATCTTCAAAATTCTTCCTCAGTAATTTATTTTTATCGAGGTTCTTTTCTAAAGGAGTTCATTGCCTTGTTGTCCAATTTAGAGCGAATCTTTACATGGCATCAAAGCAAAACTACATTGCTATGCTAATACAAAGGCATGCTGTTATGTATATAAATTTCAACTTTTACAACAACAAAAAATCTTAGAATATTGTGTACAAAAAATTACCAAAGGAGCTTTATTAGAACCTCTTTGCGAGCTCATTTCAAAATATCGTTTTAATGCACGTCATCTAAATAGGTGCCTGTCGGACTATAAACATGCCGAAAAATAGCACTTTGGTGACCTGAAAAAAGAACTTCAGTATCATCAGGTTTGCCAAACAGGACTGCACAACGTAAAGTAACAGCTTTATATTTCTACAGTTATTTAAACTTGGCATACCTGCATGATTTTGATTTTACAATATTAACAGTTTAGACGTCATGAAAGCCTTTAACGGCTTAATAAATAAAATCCAGATGGGTATGATTAGTCATATAAGCATTATCAGGACCTTAAAATCTAAAAACGTTAGCTAATTGTGTAGTTAACATAATCATCATATGGAGGAAACTATTCGTTAGTTCTAATCTAATGAGTAATGACTTATGTTGTTTGGTATTGAGTAATGAACTGAGAATATAAGTACAAGGCGGTTAATTGGAGTATGCCGTCTTAATCGTGCGTTAAAATTTCCTACATTTTAGAGGTTTTATAGGGTTAAACGTTGCTCTCTGCCTAAAATAATGTATTATTACCAAAATAATAATAATAATAATAATAATAATAATAATAATAATAATAATAATGTTTTATCCATTGAAGGACAAAGTCCTCCTGCTAGAGGGTAACTCTTGGTTCACTAATGCACTTGATCATAAAACAAGAAACATAAGTCAACATTGTTTTATAGTATGTATGTAGTATGTTAATCATGGAAGCTTTCAGTGTTTTTATTTTTTCATGCCAGCATCACATATTCGTGTACAAGAGAAACATTCCTTAATTTGCACCATTCTTTAAATGCAATTTATTCCTTCTCATATGCTGTCGAGTTTTTTCTGGCAGCAGCTCCGATTTAAAGTTTCTGGTTTGGAATTAAATTTTCACACATATTTTCACAAGTTTGTTGTTGAGAACGAGCGCTCAGAATAATCACTGCCATTTACATCCGCATCTCGTATTGTTACAGTCAACGCTTCCTAGGAGACGTTGGTACGGTTCATAGCATAGGATTTGGGCGCCTATGAGAATATCTCAACGATTGATGACTATGTCTTTTATATTTAAACAGTACGTATTTATTTAAAACAGTACATTTATTTATTTTGTTTAATATAAAGTAGAAAGCGTTTGCTAAAAGCTATTGAATGCACCACGTACGCTAAATCTTTATTTGGAATACTTGATACATAATTATTATCTCCTTAATGTGCGTTATATGTCCATTTTACTTTCTGTACCATTTAGTCACCTAAGGCATTCGATTAAATACTCACTATCGATATTTCACCATAAATACACCTTTTTAAGTTTTCTTCAAGAAATCCCCTACACTAGGATCCGTTAATTTTTATGGTTTTCCTTCTTTCCTACATTGCCTTTGGGAATAGTTTTGTTTCTGTTCGTGATGGTCTCTAATGTCCTCAGTTTTTCTTTTCTGATTCTCAGGTACACTTTTCAGTTTTATATTACTGCATTTTCTAAGCCCTAATTCACCACGAAACGTTTGGCATTAAATCTCACACGTGAATTTAATTCCCCAACCAATGAACTTCCACGACCTTTAAGAGCTTATTAACAGCAGCATATCAATGAGACACTTCCCGGCGAAAGAGAAACCTTTAATTTAGCCCTTAGCTACCAAAAGTTTATGAACTTAACCGGGTTATGTTATTATCATTAAGGAAATGTCACTGTATATCATTAACTGGCGGAAACCAGGTGCCTAAGTGAAAATCTGACATGCCTTGACGAATTTACGAAAGGGTTTTAGTTGCTGAAATAAACAAGGTTTAGTGTCGCACAAATATTAGGCGTCAACCTCCACTTGCATATTTAAGTAACAGAAGCTTGATGTATAAATTATCTTACAAAAAGAGCGCGGAGTAATATGGATGGAGCCTTATTACTACTTTTTCATGCTATTATGTAGGAGGAAAAAGTAGAAGTTACTTTAAAGTGTTTGTCCCACTGATGAAGCTGATCTCTTAGGGCTTCCCTGTAGCTATGAAGTGGATTAGAAGCGATTAAATGGCGACAATTGCCCCCCCCAAAAAAAAACATTTTTGCGCAGCTTGTTAATTGGAATTTCCTCTTTAAATATATGTGTGTGTGTGTTATCACTTGAAGTGCAACACTTACAATGTTTTAAATATACTTTTTGAAACGGTATGTATCTGCCGTTTTGGAGTAGAGAGATAAACTTTGACTCGTGTTTTAAAAGAAGTGCTCTAAAAATTGTACTACTGTTAAGTATGGCACCTTCTGTGCGCACAAGTCGTGCGGTTTCTTTCTCTGCAAATATATGCGAGTTGTTTCCTCCAGTTTAGCTTTTTCTGTGAATGCCTTTCTCTGACGTAAATGACCCGTTTTCTCAGAAACTACTGAAGATAGCTAAATTAAATTTCAGGATAATAATAACAAGCTCTAAGTGCCTTTGTGAATATACTTAGGTGTTAATAACATGTTCAGCTATTTTTTAAATAATTGCTGATAAATTTTTAATCAAAAGATTGTATCATTTAGAAAAAAACCCTAAATTCCTTAATAAACACAAATTATTGTATAAATGTAGACCAGCGAACTTAGAAAGCATGCATCTACATCCCGTAAAAATTCAGTCTGATATTTTAAAGGGTTTCTAACGTAATTGTTCATGAATTTAGCAGATTTAACATTGGCGGGATGGAGCTTCAAATCTCTTAAAAAATATCTAAGAAAAGGGAGCAAGAATACTGATTTCGAATTATAGGACTATAAGGTCACTTTCTGATCACAGTTTTCTCAATAGAATTTTACCATTGTTTGAATGTAGTTTATAAGTATTTCTACATCATATTTCATTTTAATGAAATAAATGCACACAATTTAGTTTGGAAGAACATTATTTGTTATTTATTCTTTAATCACTGGGAAAAAAGATTTAAAAATGATTTCTTGTCATCAGCTCCTTCAAAGATATTCGACCGTTGTATCAAATTACCAAGAGATAACAAAATCACAGACATTAAGTGAATAAGGCCTAATAAGGGAATCAGTGTGCCCTGCGGTCGACTGGGGCTGCAGGTGTAACACAACGTGTACTTAGTGAAATGCCTTGTGTAGGTAGGTAGTTGAGTGCCATCGCTTACGCACACAAGGTCCCAGCTTCCGAGCCTTAGTTATTTTCCCCCGCATTTCAAGAATATTATAGTTTTACTCTGTAAGTGACTTAAACGTCCTCTCAAATACGTGTAATATGATATTTTCCTAGCAGAAACCTAATGTAAAGCAATTCTAATCAATAAATTAAGAATGTAGATTGATTTGAAATTACGACATGCATTTCTTTAGGAATGTTATTCATAAAAATTTTTATTTTCTTCGTTTTATCATAGTAATTCCGCTTTCGTAGCATAAAGCGTTACCTACATAACTGTCCGCTCTACGGGTCTGACATACTATTCGCAGTATACCTAACAGTGAATACTAGTGAAGCGCACAATCTATCTTTAAATGATTATGCTAAAATAATATAATATGCCGTTAATTGAAAATTACAAAATGTAGACTAAGGAGCATACCTATTCCACAGTCTTATGAGAATCAGTAGTTTATTCAGGTTTTGTTAAGACCAACGAATCCTTTCTGTAATCATTAAGTTGTATGTGAAATCATTCATGGTCTTTTTTTAAATAAATTTATTTATCAATTACTGCTAATTTTGTAAAAAATATGTTGAATCTATACCTTTTATGAAGGAAGTGTCATAGAGTCATTTAGTTTTATTTTTGCAAGCACTATACGAACAAATCTCGGAATGATAATTTAAGTTTGTGATAACATGCTATTTTCCTTTAGTTTTGTCGATATCAGTGTTCAGTTTTCAACTAATATCAAAAAGAAATTAAATGTATATATTTTGCTCAGCAGAAGAGGCATACCTCCCAAATTATCTGCACCTTTCAGCATTTTTAATGCATATTTGAGAATATTCCAAGTTTACTCACAGATATTTTTATTCATGTTACAGAATTTTCGAAAATATTGGTATATACATTAAACTAGTATGCATAGCTCCAGGTGTAAATAATTCTGTATATACAATTTACTTCCCATTTCGTGAAAATATTTCACTAACCATTTATTCTATATGCATTCCGCTGACAATTGGAAATGATGTGTTTAACCTTAGCTATTTACACACACGGGTCAGGGTTACCGAATCGACATGTTATATGTCTAACTGTACTTTATAATCTCACCACGTAGCAATACCAATTTACATTTCTCATAGATGGTACTTGTTATTTAGTTTGTGCGTGTCTTATGATACTTCTGTCCTTGTTGTGCCTTTTTATGTACAATTGAAGAAAGTGCTATCTTGAAAACCTTGATGATCATTAGCGCAACGGTGGCGGTATCCTGGAACCTAAAATAGACAACGCAATCATACTGCTACAGCAGAAGAATAAGGATAGCCCCTTCCCCTTCCCCTTCTCTCTCTCTCTCACTCACTCATACAAGTGCGCCTTCTTGTGAATGCTCAGCATCATTATAACCGTTATTGCCAACATTCATGCTTTTTATTCTTTTCTTCCTTCCAATACGCTTGTTTTTTTTTTACTTATCTGCAGTGATCATGGTTATTATTCTGATTTAATGACAATCAAGTTTTGATTGTACATAAGCTACCAATAAAATGACCTTAGCAGGATTGTTATTTTAAAGGCGCTTGGTGAAAGATACCTTTGTTCTCAATATTCACAAAATATTATTCAAAACTCTATTCTGAAGTTATAAAATTATTTTGCAGAATTCTCTTGGGACGGTAAATAATCTCTCATATTCGTTGCCTCAAATATTGAAAACGCTATGATTCTTAAGGCATGAACAAAACAAACATCTAGGCTACGAAAATTTCACTTAGATTCGAAGCCAAAGCACACATTTCAAGTTACTTTGGGAATAAATCTGACTAAAGTGAACAAAATAAGCTCAAAACAAATTTGAATTTCAAGTGAAACTTACTGTTTTTCTGCTCTTTTTTTAAACAGCAGTAATAATTATGTTTAACAGAAGAAAATATTTTTAAAGGTTAGTTCAAACTGGCAAACAAGTTGGCAAATAAGTAGTTGAAAGAACAACAAAGAAGTATAACTCGATAACCCGCCATTTTTTCTGCTCGTATCTAACAAAAAAGAAGAGGTATTATTAATCAAATAAACTTCTAACTACAGGAAGGAACCTGGTTCAATGTATTCTGCAATTGAGTTCTCTGGAATTTATTTTATTTTTGTTTATTGGTTTATTTATTTTTAAGCTTTGCGGTGAACTTACATATATAGGCTGATCACTAAAACTCCATGCTATAATGTGGCCAAGCAAGACAAAATTCCATTACCTAATGAAATTCCTGCCGTAATTATGCTTCCAGTTTTGTATATACTCGTAGTTCTGGAAGAGTAAAACAAACCTAAACAATAAGCGTCTTGCAAGCAAATGTGTGTTTTAAATATTTAGCAATCTTTGTTATGTGCATTGAACATAATTCATGAAGAACCTTCAAGAACTTATCAACTAAACTTTTTATATACTAAAGGCTTGAACACTTCAGCTTGAAGCGAAAAAAGCAGGCCCAATTTACCTAAAAACGTTAGTTAAATATGCAGTTTACATAATCATTATATAGAGAATACTATTCTGTTAACTCTAATATAATGAATTTTTTGTTTGGAACTAAATAATGAGCTGAAAAAATAAACTAAATACAAGGTGGTTATTTGGGGTAAAATTCTTGGGGTTGCCATCTTAATCGCGCGCTGAAATCTCCTATGGGGTTAAATGTTGCTTTCTGACCAAAATAAGCGGAAAACCCGTTGAATGGAAGTCAAGTCACGAAGAGATTGATCTCACTTCCCTCTAACCACAGAGCATCTGCGTACTAAAATAAATGCCTGAAGCAGATGCAACAGGTTATGGATTAAATTGTTACTGAATTTCCGTATTATTTCATATCGTTAATAACAGCAATACTTTTTAAAATCACAAGTTGTGCAACAAAATATACTCTTAAAGTCCTAAGAGAAGCACTTTTAAGTTGTTAAGTGCCGCAGACCATAGTTGGCTATTGTGCGTTTACTTGAACAAAATATAACAGCAGTTGTAACCAATAATATCTGGCAAAGATACAGGAAGTAATTAAGTAGTCTGCGAGCTTAGATAATCGTAAGAACATATTTATATTTTTGTTGCATTTGTTATAAATATTACTTATGGTAATTAATAACTTACCTAACTCCTTTAATATTTTGTAAAGTGAATAAAAACCGTTTATCTGTCTTTAATTTGACGCACGTAGCAGGATTATGACTATTTTTTGAAATTATGGAGCCAAAATCGCTACAGCGAATTTTTAACGTACCCAGCATTGCAAATTCCATGTCTTTCATTGTAGCTGAAAAGACTATATTTTAATAAAACAGTTATTGTTTGTTCATTTACAATAGAAGACTTGTTTTATTCTGCTATAACTTTCAGAAATTAATAACTGTAGCTTTCAATAGTAGACAACTTAAATAGAGTCGAGAGAAGTTTATTATTTAAATTCAGTAAGTAATTAAGGGTTTAAAACTGTAAGAGCAAAATTGAGTTAACATTAGAATGTATTTCATAATTTAAATATGATCTGTACTATAGTGTAAAACATCCTCTTAATTATACAGGGCACATTAATACAATAGCTTTTACCGACAGGAGTAGCCGAGGTCGTTACGGCTTTCGTGAACGCAGACCTGCTGTTCAAATTCCGGCAGGACAGTCCTCCCTGACTCAGTTTTTTTCAGGTTTACCCGAGTTCTTATAACTGGCAAATATCGGGGAAGTACCCTAAACATAGGCCAGGAATGTTTATTTCCCAAAATTTCCTTTCCCAATTATTTCATTCATGTATCACCAGTGTCAGCCACCATCTGTGGTGCACGAAGTAAGAGCGGGCGTTAAATAGTATTAAAAATAATAACTTAGAAAATGCCTTATACCATAGAAGCCGCAGAAAACGAAAGTCAACTGGGATCTCTTGAGGATAGTCTCGTAAGAGATAATGAGAGAGTATTCAAATCTAAACCATTACAACCTTGTATTTTCCCATATATAATATAAATTGGTAAAACAGAGCAAATATGATTTAAGCATTTCTTATTTATAGATTGAGATTTATAGATTATTTAAATGAGATGAAAGCAACATTTATGTATTAAATGAGTTAAAGCCATAATGGAATTACAAATTCAAAGAGATGGACAATACTTGACACGTATACCATTGCCATGAATACTTTGCGTTAAAATTATAAATTAAGATTGTTGTAAAATACTATATAAAAATTAACACTGGAAAATAATGTTTATATTATGAAAAATTAATTTAAAATTGCATTATGCATAAGAAACAAAAGAAAAGAAAAATGAATAACGCAAAAAGGGAAAATACGTTAACAAGAATGAACGAAAAACATTGCATTCGCAATGTTTTCAAAATCTAATTTGAAATAAAAAATATCAACAAAAGAGAAAACAGTAATAGAAATGTGCTAAAAATAAATTTGAATTGTAAATATTTTATTTATATCAATATGCGAGTTTTAGAATTTGTACATAATTTATAACTTCTTTGGTATGTATAGTCAACTAGGCTAGTAAGTAAACAATGTCCCATTTTTTTAGGACCTTAAGATATTTTTTGTAATGAAGAAATACTTTAAATGCAAGACATATTATATGCAATGGAAATTATCAATAGTGAATTGTGAAACAATATAAAGAATCAACAAAATTAGAAAACTGTGCGTTAGTAAGGTTAAAATAAAACGGCAAATATAATTCTACATTTTATTATTCACACTGCTCGAAAAGAAAATAAATTGCTTTTCAGTGAGCATCATTATTATTGCTATTATTATTTAAATTGTCTTACTTTGTTCAAACCCTAACAAAACTCCGAATAAGTGTAGACTGCTATTAAATGAGCTACACGTATTTTAAATCATTTAAAATACGCCAGACATACGCATCAAATTAAAAGCTTTAACAAAATTCTGAAGCGTAACGCATGCTAGAACATTCTAACAATTACTAAGAGGAGCTAAGATGCCGCCAAGAGTAACTCCTGCCACACCAGGCAGACACGATAATACCAAAGATTTATTGGTGCGAAAACTTCAAATCGGACAATTACAAGTTACAGCATACGGGACGACCAGATCAACGGAGAGCTTCTAGATCCAGATATAACCCAGACCAGAAAACGCTAACAAATTCTCTACCACGATTCAAATTATGATTCCAAGGAGTACCATATAGTATAGCATATCGACACTATAACGTCGATAAAATAACTTCTTGTGATGTCAGTACCAGTCGATATGTTCAATACTTCTAGAACAAGAGGAAAAAGCTCTGGTTAACGGTAAAAGAAAAATCTGGGCCGCACCTGACCGATGCATTGTTTAGAAACAGAATTTGTACTTATATACTCTTTTCTTCGTTACTTTTCGAAACGTTTTCTCCAGGCGAAAACATCCGCGTCAATTGCTCCTGCTACATCGAAATTAATCAGAATTTGTCGTACCTCCTGGCAAGCTTAAATTGTGTAATATCACGCCCATCTTTTTAACAGGACAAGCTCGCTGGAAACCTGAACTTACTTCCAGCTTTCCAAAACAAACTTGAAATACTGTATCTCACTGGACATTCATCAACAATTTGTCCTAAATTAAAGAGCAAGGTCCAAGAGGGGGAAATGTCAGCACTTCAGTGGCCCCTCGTGCACGCCTCGGGTTATGCAGGAAACTTTTCCAATTGACCCAGCCCACGCACCGTGAAGCAACCCTATTATTAGTCGCAGAGGTTTCGCAGTATTTCTTTCTATCAGTAATGACATACAATGTTGTTGTCATTTTAAAATTATGTGATGGTAAACCAAACAGTCAACACTTTAAATTTATAGTAAGCATTTAGCAGCACTTTAAAACACAGCAATTGATACTTAAACTCTTCTGAGAAGTAAATGATGATCTTACATTAAACTTTCTCTGCATCTTTTCATGTGGAACCTCCAGTTTTATTCTGTGTAGCATCATTAGAACTTAATAAAATTGAGACCATGTAATTCTTGACATCCATATACATCAGCTTTGTTATGCTTGAGAGGTTTAAGAATTATAAATACACCAAACTTCACTGACAATCGATAAAAGCAGCGTATTTGGAAACTATGTATTTAATTACTTCTGTTGTCTTGCTTGAGTTTTTTTATACAAATTCATCTACTTTGCATTCCGAAGCTTTGTATAATAAAATAACTCATATTACACAGCAAATGCTACCCTCCGAAACCTAATACAGGTAGAGGAGAGTATAGATCTTATTTAAGGAATTTTACCTTTATTTCGGATAAATGCTACTTGGTTATTACGAATGCTCCACTCTTATGGCCCTACTGATATACACGAACGGTGTTTAAAAACGTTTCACGTTTGATCTCAACTTGGTCATTATATATCACCCGTCTCTGTTAACAGAAGGTTCTAAACATTCGTGGCAACTATAATGCTCATGCAATCTTTAACTCTTTTATAATAGCATCTCTTATCTCTTGGTTCTCATTAATTTAAGATTAGGCTTTTTGGATTCAATACGTCGTTTTACTAAAGTTAGCTATAAATATTTCATTAAATGAGTTCTACGATAGTATTAGGTACAAAAGCCCAGCGGCATAGTGCAGTGGTTTGGCATGGTGCACGGAATTGACTCTACTGCTGGGGCTGCGCGTTTTTTAGCAATATATAGGATCGATGCCTATTCAGCATTGTGGGGTATATGCGGAGCTACAATTGGTAACAAATTGTGGACCACTAAAGCCAATATTCCGGTTGAGGGATGCATTGTACTGACCACATCACCTGCGCTTAACAGTTTATGACCGTCAACCTCTGCCATATGTAGTGAGCGTGAAACAGTCTATTGAGTCGGTAAGTCTTGGCCCTGCATTGATTTGTCGTACCAAAGATTATTATTGTTACTATTATTATTTATTAATATAAGGCGTGTACATTTGTTGAGATTATTTCTTACTTATACTTTACTTCAATACTTGAAAAATCCTTTTAATTAGTTTGAAGTTTAGTAAGCCGGAAAAGCCTCTGTAGTTACATCCTGCCGAGTTCATAGACAGCCCTTAGACCTTAAAAGGATGCTTTCAAATCGAAGTCGATGTGCACCTCAGGAGTAGTGCTTAGGTGAACCTAATGGAAAGGTTGACATTAACCATTATGACACTGAAATATATCTGTTTTCCGAATATTTGGAAAAGTTAAATGTTTAGTTCATGTCGCTAAATTAGATATTTGCAGTTATTCGTTTGCAGCGCCGAGAAATGCATTTCAATTTAATAGCGTTACTTTTAGAGATTAGCAATTAGAATATTCTGAATGTACACTTAAAAATAGGACTGGAAGAGTCTTGCAGGCATCAAGTTCTCTGCCAAATGAAATTAGGTTATTATGGAAAAACATTTTAGCAAATTTACAGTAAACATCTCTTCAATATTTCTATTGAAATACTTAATGAATGGCGATCCTCATAGCCATTTATGACCACTTTGTTGATCCATTGCGTAGAGAACCGTGGGTTCGGGTCCCGCCTCGTGTATGGATGTTTGTGCGAACAGTAACACGGAAAAAAGGGACAACAAACAAAAACACAAGTCTCTCTTGTCATATCGTTAAATGCAATTAATGCCCACTTAACTTACGTTCAGTAAACTCAAAGAAATGCAAACATTCCATTATCACTTAAGAAGATCACACTAAAACAATTGCGCGAATTTAGCACCTAAAACGAAACGCTAAAAACTCCTTTAAAGGAGAAGAGGTTTGTATAAATCATAAAACACATTAAATTTGCTAAGAGCTTTAATTAGTACCAGGTTGTGAGATACGCAGATAGCTAAATTTTAATTAATGTGCCCAACACGTTGCGTTGTTCGTGACGAAATGAAAGGTCAACGAAAAGCAATAACTTCTAGGCACGTGGAAATAAACGATAGTGACAGCCGCTTCCCGCAACAATCTTGTATTGGCATACAAAGTATAATAAAATCCCTGAACGATAAAAACTTGCACTTCAAGATTTCTTGATGAGTTGAAGGTATGTGATGTGGTTTTCTTATTGTAGATTTATTCCATAAGAGAAAGTAGATTTCCTTCATATTAAGTTTCAGAATCAATCAAATCACGCCTTCCAAGAAGAATTCCAAGCTGCTTCTTTTAAGCATGTATCTTTCTTGGTGGATAAAGTTAGCAATATTTGTAAATTTTTTTTTCCATATTTTTCTAATGACTTGGCTCAAAACCAAATAATTCGTTTTGAAAAAAAAATAATTTGGACAGTTTTTAGGAGATGTATTTATTCAGTTCTTGGTCGAACGTTCATAATTTGAAACAGTTTTTCATATAAAATAACCTGTACTATTAAGGAAAATAATGCAGCTCTGAATGTAAATTGCTTTGTCAATTTTAAATACGGAAAAAGGATTTGTTGTAACTTTTTTAACCTTTGATCAACAGTAAAATGACTTTAGTACCACGTTTAATTATAACTTTCAGCTTTATTTTGGTGTCTGAAAGATGAAAATATGCTATCAATGTAATTACTGCTGCAGAAGGTACGAGTAATAACGTGAACTCATGACAAACTTAATTAAACATTTTGCAAAGTTTGAAAGTCACATGGACACTTTTAGGTACTCTCCTCCTTACTGATTGTAACCTTAAAGCCAAATATACAACGTCCTAAAAGAAATTGAAATCATTCAGGCAGGAACAGCTGACAAATGTAAGTTACTAATAGCTCATACCAATTTGATGGTATGAAACTTACGGAATGATCCTTCCAGTTAAAATAGAAAATAATTAAGTTAATTCATTCGGAAATTTAAATCAAACTTTAAAAATGCAATGTAATGGCTGGTTAGGAATCATGTCCATGACGATGCTCTTATCGTCTAACTCTATGATGCCAGATAATAGCTCTATCTTCTTCTGGTGCAGACACAGGAAGGCATAGTATAGAGGTAAAACCGAAGTTGCTGATAACGAAAGGGCAATTGGGGCAAGTAGAATGCATATTTGGACAGGATTAGAAAACCAACCTCTTCTTTGCTGCCCTTCGCATAGTTCTTAGAAGCCGCTCCGTTAGAGTATTCTTAAATCATACGGACCCCACAACGTGAAGAAACACCATCCGGTTTATAGAGAAAAGAAATGTCAATATCTCGTTCATGTGGACACTTATGCATTACATGACATCATTGGACTTAAGAAACACACAGGGCGTGGAACAATTTCACAGAACAAATACGAGTTGAAATTATACGCACTCCCTCCTCACCCTCAAGATATCTTGCATATGTGCAATGAGTCCTTTCCTTATAAACTTTTACCATGAAACAGTGCGGACGATCATAAATACCTCTTGTTAAATTTGCCAAATATATGTACGTACCTTTTATCAAAGACTACTGCAGCTATAAGCATGACATTTGATAGTCTTTAAGAATCATATCTTTTGTGATCCTTAACATCTTTAATTGGATTAAAATCAATCAGGACAGTTGTTTATCCCGGTAAATTTCAAAATCATTTTGGCTGAATGAAGGTATACATTTAATTTAGAGACGTAAAATATTTTTAAAATATCAATGTATGTAAAGCTTCATATAATAATACTGTATACATTTTAGTTCGTGCACAGTAATTTGATAAAAATGTACTTACTTAAAAGGAAGTGTAATTTTCAGAATATTGGCTTAAACAGTTGATAAAGGGGTTAATCTAAGTGCAGTGTGACATTTGAGCTTAACGTTTGGAGTCGGCATATACACAAAATAATAATCTATTCTCAGAAATTAGGCCCACATTTTAACAAAAATATCAAAGTCGATAATTCTGACCGAATCCATGCACTCTCCTCTTAAAAGGGTTGAAGCATTTCAAAGAGTAGCAATGACTTTAATAACTCATTACCTTCAAGCTTTCGGGTGTTCCATTGTGTTTTCTACAGCTCTTGCTAATATCACGCCTGAATGCGCGAAGAGCTACTAGCGTGATTAATTATAAGAAAAAGATTTGGAGGAGAAGACCCTCACGAAGCAGCACAAGACTGGTGGCACGTTAGAAACAGCCAATCGTGACCAGTGGTGAAGGTAGGAGTGGTCAAGTGATTCCAAGTGGCTCCACTTGGGAGATGTTCCTTCAAGTACCGTCCAAAAATATGTAAATGCATTTAAACCTCTTGAATACACTAATGTTGATGGGATTTGTCATATGGAAATGGACTTTCGAAGTAATAGCTCAGCAAAGTGGCTGGACAACTTCAGCAGCAATATGGCACTCTTGACGTGAGCATTATCGTCTTATTAATTTAGCACTTGTAGAGTAGGTGCAGACAGCTTTGAAATTGTGAAAATAGGTAATGTTAGACGTGTTATTGCACTGGATGAGCAAATTGTTGGCAGGATTTCTGGCTGGAGAAAGCAAACGTATTAGGAAACCGGTATGGTTTAAGGTCCAGAGAAATCATTCTTCCTCTGGTTCTCCGAGCAAAACCCTCTAGGATGATTTAACAAGAGAAACTCTCCCTACGAGTTCTCGTCATGACACCATTGCTGTCAGATTTGGTTCCGCTGCCGAAAGGTCATCTTATACAATATGCTTTTATACAAGATAACATATACATGTGGCGACAGGCATAGATTCTGAAGAAAGAAAGAAATAAAAAATGTTCCAGGTTACCCAGTGAAAGGTGTTATCCTGTGAAATGTTATCAGATTTCTGTGGATTATTACCGACAGAGCTATTCAGAGTTTTGACAACCATTGTAGTCTAGTTTTCAATCAGATTATCCCGCGTCTTTAACTGAGACAGTTCAGATCATTCCGCTAGAGATGTAAAAGTGTGAAAACTAATAAAAGATAATAGCAATCAAAAGCTTCTCAGTCCTTTGTAGAGACCCGTCGTACTTTATTCCCATATATCAGAAAATTTAAGAGCTTACGCCACAGGTACGAGAATTCTGATAAATTGCTTTACCTATTAAGGCCATACTCTCAACAAGAATATCTTGTGCTTGCTTTATAAGGATATAAATGAAGCAAAACTAGGTTACGGTATGTTTTAATTTATTATTTACTTTAGAATCACTATGCTTGATTACTTAATATCTAAAAAAAAAATAATGTGTATATTTAGTTGCTCTTGCTTTATAAGCAACAGCAACATAACCTCTATTTGGTTTTCCTTATTAGGATGGTTATGGCAAGCCCAAATTATCTGAACACATAGATTGCTAGAGGAACAGTTCTGAATAGATGACGTAATTAATACCAACTTAAAAACATGGCTGACTAGGTATGTTCGAAGTATTTATTTTTCTTTCTTTTCCAAATATTTTTATCAGTAAATGATATCACTGAATAGGAGGATAATAGGAAACAAGCTAGGATTCGATATATATTACAGCACAAAACTTGATGGACTGCCTATATGGTCGAGTGGTCAGCGACTTCTCACCAGGAGGACCCGGTTCGATATCCGGCCGGAGGGTGGGGAATTTTTCTTCAATTATGATTATTTCCTACCGTTATAGTCCGCAAGTGTGGATGTGAGAGTAAAAGCAGTTAAAGAAGGCTATAGAAATGAACGAACAAAGAAAAAAAATTAAGGACTTTCTTCTAGCAAAGGAAGCTGTTACCACAAAAAAACATTACGCTTGAAGCTTACAGTATGGTGGTCATTCGTTTTATCACGCACTACATGCAGCTTTATTACCATGGTTATTACTACAATTATCGCTACCATTATTATTATTATTGTGATTATTATAGATAATCTTAATGCTAAAACTATAATCATTTAAATCAGTAATGGCTAGCTTAAACGCCACCAGGATACATTCCATTAATACTATGTTAATCAGACTGACACTTAAAGTGAGGGCACGAAAGTTGTGGGCAAACTGCTTAACACATGGGAGCAAACCCGAGTGGTCGATTTTATATCGGTTACGTAGGACAGTAAGCATTAACTGGAATTAAAATCCTTAGCTTTTTTTTGTTTCCTTTATTTACAGTTACATAATAACAACAACAATAATAATAATAATAATAATAATAATAATAATAATAATCCACGAGGATTAGGTCCCGAATTCAATATTGTTTTTGCCATCTCTTCCTTGGGCTTCCAGTATTTTTGATTTCTTCTTAAATGGTAACTCAGAGCGGACCTTGTTATTCTATTGTTTGGCAAGCGCGCTACATGTTTGTTCTAGACATTTCAGTATGTGTTTTTATTAAGTCGCTTATAGTGTTAATTTTAATATTGATCTTTTCCTAATATGCTTACAAAGTTTAACAAAATCCTTTAAGTTATTTGCTTATATCTACGTAATGTTAATTTCTGTATAGGTCATAAGATTGTCAAATATTTCAAATGTATTTAGCATGCTATTCTCTTTTAATTATTGCAATTATCGCCCTTGCTGGCATACCTCCCTTGACGGTTAACATTTGGGTTTCTTTTCCAATGACATTTTAACATTAATTTTGTTCATTATAAAATCGTTGGTGTTTTAATGCCTGCATCTTTAGGAAATTACAGGATCATATATGCGAACAATAGGAGCATGCGTTTAGCTATAGAATATGAGAATTTTACTATATCATATTCTAAACACAGAATATAGGAATTGTCTATCTTAGTATGAAGATTTACCAGATAATGTGGAGTGAATACATAATAAATTACATTGTTTTATTTTTTTGTAACACTTGAACTGATCACTGATTCCTCCATTACCTTTTGGCGTCAATACGTTCTCTGATATATAGTCTTGTTATGACGCACCTAAATTAAACATTTTTCCCCGAACTGTGTTCTGTGCCATAGTGGCTTTCTGTATTTTTAAGACAAATAAATAAGTGTAACATTAATTAACTTCTATTTACTAAATTACATCGCCCACTTTAATGATATGAGATAATGCAGCACTGAGAACTTACTTTATAATCATGAGTGCTTTAAGGAGAGTTTGCACAGCTTTTGTCTACAGTTTTGAATTTCTTACTTTAGATTCACTTCTCACAAAAGTCCCCATTGAACTTGGAATACTTTACCAATTTTATGCACTCATTTAACTGTAAAATGAACACATTTTACAACGTTAAACTAACTTCTGATTCATCCAATTATATTTATCTTCTACATCCCAATCTTCTTCAGTTTCTTTTGTTTTAGATTTGGGTAAAATTTTCTAAGAAATCTATTCAACTGAGAGATATAAGTGGCTATTTTATGTATAATAAATTTATTAATAATGCGGTGTAACCATCACAATGAAATATAAAGTTAATTTTCCAGAAATTGAAAAAAATATTCTGCCACTCAGAATAGTATACTGTAGAAATATTTCGTAAAAAATTTAAATTAATAAAAATAAGTTAACACTCAAATTAAACGATTAAAAATGTTCACAGTAAAGATATGAATAGTTTTTGAGAAAAGTGAACCCAAAGTTTAGGCATTGAACATTGTAGAAACACTGCAATCACCCCATAAGTAGGGAATTAAAAATGATGTTCTACCCAATACCAAAATGTAAGGGATTCTGTAAAGAAACGCTTTAAGACAATCGCTTGTAAATACAAGGCAAAGGAAGATACAGTATGTCATTTTGCTCCCTAAAGTCAAGAGATGACCTCATACCACCAAACAATGATAAGAGCCTACGCAGGGAGGACTGTTATTATGGTTGCCTAAACACACAACAAATGCACGCCCCGTTTGCCGTTACATTATGACATCCGAGCATCAATCAGACTAACCTCGACTCGCAGCAAGGTCATGTGAAAGGAGCGTTTGCTAGTTTTCTTGCAGAAAGGAAGCTACGCTTTTTATGGTCCTGTTCGCGTTTCAAGCGGCACACAGAAATCACTGCGATGAGGTAATCTGTAATGTTATCGTTTCTAAGAACGTAGGTATTCTTGAGATCGTAAAGTTTATACGAGAAAGAAGAACATATAATCTTCCTGAATAGATAAGGGCATACTGCTGGAGGGGCCTTCGTGATGAGGATATTATGAAGCCCTAGAAACAGTACGCTGAGGAAATTCAGATATCGTATAGCAACAGCCCTTTTAAAAAAGAGTGGTTAACAGTCATTCTTAATATCCAAGTCCTTTGAGGCAAAATGTAGTATTTTCTTTCTATTAGCCAATAAATTATTGTTTACTTAATTATATAATTTGGTGATTACGTTTATCCGAAGAAAATTAAAGGGGATACACACACATACATATATATACATACATATTCACATAGACATATAAATCAATATTAAACAAGAATTGTACACAACAATATAATTCAGCAAGAAATATGTTAGAATATTTAACAACCAAGAATTGTACAAAAGCAGATTGTAACTTAGATAAGTAAGGGACGAGCGAGCTAGCTAATTCCAGGTAAAAGATAATAATTTGAGGTAGAGTCCACCTTTCACTAAGCTAATGAGCAGAGAACTGGAACCAGTAAGGAGAAAGAGAAAGATATAGAAAGGAAAGAAATAGATAGATAGATATATTGAATCTGCTTCTGGCGCGTCACTGGGACGCGTATGCAAAATCTTTTGGAGCAGAATATTCTCATACAAAACGCGGTTGAGTACCAATCAGAAATGTCGTTACATTTTGAGGCGCGGAGGTGAGCGTCATTAGACTTAGGTATAAAAAGAGGAAGAAAGCCCTAGATTGTCACTCTCTTATAGAATCTCGTCGACAAACAGTGATATTCTCTGGACGACAAATGAACGTGTGTGCATTGGGTGGGAAGCGTGTGTAGTTACATTAGACTCCTAATTTATTATAATGGTGGGAATTGTTATAATGGGAAAAGCTAGCCGCCCATAAGTATTTGTTTGATAATAAACTACATTTTTTAAAGGAAATGCAGTGTATTTAAATCTGCCTCGCCTACGAAAACCCTGAGACCTGTGAAATTAGTTGGATAGGTAATTGATTAGGAATGGAGAAAACAGCAGTCGACGAGCAACAATAGCCGGAGACAAGAACACTGCAGCAGAGGGCATCAACCAGAGGAACAACGCTTTCCTGCTAAAATGATGCACAACGTTTTCCCGCTACAAAAACTTAAAAAGATACCCGGTGAATATTGTGGTGAACGAACGAGTTAACCAAGCAGAAACCTTTAGAAACCTGTAGTCTAGAGCAAGGGTGGCGAAAACGACTTCCTTCCGCGAGCCACCAAATATGCAACACGCACTGCATCACTCAGCAGCATGTGAAAAACAAAGGGACGCTTGCAGAGAAGGAACGGCGCCTACGAGTAAAAATAATTCGCGAGTCACGTTTTCGCCACCTCTGGTTTACAGTAACTGATGTTAAGAAGTAACATAAATTAGCCACGACAAGGTACACTTTAACAGGATAATCAAAAACTACTTTGGACTCTTGAAGAAAAAACAAAGGAAGGGGTTAGGGAAATGTTTATTGTGGAACATGGAGCTTTATGGTGCGGATACTTTTACGTTGGGACGAAGCGAGAGAAACCAATTACAAGCATTTTAAGAGTAATATGGAAAAGAATGGAGCTTCTGAATTATACAAAAGTCTATTTAGAAGACGAAGAAAGAGCAATGTTGAAACTGATCAAGATGAAAATAAATTGAATGAGACTTTGGGGGAGAAGAAACTGTTTGCTAAAAGTTATACTGGACATACAGGTTCGGAGTAGAAAAGATACCAGATTGTTGCATCAATATGCGAAGACGAACAGGAAAGCTAAAAGGGAAGAATGGAGGATGTAGGGCAGAAAAAAGGAATGATTAGCAATTACCTTGTATGTAGAATTGCCTTGTATATATTTAAAAATAATACAGCAGCTGCATTTTCCTACTGTGAATTCTGAAGTCAATATCAATGCTTGCTTGTTTGCTTGCATTATAAGCCTTTTTGTCATAAGCCCGACATCCCAATAGTTTTTTGTACTCTATGGTCATAAAACGTAATTACAAAATGCACCCAATTCTTTGTTTTTTGTAAGCATTTAAGTCATTACAGTTTTTTTCACACGAGGTCAGGTATGTTTAAATGAAGATCGGTTGGGCTTCTAAGCTTGGACCGTGGCTATATCAAGTCAGTAGAAACGAGGGTGAATAATACCTCAAGAGAGATCTAAAACATAAATTTATCTAATCTAATCAGGCCATAGTCCTCTCATCAAGAAGAAATTCCCATGGAAGGAGAAATTAGGAACACAGAAAGTCAGCCAACATCATAAAACTATGGGACTGGAAATGCCAGCGGAAGAACTAGACACACATGGAAGGAGTAGTTCAATGACTGCCTCCAAGATGTACAAGAGGATGTTTCCCTCAAAGTAATCCTGGTCCGAATATGAATCTCGGATGGTTCCACTTGTTTGGATAAGCATTTTGATGGTATTTTGTTATTATGGAAATGCGTAATTATTATGTTGAGCTACTTTTCAGATTTGTAGTATCTGGGTTCTGAAATCTCATTCCACTTGTGATCTCTACAGATATGAGATGTAAAAGCGAATGTTAAAATGGAAGAAGACGAAAAAGAATTAAACAGATTTTCTATTTTCTATTGATATAAACTGATGGGAATGATTATTTTTATTAATTTGGTTTATTTCATAATTAAGATATATATTTATAAATCTTTATAACCCCTTCATGCTTTGTGAATGGAAGATGGTGATTATTTAAATATGTACTATCCTTACTTCATCGCTATACTTACCAAAAATTCGTTACGGTAACTTATTTGCATCAAATTTCAGATAGCAATATTCAATGTAAAGTTATGTCGCCTACACACACATGGAACTCCATTTATATGTATGCAATATTAACTTAGGTCTACTTCAAACTTGATTATGTTATATATTTAAATGATAATTAAGGAAATGTTACATAGTAGGAAACAATATTATATTAACCACTAAGGTAAGTGCCCTTATCTTATTCGTTTCTAAATTCTAACTCACCTTCTAAGCAAAATATTAACTTCCATAGTATTTATGCAAATAACTATTAGATTTCGAGCTAAAACGTCTAATGATTGCAATTGTTAATTTTGATACCGTAATTATTGACGGGAGGATATAAATAATTAAATAAAGAAATGACAGTAAAGTTCAAGAAATAATTGCAATAAATACTTTCCTATATTAAATCAATGAATAATGTAATAACTGTTTGAAAGATTTGTCCGTAAATAAAAATATAATTAGCAAATCATGTAAGGAACACATTAGCCTTAAGATTCTTGGAATGCAGTTAAGAGTTAAGTTCCGTACAACTGCAAAGTCACGTAGGCAAGAATTCTGAGATTCGGGAGGTTTTGCTTAGAAACGGCGTCAGATACGCATACTTAAGAGTTTTAAAATTGGACCGCAAGAGAAGGGATGTTGGAGGCGGAGCTTAAGTTAAGAAAAGAGTGTGCATTCTAAATCAGAGTCGCTTATTTACTTAATTCTGTGAGTTACTCGTGTGATGAGCCTTGTGAATGTGAGTTCCATTTTAAGTAGTGTAGCGTCTAGTGACACGCTTGAGTGAGTAAGATTTAGCGGCTAGTGTGAGGGATCTTTCCGAATAACATTTCTGCGACTTAGAGAAACTGACGCTTCGAATTATTATTATTATTATTATTATTATTATTATTATTATTATTATAGAAACCATTTAATTTTAATTCGCTAATTCAATAATATTTAAACAGAAATTTTAGTCAACTTTAAAATTTCTCAGCTAACTAAACTGGTGTTATCCTTTCAAAATAGCTCACACATGCCCTGGGATAAAGAACTCATAGCTAACCACTGAAGCACCTGGCAGACCATATAATGCAGAACGAGCTACGAGCTGATATCATAAAGCTCATCAACGGAGCAGGTAACATTAAATGTTAAACAAATTGGAAGCAGGGAGCGGCACGAAAGTTGGAACAAAGGGTAGGACTTCAATTTTCAAATATTGCAATGGAGATGACAAAGACAGTCGTTTCTGAATTTCTGCAGCAAATAAGTAGTTATTAGAATAATATTTAAATGTGTGTAATAATCAGTGAAAACTGGTAGCATACCTGACGTATGCAGATGATTGTATATTTATTTAAAGAAACTTTTGCAACATGTATTTACCAAAACGTCATTAATCGTAAAAGTTTCAAATCACTAACATAAGTTTGTCACATTTATTAAACAATACTTTTACTACCTATGACTCTTGGATTACAAAAAAGGAAAGAACTCATTGATACTTCTCTACGGTTCTTTACAGGTAGCTTGTGCAATTATGCAGTGTTAACTCATGCATTCTTCACATTTGCATTACCACTTATCAGTGTCAGCACTTAACTGGACTGTACCAAGTGAACAGATATTGATTTCATACAGGTGCTAAGAAGGAAGCTGTGTGATCGCAAGGTAAAACCAGTTGCCCTTCCCGCTTTGTCTTCTACTCTTCTCTGCCTGCAGCTAATTGCACTGTGCGGCTCGCCCAAGATCGTAAACTACAGCGTGAGGCATCCGACATAACTGTGTACCCTACATACTTCCCATGCACTGCCTCACCTCTTCGGATCATTTAAATCGCTTTCTTCTTCGCACCATTGTTCTGAGCTAGCGACATATGTCGAGCAGAAACAGAATGCTATTTCATTACTTGCTTACTCATCGTCAGATACTCCGTGCATCTGACGCAGAATAGAAAACATATGAAAGAAAAGTAGTAGTGTATCAATTAAAATGCTAATAAAATATCGTATTTTGCTCATAAATATTTAATAATGCAAGAAAATTTGCAGAACAAACTTAAGTTTAATTAAAAGCGTCGTAGGAGCTATTAAAATTCAATAAAGATGAAGATGGCTTCACAGGAATCAAATAGGTTTCTTTCAATTTTGATACTAAATAAACATGATTTTTACTTTCTCTACTACGTACAATAAACAGGGAAAGTATTGCATTCATCCCAAAAATTCTATACAAAGATTTCACCGGAAATACATGTTTTGCGGCCCCCTCAATCCAGAAAAAGCATTTTTAGAAAACGTTCCGTGTGTGTGTGTGTTGTGAATAGCTTAAATCAAAAAAGAAAAGTCGGATAAGTATCAAACTTGATATTTGGGTTCAGTATCTTTCAAAGATGCGACACGAAGATTTTCAAGAAAATCTCCCTACCCTAGACTACGTTTACATGGAACATTTTTCGAAAATTGATTTTCTCAAAAATGGCTCCAGCGAATTTGATTAAAATAACACATATTTAAGATATTTTCATGACAAATGAAACATGTATATCTTGAATATTTCTGGGAATGTCCCCAAAAGTCCACTTCATTCTGAATGGCTTTTGCATAACTGGTAAACCATAAGAGATAGACAAAATGTTTCTATACAAAAAATGTAGACTCGTTAAAACACATAATACATGTCAGAGAATTTTTTGTGGAGTGAAGCATTTCTGGAGATAAGCCTTGTTATTTGTTAGAATTTTCGAATACATATACTTTTTCTCAAATGGGAATTCGTTATTTGTTTTCTTTATGTGCATTAGATACTTTCTGCAAATGTGTATCTCGATTAACATGAAGTAGATGTAGAATAAGCGTTTCTAAAAATAGTTTATACAAGAGTAGAGAAAGTCATGTGAGTCTAACACATCAGATTTTCCTTGTAGAGGTTTGCATGGCCGTCCCCTTAGCGCTGCAGTAGCGTTGCTACCTGCGGTATGAGAGGGCCCAGTACTTTGGAAGAGTCCGGTAAGGAGTGTACTCGTTGAGCGAGATGGCTCAGGCAGTAACGTCGTGACCGACATTCGGGAGGTCTTGGGTTCGATCACCGGTGACCGCCAACTCTGACCCATGCAATTATACGGGGGTTTCTCCGGGTTGTCAGGAGTATGCTGGAATAATTTTTTTCCATTCCCCGAATTTCCTGTTCCTCCATTTCGTTCCATAATATTTCCATTCATGCTTCACACCATTTGGCTATTTCAGGATGCTCTCTGTACACTTTTTCCATTCCTGGGTCTTTGGCTGGTTGTCGGGGTATAAGCACCGCTACCTGGGGGGTGTTGGACCTTGTACTATGTGGTGCGGTCCCCGGTCTGCCTGTCCGACAACCGCGGCGTCTATATTTGGAGACTGCAGGGACCCTGTTATTGTTGTGCCTTCACTTCTGGTTCCGGCCGCCCGGTGTCTCCCTTCACCTAACCCCTCAGTCCCGAGGGCGTCCCCTTGGCACAATATTCGGATTCCCTGAGTCTGCTCCGCTTCAATTTATTCCAAGGAGTGTATTCAGCCTCGTGAAATATTTGGGGAAAAATGAATAACTTTCTTGATGGAAAAGCAGCGGTTCGTGGAAATTGCATCAAAGCAGCCGAGGGAAGCGATATATCGACCACATGCAGCACCATTAGTGCATTTACATCTGTGATGATGACAGAGTATGCGGTCGTACGCTAGACCTAAGATCCATGGGTGCCGTAGCAGAAGTTTACATTTAAAGCGTGCGACTAATTTCTAGACATTTAAAGTGCAAATCTAGACATCCTTCTCTGGCCATTAGAAATTCATATGTATCCCCTATGAATTATACTTTCAAAAAGAAAAAAAATCTATCCATGCTGCATCATTCAACATAGACATTCAAATTCAAATGATTCCAAACAAAGCTTATAGACATAATTATGCGTACATGCAACATGAAATTGGGTTTTATACCACAGGTGTTTATACCACAAGGAGAAAATAGAATAGCAGAAATCATAATTTCAAAAAATTCCTTCAAATGTTGAACTTCAACCTGATAATCTTAGTACCTATATACATAAAGAAATATCAGAAGTTATTTGACACAGATTATCAATTTTAATTCGTCTTACATTGCTTCAGCAATAAGTTTTTTTTTTTATCTATAAGTTTCCCAAGTTATTTCAAGTTCAATGAGAATGAAGCGGAGTTTACAGGTTGTTCACGGGAAGTTCAATTGTACTTATTGTTTTGTATCAATATTTCAGACATTTCTGAGCTTACTGGAACCCTTTTTGTAAAATAAAGCATTTAATGTAAAGGATTTTCTGAGGGGATTTTCTTGAAAACTTCCTCTCAGACTTAAATTTCTGACTCGAGTACGAAATGCGGTAGCGCTTTGACTTTCCGGTTTTGAGCAATGCTGTTTCACATATTTTTGGGACTTCAGGGGAGCTAACACGTGTACATATTATATTAATGTATAATTTGATATTTATTCTGAGTCAGCGTTAAAGAAACTTAAAATGCTTCTTTTGTATTTACGGAATCTCTAAACGTGCGTTTAAGAGAAATCTCGTTAGTTTTTGAGCGAATGCGATACTTCCTTGATCTTAAGTAAACTTGAGAGAAAATAAAGTTTTCCTACACTGAAGGAATTATGGGAATCCGTTGTGCAATGTCTGAAATTACGTCAATATACGAAAAATTATCTATGTGTAAAATAATAGAATAGAGAGAATGAAGTTCAAATAAAGATTATTCTATCGCTGTTACTGTTTTGAATAACCGTCATTAATACTGTAGTAGTGCTTGTTTCAAATAATCCGGAAATTTATGCGTCTCCAAACCAGTACGGAAATTAACTTCCCGTTCACTTACTTTCCATACTCCAACACCAACCTTTTGAAACTCCCTTCAACTACTTAATTAACAACTTAACTAAAACATATGATTGCCTGCATGTCCAACATAATATGCAGTATAGTATTTTTAACCAATATATGAGTATACGGTATTTCGACATAGTATGAAACGAAATACTGTACGTAACTGCAGAGAGTAGGAAGTATTGCATTCCACCCAAAAATTCGATATCGAGATTTCAACGGAAATACATGTTTTGAGACTCCTGATTCAAAAAAATAAATTTTTACAACAAGGTCCGTGTGTGTGTGTGTGCGTGTGTGTGTGTGTGTGTGTGTGTTGTAAACCGCATAACTCAAAAAGAAAACTCGGATAAACACCAAACTTAGTATTTAAGTCCAGTATCTTTCAAAGACGAAATATGAAGATTTTTCAAGAAAATCCCCCAGCCCAGATTTCGCTTTAAATGGAACATTTTTCGAAAATTTTGATTTTCTCAAAGATGACTCTAAAGATTTTTATTAAAATATCGTATGTTTAAGACATTTTTATGGCAAATAAAATACATATTTTGAACTTTCTGAAAATGTACCCAAAAGTCCTCTTCATTCTGAATGAAGAACAAGTTTTACATAACTGGTAAACCGTAAGAGATAGACAAAAGTTTGCTACACAAAAATGTAGATCTCGTTAAAACACACAATTTATGTCAGATACATTTTTTGTTTTGCGGAGTGAACCATTTCCAAGAGATTCCTTGTTATTTGTTTGAATTTTCCAATACTTATACTTTTTCTCAAATGGGAAAGCGTTATTCGTTTTTTTACCCTTTCTTTTTTGTTTTTATGTCCTGGACATACAACGAAAACGGAATGCTCCACATAGCAACCAGCCCTTAAAAGACTTGACTTTCGCTTAAAGCCTACCATATTCCCCTTGCAACTACAAGAAATTTAGCAATAAGTTTCTGCAAAGGTTATCTGGATTAACATGCCGTAGCTGGAGAATAAGAGTTTGTAAAAATAGTTTGTACAAGAGTAGAGAAAGTCATTTAAGTGCAATACAGACTTTTTTACTTCCTTTACCACTTACATAGTAGGTAGAGAAGGTATTGCAAATCCATCTAAAAATGGATACCGAGATTTCACCAGAAATACATGTTTGATCCCTTGACTAAAGAAATCATGTTTAAAAAAAAGGTGTGTGTGTCTGTGTGTGTGTATTGCCTGTGTGTGTGTGTTTGTCTGTGAACAACATAACTAAAAAACGAATATTCAGATAAATACAAATTTGGTATTTAGGTTCAGTACCTACCAAAGATGCAACATGACGGTTTTCAAGAAAATCCCCCACCTCAAATTCCGCACTAACCTTTACATGGAACATTTTTCGAAACTTTTTATTTTCTTAAAAATTGCTCTAATGATTTTGTCAAAATTCCATATATTGAATATATTTGCACGATAAATGAAATGTATATTTTTAATTTTCTGGGAATATTCTGTGAAGTCCTCTTTATTCGAAAGGAATTTTGTATAATCTTATATAATTGGAAAACATTAAGAGATAGACAGAATTTAGATGTCTTTAAAACATACAATTTATTTCAAATAACTTTTTTGTAGCATCATCCATTTCCGAAATATCGTTATTAATGGTTCGATTTGTTCATTAGTTTGTCATTCTCTTTAAGTACCATTGATTTTAAGTTGTTTATCGCGATTGCATGGAAACGTATGAAATTTTAAGTACAGCATATAGTGTCCAGTTCTTAAACATTTGATCATCGCTGTTCTCTTTGTATGAAAAGTATCTATAACTAAATAATTCTAAAAAGGTTTATTTGGATTAAAATGTAGTAGATAGAAAAATAAACTTAGTAGTGGCAGTTGTATGCCCACTAATAAAGAATAGAGGGTAGAGAAAGTCATATGAATGAATCACATCAGATTTTTAAAACTCGTTCTGGAAAAAAAACTCACTTCCCTATACAGTTACGTAAATAATTATTTCTTTTAGGAAACAACTGCAGGTGAAACTGTAACGTTACTTTTGAAAGCTACAAGTTTTATTTAAGTACAAATCGCACTCCTATTTATCTTAATGGTGTTTACAACCACTTAAATGTCAAGATTTTCGGAGCTCAGCTGGTCCAGTAGAATGCTTTCAATTTCAGGGACGCTTCCTGCTCGTTTTGATTTTTTAAGGTGAGCAACTTCAATTATAACAGAGCTTCAGGGACGACCAGAAATTTGGCGAAAGATATCTGATATCGCGATTGACCCCGACAGTTAACGTTACCACGTGGCTGTTAACTAAATGATCACGGTTTCTCAGTTTGCCTAGGGCGCATATCTTTTATCTCCGTTGTCCGTTTAATTCTTGCAGTTTGTATGCGCATAGCAATAACAGCTAGGTTTTGTTTCACCGTAGATACACTCACTGCAATTATCTTGCGCTTTGTTATATGCAACCAACTTATAGCAATAGCTTCATTTTCTACAGAGATTGGGTAGTATTCAATTTATTCCCCTCGATATTATAAGAAGAGCGGCGCCGTGGCCGAGTGGTTAGAGCATTTATCTTTCACCTAGGGGGCCCGGGTTCAATACAAGGGAAGCGCATGTGATATTTGTAGTGGACAAAGCGGCGTCTGGGCGAGTTTTCTCCGGGTTCTCCTGTTTCCCCCGTCATTCATTCCACCAATTGCTTCATCATCAACTTACCTTTCATTCATCTCACCGACATTTCATATCATCTCCTTCCGCGTCTTTATTCCAGAGTTCGGACTGATTACCCATCCTAGTTGTTCTCTCTGATCCACAGTCTATCTAGTTCCAGCAGGCATCTAACCCCAGGCATTCACTTGTAAGTCCTGGAAGAGGTGTAAGCCCTAACAACGGGCAGGGTAAACACTGAAAGAAGAAGGTATTATAAGAAGCCTGTTATGGTAATTTGGGGAAGAAGGTCATTCAGGAGAGACCAAGGACTTTATTTCTTAAACAATGGCTTGAGCTCTTTGCGTCTGGATTTTGGTCCTTGTAAGCGATTGTGGATCAGAGGGCTTGTTATATTTTCCAAATTTATCTCCATTGCACCGGGGTTCGATCCCACTCATGGGAGCGCAGATTTTAGGTCCGGGTATAGGACCGGCGCCCATTCATCATCATGAGGAAATTGAGGACTTGCGATAGGCAGCGATCGAGGCTACGAAAGTCAACTTTCCTGGCCACATCACTACCTCATATCGGTTGGATGATCGTCCACTTGTGCCATGCTAAGTGAGCGTAAGACCGATAGTCTGGTAGTTAGGTCTAGGTCCCCATTGGGCTCATCGCCACGGAATTATTATACTATCTCCAGTGGTGATTTCCAGCTGATCAGTTATTTTTCAACTGTTGAAGAATCTAACAGCACTTTGAAACCTGTTGCGCCAAACAGGTAAAACGCACCCCTGCTTTTATTTTGTCCTATGCAATCTCACGTTTAAAAATTGTTGAGATTGCCGAGAATATTACAGGGGAGATTTCCACCTACTCCAGATATAATTACAGTGCTTTTTAGCAGCAAATTTTCCATGTTGTAACTTATTTTATTTGCTTTTCTTTTAACTGCAACATTTCAATGCTTATGGAGTCTACTAATTTCTAGCCAAAATAGCGAAGAGGTCAAAATAGAAGTCACAAAGCTCAGTATTAGACAAAGCTGCAACACTAAGCACTTCCTCAATTTTGAGTATTTGTTTGTTGCTTGGAAAAGTTATAAAATCATTAAATTTATTTTTATGTTTATATATGTTGTTCTCTACTTAGATTTGTTTTCTATTCCCACATCGATAATACATTAACTGTTAGAGAAACGTCAGCATATTATTGATGAGGTATGCAAACAATTCACAAATAACAGTTATTTTAATAAGGTATTTGTATATGTAAATTGCGTGAACCTCCTCCATAGTCTTGTATCCCATGACCATCTTACCCTTACCTATAAGGAAAGGTGGCAATAGATGTTTTCAACAAGAGAGGTGGCGTTTTAAATTCCAAGTTACGCGCCATTTATACTTGTTTACCCTAACGGAAAGCCCGGCAGTTAAAGGAATTCCTTCAGCAGAATTTTAAATACGCTTTTAGCACACCATTGCACAGTGAAGATTCTAAAGCTTGAGCCACCTGCAATGGAAGAATCTTTTTTATTAATTTCGTATAATGGAAGCCCCAAAGCTCTAAACTTTCTTACAGATTATTTTGGAGGTTTTCCTTAAGTAATCTACAAAAATGAGACAGGTTTATGTGAAATAATCATTTTTTCACATTCGAATAAACGACTTCACTTTAAAATTATTTTCAATTCTTCCTTCTTGCTCTTTAATCAGACTAAAAAGTCGGCGGCTTTATGATCACAATGGCAACATAAACTATTTTGTTCTGCAAAATAATCGAAGCGCAAAACAACCAATCGACCAACCGAAAAGATGCAATAGAACTATCAAGCTATCGATTGAAAAATTCCTAAGCTCATTAACATTTTTAATGCACACAAAACACTAAATTGTCCCCTCTAAGCCTACGGGCCCTGCAGTAACGCGGGGTTCTGCGGTTCATAGACCCGGGTCTGCTACAGTTTAAACCACTCATCTTCAGCCATGACTACTTTTTCTTATTTCCCAAATCATGTTTAAGCCTGTTAAAGCAGTTAAATGCAAATATGATAGACAAGGCTATATTCACTACTTTTCAGGAACAATAGATGCAAATAATTTTTCCTACGCTTTTCAAGAAGTGATAGATAAAAATATATCTATCAGTAGAAGAGTCCTACAGTTGCTGGTATTTCATACAGGACGAATGTGACTGCAGTACCTAACTGATTGCAAGGCCACTGAGTATGTCCATCGTAACCACGGAGACCACAGTCCAATAATCCAAAGATGTGTCTTCTCCAGTATAAGTCACTGATTCCAGATTTGATCCTTTTACATATGATTTCCATGCTACATGTTCGAATTAATCTTATCCGCATAAGTAAAATACTATCCGGTATCTCACCCTAACCGGGATTCAACCCGGGACCTCTTGAATGTGAGGCAGACACGTTATCCCCACACCACGAGTTGGGCTAAATTAACATTCTTAGCCGTTTGAAGAATAACATATTAAGTCTTTCTTGGATAATCTGTGCCACTTATTTTTGGATAATCAGAGTTGGAAACGCGGCGAATCTACAGGCTTTCCAGATCTTTATCCGGAAAGAATGCTGGGAGATAAGACAAACGGACCCCTTTGTCCGTGGATCTCGCATTTACAGAGACTTCAGGTGCCAGATCTAGAAGGGCATGGGATTAAAAATTATATATAAGGATTCAAACATTGAAATTAATTTGAATGGTAGAAATGGACCAAAGAGGATACCTATAGTCCAAAACTACATTTGACGTTTAAAAGAATAAGCACAGTGATTTGATATTACCTTGCAATATTGGAATAATCCTGGCGCAACTTAAACATTAACACCGCTCCCTATTACGATTAAGGAAAGCAGAGGATCAAGTGAAGGTGATGGAAATGTTGATAATGAACGTCGATGACCAGAATCCGTAAAAAGCAATATACTATAAAAATATATTTTTTTATCTCAAGTTGCTTTATTTTGCATTGCCATGTTGTGTGTGACATTGTATATAGATATAATTGTTTTAAACCAGGTTTAAAATTATTAAAAAATAAAAAAATTGAAATTAAAAGCAACATTGTAGAAGATGTATAACAAAAAGGACTTATGTGGTACGTGCATGTAATGAAAATGGAGGAATACTAAGGGTGGTATATGGATGGATTTCATCAATAAGAAAAAGAGGAAAACCAATGACAGCATGAATAAAGAATATTCTGCAAGCGACAGATGGAAGACCATTAAGAGAAGAATAATGGCAAGACAGTGGCGAATGGTTTTACGCGGCACAAGAAATCTACAAATTACTGTATTTCGTTGTCAGAAGATGTACATGTATACATTGTAAACTGACTAAATAATAATACTTAGGGAGCTTGTGATTCTTGATCATGATGATAAATACTTTCCTGAAACTTGTATGTTCATTCAAGACAGAAATCATAAACCCGTCAAACGTGACATTTGTTGATGGTTACCACAAACCGTATTTATAAAGAATGTTAAAAACAATGTAACAAAACCAACACGAAAGTCAATTTCAAAACGCAATACAATTTAAGTCCTTAACATAATATAATATATTTTTGAAGTTGTTTCTAATCTTGAAATTGCTGTATCTCAGAGGTAAAGTTTTGCATTTAGTGATTTCTGTTTGAATGGCGATATTGTTTCATGCAATATAACACTCAGTAAGCATGAATGTGCACTTTAAATCAACAAATATAGTTTCTATACACAGAATAAAGCAAATTTAATAAAATGTTGCTCTATATCGATTTTTTGTCATGTAGATTTTGTATAAATAACTAATTTAATTTAAAATTAACTATTCCTTACTTTTATGAAAAATATGCGTGAATACACTCTTAGGCTTTAGAGTGCCTTTTGTAATTAGTAATGTCTAAGGTTTTTCCTTAGCTAGCTTAAATAAAAATTTTGCAGCAGTAATTACTAGACATGTACAAAGGTTGCCATCATTTTTCTTTTCTTATATGTACCATAAATTAGTAATTATTATCTAAGAATCTTGAGGGCATATATTTTCGGTAACTTTCACAAGTAAAGAGGACACTTCTGTGGCCATTTAATCCGGAAGAACTTTAACAGTTCAATGCCGGTATTAATGAACACCAGTTTAGAAACCCTGGTTTGATTCTTGGCTCTAAGATATATTTTCTTCCTGGAGAAAGCGCACTTTGACCCATGTGTCTACAGCTTGGAGTCAAATACCAGCAAGTGTCCAGCACAGAGAGCTATGCTAATCCACATCCCACAACCTCCAAAAGTGCACAAGAGGCCTTAAGCATACATGAACTGGACTGATCACACCAGGAAGCAGCAAGCTTTAATGCTGATATAAGGAGTCGTTTACCTGAAGCAATAACTTCACTTAAAGGTGTTTGGAGTTGTTCAGAATTATCTTGAATGATTATAAAACCATTTAGCAACTGATAAACACCTGACGCACGCGAAAAACAATATTTTCACTAAGGGTTATCATATTCAGGCAAGTTCTTCATATTAAGGGTACCCCAAAAAGGCCAGAAATTGCCAAAATTCAGAAATATGGATTTTAGTGTTATTAAACATTACAAATCTTCTGCTTTAGTTCTATGTAGCTCTTTTAAAGCATGTCATATCGAAATTTATTCGTAAATGTCTGTATGCAAGTCAAACTTGCTCTAAAATTGTAGTAGAAAGCGATGTTTGCCTATATAAAAGTGAACAAGCCATCCATGAGTGGCCTAAGAAATCTTAAAATATTAAATTAGTTGCAGAGGAGCAGAAAAAGAGAGCGTGTATATGCACTACATTCTTTTTAAACAACATTAAGAAGGAAACAACATTTTAGCGTTGTAATTTTTAAACCCTCTTTTCTCGGATTTTCATTTCTCGGCATATTCTCATTTTCAAATTGATCCACATGAAGCTTTCAATACAAATCAATGAAACATTGTATAGTTCCTTATCATTAACTAAAACTTATGAGATTATTTTTTTTAACATGATTAGTTGTGATGTTATCAAACAATAATATTGATGTGCGACTTTTTTTTAAAAAACATTTAAATGCTCATATTTAACATTTATTTTCTCCCTAACTAACAGGATAATTAAAAATTCATCAATAAAATTTATTTACATACTACAAAGAATTTAACTACAATATTAATGTATTAAAAAGTTGCATCGTGTGGAGCAATTTTTCAAATAGTAAAAAAATTTAACTAATTTAGAAATATGCACGAAATTTGGTTACCACTGCCTTCAAAGATTAGGCCTTTCGGCCTGTTCCACCGCAGAATTGTTCACGCCATCTCTTTAAAGGACGTCCAATATTCCTCTTTCCTGTTGGATTATTTTGCATTGCAGCATTTGTTATTCTATTATTTGACATACGTTTGACATGATCTCTGAAATTAGTCTATATTTTTCATATATAGTTGTAATAGATTCTACATTTAGTTTTTGTCTAATATCAGACTTATTTTATGATCCAGTAATGGATATCCTGTTACAAAGCGGAGGAACATCATCTCTGATGATTCAATTTGACGTAATTGGTCTGATATTTAGGTGCAACACTCGCTACCATACAGCAGCAAAGACAAGGCTATTACGTTTTAAAAATTAATTATTGTTTCTTTTCGTACATTAAGTTTTAATTTACACTGTATGGTTCCACAGAAATGTCTGAATCTAAGCAACTATAGCTCCACATCATGTGACTTAGTAAATTTAAAATTGTACCCTAAATATTTAAACTTTCTTACTTGTTCAATTATTTCTCTGTCTGTAACAACTTTGGCTCTTATAGGCTCCAATCCTCGAAATGCCATCACTTTTGTTTTATCTATGGATATTCTCATTCCATAATTAGTAGCAATTGGACTCAACTTGTGTACTGCAATTTGGACTTCATCTTCAGATTTTCCTATTAAGAGATGATCATCAGCGAATAATAGAGTAATGAAATTAAAATTATCATAACTTATTGTCTTATCAATGTAGTCAACCATTTATGAATGATATCGACAATATCAACATTAAAAAGCGTAGGGGAGAGTGGGCAGCCTTGTTTATCTCCTTGGTTAATTTCGCTCGATTCTGTCCTATTCCTTGAAGATTCTTATTTTACTATTTTTGCGCAATGACTGGATTGCCATAATCAAATGTGCTGCAACTCCCATTTATTTAACGACTCCCATAACATTTTACGTTTTACGTATCGAACGCTTTGTCCTAATCAAAAACATAATAAGTTGGTAATCTTGGTTTACATTTGGTAAACCTGGTTTACATGTTGGTAAACCTGGTTTACATGTTGGTAAACTTGGTTTACATGTTGGTAAACTTGGTTTACATATTTTATACAAACCCTCATTGCTGTATTAAAAGTTCAAATGAATCAGCTTCAAATTGTGGATTCTTAAAATTTCATAAATAGGTATTCCACGTTTTCCTTTTAATACAGTTGTTACGTTAAACAATACGTCACAGTCCTTGTATAGACTATGTTAGAATTTTTTATCAGATGTGAAAAATCCACGCGTGCTAAAAAGTCTCGTCTCGTAATACAGCGCTAGATTGTTGGTACAGAAAGCCAAATATCCGTGGTTCCAGTCCGAGCTGTGCCGATAAACTTTTCAAATCTGATTCCAAAATTGAAAATGTAGGGAACATTCCCACACTGCATAAATCATTTTACTGTGTACCTTCTGTATTTTGGCATTTCATCATGGTAAGGCCATTACTTCCTGTATGTATATCTTCAGAGAAAAATGTGATATGTTACATTCACATGCCTTTCTGTACTCACTGTTATTAAACTATCCTTACAAAACCTTATTATTCTATCTACTTCTTGTTAATCCAGAAAAAAATTTCATTTTACATATATCGTTTTAGTAGGTAAAGCGATAGACGAGAATTTTAGAGTGCGTATCTCTATTTGATGACTTTGAAATTCCGTTCTCTTGGCATGATCACAAAAAAGGTGAATAGCGACTTTACAGTTGAAAAAGAATGAAGTATTTGACAATTTAAACGAACTAAAACTATCTCGGAAAAGGTGAATGCTAATAAAAATTTTATTTGACATGCATTGTGTGACTTAATGAAAACTACATATTTTGCCTATCTCTTACAGTTTACAATTTATCCAAGATAATTCTGCATGAAGAGAACTTCAGAGGCTATTCCCATAAAATTCAAGTTTATACATTTTATTCTGTAAATATCCAAATCTGGACTCATTTTTGAGAAAATCAACATTTTCGGAAATTGTTCCATGCAAAGCGTAGTTCTGGGTGAGGATATATATATTTTTTAAATATTTAAGTTCCATCCTTGGAAGTTTGGTATTTGACGGACTTTTCATTTTTGAGTTATGCCATTCACACACACATTTTCCTAACAGTGTTTTTTTATTCAAGGGTATTAGAACGGTATTTCTAGCATAATCTTGGTATCTAATTTTTAGATGGATTTCAATACTTCCTCTACTTACTATAGATAGGTATTAGAGAAAATAATAAGATTAGGAAGTTACAAAAGAGATAAAAGCTCTACGAGGTTAGCTGTAAAGTTCACAGTTTCATATGCCATTGACACTTAATGGAATTTAATATTGCTAACCTTAATGTTTCCGCATACGCTAGATAACATTAAATATTTATTTGTATAACCCCTGTTAAACCCCACTCCCAAGAGAAATAGCATACTGCAGTAATGAGCAATAATGTTCAAGCTAATAATCTTCATGATTCCACATTGTAAATGAATGCCTGCATTAAAATTAATACTAGTAAAACGCTTCCCCAATCTATTGTAAAATAAGGTAAAACCATTTTAAAATTATCAGTTTAGGATAAATGTTTATAAGATATAACGTATGTACGTGTTTTTAAACCTTCAGCATCTCAACATGCAATGAGAAAAACTTAAGATTTCGAGGCCATAAAAAGCGCTAGACAAGGTAATGATAGATTGTAGTAATACTCAGAGTTTTATATTCTCTTCTGAGACCCATGTAAACTAAGAGTCATTGCAGAGTATATTTGGCGAAATTTCTCTCTACTGTATTTCTTTGCCAAATTCTATAATACTTTAGCTCAAATATAGATCATCTAGATTTCTTCGACCCAAAATTCCGACGATAAAAAATCTTATGTGATGCACTCACATGCCTTCTCTTCTCTTGTAGACACCATTTTTGTAGACCTATTTCATGTTATTCAAGATAAATATTTGCTAATTTTCTTGTACGTGTATAAGTCATATGGTAGGCTTTAAGCGATATCAAATCTATAACAGCTGGTTACTGTGCATTCCATTCTGCTTGCATGTTTAGGACATAACGAATACATGCTTGAGAAAAAGTATAAGGATTGGAAAATTCAAACAAATAACAAGGAATATCTCGGAAATGATTCACTGGACAAAAAAATTAAATGTGTGTTTTAACGAGATCTACATTTTCTGTGCAGTAAAACTTTGTCTATCTCTTACGGTTTACCACTTATGCAAAAGTCATTCAGAATGAAGAGTTTTTGGAGACATTCCCAGAAAATTCAAGATATGCATTTCATTTTCCATGAAAATAACTTAAACATATGATATTTTAATCAAAATCGTTAAAATAAAAATGTTCGAAAAATGTTGCATGTAAAGGGTAGTCTGGGGTGGGAGGGATTTTCTTGAAAATCTCCGTGTTGCATCCTTAGGAGATACTAAACACAAATACCAAGTTTGGTACTTATCCGACTTTTCGTTGTTGAGTTATGATGTTCACAGACAGACAGACACACATACACACACACGGACATGTTTCCAAAAATGCTTTATTTGGATTCAGGGCACCCCAAAACTTGTCTTTTCGGTGAAATCTCGGTATCGACTTTTTGCGTGGAATGCAATACTTCTACTGACAATACGAAGCAGTGAAAATAAAGTTAAACGTGGCGAAAAGTATGTGATTCAAAAACTGGTGAAGAAGGAAATACGTCGTGGAGACGATGCATATTTGTGTCCTTTGATACTGTACCTTACAAAAACTTTAGAAATGCTTTCAAATATTCCAATTTTGAACAAATAGAAAACAAAAACACTCTTGCTTAGTATTCTAAATCTTTAGTACAAATTTTGACATTTCTGTCTTCAAAGTTTAGGCATGAATTACAAATTGGAATTGCAAAGAAAAATTAAAGATACGTATTGGAAATACGATGTTGTGTCTGAGAGTGTTACGACATTTTAGGGGAAGAAAATGTTAAAATTTTTACTATGTTTATGCTTATGCACAACATGCATTAGTAGTGTAAGATGCACGATAGACGAGAAACAGATCCACCCTGTTTCAAAGTATTTTCAAACTTTTATTGAGAATTTTGGACACCACGACACTGTAAATACTACAATATGTGCATGACAAACATCAATGTGACTTTCTGAAAGTAAAACAGAAACATTTGAAAGCGCATTGAAATTCCAAGATGCAGAATGTGTGCTGGAAAATAAGATTAATTATGTTAAAAAATATTTGCCAATATATTTATTGAGGATTCGGGCACCGAGACACACCCACAGTTGCATGACCGTTTATAAGCGCTTGATTTTTCTAGAGTGACACACTATCAATTCCTGTCAAAAGCACTTGATCAACTAAGCGCCCAATCGAGTGTTCCCCAACAATTTGTTAGGCACCTTTCGACAGGGTCATATGTCGTTTATAGCGTATCCGAACCTGTTCAACATTCGTTTCCTCGGTAAATTGCGTAGGCGTCAAAGAACCAGTCGTAGAAATTCATTCACTCAACACAATGAGCCCAGCGGGAGTTCTGGTTTACCTCCTCCAGACCATATCTTTTGTATTCCCTCACTCTTGCAGATTCAAACCTCTCAGCTTAAGACTGTCCATTTACTTCCAATAAAGCAACTTAAAATTGCTCATTGTTGGGAGTGTAGAAAGGCTTAATAAGATTTCACTCACTACACATTGCAGGAGATGCTGCATCGAAAATGAACTTGTCGAAAGAGTGTCAACAGCCTTCTGATGGAGTTAAAAGTCTCTGGGCCACAGAACAGACAATCAGAGCATTACTGGAGCTGTTTAATAATACAGCACACAAAAAGCCACACACACACAATCGGTGTGTGTTTCATTTACGTGTAATTATATACAACAAATACTCACCACTATGTAGTTTTGTAATTCTGAGCTCATAAAAGTTCATTTAAATACGCCATGTCCCATAAATAACCATTCCGCCACAACACCATAGCATCTACCACATACCACTGCAAAGCGCTCTCTTTCTTCAACAAACACTTCAGTGACTTTTGAAAGCTATGAAATTCTTAAGGACGGGAAAACTCCCAGAATTGCAAAGCTTTATATGTCAGGTTTTACAATAATTACAGCATAAAAAGTTCTACTTCAAACCAAAACTTTTAGTTCATTAGACATGCTGCTTATTTTACGTGTAGAAGAAATTTAGTGATAGGAAAGCGTATCTGTAGATGATTATGTTATAATTGGTATACTGGGTCTTAAGGGTATTGACCAAGTTAAAATGAATGATTATATCAAAACACTCTCGTTATTTAATCGTGTTAGTATATGTGCAGAATTTCAAGCGTGTAGGATTACTGTTCCTGAGAAAAAAGTGGTAGAAATATGTTGTACCAAGTTTTTTCGATTTCCTGTCTCTCCCATGAAAACGGAGGTTGAAATAGAAAGTGAAACCGTGAATAAGTAGGTTTACTACGCTGAGTTTGCCTTGTATTACAGTTATCTGAGAGAAATAAAATAACATCTCATCCAACTCGTGGCTCAGGACTTAACTTGCGACTTTTACAATGAAATTCCCAAGCATCAATCATCGTCTGAGCCAACCCTCAGATATTGCTTCTGCATGTCGAAGTTCTTTAATGCATTATGCCATCTGTATACATTTTTTTTAGAAATGCAATTTCTAAACATTAACAAATTAAAAAAACCTTAATTAGGAAAAACATTAACATACTCCCATTGCAGATAAAATGGATTCCTAATATAGGCAGAAATTGAAGAAGCACAAAAGTATATGGAACAAAGTATAGGAGAAAGGGGAAAGTCATTCATAAGAGATTGACTAGTGGGGTTTTAGGCCGGACAACTGCTGAGGTCATTAGCGAAGAGATGAGCTAGCGGAGAAAGGAGAACTCATCTTGTACTTTGTAGGTATGTAGTTTTAAATCAAGCCGGTCTTTCTCTTCCCTCCACAACCCCTACCAAAGCTTCTGCGGAGAAATTACTATGCCTTACAGCATCAGTACGGCTCAATTAATTGATCTGGTGGACCGTGATGCAAGGGGTTAGACCTCAGAAATTTCTTGCACTTATGTTATATACTAATTACAGCTATATTATCTTCCTGAACGGAGGGGACTTGGCACTGATCCATAGGGGATATTGTATCTTGCCCCACGAGGGGGCGTCCCCGAGAGGAGTGATGAGGCGAGAGAAGAAACTGGACGGTAGGATCCAGGAGCAATGGTACAACAATAATAGGGACCCTAAGTTTCAAGTAGTATACACCCCGGCAGGCGGACAGGCAGACCAAGGACCCCGCCCCACACAGAGGGAGTCCAATGCCCCTCATGAGGGTTAGTATACCCCGACAGTCAGCCGAAAGCCGAGGGACGGAGAGAGGCACCAAAACACCGTCGCCGCTACTTCCGACCCTCCCCGTAGGGAGGGAGTACCGATCCCTTCAGCTGCTGTGGTGCAAGCGCTGCGGACCCCTAGAACTCGTGGTACTTCTGGTGTTACTAGAAGTACCTGGATGGAACATTCGAAACCCTCCCGGAAGGAAGTTGTTTGGATTGGGTTGCACTCGGCGGGACAGCGGTCCCCGAAACCCATGGGAGATTGGGTACGATGGGGTTGCGAGACGTTCCGATGTTCTCCAGCACCGACCATGAGAGCTGGTAGACAGTTGCTAGACACTGTCTCTCCCACCGGTAGTCTTCCCCTATTATTAGGGCTGATGCGCGTAAATGGCGTAACCACTTACTCCTGTGGAGCAGGAGGCGAGAGGAGGTCGGTGTCCTGATCTCGTCTTGACGAAGAGCAGGGGGGTTGGTATATAAAATAGGCACTGGCCTAATGGAAAACCGCACGAACTTGTACCTGGGGCCTCTGGAGTGACGAAAAATAAATAAATTGAGTTTTATTTATGGACACCCTTTAACTGCTATGGTTCTTAGCGTTCCATTCCAATGTTCGGCATGAAAGACTAGAAGTTTTGCTCAGAGGACTCTATCAGGCTTGAGGTTCTATTAGGTGCCGTAAATCTACGACCGGTACCACAGGCTTTACTTCCCTTCCAAAGGAAGCCATGCTAAGGATTGTTACACTCGGAAAAAAAAGACCATCGCCCTCCACCAGGTTTGAACCCGCGACCCCGAGGATAGCATGGTACCCTAGACCAGGAGGACGAGTCTTGAGTAATGAGCCCAAATTCCGTTGGTCTTACTTCCGATCCTGTAAGCGACTAACGGATGAAGCACGAATGAAATGATGGAAGGAAATGGAGGGACAGGAAATTCGGGTGTTGAAAGAAACCACTCTAGCCTGACGACCTTGGGAAACCCCGAAATAAACCATGGGTTAGAGTGGGCGGTTGTCGGCATCGAACCTGGGACCTCTCGAATGCGGGCCACAGACGTTGTCGCATGAACCATCTCCTTGTTCACCGTTATATTGGTTGAATATTCTTATTCATACAAAGCATTCCTTCTTGTAGGAAAGGAGGATATATCTGTATATTATTTTAAAGCAACTATGATATTAGGAAATTAAACTGATCAATACAATTTCACTATATTTGTTAAACAAGAAAAACCATACCCTATTATGGCAGAAAATTGCTACCAGTATACACTGTCATGCTGACGACTTTCAAGTTGTGTGGACGGTCGTAAACACTAAGCTCAAATTTAATGAAAAGAAAAAAATCACAGACGAGCGTTTGAACCGATGTAAACTAATTGACATTCAGTGTGTTTATCAGATGCCATATGTTGCGGGACTACGGTCCAGTGGAGTGACTTTGGGCTTTGCTTTTTATTTCTCAGCTAAAATATCCTATCAAACCATCGCAACAGTTTAACTTTCTTCGCAAATTATAGAGTTTCAATACCTTTTCTGTTTCAAATGTGAAATATAATTGAAGGCTGTTTTATTATTATTCCTCTGTATCTAATGAGCGATATGGAATTGAAGACCCCAGGGAAAAAAGATTCATGCAGCTAATTTTGGGATGCTTTCATGTTTAACTTATTAACGCATATACAGACAAAATATAGGTTGAAAATGAACTTTAAATAAAAAAGTATAACGTGTTACTTATTCTAACACCGCGTTTTCATTCTTATTCTCCTTTTTACAGACGACTCGCACAGTTCAAAATTTTTATTTATATGCTTAAAATATTGTCTCCTTATTTTACTTTACTTGTTTTGTTTTATTTTAGAAGAACAAAATTATAACACATGACCCACAAATATCTCCTCTTCCTTTTTAAGTGCCTTAGAATGTTCCTTTATGTGGTCTTCAAAGATTGGCTTACATGCGACACTCATGGGGGTTGAAAATATACAAAAGGGCGGTGTCTATGTATGTGGGTTTAATTGCATCCAGCGTCATGAACCATGTTTGTAGCACCTGAGGAGGACATTTTTCAACGCATCTGACGTTCAGCTCTGAAAAATATTCCACATGTACATGTTTCATGGTTCAGCCCATTTATTTGCGGTGTTATAAGCACTGCAAGGAGGAGTGATATACGATTATAGCAAGATGATAAGCGTTTCACCCCTCCCATTTTCCACGCGACTGTTTTAGTTCATGAATTTCAATAACTACATGTTCGCACAGGCAGAGTCAACCTCGTTTGAGATTTTAATCTCCTCCGTTTCCTTATTCCAATTTATGGCAATAGAATACCTTACTCAGGACATGCGCTTTTACAAGATACAAGCACAATACTTCACTCGATGTAGTTCAGTTGGCAAAAACTATGGTTTTCTTTCTGCAAGCCTGTGTCTTACTCAGGTTAACCTTTTGACTACATACTTGTTTATTCTTCGCCGAATCAGAAATTTAGATTGGTAATGAAACTTTCAAGTAGGTTAACGACTTTCTTCTTACCTTAAATTAGAATTAATGACATTATATCAATCTAAACTCTAGACAAATTTTTATTATCACACGTTGTAATAAATATTGTAGGCAACAACAATTTTATAATGACAGATAAAACTAAATTCTGTCATATATCATATCGAAATTTACGTATTTCCACAATGAAAACAGCATGAAAACAGTACGCTTCAATAACTATTTCTTACTCTAAATATTTTTGGAATGTACCAGGAATAATATAATATTAGAATATACTAGTTGGCCACCATGAGTGCGCTTGGAAGACGGCCCCACTGTTTTTGTTGACAATGTGAGCGTCATCAAGGCTAGTTATCAGAGGGGAGTCAGAGGCAATGCAATAGGAGAATATACAGTTGCACAATGAAAGCAGTAATTCATTTGCAGGCCTTAGCCTCACTATAAAATAGTAACCGCAACTTAGTTCCTCTTCCGACCGCACGCACTCATATTGTGGCCGACTAGTATCATATTACAACACAATAATACTTCCCAATGACACAACAATAAAAATTACAGAATGCTGTGGCTTGCTACTTTCACTAAATATTTTATTGCAATAAGATTTTCTTGTGTAATCTAATTCTTAGAACCTTCTAAACCGATTCCAGAAGACAAAACAGCGTAAACACGCAGTTGTTTATATTCTGGTAATCAACTTCCTATAAGAGTTTTATAGAGATTCCTATGTTTCACCAAAACATGTAGTTACTACATAATTTGAGAAAAAATATATTCCTACAGTTCGGGTGTGAGCATATTTTCTAAGGAAAATAACTACTTTCTTTAGCACTCGCGCAAATCTAATACTATTGTGTTGAATAATTACACGGTAATTTAAATCTTGTATGAGGGAAAGAATGTAGTCTTCAACTACCACTTTAATTTCATTATCATGTCTATAATGTATAATTATTTTAATTATGCCAGTTTGTATACATGAAAGCAGCAAACGTTCTGAATGACGCCTCAGTATTATTATTTTTGTTGTTCCAGGTAGGACAAATAAGCATTCAAATGAATCTTTGAGATGATAAAAAAACAGAATAATGACGATACAACACTTCCTTGAAGGTTGCTACAGAAAATCCGAATAAAGAAACTGTCCTGAGCCAGCAAGGATGCATGTAAGTTAGTAATTTGTATTCTTACTCCATTGCATTCGCATTGGAGAGTTTCTTTTAATGAAAAAGAGAGAACGAATGACACTCTCTGCTTCAGTAAAGCATAGTTTTAATACGTTTTAAATACAATTTTGTACGTTTTCACATTTTAAATTTGCATGCCTTATTGGAAATTAGCTTATATTGCGTATCTTCGCTCAACATAAAATATAATTGCCTAAATATCAGACTGGTCGACTAGTCGAATGCCAGGGTGGTGTATTCTACCACGATTTTTCCTTTCACCCCATTTCCTATCATTTCATCTCTCCCACTCATGTTTCAGGAGTATCTTCGGGTCCTGCAGTGCTGGCGATGTCGGACAGTTGGCGTAATTGCTTGCGCATTGTAAAAGATTTCTCTTGGTGTACACCAGGGTGCGTTGTTCCGCCCACTAGGGTCGCTTTGTCGCCCTATCTCGGGATTCTTCGCCTCTACTGGTGAACGGGTGTTTCAACTTGAAAATATTAGGGACATCTATGCTTCTTTGTTGATCTGTCTGTCTGTCTGTCTGCCGACCTGCGACCTCCTGCGGCTCCTTCACTTCATCCCTGCCTCTCGGGGAGTATAGTCATAATAGATCAAGATGGTCGCAGTGGCGAGGTGTCCCCCTCCGATAAATAATCCTACATCCTACTCATTATTAAGTTTTTAATTGAATTGTAATGAGTAAAAGTCTATTTAAAACAACCAAAGGGTTCAGCAAGAGGAATTATGCTTGCCCAAGAAGATAGTGCTTTAGTCTAGAAGGTTCGGTCCATGGGCAGTGAATTTTTATACCGTGGCTGATTTAAAATGCTTACACAGTAAGCAGGTGGAAGTTTCCATCTCCACTGAGAGTGAAGAAAGGGTGTATGGCCCTGTGAGCATATTATGTGTCGTTAGCTGCAGCGTAACTAAATTTCCTTCTGTCTCCAAGAACGCGCAAAGCTTCTATCACTTTCTCCGATAAACTGTTGGCGCATGTGAGATATAAGTTATAATATACAACCTGTACAGTGATTCTGTTTTAAATGCGGTCTCGCGGTGGTGAGAGGTTTGCTTACACGGTAATATGGATATAGTCACAATTTTGACTCATGCAAGTAAGATATAGCGTATTACCGTATATTGCATAAATATTATCTTAAACAGCATTTATTCCCAAAAAATATTTAATACCATAATAAGAAACTAAACCTTTATCTTAAAAGATTAGTGTATTATTATACAGCATAGAAAAAGAGTATTTCTCATTGTAATTCGTAACTCACCATCAATATGTTTGAAATAGCAATTTAGTTTTTAAGCGAGTATAAATTTCGAATCCGATCATGTAGTTATTACTTTGTGATTGTATTGTTCCAGTAATAATTGCTGCGCTTACTCTTCGGGGCTAATTTTTCATAGACACAATCTCATTGGAAGGGTATTCTACTATGAAGACCCGTGTTACCATGGAAATAAAACAAAAGGTTAATGTAGTGTAAACATTTTAAGATATTTGGTTTATATTCGCCAAAGTAAGTTTTATTTGAAAATTAAATGTTACTCTCTCTGGCTGTAAATTATATACCAGATATATTAGAATTACAAAGTAATGCAATTATTGCCAATCTCTGCGGTGTATAGTTCAGAGTAATACAGTGCGGTCGTTTTACGGCGAGGCCACGGATCGCGTGCTCCGCACACTCTATTACACTGGGGGGTTTTCGTTCTGTAACTCCCGTGTTAGTTACCCACGAGTGATAGTAACATGCACTATAATGAGTACTAACCTTGTTATAAGTGATGTTGAAAATGTTGTCTATCTGCATGAAGACATTCCTGATATCTTCGGATGAAATTTCCGTTCACGCGCATAAGTTCTTGCGTTAAAGTTCATAATTGCTGTTTCTATTTTGGCCTTAAGTTGGTCTATGCTGTGGGATTGTTCCTATAAACTTTATTTTTTAGGGTTCACCACAAATAGATGCAACCCCCCCCCGTTAGAACATCCCGTTTCGCTTCTTAGGTTTAGCGTTTAGCGATCCTGTTGTCCTAAGCTTATTAACCAGACGTCTAACAGTTTCTCTACCTGGAATTGGAATACCAGGAAATTTCACCTGAAATTGTCTACACGCCTGTCTACATGATTAGGATTTTACGTATGTATCGTACTAAAACATTCGTTGTTTAAGCGTGAATTTGTCGGCAGGCATTACAGTAATAACAATACACTAACACTCTTAAGCAAATCACACACAACACAGATGTCTTGAATAAACTTTCACCTTTGAGATGCGCAATGCACAACGCTCTTTACAGCACGGACATAAAGCAGCGACTGAAGCATAGCTGATAAATATAACCTTGAAGTCGTTATTCACCGCCAGTTGGTCATCGAAAGAGTACCGAGGTCACTGCAGTACAGCATGCCGCGCATTAAGCCGGTCTGTGGCCTTGCTTTAAAACGACCGCACTGTACATAATAACTCAGAAAGGATGTAAAGCTTTGGAACTCGGGCTCATCTGAGCACTTATTAACCACCATCACTTTGTTCATCGTCTCTGTACACCTGATGTTTTAATAGTAATGAAGAATTACTGATGGCTGAAGAAGAAAAAGAACTAGTGGGTTGGTGGAAAAAAACATGTCAATTTCTTTTCTGTTTATATAATCGTTTGCAACAACTTGTATCTTGGAAATTATTTTCTCCGTTCTTAGCTTTCGAATTGCCAATCTTCAGATAACTTTTAACGTCTCGTTTTAATGGGGCCAGGCCAGAAAGGGAAGTTTCACTTAAGATGGTATTTTCACAAAATGAAGTAAATGTTAATGATTTCTTGACTAGCAGCCCTGCATGGTGGCTTATGGCTACAGTAAATTTTTGTTCACTGTTTTTCGCGAAAGATACACCGACATACTGGAGTTGGGCAGCATTTGCGAATCTGAAACCTTGAGGAAATCTTCTTCTCGTTTTAGCTAAAACAGGTTATATTAAACTCAACTATGGCAATTTCGGATGATAATTCTGTTCCAATTTGTATGTGTGCTCCAAAAGATAGTTTTGAACTTTGACATATGTGTGGAATTGCTGGTTTTGCAGCTAGAGTGCAATAATTTCTTTATGGCAACGAAAAAATAAAGGGGAAATTTTGATACCGAGATTTAAATCTAGAGCGCCAATGTGTAAACTTTTGAGCAGCGTCTATCACATTAAGTTATTGTCCTATGTATACATATATGTGGAGCTACAAGGCAAACGATGTACTCTATTATATCGATCAGTGTGAACTAACATGAAAAATTGGGATAGAAAGCTTTTTGGTCTCAGATGAGCTCAATGACGTTTTTTTTTCCAGCAGCGTATTATTTGGACGTGTTTACGTCCTTTCCTCAATATCACCATTGCAGTGATATTCATATGCGGTCCAGTACACTCGGTTATTGAGATTTCAGATCTTTTCTACAGACAATTCTAATTTAGTTTGTGTGAAGTAACATGGTTAAGATCATGATGGAGAACGCGGATCGACTCTGAGAAGTGCAACACGCCATAAACTACCCAGTCCGGCTGTTCCAAACAAATGGCAAGAAGTGGACTGTGAAATCGCAGCTGCCCAACGAGTTGGTGTCCAGGTGAAACATTCAGTAGTAGCCACAATAAAAAAGATCACTTGGCATCCCTGTGCCAGTTTGGGCGGATGACGACAGGAGTGTTACTGCATGCTGTGTAAGTTGCTCGCTAGAGAAAGAAGAAAAAAAACCGGCTCTCCCAAGGATTACTTGTAGGAAGGGCCAAACTACCGGGCCGCGAACCCCGAATACTTCTTTGCTTGTATGTCGCAAGCCGACCTCATGACCACGCCTTTTTTTCAAAGACGCCTACAACTGCAAGCAATTTTAGTTGCCCCTAGTGACACACACTTGTTTGCTGTGGCTGATGGTTTGGTGGATTAGGAAATAGTATAACTGGCTTATGTTGATAAGCCGCTCCAAATTCGGTATTACACACTTCCATTAGACTTTCTCATTTTGTATGTTACACGAAGACAACCAAAAAGCGAGCCTTAAGTGAAACACACAGTGAGGGGTCTGTTACAAAAAGCTGATGTGTTACAACTACTAAACTTCCTCTATCCTCTGTACTTTCAATATTTTGTACTTCGTCATAATCACGAGAAATGGTTTTAATGCAATTTTTATGTAGCTACATAAAATCATACAGGACACTAGAATAATAGTCAAATGTTTTAAGTGTACTATATGTCTGCTGAAATTAATATTTTGAATATTCTTTGCAAGGCCTGATGAGAAATACAATAACTGACAGCCTTAAATAGGGGATAATTGCAACCAAAAACAGTAAATATCTTGTAAACGGCTAAAGCCAAACAAAATTGATTTAATACAATTGTATATTCTAACAAACTTACTTTTTCAAGCAAATGTTTCCTTTTTCTGATAGTTCCATAGTTACCAAAAACAAGGATCTTTATAGGCTATTCACAGAAAATTCGAGATATGGATCCACACTTCATTTCTAATTTCAATATGTCCAACATTTAATGTTTTCGTTAAAATCGATACTTATTTTTGAAAAAAAAACAAATAATCAAACATTTTCATGTAAAGGGTAGTTTGAAGTGGAGGAATGTTCTTGAAGTTTTTCGGGTTGTATCCTTGAAAGATGCGAACTTATGTACCAAGTTTGGTATTTATCCACTTTTCGATTTTTATTATGCTGTTTTCTTTCTCCTTCACCCATCCAACTCATACACCCCTCACAGGCACACTAATACTTCTCTAACAATGTAATACTTCCTCTATCTGCCATAGGTAAATGACAGAGAAAGTAAACATTAAAATAGGTTATTCTCTGAATGGTAAGTATATTTTTGTAAGTGATCCCAAAGACACATTGTTGAGTTGAATTCAGATCTGTGCTTAGATTTTTTTCTATCAAAATTACTTATTGAGAGAGTCGATTAAATACAACGCATTTCTATTTAAGTAGAAATTCAAAATGGAAATAACCAACATGGATGGTTAACATTTAATTTTAAAGCCACCGTGTCAATTGTAACGATAATATTCAACTTTGGCAACACATTGATGACAATGTTATTCCAATTTAGGGATAGTAATATTTCAACAGGAGAAGTAAAAAATAAGCATTTGATAAGTTGAAAGTTTATTTAATATTTGCTTTATGAACACACAGACGATGTCTCACTAGACTCCAGAATAAATTATTCAACTCTGAAGGTATACTTTTCAATCCCTATCACTTTATCCATATATGTTTATGAAAGCCATTCTCATACTGTATTTCACATTTGCTGTTCTTTGAAATATATTAAAGATATGGGTGCAAGAAGTGCATTTTGATACATTTATCAAATTGTGATAAATTTTTACTTTACTCTTTTTCTACTTTCTGTATATATTCTTCAAGCCTTCGTATCCTTTTCTGGCGATGTCAAAAGTCGATGTCAAAGTCGATTCGAGTCATACATTTTCTCATTTGGGGATATTACGAGCACACTACTTTTTAATCTACTAATGGAGAAATGAGAAAATGTACGCATCAAGAGCAATTTCACCTAAATTTATATCCATAGCTTACAGAAATGCTTCGTGAGCCGTAATTTTATGAAAAGAGGATTCTATCTTCAAGGATGTATAAAGCATTGAACAAATATAGATGTTTGGTAAACTCACATTTACACGGCAATAAGAAACAATTATCCAGAGCTTGAGTAGCTGGAAATCAAACAAGTGCATTTACTGCGCTTATTTAGTTTCTGCGATCCTTCCAGGGCTATTACTTCCATATACTACACACTCATGTAAACCTTAGGTAAGGTAAAATTAAAATAACACTTTAAGCTACATTTATATACTCTGTGTTCCTTTTTATCTACTAAAATTCCTAATTTACAGTTTTAACTATAAACCTTAATATCTAAGGGCATAATTTTGGGAAAATTGACGCTGGCATATGCGTCCAAAGATATTCACAGGCTATAATTTCAAAAGTAATGTTCAATTTTGACATTTATCTTTATATACAGCAAATTGTTAATCCGGAATTAAAACTATTTTTGTTTTGGAAATATTTATCTGTTTCATGTTTATGACTATTTTAGTTCACAGAGCAGTTTTAATTTGTTGTAAAATTTTCGTGTAAGTTAAACAATTAAAATTTTCTGTGCTGCGAAGAATTTTTGAATTATCGGCTTTTAATGAAAATCAGCCATAAAATAGCGATTTAAGTTGATAACTTTTTCAAAAATTATTTTACATCAAACTAAAGCTAGCACAAATACTTAAAATGACAATAATAAGACAAATGATATGGATATTTGAAATAAATATTAGCTTTTCACCATGTGGAACATTTGATATACGGCAATACAACTCACTTACAAACTCTGTATCTTGAAAACTAAAAATATATAAAGAAAGTAAATTTACAACGTTCAATGTTTATGTAAGACAGACTGAATGTTCTGCCAAATTGACCGAAAACTTCACAAAAATAGCATCTGCATGATGCATTGCCTTAATGTAAACACTCTCATTAAAGAAAGCATTGTAATATATGTAATGTAATATAAACACAGTGGAACCAAAATGAAGCTATCTCCCTCAAATGTCCAATGAGTAAACCTTGTCTCAGGTAAAGTTGGAATGAAGACTACGATTTGCGTTGATTTTCAGGTTTATTGGTTACTCACTTTGATATTAAACCTTATAGGCAAAAATGAGTTCTCGGAGCGAAGACTAACCGAGCAGTTTACGGGGATAGTAACGTAAATTTATTTTTCACTTCACTAAATAAAAACAAAACTCGCTCCAAATAATACACGATGATTCAATTATTTAAATGCTCCCGGAATAAATGTATCTTTAATTCACTTATCACTCTCACTCTTCGTGGGAGCGTATATGGATATATACGCCGGAGTCAACAAAATAATAGAGAGCAAACTTCACGTTCTCATCAATTTATACCAATTTTGTCCCACGCGCGCTTACATTTAGATTTACATTTAGACTCAAATCCACTAGTGTGATGATATGCAGAGCGGGGCTTCTCTTTTTTGTAGCTGGTGGTGACCACGCCTCAAGAGTGTCCAAAAGCTTGGCTTACCCCTTCCGGATTCACAGCAACCTGCAGTTAACCTTGCTCAGAATCTAAATTATATTTTTGAGACACGACCTACTGCTTCAAAGAATAAGAAAGATCAAAATGCATCCGTGATAGGATATTTTAAATGCTTAGTAAGTTAATGATAATTATTAAAACAGGGCAAATATAATTAAGTTTAAACGCATTTCATTGTGTTTATGTTTGCACACCAGCAAGAGAGCTTATAAATTATTGATCTTCGGCTTTGTTATCAGTGTCTTAGACTAAATGAGCAGAGAAGCTAGAAGAAATTAAGGAATATGTACGTTTAGGCATTCCGCATACTGTTAGCACTCAATCTATGAATGGACCAATGAAATTCGGTTTTGTAACTTCACATTTTTAATGTAATGTCGAAGTAGAAGACTGTGAGAGCATCACACTCTAGGGTCACAAAATGTTCCAATACTGGCGTGAAACTGTAGAAATTATTACCTATTTCGTTTTGATAAATTCCTTCCAATTTATTCTCTCACGGCTTATATTCTTCATTAAATGCTTACATCGCTATATTTTATAGAACTATTGTTTATATGAAGTAAAAAAAATTGTATAAACACTTACATCACTTGGAACATCCTGTATTTTGCAAAAATATTTGTAAACGTAAATCTCAGTGCTAGCTAAGCCTTTACGCCTTAAACGTACTAAGTCTTCTCTCCTTTCTTCAATTTTCTCTTTACTATTTATTGTTACACGAAACATTCTTCTAATACTTTATTGCCTCCCATTTTTCCGCCCCTACGCTCTGGAACTCTTTTTCATTGTTTTACGGTTATCCTAACTGCATTTTCTCACACAGTGTAGTTTTGACGTCTTTTTTAGCTTAAGACAATGGCGATATGAGTATAATTTATATCTCCATATATGTTGACCCTCATATTGCAATAAACCTATTACAGGTCTGTTCTCATTCTTAGGCCCTGAAAAACAAGTGAAAGAAACGCGTTCCCAACACGGTTTGGCATCTCTTTTGTGTTGCCTAAGGCTCTCTCAGGCGCGGGCAATCGCAATAAAGAAAGGTCTGCTAATGGAAATCTAATTACATAGCCTAGCTTATTGCTTAATACTAAGATTAGCATTTGCAGTTAACAGGATTGTATTATTGCTGAAAGCATTATATTCACGATTTATGGGCCGAAAAAAAAGTTTATCTCAAGCAGTAGGTACTTTTAGGTTAGCGTAACGGAGCTAAATCTCGAGAATTTTCTTGTCCTGAAGAAATGTTTCTGAATTTTCGACTGTCGTATTAAATATTCATCTCCGCCATACGGAAATAATGAATATGTTTGCAATGAACTATGAATATTCTGAAAACAACACCGAAGGGTCTGTGAGAAGAACATATCCTTGAACCCCATTTAAGTGCTCTGGTGCAGTTCTAGGGTGTAAAGGCTACAGCTGGTGCTACCTTTCTACTTTTCAGTTGAGTAAATTCTTTAAAACTATAAATAAAAATTATGTAAACGAAGAAGTACAGAGAGAATATCAAAAACATGATTTTAAAAACACTTGTTTAAAACTAGCCCGATAATATTAAGAAAAGCGTGAGCAGGTTAATTAAATATACACTCTCAAACCAAAAGAAGTAAATAGGACAATAAGTACAGGTTTCATTGAAGTGTATTAAAGTATGTGGCTATCTAAGTATGTCTCTAAGTATAAATATGTTACTTTGATTATAAAAAATATAAATACTTGCGACTAATTATATACATAAATAATCGTAGCCTCTTCCTGCACTCTCTGGTGTTACCGGCTTCTCCTATTCTTACATTTCTTCCATGCATCGAGCACAAAGCCGACCGCTCAAAACTTCAACGCTCGAAAACAGCACTAAGTGCTAGACAAAAACATTTCAATGTCTGTGAAACACATCATCTCAGCCAGTGAAAATCGAAAGAAATCCCAACAGCGAACGAATTCCATGTACGAACCAATCAGCATATCTCTAAAACGAAATGTTCGATACATATCATATTCAGAAAATCTGCCACCCTAAACTACCCTCTACATGGTTTCAACTTTGTGATGTTCTCAAAAATGGTTCTGACTTTATTTATAAAATAATTTAAACTTTAATAATTAAATCATATTTTCTAAACTTTCTCAATTAAATTTAACATTTTAATTGAGAAATTTTAGAAAATATAATGCTTGATTAAAATATCCTATGTTGAAGATGTTCATATGATAAATAAAATGGATATCTTTAATTTTCTGGAAATAGCCTCTGAAGTCTTCATTCGGAGCAACTTTTTTAAATTCTGTATAACAGGTAAACCATAAGAGATAGACAGAGGCTTACTTCACAAAAAAAGAATTGAAAATTATGCCTGGGAAGTAAGGAGTCTGCTTTTTGGCACAAGGGGGAATTCTTTCAAGTATACTAAGTCCGCTTTTCTGAAACTAAAATATAAGAGTGAAGACATCAAAATATGCTGAAATATTTTGAGAGACTCCCTATGTATTAATTGTAACCATTTATATAGTGACATTTTTTATAACCTGCATTAAGTTTTACTTTCTTTGATTTATTTTGATTTTCGCATTTTTTGTTTTGTTTGTTTCGTTTAAGTAGCAGTGTAATTTGTAGTTTCATTTATGTATTCTAATACTTGTGTGTTTTTTTTAATTTTTACATATCATTTTTGCTACTACGTATAGTACGTATGGAAAGTATTGTATTACACTCAAACATTTGATATCGAGATTCACCGAAAATACATGTTCTGAGGCCCCCGAATAAACTTTTTTTTAGAAAAAAGATGTGTGTGTGTGTCTGTCTGTGAACAGCATAACTCAAAAACGAAAAGTCAGATAATTGCCAAACTTGGCGTTTGGGTTCAGCATCTTCCAAAGATGCGACACGATTTGAAGATAATTCTTCCACCGCAGACTATCCCTTACTGGGAAGATTTTTCGAAATTTTTGATTTTCTAAAAATGGCTGTAACGATTTTGATTAAAATACTATATATTAAAGATATTTACATCAAAAATAAAATGTATATCTTGAATGTTCTGGGAACAGCCTATGAAGTCCATTTCATTTGAAAGAAATTTCGTATAATCTTGTATAATTGATAAACGTTAAGCGACAGACAAAAACTACTACACCCAAAAATGTAGAGCTATTTAAAATCACACAATTTATTACACATAAATGTTTTGTGGTATAAGCCATTTATGAAATATCTGTTACTAAAGGTTCGAATTGTTCATTTTTTGGTCATTCACTTAAGTCTTGTCAACGTTCAGCTGTTTCTCACGATTACATGGAAACAGTGTGGAATTTTAAGGGCAGTATATAGCGTCCAGTTCTTAAACATTTGATAATCGCTGTTTCCTTTGTATCTATAACGAAATGTTAAATGAGGCTATTTCTGCAAAACATTTGGATTAAACTGTAGTAGATATAAAAATAAGCTTTAGTAAGAATATTTTGTGTACCCACAAATAAACGATAGAGGGTAGAGAAAGTCATGTATATGTATCACATCAGAATTATTTTTGTTATGATTATATCCTGGACCTATGTGTTCAGCCATAGATGTCGGCCAGGTGTTTCATATTTTTTGGAAATAAATAAAAAGAGTATAAAGCAATTTATTTCACGTAATGTTTTGTGGCATCAGCCGTTTACGAGACATCCGTTATTATCGGTTCAAAATTTTCAATATTTTTGTCATATTTTAAAGTGGCATTGGCACTCATTTGTTTCTCGTGATGTCATGGAAACAGTATGGAATTTTTAGGCCAGAACGTAACGACCCGATGGTTAAACACCTGACTATAGATTCGCTTTCCTCTATCCCCCTTGCACTAACTGTAGGAAATTAATCTCAATCTAGTTCATTTTAATAGACTTATGGCTTTCAGCGGACTTAGAGTAACTGTAAAATGATATTCCACTCTCATGTTTCACTAAAACCGACTTTAACCGTAAACTCAACAATCAAACATAACAATTTTGTAAACACCATTCACAAAATGGTTGAAAATCGGTGTAGATACTATTAAAAGCATTATTCAAATCAAATGAAAGATTTTTTAAAACGCCAAAATATGTAATTATGTAATAACGTTTATTCTTTTGTGAAGAGCTACCGGAAATGCCATGGTCAGAACCAACTACTTGTGCGCAATGCCACTATCGATTATTCGTAATTGGAATGTCGCACCTTTGCATTTCACTACTTACCTTTCGTACTATGCTATGGGACTGAGTTGACTTGCTGCACAGGGTATATGTTTATTGGTGTCATTTATTTGGGGAACGCGTTCCGGACATCAAAACAGTAAAAAAGTTCATATGCACATGGGTCTGAAAATCTACCGTTTCGTTGTTATAGTTCAAAGAAGATGTATTCCATGAGTGAACAGACGAATATGCACTACACGTATGGCCGTGCAGACAGCAATGCAGCACGAGCACGTGAACAGAAACATTACCGTGTGCAAGAACATTCGCACGAATTCACCAACGCTTGAGAGAGAGAATGGCGCATTTGAGAGGAGTACTAGGGATGTTGAGAGACCAAGAGGCATTGAGCTTGAAGAACGAGTTCTTCATGTTGTGGCTGCAGACCCATCACAAGGCGCAAGACGTATGGCTGTAAGGGAAAGAGTTAGTCATATGACTATCTGGAGAATTCTGCATGAAAATCTTCTGTACCCGTATCACCTTAAACATGTGCAAGGATTAAGTAAGGCGGCCTTTGAGCCAAGAAGACGCTTCTTTCAACGCATGTTACAGCAGAGCGCTGTGTTCGTCAATTTCCTAGCCTGTATCTTATTCACGGATGAGGCTGGTTTTACTCGCGACGGCATCTTCAATTTTCATAACACTCATAGTTGAGCATTTGAAAATCCTAATGAAGTACGACAGGACAGAGCTTGTATCTCAACGTTTGGGTGGCCTGCTCGATCGCCTGATTGAATCTAATGGATTTATTTGTCTGGGGACATTTGAAGTCCTTGGTTTAGGCGACTCCTGTACCTGATGTTGACATTTTGAGAGGACGTATCCAAACTGGATTTGACCAAATACGAAACACACCAGGAATTTTCAACAGAGTCGCCAGAGCATGGAACGCAGGCTTACTGCATGCATCGAAACAACAGGAAGCCACATCGAGCAATTTTTGTAATTTTCTATTCTGTGTTGTAACTCTGAAATAAATGATTTTCAGACCCATGTTCATATGAACCTTGTTTACTGTTTTGATATCAGGAACATGTCCCCCAAATTGAGTTGGTTGGCTGTAGCATATGTTACAGGACTGAGTTGGGTTGTTGACAGTTTACACACGAAGATAAGCGGACCGATTTGGGATCTTTCGTACTAACAACGAAATGTACATGGGACTAATTCTTCATAGGTTTATCCCGATTAATATGAAGTAGATAGAAAAATAAGCTTTCGTAACAATACTTTGTAGAAGCTATGTAAACATAGATGATAATGGATAGAGAAAGTGTTGTGAATGTAACACATCATATTTTTCTAGATATGTGTAAGAAGGAAAGGCAAAAAAGTGGAAGACTTCGATGAAATAAAGAAGAAGATACACAAAGAACTCGGAAAGATCCTCAAAAATGCGATACCCTGATTTTAGCGGCCTCTCATAAATAAGCATTTGCACTGCTGCTTTTTATTTCTCGCTGTATGCTGTTCTGCTCTTAGTTTGAAATAACACAACCCCAGACTTCAAACATTGAGCCGCTTGCAGCAAACCAATTACGGGGTTGATGTTTATTGTGTAGGTCAGAGGATTCGAGAGGTGGTCATTGTGGAACCGGACCTGTCACGAGCGGCGATAAAACACGATTCTATCTCCTGGTGCTCCTTGTACTGTCGTGCTCAACACAAATAAACAGAAATAAACCACTCCAGACAAATGCAATGGAAATCGAGTTAACGAAAGGGAAAACACTCGTGCAAAATAAATATGTTTCAAGGATAACATTTAACTACAGAGTGCAGAAAATAGTTGTTAAGAGAGGTTTACAATCTCATGAATGGTTATTTCTCTTCCATGAAATTACACTCCTCCCTATAACATGGGAGGCTAGCAAAGATAAACTAATTATCTAACTTTTACAGAAATGGAGGCAGACAACACGATTTTATTACGATCGTATCTTTTCGTGGCTTTGTGTTGATGTTCACCCTTTAAATAATATGGTTTTTCTGCATTAAGAGCTCCCAACCTAACCTACTACCGTTTTTGGTTTATTATCACACTACTTCAGTACCCAATTAACAGCCTTGTGTTTGTAATATATGTATTACTGCATATATACTGAGCGAGGTGGTACCACGTAACTGTGCGACTCGCATTCGGGAGGTCCCAGGTTCGATCCCTGGCAACCCCCACTCTAACTTTCTATCTCTGGGTTTTTCTTGGTTTTTGCCGGGATCGACAGGCGAATGCTAGGATGGTTTCTTCTCTACTATGATTTCCTTTCATCATTTCCCTTTCATTCGCTTCCTTCTCATCTTTCAGGTGTTATCCTAGGTTTCGTGGCGTATGGTGGTGCCACACAGATGGCGTGGATGTATGCTCAATGGAAAGAGTATTGAGCATTCCCCGTGATACCAGAGCCGCTTGATTGGTGGATATTCATCGCCTCTCTCGGCGACTCCAGTAGGACGACTCTGCGAGCTTGAAAATGTTAAGGACTTCCGCACGTCTCTTTGGCTACGACCTGTAGTCTCCTGAGGTTCCTTAATCTCATCCCTTCCTCGGGGGGGGGGGCAGCCGCAATAGATCTGTGCAGGCCGCAGCGCGCGAGGTGTCCCGTTCCGTAGAACCACGTATTGCACGTGATAATGGTTAAATGTATTCATTTCATTTACTCTGTGAGTTTATTTGCTAATATTGTCAGATTTCACTAGTATGGTTATGGTTATCAGGAAGCGGAGGAGGATTCGGCGCACAGTCGCATAGGCACAGGATAGGAATACAGGACCATAATGTCTCCAGATATTCCATCCTGATACTGACGGGGCCCAACTCTCCCCAAGGAGAGGACTCTTTGGGATTCCGTCACACACCGAATGACAGGACTGGTATTTCCACAAAGTAAACTCCACGCATAAGCCTCACACGTCGTTCACTTACCTAATCTCAGCATCCGCTTACCCACCAGGGAAACCCGCAATACACTAGTAACAATACAATGTAGCAGCGGAAAGAAATAAAAGAGAGTAAAATTCTCCAATATTTCGTTATTGCATCATCATTACCCGTGGAGTATATTCTTATAAACAGAAAAAAAGGTATAAGCGAAGGCAGAAAAACAATTGGGATATTGAACTCGATATGATGGGATCCTTAGCATGGCTTTCTTCGGAAGGGAAGTAAAGCCGATGTTCCTGTGTCTAGATTTACGGCACGTAAAAGAACCTCAAACCTAATAAAGAGACCCCTGAGAAAAATTCCCAGTCTTTCACGCCCAATATGGAATGGGACGTTAAGGATTATAGCAGTTAAAGAGCGTCCATATATAAACCTCAATTTTTTTTAAATTTTAATATTATGAGTAGAAATATTTCAAATAATACTTTAAAGCTGATTTATAATTCAGTAGTACAAGCTATATTATTCTGCTGCTACATAAACGTGGCTAATGAAAGAAAATTATTAACAGTACATATGAATTTTTGTCGGAGGTTTTCTCTAATCTCAAAAAGGGATAAAATTAGAAATATAAAAACTCGGACTAATGTGGATGTAAAACAAAGAATTGGAAATAATAGAAGAGAGGAGATTAATATGATACGCCATCTGAAAAGAATGGGAAACGATACAACAGTAAGAATGGTGCTAGAATGTGAAGCTGAAGATGAGAAAAGCCGAAAGAACAATGGATGGATGGGATCCGAAGAGGACCAACGGATGAAGGATGGGGATTTATGGAGAAATAAAATCATGAGTGGGTTGTAGGAAAACTACTGTACGGTAGGTTATTCCTAAATAAAAAAAATTCTTTCGTCATTAAATTTCAGATATGTGTGTTAGATATGACTGGTAGTTAACACTAACATAAAGACAACATCAGTATCAAACTTAGGTTACATACGGAATTTAATTTAAGAAGTTCTATATGCAGAAAGGTCTAATATTAAAAATATTGTGACGTATTTTTTATTTTAACTGCCACTGTTTTTATCTAATTTAACTTCACTACACTCTGTCACTGAACCAGTTCAATTCCCTGTTCACTTCACTTTCTCGTGACTTAGCCTCCTCTTCCAGACGTTTCACAATCTAGAGAGTCGAACGTAAGACATCCACAATCCTTCGCTCCGCAGTAGCATCCGTTGTACGCCACAGCAGTCGCCACAAACTCGCTTGAGAATCGTACTTGATGCCGCACGAGAAATTCACCAGCCCAAGTGCTCGCTCATTAACTCCACTCGCGAGAACACTCGCTTATATAACAATGGAGTCTTACACAAAACATTTTAGAACTATTTCGACATATTCAGACGAAAGGGAGGGGAAAAAACCTCCAGAAGTTTCGGTTATCTGCCGATAGCACGCCACGACTGTTTACTCCAACTGCCCGACGCCGACGTCCCGATAACCTTGGACTATAGCCGTTGCGTCACAATATAGCTTTTGTAAAAAAAATTACGCCGAAAAACACTACAAAAAGACGAATGATGAGCAGAAAGGAGGGAGAGTGAGTTCTTTAATTTTAAAGGAGATTATTTGCGACAGACGGAAAATGGTTTAACACCGTCTCTAGTTAAGGGTTTCAATTTGTTACGAATATGAAAATCTATATGATAATTACACTACAATGTTCACTTTTCATGAAAAACTGATAAATGCAAATTTTGTTTTGATGACTGAAGATTGCTTTCTCATATACAAGTGGTACTTGTAAAACTTACGTGTGCACTTATCAGAGGTGTTCGAATACAAAATGAAAACTAAGAGTCTTCAATACCAGAGGATTAATTGGGGCAATTTCCTAAATCCGTTTACGCAACTACTCCCTTTCCCATTTACTCACGCACAAAACGGACACGCAAAACCTAGGCACGACATCAAAATAACAGTACTTACAAGCTTTTATAACAGGATTCATAGTCAAATCATATTATATGTTAAGATGTATGCACCGCAACACTGATGAAAAGGACTAATAAAGGCAATACTGAAATTATGCAAGAAGAATTTACTAACAGTTTGTCATTAGATTTCATAGCTCGAGACAATTTATGAATGGCGGCTTTCAGAAAGTTTTACTGTAAGCTTTGTAAAAGCGTCTTAGTTTTATTCCATTCATTTGTCATTAATACACCTGATCTTACAATAGTACAACATTTTGTGATTGAATAAGGCTCACGTTGCTTTTCTTAGGAGATACATTACTGACAAATGAAATTTCGAAAGTTTTCAGTCAACTTGGCTGAAAAAGTTTATCTAATACAAAAAAGGCAGGTCATACATTTCATTTAACTTTTAAATAAAGTTCGTATAATAGTTTTTCATACGTTTAGTTCAAGTAAAAACAGTTTTTTAAAAATCCGATGTGTTAAATTCACATGAGTTTCTCTACCCACTATCCTTTTTCTTATACGGCTTCCACAAACTATTCCTACGAAAGCATATTTTTCCATGTACTTTATGTAAACTGCAATAAAACCCTGCACAAATGGATTATATATTTTTTAAGGAACAAAGGGGATAGATGACACAGACCTGCACGGACCATTTCCCAAAATTGCTTTTTTGATTAATATTTTGGCATGTATTTCCGGTGAAATCTCGACATAGAATTTTTGGGTGGAATGCATTATTTCCTCTTGCCTATTATAAGTAGATTGTTCGAAAAAGTAAATCGGAGAAGTATAGGGCTTCACTAGACTGACAGAAATAAATTCATTCTTTTACCTAACTTCCTTACAACAAAAGCCACAATATAAAGTATGTAAACGCAATAAGAGATTGAAGCAGATATCATTGCTGCGGGCATAATTGGCTATTTTTTGCACCTAGCTTATTCATATCAAAATACAAGTTTTACATCAGCATTTAATAGAAGCGAAACAAAACTATACTTTTGATTTACAAAAGACGAACATAATGAGAAAAAATTCAAAACACGCTTACAATGAAGAACATTCAATACGCAAAAATAGAAGCCAGATATTATATAATTGGCAAAAGAGCAGGTTAAATGCATTATATACAGTGAAAGAATAGAAATTAATCATAGAAGTTTACATAGATGGTGTACAGTTTGCCATACAGTTCGTTCGGAAAAGAGCTTGGCGTGTTCTGTTTTCATACAAGCAACACAGTCCGAAAGTTTCACATGATACAAGAAATGGTACACTGTATTGGCTAATAACCATACACAATGCTTATATTTGGAAGTCGGAGTTAATGCGAAGTCTGATCTATTTAAACATACGTAACTTCCAGAGGACGGGTGACGTGACAAAAAGAGCGACTGGCTCAATGCAGGCGCGGTTCTTAATGAGCACCCTGACCCCGGGTCCCCTTTGAAAGGGGCGCGCGCACGCATGCACACGCACACACACACACACACATATATATATATATATATATATATATACATACATAGAATATATAAATCAATATTAAACAAGAATTGTACATAATAATATAATTCACCACGAAATATGTTAAAATATTTAACAACCAAGAATTGTACAAAAGCAGATTGTAACTTAGATAAGTAAGGGACAGGCGAGGTAGCTAATTCCAGGTAAAAGATAATTCTAGGTATATCCCACCTTTCACCAAGCTAATATGCAAGGAACTGTAAGCAATAAGGAGAAATAGAAAGAGACAGATATAGAAAGGAAAGAGACAGAGATATTGAATCTGCTTCCCGATGTGTCACTGGGACGCGTATGTGAAATCTTTTGGAAAACAGAATGTTCTCAAATATAATAAGGTAACGCGGTCTGAGAACCAATTAGAAATGTCGTTACATTTTGAGGCGCGGAGGTGAGCGTCATTAGGCTTAGGTATAAAAAGGGGAATAAAGCCCCAGATTTTCACTCTCTTATAGAATCTCGTCGACTCACAGTGGTACTCTCTGGACGACAGATGCACGTGTGTGCATTGGGGTGGGAAGCGTTTTGCAGTTAGATTAGGCTCCTAATTTGTTATAATGGTGGAAATTGTTACAAAGGGAAAAGCTAGCCGCCTATAAGTATTTATTTGATAATATACCACATTGTTTAAGGGAAATGTATTTTAATTTGCCTCACCTACGAAAACCCTGAGATCCGTGAAATTAGTCAGATAGGTAATTAATAGGAATGGAGAAAACAGCAGCCGACGAGCAGAAATAGCCGGAAACAAGAACGCTGCGGCAGAGGGCATCAACCAGAGGAACGTTTTCGAGCTACAAGTGATGCACAACGCTTTCCCGCAACACATTTCCACATGGAAAGATTCAGGATGATAGTCTATGTTCGTGGAAACTCTGGGTAGAACTTTTTCTCAGACCCTGCAATCCTGAAAGATGTAGGAGGAATTGATGTACACATCCCAGCACTTGCTAAGAAACCAGGGTGAACCACGAAAGCACTTCAGAATGGTTGGTGGTCCCAAATCTTGAACCCGGGACCCCCTGAATGTGAGACTCAGGGGCAACCATCTGAGCCTTTTCGCTCGGTTGTCAGTATTTTATATACCGGTAGCACTATGTGCTTTAACAAGATCTACATGTCTAGTATGATTTTGTCTAAGTCTTATGGTTTACCAGTTGTACAAATGACATTTAGAATGAAGATGGTTTCATAGGCTATTCCCACAACATTCAAGGCACATTTTATTTGGCATGCAAATATCTTAAACATTTTAATCAAAGTCGTTAGAGCCATTTTTGAGAAAATAAGAAACAACGAAATATTTTGCATATAAACGGTAGTTTGGGGTGGTGGATATTTTTGAAAATCTTCGTGTCCACCTTGGAAGACGCCGAACTTAAACATCAAGTTTGGAATTAACCGAGTTGTCGTTTTTTAGTTATGCTGTTCATACACGCGCACACACACACACAAACACACGTTGGCGGCCTTTTTCTAAAAATGCTTCTTTTTATTCAGGGAGCCTTAAAACGTGTATTTCCAATGAAATATCGATGTCGAATTTTTTGTAGAAAGTAGTCCTCTAATTACTATAAGTAAAGAAAGTAAAAGAAGTATGTATTATATTTTAAAAGCCAAACCAATAACTAAGAATATCTCGGAAATGCTTAACGCCACAAAAAATATTATTGCACATAAATTTAACAAACCTTAACAAGATTCTTTGTGTAGTAAGTTTTGTACGTCTCTTACGGTTTACCAGTTACACATAAGTCATTCAGAATGAAAAGGACTTTACAGGCTATTCCCAGAAAATTCAAGATATATACTTTATTTGACATGCAAATTTGTTTAACATGTGGTATTTTAATTAATCGATACGGTCATTTTTAAGAAAATAAAGAAATAATGAAAGGATTCCATATAAACAGTGGTTTCGGATGAGGGATGTTTTTTAGAAAATCCTGTCGTATCCTTAAAAGATGTTGAACTTAAGTACGAAGTTTTATGTGTATAGACCTTTAACTAAAATGCCTAAAAACAAATCCATAGTAGTGTCAGAGAATAAATAAACTAAAATTCCTTTCATGCGGATAAAATCTGAAAAAATATCGATATTGAAATACTTCGACTGCGGAACACTTAAATTGGACACTCTAAAAGGAAGTGAGGGTGAAAACCCTGAAATATATGACAAATTAAATTCGAGTGGTTCATCTCACAGCATGTTTCAACAGATTTACGCATAAGAAACCACTGGATTTTAATCTTCGTGTAAAATGCTTGTTCTACGTTTCATAGACTAGGAGGTTAAGAGAGTAAAAAACCGATTTGCTTTAATAGGCTAACATTATTAAACTGATATTGGTGCTAATAACTGTCGTTTAGCTATCCTATATATAATAGGTACCTACACTTTAGTCATAGAATGTCGTTAACCCACTTTCTAAATAGACGTCAATCGGTAGAGAATTCATCCTCTAAATGATGATGAAGACCGGATGAAGATGATGGCAGCAATTGGCGAAATAAATGGCGAACATAATAAGGGCATTTAGAGAAAGCTGATCTAGAGCCATGAAGTTTATACTTATGGCTACTGGAACTGACATTCTCAGTGGCTTTATTACACCTTTACATCAACTTCGATGAAATGTAATTTCAGTGTGGTATTTAAAATGTGATTCAAATATCTATTTGGCTATGATTGGAAAGCCAGTACTAACTATAATGTCATGGAGTAGGACAGACCACGCTGTCTTAAGCTCCAATTCAGAAGTTCCCGAGTTGAAATTCCTTACATCTCCTGAACCAAGGGCGTTTCCGTAATTTCCCAGGACTCTTCTATCCTCACCTATCAGGTCGCAGGGTACGATGATGTGCGTCTGTCGCGAAAATGTACTTTTAGGAAGGAAATGCTTCTCCCTTCGAATCGGAACTTTCTGCCGAAGCTGTCCATGTGAGTAGGGGGTTAACAAAGAGAAACTACGCCATATGCACCATGTACGTACACTGTCGCACATATTAAAAGGTAGCCCATTCCCCTACATCGCAACAGTGTTTTTTCCTCCGTAAGGTTTCCAGCTTAGGCAACCAACTATGTTAGTGGCCTGGAAAGCAATTCAGCAACACAAAAACAATACAATTATGGCGAGTCAGGAATGGATGCCGCTCCGGTTAAGCTAATCTCAGCGTCTCTGGTTCGAAGTCCCGAGTTGCTCTCTTGTGCTGAGAAATGCTGGAAACTAAGCCTATCCCTATCGATTTTTATCTCACGAGTGGATGAAGGTAATATGTAACCACGTGTTCGGCTATTAGCTGGACTTTATTCCAGATATAAAAAATAAAAGCGGCTGGCAAGTTATTTCACTTATTTAAATAATTACGAGGTTTCTGTATTTTAACACTTTTCCTGATACCCACTATTTGTAGCAATTATGGGAACTAACTTATCGTCACAGGATATCTCCCGCCAAACTTCACATAACGTTCTGCGTGTTGCTGCTTAAGAATCTGAATCACGTCATGATGTCGCAATGTCCTCCTCTTATATGAAATGCCCTGACGTGCATATTCGCGCGTAACAACTTATAATTTATATAGCATTGTATGAGAATTCAGTCGCTCGTATTTCTGCTGTCACGCTTCTAGTGTCATATTTGGGGATTCCGTGTATCTCCGTCTCTTTCATAAGTCGGTCTTCTCTCTCATTAAAATTGTCATTTCTCCCACTTCCTGTGCTGCTACTGGCGTTGGAGGAATTCCACATTGTCTCTGTCTCTTTCTACTGTTGGTCCTCTCTCTCTCTCATGCAAGCTCCATTTTTACCAATTCCCCATGCTGCTAAAGTCCAGGTGCTATTATTGCTTTAACTTGCTAGCTCCTTTTCCAAGGTATCCTTTACATTATTCCATACATAGTTATAATAGTTTATATTGCATGTTATACAATATTATTTTCAATATTTCTGCTATTTACATCAGTTCCCATTTCTTATTTATGTCCCTTTTCAGTATATATTCTTTGTCCTCTTCATTCGGAAGGAATTTTGTATAATCTTGTATAACTGGTAAACGTTAAACGATAGACGAAAGCGTACTATACAAAAGTGTTACCTCTTTAAAACATAAAATTTATTTCAAATGAGTTTTTTTTGGTGGCATAAGCCATTTCTGGGATATCCATCATTAATGGTTCCAATTGTTCAAGACTTTGCCATTCTTTTACTGTCGACTTTCAGTTGTTTCTCGCGATTACATGGAAAGCGTATGCAATTTTAAGGTCAGTTAAGTTCTGAAACATTTGACTTTCGCTGGCCGTTCCGTTTGTAACTATAACGAAATGTGTAATATAGCTATTTATGAACAGGTTTTTTTTGGATTAAAATGAAGTAGAAAAATAAGTTTTAATATGAATATTTTTATACCCAGAAACGATAGAGGGTACAGAAATTCATGTGAATGTAACCCATCAGAATTTTTTATTCGTCACATTCAGAGATACATAAGGACATTTATGCGTTATTTGGCATCAAACGTGCATTTTCGGTGAAATCTATCAAATGCAAATCATCTTTTATATTAGGCAAGCATGGGGAAGAAAAATATGAATAAACATTCTAAACCACTCCTATTGCCTTTTACTCCTTCGGAAAATTAAATGCTTGTTTCTACGGTCTAACGAGTTTACTGATACCTATTAATTTAAATTGCTCGAACGGAGGGTAAAGTATCAGCGGGATGGGAAATCTGCTTTTATAATCATATTAAGGAATTACTCAGGTTATTTTCGTTTAATTAATTAAAACACGTTTCTAGGCATTAAGGCGGCGTTTTAAACTGTAGTAAGTGCATAAAATTCTATGTTTGAAAACTCACCCACAGGCAAACATACGAAGGAACACAGAACTTAATAACGAACCTGTTTGTCCTTCATGGTGCTATTAGCCTAAATGCATCCTCCATCCTAAGGCATTCTACCTTAATAGTTATTAATTATATTTTATGAACATAAAATTAGAGCGATAAATAATATAATACAATGCTGGCTTTAGCCGATAATGCTATGGTCCACTTTTCCGCGTTCCATTGCATGTTAAATAAAATAGGGTTCGAAGACTGATTTCTCTGAAAAGTGTGACTTCAGAGTGACTTATTGCAAATAAGTCAAAGCTCATTCATCCAACATCTTCAAAATATCGGGACTTTCAAATATCGCTTCAATTTTGAGCAGTGCATTTGATAATGATTAAAATGAACCTCAAAGCTACATGAATGCGTCTTTCGCCATCAATTACCAATTCACAGGTGTATGTTACCGTATACTAAAAGATTATTATTTTATGCACGATAATCACGTGTACCATTGCATAAGAATACTTCCTCACCCGCTATAAGCGTATTTTGGAAACAGGTACGTGGTTTACTTTCGAGGCAACTTAAAATATTGGTTCACTCTCATGCATTAGCAGGAATTAATTGCAAAAGTTCACAGGGTTATGTATTTTATACTGGGTAGTTTTAGTGTTTTGCTCCTACCAGAGCGTTCGTTAGGTTATTAACTTACTTTATTTTAAAATATATTAATATAACAGAAACCTAAAAAGCACATTGTGATTAGGTGAAAAAGTCATAACAAATATACTTTAAATTGAAAACAATAAACATTAAATTCAATAAGTAATAAATTCTCCATTTCCATTCTAATAACAGTAAAGAAACTGGGCAAGAAACTGTGCAAGAAATTTTAAAATACAATTCTGATTTAAATAAAACACCATCAATCTCGGAATGTGCAATTATAGATAATTAACGTTTAGATTCATTTTATAATGATCTTAGAGTTGATATCCACAAAGCAGTTTAGTTTTTATACAACAGTAAACAAGCCAAACATATAATAAAGTAATCCTTTATTGAAATTCCTATTCTTACATTAAAAATGGTAATTTTCTTGTAATTTTGAGTTTCCCATGGGATGGAAGGCGTTAGAATACTCTCTGTAAAGCAATCTCTTACATGAACGAATATTTTATTATTATTTCCTTATGTCTTTGATAGTTCTGGAATTATTAATAGTATTTTATAGTATAAGTGCAACGTTGCTTAACGGCTTTTAGTAATTTATATAAAACAATTAATCTAACACTAATTGGTCTAAACATACATTTTTATTTTGAATTATTTATCGGCCAAAGAGCTACGAAATATCAAATTAATGATATTTTCGTTTTTAATTCTAAACCTTAAATCCTAGACGTTTTAACAGTCTGGATTTTATTTTATATTGGATTACCAATCTAAAATATTATAAATTATTATTATTATTATCATTATTATTATGTCAACCCCTAAAATCTTAATTTCGAAGTGTATAATGGTTTTATAACAGACCATTCAAATATACTTATCTGAACTAGAACCTTTAAATTACTAAATTCTTCAGAATGCTTGGTATCGTTTCGAAACTAAAAAATAACATTAGCGTAGGAAAACCTGATTAACATTTTGAGCTAATGAAAGATATGTAAATGCGGCGCACCTTGTAAAGCTGGAATCAAATTACATACAAGAAGAATGTAAAACGTATTTATGGTCTTGTCTACAGATTGAGAAACTTTGAGGAAATAGGAAATATTTTAATTTCATATACAACCGGTTTTATTAATAGGATTTGACATCAAATTGCTGGTAGTGAATATGAATGTAGAAATAGTCAAACAACATGAAATTACGTAGAATGCGGAAGGTTGTTTGTTAGAGAAGAATTAAAATCAATTACCTGAAGCAAGGCAATAAAGTTCAAATGTATTTATAAAAAAACAGGATCAAGAAAGGAAACTACATCAAATTAAACACCCTGGAAAAGAATTTGTAACCGATGAATGATACTGGCTACCTACTGTCAATGGAAAATGTGTGTTGGTACAGAAAAAGCGTTGGCAGCAAATACAACAATAGCAATAACAAAAACAGTAAAAATAACAATAATTGTTATGACACAAGCAAGATATGTAGTAGTAGTATTTAGTATTATTTAAAATGCTTAAATATCGACCACCCTTGGTTTAAATGCAGTATCACTTTTGCACCCGTAATAATCACCCGTTATAAATTATTGTGCCTCATTCATACCTAAATGTATTTTTATGCTTTGAATATCCTCAATCACTGATTTGGCATTACGTGGGTTCAGAATAAATTGCAGCTTTTAAGAAATGGATCTTCTTCATACATTTAATTAGTTTGTTTTGAAAAAAATGTTCTTAAGGGGAGATTAAGTCCTATACCGCCAATATTAAATTTGCCAAACTCATGAACTATTATCTCTGATACTATTTAATATATCAAACTGAAATTTGTACAGCTTATAGTTGCATGCCTTACTAGTTCACGTATTTAAGTTTATCTAATAAGTTTCTTTACTAAGGAAGATATGAGCTTTTCTCGCCATTATACCACCCTTTGATAATAATTTATCAATAATTATTTTTGAAAGAAACCATACGACTTGAGCACATAGGAGCTAGCATATTTAACAGTAGTACCAATTTGTATAGCAAAACTTCCCCTAAGAGATGGACTAAAGTTTGCCTCTCTATTCCAAAGTGCGTAGGAGTTACATCTTTTCCTGTGAAGTGATGGAGAATTCACAGTACAAAATGGCAGATGCATTACTGTACTTAAATATATATTTAAAATTTATGTATTGTGCTTAGAATAATAAAATAATCTTCAATTTTAAGACCGTACAAAGATCATTTTGGGGGCAAATTCTGCCATTTAGTCTCTTATTAATGTAACATTTTACCTTTGCATTCTAGCTAAGGGTATTATTTCATAATTTAGCAGTTAGTACTAACGGTACAATACACCGAGGTGTGGAAATTACTTCAAACAGAACTTAGGTATTAGGTAGAAATACTTTTACTGTGAATTTATTATTATTATTATTATTATTATTATTATTATTATTATTATTATTATTATTACTATTATTTTGTCATTGAAGATGTCCATCAAGATTTGATACTGGAAGGCAAAATGGGGATAATTAAACACGCAGAGGAATAAAAATATCTGGGAGTAAAGACTACACAAGAAAAGGAAATAAGTTCGAAGATAACCTCAGGAAATATACTATATCTACTTTAAATTGTATATTACGGTATAAACAAATCACAAAAGAAACTAAAACTACAGTTTTTAAAGTAATAGTTAGAAGTATTATAGCCAACGGCTCCGATGTGTGGAACTCAGAACTATCTTTTGAAAAGAAAATTAATGAATACAGAAATGGATTACTGGAGATGATCTTCTGGGATATATAAAAGAGAAAAAAATGGAAATGAGATTATAAAAGAGAATATGAATGTTCATAATTCAGTTTTAGCTTTTATTAAACTGTAGATTGGTATGAGCATGGAGTGGAAGATGAAATATTACCCAAAAGAATATTGGAGTGGACGCCACCAGGAAGGAGGAAAACAGCAAGATCGCATAGCACATGGATTCAAGGAATTAGAGGGACAATGATGGATCGGGAAACTGGAAGATTTGTGGTCCAACTGGCAAGAATGGAGAAGAGTGATAAGAAGATGTTAAAAACTATAGCCTGGGTGCCGGAAAAATGTTTGTACATTGTAAAAACGGAAACATATTAGAGTAACAAATACATTGGGAAATATAAAAATAGTTGGAGCTATAAAATCACTGGAGAGAAATAAAATATCTAGAAGAATATTTTATACTTTCTCGCTAGGAATTTGACTCTTGGTCAACCGGTATACAGAAGGCAGAGCAAGCATTAAGGAAGCTGTAACGACTAAACTACCAAAAGGCGACGGAAGAAGTGAAAATAAAAATGCAAAATAGCCATTAAAATATATGCGTGCCGATCACCGATAACGGCTCAATTAATTGCTTCGCCTACAGGTTAAACATCTCTGGAAGAAGCGTGCCTCCCACAGGAATCTCAAACGTCTACTCGCTTGCCTGCTTCTGCCACTCAGGTAATAAATTGCGTCACAACAGAATTTACTTAACGGAAGTTCGAAACGCAACCGGGCTCTTGATGGTAACAAAAAGAAGCTGGAACGTTGTACAGCTAAACACAGCAGTAAAGCAAATTGGTGCTGTAGTCGAACCAGGTAGCAGTGGCGATTTCTCTGTTATGTTATCACAACACGTTCCATTTATCAAACCACATTTACATTTAATATATATTTCTTACTAGATAAAGCGTGTCTGAAGGTTGCCTCCACCACAAGCGGTCGACGGTCTTGTTATGGCAGAATTGCTTCCTTCAACTGATCTAAAGTAGTTTGTAGAACATCAGTTTCTATATCTCAACCTCCTTCTATGAGTGCTCCATCTATATGACTGATTGTTTAAGGGTAGACTAAATTGAGAAAATTGCCAAAAATGACATTGAGTTTTTTCTGCATAGTATATATTATCATTATAGGCTCAATAATTATATTGCAACTTTAATTTTCACAGTCATTTCTCTTTTCCTCGCTCGTAGCGACGTAATGAAGTAGTGCAAAGCATTCTCTTCTTCCTTCACTTCACTCGTTGGTGCGGTAAACACAATACTCTCTAATCTCTCACACTAGCTCTAATCAGCCATTGTATGTCACAACTGTCGTTATAACCTCACTCGGAGACTGCACTCAGTAACCAGCACTTCAGATGAATCAACACCACACTATCTCATTCAGTAACTGACTCAGTCGCGCCACACTCGCTTACATACAAGGGCGAGATTCACTGGAGAGTTTGCGGAGGCGATGTGGTGATCTCTCCATGGAGCTTATGTGTTTATACTAGGCGAGAGCGCTACTTCGTCTACTTACCCCTTATCTCTTCAACCGGCTAGTCAATCGACCGGCGTCATTTACGCGATAATTCAGACCCTTAGCTCGTCATAATATTCTAAATATATTTTTCAAAATTATACTGCATATTCCATTTGTTACTGCGAATTCTGCATAAGCTCACAGAAAGAAATCATAACTCTTACACACTTTGTAGTACAGGGGTAAACTTTAGCCCATCTTTTAGGAGAATTTTAGGCTAAATTTGGAATTACTGTTAAATATTCCATCTTCTATGTACTCATTCCAAGTGATGTATTTTTATGAAAATACTTGAGAGTTTTTCTCCAGTTTTGAATAGCTTTTTCTGCAACTGACATTTACTGGCTTCCATGACCCGTTTGCTCAGAAGCTATTGGAGATAGCAACACTAAATTTTAGGATGATAAAAACAGCTTCTAATTACTGTTGTTGGTATACTTTGTCTTAACAAGATGTTTGATTAGGTTTTTAAAAATAATCGCTGTTAAATCTTGATCAAAATATGGCATAATTAATTAAAACAATCCTATCTCCCTTAATAAACAGACTTATTGAATAAAGTAAATCATAAACTTGCAAGGCATTCATCTACATCCTGTGAAAGTTTCAGTCTGTTATCTTAAATGCTTTTCGTGACACTGATTTAGCAGATTCAGCATTGGCAGGGATTTTAATCTCCCTTTAACGCCTTTTATTCGCATGACTGAATAAATGAGCGATTAATTATACGCCCTAAAATGAACGTCATTTCCTCCCCCAGAATGCTTTCTACCAAAAACAAGAAAATTCAACACAGTATACCAAATATAATATCGTATATAATAATGGTGTTTCATACTGAAACTCCAACTCATAGGCAAACCCTCACTTTCGGCACCCATTACGTAAATAACGGTTTTTAACTATAACTATTCACTAATAACGGCAACGTTGTACAGGGAAACGGAGAAGTTTGGAGGTTTAATTGCTGATTCTAAACCCTAAAACTCTACCATAATTGTGTTCACCGTTACAGATTTAGGAGTATTTTATGTAACTAGCCTATAAAAGCAGTCCTACGCCTTGGGTTATAGCGTGGAGCCCTGGTTTCCGGCTACGAATGAGCCCGTGCCACATGGGGGTGCGGATTTTAAGTTCTTGGCATAGGACCGGTGCCCACTCAGCATCGTGAAGAAATTGAGGAGTTGAAATAGGAAACGATTCCGGCCTTGGAAACCAACATTCCGGCTGGGGGATGCGTGATGCTGCCACATCACCTCCCCGTATCATTGGATGATCGTCCACCTGTGTCGTGCGTACTTGGGTGTGAAGCGGGCATCGGGATGGTAGGACTATGCCCCTAACGGGCTGTGGCGCCACTGGATTATTGTGATTACTCTATAAAAGCAACAGTAATGTCATAGGCACATACTATTAACATTCTTGCTCTCATATTACGGTCATAGGTTCGATTCATTGAGGGCGAAACATTATATTCAAATTTGGGATCAAAACATATAACAATACTTCAGCTCCACATTTTTGCATTCACAAATATTAAATGAAAAAAACGTATAAAAACCGTTATGAAAGACTCGAAACTGTTTCCTCAATACTGAAAAGAGAATAATCCACGCATTAATCGAAACTATCAGCTTCAGTGCATTTTAAGAAACAATATAGGTATATGCTAGACGATCTAGCATATACCTATATTGTTTCTAGACGATCTAGGTTATCACATTGGAGAATTGCTTGTATGTTATAGGGTTTATCCTGGATTAGCGTCTTTTAGATATTTTGACATTACTGATTCTTTCCCTGTTTTCCACGTATTTCAGTTATGATATCTTTCATGAAAGAAGAACTGCAGAAAGAGAGAGAGGGGGAGAGCAGAGAGACCGAATGGGATTAATCTAGAGACAGAATTAGACAGATATATTTACGAATTATCCGGATATTCGACATAAAACCGAGCACTTGACGAGCAGAGAGAAGCGAAACCGCTTGTATGTTGAGTTCTTTCCTTCAACATAGCAGTTATGAACAGCTATATAGATTTTGTATATCTTAATGTCCACTAAGACAAAAAGGCTCAGGAAGGTTCTCTATGGGATTGTTCACTTGACCCTTCCTACACGACTATGTTGAAACTCGAGTATTATCATATTGTACTGTAATAAATCTAATGTTTACAAGTTAAGAAGCAGCATTAAGAACCCATTAACACACACACACACACACACACACACACACACACACACATATATATATATATATATATATATATATATATAAGCAAAAACTTTTATTGTTCTTGTTGATGAACGTATCCGTAATAATGAAGAAAAATAAGAAGCTGATGATCTTCCTTGTGAATATCATATTCTTCAGCAATTTAGATGTAGGTTATCTTCGTTCTTTTGTTACATCACGAGAGCCTGAGGCCAGGATTCGCCACTGCCACCGAGACTCTTACCGGTTTCCGAGCGACATTTGGACAAGTGTCCTAGTACTGCGATAGCACTCTTCAAGGTAGCTGACCCTGCCCTCCTAATCGAGAAAAACTTGCTGTGAGCAAAGTGAATGTACTGCTGCGTACGAAAAAGAAAGTAAAAACAAGAAAATGCGAGATACTGGTGTTGTTGTTTACGGTCAATGTCGCAAATGCGGCCAATGTCGAAACCCGCGGTCGATTTCACGGTAACGCCAAAATCTCTTAAGCGTGGGTGTTGGTAATTGAAGCTTTAATTCCAGTGTGCAACGATTTAGGACCCCAGATTCTATCTCTTGACCTTATTCCCGTTCCCCACATCTGCTATGCGGTGAATTATATGTCATGTGAAGTATCTCTATTAAGCGATGTGATAAACGTGCAGGCTCCGAGTGTCACCTGGTGTGTACGTCGAGAGGCGTTTACCTATCACGTATTGGCCTTGTCCTAGGTCTTTATGGTTCAGTTAATTTGATCGGTCTTCAAAGATATAATTGCTTGATACCAGACATTGAAGAATGCAAGGACAGTTTATGACTCAAGAAATATTGGTTATTTATTTTGAAACCTACAAGGAATTCGATGAAACAATCAATTTCAGTTACTCTAGTTTTATTTTCAATACAGGATATCCGAAAGAAAATTTGATTAAAGAATCCTTAATATCTAACGGAATAACACGTGTCCGATAATGATATCCGTCAGCCAAACGAATAACGAAGTCCCTAGGCTTGGGATTATAGTCAATAACACTCCTTGAGTGTACCCCTTGTAGCACGGTAGCTGTCCAAGGATATTCTATGTACTTTTATTAGCATCTCCGGAATACAGGGCGAGATGGTTCCTTGGTAACGTGTGAGGTTCCCGACGATTGCCCACTCGACCATAGACTGGTTTCCCTGAGTGGGTATGTGGATGCTGGGTGGTTCCATTCTACCACGACCTCCCTGTACTGATTATTTCCTTCATCATCGTTTCAGGGTTGAAGGACCGCGCAACGGTGTTCGGCGTGTTGCAGCTGGACGATGGAGTTGCGCTTTACGAAGCTTTCTCCTTGACATTGGATTGGTGGTGAATTGTTCACGGATCCGTCCTCCGAGTGTTCTCAGAATGGGATATCCTAAAGGGAACCCCCGGGGCTTCGGGACTTGTGGCGTCGGCGTCAATCAGAAAACGTTAGAAATTTCGTCAATGTTTGCGCACGTTGTCTTCCGGATCTGGTCGCTCTTTGGGCATCTTCCTCGCCCCTCCCTCCCAGGGGTCTTGTTGAAAGGACAAAGGGCCTCTCTATGATACGTACCTTTACTTATCTCCGGAGTGATACTGGCAGTTACGATTTTCTGTAGATCCTACAAATTTGTGATTGGGGTCCCATACATAACTTACATTTTTTTTGCACTAATGCAGCAATTATGGCTGTTGGTTATACCACAGATATGTAAGATGGAGACCTTTTATAGTTTTATTCTGGGCTCATGAGCCCCGCGGGATGAGGTGTAGAGAGAGGGGAGAATGCAATCAGAGTTACGCAGGGGGCTCCTGTGCAGCGAACAATAGGGTCTTAGTCAGCATTCACCTGCAGCATTCACAAAGTCTACTTTGCTCTTTGTATCCAAGTAGTTCACTAATGTAAGAACCGGATACGGAATTAGCATGGCCACTACTATAAGGTAGGCTGCATGTTATTTTTCAACACTGTATCTAACTGTGGGTGCTTTTTATTCAGTACGTCATCATGTATGGACTGGTATACTTATATGTATGTGTCCGCAATCATTCCTGGGTTCACGAGCTCGGAACACAACTATACCCTCTGATAAATAATCATTGTGAATCTTCGAGTGTGTCTAAGCTTTTAAAGGTCCCGCAATCTTTTGCAGTAAACACCATTTTAGTTTTTATTTGTTTAATATGCATTTAATAATTAATTCCTTAATAATAGTTACTATCCCGAAAACCCTGTGCTTGCGCTTTATTAGCGGTTCAACGATTTCATAATTCTGTGGATTTTATTTTGAGTTTACTCTTTTAGCATTTAATTAAAAATGCATCGATTAACATAATCGTCAATGTGTTTTCATGTTGCCTGTTTTCCTCACACGATCGGAGCCAGCAAGTAGTAGCTGCAACCTCCGGCAGACAAAGATGAGTATTTGCTCTAATAGATCAGTTAGTGCGTGTTGAGTTCAAAACAGAAACATGTTACTGCATTATTGCGTATCTATTATTTGTATACACAACTATGCATTTTTGTTGTAACTTTTCAAGCTGCTCTATTGTGCAGAACGTGTTCCTTCATCCTCCTGATAGATATAAAGTTCGTAAAACAAAGCTTTAATTCAACTTAATACGATCTCTGTTACATATAAGTGGAAGATATGTATGGTGTCGCTGTTTAAGGGGCCCATAGGTGAAATCTCTAAATATTGAAGTTTTTATCTAATTTTTTCATAGTTTTGTTACATGGCCCTCTATCAAAATTAAAAGTGTGTTTTAAATTTCATGTATATGTCTTTAATGATTTTTCAGAAAAAAAATAATACTTGTATTACACTCATTAATCAGGTATTGTTCATGATGCAAAAATCGTAACTTTGAAAAAATACTGCTACATCATTTAATGCTAAAACACAAAACTGACATGTAGAAATGCTCTCACTCTTTTGGGTGATTCAGAAAAAAGTTTAAATCTTTAAATAACATTTTTGCATCAATTTATCAGTGTTCCAATTAATTATATCATATCTTGAGCAATTTAAAAATGCACTACGTCCCCCCCTCCTCAGAGAGATTTTTCACTAGTCCGTACAAGACAGAAAATGTCGAGGCACAAATCTATACATGTATTTACTGTAGTAAAGACAGATTTTCTAAATCTACAATATACATATATTGCTAGAAACATTTTAACAGCAGCTAAAGCTGAACTCCAATACAATCCATTCAAGAGTAGCTTGGACTTCAAAATTAAAATCCCAACATGTTTATAATTACAAAATTCATACCACCAGCGGTGCACAAGGGTAGTTGCACCATGACCGGCTACCGTTGAGGAACAAACTTTGTTACCTCCTTTCTCTCCCCCTACCTAAAGAACAACCGCCATCCTGTAACCCCCATATCCCGTCACTACGTGGTAAAGCCCTAATTAGGGAAGGTACACGCCTAAGCACACCATCGGGTTGCCCTCAACCTGCCATCTAACGCACAGCACAGCACATATGCTGACCCAAAAGATCTTGAAGTTCATAGTTCGTTTTTGAAGATCATAAATAACGCATTATACCAGTTTAGGAATTTAAGAAGTTGCCTGGATACGAGTATAGCCTTTACATAATTCATTTATATAAGTCTGACACAATTACAACTTTTGACATAATTATGACATTTTGCCTTTAAACTTTAGAAAAAAACAGTTATACACTCCAGTACCTCGTGCATTGCGATTTAGATAGATATATTATATCTACCACTCCCAGGAGGAAAGGATGAAGTGAAAGAACCACAGGAGGCTACAAGTTGCAGGCGGACAAGCGACGGAGGCGCGATGAACTCCCTAACATTTCCAGGCTCTTAGGCCGTCCCACTGCTGGAGCTGCCTAGTGAGGGATATGTAAGACTCGTTGATCAAGAAGCCCTCTAGTGTATACGAGAGTACTGTTTCCTTTGAGCAAGCATCCGCATCATCTGTCCGGCACCACCATACGTCACGAAATCTAAAAGCACACCTGAAAGAACAGAAGGAAACGAATGAAAAGGAAATGATGCAAAGGGAATTCTTGTAGATAGGAAACTACTCCAGCATTCCCCTACCACCAGGGAAAAGCACGAAAAACGCAAGGTCAGAATGGACGGTCAACGGGAATCGAACCCGGGACATCTCAATACGAACTTTACACGTTACTGTGGAGACATCTCGCTTGGTGAAATGTAACTAGTATATACACTGTTAAGAATTCGGAGGAAACGTCAACATTCTCCAGTCAGCCTGTGCTTATTACAGCTTCTGTAATGTTTGCTGTCTTCTATACCTTTCAGTTGAATTTTTTTTACATGTTGGTAAACTCCGTATACATATCTGAAACAAATCTGAGGATTATTCAGAATACACAATTGTTATCGCCACCATATTAGAGTCAGAGGTTCAAGTTACACGTGTCTTTCTCTCATTAGGTCACGTAGAGAATCTTAAAAGGTCAAATGCAGTTAAAGAGGGATTTATACACATGGGTAAACAGACGGTGCAATTCATATTTATAAATTGAGAGTTTGACAACATAACCGAGTTTAAGTTTGCCTCTACCAGGGGAATAACCAAGGGGATGGCGGCAACGTCGGGAGGTCCGGGTTCGATTCCCGGTCTCTGACAATAAATTTTTTCGTGATTTTCTCCTGGTCTCCAAAGCGAATGCGAGGTGGTGTATTCTACCAGATTTCTCCACCCCCTCCATTTCCTCCCATATCTATTTCACGTTTCAGGTGTGCTTCCAGGTCCTGCGGTACTGGCGATGCCGGACAGATGCACGTTAGAGATATTTCTCCCTACGAACGCCAGAGTGAGCTGTCCCGCCCGTTAGGGTCGCTGTGTCGCCCTCTTGGGATTTCTCGCCACGTGTGTGTACAAACTGATATTAGAGACTTCAGCACGTCTCTGTGGACCTGCCTGAGCGGTACCTGTGACCTCCTATGGCTCCTTCATCTCATCCTTGGCTCCCGGGAGAGTGTAACCACAATGGATCAAAATGATTGCGGTGCCCGAGGTGTCTCCCTCCGATAAACACATCCTATATCCTACCAGAGGAAAACAGTCCCACAGACATGGAATTTGAGTAATTATGATTGCAATATATGGAACTACCTAAACCGTTATATCCTATACAAAACAAATTTGTCACCGAGAATATTGCAGAAGCATGTTTTCCATTGCATTTGTTGTCCTGTGCAAGAATTTCTGGAGAGCGCCGAGGATGACGTAACTTCTCCGTAACCTTCGTTGCATGTACGTGTTGGTAAGTACTATCATTACTCGTCACGTTGGACGGAGACCTGACGATGTGATCCCAGCTGTTTCGAAACTTCGGCCCAAATAACTGTAAAACATGTGCAGGACCGTTTTCTATTCTACCATCATTATAACTCATTGTTCAGCGCCCACTCATTTGCGATTCTAATTTTAACCTTCCAGCATACAATAAGATCACCCACTGATAATCTGGCTCGTTCCAAAATTACTGTATTTAAGTTATGTGTTTATTCACAGCCCTTATGTTATTTATGCAGGTCAGGTGATGATATTTTATTACAGCTGACTACTTGCAAAGTGTGGGTTTTAGCTGGAATGTTTCAATAAGCCTGAGGCAGCAAAACCACATCAAACACGGAGGTATATAACTAGCCATCAGTGATTTTTACTAGAATACAGTTATGGTTACCAGGTCGGTCATCCTTTTACCGCAAATGAATTTATAATAGCAATACCTTAAAGGTTCAATTCAGGAATACCTTCGTAGAATAACACAGGTCGGCAAAATTAAGAATCATAAAATGTTACTTCAAATTCGTAATGCATTTATTGTTTTGGGTGTGCACTGAATTCAAAACTAAGCTTAGTTTTTATGAATTATGCTCCTTTTTTACAACATTCATTCGTTCATTATTTTAGAAACACGAAAACGCATTATTTAATTTCACAAAGAATGTTTGTGTTGAAGTAAATGTTAAAGTTGTATGTTGTAAACATTACCAGACTGTCTTAAGTAACAAGTTAAACCAAATGCTTTATCCTGTCTTCTCTTGATAGGATGCTGTAGATGCCACTTTTATCTGTGAGAGATTTCTGGAATGCCAGGGTGTGGCTTCCAGCAGTTGTTTCTCTTTGTAGTATTGTTCTCCCAACCAAACTTTATCTTTGTGTATCCTTAATATGTTGAAGGAAAGGTTCCACATGTTACTCGACAAAGTCTTTGAGATTTTCAGGAAAGGAGGATTTAGAAATTGATATTACAGACCCATAGAGCATCTCAGATATTTGAATCCCGCCAACATATCCTCAGTTGTTGTTGCATAATCGGGGGCCTTGTTACTTCCCAGGAACTTAGTAATCACATTTTTAAGGCGATTGTTGCTATCGTTTACATCTTCTTCTTCACTGCACGGATTAGGCAAATTGCCTGTTCTGTCTTCCTTTGTTTAGCTCCACCATTTTCCTTGGGCGTCCAATATCTCTTCTACCTCGTGGTTTATGCTCTTGTATCATCAATGGTATTCTTTCATTATTCATTCAAATAAAATGTTTCCAATTCTCCCTGGTTCTTCAATTTTATCATTTACTTTATATATTCCTATTTCCGTATGTCATTTCGAAGAAGATCTCTTCTGGTACAACCCTTCTCAAAAATCTCATATCTGCTCCTTGTAATTTACTTTTATCTTTCTCGCTGCCATGTATCAATGTGGTACAACCATTGTTTTATAAACTTTTATGTTTGCAACTTTTCTAGTTTGAACTTTAATGATCTAGTTATACTGGCACATATTATTTATTTTATTTTGTATGTCTTTATCTCTGTTAAAACGTATGTTACAGCCCAAGTACTCAAAGTGGTAGATTTTTTCTAATATTTTGCTTTCTATAATAACTTTAGATCTTTTAGGACATTTTCCTTTGTGTTCCATTACTTTAAATTTGCTTGTTGGTATTTTCATGTTATAATTATTTCCTATAGCATTAAACTTTAGACAGGGTTACAAGTTATTTTCACTCTTTTGTATTAATGCATGATCAGCATGCAATAAAATATTACAATAATGATCCCCATCTAGATGTGTACCTGAATTTATATGATCTCTGTTTCAACTTTTCAAGAGATGATCAATATAGATATTAAATAGTGTTCGCGATAGACTACATCCTTGTACAACACCCTTATTTGTGACAATTTGTGGCGTTCTTTTACATCTAAGAAACATTAAAAAAGGAAATTATCATCTTACAACCGCCGTCTTATACCTGGGCCAAAAAGAATGCTCCTGCAGCCTACTTTATAATCATATAATCATACTCATAGCCTTCTAATTTCCGCTGCAGAATTACCAGCATATTCATATTAAGGATCCTATTTTTTTAAATGGGATATAAAAATTAATATCATTTTAGCTTCAGTACACAAGAATTGCATAACAAGCAAGTTAAAAATCACACAGTGTTTAAATAATATCATAACCTATGGTGACTTCTGATATCAGATTATAATAGATTATAACAGCAGTAACTTTAATAGTAATTGCCAGGAGTGTATCAATATTAGATAAAAGTCCTGGAAGTATAAGGAGAATTTGACAAGTGCCATTGCAACCTAAACTCATTTCTATCATTCCGGTGTAACAGTCCCATTATTGTTCATCTATTACTTCTATATCACTTAAGGGTGTGAATACCGTAACTCCGAACTTACTTTAAGAATGCAAAGCCAAATTTTTCAAGAAATCGCTTGTATTTCAACAAATTCTTTGCACTGAAAATATTATCCTTCTTTATAGTTTTGAGATGGCAAATATTTACATATTGTACTTTCTGTAAATGGTCAGTTAATACTCTAATTTTTGCTGAATTTTCTACAAGTGCAAACAGTAGAAAGGCAAATAAAAGTTTATTACAGGGTGAAGCTAAAATTTACAGCTTTGGTTAAATAAAATGTTTATAGCATTGCCAATAATTTCAGAAATATCTGCTTATATTTGTTTAACTCTTTCCATATTCTCATAAGAAGGCATAGGAATCAAGACATCTACACTGAAAGCAGCACACAATTCTACTCAATATAAAGAATGTAAACAACAGGGACCACAAGTCGCTGATGGATAGGTAACACGGTCTGGTGAGTGATATCTGCAAATGTTTTGTTGGTTTGTAATGTTTTTGTTGCGATGTGATTGTGTAAAGTTCAGGAAATATTTCAGCTTCATTTCCTTTCGTCCCGACTTTAATGCTTATGAATTGCTAATCTTAAGTTTATGATGTACTAATAGATACAGACATCTTACAATTGACTTTCAACTCGGCTTCCGCCAGCTGAAGGAAAAATTTGATTTCTGATTTATATTGATGTATTACTCCTGCGTAACCGAAGGAGATGGTCCACGGTACCGCGAGAAGCTCGCATTCGGGAGGTCCTGGGTTCAATGCATGGCGCCGGCCACTCTGACTATAGATTTTTAGTTGTATACCCTGCTTGGCTAGACGAATTCTGGGGTGGTTTCTCTTCTACCACGAAATTCCATCCCCTCATTTCCTATCGTTTGACTTCCCCTTAATTGTTTCAGGTAATTGAGGGACGGAAGTGTCGATCGGTGTCGGACAGATGGAGCAGATGATTGTTCATTGGAAAGTTCTTCTCAGCCCTTTCAGATGGCAGCCTTCTCTGATCCGCCTCAGGTGGATCCAGTTCTCTACGGTTCCGCCAGAGGGAAGCCCTCTTTGAGCAGCCCGCCTGTGTGACGCGGTTATCAAGCTTGTCGTTAGAGAACCCTGCGCAACTCTGCTGACCGGCTATCCTGCCTGTGGTCCCTTCACCTCATCCGTTCTTCCTGGGTGGGGGGAAGCACAAAAATCAGTGTTGGGTCGAGGTGCAAGCTGCCCCCTCCGTTTCTGTCATTCATATCTCAGGCGTGGAACAAACCTCACATTTCTGTTCTGTTATGGAATTTAAACCATAATAGAAAGTATTTATCTGGGTTAACACAAGGCAGACAGAAAAATAAGCTTTTTATTAATTACTTCCGTAACAGTTCTATAATGAACACAAGGTGTCATTGTTCTAAAATCTTTATGGACCGTACTAGGTTGTTAATACTAAGCTACCGTTCGCTTTTACCGATTGTATAACTTTTTATTACAAAATGGAGTGCTTTGTTTTTGCACTTCAAGACGGCTTAATTATCCTACCTCTGCTCTGTCCACCAGGAATAAAGATGTGTATGTACCCCGAAACACAACAGAGAAAGCTGCTATAAAATATACCACCTCCGCAGTCTGGTTCTAAGAAACGTGTACCGTAACTCTCAAAACAAAAGTTCGGTACTGGCTTGTACTGGTGATAAAAACTGCGACACTCTGGTTTTCTCACACCCATAAATATACATTACATAAGTTACGGCACCAGATGTATCTTCCGGAGTTCCCAAAGACCGTGTAGCTAAAACAATGGAAACTTTCGGGTTTTACCCTGTACTGTTTTTCCTGTTTAGATGCTTTATTTTAAATACAGTAATTAGGTTCCATAAACGTGACAGAGCACTTTAAAAATAATAACTTGTTATACCATTTGAAGATTAAAATTCCTGTTCTTCTAGCGCTACTAATGAACACAAACTATAGTTTCTCAACAGCAGGGAAAATTGTGTATAAAAGGGACGACGAATTAAATATGTGTTTCAGTTTGAACTCAAAAGTATCTGCTATTTGTTCCGCGCTGAATAAAGTAGCTGTCTTGAATTGAAAAAGTCTGATGCGTGTAACCGTCATCCTCACGTTGAAGCCGTTTACTTTCCTCTTTCTCAGCTCCGAAGTAGATGGCTTGATATCTGGATCAAAGTTCTTGATGATCTATAGTCTCGGATGCTGCAACTTTGAATTGTATGATATAAATTTATTGACCTGATTAAAGCAGTTGGTAGTATACGTATGTGCCTGCCTTGGCAGAAGTGATTCTTGGCTTACTCGGTTATTGTTGGAATGTACTCAGAGTTTGTTATGCGGGGTAATTTTATTAACAATTTATTTTGCTTATTCGGAGTATTATAAATTATTTAACATACGTATAGCTCAGTTTATAGCAATTTACTCATTTACTTACATTATTATAATAATGCTTGTTGACTTTCTTTTGTAATTCAAGAGTTAATTACATACATTTTCTTGTATACAATACAATGTAATTTGCCTTGCGAATCGATACGAGATTTTAGCTTTTCATAATGCTAAAAGAAATTCATAAAAATGTTAGCAATTTTTGAAAAAGTTTAATTTTGTTTACTTTTCTGTGCTTAATTTACAATTTCTTGCAGTTAAATAAACCATATAGTAATACAAATAACATATTTATAATTCTAATTCCTTTTAAAACATACTTCAGTTCATAATTTTCTCTTTTGTTATAGGTATTCATTAGGTTTTACCATATTTGTTGTGTTGCTAATGTAACATTTTTCGCTCGTTCTTTATGACGTATTTCACTTTTAACGTTATTCATTTTTCTTTTAATTAATAACTTTTTAATTAATCTTTCACAAAATACAAATGTTTTGTGCAAATATTATTATATAAATGGTACTTTCAAACACTAATAATTAATAATTCATGACACAAGGAATTCATAAGAATAGTATATGTGAATTATTGTCCACTTTCTTGGATTTGTTGTAATTTTACAATGGCTTAGTAAATTTATTTAATGTATCCATTTCTTTCATAAATAACTGCACCAATGTGTTACAATTACACGACTTTCTCTACTCTAGTTATCTTCCATGTCTATTCTGCGAGTTATTTGTAAAAAGGCTCACATTCCTACTTCAAGTTAATCACAAAATAGTTTCATTACACATAATTTGCTGTAGCTACAAAGATGCATACTGGAGGATAGCATGACAGTAAAATTGTTAAAAATAACCTCACTATATGTATGCTGCACTTCATGTTTTGCAAGCCCTGATGAGAAAAGAACGGACATAACAGCTCAAAAGCGTTTAACTTAAATTACTGAAAATTCTCACCAACAAAAGCAAATACTCGTTAACAAATAAAGCTACAAAAAGTGATTTAATACAAATGGATATTTTAAGAGACTCTATATCCTTTCTAAAGTAAGTATAGGTTTTTCTTTTATAACGTAATAGGTACACAAACATTGAAGCTATATGTTTTATTCCTGATGCCAATATGTCAAACATGATATACTTTAATTAAAATCGCTAGAGGAGGCTTTGCAAATAAAAAATAACCAAAGTTCCCCATGTAAAGCGTAGTTTAGACTAGGGGTTATTTCATAAAAATGTTGGAAAACGTTGAACTTGAATACGAAGTTTGGTATCTTACTTTTTGCTTACGAGCTATGATATTCATAGACAACTCAAAATATGTATTTCCGATGAAATCTCCAAACATAATACAGTCCTTTCTCTATGCACTACAGAAAGCCAATGAAGAGAGCAAAACGGTGTAATTGTAATAATATTGTTGTATTGAAATGTAACGTAGTTTTAATTTTTCTCGCATACAGTAAAGAAAATCATTCGAGCAAGCATGATCTTTTGACTAAGTGTAGGGCCTTAACAAACTCATCTCTCTTTTTCGTTGCCCTCTTAGTCCCCCTATATGAAAAATTTCGCATAATATTGTTTATTATCTGATATCAATTTTCCATCCAACCTTCTATTCAGCATTCCTTTCCTTTTATCTCCTAGGGGCCATTTTCTTCCGAACCAGTAAATTTCCTTGCTTCTTCTTCCTACTCAGTTATACCTAGTAATGGTCTTTGTCTACTGTTTCTAAAACAGTTTCATTACGTATTTTGTATGTCCATTTCTTATACTTCGTTACTTTCAATATTTCAATGGCAAACTTTTCCACTGTTTGATAAATGCTCTTTCACCACAATACCTTTCAAATGGGTAGAGTTTTGCTCTCCATCGAATTAGACTCGTTTATTAGCTATGCTGTTATTTCGTTATGTAAGTACCTCGCGAGACACACTTGCTTTGCCTACACCATACGTTTTAGCAGTAACATGCTGAGGCTTTGCAATATCTGCATCTTTGACTAGCTACTAAATTCACCGCTTAAGACCATTGCACTAATTCACCCTGTTATATTACTTTTAAAACAACATTAATTAACGGTATGAAGTTTTTGAACTCTAAAGGATAAACATAAAATCCAAATCCATACTCGTCATAAACATGAAATGGCTGACGTTCTCCAGTTGCAGCATTCTGCTTACTAGGCTAAGTGTGCTATTGGCTCTCATCTTGAACAGCAGAGAGAGGAAACAACAAATTTCTGGTGCTTGTTTCACATAATTCCTTTAGCACCATTCTGCCAATAGTTTGCATTACAGTACTATGTACTTAAAAATATATGTGTGCATACAAATGATAGCGATTTCAGTGCCTACGTGGTTATTTCGAATGTATGGTGCGTGTATGCATTTGTATTATGAAAGCTATTTGAGGTAAAAATGTATGGTTTTTTTGTTTGTGTTACAATCTCATTTATTATTTTTTACGAAATTAGAATATTTGGACGTAGGTAAGTGGCATTTATTAGAGATTCACTTAACGCGCGGCATTTCCTAGTAGTGGAGACACAACATACCAACACAGCAAGACTCCCATTGGTTGATGGTCTCGTGGGTTCAAGGACAGACATCTCATTTTAAAACAACCTTAGCCCTGCGTAGGCACCAAGTTTTCAAATCTGATTCTACTTTCAAACTACATAAATAATTAGTATGAAAGAACAATTTTCAAACACGAATTAACCGTATTAGAAATGCATACAAAGCCCAAAAGTAAAATAATGGCAATATTGCAATTCCCCTTTAGGTATGATCTCTCGAATTAATGGGGTCGCCTTGAAGGTTTATCGGGATCTTCAAGCATATATGTTGTTTCAATGCCAACGGGCATTTTGCAGTGGTAAGCCAACAGTAAACACGAAGATCGATGGTTCGAGTCCCGGCCAAGGTACCGACTTTTTAGACTTTAGCTTGCTTTCTTTCTTCGTCGTAGCGTCCAATTTTGCACGATTATTAATGCCACACTCTGCATATAGCGCATCAATAATTGCTTAATTAGTTGTCTCTTTTTGGGAACATAGAAAATGTTTCTTGTTTAATTATAAGCTTCCCTTCGGAACTAAAACCAATATTTTTTAAATAATTGTGTATTATGCAAACTTGCTATACATTTTGCGTTAAACGCTAAAACTATATATATTGCTATACAAGTGCATTAAGGGCATTTTTGCAGGAAGAGTAAGTTCGAAAATACTCAACGAAAGCGAGTATATTCAATTCCGAGTTTCTATAAAGCCCTTAACGAATGTTTATTGCGTATTATTTTTTGACGATAGTGAACAATAGAAATGCTTACGCGAAAATAAAATTAATCACTGTCAGCTATTCAACTGCAACCTCAAGGTCGACCGCGATAGCCTCTGCGTACTGGTGATGGATTAGTCATGCCTGTAGTATTGTGTAAGCCAACAACTGAAGGTGACATGCTGCTTACGCCGAAAGAGTTATATTTAAATGCTGCATGAATTAAATCGTAAGCACACGTTAACAAATAAAGATAATAAAAGATGATAAAATATAAATGGTAAAATTCAACTACCTGCTACAATAAATGTGAACATAAATAGTCAGAGGATTATTAATGCCTGTGGTAAAAATGCAAAATACACGGGGTGCAAAAATTTCAACTTTCCACGCTTGATAGCACAGGCGAACAATGGATAAAAAAATCTGATCTGTAATATTCGCGTGACTTTCTACTCTCTATCGTTTATTAGTGAGTATACAAATTATTCTCACGAAAATTTATTTTTCTATCTACTTCATTTTAATCCAGACAAGCCTTTGCAGGAATAACCCCATTACACATTTCATTAGGATACAAAGAGAACAGTGATAGTCAAAGGTTTAAGAATTGGAAGCTATATGCTGGCCTTAAAATTCCATACTGTTTGCATGCAATTGCCAGAAACAGCTGAACATCGATGGGACTTATAAATATTGACAAAGTATTGAACAAATCGAACCATTTCTCGGAAATTGTGGATGCTGCAAAAAGTTAATTGAAATAAATTGTGTGCTTTAAAGACATCTACATTTTTTGTGTAGTACGTTTTCGTCTATCGCTTAACGTTATAAAAGATTATCCAAAATTCCTTCTGAATAAGGAAGACTTCACAGTGTATTCCCAGAACATTCAAAATATACATTTTATTCTTCCTGTAAGTAATTTTAATAGATGGTATCAAAATCCTTAGTCATTTTTAGAAAATAAAAACTTTCGAGAAATGCTCCTTGTAAAGGGTAGTTTAAAATCGAAATTCCAACTTTGGTATTTATTCCACGTTTCGTTTTTGAGTTATGCTGTTCACAGACACACAAACACATACAGGAACCTTTTTTTCTAAAATGCTTCTTTTTTGGATTCAGGGGTCTCAAAACATGTATTCCTGGTGAAATCTCATTAACGAATTTTTGGGTGGAATGCAGTACCTTCTCTATCTTGGTACAGAATGTAAAAACGTGGGAAAAATATTTTTCCTTTCCATATCAATCATATAATACGTCACTCTGCTCTGAATATATACATTAAGCTTTGTGAAATAAAATTATAAAATAAAGTCATGAGCGGATAAATATGTGCAGCACATACAGTGAATGAAAAATACGTCTATGTTGCTACATAACGACAGCATATTACCTCTGGCAAGAAGGAAAAGCTTCTTAGGAAGTTATGAAAACGATCATGATAGCCATGATCACAACGATCACGATATAAATACTGCCTACAGCAGTGTGGCAGTAGGAAAAATACCACCTATTAGCATAGTCATATCCATTCATGCATGCATTCATTTATTCAATCAAACATTCGTTCTGTTTCTGTAATCAAGTTACATAAAATGATGAAATATACATATAATTCCAGGTAATGTCGTGTTTTGTTCAACGCTTTAACTGGTTGTAAACGACACCCAAAAAGTACTTCTGCATATCGCAAAATCTCGGATTGATTTATTTCTTAACGCGTGCGTGAACCCCTGAGCAAAACAATACAGACATTACATGTGGGTAAAACCTGTATTTTATTTCATGACTTGTTTTCTACTTTCATACTGTTTAACACTATTAATAATTGCATTTAAAACTCTGCAACCGTTCTGAATCCTGGATATTTCTTTAACTCAAAATATCATTAATTAGTTAAATAATTAATACATTTTATTAAATTAAAGCTCCAGCTGTTTTTTTCAATATGGCGCCTCTAAATATTAATTGCTGCTTGCTTGTTTTAAGGTATTTTATTCTTTTTTCTTTCATTCATTCGAAATATAGAAAATGTATTACAAAAAGCACCCTCAAGAGATTGCCAAACAGAAAAATCTTTTGAATGAAATTATATTCAACTTCTCTCATATTTTCTGTTACACTGCTTAAAATATTTCATACAAATTTAACATAAGTTAGAAAGCATATTAATTTAAAGCTATGTTGTTACATTCTTAGCTCTTGAATGAATTTATTGTAACCATGCGACAGTATTTTCTGCTGTACTATTATCATGTATATATTAGATTTAATTAGTGTAACATCAATGCATGTCACTGTATAAACAAACCATATGTATTTATTTAATATTTTGTTACATGTACTTTATTCATATGTAAAACGCATAAGATTTCCACAATTGTTCATCACAGCTATCAAGTAACGCACAATGACGAGGGGAAAGTTGGCTACAGAACAAAAATTGTTTTTCAACGCTTAGTGCTAGAATGACTTATGCAGCTGACTGTTAAGAAATCCCAAAATATTCTTGCAACCGTGGATTGCTGAATTTTTTTCTACCACGTAATTTCGAGAGGACGAACCACCAAAGTCTAATTTCCCTCCAAATTTTGTCAAACTTGTAACTCGCGGTTCTCACCAACCAATGAGAAAATTCACAAAAAAATCAAATCACCGAGAACCCGGGTATATAAGCTGATGGAGGAACACCTAAATTCAGTCTTCTAGTGAATTCTGTCGTGTGAGAAACCTACGTCACTTTGCACTAAAGTTTCGCGCCAAAATGTACAATGGATTAACACATAAGTATAAATCGTATGCGCAAAGATATCAAATCGAGTGAAAGTGTTCTAAAAGTAAATTCAGCATTAAATAACATTCATAAGTAAACCAATCACTGACGATAAATAGAAACACAAAAAATTAATGCGTCATAATTAACACACAAGTGTTGTTCAGTGTCTTAAAATTCATTCTTTACCTGACAGCTTCATATATCTTCAGTTAGTGTCTTCAATATTCTTTCTTACGTTCCATGTTCTACTGAGATATCCGAGCCCAGTTTCATGCAGACAGGTAAACAAATACCAACAACAGCCGAGGTCCAGCGATGACAAAGAAGAGAGAGCATTGACGCCAAGAAGACACAAAGCTCATTATTCACCGGCTCCATAATCAATAAATAATAGTAATCGGAGTCGAGCAACGTGGTCCCTAATAAAACAAAAATACGACCACAATCAGGCACAGGAATTTCTATGCAAAAAACCAAGACGAAAGCAAATTAAACTAAAGTGTTACTGTTGGCGTTTGTAGACAACTCTTACCGTGTTTACTTGTCCGCCAGTGAATCGTGGCTGCTATTGTTTGCATTCTTTGTATCGACAAGTTTTGAGTGTGGATAATTGAAAGCCAACTGCTTAAGAATCGTATACCTGATTATAAGTAAATGTATTCGGTGATATGAATACATTTTCTCCCTGGAAGAATATGATGTGAGATGCTACTGCATATAAGCGCAGATATTTAGGTTATTAGAATTAGCTAGTACAGATGTAGTAGTAGCAGCAGTAGTGGTGGTGGTATTTATTAAATACTTAGTATTACATTAATTGCATAACACAATCGCATGAAGACCGTACATGCTCTCTAGAAAAATATCTGGTGTGTAAACGTCACTTGCAGAATCGACCGTAAAACAACTGTTTTATAATCACCATACTAAATACATATAAAATGAAAAATACTCTTAATCACACACACACACACACACATAAACACACATACACACACTCACGCACACAAATGCTCAAGTGCCACATATATTTAAAGAAAATTTACATAAACACCTTATCTCTTAGCACACGTACTTCCATTAAGTACGTTTCCAAGCTTGGCCAGCTGTTTAGAATTAAGTCCCAGCATACTGTCCTCCGTCTGTTGGAAGCCAAAATACTTCCGGTAATAAATTTTACCTAATTCCCTCCGTCTGCACGTAGGCTGCCAAAGTATGCGTCCAGTCGTCTTGTTCCCGGCATAATGGACAAATCCTCCTGCCTTCATCATCAACAATCTTGCGAGCTTTCCACCCTTCCAACCTAAGCCATGGTATTTCCGTCCTCTGTTTTACATCCAATTCCAAAATATATGTTTCCTTATCCCCACCCAGTTTTTATTTCACTTTGTAGCTCCTATGTTGATTTTTGTCTACATTGAGATTCTATTTGCTGCCTGTTTATATCCATAGTCCTCTTAACGTTTTTCACGGCACAGTGTGTATTTTCATTACCCCTTTGCCAGATAACGTTTAAGCCAATTTTAGATAATTCCCGTTATAACACCCCGCCCACCATTTTCGATGATCTATGTCCATTTGATAACGATAACATATTGCTCTCAGAGTTGTTTGATCGCCTTTAATTATTCGCAGTCAGTACCTAACTACATTTAGTTTAGCAAACACATCATCTTCCGAGCATCCTACCTCAGAATAACTCCGTAGTTTGAAGTACTTCTCCCCAGCCCTAGAATACGCTTCCAGAAATTACATTGTAGTTTATTTACATTATCCACCCCCTCACATCCCACACTTCACTGCCGCCTAGTGATGAAGACCTAACCATTGCTTCATGCATGGTCTGTAATGTTTTTAGTGGCATATCTGGTACCCGGAGCAATATCCTTAATACTTCAGAACCTTGCCCAATTCCTTTGTGTTTTATAAACTCCATGTTCTTGTTTCATTTTCCACCCATATCAAACCTTACTCCTAGGTAATGGAAATTTTTTATAATTTTGAATTTCGTCCTCCCCGTATGTCCACTTTTCATATTGTACGTACTATATCCATTTTTAAAGGCGACTGTTTTAGTTTTAAGAATATTTACCTTCATACCCCATTGCCTACAATATCGTCGAAGAGCGTTTAAACCAGACTGCAAATCTTCTATCGTTTTAGAAAGAATTACAAGGTCATCAGCGTACAAAAGAATTGGTATGTTTGGTCTGCGACTGTCGGTGCATCTATGTCTTCCTCCGTCATCAACATCAATAAACAAATTAAAAAGTAACGGAGAAAGCATACAATCCTGTTTAACACCCCCCCCCTCTGTGCTATGCTACATTCTGAAGTATTGTGCTGATCGGTCTTGATAACAAACTTAACTTCTTTATACATTGCCCTGAGTGCTCTAATCATTTTCCCCGAAAGTCCTTTTCGTGTTCATTCCTCCCAGAGAGCACTGCGTTCCACAGATCAAATGCAATTTTAAAATCTACAAATACAGTATATACCTTACCCCCTTTATTTCTCAAATTGTCGTCAATTATTGTTTTCAGAACAAATACAATGTCAATAGTCAAAAAACCTTCCCCTATCCTTCCTGAAATTTAGAAATCCTATCGTGTGTCTTAGCTCAACGCTTAATGCTTTCATATAAGACTCTACTGTAAATTTTTCCAAATATAGAGAGCAGCGAGATGCCCCTGTAATTCCCTGGAATGCTGTAATTCCTTTTGCCCTTTAGTACAGATATACGACAGGTACACTGCAATACTATGCAGTGACAACATAAAAACAATAAATGACATTATTGGAAAACTACGTATTAGATAAAGATGTAGTAATGTTTAGTCTACACCTAAGTTTTATGTAAATAGTAACTTTAAATTCAATTCACAGCAATATGGGTTATCCGAGAATTTTAAAAAAGATATTCATTCAGTTAAGTCTTGTTAGTTCAAATGAAAACAAAGAATTCCATTGAAGGAAAAAAAAAGGAAAACATTTCATTGGCAACCTCATTTTGGTAATCAGTATAAGTGCTTTAAATGCTGAGATGTTCCTTGTTTTTTTCAGTAGTGTTTAACGCCCGTTCTTACATACGGCACCACAGGCGGTGGACACAGATGATTAAATAAAATATTTTGGAAAGAAATTTTGGAAAAAAATGTTCCACGTCTAAGTTTAGGCTATCTCTCCGGCATTTGGCAGTTATGAGGTTTGTGGAAAACTTGGAAAAAAAACCTCAGTCAGGGAGCACGGTCATGGCGGAATTGGAACCGCGGACCTCCGGAATGCGAGTCTCATACGTTGCCGCGGAGCCATCTTCCTCGGTGATATTCCTTGTGATGTTTTAATGCATGTACCTTAAAAGTAAATTGGTGTATTTTTAATACTACTACATTGAATCAGGATCAGTTTGGAAAATTATAATCTGATGAGAACTACAATTTACGTTCATTTTAGATCTACACTCAAGATTTTGGGAACGAGTTCTTGACAATTTGGAGACATTATAAAACCAAGGATGCATCAATATGAATTTAGCGAATGCGCCAGCAATCAGAGTCCAAGAAGATACATTTTTAAGTCATTGTCACCGAAAATAGTTTGTTATTCATGTGCTAGTTGTCAGGACAGGGAAACAGTTATTTCAAAAGGTGCCAAAGAAAAGACATGCACACATTCTCTGCTTTCTTTTCTTTGCAGTACGAAAGTACAACTCTCTTCACATTCTCTATCACATTTACGATATAGCACAAAAAATTTGCTAAAGTAAAAACGTAACCTACTTTTCCTCAAGAAAATACACAATTATTTCTATATTTAATAGTTCCAGTTTTAGCAGCCATACATTCTGAAGGCTCAGGATAGTCGCCGTTTCTAACGTTCCCTATATGGTCTTCGATGGTTACCTCATTGCGCCAAGCGATGACGGACCCATTACCGAGATGGAGGTACCCAACGGACGGAATCCGTTGCCACCGACGATGGCCCTGTTGAGGATGGTTGTGGATTGAGAGGACCTACAGCTTTTACGAACCCTGTTGGGCCTTGGGGTTACTTCACATGAGCAAGTAAGGAGTGAAAGCGTGGAAGGGTCAACTTAAAATCGACCTCAGGGCCGGGAATCGAACCCCGGACTCTAAGTACGAGAGCCGGAAACAAAACCACTGCGCAACCCGGTCCTCGGCCCAGGATAGCTAACAACAGCTTTACTTTGCTTGAGGAATGTGGAGGGTGCAAGTAGTGCGTTTTCAGGCTTACCAGAAAGGTTCGATGAAATATTCAATATAACGTCACTGGCAGATATCGTTTGTTTAAATTGTAATGGAGAAGATGGCCATGAAATTCTTCTTGAAACATATACGGATATTTTTATCTTTGGAAGAACGTATGCCCCATTGTCTCCCAAAACATCACCAGTTGCAAGAATTTCCACGGCGTGATCAGAAGTTCGGTATCTGGGTTGGAATGCTGCACACGCATACAAGAACAGTTTGTCGCTCTTCACTGTCAACTCCGAAGGATGCGACAACATTTTATGCCTATTCTTGTCCAGGTTGTCGGAATATGAAAACTAACGAACCTGTTCTGGACAGGACCTGTATTTGAGAACAGAAACATTTCATAGAAATTTTGACCTCCAACGTCTACGTCCTCATTTGCATGATCTTTTATAATAGGTCGAAATAAGGACCTCTGTGTTTCAACATATTTAGTGATTTTAACAGTTCTTCAGATTTCGTATGGAAAGTGGACCGTGTTGCATCAAATGTCTTCGGTCCATGTGTTACAGATCTGAAAAATGACGAAGCACTCCTTCATTATTAATAATTGCGATTATGCAAGTAAACAAATTATGATTTAGCAGGCATACAGGAAGTTTAATAGAGTAAATAGCTTATTTTATTGAAGAAAAGAATCGAGTGCAGTAACTAACGACCGGTTGTGCTTTTCCTTGCACGGGTTTATGTCGAATGTAGTAGATGTTGTTTAGGTAGGCTTCCTGAACGCGTATCTGTAAGCCTATCCGTTCATGCACCTCTCTCTCTCTCTCTCTCTCTCCCTCTCTCTGTCACAAACACTGCTCATTTATCAAGGCATTTATGACAATATTTACCCTAACAAAATGAAACTTCGCAACTGAAAATTATAACACGTACACTAACGTGCATAAAAAGTGCCCCACTCCCCTAGATTGTAATAGAGTTTTTCCCTCCATAGAGTTTCCATTTTCAGGTAACTAACCTTTACTTCCACTCAGCCGGTATCAGTTGTTTATGTGACTAGCTGAAAAAACAATCCAAAGGGACAAAAACATGTTATAATCGATATAAAATGAAGGGGTGGTTCGGATACCGGCTTTATGAAGCAGTTTCGCGATTGGTACAAAAGGAAATGCTAGACCAATACGACATAATTTCGTCTTTTATAGGAAGGGGTGAAGAATTATTTCCGTGTGTCCTGAAATTGAACGACAGCTACGCTATTTATACGAGAGTTTTCACCAACGACAAACACGAGCACAAAAAGGTTTTCGTGTTTATTTATGTTTTTATTATATTATATTTTACATTTTTTTTATTTTTATGTATTGCTCTAACGGTGCTCCGCTAGTGAGAATATTTATAGCGTGTAATGTTACTCTCTGGCAGTTCGGTCATATTTTGGGGAGTGGAAGTACAGTAGGATTTTTTTCTACCTGACCCTGAAGAAACGCAAACGCGGAGAAGGTTGGAAGGGGAGGGAAGAAAAGATCGTCAGTATTCCCTAGGCGGTGCAACAGGAATGCCTAAGGTATGTATCGGCTGTTCTCCTACAAATAATCCAGCCGGTCCTCGTAGCCGTGTTCGCTGGAGTGTATAGCTCCGGCGCTCCGCCAAGCTGAGGGTTGCGGGTTCGAGTCCCACCATGCGCATGGGTGTATGTGTTGTGTAACAGTTGTTATAAACGGTAACGAAAAAAAAATAGTAAAAACACAATATCATATACTGTGTAAAACAAAGCAACATTAAAAAACAACAAAAAACCAAACAAACCCCCCCCCGGGAGATAATGGGCTCGTCAGCTAGTGTGTGAGGAAAAACGTGTACTGTACTCTGCCAATCCAGTGGCTATAAATTATGCTCGAGGAACAGAGGAGCACTCGCTGAGGTAGGGTGGAGTTACATTTGTCCTTACCAACATAATTAGCTACATTACATTATGGGTCATATTTTACGCTCGTCAGTATTCGTTAACATACATGATTAACTTAAAGATATACAGAAGAATCACTTCGTATACGAACTGCATAGTATACAAAATGTGTGAAAATAGTTCAGATAAACATATAGCCTATTTAGTTTCGTTTCCTAGCTACAATTTTTAGCTAATACAGGTTTGATTTTTACATCGTCGTCTCCTTATTGTTCTCAAAGTCCATGTATAATTCCACAAATATTTCCTGGGAAATTGTTTATGTTGTGCATTCGCTCAATTTGAAATTTTACGAGGAATATTTTTTTTTTCCTTTTTACTTTCTCTACTACGTAGAGTAAGTAGGGGAAGTATTGCATTCCACCCAAAAATTCCATATCGATATTTCACTGGAAATACATGTTTTAAGACCCCTGAATCCAAAAAAGCATTTTTAGAAAAAGGCCCTATGCGTGTCTGTAAATAGCATAGCTCAAAAACGAAAAGTCGGATAAATACTAAACTTGGTATTTATGTTTAGTATCTTTGAAAGATGCGACACAAACATTTTCAAGAAAATACACCCATCCCAGACTACCCTTTACATGGAACATTTTTTCGAAAATTTTGATTTTCTCAATAATGGCTCTAAAGATTTTGATTAAAATATAATATATTTAAGATACTTTTATGGCAAATGAAATGTGTACCTTAAATGTTCTGGGAATGTCCCCAGAAGTCCTCTCCATTGTGAATGAATTTTGCATAACTGTTAAACCGTAAGAGATAGACAAAAGTTTACTATAGAAAAAATGCAGATCTCGTCAAAACATTAATTTATGTCATACACATTTTTTTGTCAAGTGAAACATTTCCAAGATATCCCTTTTTATTTGTTTGAATTTTCCAATACTTAATACTTTTTATCAAATCTGAATTCGTTATTCTTTTTTCTTTCTTTCTTTCTTTTTTTTTTTATCTCCTGGATATGCAAAGTCAACGGAATGCTCCACTTAGCAACCGACTCTTAAAGGTTCAACTATCTCTTAAACCTACCATATTTCCCTTGCACCTATAAGAAACTAGATGGAGAATAAGCGTTTTTAAAAATAGTTAGTATAAGAGTAGAGAAAGTCATTTGAGTGTAACGCATCAGAATTTTTTATCTTTTATGTTCGTAGCAAAATTGATTATATTGGATAAGCAGAACTCACTTTGAAATTGAAACTAATATTAAAATAACTAATTTAGTTTACCTATGAGAGATTAAGCATTCTCTCCTGAAACTATAGCCTTTTGAATAAAATAGGGATTGGAAACATCTCATTTCCTCCAGTGATTTTAAAAATGCTTTATGAAGTTCTTCATACTACCGTCATTGAATAAGATGACATCAGAGCATAAGGTCAAGCGAAAGTACCGATAAACACGATGTTGAAACCATTCTGGCCCACGGCTTGCACGTTAGAAGGGTCTAATTAATATTCTATAAAGGGTAATTTTGTTGTATAGGTTGAAAAGCTAGATTTGTATCGCTCTTTTGTGTATCCCATAAAATTTTATGCCACGCTTTAATGGACTTTTTATCTAGAGGTCCTCTCCAATAGTTGCTTTAAAGGTCACTTCTTAGCAAATAAGGGGCGCACACACCCTTGACCAAAATAGGATTCGAACCCGGATATACAATAAAAGGAAATGGTATGAGAAATATATGGGCTGGAAGAAAAAATTTATAAAGAGAATTTTGGCAGGGGGTATGATACGGGATATGAATAGACAAACTACGTATGCGTCAGGGAAAGACAATAAGAGCTCTCTGAAATGTTATGTAAAGATTAAGATTGATTCTAAAATAACATGTTGACAACTGTAATATTAGGGTAAGAGAAGTATTCCAAGACCTCAAGGTTCCATAAAGAAGGTGGTTCCGAGACTTTCTCCAACTTGTAGGAAGAAAGAGGATGCAAACCACATTTTATTTGACTGTTCTGAAACAGAGCAATGTAGACTGAACATCCACAAACCAAAATGGCTTAAAATGAATAAAGAAATAACATGCAGGAAAAATATTGTGTTTGTTTGCTTGCTTGCTTGCTTGCTTGATTAATTAATTACAAATTCAGTCATCAGGAGAATCTACAAAGTTAAAAATAAATGGATATATTCAATAGATAACCGCTCATAGAGTGTAAGAAATATAGGGTTATTCAAAAAGAAGGAACTGACTTTAAATATTTATTTCTAATGAACGACAATAGATGGTGACACATGCGATAAATCACTGAATAGAGAAACGTTCAAAATTTTATGTTATGTGCTCAAAATGAGCACCATTTTTTATACGAGGACGAACAGTGGTTTTCCGTTTGCATACACAACCATCTTCTACGAATTTATTTTATCAATTGTAAATTTTTTTATGACGAGGCGGCTCATTGCTGCACTTACAAGAAATGTTTGCTGAAATGATACAATGGATTCACTCTTTGCATAATGCAGCACACAAAATCACTTTCTGTGGCGTTGCCATTTTCTCGTAAACAAACACAGCGCCACTGTAGGCACTGAATGGAACTAATAGGTGGGGCTTAAAACTTTGAACTTTCCTCCATTCAATGATGTGTCGTATGTGTCGTTATCTATTGTCGTTCATTAGAAAAAACAAATATTTAAAGTCTGTTCCTTCTTTTAGAATAGACCCGTATTTATTTGTTCATAAAATTTCCAAAGAGCCAAGACGTCTTGAATTCGGGGCACGCAGCAGAGAACAATTTTAACAATCTTACAATGAACAGTAATCAGAGTATATTATATAATATCGTATAAAATATGTGTTCTTATAGCCTATATACCTTTAAAGAGATGATCAAACAACAAATGAATAATACTTGTCTTCAAAAAGTAATGTATGATTTAAGTGATTGACGCATTGCACACAAAATGCACAAAAACAATTTAAAATGACGTGTAAAACAAATTTCAAGAGACCAGTCTAAATATCTATCTCTTGATTTCGTTATGCAAATACATCTCTCAGTGAAACTGTTTGTATCTCTGCTTGAATTTGTTAAGGGATGTAATCTGCTTTAAATCATTTTAGAGTTGATTGAATTCTAGGGTGATTAAGGTTAAAAGTCCTTTGGATCCATTTTTGTTTAATCATTAGTAAATGCAACTAATCATCTGCTTTGCTGTTGTCTATTTATAGGTATGTACATTCAAAGTAAATACAGCACTACTATGCAATAATTTACTTTGTATGATAAGCAATCTACTACTTATTTAACGGACATACAAGCCAATCCTTGGATAAGAATCCTGTCTAGGAGAATGCAAACTCTGGATCATAGCATATCCAGGTTGGGTGATCAGCGCAAGCGCTGGTATAGCTGTGAAGAAGAAGGAAATGAAATGTAGTGATTAAAGGGGTCATAGGAAGCTCCAACCAATCATTTGCCTTGCGACCGAGGAAAACCGCGAAAAAACCTTCGGTCAGATTGGTCGGCCCTGGGGGGTTTGAACCCCAGCCTCCCGAATACGCGTTGCGCAGGAGGAAAATTTTAAACAACTAGACAGGGGAAAATTATCAATACATCATACTTATAACTGCTCTGTAGTTATGGCTTGATGAAGAGCAAGTGTTGGTTCAAAGCCATAACTTAGTTTGTAGATTGGCATAAATATAAAAATAAATAAATACATGTAAAGAGAGCGCCCTGTGAATTTTCAAATTCGTGTTACGGAACTAAAAAATTCGGAAGTTAATAAGAAAAGCAAGCAGCAGTGGACCTTGAATGCCTGTTTTGTCCACAGGCCGAGGCAGCTTCGTGTCACTCGATGTTGCGCGTACGCAGACGTACACGCCCCAACTTTAACATTTTTATACTTGACCGTCAGGCAGGACAAATGTGCGCCCGCACCTCCGTCGGTGCGAAGTTTACGAGGACAACATTTATCGGTGGAAACGAATTAGTCACTCCAGTTCCTATCAGGTTTCATCAGAGTGTAGTATCTGCACGCTACATCGAGCATAACGCCCAATTAAAATCGGCTCCAAGAAAAAATATTGGTGCAAATAATCGAGCCCGATGTAGCTAGCCTTCAAAACAAAAAGGGTGCTCAGTTTTCCCTCTCCAGTTCTTGTCCCCCACCGTTTCTTTTTTTCTCTCTGTTTTATAACGCGAGGAACCGGTTATTTTAATTTGGACGACGGGGGCAGGATTACAATGCCCGAAAATGTCCGTTGATTACCGCACTTGATGACCTTTAAAATTTAGACCACTGATACAGTGGCTGACGCTGCGTCGAGTTCTGCTGCGTGGAAACATGTTTTTCGCGCACCCCAACTCCAAGTATGAAGTCAGATCTACGAAGACACTTTACCATTTAGGATTCATCGCTTGCAAAAGCCAAGGATTTGGTTACGAGAAGGACACACATAACCGGTTGGCCCGCTCCACAGCGGCAGTAAGTATCACATTGTTCAAATTGTATGCAAATGTGCTCTAATCAATCACAGGTGTCTCCCCCTCCTCCCAGTGTAAGTGATTATCATGTGTATTGTGTCACACAGTGCTGCGTTGCTGGGATTACGGGATAGCGACCTATATCACTTCAATGGTATTCTTACTTTCACATACTTGATTATGTTCAGTGAAGAAATTTTGGCACGTCTTATTTCCGCATTTATTCACGAAAGGCCTGATTGTGATAATATGGTCATGTTTATATAAAGTTATAAAGATCTGATAACAGAGTTGCAATCGAAATAATTCTTCTCTAGAGTATTACTGTGATTATTTTGAAACTGCTTTAAATATGTTTAACATACGTTTTCATCCTCAAAAGAAGAGTCTATAAAAATATGTGATACATTCACATTCTACCCGTGACAAATTCACATATATCCATTATACGTTACACTACTCATACAAACAGCTGTTGTTAAATCCAACTATATTACTCAAGATGCATTTTTCTTAGGAATGCTTTCAAATTAAGCAACAAGTACTTAGTTAAAATCCCAGATGTTACAACGGTTACAACATGCCGAAAAAGCATTCAAATGTTTATTCCCCGAAACGCCCTTGCGATGGAAACAAGAGAAAGGAAAGAAACAAAGAATTGAAAAATTTCAAACATGTTGTTAGATGACGCTTTGGAAAGGCCTAAATATTCACCATGAAAACAGTTGCAATAAAGTTTATTTGACACACATTGTATATTTCTAACAAGCTCTGCATTATTCCTGAAGTAAGGCTTAAGGTTTCCCACAAGATTCAAGCAAATAAAAGTGGAATTCAGGGACTATTCATAAAAAATTCAGATATGCATTCTATTTCTCATGTAAATATATAAAACATGTTATATTTTAATCAAAATCCTTACAACCTTTTAATGATAAAATAAATAAATAACTGTTTTTTATGTGGAGTAATTTGGAGTGCGGATATTTCCTTAAAAGTCTTCACCTTGCATTCAGGGAAGAAGCTGAACTTATCTAAAACGATTGTGTAACTTATATTAGTTTGTTTAAAGGTGTAGATTTGCTATACAGTATGTGATAATTTGTAGACAGTACATCCGTGCAACGGAATTAAAACGCATTATGTATGTTTTTATGAGAAATGTTGAGCTTATGTTCTTAAAGCCTTCATGTTCTTTTTCGGAGTGTGAAACGCCATTTTCTGAAGTTTACAAAGGTTAAAAGTCTGCAAGAGCAAATTCAGCTAAACTCTTAAGATCCCATGTTTGTGATACAGTGCTCTTTATATGAGTAAGCGTTATAAAACAAGAATCTAGGAGGCAGAAAATAAGCATCTAGAGACCCATTTAAATGCGGTGAGTGCCGAAACTTACTTTATATCTAAATTTTGCATTATGAAGCACCAAAAACATACGAAGTGGAATGCTGGAATTAGCTCAGTGGTCTTCTCTCCGTTAGCCTACTCTGGTCCCATCTACATTTAACACCATGAGTTAAGGTTAGTTTACGTATAAGTTAGTTTTAAGTGCGCAAGTACAGCAAACGCTCAGATAGAGATACTATGATTTAAATAAAATAAATAATAAGAGTTGCTACCATCGTCTTGAAAGATTTTACCAATCTGGTAGTCATAGAACGCGCTTGTAATATACCAATCTGCTCATTACATTTTGAAACACCAATTCGATTTGCTCATTTGACGTCTCTGACGGTTAAAAGCACTGGGTGTGAAATGGAGAACAAATATGTGCCATTTTTTATGATTTCGTGTTCTACTACAGGACAATTAATGCTTAGGAATGATTAAAACGTGATGTGATGAGCCCGCGTACCAAAGAGCCGAGAGTTTCCGACATTGTGCTGTCAGCATAAAGGAAAATCGTGAAAAATCAAAATGAAAAGGAAAACGAAGCATTAGGGAAAAGTTATCACATCGGGATTCAAATTTAAGCCCTCTGTATTGTTAAACAGATGTGCTACCCATTACACCATTGAGGCAAACAATAAACCTTCCAAAACAGGAAGTAAACCAATTTTTGGATCACACAAGACAAATTTAAAGTATTTTAAATGTTTGTCAGCGCTTTCTGTTATTTTGTACTAAACTGCATGAGAATGTGCTCATATTGATAGGAGTGCAAACTTCTATTTGTCATGAGTATTATATATTCATTTCTTTAAACCTGAGAACATGCTTATGTCTTCTATACTTTTTAATCACATCACAATTTTCATCGTGGTGTGTCGCTAGACTTCCTAGTAAGTTGTGTTAAGGGTTGTCAATCCTCACGTGCTGTTAGTTTTTGTTTTTGCTGCATTTTAATCTCGACAACGGATTTTAATCCATGAATAAACTTTGTAAACGTGCTATATTTTAACAACACATGTACCCCTCAAGAAATGAATACTATTGGAGCCCTAAATGGAACCAGTGTACAGGTTATGTACATTTCCAATTTGTAATACAGGTCATATTTATGATTAATTAATATAATTACTAAGATCGATTCACAATTAATTTTGGATATTGCTTTATAACCGATAAAGCATTTTCAAACTTTCTAAACCCACATCTTTATACCTGTGTATATTTTCCCATTAGAACTACACACTGTCCAATGCGCATATCTTTACCCTGAAGGCATTCGGTGGATGTTGAGTACAGATCAGGTATGGGGGACGGAAATGGTGGGTTACGGTGAAGCATGAAGTACTTACCCCCTCCGAAACAATGATATAATAGTGATTCTTCTTTGATACTAATGCGGTACACAGTACATTAAAGGAGCAAGCTAGGGTAAGCTAGAAAATCTGAAAGGATTCTTATTTATATGTTACCATGTACATCTCATTACTCCTTATATGCGTGTTCCATAACAGGCTAGCAGCTTACTTGTAAGTTGTAAACAGTAGCAGAGTAGAAGGTGACAAGATCGTTTGATACTCATCCCTGATGTAGATGAAGCTGTGAAATTGATATGGACGCGGAAGAGATAGGAAACTGTTTCAGTGCCTGTCGCAGTGTTTGTAAAAGAGTTACTCTTGAGTTCTGAAATACTATAGCTTAAACTACACTTACAAATTTATTTCCGGTTCTAAACTGGAACTTAAAATGGTGTACTTCATGTTAAGAGCATCCTCCACCAGCCCGCTTAACGCACAGCAACACGACTTTCTGTTATTTTAGGAACCCGTTCCATAAAGTTACTGCTGGTACGGACATACCAGCACTATATCTTTAATCCAAGCTCCTCCATGATAACAAGTAATAGATCATTCATTTTGCGCTGTTTAAAGTCAAAGAAAATCTATATATACATATATATAGGGTGTTAAATAAAATACTGCGATTAAACATGAAACAAAATATCGGGGAAATTTCCTCCACAGCTTCGTCTGCACACATCCACTCTGTGGACAACATTCTCAACGATTGTAGAGCAAAGTTCCGCTTGAATTTCACCCATGACCCGTCTAATTTCTGCCGTGAGTTGGGGATGGTTCGTGGATTGTTCACATAAATATAAGATTTGATATACCCCACAAAAAATAATCACATGGTGTCAAATCACACGATCTCCGTGGCCAGTTCTGATCGCCGTTCCGAGAGATGACACGAGCAGGGAATCTTTTTTTCAGCAACCTTGTTGTCTCAACGGCATTGTGGCAGGTTGCTCCATCTTTTTGGAACCACAAGTCTTCCACATTCAATTCTTGCAATTGCAGCCATAAAACTGTGTTATGTGGCGATAACGCTCACCATTCACTCACCGATAACGCTCACTGCTTTTCCAGTCTCGTCTTCAAAAAGTATAGCCCAATTAGTCCATCAGACCATAATCCGCACCAAACAGTGACTCCTTCTGGATACAGACACTTCAAGGACCATGCGAGGATTCTTTGAGCCCCAAAGAATCAGTTGTTTGTTTATTAACATAACAATTAAGCTGGTTGTGTGCTTCATCACTAAAGATTATTTTCTTATGAAAATCACTCTGGAATTCTTGTTTGGTGAATAACCAATCAGGAAATGTTCAACGCTTCAAATGGTCTATCGGCTTCAGCTCTTGTGTTAGTTGGATCTTAAAAGGATACGGATGCAGATCTTTTGTTAAAATTCTCTGCAAACTGCTTTTCGAAATACCAAATTGTTGACGACGGCGAATGGACTTCATTGGGCTCGTAGCAACGCTCTGTCTGACTAGGGTGACATTCTCTGCCGATCGACGAGAATGTGGACGTCCAGTGATTTGTTGTTCACTGTTCGATCCTGTATCTTCAAATTTCCTTACCAGGAAATCACTGTTGACACATTAGGCGCATTTCGCCTACTAAAAATTACAGAAGTCTTCGAACGGTCTCTGCAAATCATTCCCCGTACTAGTAATGCACTTTAAAAATCTGGATGCGTTGATCCTTCATGTATCGCTCCATTTTAGCTGATAACCATATGCACAAATGACAATTGACAATGACAATCGCTTAATTTCAGGTCCGGCAACCTAACAAACTGAAGAGGAGCGCAATTTAAAAATTGCGCTCTTTATGGGACACCCCTGACTTATAATTGAATCTATATCTTAATATATATGAACTGCTAGAACCGAGTATATACTACGCTTTAGTCTTTACCACACTCTAACATATACACTAGTATGTATTCTTCTCTGGGTGCACAATTTGAGCAATTACTCAAAAGTAAATAAATGCTCAAGGCATTACACTAATTACAAAGAAGCATTTGCTAACACAATTAAGTACACGCTCCTTTTTATAAATTTGTCTCATGCAGAGCAAGAAAATCTCCTTGGTTTGAAAATAGATAAGTGAGTTGTAACTAATGAGATATAATATTCTAGTGTAAAAGGGCATCAAATGCTGACAGGTGCTGAAGCATCTTATATCGTAAAGCTGTCAGTTGGATTAACGGCAATACATAAACATAAATTGCTAGTAAAGCGCGAACACTTAAAAACTAAAGAGTGGGAAGAAAAGTAACAATACTGAACAAGAGTTTCGCTATCCACAAAATTCACAATGCTTTTACATCAACGCCTTGGATTTACGATACCTTTTAATTTATACACATTGTATTCACAGCGCATAAAACAAATCTAACAGTACAACATATTTTCTTGAAACGTGCGCAGAAGATAAATACGTTTCTTTCGTCAGTACTTTATTGAAATGGTAGAGATTTTCAAATATTTTTCAGCTTTACACATATTCTTCCCATAGTAATTGATGATTTTTTTCCTTTTGTGTATGCTTATTGTCATGCCCTTGAGAATGACTTGATCATAGTACCAATTTGCTTTGGCAAGGAAGTTTTTCCTTATATTTTTTTGTATTAAATCAAATTAGTTTCAGGACGACGTTAGGACCTACTGTAATACTATTATAACCTTATCATCATTCACAAAGGACATCATGGACAAAAGGGCAGTTTTAGAAGTGGCATGTGTCTTAATTTCCTGTCTTAATGTTAAGGTTGTACTCTTGTTCTATTTTGCACATGTTCAATCTCGGTGGGTATATGGTGTTTGTTTTGGGGGGCACGATCCATGATGCAGCAGGTTTTTATTGCCCCAAAACGGTAATACGATGTATTGCTGGCATTGATAGTAGGATATTCTGTAAGGATTATTTTATTAGTTTTAATATATTGACTGTCTAGGGATTATATATTTTTAAATTAATGGTGTTGATATTTGTTAACAGATATTACTTTCTTAGAAATGTTGCTTTTATACTATGATACACCTATAAGACATAGTTTTAACATTACAATGCATCACTCGACGAAATTTTATAGATTTCCTATGGTCTATGGTTTGAAATTGTTTAATTCCTTGCCTGTCAATATTAAGCCTACAACTAACTTTAAGTATTTTAAAAGTAATCTTAAGAAATTTTTAATTAAAATGTGCCCTTATGATTTGCACGAACCTAATCTAATGTTGTAATTTTATGACTCATCTTATGGCTTACTAGCTCCACAAGATAAAATAAATATCTATCCAAATCCTTAAATCTGTCTATGGTCAGTACACCGAGGCACGCCCCTCCGGCTGCTGGGGCTGCTGGTTCGTCAAGGAGCTCCTCAATTTCTCCGTACAGACCTCTCCAGACTGAGTGCACCTCATATCAGATCGCCCAGCACGAGATAAATCCAATGTTAGTACCCAACTGAACCTAGTGATGTTACACTATAGGAAGTAAGGCTACTATGCACTACGTGTTCGTTCCAGTTTTAGCAATTAAATACCTTGTGTTTTTTAAACACAAGTTGGTGCAAAAAAAATTGTACAATACATAAATTGTACGAATGCTCCTGGCCTTAAAGATTATAAAATCAAAATACTGGAAATCAATTGATTCTGCAGAATCAATGTTCTCACTTATATAACCATTTTATAAAACTTCATTAATTGACTGTTTATCAAGTAAAACTATGTCTTATATGCACAGTGTATGGTTTTTGTGAATCATTCCAGTCTTCAGAATGATCCACTTACTTGAATGCTTCACATTATCAATTTACGTGGTAATGGAGTCTTTCTATTACTCTGTTGTTTCCATTAAGATAAATTAGAATAAAATTCAAATATTTTAGGATTTCAAATATATGATCTTCCAAAATATAGACTTGTGAAGTGCTTTGAAGAATTTCGAAGTCTCAGGACCTGGTTTGCTTGTATTTTAAAACTTACTTCCTGATTCTGTGCAGTAAGGTACTATTACGAAGTCTTTTATTGTATCAGGAGGAAAAAAATCTCGCTTCCTTCACCCTTTTTAAAAACATTTCATGAATTCCATAAACTTGTTTTCCAACCTAATATTGTATCTACTACACTCTTTAATTCCACCTACAAATGCACTAAATTCTAAATATATGCTTTAATTACATTAATGAATCACTTATTAATTACAAGTCACAATATGGTGTTAAGAAAATATGTATTTAAAATGAAACAGGGGAGAGAATCTACTTATTTATTTATTTATTAGTAGCATATCATAAGATATACAGATATACCGATGAAATATTACAACCCAATTTTCGCTCCTACTAATATATGCGTTTTCGTGAGGTAGTTATGCGAAAAAGAAACCCGTTACTTCTCTTGTTATTATTCGTGCTATCATCCTTTTTTATCTTTTGTCATCAAGAAGCATCTTGATGGCCTTGACTTTTGCCTCGCTGAATGAAACACAACTTGATTCTCACACCTGTTCTTGTACATATTCTCTTCAACATGTTGTCTGGAGGTTTATGCATTATCACGCCCAGGTAACATTTAAATATTGAAATATTCTAAGCAGATGAGATGTGTACATTGTTACACAAGGGTCATCCAGTAGTTTCGACTGTATCTTTTTATAATAATGGTTATTGTGGACTTAAGTTATGCAGGAGTTAAAATTCAATTCTGAGGTACAAGGATGCTATAAAGTAATCTGACAATCTTTGTGACTCCGTTAATTGACGGAATCCCTTTACCCCTTCAAAATCGTATCTAATTTAAAGCACCTCAAAGTTATGGAGTAGCTTTCTCGCTCCCTAGTTGATCCTCGATGAAGCTGAATTCCTGACAAGCCCTGTTCAAGTCCCTTGGAAGCTGCTGATAACATGCTCGAAAGGTATAAAAACCTTTTTCGCAGAGGATATGTCCACGTTAAATATAATATTTTGTCAAGGTATTTTCTATAGTGTTTTAAAAACCATTACGAAGATGATCTTATTCAGATAATACTTCTTAAATCCTCCCTAATACTAAGATTTCCAATTACTTCTGTCTTAAGACATAAAATAATGACTTGCCATAGAAACTTTCCATTCGACAACCGCCAGTATTCACTTTCTATATCAGAATGCAGTTTTATTCCAAACAATCTAGCACATTTAGTAAATATGCTTCTAAAATCACATTAAATGAATTACAGACTAATTTTTCTGCATGTAAAACGATATTCGGCATTTGCTTTCACTAAATTAGTTTTTTAAAGGCTTTATGGCTTAACATAAATATTTGCTTTTGACCTTAAACACTTTTAGAATCTGTTTTCAGACGTATAGCTTATTTGCTGAACAATTCAGTATCGCTAATAAACTATTAATTTTTAAATTAACAAGATTTAAATTTTCGCTACGATGTTTTTGCTGTTCTAGTAAAGGACGGTGTGGTCCAACGTAAAATAAACGTATTTTGGAGTGCACGTCTTCATTAATATTGTGGAGCTTAACTGTAAATGACCGTAATTGGCTTTATTTCTGTTTTTATTTGCGATAAGCTAGACTAATCCCATGTATTTAATTAAACTACCAAGATGTATAGCAGTAGAACCAGGAACATGTTTTCCAGCAAGCTGATTTATAAGCAAACGTCCATTATAATTGACTTAGCAACTGAGAATTAACCCCTCCCCCCCAAAAAAATCAAACTAAGTTGTGTTGCATATGCGAATCAAAGTAGAAAATACAAAAAATATCAGATGTTTTACTTTATAAAGAAATTAATTCCAAAAGTTTATATTTACGATAAACGTGAATATAATAAAATAAAAAACGAACAAGTGAAGGTTTGGGAACATTTGTCTCATACAACATTAAACAATGTTTGTCGTTATTACTTGTGGTTTTATTATAATAAAGGAACATTCGAATTTTCGGGAAAAGATGTTATATAAGGATACAAAAAAGTAGGGATTTCATATATTTAATTTACGTTACTTTCTCTACCAGTATCATTTATTTTTATATAGCTTCTTTAAACTGTTATTTCAGTACTATCGTTATTGACGAAGTGAAAACAAATCATCAATGTACAAATTGCTTCATTTACTGGACGGATTTACAATGTTACAGAAGCCCGAAATAAGTAAACATTTGAATATGTGTACCTGAAATGGAAGCGTTCAAATGTTTTTTTCAGAACGGAACAGAAAACATTCCATTGCCTAAAAGGAAGCTGAAAAAATGTAAATTAAAACGAAGAGAATATTGTGATGAAAGATTATTTCTGTGGTGAAAGTAAGAGTCACAAGTTAATTTTTAACAGAATTTAAATGCACAATTAATATATAAAATCAAAGAAATTATGAGAAAATAGGCTACGAGTAGGATGATTGTAGACTAACATTTGCATAATTTATGGAGCATTTGCAATAATAATTGCTCCGTTTAAGAATACGTTTAAATGTCACATCGCTTTCTCATACAACTGAAACCCTCTCACTGCTGACTTCAGTGACATATTAAATTCAGGAAGAATCCACGGTCAAGAAATTCTTAGAAACAAAGCTTGAAAAGCCATTACAGAATGTTTGATGATTCCTAATGGCTTATAATAAAACTGTTATTACTATCTTATAAAAGGAATGAAAGGGATTAGAAAAACCTAAAATTATATTCGCCGTTAGAACAATACTTCAGTTCTTTGTACACGAGGGTGATTAAGATTTATGCTTGCTTTTTATCCTGCTACAGGTAACACTAATTTGTTGCAGCTGGCTTCTTTATAACCAGCAGCATTCAATCTTTTATTGCTCATGTACATGCTTCTTGTTAACTTATTCTCAAGAGGTACAACATTTTCTTGTAAGAGCAATATAACCTCGCACAACACATACATTACATAATGTTTCTTGTAATTGCGTGGAATTGAGTGATCTTGAAGAGGGAACTTGCTGCCAGTCTAATTTCACAACAGAGAAGAAACACTTATCTTCTTGGTGCTAATGGTTGTACTTTAATAAAGAAAATAGGTTCAGTGAAAGCATTTAATTATTGATCACATCAGCTCAAATAAAGTAAGTCTACTGGATTATAGCTATATTATAAACGATTTGAGATAAATGCTATCGAATTTAAGATACTTAGATAGAACATACACTTATATCCAGTCAACAACAGCAACTCTCTTTTCCCTTCTCTGAAAACGCATATTCTTCATTGTTGTGAGGTTCTTTTTTTCATCATATTGATTGCAGCACGCATCGCATTTGACACGTCTTAGACAAATGAGGTATATGCTATACTTTTTCAATTTTTGTAATACATTCGTCTGTATAGCATGCAAGGTTTAATTACAACTCCACCTCTTGGCACTCTTCAGCTTTCAAACAAAGGCCAAACTTCAGACCACTTCTACTGCTCAGAAAGGAAAGCGTATAATGTTTACAAATACTCGTAATTTCATTGTTAGCGGCTTTTAACGATAAATTCCTAACGAGTACACAGCGCTGTCTTAGAATGTTCTTTCCTCTATGTCGGGTGATTTCAACCGTTGCCGTTTGTGCTATCAATTTTATAGACACGTAATACTAAAACGAAGCAGTGTCTCCGTACATTAGAGCACTAAGTTTAAATTAAAGCTTAAAAATATTTATAAATAGATTCTTTGCGCTTCCAGATTTAGTTAAATTTACTATAAGAAAAAACAAGTACCTTTCGCAAAGTAAGGGGAATACATTGCGAGGAGAAATGACCCATTACGCGTTATTTAGTGGAAATGCCTCAATTTTATGAAGATGTTATGAATTGCTATCGTTTTAAAAATTAGTTAGACAAAATATATATTCTGGTCTGAAACGTGGAATATTTTTATCCTAAGTGCAGAAATTTAAAGTGGAATTTTGATCCAAATTTCAACATTTTTTATTTTTATTTTTGCAACTTTCGACTAATTTAGAGTCTATATGTATGAATATATTGAATTCCAAATTTTTCATTGCAATTATATTACAGAAGGAAATTCAAGCCTTAGATGAAGATCAGTAGCACAAAATTAAAACATTTCTGTTATTTAAAGCGGACTTTATAAGAAAACTTTCCACATTTTTCAGGATATAAAATGTTTCACGCGCTATGCACCTAATCTTACTGAAAAACGGCTAAATATGAAAATGAATATATATAATTAAACCTTTTATTAAATATTTTAATGTTTCTTACTTGTGAATAAAATAGTGATTTTTTAGAAACAGTTTTTATATAAAATTATAAGATATAAATAAAAATATTCAAATTTGAGTATCTTAGAAATATTTTAAGCTACTGAAAACTTTGATCGCAAAAGTTCAAATAAATCAGCATTTGGCGTATTATGTAATTAACAATATTTGCAACAAAATGATTTAACGGATCCTAAATTATTTACAGCGCAAAATGAAAATTGAAATTTCAGTATAAAGTTGCTTAAATTCCATGTGACATATACCATAATACACTTTTTAAGACATTGTATAATCACCTTAATGTCTTAACAAACTACAGGTTTACGGATCGCCGTTTAACAGTCCTGCTCTTGTTTAAGTGGAGATGCTGAGTATATGCGTTTTTGCACTTAGAGGTTTTGCTAGCCCGAAAAACCAAACTTTTTTTTCTTGGCTAAACTCCTCCATCCCATAGGAGTCCTGGTTTTCAAAATATTTTATCATATATTAGTTTTAATAAATTCACTTCTTCTTTTGTGTTAAGACTGAGTAGCCTGTTCTTAAGATGAGTCCAGCCGTCCTTCCATTTTCTTTTTGACTGCCCTGGACTTCTTTTCCCTTATGGGGTGTTGTTCTTTACTATTCTTGCAGTTCTTTCCTCCGATATCGTGGATAAATGTTAATTCCATTTTATCTTCCTTCCTGTAACCCATTCTGTCACAGGCTGGATCTTACACATCTCTCTAATATCTTCATTACGTACTCGGCCATATAATGTCTTTCCAACTGTTTTTCTCAGAACCCTGATGTCAGTTTCCATCATTCATTTTGTTCTTGTGACCATTGCCCTTGTTTCATTATCATTACTGTTCGGACAACCGCTTTAAAATTTTAACTATTGTTTCTTTACTCTGTATTTATTTATCCACACCAAATCATTAATATAGCCAGGTATTTTTGTTGTTCTTAAAATTTGATCGTTAATTTCTTGAATTAGATTTCCTTAGCTTGTAATATTACCACCCAGACACTTGAAGTGCATAAATTCACTTACAATTACTAAAAATTGTACTGATAGGGAAATAATCTAAAAAATTTCTTCTTCGTCCACAGGGATTAGGTCTATTGGCTCGTTTCGTCTTTAAAGTATAAGTCGTCTATCCATATTATACTCGGTCTTCCGACATTTCTGTTCTCTTGGTTGGTATTAAAGTTTGTATCCATCCATTTAATATAACGATACCAGTCTTGCTTCTGCTTTGAATTCTAACGATAAGGTTGAAAATGTAAAGTTGTTGACGTGTGTCTTCATCTTCTTATAATCTAACAGTTTAAGACCAGAAACTTCGCGAAAGTTCATTACGTAGAATCCGGCAATCACTTTGAAGATTCGTCGTCCTTCATGGTGTAGTGGTTACCATGTTAGCCTCTAGTTCCAGAGGTCGCGGGTTCAAACCCGGCGGAGGGCGATGGATTTTTTCGGGCGTAAAAATCCTTAGCATGGCTTCCTTCGGAAGGGAAGTAAAGCCGGTGGTCCCGTGTCGTAGATTTACGGCATGTAAAAGAATCTCAAATCTGATAAAGAGGCCTCTTGAGTAAAATTACCGCCTTCACGCCCAGGGACGCTAAGGACCACAGTTAAATAGCATCCATATAAAAAAAAGTTGAAGAGTTTCAGTAATTAAATGTCATGTGGCCCCTTTCTGACTTACTGATACAGTATATCTATGAAGACACAGGTAGTCGTCATATGATACTTGCCATTGGTGGTATCGCATGAGGTTACACCTGTCGCACGTATTTCTTGTTACTCATTAAAGTTGCAAGCTTTGTAGGCATTTTATCACGAGCTGTTAGAGGTGAACGCTTTTATTCGAAGTCTTATTCTAAATTTAACGCTCAAAGTTGTCACAAAAGAGTGAGCAGGACATGATGAGGTTACCAAATGGATGCTAATGTCTACTATAGAAATGAATCACATCTCGAAGTCGTACGTGCCGAGAAGAAAGAAGAAAGTATGAAGGGGGAATAGGAAAAGAGAAACAAGACGACGACGAGTTTATGGCGAGCGAGTGCGGGAAGGTTTAATATGCATTCCAACAAAGGTGTCTGCATGGTGAATTATTACGTGTGAGCGATGACAGCCGTGACTGACTGGTCTTTGTTGAACGACTGAAGGGTTATGACAGATGCGACGGTAGAGCTGAGGTAGGTCTTTGTACCAAGCACCTTCTGACATTACCACAACAATGCAGGTAGAGACATTTTTGCTTGACCCCTGGTATATAAATAATGATGAAAGTTTGCTTATTCGCGATTGTACACTGTTAGCATGGTAGACCTGTAAGATATGTGCCTCATCAACACTTGTTGGTGAGAGATGGTATGAACAAGGCGTGGAGTTTGATGGCATAATCTCTTGAAACTATGAGCATGAATGAAGAAACCATACTTTTTCAACACAAAAATTCATATTTAGATCGTTGGTGTTTAAAACCAATCTTTTGTAGACCTTATTAAAACCAATATTTATTTTGTAACTTATACAAAAGTGCCCACCAAGTCCTATAAACTGTGATAAAATTGCTGCTTGCGGTTCGCTGATGGTATATCTCTTCGGTTGTTCTGCTTTTCGTAGCTCCCAAGCAATACACTTCTCTCTTTTCTTAGCTATTAGAAAGTTCCAATTCTTTAATACCATAATGGCTTAATTCAGTGGTTTCCAAACACCTGGCTTATACGCTTAAAAACAATAGTCGCTCACTATTTTAACCTCACGCTAGCTGGTAATATGTCACGTCGCTTGGATTGTAACTAATCTTCTTTATGCCGTCTCTCTCGTATTTCTGACGACCCACACACAATAGCTAGTCGCCCTTTACTAGCGAACAATGTACAAGATTTTCGTGGCTCTTTGTTTCACGATAGGGTTCATATGCGACACAGTTACTAAACAGCGCTAAACTTACTAAAATCCGAGAGATTAGTTATTTCTCGAACTGCTCTGATTCGCGCTTAATGCGCGCTTTGAGAGATAGTTGAGTGTGGACATGTGAGAAAGAGTGAAATACACGAGCTGCCCGTTTATATATGAGATGCAAGGATTTCTGCAGACTCCAATGCTACAGTTTCGGAACCTTGAGTGTTTGCATGCTGCTTTAAACTTCTTCCCTAGCTCAACTGAAGGGCATTACTGCACTGGTGCGCAAAACTAAGGACAAGATGGGTAAAGTAACATAACAAATGAACTACTTGGTGGAAGTATATGAAGGTGCGGAAGCATGTTGCCAGAGGTCTCTCACACGTACACAGAAAGCTGGACGTCACATAGTGTGATTGTAGAAGCTTATAGTGCCAAATGGATCTGTCCCGCAACACGGGGTAGTTCACGAAACCGGACAAGACGGTGTGTGGCACTTAGCGAGCTGTTACGGTGCACTGTAGTAGTGTTCATTGCAACATGGCCCGTAGACACCAGTTGGATGACTTCATACGGGGAAGAATCATCGGGAAACTGAAGGATGGGTGAAGTGTGACGAGTGTTGCTCAGGAGTTTGGAATTGCTCAAAGCATTGTTTCAAGTGCATGAGGAACCTGCCAAACCAAAGGCACTGCTGTCCCAATAACAGCAGCAGATGACCGCTACATTGTGCAACAGGCAAGAAGGGATCCACGCTAAACAACGGGTGCCATTGCAACCACATTTAACAGGACAGCTAGGCGCGCAATCCCATGGTACACAGTGGCACGGCGAGTACACAGAGGTGGTCTCTTTGCCCGACGGCCAGTACGTTGTGTTCCATTGACATCCGCACATCGGCGGCACCGTTTGTGATGATCCCAAGAGCATCAAAATTGGACCAACGAGGAATGGGGTCGCGTGCTCTTCTCGGTTATGAGTAGATTCAGTCTAAGTAGTGATTCTCATCTGGCGACAGGTAGGAACACGTAATGAACCCAGGAACACCCTTGAACACGATCGTTTTGGTGGTCCGGGTGTTATGGTTTGGGGAGGCATAATGTTGCATGGGCGCACCGACCTCCAAATCTTTGAACACGGTACGCTCACTGGTCAACGTTATTGTGATACTGTACTCCTACCCCATGTGCGTCTTTTCAGGGGTGCAGTCGGCCCTGACTTCATTTTTATGGATGACAATGCGCGATCGCATTGATGGAGATAGAGGATCTCTTGGAGCGAGAGGATATTCGGCGAATGGACTGGCCTGCCCGTCCCCCCGATTTAAATCCCATCGAACCACGTGTGAGATGCTTTGTGGAAACGCATTGCAGCACATCCACATGCACCAACGACCATCCAACAGTTGTCAACAGCGCTGGTGAAGGAATGGACGCCCTACCACAAAAACTACTTACCAATCTTGTGGCCAGCATGCGAGCACGATGCAGAGCATGCATTGCTGTACGTGGTGATCATACACCCTTTTAAGTTACTTCAAAAAAGTCAGAGCTTGGAAAGGAAAACAGGATTTGAAAAAATAGTGTCATGAGTCAGGATTCGAATCACGGATCTTCGACTCTCCAAAGCAATGCTCTCTTCTCAGTGAACTAGACGCGACTACAATTAAGATTCGATGTATTCAGTGTTGACTATCTCAACACTGAAATATCTATACACAAAGCGGAGATTCTATATGTTACTAGTGCGTCTATGCCATCTTTCTACTTCCATCACCAAAACATTTAGGGATTAATGTTATCTTTCACGTTAACCTGATAGAACGAAGAATCACTTTGAAAAGTTCGTGTCATGACCGGATTGCAATTACGAATCCGCAACCAAAGGTGCATCACAAAATCTAACCGTGGATCTTTATCTAACATTATTTCTTTTGGAGATCTTTTGTTAACTCATATAGTTACTACAAATATTTATTCTAAAATGTAAAAAACTGACGCCAGGACCTGGTAATGTTATTTGTCAGGCAAGTAAAATGAGACGCAAATGCAATTAAATTTGAAATAAGAAAGCATTTAAATAAATACATTCCTATATCTTTCTAGCCACTTCATGAAACTAGTAAACTTCTATACTCCCTTAGATGTATTGATTGTTACAATATATTATATTTAAAAATTTTTCAAGGTATTGGAATGTTCATACAACATTTACTTATAATCACTTTTTTATATAAAGGCTAATTTATTCGGATATAAAAGTTTTAAACATTAAAGAAAGACCTATTTTCAGCTCATTTAGTCCGGTAGGTGATAAGAGATCATCTGCACTGTACAGGTAAATGCATGATCTGTGACAGCTTTTCTGACATGTGCAATACCTTAGCCACTCAACCTGACATTCCATAACTTGAGTTTATCCGAGCGAAATCTCAGACCGTTCATGATGTCGCCTTTTTTAAAACCAGCTTCAACATCTTTCACAAAATTTAGTGCGGATATTAACGAAGTCCGCTCATGGCATTTCTTGGACAGAAACACCGAATTTGTTTGCTCAAAATACTTCCTTTTAAAATCTGCATACTCTGTAAAATTGATCAACTTTGAGTATTTTAGTCTTTAGAGCTCAGAAAGAAGTGATATAAGAGAGCGCGTAAATTCTACAAGTTCTATATAGCTGGCATATTTCGAGCTTCTCTCGAATCTAATTCACTGCAGTTGCTTTTTCAGGTCTTCCACAAATAGTAAGAATTATCTGCATTATAATATTCGTTGATGTTTTGTTATTTTGGACATACGTTATAATCGTCTAATTGACCCCAATAAGGGGTTATACGAATACATCCGTGAAGCTTTGAGTTTAGTGATACGTAGTTACTTCTAATTTAGGATATAAATGAAGATTTAGAGTTTTTGTAGAGAAAAAAAGGTTTGAATGATTAGTGGAATAAAGTGCATAATTATATTTATGAACTTTATAAAATGTCAGCAACTTATGGTATTCAATATAAGATAGAATGCTAAACATATAAACTGAAGTTGAATCCAGTAGGAACACTCATTGATTTATTGTCAAAATATATGTAGAGAACTGTCGAAATTCGAAGAAGCTGCCAATCCCTGCAAGATTTAATTACGTCAAAGAAATTTGGGAGAACTGCTGTGTCAGGGTACGAGTGTTACTGCAGTCAAGAACTGGACTTGAGAGGCCAACTACAAGCGACAGCTTTAATGAATTCCGTCTTCAAGTGATTCATCTGATAATGACAACACTCTATATATGGCATCCCACGCAAACAGGTAGCGGCGCAGCATCAGAACTAACGAACACATCACATGACCTGCAGAAGTCAAGGAGAGTGGACTGACTGACATTGGATGACTTGTCCAATGGGACAATGCTTAGCCTTATCACAATACTGAAGCAACCTGTATTCCTCGACGTCCAGGACCTGTTCCGTTAGAGTTCTTCAAGGTATACTGAACCTTTGTAGTTGTGTCCATATTCCTCGCTCATTCACATAGACATTAGTTTTGAAGCCGTTCTGTAATGGATATTCTTGTTTCAAAATGCTTTAATTTAAAAATTTTTATTTTCTAGTTATTAAACCGGCACATAATCTGGACATTTAATATTAAAATACTTCATATAAACTCTCGATAAAATAAAGCATTCACTTTACATGGGACAAAGGGGCTTATTGTTTCAATAAATGAGATGTACAAGTCACCAATAAAAATACATGTTTTTAGAATTTAATAACACTGAAGTAATATTTGTAGGATTTCTAGAATATTACATGGCATACTGAAATAGAACAAACGTATATTAAAATTATACAAAACTTCAAATTTTATTAACAAAATCTTAATAAAACACATTTATTATGATCCTGTATTTCCATATGTCTTCAAACTTCAAAGATAACTTACAAAAAGCAATCTTTAATAGCATAAAATGCAAGAAAATGCAATATGACGATATCTGTTAACAATGGCGAAGTTATTACTTTTTACGATGTAAACATATCTAAAATAATCATAGAAAATAAACGTTCTCAATAAGTTAATGGATTCATTTACTTAAGGATGCACAGTTTAACCAAAGAACAATAGGACCAGATAAAAACACTGGAAACAGTTTAACTATCTAAACGGAACAATGAAGGGGAGCACTATAATACGGAGTCAGGGAAGATAGCATTCGAGAAATGTTATATAGCCAAACAAGGGTGGGAAACGTAACAACCCAAAAGAAAAATACAAATAAATAATATGACATTGTTAAGAGTTACATTCGAAAACATAAGAAACAAATACATACGTATTTAATATAAATAACAAGCTGTACTAGATGGATAGAGTTAGGAATGAAGATATAAGAAAGGAACTAGATGTGGTATTACCGGAAGAAAATACATAATTTAGGAAGAAGTGGATAGAACATCTGGAAAGAATGGATTGTAATGTACTCGTATCTCTAAGAAAATATTTGTATATAGACCAAAAGATAGACGAGACCAGGGGACACAGAGAAAGCGCTGGAAAGAATCTCTGCGAAGCAGGAATAAGCTGAAACCTAATCCCTGAAATGAAGAGGAAGAAGAACAAACTAAAGGGATAATGAACCCTAATAAGACTACCATATATTATTAAGTATAAGCGTATAGGAAGAAGAAACGTCAGACTTCTCAGGAAACGATTAAAGGATCAAGAAATGTAAACTGCTGAAGGCAATAATATTGCATAAGGCGTGATGAATGATGTTGAATACTGCAGTTATCATAACATCGAGCTGTCTCTCATAAATCCATAGTACTGCATTCTTCATTTTTCTTTTATTCACAGAAACTACCTGATAAAAACTGAAGTAATGATTCGTTGTTAGGTTGCACTCGTGTTTATTCTTTCCCCCTGTGCTGAGATCGCCTCTTATCTGACGGAATTAAACTAGATGCAATACAATTACTACCACTACTGCCCTCGGCACTGCCCTTATTACCCGGCCCAGCCTCTTTCTGGAATGCTCATACTTATCTCGAAGTTTCCTCGGCGGCTGTTAGAAAAGCTATTCTGGATTATTCGAAGAGCAAAAATTGCAAAGCACCTGGTAAACGCGAAAAACGATTACAAAGAATTACGGAATTATGCTATTGTACTCAATTTTCACGGATTTTGAACTATTTACTACTAAGTAAGCATTACTGTTTGTAATCCTGTATTTTGGATATTTCAAGTTGTGCGCTAGTCAAGTTTTTCTCAATTCTGGTCTTATTTCTTCAAAATTAATAATGTAGGTACATTTCACAACGTCCAAGTCAACATAAGTTGACGGTAAATCACAAACAGCTTCAAAAAAGTTACTTCAAGTAATGCGCATTGTAGAACAAAGCTACGAAGTGGAGAAAACACGATGATCCATTTAAAGAAGAAACTAATGATTTGCATTTAGATCATATTACTCATTGGCAGTGTGTAATAAGAAACTAGAATCAATACTTACAAAGGAGAACTGAAGAAATGACAGAATGAATTGAACTGTCGCAATCAGCAGTACTAAATACTACAGCTAGAAGTATTTACACATAGAGAATAAAATAATTTTGCAGAAACAATAGTAAACTCTCTATTCTTCATGGGTCACACGAGCCAGTAGAACAATGATATTTTTTTCTTCTACTTCTCCTCCTCCACTTGATCTGTTTTTGCGTTCCTGCCCTCTGAATGTAGGCTTTATAATTACTAATCGGCCACGATATGAGTGCGTGCGGTGGGAAGAGGAAATAAACAATTGTGGAACAAGTGGGCGGGGAATCGGAAGAGCAGTCAGGTAAAGAAAACATCCGCAGTTCCGAATTGCATTCACAGGGAAGCTGGAAATGTATACCGATTTCACTGTGCAACTTTACCTTCCCCTATCGCCTTGCTCCTCACTCTCCTCTGATCCAAAGCTTGATGACGTTTGCATTGTCAACGAGCGCAGTGTCCCCCTTCTTCAGACGCACACATATCGTGTCCGATTAGTACCTATATTTTATTATTTATTTTTCTCCATTCTCTTAAGGTGTTTGCCTATATATCTAAATTGGGATATTTTATTACTCACCTGCTATGTTTTCATTTGTAATGCCTCCCATTATACCTACCATTTAAAAGTGAGAAATTTTCTTACTGTATTTTTCCAACTTGGTGCTTTTTTGGCTGCCTCGATTTCTTGCCATAAACTTACTGATTTTCAGTTTATTTTCTGGTATTTACTTGAATTTGCGAAATTATAATACTTTTTGTTTCCAGTTGGTCTGTTCCATTACACATACATTTGGTGACCAGTTAAATCACAATAGTTAAATCTCATTCATTGTTTAAAGTCTTCAGCATCACCCACACATATATTAAAAGCTGAAGCTTTTACAGGAGAAGTAGAATAAACAACACTATATCGCTAAAGGGGACCCATACAAATGAAACAAAAATAGTATCATATCCGTTACACCGGAAGCTACTAATTTGTAATATAACAAGTTGTATTTCCAAGGGTTAACACTACACTTTACGTGTTCCCATGGACAACTTTGTCGCTAACTTGAAGGTCGTTTGTCTGCAACCCGTGATTCCGCTGATATGTTTACGCAGTTATATAATGTAAAACGGACAAGTTTTTGTTGAAATGCATGTGATCCATGTTCAACAAATTTGTATCTCATTTAATTGCGGAAAACAGTTGATTACAAAATGCAGGTGCCAGAGTTAGAAACACTACTCCCTTAATGTTGCACGTTGCATGGCTCAAACTCGCCAAAGTAGGAGATCCGCTGTTCAAATCCCGCTAGGATCGTCCCCCCGATCGAAGTTTCTTCCAGATTTTCCTTAATTCTCATAACTGGCAAATGCCGGAGAGGTACCCTATACTTAGGGATGGAACTTTTCCTTCCCAAGTTTTCGTTCACAATTATCATTTCGTTTGATATGCCAGCAGTGTCCACCGCCTGTGGTGCTGTATGTAGCAAGAACAGGCGTTAAAAACTACCAAAAAAGCAAAGATTACTGTTGCATATAATCTGTGAATGACGTAGAGGACAGAAAATATACCTCGAATTAGAACTACTCAATTACTATCTCTATCAGGTGTAAATCTCCAAGCAAGCAGGTTTGTGTCATGTTAATGGCTACGTTCAGGAGCGAAAGCAGTATATTTTAATTTATTTTTAACAGCTTGTTCCGTTAGCAATTTTACTTTATTAAATCGTTTACATATTGATCTGACCTACTGACTTCCAAGACCCTCAGATTTTCAGGTATCTAGCAATTAAAATCTAAGACCTGTTTTTCGTTACTAAGCATTTTGCATTTTGAAAACGCTAGCTCTCGCATATGAAATCGGATTACGCTATACCAATACATTAAGTATAATAAATTAAGAAATTATTTACGAACAAATAAAGCCAAAAGTGCTCTAATATCCTCTACATGATAATCCAAGTTTTGCGTATTTATTCTGACTTTTTTCTTTCATGTATCATCATCAGATCCCGAATTCCTATGCCAGTTATTCTTGCAACATAGGCATTGTTAACGTGTACATAAATCCTATAATAGATCCGACAGTATGAAAATGTATATTGTTTATGACATTTTTATTTTTAAGGAATTGTTTTCATTTTTCGGCATTATTTTGTCATTTTCTTACCGATTGCGAATTTATTTAGTCATTTTCTTGCATTTAAATTGAGCATAAAGACATTTATATATTATTTTAATATATACTTACTAGATTTATTATATTATTGACATATTATATAAACGTAAATTTCCAAATATCGGAAATTTCACGATACTACAGAATAACTTTGAACACCCTTTGATAAAATTCTTAGAGAAAAATATACATTCCTATTTAAACCCTAGAAAGGGTTTCTTGTAGGTGGAGGGGTGGCTATTATCAGGGAAGTTGGTATAATTTACAGCTATTAATTCATGTTCCAAACTAGGGATGAGATAGGTCAGTTTTCGCTTTTTTCTAATTTATGAGTACGTACACCTATTGTTGTTATCCTTGTATCATGTCATGGGCTCTGAAGTGCCCTTCATTCTAAATTAATGTTGTATAATCCGAAAACTCAAAAGAGCTAATGCTACAGTTGTAAGACCTACTTCAAAAACAATTTCATTAATTTTCTTTTCAGATGTTTCAAACAGAACATGCAACAAATATAGTTTGTAATTCATTTTTTAAATCCTCATCATCTTTATAAGTATCTAGTTTTTCTACTGTATAGCAGTCATACCTATTCATAAAATAATTTGTAACTCTTTGTATACCAATTTTAATAAAGTAAATAAACTGTTATGTCATTTTTCAATTATTATATCATAGGTTTTTTAAATATTAATGTCATTTTATGTAACTTTTACTTTATCACGTACCTAATAGGCAGAGAGGGTATTGCATTCCACCTAAAAATTCGATACCGAGATTTCACCGCAAATACATGTTCTGAGGTGCCCTGAATCCAAATAAGGTATTTTTGGAAACATGTCCATATGTGTGTGTTTGTCTGTCCATGTGAACAGCATAACTCTAAAATGAAAATTTGGATACATACCAAACTTGGTATTTAGGTTCAATATCTTTCAAAGATGCCACACAAAGATTTTCAACAAAACCCGCCACCCCAAACTAGCCTTTACATGGAACAATTAGGGTTTTTTTATTTTCTAAAAAATAGCTCTAACGATTTTGATTAGAATACCACACATTAAAAATATTTCCATGACAAGTAATATGTATATCTTGAATTTTCGGGGAATAGCTTATGAAGTCCTCTTCATTCGGAGGGAATTTTCTATAACCTGTATAACTGGTAACCGTTACGCGATAGATGAAAACGTACTACACAAAAAGCGTAGTTCTCTTTAAAATACACAATTTATTTCTAATAAGTTTGTTTTTGTGGCATAATCCATTTCTGAGATATCCGTTATTAAAGGTACGAATTGTTCATTCCTTGGTCAATCTCTAAAAGTACTGTCAACATTCAGTTTTTTCTCGCTATTCCCCGTAAGGGGGCGGGGTTCCGACCCCTTCAGCTGCCGTGGTGCGGGCGCTGCAGACACTGAGCTCTCGTGGTACTTCTGATGTTATTAGAAGTACGCTGGGCCAAACGTCCGAGTCTCATCTTTAAGGTTTGGATTGGGTGGGACTCAGTGGGGCAGTTGTTCCAGATACCTATGGGAGATTGGGTATGTCTGATTTTCCGTGCAGATTGGGTTGCGAGGTGGCTCAAGGTCCGCCGGTACCGCCCTGGAGAGCCGGTAGACAGTCTGCTGGATTGCCATCGCCACCATCGAGGTCTCGGTAGTCTTCCCCTTTTTTGAGGTTGACGCGCGTGTGTGGCGCGTCCACCCTGTAATGGGGGGCCGGATTTAATTTTCAGGTAGCGGCCTGCTGGAAGAGCTCTCGGGGGAGGAGAGTACTCGGATGATGCCCTTCTCCCAGAGTCTCATATAGGACCAGACCCGTGGTTGTTTCTCGCAATTGCATGGAAACAGTATGGAATTTTAAGGCCAACATACAAGGTTGTATCTTTGTTGGTGTCATTTATTTTGGGTACGTGTTCTTGACATTAAAACAGTAAAAACGTTCACATGAACATCTGAAAATCATTTATTTCAGAGTTACAACACAAAATCGAAAGTTACAAAAATTTCTCGAAGTGGCTTCCTCTTGATTCGATGCATGCAGTAAGCTTGCGCTCCATGCTCTGGCGTACTCTGTTGAAAATTCCTGGTGTGTATCGTATTTGGTCAAATCCAGCTTGGATACGTCCTCTCAAAATGTAAATATCAGATACAGGAGTCGCATAAATCAAGGACTTCAAATGTTCCCAAAGGAAGAAATCCATTCATTCAAATCAGGCGATCGAGCACGCCATGCAATGGGTCCCGCTCGACCAATCCATATTTTCAGAAATCGATCATTCAAAAACGTACGAACTATCATACTGAAATGAGCTGGAGCACCATCGTGTAAAAAGCACATTCATTAGATGATGTCCAGAGGCGTATTATCAGTTAAGCGATGCAACTCATTTCTGAGAAACTGGAGATAGGTTTGTCCATTCAGACGTGGAGGGAGGAAGTAGCGACCCATAAGGTGATCATGAATGATTCCACCCCAAACGTTGAGAGAGAACCTCCGCTGATGGTTGTCCTGTGCACTTCATTAGGATTTTCAAATGCCCAGTTATGAGTGTTATGAAAATTGAAGATGCCGTCGCGAGTAAAACCGGCCTCATCCGTGAATAAGATACAAGCTAGGAAATTGATGAACACGGTGCACTGCTGTAACATGCGTTGACAGAAACGTCTTCTTGGCTCAACGTCCGCCTCATTTAATCCTTGCACATGTTGAAGGTGATACGGGTACAGAAGATTTTCATGCAGAATTCTTCAGATAGTCGTATGACTCTTTGCCTTACAGCCATACGTCTTGTGCTTTGTGATGGGTCTGCATCCACAGCACGAAGAACTCGTTCTTCAAGCTCCGTGCCTAGTACCGCTCTTGGTCTTCCAAAATCGTTAGTACTCCTCTCAAATGCACCATTCTCTCTCAAGCGTTGCTGAATTCATGCGAATGTTCTTGTACACGGTAACTGCCTGTTAGGGTACCTTTCTGCATAAAGTTCACGTGCTCGTGCTGCATTGCCGTTTGCACCGCCATACGTGTAGTGCATATCCGCCTGTTCAGTCATAGAGTACATCTTCTTTTACCTATAACAACAGACCCATGTACATATTATGAACTGTTTTTACTGTTTTGATGTCAGGAACACGTCCCCCAAATATATGACACCAATAAAGATACATCCTGTATAGCGTCTAATTCTTAAACAGTTGGCTATCGTTGTTCCCTTTGTATCTATAATGAACAGTGTAATGTGGCTATTTCTGCCAGCAAAGGTTTATTTGGGTTAAATGTTGTAGATCGAAAAATCAGCTTTAGTAAGAGTAGCTTGTATACCTACTAATAAGCGATAGAGGGTTGAGATGGTCATGTGAATGTAACACATCAGATTTTTAAAACACTTTATGTAATGAAATCCGAGACCTGGTCATCACATTATCCTGCTTCAATAAAAAGAGTTAATGAATGTAACACTACAGAATTATGGCAGCAGTTAACATCGACTATATTTTGCAGGTTAAGTTCAAGTAAGGGCTATTTGAGTTTCTTCAGGAGGCGCAATAAAGACAAAATGCTCTATTTAGGATCCAATCAGAAGTAGTATCTTGGCCACAAAATTGGTTCTCGAATACTCTTAATTTAATGGCCAATAAGAGAGAAATAATGGCATGAAGGCGCCATTATGAAGTAATTTAAGTGAACGGAGATGACGCCAAAGAACAAAGAAATTTCAGGATACTGATTGCTGTCGGTATAGATGTCACCTTCATACCGCAGAGAGACCTTGATTAGTAGATTGAAAAATATTATAAATACATTTTTATTTATATTATAGATTTGTAGAAATAGGCTTTGAAATCTAGATACTTGTGGATACTGCCTTTCTTTACAGGTGAGTGGGAAAATCTTACTGAGCGAATAATGTAAGGTGCGCCGTGGAGTTGAATGAGCGCTCTGTTTTCGCTGCTGTCGCAAACTAGTTACTGCATTATGCCAATGGTGTTAACTTTGCTATTGTTTTAAATGCGTATTTTTGCCACAATTTTGTATTTTTGTTTTGTGCAAACATAACTTAGGCGGGGGTGAGCGTATTGCAACAAGGCTGCCTGCTTTGCCCAGCACACGCCCTAACAGTTACAGTGCCATGTGCTATGGACAATGGTAATAATATAAAGTCGTGTCGTTTTTATTTTCTTTTATTGGGACCTTAAATAAAACTAATACAATACCTGTTAATACAATTTATTAAATGTTTATATTCAATTATTCACCTTGTTGTAGTGCATTTCTGTAATTTATTATATAAAATCACCCATTTTATTACTTCTTTCTCTGAACGCTTAGGCAAACACATGAATAATGTGATTCTTGTATCTGACAGTTGAAAATTCTACGCATTTGACTTTTACTTTAAGTAAATATAGGTAAATGCTTAAAGTCAAGTGGGTAATATATATTTTCTTTCATACTTTCATTTCTCCATGCGTAGATACTTTTACTTGCTTTACTGAACATTACACATTTCAGTGCACATACACGAAAGCTCGTAACTAAATGCCTCTAGAAAAAGTTAGTATAATTCCTATAATGTAATAAGCCTGTTGTGCTTGTCTTCGCTTACTCGATGCGCATCATGTAGTGAGGCAGCTTTCATCTTACCTCTCAAGCATGAATTTTCTCACTCACCGATAGAGAAGGCACGTGGTTGTGAAACGTCTCTATTCTCTAGTGAGTTTTTATACGAATTAATTAAGGGTTCATAAACTTCTTTATTGCATTCACCAGACCCTGTTTTCTATCCGGTGATACATTTATATTAGTATTGTTTTGAAAATTAGCAAAACTCTCTTTCTATTCCTGCTGCTGCCTCTCTCTCTCTCTCTCTCTCTCTCTCTCGTTCTCTCTAAAGTACTGTTGCAACTGTACATTGTTTGATGTTTTCATAAAAGGTTTCAGCGTTTTAAAATTTAAGAATATATGCTTTTTAACAGTAGCGTGAACCCCAATCCAGTATTTAACGAAATGTCCATATTCGGTGTCAACTAAAGTAAGTTTGTGTCTCGAAAATATTATTTAATAATACAAACTCCTATGTAAACAGCAGTTAAAAGAAAGGGAAGGAAATATAAATCAATGCATCAAGGTATACAAGTTGTGACCGTGTACAAGGTGTTTGAAAGTTTCAGTTGTTTTAAGAACTGGAGCAAGCCTCTATCTGCATCAAGGATGTTTCATCAGACTTGGAGACTTCGTCACGGCACGAAAATGCAAAATTTCACAAGATAACCATTTCGTTCTGCAATAATATAAAGGTATCTGTATTAACAAGAGTTTTTCCACTTGCTTTCAGGCCTCCGAAGATGGATGTCTCCAATGACCTACAGGTTCGCTGGAAGCACCATCAATTAGGAGTCATGGAATACCTGCGTCAACTACTGGTCTCTGAAGTCTTCGTTGATGTCACGCTCTGCTGCCAGAACAAGAGATTCAGAGCACATCGGGTTTTGCTTTCTGCTTGCAGCTCTTACCTTCAAGTAAGTAATGCATACTCATTCCTTTTTTGTATGTGTTTCGGGCAGATTGTGCTGTGAATGTCCTCGCCATCTCTTCTTCTGCACATTTGAGCATTCTGCCTCAATGAAGAAATTAAGATAGGAAATTCTTGAGAACTGCCAATTACTTCACAGTGTCTTATAACTCACAAATGATAACCTGTTGCGCCAATACCGACTTCTCATGCTTGACCTCTTCTTTTCTCTCTAAATTTACATTGTGGTCCAATGTTAGAATTTTGCCATTACAAATTAACATATTGATATCTTTTCTGTGTTCTTTAATTTTATATGGATAGACATTCCATTACTTTTGTATAGCTTCACACCCTGTATGCTCTAGATAATTTCATATTTTTATTGCTCCTTAAAACTTAATCTCAGTTGTTGCTGCTGCATTAACCTTGATTCATATTCATACTGAAATGGCATCTCAGAACTTTATTAAATTTAGTTACATTTCCATCCTATAATTATGTGGCATGTTATAGATTGAGCCACGCATATTTGAGTAGATGACCATAATCAAGGGATGTATATCTCTTGCCCATTTGTATTTATTTATTTTTACATGCATTTTTATTATATCGTATTTGTCTTAAACCGTCGTAATTTTGGCACTTAACACTCTCTTGAATTGCGGCTAGACGATCGATATAGTTTTCTGAAGTAACAAAAAGGTAATTATATGATGGACCATTTCATACTAGTAACTACATGCAGCATTTTAATGTAAATGTATATTTCTTCTCTACTGTCAGAAGGTAATAATGTTTATTTCCACTTTAATAAGAATACACGTTTGATCATTAGTTACACCATAAATCAGAATGTTTGCATTTGAGATTATACAATAGTCCTTCTATTAAACCAATTTATAAATCACTAAACTAAGTTGCTAGATTCCCTCGGGGCCATGGGCTCAAATTCTGTGATTACCGAGCTATTGGTCTCTATTTACTATATTTATGTCACTTATTAATATCCGATTTTCTTCCTTCTCCTTTCTTCCTTTTCTCAGAAAGTATGCTCAATTGGTCAATCAGTTAATTACATTGTCAACAATTTAATGAATATTTCATGTGGCATATAATTTATATTTGACCTGATTTTTAATAAGCCTAATATTTCAGCAATTTGCAAGTTACACTGCACATTTGTTTGTTTTACATGGACATTTTATAAATATATACATATATATATTTAGTTCATCTATTTTATCTTCATATTTGATTTACAGATAGGATATTTCCGAATAATATGTGCCATTGAGTTAGTTAGAAATTTGGTAACACTGATTGTAGCTCACGAGCAACGCATCAGTTAAAGTCAAAACATACTGTATTAAAGAACATAGATATAGACATAAACCTACTTACATTTACATACTTTGTGCCAGTTATCAATGAACCTTCATAACCACTATTTCCAAGTTAAATTCGATGCCTGAAAGTGTTGGCTATGTAGTGAATGAAAACGTAAATGACATTCTTAATATACATTAGCAAATGTGCGAGACTAAAGAAATCTTAGCATGTAAACCTAGTAGTTTACCATCTAGTTTACCTAATGAAATACCACTAAAAGGATATCAAATTGCAGTTTTTCTATACCTTTCATCCCATCATATTTTTATTCGTTGAAAGATTACATGAAACTGTGTTAAAGTATTATTTTAAGTCAATATGTCTTAATACTTTTATAACTATGGGCATATTTATGTGCCTATTATGGACGTTTTCAATGTATAAATGCATAAATATAAAAGGGATCAATATAGCATAAAATTCCTGTCCCTAGTTATTCTTCTGAAGCATCACAACTGTAATATTTCCCCAAGATTAAGGCTTATGGCTGCATATTTTATTTTTACTATTTAAAATTTATTCCATAGCCTGGTTTAATGCTCTTATAACTCCAAAATAAGTTGCTGCTAGAATCCAATAGCCTCTCTATGCTATAAAATTATGGTTTGCATGCAAAAACCTCCCGCAGAACGAAGAAATTTTGGCGATAAAAGCTTTCGATCCATCATTAAGAATGCGATTACCGTCATAACGTTTTAAAAATGTTAATAGTACAAACAATTTCTTGTTCATATCGTGCAATACCAAAATATCCTTGCTGTGCAAAGCAAATTTAGATTTATGAGGCTTGGTATCTGCATCATACCTACCTGATTTCGGGTAGGGCAAATGAGTGGTTATACTTTTCTCTAACCTTGATGCGAGAAAATGCCCCAAGAAGTAAAGGATAGCTAAACATGACTCAGAACTTGTGAAGGCAATTTGGCTATGGATGGTAAATAAGAATTACCCCGCAAGCTTGAGGCAACTAAGTGGCAGCCACACCTCTCTGCTTTTCCTTCTTTTCAAAAACATTCGGCCAAAACAATACATCAGCGATACAAATATTTGAATTTCAGATAATTATTATAGCCCATTCCCTAGTAAGCAATGAACAAGCAGACATTACATTAACTTCTTTGCTAAATGCGCTAAAATGAGCAAGATTCTTGAAGGTATTTTTCCATTACTATGCAACTTATTTATACAGAATTTTGTCTGTAATTCTTAGATAAATTTCAATAAATACTGCCCCAGAAGACTAATTGGCGGATGTTTCTTAATCAATTCATACAGCTAAAAGCAATTAGAAGTTGAAGTTTATTCTTTTAATATATTTCATCTGATGGAACTGAAACTTTCTGGTCAAAAATGATTAAATATAATCTTAGTTAATGGAATTAATTGCTCTTCCACAAGAATTCAGACGATTCCAACGATTACATTGAATTTTTCACCCGTTGATTCTACCTTTCCTAACCTTAGTTAGATTCCCTACACATCACTGGTATACTGTGACATCTATCGGCGCTTTGCATAATCAGCTGAATTTAAAGTCACTAATGCCTCCATTAAGAGCGTATGGTGACAGGATTAATCCCACTGTCCATAGAAAGCGCCATGAGAGAAGCGGAGTCACTACGGTTGTAAAAGTGCTAACGATTTTACTCAGGAACATTCTCAAATAAAATTTTATGAGACATTGGCTCTACCAATTTTTCTGTATAAATGCAAAACATGAGCTCTAAAGGAAAACGATGTTAATGGAATACAGTCAGTGGAAACGAAATTTCTTAGAAGGGTAAATCGGTGTACAAAATTGAATAAATGAAAAACGAGGATATAAGGAATAAACTAAACCTACTTCCAGTTATAGAGGGGTACAGGACTCAGTACTCCTGGGCTCGCTGGAATACAGGACTCGCTGGTTAAACCACCTGAGTGGGATAAATAAGGAACGACATGGTTTACAAATCATGAGGAAGAAGAAATGTTGATCGACCAAGAACTAGATGGCGAGTTGAGGGCGGAACAGTGATTCTCCTACTCCATAAAGAAAAAGAAATACATTTTCTTTCAAGGTATGAGGTTCTTTTACGTGCAAATACACATTACATGGGACCAACGGCTTAACTAAAGTTATCGCCCTCTGTCGGTTTGGAACCCACGACATTGGAAACCAGAGGCTAGCATAGAAACCACTAGACCACGGAGGATGAGTAAACCTTCCTTAGAGCAGTGCCAAAATATCTGCAAAGCGATTTTACATTATAATATATAGCAAAACTACTTACATTCAACTGCACGGAATATTAATGTTTATTTTCATAGAGAGAAAACAATTTTAGCAACAATACAGAAATACGCAAGGCTAATTTGCAGGCGATGTTACTTAAAGTTTAAATAAAGTTCTGTTGTTGTAGAATGTGCTAAAATTAGGATAGTTTGAACTATTGTTTTTTTCATTACGATATAACTTATCTAAACGGAACTTTATCCATCGTTTTGAGTTAACCTTTTCAAAAATATTACTTTTAAGGACTAAACGGGTGATGTTTCTAAAACAATTTGTATAGCCTACATGAATTAAAATTTGAAGTTTATTATTTCCATTTATTTTATCTGATTGTTCTGAAACTTTCCAATCAGCAGCGATAAAATGTGTAAGGATACTAAAGTTAAAGATTTAAACAAAAATAGCCACACAAAATGGCTTTAGATATCATATACAAAACAGGATAGTACATTGGACGAATTAGATCAAAATAAGGGACAAATTTACCGTTAAATAATGTTATACAGTGGAATGGTAAAATGCTTAAAGAATGCCTCTCCTAATTATAATATCACACATGTGAATAGGTTTGTGACAGTATATGTGACAGTCAACTGAGGGTGGCATATAGGTCCATAAAGTGTGCAGCAGTTGGAGCAACAACAACAGATGAAAAGCACACACATCAATAATTTTCTTTTAAATATTAGTGACTAGTATATTTAGACAAATCTTAAAAAATGGCAAAACGCAACAGCGTGACTAATGTGATGACAGGAAAAAATAATAGGGATTGTTGTTCCGGCTGCTAATTGGACTTCTTTCTCGTTTTGATCTGCGCTATGTGTTATCTGGAAGATATGAATTAAATACTGAACACTCCTGCAAGTGGTGTGTGATTGTACTGTTAAAATAAACTGTTAATCAATGTTTCCTTGACCAGTGGACTGGTATTTATTTCTAATTAACGCAAAATATATGGGTCTTAGTAACGAATGACATTAAACTAAAATAACCTCATTATGCAGATGTTTCCTCCTTTCTCTTTGAAAAAAATAATTATTGCAGTGGTTATATGCAAGGTAGTGTGGACAATCTCCAAAACCTGTAAGCTATACTAGCATTATAAAGGCAGGAAATGCGTATGAATACGAGTGCATACAGGTAATCTCAAAAACCACACAACCGATTTTGACAGTTCTTTAAGCTTTGAAAAACAGTGATCTTCCCAACGCACATAAACTATATGATAGCTTCTAATTTTAACTCCTAAATGACTAAAAGACTAAAAAGAGTGCTCATGTACTCTAATACTCATAAAATAATATATGTGCTTGCGAGGGTGGCTTTGAAATGAGAATGCCATAGAGTAGAAAACATCGTTTTTTTGTTCTTCTTTTACTCCATAATGCAAGTAGAATACAAAATCCCCTTTGGCCACCATTTAGTAACTGAGAAAACCAGAAGAGATAGCAAAATAGATACAAAAATCAGAAGAGATACAAAAATTTGGTACAATTTTTATGCAATACTTGTTTTATATTTTATTCAAGCAATGCTGATGAATTCTCCGAGTTACCTTTATTCTAATTCTACGGATGTATTTAATGAAGTTTCTGATTCCTAAAATATTTTAGTCCTACTGCAAGAACGTGTGCCAGTGTGTGCTAAGCATTTCAAGAGAAAATTGTATTCTACACAACATTAGAAATTCCTCAACTAATATTTATAATTAACAGCTGAAAAGGCTACAAAGTGTCATTTCCAAAATGTTTTATCAAGTTTCGCTCATATTTCGCTGAACTCTGATGTCAGGGGTTTGTTTATTATATGAAAACTGAAATCTTTGTGTTATTAAATAACTATGTGACTAATAGTAATTTATTATACAAGGGATAAAAGTACGTTTTATTTTGCGAGTAGGAATGTTTGTCTTCGTTTCGCAATTCTACAAGCAAATTAAAATAATTTTTAACACGCATGACATATAGGTACTGTTTTTAGACAGTGCTCGAATTTGTAAAATATTAATAATACTATATTGATTCCTGAAACTAGCAGATATAACATTTAGAATGCGTTCTTGAAACGAGAAATGACAAAAAAGCGAAATTTCAGATGTTTTGATTTATTTTTGATTCGCCAGTCATTTTCAGTGAAATTATTTTCACCATGTTTTGTCCTACACCAGACAATGAAGGAATTAAATACTATATCACATTGCTTTCTGCATTTTTGGACAAGTACTTCTAGTGTTATTCCTTCTGTTGCTTCTGTAATTTCACTTGCATTTTAGTTTCTTCTGAATTCATAATTTCGGCCATTTAATCTTTTTTGTGGGTTAGATAAAAGAGTAACGTTTTAGATCAAAGAAAGCTGCCAATATAATGTATAGGTTAACTCTACAAGGAATAGCGATAAATGGAAGTGTGACGATTTGTATTGTGAACAGATAATGCGAGCGCCATGAGAAATTAATCATCTGAAACGACATAATGAAAAGTAAAACTTAATCAAACCGAGTCGATTTATTAAACATGTGCAAATAAAAAGGATAATTTCATGTGACATGAAACCAAAGTTGGTCAGAATGCAGATTATAGCACTAGCGTGATAATCTAAAGCTCTTAGCTCGTATGCACAGTGTCAGAATTTTTGTTTTTAGACCTTGCTCTTTTAAAACAAAATCTTTAAAGCTTCAACTGCTTGACTATCTAAGAGTTACTCGATAATTCCGATAACTTCCACCGTTAAAAGATACACAGGCTAAGCTACATTTCCAGGATTTGGAAGATCGTCGTTATCCTCATATCTGTGATATTTTTCGTCTGTTTATAGGAAATCACACGGAGTTTATGAAATTACATTTTTAAGACATAAGGGAAGAAATAATCATTAAAATCCTCAGAGCAATGTATAATACAATCAAAGAATAATGCCGCCATAAAATGGAAAGAATGCATTATTAGAAGTTTATAAAGTTCCCTAGCAAGGCTAGGTAAGACAGGCAATGAGAAATAAAAGTAAGAAAATGTATTCAGGAAGCACAGGTTCAGAAAGCATATTTAGAATTTATTTCTCATTATTGGCAGTAAATCTCAACAAAAGTGGGTGCATGATCTATTCATACTTGTTTTTATTATTTTCCATTCGAACTAGATCAGTCACTAGGGGTTTGTTCAAGTGTTGATTAGGTGTCCAAATTAGTTGCAAATTAACTCCGTGCTCAAACTACTCACGTAATGCTTGTAAGAGGACCTGAGAGGAATGTGATCTGACACAATCAAGCGAGAAAACAATTTAGAAAACAAGATCATCACGAAATAGCTACCGTTTCCTACAACTCCTCGCTGACGGTAACGGGAATTTGTTGAGTAACTACATGCTAAGGCAGATTCTCTGTTTAAGATTGGTGACTACTTCATCGTAATTTTTACTTTCTCTACTACGTATAGTAAGTAGGGGAAGTATTGCATTCCACCCAAAAATTCGATACCGAGATTTCACCGGAAATACATGTTTTGAGACCTCCTGAATCCAAAAAAAGCATTTTTGGAAACATGTCCGTGTGTGTGTCTGTGTGTGTGTGTGTCTGTGTGTGTGTCTGTGTGTCTGTGAACAGCATAACTCAAAAACGAACAGTCGGATAAGCACCAAACTTGGTATTTAGGTTCAGTATATTCCAGAGATGCGACACGAAGGTTTTCAAGAAAATCCCCCCACCCCAGACTACCCTTTACATGGAAGATTTTTTTAGTTCCATTTATACCCCACCTTTAACTAGATTGGTCTTATCGGCGGCCTTTCCTTTGGAACTTATTGCGTAAGGCAATGGTGTTAACTCGCATTTGTTTGTCGTTGGGTTGCTTGCACTTTGGGTTTTAATCATTACATCACACACACGCACACTGAAACGGCAACTCTAGGCCGAGCCCAAGAACTGTAATTACAGATAACTTATTAATTAACTTTTATTGATGTTAAATCGTACTATGTAAATATCTTTTTCTCATACTGCTTGTATATTTTAAGAAGGGTGATTTAACATTATGTATCTATCTAGGTTATTAATATTAGTAGAGTTATAAATGGTTTAATGTAAATAATTTAAGCGCTATGTTAAAATACTGTCCACGAGGGAATGTTTTAGTTACAGGAATAGTGTTTTCGAAGGCAGAAAACCTAGTTTTATTACCTCTCTTCGGTCGCAGTGCTATTATTCCTACAGCGAGGGTGTAGAGCCTTTGTCCCATTATTTGATAATTCGCCGTGACCAAGTGAGTGAGAAGGACAATCTAACGGTACATGTAGGAAAAGCCGCGATTTATATTAAAATTGGACCAATGAGATCCCTGAAAGTTTATTCGAAATAGTTAGACGCGTCGAGTCGCGCTAAAAATGGACCAATAGGAAAGGAAGCAGCCTCAGAAGCCTGAGACTATAAATGGATCTGTTTAGGGAAAATTCGAGGCAGTTTATGTCAGGTGTGGTCAGGGAGAGATGCTGCAGGATGTGTGAGGTATCGCGCCAAAAAGGGAATCAAGTCAAATTTGTCATGTCAGCTTAGTATTGCATTTTATTCGAGAGTTTATGTCATGTGTGGTCAGGGAGAGATGCTGCAGAATGTGTGAGATATCGCGCCAAAACAGGGAATCAAAATAGTTTTAGCAACACACCTAAGATCCGCTACTCTGAAAGCGACAATAAGAATAGTTATATTTCGTGCCATATCCACGCCATAGTTTAACAGCAGTGGACAGTATTTTACAGCGGCAATACCAGTTTTGTATACTACGAGTGTTAATTAAATAAAAAGAAACGGCAGTGTCATCTTTTCATAAACAAAGCAAGTCTATGTCTTCCTATATCACCACCCGAGATCTACGTTTTCCTTTACCGAGGATAAGTCCATGCTCCCATATAATTTAAGGAAAATTACTGCAGCTAGCCGAGGATAAATTGAAGAACCAACACGCTGAGAACTTCTGGAAGCAACGGGAGAAGCATCAAGGTAAGCCTAACAGCACGGATGTGGAGGTGATCGCCGCAAACTGGCGCCCAACGTGGGGCTAACAAACATTAAGATCGCCGCAAACTGGCGCCCAACGTGGGGCTCGAAGGGAAGAACGACACGAACGGAGGACTAGGAAACAACGAACAGACAAGAATCTTCAGAGGAAAGGGGCACAGCAGAACAAAAATTACAACGCGAACTTCTAGTCTACCTACGTGGGACAACAAAACGGCTGAGAACATCGCTTCTAGAACTTCACCAGGATTCGAACCGGGAACGCATCAGTTAACATTGAAAAAAAATACAGGTTAGAACTTTTATTCAAAAACAAACAAAAAGGCATGCAGAGTAGTGACCCAGTTGTGTGAACACATGTTATTGAGAGGGGGTAAAGTCATTACTAGGGAGGTAGAACTTGCTAACGGAACCATGAGTAGGTCAAGGGAAGATTTGGAAGAACTGAATAGGGAGGCTATTGTCAGCATAACAACAGAGGGAGAAAATATGGGTGCAGCAGAAGTGGAAGTTAGACTAGAAAGGCAATCACCGATTGAGCAGGTCATTGACGCAGGTCAAAACCAGCTGCTAATATTGCTTCAACATTTGAGCACAAAGATAGACGAGATGGGTAAGGACTTAAATGAGCTGAGTAAGGAGTCAAAAAGAAATTTCAATGAACATAGTAAGAACTTAGAAAGCATATTCAGTGAACATAGTAAGAACTTAGAAAGCATATTCAATGAACATAGTAAAAAGTCAGAAAGCATAGTAGATGAGCGGGGTAAGATCTTAAGTGAACATAGTAAGGACTTAGAAAGAATCGTAAGGGAACAAGATAAGAATTTAGAAGGGGAATTAAATGAGCAGAGTAAGGACGTAGAAAGAATCGTAAGGGAACAAGATAAGAATCTAGAAGGGAAATCAAATGAGCATAATAAGGACTTAGAAAGAATCGCAAATGAGCAGAGTAAAGACTTAGAAAGAATCGTAAGTGAACAAGATAAGAATGTAGAAGGGAAATCAAATGAGCATAATATGGACTTAGAAAAATCGTAAGTAAGCAAACTAAGGACTTAGAAAGACTCGTAAATAAGCAGAGTAAGGGCTTAGAAAGAATCGTAAGGGAACAAGATAAGAATCTAGAAGGGAAATCAAATGAGCATAATAAGGACTTAGAAAGAATCGCAAATGAGCAGAGTAAAGACTTAGAAAGAATCGTAAGTGAACAAGATAAGAATGTAGAAGGGAAATCAAATGAGCATAATATGGACTTAGAAAGAATCGTAAGTAAGCAAAGTAAGGACTTAGAAAGACTCGTAAATAAGCAGAGTAAGGACTTAGAAAGAATCGTAAGTGAACAAGATAAGAATGTAGAAGGGAAATCAAATGAGCAGAGTAGGAACTTAGAAAGAATCGTAAATGAGCAGAGTAAGGACTTAGAAAGAAAACTGAGCGAACATAAGGATTCCGAAGGGAAATTAAGTAAGCAGAGTAAGGACTCAGAAAGAAACTTAGGTGAACAAAATAAGAGTTTAGAGGGGAAATTAGTTGAGCTGATGAAGGGGAAGTTGATAGAAACACTTGAAGGGAAATTACTACAGATACTAGAAACTAAAGATCCGAAAACACTAACGAGAGAAGAGACGTTAAAGAAAGCTTTTGAAAGAATGTTAAAAAGGGCGCAGAAAAGAAAGCCGGAATTTAAAACAAGGAAGCGAAAGAAATGGTTGATCGAACTTGGAGAATTAGTATGGGTATAAAAAAGAAAAACAAAGAAAGACATAATAGCATTGATCCTGACTCTACAGTGCCTGGAAAGGAGAGCTTTCACATGTGAATTAATGAATTATCTTAAGCAGTTTTGCAGAACATTTTTTTTTGCATTACTAAAGAGACTTGAGTATTAAATGCTCATTAGTGATAGTGAAGAAGAACAAGAAACACCTTTGCCATTAATATGTTTCAGTTTCTTCCTGCTTGAATAAGTTTGTCTTAAGGTTGAAACAGCTTTTATTGTCAGAATATTTATTATATTTTTTGGATATTTAGAAATATTTGTAAATTATGAATTGGTTGGTATGCTAGCAATATGCTGACAGTTTTCTTTAAACATATAAATTAGTTTTATTAATTATAAAAAAAAAGAGGTATCATAGAATGGAAAATTTACTTAAAGGTCCATACCGGGTGATTAACATTTTTGGCTCGGATACATTTGAGTTACAAGAAATAAAGAATTCCAAGATCGTAGGGAGATACCATAAACAGTTGCTCAAACCGTACAAATGTTTAGAGAATGAGAAGGGTGAAGAATGTAATGAAAATAATCAGGTTAGTTTTACTCGAAATGAGGTAGCAACCCTATGAACAAATAGTAAAGGTAATACACCCGATAAATAAGGACATAAGGAAATAAATGAATGCGTAATAATTATTATGTACCAACATGTATGTAAATAGATTTAATTTTAGAACTTAAATTGGGTATTAGAGTATTTGTTTGCGTCACAAGTTATTCGTGTGCGGGAAATGTATTGTGTATAAGAATGTCTCTCGGAAACCTGTTTTTAAAAGGGAGAGTGTAGAGTGAATGACCCAAAGGTAAACACCACTGGTTTGGCAGAACCCTTGTGAAGGAACTGGTATAGCGAAGGGTCTCTGTCAACAAAACAAACGAACAAAGGCCATAATCAGAGGAATTATTCTGGAAAAGAAAATTGTATCAAGTGCTGAAAAATTTATTCTTTTCCAGAACAGGGCAATTTGAAACGGCAACTCTAGGCCGAGCCCAAGAACTGTAATTACAGATAACTTATTAATTAACTTTTATTGATGTTAAATCGTACTATGTAAATATCTTTTTCTCATACTGCTTGTATATTTTAAGAAGGGTGATTTAACATTATGTATCTATCTAGGTTATTAATATTAGTAGAGTTATAAATGGTTTAATGTAAATAATTTAAGCGCTATGTTAAAATACTGTCCACGAGGGAATGTTTTAGTTACAGGAATAGTGTTTTCGAAGGCAGAAAACCTAGTTTTATTACCTCTCTTCGGTCGCAGTGCTATTATTCCTACAGCGAGGGTGTAGAGCCTTTGTCCCATTATTTGATAATTCGCCGTGACCAAGTGAGTGAGAAGGACAATCTAACGGTACATGTAGGAAAAGCCGCGATTTATATTAAAATTGGACCAATGAGATCCCTGAAAGTTTATTCGAAATAGTTAGACGCGTCGAGTCGCGCTAAAAATGGACCAATAGGAAAGGAAGCAGCCTCAGAAGCCTGAGACTATAAATGGATCTGTTTAGGGAAAATTCGAGGCAGTTTATGTCAGGTGTGGTCAGGGAGAGATGCTGCAGGATGTGTGAGGTATCGCGCCAAAAAGGGAATCAAGTCAAACTTGTCATGTCAGCTTAGTATTGCATTTTATTCGAGAGTTTATGTCATGTGTGGTCAGGGAGAGATGCTGCAGAATGTGTGAGATATCGCGCCAAAACAGGGAATCAAAATAGTTTTAGCAACACACCTAAGATCCGCTACTCTGAAAGCGACAATAAGAATAGTTATATTTCGTGCCATATCCACGCCATAGTTTAACAGCAGTGGACAGTATTTTACAGCGGCAATACCAGTTTTGTATACTACGAGTGTTAATTAAATAAAAAGAAACGGCAGTGTCATCTTTTCATAAACAAAGCAAGTCTATGTCTTCCTATATCACCACCCGAGATCTACGTTTTCCTTTACCGAGGATAAGTCCATGCTCCCATATAATTTAAGGAAAATTACTGCAGCTAGCCGAGGATAAATTGAAGAACCAACACGCTGAGAACTTCTGGAAGCAACGGGAGAAGCATCAAGGTAAGCCTAACAGCACGGATGTGGAGGTGATCGCCGCAAACTGGCGCCCAACGTGGGGCTAACAAACATTAAGATCGCCGCAACACGCACGCACACACACACACACACACACACACACACATTCACACTCTCGTTCATACTTACAGATTCTGGGAAGGATGGGAATTAATCTTGGTTAGAGAAAACTTCCCACTCCCCAGCCTTTAATCGAACCCAGAACCTCTCGTACAGCAGGTAGGTACTCTGCGGACTGAGCTACGGGCCAGCCTATCGTAATCTCGTTTCCCTTTCTTTGGCTTTCTGCTCTAGCCTAGCAGTGTAATGCAGATCCTATATAACTTTTGACGGCTAAAGAGTTTGCAATAGGAAACACTGACGGTTTCAGCATAGTTCCCTGTGTTATTTTAATGAAATGATATGTATTTCACCCACAAATGTACAGAGAAAGTGTTCTGTCGTGTGAAATTAAAGCGCCATTTTACATCTTGCATCTGGAAGCAATTTTTAGGGCAGTTTGCTTTTATTTTACCCTATATGATGCTAAGATGTTCTATCGTTTCATTTAATTATTATAAACGATTATTTTTGAAAACAAAATCTGTCTATGTGCTAAGCCTAGTGCAATTTAGGCACTTGAGAAAATTTAAAGGACAGTATTAAAGTTTTCGCAAATTACCGTTACTCGTAACGCTACTTTAACGCGTGAGTTGCTATTTAACTTATATAAAGGGGTGCTACGTTTCCAAGTTCAGCAGATTAAAGAAACAGAGTTTATAATAAAAAGCTACGAATTCGTTTTCCTAAGTTTCTATTTTTTCTTTCATTTAATCTAACTTTGTAGCATTGTCACGTAGTGTTCATTTTGAAAATTCGGTCATCTGCCCAGGGATTATCCCGCGATTAACTACGCAAATATACACACGTTCACACCTAGGCTCCGAACATATGCAGGAACCTTCTGTACCAAAGAAAAATGCCTCAGCGCTATAGGGAATCGTACCCGAGGCTTTGGAAGAGCAGGCAGGTGATCTACCAAGTAAGGCACGAAAACAGCCTTTTTATCTCCTTAATCAGTAAGTGCTAGGATATGCTTTAATAATATTTTAATTTTTGTAACCAGTTTATCTAAAAAAATCTCGTGTTAAATTCACATGACTTTCTTTACCCCCTATCATTTAATATCTGTATGCAACATGCTCTTAAAAAGCTTATTTTTCTATGTTATTCAGTATAATCTTTGCAGGAATAGCTACATTACACATTTGATTATAGATACAAAGGGAACAGCGCAAGTCAAAGGCTTAAGAACTGGATGCTATGTGTTGGTCTTAAAACTCCATACTCTTTCCATGGCACCACCAGAAACAAGCGAAATTCGACAGGACTTGAAAAGGATGACCACGTATTGAACAATTCGAACCATTAATAACCGATATCTCAGAAATGGCTTATGCCATAAAAAAGTTATTTAATGTTAATTGTGTGTTTTAAAGATATCTACATTTTTGTATAGTACTTTTCGTCTATCGTTTAACATTTACGTTATACAGGATTATATAAAAGTCCTTCCGTTTGAACAGGACTTCACAGGCTATTACATTTTATTCTTCATTTAAATATGTTTAATATATGGTGTTTTAATCAAAATTGTTACACACTTTTACAAAATAAAACATTTGAAAATGTAATTTGAGTGTGGGGGATTTTCTTAAAAATCGCAGTGTCGCATCTTTGGAAGGTACTGAACCTAATTACCAAGTTTGGTATTTATCCAACTATTCGTTTTTGAGTTGTGATGTTCACAGACACAAACACACGCACAGACCGTTTTTTAAAAATTCCTTTCTTGGATTCAGGGGTTCTCAAAACATGTACTTTGGGTGAAATTTTGGCATTGAATTTTTGGGTGGAATGCAATATCTTCTCTACTTTCTAGGTACGTGATAGCGAAAGTACAAATAAAAACCAATGCTCAATTGAAAAACAATTCCCTAAATGGTGAAATAAAAAACAAGTGTTCTGTATTTCAAAATCCAGTTTCAAGATTTCATATTCATTCTTAGTATCCTCACACAGCCGTGTAATGATAGGGAACGTCACTACCTGCATAATAAACTGCGGAGATAAAATGATCAGCTTGATCAGCTGCATATTTTAATTATAAAAAATTGGCTTAAATGATATCTGGCAAAGGGGTAATGAAAATACACACAATGCCGTGAGAAAAGTCAAAAGACGACTATGCGATATAAACAGGCAGAAAATAGAATCTGAATGTAGACAAAGATCAACATTGGAGCTACAAAATGAAATAAAAACTAGGTGGGGTAAGGAAACATATATTTTGGAATAGAGACTGGAATAGAGGACTGGAATAGCATGGCTTAGGTTGGGAGGGCGGAAAGCTCGCAAGATTGTTGATGACGATGGCAGGAGGATTTGCCATTATGCGGGGAACAAGAAGACTGGACGCATATTTTGGCAGCATGCGTGCAGACGGAGGGTATTAGGAAAAAACTATTACCGGAAGTATTTTTGGCTTCCAACAGACGGAGGACAGCATGCTGGGACTTGATTCTAAACAGCCAAAACTGGCCAAGCTTGGGCACATACTTAATGGATGTACGTGTACTAAGAGATAAGGTGTTTATGTAAATTTTCTTTAAACATATTTGGTGCTTGAGTACTTGTGCGCGACTGTGTGTGTGCGTGTGTGTTTGAGTGTGTGATTCAGAGTGTTTTATATGTATGTATATAGTGCGGTGATTATAAAAAAAATAGTTGTTTTCTGGTTGATACTGCAAGTCACGTATACAGACCAGGTATTTTTCTAGAGAGCATGTACGGTCTTATGACCCATGTGACTGTGTTATACAATTAATGTAATACTAAATTCTTAATAAATACCACCACTACTAAAAAAAATCTTTTAACACCAAACTTTTCCTAGCATTCTGTAATTTCCTTTTATGAAAGTATTTAGGGTATATCACATACAAGCATTTCACTTAATAGTATATTGCGATATAAGCGTGTTAAGTGCATCATGAGAGAAGGAGGAAAAGTTTAAAAAAACCGGAAGATGTTGAGTGCATAATGGATATCAACTGAAAGTAACGTGTTACATAAACAACGTGATCAAAAGTATCCGAACACCTGGCTGAAAATGACGTACAAGTTCGTGCCGCCCTCCGTCGGTAATGCTGGAAGTCAATATGGTGTTGGCCCACCCTTAACCTTGATGACGGCGTTCACTCTCGCAGGCATACTTTCAATCAGGTGCTGGAAGGTTTCTTGGGGAATGCAGCCCATTCTTCACGGAGTGCGGAACTGAGGAGAGGTATCGATGTAGATCGGTGAGGCCTGGCACGAAATCGGCGTTCCAAAACATCCCAAAGGTGTTCTATAGGATTCAAGTCAGGACTCTGTGCAGGCCAGTCCATTACAGGGATGTTATTGTCGTGCAACCACTCCGTCACAGCCCCTGAAGTATGAACAGGTGCTCGATCGTGTTGAAATATGCAATCGCCACCCCCGAATTGTTCTTCAACAGTGGGAAGCAAGAAGGTGCTTAAAATATCAATGTAGGTCTGCGCTGTGATCGTGCCACGCAAAATAACAAGGGGTGCAAGCCCCCTCCAGGAACAACACGACCACGTCATTATACCACCACCTCCTAATTTGACTGTTGGCACTACACACGCTGGCAGATGACGTTCACCGGGCATTCGCCATACCCACACCCTGCCATCGGATCGCCACATTGTGTAACGTGATTCGTCACTCCACACAACGTTTTGCCACTGTTCAATCGTGTAATGTTGACGCTCCTTACACCAAGCGAGGCGTCGTTTGGCATTTCCCTGCGTGATGTGTGGCTTATGAGCAGCCCCTCGTCCATGGAATCCAAGGTTTCTCCCCTCACGCCTAACTGGCATAGTACTTGGGGTGGATCCTGATGCAGTTTGGAACTGCTGTGAGATGGTCTAGATAGATGTCTGCCTATTACTCTTTACGACGCTCTTCAAATGTCGGCGGTCTCTGTCAGTCAACAGACGAGGCCTGCCTGTACGCTTTTGTGCTGTACATGTCCCTTCACGTTTCCACTTCACTATCACATCAGACACAGTGGACCTAGGGACGTTTAGGAGTGTGGAAATTTCGCGTACAGACTTCTAACACAAGTGACACCCAATCATCTGACCACCTTCGAATCCGTGAGTTGCAGGAGCGTTCCATTCTGCAATTTCACGATGTCTAATGACTACTGAGGTCGCGGATAATGAGTACCAGGCAGTAGGTGGCAGTACAATGTACCTAAGATAAAAAACGTATGTTTGTGGGGGTGTCCGAATACTTTTGATCACATAGTGTGTCACAAAAATCTCACTTGCACCCCTTTGTATCTGACTCCCTCAAGTCATACAGTGGAGTGACCTAGCAATCTTTGCTATTGCTGTACATGCAGTGTTGTTCTACAGGTTATGTAGGAAATAAAATAGTTCCCTTGCAGTATTCTACAGGAATAGACTCATCCTGCATAACTAAGTGCATATAAGGAAACAAATAGGTACTGGATTGGATTGGATTGTGAAGCGCGGACGATTCGGCACCGATCCAGGAATGAGGATATTGTATCGACGCCCCAAAAGGAGGCATCCCCTGGAGGGAGGGATGAGGTGAAGGGAGACCCGGGCGGCCGGAACCAGGAGTACCTCACAGCAATGACAGGCTCTCGACAGTTCCTAGATTGAGATGCCCCGGCACTCGGACAGGCAGACCGGGAACACATAGTCCAGCGCCCCTTCAAGGGGCGGTCCTTATATGCCGGCAACCAGCCGAAGGCCGAGGTACGGAGAAACTTCACAGAGAACACAGTTTTCCCCTGCCACGCTGCACCGAAACACCATCGCCGACATTTTCATTCTTGAAACAGGTCAAAGGAAATGAGGGATGTATGAAAGGATTAATGGAACGAAATTGGGGTGAATAGGAATTTCGGGGGAGAAAGAAATCACTCCAGCATTGTTCTGACGCACGGAAATACCCCGAATCAACCCACGGGTCAGAGTGGGCGGTCGCTGGGGATCGAACTCAGGACTTCCTGAATACGGGCCATAGACGCCTGAGTCATTCCGCTCGGTAACAAATGGGTATATACTCTCAGCTTAAGTAAACCCAGAGACGTTAAGATGAAAATATTTCAAAAAAACTACTTACCAAAAGCAATTAGCACGTACTTGTCAGCCTATTTAAGATTACGAATGTACGGAGGGCACCCGCAACCACCGGAGTCTAGCACCACACATAGGCCATTGGTGTCTAAAGTGGCTCCTGGGATGAAGGGGAAACCCTTACGGCTACCATATCCGGACGGCGATGCGCGCTAGCAAGGACGATTACAGAATAACACAAACCTGACACTGGTACGATTCCTGGGGCTTATGGAATGAATCGAGCGGGATCCCAGCCGGCTAGCCAGCACCAGGGAGAAATCTTTCCACAACCTAAGTTCCACCGTTCCCCCGCAACGCACCAATTGTCGTCGCCTGATCCTACAATAACACTGAAACATAGGAAATGTAACGGAGGAAAGGAAATGATAGACAAAAAATTTGTGGTATAAGAGAATCCACTCCAGCATTCGCCTACTGACCTGGTACACCACGGAAAAGCCCAAGGTAAGCAGAATGCGACCCTCACACGTTACCGTGGAGCCATCTCGCTTGAAAACAAATATATATATTCCCAGCTAAAATAATCCCGGAGAACAGTCAGTCAGGTTTACGACCACGAATGTCATGAGTACTTGTCATGAAAATTCTTTCTTGTGTTTCCTGAAGAGTTAGTTAAAGGTGCAGCTTCGTGCGTTACGCCCGGCCACAACAAAGAACGAAATTAACAAACCAGTCGACATATTCAAATTGTGAGTCGAAATCTCAAGTCAAGGACTCGGGAGCCGGACGTGTGACCACCCTGTCTCGTCTGGAGAGAACTTGATGACCTAGCCCAGCCATACCGTTACTTAATTATCCGGCAGCAGAAAGGAACCGCGATGTTTGTGTTCTTTTTGTCACGCTAATTGTGTGCCTGTGCAGACTTTTATATTCATAAATGTCAAGCTCACTTGCATGTGTTCTCAAGCTAATATAAAGGAATAAAACACCTGAACGTACTTATTTCCAATTTATTTTTACGACCTGCTTAATGACGAACTTTGAAAAAATAAAAAAATTACGGCTGTAAAAGGTGCTGCCGTGATATTCAAGATTGCAGATACAAATTCTCGCATAACAAATTGCATTTCTGTTCTTTTTCTTATGCCTTGTTTTTCGTTTGTGCTTTCTTTGCTACTCACCTGAAGTACAGGAAGTATTGCATTCCGCACAGAAACTCGATGTTGGGATTTTATGTCAAATATACGTTTAAGGCCTCCTTTATGTAAAAAAAAGCAAGCCTGTTTAGAGAAAGGTCAACATGTAAGTGTTTCTGTGAACTGCGCAACATGTTTGATTACCCGAAAAGTTGTATAATAATCAGACTTCATATAAAATGGTCAGTATTTTCAGACATTTAAATCAAAACTTTTGATTAATTTCCCTCATCCTAAGCATAGAATGCTTTGTGTAAGTGTATTTTCTGAAACAAGTGCTTTCAAAATGTTATTAAATTACCATATACCACTTTTGTTGGTGTAGTAATTTCGAAATACTAGCTGTTGTCATTTTAACTTAAAAGTATTTTAAGTTATAGACGTCGAAGTGTTATTGATCGTCCTTTTGTTACTCATGAGATATAACAGCGAGTATATAACATTAATGCAAAAATGTGCAAAATTTTGGCTGCCTCAACCTTCCATATCCTTCTTGTACCTAGCATAAGATGTGTATTGAAAATAATCTAAGAAATGTTTTTTTGTCATTCGCATGTAGCGTCCAGTTCTAAAACATTTGACTAAGGCTGTTCCCTTTGTATATAACGAAATGTGCAACGCAGTTATTTTAGGAAAGGTTTATCTCGATTAAAATGCAATAGATAGGAAAATAAACTTTCGCAAGAATAATTTGTAACCCACCAATGAGTGATTGTAATACATCGGATGCTTTTTGTATCTGCTTCTTTAGGTGGAAAATGATTTTGTTTGGGCGCTGCCTCAGTAGAAACAAACAAAATCCAAGCTAATTTCCTGCATAGAAGAAATGCTTTTATGTAAGTATTAAATAAGAGACTACGTCGGTGGATTTGGGATTTTAATAAACGTAAGTCAGTGATACTTTGTTAGTTACACAACATATTTTGATCCAAAATACATATAAATTGTGCTATTTGGATTAAATATTGAAATCTGCGTTGAAGATGTAGACATATGCTTTATTCCACGATTATATGCAAGTAAATTAGTCAGCTTTAGTTTTTATGGGAATTGGATTTAAACGTTTTGGAGACATTGATTACGCTAAACGAAGCTTTTTATCATAAACTTCTTGAATGGATAAGTATTAAAAACTATAAACAAGTGGTATAAAACAGATACTGACGTATGGTACTCCAACTTACTTATGATTTAGGTCTGGTGACAAGTAAATGTCGACATACTGTAGAATTTTTCAATGTTTTTTGTAACCTTATCGGAAAAACTTAAGAAAAATACCTACCCAGCGAAACTGTAAATATCATTGCCACATCAGCAATAGTGTCCCGTCTAATCCCTTATACAACACTTGTTATCCTACCTCTAAAAATATTATATCCAGAGTACGAAGACAAAAGTTGACGATTATTACATACAAACTGAAGAAAAAGGAAAGTACGTCTGTAAGTTCGGTAGTGGCTGCCTTCTCAAGGAGCCAATACTTGTATTGTATACAAACTGCTGCCATTTTTTCTTTCTATACCACGTACATAATAGGGAGATAAGGTATTTCATTTCACAAAAAATTCGATACCGAGATTTCAGCGGAAATACATTTTGAGACTCCCCGAATACAAAAAGGCATTTTAAGAAATAGGTCCCCAAGAGTGTCCCGTGTGTGTGTGTGTGTGTGTGTGTGTGTGTGTGTGTGTGCGCGCGCGTGTGCATGTATGTGAGAACAGCATAACTAAAAAATGAAAAATCGGATAAACACCACACCTGGTGCGACACAAGATTTTCAAGAAAATCTCTCACTCCAACTACCCTTTACATGGAAGATTTTTCGAAAATTTTGACTTTTTAAAAAATGACTAACGATTTTGATTACAATATCATACATTAAAGATATTTACATGACATATAAAATGTATATCTTGAATTCTCTGGGAATAGCCTGAGAAGTCCCCTTCATTTGGAAGCAATTTGATATAATCTTGTACAACTGGTAGATATTACGCGGTAGACGAAAACGAACCATACAAGCAATGTAGACCTCTTTAAAACACACAGGTTTTTCTGTGGAGTAAGCCGTTTCTAAGATATTGTTATTAAAGGTTCAAATTGTTCAATACTTGTCATTCTTTTAAAGTCTCTCGCGATTGCATGGAAACGGAGTTTAAGGCCGGCATATAGCATCCAGTTCTTAAATATTTGACTATCACTGTTCTCTTTGGATATATAACGAAATGTGTAATGCAACTATTTTTGCAAAGGTTTATTTGGATTTAAATTCAGTAGATAGAAATATGAGCTTTAGTAAGAATAGTTTGTATACCTATTAACAAAGCTAGAGTGTAGAAAAAGTCATGTGAATGTATCACTACAGATTTTTGTATGTACAATCCTTTCAATCAGTTAAGACAGCTAACAACTCTAGTGTAGTGAACAGTCTTATTTCCATTACTCCTATTTTATTTTTAATAGTGTTTAACACCCGTTCTTAGTGCATACGGCACCACACATGGGGACACTAATAAGACATGAAATAAAATAATTGCGAAAAGGACACGTAGAAAGAACTTCAGAAGGAAACTTTTCAGACCTCGACATTTGCCAGTTAAAAAACACCTGAAGAAAACTTCAGTCAGGTAGGATAGTCGTGACAAGATTTGAACCGTTGACGAGTCTGTGCCCCATGATTTCGGCTACCTAGGTCGATGCGCATGTTTCTACATAACTATTGCTAGGATCCTAGTAGAACTTTATGCCAAATTTAGATTTCTCAAAGTCCCCACTTGGGTTTAACATTAGAAAATGCCATGAAGATGCTGATTTGTTCACAGTTTGTTTTTTCTTTTGATCATTTAACCTTTGCATCATCAGGTTTCACCGACTACGGTGCCTCAAATGAATAAAGTAGGTGCTTTGCAAACAGCATGCTACGTGTGTTGTTTCAGGATGGTATCAAATCCATTGCGGGCGATGGACACGTTTGTGGGATATAAATATTCTCTTGTAATTTTAATATAAAAGCCATAGATGTTAGATTAGATTTATTTTAACCTTAACCCCTCTCTCTGCTTCTTCCGGCTTTCGTTCTCTTCGTCAAATTATTCCATAATTTCCAAAAGGTTCTTTTCTTTCTCTTTCATGGGAAATAACGTGTGAAATTGATTTTATAATAATTATAGTTGTAATAAAATTTGATTTACATAAATTAAACTCGGAATAAAGTGTTCTTAATACTTCAAAAACGTAGGATTGAATAATGCAACTGCTGAGGCAAATAATTTACTCACTTGTTTATTAAAACATGGTTTCTTGAATAACATTTTCAGTGCCTGTCCGTTCCCTCTGGGAAGACCGTTAAATTTTGTTTGTCTGTTTCGTGGGACTGGCTTTAAAGCCAACTTTTAAACTTTGTATTTAATCTAGTATCTCCTAAAATATTGCTTGTGCTTGCTTTAATTTGCGAAACATTTTAAGATTTTCTCAATCCAATGCTTAATAAGTAAGATAGTCTTTAGAATACTCAAAGAAATGAAGACAACCGAATTCAGCATACTGATTCAAGTTCACCTCCCATTTACATGAATCTACACACTATTTTCGATTTTAATTTTACCTTGTAACTCATCGATGCGGCTTACTGCAAAGAAATACCCTCACACCCACGGGTTTGTATTTGCATTCGTCGAAAGCTGAATGAATCGTTATGCAAGGCACTCTTTAGTTACCTCGTCCCATCCACTTTTTGACTAAGTGATTTATCACTTATGTTGATGAATTACATCGATAGAATAAATTTGCTTCAGGATTATTAATAAATGAATGGTAACTCAAAATGAGCCTCAGTCACTACGTGAGATGCATCTTTATGTTTATTTATGAGGCCTTCGTTACATCAGAATGCAACCCTCTCTCTAGTGTGGCGCTATTGTCGCCTACTCCCTAAGGAACCCTGAAAAGCCATAGCCGGTTTACTGAACAGCAAAACAGCTATGGTGTTCACAGTAACTGCATAGGCGTTTAAACAAATGCATATTATGTACAAATCTTCTGAAGCTCAAAACATTACAATTCTGTTATTCCACGAAATCACAAGAAGGAAAAGAAACCATGGAGGGAATCCGTAAGATCTGAAGCAAACTCTACTGGAAAGATAAGTATTCTCTGCTCCTGTTAGGCCCGACTTCACAGTTTAAGCTTAATTACGAATCGGGCTTGAGCTGAGACTTAAGCTACAGTGGAGTTTTACATGCGTAGTTCAAGCGATAAGCCGAACTTATACGTGGCTTGGCTTAAGCCGCGCTGAACTGTGGATTAACCTAAAGAGTCACCGTGTTATCTGAAGAAAACGATATTAGTGATGAGGAAATGGAAATTATTTAATCCTTAATACGCACAACTATGTAGAATGCTTAGAATGAGTCCAAAACATTTTCACATGTGGAATGGCCGGGAATTTTATGAGAAATTCCGATTGAGTCAACAGCCGGCAATAATGGTACCAGAAAAATTAAATTAAATTGAGTTTCATTAACGGACGCACTTTAACTGCGTTGGTCCTTAGCGTCCCATTCTATATTGGGCGTGAAAGATTTGTAATTTTGCTCAGACACCTCTTTATCAAGCTTGAGGTTCTTTTACGTGCCATAAATCTACGACACGGGACCATCGGCTTTATTTCACTTCCGAAGGAAGCCATGCTAAGGATTTTTACGTCCGAAAAAAATCCATCGCCCTCCGTCGGGTTAGAACCTGCGACCTGGGGAACTAGAGGCTAGCATGGTAACCACTACACCACGGAGGACGACAATGGTACCAGAATTTATTAATGATACCATTAAACAAAAAATCGTCTAGTAAGAAGCAAAACTTAATTTGGCATGCTCTTAATTTTAAATGTATACGTGATACTTTTATCGTACACACTGTCGCACGGCAATCATTGCCGTCACATCTACATATAACATATTGCTTTCTTCAGAAACGATGCTTCTCTTAACATTTAGGTTATATGAAAGTGACGGCATGCTAATTGCAGCTGCTGATTTTTCCGACAACTCAAAATTTACAGCATGCAGAGCTATCAAAGTTGTTTCATGCATTCTAATCCGCCTTTCATATCGCAAGTTTTCCCCGCGTTTGGTTTTTCTTGCACCATAGTAATTTGTCGAGCTGACTTCTTGAGAAGTAAACTTTTATGTTTTGATTCCGATTTTTGGGTCATTTTAACTTTATGGAGCTGAATAACTCACAAAAGCTTATTTTAAGAAGAGCGTTGCCATAAACAGACTCTGGGAATTCCCTCGATGCGCATGAGGAAGCGTTACCAACTTTAAGGCCCATACATAATGAAATGTAAGCGCAGACGTAGCATAAGCGCAACACTTTGCATCCATGTTATTTAATGGAAGCATTCACATAGAGTCACGCAACGCAAGAATTTGTGAACTCCAAATTTTATGCTTGCGTTGCGTGTATAGAGGAAGAATTCTGCATTTCTTTCTTTTTGCATTGCCCGTTATTCAGCAGCAGACGATCGCGATGCGAGACTTCATGCCGTCTAATGTACATGCATGCTCTCTTCCATTTGGCCGTGCCAAACAAATTGTTGTGGGTCACTATCTCTCATTTCCCTCAAGAGGTTATGGTAGTCTCCTTTCTGAATCCTCCTTTCATTCAATGGATGAAACCCAGCATCTGCGCCTAGATTTCTTGGCTCACAAATCGTAAGGCGCAAAGAGATAATGCACATTGCATTGTTATAACTTTTGCAGTTGTATCATCACATATATAACTTACTGCAGTTTCCATACTTGCATAACTGTTTTCATTATTTTGGCAAACACTCGTGATGTCACTAACGCTACGGGGGGGCAGTTGGGCGTGTGATGTTTTTGTGATTTATTATTAATAACATATTGAGTGAACCTTTTTATTTGGTCTTGTTGGTTATATTATTCAATTTTAAACTTACGGTGTGCTCGGAAGATTTGTGCAGTGGGTTTAAGGATCTAGAAGCGCCAACTTCTTGCGTTACGCCTACGACTGCATTGTGAATGATCTTCCATCACGCCTGCGTTATGTTAGTGCTTACATTTCATGGTGAATGGGCCCTTACTGTTCTGTGGAATAGTTCAGCTCAGTAAAGTCGAACCTAGTTGCCCTATTGTGAAACTCGCAAAGCTTAAACCTAAGCTTACGCCTTGCTTATGCGACGTTCGTTGCTTATTAAAGTTTCGGCTCAAGCTTAAACTTGTGAAACCGGCCTTTTGTCGCATTTCTTCAGTATCGTAGACCATTACAGGTCTTTCTTACTACATCATTTCAACACAATGAGACATGGGACTGCAACACATTATCTAGTACAGATGAGTTGTTTTCTAAAAAAATTCTAAGTAGCTGATACAAAATATGTCTATTAAATCTATATTCAAAGTTTTAATTAAATTAATTTGTATCGAACGTATACTACACAATCTCTCAATAACATGTGTTTGTCTATCGCTTGTGAAAGCAAAGGAAGAATACCATTCAGCCAAAAAATTGAACATCTAAATTTAAACATAAACATAAGTTTTGAAATTCCAGAGTCCAAGAGATTATTTTAGTAAGAAATCCACGTGCGGTCGTGTGTACGTGTGTCTGTGAAAAGCCTAAGTCAAAATTGAAAAAGGGCTAACTTTCAAACCTAAGTCAGGCATCCTTTAAGGGTGCAAAATGAAGCTGGAAAACTTTTACTATTTTTCAAAAACTTCTATGGCTTTCATTAAAATTAGTGTATTTAAAATATTGTCAAGGGACACAAATATGTATACCTTAAATTGTCTGCAAATAACCTGTAAGCATATCTTAATTCATGGTTCGTTTTATATAAACAGGAAACTATAAAATACAATTAAAAATATGCATCGAAAATGCTAAAATATACCATTTATGCCAAGTAAGCCTTTTTCGTAGCATTAGCCATTTCCTCAATATTGTTTGCGACTCTCTTTTTCCACTTCGAAGCTTCTTGTGCGCCAGGTACGTAACTGTTTGAGAATGTTCTATTCTTTTTTCTCATAAGCTCAGAACAAGCGAAAATAAGCTTGCGATATGAGCAGATACGAGTTGAATAAGCAAAGTGGGTAGAAAAACGTTTTTATATGAACAATACAGTGGATAAGGGAAAACTGTGAATTGCCAATTGGTATTCAATGCCGTATGGTTATTACATGTCACGTGTTTTCCTCTGCTTTTGAAGTTACATAATTATGTACAGGTTCATGCAGTATCACCTTGATCTTCCACCTGATTTCCAAGAGTAAAAAAGAAGGTAACAAGTGCGTGAATTATATTCGATTGCCCACGTCCGTAGTCCTGGACACAATAGTAGCTCTCTGCTGCCTGTGTTTAGGCAGCAAGGCCAGGTATCAAATTGTACGGCCAATTACACTTTTCCCTGAATCTCAAAATAATAATGAAGCAAAAAGCTGGCGTCAAAATTATATTGTACGCTGTCTGGTTTTGTGTCAGCACGTTCCTTTAAGTACATGCTCTGTTGCCACTAACAACTTTGTGCAAGGTGATACGACAAAACGCTTTATTTTCATAATGATGGTAACGGCCTTCCATCATCCACAAAATACCCGTCTGCCTCGTGGAAAGCATATGCTTTACACGTTCATTTGGAGTCATCAGTGTTGCCCACAGCGAAATCAGTTATTTGATATCTGCTGGCTACCAGATTTTTCACTGTTTTTAGAATCCCAGTCTCCTGTTACTTGCAAACAAGCAAGCCTTAACCTTGGTTCTGATTATAGTCTAACTCCACAGAAAACAGCTCTGCAACTATTCTGTCCCTAAATGGGCTTGGAAGAATACGTTTTGACTCCAAACTTAAATCCTCTAACTCTGCCCAAATATATCCAGTTTTTTAATTTTAACATTTGTTTAAACTTCACTGATGTTAATGTGCATTCTTGAGTCCAAAACTGCTGATGGGCTAACACCAAATGTCTAATACTCTGTAAATTTTTAAAAATTAAAATTGTATCACTCATAAAGTACCTAGTCACTAGGCATTAATCACTAAGTGCCTTTGTTTGGGTCGCAAACATAATTATTCGCTTCATTGGCCCTAATATTGGCTTTAGAAAAGCAAATAACACAATCGGTTCTAGTTAAAAAGTTATTGCACTAATAAAATCCACAAGGTATCTCCCGAGGGATGTACATGATGAAAGCAAGCAATTGATTACCAAAGTAAATTCCTCCTCTACGGGAGTAACCTCTGCACCCCTTTGGGATTGAGTGTATACCAGTCGGACATTAGCAACTGCTCTTATTAGTTGCTGCCTTACAGTTTATAAGGCAAAGCTTTTCAACCTAGTCATGCACCATGGGGTAGTGATAGCAACTATAATTATCGCCGTTCCTGCGGGTATTAAAATTTTTAGTTGACTTGCAACCATATATGGAACAAAAATAATTTATAGTGAAATATTTAAAATAATTTTTGTGAAAGAAAAGAATCTTATTAATAAGACTATTTTGGCATGAAGCGTAGTGCTCCGGTTCCAGCCATGGAATGCGCGTGGATTCGAAGTGCGGATTTTTTGACCTATGTATAGGATCCGTGTCCACTCAGTATCGTGAGGAATTTGAGGAGCTACGATAGTCACGGAAACTAATATTCCAGCCGAGGGGAGCATGGTGCCGACCACATAATCTCCCCATATCGGTTGGATGGTCGTCCATCTCTGCTGTGTACATGGCTTCCTTCGGAAGGGAGTACAGCCAGTGGTCCCGTGTCGTAGATTTACGGCACGTAAAAGAACCTCAAGCCTGATAAAGGGACCTCTTAGCAAAATTACCGGTCTTTCACGCCCAATATAGAATGGGACGCTAAGGACCATAGCAGTTAAAGAGCGTCCATAAATAAAAAAAGAAATCTCTGTTGTGCACATGTGGGCATGAGGCCGACAATCGTGTTGTTGACCGAGGCCGGTGGGATCTGTTATCCCGCAGACTATTATTTGCACCTTAAGCACAAGCTATACAATTCGCACCCGATTGTGGCAACAAGCGCTTTCTCATTATGATGTATAATATGACAATTTACTTTTATTTTATTTACAATTAAAGAATATTAAACATTTTTGCAGTAAGTATAATAAATATTTTGTGGATAAGTATTTATTGAAGCTTATTTTCATTTACTTCGCCTAAATAAGCAGTTACGAACTGGGAAGCAACTCCGCAACATAAAACCAGGATTGATTGAAAATATCACTCAACTGCTCGTGATTAGCGGTAGGTATTATGTATTTGAATCCCTTGTCATAAGCATGCTTGTTGAACGACAAGTCAAGTTTATTGCTTAGGAAGAAGGTTAATGGCTATAAATCATGTCGATGAAGGATAATAGGATTGCGTCCACGGATTTGCAGAGGTTACTCTACTAATTTGCGTCCTAAAAACATGCATATGTGATTGGACATTACTTATATGAAAGAAAAATGAATTTATCAGAAAATGAGACATCGTATTTATAAGGGCGTAAACCCAAGCCTTATATACAAATTTCAGCTATGGAATATCCGATTCGAATATAGGAAATCAGGCATTTTAAGAGGTAAATCATGATTAGCCATTTTTGTAAAATTTTTAGTGGTCATAGCACCTTTTCCCAATTTTTCTTCTCTCTCTTCTCCTTCGTGTGTTAACTGCTCCGCAGTAGGCTTCTGGTTCATTTCCTCCATTCCGTTATTCTTTATTACTCTTAACGTGGCAAAATACATACTACTGTCATGTAGTGTATAGCAAATTATTTCTCGGCATCATAACACATCTAGTAAAATGCACAACATAGTATTACAGAGACTATAAATAACCTTAATATTTCTACTGGAACGTGGTTTATAGAACTAACTAGAACAGTTGTGATATATTAGCCTGTTACACTTACAATGCACGCCACCGTTCCTCTAACATATCTTCCCACTCTACGGGAGGTAAGTTCTGTTTGTTTATGCACTACGAGAGACATTGTTTCGGAGTTAGTGATGGTATAACGTGTGAATAAATAGCAAAGAGTGCATGTATCACCATATCTTATTCATATTGTAAACGAAAGGATCGAGTAACACAGCTCATTTGCATACCTATGCATAAGTGCAAGTAAGGGATTGTTGCTCAAGTTCGCCATGTTCTTAAAGTATCGAAATCGGAATCAAAAATTCCAACCTAGACCTAGAGGAGAATGATATAGCTGTATATCGAAACGGAACCTAAACAGCCAGAAGCAGACAGGTATATTTATCCGCATTCCATAACATTCTGCGATGTGTACACCCCTGATTGCATGACAAACTTACGTTATTCGGACTCATTCCTCATGTTGTTACATGTCGATGCGGCCACAAGACATATTTGGGCTTTTGCTTGCCAAGGGCTCTTACTGCTTAACTGGAATACGATGTTTCTCGTGCAAGCAAAACTGCACCAGGTTGAAATCGCGTGACCTGCTAGTCCAAGGTCTGCACAAGGGTTCTTGCATGGTCAGTGATGACACTAGGATAAAAGTCTAAATGCACATATTTCGAAGTATATAGAACGTGCATCTTTGTCAGCATTGAACACACATAAATTCGAAAGGCCGGTGTCTTTGGCATCAGCAAGCCAACAATATTGAGCACTTCAGGAGTGTTTCAATCTGCGTGGAACAATTTTGAGTCAGTTTGAATTATGAAGGTTATCTCGGAAATAATGTACAGAGTTAATGACTGCTTCCCGGCCTGGACACTGCTGTATTCTCCACTTATTCTTAACCCCAGGATGAATCGCGTCACAAATTGTTCACGACGTTTAAAACTATAAACTCTCAACTAAAATGGATTTTTCAGTTCTGGGAAAAGATCATAGTCAGTTCATGTTCAGATTGCAAGTTGTATGAAGGAGATTTCTCAATTTATTACGTCAATACTACGTGTAAAAGCAGCATTTCTTCTGTTTAAAATACTACATTAAAATGCAGTGTTACTTATAAATATACCACATTCATGGGCACTTGCTTCATACGCTATTTTAACGTTGACAACAATGGCCTCTATAGTATGGTGCGTAGCTGATCTTGATATAAAGCGTTGATTATCTCGAATCCAATATAAACCGCCGTCGTAGAAAATTTTAGACCACCAACAAAGAAATGGTGCGGTTTACTTCATATCACCACATGCTTCTTAAAGTTTAATTTTAATGAAACATCTTGGATCTCACACACAAATGTGACCTGAATGATATCTGTCGTCGATTTTAATAGCCTTTAAACAAAGGCGCTTATAATTGAATTAAACCTACACAGACATGTTCATTGTCTCACACTCACAATATTATGCATATTAGATACTAAGCAAAGCGGAGGGTACATTATTACTGAGACCAAACTAATAGATTTTACCGACAAATGCCCCAAATGTTGGGAACTTGAAGGTAAGGGCGATGACATTTTCGATACGCTCATCAATGTTTACTTCCTCCAAATTTAGTTCCAGCCAGGAAGGCCCATGAAACTGGTTTCAAGCTGATAAATGCACGTTTTAGGAAACCTGTTGTCAGAATGCCCAGAAGGTAATTAGGAAATATTTACTCATGATCCATATTTCGTGTAGGCATTCACGCGTCTCTTCGGCAGCTTTTTTCACTCTATGACCAATAGAACAGCAAAGCATTAGATTTCCTTTTGATAAAGGTAACTTCCGATCTTAGCTTATACAAGAAATTGAAAGTGAAAAGAAAAACGCAGTTTACATTCGCTATTAACCGCCCGATTATGTCGAATTGGTTGCCAAACCAAGATTATTTCTTGAACAGTTTTAACCATTAGATATAAGGCGTTCTATAGAAGGACACAAAGGGACAATTTTACGTCCTTTGTGCAACTTTTGGCTGTACTTCAACTCTATTAGCTGATTTTTCTTTTCATCTGAGCTTGATAGCTACAAAATGTTCCGAGTCATCCTGTATATTTAGTAAATGTTATGAAGTGCGGTTGGATACGGTTTCTTCCATAAAGACCATGACTAAATTACCTATTATCATCTTATCATGCAATCTATACAGCTCACCAAATTAAGTTGAATGAGTGGATTAAAATTACGCTATACTTTATATAGATACTTTGCTGTTATCCGAATACACATCGTGATGGTCTTGTGGCAGTATGTTAAGACAAATGTTTAGGTTTTAGTATACCTAAACCTCCAATTTCACTCACTGCGTATAGAATTTACAAAAAACAATATTAACATTCAGGAATTTTCTGTTTTTTGTATGTGAAATCCATCGGCATTTGTACTTAAAAAGCTGATATAATACATTTACATGACCATCTCTACCATCTATCATTTACTAGTGGTTTCTATTCTTACTAAAACTTATTTTTCAACATACTGCATTTTAAACCAAATAAACATTTGCAGAAATAACTACATTACACATTACACGACGATAGTCAAATGTTTAAGCACTGGACGTTATACCTTGGCCTTAAAATTCCACACTGTTACCATGCAATCGCGAGGAACGACTGTAAATCGATGGGACATGAAAAGAATGACAAATCGAACCATTAATAACGTATATTTTGCAAATGGCTGATGCTACAAAAAACGTTTGAAATAACTTGTGTGTGTTAAATAGATCTACTTTTTTGTGGGGTACGTTTCCGTATATCGCTTAACGTTTACCAATTATACAAGATTCCACAAAATTTCTTCCAAATGAAGAGGACTTCACAGGCTATTCGCAGAAAATTCAAGAGATATACTTTGTCATGTAAATATCTTTAAAGTATATTTCATGAAAATCGTTGAGTCATTTTTTTAGAAATAAAAACTTCCTAAAAATGTTCCACCTAAAGTGTAGTTTGAGGTGGGGATTATCTTGAAAATCTTGGTGTCACATCTTTGGAAGATACTGAACCTAAATAACAAGTTTGGTATTTATCCGACCTTTCGTTTTTCAATTATGCTGTTCAAATTCTATGCACGTGGTAGAGAAAGCAAAAAAAAAAAAACTAACAAAAAAAAACCGAATGGTATCTTACCGTAGTATCGTTAAACCAGGCAACGTTGAGATCCCGTTGGGTCTTACTTAATAGATACCTACATTTTATAGATTTTTTTTAAATTCGATACTATTACAACTTCAAGATACACCAAATCGATGCACCTTTATACCAAGTACGCAATAATGCCGTAAGAAACAGAAAATGAGCTCACAAATTGTGTTTTCTCTTACTGCATGGCTTCAAAGCCTAGGTGTGTGTGTTCATTTATTTACTTACTTACTTATGTATGTATAATATTTTAGGTAACACTAAAGTGATATAAAGAAAACCGAATGCTTTAGAAATCACAGTTTTTTATGATGAGCCGAATACTCAAGCTTTTGAAAGTATTTCAGTGTGTATGGCAGTTTTAAAACTGCAGCCACAAAAGTATGTTTACAAATTCGTGCTGAAAGAGCATTGGAACTAAAAATCTGAATTCTCATGTTTATATTGTATTTACAGGCTAAAAAACAGCTAAATGTTTCAGAAATCTCTTGTAAACTTTAGATTTTCTATTGTTTAAGGTGCGGTCTTAATTTTGAAGTATATTGTGTGAATTAACAAAGAAACGCTCTCTTTGGGTTTTCCTAAGTCACACTACCATCGTTTTCAAGCTAAATTGATTTAAATATCAAATTAGTGGTCTTCAGAGCATAAAGGTGACAGAAACATGGCGAGATGAACATTGCTTGTTATGTTTTATGCAAATCACCTTATTGGCTTTCTAGTTATGAATTTCACGTTCGATAAGTCATATTTCTGAGGCTAATAGTTGCATGTTAACCTTGACATGCGATCATTGATGGAGATCCCGAGGTGTATTGTGTAACCAATGTAATGAAATATGTTGGCGCCAAAAACAAAATAGAGGTTATAGAAAATTTAATAAGCTTGATGGGCTTCATCTGCAATAAATTCGGAACAAATTAATTGTCATCTCACTTTATTATGGACGTGTTTCATTTGAACATCACATGAAACGCATTCAGAACTGATAACACACATATATAAAAGATCTCATTAAGCTACTGATTGGTTCCCTTAATACAAGACGTTAAAACCTGTTTAAGGATCACGATGCCATTCGAAAACGTAAAATTATGATATAGTGATTTTCTTAATATTAAATATGAGTTAAAAGACTAAGTGCTGAATGCTCATTATATAACAATTTCAAGTTAAAAATATTTTAGTAATACGGTATCCAAAAACAGATGTTGTGTTTTGAAAAGATAGTTTAGAAACAAATATATTTGTATTTGAATAGTTACAAATGAGTTTTATCTGTTATTCTAATGATATGACAAGTATTTCTCTAACAGTTGAACTAATGATAAAATTTGTAAAACATGGGCTTCTCCCTATACTTTAAGTCATTTTGAAACAGTAGAAAGTTTTGTTGATTTCAGATATTTTGATAAATTGCTATATGATGTGGCGTATCAGTAAGTACATTGTCATTACCAGATGCATTGTTGTGTTGTATTGTTGCTATCAGGCGTAGCATTATTGGGTCTCTTTAGTTATATTTCGGCTTATCGGTCTCTCTTTTTGGCGCGGACCACGCCAAAGGGAGGGATCTGTTTGAAATTGTCTGGTATGACGTCAACCCTGTCTGGCTTGGCTAGACACGGTTGGTGGGGCAAAAGTTAGCGTCACTCAGATTAAGTGGTCGTTGGAACGAGTCGTGTGTGACCGGTCTTCGGCCTGTGGCATCTCCCTTCATCTTGTTTCCTTTGTTAACTACGTAGAGAAGCCCAACGTTTTTGTCAATAAATCCCAGGTAATGTGTGTAGTGTAATCTTTCAATGTAATATAAACACACGCCTTCCCCTTAATTACTCACCAAGGTCCCGGAGTTCTAGCTGCTAGCGACTTGCGCCCCCCGCCCCATGTGTGTGTTGAAGTGATCTAAATTGATAATTTTCTAGTGCCTTTGGCCTTCACCCCAGCATGTAACAATAATGTAGTATCGTTGTTTGTGACATGTATTTTTCCTAGGCTGTATCTCTTATGTATGGATAAACTCAGTACGTTTTATGTATTTGTCATTGTATTTTGGTTTTCCTCTGAATGCTCAAGAATTCTCGTTTTAATTTCAAAATAAATTGTTCTGTTCTTCCTTTCCTTCAAACTATGTCATGTTTGTACCTTTAGGTATAGCAAAGTTCTAGCATGGTCACACAGAAAATGTTGTTCCTAATAACAAAATTTATGAATAGTACGAGCCACAAGAGAAGTTATTCAACTTTGACTGTACAGTGAAGTACAAGCGGCCATATATATATTTCAGGTGATGCGCGAGGAAAACCTATATGAATATCATTGGACGTATCCTTAAACCAGGTTCTATAGATGGCATCCTCTCAGTAGGTAATTTCATGTACTGAGAAGAATGACCATTTTGTCTGTGAACTCTGGTTTCAGCACAAAAGGAAGTCTTCCGCTTCGTCGCATTATAATTCGCATATGGAACGGTAACATCAAGTCTTGTTAAAGCATGAGACAGATCTGCAACTACTTTATAATTTTTATTATCTTAACTATCTGCCATAGGTGCCTCAATTCACCTTATGTTTGTTTTAAACACTAATAATTTTCGCTGAATTTGCGACATCATGGCTTGATGTTGAACTGCCCTCCCCCATGACCACATGAATTTCTCGATCATTCATTATCAAGCATTCATATTTGGTATACAGAATGGTTTAACCGCGTATGGCGTTTTATTTCCTTTTATCCGACGGTCTAATAATATAATTTACTGTTTTATTACGTTTCCTTAAATTGTTAAAAAAATCCATTTTACTTAAGTTGCTTCAAGAAGCTACTAAAGATTTTGGTATTTACATTAAGTGTATAATAATGTGTTGTTTTAATGCAACTTGCAGGTTTATTTTATTTTTAGTTACTTTCATTAAACCTCCCATTGAAAATACAGAAAGATCTGTTTGAGGAGTTTAACACCACTGGCAAAGTTAATATGATTCCCATAATGCAGCCATAACTTCGCACATTCTACTCTGCGGAGACCTGACCATACCCGTGGCAGTGTTGCCAAATATTTCTAAATTTAAGACGTTTTTCTACATATATACGAAAGGTACGTAAAACAAAAGTTCAGAAACTCTTTCAGTATACCCAGTGAAATTTATTTCTGGTATAGCTAGTTCTACAACATCGATCCTGCTAAGATAGCATAAATGCTTTTATTGACAAACGATGACTCATAGATGCAATGTAGGTATTTTCAATGCCAAGTGCCCCCCTTTTTTCGCTGTATCTTAATAGGTTGCAGGTTTTGATTAGAGCATTAAGCTTATTAGAGTATTATGTTAATATTTATTATTTTGTGGATGGTAAATACCTGTGTGAATCAGCTATGAATAATTAGTTTGCTGCTCAGCTGTTAGGAAAGATCACACTGGCCCATGACCAGGTAACGGAGGGGTCACTTCGCACCACGATCGCATGCGGATCTTATGCGCTTACCGCACATAGGAGGAACGGATGAGGCGAACGAACCGCAGGAGGCAATGGGCCGCAGGCAGGCCGGCTCACATAGACGCTCAGAGGTCCCTAACGATCTAAGCATGATCACCCAGTTACAGCGGTCGTCCCTCTAGCAGAATCGGAGAGAACGCGACTCACCGGAAGCGCTTCAGAGAAGGCTGCCATCTGGCAAGGCCAAGAAGAGCTTTCCAATGAATATTCATTTGTACCAATATTCATTGTGCCTGACCAATACTGCAAAGCCCCTAAGCATACCTGAAAACATGAATGGGGAAGTTAAGTAATAGGAAATGAGGGGAAGTAAATTCTTTGTAGAAGAGAAAGCACCCCTGCAATCGTTTTGCTAACCAGTGAAAACCACCGAAAAACTATGGTCAGAGTGGCAAGCTCCAGGAATCGAATCTAAGACCTCCCGAATGCTAGACTCGCATGTTACGTGAGCCTCTCGCTTGGTACCACTACTGGTTAGTTAGCAATTGAGAAGCCAACCAGAATCTGACTCACTCGACGAGTTAATCACAAGGTACCTTACAGTAACAACTGTTATATGGTCACATTTTAATACAAACGGGCTAACAATGTTAACAAAATCTGACAGAAGTAATTACAAAATACGGAACAGAAACCTACTATTTCTTTGGATATAATTTTAAAGTAATTGATATTTTATTTTAAGAGTACACGTTTTTAACTATCATGAGAAATATTTTGCTACACCAATTCTAATTTTTCTTTCATAAACCATTCCTTCCACTTATAAGATTAACAAACTTTTTAAATGCGCTATTTAAATCTATAAATTTGTTTTGAATTTAAAAAGAATGATTAAATTCTTAAAAGAATAGTTATTCATTTTATTATTGTATACTTAAACCAAACATTATGCACTTTGTTTTATGTTTTCTTTGTGGTACCTTCTTTGTAACAGTAATACCAGTCAAATAAGCACGTGTACTGACAAAGCCTTTAATATCACCAAACTAAACTTGGTGCTCTTGTATGATATTTGCTCTTGTGGGGTCGGCAATGGTTAATGAGGGCGTTCGCATGCCCAATGTATTAGAATATCAATAAAATACGTAATGATTATCCACGGTCTTGATAATACTGCAATTTATGTCACTTTTAAGTTAAAATTAAATCCGAACTGAGAGGCTGTTTTGTATTTCCCCATTTCGTATACGCTGATTCAAATTGGCACAATTCCATTTGTTTGGGTAAGCATGATTGGTAACAAGCACTATAACACAGTAGTGTTGGTGCCCTTTTATAAGACGTAAAGCTGTCAGTTTCCTTGAAGTACAACTGAAGTATACTGCATTTATAATGAAGTAGCCTTTCCATAGTACTCTTGAGGTTCAAAGGTTTAGTTACAAAGATAAATTACGCACGATGTACAAGCATGCATCCTTAAGAGTACGAAGCATGTCACTGCTTTATCTTCATTAACTTATAGGTTATACTATTTGGATTTCCTCTTCTTTTGCTCAGAGTATCTTCTTCCAAAGGGGTTTGTTGCGGTATATTCTCCACAAAGTCTGCACTAACGCATAAAATATAATAATATAAAACTTACATTTAAGCAACATTTCTTTTTTAAATTGGGAATCAATAATTGAATATGAGGCAGAATGTAATGACGAGCATTATCTGGATTAAATGCTCTTTCATTTATACGTTGTTTAAAATATGTCTCGTGTTGTGAAATGTTATACAGGAAGGAGTAGTATAGAAATATCGTCATAACCTTTCTGACATAACCATCTGACAACACAGCAACACCGAAGCACGTGCCACCATGACAGGCTAGGTATACGAATGAAGTAAACAACACCGCTCTCGTTCGGAAGAGATACTGCGTATGAAATGTTTAGACTTTAAACGCATCTACACTGCAATTTAATGAAGAATGGCTGAAAAAGAATGTACGCCAAATGTTTGCTGTGAACCAAAGTAAATACTGATATCAGATATCATCGATCACTTAACACTGGAAAAACGAATGATACAATGAGACATTTTGGCGAATCATTAATGTATTAACCTTTAGTTATGGGTATTATTGCCCTATTTTACGTCGCTTTAACTACATGTCATATCGGATCTGTTAGTGGATAACTCTTAGATCGATGGGTGACGGACAGTGAGCCTTCTAAGGTCTCATCCCTGTAACAATTTGCTTCGTCAAGTGTTCACAGGGACTTTAGTGCATAGCAACTGGATCTTCTGCTTCGTGCCGTGCAGATGGCATTAGGATGACGTCCACTTTCACTGTCTGTCGCTATTACCACCAATGTTTGATATTTACTATTGTTTTAACTTAAAGCGGAACTTTTGGTCGTGGTCTTAAATATCAAAACCGGCTGAGGGAACCACGAAAACACTTCAGTCAGATTGATCGGCACACGGGATTTGAACCCGGGACCTCCCGAACGCGGGCCACAGACGTTACCGCCTGAACCCCCGCTCGTGAATGGGTATTCTTATATGTGCTCATAGGTTCTTTTATTATTATTTTATTTTATTTTATTTGTATAGCACCCCTTAACTTCTCATATATGGGACCTTGACTTGAGAAAGAACGTGATGGTATAGCTTTTTGACTGTAGTGTATTTTAAACGTTTGTTTTTATTAAGCTTACTATAAAACACGTTTACATTCACTCCCACATTTATACTTCCATGCACGTCATGCTTCGTATGCCAGTATCTTTTGAATGAATTCTAGGTCTTGATTGGTAAATCCTATCCGTAGTTCAGAATTCCTGTTATTTGGATATGACACGTTCATAATGCTAAATTCCTCTATTAACATCAAAATTATGACATTTCTGTAATACAACTCAGTAAGAAACTTCAATTATCCAAAATATTATTTGTTTTTAGTCTCTCTCTCTCTCTCTCTCTCTCTCTCACACTGACTCAGCAAGAGAATACATTTTTCCGAATCAAAAATGTTTGATGGTGTCTGTACAGCGACTCACATTTCCTGTGAAGAACCGAAGACTCTGGAAAAGCTTCTGATAGACAATTTAAGTTGTCACAATTCTGCAAGATAGTTTCTTATTATTATCGATGTGAATAGTCGTCATGGTTGAAATGTTTAGGCCGCGTTATGACCTAGTTTCATCTCGGTTCAAAGTGCAATCGTTGTTATCCTACCATTTCGTATTTCAACTTTCCTCAATATAGTGGATGATCTCCACATTTCCATAGCCATTAATATCTAGAGTTTCTGTCTTGTCACTGTCCATTTCGTGTATAATGAAATGCTTTGCAGCATTGCCTAAATATTACCTTATTGCCTCGGCAAAAGATATGCCTGCCCTACAAAACTAATTTTTTCAATATTTATTCTACTACCAATTAATCGTTGATCAAACTCTAAATCTGTGATTTCATCTATGTGCAGCATGCAATTAAGACATTTAAAATATTCAAATTTCCCAATTTTCATTATCACATACTAATTATCTATCCATGACTAATGCATAATATTCAGTTTTATCTGTTTATTAGTAGCCCACACTTTCCATAGTTGCCAATATATTTTTTTGCTATATAAATATCTCATCTAGGTGCTGAGTAGTAATTCTCTGATCATAGGAAAAATAAATACTATACAATTTGCACTCTCAATTGATGGTAATTCTAGACCAGTTTCTAAGATTCTTATCGGTATAAATGTTAAGTAATGCTGAAGACAAGTAGTAAACCTGCAGAGGTACCTTAGAGGCATAGAATTCTTCTGATAAATTGATGCAGTAATTTGTATCACAAATTATGTAAATGTCAAGAGTGATTATAGTGTGAATATGCATTATTGTGTGACATTGATTTGAGATGTTTGATGATTGTAAGCATTGTTGAGAAGTGGGTTTATAAGGCCTTACTGAAACTGACAATAATAGCGTGCAATAATGTAGCGAGGGGGTGAACTGTTTATCATCATTAGTGACGAGCAAATGACGTAATATTGGCGCGTTTTTCTTAGGAATTTGCTGGAACATTTTCCCTAGAGCATATGTTTTCGTAATTTTCATTGGATATAAAAATAGACGCTAATGTTGGCGCGTTTTATTAACCAATAGCAGCTCGGTTATAATCTTTAGGTATATCGGGGTGTAGGAGTATAAAAAGGGGTAGGTCAGAGTCAAATTCGTTCAGTCTATCGGAAACATTTGTACACTACACGTCGTCTCCAGTCCATTACACGTCGTTGAATACATCACAGTTTATCGATTAGCAAAGTTATAAAAATATCTCAAGTGTCGTAAAGTTAATTACACAAAAAGTTGAAGTACGCGAATTACGCGAATTAAGAATGAGCAGTAAATAAGTTATTATAACAGTTTCAGTTTGGCGAGTGTCAAGATTAATATGTGAAAGTGCATAATGTGTTATGATAATAAAAGTGTAAAACAAATTCTTCATCAGTGTTATCTTTGGATAAAAGACTCCTTTCCGTTTACACACCTTGTATAAGATAAGTGCTCGACCAAAAAGATCATAGCTAGCCGGAGGACAGTGAACCCAAAATTAAATAAAATAACAGGCGCTCAGTAAAAGCTAACACGAAGTGACCGCGACAAATTGTCTTTTATACGTGCGGCAGATATACAGTAGTATTCTTTCAAACAAACACCAATACCATTGCAAATTGGCTACCACAACATGGGGCTAACTAAACCAATAAATAAACAAACATAAATACCGCCGCAAAATACGAACCCCTAATTTAAGATCTGCTTAGTGATAATATTGATTATAAAAGCCTATGCTCCGTTTTTTGTGTATTTATTTATTCAATGGACATTATAGGTTCCCCAATTACGATGTTTACTTAACTTAATATAGTAAAATTTAGTTGCGACACAAAGTAAAAGAAAATACAACAAAAACAATACAACAAAGTCAATTACAAGAAAAAAATCATAAGACAAGAAACAAAATTTGGTAATGTTAGTACATGGGTATACACATTTAAGTTAAACAGTCTACAATTGGTAATGAATTATCCCAAGATATAGCACAATTAGTAACATTCATGATGAATATGTGAATATTTAAATAATGTAATTTATTGCATAAGGATAGCATTCTAAGTACAGGGGAAAATATGAATCAGTACTTACTTTTGGAATAAAAAATATTAGAAATCTGCTTGGTGTAATATTGCGACTATAAAAACATACTGACTCTCTTAGGTTAGGATTATCAACCTTATTATGTATAAAATTAATTGTTCTTCCACACTGGTATAATTGTAGGACAAGATTGGAAAGGTAGAATCAGAGGAGTGAAATATTCAATGACATAGCCGGGTATTTAATACCACGACCCAAAGTTCCACCTTAAGTTAAAACAATAGTAAAAATGATAAATAGGTGGTAATAGCGAATACTGAGCCATCTATCCAGAGATAATAAAAGACGGTAGTATGGACGGCATCCTAATGCCATCTACACGGAGCAGCAGATACAGTTGCTATGCACTAAGGTCTCCGTGGTCACGTGACGAAGCAAGATGGCATGCTTATGGTTACAGAGATGAGACCTAGCAGGCTAACTGTCCGTCTTTCTATATGAAAGCAGCAGGTAGACTGGACGGCACCCTAATGCCATCTGCACTGAACGAAGCAGAAGATTCATTTGCTATGCACTAAGGTCACTGTGGACACGTGACTAAGCAAGTGGTTACAGGGATGAGACATAGAAGGTTAAGCAGTTTCCACTCCGGTTGCTCTAACCACTGAGTTACCATGGCAACGTGTCTGTAGGACATTAGATTCTCCAACTGAATCGCATTTTTCCCAGTAAACTACAAGGAGATCTCAAATAACTGTTTTGGATGACATACACCAATGGTGACTTATGATGCCGTAAGTATTTTAAAGTCCCGGGCTTCACTAGTTTAGCCTCTATTATTGTGTAATAATTTGTATTAATATCTTGTATACATCTGTAGAAAATTTGGTTCATTATCACAAAGCTTTAAAAATCAATGCAGATCAAGACGAAGTGAAGACTTTTCTCGGTTTTTCTCCAAGAACTTTCAATAATAATTGTACTAATAATTGAATTAATAATTTTATTATTATCTAGAATTGGAATAATCAACATAGGTACTCTAAATACCGCACATGTCCAAAGTATACAGCTGTTTGTTGGCCTGCAGTTCCAGGTGGGACCAGCTGACATTTACGCAATATTTCCACGTCCCGAATAAAGTGGGTTTGGAACGAATACACCGGATGGTTTGAAATATGTATGTCCTTGAATATTTACATTTTAACAAACGGGACAACTTTCGTTCTTCATTTGGTTGCGAGACCTGTCATTCCAGCTGAGCGAGTGGAACCTTTAATTCGCAATCTGGTAGGCGCAAGGCTTATTAAGGCTACCGTTTTGGTATAGCGCTACGCTTGACGAATTCTAATTTTAGGTGGCAAATTATCAGCTTGGGTCGATAACATCGCTGTGATGTATTAGTCACTCTGAAAATCAATATTTGCTGCTTAAATGTGCGTAATAACAAATAGTGATCAACGATAACGATTCGTTTCTGTCGACTCCTTACAAATTACCGGTTAAGTGCGGACATTCTAAAGCTGTTTTAAGGTACTAGTTACAGTTTTGTTGAATTCGTTCAAAGAACATTCACTTTCTATTTCCCATTCTCTTCTAAATCATATCCTAAGGAGATGAATTATCACATTTGGCTAGAGGAGAGGAGCGATTAGTGTACGTCCGTATGCAACAACTCAAAAACTGTTGCAGTGCATTGTAGAAATTGTATATACAAGAGCAAAACTACGTATACGTGTTTCGTTGAAACGCTACGTTATTGAGGCTAATATATAATGAGTGTATCTCTAATGAAGTGACTAGTGACCTACGCGTCTGATTCAAAACTGTTGAATGACTGGTTTTTGCAGCAGCCTAGCTCACGCGCCTAAGGAGGTAACAGCATTTGAAGTTCGTTATAACCTTATTTGGTATGACGTATAATGGCATTAACATGTGAAACTATATGTTGATTGCGTTTAGGTATTGTGCTTAATTATCCCAGTATACTGCAGAACACCGTGTGTTTATTGTGTTAAGGCTCTGAGTCACATGTGGACTGTCAGCTTGAACTTATATAGAAGATCCATTGTGTCACAGTAATTGTCCAAGAAAATCGCTGCTGCACATTACAGTTTGATTTTGATAACAGAATAATTGATTAGCCTGCTTGGTCTACAAATATAAATTACGTGATTATTTTCTGTGGGGAATGTTTAAAGATAAACGTTTATGTCAAATCTCCACATGCCCGAGAAATTTAAGACAAGCATCCAGTATACGTTTTCCAATAGTTCGACTGCAGAAATTGGTCGAGTGTTCAATTTCTTCAAGTGGCAGCTTTGTATAAACGCAGAGGGGCATCATTTAGAACGCCTTTTATAACTAAAGGTAAGTGTAATACATTTATATTGTCTAGGATTAACTAGGGGGGAAGCGGCGGGCCGATCCGTAGTATAGCAGCCCTTGAGAGTGCCGGGTTGTTGGTAGCGTCATTCAAGGGAAACCCGTATAAAGAGTATTTTTTTAAAAAATAACTATCTTAAGGCAGACCGATAAATGTAAAGCGTTTGAATTCAGTTTAAGTGTTTGCTGTGTTTGTTGGCATATTTAAATTTTAATTGAAATTGGCAACAAATTAAGTGTAGTTTAGACACAGTGTCTCTTAAATATATCATTTCTGGGTGAACTGTTGCATATACGGGTTGGAATTTCACATATAAGAATTTGAAATCCGACTGTTAACACAAGTAAAATTTTACTGATGCAAAGTAAGTCCACATGGAAGACCTTGTAAAAACATATAACACTTCTAGTTATGCTTAATGTTGAAATTTTACTTTTGTTTAATCCACATTAACATTTTAACTAGGTCATTTTTCTCTTTGTTCTCTTTGTCAATAAATGAGGAGGGATTAATAATTAAGAACATGCACGACAGTATAATTATGGTCGCATGTAAGCTATTCTAATTGAAAATTTTACGTAGAATCCAAAAATAATATCAGGAATTAAAAATAATAACTCTAAATGTCATAAAATTATAATTTAATCCGAAATAGTAGGAATAACCGTAGGCAAAAATCACTTGAGGCAATAACGCATCATTATTGGTCTGACGTCTCCCGTCTATGTTCGCGATTCCGCGCACAAAGAATTAAACACATTGTGTTACGTAATACAGAACGCACTGTGTTTATGTTCCTATTGTTTTAGTGCACAGTGTAGTTAAGAGCAGTTTTGTGTAGCATATGCAGCAGGATGTTTTCGTTTGGGATCAGCATGAATGCCGACCAGATTTTTAAGCTGAAAGGCCACAAATCGTGTAGGTATAGTTCCTCTGTGCATCAAAACATCCCAGAAAATGTTTATTCACGTGCTAAAAAATCCAAAATCAGAAAGAAAAGGATTTTGCAATGGTGAAGAAATGTCAACGATATCTCGCCAGAAATCTACAATTTATTGCTGGGATGGGCATTTTGATGACGTATTGTAACAATGTTTTATGCTCAAATTTTTCTAATGTCAAGTAGTTGAAACCATATATTTGTCACTTTTAACCTCTTTAAGAATTGCATTTGTGTTTCATACGACTTTGGTACGTATTAATGAAAGCTGGTAATGAATACAATATTACCCACATTATCTTTTCTCGTGCCAAATTGAGAAACATCAGGTAAAAATCAAAACATCTGATCATTTTATGCTAAGAAATGAACGTTTCTCGTTATCATCATCATTAAGATCAACATATTCATTTACAAAATAAAATTTTAAAGATTTATTTTCTCTTTTCTTAATGTTATCCGGGCACCATATTTAGATGTGTCTTGGCGCGTTTTAAGCATTATGTGTGTGCTTCATAGCGTCATCAAGTTGTATCCATTTTCATTCTCCTCCCTGTGTTATCCCTGTGGCATTCTATCTTTATGTAATACAAGTTAAGACAAAAAATCTACTAGTATAATGAAAATAAATTTTAAGTCTGATGTTTGACTTCATACTTAGTGGCGAATGAGAAATATGATTAGTATGTTGGTTATCTTCTGAAAACTAATCAATAACACATCTAGTTTTTCAGATAAGCCTTAGATTTGTGCAGCTTAGCAAACTTGAATAATTAGGTGTGAATGGATGGGTGTGCTACTTAATAATATGCTTTTGATCCACGGATTTTGGAAGCAACAGTCGTTATTTATGAAAAACTATGCTATCATTAATGCATCCATGCATGCAGATTATCCGATTGCGCTTTTTTGTAACCTTAATCCTTCATTTTATACAAAAAATACAAAAAACAGTTGTAATCAACAATATATGTACATCCACCGTTAATGGAAACATATAACGCGACTTCAACTTGTACCAGACTGACGTCACAACTAGGTCACCTTGCGTTTTCAAGAGCCTTGCAAAATGGGACTTTAAAATATGTTTTCCTTACTTTCTAAAGAACGTAATATTACAAGGAAACATGGTTTTCTGTTAATTTGAGTTCGAACTTTTCATTAAAATATTTTTAGCACTCGCGCATGTTCCAAATTTAAAGCATTCCATACTTAAAATACATGACTAAATTTTAAGAAATATTATAAGTTGTTTCTAGAAAAAAAACCTTTACAGTTATAATTTGAGAAACTGTTAAGTGCCTTTTTATGGAGAGGTATTTCCATAAAACTGTTTGAGTTGTAGGTTTCATTTCCTTCTGGCCTGCGTTATGAAATGTGCAGGTTCTGGTTTTCCTGAAATGTCCCATTTAGGAATAACGAGATGCAACTCATTTATATGCGTTATATGAAGATGGCTACATTCCGTCTTTAATCAAAAAACCGCTGTCAATTAAACACTGAAATGTGACTCATTAGGATTTATACGCTTTTGGGAATGCGGCATGCTTCCTGTTCTTTCAAGCGCTGAGAAGGAAAATAACTTACTTTAAGCCTTTTATATACCATTGACCCTGAGAAGCTATCAATGGACATCTCGGAAATTCTTACCGCTCCCATCTGCACATCTTGCTTTAAATTAACTCACTAGCGAAACGTCAACTGAACGCAGTTGAACCACAGAACTTTGTAAACGTTAATACTTGTTATTGTAAGCTATAAGAAAATTTACGGAAATACAAAAAATATCTGTCAATCACCGACTCATGTAAACTGAAGACATAACACACATTAAGGCATAAGAATGTCTTCCTTAAGAGAATTTGTCTTCCTTAAGAGAATTTATCTGTAAAATTTGATAAAACATGTGAACATTTTCAATTTTTTGTATTTTGCATTTCTATTATATTTATAATTTGTACTTTTGTGTTATATAATAGGCTTTTTAATACAAACAATTTAAAAACCACAAATGATTATTTAATATGGTCTGTACAATTTGAGTAAAATACCGAGTTAAACTCAAATTTTCTCAATTCCCTTTTTTCCTGCATTTTTCATTATTCAAAATTCTCCTTGGGCCACAGTTTATAGCTCATTAGTTCGGAATTTTCAGATGAGCTTCAGAAATTACGCATTTAAACATATAACAATATTAAATAGTTCAGTTGAAATTATTTTCCATAGCTCACTTTGGAAAAGGCGAAAAATTCAACAAACATGTATTCAACGAATTTTTCCCTTAAATCGATTAAAATTACAAATTTCTACACGATAATTTCTTTAAATTTGTATTAAAATTTTGGAGCGACACATAAATCGTAGGGTCGAAAGATCATTTAATATTACTATATAAATAAGTGATTAATTATGAATACAAAATTAATACCTCAGCAGAGTTTGACATAGCTCGTTCAAAGGGTATGTGCACTATGTGTACTTTGTTGTTGTTGCTATTATTATAATACCGTGGAAATACCGTAGTTCCGATTGTATATCAAGCATAAGGAACTAGTGTAAATTCCGTACTAACAAATATCTTATATATATTAAATTTTATTAAAACCGTAGAAAAAGGTTTTATTGCCAATTCCAGAACATCCCATGACGTAAAAATTGTCCAGAAGAAGGGAGGGTGAAGGGGAGAAGATAACACGAGATAGGCTAGAAAATAGAAAGAGGGACAGAGAAAAGAGACTCCTAAGATATCGCAATAAGCAATCGAGCAGCGAGTTCTGTAATTATTTTCATAATTAAAAAAATTCGTAGTTATTCTGAATTTGAATGCTACTATAAGAATAGTGGGCTTAATGAAGATTATTTATACTTAAATGTTTCTACATTCCAGAGAGCGAGGAAAATATATAGGGGAATGCTGGAGGTTTTCTCATCTACCACGATTTCCTTTCCATCATTTCCGTTTCATTCCGTTTCCTTCTCATCTTTCAGGTGTGCTTCTAGGTTTCGTGGCGTATAGCGGTGCCGGACAAATGGCGCGGATACTTGCTCAAAGGCAACAGTTTCCGTGGACAATAGAGGGCGATGGGGCATTCATCGCCTCTCTTGGCAGTTCTAGCAGTCTTAGAGCCTGAAACTGTTAGGGACTTCCGCGTGTCTCTCTGGTTTCGCTGCCTGCGGCCTGTAGCCTCCAGTGATTCCTTCACTTCATCTCTTCCTCCTGGAGGGTGGTAACCACAATAGATCTATGTAGGTCGTAGTGCGTGAGGAGTCCCCATCTGTTGTGTAACCTATACCCTAAATAGTAGTGAAAAACAAAAACGAAAGAGCGCGTTGAATGCCATTTATATTTAGTCAGTAAAATTCAGCGTATTTGCAATTATGCCACGTTCTCTGTCTACATGCCTTGTAAAAGTAGTACAAATTCTGTATTCAAAAGTTAATAACATGTTATGTGTAACAATCCCTCGGCTTTCTCTACCCAATACCATTTCACAGGTCTCCCTCGTAGTACACTGTGTCCATAAAAATACTGCCATACTTTGAACTGGTGTTGCATCGCTTTGGATAGTCGTATTTGAGCGAAGTTGGTGACATTCGAAAGAGAAACTCAAATATTGTTTTACTATATCTCATAGACATTGAATGTGGCCCCCATGAGTGACGCTGCAGACATCAAGACGATATTCCCATTCACGCCACACACCCTCCAATGTATCTGATGAAATGGACTGGATGGTTGCAGCGATGCAAAGTTGCACTTCTTGCAGGTTTTGAGGCAATGAGGGTGCATAGACACATTCCTTTATGTAACTCCATAAAGAGAAGTCACAGACCGTCAAGTCAGGCGTCCTTGGCGGCCACTTTAGAAGACATAATTTCTGACACGTCCAATCCATCTTCCTGGAAGCCGCATTCAGATGTTCCCGAAATGAAAATGCCAGTGAGGAGGTGTTCCACCCTGTTGGAAAATAAATTCGTGCCTTCTTCTTCTTCTTCTTCCAATTGTGGAAATAAACTTTCAGTGAGCATGTCAAGATAAGTTCGAGCCTTGACAGTGACCTCTCGAAAGAAAAATGATCCATAGACTTCACGTCACCAATTTCATTTAAATACGATTATGCAAGGCAACGTGATACCTGTTTGGAGTATGACAGTATTTTTATGGACACACTGTATGTCATTCTTGTAAACACTCCTCCTTCTCTCCGTTTTACGTTAAATTGTAAAAACATGTTTGCTTAGAAATGGGCTATTTGAACTTGGTCACATTCAAGATGCAGAAATAACATTCAGTTATTTATATAAAAATTCAGTTCTTTGTTAGACCAAGCCGAAAAGAAGAAGAAGAATAGAGTAGTCTCTCATTTTCATGCGTCCATGGTGTTAGTGAACTCCACATTTTTCCTGTAGTAAGATCATCTCATAGTTTTCCACTTATATTAAAGTCAAGAAGCGTGAAGAGTCCACAGGATATTCCCAGATAATTTAAGATATAGAATTTATTCCTCACCACAATATATGCAATTTTATTCCAAATCGTTCTAGCCATTTTTGTGAAAACAAGCACTAGGAAACTATTTTCTGTACAAGTGATTGTTTGGGGTGTTGGGGTGCTGAGATTTTATGGCATAAATTATATCCCTGGAAGATTGCTGATCTTAAAATAAGGAGTTTTATTGATCCTTTGAGTTACGCTGTTCACACATGCAGTACGTCCTCTACCTACTATAGGTAAACCGCAGAGACAAAAATTATATTTCTGAGTGAAAAAAGACGTTTAGGTCAAGCGAGTATAGCATAGAGCAAAGAAAACAGTAGATGTATCTGAACATTATTCTAGCAGCGATGTTTTAGAGGATGCATACCAATTACGTTTTTTCATAAGCAAATACTCTTATTCTGCTTATCAAATGAATATTTTTCCTATAATTAGCCAGCGTATTGTTTAGTTGTGTTTAATAACGTATAATAAAACTATAATCAAAGCTAGCTGCTCTCTTGAGCAACTATTGCTTTGAAGCTACCCAGTGTCCTTGATTATGTTTGAGGTTGAATACACTACATGTTATACATAGGTAATCAATTTATATTCATGATGAGCACCGAAGAGAAGAACAAAAATTTACTTTAAGCAACTGAATATTCATAACTAATTTTATTTCATTATCAATAGGGCACATATCTTTCGGGATGAGGACAATACCAGGGCGGTTGAAAAACACGAGACCTGTTCAAGGTGGAGCTGGAAAATTTAACCTGGGGCTACCTCAGCGTGCCTACCCACTAGGCCCGCACATTCAGATTATGAAAATAATAATGCAGCTGGAATATTAATTCATGCAAAATAACTAACGGCACATTTAAGTGTTATTTACATGGACCATGCTGAGCTATACATTAATCTCGAGGAAGAACAAAGGCAGGCACACCACGTTAAGCGCAGCCACACTTACAGAAGCGAGTCACGCACAGCGACAGTGCGGGCGCCACTATGCATATGGAAGCCGTTAGTGGAATGAAACAATAGGCCTCGTGCTTTCTCTGTTGCACCAGATGGGCTTTAGCATTTTAAGACAAACATTCTTTGCATCCTCATGTACCGACCACTGATTTCCAGGTTTTGTAGAAGCTGTTGCTTTCTTCACCTCTTTTTCTTTATTGGAGGCAGGAAAAATAACCCTTCAGATACTTTATTTTACCTTTGTTTTTATAAAATATCTTCTAAATGTTCAATCCTTGACAAGTTTCTTGTTTGTTTTGCAGTTTTGCTTTTCTTACAACTAATAATAACTAAAACCTTGCAATTAGGAGTAGAAATTTGGAAAAAGAAGCCAAAAGTAATCTTTTCAAATTTATTTGAATTTAATATAACATCCACTTACATTAATAATGGATTTGGGAATAATATTTCAATAGAGGAAACTGAGTATACAGTGAAGAATTTACCAATGGTAACTTTATGATGATGATGATATCGAGTTTTATTTATGGACGCTCTTTAACCACTATGGTTCTTAGCGTCCCATTCCATATTGGGCGTGCAAGATCGGAAATTTTGCTCAGAGGCCTCTATCAGGCTTGAGGTTCTTTTACGTGCCGTAAATCTACGACACGGTACCACCGGCTTTGCTTCCCTTCCGAAGCTTTACGCCCGAAAAAATCCATCGCCCGCGATGGGAACCCGCGACCTTGGGAACCAGTGGCTAACACGGTACCACTACTCCACGGAGGACGACGGTGGTGGTGACCTCTGTAATATGGAGGATATTAAATTAAAACTACTATATAGAAATGAATGCAACTAAACACTGCTTTTAATTTTCCAGAGGTACACATTACTGAAAAATATTCCATCTGTTTTTAAAAGATTTCAGAATCTTCTTCTGTACGGCATCATTTTGACTCAAATCGTTCTCTCCTTCTCCTCTAACTAGAAAATTAACTATATGTTCGATATGTCCTCCGAATATACTTCTGCTTTTTAGCATTTCTAATCTTTTCTTAAGCTTTTGGTCCCATTTCCGTTGTTCCGATCATTTAACCGTGAGTTATCTAATGGAGCATTTATTGCCCATTGTTGCCTCCGTTAACCATCCTATCTTATGATACTTAGGGCTTTATAAGTATATTTTAGTGAATCTGCCATATACGCCTAATTTTATTGAGAATCTTAAAACGTCAGCTGTTAATATTCAAGAGCCTTCCTTAAGTTCAATTATGTTAACAGACTGTCTCTCGGGATTCATAAAATAAACTTTCATATGAGTACAGGCAATGTTGTTCAACATTTTCCCATCGCCTGTCCATTTTCAGTTAATAGAATAGTTGATCTAACCCACAACATTTCTCTTGCAAAACATTAGGGACTGCATCTCTCCCATTATTCGTTACATAAACTGTCCATACCACAGTTTGTATTCAGCTATTTTACTCGTTATGATTTAACGCAATAAACATTGTGTAATGGGTATGTTGGAAGCTACTGGCAAGTGGTAAGAAACAAGTTGGGTAAATTTCTTTTCAACTCAATGTTAAAAAAGAGATGATCATTTAACACGCAAAAGCGTGAATATCAGCAACAAAGTTTCAAGATAAAAATTTTTATTCAAAATACTTTCACGACGTACTATAAAATGCCATAATGCGGCTCACAGCAGACATTTTATTGGAATTCTGTTTCATGTAGCTTCGAAAATGAGAACTATGCATGCCTAATGGATTATGTACGAAATTTGATCAAATATAAAGTTCTGCTCTGAGCTACGTCTGTTTTTATTTAAATTCAAATGAAGTCAATGTTGATCAAATGAATACTACATAATTATCTTTGACAGATACCTCCTCCATCTCCATAGGATAACCACATCTTACGTTCATGTAGATACTCTTTAGAGAGTGTTGTATTATTCATTCTGAGAATGTGTTCGTGCTTGTTTTTCCTTGCTTGTTTTTGCTCGTTCGTCTTATAAATGTTTAATTGAGTTGCTCAAGGACGATGACAAAGGTGAGTATCCAGAAAATCTCGTTTTAACTATTTCTTAAGTTGTCTTCCTAGTTCAACAGACACATTTGAAATGCGTAGAGATGTATTTCTGCTCTTAATGTAAATTCTAATTGCATCCATAGCAATGAATGCCTATAAAATAAACCTTCGCGTTTCCCATCAACCGAAAACACATCATACACCCTTACAAAGTAAGAACATTTACTATAGTATTTCTCAAATAGCAGCATAGTTATTAAATGAGACTTCTTCATACGTACAAAAACACGCGGCTTTGCAGTTTCACATTTTATACCACAATTTATGGATTATTACATTCAAAGACGTTGATAAATGGCAATTATTGAACACACACTATCTGAAAAGTTCGAGGGTAATCCAGAAAGTAACGTCCGTTTGGCTTTAATGAATTGAGAAAAAAGTCATCATCATCGACTTCAAGTTATAGGCCTTCTGACCTGTTCCGGTTCTTGATTCTACCGCCTTCTTGGTCTTCCTTGGAGTCCCCTTCCACAAGTGGATATTACCAGGCTCTTTTGGATATTCGGCTTTCTGCCATCCTAACTAGATGCAGAATCCAATTTTGATCCACAAGTTTTAATTTTATCTCGGAGGGGTATAATTTGCAATTCTTTATTATGTCTTAATTTGTAATGTGATCTTTCAATGTGCATCCCTTCACTACTCTTAAAAGTTTCATTTCTGATGCATTTATTATGCTTTCATTCCTTTTATTCAGCACCCAATATATTAATGATGGCACAGCTATTGTTTTATAAAAATTTAATTGGGTGTCCTCTCTGGTTTTATTTCTTAGCGTTCTTCTAATTGTTCCACACATACTCTGAAAACGCGAGATTTTTATTTGCACGTCTTTATCATAATTATAAAATATGTTATTTCCAAGATAATTGAAATGTGAAATTTGCTTCAGTATAACATCATCTATTACAGTTTTTGATCTGATTATCCTTAAAAGCCATGACTTGGGTTTGCTTTATATTTTACAATTATATTTCTTTATTATTTCATTTAATTCATACATATTATATTGAAGCTCGTCTTCTGTCTTGTCAATAAGTACCTGTTCGTCAGCATACAAAAAAATATTTTATTAAAAGACGTCACAAAATTAAAGCTTACTTCATTTCTCCAAATAATGTTTCTCCATTGTTTAAGCATTTGCCATATTTGTCCACGAGCTTTTAGAATTCTGTGTTGTAATCAGCTGCCGCCAGTCCGTTAACCAAGATGTTCGAACACAAATTCACCAAGGAAAACACAATAAATGCTTGGTAAAGAAAATCAGTAACTCAACTTGAGCTATACGTCTGTATTACCTCTTGCACGATTTTATTATTCACTTGATTTTTCAAATCATCAATAACGGACGTCCGAGTCGAATCTCAGCATGCAGATTTGTTCGTCCATTGTTGAACATTTCATACTACTTTCTTGCGTATCTTTCGTTCACTTATATACCACCATACACTTTCTTTAGTTTACGGTAAAGTTCTGCAGGTTTCAACTTCTGAGGATTCTAAAATCCAATACCTCTTATCATTATGCGATTCATTTTGAACAATTACAGAATGAACCATAACAACTTATTTCGACTGGCGCTCACATAACACTGCGAAAAGATATCGAGTAAACCATTCGACCTTGGATATATTTAAGTACGACAGTGATCTGCGCGACAGGAATTCGCAAATGGTCGTTACTACCTGGATTGCTCTTGTATTTTTCGCTGTGTGGGTTTATTTCTTTCCAATTCCATATACTTAGGTTGCCCTAATGGCTCATAAACGAAGAGACGCAACAGTCAAATCGAGTGAAAATAAACTATTCAGGCAATGTCGGTGCTAGAAACCTTTACTACACTTTGTCTTAATTGGCTTACTTTAAATATTTTGGTAGATATTAATACTCTTGTGTTTTAATTCACCCCACAAGTTTTAACTGTCCACCTCGTTCTCTCTATCTCTCTATCTCTATATCTCTATCTCTATCTTTCATGACTGGAGATCCCTGCTGACTTCGCGGTATGCCATGCTTTGTTTCCTAATATTAATATTTTCACACTCTTAGCACGACATTCTGTGGCGAAGCTTATATGTAACTGCTATTTTTTTTTTTTTTTTTTTTTTTTTTTTTTTGTGAGTTAAGGTATACTTGAGTTATGTCAGTTCCATATATGACTCCAGAAATAGCAATGAAATCCAGTAGATTTCTTATGCTTTATAAAGCGGGAGAAAGATTTAGGCTCATTGATTGGTTTTCTTCTTTTATTGTTGATTGTAAACTGATAACTTATGAGGTGTTGTGGGACCTCCACTAATGCAAAATAATGATAAATAATGTCATGTCCTGGCACGAGCTACGTACTAAGGTTGACATTTATACATAAGCGTGATATGCTACATTCACATAACTTTCTCCAGCTACTATCGTATATTATTTCCAAAGCGTTCTTACAAAACCTTACTTTGTATCAGTTACACGTTTCAATGTAGGTGCAAAGGGATACAGGAGGAGTAGTTAGGATAGAGAAGGCTGATGCAATATTCAAATCTTCGAAACGTGCACCGTTGTCGTTGAAAGGAGATACTCTTTCCATGAGATTGCAAGAAACAAATTAATAGCAAGACTTCAAAAATGTTTAGATATTGGAAAGCTCAAACCAAAAAAACTAACATTGGTTAGTGACACACAAATCAATTGACTCAAATTGCGTTTTTTAACGAGTCTACAGTTTTATGTAATACGTTTTATTTCTATCTTATCGTTTAAAGGATATTCAAAATTATAAAAAAAAATCATTCAGAATGAAGTTTACAGGCTGTTCACCAAAAATTCCGTTGTATAGTGTAAAAGTATTAAACATATTGCATTTTAATCTAAATCGTTAAAAGCCATTTTTCAGAACATAAAAAATAACGAACTTTTTCCATTTAAAGGGTAGTTTGGGGTAGAGGGATTTTATTTAAACTTTCATGTGGCGTCGTTAGAAGTTGTGCAACTTAAATACCAAGTATAGCATTTATCCGCGTGAGTCGTGAAATACTCTTTTCTTTTTGGATTCGGGACCTGAAAACGAATTTCTCGTGAAATTTCAGTAAGAAGTTTTGGGTGGGATGCACTTCTTCCTCTACCTACTATAAGTAGGTAGGTGGTATTGAAAGTATTAATGCCGAGGATTGTCTTGCGTGTATAAATATGTGCTCATTTTGCTTTGGTAACAGGCAGATTTTTGTTACCAGTTAGAGGTTGCAAGAGAATCAGGGCTCGTAGTGATAAATTCTGCTGCGCTATTTAATATAGCGTATTATTAATTTCTGAGTCCTATATTGAGCCATTCTTTCAATTGTTTGGAATTTTAAATACGTCACTGCCAACAGTTATGCAATAATTTTGTTATTCATTTATATTTCTTTCTGACTTAAACTTGTCTTCGTCATAAACATTGGTTGCTGTATTACCTAAAACACAAAATAGGATTAAGGGCCGATTCTACAATCTGCCGATAAATTACGATAAAGCTATTTACCGAATTTCTTAGCACGCTCGGACGTCTTTGCGGATAAGTTTTCGTCTAGTAGGAGTAGCCTATACGGTCCATTATTTGACAAATAAGTTTTCATGCTCAAGACTGACACAGTACTTATGATTAGCAATAGTAATAATGACAGGGTTAGGGATGACACCTCGATACTCGGTGTATCGAACTATGTCTAATACTTTGAAATAACTATTCGATACTTTTTCTATACTTTTAAATGTTTAATTTTCGTATTATATAAAGCTGTTACGCTTAACTTTATGCTAGATAATGAATGAAAGGAGTCGAGACTTCACGTTATTGCCTCGCACGTGTCTCCAAAGAGTTGTTGGGCTATAGTTCTTGATAGATCTTGACTGCGTTTCCTGTGGGTGAATAAATGCAAAATTCCATAGAATCGTGTCTAAATGAAAACGTGCAACAACAATGGGGGAAGGAGTAGAGGTATTTGGTAACATGCAGTGTTAACTGAGTTGTGAATGAAGCTGATTTAGCTGACGCACTAAATCACGTTTCTGCAATAGGCTAGCGTGGTGACTCACTCTTAGCCATTACATTTACCTACTCCGGTGATCAAAAACTGTTAAGCCAGCTGAAACAAATCAGAACTTAAGACGTGAGATAATACACATATGGAAATATGTTATTTTTAGTTGTGTGAATTGCATTAAAATACATATTTATTACTTTATATTTTCAATATTGCAGAATAAAAAATTGCTAGAATTTATAATGTTAGTTTTTCTATGGGTAGAAAATCGCTTAAAAGAAAGTTTTCAGCACAAAACGTAGTTACATAAAAGGGGGAAGCATAGAAATTATTATTATTATTATTATTATTATTATTATTATTATTATTATTATTATTATTATTATTATTATTATTATCATCAGTATGATGATTAGTAGTGGTAGTAGTAGTAGTAGTAGTAGTAGTAGTAGTAGTAGTAGTAGTAGTAGTAGTAGTAGTAGTAGTAGTAGTAGTAGTAGTAGTAGTAGTAGTAGTATTGGTAGCAGTAGCAGTAGTATTGGTAGGAGTAGCAGTAGTAGTATTAGTATTACTATTCAATAACAATACTGGCTATATAATCTATGGAATTAACAAGATAAAAAGATTTCTGCCAATTGGAGAAGGAACAACTCAAAATTGGTTACATGCATTTATACACAGAGAATGCCAATAATTCAATGACGCTATCGTCTTTACAGTTTTCTTATAAAGTGAGTACCGAGTTAAAACGGCAGCTCTAGGCCGGGCCCGAGAACTGCAATAAAAGTTAATTAATAAATTATCTATAATTAATGTTAAATCGTACTATGTAAATATCTTTTTCTCATACTGCTTGTATATTTTAAGAAGGGTGATTTAACGTTATGTATCTATCTAGGTTACTAATATTAGTAGAGTTATAAATGGTTTAATGTAAATAATTTAAGCGCTATGTTAAAATACTGTCCACGACGAAATGTTTTAGCTACAGGAATAGTGCTTTCGAAGGCAGAAAACCTAGGTTTATGACATCTCTTCGATCGCAGTGCCATTATTCCTACAGCGAGGGTGTAACGCCTTTGTCCCTTTATTTGATAATTCGCCGTGACCAAGCGAGCGAGACAGATAGCCTAACGGTAAATGTAGGAAAAGCCGCGATTTATATTAAACTTGGACCAATGAGATCTCTGGAAGTTTATTCGAAATAGTTAGACGCGTCGAGTGGCGCTAAAATGGACCAATAGGAAAGGAAGCAGCCCCAGAAGCCTGAGACTATAAATGGATCTGTTTGGAGCAAATTCGGGACAGTTTTTGTCGTCAGTTTTGTCAAGGCAGTTTAAGCAAGAGAGTTTTGTCATGTCCGTTTAGCATTGCAGTTTATCGACAGTTTTGTCAAGGCAGTTTGTCAGCAGTTTTAGCAAGACAGTTTTGTCATGTCAGTTTAGCATTGCAAGTTGTTCGACAGTTTTTTTTCGTCATGTGTGGTCAGGGAGAGATGCTGCAGGATGTGTGAGATATCGCGCCAAAACAGGGAATCAAGATAGTTTTAGAAACACACCTAAGATCCGCTACCCGTAAAGGGATAATAAGCATATTTAAACTTCGTGTCATATCCGCGCCGTAGTTTAACAGCGGTGGACAGTATTTTACGGCGACAATACCAGTGTTGTATACTACGAGTGTTAATTAAATAAAGAGAAACGGCAGTGTCATCTTTTCATAAACAAAGCACGTCTATGTCTTCCTATATCACCACCCGAGATCTACGCTTCCTTTACCGAGGATAAGTCCATGCTACTATATAGGTTAAAGAAAACTACTGCAGCTAGCCGAGGATAAAATTGAAGAGAACCAACACACGGCGAACTTCTGGAACCAACGGGAGAAGCATCAAGGTAAGACTACAGCAACGGACGAAGGAGGTGACCGCCGCAGAGTATCAGTGCTCAAAAATCAGTATCGGTATCGAGTATCGATTATGGAGATATAGTAGTGTCGTCCCATCACTAGTCATAAGAGAGACACAAAATTACTTCCAAGCATTGGACGAAGACGAATATATAAATAAGCTTGCTTTTATAAAGCACTAGCTGGCTTATCTGTTTCACGCGTAGCTTTTTAATCTCGAATGACGTTGTAATTAATTTCATATACCTCCCGCCATTCTTTATGAAATCATTGTACGATGATTTAAAGTATTTTATGGCTAATCCTCTTCTTATAATTGTAATTTTGTTCAGCCCGGATATTCCTAATAATGGATGAAAAATGGCGTATTCACGCAAGCAGAACTTCCAACTTCCTTTACCTTTCCTCTGGCAGTCTTCACAAGTATGTTCCTTTATAACTCCAGTTTGTTCGTATTCTAATACACATGCTTTGCAAACCGTTATTAGTGTTTTAGTAATTTATGAATTAAATTATAAGGTATTTTATACTCCATGTCTATCATAAAGTCAGGCTTTTCAATGGTGAAAGAATTATCAAAATCAGTTGAGTGATAATTAAGATTAACCTGCACACACATACATACTAATCCTCTCCCTTCTTTATTCAAAAAGAAGGAACAGAATTTAAATATTTATTTTTAATGAACGACAATAGATAGCGACACATATGACATATCATTGATTAGAGGAAAGCTCAAAGTTTTCAGCCCCACCTATTAGTTCCATTTAGTGCCTACAGCGGCGCCGTGTTTGTTTACGAGAAAATGGCGACGCCACTGAAAAAGTCGTTTTGTGTGCTGCAGTATGCAAAGAGTGAATCCATTGCTTATATTTCGTTGTAAGTTCAACGACGAGCCGCCTCGCCATAAAAATTTACAATTGATACAATAAATTCATAGAAAATGGTTGCGTATGCAAACGGAAAAGCACTGGTCGTCCTCGCATAACAATTAGTGCTCATTTTGAACACACGAAATAAAATTTTGAGCTTTTCTCTATTCAGTGATGTATCGCATGTGTCGCCATTTATTGTCGTTCATTAGAAATAAATATTTAAGTTATGTTCCCTGTAGGTATTATTATAATAGAGATTTCCGGTTAGCAGAAGGCGCATAAGGAAATGAGAAATGCATCAGCAAATAGGCAAATAGACGTACGGTTATATGAACTCTAACGTGACTGTCTCCCAGCATTTTTTCCCTCTCCAGGTAATCACATCAGACTTTTTATTCTCGTGAAACCTTATACGTTTCTACGAGGTTTAACAGTCTTTCGCAGTCGTCATGAGTGAAGTTTTGAGCCCCGCTCCATCTCGTCACTTCCATGTTATTCTAAACCGATGGTAAAAGAAACCACGTGAAAAACACTTAACTCATTTTGTTTGCTGTCTGCTTCGCAAGGCAATTCTCGTTTGTTTCCTAGTTTACGAATTCCCCAATGGTGGGGTTTCCGTCGAATTCAGAATAACAAACTTAACACATCACAGGTTATCCTATTGGATTGTTATCCAGAGGAAGTCGTGTAGAGCGAGAGCGTTGCTTATCGGCCAGAAAAGTTTATTTGAAGAGTAACTATAGGTAAGCTTATTGGGACATTTGTAGAACCGGCCCTAATAGAGCTATTTTTATGAACTACTTTTGTTTTTCCATTGTAGGTTGAGTTTCAGAGGCCATTTTTAATTAAACTATCCAAAATTATTCTTCTGGAGATTTCCTGGGATTGCATTCAGATTTTACCACTTAAAAATCTTCTTTGTGTAGTCTCACTTAACCCGTGTTTACAACTATACACGTTGTAAGCAACTGAACTGTACACCTTCATATTAAGATCATTTTGTGCTACATTACTGCTCTTGTTATGTAAGATGAAAGCAGTTTTAAAGTGAATCACTCTCCACTCGCTTCTGCCTCATTAGGCTACGAGGCCTGTGAAAAGCCCGTAGGGGCATTTCTCATGGAGCACTACTTTCATTATATTACGATACAATAGTTACTTTATAGTGCTAAAGTATAATTTGTTATATAACATAGACAATATATAAAGCGCACGTAGATAACTATGCATGTTGAGGCTGCACTTTGGTCATCTCACATTTCTTCGTTAAGTTTGCACTTATATTTCTTATACTTTTTATCCTCCTTATTTTGAAAACAACTCGTATTATCGAACCGCATGTAACCTTATAGTGCAGTAATGATTCTTTGGATTACAGGGAAAGATAAGAAGTTGAAAATATATCATCTCAAAATGCTGCCAGTACTAATTTAAAACATAAATAAATAAATAAATATGTATATATGTGTATGTACTACTCGCATGACTTTTTCCCTCATACCTATTTACAAATCATTCATATAAGCTTGTGTTTCTATCTACCTCTTCTTACAATACAGTAGTATATTTATTTGTACCGTCCGACATACAAAATTATAAATACATTTAAATACATGTTATGTAATTTATTAAAAATACTTACGTTCTAGTGCAAATTTGGACCGATTTTCCTTCCTTTTAAGAGCTGCTTTTTGCCTGGCACCCTCAGTTAGTCCTTATTCTTTTCTTTCCCTTTCCCTGATTCTCACTTTCCTACTGTTCTCCTGTTGCCCTTCCTGTTCCTTTTCCCTTGATTTTTTTACTTTTATTTATCAGTTTTCTTTGATTTCCCTTGAAAACTCTTCCATTTCCTGTATTCTGTTTCCTCCCTTAACTTTAATATTTTTATAGTTATCATTTCCTTGCTCATATTGTCCATTTTGGATCACAAACATCCTCTCTCCACTTCTCTAACTGTTTACATTCTACTAAATAATATGTCTTATTCTCCTTTTCTCCACATATGGCGCATGTTCCCAATTCATTCCCACTTAACCCTCTAAAGAGCATAGCCCCTGTTCTCACCCTTCCTTTCCAGTCTGGTACATAATCAACATAACCTTCTCTTTCCCAATCTCTCTTAATTTTTCTGTATAAACTTGGGACTTTTTATTCTCAAAACTTCGCAGATTTCTTGCTTGTCTGTATCTTCTATCCCATGTCTCACCAATTTCCAAAATCTGTTATTTTTTTTCTCCTAGTTACCAAATGTACCACATTCCTATCCTCTCCAACAATGTTCTTATCCCTGCCCACCAGCCATTCTTATTTGAAGTTATCTTCTGTTGATTCACATAACTTTTTAACATATCTTGTTCTTCTCTTTGAAGGCACCTCTACCAATATTTCAAAATTCTTTCCATAATTATTCATTTCCTCCCTGATCTACCTAATTCTATCAATGCTACTTCCCTTGGTGCTGATCTGGTTAATCCCAAAATCTTTACAAAATAATCTGTATGTTTGATCTACTTTTTGCCTAGTTCTGAAGCCCCCATATTTCTACTGCATACAACATTTTTTTATTCTACCAATGTTTCGTATATCCTTTCCAACCAATTAACAGACATTTCCAATGTATAATTACTTATTCCTAATCCTGTCATAGCAGCTCTGCCATTACCTTCCTACCGTGTGCTTCCCACCCACCATTATTACTTAATCTTACTCCTAAATAATCAAACTCCTTTACCACCTCTAACGTTTGCCCACTCAGATACCATCGTTCATCTTTTCTCAATTTTTTTAATTTTCTGAATACTATAACTTTTTATTTCTTTACATTTACTCGAATTCCCCATTCACACAAAATGACCTCTTGTTAATCAGAATATACTGATAACAAGTATATACACCGAACTGGTTTCAGTATGTCACTAGTCTCAGAGGACATTCAACTGTTAGTCAATGCTTTGGTGCTATTCGTAATATCAGTCTTCATGAAGTTATGAGTAACAAAAGAATGATCACTTAACATTTAAAGGAATGTTGTTTAAAATTGTGGGACTATTCCGAAGAATGGCAGCAAACATTTCGGAAATGGTTAACGCGATAAAAGAATTGTCATAAACGTTTTATATGATACGTCTTTGCTTATGATCTCGCAGTTAAACAACGTGGCAAGAGTTTGCAAGACCATTTATAGAACATACAAGATGTATTTCACCACTCCAAAATTTCTATCATACAATATTTTATTAAAACACTATAGGTATTTTAAAGTATATAAAAGGAGCGAAACATTTTCCAGCTAAGAAATTATTTGTACAGGTTGGAGTTTCCTTTCATCTTTATGTGCATGGTTTAGGTATGAAATGTTGCATTTATTTTCGGTTTCTGAGATATGTTAGCTATAGAGCGAGCATTAATTGGAGCGCGCACACGCACACTTTTTATACTCTTGCGCATTTAGGAATCTAAAACCTGTATTTTCAGAATATCGAAATTCTGATAAAAGTTTATGCTCTACCTTAAGCATTGGTGGCTATAGGAAGGGGTCAAGAGGGGCTTTAGCCGCCCCGTCAGTAAAATGAATGGCTACTAAGTCTACGGAGTCATTAATTGATGTAGGTATGTACAGGTTACCTAAACGTAAATACCAACACAATGGGAATGTAAATATATAAATTTGTATAGAATATCAATGACTTGATAAGTACTCTTAATGATAACATTTTACTGCATTACGGATGTGACAAAATGTCTTGCCTAATTACACAATAACACATGGAGATTTTCAACCGGTCAGATGTTTGTTGATGTGGACACACTGTTCTATTTGCGTGACTTGTAAACCACACAAAATATGCTGTAATTTTTAATTGTTGAACTCAGATTAGTGATAATATACACATTCATTATTTTTAACTACCGCTCACTGTACAATTCCAGCTTTCCTAGTTTCTCTATGCACAGGAATTTCGATTAATGGGAGGAAATTTAGGAAATGTCATTATTAGAGCGGCAAATGTCTCTGAGCGTGTGTTGGTGGTAAAGCAATTTCATAAGCTTAAATACCTCCATTTGGATAATTGTACGTTCAGCCATTGACCATATGTACCTATGCGTTAGATGAAGAAAAAGGAACAAGTAACACAAATATTCTTCTTCACTTTAGAAATACTGCCCATACAATTAAAATTATGGAAATGAAAAGAGTTGAAAGTTCTATTTTATCCTTCTGCCTTTTAAACCCTATTTTATACTTCAATAGTGTTTTTTCACATCTTTAAACGCATACTGCATTTTTAGGTGGTTGTTGCAAAGTCTGCAATTTTCGATCTTAACCTTAGGGATTAACAATTACCGTTTAATATTTCCTCGTAAAACGATGAATAAATTTATTAACAGACGGATCTCTCGGTAAGGAGGCTTATGAGACCTTGAAGCGATAATAGAAGGTTGATTCACGTAATGTTTCTTTGCCGATGGTCCGCTCTAAGTCGTGAAATACCCAGTAAATATGTTTCTGATGTAGGACGTTTTAATGATAGACCGTACCGGGGAGCCTGGTCTGTAATAAAGTACAATCTACCCGGTGCATGGTTGGAGAAATACCCTCAGGGATAGCGTCTGAAACCAGTTCAAGATCATTCTGTTGTTAAACGATATGTGTTTCCTACACGGTAATCATTTAGAGATGAAATGTCCACTTTCGGAAAATTGCGCATTGCAGCATTGCTTCAAACGCAATTTGCCTCCGTTCTAGCACGATATAACCAGGTAAGATTGGTAAAGTACGCTAGCGAACCTGGTATTTATTTTATCGCTCATAATGTAGCATTAAAATGCCATCACTCAACGTAAGTGCTCTAGTTATAGCTTCGAAATGAAAGAACCAGATCAAACACGTGCACGCGACCCCTTCCTAAAATGCTCACACTACCAGATGTTTGCATCAGTTTTAGAGAACTACTGCCTAATAAGGGAAAGCTTTAAAATGTTCCTGCCTAAAACTACTTCGGAGTTAGGAGTTTCGAATAGACAATGGAGGCGTCTCCAGTAACTGGATCACAGCAGCGCACACAGGATATAGTGGACCTTTTTTGCTTCCAATGTGACCCCTAGGAAGAAGAAATAAAGGGGAGATCCGAAGGACGACCAGGTGTTGAAGACCATGTGCGCTAGCGCTTCCAACATGACACCAATCCTGACGCCACCTAGCCTTGCCTTAGTCACCCACAACCTGAGGCTCCTGATAGACGAAATCTTTCCAGGAAGGAAGGGTTCCCCAGCAAAAACCCTATAAAGAACTCTTTCTGTAGCATACATTTCACCATTTTGCCGCAATACACCAACCGCCGTCGTCTGGTCGTACAACCCTAAACAGATGACAAACAGGTGAAAGGAAATGGACAGGAAATTCATGGTAGAAGGGGAACCATCCTAGCATTCTCCTGCCAATCCGGAGAATTCACGAAAAAATTCATCGGAATGGCGGGCCAGGAGGAATCGTACCCGGGATCTCCCAACTGCGAGCCTCACACTAACGCGGAGCCATCTCTCTTGATAAAACTACCTTGGAACTTTGCAGAGAAGGTAAATGCGATAAGGAATATCGCGAACATTGATTGCCAGTTTCAAGTGAAAAATCTAATCTGGGATACGTGTAACGGCAGTGCAGGGTGCGATTTCTTTTGGTAGTGTTCAACGCCTGTTCTTACTATATACAGCATCATGATACATGAAATGATAACTGGGAAAGGAAATTTGGGAAGAAAAATTTAGGGTACCTCCCCGGCAGTTATGAAGACTGAGAAAAACGTGTGGAAAAAAACCTCTGGCAAACGGAACGGTACTGGTGGGATTTGCATCGCGGACCTCCGGTTCATGATTCCGTGCCTTAACGATCTCGGCTACCTATGTCGGTATAGTTTGATGCTTGGTCACCCCTGCTTGAAGTGGTGCAAAACACTGTGATGTTTCACGATTCGCTCTCCCAGCGTCATCTTCAAAAAGGAAGGCAGAGTAATCCAAGTAGGTATAAATTATTGCTTCTTTAGAGTTTATGTGGATAATTTAATATTGATTTATTGATTTCTGAACACTACAGTATGAAATAACAGTGTTCAGAATACTAATACCTACTGATTTTTGCATTTGGATTTAATGACATGCAGAGTTTAATGTTTTCTTTGTAAAACAATTACTTCAATTAATTTTACCAAATCTTATAGTGCAATTTGAATTCTAAATATCAGTCCCGAAGTTCACGTGGCTGAGTCTTAGTTGCCGTATGTATTCCAAGAATAAGGAGAAACCGGAAAATCCGTATATAAGCGACTAGCTGCAACCGAGACCAAATTCGGACTACCTGATTAGGATTATTATCCGGATTCTTATTAACCTAATGGGTGAATATAACAGTTGATTTCACTATTTGCATTCCGATTCATTGTAATTTTCGTAAGCTGATACCCTAAATTTTAATCAGTGCCTATCTAAAAGAAAAACCTGAAAACTCACGGATTTCGTTTGTGAAAATGCCTCTGATAGCCTAGATATGTTAATCCTCTGGAATAAGAACACACAAGGTTGTGAATGTACGCATTGTAGTATATTCAGGGTTATCTGAATGACATATTATAGTAGCAGTGGTAAAAGGTTAGGATCGTACTACCCTTAAGCTTTTACCGATTTCAACAAAATCTGAAATACATCTATAAATCCTCTTAAAACGCATACATGAAATTTCAACTTCGTGCTTGCTGTTCGTCTAAAGATCGTACATTTTTAAGAAAGCTTTCCGTATAAACTGTCTTTAATTTACCCTGATATTACGTTTAAATGTTTTCAACAAATAATCTGACACCCATAAGTATTAAAATAACTCAATACTGCTCTGATTTGTTTGTAGGTATACATGGTAGGAACTTATTTCAGGATCCACGGTATATTAATTACCCTTAATTGTATGTTAATTTCAAAATTTGATGTATGTTAATAAATTTTATTCAGACCTTCATACATGGAATGTCAGCTTTGTACATGCTGGTTTATCTACAAATGTAAATTTATATGAAGTTTTAGATATATCATGACAATTTCAACTAAATTTAAAATCCGTTAATAAAGTTTATTTTAACTGTTAAATATACAATTTTGACTCCGTACGCGCAGCGGTTCGTGAGTTGTTTAATGCGTGTTCAAATACGGACGGAAGGACAGATAGATGGACAAAGCGACACCAACAGGGGACGCCTAAAATTTTCTATGAGACAAAGAAGGAAATATTTGCAAGTCGGAGACAGAAAACTACAGGGTTGTGGAGATGTCCCTTCTTTAATTATAGATAAAATATCTACAGTTATGTAGTTAAAGAAGAACTAACTTGTGTACATCATTTTAAAACCAAGCTAGTTATTAAGAAATAGTTTCAGTATCTTTTTATTATAAATCTCGAGCTGTTTCTATACAGACATTAATTAATGTAATGACTATAATGATGTTGCTTGTGGTCATGTCAGGAGTCTTCACATTTTTGTTCGGGTGAAACAAGTTAATTTATTCGTACCTTTAATACCTTTGAGGGCTTTTAAAGCGAAGAGACAAGACACTTAATGTACATTCGTGTAGAGACAAATCCGTGAGGACCGTTAAGAAAATTATATTGTAGTGCCAAGTTCACACTTTTAGGAAGTCTTAATTACAAGGTATTGCAACTCAAAGTGCCAATCCGCCGGAATGCGTGTCACACGCTAGAAAACACCGTTTTATGTCAAATAAAACCAGATTGAATACCAAGAGCATCACACTTTGTGTACAGTTTATACCAGCTGACCCAACCGCGCCATATTTTAAGTGTGTAAATATCCCTTCAAGCTTTAAAAGAGTTGCAGAACTTAACGGGGCAATTCCAAACAAACACAGGTCAGTGTGGAACTTGCAAATCAGAGTAAAGGAGCTTCTTTAAGTTTTCGAATTATACCCCGCCTTTACCTACGATGGTCTTATCGGCAGCTTTCCCTTTGGTACATATTATTGTCCATAGACGAAGGAAGTTAACTCGTATTTGCTTGTCTTTGGGTTTCTAGTAAACCTCGGGCGTTAATCACACATTCACACTCTCATTCATATTCTCAGATTCTGGGAGGATAAGGAATAATTCTTGGTTAGAGAAAAAATCCCAGCCGGGAATCGAACAACCCGGCACCCCTCAGGTTCTCTACCGACTGAGCTACGGGGCCAGCCGAGCTTCGTTCTACTCCTCTTGCTTATCAGCAATGACAATGAGCGGATCGCGCTTATTGAAAGGCACTTCCCAGCCTTGCAAGAAAATGTACAGTCCATGATGATAGACAAAAACAGACGCTTGCACTAAAGTGTGCTGTCAGTATGATGATAGGAAAAAAAGGGCATTACAATATTTTCTACTTCAGTAACACGGGCCTTATTTTCGAGAGAATTAACTATCGTTTTAAACTGGCAAATAATTATAATACCATTGACTTATACGTATCCGCCCATAGCTATTTTAATTGTGTCAACGCTCTTCTTGTCTAACATTACGGATAATAAGCAACAAACATGAGGCCACATTTTATCGCTTCATATTATAAATATTATTATTATTGTTATTATTATTATTATTATTATTATTATTATTATTATTATTATTATTATAATCATCTATTCTTGTGCTGACTTCGCTTATTGAATAGCTGTTCGAAATTTTATCCCTGTTGAGCGATACGTTCCAACCGTCTCCGGGTATCCATTTGGACGTTTTTGAGAGCCACGGTGGTGGTGGTGGTGGTGGTGGTGGCGGCGGCGGCGGTGGTGGTGGTGGTGGTGGTGGTAGAAGACTTAACAATTCTAAATTAACTCTCTTGAAATTTTTCACTGAAAATATATTTAAAATGAATTGTGTGTTTCAATCATTAGTGATGGTTTAAGTTTATTGTAGGTCTATAGTTATTAGATACTGCACAGAATAACAGTTTTTTCTGTAGATAAGTAATTCTTGCCAGTTTACTCATGTTGATACATTTAGTTTTGGATTACTGTTTCAGATTATACTTGTGCACAATATCTAATATACATATTCTAAAGAACAAAAATGCATACAAAATAGAAAATAACGAAATTGGATGTAAAAAAAAATCATATGTAAAGCTAAACATCATTAACAGCCCTTCCGGTGCTTTGTTGCCCTACAAGAGCAAATAATAGAATAACCCCAGGAATAAATGCATAGCAAAGCCCTTATGCCAAAGAATCTAATAAGTTAGAGGATTATTCCGGACCACTGAAGCGACAAGATGCACTGCATTCTATAATAGAAGCATTGTTGCAAGCATGTTTTATACACCCTGCATTCGAAATACTGTTGCAAAATGGTTCAATGTGACGTCGCGAGCAGCATGCAAACGGGTTTAAATATAAGAAATACATTAAGGATATGCATACTACATCAACTAGGTATTTTAAGAGTACGAGTACTTTACAGAGTATGAATCTCTGTAAAGGCGTCTGCACAGGTTGTACAAGTTGTTAGATTCTCTAATCTCTCTCCCAGAAGTTGCCTCTCTAGTGTATAAAAATGCTCCTTGGTGGTTGTGCTAAAATATCAGTTATATTAGAGAAGGTAGTCACAAAATATTAATTTTAGTCTGTATACCAGGCGGAAAGGATAAACATGTGGCACTGTTAGAAAAATTATATTCACAAAGGCAAATGAAAGCTCATAATACCATGTAGTCTTTGAACACTTATTTAAGCAGAACAAAATTCTCTCTGCACATTTCCTCCCTTACTCTATTGAAGACCTTTTAAAGTATGTTGTAGAATAATAAGTATTCAGCAAGTTTTGAAATCTTCAATTTCTACCTTAAGGACCGTGCCTTGCCACAATTTAACATTTTGGTTTGTACAAATCGTAATTAACCATGGAGTTTCAACGTCACAACAGGGGCTGAATAATTGATCGCACTGACGTATCGGGCACATCGATGGAATCCCTCGCTCCATATTATACTTATATGCATATTTGGTACAAATATCAACAGTGCATGTCCATTCGTTTCTTTTTAATTGACAGTTCAAATAAAAATGAAATTTAATCGTTGTCGTTTATTATATCTTTAAAAATAATTTACTCCATTTTCCTTTTATTTCCTTGCAATGAATACATTAATAAGCATCTGCCTTTTTATTTGATAGTTATAAATTACTGTAAATATTTAGTTTTTACATTCACTGAATAACACGTAAAAGTATACTAAGTTAACACATGTAGTTTAATTTTGAATGATTTCAAAGAAACAAGTGCGATTAGGTTTAGCTATTTTCATGAAACATTAATAATTTCACTGAAAATATATAAGGATTTATCTTGGGCACTAAACACTTTTAGCTAAGTAAATATAGTTTCCGTAATGTAGTAACCCATTTGCAGCGATATCGGAGCTAGAGCATGCATTTTACTCTGCGGTGGACCTGGCCTTACCCGTCAAGTGTGATTTTCCCCTTCACTCTCAAGGAAAGCGCTTCTATGCCCAATGTCTTGTATATCAAGGTGCTTCTCTATAAATCTATGAACAAAAATAAATGTATTTATAAATCCTTTCAATGCACTTATCGAGATCTATCTCTGGTTTAAAAGTTGTCATCCATGAGCCTTCCATCCGGCTTTCGAAATACAAAATTTGTATACAAATTCAATATTTTTATGTGTAATATCCCATTTGCTATTGTAGATTTAACGAGCTTAAGATATATCGAATATGTCAAAGAGAAACAGAAACTTAAGCGCAAAGTTTCTGAACAAATACCTTTTCATGCAAGTATCTTGGTGTGTAAATTTTAGTTCAGTTATATTTTGTTACTATTATGAGAAAGTCATTAAATTTTACCTCAGATATACTTTGTCTTCAATTTCTTCAAGACCTACCAGATAACTTCAAAATAAATTATCATTCTATGCACTGAGGTACCTTTTTCTCTTCTCTCTTCATTGAAAAGCTGGAATTCTTTGGTTCTGCACGATTCCCGCAGAAATATTTGCTGGCGTCATTGCAAGGACTGCACTGATGATCTGTATGCTTTGTTCACACTCTTAACTTGATGATCGTGAGCTGATTGCGAACTCATATTACAACAAACGGCCGGAAAATCGAACTTGCGTTCTCATAAAACTCAAACCATCGTGATGTGTCTATTTGGTAGTTATATTATTAGTTTCGACGAGATGGAGGTTTTACTTGCCCTCATAAACTCTCATCAACACTTTCAAAAGAAAGCCACATTCCAAACCAAGTAGCGTCAATGCAAAATCTTGTTATGAGCAACAAAGCAACATTTGAGACCTGCCCAAAGGATTATGGATTTCCATTTCAATGAGACAAGTTCTCAATGTTTTCAAAGCGAAAGCGAATATGTTACGTGCAGGAAGATGAATTCTCGTTCCCCAAAGTAGACACACCTACCTGTGATAACATCTTTCAACTCGCGTACCGTGATTGGTGTCTGCTTCCGGCTCAGGGCATCCCAGCTCATTGGATAAATCTTCTAACATTCTCGTTGTTCAGATGTGGTGTGCATGTTACTTTATGCTGTAAAGACACAGCATTGCTTGAAATTACTCTGCAATGGGAGACTACAATTTATTATTCAACTTGCGTTTGTTAATTAAAATATTCTACAACCTAGGTAAAAGCAAGCAATTCCAAAAATAGCTACGGTAAGCTCATATGAGCTGCTTAGGCGCCAAAAGCTAGTTTTGAGAAAAACGTGATTAAAGTTTTACTAAGCATTATATATTAGAATAATTGATAAAGGCATAAAAAGTGTTCAGATATTCAGTTGCTCTACTTCTTTGGCCTTTAGAACGTTTTTTGTTTTCAAACTTACATATTCTTCATCTGTATTTCTCTTTTTCTTGGCCACGATCATTTTCCATTGGTTTTTCTGCACGCAGCGTTTTCTAGGACGACTTACGAGACAAGAAGTGGAGTCACTGTCTGTATCACTCATTGTGCTTAATAAAAGTAAATTACGATAAATGCACTAAAGCCTTGTTCAATTGTCGTTAATAAACAACACTCTTTATATACACAACACTAAATGTACTAATACCATGCTAGCCTCTAGTTCCCGAGGTCACGGGTTCAAACCCGGCGGAATGCGATGGATTTTTTTCGGGCGTAAAAATCCTTAGGATGGCTTCCTTCGGAAGGGAAGTAAAGCCGTTGGTCCCGTGTTGTCGATTTATGGCACGTAAAAGAACCTCAAGCCTGATAAAGAGGCCTCTGGGCAAAATTTCCGATCTTTCACGCTCAATATAGAATGGGACGCTAAGGATCATAGCAGTTAAAGAGCGTCCATAAATATACTCAATTTAATTTAATTTTTAAATGTACTAAATCAAACTTAATCCGAGAGCTGCAAGCCACCAGTTACAACTTTAAGAGCAACAGACTAAACTGAACAGATACCCCGTATTTACAAAACCACAAAATCCTTTAAAATGGTTAAGGAATAACAATTTATGAGGTTTAAGGAGTGAAAATAAGCAGCACCTTCTGATAAGTAATTTATTACTACGTTCTTTTAAAGAGCATAGCGGCCGGCCCCGGACGGCAGGCTGGTTCATACGCCTTTGCTATTGTCGAGATTTGGCTGCAGCACGTATGGCCGAACACCATGCTGTATTCAATGGAGAGTTCGATATTTCCAAGGCGTATCGACCATTAACACTAACCGGCATGAAATAGTATACTCTTTATACTATATTTTGCAAGAAAAAACAACCTTGGTGCATACGCCTCTGCTATTCTAAAGGCTTCATATGAGGTGGCTTCCAAAAATTAGTATACTCCTAATGCTGATAATTGACATGTTTTCTGCCTATTTTTCTGAGTTATTTTGATATCTAATTCATATGAGGACAGAATTATTAGTAGAGATTTGTGGCCCCCTCGGTGCCCCGACCTAATTCCCTGCGATTTCTACATCTGGGCTAACTTAAAACATAAAGTGTACAAGACAAACCCACACCCCTAGAAGAATTAAAACAAAATATCCACCAGGAAATTGCCAGCATTCTCATTGTGAACAACAGCGAGTGATGGATAATTTCCTTAAAGAGGTGCCAAAAATGTATGGACAACGACGGTGGCCAGTATCAGCATTTCCTTTCATAAAGTTGGTAAGTAAAGCTTTTAAAAGTAGTTTTAAAAATGTTGTATGGTTTCATCCGCGCCTTTCTATGATAGCGGCAGACGGCAGCGAGCACTGAGGATGCGGACAGGAAAAACACCGCACAGCCGTTTCATAGTTTTTTGACTCATCCTGTACTTGAATACCTACCTGGAGCTGTTATTTTCACGAATATGTAATAAGAACAACGTGCAGTTGAAAAATAAGTCTAGAATGAAACATTATTTCTCTCAGAATATAAGACAATAATCTTAATCGAAGACGGGCCATGAAATGCAAATTAATGTATATCGAAGTTTTATCGATGTCAATAATCCTCGTTTTTTAAGCTCCTTGTGATGTAAAAGATCTGAAGGCTAGTGTTGTTGAGCAACGCAAACTAGAACTGTTGCCAGTCCAGCGGAAATAAATTTGAATTTATGTTCCCATATTGGTCCTTAATTAGCTGTAAAAATTCCCGACGAAAATTTTCGGACGCAAATGAATGTGTTCGATATAATTTACTTCAAGGACTTCAAGAGGACGCTTTCGTGTTCCAGACTAATAACTGTTTTCTTTATATGAATAAAACGTGAATTCTGTTTGTCATCTTAGAGGCGGTTGTTAGCTGTGGTCCTACACACAACCTTCAGATTAAAAAGCATTAAAATGAATGAAGAATGTAAATAGAAGCAACAATTTATGATAAAGAAGGATGAAGAAGAAATAACATAATCATCCTCATTAGTTTCACAGCGGCCACTCTATCTCCAGTTTTGCTTAATCTTTCGTAGCCACTCTTGAATTACAAACGCTGTGAATGATTTCCGTTTTCGTAATTAAGATTTGTGCTTTATTTGAACTGAAACAAAGCTAAGCTGAGCTTTTTTACCATCACGCCCACAGACTGACTTAGCAGCCTTAGAGTATGTCAGATTCCGGGTTCACCGAAGTACATTAGCTTTTCTCTTGTCATAGTGTCGATGCTTGTCTTGGACAGAAACGGAATAGTTCCACTTTGAGTTCTGGACGATTACGGCTTCTAACCTTGAAAGGTAATATACATATATGGAACTGCTTTCTGCGGAACCTCCTTTCTTGAAATAAAAATAAACTTCCTTCATTGATAGAAAAACCAATGGAACATCAGACAGAAAGGGATGAGTTGATGTGTAAAAGACAACTTTTGCTGCTTATGTGAACTACAGCTTTTTATTTTGCTGTTGATGTAAAGTATATAATTTGCCTTTCTCCTCTCCAAGGATATATTATGAGTCTTTTGACCTAAGGCAGCTGTATTGTTGATTGAAATTATCACACAGTGCGGTATAATTCTTCAGAGTATCGCAGAAATTTTGTAAGTTAAGGTGAATTCGTTGTTTTGCTTTACCTAGAAATTAGCAACATAACGGATTTCATGGAAACGGTTCTACTTAGGATTCCAATAGGATTTCTCAATGAAAACATGTCAGACAAACGTATATATTAGTAGTCAGAAACCATCAATTCAAACAAAATATGAGAATACATGCCGAGACGACTTAAGGATCAACAGAAACGAAGGTCTGTTAGCTCATCAGATGCATTCACAAAGTCCAATTTTCTATGTGTTATTTATTTTTCGATGTCTTATCCCTCTTGAGAAAAACTTTTCTCAAGCTTTTGCAGAAAATTCCAGAGAAATGTGTTGAGAAAGTTTTAAACCAATCAGTAATCTTAGTTTATAAGCTGTCATTAAATGTTGGCTGTATAGGAAGCAACAAAATAATGTTAAGCTTTAAGGTTGCACTCCAATACAGACCATGAAAATTTGACATTAACATGGATTTGGGCACGTTTCATTCCCGCAATAAACTCTACTTATGTCTTTATGTAGAATAGCATCATAGCTTTCGCGTAACAGCTAATCTGTGCCCAATGTATCACAAACGCGGTTTTATAAATGGTGGAATGTAATTACAAAATTGTAATTTAGGGATAGGACGGAGTGATGTAACTGCTTGGGTTAGGTTCGTGCCAGTGTTTCTCTCTCCTACATCACCATGTAGCCATCTTATCGGGTCACTTTATTGCTGAATTTCTAAATATACATACACAATAAAATGTAGCGAGTTATAGAAAAGCAGCCGCTACAAGGAAACAAGGCGTTTCTGGGCCAATGTCCACACAATATATTCCTGTCCTCCGCATGAGAGGAGCATAGTCTTAAATTTCTGACGTATATTTTTGTTATATTCTGTTATATTCTTGCGATTTGTATGCAACTCAATGGTGATCAATTGGTGACAGACGTTCAGCATTTCTATCATTTTAATATATATTATATATTACGTATTAGGATCCATTGATTGCAATATTTCAAAAACTAATATAAGGAATAAGTCTTAAGGATATGCTATAGGTTTGTTAAATTCAAAACAATCTCCAAAGTTTGTAGAAATATCATATACTAGTATCCGAATAAGCTTAGCAATGGCTTTCAACTTCACTCTATCTTCTAGCTTCATATGCCTACATATCAGTTCTCTGGCGTATTACCCAGTCTGTGCTTCTCACACACACACACACACACACACACACACACACACACACACACACACTCTGTAAAGAAAATTGTCACCACACGACAGATTAAATGCCTTTTGGAATCTAAATATTCCTAAATAGTATAGCCCTCAAGACAAAATAATTGAACTGTAATCAGGTATTAGACCAATAGTGATAGAAGGTAAAAGTCAAAGCCTGTTTTATGACGCAAAACCAGCACTTTAGTACCAACTTAATGACAGACATTACTATTTACATTAGCTGAAGTGAATTTTTCGTATGATAACATAATAAACTATAAAATTAAACTTAAAGATAATAATTAAATAAAGACAAGAAAAATCATGGGATATCAACTGGATTTTTCAGCTGCATGAAATCAGTAAAGGAGAATTGTAGTGAAGACTATAAGTAAAATGTAAGGAACGGTGATATCATAGAATACTTTATACAGTACGGAGCAGGACATTACTGGAAAGCTTTTTCTGAAGCGGGCAGTCTTTGTTAAGAGTAATCGGTACTGCAATTCCTAATTTCTACAAATTTCAAAAAATTTAGGTGACATTTTTATCACAGAATTGTTCAATATAAGTATAATGGAAATTAATGTTCGTGGTACTATATGCAAAAGTTTCAAACATAACTTAAAAAATGATAAGTTAGGAACATTTGAAACACCCCAGTTATAAAAGTTTAAAATTGTTAAGATAGTTTGCCAAATATAATGTATTGCAACCAAAGATTAAATTTACTGTAACAATTAACTTTATAAACATTGTTCGTATATTTAATTATTGAATTCCTCAATAAAAGACAATGCGGTATCACGAAATGGTTTTTTGCGTTCTTTCATCCACCTTCAAAGAAGATTTACTGAACTTTTGAATGAAACCGAGAAAAAATAGCATCGCAATGAATATTTTAAAGTGGAATTAACAACCTTTTGTTTAAACAATTTTAAGAATTTTAGGTTTCATCACGTAAATGAGATGCGTGAATACGTAAGATGAACAGAAGACGTAAGTACTACACTGAACAAAGAAACTTACACCTACGGAGTCAAGGTGCAGCACAGTGATGATTTGCGACAGGGATTCTAGGTGGAGTGTGGCATGCTACTTGTTTATTATTTTACCAAATTCTCTTTATTTGTAGAACTTTGTATATAACCTTTTTCTCTTGAGCGTTAACTGCTCAAGACTTTATGTAAGAAAATTAGCTTTCATAATTAACAATTAAGTGCATGCCTTAAGTTCTAACATAAATATTAGTTTAGTTCTTAATTGCTAATAGTTTTATTTTCATATAACTGATGCCAGATACGTTTATTTGAAGCCGAAATAATAAAGGCAATAATTATCAGAATATTCTAAGAAGGATAGCGATATAAAATAAGTAATAATATATTTAAAATCAGTGTATGTATAAAAAGGAGAAGCATTGTGAAAATTGTTGACTGTAAAAGCGACAGAAAGACAAGACAGGCACAGTTTTGTTAATTAGGGACCAGCCTCAGGTAGAAAGGGTAAATACCATTGAAGCAAGTTTTTCCTGGTAAACAGCCGAGTACAGCTGCACTTAGCCTGGTGAAGGCCACTCTATGCACCATTACGCTAAGTTTGGTGACGAGCGTTTGAGGGGAGAGAGGGGAATTTTAGGCGTTGGTTTTCCTTGTGCAGCGTGGGTAGATCAGTCTGCCTGAGAGCCTGGTGAGTGCAGGACGACTTTCTCGTCGTGTGGAGAAGAATGGTGGCGAACATGCTAGAGGGTAGAACGCTTAGTTGTAGTTAATATTCTTCGGTCTTGTTAAAGAAAAAGTAACTTTGTATGCATTTAATAGTGATCGGCAAACCTAAAGTAATATTTTAAATAGTGAATAAAAGTGTTCCAAGACAGCGTTTGTGTGTTTCTCTGTACACACCCACGCATACCCTGAGGTTAAGATTTCATGCTGGAGCAGCCGTGGCAAAAGAAGAACCAACTGGGAGGCAAAGGTATTGCTTCATTGTTGGAGGACGAGCGTGGCTGCGTCATATTGCGCCTAAACATGGGGCGGAAAGAATTACCTGCGTCATATTTGTATGGAATTCTCTCCCCATGTTTTCTCATTTTGGGTAGTTGCTATAATTATGTCATTATTGTTTCTCTTTTATGTAGTGATTTTCTGTCAATAAATAAATGAAACTTATTTCAGTTTAAAACGTTAGGTATAATAGAAGAATAACTACGTGCTACTACCTCTACATTTACGGTTTAGCCATTCATCTGTTCCGGTCTAATACCTGTTGGGACCATCTATTTTCCTTTCCTTTTTTGTGTCCAATTGACCTGTATGGCTTAAATTTAAAATTTTCGGGCATTTTTACTTTCTCTACTACGTGTAGTAAATATGAAAAGTATCGTAATCCACCAAAAAATTCTATGTCGAGATTTCACCCGGAAATATACATTTTTAGGCCCCTTGGACCCCAAAAAAAGCATTTTTAGAAAAAGGTCCGTGTGTGTCTGTATCTGTGAACAGCATAACTCAAAAACGAAAATTAGGATAAATATCAAACTTGGTATTTAAGTCCTGTATCTTCCAAGGATGCGAAATGAAGATTTTCAAGAAAATTCTCAATCCTAAACATCCTTTACATGGAAAATTTCTCGAATTTTTTTTTCTAAAAAATGGCTCTAACAATTTTTGTTAAAATACAATGTATGGAACATATTTACATGACAAACAAAATGTATATCTTGAATTTTCTAGTAATAGCATATGAAGTCCTCTTCATTTGGAAGGAATTTGTATAATCCTGTTTGACTTATACACGTTAAGCGGTAGACAAAAGTACTACACAAAAAATGTAAATCTCTTTAAAACATACAATTAATTTCAAATAAATTTTTGTTGCACTTGCTATTTTTGGGATGTCCGTTATTAATGGTTCGAATTGTTCCAATAATCTGTCATTCTTTTAAAGGCCTGTCAATTTTCAGTTGTTTCTCAGATTGCATGGAAAGTGTGTGGAATTTAAGTCCAGCATACAGAGTCCAGTTCTTAAATATTTCCCTATCGTTGTTCTGTTTATATGTATAAGTAATGTGTAATGTAGATATATTTGCAAATGTTTATCTGGATTAAAATGAAGTAGACAGAAGGATAAGCTTTAGTAAGAATAATTCTTGCACCAACTAATAAACGATATAGGCTAGAAAAAGTCATGTGAGTGTAACACGTGAGATTTTCTCTATATTCTTCTATTGGCTGTAATAATGTTTTTATCTTGGGTTGTTCTGTAATTGTTCATTTCTTATATGTTCTTCTCTCGTACAACTCTTGACGGAACGCAGAAACCTGGTTTCAGCTGCTTGTGTCTTACTTTTGTTTTTTTGTTTTTTCTTTGACATCTATGCCATCGTTTCCATAGTATATTACTGGTGTTGCCACGGCTGTATAAAATCTTCGTTTTATGTGTCTTGTATTACCTTATTTTTAAATGTTCGTTTGACTTTTCTACAGATTACCTGTGGAATTTGTATCTTTGTTTATATCGTGATCTTAGTCGTAAGTTACATTGTAGCCAATATAATGGAAATATGACACTTGTTCCCAGATGTTATCTTTTAATACAATCTTTTAATCTTAGAAATTCCCATGTTATATTCTCTAGTTATTTTATTCAACTAATATATTCCTTTCTGCTGCCTATTTTCCTTATCGCACCCGGGAACAAGAAACATTCTTTAATGTGATATTAAGCTTTTAGCATAAGCACTTAAGAGTTGGTGTTCCAGTAACTTTCTAAGTTAACAGCTTGCATTATGATACTAGGATGGCCAGCAGACTGGCATAACGTGTCATGCTTCATCTTCAGGCTGGAGTATCATTCCCAATATGGAGTGCATCTGCTCTCTATATGGAAAGATGAACTTTCTATAATGAGTAGACTTGCCTGTCATGCTGTTGCTGCGTTAATAAGGAAATACAGAAGCGTTGAAAGATGATGATTATGCCAGAACATATTTCATACATAAACTGCGCCTGCCTATCATATTTACATTTCACACACCGCCGTATGCATTGATGTATTGGTCAAAACCTCTTATACCTCTTGGATGTACAACATAATTCGTTTAATATAATTAATTCTGATGATAGATTTTGGGGTTAGTATTAATTTACGTGGTCTTTCTTCCATGAATGTTTACTGCTCGTGATTAATGAGGTTATGTTTCCCTTTGATTCACTTAAATTAAAAACATCTATTTTCGTTCAGAAAAATTATTTAACACGAAAATTATATTCTTGAGTTACAAATTTTAAAACAGGAATGGGAAAATGTTTTCCTCCTGCGAGTATGCAACACGCGCTACACTACCCAACAGCTTGTGTAAAACAAGTGGGTAACCAGCCACACTGCGAGTAGAATAGTAGACTCGTAAATCCCCCTTTCGTTACTTCTGTTTTAATGGAACGTCCAATTAGGTAAGGCAAAAACAAAATATTAAATATAATATTTTAATAAAGCCAGAAGTCTTAGGGATAATTTCGTTCTATAACATGTAAACCAATCAAACGGCTTGGTTTTTTTAAATGTTAACCAATTGCATTCGTTCACACTGAAAATACCATGAATGAGCTATAATACCTTTACCTTCTGGTCTGTTATTAAACTCGTATATTTATGGCTAATACACATTTTATAGATTCTGAATGGCAAGAAATGACGTTACGTTAATAAGTTACATGCCTTCGACATTGCAATTTTTACAAAATATAAATATGCCTTGTTAGTGCATGTTAATGTTAGGTTGGTAGCCATTACAGCCTTGGAAGAGAACAACGTGCAATAATTGAAATGTGTTTCACTCTCTATATGCACTGCCCGTATATTTCAATCCTCGTATATGATGTTTTGGTTACATTTGTGATCTTTTAATGAAACGGTTACTGTAACTTTTAAAATAAGCTTTACACGTAAGCTTCATCTTTATTTGAAAATCATAATATGTTAAGCTATGCATTGTGATGATACAAAGCACATCTAATGTGTTTATTTCTTAAAATGGAAAAAAAAGTTATAACGTTAAATATCCATATAACACCCAAATAAAATTGAAGGATTTGTGTGATAATGCTTAGAATGCTAAATGGAAACATTTTATTTAAATGCTTTCCACAAATAATCTTCAGTGCAAACTTTATGGAAACCTTCATTTGAGAATTGTTTGTCTCAAACTAATAAAAGTTTCATTGAAAGTATTCTGAAAAAGTCTCATATTGTGACATGAACATACAATTGTAGCTCTATGAGCCTATCATCATCAATGTCTATTGAGATCTTGGGGACTTGTATGATTTCTTTAACATAAGGTGCATTTTATTCGTATTAATAATTAGTTATATCTATGGCACAACAGCCTATGAAGGGCCAGGGACTACAAATTCCATTGTCGGCCTCACGTCACATGCATACAGAAGAAATGGCATTTTGTCCAACTGTTACGGGAAGATGTGGTCAGCACCACGGGTCCCCACCGAAAAAAGAGGTCTTTAAGGTACGGAATCGTGAATGGCAGGTCTGCAGTTCAAACCCCGCCAGGACTGGTGTTTTTTTTCCAGTTTTCTTCAGTTCTCGTAACTGGCAGGTGACCGGGAGGTTCCCTAAACTTAGACCTGAAGCTTTTTCTTCCCAAATTATCTTCACTAATTACAATTTCACGTTATGCATCATCAATTTCCACCGCCTTTAGTGCCGTATGTAGTAAAACGGGCGTTAAACACTACTAAAAAAACGCTTCGCCAGCCGAAATGTTGGTTTTCATGAAACCACTATCACTACCAATCGTAGCTCTTTATACTCCTCGTGATACTGAATGGACCCAATCTTATGCATGAGACATTTCATACCCCCATGATTGGGCACGAACCCATGCGCATTTCGTGGCCGGTAATAATCGGAAAACCGCGCTTCGACACACTGAGCCGCTGGACGGGATGTTTGCTTCGTATTGGATGTCATTATATCATACTTCATCTACTATTATTACCACTAGAATTTTGCAAATCGGTGTTGTAATGTTATGCTAAACATAGATTTTCTCTTTGTAGTTTAACAGCGGTACAGGTATGAGGCCTCCATTAGTTGAAGGTATGACAAAGTGATTCTACACCCAGAATGTACTACACGACCACCAAGAAACAGTCTTGCCTCGATTTCTTTAATGACAGCCTGATTTTTCACGGGCGTTTAGCCAGCACGGTAGTTGTACGTTTCTTTGTTATCTTGAATTATAATAAATAGGACCACTCTATTGATGCCTTGCAGTAATTTCAGTGGAAACACCACAACTCTTTGTGCGACTGTAACCAAGGCCGTTGCGGCGCCGCCTAGATACTTCGTTATTCTTTTGGCAGCCAGATCTCATTAAAAGAACAAAAAGTGAACACGCAAAACGATGATTTCTTTGTGAAGAAACGGTGTTGTTGCCTCTCAGTATGCAGCCGCAGCGAATACGTCACGCTGGATTGTCCTTGGCGTAACGCAAGACGTATGTAGAGGTCGTAGATTCGGGCAACACCTGATCTTATGGGTGTGATTAACTGTAGGCTGCCTTCTCAAGGTTCCCGGCTCTGATTTCCATTACTGCGGGTGTTTTCTCTCCGTGAAGAATAACAACATGCCCTTAGTAATCTCATGTAAGAAACTTGGGTATAATATTCATCAATTAAATTAATGAATAATATTACTCGGCAATATTACTCCTCTCTTTTGCTACTATTAGTGGATTAATTTAATCCGTAATCATTCTATTTTTATGACATTTTGCTGGACACTCCTGTTAGAAATTAACACACGAGTTAAAAATATCTAAAATCATAGAAAAGAAACTGGAGACAATAGGTTCAAACAATGAATAGGGAACATTTCCAGGAGCCGAATCATTAGAGAAGACGTAACAAGATCAAAGGGAAACTAGAGAGATAACTGATGGCGATAAAATACCTCACATAGATGCTGAAAATATGAATACAAAAAAGATTATACAATCTTGGCAAACAACGTGGGCAGAAACACCTCCTAGCAAACTAGAAATTCATTTACTGTAGAGATGGAGACGTAAAGAGCAGGTTGTCACCACCAGACTACGGATTGGGAACATTAAGTTAAACGTTCCCACTGATTAAAACAGCCCATCCTTAATGTATTATTTGACACATTGTCATTTCTGTATGCCACACACTTTTCGAGTGTCCGCAGTATCAACACCAGCGAGCACAGTGCATCCACCAGACCTCCATGAAGCCCCCGTCAATCCACCACACAACAAAATGCTACTTAAATTCTTAAACATAATAATTATGTATAATAAAATGTAACATAGCACATCCTTACTGAAATTCATGATATTCTATTGTAATATTATTGAAATTTTCACATTGCAAATACCATTACCAGCATATCGTCGCAGTATGTATATCATATTGTAGATGGCGATGATCAGTCATTTTATTCTTTAACCAACAAAACACGTAGCTTCATTGTTATTTAGTAAACTTTCGTGTTTTTTATTTTCCTTACATGCACTCTGACCCATGGTTTTTTTCGGGGTTTTCCCGGCTCGTCAGGCGAATACTGGAGTGGTTTCTTTCATTTCCTGAATTACCCGTCCCTCCATTTCATTGCATTAATCAATTCGCTCTTCCTTCACCCCGTTTGGTCTCTTTCAAGGCTGGAAGTATCGGCGATGAAGTTTCGTGCTGGTGGCAGGAAAAAGGATGCTCTCTATAAACTCCCCTCTATCGGCTGGTTGCCGGGGTTTAAAGACCGCCTCCGGTGGGGTCCCCGGTCTGCCTGTCCGTCTGCCGGGTATTTATATCTAGAAAATGTAGGGACTCCTGTCATTGCTCTACCGTCACTTCTAGCTCCGGCTGCGCGGTGTTTCCCTCCTCCCGGGGCGTACTCTCGTGGGGGCGTAGATATAATACCCGAATTTCCTGGATCAATGCCGATTCCCCTCCGTTTCACCACCCATCCATCCAGAGATCGGAAAGGAGTGGAGGATAGGAAAAGGTACTCTCCTTCCCCAGTGAAAAGACCTCGGCGCCTTTATCTTACGTAAACAAGTGGGTAGCGAATTGCAAAATCTGAAGCATAATTATCTCTCACTATTATGCTTGGGGAGGACATAGATAACTAACTTAGCTTCTGAAGTAGCGTTCAACTGCATTGTAGTTCTAAATGTCCTACAGTCTGCAAACATTTTACAATTCAACCCTACCCAGATCTATATAGAATGAATGGATTAGTTATTTATGTTTTACAAACGTGTGGTGTTTCTTGCGCTTATTATTATACTTTCGGGTTCCTATGATGAGTATAAAACGACAGAGGAACGTCGGGAATTATAATGTATAAAAATTAAATTGCTTATACACACAAATAATAAAGCAAATTGATATAAAAACCTAAATGTTGACATGTGGAAGTTTTGTGAGCCGCAAAGCCTATAAAAAGCTTACATTGATAGCTTACTTAACACTTTCACAATACTTTCATAGTACTTTGTTAGTTTGAACATTGTGGAAGAACATGGGGGAATTTGCAAAACCGAGGGACTTCTTTAGGAATGGAAAGCATTTTAGTCTTTTGGAAAGAGAGAAGACACCCGACTTTCTGCTTTCCTTGCCTACCTTACTTCCGCAATATTTGAACATAGTATCGGATTCCTTAGTGCTAAAATGTGTGAAAATTACGACATTCAGGCATGTAGAAGGGCAATGTAAGAAGCTATTATCTAAATTGTCTATATATGCAATGAAACTGTACCGAAAATGTTTTGGTGATCTTCGATTTTGGGTGCATCATGAGCGCATCATTGTGTATAATGGGCTACTCTGAAGTCAAAAATCATATATTTTAAATGTAAGAAGCTATGATCCAGGTTATCTATGTGTGCAATTGATCTAAACGAAAATGTTTGGGTAATCTTCAATTTGGGAAGAATAATTATTGAAACATACCTAATGGGTTACTCTGAAGCCAAAAATCACATTTTTAAATTTTTATTTGTGTGCATGTGTCTGATACTTTTTCATGCCAGAAAATAATAAACTATTTGTTCCATAATTTGATAGCGTATTTGGGTTCCACTTTGAGAATATGCTACATGGTCGCTTAATGACTTTTTCCAAAGGAAGAGGGGAATAAAGAATCTAAATATTTTGCTTAGTATTCGATTTTTTGAAAAATGTTACTTAACAAAAGTTTATATGCAGTGTTTCTGGCAAGTTTTCTTACATACAAAATATCAATAGCATTTAGGTATATTTAAGAAGATAAATGTCTTGTTTGTAATATTCTTGTATGTAAACCGGTTACCACGAAAAACAGTATATCTCCGATCGTACTTACAACCTTAAGAAACAGGATCAAAATGTGAGTCAGTTGGAGAATTTAATGTGGTTGCCATGGTTAGTTGGTTAGAGGAGCAGCACAGTAAGGAGGAGGCCGCGGTTTCAAACCCGGCTATGTCATTAAATTTTACACTTATTCTACCTTTCCAACATATTCTACAACAGTATACGTGAAACTATTAATTATCAGCCGGCAGGCGTTTGGTACTGTTTGACCTTTTACTTAGGTTTTAATTTGTATTTGCAACCCAGAAAAAGCAGTTTTATTATCATTTTCCAAAACATCACATATAAGTCACCAAGAGGAGAAAGAGGGTGAGGATGATGGAGGAAAGAGAAAGTGGAAGAAGGGAAGAGAGCAGGAAAAAGTGAGGAGTAGAGAGGGTAAAGAAAGAGAGAGGAAGCAAAGACGATATGGAGGGAGAGAGATAGTGAGAAACTAGGGGAGTTAGGAAGAAGGTGGAACCCCCGCATTTAACACAATCCCGCCAGCAGAACTGGGTTCTGCTACAGTATCATATCCCCTACGGCATATACACATTAAGATAACATTTTCAGAAAGTAATTTGAATACGTAAGGTGCACAAAGCTATATTACTTTCAGTCAGAGGCACAAAAAATCTTACAAAGCATATTGTAAAAATGAATTTTAATGGCACTTCCTCGTTTCACTATGGTTTGAAATCGTGAATTATAACATATCCACAATTTTAATTTTTTTACCTTTGTTCTTTACGTAATGAATGAACTCCCGAGCCATCTCTCTGAATACTTAGTAGGTACATTACGTTTGAAGGATGCAGCAGTTAAGGCCATATATGCACAAAGCTTTGTTTCATAGTTTGAAGAAATAATAATGCCTTAGAAGAGGTGCATGCAAAGCTATCTTTGCTTCCATCACCTTTAATAATAACCTTAATGAAACTTTCACCGAAGTCAATTTATTAACCCGTGCCTTATGGGGACATCAGACCTTTCAAAACTTTTTTTAATCGCAGAAGTCGTAACTCAATGATGGAAACCTATTTAATACGTTGCTTCTTATGGACCTCTATGTTATACCGCATCAAAATATGTAAGCTTATAGCTGTTTCAAACAATATGTTTTTTCTTTAGCATGACTCAGGATTTATTGTCGTATTTCGTAACTAGTCAACTCTATTAACTCACAGATAACCACTAAAATGCACATGTGTCATCGTTTCATCTGCTCCGAACATTCAAATTCATGGACCGAATCTATCTTCATTAGTATTCTATGCGCATTCTCAGCGTGTTCAAATGTCACTGGGTAAAAGAATATGCTGGTTTCGAAGTTACTTTTATACAAGCAGGCGAATGTCAACACGGCTTCTGCCAAGGGGGATTTATTACCAACGGTAAAATTCTCGAAACAAACGCTTAAAAAATCACGAGACTCTGGCATGCGACAAGGTGACATACTTAGTGTCTACCGTAAAGCACTGTTTTATATGTAGAGGTAAAATTAACGTGTTAGGTGTTATCCAACTCCTTCAGGTGGTTGGACTTGCGTATCCTCACATTGTAGACATCTAACTTAACGAAACCTCACTGTTGGTGAATCCTTCGCCCATTCCAACATTTGTTTGGGATGAGCATCACAGAAAGTAAGGTTTGTGGCAGATTTTGTTTTTATTGAACAAACGATTTAATGGTAACACTTACTTGCATAATATGTTGTAACTATTTTTGATACCACAGTTTAATGCCGATGGAAACCGTTGTCTATCCAACAGGATGGTGCACCGCCACATTTTGTAACAATTGCCTGAGACTTCCTGCACAGTGGAAAGGAAAGGTTTAGTCAGATTTTGGGTTTCTCGTTCATCTCGCCTCACACTTTTACACACGTTTTCTGTGGGGTTTCGTGAAGTCAGAGGCTGCAAAGTTAGAACACGCAACATCAATCATCTGGAGGACCTGATTGAAACTCCAGTTTTGAAGATTGCACCTAATACATTAGAAAAAGTGTACTGTACTATCAATGAACTTGGGATTTGTTTTGATATATCGAATTGCACTGATGTTGAATAGTTCTGCGTAACAAACCATTAATAATACAAAGAGAATGTTTTATTAACTTTATATACACTTTGTATAATAAATAAACTTGATCACAACACTCACAATACAGAAGTTGAAACCAAAGTAAACAATACATGCAATAGAAAGGTTAGAACACAAACAGAAGTAAAAGTAAAATAGAAATCTACTACATGAAATTAGTAATGGGTTGAAAAACTTCACTCAAGCCATACCCATCACTGTGCGTAGTTCAAATGAAGTAGTTCGTTCATGAAACAATAAAGCCCGACAGGACTGATGAACTTGTCCCGGAACGAATTCTTTCATTACAGAATAATAGAAAGAATTGCATCTCTCGTGCAAATTGATATTAAAAGTTCTATTTAGTGCTCCAAGCGATCTGGCAAGGAATTAGTGTTGTGTTGCTGTCGTTTATAGCAAGTAGCTACAGTTGCAATTTTGTTTCAGCCTAGCTGCCAATGCTCAGTTCAGGAATAATAACAGGGAGAAAAAGCACTTGAATTGTATGAATTGTGAATCTTATGATGCGTTTTGAGGTGTTTCAATTACCAGCAGCATTTGTATGATTCATTCACAAACTACACTTCACTACTTGGAATACTCCTTAATTACAGTCAATAGCGCATATGAATGTAGTCATTCCTACAAGACAAAACACTTCATAGAATAAACAAACGACATTGCAATAATTTAAATAAGTTATAAAAAATAAATTTCAGAAATTGAAGGATATTGTATCAGATAAAATCATATAAATCCATAACAGGAAACAACATCTTGAAATGTTATGGATGGAAACTTGCTCAGAAAATAACAGGTATCGACATCTACATCAAGTATATGAACATAATATGAAATGTTGTAATGGAATAAAATAACGGGTGCTGCTTTGTAATTAAACTATTCTGGCAATAGTTTAATAATAAAATTATCATCATTTGATGATTTAACCAGTAAGATTCGTACCTCCTTCATTATACGGGATGGACCATTTAAGTTGAGACTTTTTATCTCCAAAACTAAGCGTTGTAGAAAGAAGTGTATTTATAAAAGTTTCTTGATATTACGAGGGAGAGTAAATGCCGTTAGTCGTGTTTTGTATGGAGGTCGTTATGATGGTCATTTTAGGGTCGATTTAATTTTATAAAATGGGAACCAACATTTTGTATGTTGTTTTCTCATTAGAAAATGGTGTATAAAAATCTGTTTACTTTGTGATGAATAACGAAACAAAGTAACAAATGTTGTTTCCCAGTTACGAAACGTTACTTGACCCTCAAATGACCATTCAAGAATGGTCCAACCATTCATTGCGCTCTTCGCTCACAGCCATTTAGAGTTTAGAGCATTTAAGTTGGTGTAAGAACAATTGCAAAGTGCGTTATACAAGTGTTGTTTAGTTTTTATGAGGAGTGTGAAAACAACATAAAAATGTAGGTTCAAATTTTAAAGAAATTAAATTGACCCTAAAATGATCATCGCAACATCCTCCAAATAAAATACGACTAATGCATTTACTTTCCCCCATACTATCAAGCAACTTTTATTAAAGACATTTCTTTCTACAACGCTTAGTTCTGGAGATATTGTACAGTCTCAGTTAAATGGTCCACCCTGTATAATGCATTTTAGCTGCACATACACAACATAAAAATAATCTAGATGTTCCTATGGAAACAAAAAGCAACAAACCAGAAAAAAAAAAAAAAGGATTACAAGAGGATGGGAAATTAAAGGATATGACCAATCTGAATAAAAATGCTGGGATAGCCAGAAGTGCAAAAGAATTGTTGAAAAGATTAAAATATACAAATATTGAACTTCAGCACCTAGAAAAAATAAAGACTTTGAAATTACGTACACTTTCGTGCATAAAAGGTAGCCAAGTTCTCTAGATCGCTACAGTGCTTTTCTCTCCGTAAGGTTTCCACTTTCACGTAACCAACTTTTGACTTCACCCAGCCGGTATCAGGTCTCTATTTGACTGGCCTAAAAAACAATTCAGAGGAAAGTGCAAATTAGTCAATGAACGATGTTTATAATATATAGAATAATGGGGTGGGAGCTTACATCAGTGACATTGAAACGAAGGTTAAAGTTGGTGACATTACTAAACTGCAATAAGAAAATCGGCATTCAGAAAACGGTAGTGCAGCATGAAAATATAAGATTTAAGTTGTAAAGTTGCCCTTCGCCAATTCGACCATTATTTGGGGGAGGTAACATACCCTGCCGATCCTGGTTGCTAGTATTTCAAGGAATAGAGGTGGTCACGCTGTTAGAGGGGTGGGGCTGCAGTTTGTCAGTACCAAAATAAACAGCTTCGTTCCATTAGGAGCCACATTTCATGCACGCCAGTATGCGGAAGAAATGCAATACTGAGTGATAAACTTAACATAGAATGGATTTAAAATACTCAGGATTAATTTATTTCCTAATTTAAAGTGTTTAAGTGATAAATAATGCTTTCCATCGCTCCAAATAATTGTTGTGCTACCTACAAGCACAAAACATAGCTGCTGAATCAGCATGCAATCTTTTTGCCATTCGGCACTTTGTATACTTCCTGGAACTCTTCCTTGGCGTATCAAAAGACAAATTACTTTGTGTTACAGATGCGCGAGTATATTTACATTGCAAACATTTGAAGGCCACTGGATAAAGAGGGCATGAAATTAAAGAGGCTAACTTCCGATTTGCGCAGGTGAGAGGATGACTTCACCGAGGAAGGTTTAATTTCAAAGCTGCAGACGCATAATAAATTAGCCGGGAATACTTCACGCTCCTCGCTTATGTTAGATAAGCATCTCATTGTGGCGTTACTAGCAGTGACACCTGAGGCTACACAAATCACCGCTGCCAAATGAAACAAAACAAAATGGAGGCTGCAGAACGTCACGCAGAGTGACGCGCGGCACAAATTCGAATTTTACGCCCACGTTGTGTAGCACAATACTCTTTAAAGAAGTGCGCATCCCATCTACATAGAGAGCGCGACAAAACGAGCTTGTATATCAGGTTTCTTCTTGTTATTCTGTGTAAACAGATTAGCTATTAAACAAGACTGTCTTGTACCCCAGTGTCTTTTTAGTATATGCCTACTTTGTTACGCTTATTAGAGAAAGCTTTCAAATTATTCTAAGTTTAAAAATGCTGTACTAATTAAACCAGAAAATAATACGGACTATTTTAATATACAATGTCTTAATATTTTCGACCAAGTTCAACCAACACTCCCCGCTTCCAATCGATCACACTGAACATACTTGTCTAGCTTTTGTCTGTATAAAATCAATATCCAAAGAAGCGCTTTAGCATCTGTAGTGTTTCTAATAACGTCAATGCCTTATGTATCTTCTCTTTTTTATAAACATTTCCAGAATGCAGTGAAAGTTATTCAGTTGCAGTTAGTGTCGCGCTCTGATTAGATGTTATATTTCAATTGTTTTTTAATTATATTGGAATAACTTATGTCTTCTGATCTACAGAAGCATTTAAACCGTGAAATAATATAATTAAATCCATCAATATTTTAGTTTTTTTTAGATAAATTTTCTCGTGACTTTGTCATACGCAAATCTGTGAAAATTAAAATATATATTGTCAGGTTACTATGAAATATAAAGTCAGTTGAAGAGCATATTAAGAAATTGCAATGATTGTATTATATCAATCTAAATATAACTCGTAAATATGGCAAAAAAATGAAACGAAAATATATCGGTGAAATTAATGGATATGACTTTTAAAGATAAAAAGAGAAGGCTGGAAACAATAATTCATAAATCAGCTTAAAATGTTATTGTAACTAAATGAGAAATAAAACTCTGGAAATAGAACAAACAAACAAAAAACAAGATGGCAGATGATTGAAGGCCTAATGGAGTTGCAAATAGCTAACCCAAAACTACTCACAGCAACATTTTCTGCAACAAAATTGTTGCCTTTTGGGCCCGCTAAACCTGTTCTATCCTACGTTATGGCATTTCAGTGTCTTTAATAATGAACATTTTTACAAAATAAGAAATGTTTCAAGATAGATGCTATACAGGGTGAGCCATTTAAGTTAGGACTGTACAATATCTCCAAAACTAATAGGTGTAGAAAGAAATGCCTTCAATAAACGTTACTCGATATTCTGGGGGAAAGTACACGTCATTATCCTATTTTATTTGGAGGGCGCAGTGATGATCATTTTAGGGTTAATTTTATTTGATCCTAATTGTAGGTTCCCATTTAAAAAAATTAAATTGACCCTAAAATGACCGTCATAACGTCCTCCAAACAAAACACAACTAATGACATTTACTTCCCCCATAATATCCAGCAATTTTTATTAAAGACATTTCTTTCTATAACGCTTAGTTTTTGAGATATTGTACTGTCTCAACTTAAATGGCCCACCCTGTATAAGCTCTACGCACATCGACAATGCTCATTCTTTTTTGATGTGACACACTTATTTAAACCACAGATTCGATAACCGCCTGCCAAATGACAGTCTGTAGTATAATCGTCACTACGGTGTATCTTTTATTATGTAAATTAGGAAAGTTATATTTATTAAAATCTGTTTTTCCGGATAGTTTCCCCAATTTGGCAGTTGGTTGGCAACCTAAAGAAACAATATTCTGCCTTTCATCCCTACGAAACTAAATATGGCTAATTTCAAAAATAGATGTAACTGACTGAAAGTTCCCCTAAGCAGGATTTTTATGAGAGATTTAAATTGGCAAAACCTCAGAGATTTCCAATGGAAGTTTGTTAAACGAAAACAAAGCGAGTGTTGAGGGCAATGATGAGCTGCTATCATACTCGGCAGAACTGCACTAAGTGAATAGTTTCACCTTTAGGCTGAAATATATTATAATTAACTATAAATGTTCTTTAAAAAGTGTATACTACATAATCACTCCATCCATTATCCTTATAAAACCAATATTACGAGTAATTTTCGAAGTAGAAATAACTTTTTGGATCCCGGATCAACCATTGCCATCGTCATCATTTCCTCAGTCACTTCTGATACCTACATTCAACATTTGTATATAATTATTAATATCTATTAATATCTGACTTATTTGGGTTCTGAAATATATTCATACCAACTGTGTTCCATTGCTGAATATTGGTGCCGAGTTCGAAACATTAAGTGTTTCACAACACGTCACAACGTGCAACTGAAATTGTTGCTTCCAACATATCTCAGCAATTATATCACTACCATCTCTATATTCTTCTATTCAAACCTATACACTGTAAAATTTCTACTGTTGATTTTATCATAGTAACCGTCATCAGCACTTTTCTCTTACTTTAACTTCATGCATACAAAAATTGTCCACCTCTCCTGTAGTCTCTCGTTTTAGAGTGGGGATTCGACGTTGTTCCAATGGTCTGTTTCAGACTTATTCTCTCTCGTGTGCCGTTTATTCTTATTCATACACAAACCTTTACCACAAAGATGTCTTATAGCATCCGGGTCACAGGTTGTCGCCACATGACGGAGATTCCACTACATATTCACGAGAGAAAATGCGTTAAAGTTTGCACTGGAAAGTGCCTTTAAAAAGCACAATCATGCTCGAGAGGCTACTGAATCTTTCAGATAATGTATTAAAATGTGATTTATTGGACACTGAAGTAGTATTTGCAAATTTTGTGTTTACTTCACTTTAACTGCCCCACGTGGTGGATAATGTTTCTCACGTAATGTCGTTTACCTCACGCGTGGAACCATCTTGTGTGACGTCATTCGTTGGTCATTTGTTAACTCCTTCTGGCGTAGCAATCTATATGAATTAGTTTTAAGGTTATGTATATTGTCTTCCGGCCAGCTATTTAGGTAGGCATTTAATTCTTGCAGGGTGTGAAGCGGAAAAGGAATCTTTTATCCAAAAAATTACTAGTGAAGAAATGTGTTTTATACTGTTTTATTGTCGAACACGTGCACTAACACTTTCACAGATTTATCTAGATAATCGCCATACTGAAACTGTTTATAATAACTTCTCACTTTTAACTCACGTACTTCAATTTTTTTGTATATAAGTGACTTTGTAATATTTTAGATCTTTAATGATTTTTTACTGCGCGTAACTTGGTGAGCTGAGCGGCCAACGTGTAATGTACGGAGAATTTTGTATAACTGCGGGAGACGATGTGTAGTGCTTCGTGAATCTTGCCGAACTGGAGGACGATGTGAATGCTTCGAGAATCTTGCTGAACTGGAGGACGCTCGCTTTGAATCTACACTATTTATAGGCTTACCTCAAGCTATACCTAAAGATTATAAATGAACTACCATTGGCTAACAAAACGCGCCAACATTAGCGTCTATTTTACTATCCAATGAAAACCACTAATACATATTACTTTTATAGAATGTTCTGGAAGCTTTTTTTACTAAAAAGGCGCGAAACATGACGTAACTTCCTGGTTCCCGGTAACGATAAACAACTCACTCCCTTGCTAAAGTATTATGTTATTGTTAACAGTTTCAGTAGAGCCATATATTATTATTTACCAATAATAATTACAATTATTAAACCTCTGAAATCCATGTTACATAAAAATACATATTCATAATAAAATAATTATTTATATTAACGTAATTTATGATACAAATTACCGTATCATATGCCCCACTAGAAACATAATTATAAATATTTATAACCTGTTTGGAAATTTTATAATTTTGTTTTTAGTCTCCTAAATCTTGTAACACACGCTATTCACTTTCACTTAACACTTCACACGCGTTTAACACACGACATATGTTTTATCTTGCCACTACTTACTGGCTTTGGTTTAATTTGTTTTAATATTAATCTGTCGTTACAATAAATTTTTTTTTTTTTTTTTTTATAGCAAATACTTTACCCTAAATTATTTAATTAGTGTTACAAAAAATGGTTTACTTTCTTATATTGTTACCAAAAATCTATCATTCAAGAATTTTTGTAATTTTAAACATTTACCAAAAATATTTACCCTGTACACAAATATTTATATCTCTTAAATCTAGGCATTGTTTCACATGTTCTATTTACTACATAAGTATTTGTTTTGAATTATTTTTACCATTTTTTTGTTATTTTGAATTTTATTTTAACAATACTCTTTGAATTGTATTTAATTTAATATATATTAAATTTCAATCTTTGCATTCTTAATTTTTTTTTAATTCTTGGAATTGTATTTACGTACTTTTACTTTAATATCATATTAAGTTTCAATCTTTGCATTCTTAATTTTCAAATGTTGTTACAGTTACTGAAAATTTATTTATTTATTTATTATTATTATTTTTTTTTTTTAAACATTTCTCATTTTTTTTTTTTTTTTATTTATTTTATCATTTATTTCTCTTTTCAAATGATATATAATAATTAACCCTCTTACGTTCCAATACATTTCTCTGCAAGTCGTCTTTACCTATCCAGCATTTACTTTACATCTCATTGCTATTTACCCTCCTGGATCAAATTGTATGTGGCTAAACATTACTCGTAGCCGTATCCTAACCTCCAAATTGTTCATGAATAACCTCTTGTATTCATATGACATTTCGTTCCCTGATAATATTTGAAAACAATCTACAGTTTCTTTTACAACAAATCTTTTAACAACTGTCATTTTCAATTCTTCTACTATCTCTTTAACTTGAGAATACTCTGACAAATCTGTACTAAACTGTACTGGACTGGAGTTTTCAATTTGAACATATTGGTACAATTTATCTCTTTGCATTTCTGATTCTTTTTGCATTTCTGATATCTCCGCTCTGAAATTGACTTGAGCCTGATTTACATCTACAATCCTAACCTCTTTTATCTCTATTAGCTCACTTGAAATACTACTCATTTGACTTCCTAACTCTGTACTTTCTACATTAACCTCACTTTCTTTGTTACCTATTTCCTTGCTCATGTCTAGCATTTTCTTTGAAATTTCTCCTATCTCACTTACTATTACTTCCTTTTCATCACTCATTTCTGGCATACTACTATCTAGCGTTGTAACTTTCTTTTCAATTTCTTCACTACTTTGATCTACTTTTTGCTCTAATATCTCATTACTCCTACCAATATCTTCAATTAACTCCCTATGACTTTTTTGCATATCTTCCCTTAATTCCATAAAACTCTGATCTATTTTCTTACAAATATATTCCCTCGTTTCCCTATACATATTTAGCACTTCCATCATTATACTAGCATCAAGATTAACATTTCCTGCAATTCTATTCTGACTTTTTGCACTAACATTTTTTTGCTTCAATACTACATTGTTTGAGCCTTTTTTTGTAACCTGTATTGAATTACAGCTAACTGTTACACTATCTCCCTCCATCATTGTTTTTTCTATGTTATTAGTGGCCATTGTTTTTGTTTTAAAAAAAAATACAATCACCTGACTTTGTGATGCTGTCTGTTGATGTATCCTTGATGTCCAGCGTTCTGCCCCTTTCTCCTAGATTTGTATGTCGCTTCTGCGTTGTATTGTGATGAATCTACGTCGTTTCGATGTTTTTTTGTATCCATTTGTCCGCGCCGTTTGTCGCTCCTCTTGTTTCTGGAATTTGTGTCTTGTAGGTCATTTTACTGCTGCTTTCGTTCCACGTTCTGATTATTCTTGTTCCTTTCCTAGTCGTCTAGCCTTCCTTTCCTAGTTGTCGCTCCACGTTGATGCGCCAATTTGAAGTAGGTATAGCACAAATCATATATATATGTTTTAAAGCACCACGTTGTGGATGTTTCTCACGTAATGTCGTTTACCTCACGCGTGGAACCATCTTGTGTGACGTCATTCGTTGGTCATTTGTTAACTCCTTCTGGCGTAGCAATCTATATGAATTAGTTTTAAGGTTATGTATATTGTCTTCCGGCCAGCTATTTAGGTAGGCATTTAATTCTTGCAGGGTGTGAAGCGGAAAAGGAATCTTTTATCCAAAAAATTACTAGTGAAGAAATGTGTTTTATACTGTTTTATTGTCGAACACGTGCACTAACACTTTCACAGATTTATCTAGATAATCGCCATACTGAAACTGTTTATAATAACTTCTCACTTTTAACTCACGTACTTCAATTTTTTTGTATATAAGTGACTTTGTAATATTTTAGATCTTTAATGATTTTTTACTGCGCGTAACTTGGTGAGCTGAGCGGCCAACGTGTAATGTACGGAGAATTTTGTATAACTGCGGGAGACGATGTGTAGTGCTTCGTGAATCTTGCCGAACTGGAGGACGATGTGAATGCTTCGAGAATCTTGCTGAACTGGAGGACGCTCGCTTTGAATCTACACTATTTATAGGCTTACCTCAAGCTACACCTAAAGATTATAAATGAACTACCATTGGCTAACAAAACGCGCCAACATTAGCGTCTATTTTACTATCCAATGAAAACCACTAATACATATTACTTTTATAGAATGTTCTGGAAGCTTTTTTTACTAAAAAGGCGCGAAACATGACGTAACTTCCTGGTTCCCGGTAACGATAAACAACTCACTCCCTTGCTAAAGTATTATGTTATTGTTAACAGTTTCAGTAGAGCCATATATTATTATTTACCAATAATAATTACAATTATTAAACCTCTGAAATCCATGTTACATAAAAATACATATTCATAATAAAATAATTATTTATATTAACGTAATTTATGATACAAATTACCGTATCAACACGAGAGAATCCAAAGTCCTCCAGAAACAACCTTAAACCTTTTAGCCATCACTTAGGTCTCTCTGAAATAAACCTTGCGCTAACATGCAGATATCTCTGATCCGTGGCCAAACACTGGTGTTTGTTTCAGAATTTTGATTTGTTACGGTCTTCTGCACCGCCTGCTTTGATTTATACTCAAGAAATGGCTACAGCTCCACAAAAATTTTCTGTTCGTAGTGTGCTCACGTACTTTCTTATCTTCACACGATGATCAATGTGGTTTTATCCCATTTCACTCTACCCGCTGGTGACCATCCCAATAATCTACGAGGCCATCTTTCTTCTTAGCGTAATAGGTGTCCAAACTACTTCAGTTTCGAGTGCGGCCATATATCTACGCAACTCCATTAGCTGCATCTTGTGTGTCGTTCTATCACGTCATTACCACTTAACTAGGCCTGAGCTGGAATTGCAGAAACTCCTGCAAAATCATTTCTCTGTTCTAATCTGGTAGATTCGGAAAATGCCTTAAGGGAGGATATTGCAACCTCAATGTGATGATATACTATATTAATAAATATACATTTAGAGAATCTAAGTCAATATGGATATACCAGATTGCTTTAAAAGTATGCTCTGTAATAATGATAAAATTGTGCACTTTAAAATTATGATAGATGTTTGCATTTTTCTTATATATATATATATATATATATATATATATATAACATTTACGACATATATAAATTTATAAAACAGCTACTTGCAAAGGTTACAATGTTTCATTATGGTGTATAGTTATTTATAGAATATTAAGTATATTTGTACAGAGATCTTTTTTAAGATCCGTTTGAAGGACAGTTGGTTAAAGCCTTTATTTTTAATAGCGGTGTGGTACTAAAACTTTTGTATATAAATCTCCGATTAATCCAGTAATTTGTATTATGAATATACAAGCTCAGTCCATATTCCCTATAGTTCGCAGTTGCTTTACTGTATACCTTGATGAAAAGAGCTCAAAAAAGAGATTTCATTTCAAAATCATTTAATTCATTGTCATTAATCATTACACCGGATTTAAAAAAGGGTAAGTAAGAATGGATAAAAATATTTGTCACTACAAAAGCAAGCTTGAGTCGCTCCTTGAGGTCATCCGTGTTTGATTGTTCTCCCGATGCTTTATTTTATGTTTAAAGATACGCATTATACCCACCTGTTTTTTTCATTTTATCGAAGAAGGATATAAAGGATTTAAAGTTTTGGATTTATGCTCCAGAAAAAAAAATGTCATGAATGATTGGTAAAAATCTTCTTCTAAATCTCTAAATCACAAAATAGCCTTCCTGCAACGCGGCATTTACCTAAATGAAATGCAGTACTTCATTTAAGGCAATTAATGTTCCTTAGCCAGTTTAAATGTTGGATTTTCTGCTGAAATTCCGTACCTGAAATCAAATTTATCTTCAGTAAGAAAATTTTAGATTTAAATATACTGATAAATTTTATTGTATGTTACTTTCTGACACAATTTCATATACGTTTCTTTAACGTATACATAGTGAGATACGTATATTTCATATGCACAGATCAAATTATAGCATCGGAGGCTATGAATTCCCCATTCCTAAATTGTTACACATGAAGTGATTGTAAATTATTAGGGACAGAAAAATGATTACCCGTTACAGGTTTAACACAAAAAACTTTTCTCCTGCATTCATAAAGTAGAGGTGACACAGCTTTACACTTATTAGAATACTAACTTACTAGGGTGGATGTTGTAATTTTTTGTCGACTTCCTCTGCTATCTGCAATTAATGTACATATCTACCTTATTACAAACTTGTTTACTAACAAATGCAAATAAAATGTAACGAATAAAGGTTTATCCATCAAGACGTTTAGAAACTTGAATTGTTTAAAAATAAAATTGCATTCATTTTTATTTAAAGTCATCGATTTCTTTTAGAAGTATACCTAAATTTGATTTTAGTCCATAATTATAACTTTTTCAACAAGTACTTTAACATTGACACAGGATATTTTAATACTGCATATATCAATATTCCGAAGGGCCAAATCTAATAACTACCAGAATGTAACCTTACGTTTTAAGTTTCCTCATAACTAAATGCTGGTGTACTAACTTTTGTATGAAAGTCACTATTTTAACAAGCACCTTTAAATCGTTCGTTTCAAGCACGCATACCTCCATATTTATTTTTAGCACTGGCAGTATATTTGCTATGAATCTGAGCTTCAACACATGGACGTACCGAGGAAACAAATTGCGTTATCAGGTTCTAATGTGGAAGAGTCATCTTTATAGTTAACAATGGACTATTATTGGGCGACCTTAAGGAATGTAATCTATGAAAATTAAAAAACCTATAGTCTTCCTTTGATTGCTTCGACTCTTTTACCATATACTCAAAACATAAAACATATAGTGCAAGAGTATTTTAACGAGTTATGTCAAACAGTTAAGATTTATAATGTAGCGGCAGCTGAAAAATTGTCATAGTCCGGATTTGAACACGGTTCGCCTGCTTTTCGTGCGGTTGCTCTAACCATTGAGCTACTATGACAACATGCTGGTAAGACATTCAATTCCCCAAATGACTCAAGTTTTTTCCCAGGTAGTTCACCGAGGCATCACTTCGGAGGTTACAATCTTAAATATCCTACAATTAGCAAGTATAGTCCACGTGGACTACACGTGATTTACTCTAAGATATTCTGATGGCTTGGATTGGCTAAAGTTAGATATGAATGGATTTCTACTGGATGGAGTGGGAGTAGCAACAAACTCAGTTCCAGCCAATGTGACATCCTTCATTCCCTAGAACCAGCTTGGTCTAAAAGTAGCACTTCTAGCACAGTGCACACGAGCTAAAATCTTTTAGATTATCACACTAATGCGATACTTTTCAGTGTGACAAACTTCGGTTCAAGTCCAATCACATGGCAATTACCCTTTGTATTTGCACATCTTCATAACTCGACTTGATTTGATCAAGTTTTACTTTCCATTATGTGTTTTTATATGATGAATTTCTCAGTGTGCACGCATTATCTGTTCATAATACAAATTGTCATACTTCAATTTATCGCAGTTCTTTGTAGAGTTAACCTATACGTTATATTGACAGCTTTCTTTGATCTAAAACGCTATTCTTTTATCTAACCCAAGTAAAGATTAAATGGTGGAAATTATGAATTCAGAAGAAACGAAATGGAAGTGAAATTACCGAAACAGCAGAAAGAATAACACCAGAAGTGCTTTCCAAAAAATTTCCAAAAAGCAACATGATATAGCATTCAATCCCTTCATCGCTTGGTGCAAGTAATTGGTGAAAATAATTTCACCAAAATTATGCTAGCGAATCAACAAGCATTTGACATCACGCTTTTTAATGCAATTTCTCCTGTTTCAAGAGCGCGTTCTAAACGTCAAATCTGTTAGATTCAGGAATTCAATTAATATTATTGATATTTTACAAATTTGAGCGCTGTCTAAAAATACTATATGCCACACGTGATAAAAATGGTTTTAAATTTGCCCTTTAAGCATAATCTAGTATTAAAGCCCAACTCAGTGTTTTATCTAAATGACACAGGACTAACTAAATAGCCATTTGTGGCTTTAAAAATGCTGATATTAAACAACAAATCATATACCATGAAATTACAGGTTTTAAGTATAATAAAATGCAAAAAAAATTCAAAAATGTTTATATTTTTGCAAAATTTCTCAAACATGTTGACTTAATCTCAGTGTTTTCAAAACATCAATTGCAATATAATCTCGGAAAGTGTTTAATTTTCTCCAAGAACGTATCGTCCATAGTCGTTTTAACACATTCACTCTAAGATAATTATAAAACTGCATATGTTTTACCTTTTTATTTTTAAGCAAAAAGGATAATTTTACGAGCAAGTATATCATTAGTAGCGAGGAAAATCTAGTTGCAGAGGAATAATGTGCTTCTGGCAGGGAAAATACAAACTAGCTAATCTGTCAACTTCACTGTTTCTTTTCAGCACACATTAACATGGACGTAACGTGTTGAGCTGATTCTAACTTATCACGAAACTAGCTTCCGATCGTAATTGTTTTGTAGCCCGCAAGGGTTGGATTTGTCACCATCCAAGTTGCTTTTAGAATTCGTTCCAGGAAGTAACACTTAATTGAGTTATTTTTATAAGGATGTAGGTTTCCATTTCCTCCAGGGGGTTGAACTTTGATAATTCCGCTCTTGTCTTTGATTTAAGAACCATTCTTAGTACCTATAATTCTATTAATTAAAGCAGCTCGGTGACCGGTGGAACCAAACAGGTTTCCAGGGGCGGTACAAGGAACGTATGTTTACTATGATATAGTTCATCTGCCCACAAAAAAGGTGGTTTTCCATTAGATGATAATTGGAGCGTTTAGTGATTTGCAATGAATGGACCTGCCGTCATGTAGGTGTTGCATATATACAAACATTGCAGAGAGAGGTAGTGTCTCTCTTCCAGAGCTTGTGTGTCAGCTAATTGCCCTTCACTATTGAAAAATATATGTAATACTGTTTTCCATGTACTATTCTACTGCAGAAATCGCCTTCAATTTTATAAGAGTTTCTTGCCAAACTATTTGATGATGTAAGCTCCACTGTATGATCGTGTCATTCAAGGAAAGATATGGTGTGTATAAGAACAGCAGTTAATAGGGTCAGATGGGAATTCGGTCAGATTTTCCTTCACAGATGAAAATATACTAAGCAATGACCATCCTCTCCTTGCGTTGAATATAGGAGAAATAAAACGAGAATGCAGAAGGAATATGTCATCAATAAAAAGGAAGTCTTTTCGTACATTGAAAATGTGCCCTGTGTTTGTTATAATTTCACAGAAATGCTGCGCTGAGTTTACTGATCTACCTGCTGCATTAAATCCCTCCTTTTCAGTGTAGATTCTGTTAATTGCTATTATCAGTGAACTCTTATTTAGTGCTACAAATTATTGACGTCAAATGTTCCTAAATTGGGGTGGATGTAATCACTACTTTCAAAGCGCTTTATACAGGATTAAACATAATTATTTGTATGTCGCAGGGAGGTAATTGTGGAGTTGCTAATTTATCCTAAATTAAATTTGTAAACAATTCAAGGCCGTGGGAGCAATGTTATTACAAAAGAAGTGGAAGAATTTTTTCCAGAAATATAAGTCTGTCAAATTTGTTGGTCCAGCCCACAATTCTTAAGTCGAGCTAAATGCCTCTCTGCACCAATACGTCATCAATTTCATTAAACACATGTACATGCAAAAATAGAAATTTAAATGATAATAAATCAATAGCAAAATTCATGAAGCTCGATCAGGCTATACAAAACCTTTTCTGCATTCCCGAACTTTCAAAAAAAGTTAGCAAATTATCATCACACGGCTTAAAATTGGGACTCCAAACTAACGCACTGTTTGTTACCTTCTCCCTAAGGTCCAATCTCCAAACTGTACCAGCTGTGACATTCTTCTAACCATTCAGCACATTGTTATAAACTGTCACAGTACAGTAGATCTAGACAACATGCCGGCACTTCCACTCTTCCCAATGCAGTTAACAGACCCAGTATGCTCAAGAGGACGCTACATTTTCTAATGGATACAAAACTCTCCGATTTACTGTATATGTTAACGTATTTGCATGTTTGTGCAATTCACTTTTATGATAACAGATCGTGATAAGACCACTGTAGTTAAAACGACTTTAAATAAACCTTTAATAAAAAAATATACATAACAACATGGCGTTTGGGACTGGTTTGCAGAACTTCGAAAGCGACATCCTTTCATAACTTAAAAGAATTTATAAGTGAATTAAATGATGTAGAACAAATCTCAAAGAAAGCAGCAACCTTCTCTCATCAGAAACGGGTGACTAAAAACAGTGTCAACAGAGCTCCAAGGAATTATACCAAAACTATGTTGGTGCCGAAAGGAAAAATAACTATATTTCCCTAGCCCAAACTATGTGAAACTCCAGGGTCACTAAATGCCATTTTCATCGGACGTATTAGAAGATACTGAAGAAAGTGGTAATAGGAATTTTCTTAATATTACATTTAGTTATGGCGATGGAGGGAATCATATCCATGGGGCAACAGTAACCTAGTTTGATCCATTGTAACTTGAAGCAAATGACAAACAAACACTAACAATCTGATGTGTGTGGCATTTCCTCGTCGAGATTCTTGTACAGATAGGAAGAATAACCATTCCCGTCTCGCTTATCCGTTTATTAATTGCGATCAAGAGAGTACTGCTGTGGATAACGTCCCAAGAATAATATAACCTAGCGATAACAATAGGCCGATTTCCAATCTCACATAACACAAAGGGCATGTTGTAGTACCAAGCTGTACTGTAATCCATAGCTGGTTTGTTCTCAAGTTATGAGAACTTATGTTGGAATATGCACCCATTTCGAATTGTGAAGTAATGTATGTACATGATGTTTACATTGGGTACATCAAGCAGGGCAGATTTTCAAAGCATGCGTTGTCCGATTTTGAAAACTGCAGTCTCTCCAAACCTCTGTGAGCGATGTTTGGAAGAATGAAAGAACACTTTAATTGTGGGAAGTAGACATGCCGGGTTTACAGTCTGAGCTTATACCCGTGCATGCAGAAATCTTACCCACGGAACGCTTGACCCATTTGATATTTGGAAATAGGCATGCTTTGATGTGGTCTATTGCGCACTGATTTTCGAATATTGCAACTATTGTTGAGCCTGGATATATGTTAAACAAACGTTAAGAATAGAAACTTGTCTGAAAATTACTAAAACAAGGATAATTTTCTTTGGTACTATGAATGTAATGGAAGATGATAACAAGCAAAAAGTGTTATAACTGAAATGAAAATTCTCTGAGACCGAACATAGGATGTAAAATAACGGAAAGTCAACATTAAAGAAACACCGATTGTCTCAACAGAAATGAGAAACTGGAAGAAATATTTAGAAGGGCTGTTAGAAGAAAGACACTCAAAAAATTATAGATTAATAGGAAAATACAGCTCAGGAAGAGTAAGAAAAAGAAACTGCTAACAGGCTACCCAACCTGAAATTAAAGACAACGAAGAAGATGAAATGAAGATGATGATGAGGAGGAGGAGGTGGAGGTTGATAATCCAATTAAGTGTACGCCAATGAAAATTATAATCGCTTGACAACGTCCCATCAAACCAAGAAAACTTAGAATGAATGCTGGAACAGCCGTTAATTAATGGTGTTAATCTTAAAAATTAGGTATCACCTCTCTCACTCTCGCTTCTTCTCCATGTGAGAATATTTGCAGAATAAATTTAACACCTCTGCCAACGTGATATCCTTAAACCCCTCGTCCCGAACGTTTACTTGTTTGTGCAGCATACAGATTAGAGAGGCAGTGGTAACGTTTTTCTCACTCAAGTTGCTTGATTACCGTATGCGTTGGAGGAAGTGTGACCTCTGCTCTCGGGAAGTGAATGTGGTAGTGCGTAGCAAAGTTTACTGATCTCTTGATGTGCGCTCACGTTGTTTTGACCTGGGCATCCAATGTCGGAAGATCAAACGTCTTGCTGAATTGCGGCTAACCGCATTCGAGCAAAGATCGTTTCTTGTGGTCTGCATCTTGTTTAGGTGCCAAATGGCCTTTTTGCGCATCTTAAACTCCTTATGAGGATTCTGTTACTCAGCCTTAAAGATGTATTACATTTCAATGCATTGACTACATGTACAGTTGCTGCAATCTGTGTATTATTATGCCGTATTAATACAGTGGTGTTAATTATTTTTTTCATGTATTCCTCACTAACAAACTATCAGCCAGGTAAATGCATTGCTTCAGCAACTTTTAAGAGTTCAAAGCTGAATATTATAGTTGTGTATACAAGTTAATGGGTTATAAGTGTAATAAAAATGAAATAAACAAACCTGAGCTCTGATACTCTACCTTAGCTAAAAGTCATGCTGGACAGTATTTTTTGCACTATTATTATAATTATTATTATTATTATTATTATTATTATTATTATTATTATTATTATTATTATTATTATTATTAATGGGAGTTTTAACAAGTCGTTATGGTAATACATGTAGGAAGATTAGTAGTCAGGTTTCGTTTATCTATGATAATTACAAGCACTTTTGTAAACGATTTCATACATGAATATGGAAATCTGAAAAAAAATTATCTGGTAAGAGGAAATTAAATGAATGTTATACAAAACTTTACAGAAAAATATTGTATAATCGAACCTATACGAAATATTCACAGTTTGTATAAGAGTTCACATTCTAGCTTTTTCGCCTTTATTTCAATTATTTTAGAATGCATTTTCCCAAAGCTAAACAACACGTCTATCATTGTGTAGCCTGGCCTTTTGGGCCAGCTTTCCGGCTGGGAACGCGTAATTCCGGCCACATCACCTCCCCTGACCGATTGGATAATCGCCCACCTCTGCCGTGTGTATGTGGGCGTGATGCCGGCAGTTGGGTTGGCAGCCCAAGGCCCTTCGCAGGCTGTAGCGCCATACATTACTGTTTAGAATAACAATTTCAAAATTTTTAGGTTCTAAAATTCACAACCATCATTCGAAATTATTTTTGACAAGAAAAATGTAATCGGCAGTAATGTAAATGCTTATAAAGATTTCGAAATGTCAAATTCAATTGCCTATAGATATCTATAAACCTAATAGAGATATTGCAATAAATCAATTGTAAATTCATCTTTGAATGCATTGGAAACCAAAGCGTAATCTTTTGCTGAAAATGGAATCCCTGACACAGGAGCAATATTTTGTGTTAGAATGATAGTGCGTTGTGCATCAAATAGTTTTAAGCTTGTAAGAAATCGACTTCAAAATAAATAACATATCGTATTCAGAGTTTAGCTTTATTTACATTCGCAGCGGAAATAATAATTTAACCTGCTCAAACGAGCAACGCAACTTGAATAATATCAATAATATAATAACTAGATAATATAAATACGTTAAAACCTAACGCGAAAATAAAACAGTCGTTCATAATAAGCTCGTGATGTATTAGATAATGGTACGGTATGACCGAATATTTAGCATGCGAATGATACAAAGTGCACTAATTTTCTACAGACAGAAGATGCATAGAAGGTTTATACAATCTTAACATTATATACTGAAAATAAAAATGAGAATAAATTATTACAGGAGCTATTTTCGCTATTGTTTTTTCCCATTATCATAACGTAACCTCAAACAGTTTCTAAAATAATGACAGCTTATTTATTGTCTATGACAGTAAATCATATAACAAAGACGTATATTTGAGCAATAATACATCAAAAATAATTATCCTTGAAGCTTGCATTTCAATAGGTTTATTACTCATTGTTTCTAGGTGATGTTTGCAGCACGAATGCCATAAAGAGCTAATTAGGCACGATTGCAATTGTCATAACAGCCTGTTTTTACTCATACGACTGTATATTATGGGAAAAATTTAATGAGGCTTAACAAGTTTAATAAAACAGAATTCTTGGAGGTACTTTACTTTAAGAATAAGATCTCTGGTGCAATTACATTTTCATTATAATGTTTCCCTCAAGGAGACTACATGTTTGTTCTTACTCAAAGAACAACTGAAATACAGGAAATTCTGATTTTGCGGCAAACTCACGGATTTAAGTTCAATATAAACTATTGGTAAAATCTGAATAAATAAAATGTATAATATACCACTCTAAAATTATGTAAGATGCCATACAAATTATGGAAACTTATGTTTTTATTTTTTATATCATAATCAAGGAAATAAGTTTGAGCCTTATTTATTCTTCCATGTACTAGCTAATAAAGCAGCCATTAATCTCTTTTATTTGGAACGGAGTTGGTACGGCGAAGATTGGCACCAAAGGCTGAAAAAAATACTTTTAAGTGCTGAAAGCATTAGAATTGCGGGAATAAATGTTCGTCAAATTTTAGCTCTGAAGGAATATTTACAGTGTCTATGGTAATTAAAAAACTGTTGGCAGAAAAACTGATAACTCCAAGTTCTGTATGCTTCTTTCTTAGATCCTTTTGATACTTATAGAAAGATCAAATTGGTTATCGTTGTCACCATCATAGTCATCGACACCTATTTCTTTGGAGTTGGTGAAGTAATTGATGTAAGTTTTCGCTTGAATAATTTATAGGTAATTTAAAATATCTCAAGACGTGGCGACGTGTAGAAGGTGATAGATTAAATATATTTTATGATGTATATTTTCAAACTTATAAAAATAAATACATTTCTCGTTATGAGCTGGCTCGTGTCTTTTATCGTTTAATGTCTTCGTAATCGTCATATTTTTATTTTAATTCACTTCGCGATCTTTTAGAGACTTTCTGTCATAGCAATGTGTCCTTTCTTCAGGTTATACGTCTTTAACAAGTAGACCTATATCGAAGTGAATTGTACATACATGCAGAACGAATGCCAATACTACTTCGTACCTAGGACAATATTAAAATAGGTGCATTTGAAGGAGGGCGCCACTGTTTGTGTTGACAATGCGAACGTCATCAATGCTAGAGATCAGAGGGGTGTGATGAGCAAAGCGAAGGGAAATATACAGTTGCACAGTGAAAACAGCATTACATTTGCAGTCTTCAGCCTTGGTAGTAAATTATACAGCTCGAAACTGCGGAGTTTTCTTTACCAGACTGCCCTTCCGATGCCCCGCCCACTTGTTCCGTAACTGTTTAGTTCCTTTTCCTCACCTAACGCACTCATATCGTGGCCGCTATTTTGCAAGCATCCACCAACAGCGGTGTGTGGTGTGCGTGCGTGTGCTGCAGATATAGGTATGCATTACTAGCTTCATTTACCCGGATATTCTTTGCTTTAAAAAGTGTACTGTCAACGAAATACTGTTAATGATGTCTGTATATGGGATTATTCCTCAAGCTTCAGTTCTTAGAATACAATTATAAATAATATCGAATTCAAATACACAGCACATACAAATACACATATCTTTCATGTTATTATACTCGCATGCTTAGAAGATTTAAAAGAAAAATTCATAACATTAAACACATAATTACAATAAATACGCATGCTTTCATGATTTAAGGTATACTAATATAAATTATATTTGCATAGAAACCAAAATACAATAAAATCTCAATGCAGTTTGCAAATACGTTGTGAGTGACAAACTAATACACGTTTCACCTTTCTGATAATTTATAAATGCATTCAGATCAACTTTCTCTCATTACCTTCCCCTCAAATAAACACTACTTCTAACTTAATTCTGTCCTTTTCGGTATTTCTTAATTATAATTACTTAAATTAAATAATCCACAAGGTAAGCAAATAAGCGCGAGCGGAATCCTTTACTTCACACATTACGGGCATAATAGCCTTCTCTTGAATGAACCTCTTCAGCCTCGATGGTAATTTCTGTTAAATACATAAATATGCTTGCTTTATCTTTATTGCATTTACTGCACATAATATTTCCTTCACCAACCATGTGATTATTAAGGTCAGTCAGCAACACTGCATTCAAAACGCTTTATCATGCACTCAGAGCTAGTGACATCTTTATACCACATCTATTGGCTTAATGGCCCATATTTTCAAAGTGAAAAAAAGATATATTCCATGGTGAGAACTAGAGGTACTGCTGATGCATTAACATTGCTGTAGACATCTGTCGCAATCAGCTAACAAAAACAGGATACTGTTTTAGAGGTTCGTGCAGCGAAATTGCAATTTCATTCGAGAAAAAATTTCATCAGAGAGACCCTACCAGCATTTTCTGTATTTTAGCGTCAACAGTTAATCAAAGCATTGGACAGATAGCGGTTTGGTTTATTTTACATTCATACGCCTGCTGTTGATTTGAAGTACAAGTCATGACTATTTTAAAAGTTGGCATTCAACTATGCATAAAACTTTTCAGGGCTTAAAAGCAATTGTTCTTTTTTGCATTCATGTTCATCATCTCACCGGCTCTTATTCGAAGAGTAGCTTTGTTGCAAGGCGGAAATAATTCTGGAGAGTAACGATTCTTGCTTGAAAAAGTTCAGACGTCTCCTTTTAAAATGTGCTATGAAAGCCAAAACATAGTAATTTATATTGTTAGAACACATCGTTCACTTTTACCTGAAATTTTCTCTCTAGACGAGAATTAGCATATCTACAGACGGAATTGCAGTCGGTTGGAGCGGGTTGGCTGGACATCCTATATTTACTGTTAACAATAAGATTAACTCTTAGAATCATTTTCATTTGGCCTGAGAAAAATTATGTAGAGTAACTCTCAACTCTATGGACTCCAGACTTTTTGGGTATTCATTGTATCATAAGTATATATGACCTGTTATATAAAGTATTTGGTATTTAACTTCACTATCTTCCAAGATTGCAACAAGAAGGTTTTAAAGGAAATCCCTCAGCTCAACTACCCTTTACGTGGAGCATTTTTCAAAAATTTTGATTTTCTAAAAGTGGCTCTAACGATTTTGATTAACATATCATATATTAAAGATATTTCCATGACAAATAAAATTTATATCTTGAATTTTCTGGGAGTAGCCTATGAAGCTCTCATCATTTGGAAGGATTTTGTATAATTTTGTATAACTGGTAAACGTTAAGCGATAGACGAAAACGTACCTACTGCACAAGAAATATAGATTTCTTTAAAATCCATAATTTATTTCAAATAGCTTTTTTATGCCATCAGCCATTTCCGAGATATCCGTTATTAATTGTTTATTGTTCAATACTTAGCCATTCTTAAGTTCTGGCAACATTCAGTTGTTTCTCGCGATTCCATTAAAACAGTATGGAATTTTAAGGCTAGCGTGCAGCGTCCAGTTTTTAAACATTCGAGTATTGCTGTTCCCTTTGTATCTATAAAAAATGTATAATGCAGCTATTTCTGCAAAAGTTTATTTAGATTAAAATAAAATAGATATAAAAATAAGCTTAAAATAAGACTAAAAATAAGCTAAAATAGGACTAATTTGTATACCCACTAATAAACGATGGTGAGTAGAAAAGTCTTGTGAATGTTATCACATCATATTTTTCAAGTAATGTTCCTGCTATTGTACTGTGTAGCTAATTGTATTGCTTTAGTGCTATGCAGATTTTGAAGAAGGGGATTGGTTGAGAAAAAAAACTGCGAGGAACCCCTAACATGATTAGTGAAAAAGAGGATTTTAGCTTCGACTCCTTCTGATTAGCTTATCAACCTGATCTGAGGAATCTGATTCCTCACCGTTAACACTAAGATGTCTGTTTAATGGGCGGCTCTACAGTACATGCGCCGAAGTTATTTTTACATTCCGAAAATGAATTACGCCGAGTTTTGGAACTTTATGATCAACCTTACAATAAAGAACGTTTTACTTTGCATGGAACTAAAGTTATAATTTGTATGTAACTATTGGAGATTTTGTTCAAGAAAGAAGCAAAACCCAATGCCAAGCCTAAGAGGACAAGGGCTAATCTCTTTCAAAAGGATACTTATGCCATCACCACCCGTAATGTAGAAATTAGATATAAAATAGGTCGATGTTTGAGTTTTGCCAATTTCCAAATAAAACCTTTCAGAATTTATTGGATATTAATCTATAAAATTATTTAAATATCCACAAATGTACTTTTGAATCACTGAAATATTTTAAAATACATTATTAATAAAAGTCAACACATGAAATTCCAGGAAATCTCAAACTTTTAAACATAAAAAGGGATGCAAAAGCAAATACCGCATTTTGTATTTCGCCAAATATGTACGGTTGCTGAAAAGAATTGTTGATACAATGACCAAGCTAGCTGACATGGAAATCAACGTCACGTTCGGAATTAACTTCAGTCAACACATCTAAGTGAAGTAATAAAACTGTGCTGACAAGAAATTACCACTGCGTTTTTCAAAGTTCATGCATGACGGCTTGATTGATATTTCCGCTAGGTAATAATTTGTAATACAAAAATACTTATGTTAGAAAAGTGAGATAAATGCAGGAATAAAACTAAGAGACTATAAGTCCAGTAAAACTGTAAATGCCCTAGAAAAACAACAGAAGGGCAAACAACTGTCGTTTGTTTTTGTGCCATCATCTGTGGCAGAAAACCAGAACAAGTTGTCAATGGCAGAGGTAAGATGACCGCGACATCATGATTCACGTCTTTGGGTCAAACAGAGAACTACAGAAGGCGTTGACTCCGTCTAGAGTTTCCTCTCTCTGCCCTTGTTCAGCGGTTCAGCATAATAATAATAAATCAAACGTTTATGATATTCTTCACCTTGTGATGTGCGCATGCTTCCTTAATAACTTTACTCCCGAGTGCAACGGTTTTGACCCCAAGCCATGGCAGTGGGAGCTCAAATATAACCTGACAGAATTTCCATTGGTGCATGTCGCTTTTACGTACAGTATTGAATTTAAAGTTGGTGGTTAGCTATTTAATTGAGGAGCGTGTTCGATACCAATTCAAATGGACAAATTTTGGGTACTAAAAGCAAATAGTGTAATGAATTTGCAATAATTATTGTATTAAATTATCTTTTAATATGCAGCTTCTTGAGCGCAGTTTAAATATTTAATTATATTTATTTCGAAATTATTGGGAATTTAATTTTGAGCTTGGTACATTTAGATTTAAATTTTTGTAAAAAAGCTGCAAACAAAAAAAATTATGAGGCGAATAAACACAGCAACAATGTGTTTTTTAACATTTAGGATTTTCACTTTAGTATGAGTAAATTTTAAAGAATTATAAACGCAAGGATTACCATATACTTCATTTGATGCAGTAATTTGTATCACAAATTACTTAAATGTAAATAATGATTGTAATATGAATATGCATTTTTATGTGACATTGATTTCAGATGTTTATTGATTATAAATATTGTTGGGAAGTAAGTTTATACGACCTTACTGAAACTGTCAATAATAGCGCGCAATAATGTGAGCTGTTTATCATTATTGGAAACGAGGAAGTTACGTAATGTTGGCGCGTTTTTCCGTTGAGAACCTTCTGGAATATTTCCCTAGAGCATATGTATTCATAATTTTCATTGGATATTAAAATAGACGCTAATGTTGGCGCGTTTTATTAGCCAATAGTAACTCAGGTATAATCTTTAGGCATATCGGGGAGTGGGTGTATAAAAAGCCAAGTCAGAGGTAGATTGCGTGCAGTTCATCGAAAATCTCAATACATTACACGTCGCCTTCAGTCGTCCAGTTCATCAAAAATCTGTGTACACTACACGTCGTCTTCAGTCAGTCAGTTCGTCGAAAGTATTTGTACGGCAAACGTCGGGTATCGATTCACAAGTTACGCGCAGCAGAATTATGAATAATCTAAAGTGTTTTAAGGTTAATTATACAAAAAGTTGAAGTACGCAAATTAAGAAATATCAGTAAGAAGTTATTATAACAGTTTCAGTTTGGCGAGTGTTAAGATCAATGTATAAATGTGATAGTTAACGTGTTCGACAATAAATGTGTAAAACAAATTTCTTCATCAGTGTTATATTTGGATAAAAGATTCCTTTCCGTTTACACAACCGTGATCAAGACACATGTTCGACCGAGAAATAATAGCTAGCCGGGGGACAGTAAACAAAATTTAAATCAAATAACAGTCGCATTCTTTCGAACACTAACGCTGCTGCAAATTGATACACCAGATGGAGCTACAAACCGAACAAATGAATGACGTCACAAGATGGCTTCACATGAAGTAAACACATATACACAAACATCAAAAGTAATAATATTATAAGAATACCGCATCACATTATAATGCATTTTAGCTAGGATTAAACAACAATGCTGTCAGAAATTAAGAGGAGACTTCCCTCTCGCTATCTGTTATTCAGGGTGCACAGAAATGAAGAAACATTACAATGGCATTTTAGTCTATTAAGGATTATTTTAGCAAATTGTTGATGGTGTTGTAATTTACATGGCGAATGGTTAAAGCATATTCTATTTAAGTATATGACAGACCACCAGCTAATCTAAAGCTCGCTTTCTCACTTAAGCGTCTCAGTTCAACATAATCTACGATTTTGGCTTTGAATAAACGTAATTTACACAGAGTTAAACTGTATTTTAAAAAACGATATTTTGGTTTCGTTTTCGTGCTTTGGTACGCATGCGAACTTTTAATCAGTTTTGCCTGATTTGCCTGAGGGTAAAAGTAAATATTTCAATTACATTTCTTTTTCATCGAAAATGCGCGAAATAACTGTATTGGGAATTAACCACTATTAGCAAAAGTTAATATCACTTCCTAATGCGGTAATATATTCAGGTTGGCACGTACTCTACAAAAGGCAGCCGTGGCCTTACTCCGCGGTGTGATTTATTTCACCCAACTGTAAAGGATGTGCGAGGTTGGCAAACATTTCTATGTTTCGAAGAGTTACTAAAATTATGGAAGATATAAGTTTTTGATTGTAGCATCAAGAACAATAGAGAACACGTTGGCGAGAGAGGCATCTACATCCCTTCCCCTGTTAAATCAGCCAAGAACGCATAAGGAAAATGAACATTAAAAATACACTGGAAAAATTTAAAAGTACAATAGCGAATATTTTTAAATGACTAGAGCTACGAAAGAAAGCAGTTTGTTATAAATTGCAATTTTTAAACTTCAATTATTAAGTTGTCTATTTTTTATGATTCCCCACTTATGTAAAAGTCCTTTCATGTATAGGATTTTACTGCTTCTTATGAAAAAACGCAGATATGAGTTATATACGCATTACGAAACAATATTTCCAATAGGACATGTTAATCAAAATCGTTACAGGGTTGTAAGAATCCTGTGAGAATTTGCCTTGCATAAATCCTGTTTCTTATATTGTAAATTAATCACCGAGCTTTTAACACTGCATTTTTAGTGAAATCCTGACATTGAGGTTTTGGTTGTTTGAAATTATTTCTCTACTGTAGATAAGAATTAAGGGGTAGTGGTAGTGGTAGTGGTAGTAGTAGTAGTAGTAGTACTAGTAGTAGTAGTGGTAGTAGTAGTAGTACTAGTAGTAGTAGTGGTAGTAGTAGTAGTACTAGTAGTAGTGGTAGTAGTAGTAGTACTAGTAGTAGCAGTGGTAGTAGTGGTAGTAGTAGTAGTACTAGTAGTAGTAGTAGTAGTAGTAGTAGTAGTGGTAGTAGTAGTAGTACTAGTAGTAGTAGTGGTAGTAGTAGTAGTACTAGTGGTAGTAGTAGTAGTACTAGTAGTAGTAGTGGTAGTAGTGGTAGTAGTAGTAGTACTAGTAGTAGCAGTGGTAGTAGTGGTAGTAGTAGTAGTAGTAGTAGTAGTAGCAGTGGTAGTAGTGGTAGTAGTAGTAGTGGTAGTAGTAGTAGTACTAGTAGTAGTAGTACTAGTAGTAGCAGTGGTAGTAGTGGTAGTAGTAGTAGTACTAGTAGTAGTAGTGGTAGTAGTAGTAGTACTAGTAGTAGTAGTGGTAGTAGTAGTAGTACTAGTAGTAGTGGTAGTAGTAGTAGTACTAGTAGTAGCAGTGGTAGTAGTGGTAGTAGTAGTAGTACTAGTAGTAGTAGTAGTAGTAGTAGTAGTAGTAGTAGTAGTAGTAGTGTAATTTCTTCAAGATGCTGCAACATATTCCTTTCTGTACTTTAAATTACGAGTACAAGGTCACAAACAAACAGCTTGCCGTTGGGTCTGAAAGATTAGTTCCGTGGGATTAAGTTTTGCAATTCCAATGCTTATATTTGCCTTTATAATCGACATTTTTGAGTAATAACCAAGATTTCAGGATCTATGGCTATGGCCTTTGAGCTGTCAAATTAAATACCTATATGTTTTCTTGCTCATTTACCATGGTTGGTGGTCTGTTATTTAAAAAATGGCCGCTCCCATCCTTGTAGCGGATTTGGGTGGTTCCTTTAATAAGCTAAACTCGCTCAAAACTTGGACTAATAATTCAAAGGAAAATATCAGTTCCACATTCAGTCCATCGTCAAGTAACTTTGCAAAATACTCAGGTTTTGCCCCGCTGAAGTCGTTTCTTTCGCAGAATTTCCATCATACTTTTGTTGCTACAGGAAGAATGTTTATAGAATTGCAAAAATCTATCATTCTTTAAGAATGGCCCTGAAGCATCATGTATTCGGCTGATACTTAACTAACCTAAAGCCGAATAGTCGAATATCGTGAATTTTAGTGGTTTAGTTGAAAATAGCTGAATTTTTCGGCAAATTACCAACTCAGGGTTATGGGTAAAGTCCACAATGACGATGGAATATGGACTACATTGGTGGAAATGACAATTTACTCCCTATGGATAAATTTGAGAGCTTGTGACCGGGAAAACAATGATTAAAACCTCAATGACAGAAATTCTGGCAGAAGAGGCACCTCTCTTCTTGAGCTTGGTACAAGAAAAAATAGGTCCGATGGCTTAAAGATGGCAGACCCATAATTGGTCTTACTCATTAGTAGGCTGATGAACTACAATAAGGACATTTAAATAAACTCAATTCCTCAAGCGAATTGCCGGACGGATGTAAAGAAGACTGCATATGTCAAAATGAATAAGAATAAACGACTGGATAAGATTAGGAAATGGAATATAGCTGCTTGAAATATTAGAGGCATCAGTCATAATATACTGGCTGGTGTGTGCTGTGTCTAAACATAAAAAAGAGTGAAGAAATAAGAAGACAACTAGAATAAAAAGGAGTGCTAGATCGTTTAGACAATTGCCGTAAGAATTGGAAAGAAAAACCTTAACACACAATAGATAAAAATCAAGTACCTTCACTTAATTAGAAACCAGGAGGAAAACGAAATATAGGCGATCCAAAATTAAGATGAAACAATTCTAATAGGGACAGAACAAGCCTGAGGCTCAAGCCGAATGATGATGACATTTTTAAAAATAATTCTTTTATTGATTTATTTATTCCTAAATGCTCCAATGTGTCAGGGAGACTCGCATTAGAGACAGTAAAAGTTGATACCGTAATTATTGACAGGAAGATAAATAAAGATTAAATAAAAAAATTATAGTAAGATAGATAAATGATTGCAATAAATAATTTCCGTATATTAAATCCATGCATAATGGAAAACGTAAGGGTTACAACTTTGCAAGTGAATAAGGAAGTTAGTATCAGGCAAATTACGGGTTCAGGAAAAGTAGTTAGTTAAATGTAGAGCAGGTAATTAAGCGTTCCGGCGAACTCAAGTCAATAAGAAACCCATTAGCTCAAGGTTCAGGTAGCTAGAATTAAAGTCGTTAAGGAATAAGAGATGTGTGAAGCTGAACATAAGCCAGTTCGGAAAAATGAAAAAGTGAAAGAATTCTTAAAATTTGGTAGTCAAAGAGTAAAAGTTGTTTATCAAATGCGTAGGATTTGGCAACTTATAATGTAGGAACTTTGGTATAGTAGTTCTAAAGTAGGCGGGGCTTAAGTTAATAAAACAGTGTGTATTGCTAAATATTTCTTTTCCTTTTCTATTGTGTACAGCCCTAAGAGCTTACAGTCTCTTAAAGTGAACGGCAGTTCGTAGCGCCTAAGACTGCGCTGGGTTATCGGTTACTTAGCGGTAGCCGCGAGGGGCTTTGCCGATAAGCATTTTAGCGACTCACGGCAACGTTTCTTTCTTTATTGAATAAGTAGTTATTTCAAACCGTAAAATTGTTAATGCAGAAGTTTAGCAGGTATAATCATTGAATTGTTATAGTTTCCGATGCTACGAATGATGATCAGTTTCATTCTTTATCTTTAAACGGTCGGCAACTCGGTTGAATAGCTCAAATAGATCTTATAAAATTTCTCAGCAAATTTAAACTGGTGTCATCCTTTCACTCTACGCCCACACATACCCTGAGAGAAAGAGCTCATAGCCAACCACTTTAGCAGCCGGCAGCAGAATCAACAGCAGAGATTGGAGACGACGTCAAAAGGTGACACCAGCTATTCGTCGTCAAAGTATTATACATGTTGCATGTGGTACTGAACAGTTTGAACAATATCAGAAAAGTAATAAAATGAGCATATTATACAATATAGTATAAACTGTATCTTCTTATTACCTATATAACTTTAACAAGATGATCAAATAACAAATGAGTAATAATTCTTTCGTAAAGCAATATATGATTTAAGAGTTTAGGGTACTGCACACAATATACGACGGCATGAAAAACTATACAAATATCAATCACAGCTCTAAAAAATCTCCTACTCTTATTTTCGTTGTGCAAATACATTTCCAAGAAGTGCATCTTCGCAAACTGCATCTTTATCTTTGTTTGAATTTGATGGGTGTAATGTTTTAAACCGCTTGAGATTTGATTGAATTCTGGAGTGATTAAGGCTGAAGGCCCTTTGGATCCATTATTGGTTGAATCATTAGTGCACCTAAGTGGCCTGTCCCTCTTGTGTTGTAAATATGCACATATTTTTTCAAAGTAAATATAATATTCTATTATGCAATAAATAGTTTGTATCTGATAAGAAAATTACACAAAAAATTTAATCAATTAGACAAGGACAAAATTTCTGTAACTGAGAAAAAACTGTTAATAAAGGAGGCGGTACAGGATTATATAGCTGTGTTTTGTAGCATTTGCAGTTGCTGTAGTCGAGTTTTGGAACAGCAGTGCCAGATAGGATTCATATGTGTAAAATCTTAGTGTATCATAGAGAATTATTTAATATTTCTTTTTATATATTTAGAGCCAAACTCAGTTTAGAATTTTTTTCCTAGTTTACAATATTTACCATTAACTAATTGTTAAAAGGTGAAATGGTATGACCCAAGAAGGTTGGAGAATTTAATTACCGGCATGTTGTCATGGTAGCTCAGTGTTTAGAGTAACCGGTCGGAGACCGGGAGATCCGTGGTTCAAATCCCGGCTATGACATTGAATTTTTCAGTCGTCTGATTCTACCTTTCCAACCCTGTCCAACACATGGCTTGTGTGCCATTAATTCCAAGAATGTATTTTTGGTCTACACCGTTTCAATATTTTAGTTGAAATGCCTTCACAGGCAAGCCGTTTAACGGCACACTTCTGTTATGGTCATGTGGGACAGCAGCCTTTATCAGAGAGCACAATTGGAATCATTAAGCGCTGCCTGAGGTATAAGTCAATGTTCACTCTCAAAACAGGTGCGCGTTAACCTACCTATGCTTGAGTGCCGTTCAAATTTTCTTTGCAGGTAACCGTTCATATTTTAGCTGGAAGACAAAACCCTTTCTCCTGGAAAATTAAGAGAAAATGGCTTATGCTATTTCACATATCAACACCTCACTTATGTGTCATTTGCTCGAGAACAAAGTAGGCGAATACACGATACTTTGCGCACTTATTGATCTCAAGTAAATTAGCAATTATTTTCTACAGAATTTTAGAATCTTACGCGTGCAAATAAAACTACTTGATTAATGAAATGTTATGAAAAGCATGTAAAATTAATGATTTATTTAACAGAAATGCACAACCAAATGAGAGAAGTTTAGTGCATGTTTCGGTATTTCTGTATCTTGGCATATGGTAGCTGCGTCACACAGCATTTTTCAAATTTTATTTAACCTTCCAATGCTATATTCTCTGAAAACATGCAACAGCGTACAGTAATTTTATATACTTCACCCAAAATAAAGAGAATTAAGAAATAAGCATACATTTAAGGGTGTCTTCATTATTGCATTTATAACGCAGCCACGTAAGGAAATGGTTTTAAATCTTACCAAAAACGTTGATTTGTCGTGTATTTTAGAATGTGAAGAGACTAAATTATGGAGGGACCAATTTGTACCATCGACAAGGCTGCAGTTAGTGAGAAAATTAAGATAAGACTTTTGAAAACTAGAAATACAATGGGGATCAGTAGGACCGGTGAATTACTGGAAAAAATCAGAGAAAATTGAAGAATAAACATTTAAATATTATATATACCGGGTGAGGCTTCTCAGCCTGCGAATTCAGAAGTTATGCAGTCCGGGCGTTGTAGAGGCTATGCCGCAAACACTGTCCACTGCATCGCGTCCTAACAATTTCGGCCGAAATAACTGCTTTGCACCGCTGTGCATCCAGTGACTTGCACTCGTAGTACAACAGTGTGCGCTTTAGCCTTCAGTGGTGAAAGTCCCACGTTCAAATACTACCACTTGAAGGTACTTTTTATGTTTAGTAAATTTAACGAGAACTGATAATTTGGCATCAAAGTGTCGTTTCACTTAATTAATTTAATTATGCGAGTTTCATTAAAATACAAATTGTCACTTGTTAGAATATGCTTTAATGAATATCATAAATAAATGCAAAAAAATTTTAAAAACTCAATTTATTCCTAGGTATGATTTAAACTTCCGACCTTCTCTATGATTTTCCAGCATGCTAACCATTGCGCTATTAGAACACGTTTAACAACCCCACCACTGTAGACCTAATCAGCGAGCTAGTGAATGCAGCGTTGCATTTCGCATCGTCTGTAAAATACAGGGTTGCCTAGTTACCAATTCGAAGGATGAGAAGACTCACGCGGTATATATTATATATACAAAAATCTGATGTGTTACATTCACATGACTTTCTCTACTCTTGTACAAACTATTTTTACAAACGCTTATTCTCCACATGCTTCATGTTAATCGATATGTTAATCTTATTGCTAATTTTCTTGTAGATGCAAGGGGAATATGGTAGGTTTTAAGCGATAGTCAAATCTTTTAACCGCTGGTTGTTATGTGGCGCATTCCATTCTCTTTGCATGTCCAGAACATAAAAAAAAATGAATAACGAATTTGAGAAAAAGAAGTATTGGAAAATTTAAGGGAATAACAAGCAATATCTCGAAAATGCTGCATTCAACAACAAAAAATGTATATGACATAAATTGTGTATTTGAACGCGATCTACATTTTTGTGTAGTAAAATTTTGTCTATCTCTTGTGGTTTACCAGTTATGCAAAAGTCGTTCACAATGAAGAATACTTTTGGAGACATTCCCAGAAAATTCGAGATATAAATTTCATTTGTCATGAAAATATCTTAAACATATGATATTTTAATCAAAATCGTCAAGCCGTTTTTGAGAAAACTAAAATTTTCGAAAAATGCTCCATGTAAAGGGTAATCTGGGGTGGGGGATTTTCTTGAAAATCTTTTGTGTCGCATCTGTGGAAGTTACTGAACCTAAATATCAAGTTTGGTGCTTAACCGACTGTTCGTTTCTGAGTTATGCTGTTCACAGACAAACACACACACACGGACATGTTTCCAAAAATGCTTTTTTTGGATTCAGGGGGCCTCTAAACATGTATTTCCGGTGAAATCTTGGTATCGAATTTTTGGGTGGAATACAATACTTCCCCTACTTACTATACGTAGTAGAGAAAGTAAAAACTGTCAACAATACCTTCCAAACAAATTGACAGAGTCACTGTATGTTGATGTTTGAAGTGTATTAGGCAGTGATTTTGTCATCCCATACATGCATCAACAACTACAGTATTGTATGTATTTATGTCAGAAGCACCTTAAGCATCGGTAATTGTTAGATTAATGTATAACAAAGGAAACAGTATGCATCATTGTGATGAAAGATGTTTTTGTATGGAATGCATAGTTATAGAAGTTTAAATAAAATGCCCAGGGACCTGCATGTGGGATTTGTGGTGGACGAAGCGGCGTCTGGGCGGGTTTTCTCCGGGTTCTCCGGTTTCCCCCGCCATTCATTCCACCAACTGCTCCATCATCACCTTTCCTTTCATCCATTTCACCAACATTTCGTTTCATCTACTTCCTTCATCCCATACCAGGCATCGGGCTGATCACCCATCCTGGATGCTCTGTCTGATCCATGAGTGTCTACTCCTCGACGGGCCTCTGACCCCAGGCACCCGCTTGTAAGTCCTGGGGGGTGTAAGTCCTACATAAGAGGAGGGTAAACAGATAATGAATGAATGAATGAATAAATAAAATGCATTTGTTCATATCAAAAACTTAATCATATTTAAAATGTTTATTCAGTTTTATGAATCGACTATCAATTATATGAAAAGAAGACTATACCATATCAAAAGATATACGTAGTTTCTTTAAAATTACTATAATCACTTATTATTCCTTAGATATCACAATTTTATTTATTTTTTTTGCCTTAACTGGTAATTGTTGTCATTCTTTAACAAATACTTTTAAGGTTTCCATATAAATGACTGTGTGATTAACATGGATTATAATACCTCACAAATAGTAACAGTGTGTGCTCTAGCTGCTTTAAATTAATCATGATGTACTCCATTATGTTTTATAAGGAACAAACGCTACATTATTGGAGCAGCAACTGAATTAAGCGATCTCTCGCAAAAGAAAAAGTTAAGCTAATGCATGCTGTTAATGCAGAGGCGCTCCCAACTCCTGCATGTGCAAGAAACGAGTCTGGGTGAAGATATACCTGATCAAAGATATAATTTACATTTGCTAATTTCCCCAACACTCCTAGTACATTTTAATGTATTAAAATCTTTCATGTACAGCCTTAGGATGGGCACAATAACAGTAAAAGAAATCTACGTTCAATATAAAACGTGCAGCATGTAAGGAAGAAACACATGTGTGTTTAATTCTTCCATTTTAATTTTCTTGCATTTGCTTTTATACAGAAATGGTCTCTAACCACAAGCAATGGTCACTAATCACAAGCAATGGTCACTTCCACATTTGAATCAGATATACTAGATGACGTCGGTAAATATGCATTTATATTTTCTTCACATCCAAACCAGTGCGTTTTATGTTACCTTAACTTTGTATAATAATTGGCACTTTAAGGGCAACCACCCTTCTATACTCTATAGATCTCCACTAGACTTGCTTAATTCCTAGCATACATATTTTCTTCACACGAAGTTCTTCATATTATTTAATGATAGAAGCTTTTTTTCAAAGCTGAAAAAGTCCAATGTCGTTAAGGGTCAGAAAGTAAAGTTTTCCATATATTAAGCACAATATATTGGCAGTTAAGTAGATGAACATGTTCAGCTTTGAAATAAAAAGCTCTTCAAGACTAACAAATCCAACTTCATTTAGCAGAATAGTGCAATGGGTTTAAACTCCAAAAATAAGGATAAACTTTTTTTAGAAGTTCAATGGAGAATGTGCTGTGATTAATAGCTGGACAATTCAATTTACTAAACCTTAACAGCATGTGGACACGTTTAGTTTTGGAAAAAAGGCTCCATTTATGTTTCAAACATCCTCTATATCTATTGGAAAGCTAGGAGAATAATTGAAATATTTTCAAAACCTTTAAGCAATAAATTTAAAGTTTTTATTAAGGGGACATTTATATACTTAATAGGAATGCCTATACCCTCCAATTAGTCTGTTATAACAACAATTTCGTATAATTCATGCGATTTGTATCATTAAAACAGTGAATTTTGAAATGCAGTATTGCATAGTTACGCGTAATTGCATTATTAAAATAGTTAGCCTTAATATCGATATTCTTATGTTTTAAGTTCCCATCCTTCAGATCGATAAAGCCTCGTTATGAAACAGTTTATATGAAGCTAGAAATTTAGCATTAAAGCGCGATAAAATAAATCTTGATAATTCTATTTACGGATGGATACAGGGCCTTAGTTACAATATATTATTATACTGAAGGTTATGAATGAGGATGTAGATTTGACAGCTCATATATCATCCCAACCTCTGGCGATCATTGGCCCCGAGATTCTATCGCAAGGTACTGCTAATAAATACCCAGTTAGCATCATTCTCACTTCACTAAGCATAGCTAGAGGAACTTCAAGCGTTTTTTTCGAATTCTCTGGTGAGCGAAATCGTTTTCTAATGTACAAGACTAGAACTATTTGCATAATTGCTCATAAATTACGGAATTTTGAATTCATGACAGCTTGATAACGTGACGCTAATAAAAAGGACTAGCACCCTTCCGGAGACAGATGCTTGCGCAGCAGTATTACGTTTGTTTCCAGTGCAATAAGCCAGACGTCATCAATACGTAGCTCTAGGGAGTCAGCTTTACCTTTTCCGCTTCCGTTAGGGTCTGTCACAAGGAAAGCTGAGCAGAAGGCCGGTTTGTAAACTCAGTGGCGTTTCCTGTAACTGCACGGGAGTAACTTAGAGATACAAATTAATTTGAAGTGCTATAATCATATTGTTTTACTAAACTGTATTATTCACATGATAATACAACAATATTATTGATGGTAGTAAATAATAGAATTATCACTGTTTAACATGGTGAGACATCATTAATTTGGGCATTGTACAGTGGGAGGGATTATTCAAACGGGAATAATAAATTATGTTATAAAACATAATCGTGTGTTTAAAAGCAAAATAAACAAGTTGTGAGTCGGAAAAATTCAGCAATAAATTACAGTACGATAAAATATATTGGACTTCCATCCACAAGCGCTTTACAATTTAGTTGTTTCAATAAAGGGATCTTTCTTCCCCTTGGTATTTTTATACTAATTCACATGGCACGACGAATAATGGTGCTGTAGACTTTTTATATGGTTTAACATCTTATTACACCATAAAGACTTTACAGCATTATATTGTGCTATAATAAAATATATTTCCTTCCAATCATGGTTGAACCTAGTTGGTGTTGTTGACCTACGTTTAGACGTATTCTGTATATGAAAGTTACCCGACAGAACCGCCACTGCGCTGAGGGAGGGTATGCATGACTTCAACATTTTCCCCGTTTGCTCCTCCTTCAATTACTTCCATCACGCTTATGTACTGAACAGGCAAGCTCCCAACCGCCTGTTCTTATCTTGTCTATCAGCTCTTGACGATAGCTACAATACACCACGGTTGGTACGGTGAACCTTCTATATGAATCTCAAAAAACAAATAACTACAAATTAACTGAGTTTGAGCTTCAGCACCCATATACAGTTTAACATTTATGTATGTCTATTCCTGATTTGATATACTATTTGAAGCTTTTCAAACTACTTCTACACTTACCGAGCAAGATGGCTCCACGGTAACTTTTGAGGCTCACATTCGGAGGTCCCGGGTTCGATTTCCGGGTATCGTCCACTCTAACCCATGGGTTTTTCCTGATTTCCCTGGGTCAGCAGGGGAACGCTGGGGTGGTTCCTATTCTACCACAAATTTCCTGGTCCTCATTTCCTGTACCCATCATTCCCTTCATTGTCATTGTTTTAGGTTTGAGGACCAGGCGACTGTTTTTTTGTTTTTTTGTAAATGCTCCCTTGTTTTACCCAGTTTATAATTACTTTGGTTTTTTTACTGTTTTTCGTTAACGCTTAATACCGCAATTACACAACACATAGACTCACACAAATACCCATGCCCATGACGGGACTCGAAACTGCAACCCTCAGCTTGTCGGAGCGCAGGAGCCTTAAATTCCAGCAACCACGGCTACGAGGGCCGGCAATGTTCGGCGTGTTACGCTGGGCGGTGGATATGAACTTTGTGGGGGTTTCTTCTAGCGTCGATTTGGGCTACTCAGTCAGGACCCCTTCGGGGAACCGCCGAGGCTTAGGAGTTTAATGAGTGGGGTTAGGCGGCGTTGGATGCGTTCGAACTGGAACCGTTAAGAGACCCTTTCCATGCTTTCATCCGTCATCATCTGGATCTAATCCTCCCTCATCCCTCCCTCCCAGGAGTCACGGTAGAAGTACAAAGGGGCCAGGAGCCTACGTGTGTGCTCTGGCCCGGTTGCGGGGGGCTTCCGTTTTCTGTACTCGTATGTTTACTTCTAAACTTAATTGGGCAGTGTTATGGCCACATACACCCTTCTATACACTGCATATTTTTCAACTGACTTTTGAAACCCTATTATCTAAATCTTTATACCATAGAGCAGTAAGTATGCAGAATGGCACTGAACAAGATATTCCCTACACATATTCCTATGATAAATCTTACTTTTTGAAAGTCATTTCATTTGCAAATAGGATAGAAGAAAGTAAGGAACAAATAAATAAGAAAACTTTGAACCATTAACTTCAGAACTCTTGGCGAGTTAATACCCGAAATCCTACCTCAAAGAACTAAATGAAATCTAATTGTCATACATAAGTTAAAATTTTTTTCATTTATTTTTTCCCGAGAATTAAAAAGCAAATGTAGACATCTTAACAAACGTAATTAAGGGCTTCTGTAGCTATAGCCTTGTTGACTTAACCGTGCATAAGAAATGAATGACTGAAGATAAACGAAAAGGTCAACCCGACCAGCCCATCTACAACCTCTGCTTCCATTCCCGAATTTTGGTATATAAACACCTAACAGTTAATTAATAATAGGTAACTTATCTTTTCTTTGCTTTTGGCTGTTCCATAACAATCTGCCTTTACAAAGTGACCGAATTGAAAACCGGATGTGTTCACTAAAGATTCAAGAAGGGTATCTTATTTTGAATATTGCTAAGGCTTCCAATTTATAAGCAACCGCGAAGAAACTGAAGAATTTTGCGAAACTATATTAGAAATTCATGAAACATCTGACAGGGTCAAACATGCTCAGTTCAGTGAGAAAAATAAAAATTCAACAGGCCTGGCAGAACCTTCATCACCTTTGTCTAGCTATGAGAAGAAAGTGTATTTTATGATGATGGTCTTGCTGTCTATTATAATGGATGAGCTCTTAAAAGAAGGGCAAACTATAATCGACCCGGCAGTTAAAGAGCAATAAATGGATTCAATCTTGCCATTGGCAGCATCTGCATGGTATTTAGGGCAGTGATATCTAGAAACATAAAGGGATTATTTGCTCCAACGATAGCAATTCTACTTGGCTCTGTAAAACGTTAAATAATTCTGGCAATTTGTTCTCATAGCCTCGAGAGCTACATTCTGTAATTCGCAGGTTGCAGCCCCAGACCATTAGCTCTTTAATTAGGAGCCAAAGAAGGCAGCAAATGACTTTACTAATGTGGTTTAGACAATTGGAACGTTTCTCATCTACTGCTTCTCTCCGGTCATCCTCCTTTCACAAGAAATGGCGAGATCTCCAAGCCTATCGATGCATTTACTTCTCTTATGTTAGCGGTGCGTGACTGCTCCTCCTATTCTGGGAGCTGTAATATATTTTTGTTCTGATAATCCGACTGCTGGCGGTATCCCCTATCTTTGTGGAAGATTTAGAAATAAACAGTTATTTATGTTACTTGGTATTTTTGCATCAGAGAAACAGTTCAGTCCAGCTTCTTTTTTTTTGCCTAAAGGGAACAAAATCATAACTAACGCTAATAACCTGCTAACCTTCCTTTGAAGGAATAGCAATTGCGGCGCGTTATTTTAATGGAACAAACAATGAAATTTTAAATTTTATGGCTAGCCGTCTGTATTAAACAGGGAAATGACTGCCTCTGCGGTCTGGTGATTAGCATGCTAGCTTCCAAATACAAAGGTTCCGGGTTATATTCGTGGCTGGAGGATGGTAACTTTTCTTTAGTCAGAATTATTTCCTATTCTCCCTAGAGTCTGGAAGTATGAGTGAGAGTATAAGTGTATGTGTTTTAAAGAAATTTTTAAATAGAATCTTACAAAGTAAACAAACCCTAAAGATAGCAACGCGAGTCAGCATCATTGCCGATGAGCAATTGTTCCAAAGGCAAAACCACTGACACGACATTAGATGTTAGAGGCGGAACAAATAAAGAATCCTGGAAATATATATGGTAGCTTCAACTAAACAAGGGAAGATCCACATTCAGTAGGTTTATATTCTCCAATGTTCTTACAGAATTCTTCATTGTTTGACTTGTTTTAATTTTGGATTTTTATATTAAAGTGACTGTTTGGCGGTTTTATTAATCACATACACTTTATTTGAAGCTACCGGCATGAGTTATATTCATCAATAAAAGAATATACAAAAGTGCCGTTCGAGCAGTTTGACATAACATATTTGCACAGTATACAACGCAGATGAGTATTTCAGTGCTATTTGTCTCAGAATCTCTTAGCAGTTAGGAACAACTTAAAACTAGAAAACATTATAATAAAATATAAGAATACAAATTAAGTAAGACATAACATGGAACCAAAGATTTAGGAAGTTCGTATTTGATATAATCTCGCAATTATAACCTTGATTTTGGAATTAATATACTTTTGTAATTCCTTAATATTAATTAAGGAACTTAATCTAAGTTTATGTTTGTATCGAGCACACCGTATTACTTGTTACTGAAGTGGCTGTAGTTCGATCCACTTTAAAAAACGTCTTATGAGTGGTTTTCTTGTTCTGGAAGGGTGGTTAAAAGGTATGTTTAAAGAGCAGTGTTATTTGCGATAGCATAATTCCATTAATCATTTCGAAAACCTGATTTACTTTTTTTTACAGATCCGATCCTTATTATATCATCAGTTTTCTCCATTAAAAGTTCACTTTCGATCATTATAGTTTCTAATATTCGGTAATGAGGAAGAACGGAAAAAAATCTTTCTTGGTTTTGCCTGTATACAACAGGAATATTGAAGAATGGTTTTAAATGTATTCAAGATTACTACTAAGATCTGCGTGTTTTAAGCCCACGCTGGCGCTCTCTTGGTTGTTTATTTTAATAATAAACCACACTTCTCAAAGTATTTCTCTGGTAGACATTTGCCTTCAGGAACTCCAATCTCATCGTGACGTTTAGAAAACAATTATTGGGTACTTTGCAGCCACCCGATCAGAATTAGAAAAGTTTTACTATGAAAACTTTTGCATACAATTGCTATCTAAAGGTGATAATGACCGCGGAAATCTGAACCACTTAAAATAGATAGATAAGGTATCTTTATTGGTTTCAAATTATTGAAGTTATTACACAAGTATTTAGTGCATGTATCACTGACCGTACATGCATATTTAAGATAAATTACGGTGACAAAATAAACAGAAAAAGAGAAGGAAACAAAAAGAACAAGAAAAAGGAAAATAGAGATAAATTACCTTTGTCTAACTGAACAAATTTGACCTAGCTTCGCGCCAATAAATTGCCCATTTTTGCCAGTTCCTCTGTTCAACCAGTAGATCCTAACATGCCAACCTCTTTCTTGACGGACTTAAGAATTTTTCTTTGAGTTTAATTGTTCCCTGGTTCTCCCACTGTGAACATTCCGCCAAAACATGTACGCACTCCTCATCCAAATCACAGAATGGGTAGATTCTGCTGCCAGAATCGTCAGTCATTTTCTGTGTCCTCCAGCCCCCCAGTCTAAACCAATGCCACTCCTGATCTTTCCTTTCTTCCTAAGTTAAGTATATATGCATATTTACCCCAATTCAATTTCATTTGCTAGACTTAGAGAAGGTTTAATTTTACAATCCGATTCTATTTCCTGTTGGTTGATGCCTTTTAGTCTTCTTTTGACACCTTTCCATATGTTTTTTGTCATTTGTTTCAGCTCTTTGCCATACTGATGCCATTCCTATTCTCCTCAAGCCCCTTTCCAAATCAGCTGCACAAACCATGTCATTGTTTGCCATCCTTTGGTGAATATTTGACTTATGTAAGGCACTTGCAATTTAAACACTATGTTGAGTTATTTATTTTTGAATTTTATCTATTTGCAGAAACTATTGCTGGAACACGGAACTTCAGACCACGTGACCATCATCCTGCCCGATGTGGATCCCGAGGACATGCACTGGCTGCTCCACTTCATATACACCGGCACAGTAGCTGTACCGCGAAGTCGACTTGGCTCCTTTCTGCAGGCTGCCGATTCTCTGGGGGTCAAGATGCTCGCTGACATACAGTCTCAAGACAAATGCGATGCCGATAGCGTGATTTGTTGCGTCGACCTCAAGCGTGACGATTTCAAACTCACGAAAGACAAACGGACTTACACTTCGGAAAATATACGCTCCCAATTGCTTGGAGATGGTTTTGAAAATAAAATAGAAACTAAAGACCACATATCAAGACAACAGACTGAGCCGAATACCCAGCAAACAGACACAAAAAAGGAAGAACGACGGACCAGATCGCTGTGTGATTCCGGTGAACCAGTGAAACGTAATAGTGCTGTCGAATCCTCAGGTTCACTTCAAAAGTGCGAGAGTATGAAGTCTCTGGATATTGCAAATAAGCCGCCAGAAAGTGCTATCTGCTTTAACTCAACATACTGCGGTGGTAGACAAAAGGACTGTTGCGATGCTAGAACTGAAATTAATCCGCAGGCTGCACCTATTAAACTTATGTCACCTCTACAAAACAACTCAATGCCATGTTGTCCTAGAAATGCCCTCGACTTCACAGACCCAATAGCACAGCGGAATGATGGAAATCTCGAAGCGAAAAGCTCCACTATTAACACACAAGTTAATGCTTACAGCGGAATGCTGCCACAGTGTGCAGTTCGTCCCTTTGTAAACGATAAATGTCAACAGAAACAGCACAGGGATGAAATTCTAAACCATTCTAGGAACCTTTATGCGGAGCTTCATCATTCTGAACACTATTCTCTGCAACATTTGGCCCAATGGGCAAAACCAATTCCCTCTCTTATGCCCCTTGCTAACAATTATAATTTCAATGGGAAATTTTCTAACGTCCCTCCGTCACCTGCACTTCTTCCCGGAGGAGAACGTCCGCTCAACGGGTATTTGATGAGACCTAATATAGGGGGAGATTACGGCAAGGATGAAGCACTTCTACCACCTCCACCACCCCCACAGTTACCTGGTGACCCCAGATGGTTACATCAGCGCCTTCCAGGACAGATACCGAGATTATCACCCATTGTGCCACCTTCTCCTTGGGTACAACACCATCGCCCTCCATGTGCAGCACCCAGAGCATATACCAATTCCTTACAACATAGTGGAGGTGCCACTGGAGGTAACCCTGGTCACCGTATCGCTAACACAGCACCTTCTGGACATGCACTGCAACAAGCATTTGGTGATCCCACATTTCATTGTGCAGCTACAGCGATTCACATGGTAAGCAAATGTTGTTATTTTATGTAGATCATTTAGGACACAGATTCTTTATATTATCATATCAATATATGTCATTTACTGAGGTTGAAATGCGTTACTCTGTGCAAATTTAGAGCGTTTACTTTCTAAGGTATTTCCAGCATAGGATTTTTGTTTAAAGGACATGCACCAAGAAGGATGACTTTTAGTGAAGGTAGGTTGCCGTTTGTCTCTTGGTTAGGATGTTTCTGCCTGATAGCTCAGATTCTTTTGTCTTTTTACAACGTGATATTTTATCTCTTATTTGTTGTTTTCACACTTTTTGACCTATATTGCATTTTCATATCATGTTTTTGCTCTAATGTGTTTGACGTTTGGCCATAATTTTGTTCTCAGCTTTAGCACGCGGCTGCTATCATCTATGCTTGCTAAAATCTCTACTTCTCCATCTTTCCCCTTCGGGATTACACTTGTTTTCTTGTTTAATGTTTACTTCCCATTTCTTTTAATCTTTAAGCATATTTTTCCCAAAACATAACGTATACAATTATTTATATATTTACATCTATTAAGCTAAAAGAGCGGATGTTACCGCTATACTGTAGAGAGGAATAATTTTATTTCTGAACAACGATGCTACTCCCAATACCGTCGGACTGATATTATCCTGATGGCGCCATGGACCTTAAAATTATAAACATTGCATTTGTTTGGACCTGGAAGCAGTAATAAATTTCCAACTACTAACATATGCATTGTCAGCCAGAAAGTTATTGGCTACAGAAGCGACACAAACCAATCACAGAAAAATTAGCTAAAAAAAGCCCTGACGCTTTTGAATGACGAGGGTAGTCAGAATTATTCAGGTCATTATCAACCATGCTCTCCTAACTCTTCTCTGACGAGAGCTAATCCTAAGTCACCGAGAGGGATAGCGCCACGGTAACGTGCGACGGTTGCATTTGAGGGGTCCTCGATTCGATTCTTGGTGCCAACCACTCTGAACATAGGTTGGCAAGGTTGGAGTAGTTTTTCTTCTGCAACGTATATCGTTTCTCTCGATTCCTATCCTTTCACTTCCCCTTTAATGTTTTTGGTAGGCTTAGGGGCTGTGCAATGTCGGTCGGTGTCGGATGGATGGCGCAGATGCTTGCTCTTAGGAAAGTTCTTCTCGGCCCTGCCAGATGGCGGTGTTCTCCGAGTTCTCTCCAGTTCCGCCAGCTCGGTGGTATAACAGCGCCATCAAGCTTGGAATGGTCTCTGTCGGTCGGCCGGCCTGCCTGCGGTTTCTTCACCACATCCAATCCTCCCGGGAGTGGTAAGCACAGAAGTTTCGCGTTGTGTCAAGGTGCGAGGTATGCCGTCCGCTCCTGGTCGTAGGTCATTCTAAATCTATAATTGCTTAAACACGAGCATTGCGGATTCCAGTCAGCATAAAAAATCAAATTGTTTCCTGAGGGTCCTTTTAAACAGGATGAAAAAAGCGCCCGGAAAATAAATGCTGGTGCTTCCTGTAAGCAATGCTATCAGCGGGAGTTAAATTGCAACAACCATAGGTCCTATGCGATGTAGTTTTCTAGTATTTAGTGAGGGTGATAGCTTTATTTTTTCATAACATTTTGTATGAAACTTTTTAAAACAAACTACAGGAATTTGAATTTAAGAACGAGGAATTAGTTTTTGTGTTTTCTTCCTTTGGAGAGGATGGGTTTCCCAATTGTTTTCTGAATCTATTATCCATATTTTCTCATACTTTTTTTCACTTTCTAAAAAATGAGCCATGACAGAAAATTGTGTTGTGAAGTACAATACTACAAAGAAAATTTAATATTTTAACTATAATATCCCGTTATATAAATAATGCATCGCCTTCAGTTAAGGCACCACTTAAAATTTGGGTGCACTGCAAGGTGATGATAATTTCTAATAAATTAGGACCTGTCTCTCTTTCACCCTTTTTGTCTGCTATGAACAAAAATGTTTAATGAAAGAGGCCAACCTCAACAAGCAAGAATTTATGTTTTGTGTCTGGGATAAGTGGTACCCCAGGCACAGAACTTTATTGTATGCACTAAGAGGTTTTTAATATGCAGAAGAGAAGCTGCTGCTGCTAGAAATAAAGATAAATTGTTCATGATAAACCGCTATGAATCAAACTATAAATTGGTGTCAAACCTGAACAATACAAAGGACATGGTGTCCAATGTTTCTTGAAATTCTACATTCATAAATGCTTTAAAACATTTGGAAGATGTTGCATAGATACATTTTTGCAGATAAAATGACAGTGCAAAAGTTACATTGTTGTTGAAATGTAGCCCACGCATGACAGTCGTACAGAGCAGATGGAAATCATTACCAGGCTTATAAATTCCCACCAGCACCCTCACTAAAAGACATTTTCCGGTTAAAGAGATGATAAGTCATGGAATAACTACGCTACCTGGCTTATTCTTAACTAACGGGATCAATAATGGACCAGCGCCGGCCGTCTGGTTCCAAATATGATTGGAACATTACAAGCAACCATTAGCCAAATGCCTACTATGCTGAATATGGACAAGAAGCGAAAATCGTTACCTTCATAAACCCTTGGCGGCCAATCGCCTAATTATATACTCAAATATGTTTCTCAACAGCAGTAGGCACTTAACACCTTTACTGAATTACATTCGACTTTGAAATTCTTTGTTGTAGTCATGATGTTTTGCATATCGAGGTTACTCGATGAGAGAGCGGTAACTTCAATGTTTTATTAGTAGCGGTTTTAATAGCACTAAGTACCTTTCATTTAGGTACAGTTTTGAAGACAAGAGCGAACTAGCAGTTACCGATGCTGGGCGCACCCGCTTCTCACAACTTAACAGCGGATGATGATCCATCAATAAAAATCTGGAAATATCTTTCTATGTTTTTACAAGTCAAGGATTTATACCTATACTTTCTAATTGTTGGATATATATAAACATTCATAATAGGGTTAACAAACTTATGAAAATAATTAATAAGATAATAGATAATTTTAATAACGTTAACTAATGTTAATAATAGCAATAATAAATTAGATGGAGAAAGGAGAAAACCGAAATAGACAATCGCATACAAAAATATCTAGTTTTTATATTCAAAGCATGTTATGGTGTTATTTAAAAAAATAAATAAGTTATGTGTGTAATGCTAAAAGTAATATTGAAAATGCTATCAAAAGCACTCTGTCTGTATCCGGTTTTGAACTTTCGAACATACCCTGCTCTGAATTGATTGACAGCGTTGGCAGAGACTAGTTTCTCTCGGTAACGCAGCCTGAAACACCTAAGTTCGCAATGGTACCATTGTCTTGGTTTACCAAAAGCTCGTTGAGCCTGATGTATATACAAAAGTAATGATAATTTTAGTTGTCCTTTTATTTTTTAAGCACCATATTTGATATTATTTATCGATCAGAATTTCAAGTTCTAAAATCTCCTCTACATGCTTTGTACTAATACTCGGCTAAACACCTACATGGTATCTACTAGTAGGCCACGATATAAATGTACTTGGTGGAGGGTGCCAATGTGCTTTTTTGACAATTAAGGCTAGGGATCAGAGCGGAGTGCGGGGCAAGGCGATAGGGAAATGTGTAGTCGACAACGAAAGCTCGCTACTGCGGATGTTTTCTTTGCCCGATTGTCCTTCCTATGGCCCTTTCCACTTGTTTCGTAACCGTTTAGCGTTTCTTTCCACCACATGATTTCATGTCATGCGTGGTTCTCTTTATTATCACTCACAATTTATGTTATTCTTTACATTTCTTCCCTCCAGTTAAGTGTAACATGCCACTATCATTTTAATGTGTTTATTCGGGTATCCTCTCATAATAGTTTATATTAGAAGTTTAAAGGGTGTTCTTCAGCTATTTTTCTGACTGTTTATTGTAACAGAGTGTCTTTTGGTTTCTCAGTTCAAAATTATCGAAACTAATGCGTTACTGTCAAAATATTTCTGTATTTTGAAAGGAGAATTACCTCAAGAATCAACACATTTGTTTTTATCTGATAGGAACTTTCAGTATCGTTAGTCAGTTGACTAATTTTCCTCATTTTTAAACATTAGTGTTATAGATAGGTCAATCCTTTAAGTACACACTACAAATTACACGACCCCCCGCTTTCATCTGCGGTACTACACGAACCCGAATTGCATATCGGAATATAACTCTGCAGACGTTACAAAGACTAAGGTCATTTCCGGACTGACAAAGGTGAAGATGCTGAAATTCTTTCTGTGACTTAACAATTAAAACAATGGGAGAATGTCATTTACTTGAAATCCCCTAATGCTTAAATATTGCTGTATGTGATAATACTTAGTAGATACTTGTATTCAATAGATTCCAAAAACCTAATAATAAGTCAGAAACAATTTGATTTAATTATTAATACAATTCACTTAACGAGGCGATAATGTCTGAGGCACGCATTCTGGAGGTATCGGGTTCAAAGCCCCGGGACCGACCAATTTTACCGATGGTGGGTTGAATAATTTAACCCGCGAATTTTCATAACATCTCTTTCATCACTACCTCAACACCATTCCAGGCATTGGGCTGATCACTCATCCTGAATATGCTATGATCTAGAGTTTGCTTACTCCTCGACAGGCTACTGACCCATACCATTGGCTTGCAAGTCCTTGAGGGTGTAAGTCCTACAAAAAGGAAGATAATCTGTTAAAGAAGATAGAAAAAATATAAATACACTAGTATATTATACACTATTTATTTATACACTAGTAATTGCATAATTATTACACTTTATAAAGACATAACTGTCATATAAGGAAGGAAGTAGACAATGATATATTTGCAATCGGTCTCCTAACAAAATATATGCGTTAACTCTCATATGCAAGAATGAATGATTGCGCAAAAAATTCCCATTTCTTTAAACCTTTCATTCTGTTCTACGTACATCTAGAGTTCATAACTTTGTTCACAGCTACAGAAAATTGCGCTAAACAACTTAACGATGTTATAATATATTTCCCTTCTATTACAAAAAATACAAGGACTTCAAGAACAGATGTACTCATCACACCAGATTCATTTGTTCTCACTGATCGCTACTGCGTGACTTGTAAAAACGTAACCTAGATTCTTCAATCTGCATTTATAATATTTCTAGGCAATGCAGAGCAATTTTTCGTAGCGTATTATAATACCGTTAATACAGAAATAAGTGTTTCCGTGCGGAAACTTATGGGAAACTACCAAAAACAATTATGGGACAACATGAAAAGCAATGATTACCAGAAAAAATTGAAAATCAAGTCCTGCCTGCCATCTGCTAAGGAATAATGGATAAATGCGAAAACAATAATAATATCCATAAAAACGTGTAACCACGCAGTAGAAAATAACAACAAATGTCATCCTCAATCTAAAAACAACAGCTTCGTGAGAATAGCTTCACGAATGTTTGTGAATACTCCAGTGCTCAGTAAGTAATTTTTGGGGAGAAAATTGGTTTAGGAAAAGCGTTTATCATGAAAACAAAAATGGCTAAATGAACTCTTCTGTTCCAAATTCTATAGAACTTTTAAATTAGATCTTGTGACATTTATTCTTATTCCTAAACAAATATAAATAATAAACTAATTATGTTATTAGGCTATTCCTTTTTACTTAATTATTAGGGTAAACAGTTAACTCTACTAACGGTCCATAGGTTTGGAGCAGTATTTTGTAACAGAAGCAAATATTTACGAAGATAACGACAGATATATATTCATAAATACCTGGTATTGAAAAAATGTATAAATTATCCAATTTCTTTCTTTCTACAAAAATCTTAAATAAAATGTCGATTTGATTAATTTATTCGTAATCTGTTTGGTCGCATTTTGCTCGGTTGTACTAGTTGTATCTGTGGTTAGATGATACTGCATTTTAGATGATACTGCAAGATATTCTGGTATTTTTACAAATATTTATATAGAATACTTTGTTTCGGTCCATTCATGTGGTCCTAGAATTGCCTTCAATACTACTTTTATTCACACTTTATATTTACTTCTAAAACTTTTATATTTATTTGACTATAAGACACGGTTTGGGGGCTACGAGACATTTATCTGTGCTGCTAGTAAAAGCCACATTATACCCTATTCACGTCGCTTGTAATAAGGATTTAAATCTAATTTCTACCGAATGCGAACCTCATTGTTACCAACGAACCCTTTCCCTCGCTTCCTCATTACTGTATACTTCTAAATTCAAGCTACCAACCTATAAAGAGAGACTAAATTGCCTTCGAAACGTAGGATTTAATTTCACTAACCTTCAAGAATTCAATTTATTATAAAGTATTTTAATGCTTAAGCAATATAAGCATTCTAATTTTTATATTTTGTCGACTTTTAATAATAAATTCAAGAATACTTGTTTCTTCTTCCGGGAAGATAAGAGAAATTAAATGTATGTCTCCCTAATACGAAGAATCAACATAAATGAGTCAAACATAAAAAGTAGGTAACCAAGAATAATATTTCCTTTTTCTCTTAAGCGTGTTCGAAACTAAGAGGTGTATAGAGTAACTATGAAAGGAGTTTAAGGCAAGACTACAGCGAAATGAATTCGTTGGATTCCGTAATTTGTGTTGCAACATCTAGATAAATCTCCTAGGTTTAGAAGCATGTTCGATGTATAAAGAAATACATTAATTAGAATTTACTCCAAGGAAAATATGTTATAGTGTGTTTTTATACCTCTAAAATCCCCGATTACAATTTTTGAAGAACTGCTGTCTACATTTTTCCTATTCCTTTAATGTTTTCCAATCAAGATATAAGCTCGGTAAATACATATACCTTAACTTTAGCTAAGAAAGCAGCAGTCATACACTGGAATATAGTGCACTATAGCCCATTAAGAACGCATAACATTGACACAATAAGCAACATACAATCATCTAGCAATATATTTGTATTTATTTATTTATTAAATTGATTTTATTTTGAATGCATAATAGAGCGAGGTTCACATCCACTATTAAAATTTATGGTAAAGAAAGGGTGCTATAAAATAAATGGAGAATGGAATGATTTCGTAAATGAAAGTGCTAAAGTAGGATTACAATATATATTTAGAAAATGAAAATAGGAAAGCTTCAAGGCATATTCATGTAGGGACAGACTGAAAGTTACATTGACGTGAAAGCCGGTTTTTCGTCGTTTAAGCAACATTAATATTTGGACTTTATTCATGAATTTGTTGTCTAATTAATTAATTTTATTTAATTAGAAGTACGTTTATTATGCTTTTCTTTTCCTATACATTTGTGATTTCTAGTTTATGTTTCATTTGTAAATGAACAATTTATATTTCAGAAACTATCTACTGCAGAAAGCTGATTTGACTTGACATTTAGCGAAAGACCCTTTGCATACATTCGCAGCATTTTTCTATTTACCATTTATTTTTGCCATGAGCTTGTCATCACAGCCACTGTTAATTATCTGCGACAATTTTTAAAGCCAAAAATTATGAATATGTATTTTAAAAAGCGCCCATTCTTTTAGGAACCTTTATTGCCAGAACTTTAAAAACAGAATTTTGAATATGAAAAAACAGAATATGAATTCGGATAATTGCACATATTGTGAACCTAATGGGTAAGAATATTCCTCACATTAGTTTAATTAAATGTTAATATGCGCAAGAATGTAAAACGTAAGAGTGCTTTTTATAAATTTATATAACGAATATTAATTAAGTTCGATCACTAGACGAATAAATTGTTAATGTATACTCATATCTTGATTAGTACTAGAGAAAATGGTTCACGGACTTAGTAAATTTAACATTGGCAGATAAGCAATTTAATCTTGCCTTAAATTCAGGTTTATTAAAATACAGTGAACTACAAGATAAGAGTGTTGAATCCATCTTAGGGAATGTGGGTATGACTTCATATTAGTAATCAAGATGCTATGCATAAAATGTAACTTAAATTGTTCAAACAGGGATATAATAAAATTGCAATAATTTATTTTGTTTTACGAATAGTGCAGTTTTTATATTTTTGAGAAAATTGCTAATTTCTAGAAACAGAAAATAAAATCAGCAAAGGAAGAAAATTGCAACGAGCATGTCTGGCAATACCGACTTGTATGCGCAATGTGAGTGAGTGAGTTACCAATTCACAGTACGTCAATTTGCGTATATTAAGAAAGATACACCATGTATCCTGATTTAGTTACTTTTTACGTGTACGGAACCATTCTGCAGTTTCACGCACGTCAGTATTAAGGCGTGTAAAAACAATTTTGCATTTTAGGAAATATCGACATTTGCTCCCTCATTGCTACATTCGAAAATAAATAAGAAAATAATTAAGTAGCGCTAAAGGTTGCCAAGTTTACCCTAAAAATCAGACGTTATTCTTAATATCGTAGCCGCATTAAGAAGGCGAAGTTAGGAAGCATTTATCTCATTTGCTCTTAAGAACGGTTATATGATGTTAATTATATTAACATTAAAGTTTTGTTTCCAGTAACCTATGTAATTATATATTTATGTGTGTGTGTTTGCAATAAACATTAAGATCTATCCATCAACGAGTATAGCTCTCTATCCTAGCTCTCTCCTTGTTTTGCACAGGGTACTTTACAGCGATGAACCGACTCTTATTTTCTCTTTAGAAAAATTTGATATCCAGGCATACGAATTTCTAACATTAAAATCAATACGAAAGGAAATAAAGTTGAACTTTACTGGACTTTAGACAGTGACGTCGTAGATTACAAATCAACCTCATCCCTCGTACTGTCAGTTGGCGTTTGCGGACAGCATCACCAGACCGCTGACTACCTGCCATCTGTGACCCTTGGCCACTGTTGTTTACGTTCGTTATATTGGCATATGGTTTGAGTGTAGGTAACTTGAAGCCAACTGCTAAGAATTCCCATGTCTGTTACTATGCTTAGTAGCGTCATACAAGGGAGGGTATTGGAGTTGTCAAGCGCAGCATCTAAATTTATGGCAACTGCCAGTAACTCCCGAGTTCGCAGCTATGCTCCGACAACATTAATGAGCATGAGTAGCGAGGCTATATACCAGGGCGTTTTTAAAGTAAGTAGGTACCGATAATTTTTTTAAAAAATAACAGGACATTATTTTCTAAATACCTAAATATCATTCATTATCTTACACCTCACCGCCGTTATTCAAGTCTTTACCAGTTTTGTGTGTCTTCGTCAAAGAATGATGCCGTCTTGATGAAAGCCACGTCAGCACTTGTTGTTTCACATAATCGTCGCTGAAATGTTTTCCATCAAGGAATTTCTTCAAGTGAAGGAGCAAGATAAAATCGCTCGATTCCAAATCCGGACTGTGGGGAGGGTAGTTGAATTGTTCCCAAATGATACGATCAGATCTTGAGTTGGTTGGCTGTGTGTACGGGCATTGTCATGAACCAAAAGGATTCTAGGTGAAAGCATTTTACGACGGAACTTTGGTAGTGTCTCACAATAGACGTAATTGTTGACTGTCGCATTCCTGGGCAAAACTTCAACCAGCAAAACATCTTGTCTGTCCCAGAAAACCGTCGCGTGATCTTGTAAGTGAATATCGTTTGTTTGAATTTCTTCTTCACGGGGGATGTTGTATGCCTCCACTCCATGGGTTGTTGCTTTGATTCAGGAGTAGCGATGTGCGTTAGCAAATCATCAAGTTCTTTAGCATATTGGGCGAGAAAATCAGTGCAGCGGCAGATCGCTTGTGCTCATCAGTAAGATTTCTGGGCACCTATATTGAGCACAATTTCCGAAATGCTAAGCGTTCTGTCACAGTGTTGTAGAGGACTGATTGAAATTTGTAGAAAATGCGAAGACATAACCGATTGGTGAAACATCTGTCCTCCCGAATGTTTCCTTCCACAGCTTGCATCAAATCATCCGTGATCACAGACCGCCGACAGCTCCACGGCTCATCATGCACATTTTGACGACCTTCGTTCAAACCCACTTCCTCACCATTCCATTCGTTTCCCCATAAACCTCATAAAATTGGCGATGAATGTTGACTGTCGTAACATTTGTCGCATTCAAAAAACGAATCACTGACCTCACTTCACAGTCGGCGGGTCTTTCGATTGTTTTGAACGTTTTGAAACGCTCTAACAACAATAAAACGCAAAGTGACGATCGCTCACAGCTGCATCTGGTTTCCAAATGAATGGAGGAAGTGATCGCGCATGCTCAAAATCGTGACTGCAGCGCTGCAGCCACAAAATATAAAAACTTACTTGCTTTAAAACACCCCCCGTACTTGGCGCTCCTCTTATTCATCGTTAGTAGTGTCGGAGCAGTGTCTTCTCAAACACTGCGAGTTTAAACAATGACGGGAGCTTTTCGCTCTGTCCAAGTTAGTAAAGAAGGCTTTTCGTGGTTTCATTTTAAGAAGAGCGGAAACTGCATTTGGGGGAATTTCTAACTTGTTTCGTGTTTTACAGTACATTTTAGGTTGGCCGGAGCCTTTAAATAAATGAGTACAAACTTAAAAATTGTTTCATGACATTAGCTTTTTCCCACATTTTTTTTTTTGCCTTCTATGATTTATGTGGCACTGATATATTTGGGCCAGCTGTGGGATATTCATATTAAAGGATAATCATAAATATATAACTTAGTATAGCATACGAATTTTTAAATATAATTTTAAACGATAAAATCTAACCATGCATTCTAAGAATGAATCCGCGTATTCGGCGCCCATAGAAGTCGTTGTGGAATTCCTTTTTATTTAATAATCTGACGAAAAACAGACTTAGAAATAATTAATTTATTCGTAAGGAATCAGCTGAATGGATTCTCCCAAAGAAATGCAAGAATCAATATATAAACATAATATTTCGAATAGCGAACTGTCAATCAGTAGAAAACATTCCAAAATATATCATGTACCTAAAGAAATGTTCACCATATAAATTAACCACTTCATCCCACTGGTAAAATTGTCTTTGACATTGACACTCATATTGCACATGGCAAGGCAGAAACAGTAACAATGTTTCGAATATGCTTATTTCAAATATATTAGGATTTATACGGTATATTGAAGGCAAAATAACTTTATTAATGAAATTCAGTCACCTCGTCCTCATTGGAACTTTAAGCTCAACAGGATACTTTGTTTAGTTTTTAGTTCACTTTCTCTAAAAAATGTTTAAGAAATGTTTTACCACTTCAACTTGATACCGTAATTGACAGGAAGATATAAATAATTAAATAAAGAAATAATAGTAAGACAGAGAAATAATTACAGCGTATAATTTCCGTGTATTAAGTCAATGTATAATATAATAAGGTTGAGTTGAAAAGATTTGTCCCGAAAAAGGTAATTAACGAGCAAAGTCATTAGTAACAGTTGAGGACTGAACGCATTAGTACAAATTTTCTTGGAATGTATTCAAGGTTATAAGTTCGGTACATTTCCACAGTCACGTAGACATTCTGTAAAAGAGAAAGGCAATGAAATTCTGAGATTCGGGGAGATACCCCGTAGTAACAGTCTCAGATATGAATACGTAGGAGTTTAGGATTGGCCTGCATGGCTCCTTGGTGGGATAGTTCAAAGGTAGGCGGAGTTTGAGTAATAACCGAGCGTGTATTGCTAAAATTAGCGTCTTTCCTTCCTTTTCTTCGTGTACAGCCTTACGGGCTTAGAGTCTTTTACGGTGATCGGCAGTTCGCAGCTCCTAAGACCGCGCTGGGTTATCAGTTACTTAGCGGTAGCCGCTAGGGGTTTTGCCAGCAAGCATTTTAGCTACTCACGGCAAGTTATGCTTCTATTTTCTTTTATTGCGGAATAAGTCATTTAAAACCGTAAAAATTGATACTGCAGAAGCTAACATGGATAATAATTAAATTTTTATAGTTTCGAGTGCAACGATTCATAATTAGTTTCATTCTTTATCTTCAAACTGTTTTTACGAACTAAATAAAATTTAAAAGTCTAACGTCAAAACAAACACAGCTTTCTCTACTCACAAATTTACATGTATACGTATTCATAGCATTCATATAAAACGATTCTGCTATCCAACGTTATTCACAATATATTTTGGAGGAGTGATTTCAAATTAAGTAATAACTGCTTAATTATACGAACATGCGGAAAAATTATTAAATATTTTTCTTCGGTAGAGTAAGAGTTCAAATGTATCCATAAGATAACCTATTATACCACGATACGAGCGCGCTTGGAGGAGGGCGCCGTGTTTTTGCTGACCATTTCAGCCTTGGGATCAGAGGGGAGTGAGGGGCAAGGTGTTAGGAAAATGTACAGTTGCACAATGAAAACAATACTATATTTTGCAGGCCTCAGTCTCGCTAGTATGTATGCAGGTCAGAACTGCGAAGTTTTCTTTATCTAGCTGTCCGTCCGATGCCCCACCCACTTGTTCCGTAACCCTTTAGTTCCTCTTCCCACCTCACGCACTTATATCATGGTTGACTAGTACTGGGAAAAACAAACAACATACAATGTTTCGAAGGTAGCTAATGATACAAGAACATGTATTTGATACAAATTATGTATTTTAATGAGATGCACTCTCTCCATGTAGCAAACTTTCTCTCTCTCTCTCTCTCTCTCTCTCTCTCTCTCTCTCTCTCATGATTTCCAGTTAGATACTAAAATTACAATGTTCAACCAGGGTGAAGAAGACATTACAACCCACTCACAGAAAATTCAGGATTTGAACCTGTTTTTCCTTGATTGGCTACTCGAATAAGATCCATTTTATGGTTTTAGAACATTACTACAGAAAAATAATGCTTTGTTAAATATAGCAATTAGGATATTCTTATATCCTCCAACAGTTCTTATGACACTCCCTCAACGACTTCTAAGCGTGTTAGTTATATTGCAGAACCCGGCTTAGAACGGCTTGGTATTCTTCAGCTTGTCTGTCAATTTATTATTTATAATTCTTGGCATAGATGTTTATTGTTGTATTAATTCATTCATCTCTGTCACATACGTGCATGTTATTATAAAACTTCATTTAAAAGCTGCAAAGGGAGTAACAATCCAACCTCTTTCTCACCTTTGAATTTTCAGCCGAACATATCGTTGTTTTACAGAAAGTATACTATCCAGGAAAGCAGAATATATTTAACTTAGAATCAATATCAGCATATATTTACCATTCTAGAAACTCACTGAACGAGCTTAGCATTTAATGCATTTACTATTACCTAATATCTAGCCACTGCTGCGGTCATTTCTCAGCTCCTTGACAGGCCCTCCTTTTTGAGTTTCCCACGATGGTAATTTTCTCACTTGAGACAATGTGCACGTACACGAAAGGAGTTGCTCACCAAGTGTCAATCAGAAGGCAAGCTTGTGGAATACCACTGTGCGTGTCTGGAGGTCTCGCGGTCCTTGTGTTTCGATAAAGATGATCTCTTTACAATTGTCATGCCCAGGAAGCTTTCATTATGCTGAAAACAACCGAGCTGCATACTGAATTAGGGAGCAACAATGGTTGTTCATGCTTAATAGCACTATCTTCAGACGATTTTTATGCCATTGACGGTACCGAGGTCGTGATATTTACTTAATTGGTTTTGTGCTAAAATATTTGCATACATCCAAGCACTATATTCCAGATTTCTGCGACTATGGACGTTTTTTCGGATCTGGATACCAATTTCAAAATGCTAAAAGAGAGGTCACTATAAACTGTAACACAAGAGCTGGTGGAGTTTCTGTAAGTTATTGAACCTAAGCAGATCATATTCAAAAGACATCTAAAGTGTTAATTTTTTCCATTTTTTAATCCATTGACGAACACAAATGTGTTTTTAGAAAGTTAGTGCTCTTTGTTTATAACAATTTGAATTCCTACCAACGTTATACTATTCAAAGTCAAGTCTTAACATAAACCATCATTAATTAGCAAGGAGTGTTCTTACTAGTTTCTAAAAATTCATTTCAATTTAGTATTTGAAAAATTCATTTAGTTTTTAATTTAAATTTAAAATCTTATGATTTTGCAACAAGTATACATCAGGGAATTTTTATATTATCTATTTGGTAGGCAATACATTGCAGTAGTAGGACCACGTATGGGTACAAGCTTTGCGGTGGTCTTTGTCCCACGTTTAGGAACCACCTTTTGCGCCGGTATCGTGTGTTACTAAAGTTTATGTGTAATAATTGTTTTAATGTTTATTTATTTATTATTTATCCTTCACCTGCGTCAGTAATATCAGGTAGAGCAAGTATCTCTAAATAGGGCTGGTACGGCTGCAGAATAATGTTTACACATGTTACACAAATTATAACTAAGTTCTTATTTCTATATTAATCCTTCACGGCAGTTGAATAACAATTTACTGCCGTATCTTAATATGGAGGTGTGAGATATTATTCCTAATTACACTTTTAAAAGGTCAACATTTATACATTATCCTCACTGCAATAAATTCTCATGCCTACACACTCTCACATACAACCTCTGAACCGAGCTGCTTGGGAACGCTACTTCCTAGCGTCTACGGTTTAAATTTGTACATTTTTATATTTATAGTTTCTGATTGGCTAAGCCTACTCCAATAGAATACCTTTATCTTTACTTTGGCTTGCTTTCTGCACCCATGTGACCATTTACAAACTGTTTTGAACATTACATTGGTATTGTTCCGTGGACTGTTGGTAGCCTTTTTTAACTTTCTAAGTTATTGTTGTCTCAAATTTACCTTATTGTTGGCAACCTTCGGATTCTACTTTGTGACTGTTTGCTACGAAAAGCAGCTTGCTTCTATTCTCACAGCTCCTACATTATTAAACTAAGAAATACATTCACGTTACATTTTATACATATACATAATAAAATAAACATAATACAATGACTGTAGTATACATTTTATATACTATAATATATGCATATTGCTTATAGGCGGGCTATTATTTTTATACTATATAATTATACTGATATTTAAGCGGTAATACTGCTTCAACATAATATGCAACTTTTTATTTTAATGTAAAGCGAAAATTGTTCAAATATGAGACGAGTTTTTAAAGTAAGTATCGTTTTAATATTTTGCCGCAGCAGTCGCAATTTTGAGCAAGCGCGATCACTTCCTCCATTCATTAGAAGCCTGACGCAGCTGAGAGCGACCGTCACTTTGTGTTTTCCTTTTGTTAGAGAGTTTTACGAAATTTTCGAAACATTCCAACAACCCGCCGACTGTGAATTCAGATCAGTGATTCGTTTTTTGAATACGAGAAACGTTACGCTAGCAAACAGCCATCTCCGATTATGTGATGTTTATAGGGAAACTATAATGAGTGACAATGAGCCAAACAAACTCAAGATCTGATCGCATCATTTGGTTGGGAACAATTCGACCACCCTTCATACACTCCGGATTTGGCGCCCAGCAATTTTCATCTGTTTCTTCATCTGAAGAAATTCCTTTGTGGAAACATTTCAACGGCGATGGCATTGTGAAACAAGAACTGCAGACCTAGCTTTATCACAGGTGGCATCATTCTTTAATGAAGGCATACAAAAGATTGTTTCCCGTTACGATAAGTGCCTGAATAATGGCGGCGACTATATCGAGAAGTAGTGTAAGGTGTAAGGTAATCAACGGTAATAAAGTTTTTGGAAAATAATGTTCTGCTAGTTTTTACAAACGTTATCCGTACTTACTTTAAAAAACACGCCTGCCCCGTACCTTAATTCTCTCAGAAATGATTTAGGGTTGAGGAAGTTAAAAAGCTAAAAACACTTAACGCTACACGATAAAACTAGAAAGTTTAAAACCTACACGAAATCTGCTTTTATATAGTATGAAACTATATACAACACTTTTATTATGGAAAATTTAAATACGTCTGTATGTATATGAGAACTAATATGAACTCTTGCTAACATCAGTTCCACAATAACTCATTGGGCAATGCTGTATTTTAGATATTTCAGTGGTAATGGGATTTCTGAATTATTAATTTAGGACGGTAGATGTAAGCTTGAAACTATAATAAATTTAGGTAATGGACTACTGGTTAAGTAACGAGTAGGATAATATGATTTATTTTTCAGTACTTGGGTTAACGAATAAATCCATTAGGCAGATTTAAGTGCCGTATTACAATGATTTTAAGCTTATTTTGCAATAATAAAATAGTACTTTGAAGTACCAATTGATTTAAAAATGCATATTGGTTACAATCAAAATTATTATAATTTTAGTTTCTAACTTTTTAAAGCTTATTTGCGCAGAGATACTCAAACAACAGTTATTTTGTTTTTTGTATAATAGTAATAATAATAATCATCATCACAAAATACTATAATTATATCGAGTACTGAACCTAATAAAATTGTTGCAAAATTCGGATTTTTAGAATGATGAAGAAGAGGGGGAAGAAAAAGAAAACTATGTGTAGAAGTGGATTTATATGATTTAATTATAATATTGCTTCAATTAAGGATTTTAATATAATGCAAAAATAGACTAACTTCTTCAGCCTACTTGTAGAACGTACACTAATTTTTATGTGTCTAAAATGCCTTAAACGTTACGTAAAATGATGACCTCCCGATTCTAATGTATAGAGCCGAACACTAGTGTTAGACACAGGACCCCGTTAAGGAAATGAAGCGGCTGAAATGAAGAATCCAAATTCCTGGATCATAAAACAAATAACGAAAAAATAAAAAAAAAATATTAAAACAAAATGACTACAGCACAGCAACAAACATTTTCTGGAAGAATACTTCAAACATTAAAAGCAACGATGTTAAGCATAAATGGATGAAACACGAATTAGTAATTTATTTGGACTGAAATTTCTTAATTTAATTGCATTATAAGTTTTCATTAAAGACCAAAAAAATTGGCGTGGAATGAAACACAGCATAAAACTCTGCTAAATATAGTCACAAGATCATAGATCACTCCCAAAATTTCCCTTTTTACAAAGAAGTAAACAAGCGTACACATGCTATTCTTAAAGAAGCTAAGGTCAAGTATAGGTGTAAAAGCAACTTGAGAACATTTTCCAAGAGTGTTAAAACATAAGGTCCTAGCCCACCTACCTTGTTGACAGAGATATTATCGTGTAGAACTTGAACAGTCGTTATAGTTATGACCATAAAATTCTGGTTATAGTTTAACACGTGCCCACACTAGTTCCATTATTTAGGCCATGCAGTAGATAAAGTGTTGAAGGTCTACCAGCACACAGAGCTTGGGGCGTGTGGACCTCTGAGATTTTTAACATTAGACCCAGATTTAAATGATACAACTTTGCTTTCCTTCTGAACTTCACCGTTATTATGATCCCTATTCTAGACCACTTTGCACATAAATAACTCATTTACCCATGAACTTCCAGTTCTGTTATAACACCGATATCACTATGTTACAACGTAATGCAATTTGCGCTATAGTGAGAAATTTGTTGAAATTGCTTAGCATTTATGGGTTAAATCATTAATCATTTCCAAGACATTTCGACAACAATAATACGCCAGCGGAAAGTTCGCCTACTTTTTTCGTCAGCGAACAATAAGACTATGGACATTTCGTCAACAGTCTTTTCCCTACATTTATTTTAGTAAAAACGAAAATTCGACCGAGGATTTTGGTCAATATATAAAATTTCGCCGATACAATAATCGTCTATGAAAATTCTTCCATATACGCGCTCGTCACCTACCACAAAAAGTGGTAGGTGACGAGCGGAGGCCATTAGGTAATAACGAACCGCAGCAAAACTAGGGCATCCTATCGTTTCTAGATATAACTCGACATTAGCCTTATATATACTTATATATAAATTATATATAAATTCGTATTATTAAATTACATATACAACTCTGCAATTCCCCTACTCCTCCGTATACTAAAAGAACTCAACCTAATATTCCGAGCTCTAGAAGCAGTTTTCGCTTGCTCCAAAACTCCATTGGATTGGATTGGCTAGGGATGGGACTTGGCATTGATCCACACAGGGGATGTTGTACCTATACCCCACAAGGGGGCGTCCCCGGGAGGAAGGATGAAGAGGAGACATCGGGCGCCCGGAACCAGGACTGACGGCCCAGGAATGGCAGGATCCCTAAGATTTCCCGGCAGACCGGCGACCCCTCCCCGCACAGAGGGGGCCCAACTCCCCTCAAGGGGGTTCGGATACCCCCGGCAGCCAGCCGAAAGCCGAGGGACGAAGAGAATCACAAAGAGCAACCTTTTTACCTGCCACATTGCACCGCCTGAGCCATCCCGCTCGGTTCCATTACTCAGTTACTGAAACAAACAATAACTTGAAAACAAATAATATTAGGAAACATGGATGAGGAAAAATGTTTTACGAAGATGTACAAGGAAAATGATTTTATTAGAAGGAAGTCTTATTAGGAAATTTAGTTTAAGAAGAATGTATTCGGAAAATGAATAAATAGTACAAATCAAATTTACTTTTCACTTCATTATTTCCACCCATTCTCGTTAAGTTTTTCGAATGTAATGCCGATACTATTGATGCATTTCACAAATAGTCAAAATATTTTAGTTGATATCCATCTTGTTAAATTTCAGTTGTAAGCCCATCACAAAATTTTTCAAAAAAGGGTAACTGTATCGTTGACGAAATGTCTGTTGACGGATCGTCTGCTAATCAACTGAGCGGATGACTTGCCCTAATAGAAAATAAGGTATTTTCGCAGCCATCTTCATTATTTTCATCAATGTCGTGCAACAGTCCTCATAATATAATGCAGACAAAATGCCAAAAAATTATAATATACGATATATTAACAAAATAAGTAAAGCAAACATAGAACTGCTATAAAACATCCATATTAACCAAAGTTACCATCAAATACTTAAAATACAATAAAACTGTATCTTTCTTATTGACCCTAATACCCTCACAATTAAAACGCACAAACAACGGTAGGTATGGTGTAAAAATAAAAATACCTACATTGCCTCTCCTTAAAGCGAGGAAATTTAACAATAGTAAAATAAACGCAACTTATTTAGCGCAAATGAAAGTCACAAATGCAAGATACACAACATTTAAGTGGAGATATCAAATGTAAAAATGCAAGTTATTTTATTTCTGAAGTGGCTGTATTGTATTTATATTTTGTATTTATAAGTAATACAAATGCTAGTAAAATGGCATTTTTAAGTGAAAGTACTGTAAACCTGATTTAAATTATAAATCTTACGACAAATATTTTTCCAATTACACAACGTTTATAAACTCATTGTAGCAGTAGTCTTTAACAAGTAGACGCTTATTTATAACAAATTCTCTTTCAGCAACTCCAACTCTTCCCTATAATAGCGTTTTCGAACACTACAAAGGTTCTAAAAACGTCTAAAATTTTGCACTACATTTTATAATTTTTACGATATATTAGAATGTTCTAGTGGAGTATTCTCACCCCCTCGCAATTCCTAACCCTTCCAAGGATATTAAATGCGTGCCTACACTACGTGATCAAAAGTATCCGGACACCTGGCTGAAAATGACGTACAAGTTCATGGCGCCCTCCATGGTAATGCTGGAAGTCAATATGGTGTTGGCCCACCCTTAGCCTTGATGACAGCGTTCACTCTCGCAGGCATGCTTTCAATCAGTGCTGGAAGGTTTCTTGACGAATGGCAGCCCATTTTTCACGCAGTGCGGAACTAAGGGGAGGTATCGATATAGGTCGGTGAGGCCTGGCACGAAGTCTGCGTTCCAAAACATCCCAAAGGTGTTCTACAGGATTCAAGTCAGGACTCTGGGCAGACCAGTTCATTATAGGGATGTTATTTAAAGTATAATATATTTGTTGGTAGTTGGAAGATGCTTCATGTTTATATGCACCACGTATGGGAGCCAATTTGTCGCGGTCACTTCGTGTTATCTTTTTGCTGGGCGCCTGTTATTGTATTACTATTTTTAAATTTGGGTTCATTGTCCTCCGGCTAGCTATTTTTATTATTCAGTCGAACATATCTCTTGATCAGGGTGTGTTAACGGAAAGGAGTTTTTACTGAAAGATAACACTGATCAAAGAATTTATTTTTACACTTTTATTACCGTCACAGTTAATTAAATTCACATATTGACTCTTGATACACGCCAGACTGAAACTGTTATATTTTCTAATATCACTATAATCACTTATTTACTATACATTATTAATTCGCGTGTTTCACATTTATAACAAACTTTAAGACGCGAGAGATTCTGTAGAATTGCGACGTGTAACTCGCGAACGATTCGGATGAACTAAGCGACGTTTGACTTCTGAATGATTCTGTTGGACTCAGCGACGTGTAACGCGTGGATGCTTTTGTTGAACTGGGCAATACTTGCCTCTGGCTTTAGCTTTTTATACTCCCACACCCGATATGCCTAAAGATTATAACCGAGCTGCTATTGGCTAATAAAACGCGCCAACATTAGCGTCTATTTTTATATCCAATCAAAATTACGAACACAAATGCTCTAGGGAAGATGTTCCCTCCATTTCTACAGAAAAGCGCGCCAATCTGACGTCATTTGTTTGTCTCTTCTAATTAATGTTCAACTCGCCCCCTCGCTCATTGTTATCCGCTCCTATTGTCAGTTTCAGTGAGGCCGTGTAAACTTATTTCCTAACAATGCTTATAATTAACAAACATCTCAAATCAATGTCATACAATAATGCTTATTTACACTACAATCACTCTGGCATTTACATTATTGTGATACAAATTACTGCCACATATTGTCGTGTAACCACTCCGCCACAGCCCGTGCAGTATGAACAGGTGCTCGATCGTGTTGAAAGATGCAATCGTCATCCCCGAATTGCTCTTCAGCAGTGGAAAGCAAGAAGGTGCTTAAAATATCAATGTAGGTCTGCGCTGCGATCGTGCCCGCAAAACAACAAGGGGTGCAAGCCCCCTCCAGGTAAAACACGACCACACCATAACACCACCACCTCCAAATTTCACTGTTGGCACTACACACAATGGCAGATGACGTTCACCGGGAATTCGCCATACCCACACTGCCATCGGATCGCCACATTATGTACCGTGATTCATCACTCCAGACAACGTTTTGTCACTGTTAAATGGTGTAATGTTGACGCTCCTTACACCAAGCGAGGCGTCGTTTGGCATTTTCCTGCGTGATGTGTGGCTTATGAGCAGCCGCTCGTCCATGGAATCCAAGGTTTCTCCCCTCACGCCTAACTGGCATAGTACTTGGGGTGGATCCTGATGCAGTTTGGAACTGCTGTGAGATGGTCTGGATAGATGTCTGCCTATTACTCTTTACGACGCTCTTCAAATGTCGGCGGTCTCTGTCAGTCAACAGACGAGGTCGGCCTGTACACTTTTGTGGTGTACATGTCCTTTCACGTTTCCACTTCACTATCACATCAGAAACAGTGGACCTAGGGAAGTTTAGGAGTGAGAAAATCTCGCGTACAGACTTCAATCACTTGACCACGTTCGAAGTCCGTGAGCTCCACGGAGCGTCCCATTCTGCTGTTTCACGATGTCTAATGACTACCGAGGTCGCGGATAATGAGTACCAGGCAGTAAGTGGCAGCACAAAGCACCTAATATGAAAAACGTATATTTGTGGGGGTGTTCAGATACTTTTGATCAAACAGTGTACCTCTTAGTATGGAAAAACACCAGTAATCGCTGTGTTCAGGAGTTTGTATCTCTAGTTTTCATTGACTGCTAAAACTATTTTAACCGAACTAATTTACAGTTTAGTAGTCCAAAGTGTAGACAAAGAACACAAACATATTAAATTATAATTGTGCTGTTATTTTAAAAATAGTTTTCCTTCCTTAGGGTTGTCTTCTTCTTTACGTCCATGCGGTCCATGCCCGGGATCATTGATGTGATTGCTGGTTGTCGACCTACCGACTTTAATCCTGATGAACCTGGATTCTGATATGTCATCTTTTAACTGTTGCATCATAGGCATTTCTAACCTGTACATAAATCCTTATCACGGGTCCTAGATTAAGAAAATGCATATTTAGTAAATCATTCTTGCATTGAGATAGCATACCCCAATGGCGACTTACTACGTTGTACGTACTTTTAAGTCGCGCGCTGTATAGTTTCAACCACTATTAGGTCAATTAATGCTCAATTAGGTCAATACAATGAGATTTCCTTGTGGTTTACCGGAAAAATAAAATCAGTGGAGAATTTAATGTCGTGCCGTCATGCTGCCATGGTAGCTCAGTGGTTAGAGCAACCGGACGGAGACCGGGAGATCCGTGGTTAAAATCACGGCCATGGCATTGAACTTTTCAGTCGTCTGATTCTACCTTTCCAATTTTGTCCAACCTTTCCACGGCTTGTGTGGAAGAACAATTAATTCCATTAGTGTTAAATGGTTGATGTCAATTCAATGGTTTGGGAAGATTGCTTAGCAACTCAGTATTAGCACTGATATTCAAATCTTGTCAGTTCCAAAGCAAATTATTGAAAAAAGTTATATTGAAGCCATTCTGGTTTGGATTGTTTTAAGTGGAGGGGAAAGAGAGAAAGAGAGACAGAGAGAGAAAGAGAGACAGAGAGAGAGAGAGAGCTGGTTATTCGCGATGATTGCTAAGCATGAGCAAAGAACAATTTAGCTGAAAACGTTCCTGAGAAAGCTAAAGATCCGACATTTCCAACTTTATGCGCACTATAGACGCGCATTGTGTCCAAAGCTCCTAATTTAGTTTTTATGGAGTTCATTACCTCTTCCAATTTCCGCTTCAGCTATCGATATGTTTTCTTCTAGAATATTCCTTTAAATACAAAATAATGACGCAGTATTGAAATATACGCTGTGAACTATTCAACATTATGAATGCACAGAAAGTACCAGCATACAAATGAGTAGTCAAGATGAGACTCAGCTAAGTAGTTTTAATATTTAAAAAAATGTTATTCCAAAATTCTGTAGAATATCAACAACAAATAAAGTGAAAACTGGGGGATATGGCTCATAACCATGAAATCAATGTACGGCATTATTATAGCGACAGATGACACTGAACTTTCTAGCTACGTTTTTTAGTAGTTATATTTCACCTGGGCCAATATTTTTTTTATTTTAAACAACAGGGTAATTTATTCGTGAGGATATGATTTATCAAATAAATCGCAGTCCCTACTATTCCTTCGGTATTCACTAAAACAGCGCTTCTGGAAAACAGCAGAATAATGAAGCTATTTATGAGAACTGTCTGGAAACTAAACCATACTCCTGTTAGTATTCAAGATTCGAAGAAAGATAGCCGTTCGTGTCCAGGTGAGAACATGTACTTGATGACCAGCCAAAATTCGTACAATAGAAACACTAACGAAAACACAATCCTTCACTCCCCTCATTGCTTAATATCACGTTTTCTCGGTAAATGGCGCTTTCTCAATCTCTCTGATGGCATTAGCTCTTAAAGAACAAACATAGCTACTGCAATCCAAATCCTAGTTTAGAAGAAGGACTTTCACGTGCAGTAGATAAAACGGGTAACACTTTCATACAAGGGGTAAAAGTGTTTATTTTAATATGCCAGTAAAGTTTTTAAAAACCAAGTCGAAGTCGGGTCATGGTGGTTTTAACCAGAAAACATAAAATAAATTACTTCAGAATAATAACTCAGTATCTACAATTACATAATCGTATTTCGTTTGTCTTTTGTTTCATCCAATGCACATGACAAGTTTTTAATTTAAACGCAACGAGGATGCATTGATTCTATCAGGATTTCATTAAAGAGTTCTTAAATTGCTGAAATTCATTCTTCCATTGGCCCGTTTGTTTTATTCTCTGATGGATTTCCGATCAACGCCGCTTTAGGCGACACTGGGTTCCCGCATGACATGAGGGTGTCACTAGCAACTGAGGACCAATTGGATCAGAAGCTAAAGCTGAGCTCCTATTATGTCCTTCAAAAAGATGCTTAGATTTAAAACCAATAGGAGCCCATAAATAACACCTTTTTTGAAAATTCATAACATCAGCGGTGCAGAAGCGCCATTGCAACCTGACTAGCAGCCGTCGAGGAGCAATTTTACTACCTGCTTTCACTCCCCAAACTCAATCTCATCAGTCATCCTGCAGCCCTCATCCCATCTAAAGAGGGGTTAAACCCATTGCGGGTAGGTAAGCTTATTAACACTTACTCCGGCTGCCCTCAGCCCACTAGACTGTTCTGGACTGATGATTTGCATCAATTGCCATCAGATCAACCCAGCTAAGTTTCCGATGTATGCAATGTCCAGTGCCTACCGAAGTAGCGCTAAAGAGCAAGGCGTGGTAGATCAAGACCAATAAGTTATGCATCGCCGTCTACTATTAAGTCTTAAGCTAATGCATTATCTGTGTACCATACAACACGTCGCAGAAATAAAATACGTACGAGACTTGTACTACTTTGAATATTTCTAAAAGCTTTGTAAGCAAAATACATGTGTTAAAATTGATAACAACCTCTAAATTGCTCCGCTACAGTGAAACCTGACATTTATTCTTCAGAAGTGGAAAGGAATGTCGACGATTAGCTAATAGTGAATGAAGAAACTATTCAATAGTTTTATAATGCTTAGCCCAGAGTGTATTAAAGCGATACGACATAGATTTAAAGGGCATTTCACGATGACTAGAGTTTTATTGAAAGCAAGACGTAAATTGAAACATTAAAAGCCATCACAGTCTTCATAACCTCACATAAGCAGCATAAATTAAGTATCCGAAACTATGAACCATTATATTCACACGGTCTTGGCCATCCTCCTAAATCATCTACTGAGCCATCGAATTGTTTTTCAATTCAGCGTAAAATACGAATGTGTCTGAATATTGAGGCATCATCACAGGAGCAATCGTTAATGGGACCGGTGAACTGAAAAACTTTTCCAATATAAATCGCATAATTTATCGAGTACATTCAACCGTTATAATCGGTTGAATTTGAAACAGATACCTACTGTAATAGGGGAAGTGACTTTGAACCAGGTTTACACCTACATATTTGTAAAGATATATGTCGCCAGTTATGAGCTACTATATCATCTTATTTTCTCGATGTTTTAACAATTTTTCTTCCTTTATATATCCACATTTCAAATCCTTTCAGTCGTCTTTTCTAATCCAAAGCTCAATGAAGAAAGATCGATTCGCTTGTCCTTCATCCGAAAAGCTTCTTCCTGTTCGCACATCGGCAGCTTAAGGTGTTCCGAGTCCCCTAAGGGAACCTTAACCTTACTAATGATGATCACTTCGGCCATCGTCACTCAAAACAAATTAATAGCAGCGTGAATGGCTGTGCTTACCATTTATCACCTCAAAGCTTTCCTGCTCGGGTCAAAAGGGCTTCCCAGCTTCGGGCGTTTCACTCCATTAATGCGTATTGAACTTCATCGTAGTCATGGATGAAATATTAGAGGTTAGGGTTTAAAGGTTGTAGCGAATCATACGACAAAGTGTTTCTCGAGAAACTAACACACCCATTTCTGTATTTATTAAAGCAATACTTTATATTAATCAATGCTTATTTCTAAACCATAAGCAAAAACTGATAAGAGAGTATGACTTTTAAAAATAAAAAATAATTTAAAATATAAAATAAAATTAGATAAAGTAACAATAGTGAGGCATTCTAGAAAACTTCACTTTAGAATTTGTTTTCGTTTAAACAAATCTCTCTTTAAATTATTGTGCATTCCACATAGCATCCATGCTTTGTTCATTTTGTGCTTTTCTACCACTTACGTATAAGACAAAAAAGTACTGCATTTTATTGGAATTCTAAATCCAAGTTTGACCGAAAATACAAATTTGAAGTTCCATGATTCAGAAAAAGAAAACAAACAAATAATGAAACATTTATATAATAAAATGAATCCGGGGTAATGTCTCTGGTGAATAGCCTGCTTATTTGAAATACGAAAAATCGATGTATATCTAGACTCTTAGACAGTCAACCGTAAAGAACGCAAACACCTCAGCAATTAGCAATAACCAAATGTTCCCTTTATTGATTTATTTATTTATTTATTTGAACTTCTTTAACCGGGGAGTTCATATCGGACGATAAATGAATGAAATGGATAAAATTATGCTCAAATAAGCGTGATCCTTAAAGTCTAAAGTTATCCGACATTCATTTTTTCAGGATAAGGGAGAACCACTGAAATAAAAACTTATCCAACTCTTAGTCGAGATTGGAACCCGAGACCACTTGAATCCGAGGCTAACACCACACCACGGAGGGCTGTTCCTAATATGTTATACTGAAAAACGGTTCCAACGATTTTAATCAAAATATAATTACGATATAATATTTTCTTTGTCTAGAAACAAGACTTACATCTTGAATTTTATATAAATATAACATATGAACTTCTCTTCTTTCTGATAGAATTATATTTAACTGAGAAACCATAAGAGGTAGACAAATACAGTGGGAAAATGTAGAGCTCCCCACTATAGTTACAGAACATAGTCAAATAGCCTTTTCATAATAGCAGCCATTTCCGAAATATTCGGCTTTTTAGGCTAAAGTTCTATGAGATTAAAGTTAAGTTTGGTGGGCTCTTCGTGTTTCAGTATGAGTATTTTGTCAATAGATTTTCCTATTTTTATTTTTTTCCATCTATTATCTCATGTGTGTTTCTTCCTTTTTGTTGTACGAACACATAAGTAACATTGATATTAACAGGTGAGAGTTTCCGCATCTTGTAGGAAAGCGAGTCATCGTAGACATTTATCGTGATTAGTGTAATGTGCTATAACGAATTTCTTATTCAAATAAGTAATATAAATAATGGCACAGGAAAAAAGATTAACTCGTATTAATTGGTTTTTAATACGTTTAGAATTTTTACCATTTGCTGGCGAATACATCCGAATGTTACTTTCATTTGTAGTAGCAGCCCAGAAGTGTTGATTAAAAGAGATATGCTCAACAAAGAGACTAGACACATATAGGACGTGCACCCCAAGTAATAATTTTGCAAGCATTACAACTGAAGTGTATTCTTTTAAACTGGTATTTTAATATCAATTATGTAAAAATTGTTATCTGTGACAAACTCTACGCCAGAGTTAGAATTTGTAAATATGAAGTGTGTGATTACTTTATGAAATGTGTATAATGTATGCCAAAATATTCTATGTGGTTATACTCAATTCAATTTGTAAATAAAAATAACTGTTAGAAAGTTGCAACTATATTAAACGCCATCCGAAAATAATTATAGCCTGCAAAACATTTATTTGGAAATGGTCTTTTTTAAAACAAACAAATTTGTGTATATGAAGAAATCAGTTTATATATCATACAGATGATTTTTCAATATAATTAGTGCCCCTTGAATAACACAGAGGACGACTGTTGTAATAAATGGCTTAATTTATATTTTCTGTAAAATATTACAAAAGAGCATGGTGCACCAACCGTCGATGGAAGCCATATGATATGTATTAAAGAAGAAAGGCATTGTTGGCTCGTAAATGGCACACTTTTCTCTGTGAACTTCAGCCAGTTGATCCTTCGCCTGCTTCCCATCTGACGGTAGGATCAATGATGGGTCCCTTTGAATGACTATGATGTCGACTCTTCTACATGATCATAACTGATGTAATCTACACCCCAGTGTCAGACTAATTCTTAGAATACACAAATTGAAATTGTGATTGAAATATATATATATATATATATGTTATTGTTACTGGTTAGATGAAGTCACGTAACTATTACATGTACCATTTTCAATCTAATTTCTTAGTTTTGTAGATTTATTGATTTTCTAAAAGTACTAACATATTATTTTAATATTTTTCCAGGACATTATTACTTTTCATTAAGAGTTGTTGGTTACACTAACGGACTGATCAGCATAAACATTATTAGCTCAGAAGCTCCATCTTATGCTACTTCACATCCCTAATCTTATTTTACAAATTAGTTACACTTAGAAGCCGTGACGCCATTCAAAAAGTAGAACTAATCTTATGTCGCATGATGCAGTGGATTACGAAGAAATGAAACATCTACTTGGCATTTTACGCTCCACCAAATCTAAGAGATTCTTTAGAAATCGAACTCTAAGCCAAGGTCTCTGAAATTGAAGTATTCAAGATGTCGCATTTGTCACGATCTTGCTCTTCTTGGGGTAAGGATTGTAAAGCGAGGAGACAATTGTGATCAAAAGCATTGTCCAACGTTTCCCCTTCGCAACCATTCGTGCGTCACGACAAGTTACAAATGGCAAGAGGAACGAAATAATAAAGACATTGTATGTTTAAGAGTCTCTGCTTTGACACATTCCAATGTGACGGATATGTGTTTATGAAGACAGTTCCTCAACTACGGTCGTACAGAGTCGTGAATGTCTGTTGTGACACCGTCTTGACAAAACGGTTTTTTCGTGTGACAATGTAATGCGTGACAGGCCTGTGGAAGCACAGCTTGGGATGTATTTTCAATTTCACGGATATATCTCTCAAAGGACACTTCGCTATAACAGTGCTTCTGTACACTGTGTGAATCTTAAATGAATATGGCATTTATTTGGATTTTTATCTCCAGGCTATTTTAAGTGAGGGTTTCTGTTAAAACAACGTGTTTATAAGAAATTATTTTATCTTGATTTTTTGAAGGTGCAGTTCTTTAAAATATAACATAAAAGATGCAAATTCTTATATGGAATAAATTTAAATGAATACCAAGAGTATACACTACAAAATCGAGCAACGTAGCACAGGGGTAGTGCATGCGACTCATATTCGGGAGGTCGTGGGCATTATTCCCGCGGCCGAACTACCTGATCCATGGGTTTATTCGGGGTTTCCCTGGATCGCTAGGCGAATGCTGTGAAAATTAATTACAACCCCCGAATTTACTGTCCCTCCATTTCACCTCCTTTGTCATTTTACTTCACCTTTGATATGCTTGGTTGCAAGTGTCGGTGAGTGTCTCGGTGATAGATGGCAGAGGAAAAGTACGCACGCTGCAACACTTCGTCCTCCGGAATCGGGGCGATCTCCGAGTCATGGTCTACCCAGTGGGATGTGCAAGCCTGCAGGGGGGAGGGGAATCAGTTGCATCAGCTGCCACCGGGGTGGAACTGTAGGGACCTGCCCTCTGCTCTGTCGCGCCTCTTGATCCGGCCGCACTCTGGCTCCTCTCATCTCACCCCTCCCTCCCGGGGGCGCCCCGTTAGGGGCTTAGGCACAAAGGATATCCTTAGGCCGTAGTGCTCCGCTCCTGGCCGTACGTCATATACTACAAAGGTACTGTTCCTTCAGTCTGATTCAACCTTTCCAACCTAGACCTACACATTCTTATGTACAACAACAATTAATTACCATTGATTGATTTAATAGTTGGTTAAACTATGAAGCCGGGACTTAAGACATTGTCGGTCGCCATTGGAGTATCTCATCTCAAACACTTGAGATCTTCTTGTGGTTTACCGGGAAATATGCCAGTCATTTGGGGAATTTAATGTTCCTGCCTGCATGTTACCATGGTAGTTCATTTGGTTAGAGCAACGGATGGAAACCGGAGATTCCGTGGTTTAAATCCCGGTAATGGCATTCAGCTTCTCGGTCTGATTCTACCTTTTCAATTTTGTCCTACCCACGGCCTGTGCGGAAAAGCAATTAATCACCATCTTTCAACTCTGTTTGGCATACTTAGATGATTATAGATTTTAGTCTCTTTAGTTTCTCATTATATGTATAAACACACAGAAGAGCAGCAGAGATTGTAAATTATTTCGTGACGTAATACAAATTATTACCCCAGGTTTTTTGCTCCCCACCATTTAGTCACGTGGCGTTGAAACTTTCAAATGGAAAGGAGGATTAGCACTAACTTATAAGTTACGTTCAATTAAATCACGTTAAGTGACGTCGCTTCAGGTTACATTAGTAAATCTTCCGTTTTAAGTTTGTGAAAAAAAAATAGTATATGTAATGTGACACTTTCAATTATATTTATGGCTTTCGCATAGCATATACCTAAAGAGAAGATAAGTCTTAAAAGGAATTTATTTCTAATTAGTTTTATTGTTTTCGTTATGTTTTAGAACTCTGCAGAAACCACGGACCCTGCAGAGGGACACACAACAAAACTAAGACGCCATGAAGCCAACGAACCAGATATTCGGAAACGAAGCCTAAGCAGTAACGATACTTTACTTTGTAGATTAAAGGAAAGGAGACTGCAGGAATTTTATCGTGAACAAAACACCGAAAAAGCTAGAGATTTGTCCACCTCTTCAAGCACAACGTTGCCGGCTACAACACAGAAAATGCCTGCGATTCCTCCAGGTTCCTTCCAGCAGAAGCTAAAACACATCGCAGAACTATCCTCTCCGCGACTCCCGGATCACCGGGACAAGCTATTAGCAGTAAAGAAAGAAGAGGAAGATGAAGGCAGCGATACGAGAAAAGTCTCCACTGACGATGTCAGTAGCTTGAAGACGGAGCCGAATTCCATGAACGACGAGGAGAATAATGATGAGGACGCAAGCAACAACAGCGGCAAGTTGACAAATGGGGTCGCAGAGGTGGCAAGCAACAAGAAGGAAGCTGAGGATGATGAGGTCCAAATCCTTAGTGCTTCCGCTGTACCACCGCCAACATACACCAAGAATGACAACAACAATAACGGTAAGTCATCTTCACGTTATAACGCTGAAGGTATTTTTTATCGTAATTGTTCGCATCTCCTTTGAAGACCATTATAACCTTTTTTGTCAATGCATGCTGTACATGTAATAATGCTTTAGCATTACACAGTGAGGTACCAGGACCTCTTGGGGACTTTTATACACGCAAGTCATTTGTTTATAACCTCTTTTTTATGTGGACCCATTCTCGTTTCTCTTAATCAGCCATAGTTTTGTATTCCCTTCAAACCATTTTTGTCTCAGTTTGATATTCTTTGCGGTTATTATTTCGTAATATAATTAATATCCACGAATTTAGTTTCCAAAGGGAATAGCATTCTTTCAACCAACAAACATCTACCATGGTTTTCTTTAGTATTCTTTCAACTACCGTCTCTACGATGTAATCTATTTTAAACCAGGTGGTGGCGGTGGTGGGGCTAGTAGTGGTGGTAGTAGTAGTAAATTTGGGGATCTACTCGTATGAAAGCTCAGTGGCTCTCGGACTTCGAACTAAAGATCTTTTTTGCGTCCCTTTTCCTTTCATAGGAATTCGGTTTCTCGGAGCTAAAACTGTCAATGATTGTTGTTAGATTAAACCTGTAACTAATCTAAGCCTTTTCCTAAGTAGATTTATTTCCCCAATATATTATTAACTTTAAGCAAAATGGACGATATAAAATATATAGAAACCTTAGAAAATTTTGTTTATATCATAACTTAGATGAACATTGTCTGAGGTGTGTCCATTCCATGTTAACTGTTTATGATCCTAGTTTTCACTTTTGGCTATTAAACACATTTAAATATCAATGCACAGAAAAAACGTTATGCCCTGCCTTGCTATCCAAACAAGCATTTTATGATTTCATATGATTTCATTTTCGTAATTATACTTAAAAGTTCTTAAATAATATACTTAACTTTTATTGTGTATTGTATATTAATTGTTGTAATTTTCTTAGAAGCAAAGTCTTAGGTGTTTAAATTTGCTTTGAAAATATAATTTTTTCTTTCGTAAAATGTTGCTTACGTTTTGGAATTTTAAATTGCCTTTCTTGGAATAAAAAGGAAAATTAATTAGCAATTTATAATTAAAATACAAAATTACTTGAAAATAGCTGAAATATATCAAATTCCTTATAAAGATCGTTTGTGTGCCAAGATATTGTTAAAATTGCACTAAGGGTATAATATTTTCTGATAATACCTTATAACCACATATATTTTTAAAAAACCACATTAAGCAATTGCTTTCTCAATAATTTCTTTCCTGAAAGAAATTACTCAAGATAAGCATTAGTAATATTTAACTCATATTTTAATGCATGACTATATGTTAATAGTCGACTTGTCAATTTTACTTACCGTCTCTGCAAGAGATGAAATGTTTCGACGAAAAGAAAAGTGAACATTTTCAAGTTAAATATTCTGTTAAAAGGAAAATCTTAGAAAACGTATCATGTAATCTGATATATAACACTTAAATAACGTTTGTTATTATTTAGAAATTTTATTTCTTAATGGCTACCGAAATCTAGCCAAAATTCTGGCTAATTTGTATTTTTACGCAGAACGGGTATTCCATAAAACAAATACCCCCATTAAGTCTGCGACTGTAATGTTTCCAGGGACAGTAACAAAGAACCACGGCTGTGAAGACTGTGGGAAGAGTTTCTCACGCAGACAGTTGCTGGTCCAGCACCGACGTATCCATACAGGAGAGCGTCCGTATTCATGTGCCGACTGTGGCCGCCAGTTCACTCAGCGGGGTCATTGGAGCACTCATCAAAAGTTGCATGAACCGAGCCGGCGACCCGAACATGCCTGCCCCAGCTGCGGAAAGGCTTTCGTCACACGAGCTTCCCTCAAGGTAACTTATCTCTGTGCTTTATTTGTTTTTATCTGTGGAAAAAACAGCAACCAATATTGTGTTTTGATATGATTAGGTACTGCAAGGAGTTAGTCATCGTCAGACGGAGAGGCCTCCGGTAACTGGTGCACAACACTGCATGTAGGCCATGGTGGGATATTTGTGCTTCCCACGTGACCCATGGGAAGAAGGGGTTACCCGAAGGGTGATCTAATTCTGACGACGATGTGCGCAGGCAAGGACGGAGTCCCTAACTATTTCAATATGACCCCATTCCTGACGCCAACTAGTGCTGTCTTAGCCACCCGCAACCTGGGAGTCCCTGGTGTAAATGAGACGCTCCCAGGAAGGAAAGGGGGCCCAACAGTCCCCAAGCACCAAGGAGAAATCTCTCCAGAGCGCAAATTCCACCGTCCTGGCGCAAAACACCAACAGCCGCCGCCGTATGTTCTATAACATTGAAACAGATAAAAAGAAACGATGGGGACAAGAAATTAGTTGTAGACGGGGAACCAGTCTAGTATTCGGGAAACCACGACAAAGCCAATGGTGAGAGTGGCCAGCCAGACGCAATCCGACCCAGAACCTCCAGAATGCAAGCCTCACATGTTCGCTCGGAGCATCTCGCTCTGTATTAGCTCCTGTCCTCGAATTCTTAACTTTGTCAGCACTGAAGTGTATATGAAGTTATTTATCGCATATTGATAAGCTTTGTAATTCCACTACGGTGCATATCGGAGACAAAGGTATTTATTAACCTTTAGTCTTATGTTTAAGGGTATACATTTATAGGCAGGGATAAGGTAATCCGTACTATTACTATTACGGAAACAAAGCAACGTCATCTTCAGATTAGTAATATCTCACTGTTGCGGTGATAAAACCGCTTCAGTAACTCCATTAAATACAATAAATAATGTTAGCTTCGAAGTTAACGTGCCTCATATACCAGAGGAAATGGCGTTAGGAATGCAGCTAAGATGATCTTGAAAAGTAACCTTACTTTTTGTGTTACTACAAAGAGGTTACTTTGCTGACAGTGCAGTAAAAGATAGTAACATAACTAACATATTTATTATATGTAATAAAAGGCATTAATAAGCCTTTATTTACGCGTGCAAGAAAACACAAACGCACACCTTAGCTGAGAAAATAGGACAACACTATGAACTGCTGGCAGTTCTGCGGCCATACTACTACAAGAAATGCAACCAAAATGACAAGTCAAAAGTCTTAAACTGCTTAATTATATTTTAAAGTATTTGTTTATTTTACTCAAATTTGTTGTAAGGAGGTTAATGAATACTAAGAATTAATATATGTGTAAGGATCCTATAAGGTTTTCTATCCACTCACTGTATTCCTATTCGTAAAACTGACTCTATTATCCACTTTTTTACTATTATAAGTGCTAACTAAAATGATTAATTTCAGGCAATGCAGACTTTTAATTGAAGATGTATAAGCAGCGTAACTACATACCTTCCAGAATATGTTCTTACCGATTGCACTAATTTTGCGTATCGGCAGCTGGACATACCACAACTGGTCACACCTCTGCTCTAAAACTATTTATAAATTCTTACCTTATAGTCCTAGAAACGCGTCATCCTTCAACTATACATTGTTCCGGATAATTAATTACATTCCGACTGACAGAATTTATTTCGGCCAACCTAAATGTTTAGGTTTTATTTTGTGTATTATCACTGAGTTCTTCTCTGTGTGAGCATCTGTTTCGTATACTATGAGGGATAATGGCTGTCTCACAAATAAAATCAGGCTATTAGATCTTGGGAGCAAGAGGGCGACACACCGGCACTAATGACACTTATCTAGTTTAGCTATAGGCTTCTCTGCTATGTGAACGGTGCCAGAATCTTGTTTATATCACTTATACACGGGTCTTCAGATTCATTTGGCCGTTGCCGCCAGTCGGTTGTCTGCGCATGACGTCATTACTTTGAAGGGAGTTTATCACCAGCGCCTTGGGTAGCGAAAGGTGAGTGTAAGGGGTGGATGTTAACTTGTGAAATGGGACTTGTATCGTACCTTTCTAGTATTTACATTTGGAACATCTTTCGCTTGCGTCTCGTAAACTCGCAATCTCTGTATGTATCCCTGATAGGTAAATCAAATAACTGGACGGTTTTTGTAGTGTAGAGTGTCTCGGCTTAGCACTCAACCGTGCAAATTCTGTGATCAGTGGTCACTTCCATCTCGCGTGCAAAGAACGTTCAAAATGCCTAACTGAAAAACAGTTCTGTACCGCCGCAGTACATCAACCTGTTTACAAAGTTGGAAACGCATGCAGTTCGAGGCTCAATTTCTACCTCCTCTTTGAGATAAGGATGTTGCTGAACTAATAGTGACTTACTCGTTTAAACCGACTGGCGGTGAAGGCCGAATAAATCTGAAGACCCGTTATTGTTTCTCTTCTTCCATTACCCGATTAAAATATGGGGTAAGAATTATACTTCGGTACCTCTTCTTGTTTACTATCCTGTAAAGAAATGGGAGCGATTATTGTAAATATTGCGCTAATTCTACACCAAACCCAAATAGGCAGGAGGCAAGCAGGTGATCGCCGTCACCGAGAGGCAAAATCCCATGCAAGTGGTAAAGATGTACTCTGGAAGCCCAATATTTATATACGGTTACTCAAAAATAAGGAACAGATTTTAAATATTCATTTTAATGAACGACAATGGACAGCGACACATACGACACAACATTGAATAGAGGAAAGTTCAAAGTTTTAAGCCCCACCTATTAGTTCCATTCAGTGCCTACAGCGACGCTGTGTTTGTTTACGAGAAAATGGCGACGCCACAGGAAAAGTCGTTTTGTGTGCTGCATTATCAAAAGAGTGAGTCCATTGTTTCATTGCAGCGCGCATTTCGTTGTAAGTTCAACAACGGGTCGCCTCGTCATAAAAATTTACAACCGATACAATAAATTCGTAGAAGATGGTTGTGTATGCAAACAGAAAAGCAACTGGTCGTCCTCACATAACAAATGGTGCTCATTTTGAACACATAAAATAAAATTTTGAACTCTTTTATATTCAGTGATGTATCGCATATGTCGCCATCTATTGTCGTTCATTAGAAATAAATATTTAAAGTATATTCCTTCTTTTTAAATAACCCTGCATAACAAGTGGATCTGTAAGTAATGCAATCGTACTAAGAGTCGCAAAAAGTAAACTGTAAACTGGGAAACTTTAAATATACAACAAAAAATACTTTGAAAACCACTAATGCTAGATAAACAGCGTGTTTCTCAGTTTTGTTTATTTCTTGTAGTTTTCCGATTATTGAAATTCAACGAGAGAGAGAATAGATCTTCAGTCTATTTGGAGAAAACTCCGCATATAAGCTATTTACCACTAAAATATATCAAAATTTGTGAGAAAACCGTTATATATAACACTAATGATTGTTTAGGAAATTCCATAAAAGTGCCTAGTATAACTACATGAACTCTTTTACTGTTATTAGGAGTTAGACATCCTCAAATGCTTGTTTATATTATAAGGGCAACATCTGAATTTACAGCTGAATCACGATAGTTTAAAATACAGAGGGGTAGTTAGGAGAGGTTTTGGGGATTGGAAGCCCCGCTTGATAAAAATTGCAAAAATTAATTACAAAAGTTGCTTTGTTAAAATAACTTGTAGAATCTTTCTAGGTTGGCTGGAGATACTTCCTAATCGTGTTACTCGTAATGCTGTATTTACAATGTCTTAGACAATATTGCCAAAGGTGACAGCAACAGAAAATTTAGCTACTTTAGATGGCATTGGAACGACCATGTTAAGATATCGGGGCGATTTTTTCGTTCCGGTAGTAAATTTGAGTGGTTTCCAAACGAGTGCAACAGCTACCAATTTAGAACATAACAGTGAAGTAAAATATCCTGCAGCAGTAATATATAAAATACTTCGCAGTGGTCATTCATTCTCATGTCACAACCATTTGCCGCTTAGAATACGCTAAACATCCTATCAACATTTTAATTCCTATTGAAGCACCTGAATCTGAGAATGTAAAGGGAATTTATTTGAATATTTCAAATGAGAATTAATTCACATTTATCATTTGAATTGATACAAATTGTTTTAAAAATGGATACCCATACGTCCCCCTTAATATTTTTCTGGTTAAAATGTATGCATATAAATACAGAAAATGACTTCCTTGAAGTATAATTTTTAAAAATATATTACATGAAATATCACATAAAACTTGAGATTCAGAATTAAAAAGATATATAATAAACTCTACAATTTTTTAAAAACTTGAAACTTAATGCATAAGTGGTTTTGGAAATTATATTGTTTCGAGAAAATAATATGGATATGTGAGTGATATTATGATAAAGATGACTTAATACATGGCTAGAGCTATTTAAAACAAAACACGAAAATTTAAGTCTATACACCTCACATCCAAAGGCCTTACACAGATATATTATGATAAAATTAATGGTATTTTACTTCTTTTACGATTAGTATATTGTCTGTTGTTAAAAATGCACACCTGTAATCTTCAGTACTTCAAGAGAAAACATTTGCCTATCTAATATTCAAGTCAGGGCAGCAGTTGCATGCAGGAGGAGGATGTTACGCTACCTCTGTGTTTTAATCTCTGGGATTCATCTCGTTTTGGCGATTACCGCATAAGCTCCGCGACAGCCATTCAATCACACCAGCGTCCGATAAACTCAGGGTCAGCTGACCCTGACCTCCGTCTGCAGAGAGCCGTAGGTTTACTTTCACTTTGAGTTGATCTTGAGCCATTAACAACATATTCCGCCGCGCTAGGCATTATCAAGGGCAATGTGACACACGCTTAACATTAATTGATCATTTATCAAGTTACGCATTGCTGAGCAAAATGGTTTCTTTTAGGATTTCCTGCCTGTAACCTCATTTTTTATAAATCTGCAACTTGTTTATTCAGCAATATCCTACAGCTGTACATTTGATCTTGACTTCCCTCCGATTTCCATGTTGGTTGTATGCGATTTATAATACATACCGTTAGTATGAACACAGTTATTTCGCAAATGCCAAAAACCTGGCTCAAAAGGAAATTAACATGTAACATTTTTCAGTATAGCTATTGTGCTAAAGCAAAGTTGTAAAATCCGGTTTTGTTTGGATTTTTTATTAGAATAATCTTTTACTTTTAAACCAATAAGAGTTTCACCAGAAGTTTATAAGCTGAAACAGCTGGTATCAGTATTTTAAAAACTAATGTTCACAAATGCTGGAAATTAGAAACTTTTTCCTAGTATGTTAAAACAATGCAAAAACAAGTTTAAAAATACAAATTTCCTTCAATGTGGTCAAGTTTCTTGTGTAGTGATGATAAATCCATATAGCAAAAGTTTTATTAAGCCACAATTTTTTTAAATAACAAATGCACAGCTTTGATTTAAAACAAATTAAATTCATTGATATGTGTAATCATAAGTACTATTATTTCACTCTTCTTAAACTGATTAAATTCTTCTTACCCTCCTCGTTGTACGACTTATAAGCCAATGCCTTGTGCCAGTAGCCTGCCGAGGAACAAGTAAACTTTGAGTCTTAGCAGAACCAGCATGGGTGATCAGCCCAGTGCCTAGTACGGCGGTGAAGAAGGAAACGATATGTAGTGATGAAAGGAAAAAGGGAAAATTTTCGGATACAATTATCCAGCCCAGCATTCGCCTAGCAACAAGGAAAACCACAAAAAGAACTTCGGTCGGATTGGTCGGCCCCGGGGACTTAAATCCGGGATCTTCCGAATGCTGGTCGCACATGTCACCGCGGCGCCAGCTCGCTCGTTGCTACTATTTTCAAAACATCAAAAACTTGTTCCACAGATTGCTTATTGTACACTTTTAGAAGATACTACAAGTTTCAGTGCTTTGAGTTAAATAGTTTCAGAGAAAAGGTATACTATTGGTGAAAAAATGTAATTTTCTAGTAATTGGTGCGAAAGATTTACTTTTTTTTGTTTAACATTTGGTAATTGGTGTAAATTTACGTGAGAGAGCATTTAATAATAGAAATCAAAAAGCACGAACAACGAATTCTTTCAAATGACACAAAGCAACAAATCCTCTAGTTCTTGGTGTAACAGTGTTACACCATAAATATTATTCTTCCAAGGTAATCGGGTTACTTCTGCCTCTGATTAGATTTCAACTTAGAATTCGACTTGTTAAAACATTGCAGGCATAACTAATCCAGCATGATTTGTATTTGGTTAAGGTGATTCGCGACCTTCGCACTCCGCTCTATGGCGTGACATTTATATTTCTGTTTGTAAACAAAGGAATCACGCGCTCTCGAACAGTGTCCGTTTACGTCAGCAGCACCAGGTTTGCGAGTCGCTTCTAAATACAGTGTCCGGCTTATCGTTTAACATTACAAGCTGTTATACCTTTAGTTGTATCACATCTACTTAAAAAAAATTACATATGATTGGTAGTTCTTGGCATTTATGACTGCAAGAATGACATTGACAACAATGATCACATTATTAGGCTAGATTAGAATGTGCAAAAATGGCGACGTGGGCACAACAGAAGGTTTTCTGTGTTCTTGGACTGGCTAAAACAAAATCTGTGAAGCGTGTACAAAACTTTTCGCCGTGAATTTAACCTTGGCCGACGATGTCCCCTCCTATATAAGCATTATGAAATGGCACACCCTGTAGATATATGTTTATGCATCTGTGAAAATAAAATGTCTACACTGACTTTTTTACCTCCACTCAGAACAAAAACATATAGTGTACATAACATTTTAACAAGCCATGTCAAAACGTTAAGATATTAGTCAATTTTTGAAACGGTAATATGATATCCTCCTTGGAGCCTACGGTTTGTCGTATCGCTCCCAAATTTTTAATTTAGCTTAGTATACACATATAAAGAAAATGTTTTATTCAAATTGTATTGCATTTTTCAACTTTTAAATTTAGTTATGGAAAATAATTTCAAGTGAACTATTTCATATGCTTTAATTAGGGAACAACAATATTTAAAAACAATTTTTAAATCCGTTATTCAAAATTCCAGAACCACTCCTTAAAATTTTAAGCTAATAAGTTATAAAGGAGCATTTCGAGAAGGGAAAAATTCGGAAAAAAGGAATTGAGAAAAATTGAGTTTAAAGTTCACGCAGTGCTTAGCCTGAATTGTACAGGATGAATTAATAGCCACTCGTGGAATTAAAATTTTTTAATATTAAACATCCAGTTGTGGAGCATGAAAGCACAAGTTATAAGTATGAAAAAATGCAAAAAAACATACATACATAAAGTTTTCCCAATTTTTTCCATATTTCATCGATGCATAGCCTTAACGATTATTAAAATGTCCTCATATATTACATGATATTGTTTTCTTCTAAAAAAAATAGATTAAAACCTATTCAAAACGCTCCTGCTAATGCCATACTTCAACCTGTGCTCATTAAAAGCAAACCCTAGACCTTTCATAAATAATTCTGCATAACCTTACTCCTTATAATGATTTAGAAACACTTGTGTACTTTTTGGGGGCAGAAATTTGTACGAATTCCATAAACATTTGAAATAAAATGAGAATTTTAAAAGCATAGTATAGAAATACGCTGCTTTGATTGATTACAAGGAGCCAAATGTTAATGTCCACATATCCAGGAACTTGCAAACCTACCAATTCAACCCATTCCTAAAGCTAATAATAAGATCTCTCAAATTCAAATTATATTTAATGCCTTAATATGAAAATCAAAATTCAAAAGTTTCCCTGTCAACTCTCTGCTTTTTATATAAACATTGGATCATGAAAGAGAAGGCGTCCGGCGAATATTATAGGGAGGAGAAACATATTTTCAAAAACATTTGATTAGCTGGTACAAGGAAAAGAAAAAATGAAATAAATGGCCTTAAAAGATGTTTTAGAAACACCTTTACGTATTTAAGCTGAATAATTTTTAGTTGTAGAATTGTTGTCAAGGTTTTATACTTTAGTCGTAATGTAAAGTTGTTTATTAACTTTATTTTATACAAATCCCACGAAAAAGTACATTATTTATGTAGACATCCTGTTCATAAATACCTCTGCGTAAATAGTATATAACTTGAAGTGATACTTTGTATTAGGTTACCAAGTTTCATTCCAAAATTTGTATTTTTAAGAATCAGCCTACAAGTACTTACACCTTTCCTAACATGTAATGATTGTTTTCATCTAAACTGTTTCATTTTAATAAATTAGTTGCATTTTTTACTTCTAAACCAAAATTTATTAAAAAAAGAGTTGAAAACCTAGGGGAGGCACTTGCCCCTCAGTGCACTCCTTGAGGATGCCCTTCGTGAGGAAGCAAAATGTTGAGGAAGTCTCCTTTTACAAATGAAAGGTGACAAAATCATACATAATACATTCTTTGTAAGTGAATTCCATAGAATTTCCTAGTTGCGCTGGTTATTATTCGTTTAAGATAAATATTCTTGAAACGATATTACACTTCAGTATATTAATAGCTGCACTAACCATAATGTATTTTATTTTGTAGGTCCATCTGAGAACTCACACGGGAGAGAAACCATTTCAATGCACCGAATGCGGCAAGCAGTTCTCACAGCTAAGGAACTACAAGTACCATCGCTCGGTGCACGAAGGAACACGAGAATTCGCCGCTACCTGTCCCGAATGCGGCAAGTACTTCAACGATAGAGGGTATCTCAGTTCTCATATGAAGATACATCGCAACCGCAAGGAGTACGGATGCCAGTATTGCGGAAAAAGCTTCAATCAACGAGTGGCCTATAACATGCACGTCAGAATACATACAGGTAAATGTTTATAGCGTTTGACTTCGAGTTTTATTCATTTTGAATTAAAATGTACACATATATAATGTTACTGAGATGTCATTTATCATCATTAGAGATATTTACTTTTGTGATATTTCCTTATAAAGCATCTGCAGCTGTAAGGAGGATCTGCTGGTCTGCGAATAATATTCGGACGTTGTTCACTTTTTGCTATTACTTCACTTGTCTTCCCGAAACAGCCTCCTCGTCCTTCCACTGCATTCGCTGGGGCGTCGAGCACAAGACCTATTTAATCTCAATTCAAACAGCACTCAACTGTACTCATCACCTCACTCACAGAACGCATTGATTTACCAGCACTTTGTCACATCAAAAAACGCACTCACTGTCTCACTAACTCACGAGCACGAGCACTCGCTTATATACAACTGCGAGTGTTTCTAGAGGGCTTGTGAAAGGAGGGAAAGAAGCTTCGAAATAGCGCTTCTGGAATTTACGTAAACGAGAGAGCGCTCTTACTCTCCTTATCCCCTCAACCGTCTAGTCGCCTTCCAATTGATGCAGTTTGGTTACTCTAAGACTCACAATCACAATATAATTTAATACACATATACATGCAGGATTCAAAAGGGATGATCAAAATTTTACAGATGAGAAATAAACAGCAACAAGGTAAGTACCTACTCAAAATGCACAGAATGATTTCTATCAAAATGTAGATTTTTGGTCGATAAAAGCATGGTAATAGTCATTCCGCTAGCCTTTTCGCCTTGCGAGATATCAAGATTAAAAGCTTATAATTATTCCGTATTGTGCTAATATGTAAAACGTACAGAATAGGCATCTGAGGCTACAAATGACACATTGTTCACTTTGGATTCTTTGAGTGGAGAGACTGTTAATGCCATCATTAATGACGAGGAAATAGCAAGCATTTACACAACAAGAGAATTGTGACTCAAATCACTCTTCAAAAAAAGAAAAAGAAAAATCGTGCAATACTAAACTATATTTTTCTACAGATTATAACATTGTAATTCAAAGACTGGAAGAACTTCTTGGTAATAAAATATTATACATGGAAGCAACTCAAAAACTACATTATAGCTAGAGATTATATCATGAAGTTGCATTCTGTTGCGTACTACCAATTTGGTTCACCAATTTTGAACGATACCTATGCCGATGTATACATAAGAAAAGTGTGGATACATTACTGATGAACAGGGGTATACTTTTCTAAATGTACTCGAAATAATGCTCCGTGTTGCGCATTCTGTGTGTGTGGAGGGGATGTAGGATGAATGTGAAGTGTTTGAACTGTTCCAGGATGCTGTGTTCAGACCATTTATCCACATTATCGCAAATAAAGTTAGTGATAATGAGGTCCTAACTATATAATACCCATGCTTATGGGTTACACTAAGACTACCGTGTTACTATGGTAGTGCAAACATTGGATATAACCTACAGCCAGACTCGAGATGAATTCAATACGCTAGAGCGCCATATGTGAATTCAAATTTCCATTCAGGGTATCTCGCGACAGGCGGAAAAGCTAAAGGAATGTCTTTGCCATGTTTTGTCGCTTAAAAGTTTACCTACATAACGATTTAGAAAGAAATTGGACTTGTCAGATTTCAGTACTTCCCCTGGAAGGGAAGGGAAATAATTCAAGTTAATATGAGTTCCTAAATTAAACATTTGCAAAATAATATCCTTATTTGCTGCTGAGACAACCACCAACCTCAGCAGAACGTCAATCAATTTCCTAATCTCTGTTTACTTCAAAATTAGAGACTGCATCGAGCGTATATGTGCGGCTTTGGATACACGGTGGTTCAGTCGTGCTTTTGCACCGCAAAACGAGGGTGTCGTAGGAAGATGTCAGGCCAGCGCCATAATAACTTCGGAGGAGCTTCCCGTGATCAAAACGCTATATAAAAAGCAGACGTCACAAACACTTACTGTACTTCAGTTCTGGGAGCAATCGTAATGAGATCTCAAGAGTGCAGAAAGACTAACGAAAATCGGAGTTATGTTTGTGAAAAGTTGTGTCATTTGTTGTAAGAAAATCAACGTTAAGTAACCTTCATTTAGTTTTATTAATTAATCGCAGTTTATATAAAAATAGGAGACTGGCCACAACCTTATTTTATCCCTCGGTTTACACGAGTAATGGATACCTTGCTGACTACAGCTGAGTATAATAACACAGTAGGTTGATGGTATGCACTAATTTTGAGGTAGGACTACATTCATAAAATGTTCTTTACAAAATTGTTATGTGTCGAATCTTATCTTAGGCCTTTATTATAATCAACAAATAATAATAGGCAGTTTAAGCACTAGTTGCCTTCTATTGTTTTATTTCAAACATTGAATCAGCAATATCTATCCTTTCAGAATCTGTACTGTTATTTTTTAAATAATTACTTATGTAAGTGGATTGACGTACATAGTGTGAAAATCATTACACTCCAAAAATTTTCTGTTATTTATTGTTTACCTTATTGCTCGAAGAAAGATACTTATTTGAGTATACTATTGAGGTATTATATATTATATTACTTATAGATATTAGTGTTCTGAAACTTCTGTGTTCTAAGAGCTTATTATATAGCATTTTAATATTTACTACTAATCAGAATTAGAAATGACAGGATTAGAATGACTAAATTAAGAAATTTTCTTATTTGTAAGTTTTTTATGTTATGGGCGGGAAAATGGTTTTTACCAAGTAAAGTTGCTAATGCTATACCTAATGTTATTTGAGGAAATAAATAAATAAATACAAAGTAACCAATAGAAATAACCGTGTATATTCCTGTTCGTATTTTTATAATTTTGATAATTATGGTTACCGCTTTGTTCTTCTCAGATTGTACTTGCAATTCTTAAGTTAAAAGAGCTGAGAGAAGTTATTATTTCCACAACTACTTGCCCCTTTATTAGCTCTAAGTTTGTTTGATTAATTCCGTGTGCCTTTCTACTTTTGCCTGTTTTCTCTCTCTTCCTAAACATATAATTTTAATTACAGTGTTTGTGTTTGTGGGCTGATTATTCTTCACTAATAAATGAAGTATAGCATCTATAACATGAATTGTTGTTTTTTATGTATTTTTTATGTTGTTTTTTATGTATACATATATTGTGTGTATGTTTCATTACGTAGTTTCTGAATTAAGTACATGAATCGCATATCAGAGAATAACACCTAGACGAAAATGCTACTTTTACTTCGAAAATAGTTTCCTTCATCCTTATTAGATTGCGCAAGATGTATAATACAGCTACGGAATGCAGCAGCTTTCAGAAGAATCTAGCGCCTTTCTCCAACGCCCTATTTCTTCCTTCAGCTGTGTTTTACAGCTTTAACAACACAATGACTTTTTGCATGTCTAGATGAATAGGGGCATCATTTCAAATGATGAATGCGCTATTGTTAGTTGATACAATCGCCTCTACGTGAAAGCGCTAGTATTTACTCAGTCTCCCAGTAAATACCACGGCTCATGTCAGTAAGAGTCCCTTAAGGCTATGCAAGTGCACGTCTGTCGTCATAAATTCATTTGTTCTCAGAAATTTATAAGGTTTATGAGTGTAAAGAATGTGTTATTATTGACCTCAGCCTTGAGTTTGCGACTTGGAAGTCTGTTATTAAGAGAAAGATCTCGCTAATGTTATTGCCACTCTCACGGTAAGGTAATCAGGTTAATTAAAGTACAAATGGCATCGTTAGACACGCTTTATAGTGACCGACTGTGTCAAATATGACCTGCAGTCACCAGCCTTCATTATGTATTTGAGTTTACTTATGCATGACTTTACGCCGCTTCTGGTGTCATTAACGTCCTTCCTCCCCACACATTTTGCAATTTTGTTTATACTTTCTCTACCACGTGCATACTAGGTAGAGAAGGTATTGCATTCCACCCAAAAATTCGATACCGAGATTTCACCGGAAATACATATTTTGAGACCCCCTGAATCCAAAAAACATTTTTGGAAAAAGATCTGTGTGTGTATGTCTTTGTGTCCGTGAACAGCATAACTCAAAAACAAAAAGTCGGATAAATACCAAGCTTCAAAGATGTGACTCAAACATATTAAAGAAAATTTCCCCATCCCACGCTATCCTTCACATGGAAAATTTTTCGAACATTTTTATTTTCTCCAAAAATGGCTCTAACGATTTTGATTAAAACATCACGCATTCAAGATATTTTTATGACAAATAAAATATATATCTGGAATTTTCTTGGAATATCGCCAAAAGTCCTCTTCATTCTGAATGAATTTTGCATAACTGGTAAGCCGTAGGAGATAAACAATATTTTACTGCACAGAAAATATAGATCTCGTTAAAATACACAATTTATGTCATATACATTTTTTTGTCGTGTGAACCATTTTCAGATATTCCTTGTTATTTGTTTGAATTTTCCAATACTTATAATTTTTCTCAAATGGGAATTCGTTCTTCTTTTGTTTTTTATGTGCTGGGCATGCAAAGAGGATGAAATTCTCCACATAGCAACAATTTCTTGAAAGATTTGACTATCGCTTAAAGCCTACCATATTCCCCTTGCATCTACAAGAAAATTAGCAATAAGATAGCTTCTGCAAACATTTATCTCAATTAGCATGAAGTATATGGAGAATAAGCGTTTGTAAAAATAGTTTGTACACGTAGAGAAAGTTATGAGAATGATACATGTTAGATTTGTTTTCGTTCCATTTATACCCCGCCTATAACTACAATTATCTTATCGGCGGTCTTTCCCATGGAATATATTATTCGACAATGCTGTTAACTCATGTTTACCTTGTCGTTGAATTTCTGTTAAACTTTGGATTTTATTCATTAATTTTATTAGACTTTATTCATTAGATCACACTCTCATTCATACTTCCGACATCTGGGCAGAGGGAATAATCTTGACTAGAGAATAATTCCCATCCCCCAGCCGGAAATCGAACCCGGGACCCCTCGCATAGCAGGCAAGTGCTCTGCCGACTGAGCTACGAGGCCTTCATCATGTACACTTGTGTTTATCTCCATCATTTCTACGAGTCTACTCAACATTCTAAAAGGAATAAAACTTCGCTTCATCTGGATTGATTCCCAAGCTGAATAGTGTCAGCGTTGATTCTCTTCGTATCCCTTACACGCATTACATTAAAACAGACTTAATTCCCTCCATACACCACTGGAAATAGGATGATATGAAGCATTGTGTAGAAAGTTGAATTCAAAATTCTGTTGTACCACACTTTACTACCACCACATTCGGATGTCTTTCATCTTACCGAGGTTTTAATCAATCTAACACTTACGAGCTTTCGAAGTAACTAAAATATGCACCATCAAAGGAAGAAGAAATGTTTATTGCTGTGCGAGGAGTCCCGGGTTCGATTTTCTGGGTTAAGAATTTTTCTCTAACCAGATTATTCCCTGTCTGGAAGTATGAATGAAAGTGTGAATGTATGTGACAAAGTATAAAAACCCAAAGGAATAAAGAAAATAAAAATGTAACAGAAATCCAATGACAACTGTATACGAATTGACATCATTGCCGATGTTCCAAAGGTAGGTCGCCGATATGACCACTGCTGTAAAAGGCGAGGTATATATAGAATAATAATATAAATGTTATATGTTACATTCACCTGATTTTCTCTTATTGCTATAATTTCCATAAACCATTCTTACGAAGCTGATCTCTTTTTCTATTTCAATTTGATCGAAATAAACCTTTGCAGAAATACTTTCATTACACATTTCATTGAAGTAACAAGGGGGATAGAGGGAACCAAAACGACAATCGGGGTTTAGAAGCTAGTTGCTTTATGCGGTCTAGAAATACCGTAGTCTTTCCGCGACATACCAAGAAAAAACTCAATAAGAATATCTCCGAAATGCTACTGCCACACAAAACATTATTTTTAATAAACTGTATGTTTTAAAGTATGTTTTAAAGTAGACTGCATTTTGTATAGTACGTTTTTGTCTATATCTTAAGATTAACCAGTTATACAAAATGATACTAAATTTCTTCCAAATCAAGAGCGTTTCACAGGCTATTCCCAAAGAATTAAAGATATTATTCTATTTAACATGTAAATATTTTAAACATATGAATGTTAAGAAAAACCATTAGAGCCCCTTTTCGATAAAAAAAATTAAAAAAATCTTCTATGTAAAGGGTAGTTATGGGTGGAGGAATTTTTCTTAAAAATCTTCGTGTCGTATCTTTGGAGGATGCTAAACCTAAATCCAACTTTGATATCTATTGAACATTTATTTTTGGGGTTGTGATGTTCTCAGCCGCGAAACCACACGCACGCACACACTATCGTGCACGGACCTTTTTCTAAAAACGTTTGTTTATTAGGTACTTCCGGTGAATATCGATATCGAAGTATTGGTGGAATGCAATACCCGCTCCACCTAATAGGTACGTAGTAAAAAAAGACCATTGTACTGAGAAAATGGGTAATAAGAAATTACGGCAATTTAAAATTTAGTACTTTTCGTGAAATTGAGTTTTATTTACGGACACTCTTTAACTAATATGGTTCTTAGCGTCCCATTCTATATTGGGCGTGGAAATTTTGCTCTCAGAGGCCTCTTTATCAGGCTTGAGGTTCCTTTACGTGCCGTAAATCTACGACACGGGACCACCGGCTTTACTTCTCCTCCGAAGGAAGCCGTGCTAAGGATTTTTACGCCCGAAAAAAATCCATTGTCCTCCGGCGGGTTTGAACCCGCGACCTCGGGAACTAGAGGCTAGCACGGTACCACTAGTCCACGGAGGACAACAGCTTTTCGTGAAGTTATAGTTCCAGCCCAATAAGAAGAATTTAAATTATTAATTTATAATTTTGTTTATAAATCAAGACTATTTTAACCATGCATGTTATTATTATGGTAATAGCACCAGAATTTCTACAATTGAAAAACGTTTCCGGCTTGGATTTGTCCACATAAATGATGCTTAAGAATTTTTGTATTAGGACAAACAAAAACAGCAACTTCGCCCTTCTGAGAAGCATTCAATAATTCCATAATGGTTCTAGACTTCTTAATAGTGAAATAGTTATTTTGACTACGTATCTGCCAGAATCGTATTTGCGTCACCTTCGTCCCGCAAGAGTTCTTTTCTAGATATGCCAGTTAATTTGATTAGATACGAGACCATAGTAGCATGCAGCGTGAGCGTGGTTACAATCCACGGACCTCTGGGTTATGGGCCTAGAATATGGTCATAATTTGCATCCCCGTTCTCATTACCGGGCTATTGTGAACCAAAATCGTGTATGTTACATTCCTTCCCGTTCTCGTTTCCGTGCTCGTGCAATTGTAAACCAGCCTTAAATATACGGGATAATCAAATTTACTCGGCCGTTGCCACCTGCTCGGTTGTCTGCGCATGACGTCATCACTTTAAAACGACTTCATTACCAGAGCCTTTAGCAAAAGATAGTGAAAGATGAGTGGAAGGGATGGATGTCTACAGTTTCGAGGTCACCTTAGTGGAATGGGACTTGTATCGTACCTTTCCAGTATTTACATTTGGAAGTTCTTTTGTTTCTCTAATGGTAATGTTACACCCATGGGTCCAAACATTTTTCTGCCCCCGGACGCGCGACGCCACTCAAAAACAGCGCAGGCAGCATGCAGGAAGGCAGTGATGCCAGTTGCACCGTGCACATGAGATCTCAATCCGTCTACCTACAATTTTCCTCTCACTAATAAGTATTTCCGCTATCATCGCTGCTATTTTTTAGAGCACGTGAAAGTTTATTTTCAGCACGTATATTTCATTATTTTCTCAATGTTGCGCCTTGGTCCTGTGCCCATATGGCCCATATATAAATACGTGGCCAGAAGCATGTGATGGAACATTAGCAAGTCTAGCTCAACCAGCTGCGCAATCAACATTGAAGAGAGAATGAAACCACGCCTAAATTTGGATCGGAGCGAAAACAGCAAAAGTCACAAACCTTATGTGAATTCAACCTGTGTTGCGAGCAGGAAACACACTATGACATATCTATGTTTACTCAATCTCTTTCACTAACCTTTCAATGATAGAAGACCTACCCTTCTCACTGCTCGTTTGTTGACTGAAGAGTTACGGGGTCCAACAATGCCTGCTGTTTTCGACAATCCTGGGATGATAAGATGAATGCACATATAATGATTATTTTAAACGGCATATTTTTATTAGAAAAGCATTTAAAGTGAATATTTATTTCCAATTTTAATTGAAGATACTGCATTCCGACATGTATTGGCCTTTACGAAACAAGAGGCGTTATTTCTGCAACCGCAGAACAAAGAATCCAGACTAGAATACGAGAAGAGTGCGTCATTGTTGTATATGCTAGAATTTAAAATGCTAACATTTGTTTAGAGTTAAAACATTTGGAAGCGTCAAGACAGGTCATAAATATTTTGGACGAGATTCCTCACAAAGAGCATTCCTTGACTAAAATATTGGAGACCATCACAACAATGTTGGCGTGCCGATTCCCAGCGCCGAAAAAACGCCAAAGTAATCAGCTGGGGATACCTAACAGCGTAGTATAAATCGTGCGGAGACTGAAAACGATAACCGGCACATCATTTTATATACTCAGAAGATATTTACAAGGCGCGCGTGTTGTTCACAACATAAAAGGGTCCGCGCTTCAAGATACGTTAGGCTTCTATGTTCTTTCGGTTGAGAAAGAACATAGATCTCGTTCTTCGAGTCACAGGAATACGCAACGTGCATAACAGCAACTAACAGCGCATAAAATAAAAATTGAAATCGGAGAGGTTGACTGTGCGTGGAGTGACAGAGGACGTTCAAATATAGCGGCATGTCACCTATGCACTGCGCCTGCTTTAAGAATCAATCTGAGGTAAATATTATTGAAGGCTACAAGTTAGAATTTATGTTTTCAACAGTACGAAGAGATGTTTGAAGAATTCCATGCATTTTGCTCTTAATATAAGACAAATTTAGTACATTCCTACAGTCGGGAATGTCATTACCTTATCTAGAAAATTTAAATAAATGTCATAGAACATTAGCGGTAGCAAGAATAACTGAAGCTTGTAAGAAGCCTTCTTCACAACTTTATATCTTGATGTGTCCAAAATTTTGCGAGATAGAGAGAAAACCAATTAAGATTATTTATATACATGTAGAGATTCAGAGATACACTAAAACCCAGATGGCTTTTCTTCAAACAGTTTCACATGCCAAAGGTTGCATACTATACCACATACATACCAAGCGTTAAGTTGGAGGAAATGCAGCCTAAAAGCTTTGCTGTTTACATCAACAATGATGCCTGCAGTAAAAACATAAAAGTTTTGTAGATTTAACTACGGATAAAACTGGTTTGGAAATCATTTCCCTCGTTCTTGAACGAACTTTAAAGCTAAAGTTCTTCCATGTGTTTCTAGGAAGGATTTAACGATAATACTTCTTGAATCATGTACAGCATTCTAAAAAACAAGGGATCCGAAATAAATATTTGGCACCTATGGAGTTGCAACAACTTGAGTGCATAAAGCAATTAAGAAAAGTAACCTGAGAACAATAATCATGCACCGAACGCGATGACTCGGCGGTAATGCCGAGGCACATTTGGGAGAAATAAAATTTAAAACTCAGGTCCCAAGTAACGTCACTTGTGCTGATCGTTATTTTCACTCCCACATATTTGATACTTCTTCCATGACCCTTAAAGTCTAAATGGATTTGAAAAGAGTGCAGTCATCAACAGAAATAAATAGATGCCGCAGAAGTAATTTCTAAGGCCATCAGCCTAGCACAAATAAAATGCTTCCAGTATGTGCAGACAAAATAGCTAAAAGCCTGAGAAGTTAAAATGACAATTATTGAAAATGAAAGAAGGTTTTTAATTAACACGTACAGTTTTGCTTCAAAATTTCAGAATAAACGTTTTTACTGGTTAGTTTATAAAAACTAACGCTACAGCTTTATGCCACTTTTAAACTTAGGTGTACGGAATTAAATTCTGAAGGCAGAGCTGCAATGTTGGTCATCTGAACCACAAGATGAAGAATCTGCTTTTTAAACACTAACCTCCAGGCAGCTTTGCTGGAATGCGTACTTCTTTCTGTCCTTCACAGGTTTCTATAATCCCTTTGGCAAAGTTCCTGCGTAATGTTGCCTCTAATGGTACCTCTTTAATACTCTTTTGGTAGCAGATGGCGTGAGTGGGTCACACCAGAGTTCCACCCATCCACTCACTCTAAGCAGTTCATCTTCTGGCGTTCCTCAATGAAAGGAAATTCGCTGAAGAACCACACGGTGACCGCTATTTGGAAGAGAGTCTGTAACTTTATGGCATAACTTTAATGGGTTTTCTGATGCTCCATGATACTAGTTGATGCTGTGTTAATGTATAGGGTCTGGTCATAAGTACATTGATTAAATTAGCAGCTTCTGTAGCTTTTAGTTTACTAAATTTCCCCGAGACAAAGGTCTCCTGTGTGGTTTTATACAGGGCTTACATTTCCAAACTTAGCAGTTTTCAGCGACAATTTATTTACATTCTACAGTGGAGGGGGAGGGGCTCAGGTCAAATGGGCTAATAACGTTGTATTCAAGTTTCTCGTCAATGTCCAAATTAAAATTAAATAAGCGTATTTGGTCTGGCATGATGATAAATTAACGCCCTGTAATAACAGCTAAAAAGGTTTTGAGTTCCAATTAACTTATGTTTTTAAACTTATTGACTTCTTCGTTTACATAGTAACGTACAACCATTGCAATCATATCAGCGGTTTCAATTTTGCAAAGTATCTCTGATTTTGAGAAATCCTTTATATCGCATAAAAAATTAAATGCGGTGGCTTAAATGTTAAATCTATCCTCTCATGCTGACAGCATATCTATATTTCTAAGACTGTAATATAGTTTTCCATGCTAAGTTTTCTTATAATTTTCGATTATGGATAAATAAACAGTACTAGCATGCATAATAGACTATTCGGAAACTAGCAATTGCATTTTTACGTTTCCATTAAAGAATGTTTGAAATGCTTATTGTTAAATTCGGCATACAACAAACCTTAGGTGCAGCTTAGAGAAGGGGTTTCATGGCTTCCTAACTTATTCTCCAAAAGAATCTATAACGGGAAACGAAGTGAAAAGATCTAAACATCTCGTAATTATCGAGTACTTGAAAAAATATTATATACTTGGTAAAGGTTTATAACCATACTTTTTCAAATAGTTTATTTACACAACTACAATATCAAGAATATTTAAGAAGTTGCATTTGTAGCAATCATTTTTATCTTGATAACGGCACAGATTATATGTCACCAAGTGTTAGCCAAGATTAATAAATAATAATAATAATAATAATAATAATAAAACAGACTGTCTATTCATATTATTTAAATTATTGGTTCAGTATACCTGTAAGCTATGCTCGTGACCCGAGTTTGGCTTGCAAACACAGCTAACAGATGGAAGGAGAAACAAATATTTCCATGCGCTGTATTATCTCACGTCTTAAGTTCTTATTGTTTTTGCTGGATTTACAGATTTTGGTCACCGAAGTAGGTAGGTAAATGTACTGGCTGAGGGTGAGTCACCAAGTCAGGCTATTGCAGAAACGTGATTTAGCACCTCAAGTAAAACAGCTACATTCACCTCAGTTTACACTGCATGCTGCAGTTAAATGAGTATTTCTACTTCTTCCTACTTAGTCGTCCTCATAGTGGTCTAGGATTACCATGTTAGCCTCCAGTTCCAGAGTTGGCGGGTTCAAACCCAGCGAGAGTGATGAATTTTTTTGGAGAGCAAACATCCTTAGCTTGGCGTCCTTCGGAAGGGAAATAAAGCGGTGGTCCCGTGTCGTAGACTTATGGCACGCAAAAGAACCGCAAGCCTATTAAAGAGGCGTCTGAGCAAAATGTCCGGGCTTTCACGCCCAATATAGAATGCAACGCTAAGAACCATAGTAGTTAAAGAGTGTCCATGAATTAAAAAAAAAAATAAGTTTCCTTCCCCCATTGTTTTATATATTTTCATTTAGACACAAGAGTCTATGGAATGCTACACTGATTCGAAACTCAGTCAAAGTCTACCAAGAACTATAGTCCAGCAAGCAATCTTTGGGGACACACACGGCAATAACGGGAGTTTTGATTCCTTTCATTCCTGTCTAGCATAAACTTAAACACAACAGCCTTCAATAACGTAACTTAAACATTTAAAACTATCGAAAAAGTATGGAAGGTTTATATCAAAGTATTAGATATACTTCGATAAGACCGTGTATTGAGAATATCGAAGTATCGACGGTACGGAAGTCCCATCTCAAGTGGCACCAGTTTTTCCTAAGCGAACCGGGATATTGAGCTTTTTAATTAATTCTGTTTTATGGTTACCACTGAAAACATTGCAGATCGGATCGCCTATAAGGCATTCTTTTCTCTCACTTTGAAAAGGCCAATACTAAGTCAGAGTTATTTATAACTTTCGCGTAAATAGACCCTTCCCTGGTTTATAATATTTTTCTTTCAGTTTAACTTTGCGGAGAATAAAACTACATTCAGTAAGTTATAGGCTTATTGTATTCTCAATTTTATGGAATACCAGAAATAATTAGTGTTATTAACATTTTGAAATGCAAATTTAACACTTACCTGCCAAAGAGGGGAAGACAGAAAGAAATCAAAACGCAAGGAAAAAGTTTTTCAGAATGCTCACTAAATTCCTGAAAATAATATTCATTATTTGAGATTTTGGTCGCAGATAAAGCTTGCAGATTCCACTGCATTGTAGATGAGCTGCGAATAATGTGATACTAGCAGCTGTAGATTGTCTTAGTTTAATGCAATCTGAAATGGATACAGATAAACTGCAATTTTTCGTCCAACCTACCTTAGGTAGTTACGTGATATTGGTAGAAGATGTTATACATTGAGCGTATGTGTGTCATCTCTTCATGGAGCGCTTGAAATATGCCTCTAAACCTTGTTCCAAATAACTTTAGCTCCAATTTCTTAACTGCCACGTGCACTATAGTGTTTTCATTTTCGCCAGTTTACTCAAGGCCATTTTTTCCCGCTTTGCAACCGTCCACCACTCCACTCAGTTTCCCTCTTGCAGCGGAAGTAGTGTTGTTGTTTCAGTAGGGAGTTTTTGCAACTCCGGTCTCAAGCTTTGAGGAAGAGAGGGACTGGAGGGGAAGCTGTAGAAAGAGACAGATATAAAGTGAGAATGGGGATTACCATGCGTGACCTTAACTGGACTGGCCAGAGTAAAACCACTCTAGTTCACCTTTTATTGGCTACTGGCGTACAATAGGCCATTGTGCTATACAAAGTACTTGCTTATTTAACATAGATAATCATTTATTTTAATATATTCTAAGATAATTCTCAAATTTACATTTTCATAACATATGAATCAGATTTTACGTAAGAGAGTTCATGTATCTGGAATGCATATAAATTCTTATCAATAAATAGGTAAGAAGATCCTTTGGTTTAATATTGTCTCTTAGGAAGACGACAGCACGTGCATATATCATTAGATGTGTTTTTATTGTCTGACATTGCACTGAATAGGACTTGTTTGTCATACATCGATATTCAACGGTATACATTAGCCATTAGGGAGAGAAAAGGTAGCGCTGAAGAATACATGTCAGCGTGGCAAGGTTGGAAAAGGGTTAGTAGGCTGCTGTTTCAAACTGATATAAAATATCTAGAAAAAATAAAGGTCATTTAAAAGTATTTACAGTTGTTTACACAACTGTGGCGTCCCATGTACTATATGTACGATTAATTTATGTTTATAAGACAAATCAACTACACTTTAATCATAGACACATTAGGATTAGACTTGCCTTGGCACATCCATTTGTAAAATATCCATTTTAATTGTATTTTTAAACAAATTCCTTCAGTGCTGTGCTGCAGTTTCGTTATAAACTCTTTCATTTCATTCCTTTCTCCTTTTCTGGGCGTTAGAAACCGGCCAGTGCTCTGAGAATGGGCATGGCTTCATCTGTAGTATGTCCTTTGTTCTTGTAGGAGAGAAGCAGTGTTTCGCCTACATACAGCCATTGTATTATCTATCATGGTGATGTATATTTCATGTTGCTATTTTTCAAAACGTTTGTGACTATGTAGCTGCTCCGATGAAATAGTTTTTTTTGTGGTTAAAGATAGCAGTCTCCGATATTTAAGAACCTTTAACGTTTAATATTTGTGTTAAATGTTTAGTATCTCTCAGAACGAGTAGTTGAATTCACGATAAAATTTGGTAAAATTGCATATTATTAAGGAATTATAAAAATACAATGGCATAGTTCTCGGAGAAGAAATGTATTAGCCAATTGTATCTAAAGCGTATCTGTGCATTCAATTGAAGTATAAAGCAATAACGCATAATAACAAGAGACAGCTGGCTATATCGCTGAAACACTGAGTGTAGTACAGTGCTTTTCCTTCAAACTGTGGCCACCGCACGGCTACTCGCACGCAAGCCGCCGCAGCTCGGACTCCCGCTGGAACAGTTATAATATCTCCACAATTGCCTAACGTTCTCATAATTAAAGAGATACAATGATAATAAGCACATGCCTTATTATTCAAAGCACATACCTCTTAATTTCATAAGAGGTGTTGGAGAGGTCGTCCTCCTCTATTCGTATATTTCAACATCTTTTCAGGAAATATTTATTCACAATGGAGAGTTCAATATCCGAAATTGAGCGAATTTCTCATCTGATGTTTTCTTTTAGTTTCGGCGGGAATCCGATCTGCAGCAACCGGAGTTCGAGAAGTCGTGCGGAGGTCTCAGTGTGAAGGAAAAGCACTGTGAATGATCCTATCATACCATAATATACTATCATACTATAATATAGTATGATAGGATATCCCATTTTAATATAAGCAACTCACCACAAGATTCTTTATGAGTTAATAAATCTTGTAATTTCAGATTAGAAGATATATATTTTAACTATACAATGTAAACCAAAACATTCAGATACTAAAATAACATTTTATAAGTTCATTTTTCCTTTATAAATACATAGGAAAGGAAAGAATTTTTAGTATACTGGATTACATTTTATAGATACTAATTGCAAGATGCCAGTCTATATTATCAACAAATTCTCTAATTTTATTGTTATTATTATATCTCAAAGTTTTAAGTTTTACGATTCTAAAAGGAAGATAATCTAAGGAATATGTTTAGTTATATTATATTCTCCACATCTTGTAATATGTTAATGTAAACGAAATAAGAGGGAAATTAATGAAGAAATTTAAGAAACATAAACAAGACGTACTTGATCTTAGAAACTCAGAGGAAAAAGACAGTGTGAAATAATGAAACTCTTATTAAACCAACAATTCTACCATAATAATGTTCTACTGCTTTACCAGACTCTTGAAGCGTAAATCTGTTAAACTTCCGCTGGGCTCTTCGATTCACAGCGTCATCCCTGTGCGCGAGCCTTTAGTAGATACACGAGCTTATTTTACAGGAGCAACCGTAATTATAGCTGTTCCAGCTGGTATTAAAAGTTTTGGTCGACTCCCTAACCCTAAACCTAGCAATCTTATTCAAATAGGTATAATTTTTATAAATAATGGTAAACAAATAAAATAAGGTGTTAAAAACATTATTCATTCTGTTGTTAACAATTGTGCCTCTTAATTTCAAAATGTGCGCAGATAATCGAGCAGTTATAAGCAGATATTTAATGGTAAGAGCCGTCGTGGTTCAAATTTCACGTGCGTGTGATTTTCCCTTTTTTACCTTTCTTTTCTTTTTTTCCCCCAGATAAACGCAAATTATACAAGGGATGTTCATAAAGTAACTTCCTTTCATTCTTTAAAAAAATGCGAATGAAGTTACAGAATTTGTTTTCCAATACTTTGAAAGTACACACCCTAATTTATTTTTCTATGTAATTTCCAGCCACAATAAGACACTTGTCGTAGCGTCAACTCTCCGTCAAATAAAAATGCAATCAATGCAGTGGAGTATATTGGGTCACAGAAAAAAGTCACAAAGTGTCGTCAAACACTTTCCAGCAGGAAACTCATAGTAACTGTCTTCTGGGACAGAAGAGGAATTTTGCTAGTGGAGTTCTTGGCGAGAAATGCCACAATAAACGCTGGAAGATATTGTAACACTAACACACCGAGGAAGGGCCATTCAAAATAAACTTCGTGGCATGTAGAAGAAGTGTGTTGGCTCGAAGCGCTTTGGCGATGAGTTGAAAACCAGCGTCGTAGGTTGGCTCCAGTCACAGGCGGGAGAATCTACCATTACGGAATTTCAAAGCTCGTCAAACGCTAGACAAGTGTCTCAATCTGGCTGGAAACAATGTGGAAAAATAAATTAGAGTGGGTACTTTCAAAGTATTATAACACAAATTCTGCAACTTCACACTTTTTAAAAAATAAACGGAAGTTAGTTTACGAATAGCCCTCGTACATGTAATACTATAATTTCCAATTGAGAAAGCCTAATTGATTATATGCTCACACTCAAACACTGCAGTACCCCTCTTTGTTTGGAAAATAAATATGGAATTCATAAATATTAACAATCGAACAATTAAATAAGAAAGAAATTAACTTAATTTACCTTTCTGTTACTGCCCTCGTGTATATTTATTTTAAAAATAAAGCTTTTTCTGTTTAAGCATAATACCGAATATTTCATATATATGATTTCTATTAAAGTATACAGTATTGCCGAATATTAAACATTAAGTTTACCTGCAAAAAATATTTCAACGTATGCGAAAGATTCTAATCGAGGTAGCTTTGCTACCCTAACACGTGCGTTTACCGCTCAGCATTTACACTACACCACCTGAGTGCTATGTATTTTTTCTAATTAATACATACGAGTATCTTGAGAAAGACCTATGGTGGCACAAAACCGTGTACTGCCAAACACAGCATCCTGAAGGCTTTCTATGTTATCGGAATTGCTGTTGGGAAAGTGCGGCGAAGGGAGGAGTTGTAGAATTTAATGTTTCTACTTGTACTATGAAAGATCAATTAAATTTTAATTTTTACTTTCTCTACTATTCACCCAAAAGCTTGACAAATAGATTTCACTGGAAATATACGTTTTGAGACTCACTGAATATAAAAAAGGTTAAAAAAATGTCCGCGGGCGTGCTCGTGTGTGTGTGTGGGAACAGCAAAACCCAACAACAAAAAGTCGGTTAAGTACCAAACTTCTAAAGACATGCCACAAAGACTTTCAAGAAAATGCCCCCTCCCAAATTATCCTTTACATGGAAAAACTTTCCTAACTCGTTATTTTCTCACAAACGATTCTTAACGACTTTGATTAAAATACAAAAAGTTTAAGATATATGAATGCCAATGAAATGTATTTCCTGATTTTATGGGAATAGCCTATGAAGTCCTCTTTATTCTGAATTACTTTTATACAATCGGTAAACCGTAGGAGATATACAAAATCTTACTGCATAAAAAAAGAAAAAGAAAAAAGCGCAAATATCGTTAAAGCACACAATTTTGTGGACTAACCATTTCGGAGATATTCTTTACAATGGGTTTGAAGTTTTAAATACTTTATGGTTTTCTCAACTGAAAATTGTTATTCGTTTTTCCTCTTTTTCGTGTTGATGCAAAGAGAGAAGAATATGAAAGCCATTACATAGTGACCGTCTTGAAAAAGCCTATTTTAGCTTATTGCATTTTTCTTACACCTACAAGAAATGCGTAAATTTATTTATGGACGCTCTTTAACTACTATGGTTCTTAGCGTCCCATTCCATATTGGGCGTGAAAGACCGGTAATTTTGCTCAGAGAGACCTCTTTATCAGGCTTGAGGTTCTTTTACGTGCCGTAAATCTACGACACGGGACCACCACGGCTTTACTTCCCTTCCGAAGGAAGCCATGCTAAGGATTTTTACGCCCGAAAAAATCCATCGCCCTCCTGCGACCTTGGGAACTAGAGGCTAGCACGGTACCACTAGTCCACGGAGGACGACAAGAAATGCGTAAATGTGTAATGAAGGTTAATGTGTATTATTAAGAAGTGGATAAAAGAACACACTTTTGTAAGAAAATAGTTTGTGGAAGAATTGAGAATGTCATGTGAATGCGGAAAATCGTATTTTTAAAAGTTATCTTACCGAAAAAAATGTCAATATTGACTATATATTTGAAAGATTATGAGCAATGAGGGATATAGAGCACATTAATCTTAAGCTATATTTTGACATCATGAGTACCCTCTTAGCACCCAGAACGTCTCATATGATCACGAAGTATCATATGAGAAATGTTGCATTCTACGACTGTCTACGGGGGTTCGTTAAGCCTAAATTGCAGATTTCCATCCACTGCTGTAGCACCTGCTTTATGATTTGTGGCCAGCCCCTTCACCTTTCAACCTGCTGCAGTTTCTACATTTCAGTTTTTTATTTCTTACTGCTTGTATACATTATATAATTTATTTTCCCGCTGCCACGTTTAGACACAGATGAGTAAAATGTTGTTGTATCGTTTTTTCTATCTCCCTCTTTGATATTACCGGTCCTGTACAGCAAGTAACATGAAGGATATGAGCTCAGCCTGTTCATCCGGTTTTTAGAGTTCCTGTTGGGCCTTTAAAACATCTTGCAGTCTTTAAAATGGCACGAAGCATCGGCATTGCTCTATGCTAACGGGTTCACTATTCATATTCACCACATCCATACTTTATGGTAGAAACACAATTGAGAAGTAGAAAACTATTGCCAAGTTTAGGACCTGCAAGGTAACTAGAGTTGTGGTAATGCATCTATGGAAAAAATTAAAAACAAAACTATTATGTTTACAAACTATACTTTTATTTGTCGATTTTTACCTACCGATTACTACACTGAATCATATGACCGTTTTTAAAGTGACTTATTATCTTTATTATCTATCTTTAGAGTTTGTCATTCGTAAAACTAATCAAAATATATAATTAGAAAATGTTTATATCTTTTCTTTAAGATTCATCAGAAATTTGGGAAGAAACTTAATTCTTAATATGGTTTCCTTATTAATCATTTGTCAAAGCCAAAATCTTTACAAACTAATCTTAGGAACGTAACAAGCCTTACGAGAGTTGAAATACTTTAGTTATACAAATGTATTAAAACAAAAATCAAAATGTAATATCTCCGAAATAAATCCGCATAGGTGATTGAAGTTTTCATAATACCTCTCTATTGAATATCATACTGTGATATAAACTTCAGACAGCTAAAATGAAAACGGATGAACACTTACATTTTGTGAAAGACTTCAATTCCCGTATACGTCCATGCCCAAGTATAATAGGAAACTAGTAGAAAATACAAGACCTAAGTTTTTATCAAAATTAATTCTTCTTAACTCCCCCAATAAATCACAATGATTAAACGAACTCCATTTACTCCATCTTATCAACTGATCATTTCAATGTCGTCCTCCGTTGTCTAGGGGTACCATGTAGTCTCTAATTTCAAGGGTCACGGGTTTAAACCCGGTGGAGGGCGATTGATGGTTTTCGGGCATAAAAATCCTTAACATGGCTTCCTTCGGAAGGAAAGTAAAGCCGGTTGTCCCGTGTAATACATTTACATTACATAAAAAACCCTCAAGCCTGATAAAGAGGCCTCTGAGCAAAATTTCCGGTCTTTCACGCCAATATAAAATAAAATGCTAAGAACCACAGTAGTTAAAGAGCGTCCATAAATAAATGAATATTATTTCAGCCCTACTTTCCATAGAAATTCATCATTTCCCTAAGCCGAACTTCCTCTCCCCAATAATATTCATAGTTTAACTATTTATTAATCTTCGACAGTTTCCATTAAACGCTATACACTCCTCAGTTCCCCATGTTCCTAATAAATAAGATCGGCGTTTTCCCTGCCTATGAAACATTATTCCTTAATACTCTTTAACCTCCAAACTCCAGTCTAAGCAATCATTACTTTCCTCTACTGTATATTGCACTTTTGAGTACGGATAATCCACAAAATTCTCAACTTAAAGGTATTGTTTGCATTAATACTTCCCTGCTTATTAACTAAGGGTCCATAACCCCAAATTCTTGAAGTTATAATGAACCAAAATACTCTTACTGTGTATGCTCTTGCTAACAATATCTCACACAATTCATTCTTAAACTAGCGCTTAATCAATCATTGTTAATTCTTTTTCTTTGTTTTAAATTTCCAATATTTTGTGATTTATCCAGTATCCTCTCCATTCTAATTCATTATGTACTCTCTTGAAATACCATGTATTCATAAATACTATGGATGCTTCATTTGAAAATAGAACTCGGGGAAGTTCTCCATATAACATCTTTAGAAAGATTTAAAACGTCTCTAGTTAAATTTCATTTTAGTCACACACAGCAAACTGAGAGGTCACGCAACACTTCCTTCAAAAGTCATTTAGAAGGGCCGTTCTGTAGAGACAGTGCGAGAAATAGAGGCACTAATAAGAGGAGAAATCTCTTTCGTCACATAGGTATCTCGACTCTCAATTCACCAAGTTGGATGATCCTGCTCTGGAATATATTCATTTATAAATTTGAAGCTAAAACTAACGCAGCTAGGTTAGAAGCGTAACGCAGCGTAACAAAAAATTTAGGTGGGCATTTCATACCTAGTTGCACCGTTTCTGACGAAATTTTCGACTTTTCATTATTTCATTGATCGCTCAAGAAAGGCTTCAGACAATAAGGATCAATCGAGCTTCTTCCTAACATATAAAACATAACTGCATTTTAAATACGATCTTCTGTTCCGGTATGCTTGATAGTTTTAGCTTCACATTCTTTACTGGCTCATAATGACTCGTCACCGCAGTTTTAACGTTAAAGAAATTTCTTAGGACTATAACCTCTAAGCCATCTCTATTATAGGTATAAATCACGTTTGAATTTTTATGTCGCTTTTATGTCGTTTAGAAAAGGATTTAGAACGGTTCGAGATATATAACGTTTTAAACATGCCGTTTATTATTCGAAGGTTCATTTTCATAGTGAATGGTTTCAAAAAGGAGAACGAAGTCGTAAATTCTGTTGTACGTATTACATTAACCATAACATGCTGGCACAGCTTTAAAAAGTCACAGATACATTAACAAATCTACTGCAAATAACACGACACTTAAAAGTAAAACAGAAATCAAACGCTTAAACATATAAATCCTCTAATCGAAGAAATATAACATTATTTCACATTCACCCACGGAGATGGTCGATTATACACATGTCTACCAATCAAAGACTGACGTTAAATATATGGTGTGGGGTAAAGAGAGCACGCACAGCAGAATTCTGCGAATTGCTGAAGGCAGACATAAGCCAAAGTGTCTACCCAAGAGGTGCTAGATGCCGGCTGCGGAAGTGAATGTAGCAGTGCAACCACATATTATTTTGTCTCTTTTGTAGGATATACATACAAGGAAATGTATTTTAAAGGGAGAGCTTCGTGCTACAAGAATGAAGCATCTCTTCTACGCTGCGCAATAATTATGCCTACATAAGTTTTTTATGTACTTTAAAAACATTAACTATACTTAAATGTGCAGGAAGCTAAAAGCCAAAGTTATCCTAACGCTATGCCACTGGTTAGAAGTACTTAAAATTAACAACTGCAGGTAAAGTAATGTTAAGCAAATGTTGTAAAATAATGCAACACGTGATTAGAGATCTTGATCTAATTCTTAACAACTGCTTATAACTGCAAATAGGTTATCATTTCATTTCAGTTCAGTGATGGCGAGTATTGGTCAGCAGCAACCTAATGTATAATGCCCCCTCTGGTTCCTTTGATGTATGCATGCGTATAGCTAATTCGTTGATTTAATCTCTGTGCAGGTGAACGACCTCATTCCTGCCCACACTGCAGCAAATCCTTCTCCAGGAAAATGCTGCTCAAACAGCATCTACGCATCCACACTGGCGAGAAACCCTTTGCATGTTCCGTCTGTGGGAAGGCATTTGCTGACAGGAGCAACATGACTCTGCACATGCGCCTACACTCGGGAGTGAAACCTTACTCTTGTTCGCTATGCTCCAAGGCCTTCACCAAGAAGCATCACCTCAAGACCCACCTCAATTATCACACTGGGACCAAGCCTTATTCTTGTTCCAAGTGTGGTCTGCGTTTCTCTCAGTCCAGCAACATGAGAACGCATTACAAGAAGTGCACTAGTACAGGCCCACCGCAGAATTCGTCTCCTGAACATTCCGTAACTGACAACACCCTCACAGCTATTCCATCCATGAAATTGAACGGTGGTTCTCCGGTGGTGTCTCCTGGAACATCATCTACAGTAGGGTCCGAAGTAGCGGTGTCCTCCCCTAGGTCTGCTTCAGCCTCAGTTATAACTCCTCCCCATTCGGATGAATCTTCCTGCAGCAGCTCTGTGATATCCAGAAATGGAATGGACGTGCAGATTGTGTGAGCGTCTGTGATATATTGGTGTCATCAGGGAGAAACTACAGAAGAACTACTGATGTGATAATAGAACTATGTACCATGTAAAGGCTTGTAAAACACTTGGCGTTTTTTATTTGTTTATGTATGTTTCATTTATAATGTATCCTTACTGGCTCAGGAATAATACTCAAGGCTCTCTTTGCATATCTGATTCATCACAGAATTACGAGACTCAGGTAAAAGTCTTGAAGGTTTACATTGACTATATCAGAAATTTGGGTTACCTAAATCTTACGCAGCTTTTCGAAAAAAGCTTTTAACAAGAAAAAGAAAAAACGCATCCGATAAGCAATAATAGGAACCAAAAATACAGTTGCAGCGAGTCAAAGCCTACCAAACGGTCAGTGCATATTGTACCTACGTTCACATAGAACGACATGGGGTGCCATGTGGTCTCGAGTCATCCCGGCCACCTATGACATTACTGGAAAATAAAGTAGTGTGCGTCATGTGAAACCTTTTCTTTATGCAAGTCTAAAGGCTCATCAGCTTTAAATCTTCCTCCAAAAGTACTTAAAATGCCGTTTTGTGTTAAAGCAAATTGTAATGTTCATTAATTAAATTATAAACACGGCATATAAGGGGGTAATAGAGTGTATCTCTAATAAAAATCTCAGATGTTTTAGCAGGAAACTTCAGTGGCGATGTGTTAAAGTGACGTGTTAGCTGTTATATGCTGTTTAACTCTATTTGAAGCTAAATACTTGGATAGCTTGAATCGCAGCTCATTAATATTGTAAAACCTTGACCCTGAAGTGAAATTTTAAGTTTCGGGAAAACATAAGTAGACGTATCTAAGCTGGGCGAGGGTCATTACATGCCAATATCCAATTATTTACATGCTATAAATTCAGGAAATTTCTCTTCACAACATCCATCTGCCTTCTTGAAAAGCAAAGACAACAATGACCTCATGATCATAGTGATTTTATGATCTCTAGTTTATCTAAGAGTTGATTTCTTCTATAGCAATGCCGTTTTCAAGAAAATAATTTGGGAAATCATGACGCGATTTACTTTGGATAACACACATTTGGCGAAGCAGTTACAAATGTCTTCAGTATGTGTACTGGGAAAGTTTAGACTTCACAGACGCTGACCTACAGTTCCTAGCTTATGGACGAAAAAGCTTTAAGACAATTAATTATGTATGAACCTGAATAGAATTGTTCAAAATTACTTACACTATTTGCGTACATCTTCTCTGGGAGCGCACGCATGCACTGTTTCTGAGGTCACTTCTTATAGGAGATGCAGATATTTCAACCTCTTAGCATGCCTATTTTAATTATTCGCTTCCAATATACTGTTACTTTTAAGTGTTACAAGATGACAGATTAGTTATACTAAGGTATAAAATAGATAGCTTTTTTTTAATTCCGCCAACATACTTATCTTTTAATGTATGGAAATATTGTTCCACTTTTTTGGGACATTTATATTTTTCGAATGTACTTAAAATTATTTTTTTTTAGATTTTTAATATTGCCTTTCGTTAATGGGAATTTGAAATAAGAAAACTTTACAAGAACCCAAGCACCTTGAATTTTAATTTCTCGAGAATTAAGATAATTCTACAGGAAAAATAACGAAGATGCGAAGAAATCGTTCAAAAAGTAGCTCAAAAATCAACAAAGAAATTTGTTGTAGCTTTTCCATGAATACTCCGGCTTTAGTTATTCACATGCGAATATCCAATAGAGCACATGTACCTACTGAAGACCACAAATATTCATGAATGCATAATGTACTGTGTAAGCAGCTGATTTGGACTTTCTTTATTTAACTGTAACGGACCTAGAATAGTAAGATGGTACATACTAGTATTTCTAATACCTTAAATTTTCTCATTTTCGTCAATGCCAGCCAGAAAGAGATAACATATGGAGAGGCACCGAGCATAATGGTAAGATACAAGTTGTGTATGATTATTGATTTACCAGAAAGTCGAGTCTGTTGATTTGCTAAGCAAAATAATATACAGTAAATATTTGTAAATAGGTTTTATATTCTTATGTTCAGGCCTCACTGAGCAGTGCTTTAAGAATGCAGTGTCAAACATTGTTTACGTTCTGTATGTATGAAATAATTGTAAATATCAAGCGGGTCTAGGTTATATACATATATTAGGTAATTATGTAAATTAGCCACTATGAAACTATAGTAAGTCCAAAAAAATAAATTGCTAATATTTTTCTGTGATATTTTGTCGAAGAAATAGGATTTAACTGTGAAAATTATAATCTCACTTCATTTTTAGTACCTGTTGGAATATCGATTTTATATCTTGAAAGTTAAATTAGATATTACATTTAAAAGGTGGCTCCTGTTAAGGCTGTGGTAAATTAGAGAAAATTATTATTTCATATATTCTTTTGAGAGCAACATCTACACGTCTTTACTGTTGTAATTTCCAAGGATTTATTCTTGATATATACATATATATCTTTACATTGAACATTATGATAATATTTCCTCCTTAGCAGGAAAAGACAACGTGGTGAGGCTTTAGAAACCAACAAACAAAGTGATGTGATGATATTTTCCCTGTTAATATATTTAGAGGTTTATTCTGGTTGTTGTATTTAAGCTATGTTGTTTGTAATTTTAATATCATCGGCGTGTATGTAATTCGGAAGTGATGGTGTAACATGTCTATCCTGAATTTACTAATACAAGTGTTGTTTTTAAATGGAAGGCTTCATGTGAATATATAGGTATAAGAAGCAAAGTGCTCTAACATTAAACAAGAAAAATTATTTTATCATGGGTTAATAAAAATAATATATATATTAGCACAAGAGCTTCATGGTAGACACGGTGGCTTCAGTATCAAAGAAATCCTTATTGGGCAATAATTAGAAAATCAATGATTAATTTATGACGGTTTAAATATACTTACCTAATACCGGAGGGTTACTTACTAAGTCATGGCGATCAGCTGCTTTACAGCAGAATTATCGAAATATAATTCTCAGCAATACTTATTTAATCATTTGATTCTAGAGGTATTTATTTAAAAGGCGTTTCAGGGAAGGAAGGCAAGTAAACACCACAGAATTCGAACTTGCAATGAAAATTTATTCTTCAGCATTAAGAACAACGGAGACAAACACGTTCTGAACATACCGACACGGGTAGTCGAGGTAGTTAAGGCATGGACTCGTGAACGGGAGATTTGAGGCCAGAACGTCAATCCTAACGAGCTTTTATCCAGGTCTTTATCAGGCCTACTAACTGGAAAATGCCGGAGAGGTGCCCTTAACTTAGGTCTGGAACATTTGCTTTCCCAATTGTCATTTCATTTCATATCCCCAATGTCTAGCACCTGTAGTTTTTAAATTAAATTGAGTTGCCATATGTAGTAAGATCGGGCGTTAAACCCTATAAAAAATAACAACTCAGTTGGCATGACAATTGGTTCTTTTATGTCCCGGCCATCGTGCTTGATGGAGGTAGTTGCGCTCTTCGAGGTCATATTGAGCTGCAAACTATAGACGCAAGTAAATATACTTTCTTATCCCCCCCGCTCTACGCTAACCCGTGTTCCCATTTGCTACTAAACGCTACGCTTGGCCAGCTAATAAATGCATCTAAAAAGACAAGGGCAAAATAAACCTGCCAAAAAGTATCCTGGAACCTTCTTTCCCAAATTGCTTTTTCTCAATTATCATTTCATATCATGTATCACCAGTGTCCACCGTCTATGATGATATATGCAGTAAGAACGGCATTAAACTCTATTAAAAGAAATAGAAAAAATATCTTCAACACCAAAATTGAATTTCCAGTATAATCTATGAGGCTACCAATTGGTTGTTACCCCTCCCCCAAAAGATCTATAATCTAGTTGACATGTGCCTTACTGTTTACATATATTCCCTTGTACAGAATCACTTCCCATGTAAAATTAATTCCAGTAATCTGCAATGAGATTGCAGTTCCAATCTTTGCTCTGTTATGACCTCTATAGGCGTTGAAAGATAACAGATGTTTCCAAGTTCCGCGGGATTTTCCAAAATTCTCCCAGGACTTAGACTTGGACTTACAAATATATATATGTATATATATGTATATATATACGCATGACTTGGTAAGCAACCCTCGTATTTTAAACAGTCGGATTTAATATGGTTAACACACGTATGCAAAATTCCCAGAAATGTTCTATAAAATATAGCAGGTAAAACTGGAAGGCTCCTTATGGGCATTTCAGGAAGTTTGAAATATATTATAAAATTATAACTCAGGTTTAAGTTATACCAATCGTGAAACAGGCAGGGTTTAGCAATCCTTATCGTGTCCCCATATCATCCACTTAAAAAGAGGATAAAAATATATCCTTAACCACCCGTTTTGATTTAGTTATCCGCTCTAATTTAGGCACACATTAATATAGTCCTTCAGTTAATTTATTCAAACATTTAGTACATCACAAAAGAACCGGATGGCTGCAAAATGGTGTTATAACTATTTTCATCTTACAAACTAAGCAAGTAGTTTAACACTGAAGCTCCCAAAGCACCGTTTACAGGATATTTTACGTTTACAAATTAAAGGTAATTTTACCTTCAAAATATAAGCTAAAGCACTGTATTGCTTCTTCATATAATCACACTATTTTCAATTTCTACTAATTTTAGCATTAGGTTTTTTATACTCAGGACTCTTCCTTTCTGTAAAGTATTATTATTCCTCAATTTTAACCTTCTTTGTTGTTGAAAGGCAAATAAATTTATCAAATTTTTTATGACGAAGTAAAATCGAAGTATTTTATACAAATGCAATACCTGAAAGGAATTTAAAAAAAGCATATTCAAATGCTATTTTATGCTGGTCCTCGTTATAAAGTTGTGTGCATCTTGCATAAAACTTTGTCATATTCTTTAAACATCTATATGAAAAAATGCACAACAGATACATCTCAGTTTTGTCTTGTTTAACGTTTAGGATATTTTTATCCAACGTTAATATTCCACACAAATCATATTTTTTTGGTTTCACCTTATTTGACCTAAGCATAAATACATTCCAGGAATCTAGAAATTTCATGCGATAAACGAGGAGAAATAAATTATGAATGTATTGTTGTGAATGTGGAGTTTTACGTGAATATCATAAACACTATGTACTTATGGATCTTTGACATCTCAACTTCATTTGTATAAAACTTGTGAAGATTTTACTGTATTGTTTATAAAAATGTGCAAATACATAAATCATAGATTATTATTTTTGAATAAAGTATTTTTGGAATATTATTGAATTTAAATAACTATTGTGAAAAATGCATGTTTTGACTACAGCATATCTGAAAATGCAATAAAAATAGCAAAGATGTAAGACTGTGTACTTCTTTTAATTCACGTTTTTAAATCCTCTATAGGCCTAGATTGCCTTCATTCTTATTCATCCTATTTTACTTTATTTATGCTTAAAATAAGGAATTATTCCACACAAAAATTCATTCAAAAATAATTTATAACACACATTAGAGGTCCCTGAGGGATAAGAAAGGTCTCGACAACAGTAGAATATTGGTTTGCTGTTTGCTCTAGCATTTGAGGAGCTATGAGTTAGGAAGACAATGTTCAGCTGGGGAAGCAATGGTACTGACATCTCCCCGTACCGGATTTGATGATAGTGTGCATCTTCTCTGAGGTAGGCATCTGATTTGTTAGGTACAGATTTAACTTTACGCCTGATTTTGTTTTGGTTATACTAATCAATGTTTTCTTTCTCTGTCGTTTATCTAGTAGACAGTCCATCCAAAAACTCAATATCAAGTCCTACTGGAAATACAGTTTTGAGGTCCACTAAACCCAAAAAGCACTTTAAAAAGACCGTATTTATGTGGACAAATATGAAATACCATACTTGAGGCAGGCGCTGTTTAAGTATGCCAGGAGAAAATTTTAAAGAAAATGCTACCATTTCAAACCACCCTTTGCAATGAAAAAACTATAATTATTTTTAATTTGCTTAAAAATGGTTGTAGCAATTTTTATTAAATTATATTTAATATATTAATGAAATTAATTAAATATACACAGTATCCACAAAAAGAGTGCAGATTATAACTGTGGTATTAGGAAACATACATAGGAGTATTTTAATACAATGAATCTTGGTCGGAAAGCATTATGTATGTTAAGACAATATTATGCTGCACTAATCGGCCACTATATGAATGCGCTTGCCACTTGTTTTGTTGACAGTCAAGATTACGTATCAGAGGGGAGCAAGGCGATAGGAAAATGTACAGTCGCACAATGAAAACAGTACTACACGTGTAGCCCTCAGCATCGTTGCAACTCGGAAATGCCGATGTTTTCTTTAACCTGTCCTTCCGTTGCCCCGCCCACCTGTTTCGTAACCGTTTAGCTCCTCTTCCCACCACACGCATTTATATCGTGGCCAACTAGTACAAGTCACTTAAGCCCTGCTTATAACGGTACCCCACTGAGATCTGTTCTTCCGAACTCCCTTTCCTTTCCCCTGATTTGCTAATGTTCACTTCTCAATGGGGATGTGTAACAAATAAGGCTTGTGCAATATAAGGTCATACGATATAGGTGATAAAATGTCATGATAGGTGAACGTGCTTTCGTCATCCTGAGAGGTAGGTTTAAACTGAAAGATCCTCCTACCTCATTGTTGATAACTTACATGCATTCTAGATGCATTACCTCTGTTACGTAGATAATATATATGATTCATACAGTTATGAAAATGTAAATTTGACAATTCTCTTCATATATATTAACATAACTGATCATGTTAAACTAGGAATTAGTTTGTGTCGCACAACAATTATTCCATGGCAGTAGCCAATAAGAGGTGACTATCCTGACAGTTATTGTTTGTTCAGTCTTTTGAGACAGTGGAAGGGGAAAATGAACACATCGCGCGACCAGTGCGGCAGCTATCACAAAGAGCCGCCACACGTAGCCGACTTGGTTAGGAGCAACCGTTTTCTAGTGGTACTTTTTTCTGGTTTCCTTCTATTTGTTTATTATTATTATTATTATTATTATTATTATTATTATTAATCTTGCTTAATATTCTGTGTATTATAACAGCACTTACGGTCTGTGGACCCTGCGATTGATAGTAAGCTATGTAATGTATACCGTTATATAAATATATACACTCATTCATTCATTCATACTTTCTATTTACACTATCTCAAAATACTGAACAAACTATAGGAGGTTGATTGGTTGATTGGTTTTTGAGATTCATACACACATGCACATACGAATTTTCCTTCTTTGTAATATTTGTATAGATAATATATTGAGTTATGATTGCGTTGTTTATCATTTAGTATGTATGAAGAACAATATAACCAATTACTTTCGGGCACAAGAGGAGCCATCTCATGTTATTACAACCTTTATGTACCATACTTTATGCTTCTTTTAAGTATTTTGTAATTAAAAGCAGTACTACACATGTAATTACTTTTATGTTCACCAACATTTAACATATGTTGTATTAGGAAAAGGTGACACACTTTTGGTAACTGGTTTTTTATACAAATGAACTTTCAAAACGTTGTGGTACTGATATTCGACACCTATAATTAATAAAATTTTGGCTCAGTATCAATAAATAAATTACCATAGCAGTACTAGGGCTTTCATCAGTTAAGTTTTCTGTGTCATCACATTTTAATTACTCTTTTAGAAATATGATCAGAATCCGTAAAGACTGTTTATCTGGAAAACGAGTTCATCTAATAAATGCTTTGGAAATTAAGGCATGTTAATTCCTTTGTAAGCAGTAGTACGGCCTTACCAGTAAAGTCAATACTGTTTTGGGTAGAATTTCAGTAAGCTCTGTTTCCCGGGTGATGTTTCTGACATTCCCCTTAGCAAATGGTATGCGAAGTACAAGCTGATAGTTACTGTATATCGATCTATAGCTCACGGCTTTAATTTACAAGTAAATTAAAACGTATTTCACCATCAACCATCAAATGAGGACAATAAAGAAAATAACCGACGGCAATAATCAAAGGAGAAGTAATTTCTTCCGTAATTTTGATGTTTACTAATGCTGATGTTTCACAATATTTCTTTTAATATCATCTAAGGATGCTAATGTAGAGGAGAGCAATGTATTTTAACCCTTAGAAACAAAATCAAAATCAAAATCAAAGGGGTTCAAACTGATTTTCATTTAATGTAATATACAGGGTGGACGATTTAAATTGAGATTTTACAACATCCGCAAAACTAAGCGTTGTAGAAAGAAGTTTCTTTAATAAAAGTTGCTTAATATTATGGGGGAAAGTAAATGTCATTAGTCGTGTTTTATTTGGAGGACGATGTGATGGTCATTTTAGGGTCAATTTAATTTTTTAATTGGGCACCTACAATTAAGGTCAATTTAAATTGACCCTAAAATGACTATCACAACGTCCTCCAAATAAACACGGTTAATGGCATTTACTTTCCTCCCATAATATCAAACAACTTTTATTCAAGACATTTCTTTCTACAACGATTACTTTTGGAGATATTGTACAGTCTCAACTTAAATTGTCCACTCTGTATATATAAAATAATATAGTTTTATACAGTGTGTTTCAAAAATAGAGGGTATAATTTCAGGTATGCATTCCCCATATGTAGACAAAATAAGTCTATTACAACATGTGTTCGGAAGTTTTCAAAGCGTCCACCTCCTACTTGAATACAGGCCTCGCATGGATTTCTCGGAAATGGCTGATGCCACAAAAAAGTTATTTGGAATAAATTGTGTGTTTTAAAGAGACCTACATTTTTTGTGTAGTACGCTTTGTTTTTACCAGTTATACAAGATGATACAAAATTCCTTCCGAATGAAGTGGAATTTATAGGCTATTCCCAGAACGTTCAAGATATATAATTTGTCGTATAAATATCTTTAATAATGGTTCTTTAATAAAAATCGTTAGAACAATTTTTTAGAAAATCAAAATTTTCAAAAAATGTTTCATTTAAGGGTAGTTTGGGGTGGGGATTTTCTTGAAAACCTTCGTGTGGAATTTTTGGAAGGTATTGAACATAAATACCAAAATTTGGTATCCGACTTTTCGTTTTTGAGTTCTGTTGTTCACACACATACGGACATTTTTCTAAAAATTTACTTTTTTGGATTCAGGAGACCTCATAACGTGTATATCCGTCGAAATTTCGGTAGGTATGCAATACCTCCTCTACCTAGAGAAAGTAAAAGTGCTTTGAGTTACAAAATGATTTCAAGATAATTTCAAAATGAACAGAAGATCAACATAAATGGAAATTCTAAACTCGTAGTCAGACTGAAGCAAACGATGTTAGAGTAATAACTGTGTACAACTGAATTATTATTATTATTATTATTATTATACTATAACCATAATTTATTTCCTGTGCCCCTTGAATGTACCTCATATCAGCGTTGTGTTGATACCCATACATACAAGTACAATAATAATACATTGTATACTATACATTGATTAAATAATACAATAATTGTAATACATTATTATAAACATATTTTACGTTATTAGGTCTTTAACACAGATTGGACAGTATAACCTATTTACTATTATACATTTTTATTTGATGTGTTATATTTAAATCTTGTTATACAGTTTGATGTCTTTCAAAAATAATGTTTTTGAAATGAGTAGGGTTGTTTAAAGCTAAAAATATATCTTCGGGGATGTTATGTCTTCTTCTCTCCATAGTGATATAACTTCTGCATTTAGTGGTGAGGTGTTCGATGGTGATACGGCAATTGCAGGTCTTTGGGAGAACTAATAAGCTTCATGAATCTTGAACCGCAATAATTGCTCAGCTCATCCGGGAGAATACCCATAACGAACTCTATTCCAAGTGGAGCATTCCCACGATTTTGATTACGCACCGACACTTAATCATCCTTGAGAAGCTTGTTTTCTGTGTGGTTAGTAAACTAAAATGGTGTTATGACTCAGCATTTTTGGTCGGAATGGCGTTTATTGCTGTGTTTGGAAATTTCCACTGTTTGATGCTCTAGGTTATGAAGACCGTTAACAGGAAACATATCTTTGATAGGAAGAGTTTCAAAGCATAAATCCAAACTGTTTATTCTGAACGTGTTAGGTTAGCGGCAACGTAATGTTGAAAGGACTAAGCTTTTTTTTATTCCTAGAAACTGAATAAAACTGCTGAAGGAGAAAATGTGAATCAAGTACATGGACAATACAAAAAAACCCTACTATAAATCCAACATAGTTGTGAGATTACGTGAAAATGTTCACAAAAACTAAACGCAAAATTTAAAGATAATGTTTTATTTGATAATTTTTTAATTTCCCATTTTCATTTTATAAAATTTCCGTGAAACCAACAAAATTAACTTAATTTCCTGAAATGTACGACATAGTTCAAAACAAGTTATTATAGGCATCCTAGATTGAGTTTTTAATATGGCCTTGAAGGTTCACCAGGATAGCTGAATCAGATGATATACGAGGGACACTATTTATATTTTGAGCCCAATAGTTAAAACAAAGTAATTTCTGATTGAAAACTACTTTATTGTTTTTCAAAATATTCTCCTTTATGATCAATACACTTTTGCATCCGTTTGAACCATTTGTCAAAGCATTTATTCCAGTCTTCTTGTGACACCTCAAAACATGGTTTTTTAAGGCATCAACGGCTTCTTCTGCCAACGAAAATCGTTGTCCGCGCAATTTATTCTTGATGTTCGGGAACAAAAAGAAGTACCATTGTGTACCATTCGGCATTCACCGTTTTACGTTCCTCTAAAGGCACTGTTGCCACATGGCCAGTTTTGCTGAAAAAGCAGGCGACCATTTGCTTCGAAGTGCTTCGAGTGCGAACAACTTTTTGTTGGATTTGCTTCATCTTGAAACACCCATACAGTCGACTGCTGTTTACGTTCCGGCTCATAGGCATAGATCCATGATTCGTCACCTGTGAAATCTTATATACATCTTTTGAGGCACTGCCATTGTATTTCTTGAGCATTTTTGTACACCAATCAACACGAGCATCTTTTTGAGATTGTGTCAAATTATATGGGATCCAACGAGAGCAAACCTTTTTCACGGCTAAATAATCATGCAATATTTTATATATGCTGGTGGAACTAATGCCTAGGGTTGCCTCAATCTCAGAATATTCGCATGACGATCTTTCATTATTAGTTTTTGCACATCATCAATGTTTTCTGGCACAACAACTGATTTTGGACGACCTTCACGAACTTCATCATTGAGCAAACGGCGGCCACGATTAAATTCGTTATACCAGCGTTTCACAGTGGCAAATGATGGAGCTTCGTCGCCAAATGTGGAAGTTAGTTGATCGATGCACTCTTGTCTTGATAATCCACGTCTAAAGTCGTAATAAATCATTGTATGAACATTTTCACGAGTTAATTCCATGTTTTTGTTGACACACAATTTTCAAGTTAGTGTAAACAAAACAAATGACGCTCTATTGACAAAATGTTTGAAGTAGATTACGGTCAAAAATGTCAAACCTTCCATTGGAAACGTCAGATGGCACCTACAACATTCAGGGTTTCCAAGGCTCAAAATATAAATAGTGCCCCTCGTACTACACTATAATAATACACTACTTCCAGGCATCTCGCCATGGTAGCTCTGCGGTAAGATCACCGACACGGAGAGCACAAGACCCGTGGCTCGAGTGCGACTATGGTATTGAACTTTTCAAGTCTGATTCAATTTTCTAACGTATTGCCTACACACCGTTAAGTTCAGGTCTTCCCAGGATGTAACACGAAGAATTTCAAGAAAATTCTCTCACCCAGAACTACCTTTACATGAAAAAAAATCGATATTTTTTATTTTTCTCAAAATTGTTGATTAAAATGCGGCATTTTTAAGACTCAGAATCTAATGGAGTTTTTTTAGAAAAAGTTCCGCACGCGTGTATGTGTATTTGTAAATAGCATAACTAAAAAATAAAATATTGAATAAATAGAAAACTTGGTAATTTAAGTTCATTACTCTTTCAAATATTCGACTTCAACATTTTCAACAAAAACAAGAAAGAACACACAAGTCCTCCTACCACAAACTACACTTTACATGGACTTTTTTATTTTCTTAAAAATAGTTCTAAGGATTTTAATTAAACTCCTACATAATTACCTGGCAAATAAACTATATATCTTGAATTTTCTGGGTATAGCCACGAGGTCGTCTTTATTCAAGTAGAATTGCATATGATTTTGTGTAACGGGTCAACTATAAGATACAGACAAAAACTTTAAAGTGCTGCAGCTATTCAATTGCTTCTCACGATGTCATATAAAGAATATGAAATATCAAGGCCATCATATAGAACATTGACTATCGGTTCTGCTTTCTGTATCCCCTTGTGCAATGAAACTATTTCTGCAAAAGTTTCTTTTAATTAACTTGAAGTGGGTAGAAAGATAATCCTTCATAGGAATAGTTTGCATAGTTATATAACAATAAATGATTGTGGTTAGAGAAAGTCAAGTGAATGTAACACAGATTCTTTTAGGTATACCTGCGATATCACTGACAGAGTTTAAACTGGCGGAGAAATAAATTTGTGAAGTGGTGAACATTGATGCGTTAATGAGAAAGTTCAGTAAAACAGTTGATAATGAATTATTGACTTTGTCATGTTTTCCTGTGTCAGCTCAAACTCCATTTTCACCACAATTTCAAATTATATCAAAATGCATACAAAGAATTTTAAATTCCACATAAAAATGTACTAAATTTTCATAAAATAATGAAGCTAATGAAATGAAAAAAACCTTAAAAAAGTGAACTGCAAGGTTTTTGTTCTTTCTGTAATCTAAAGTAAGGATCCTCTCTCCCTTCATTTGTTTTTATTTGGTTTGTATAAAGATGGAGGCAGGTTAAACCTTCCCCTAAACACTGAAATCTTTGAAGTTTATGTATTATTCTCCTATTTTTGTAGTTTTAGTTAAATAGGCCTTTAATAAGGAGCACTACATATTTAATTAAAGTATTTGTAACAATATCTTCCTCTGGGTTTACAATATCCAGTAGGTTGCATCTTTTCATAACCAGAGCGTTACATTTAAAGATTATATGAGAAGCAGTTTCACCTTTTTTATTGCATAACATGCACAGTCGTTCTTGTTTAAAGGCTCCTATTGTGTTTAGCTGTTTCCTTAATCCACAACGTTCTGTTAAGGGATCAGTTATTAGGTTTATTTTCGCTCTATTCAGTTTTAGTTCATCTTCAGCATTTTACTCATCATTTGCTTACTGTGTTTGCATCCTTTAGTTTGAACCCATTGCCTTTGGTAGAAATAACTTATCCGCTCAGCAATGGTTCTTTGAATGATATTTAAAGAAAGCCAAAACAAGTTATGGTCCAGTAAATGATTCAGCAGATCCTTTCCTTGCAGGGGTACCTGCTTTTTTTGTTGTTTAAGATTCCCTTGTGTTCAAGCACCCAATCAAGAGTAACCTTCTTATATTTTGCCAGCTGAATAGGGTTTGTTAGGAAGTCTCAGATTAAATTGGATGTTATCTGTTTTCTTTCTCTCCCGTAACTTAACTATTAAATTGTTTTAAAGTGGAGACGAATATCTTCCGGAGTCATTGATTTTGTTTTGCAAAATGAACGACGTTTTCATAAGATTATTATGCATAGATACGGTATATCCAAATAGTCATTTAAATTATATGTTGGGATTTAATGTAGACACTCAAATTAGACGCACTATGTGAGAACTAAGTAAACAGACGTTGGAATTTCTTCTCGGCCCCGTCAGATGGAGGCCGCTCGAGTCCCCGATACTGGATCGAGCTTTCACTGCTTTCCTCTGGAGGGGTGGCCTATGAGTCTTCCTGAGGGGTTTGGTATGGCTGTCTTGAGTGCTCTCCAGCTGGGTGGTCAAGCTTGTAAGTGTTAGGTCCTCTGAGCGTTTCTGTCCCTGCGTCGGCCGGTCCTGCAGCCCTACGTCACCTGCGGTTTCTTCATCTCATCCGTTTCTCCCGGGGGTATATGCACAAAAGATCCTTGTGTGGGTCGAGGTGCTAGGTGTCCCCTCTGTAGTGTAATCCTAAGCCCAAGTGAACAAAAAGCACGTAATTTGGCATCTTTTCAACATTTTAACTGTCATTTCACAAATGTCTCCTCTGAAAGTATACCGATTTACACTTACCTGCAGATGGAACAGCAATATCTTTATTTTCATTTCTTTCATGCAGCAAGGCACTTTTCTCTTCATCTCAACGACGTCACTTAAGCAGAGCTTTTACTCCTAAGAGCTGATGCCGATTATAAAGCATATCTTATTTGCAGCCTTGTTACGCATCGCATGAGATAGCCTAGGACGATTATCTCCTTCATTTAAAACGCAAATCTAAAGGAAAAGAAAAAGGTTTATACTCTTAATATTCTAGACGGCAGCCCACCTATCAAAGTGGAACTGTCAATTTTTTGTTGTCTCTGTCTGTGAAAGAGCGTTAATGACATGTTGGGAGGATCTGGTTGTGCATCTAAACGTCCGATATACGGTAGGTATGTAGGACAAAACGCCGCCTTGTAAACCCACTCTTTTTATTTTAAACCATTTAATGCTAATGCGTGCAGCGCTTCCGTAATCTAGCAACTTAGGCATCGTTTTATATTTTGGGTTTTGTCGACAGATGCACTGGGCATTCCGCTTTAGATAGTTATTTCTGGTATACAGTTGGAAGTGTTATAGAGGTTGTAGCGATTTTCCGCACAAGAAGTAATTCTTAAATAATTATAGATTATGAATTATTAATGATCAATTACACGCAGTTTGATACTTTTCTACAATTTTAAAGTAATTTGATTAAAAACTACACCAATCAAGAGCCCTTCAAAAAGTGTAAATATGTTTAAAGTTTCATTACTATTGTCCAATATATAAAGGTGTAATTGCGTAAGAAAATCTGCAACATTTAGGAAAAATAGAGTAGCTTCGCTTCAGAATGATCATTGTATTATCCGAGCATGGGGCAAGTGCTGTATTGGTTGTTGAATTAATTTCTTAATAATAATAATAATAATAATAATAATGGCTCATTAATAATTTGGGAGTTTCATTGTCATTACCAGACATATTTTCGTCTCTCAGTCAGTTTTGCTAGTCACGAGTGGTGGGGATAACCTGTGTTTTACTGAGTATTCCGTGGGAAGCGGATCGCGCGTGCAAGCCGACCTTTGGATCGGGGAACATTTCCCCTTTCCTTTCATATTTAATAATGTAGGAACCCCAAACGGTTAGAAAATAAATCTAGAAATGTGCAAGTAGATCTGTGTTATGGGTTTTGTACACACCTTCCTCTTAAACTCCACACCACGTTTAGGTCCTCCGCAGCCAAGTGAGTATGTTCTCTCAATGTACGTGCTGGGTACTAAAAATTAATTTAATTTTTCATGTGAACTTTAGGTCTCTACGCAGCATGTAAGATTTTATTTGCTACACGAGGATAGAAATACTCTGTTTCAAAAAATCGGTGTTGGTGTAAAATGTACGCAAAAAAGGTAAAGGTCATATTAACGGTTAAAATAAAATTTTATTGTGTAACGACAAACAAAAATCGAAAACACTCGACAATTGTTAAGCATAGATATTTTAAGATAATCTTGCTGATATCTGGATGAAGGTAGGGAATTCATAGTTTTTTAGAAACCAAAGCTTATAGCATATGGTATTAAGTTTAGAGATAAAATTGAGGTTGCCAGATTGGGTGATATTTCACATTTTGGTCAACTTAGGTCCATTTTTTTTAAAGAATTGCGACTGTAGCCCTTTGACAATTTTCTAATGCTTTGCTAACCATAATCTTGAGTGACAAAAAATGCTTAAGCTTCTCGTAGCTGATATGTCGAGAAGGCCGAGAGTTACGCCACTAACATTAGTCTCTTTAAAACACAAATGACGTAACAAAAGTCTCACTGTTAACATGTGGTAGACTGGAAGCTAATCTTATTGTCGTCAGTCTTTGGCTTAAACACATCACACGCCGTTTCCATTGTTTTTCTCTTAAGAATGACAAGACTGCTAAGGTAAAGGATAGTTTTAACAGTAACATGCTGGATGCCTTAATTGCTTCCTACTGATTTGTGTAGCCTTCAGTAAGGAAGATTAGATAAGAAGCATCCAAAGAAATATTTTCCAATATTTAAAAGTAATGAGTGTTGTAACATATTTTCTTTAAACAGCTATATTCTGGTTACCAAAACTAAGATATCCCTTTTAAGCCGAAAGGTTTTTGTTGCACGAGAAAGATTTTGCACCGCAAAAATGTAAACCAGCTAACATTAACTATTTTCATGTATTATTCAATGAATATTGGTAGCATGAAGGGAATAACACGACTTCAAAGAAAGAAGCGAAGTGTTTACAAACTACATTTGGGTTCATCATAATCATTTGGTCACTGTCCTGAACAGTGGGTAAGTATTCGAAAGGTTCCATTGGCTGTTTTATCTAAATAATCGCACTCGAAAGCTACTTATATAAACTGTATCATCTATGAAGGTAATTTTATTTAAATGCAGGTCCCAATTTTGAGGCTCTTCATATTTGTAGTAAATATTTTACAGGAATTTTACATAAGCCCAATACAGTAATTGTACAGTGCTTTCTTTCACTGTGCGCCGACCGCTACAGCTCGGATTCCCGCCGAAACAGTTATAATATCCGTGCAACTGCCTCACGTTCTCATAGTTACAGTTACATATACAATGATCATAAGAGATGCTGGAAATGTTATCCTTCTCTATCCACATATTTCCGTCATCTTCCCTGGAAACTTTCATTCACACTGGAGAGTTCAATACCTGAAATTGAGTGAATTTTTCGTCTGAGAATGCTGCATATGAGGAGTTTACGCATAATATTAAAACATGTCAATTGTGGAAGAATTATAATATAATAAATTTTAGAACCACAAATGGTGCTAACTACTCGGCTAAAATAAAACCTTAAGAAAAATCAGAACCCATAAATCTCAGACAAAGACTCCAGAACTTTCACGTGCATTTAATAAAAGCTACTGTTTGGCTTTTGGAATGAAAAACTGCGTATTAACTCATTTTCTGCATTCGTTGACTTAACACCAAGCAACAGTAGTCTATTTGCACACTAATTTATGATGCTGTTTTTTAGTTAGATGGTGATAATCGGAGCATATTTTCTTGATAGTCAATGTCCCATCCCCCGCCTCTCCTCTCTGCCAGAAACTGGTTCCAGACTGATGCAGGTGCATCACACCCGTTCTACTGCAGATAAAACAAATTGCTGGACGCTAGTTCGTTCTTAAGCCTGAATTTGCACGTGGTCTTAGGTTTTAAAAATAACAGCTGTGTAGGAAGTTGGCTTAAAAGGATATTTTAGCCTTCCCGCTTGCAGTTTTACAGAAACTGATGCAAACTTTTGAGCATGAAGTACGAGATGCGTCATCCACATCTGACAATAGTAATAAATAATAATAAATAATAAATAATAATAATAATAATAATAATCCCTTGGGCTACAGGCCGTTTGGTATCTGGGCTTACCAACACGACTACCAATCTCACGCCCACGCGCACACGTGATCATCCAACGATATGGGCAGGATATATGGTCAGCATCATGCATCCCCAACGGAATGTTGACTTTCGTGGTCAGGATTGCAACCCCTCAATTTTCTTATGATGTCAAGTGGGCACCGGTCCTACACCCGGGCTTAAAATCCACATCTTCACGGGTGAAATCAAATTAGGGTGTATTCCGTAACCGGAGACCAAACGCCACGCTCTAGCCCACTGCACCATAGGTACCCACATGAAATTATAGGCTTTTAATATTCTTATTTTTCCTATCATGCACCTGTTTCACAAGCCACTTTGATTACAGGTAGCGTGCTAATTACCTTAAATAGTTATTTTAACACTAGTACTGTAATAGCATATCATAATAATACACTGCGGTTTGTAAAAATTGCAACACCAAGAAAGAATTTGGGAGATGGAGTACACGTAGGTCGAGCAGAGCCCTCTCGTGTCGATCCGACTAGGTCACGCCCAGTGTTGCGCCCAGTGTAGTTAGTGCAGAGCTGTCAAACAAGATGGAAACAACAAAAGTGAGGCCAGTATGTCTCGTCGTCGTCAAAGGGAGCCATATCGGCATGTGAATGAGCACAAACGGGGTAGAATGATCGATCTCCGGGAAGCGGGGTTGTCAGCAGGTGAAAGTTGAAGTGAAATGAGAGTGAAGGTGAAATGGAGGAACAGGAAATTCAGGGATGTAATGAATCATGCGGGTCCCTGGGATCGAACCCGGGTCACCTTGGTAGGAGGCGAGAGGTCTAACTACTCGGTCACGGCGCTACCTCAAGAAAATCAGCTATTTTATTTAAATCTTACAATAAGAATATCAGCGGAATCCTACGAGTTTTGTGACTCCATTGTTGAACTGCAAAATTATTTCATATATACTCCCCTTCTTGTAACAATTACGTACGATATCGGTTCAGTCGGCTCTGCAGCAAGACGTCACTGTTATTCCGTGATTCCTCCCCTCCCCCCTTACTCTGCACATAGGCTGTATAAGCAAAAAGCAGGAGTAAACGAGATAGATCATCATAGACCAAACAAAATGGGCAGTACGTGATCTAAGAATGATTCAGGTAAAATTCTACAATGCGTTTAAACTTCGGAACTTTACCACGGGCTGCTGCTTTAGAGTCAGTGAGCAACAGAAAGTTGATACATATGAAAACACAGTTAAGACTGTAAAAACAAATTATGTGTTACATGCACGAGTTTCTCTACCCACTATCGTCCGTTTATATAGCTTCTACAAACTACCCTTACGAAGGCTTAATTTTATATCCACTTCCTATTAATCCACGTAAACATTTCTAGAAGCAGTTTCATTACACATTTCGTTCTAGGTACAAGGAGGATAGAGAAAGCCAAATTGACACTCGGATGGTAAGCGGCTCGCTATATAACTGGCTTTGAAATTCTATGCTTTTTCCAGGACATTGCGGGAAATAAAAATTCAAGGCAATAAAAATGGACATCTAGGAAATGGTTGATGTTACATTGTGTGTTTAACTATACCTATCATTTTTGTGTGGTAGGTTTCTGAACCTGACTCCATTGCATTTAGTTGTAAGGAAGGAGACAACAATAGCAACCTATTCGACTGCAACACGCTAAGCAACTGAGAATTCCTGAAATGGGCCCAGGTTTGCTAAGAGCTAGGAAATACATAGGGGATGAGTCTTTATAAATGCCGTCAGATCACAATTCCAATTAAACACTTTATAATGAACTTCAGGGTCATTATTGATGCTGAATGTTGGACGAATAAAACTCTGGAAGTTTCTGAGAAAACTTTGATGTGCTTTATAGACGGCTCAGAAATAGGATCCGGAGTATACGACACAAGACCAAATACAAAAAGCTTTTTCCCTTGGGTGAATATGCTATTATTTATAAACAGAAATTTATGCAATTATTCAATACATACATGAAAAGATCAGGAGAGCTTATACTGGTAAACAGATCCTTATCTTCTTTGTTAGGCAGGCTGAACAGGCTCTAAGCAGTCATAAGGTAACGTAAGGACTGGTTTTTAACTCCTTAACAGTTCATAAGCTTAGCAGAACATAAAGAAGTTCTATCATCTGGTGCCGGGTCATAGTGGCATAGAGGGGAATGAAAAAACTGATGAACTTGCAAGACAGAAGCAGATTCATAGTTTATTAGGCCAGAGCCGGCTCTAGGAAAATCTTAATGTTTAGTAAGAGAGGCTATTATGAACTGCGCCAAAGTAGAACATTATAAAACCTGGCTTAAAGCTCCAGGAAACAAACATGGTAAACTATTTATTAGAAAACTATATCAGAAAACAGCTAAAAACTTACTTAAATGCAATAGCTGTTCTCAGCTGAAGTCTGTTACATTTATCACAGAACAAGCACTGTGGAAAAGCATCTTAACACGATGAGAGTGTCCCAGGATAACTTAGGTTGCAGATTGTGAAGGAAAAAACTGAAACTGCCCAGCACATTATATGCTTCTGCGAGGCCTTGGCTCAGAGGAGATATACCTATTGCTTCTGAGGAAATGTTTTTAGAACCTGAAGAATTTGAAATCGTATCTATTATAAGACTGTATTCCTTGGTAAAGGGTGCAGACACAAGGAATTGGCTTGAAAACGATACATGAAGCAGATACGCCCAAAGTTGAAGTGCGTCCGGAGCAATGACGGAAATCTGTATCGAACGAGACAAGACAAGACTTCTGTTTGTCTTTTACGGTTTTCAGTTACGAAGATCATACAAAATGCCTACCAAATGAAGTGGACTTCATAGACTATTCCAAAAAAACTCGACATTTTTGTCCTGTAAATGTCTTAATATTTTAACAAAACTCATTAGAGCCATTTTTGAGAAAATAAAAGTTGTAAAAAACTTCTCCATATATACGGTAGTTTGTAGTTGGGGGAATTTGTTGAAAAGCCTCGTGTCGTATCTTAAACCTCAAGTTTGGTATTTATTCCACTTGTGTTTGAATTATGCTGTTCACATACAAAGACACACAAGGCACCTAATAGCCTTGTATTTTTAGCGAAATCTCAACATTGAATTTTTAGGTGGAATACTATACTTCTTTTAGCTACTGTAAGTAGGTGGAATGAAGACATCAAACCACTAAAAAGTCCTTAGCGATGCATCTAAACGGAAATGGATTAACGCTTGTTTTTCCGTGGATTATTTTCTTTACATTTTATCTCACTTAACGTTACAAGTCAATCTTGAGTAGGAGCATGCAACATATGATTTATCATAACAACCGATCAAGCAAGCTACTCAGGTTTCATTTAAAGAAATCAACGAATTAGCTTCGCGATTGAAGGTAAGTGTGGAAAATTAGATGATTATAGCTAAATAATCCGGCTGCAATTCCTTCTTTTTGGACCACTGTATAGAAGACCTCCGAGGAGGCCTGTAGGGCACGGATACAATCTACGATTTACTGCAGTCCACAAGGCGAAATAGGTCCTCTAATGGAATCAGTGCATTAGTTTTACGATCCATAAATATGCGTAGCAAACGAAATAATTGCAGTGAAGCACTTGGGGTCAGTAACAGAACTTCGTACTGAGGAACTTAATCTGGATCAGGTTTTTCCACGTTCTTTAGGTTTCACATATCCAGTGTGCAAAATATGAAAGGGAAAAGAAGTGATAGTAACACTCGCTTTGCTTACCCATTACCATCTTACACAGATTCTACAAACATTTACATAAAGGTTTATTTTTCTCTCTCCACTTCCTCTTCACAATTATAAATATCTACAGAGAAATGGCATAAAAATCGTTTTATTATTTTGAAGGGAATGAGAGAGCCGCTGTTTCTAAATCAGGTTCGTAGCTAGCCATTACCTCATAACATGACATACAGAAATATACTAAATTAATATTTCAAAATATCTTGTTGAAAACATAAACAAATTAAACATACAGCAGGGAATATAGTATTAACCATAAAAATGCATTTACATAATACATATCTTTCAAAATATCTAAATTCTTATTGAATTAATTTTAATCTCTTATAAAAGGAAACCAAAAGCTTATCTAAGATAAACGTTGATATCATTAAAACATATTAAGTTCTTAAGTGGAGTTCTTTGCAGCACTAACCACTTCCGAACGATTTTTCGTCAAAGTTATAATTTTTTTTCAAAATTTGATACAGTCCTCTTTGAAATTTCAACTGTCATTATTTTCCTTCTCATCAGTATAGCGTATCGAGTTGTTTTGTAAACAAGTTACTTCGTCTTAGCCTCGGTATGAAATAGAACTGTGTTTATTGTGTACTCCAAACCCTTTTTATGAATATATACCGATTTGGAAGCAGTATATAAGGAAATCGCTTAAGGGGTCATTCTGAGCATAGAATTATATTGTAATTTTGGTTTTATTTACTTTTTTATTTAGGAGTTACCTACCGTACAATAGTTTTCCTACAAGCCATTCATAATTTTATTTCCCCATAAATCCCTATTTTCTGCATCTTCATCTGTTAGTCCTGTGCTTCTTCGTTCTCTTGGTCTTCCCCGTCCTGTTTCCTTCACTTCCCATTCTAGCATCACAATTCTTACAATTCTAACGTTTTTCATTCTTTTCACATGGCCGACGCATTTTATCGCTTACTTATTTCGAGTGGAAAATATATTTTCCCACTCTTCGAGACACCAAGATTCGAACAAAGAAAGTTGAGGCACATTTTAAAGTGTGTGAAAGAACAAGAACTATGATACAATTTATCATCTTAAATCTCTGGTTTCGCTACAATTTAGAATTTTTTACAAATCACAACTAAGATAAATAAACTGTAACTACGTGTGAACAATAGCACAGCCCCCAGATATCTACTCTATGAAAGAATCGCTAAAATGTGAAGTAGACCATTTGTTACTTTATTTGCACCACGCTTTGGGCGTCAATTTGAAGAAGTTATTTTGTTGTAGGAGTTGTATTATAGTTCAACTGTTGGGGAGCCGAACTTGAAGTAGTTGCAACCATACGTATGGTAGCCGGTAGCCTTTGCCCCAAAAATGTTTAAAAAAATATTAACTTTGTAATTTGACTGTTTCTTTAAGTATTAAATATTTATGTTTGCCTCGGCTGCGCCAGTATTTTTGTTAGAGACTTGGATGTCTTGGCGGGGTTGTGATGCGACAAGAATATAGGCTTATACAGATTATAATTTTACTTCACTCCTTTTATTAATGCTTGACGCGATTTAAATAAGACTTCACTGATATAGAGAGCTGTGAGATTCCTTTTATTAATTAATTGCACTTTTTTAACACGTAAACTTATTTTTCGTCTCTCACGAATACTTATTAAATCTCTCGAGGACGCATCTTGCATCCGGTTACAGTCACTGTCTGCAGGGAACTGACTTCTCAAATTGTAAATGTTTCTCTTTTTCAGTTTCTAATTGGCTAATCCTAATCCTAATCCAATAGAATACCTTCATTTAACTAAAGCTTTTTCTGGTTGTTGATTGGCTATTTTATAAACTGTCACTAAAATTACATTATTGTTGCTCCAAGAATCACAAGTAGTATTGTTAAACTCTCTTACTCATTATTGCCTCAAGGTTACCTCATTGTTACCAACTTTTAACTTATTATTCTCACAACTCCTACAATATTAAATTACGTAATATACTCGCATAATATCATTACACATGGATACAATAATATAAACATATACAATAACTGTAATATACACTTTTTATATATTGTTACATACACATATTCCTTTAAGGTGGGCTGTTATTGAATTTATATTTTATATAGTTAGACTAAAATCATTTAAGTGTTAAAAATACTGCCTCAAATGCTTTTATTTCGTTTAATGAATGTTTAAAACAAATAATTTTATTCTATGCATAGGAATATTTAAAGACTCCTGCAGCTATTTGGTTTATAGTTTTAATGGGTATAAATGTAAATTGAAGTTAAATATATTTTCACGCTGCAAGATTGAAATAACACTTAATAGATTTTAAACATCACGCTGAAATACATAAAAGAACTGTCCTAGGAATTCAATAAAGTAGTAAAAGTTAGCATAGTAGCTCTAATAACACAGTAGCACCTTCCTTCGGAAACTCAACGGACAGTCTACTGTGAAGCAGTCATTATCTTAACTCTCAAGTGCAGATTTCCTCACATACCTTCAGAGAAAACGCATGGTTGATAAATGGATTCTTCCACCCCCTCCCAAAGCATATTTATACAAATTTAGAAGCACAAGAGAAAAGGTCTCAAAGTTTTCGTTACTCTTGAAATCTGGAGCTTAAAAGACCACATACGGCCTCTTTCACCTGATTAATTTATAGTCATTAAAATGAAATTTGAATAAGACCTCCCTTATAGAAGCTGTAAAGAACCTGTATTATGGAATCAATATTTGTTCTTGAACCCCAATTGACTACAAATACAAATAATACGACTTTTTTCAAGTAAATCAAGTTCGACAATGGTGTTCATTTGAAACTATTTTACTTAATATTTATATATACGACACCCAAGCGGAATGGAAAAATCTTTTAACTAATGAGGGAATATTAACTGATAATAAGTAGAATATATACCTTATTTGCAGATGCTGTTGCACTTCTAGCAGAATCCGAAAAAGATCTCAAAAGTTGGCATATAAGCTTCAATTAATATGCCAATAGAAATAATTGTAAAATTTAAATAAATCATTCAAAAGTTATGACATTTATTGGTAAATGTAGAACTATATTTGACATCGTATTAATTAATAAAATAATACAGTAGGTAACACATTTTAATATTTAGGATAGGATATAAGTTATTGGAAAACTAAAGCTATATAAAACAAAATATTCTAAATTTTACTCTAAACACTCTTAATCGGAAAATAGGGAAAGCTACTAAATTGAAGTTATACAAAACTAGGGCCATACCTTCGTTGTTATATAAACGAAACGAAAATTGGATAATTAAATCTAAGGAGAAAAGTGAAACACAAGTAGCAGATATGCTATACGTAAGTAATGTATAGGAATATACAAGAGCGGATAGAATAAGAAGTTAATCTATTAGAGAAGATTATATACAGTGCTTTTCCTTCACACTGCGGCCACCGCACAGCTGTAGGCGCGCCGGCCACTGCAGCTCGGGGTTCCGCATAAACAGTTATAACATTTCCACAATCGCCTCACGTTCTCATATTTGCAGTTACAATAAAATTACAATTGAGACCATATTTTATATCCTAATATATATTATATCCTAATATAATTGAAAGAACTAATATAAAAGAGCAATTTCGGATATAGAACATTCGAGTGTGAAGAAAATATCCTGAGAAGATGCCAGAAATATACGGTAAGAGTATAACATTTCTAACAGCTGATCAGTTATGTGTTCATTATCACTGTAACTGTAACTATGAGAACGTGCGGGGATATTATAACTGTTTCGGTGGAAATCCGAGCTGCTATGACCGGCGAGAAAAGCCGTGCGGTAGCCGCAGTAGGAAAGAAAAGCACTGTGTGTGTGTGTGTGTGTGTGTGTGTGTGTGTGTGTGTGTGTGTGTGTGTGTGTGTGTGTGTGTGTCTAAGATTGAAGACAGAATCAAAGTATATAACAAGAAATGGCCAGAGCATTCAATGAGAAAGAATAACGAAATAATACCAAACAGAACTTTCCTACATAATCCAAGAGGAATAAGAGATATTGGTCGATCCCATGGAATTTGGCCTCCACTTGCGACTTCAATGAACGGGCTACATAGCTTAAATCCTAAGGATCATAATGACAATAGAGATGGTGATAAAATAGAATGTGAAAATACATTGTTCTCTGCAAATGGTATGTAGAGTGGCTATTAAATGGTAATGCTCAGAGAAGATCATGTAACTTATAGGGGTAACTACTGATTTTAAGTTGCTTATAGCTGAAAGAAATGTATGTTTAATTCTACACGTTTATTCCAATATCTAAAAAGTCTTCCATTCACCGAGCCCCCAAATGGAAGGACCAAGGCAGCTACACATTTATTCTCAAAATGGGACCGATTCTAAGACGTGAATAGGATATCAGAAAATTAGAAAAGACATTAACTGTATTTAAAGGTGGGAAGTTTGTGATCAAAATGTAGGCTAGCAAATAGCAGAAACTTCAAGTGACTGCACTGCATTTGTGCTCTGCAGATGAAGGTAGAAAAGGATTGGAATCCTCAACCTTATTACAATTGCGCACTTTAGTCGGCATTATCTTTGAAGACGGCTGGTGATGAATAAAGGAAAACTGGTATGCCGAGCCTACATCCGTGATAAGAAATAGTTGCTGTTCATATTGCTAGCACGAATCAGGGGCGGACTAGTAAAATATGATGGGATTCAAATGCGTCACATGCAACAAACCGGAACTCAAGAAATCGATGACCGGGGAATCCACCTCGATGCTGTTTCAAATTCAAGAAGAACAGCTGATGTCACAGCAGCCTTACTAATTTTATTATACCTAAGGATTCATAGGAGGTAACTCGCCATGATGAATAGCAAATACTCCTCGAGCGGTGTTTAAGATTCTGGTTTTTGCTTGGTTCCGAACTGTCCTCGAATATATTCTAACTTATTTGGGTTTTAAGGACATTTTTAGATATATGTTCCTGCATAGGGTTTCCTCGGTCGCTAGGCGAATGCTGGATTGGATAATTTGATCCGTGAATTTCCTTATCATCGCTTTAATCACTACATTTCATTTCCTTCTTATTCACCGCCATATCAGGCATTGGGCTGATCACTCAGCCTCGTAATGCTAGAATCCAGAGTTTTACGTGCTCTCGACAGGCTACTGACCCAAGGCTTGCAAAGAGGAGGATCCAATGAAGAAGTTCCTGCAAAATATTAGTTCTCTAAAATTAAAATTATTGTATGCTTTCAGCTCATGGTTAGCTTTGTGTAAATATATTGAAGATTTAGACATTTTGAAAACCAAAAGATTTACCGTTCTCGACTCCGACTGGCTGCTGGTAGGCTATGTTTTAGCCCGAGTGAATTTTTGCTGTGTGCCCACCCTCATCAGGGTTTAACCACAGGGTGATTATTTTCAGTAGAACAATGATGGTTAAGGATGACGGTTTAGTTCTAGGTAGTAACGAAAGAAAGGAGGAAGCATGTAGCTCCTCGAGGTGCCTGTTAGAATGCAGCGGCCCTTCTGCACCCTGCTGTGTGCGTGTGTGTGTGTGTGTGTGTGTGTGTGTGTGTGTGTGTGTGTGTGTTTCAATTTCTTCGGTTGGGATTGAATTTTGAGACCAATCATCTCTTGGGTACGATTACTATGAAGTTCAGCTTTAGCTGCTATTGCTGAAACTCCTTGGTTATCTGGTGTGCCCGCATGCCATGCGGAGAACCCGATGACGCCGAAGACGGCGATTTCTAGGGTTGTAATCCCCAAGTGATCTGACCAGGATACTCTGATGGTTTGGTAAACTGAAGCCATAGCAGCCAGCTGTCTGCGGCCATGCCCCAGACCTCGCAGGCGTACAGCATGAGGGGGATTATCAGGGCTCGGAAAAGGTGTATTTTTAGGCGAACAGGCATCCCGGATCTCAGCATCGGGCGCAAGGAGGCAATCGCCCCTGCACCCGGGCCGAGACGTCTCGGATGTGTTTGCGAAAAGTTAGACCTTTATCCACCTTCACTCCCAGTAGGTTATAGAATTCCTCCATTCCATCCTTCGGCCTCGAAATTGAAATGTGGGGCAGTCTGCGGGGATGTGGCGCTTCGTTAGTAGCATGGCGTGGCTCTTTGTCCACGTTAACGGACATGCGCCAACGCCGGCACCACTGTTGGATGAGACGGAGGTGTCTCTGTAGTGGGTTGAAGGCTATGATGGTTTTTGTTGGCGCAGTACAGCAGCACGTCGTCAGCACACTGGGCCATTTCGGCTTGCTGCGTTGGAAGATCTGTCATGAAGACGCTGAAAAGCGTGGGGGATAGTACAGAGCCTTCAGGGACTCCGCCTCTAACTGGCCTAAGTGTAGATGTTTTCCCCGCAACTGAAACTTTAAATGTTCGGTGTCGTAGAAAACTGTGTATGATGTTGCTAACCTGTGTTGGTAATCCCAGGTGGACGAGTTTGTACAGGAGACCCGCGTGCCACGTCGTTGAGAAGGCCTTTTCGACATCCAGCGATACCGCGGCGGTGAAGCAACCCTCCTGGAAACCCAGGACGAAATCCAAACTGGTGTTCCGGGATGGCTTGAATGTCTCCCAAAAGTGGGGACAAGCGCTTCAGGATCATCCTCTCGAGAACTTCGAAGAGGATCGGAAGGAGACTGATGGATCGGTAGTTTGAAGGATGTACCGGATCTTTACCCGTTTCCAATATGCATATCACACGGGCCTCTCGCCACTCTCGTGGAAAGTGACCCAGAGTGAGACACATGTTGAATACTCGGGTTAGAAAGAGCACGGCGTTGAAGGGAAGGTGCTGGAGCATGAGGGGGGTTAGCCCATCAGGTCCGGTAGCCTTTTTGGGGTTGAGACGCAGGAGTGCACCATGGATCTCACTCGGGCGAATGATAGATAGCCGATCCGCGTCATCCGGAGGGAGCCGAAAGTATCGGCGTACCTCCCGACGAACGTGTTCAGAAAAGATGTCGTCCTGGGGGTCTTCTTTTGGACGTAAGGTACGTTCAAGATAATCGGCGAACACATTTGCTTTGGCCTGGGGTTCATAGGCGAGGCCTTGGGTGCCTTGGAGATGAGAGGTGTATTGGCCTCGACGGTTTCAGAGGCTTTTTGCAATCCTTCATACGCAGTGGTCATTGGTATCCTCCCACGCTTGCACATGGTGCTCGCGCAGGCAGAGACGGACCTGTCGGCGTAGACGCCGCAGAGGCGCCCGATTGTGTGGCGTGCGGTGACGCTGGTAGTGTCTCCGTGCAGCCCAGGAACGGCGGATGAGAACCACAAGGTCCACTGGAAGGACGTCAGGATGTAGGTGGGCTGGAACAAAGCTTGTAAGGTTGGGTGCAGTTTGCGTCACTATGGAGGTGAAGGAAGAGACACTGCCTCCAAGGAAGGGATGTCTGTAATTCTGGGGTTCGGTGGTATGGAAGTGTGAAGGCAATTCCTAACACCTACCCAGTCGACTTCTCGTGTGCGAATCAAGGGGTCGTGGCTGGCAACCCTAGTGTTGATTTCTGCCAACAGGGGATTATGATCGGAATGTAGTGCGTTGATTGACGTGAGGGTGAGATGAGGGTGGGAATTGTTTGGTGATCGCGAAGTCGATGACTGAAGACAGTCCTCCACCTCGCGGATGATGTGTGGGTTGCCAGGGACCCGCTCTTGAAGCAGTGGGTCCGCGTCGATCAGGAAAATTATTGCATTGCCTCTGGCATCAGCCCTGCGGCCACAATGCCAACGTGGTTTACCGTTCTATGCCTATTTTAGGCAAATATATAAAAGGGGAGTAGGATATTGAGTACAAGGTTGGAACTTTTTCTTTCTTTTCCAGGTGTGCTTTCAAGTGTCCTGGCTGTTTAAAAAACTTAAATATTAAAACCAACCTGTTTATTGGTAACATCTGATTGATAGAAAAGAATCATTTCGTCATCCAAGTTGACACCGTAGTGGATTCAAGTTAAGGGAGCTATTCTGAAGGTTGTGGCAATAGTTATATACAGAAAGAAGGTATTTTATTTAAATAATGGGATATTACGGCATGCTTACATAAGTTGGCAATTATAAAATGTATAACGAATTGTTAACGTTTGTTTTATGTAAGACTTAAGGCAAAGATAGAGGGCGGTCATTTAAAACAAAACAAAAAACAAAAATTTATTAGACATACATTGTATCATTCCACGTAGGGTTGCACTGCCCCTGCAGAAGTTTCTATAAGCTACCGAGGAAAGATAAAATGTGTGCACTATAGGTAACCAGAAGTATATATTGATGTATATAATACAGGGAAGTTATATTAACTGTTTTTCGAAATTTAAAGTAGAAATTGTGACTTCTTTTGCTTCCGAGTTTATTCTCAACTGTTATTATTCCAAGACAATAATACAACGTTGAAAATTATTTTTATACAAAAGTTTAAGGCATAGACAACGTTATTTTATCAGCAAGAATTGTACTTTAGTTGCAAAACAAAAATTCTATAATGTTATACGACATTCTCGATAATATTCATTTAAAGGAATGCGCTCATCTACTAAGTTCTCATTGTGAAAAAAAAACTAAAAAGGGGAGTTTGCATATAATAGGTAATTTTGTAATCGTGTTTTGCACTAATACTGGTTTAATGAGAAAACGTTTTCCTTGGAGAATATTCTAAAACACGCAAGCACTAAAATTACAACCAATACGGAAATGCATATTCCATCAAAATTTCAACTACGAAGAACATGAATCTGTGTTTACACCTTGAATGACGGAATATCCCCTTAACTCCGAAAATAATTTGCAAAGTTAAATTACGAAGCGCAGGACTTCTAATAGTTCATTCACGAGAATAATTAAATAATTTATCATATTTAATCTATACGGCTGTTTGTAATATTTTTTCTCTAAGTTGTAATTGCGATACAACTTTTTCATTAAAAGAAATTAGAACAGGGGAAACGTTTGAATAAAAGTTTAATTGTATATACTGACACATTTGGAATTTTATTCAGATTCTATGACGGAAATAAACCTTTTAAAATTAATAATATGCAATGATTCAGACGCTGTTATAGAAGATACCATAATATATTTAAGAAAAACTTCATTAAAGAAAGGTTTAGAAAACTGTGTGAAATGCCAGCAATAGAAAAGATTTGCTCTCACTGCCAAGTAATTTTTAATTTACTTAATCTTATTTTCACGTTTAATGACACGAGTATATTTTACCAGTCTACCCTGTAAGTTTCAGCATTCAATTATAAACTGACAACTGATTTACTCTTATCTTACTCAAATAAAGCAGAGGAATCTTAATTACCCACTCATTCACAAAGAACGCGGTTATTTTTTGTTCTCCCTCTTTCTTAATTTAATTTTAATTCACTTCTGAATTACGGAGTTTCTAGCTCAAATTATCGTATGAAGACACGAGAAAGAATAATGTTGCTGGAAATTAGAGTGGGAAACGATGCTAGGGGGAATGGACAAGCATGCAATCTAAGAATAAGCATGAAAACCTTGACTCTAGGTGCAAGCTTTCCATAGAAATTATCTCCGATATAGCCCCTTGGGAATTTAGGATTACGTCTTACAAAAGAGCAGTAGCGGTAGTAAATTCAAAATAAACGGTTTAATGTAATAACAGGCTCATCCGCTCTTCTAGTAGCTATTACATAAAAGTTCAAGTCTGTCATCGATCTAAATAATTACTATAATGAGAGCTGTGCAACCTAGAAACAAATGAATAAAAATTAGCAAATTACGTACACATTTGCGTACATTAAAGAACAATAACTAAAGTAGTAGATGCCTTAACCTTCGAAACAATCTGAAAGGACTCGATGTTTATTCCTTCTATATTGTAAAAATTGTACAAACAGCAACATTTAAGCTGGTGATGTTTGTAGTTTTAGTATGTCGAAATTTGCATTTGTTTCTTGTATTTTTCTGTGTGTTTTGGGGGGTGAGGGTTATGACGCCTGAATGTCTACATTTTTTCACTATACAGTATTATGCAAAATATTCAAATAAATTCGCATAGCTTAGTTATTCCTTCAGTTTTATATGTTCACAGCTAAATGGAACCAAATTGAATATCCTGCGAAAGAAAGAAAAGAAAGAAAGAAAGAGAGAAAGAAAGAAAGAAAGAAAGAGAGAAAGAGAGAGAGAAAGAAAGAAAGAAAGAAAGAAAGAAAGAAAGAAAGAAAGAAAGAAAAATAGGGCATGGTTGTTATGATGCAATTAGTATTTCAGTATTTAAAATAAAATATGTGCAAAGTAATTTCTAAATTTTTAATATGCGGCAAATTATATGTTTTCTCTTTCCGAAGTATACATGTATGTTGCCTTGGAAAAATGTTTGCTAAAAACATGACAAATATGAAGTATGATGCAGTGTTATGAAATATTAAAATTTTTCAAAAAAAGCTACAGAAATGAAACACTGACGAGCAAATAATTGGTATGTGTTAACTATGCATACAAAGAGCTCTTTCATATAGCATGGAAAATATAAATATCCTAAATGAGTTAACATAGTTACATAATTAAGGATGGCAAGAAAAATAAAACCTGAAGTTTGTGATCTAACCACTAGACTTTAAAATACAAATCAAATAAATACAATAGTGAACTCCACATTTTGAAATTTAAATACGAATTGATAAGAAGTTCAAAAGCCAATGTTAGTTACTTTTCTAAATATTTTTTTTTTGGAATTGTAAGAAAAAAATCGTTAAAATTGTAGAACAAAAGATGCTGGAACAAAATACACTCCACCGCCTTAAGAGTAGCTCTAGGGATCTGCATTACTAGTCCAATAACAAGCCTCCAGATAGAAGTAGATGATTCACATCTCTATCCACAGGAAGATTTTAACTCTTCTCATATGCCATGAAGATGCCGCTACATCTTTCAAACTATTTCTTCATCGAGATCATCTAAACAGCGACGCATATGTTCTTTTTATACCAGAATTAAGAAGTACTGCAATTAAATACATTTTAAAATGCCTAAGATCTTTCCCGTCATCTGGAAACGAACGTACCTTGCGAGTGATTTACTTGATGTTATATTTATTTAACATTCTTGTAGCCCCACGTTGTGGTAGCCAATTTGTGACGGTATTACTTATAATGTTGATGCTTGTGATGTTTGTGTATGTGTGTTTGTTTACTTCATGTGAAGCCATCTTGTGACGACATTCATTTGTTCGGTTTGTAGCTCCATCTGGTGTTAGCAATTTGTGGTAGTATTAGTGGTTGAAAGAATTTTAAGTTTTTTTACTGTCCTCCGGCTAGCTATTATTTCTTAGTCGAACATGTCTCTTGATCAGAGTGTGTAAACGGAAAGGAATCTTTTATCCAAATATAACACTGATGAAGAAATTTGTTTTATACATTTATTGTCAAACACGTTAACTATCACATTTATACATTGATCTTAACACTCGCCAAACTGAAACTGTTATAATAACTTCTTACTGATCACTTTTAATCCACGTACTTCAACCTTTTGTATAATTAACCTTACAACACTTTAGATTATTCATAATTCTGCTGCGCGTAACTTGTGAATCGATACCCGACGTTTGCCGTACAAATACTTTCGACGAATTGACTGACTGAAGACGACGTGTAGTGTACACAGATTTTTGATGAACTGAACGACTAAAGGCGACGTGTAATGTATTGGGATTTTCGATGAACTGACCGCGATCTACCTCTGACTTGGCTTTTTATACACCCACTCCCCGATATGCCTAAAGATTATAACTGAGTTACTATTGGCTAATAAAACGCGCCAACATTAGCGTCTATTTTAATATCCAATGAAAATTATGAATACATATGCTCTAAGGAAACATTCCAGAAGATTCTCAACGGAAAAACGCGCCAACATTACGTAACTTCCTCGTTTCCAATAATGATAAACAGCTCACCCCCCCTCGCTGTATTATTGCGCGCTATTATTGACAGTTTCAGTAAGGTCGTATAAACTTACTTATCAACAATAATTACAGTCAAGAAACATCTCAAATCAATGTCACATAAAAATGCATATTCATATTACAATCATTATTTACATTTAAGTAATTTGTGATACAAATTACTGCATCAACCTCCCTGGCACCTTCTGTGCTCCACAATCGACATTCAGCTTTATTATAACACAAAACCTGAAATACCTAATTTCATCTGCAAACAAGCGTACAATGCTCTACGAGATAGTCACAGAGATGCTACGGAAATCTTCACGGATGGCTCGGCAGCACTCGAAGGACACGGCTGCGCAGTGATATATCCTACTCACACCGTACTCTACAATACTTCTCCATTTTCTCCTGTGTAGCTTTTGCAATTATGCTAGCACTGCAGTACATTATTCAAAATGCCAATCAAACAAATTATGTAATTCACACTGAGCATAATTCTTGCTACCCAGATTCTAAGTCCTAAGCAGTCTTTTAATAAATGTTATGCCTACTTTGCTTATATTCTAACATTCAACACTCAGGGAAAAACAAATCGTCGCTTGGGTACCCTCGCATGGAGGTATTGAAGGGATTGAAAAAGCTGATATGGTGCAAAGGAAGCCAACCGACACCCTCAGTGACCATGGAATAACTTCAACACACCATGATGACATTAGATACACCAAGCAAGAGCATATGGTCGAGAACCCTCAGCAGACTGCTGCCCGCGCTGGATCCACCAATTCCTTTGAATCTCTCCGAAAAATTCAACGCCGAGAACAAATAGTAAATGCTCGCCTCGGAATTGGTCATTGGCAACTGACACAATCATTTATCCTTAATAAACAACCACCACCAAACTCTGAGACCTGCAATGCAACGCTTATTCTGCAACACTTCCTGCTGCAGTGTTTAAAATGCACCAGATGAAGACTTCAGGCTGGCTTTAGTGACCTACCAAGTGCTCTAAATAACCACCAAACAATGAAAAAGACATGTCATTTTGAAACACGAAAATGTTTCAAAGGATAAACATTTAATAATTAAAAAACTAACAACTTACAAAAATAAAATTTATAAACAGCTATTTTGGGTAATCAAAAACAACAAGAATATAGTTTAAAGTGTATAAGGCATACATTTCAACATTCTCCTTTATGTCTTCATACAGGGTTAATCAAAAAGAAGGAACAGATTTTAAATATTCATTTTTAATTAACGACAATAGATAGCGACACATACCACACATCAATGAATAGAGGAAAGTTCAGAGCTTTAAGTCCCACCCATTAGTTTCATTCAGTGCCTACAGCAGCGCTGTGTTTGTTTACAAGAAAATGGCGACGCTACAGGAAAAGTTGTTTCATTGCAGCGTGCATTTCGTTGTAAGTTCAACAACGGGCCGCCTCGGCATAAAAAGCACTGGTCGTCCTCGCATAACAAATGATGCTCATTTTGAACACATAAAATAAAATTTTGAGCTTTTCTCTATTCAGTGATGTATTTCATGTGTCGCCATCTATTGTCGCTCATTAGAAATAAATATTTAAAGTCTGTTCCTTATTTTTAGTAACCCTGTATAATAAGGAGGCTATATTCGCACTAATATGTTAAAAAGTATCTGTGTCAGACACTTGTTTTCGCGAACAAACAATTTGTTCTCTAGGCTCTACATGTTTAACAGAATTACATCCAGCTCATTATGTAATAGGAAGTTGGTAGCTTTGGATGACTTAAATCACCGATGAAATGAACATAGGCGAGTTGCAAAAAGTTCTCACAAAAAGCATATGAGCAGCTGTTTAACAATTAGTTCCGTTAGTTCATTTGAAATTACTATTGCTACTCCAAGCTAGTTATTAAAAATGTTCATGGTCCTCAAGTCGCTTCAGTAGTATAATTCAATTTAATTAAACATAATTCAACTTTAGTTCAAACATAAATCAAGCTATTCTTTCGTTACGGCAATACACTAAGATCCCGTTCTAGTAATGATAGAAAAAACTAAGGAAACGCTAGAATATCGAAGCTGCAGCAATTAATTCCCTGCATCTGTTGGATCAAACTCATTAGAATCTGTTTCTGCTTTGTGCAGCAATGAAAACTGCGTTAGCTGCAACTTAAAGTGCGATTATAAGAATTATATATTCTAATGAAAATTTATAGATGTGCAGAAATAGTAAGACAACTGGAGAATGATATTAGCTTGTAGTACGTACAATATTAAATTTTAGTCTAAGGAATCGCTACTAAAGAACAAAGGGTGAATCTGATGGGTGAAAATTTGGTCATAAAACATAGTTCTCAGTATAATTCCATTCACCAATTTATTTCAACAATTAGTGAGGAAACTTAATATGAAATCCAAAAATATGTTCTTTCAAACTACATAAATAAGGAAGATGGTTTAATATTTCTACTGAAAAAGATAGCAATAGAACAGGCATAAAGCCAGACATATTATGTTACATATCTCGGTTAAGCTTTATTGCATACAGTAATGTATATTACAATAAAAGTAATTGAACTGTTATTACCAGGAGTAGCAATTTCCAAGCATTAAAGCCAGGACGAAAGGAAATTATGTAAACTGCTACCGGACTTTACACTGTGACGTCGTAGATAACAAACCACCTTGCTGCGTGTGCAGAGCAATCACTAGGCCGCATTTTACTACCGTCAGTGACTCATGGCCGCTGTAGTTTGCGTTCTATTTATTGATATTGGTTTGAGTGTAGCTAACGTGAAGCCAAGTGTTTTAAGAATTCATCATGATATCCTTAAAAATTTATAAGAGCCTGAGGAATAAAACTAGAAAAGACTAAGAAAAAATATTATTCATTACTCTCGTCTTGCTAGCTTTAGCTTGTGAAACTTCAACCAACAGTTATGTCAGAAGAAAGAAACAAAATATCTGAGATCAATACTAGAATTTTATTCTACTGCACAAGATAGGAACACTGATCTATGCCACGATATCGAAGTAGAGGCATTGGTCGAGAAGCCAATGAAAATAAAACAAAGTTAATATCTAGAAGAATACTAGCAAATAGGCAATGTTGCGACAATGGAATATCGACCAATAAGAAAACAAGAAATAATAAAATGCTGCAATAGGTTTAAACTAATCCTTGCAGAGAATAAGAAGAAGATGAAGAATCTAGTTTATGAACTTCAGTTGACTATCTATCTAATCTTGATTTGGCTATGTAATCTAACCCTTGAGGTTTTAAAAGTAATACATAGTTATGAAATAATTTTGACATTATTATAAATAGTAAGTCACTTCTATACAATGGTTATTTCTTGTTATGTTTTAGTAGTGTTTAATGCCCATTCTTACTGCATACAGTATCACAGACGGTAGACACTGATGATATATTAAATCAAATAATTGGGAAAGTAGATTTGGGAAGGAAGCGTTCCAAACCTTAGTTTAGGTTACCTCCTTGGTGCCTGGCAGTTATGGAATTGAGAAAAATTGGAAAACAACTACAGGCAGGGAACACAATTCTGCGGGATTTGAGCCGCAGGTCTCCCATTCAGTCAGTGCCTAACGACCTCGGCCACTCCTGTCGGTAGGCTATTCTTGTGCATTCCAAGGGAAAACAAAGCTCGTATATTTGTTTAAATTATAAACATTACTAGAACATTGATTTTTAGGAGGTCCAATAACCGATTTTTGTTTTTAATATAGTACATTTAGTTAGCAGTTTATGTGCTAGACTATAAATTCTCTCAAATTATCATTACCATCATCACCAGCAGCAGCATAAGCATCGCAAGACATATTCTATTCAAGAGTAATAATTAAAAACTGATGCAGTTACATTTTATGCACAACTTACGCAGTTTTTAGCTTAGTAGCTCCCCTCATATGCATACATTTTCGCATCATTAAATATCGTATTAATGAATTCCTAGAGGTTGGTCCTCTAATCTTGAACACAACTACCGCAACAAAATTGAAATATTTATAAGATGGTTAGATTATTTGCTATGGATATTATAAATCATATTATATGACGTTGCATTGTATGCTGATGCTGATCTGGGAATAGTAAAGTGGCATGCATACTTTGTAGTGGCAATATTAGAATACTGATAACCATTTTTATTATTGCGCATTATGTTTACTGCTTTAAAAGTAAAATACTTTTATCGCTTAAGGAAAGGGTGGCAAAAATGTGCTCTTTCCCCGAGTCAAAATATGCAACATGCATAACACCGCCTAGCGGCATATAAAATACAAACGGAGATAAGATTGAGAAGCACCAGCGGTTCACATGTAATCGTGATCAACCTACCTTGATGAACGTGCAATCAACCTTTCGCTGTCCCTGACATACAGTATACATAATTTAAAAGTAATGGGCTGCATATGAAAGATTGTTTTTCTTAGTACATATATCTGAACCGTTTTAGAATGCTTTTATTTTATCTCTAAAATCAATTTAAAGTTAATTATCATAAAATAGTTTCTTCAAATTTGTTTCCATGCTTTTTTAAAATGTTTTATTCATCAAGAGCACTATATTTATATTTTGGCACAATATAAAACTTATCATTAACAATAATAATAACAATATTAATCAATAATAGTGCATGATAAACGTTTTTGCAAACTCCTACTTATTTATCTCAATCTTTCCAGGTAGGGAAGAACTGATTTTTAACTTATTTTATAGAAGCTTATTGTAAAAGAGGTGGGGTTAACTGGTACATATAAGAATAACGGGATCTGGGCTGACTACTCAGCCGTCACCCTTGGATCCCAGGAGATCATCTTGTGGGGTTTTATCATTAGGGCAGCATCTATCTTATACTCTTCCCCCTCCCCGGCATGGCCGAAATCGGCAGGACACCTACCTCCCCTCGTCTCCTGCCATGCAGGGACGGAAGTGGATACACAGCCCAATATATAAAACCCTATCAGGGAAGATCACCGAAGAACCTCGGTGAGGCCAACATACTGTCTACCAGCTCTCACTCGTGGTTGGTGCCAGAGAACCTCTGGGCGTCTCACAACCCCGCCAGAGCGGAAAACCAGCCAAGCGTACCCAATCTCCCATGGGTATCTGGAACCGCTGCCCCGCCGAGTCCAACCCAATTCGAATAGTTCCCTTCCCAGCGTACTTCTAGTAACGTCAGAAGTACCACGAGTGCTCAGGGTCCGCAATGCCCGCACTACGGCAGCTGAAGTTGTCGGGGAGGAGGCCCTTACGGGAGGTTGGCTGGTACAAGTGGACTGGCAATTATTCACATTCTGGTCATGGATCAAATTGTGTTCGAGTATATATTTTTTCATTAATATATGGAAAAGTGCCAATTCAATAAAATACAAATATTACACACATTTTGGTTTTCAAATCTTTGATCACGTTACAAAACTATTTTTGATACACTTTAAGTAATTCCCAAGTTTCAAAGAACTAAAAATAAGTTTGTACCCACGGAGATCTTGATATTAAAGAAGGTTTGCTAGTTCGCCCCTGAATCCTCTGGAGCAAAAAGACTGCAAGACGACCCGTCAGGATGTTCACGGACGCGTTTCAGTTGGCGTGAATCTATAAATCAAACACGTTTTGCGATGCCAGTATCATGTCGTTTTGCTCACTACTGATTTATCATTGGAATGTCGCCATGTTTATACTGAAAAGTAAACATAACAAGTCAATCTCTTCCTTCTCTTTCTATAAGGAACATATTACTCAAACAGTATCTCTTCAGAGAGTACAATAAAAGAATCAGATTATCTCTTTTGTCATGTTCCGACATCTGAATCTGGTATGAGAACCTAAATGATATCATAGAGGTGTAAATAAAGGACTCATTTAATGACAAAATAACCAATAACAAAGTGGGCTACATTTTTCAACTCCCTATAGAAGGTATATTACAGCCGTGAAATTGGATCATTATTCATTCAATTAATTTTGATAAGACAAGAATTATTTTCTTATGCTCATGTATGTAATACATGTTACAAAATTAGCTCCGCCTTTCAAAATGAACTTCGTTGCCTAAACCCGTTATGTGGGTTTGAATTCAAGAAGGACACAGCTGGTCCTAAGCAGGCTGATGTCGCTGACTCAATTCGTGACTTGTCGTAATTGTTTTCATTAAATGCATCAGAAATTCTTTGCAAGTTTTGCAAGTGTTTCTACGCTTAGACTGAAAAATCATGGTTTGGGGACAGATGTTTTCCCAATGACTCTTTCATTCCGATTTCACGATAATTATTGATTTTTTATGTTTACATGGATATGCTCCATCGTTTCTAAAATCAGTTATTGCAAAATGTGCTGAACCAGCCTTTTGTCTAATAAGTTTTGATAACTTGCATGGTTTTAAGCTCAGTTCAACCTCAAAGCCCAGGACGGAAGTCAAAATGCTATTGGGAATTAACAATAAACAAAGTCAAGGCATTGGAACTGTAAAGTTCAGGACTTTTGATGGTACACGATAATAGACCTATTAGCCAAGTAATTGCCCAACAGAATATATAGTCTTAATCAAGAATAACAAATCAAAAATGTCGTAACTACTTTCTCAGCTTTCGAAACTAATTCTACAGGGGTAAATATCAGCCTTACACAATATTAGATTACACCACAGAAAGTCCACATTCTCTTAACGGTCTCATGCAAATATAGAGAGCATTTAATGATGAAATAAAAGTTACACTGAAGGACAAACTTTATTTTATTGTTACTTGTCATGTAATTTGGTTTTTAGTTTTGCACTTGAATGAGGATTGTAGTTTATCTATTAGCATGTGCAGAATTAATATATGACTTTCAAAGTTTACTGTCTGAAAATGTCATAAATTAATTACCGTGTTTCTCATTAATATACTCAAAATATGTACAATTAAATATTTCCTTAGTTGTGTATAAAGTTGAAGCTATCAAAAACGTATAATTAGCATAAAATTCGTAGTAAGTATGCATATATTCTAGAACTGTCTACAGTCACTTCGTTTTCTGTTATCGAAACTATGAAAGAAATGCGACTACACTAAAACTTTCGAGAGAAAAAAATAAATCTGGAAGATTTTTGCCTTCAAACACATAACGGCATCTCTTATAACCTTCACACAGTATCAGCTAACAATTAGACGACATGCAGTCTTTCCAGGATACCAATCTTCTGATGAACGCTTCTGCGTGTGCGTGCGTGTGTGTGTGTGTGTGTGTGTGTGTGTGTGTGTGTGTGTGTGTGTGTGTCACTTAACAGTAAGCAAGTCCAAGTGGGAATGAAAGAAATGCTAATTTAGTACCGTATTACTCGACAAAGTGTAACGGAGAAATATGCGTAACGATGACGATGTTATTACTTTGCCCTTTTTGGAATTGCTTATAAACATAGCAATTTAGATTTTCTGCGAATAGCCGATGAAGTCCTCTTCTTTCAGAATGAATTTCGTGCAATTTTTTATAACTAGTAAACCATAAGAGATACTCATACGCAACATATACGGAGCTCTTTAAAAAAACCAAATTAATTTCAATATACATCTCGGAAATGGCTAATGTCAAAAGTAAGTATCTTTTAACATTTCCAAGATATCTTATTGATTTGAATTGTTCAGTACTTTCATTTTTTGAAAATCCATCACCTTTCAGCACGTTTCTCGCGATTCCATGGAAAAAGTTTGTAATTTCGAGTCAGAATATAGCGACACGATTTTTATGGATTTGACTCTTGCATCAAACGCCTGCATCCCTTTGTGCCAACCAAAAATATGTAATGAAGCTATTTCTGTAAACGTTTGTCTTGATTAACATAAAGAAGGTAGAAAAATAAGCTTTTGCAAGAATAGTTTGAAGAAGTTATATAAAAATAAAGAAAGATTAAAGCGTACGTTAGAGCGAGTGGTTTGATTTTTTTTTGGGGGGGGGGAAGTTTCATGTTGCATCCTAGCTTACTTAACGTAAATAAGAAGTTTGATACTTATTCGACATTTCCTTTTTGGGTTATGTTACTCAAAAATACATACACAAACTGGACCTCTTTAAAAAAGTACTGTTTTGGTTCAATGTTAAATCTCCATATCGAATTTTTGGGTTGATTAGAACACTACTTCCACTCATTATAGTTAGGCAAGTAGAAAAAGTACACATTAGCATTTTATATTGAATTAATTCTATTGAGCATATAGAATTTTGGTAACAACATTTAAACAAATTATATGTATATATTATGCACTTGAGGATCTTGCACAAAAATATACAAATGTTAATAAAAGTAAGAAACAATACCAAATCCTGTATTTTGGAGTTCTCTATACACTTAAAACGTAAGTCTATATTACCGTACATACGATGTACTTGCACTACACTCCCTTTTGCAGAAAACGTCCATTTCTCTAACAGGTGCTGAGAATACTTGTTGCAGCAATTTTTTCGTCTGCTCTGGACACGCGCCTTGGTGGATCTTAGGGCAGTCAGTGAGCTAGATATTCCTTTTCTGGAACTTCACTGACAAGCGTTGTGCTGTCATCGAAGAAAGAAATTAATGTGCTTTAAATTGGCTTCGCGACCTGTGGTTGGAGAACAATTTTGGCCACGAGGCATCTGCAGATACTTTGCACATTCCAGATCCCAAATACATCGCCCTCCCCATATGGCCACACACAATGGAGTCACGTCTACAATGACTCGGCAGTTAAGGCCATCTTTCCGATTACGAACAAACGGGATACTACGCCCAATCATACCAGGTGAGCTGCGCGTAGGCTAACTTTGAATCTAATTCACTAGAAGTGCATGCAAACCTGTATATTATTTTTCAACAATAGTATTTTTATTCACCTCCCGCTTATGCTATCATGCGTGGGAGGGAAGTCGAAATTCAACTCCGTGCTTTTTACATTTTTACGCAGATGTTAATAAAATGTGTTTAATCCAACCATTGATATGTATATTTATTGTTAGAGACATGCAATATAATCATAATCGATGGTTGAATTTTACAATTTGAGTCTTACCGTCTTTAATTCCCTTTATTGGTTAACATTTACTTACGTTTTAATTCATGCAGTATTTTAGCTTAGTTTCACTAATTTTTAGGTGTAAGGGAAGCGGCCTGCCGCACAACCCCAACCTGGAGGACCAGGAGTTTGAAATTGGAGCCATCCTCTGCTATACGAGTTGTCTTCGTCTGCCCATTGTGAAATGTTAGCTTCCCCTCTCCTCTTTTCGATTTGTAGCTCACATAATCACATGCCTGGGTCATTGGGTACTAAGCCCCTCCGCCAGTGACAGAGGGGGAGGCATTATACATGGAATTGCTACGTCCAATGTGTGGATACACTATGCTGATCATCCGAAGGATGAAGATAAGGAAACAATTATGAATTACAAATATAGTAGAAACAATAGAAAATAAAAGAGATGAATGGCATACGCACCTTCCAAAAATGGACTGGCACTGTAATCCTCTCCAAGTGCTAAATTAGCGTCCAATTGGTAGAAGAAGTGTAGGAAGAAATTAAAATTGATGTAGAGATCAGCTGTAACGCTGTAGTGGAACGGATCATAAAGTCCAAACCGTGTTGTTTCTAATTATGATGATTTAAATGTAACTCTTTCGGCGCAAGCAGCCATTCCACCTTCAGTTGTTAATTGATTTGATCAACATTACCAGGCTGAGTAATCGATCACCAACTCGCAGAGGCGAGCGGAGTTGTGACATTGATGCTCCTTTTGAACAGCTGACAGTAATGTATTTTATTTCCGACTAAATATATCTATTATTCATCAACATCGCAAAAATATGCAATACATTAAGTCCATTGCACAAACTCGTAAGTGAAAGTACTCGACTTCGTCAACTATTTTAAAACTTCTTCCCCGTTCTCCAAAGGTGCACATACCGTACTTGTATCTCAATTTACTATTATCCCATGTTTTGTTGAGATTTACTTAGTTTTGAAGCAAAAACTCTATGGAAAATCAAACTTAAGCGTTGAGTAGCATTTACCGAAATACATATCTACCTACATAAAATCTAATATCAAGTATTTCACATTAAAACAGAATAATCCTTTAGAATACAAATCAAATTACGAAACTTTTATCATAATACGCCGTACTTTTGTATTTACATGTTTTAAATAATTGCGCAAAGTGGTAATTTATGAACATTTTCCTTTACTAACCTTTTTCCAAACCTAGCTCCCAGAAAATATAAGTAAAATATTCAGATCCTTATATTAACGTATCTAATTATATCTTAAATATGCATATGCAGTGTAAATAATTATTTACAAATACAATTGAAGTGATGCATTTCCCTACGAGTGAGAAAAAAAATTGAGGTAGCTCACTCTATCCGAGATTTAAACTCAGGACAGGGGATGGACTAAACACTCACTTATATTAAAAATACGCGTTATATGGTGAAAATACAAACCTCGAATACAAGAGAAAGGCTATTTCTTAAAGGAATATTTGATGAAAACAGATTTATCTCGATATCTTCTGACAGAGTTAAACTTCACATTAGCGCATATACCAATTTGTTTCGATGATAGGAATAATGTAGTCCCGATACTCAATTAAAAAGTTTTAAGTAGACATTTATATATTGGTTACTGTGTAAGAACATCAGGTTTAGCATTTGATTAAAAAGTTCGAATTCACGCATAAAATTGTATAAGTAGATAATATTCTAAGAACCTTGCGCGTTAATAACTCCAGATCGGTAAGAACTCCTAGTCACTTATAAAGCTTTAATAAGATTCAGGATTATGGCTCAATTATATAGGTACAATTCAACTAGGTCATTTATACTTAAAAATCTCTGACAAGTTCAATCTGCAGCCATGAGGATTATCTTAGGACCACAAGTCCAATTAAAATTTTGAGCATTGAACTAAACGAATCTCACCTTGAAGCACGCAGATAATATTTGAGTAAGCAATAAGAATAGCTGGCTTATCACACTCAAAGACCTATTATCAGGCGTAAGAATTTCTGAGCATTAAAGTCGGGACGAAAAGGAAATGAAGTTGAAGTGTTACTGCTTAACTCAGTGACGTCACAGGTTACAAACCGTTGCCATTTCTCGTGCAGTCTTGATACCGGAATTATTAAATCGTATGATTAATAATTTTATAAAGACATGAGGAGATTGATAAATAATTCATAAATAATTTCCATATATTGAATCAATGCATCATGGAAGAAGAAAGGGTTACAATTTTGTAAGGAATAAGGAAGTCATTAATAGGTAAATTAAGTATTCAGGAAAAGCAATTAGGTAGAATTCAGAGTAGCTAAGGCCATTAGATGTTCCGGCGAACTCAGTCAACAAGAAACTCATTAGCTTAAGGTTCAGGTTGTACCGGTAACTCTATGTAATTCATTATAACAAGAAATTATTAACTTGCAATTACAAGTACAAATGAGTGATAACGCTACTTAGCTCATTCAATCACCATGCTTGAAAATATTCGCTTAGCCCAGAGGTGTGGATTGGTATAGGAACTAGGTTTTAAAATATTCACACAAATATAGCAACTGTTTATTGTAGATAAACTTCTTATAGCTTTAACAATATTGTAAATTTAAATGAAGCTTACAATTTCTTTAACATTTAAAACCTTAAGATTAACACGTTTCAAGTACAAAGATTGTGTGTTTTCTCTTTCACCCTTCGTTACGATCTGGTCTGTTTTACAATAATTCCTGATTCGTTACAAGCATTTTATTTTCTTAATCTGCAAGTTCAGTGTGAATACAAAGTTACCTATAAAAGAATATTTCTCCCGCGAGTTTAGAAAATTTAGCACCAAGGGCAAGAGAGTAAATTTTGAATTGCTTACAGAAAACACACGATAGAATTTTTAAATGGCAGAAACATTACCCTTGGTAAAAGTACGCTAAAATCTCGCCGAAGTCAAAAGCAGAGCTGAGTGCTCTGGCGGTCTGCTCGCTCCGTCTATCGTGGACGACTGCCGGCTGTTCCGCTCGAGAAATTCACGTTCCTTACACGTCTAGGAGAGCGCTGCGATCGGTGACGTAGACCAGCAGCGAATAGTAGCCACGGACTACCTTATGGCGTTCCAAGATCGCTACGTTACAAATTACATCATAGTAAAATATTCCTGTCCTAGCAACGTGTCCAACACCCAGGGAGGGGGGTAGAAGCGGCACAAGGTAATTAGAAATTGGCAGGTTGAGAAATCAAAGAGGTGTGTGAAAGTGCTGGTATACCAGTTCTGAAAATTAGAAATAGAAAGGATTCTTAGAATTTAGCAAGTCATAGGACTAAAAGTTTGCTTCAGATGCGAATTAGCTTAAAATTTGGCAACGTACAATGTAGGAACTTTGATGGGGTAGTCGTAAAGTAAGCACGACTGAAATTAATAAAATAGCGTGTATTTATAAAATAAGCGTGTTTCGTTTTCAGTCTTAGGGGCTTGCAGTGTTTACCCTGAATAATTATCGGCAGTCCAGAGCACCTGAACACCGCGTAAGGATTCTTGCGTACTTAAAGGTAGCTGCAAGAGGATTAGCCGGTTAGTATTTCATAAATTCACGGAAACTTACGCTTCTAGTTTTTATTACGGAAACAATTACTTTAAACCGTAAATTTGATACTTAATAAGGTAGTAGATATAATTATTCAATCGTTACATGTTCTCGTTCTAAGATTCAGAAGCAGTTTAGTCCATCTCAAACGGCTGGCAACTCGCTTCAATACCTCAAGTATTAGACAACATTAAATTTCTCCGTCAATTTAACTGGTGTTGTCTATTCTCACCCGACCCACGCATATCCTTAGAGAAAGATCTCATCGCTCATCCTTTGTAGCAGCCGGCAGTAGATTCATCAAGCAAATATTGGCACATAAAAATGTCATGGAAAGGGTGCGTCGTCGTTGCCGTTTGCAGACAGCATTCACGGCATGTTTACCTGCCCGTCTGTGACTCATGGCAGTTGTTTACATTATTTGTATTGACATAGTGGTTTGATTGTAGATAACTTGAATCCAACTGCTTAAGAATTCCTATGCCTGCTTATAATTATGCATTTTCTAAGAAATCTACAGAGATCAGCTTCAGCGTCCATTCAACTCGCTATCATTTTTGGGGCGAGGGAGTAAATTGATGTCTGCTTAAAGAAACTACAAATGAGGTTTTCGAAGCTTCTAAGAACTTAAAATACCAGTTATCAATATATTAATTGAACCCTGTTGAGAGAGACCAGAAGAACTATTTATTAGGAACCTTTCAATGAAATATCCTGTGCTTCCTGTGATTGTGAGATCTTCACAGACGGCTCCAAATTAGAAAATGGGGTTAGCTGAACAACAAATTTACCTAATTAAAATTGAAAGGCAAATCCTACTGATTAGTTGTCTACATTTTCCAGTGAACCGTACCAAGTTTTCTAGTGCATAAGTGAATCTAATTACACAATCATACTATTATTTTCGACACAAAATCTGCTATTCTAGCTACTCTAAATGTTTATGCAGACAACAAGTTCATCCAGGATATATCGTGTCTTATAATCACGCTAAAGAAAACGGAAATCCCTATGTTGGTTCCTTGACATACCTATACCTGGCAGAGAGAAAGCAACACAGCTAAAGCTCCCGATTGTGTACGCGTCGTGCAGAGATTTCAAAACGTTAATTATTCCCACGTCGCCCTTCATAGCCGTAACGAAATAACACCCCTTTGAGATTTGCACACACAAAATGACTCAAGATTACTCACTTCTACCTGATAACTAAACATATTCAGATATTAAAATACAAACATTTCTGAAATTGTAATTTTAATCAAGTAATTCTGAATTATCCTCCACATTAAAATGCAATGAAAATCTAACATTGAAAATTTTCTCCATGTTATACTATTTTACAGATTGTTGTTGTGCAACTCTTAAACTTAATATTCTCTAGGTTCTGAATTTTCTATGGATCTTTGGTGTGTTGATATTAATGTTCTCATTGTGCTGTTTTATTTATTAATAGCATAAAAAACAGTTTAGTTTCCATTAATGTTTGCAAATATTATTAATAATTCTTATTATATACTACCCGGTTTACGGGTAGGTTTTTAATTCAAATGAAGAATTAATTTCTTGTATCTCCACCCGTTCTTTATGAAATTATTGTACAACCAGGTATAATATTTTTATCGTGAATCCTCCCTTTTACCCCTTTAATTGTAATTTCGTACAGGCCTGACTATTCCTAATAATGGTGACGCAGCCACGCTACGTCCTCATCCACTGAAGCAATACCTTTGCCTCACGGTTGCTACTTTTCTCCTCCTAGATGTCTTTTTTTATACTTTGCCACGGCTGCTCGAGTATGAAATCTTAATCACTGGGTATGCGTGAGTGTATGTACAGAGAAACACGAGCGCTTTCTTGGAACACTTATTTTTACCATTTTAAAATAGAACTTAAGGTTTGCCGATCACTTTTAAATACATACGATGCTACTGTGTCTTTACCAAGACCGAAGATTATTAACTACAGCTGAACGTTCTACCCTCTTGCATGTTCGCCGCCAATGTTCACAACTCGACGAGAATGTCGTCCCGTTCTCACCAACCACTCAGGACAGACTGCCTTTACCCACGATGCACCAGGAAAAGCAAGCTACTCACTTCCCCTACTCTCCCCTCAAACGCTCGTCACAACTCCGCGTCCTGAAGCCTAGAGTGACCTTCACCAGGCTAAGTGCAGCTGTCCTCGGCTGTTACCAGGAAAGACTTGTTTCAATGGTATTTACCCTTTCTACCTGAGGCTGGTCCGTAATTAACAAAACTGTGACCGTCTGGTCTTTCTGTCGCTTTTATAGTCAACAATTTTCACAATGCTTCTCCTTTTTATACATAAACCGATTTTAAATATATTATTACTTATTTTATATCGCTATCCTTCTCAGAATATTTTGATAATTATTGCCTTTATAATTCCGGCTTCAACGGATGATAGATCTCCTAATATTCCCGCAAAAGGATGTAAACTATAAGCGGAATATCCGACTTCCTTAACGTCTCCCCGAAAGTCCTCTAGTTCTGGAAACTCTGCATAGCCTGCCAGTACCATTTAGCCAATCATTGATCGGAATGATACAGTAACTTGCTAGCTAATTACAGTAGATAAAGAATTCAAAGATAAGGTACAAAGGTTGAATTTTCGTTTTTAATAGCATGAAAGGTATACAGTTTTCACATAACACAAAAATCATTAACATATTCAACGGAATATATATGAAATTGGTAAATATGTAGTTTCCGCACTCCCAGGCAACCATGTTAATCTCTTTGGAGAAAACATCTGCGACAATCGAGAAAAGCAATCTTCTCAGTCATTAATTACAGAAGCGATACCAGGATCGATACCTGGCGCCACCACCAAAAATGTTACATGCTGGGGTGAAGGCCAAAAGATTACAAGCAAATTACTAAATTCCGATCACTCCAACACGCGCATGGGGGGAGCGTAGCTCACAAACGGCAAGAGGACCGGGATCTTAGTGTCTAAATTCAGATGAAGGCGTGGGGTTTTGACAATACAAAAACATTACATAATACACATTACCTGTAACACAGAGGACGCCAATCATATTTCCCCCTCTCCTGTCTAGACAAGGTTGGCGGCATACCAGACGGAAATTCAAACAACCCCTCTCGCTGGCGTGATCGGCGCCAATGGAGGAAGCGTTAGCCCAAAATAAGCAATCAAAATAACCCAATAATGCTATCGACAATGCAACACAATAATGCGTCTGGTATGACAATGCTTACTGATACGCCACAATATTGGTTCACGAATTTCTAATCTTAGTAATTTTCTCTCTTTATACAATTATTTAGCTTGGCCTCCTAACGACGTAGATTACACCTAAGTAAAAAGGAAAGAAAGCAAAACTTTCTTACACGAGGGTTATTAAAATACGTTGGTATTTTATTGCATGCGTATCGTAGTGTTATAGATACATTTGATTCTCTTTTGTTTTTCTATATCTTAATTCCTAAATCGTGACAAAAATTGATATTTGGAATGATATATCGGCGACATTTATCTTATTTTACGTATATATTCTGTAGAGTTTTTGCTCCCTGACATTCTCAACTAAACTTCAAGGTCTTCCTCGCAAACATTTTCTCTTATAACAGCAATGTGTTCGTGTTGAAGTACAAGGGTTTTGTAAATCTCTTGACATTTTAGTAATTTGTGAAATGAAATGTTGTTTAATAGCTCCATTTCCCTTAGAAAGACTTGGCCTTTCAATGGTAAAAGAATTAATAAAATCGGTTGGGTGGTTTTGAGATTACCATACATACATACATACATACATACATACATACATACATACATACATACATACATACATACATACATACATACATACATACATACATACATACATACATACATACATACATACATACATACATACATACATACATACATACATACATACATACATACATACATACATACATACATACATACATACATACATACATACATACATACATACATACATACATACATACATACATACATACATACATGCATACATTACATACATACATACATACATACATACATGCATGCATGCATGCATACATACATACACACACACGTTCTTTCTTTATACTTTTAATATATATATATGTATATATATATATATGTGTGTGTGTGTGATTTAGGTTGCTATTACAAAATAAGTTAATTTAAGAAATAGACAACTTGACATACAAACATATTCACCTTCGGTTAAAGAAGTCAGGACATTAGGTGATGACTGACAGGGGTGTTTCATTTATGAATGAAAGGAAAGTTTGGTCTCACAAGTCATTTTTTCCTTCTTTCTTTTTTTCATTCTCTTTAATCAGCGCCCATGAACATAGTTTGGTGCGTACTAGGAAACAGCTGCAGTACCCTCCGTATAATTCCCCTGTGGGAGATTCCACACTTCCCTTCTACGAGTATTTTGCAAGTTGTGTTTACATTAGTACAAGGAATACACCCTTGTTCATAGATTCGGAGATTGGAAGCGACTAAACCAATTTCATATTTCTCAAAAATTATACCATTGCTTTTCCCCTTCATTATCATTACAGTTTTCTTCAGGAATTCAGCAAGTATGTTGAATTATGAAGTAAGGTTGTTTATTTTAGGAGGAGTTGTATTGTAGTTCAACTGTTGGGGAGCCGAACTTGAAGTAGCTGCAATCACACATATGGTAAAACGTTTCCGGTAGCCTTCGCCCCAAATCTAAAAATGTTAACTTTGTAATTTGACGGTTTCTTTAAGCATTATATATTTGTGTTTGCCTCGGCTGCGTCAGTAGAGACATGAATTTCTTAACAGGGCGTGATGCGGCTGAAGAATGTAGGCTTACACAGATTATAATTTTTACTTCATTCCTTTTATTAATCCTTGACACGATTTAAATAACACTTCACTGATATAGACAGCTGTGAGATTTTTATTAATTACTTGCACTTTTTAACACGTATTTTTTTTTTTTCTCACACTGAATACGTATTAAACTTCTCGAGGACGCGTCTCGCGTCCGGTTAGGAACGCTGTCTCCTAGCAACTGACTTCTGAATTTGTAAATTTTGCTCCATTTTAGTTACTGATTGGCTCATTCTACTTCAATAGAATACTTTATTTAACTTAAGTTTTTTTCTGGTGCTTGATTGGCTATTTATAAACTGTCTCAAAAATTACATTATTTTTGCTGCAAGAATTACCAGTAGCATTATTAAACTTTCTAATTCATTATTGCCTCAAGGCTACCTCATTGTTAGCAACTTTTAATCTATTATTCTCACAGCCCCTACATTATTATATTACGTAATACATTCGCATAACATTATTAAACATGTACATAATAATATAAACATTAATTCAATGACTGTTACATGCGTTTTATATGTTATTTATACACATATTGCTTTAAGGCGGGTTGTTATTGAATTTATATATTATATAATTAGACTGAAATCAAATAAGTATTAAAAATACTGCCTCAATTATCAAGTTTATAGGAGTTGAATTCGTCGCAATCTATTGTTCTCGTCTAGTTAAGAGAAGGTTTAAGTTTCAAGACCATATAAATCCCTAGGGGTTTTGGTAACTGAAAAGAATTAGTTAATGGTGGGAATTATAGATACAAATGAGGCTATGTGTACAAAAATTGGTCAGCTCTCATTTCTATGGAGAATGATCTAAATGCTGTTGATCTATATTTTACTTTTCATACTACGAGGTATTGCCAGCCCGTAAGGTGTATACTGAGCCAACCTTATGTTCTCTACCAGCTTAGGTTGTGCATTATAGTTTGGCCCTCACTTGCGGAACTTGTCAGGAAAGCGTGTAGGGGGAACTTGGCCTAGCCTAGATGAGAGAGAAAGGCAGGTAACAACCGACCATCCTCTGTACACATCCCGACCTGTATACCCCCTCTTCACTGTCAGTAGATACGGCTTACTGTACCTTGTGCTTATACGGTCACGATAAAAACGTGTACCTGTACAACGGTGCCTGGGGGCTACCAGTTTAGAATTAAGAATGTAAGTGAAGAGTGTATCGACTGATAAAAACAAGAAAAATAAACTAAAAACTAGTACAAAGTACTGAATAATCAATGTAGTGCAAAATCTGTGGAACAGCGCTAAAGAATATCAAAGCAATCAGAAAAGCGTGCTGCTGCAGACTTTATCTGCGAAAACGCTTAGAAAATGACATTAGTGGGATTTTGGGACTTACTACAGCTTATTAGGCTTTGTTGTCTATAATTTTAATATCGAACTTTTAATTACTCCAGTCTGAAATTAGTAATGCGAATACCATGAATAAGAAAAAAAACTTTGAATAAGCCAACAAGTGTGATTTTCATATATGTAACTCATTAACTAACATTTTATCTCATGAATATAGTTGACTCGTAGAAAAACCTTATACTCCAAGCTCTAAAACAGAGGGAAAGCCCGTTTTCGTGTATATAGCTCCAATCTTCGAATCAAAATCGATTACATGTGTTGCTTTAAGAGAGATGCTTCCACACCACTGAAATTGGAAGCTATTAAGGCCCATCTCTAGATGATGTGAATAAATGCAAGAAACATAATTGACATAATTCTTACTCTTCATTTTTATCTGAAGTATACTATATTCGGCTAGAAATGGTGTAATAGGAAATAAAAATTTGGAAGAATAATCAAACATTTTTAAATTAGAGGATTTGTTTCTATGGGGTGGTGAGCAAGCACGTAAAGGAATCCTTTCGTCTCTCCATCGAAAGGAGGAATTTTCAACCTGTGTTAAAGATTGGATATTTTTTGTGATATTAGTTCATTACCATACTTTACAGCTTCACCATGCCTAGTGCATCCTTGGGCAAGTGGAGATTATCAACCATTACCTAGGTTTTACTCAGACTAGCCTTTGGGCAGAATACTCATCATACCATCACGTTAGACGATAAAATTAATTCAGCTATTGATATTGTTTTTCCATGACACTTATTATGTAGTAGCTCATTTCCAAATATATTTTAACTGAAAGGAATTCACAAATAGAAGGAATGAAAAATACAATAATAAAATTAATGTAAGAGAAGAAGAAATATCAGTATAGCAGTAATAACTGAATGTGAATATGGTTTAAATATCGTTATTCCTGATGGATGATAATTATTTTCAGGGATATAGCCGCCAATGATTCTTAGGTTTTGAAAGCGGCAAATAAATAGAATAAAAAATGTACTTTAATGAAAATTGGGAAGTACAGCAGAAATGAATAGCTTACGAGGCATACTGGGCACATTAGGTTAGACAGGGTGAAAAATGTAAATGTAAAACAACTACGCAATATTATGGATGTTATAAAATTACTAAAAGGAAGAAAGAGAGTGTGGAATGCTCACATAGACAGTGCCGAGAGCACCAGAGTGATCAAGACTGCTCGAGATGCATTCCCAAAACAAAAAAGCCGTAGAAGAAAGGACTGATATCCTCTATTGAGTCAAGGCAATGGGCCTATACAAAAGGAGAAGGAGAAGAAAGAGAAGAAAGGGATTGGGAAACGTAGGAACATTTGTAGCTTCTTTACCGTAGTTGCATAAAATGAACAACATTGCCCCGAGCTCCACGTGGTCCATTTATTAGATGTGACGTTTTGACAAATTTGCCTTCTTGTTAAGTTACGTGTTTTTAGTAAATTCAAGAGTTTTAGATTTCATTTTCCTATCCTACATTCTCATTCCCGGAAGTGTATGTACGTAGTGCAATAAAGCCGTGACCTTCATTTTTTTCCACCAGCTTATTATGTGAAGCCACATTCATATGTATGATTCACGCAAATGAAAACCGCAGATTGGCGCGAAATTGGCACAAAAAGAATATGGAGGAAGATGTGCTTAATCACGTAATACAGTTACCTCTGCTGAGTGTCTGCGTGTTCGGCCTGGGCATGGAATTTGTCTCAGAAAGGTATCCTGCTGTTTTATAAGAAAAATAAAATGAAATGATTTTTTGTGTCCGATTCTGTAATAAAAGTAGAATGAATAACAAGTTTATCTTTAATTGTCGAGTGAGATGAAACTAAAGTAAGAAAGCTCATTGCTGAATTAAGTTATCTAATGCTTCAAACTTCACTGAATCATTGTAGCTTAGTATCAATAGAGAATTGTCACATTTCTTACAGATTAAACAACATATCAACAGCCGCACGGACATCATGGACCTATGGTCTTGTAATTCTGTATTTAAGCAATAGTATTGTCACTACATACATAAGAAAATAACTCGTATTAACATAAAATTGAATTACTTAAAAAGAAAAAACCAGGAAAAATGAATATGAAAGAAAATATCCTAAAAATAATGTTATATAAACAGTGTTCCATGCTCATTCCTGTACTGTCTCTCCCATTTACATCTTCCATAACAATTGAACTTCCTTGCAGAGTCTTTCCTAGAAAATTTCCCAGCCTGCAGTTTTGGTCACAGTCCACTATTACCAGGCAAACATGGGTTGTTCCATAAAATGTTTTTTGATAGTTCAGTTTATCTGCATTTTGCCGGAATAAGCCTCCAGATTTCTCCTTTCCCTTCCCAAATTCATCTACTTCGTTCTTTTGGTACACAGTCCTTTAAACATGTATAATTTCCCCGACAGTGAAATATTTTGATACTGTAATTTTAAGTGAAAAACTGTATATACAATTGAGATTACAAATGTTTCCATTAATATTAGGAAATTATTTCTGAATTATCTTTCACCTAATTTGTACGATACTCCTATCATGGAATTAAGGGTATCTCAGTCCTATTTCTTCTCAACTGTTTACGTAACTGATACCCAGCACGTAACGCACCCTTTCTGCATTGGCTGCCTCAAACATAATGTGCTAGAAGTGATCGGTTGCTCCGAATTTTGCGTACCAAGCATTTAATTCTGACATACAAGTTTTAACAAATAACATTATTCTTCACAACCATCTCTCCGCGCTACTGCACGACATCTATGCACGGTTCAGGACTACACTAATGACCAGAAACGATGCACGATCTGCGACTAGACATTTAGAGTTTGTTTGGTATTTCCTATGGCTCAATATGATGGAATTAGAAAATAATTCGATTGAAACATTGCTGGCAGTAGCTGACGGAAAAATTGAGAAGGAAACCCTTAACGTGCACAGTGAATCTCATTTGAATACTTCTGTTATTGAAAATAATAATAATTATAATAACAACGGGTGTGAATCACGGCGTCAAGAAAAATATTTGAGAATGAATTTTGGAACCTCTTTTACTCTTATGCAGTAGCCATTAAAACGATTTTAGTGTGTTTTTCAACTTCTATTAACAGTACCGATTAAAATGTTTTGAAATAAATAATTTAAAGTAAAATTGCCGAGATATTGCTATGTGAAATGTCAGCATGGGTCCCTAACACGGATTACGCAACGGAATATACATGAGGAACTGCAAAGATGTTAAGGATATTTTTTTCGTAAATGGTCTGAGGTCAAAAAGAGCATGGTCAAAACTAAGACGGTTACCGATAGACTCACTTGAAATGCCAGCCGAGACTTCTTGGGCGCACAGGGGAACAAAAACTTGAAAGATGTAGTACGATTTTTCAAACCTGACCCTGCAGAAACGCAAAGGAGGAGAAGATTGCAGAGGGGAGGGGAGAAAATAGCTGCAGTATTCCCCCAGCGCGGTGCAACAGGAATGCCTCACGTATCGTACGTTGTCCTACAACTAACATAAAACTCCTCCCGGGAGATAATGGGCTCGTCAGCTATTGTGCATGCAGCTGAGTGTGGCCAGGAGGAGAAAGTCGTACTGTATTCATTCTTCTTTAAGTATAGAAATACGCTCCGATGGACAAGAGGATGAAAATTTCGGTATTACTTCTCTAATGATGAAATTGATGACGAATTATCTATTGTAGATGCTTATGATAGAGGAGCAAACAATTTTTTTCAGCATAAGGATGTCATTAAATTAACATCGGAAGCAACTAGTGTATCTGTGAATGCTGTTTCTAAAGTAAAAAATCTGATGTGTTACACTCACATGACTTTCTCTACTCTTGCACAAACTATTTTTACAAATGCTTATTCTCCATATACTTCATGTTAATCGAGATAAACACTTGTAGACTCTACCTTATTGCTAAGTTTCTTGTAGATGTAAGGGGAATATATATTTACAAGGGCAATATAGAAATACAGTGGCCTTTAAGCATATACATATCTCTTAATAGCTGGTTGCTAGGTGCAGACCATTGCTTTGCCACAGATTAATACTCTTTGCATATACAAGATAAAAAAATGAATAACGAATTCCCATTTGAGAAAATCAGTATTGAAAACTTTAAGGAAATAACAAGCAATATCGCGAAAATGGTTCACTCAATAAAAAAAAAGTGTATATGACATAAATTGTGTATTTTAACGCGATCTACATTTTTTGTGTAGTAACATTTTGCCTCTCTCTTATGGTTTACCAGTTATGCAAAAGTCGTTCACAATGAAGAATACTTTTGGAGACATTCCCAGAGAATTCGAGATATACATTTAATTTGTCATGAAAATATCTTAAACATATGATATTTTAATCAAAATCGTTACAGCCAATTTTGAGAAAATTAAAATTTTCGAAAAATGTTCCATGTAAAGGGTAATCGGGGTGGGGGAATTTTCTTGAAAACCTTCGTGTCGCATCTCTGGAAGATACTGATCCTAAATACCAAGTTTGGTGTTTATCCGACTGTTCGTTTCTGAGTTATGCTGTTCACACACACACACACACACACACACGGACATGTTTCCAAAAATGCTGTTTTTGGATTCAGGGGGTCTCAAAACATATTTCGGTGAAAGCTCGGTATCAAATTTTTGGGTGGAATACTTCTGCTACTTACTATACGTAGTAGAGAAAGTAAAACTCTGATGTGTTACACTCACATGTATTTCTCTACCCTTGTACAAACTATTTTTAGAAACGCTTATTTTCCATATGCTTCATGCTAATCCAGATATCAACATGTAAATCTTATTGCTAAATTTCTTGTAGATGCAAGGGGAATTGGTAGGCTTTAAGCGATAGTCAAATATTTTAAGAGCTGGTTACTATGTGGAGTATTCCATTCTCTTTGCATTGCCAGGACCAAAAAAATGAATAACGAATTTCCATTTGAGAAAAAGTATAAGTATTGGAAAATTTAAGGGAATAACAAGCAATATCGCGAAAATGGTTCACTCAACAAAAAAAAGTGTATATGACATAAAATGTGTATTTTAACGCGATCTACATTTTTTGTGTAGTAACATTTTGCCTCTCTCTTATGGTTTACCAGTTATGCAAAAGTCGTTCACAATGAAGAATACTTTTGGAGACATTCCCAGAAAATTCGAGATACACATTTCATTTGTCATAAAAATATCTAAAACATATGATATTTTAATCAAAATCGTTAGAGCCATTTTTGAGCAAATTTAAATTTTCGAAAAATGTTCCACGTAAAGGGTAATCTGCGGGGGGCGATTTGTTTGGTGTCTATCCGACTGTTTGTTTCCGAGTTATGCTGTTCACAGACACACACACATACATGTTTCCAAAAATGCTTTTTTTTTGGATTCAGGGCCTCAAATGATGTATTTCCGGTGAAATCACGGTATCGAATTTTTGGGTGGAATACAATACTTCCCCTACTTACTATACGCAGTAGAGAAAGTAAAACGGAAGTGGGAACTGTAAAAACCCCAAGGAACAAAAAAAAAAAGTAATCCACATGCAGTGTTTTAAGCAAAGTGGATGATTTTGTGAAAAGCTCGAAACGTTTCAGCTTTTGCTTAAACATGAGCCCCTATAAGGTACCTTCTGCATTAAACAGCAATAATTTAATAAAACATATTTCATAACATTTCTTCATGCATTCTTGAAACCGTACATTCGGTTTGTTTATACAATAAAGGGGCATTTAAACACCCAGTGATGTAGTGAAATATAGCACATGGTTAATATCAAATTGGGAAGCAAAAGTGGCAGCTCTAGCTCCCTAAACAGTAGCGGGCGAGAGAGGAAGCTCCTCCGTACGTTCACACGATATCCAGAACGGAGTGATTCTACGTGCATTGTTTATTGCGGGACCATTCTCGGGCCGGAAAGACTTATAGCATGAGTTATGTAAGAACTAGGCTAATATATGATGCACTTGGAATCCTTTTGCACAGCATCCCGCTGAAGTGTTTCTTTAATGTTTTCAGTAATTCCTTTCTTTCTTTATATTATCTCCAAATAGCCTATCTTTGGATTTAAAATCTTCCACATATTATCTTAAAGCGAATCTTAAGATTTTTATCTGCAATAATTCTCGTTTTAATACAATAAATATGCAAATATGTGTCATTATGTTCTATTTCTACTATTTTCAATAATTCTTGCCAGTCTACCTTGAAATTATCAGATTTTATTTTTATTTTCCCACTTTACTTCATAAACAAGGAGGTGAAACTTCCATTGACGGCATGATAGAGTAGCTGCTTTCGGAAGGTTCAGTTCATTGCCTGGCGTGTTAGTTCTGGTTGATGCGAGGCGCACCTAATGATGTGCCCCATGGCTAATCAGGACCACTTTTTGCCACCGCTATTTATCATCATCTAGTATATATGCACGGAGAGATGATGGCAAACTTGATGGACTCCAGTTTAGTTTGCAGACAGATTGCACAATTCCTTTGTGGGGAACCTCTTCCAAACCGCAAACATGTACTGTTCAGTAGACCACAGTGATGCAACAATCAAGTTGGATATATAAAACAAACAGACGGGAGCATTATTAACCGGTTCTGAAGATCACAGAATTGGGACGAATAAATAATGGCTTTATACAGTGTATGCCTTTAGGCTCACTTGTATTTCTCTTACGCTGACAACTTTTGAAAGGCTTTGTTAGTTTTCAACATACGGCTTGAGGGTTCAACGATGACTCCCACAATTATGGTCATATGATAACACGCCATTAAAACCGTTTCAAGGATCAAATGTAAACGCCCTTCCTATTATGCCCACTGTTTAATACACCAAAAATATATAACTATATGAAATTATCTTTTTAACTATATCTGAAAGCAAAATTTTCATCTAATATAACCAACGACATATTTATTTTCTATGAAGAGAAGTGAAGTACTGGCTGAAGCTGATCCAGGGAGAACATTGCACACTACGCTACAAATTTATAAACACCAGCGAAAAAAAAACCCTCTTCTAAGTTTTGGGCAGCTGATTTGCAAAGAGGTTTGAGGAAAATGTGCATGTGATCAGTATGACAGGTGAAAAAAATGACAAAAAACAAAAATGGTGTCAAAAGCAGTCTAATAGACAAGCCGACAGAGAATTGAAACGGATTGTAAAATTAAGCCTTCACTGAACCTAACAAATGAAATAAAATTTAATTGGGGAAAGAGCCATATATACTTGTCTTGGGAAGAACGGAAAGATGGTTTATACTGGGAGGTTGAAGGATACAAAAAATACTGGCAGGAGAAGGTGTCCATTTTGTGATGGTACATATTTTGGCGGAATGTGCTCAGTGGGAGTACCAGCGAAAAACTAAATTTATACAAAAATGTTTAAATTCAGCTACAAGTAGATTGACGTGTTGGGTTCTACTGATTAAGCTCAGGAACTGGCAAAATATGGGCACTTTCCTGGCTGAAGTGTGCAAAGCCACATAAAAATTGTTCAGTTAGAGGCAATATATCTCAATTGTTTTTCTTTCTTTTTTCTCCCTTTAACCATATGCAATGTATGGTCAATGACCCATGTACTATAGGTTTGTGAAATAGCTTTAACAATTTGACACCAATAAAAATAACTTATCTATTCTGCATGAACACAGAGGGCGCACTGTTTGTAGTATGTTGTATTAAATTACCCGACAATATCTAGAAAAATTCACGAGAACACATTTCTAAGCTTATGGACCATCTGGAAGTCTAATCCTTCCGAAATCTAAAAACATAATTGAATGGTTGTTTGCAAAAACGATCTAACCATAAATTAAACCAAAAAAATCTGATGTGTTACACTCACATGACTCTCTACTCTTGTACAAACTATTTTTACAAACGCTTATTCTCCATCTACTTCATGTTAATCGAGATAAACATTTGCAGACTCTATCTTATTGCTAATTTTCTTGTATATGTAAGGGGAATATATATATTTACAAGGGCAATATAGAAATACAGCAGTCTTTAAGAACATACATATCTCTTAATAGCTGGTTGCTAGGTGCAGCAGCATTCCCTTTGCCACAGATTAATACTCTTTGCATATCCAAGACAAAAAATGAATAACGAATTTCTATTTGAGAAAATAAGCATTGAAAAATTTAAGGGAATAACAAGCAATATCTCGAAAATGGTTCCCTCAAAAAAAATGTATATGACATAAATTGTGTATTTTAACGCGATCCACATTTTTTTGTGTAGTAAACTTTTGTCTATTTCTCATGGTTTACCAGTTATGCAAAAGTTGTTCACAATGAAGAATACTTTTGGAGACATCCCAGAAAATTCAAGATATACATATTATTTGTCATGAAAATATCTTAAACATATGATATTTTAATCAAAATAGTTAGAGCCATTTTTGAGAAAATTAAAAGGGTAATCTGGATGGGGGGATTTTCTTGAAAACCTTTGTGTCGTATCTCTGTAAGATACTGAAACTAAATACCAAGTTTGGTGTTTATCCGACTGTTCGTTTCTGAGTTATACTGTTCACAGACAGACACACAGACAGACACACACACACTGGCATGTTTCCAAAATTTTTTTTTGGATTCAGGGGATCTCAAAACATGTATTTCCGGTGAAATCTCGGTATGTAATTTTTGAGTGGAATACAATACTTCCCTTACTTACTATACGTAGAGAAAGTAATAAATTACATACTTCGATCTACAGCAGAAACTTCAGTGTATCCTCTCCGAGTTCGGCTAAGCTTAAGGGAACCTGTGTGATGACATACAAAGATTGTAATTTTATGACAGTTTATTGAAAATACGCCATTTTGTTATGGGCCACTTGTGCTTTAGTCAAGAGGCTGCGCGGATGACATAAGATCGCTATATTGCTGTTTTATTCTTATGTATCTGGAATCTATGGGCGATTTGTTATTGTCATTTACAAGGCTTGGATTTTCCCTGTTCTGATAAAATGATGTTAGCCCATGTTTGCGAGCACCATTCAGTTTTAAACTAGAACTCTTACGACAGGTACTTAGGGTCTCCATTTAAAATACATAAATTTTGGTTGGAGGGACGTTTTAAATAGAAGTTAACGTGAATCAGAATACCGTGACCAGAGAAGAGGTTCAAAGCTGTAATCCGGCAACAGGTATATAAGAACAGGAAGAATGCAGGATTAACCTATAAAATCTAGTTCTGATTGCCAACGGTATTTTCAGTGGGATTTTTCCATTCCAACAAGAAAACTACCAGTTCCAGGATGCGGAGAAACAGCCCTGGTTTCAAGTTCTCACATGAACGATAACACATTTCTCAAAGGAATTATGAAATCAAGATGCCTCAATGTGATGGCTTCCACTAATAGGCGAATAGTGCCACTAACACCACTTAACTTGGCTGACAGGTATCGCTAAGCATCCTCATTTAAACCAGCTTTCTGGTTTTCCACTGACGGTTAAACAGAAACAGCCGGTTGTCTAATCGCCGCCTCCTGGTGTTTTCCATAGCTTACTGCATGCATGTTAAAAATAGTCCATTGGCACGAGCAGCTCTTAGCTGTAGCTGAGAGCTTTACAGAAAAGGGAGAGAAACACGAATTAGGACTCTTGGGAATTATAGTTCCAGACAGCGCCGCTTGAGATGACACTGGGTTGCCCGCATGGCACTAGGGCACCTCCGGTAACACAGGAGCAATTCCACCAGCAGCTAAAGCTGAGCTCCTATACAAATCCTTCCTAGAGATGCTTGGGTTCAAAATTACAATAGTACGTAATTACTATTAAGTAAGTACGTTTTTCTTGGCGGGGGCCATAAACCAGCTATACAAATGCGCATCCTGCCCAGCAGCCGTGTCGAAGAGTAAAATTGAATTGTTACCTCCTTTCACTCCCCTACCTCAATCAAACCCGTCATCCTACAGCCCCATTCCATCTACAAAAGGTTAAACCTATCGCGCGTAGGTCCGCTTACTTACATTTGGGCTGTCCTCAGCCTGCCAACATCTGACTAGACTGGTTACAGTTAAACAACGGAGGGGAACACCTTGCCACTTAGACCTATATAGATCGATTGTGTCTACTAACCCCAGGAGGAAGGGATGAAGCGAGAGAACTACAGGAGTTTACAGGTCGCAGGCAGGACAGGCCACAGAAACGCGCGGAAGTCCTTAGCAATTTTAGACTCGAAGACCTGTCCCACTGCTGGATCTGCCAAGAGAGGGTGATCAACGGCCCGTCGACCAAGCAGCCCTTTAGAGTCCACGGGGAGTACTCTTTCCTTTGAGCAAGCAACGGAATGAAGGAAATGGAATGGAAATCGTAATAGAGGAGAAATCACACCACCATTCGCCTACCCACCCGGAGAAACCTGGAAAAATCCATGGTCAGAGTGGGCGGTCGCTGGGAGTCGAACCAGGCACCTCACAAATATGCTCCTCACACGCTACCGCGGAGCCATCTCGCTGGGCCTGACTGGATTGGACTAATGCCTGACAGGACGGTGAAATGGGATCTGAAACGCACCAAACATCGCTGGACGCCCCGGCACAGGTCTTACTAACAGATGATATGTATATTGATACGTTGCGTACCAATCTTAAGTAATATTTTTATCATTGTCAAAATTATTATTTCCTTGTCCGATACAATGCAGTTTCTTTACTGCTGTAATATAATTTTCTTGCAAGATTCGCAGAAAAATAAACGCACTTTTAATAAATCTTTAAGGTTGCCAAACTATTTCAGCATTTCGTATAGTTTGCTGCACTGCAATGTCAGATTACCCGAATTTTATTTCAAAGACTAGAGAGTAATCCGATTTTTCCAAAGTCTGACGTCTGTATCGATAATAATAAATGAACCAGTATTTTGATTGCATTTGTGATCCTTTCTTCTTTTGTTTATAGTCGTTTTGCTGTGGTTTGTAATAAATTTTTTGAAACATTTCTTGTTATCTTTAGCTAGACTATTCCTTTGGCAATCTTTCATTGTCATTGTAGGTGGTCCATGGGCATACCTCGTTACTACGGTGCGCAAGTTTAACTCTTTAAATGTAAATCTTCCTTTCCAATCCCGTTTCTTCCAGTCGCTACAATTCTTCTTCGTTGCGTTAGGCTATTCAGATTTCCTCCTCCATTCCGTATGTGTTCCTTGCACATTTCTTTCAGTCTTCCATTTCAAAATAAGATAACCGCAAGTAAAATGTTCCTGTTTTCTTATTATTATTGGCTTTCCTATACAAAGTGCTTTCTTTGTTTACATTCTAATTTACCAACCAGTCACTTGATTGGCTTAATAAATAATGTAGGTTTGATATCTATATACAGATCATTATTATTCCTTTCACATTTATGTAGTTCAAAGCCAGAGATTTATCTTAATTAGTTGACTTTAGAAGTATTCAGTGCTGCCTTATACCAACTTATTAATGTCTAGATTTTGTATATAAGATACCAGCAAAAATAAACTTATGTTTGTCTACATTGTTATTTTTGCTTTGTAATTGATGGTTGCAGCTAGAAAATATCTTCACTACATAATTATATACACTTTTTATTTTCATTGGGGGTTTCTCTTCAATACACCTAGACATTACTAACATAGCCAGCTTAAATTACTTGTTTTTAAAACCCACTCGAGCGATACATAGATAATTACAGTTATCTTTTTATTTCAAGGTGAATCCTCAAATGTGAATGTGTCAGTTAACAAATACATCTAATAAATGAATAAATACTTCTTGCAAATAAGAGCAACTCCTGGAAAGGAAGAATCAGACTAAAAAATTAAATGCCATATTCGGGATTTGAACTACGGTTCTTCTGGTTTGCGTCCGGTTGCGGTAATAACTGAGCTATCGGCAACATGATGGCACGACATTAAATTCCCCAGTGGAATCCAGGGTTCAAATCCCGGCTATGTCATTTAACGTTTCAGTCCGATTCTACCTTTCCAACCTTGTTTGAGTGAAATAATAATTATTGACCTAATAGCTGATTAAACTAGCATGCCCGCCATTGGGGTATGTCATCTCAAAATGAAATTCAGATCTCCTTGTGATTTACCGAGTCAGTTGGGGAATTTAATGACGTACCGGTGTGTTGCCATGGTAGCTCAGTGGTTAGAACAACCAGACAGAAGCCAGAAGATCAAATCCCGACTATGGCATTAAAATTTTCAGTCTGATTATACCTTCCTTCCCTTGTTCTACACACGGCTTATGTGAACCCCTCTCCTAATGCCCTAATTAGAGTCGAAACGAGTAACTCTGATGTGGATGCAGTCCCATAAAGGTGTAAGAAAATGAAAAAATAGGCCAAGCTGTGAGAATCAATAAAACAACCACCAATCTCCGCTCCTACTCCACACAAAGGTCGAGTAAAAGCTGTAAGAACAGTATGCAATAGGTTTTAAAACAATCTGAACAGTAAATTACGCGATTTTACTCAAGCACATAGTCTCTGCATGTCTATAAAGCTTTCAACCGGCACCAACAGACTCTAGGTTAAGAATTGGCCACACAAATTAATAACATAGAACTGCCTGTTTCAGAGAGAAACCTCCATTTTGTAAACATTGGAACGAAAAAATTCTGGTATGATACATTCACATGATTTTCTCTACCCTCTATCGTTTACAAGTGAACATAAAAACTATTATTACTAAAGCTTGTTTTTATATCTACTACATTTTAATTCAAATAAACCTCTGCAGAAATAGCTACATTACACATTTCGTTATAGATACAAAGAGAACAGCGATAGTCAATGTTTAATAACTGGACGGTATATGCTGACCTTAAAATTCCACGGTGTTTTCATGCAACCGCGAGAAACAACTGAGTGTTGAAAGGACTTTAAAAAATGACAAAGAAATGAGCAATTTGAACTATCAATAACGGATATCTCAGAAATGCTTACGCAACAAAAAAACTTATTTGAAATAAATTGTGCGTTTTAAAGAGCTCTACATTTTTGTGTAGTACATCTTAGTCTATCGCTTAACGTTTACCAATTATACAAGATTATACAAAATTCATTCCGAAAGAAAAGATCCCAGAAAATTCAAGATGTACATTTTATTTTCCATGTAAATATCTTTAATATATTGTTTTTCAATGAAACTCATTAGAGCCACATTTTAGAAAATAAAAATCGGAAAATGTTCCATGTAAAGAATAGTTGGGGTGGGGGATTTTCTTGAAAATCTTCGTGTGACATTCTTGAAAGATACTTAACTTAAATGATGTAGCGTATGTATGTACATTGTCGCGTCGGACACATTATTGCTGTGTACAATGATATTTTTGAACTAATTTCGTTTGTAACTTTGAATTCTTGCCCGGCGCGACATACTTCCCTCCAATTCCTAATTAAGGGGGTGAAGGCAAGTTGAGAAAAGAGCCTCTTTGTCTGAAAGCGTGGGTCTGTGAGTAGCGTCAGTCGAGAGCAGTCTTCTGAGTGCGTATTGCCGTGTGTGCGTGGGGCATCACCCCCAGTGTTTGTCTGTAACCTTTTGTGTACAATGTAGGGCACCTTATTAACTATAATAAGCCAGAGTTAAATGTGAATTTATAGGTATTATTTATAAATATCCCACGCCCGCTTTAGTGTAGTGTAGCAAGTTCTTGGTATCTCTTTGTGTGCCTCTGAGTCTACGTCTCCCAATGTTTATGCCGGAGTAACTAAATTTAATATTTTAGCTGCAAACCTTTCAGCCTCACCCCGGTGTATAACAATACCAAGATTTTTATCCAAGTTTTCGTTTTTGAATTATGCTGTTCACACACACACACACACACACACACACACACACACACGGACCTTTTCAAAAAACGCTTTTGGATTCAGGATGCCTTAAAACATATATTTCCGATGAAATCAGGACATCCAACTTCTAGGTGGAATACAATAGTTCCCCTACTTACTATACGTAGTAGAGAAATTAATACTGACGATAAAACACATTGTAACTAAAAGTACGCTCTACCTCAGGATGGCCCACCTTTATCTTTAGATGAACCGACCAGCTAATATCATTTAAATTCCTAAAAATAAAAAATTGAACTTGTCACCATATTGTAAATATGTTGGGTCAATATTGCTCACATTAATTAAAAAAATTCTGATGTGTTACACTCATATGACTTTCTCTACTCTTGTACAAACTATTTTTACAAACTCTTACTCTCCATCTATTTCATATTAATCCAGATAAACATTTGCAGAAACGATCTTTTGACATGTAAAGAGAATTTTATACATAGCGACCAGTTCTAAAAATATTTGACTATCACTTAAGGCGTACTATGTTCCCCTTGTTTTGTAATTGCAAGGGCAATATAGAAATACAGCAACCTTTAAGCATCGACATATCTCTTAATAGCTGGTTGCTAGGCAGCACCATTCTCTTTGCCACAGATTAATACTCTTTGCATATCCAAGACAAAAAACTGAATAACGAATTCCCATTTGAGAAAATAAGTACTGAAAAATTTAAGGGAAAAACAAGCAATATCTCGAAAATGGTTCACTTCACATATCAACTTTTTTCGTGTTGCCTTTTCGTTAACGTTGTACTAATGCATTGTGTATATTGTTTTTGCACGCTTATACATCCTTTTGGCCTCACAAAGACTATAGAAAATTCAAGGTTGTTAACTTACATACTGTAATACTTCATGATTTGATGTGATGTAAGTAAAACCCTGCCTGATGTGTTTGCTGGTTGCCAGAGGCTTCGGAATGTCTCCGCTCACTTTAATTATAGTCAACATTTACGCCAATGGAGTGTTTTCGTTAATCAGGTATTCCTGGAAAACCGGCTAGTTGAATATTTAAGCTTTTGATGTTTTCAATATACAAAAATATATATTATATAGCACACTCTTGTGATGTTTTACAGATTCTCAGTAATAAATAGCTTTTAAAAACTTTTTTCGAATCTGTAAAACTCACTTCCCGATTTTGTATTGTAATAGCCAATTTCGATATTGTGTACACGTAAGTCCTGAAAACAAGTCCTCAAAAATTGATTCTCGATAACGTCAATCCTTATCCTTATTGTTCTTATATTAAAGTGCAGAAACAGTTTGTAAGTAAATTGTTTTATTTGGAGACCGTAGTCACATAACCCTGTTACTGAAATTATGGATTTCACGCTATTGCAAGATCGTAATATTGCATGTATCTTTTTGCACACGCACGATCCTATTAGATATGATAAATGTTTTGAGGGAGGTACTGCTAGAAGGATGTATAAGAAGTCTCAGGACTACGAATGCAATGAATAAAACAAAAGAGTGGAAAAAAACTATGCGAGGTCTATGGGTACGCTTCACCCACAATTCTATTAATAAAAAAAAATATAAGGTGTTACACTATAGCATTATTTAATTCACACCTTTCTTCCACTTTTCTTTTTCCCAGAGTAGCAATAAACCATCAATTCTATTTTCATTAAATACTTTAGTAAGGCACCTTTGTTTAAGCTGTGAAATCTAATTGCGTTGCCGATATACTGTACATTTTTGTATATGCAGATGTTACCTAGTTTACTACATTTTGTTATGTGGTAATGATTATTTCTGCCCCTTCTTTGTTTGACCCTGTAATAAATAATGATTAATAATTAAGTCACGTGTACATTCGGCTCAAAATAAATATCTTATTGCTGACGATGTTAACCTACAGTAGACTAGGGAGGTTTCCCGTTAGGTTCAATATCCACGAAGTCCTGGGAGTGAATGACGTACTTGGGTGAGCGCTAGCTTTCTGTGTCCAAGTTGTAGAGTTCATTCCTGCCTAGGAAGATGGCATTTATCATTATAATAATTATTAGCTTTAAGAATCATCCACTGTAATTTATTGCATCTGATTGCCAATATTTCTACGATCATGTCGTCAGTAATGAAAAGGATCTTTAGAAAGCTGTTCTAGCATTCTTTGTATACGCTGAAACCAGTTTTTCTTTGTCTTTCAATCTGCCTTTTTAGTTATACATATTTTTTTTAATATAATTACGACTTCAAAGAGTTAACCAATACGAGGAGTCTACTTTTTGCAGCTTTCTCTTTCTATTCAGTATCTAGATTTAAGAAAGAGGGTTGGTGGATGCACACTTTTATAATATGTAATTGATATTTCTTTTATAAGTAGTTGTCCTGCTATTCCCTTTATTACCCTGTCTATTTATTTATATTTAGCATTCATTTCATTTGGTTACTTGAGAAATTAAAATCACAAAAAAATCACACACTTATTCGATAACGCATTTTATAATTAATTATATGTCTTGCGTGATCCTTCCCCTTCACAGAGCAAGGATTTTATGGTTTTTCCATATATTTTCAAATTAATTTCCTCGTTTACTCTAATTGGTAAGCTGTCATTTATAGACTTACTTTCTCACTCATATGGTCTTCGGCGAATAGGACGGTGTTTTTAATATTATTTAAAATATATTGGCAAAACACATTGTCCTTGCTTTATGGCTTCGTCGGAAGAACAGTGGGAGATAAACGAAAGTCTTGTGCCTTAAATGTGTCTTATTTCGGTTTAATTGCATGAAAAGGAACTCCCAAGGGACAGAAGTTAGAGCAGCGTCCTTATGTAAACATAAACGTTATTCTTTATTTTATTTATTTATTGTCTTTTCGGAATGTAATACTAGGCTGATCTAAATGTTGCATTAAAGGCCCAAACCAATGGATTTTCTAATGGCTCACATGCATGCACTTACTCAAAACCAGGATGTATTAACGCAAGGTTCTCTATAGTAAGGAGACTTTCTTATATTGCGACGTAAGAACTTACAGAGAGCGGGAGAGCCATAAAACGAATCGTTGTCTAGGATCACCTTGCAATGCCCCTTAGCTTGTCCTTACCTCTGATAATGACCTGCTTAGAGTCTCATAGTAGTACCGGGACCCAATTAGGAACAATCCATGGCAAATATACGATATGCGAATTGTTTCATGTGTACACTAACCAAATGTGATGATTTGACACAAACAGTTTTATTATTTGTACCTACTCTCGCTCTTGCATACCATGCTTTAGAAGTCATTAATCATCTGCGAGGTTACGGATATCTCTCGATGGAGGAATATGAACTTGGAATAAAACATTTTAGAGATGTATTCATGATCGACGAATTATCCAATAAACGAAATAGAGAAACATGCGGCATGGTCAGCCTCCACACATGGACAATGTGGTACACACTGGATATGTTACTTCAAGAATAACGTGTTTGATTCGTATTCCCGAGATCCTCTAAAACGACTACCCGATTACTTCAAAAGTCTGTTTAATGCAACACTGAGGGGAGAATTGTGTATTTAGTTGCATTCAGGACACGGAATATTGGTGCATTTAGCTCTAGTCAGGACAGTTAGGAACATTGGTGTATTTTGGGAAGATATTAGGAACTAGTTGTGTATTTTAGAAGATATCAATTTGTAAAAATGATAAAATTCGATGGCCAGTTTTTTCTAGTATAAATGTAATTCTACACACAAAATATTCGATATGCGAAATAGGGTTTATTAGGTGCTTCTTGTGCTTCTATAATAGACTTTTGGTTTCTTTTTGTCCATATTTATTAAGGTCTAATTTGTACCCCTTATAGCCGGAAGCCTAACTCGGAAATGTATGGGCAGTTCTCTGATTAGACAGCTATTCAATAACATAACCTACCACAAAGAAGCCCCCTTAAGTAGGAAATAACGATTGTTTATAGATACCGAGTGATGATCTTTAGAATGAAAGTAGGCAATTAAATCTGAACCAATCTCTTCCCTGTTTGGCTATGTGGGGTCGACAGCATGCCCCTGCTGGACAAGGAGAACGAGCACTTCTCCCGGTTGAGATGATGTTCATTCAGAATTTCCGCATTCTCGTGCAGAAGTGACGTGACCTTGCGTGCTTAACCTTGCAGCTTAAGGCCTCCAAAGGGAACATAACATCTGCACAATCATCTTAATAAACAACGCTGCCTCCTAAACATTAACTTCTCTAGAAACTCCTCATGGGAATGAGAATTCTTTAGAAAACAGCACCTTTTAGTGGCAGTTCAACAAATGCTATTAAGATAGTACTAAGATATCAAAAATACGTGAGTTCAAGGCTAGTTTCAATCGGAAAAAAATACCTGGCAGCACACAAAGGTTTAGCTTTTATTTCTTCTAAATGTAGGTGTCAACAGTATAACTCAGAGAAGAATTCGTAAGTAGGAGTGGGAGCACGAAAAGTTTGAACAGTCATGCCGCATTCTCCATTTGCATTATCTTTTCTGCTGACAGTAAAGGCGCATAGTTTGTGTGGGATGCTTCCCTGAATCTTTCTCCAACTCCTACAGGTGGATGACTGACTAGTTTGATCCAAAAACTAATTATAAAAATTTCTAAAATTTCTAAAAATACATAGGTTGATCATACTTGAAAATTATAAAAATGTGTTTTTGTGTGCTTCAGTTTATGAATAGCATAAATTGAAATGAAAGGCAAGATGAATAGCTGGTATGATTAATTATATCTGGCATCTTTTAAAAATTCAACACAAGTTTTTCAAGAAATTTCCTCTTTAAAGTAAAATTTATTTTATAGCTTCTCAAAAATCACCTAATAATTTGCCATGGCTAACTAAATTACTATAAGACTAGAAGATACTGTGAAACACCGTTTATTCTAATACAATTTTATACAGGTTTATTCAAAAAGAAGGAACAGACTTTAAACATTTATTTTTAATGATCGGCAATAGTGAAGCAGTATTTTTAACACTTAAATAATTTCAGTCTAATTATATAATATGTAAATTCAATAACAGCCCGCCTTAAAGCAATATGTGTATGTAATATAATATATATATAATGCATGTAACAGTCATTGTATTAATGTTTATATTATTATGTACATGTTCAATAATGTTATGTGAATGTATTACGTAATTTAGTAATGTAGGCGCTGTGAGAATAATAGGTTAAAAGTTACTAACAATGAGTTAACAATGAGGTAGCCTTGAGGCAATAATGAATTAGAAGGTTTAATAATGCTACTAGTCATTCTTGGAAACAATAATGTAATTTTTGAGACAGTTTATAAAATAGCCAATCAACAACCAGAAAGAAGATTAAATTAAATAAAATTATTCTATTGGATTAGGAATAGCCAATCAGGGACTTGAAATACAGAAATTTACAAATTTAGGGGGTAGAAATCAAGTCAGTTGCTTGTAGACGGCGCTCATAACTGGACGAGTTGCTTGTAAACAGTGTTACTAATCGGACGCGAGATGTGTCCTCGAGAAATTTAATATGTATTTTGTGTGAGACAAAAATAGTTTGTGTTAAAAAGTGCAAGTCATTAATAAAAAAAAATCTCACAGCTCTCTATATCAGTATTCAAATCGTGTCAAGCATTAATAAAAGAAGTGAAGTAAAATTATAATCTGTGTAAGCCTACATTTTTTAGTCGCACTACTCCCTGCTAAGACTTTCATATCTCTAACAATAATACTGGCGCAGCCGAGGCAAACATAAATATATAATATTTAAAGAAACAGTCAAATTACCAATGAAATAATATTTTTAAACTTTTTGGGGGGGGGGGCGAAGGCTACCGGAAACTTTTTACCGTAAGTGCGGTTGCTACTACTTCAGGTTCGGTTCCATTAATTATAGAAAAGTTCAAAATGCACGCTGAAATGAAACAATGGATTCACTCTTTGCATATTGCAGCCACACAAAACGACTTTTCCTGTAGCGTTGCCATTTTCTCGTAAACAAACACAGCGCCGCTGTAGGCACTGAATGAACTAATAGGTGGGGCTAAAAACTTTGAACTTCTCTCTATCCAATGATGTGTCGTATATGTAGCTATCTATTGTCGTTCATTAGAAATAAATATTTCAAGTCTGTTCCTTCTTTTTGGATAACCCTGTATACCTGGAAAACTATTTGAGATGGACAAATGTTTAGTACAGTGATAAAACATAGTTATTTTGAAATCAAACAGCTTATTTCAAATTCAAATAGTATCATTAGTTATTTTCGAAGCTATCGTTGCCATTTTAATGTTCCGAAGTTTGAAACACTACATTTTTATATATTCTGTTTTTGTTTTCTCAGCTCTCGCAAAGAATTTTTTGTACTACGGCTACCACAATTAAGCAGATAACTGTTCCCTCAGCCTTCAATGTATCTATAATAAATCTACGACATGTATTATTCAGTGACTGAAATCATTGCTGGAGAATATTATTGTTAATTATCGGGAGGTGGGTAAACATTTCTGATACGTTACATTCACATTGCTTTCCTATCCTCTAACGCTTATTATTGGGCACACAAATTATTCTTACAAAAGTTGATTTTTACTATCTACTTCATTTTAATCGAGATAAAGCTTCATAGAAATACCTGCATTACACATTTTCTTATAGATACAAAGGGTATAGTGGTAGTCAAATATGTTATAAGTGGACGCTTTACACTGGCCTTAAAATTCCATACTCTTTCCATGGCATCGCCAAGAAACAACCGTAAAACGAAAAGAGTTTTAAAAAATAGCTAATTATTGAACATTCCAAATCATTAATAGCGGATATCTCGGAAATGGCTGATGCCACAAAAGAGTTATTTAAAATAAATTGTGTGTTTTTTAGATCTGCATTTTTTGTGTAGTACATTTTCGTCTACCACATAACGTTTAATAGTAACACAAGATTATACAAAATTCTTTCTGAATGAAGAGGACCTAACAGGGTATTCCCAGAAAATTTCGAATATACATTTTATAATATATTTAATATATGGTATTTTCCTCAAAACCGTTAGGGCCATTTTTAGACAAAAATTTTCGAAAAATCTTCAACGTAAACAGTAGTTTGGGGTGGGGGTGGGGGATTTTCGTGAAAATATTCATGTTGCTCATTTCGTATTTTTTAAACCTAAATACCAAGTGTGGTATTTAACAGACTTATGCTGTTCACAGACACACGCTGAATCAGTATTTTTAACACTTAAATGATTTCAGTCTAATTATATAATATATAAATTCAATAACAGCCCGCCTTGAAGCTATATGTGTATGTAATAATTACGTAATTTAATAATGTAGGAGCTGTGAGAAATAGGTCAAAAGTTGCTAACAATGAGGTAACAATGAGGTAACCTTGAGGTAATAATGAATTAGAAAGTGTAATAATGCTTCTAGTCATTCTTGGAGCAACAGCAATGTAATTTTTGAGACAGTTTATAAAATAGCCAATTAACAACCAGAAAAAGCTTTAGTTAAATGAAGGTATTCTATTCGACTAGGATTAGCCAATCAGATACTGAAATATAGCAAAATTTACAAATCCAGAAGTTCGTTGGCTGTAGACAGTGTTTCTAACCGGAGGCGAGATGCGTCCTCGAGAAATTTAATACAGAGACAATTAATTTTGTGAGAGACAATAATAGTTTACGTGTTAAAAAGTGCAATTAATTAATAAATAATCTCTCAGCTCTATATCAGTGAAGTGTTATTTAATCGTATGAAGGATTAATAAATGGAGTGAAGTAAAAATTATAATCTGTGTAAGCCTACATGCTTCAGTCGCACCACTCCCTGCTAAGACATTCATGTCTCTAAAAAAATATAAATACTGACGCAGCCGAGGCAAACATAAATATATAATATTTAAAGAAACAGTCAAATTACAAAGTTAATATTTTTAAATTTGGGCCGAAGGCTACGGGTACCATACGTGCGGTTGCAAGTACTTCAAGTTCGGCTCCCCAAATCTCGAAATACAATATAACATCTATTTCAACACATACGGACCTTCTTATAAAATTTTTTTTTGTACTCAGGGACTTCAAAACATCTATTTCCAGTGAAATCTCGTATCGAATACCTCGTCTATCTACTATGTATATGTGGTAGAGAAAGTAAAAGTAAGCTATTTGTGTATAATTTGTAGGATACCTATAAAATAAATACTAGGATCAGAAATTTCCGTGTTACACAGATAATAAGGCAATCATTTTCCAGGGACAAGTCTAGAAGAAGTATAAATTTGGAGTATATAGATAACTGGAAATCGGCTTCCACGTTATCGAACTCGATAAAACAAAGTCCTCGCAAGGTTCCTTCAAAGCTCCAAAAAGTTTTTTTTTTTTATTTTAGCCTTCCACCTAAATTAGGATACCTTACGCTGATGCTAGTGCTGCCCAAAATTCACAATTTTTGCACATTTTCCTAATGAGACGCTGTCCTTGGACATCTTCTACAGTCTCTGACAGAGTTTGAAAGAATACGTTGTAATGTATTATTTCACAACACCTTCTATACATTGACAAAGTCTCTAAGTTGAAACAAATAAATATGTACACTGTGGAGCTAATTTGGAAAATATCCGAAAAAAGAGCTACATTAAATGGCTCCACGATTATTTGAAGACAAAATAAATAAAAATAACGTAGAGCATAGAAAGCTCTGCCGAAACAAAAAACAATTATGGAGATTTAATGATTTATTTGGATAGGTTATTAATTTTTTTTGTGTAAAATTTTTTTTGAGAAAAAATTACTTAAATGAACTAAGCTTTTTGTGATGCATGTTTATTGTACTATGAAGGATATACAAGAATAAAGCTACAAATATAGCTGACTTAAGATTCACCTTTGCTTAGTACCCATGCATACATTTTCCGGAAAAGGTTTTCAATTATGTTTCCCTTATATTGAAAATCGAGTGTTTTCTGTAGATTTTAGGTTAAAGTCATAAACAGCCACAGAAATCTGGATATTTCGGTTAATTATGACAAACATTTCATATCATTCGGAGTGCCTCTGTGGTCGAGAGGTCAGCAGATTAGTTCAGATGAGGTGGGTTCGGTTTCCAGTTGGGACGGAAGCCGAACAATAATATTAGCATTTAACTTTTAGCATTTTACATCTTCCACGTAGTTCAAACAAACACCAGGCCTGTAGTTTCCAAACTTTTCTCTAATTTTGATAATCGTGTCGAATTCCCAGTTTTCGTTTATTCTTAGCAGTAGTGTGTTCGCGATAGAGATTTGTATCTATTAATAATTCACAACCCATATTTAATTCTTCTGTTTTGCACTCTATATTGTCATTACACGTATCCAGTTCTTCCGTGCAACAAGAAAATATATTTAAATGATATCTATTCGACTGAATTCTGTTGTGTTATAAAGGTTTTCGAGATTTGTAATCTTTCCCTAAAGCTGCTAAGTACATCATTTTTGTAGTTCATTATAGTGTTAGATTTAGTAGATTTTTTCGCTACCAGATTTTTCTCCATGTGCACTTTTCGCATGCTATTACACTCTCTTTGCGTAAGAAATGTAGCATTAAGCGTAACACATGCTGAGATATAATCATATGTTAATTTACTATCTATTTGGTCAGGTTTCTTATCAGAACATCTAAATGGCGGGTCGACTGAAAAATATTAACCTGATCTTCGATATCTGATCTAATTTTCGTAACAAGAGAACCTTATTTATATCGCAATTTATAGCTGTAAGCATTTACAATGTTAGTATATGCCTGCTAAGAAGCAGACCAAAAGTTCTGAGGATACATGAGCAGGCCGGGGAAGAGCTGTTTGCATTTTAGGCAATTCTGAAGAATTTAATAAACTTTCAGTTAATATTATTACATTTTGTAGTTTTTACTGGTAGAAATAAATCTGTATTGTCCACAAATCATTTGAAATTTATTAAGCTTATTTTCTGTCATTTTCTCTTGAGTACGTCACAACCTAAAATTTTTAAATGAGAAATTTCTTCTATTATATTGCCATTTATGATCATCTTGGAACGTACAGGGTATTTTCCTCTGAATTCCTAGTTTTCTTACATTATATTTTGAAACAATATTTGTCACACATATTTGGTTTAAGCGATATATTGCTTGATGTAGGTCATTTTCAGATCTATATATTTAAAACAAAATAAGGCAAGAAACAGAATTAAAATTCTATAAGGTAATGGCCGTACCAGTTTAAACGTATGGAAGGAAATTGTGGATAATACAAAAAGGAGCAACAAAATACATCTACAGACTGCGGAGAAGAACTTTTAAGAAAAGCAAAAGGTACAGTACTGGATCAAATACGAAACGAATAAATGAGAGCAGAATTAAAATATTTTCCATTAATGAACGAATACAAGAAAATAAACATCGATGGATACAACATATTAAAGTAATGGTAAATGAAAAAAATAGTGAAACAAACAATGTAACACAAACCAGAAGGAAAACGAAAAATAGGAATACCAAGGAAAACATGACTGAAGTGAAGATGAACAGACTGCAAGCCTAATCCTTGATAGTGAAGAGAAGAAGAAGAAATAAATTTATAATAGATGTTTCCAGTTTTTATCCTTATGGATTACAACATAAGTAGTAAAACCCATAGAAATCATAAAGTAATTGATCCTGTTTTAAACTGTGTATAATTGCGAAAAATTTAAAATAACAACTGTTTCTGCATTATAACATACAAATATAAATCCTTGTAGACTTTGTGGAGTGAGAGGAATATTTTAATATATAATGTTACTTTTTGTAAGTACAATAATTGAAAGTGTGACCTGCAGTACATGCTGCAAAGCATTGCCTTGATAATATTTTTCTTATTCGGTTTGGAAAACCAAACTATTTAATTTCTAAAGCATTTATCAACATAAACATGAATTGACAAACTTGAATAAGTTCTAAATGAAAATAATGCTTAGCAGTATGCCAAGATAAATAACTTATAGCTTATAACTTTGTTTGTCATTAAGCACAATACAGGCAAGAGACACTCAAAGTTTATAAAAAGCTTATGCTATAAAATGAGTAAAGTATTAATCATCTTCATATTTAAAACTTCATCAAGAGAATAAAATGTATTATCTGATAACCAAGTGTATATATATTTAAAAACTGTTATTTTTCGTTGTTTTATATGAATTTATATACACTTTTGGTCCCAAGTAAATATAACTATCGAGTATTTTGTGTTATGCTTAACTTTACTAATGGTATATCAATCTCACTATGATGATGATGATTAACTTTTAATAAGAAATTGCTTGACAGATGATTTGTGCATGTGAACTAAAACATCTAAAATATATAAATTGTATACAGTTAAAATATGTACCTGGCTATATAAAAAGGACATCTATGGCGTTTTTTCATGTGATATGTTTTAATAATTCTTATAACCTTCTTTTACAACAGATATATATTTACCAAAGAATTTAGAAAAAGTATCCATATTAAGCAGAAAATTCGCTGTTAGCGATTTTAAACTAAAAACATTCGATTTGTCTAATTTTCATTTAATAATATAACATTAGCTTTAAACCATTCCGGAGTTGTTTCCATGGCAGTATACACACTTCCATAACTAAATACCTAAATTATTATTAGCCATGAATAAAGTCGTGTCATCTGCATAATTTTATTACCTATGTTATTCGATAAATCCCTAATAGCAATAAGTGCGGAGCCTTGAAGAACACCGTTTTTACTGTAATTAGAGATGACTTTTCTTATTAACATAAACGTACTGTTTACGATTAGACAAATAAGGCATAACAAATCTGATTGTTTCCACAAATGCCATAAAATTCAATTTATCAAGTAAGACTTCATGATTGATGCAATCAAAGGCTTTGCTTAAGTCACAAAATATTGCACATGAATAATCGCCATTGTCAAAATTCTTTAGAAACTCTTCATATATATGCTTCAATTGCACGTATTGTAGAACTACCTTTATGCAAACTATTTGCTTACCAGATAAAAAGTTGAACTCTAAAAATATTAATTTCGTTGATTATATACAATGGACTTAACTACTTTACCAAACGTGTGAATAATTTAAATTGACTACCTCTGTGGCATGGTGGTTAGCATGCTAACCTCCAAATCCAGAGGTTCAGGGTTCGATTCCCAATTCTGCAGACTAGGAATTTTTTCTTAGCTATAGCTATTCCTCAACCTCTGCAAGTATGAATGGTAAGTGTGAATGTGTGTGTATAATTGTGAGTTTAACATAAACAAGTGAAACTCCCAAAGATTAGCACTGCTGTAATTGAACGAACATCATAGCCTGATAACCAATTGTTCCAAGGTAAAAAGCCACTGAATATGGCCTAGATGTTAAAGGCGGCGTATAAATGGAACATTTAAAATAAATAAATAGTCGATAACTTGAAACGTCTTGAATAGGGCCTCTTTTATATACCGGAGTTATTTTTGTAAACTTTAGAGAATTTGGAAACATTACCACTATTAAACATCCATTTGTACAAATTATAAGAAAAATACAGTATTATTAATGGCTCGCTTTAGGAATTACTGGACAAATCAAAAGTATCGATACTTGAGATACTTTAGATACTATTTCTATTACATGATACTCTGTGACAAAGTTTTCTTTTACCTGTTAACTTCGGCACGGAAACTGAATTCGGTTAATATTTCATGTTCGTTATATGTTTGAGTGAACTTCCAGCATAAAACAAGCTTAATTATCTATCTATCTATCTATCTATCTATCTTATCTATCCATCTATATGCACAGTACTTTAAAACAGTCTACGAAGGAGGGGAGTTTAGGATGCAATTAAATACTTTGGCCGCTGAAGGGATGGCTGGGGCTCCAATTGTGCAAATGCTTGACTATGAACTTAGCACAGCAGAAGTTGTTCATGAAATAAACTGTTTAAAAAACGTGAAGGTAGCTGGTACAGAGGGCTTGTCAGCTGAGTTTTTCAAGAGTTCCCTAGAAGTTAATAAAATGGCAGATTTTTACAGAAAAACTTCCATAAAATATTTGAAGGCGGAGAATATCCGGAAGCATGGAAAACCGCCGTTATCCAACCTCTTTACAAGGGCAAAGGGAGTTACAGCATTCCAAGAAGTTACAGGGGTATCTCGTTGCTCTGTATATTTGGAAAAATTTACCGCAGAATCTTATATGAAAGAATTAAGTGTAGGGCTAAGACACTCCATAGGATTTCTAAATTTCAGGCAGGATTTAGGGAAGGTTTTTCGACTATTGACAATATCTTTGTTCTGAAAACAATAATTGATGACAATTTGAGAAATAAAGGTGGTAAGGTATATACTATATTTGTAGATTTTAAAATGGCATTTGATACTGTAGAACGCAGTGCTCTCTGGGAGAAATTAACACGTAAAGGACTTTCGGGGAAAATGATTAGAGCACTCAGGGCAATGTATAAAGAAGTTAAGCTTGTAATCAAGACCGATCAGCACAATACATCAGAATGTAACATAGCGCAGAGGGGGATTAAACAGGGTTGTATACTATCTCCGTTACTTTTTAATTTGTTTATTGATGATGATGTTAGCGTGATGGCGGAGGAAGACATAGATGCACCGACAATCACAGATCAAAAAATACCAATTCTTTTGTACGCGAATGACAATGCAATTATTTCTAAAACGATAAAAGATTTGCAGTCTGGATTAAACGCTCTTCGACGATATTGTAGGCAATGGGGTATGGAGGTAAATATTCTTAAAAGTAAAACAGTCGCCTTTAAAAATGTATATGTGTACGGCCAACATGAAAAGTGGACCTACAGGGAGCAAAAAATTCAAAATGTCAAACATTTCGATTACCTAGGAGTAAGGTTTGATATAGGTGGAAAATGGAACAACAACATGGAGTTTATAAAACACAAAGGAATTGGATAACTTTCTGAAGTATTAAGGATATTGACCCGTGTACCAGATATGCCAGTAAAAACATTACAGGCCATGTATGAAGCAATGGTTAGGTCCTCATTACTAGACGGCAGTGAAGTGTGGGGATGGGAGAGGGTGGATAATGTAAATAAAATACAATGTAATTTTTGGAGGCGCATTCTAGGGTTGGGGAGAGGTACTTCAAACTACGAAGTTCTGCGTGAGGTAGGATGCTGGGAAGATGCTGTATTTGCTAAACTACATGTAGTTAGGTACTGGCTGCAAATAATTAAAAGAGATCAAACAACTCAGAGCAATATGTTATCGTCATCAAATGAACAACATAGGGCATTCAAAATGGTGGGCGTTGGGGTTACAACGGGAATTATCAAAAATAGGCTTAACCGATATATGGCAAAGGGGTAATGAAAATACACACAGTGCCGTGAAAAAAGTCAAAAGACGACTATGTGATATAAACAGGCAGAAAATAGTCTGAATGTAAACAAAGATCAACATTGGAGCTACAAAATGAAATAAAAACTAGATGGGGTAAGGAAACATATATTTTGGAATTAGGTATAACACAGAGGACGGGAATAGCATGGCTTAGGTTGGGAGGTGGAAAGCTCGCAAGATAGCTGATGATGAAGGCAGGAGGATTTGTATATTATGCGGGGAACAAGAAGACTGGACGCATATTTTGGCAGCATGCGTGCAGACGGAGAGTATTAGGAAAAAATTAATACCGGAAGTACTTTTGGCTTCCAACAGACGGAGGGCAGCATGCTGGGACTTGATTCTGAACAGTCAAAACTGGCCAAGTTTGGGCACATACTTAATGGAAGTACGTGTACTAAGAGATAAGATGTTTATGTAAATTTTCTTTAAATATATGTGTTGCTTGAGCACTTGTGTGTGTATGTGTATGTGTGTGCGTTTGTGATTCAGAGTGTTTTTCAATTTTATATGTATGTATAATGTATATAATGTGGTGATTATAAACATAGTTGTTTCTGGTCGATTCTGCAAATCACGTATACAGACCAGGTATTTTTCTAGAGAGCATGTATGATCTTATGACCCATGCGATAGTGTTATGCAATTAATGTAATAGTAAGTACTTAATAAATATCACTACTACTAAAGTAATACCTATGTATGCTCTTCTTGGAAATAAAGGAAACATATAGCCAGTGAGCACCTATAATAATTTATGTAAATATTTAAAAATTGTATTAAGTTCAAGTAAGCCAATTAAGCTTCAATTGGCTTGCAGAGGAGCGTCCGTTGAAAATGATTGCCTAAAAGACTTGGACGAGCACACAAGTCCGAGTAATACTTACACAATTGAAAACTGAGCGAGATCGTTCTGCAAACGTGCGAGGCTCGCATTCAAAAGGTCCCTGGTTCGATTCCCGGTGGATGCCCACTCTGACCATGGATTCTCCTGGTTTTCCCTGGTTGGCATAAGGCGAATGTTGGAATGATATCTTCTGATTTCCTCTCTACCCTGTTTCCTCTCATTTCATTTCCATTTCAAGTTTCAGGTTGCTCTGAGTTTGTGGTTCGGCTGGTGTCGGGCAGATGGCACAGAGGCTTGCGATTTGGAACTTCTTCTTGGTCCTGCTAGAGGAAAGCCTGTAGAGCCTCCACTGATGGGCCGTGTTTCTCCGGTCCCACTAGAGGACGTCTCTGGGCGTACCCTGAAATCCCCTTGTCCATTTATATAAATGTTTTATTTCACGTCCCTCGTTTTCCTAGCTTGCAATTGAACTGGAGTCGGGAGCACACAAGAAGCGGATCCGGCAGCAAGAGAGAGAGAGAGAGAGAGAGAGATAGTACACCATCCGTTTCTTTCATTCTCGATTTAAGTGCTGGTAGATCACGTAATAAAAGGAACAATTCATCATTTTTTATAAAACACTTCTTGAAGGCTGAATTCCTATCGAAATACATCTCGCAGTTTGTATTATTGTTTCTGAAACTTATGATACACTTATCTCTATATCTTTGGAGGATTTGACAAGTCAACTCCAAAACATATGCCGTTTGCTTTTCTAAGAAAGCGATCTAATCATGGATGCAGAAAACATTTCTAATCTCTTAGTAATAGCAACATGAGTTTGCATTACATGGACTCAATTTTAAAAGACAATGTCTAACAATCAAAGATGGAACATAAGAGACATCTTATCCTCCATTTATTCTTCTTTTTCATTTATCTATGAAGTTATTTAATACTGGGAAAGCTTAGCACACCACAGGAAAGTTAACATTGAATAAAGCTACTTTCACTTTCATTCATTCTCGTATCTTACTATGCCATTGCTAATTGTAACAGTATGGATATATGGATATATATATATATATATATATATATGTTCACTCTTTATCAATATAAGCCAACCGAATATCCTATGATGTCAACGATCAAGACTTCTTACTTCCGGCTCTCAGCTAGGACTTTATGAGAAGTGAAGGCCAGACAGGCAAGGGGACTGGTGAAAGAAGGATTTAGCGCGGCAGGTTATGTATGTATCCTATTCATCCCTTGCTGACAAACCGTCAGTGTTGTTACGTCACACGTAATGCGGTTGCTGGATGTTCTATGAAATAAACACTTTTGCATTTAAAGGAATGAGATCCACCAGAACCTGCCTATGCATTCTCACACCTGTCATTAAAACATAAAAACATTCTACATATTATAGATACAATGTACCATTACCACTGGAAGAATCTTAAGTTCTACTTGGAGACTACAAGACTCCAAAGCTATTTATTCATATGCGGGAATAAATCATTGGGCATCTAAAGTCCTAAGGTTAAAGCAATGTTGATATTCTATGTGACCTTTCCCGCCACTACAGAATTCGTCTTTTATATCCTGCAATTCCTTTCCGGTTCTTAAAATACTAATTTCATATGAATTGAAATACCTTCAGTTGCTTTTAAATATCAGATCTGTGCCAAAATACATTTTTGAAAAAGTGTCAAAAATGAAGTCGATATTAAGGCTTTCATTGTAACAAATAAAATTCAGTTCTGCAAAATGGTGCCAGAACAAGCAGTATTAATGAAGTACAAACTCACGTGACGAATGACACGTAAATTCTGCTAAGACGTATCTACGTTAATTCTCGAATTTCTAAATATATTCATGCAGAGAGTGCCACCCCGTAATGCTACGATACCGTTGCTGCCTGAGGTATGGGCGGAAATAGGCACGAGAAGTTCTCTCCTGCTGGGAAGCCTGGTACGGGATGCACTCAGTCTCACGTTGTCCACATACTATCTGCAATATTGGATTCTACCCATGATGCCCTTGTGGACAGAGAGAGAGAGAGGATGCAGCCAGCCGTACGGTAAGCCGTAACCCAATCGGGCAGTTGCAACACGGAGTGAGTTCATGTATGAAATGGCTATTATTAATACCAAAACTCACAAAACATTTGAAAGCTATTTATTCTTTGAATAAATTAAAGCCTTCTCCGCAATAACTTTTTAATAAGATTGTAACAAATTAAACATAATCAGAGCTTTAATTCCATCATACTTATTTCTAACTTTAATTGCAGTGGTAAAAATTATTAATATTCTAGTGCCACCAATTCGAACACATGAAAATTACTATTTTAATTTGTTTTCTCAAATGTGTCAATTCAAATTATAATTTCATTAAATGGACCATCTTAAGGGACTCATTGGTGAAATTCCAGTCTTCTAAATGAGGCATATAAAACGGAAACATTCCCTTTACATTAACTAATACTGTTATTAGTTAATAATTAGTTATTAATAATGTTAAAATAAGTGTTTAATAATTCGTCTGTGAAATTGCGTCTTTAAAAAGATGGAATGTTGTTGGGAATTACATTATACAATAGCATAAATATATGGAATTAATTTATGTCCAATAGTAAAGAAACTCTGGACCTATAAAATCATCTATTGCCATTTTAAGATTTTTTTTCTTAAGCGAGAATAAAATAAACGTTACGCGAAAAGGTACTTCCGTTAAGATAGGTTGCGAGGATAGGTAGTAAAAGCACAATAGGTACAGAAAACAGAGCTAAATAAAAACTGGAGTTCGTAAACAGTATATTATAGAATATGTCGGATTACAAAGCTTATGCCAGCCCATGTAAACATTTAAACGTATTTTAAGCGAAAAATTAAAGGTAGATGTGGGCAATAGTTACACAAGCAATGCAGATTTTTAAACATAGATGAATTATTTCACGAAATATCTGCTAAGGATTAACAGCATTAACAAATTTATTCCTAAGAGTATTATTACATAAGAAATTGAGGCAGTGTTTTTAACACTTAAATGATTTCAGTCTAATTATATTATATAATATAAAACATAATAACAGCCCGCCTTAAAGCAATATATGTACAAATAACATATATAAAGTATGTAAGAGTCATTGCATTATGTTTATATTATTATGTACATGTTTAATAATGTTATGTGAATGTATTAGGTAATTTAATAATATAGAAACTGTGAGAATATAGGTCAAAAGTTGCTAACAATGAGCTAACAATCGGGTAACCTTGAGGCAATAATGAATTTGAAAGTTTAATAATGCTACTAGTAATTCTTGGAGCAACAATAATGTAATTTTTGAGACAGTTTATAAATAGCCAATCAACAACCAGAAAAAGCTCAAGTTAAATGAAGGTATTCTATTGGAGTAGGATTAGCCAATCATAAATAGATGAAATTTACAAATTCGGGCAGTAGAAGTCAGTTGCTAGTAGTCAGCGTTCCTAACTGGACGCGAGACGCGTCCTCAAGAAGTTTAATACGTATTCTGTGTGAGACGATAATATTGTAAACTTTACATGTTAAGAAGTGCAACTAATTAATAAATAATCTCACAACTCTTTATATCAGTGAAGTGTTATTTAATCTATGAAGGATTAATAAATGGAGTAAAGCAAAAATTATAATTTGTGTAAGCCTACATTCTTTAGCCGCATCACCCCTGCAAACAGACACATGTTTCTACAAACTAATACTGGCGCAGCCGAGGCAAACGTAAATATATAATATTTAAAGAAACATAAAAATAGAAATCGATTCCTAAACATTGGGGCGAGGCCACCGGAAAGTAAACTTGGGGCGAAGTCCACCGAAAGTGAACATTGGGGCGTGATGATGAGATGGGGCTTAAGGTCGCTCAACTGCTATGGTTAGTAGCGCCTTTACCATGTATAAAATATAAAATTGAAAAGTCGAAAAACTAAAAAACACACACACACACAAACCCGCTTGGTCAAAAACACTAAAAAACACAACAGACCAAAGACTAAAATCTACACACTAAAATTATGGTCTCTAAAAGAATAAAACAACGTGTCAATAAACTGTAGAATGCAAGGGACATGAGCGCCTTATGTCCGTTGGGGAGAAGAGCCCATTAAAACTGACAATATAAAATCTCAAAGCTAAAAGACGCTCAGCGCATCAAATGCGCCGATTAAAACAATGTCACTTATGAAACGTTGGCTATGCCAACAGGCAGACCCACGCGAACGCGCAGTGGAGCTAAACTTGACACTCAGTTAAAATGTGACACACCTTTAAGGGCGCATCACACTGCTGACACAGTGGAGCGGGGTCACCACTGAGCAGGTATCTATGACTAAAAAGGCAATGTCTAATTCGTAAACGGGCTAAAAGTACCTCTTCCCAACGTGTAGAACGAGAAGAGGTACCCCAGACTAACGGGAGAGGTTTAACCTCCCGCAATTTGTTCCCCCGGAGGACCGTCCACTCATCGCGCCAAAACGAGGGGATGCGGCGACGTAAAATGACACACGAATCTGACGAGGGAACAACAGAGGTAAAAAATCTGGGTAATAAAATCGCCGATTTGGCAGCGGTGTCGGCAGACTCGTTCTCTGAGATGCCCACATGACCTGGAATCCACATGAAGGAGACGCAGATGCCAGAGGCACTAAGCGAGTGGACCAGGTCATGTATGCGCTGTACGAGGGGGTGGTAATTGTACAGCGCGCGAATACTTTGAAGAGCACTCAGGGAGTCTGAACAAATAAAACAGTGCCGTAAGTCGTACCGCTGGACGTATAAAAGTGACTGATAAATACTAAAAAGTTCGGGGGTAAAAATCGAACATTTCCCGGGTAAACGAAATGTAAAACTACAATTACCATCAACAAAGGCACACCCTACTCCAACATCAGCCTTAGACCCATCAGTATACATAAAACGAAAGTCTCCGAACTGCGCCTGAAGTTCTAAAAAAGCCGATCTAAGAACTGAAGAAGGGGTCTCATTCTTCGACATTGACGTCAACCCAAGGTGACAGTGGGCCTCAGCGCGCAACCATGGAGGAAAGCGTGTTTCCCCCCTGGGAAGGGCCGGCGCTGGCGTAAAGTCCAAATGCCGAAGAAGCTTTCGAAATCGAACCCCTGGAAGGAGCAAGGCAGAGGAGCTAACGAAATATTGCCGATCAAGCGAATCTTCGTAAAATACCTCGAAAGACGGGTGGTCAGGCAAGCTCGAGAGTCAACAGGCATAGCTGCACAAAAGCATCTCACGTCGGAAGGACAGCGGAGGCTCTGCAGCTTCAGCATACAGACTGGGTACAGGGCTGGTTGGAAAGGCCCCCGTAGCGACGCTTATTCTACGATGGTGAACGGCATTCAATCGACGTGATACAGATGGACGTGCCGACGAATAGACAATGCACCCGCAATCAAGCTTGGATCGGACCAAAGAGCGATAAAAATGTAGAAGGACGGTCCGATCAGCTCCCCAGGATGTGCCACTTAAAACACGTAAAAGATTAAGAGAACGAGCACACTTTTCTAAATAGAAAGGAAATGTGCTAAATCCAGCTCAGCTTCCTATCAAATATCAACCCCCAAAAATTTCGCCTCGTCTGCAAACGGAAATATCCCTGCCCCAAGATGGAGAGAGGGCGGAGGGAAAGCCTTCCGGCGCCAGAAATTGATACAGATGGATTTTTCGGCGGAAAAATTAAAGCCGTTAGCGTTACTCCAGGCGTAGAGACGGTCGATACAACTCTGGAGATGGCAAAATCGTCAACAAAAAGGGACGATGAAATGCCAGGTGGAATACAATCAACAATGGCGTTGATAGCATTTGCCAAAAGTGTGACACTGAGTACAGAGCCCTGCGGTACTCCGTTCTCTTGAATAAAACGACTAGATAAAACCGAGCCCATACGTACACGAAAGACGCGGTCCGTCATAAACTCCCGAAGAACTTTGGGAAGACGACCGCGGAAATTCCATGCATGGAGTGTACGTAAAATGCCGCCCCTCCAACAACTAGCATAAGCTTTCTCCAGGTCAAAAAATACAGCCACGTTTGACACTTTCTCAGAAATCCGTTCATAATATGCGTCGACAGAGACACCAGATGGTCGACGGTAGAGTGATGGCGACGTAATCCACACTGAACGTTCTCCAGAAGTTTCTGAGACTCAAGCCACCATGCCCGTTGATCATGCCCGTTGATCATGCGCTCCATCACCTTGCAAAGGCAACTGGTGAGGGAGATAGGGCGGTAGCTGGAAGGTAGTTGGCGATCCTTACCAGGCTTAAGCATAGGGACAATGGTGGCTTCGCGCCAAACGGAAGGAAAAAGGCTGTCCTGCCAAATACGATTATAAACCCGTAAGAGAAAGCGCTTACTGTCGGCTGAAAGGTTCTTTAACAGCAAAACATGAATACCATCCGGCCCAGGAGCGGAGTGCCTAGAGCAATGAAGAGCGTGCTCCAACTCCCTCATTGTATAAAGGGCATTGTAACACTATTATAGGTTGCGGAATTCAGCCGGTCTTTGATAGAGCGAAAGCCGGCGGAATAATGGCCTGAACTGGAAACCGCCTCAAAGGCAGCACCCAGAGTGTTAGCGATGGCAGCCGGATCCACTATGGTGGCATTGGAAACCTGAAGGCCAGAAACAGTACAATGCGACACTTTACCTGAGGAGCGTCGAAGTTTATCCCAAACAACAGATGAAGGCGTAAAGCGATTAAAAGACTCGACAAAACGAGTCCACGACGCGTTCTTGCTATCCTCAATAATGCGACGAGCCCTGGCGCGCGATTGTTTAAAAGTCACCAAATTATCAATTGTAGGGTGTCGCAAAACACCCTAAGTGCAGTTCTACGGGCACGAACGGCGTCCCGACAATCCTCGTTCCACCACGGAACAGGCATTTGCTGAGGTTAAGAGGATGAACGGGGAATTGCGCGTTCGGGGGCAGAGAAAATCGTAGACGTAAGGTGCTGTACTAGTTGGTTAATGTCGGTGAAGGGCTGGTCGTCAAAATGCACAAGGCTGGAATACAAGCTCCAGTCGGCTCTTGTGAAAATCCAGGTAGGTACTCTGGAATGCTGTACGTGGTGTGACAGAAGAGAAACGATGCAGGGGTAATGGTCGCTGGAGTAGGTGTCAGCAACGACGTTCCACTGTAGACGACTAGCAAGCTGGAGTGAGGAAACGGCAAGGTCCAAGTGAGAAAAATGTACCGGAAGAATCAGAAAGAAACGTAGGCTCACCTCTATTGAGAATAGAGAGATTGAACTGATCAAAAATGTCAGAAGAGTTCCCCTCGCACAGGCCCTGTGCGAACCCCACAGGGGATGATGGGCATTAAAATCGGTCAGCAGAAGAAATGGTGTTGGGAGAGCGGACAGAAGAGCTCGATTGTCTGCGGGAGCAAGGGGAGACGATGGAGGAAACAGAAAAGAAAAAACCGGGTAACTGCAGTCTAATGGCAACAGCTTGCAAGTTGGACGTAAGAGTGAGACGTTGAAAATTAACGTCGTTACGCACTAACAACATGACACCTCAATGAGCAGGAGTACCCTCCTCCGGTTCAAGGTCGTAGCGAACCGGAGTATACCCTCGGGGATCAAAAGGATCGTGAGGGCGAAGCTTAGTCTCCTGCAAACACACGACCATAGGCGAATGGGAACGCAATAAAAGTTGCAGTTCCGCCCTATGTGATCGTACACCACGTAAATTCCAGGTCAGGATAGCCATTAAGAAAAAGGGATAAACTGTCTACTTAGAAGGGCGGCTTAAAATTACCCTTTGTTTAACCTTTGGGCTCGGGCTTTTGGTATGGAGTTGGTGAGACTCCATAGCCTCCTCGAAGGGAGGGCCCACGCGCTCAGAGCCAGAAACCGATTCAAGCGCCGAGAATCGGTTTTGGGTGGCGATGGGTGAGGGGTGCCGCTGAGCGCGGCTTGTCCCAGGAGCGTCCTGGGACTGCGATCTCCGAGGAGGAGAAGGCGAACTTTTCTTACCGCGCGCACGCGGAGGGTCCTTCAGAAAATCTTCCCTACGAAGTTTCTTCTTTGGTTTCTTTTCAGCGGCTTGCGATTTCAGTGCTTTGGGACCAGCTTTAGATGGCTTACTAACTATAGCAGAAATAGACGGCCGGATGGTAGTGGCGGTTAATGCAGTCATGGTCCAGGTCTGAGTTTTGGCATCTACTCGTGGTACTGGCGAGGCAATAACAGAACTAAATGTACCAGATCGCAGGAGAGAAGGTTGGCGCGCATGGTAACGCCTCCGGGCTTCGGCGAAGGAGAGTTTCTCCTTTACCCGGATCTCCTGGATCGTCTTCTCGTCCAAGTACCGCGGACAGTACGCAAACGACGCAGAATGAGACCCTTTGTAGTTAACGCAGACGGGGGCTGTGGAACAGGTACCTTTTTGTGACGGCTGGCTACATGAGGCACAGATGGTAACGGCACTCTTACAGGAGACTTGCGTATGCCCAAAACGTTGGCATTTAAAACAACGCAGAGGTCTAGGAATATCAGGCCTCACTGCAATGCGTTCGTACCCTGCTGAAATGCTCGTGGGCAGATCGACGCCATCAAATGTTATAAACATGTACGAGTGGGTACCAATACTCCGTCGCGTTTGGCGTGCACTCGATGCACTGCTGTCACGTTTTGGTCTGAAAGATAGTCTACGAGTTCATCGTCCGACATACCATCGAGGCTATGGGTGGTAATGGCGCCTCGAAAGGAATTCAATGTGCGGTGCTTCTCCACACGGATGGGATAGACGTGGAGAAGCGTAGCGCGCAACAAGGTGTTACTTTGCTGATCGGACTTCGTTTGTGCTAATAAGGAACCATTCCGTAGACGAGTGCAGGACTGAGCCGCACCAGTAATAGCGTCAATGGCTTTTTGAATGATGAAAGGGTTCACCTTCTCAAAACTTTGCCCTTCTTCGGTTCGTGAAATGATCAAGTAACAATCAGTTGTCGGTGGTGTCACTTCTGTTACAAAAACTTTTCGGCGCTTGTTATGAGTAATGGAGAAAGGGTGCTCCATAGCGAAATAAATTCTCCACCATTGCAACCGTCTCCGACCTCGGGCTCGGACTTCCCGGGCGTTACCCCGGCTTGGGTGAGTGGCCTATTATACCGATCTCACCCCAGGGTCACACCTCCCAGAACATAGACAGAGGGATACAATCGCCGTCAGAAGTCAGCAGCTCATGCAATGGCCCCCCGCGGGACTGCAGTTGAACAGCGGGTACGAAGACAAACCCTACATGACGACCCCGGGAGGTGGGGATGACGTCATTACCCACTCACCCAGCTGTACGCGGGTATCCATCAGGCTGTGTCCACGGAGGATTAAAAGAAAAGCTTAAAAGAAACTAAAAGTGTGTGGGCGTTTCGCACTCAAGGTAGGCCAGCGAAGAAGGAAAAGAGACGTGTAAATGAAAGGAAGTGGTGCGAAATGTGCATAAATAGAAGAGAGAATAAAGAAACGATGGCGAGGGCGTCATGGAATGAAATGCACAAAACGTACGAGGACCTACCTTGAGTCCCCCGGTCACCAGAACGAACCCACCTCGACCGGACGGGGATGAAGCGATGAAAATGGCGATGCCTGGCTCGGGAACCCCCGGGTACACCAACCCCCGTACTCACATAAGGTGAGCCGCTGGGGGGGAACATTGGGGCGAAGACTACCGGAACTTTGTACCATACGTGGGGCACGTGGTTGCAACTACATCAAGTTTGGTTTCCATACGTGAGGCATACAACTTTCTTAAAATTCAACTTAACACGACACCATTTTTGAGCAACATTTAATAACTCAACGTTTTTAAATTCAACACATACAGCATGGAGAATCTCTTAAACGTTTCTGCTTTAACGTCCCCAAGTTAAACCCGTTCTTTAACTATTGCTATTGTAATGTCACTAACAGTCGCTAAAGTTTATATGAGCATGCCGGTAACTCACACTTTACCGGGACATTAATAGTGCCTTTGATATGAAAATCGAATGTATTAAAGCACATATATAGAGCAGTTATATGTAAATTAAACAAATAAGAAACAATGTTTCTACTGAATAGTTAGTGGTATTTTAATACGTTATTAATTATTTTGCTGCAAGTTTTATGATATAGATAATCTTGTGAATGTCTTAAGGTAAGTATTTAAATATAGGAAACGATATATTGTAGGAGTCTATGGTTTGATCTAAAATTTAGAGGATATTCTACTGAATATACAGGGTACTCTACTACAATGTCTATCTTAATATAATGTTTGTGTTGTATCAGGCCAAGAATATGAAAATGTATTGGGACTTAATGGGGCCCTCTATATTGGCATTTTCTGTATGATCTCAAATTCTTTTTATGCCGTCTTGAGCCTGCGTGTTATCAAAACTCTGTGGGGAAGAAAAATTAATTCCATCTGTTACAGTTATTGTTTTAACTACAGTTCTTTAAAATTGGTTTTAGCAACTTGTAAATTTATCCTGGAAGGTTCCATTATTAAAATTGAAAGCTTTCTGCACTCTTTTAGGGTATATAATTGATAATGTGTATCTACAATTGTTGAGGTTGAAAGTAGATTTCTAGATAAATAAGCTTCTACATAAATCCGAAGAACATTTCTTACCGATATCTTTGGTTAGAAAGCGGAATAAAATTGGGGACTGTTTAATATGAGGGCTGACCAATAAAGACTGGGACTGATTTTTTTCCGATAACCTCCTTGATAGTTTCTTGTCTCTACCATGAATATTTGAAAAGAGCGGGGTTTCATGTATGATGTCCATAGGCGCAGCACTCTCGTATCAGAGGTTGGTGGTAATCCTGTATATTGTTGACCCTACTTAAATTTCGCATACTACAAATGAAGGTAACACGAGAGGAACAATACAACGCAATAAAATTTTGTTTTCGTTTAAATAATACAGCCTCTGAAACTTTCGAAAAGCTGAAGCAAGCTGAAGTTTGGGTGGTTCAAGGACTTCAAAGAAGGGCGAATCCTCTGCGCTAAACAGAAAGTTTCACATTTTTCGACTGTAATATAATTATTTACCAGCATGAAGTTCCCCCTCACATTACTATTACAGCAGTGTACTACACGTCAGTATTGGCTACACTGAGGAAGCACATTGCAAGGAAACAACTTCATCGGAATGGGTGGCGACTTCATCACGATAAGCGGCCTCATGTCGCAGATAAGACCAGGAATTTTGGCTAAATTCAAAATTACCTGTGTGCCGCATCCGCCTTATGGCCCCAATCTTGCCCCCTGTGGTTTCTTTTTATTCCCAACACTAAAGGTAAAACTCCGGAGCATTCGATTTGAGAGCATTGAAATAGGGGGGGATAACTTTGAAAAATATCGTGCCAACATTGAAATGGAGTAATAAATATCTGTGAAAAACATCAGTCTCAGTCTTTATTGATCAGCCCTCGTATCTCCATTAAATGTCTATGTAGCATACGAAAATAGAAATTTCCTCTCGAAAGGGATTTTAAGCCATAAATAAAAACAGGTGTAGGTAAATTAATAGTAAAACTTCTAGGGGAAATATAAAATATAATTTATTTATTTTGTTATATGATATGGAACTGAAACTTATTAACTGACGAAACCAGAAACTCTATAAAGAACAAATACTACATTTGCAAATTTATGCCACTCATGCTTCAAAATAATTTCAATTTGTAATTAGCTGTCGTTCGTTTCAAAGATTTCAGGTATGTGCTGTAGAACGTCGTCAGCAGCAGCAAGCTCCAGAGCAACGAGCTCTTCCTCCGATTCAATTGGAGTTCTTTTAAGTAACTCCTCAGCCAAAAGCGAAGTGAGGTGACGTCGGGAGAACGAGCAGACCAATTAGTGAGTCCAACGTCAGCATTCAACTTGCAATTTAAATGCTTCACGATATTTCGTAAGAAATTTACGATGGTTTGACACATGCCGTCCAGGATATCGCTCCGCATAAAATCGTATAGAGGCTATTGAATAACCATTACATGCATCATAAACCAAGTGCGCATATTCAGTCCATGTAAATGCGCCATAATTCAGTCCATGTAAATTCTAATGAACAACGTACTGCGTGATGTTACAGCACGAACATTGCACTTTGATCATGGTGTGTTTATAGATGGATGGAATTGTCGATGCGTTTGAAACATGAGCGTCATAAGCAACGTTATAAGTAGTCTTTATTATTTCCTGTATCACAGAGGAAGTATTGTATTCCACCAAAAAATCTATGTCGAGATTTCACCGTAAATACATGTTTTGAGGCCACTGAATCCAAGAAAGCATGTGACTGGATGTGTGTGTGTGTGTGTTTCTGTGAGCACATAACTCAAAAACGAAATATGGGATAAATACCAAAATTGGTAATTAAGAACAGTATCCTCCTAAGATGCGATTATTATTAATGATTATCAAAATGCGAAGATTATCGAAAATTTCTCCACTCCAAACTATCCTTTACATAGAAGGTTATTGGAATGTTTTTGTTTCCTCAAAAGCGGTTATAACAATTTTGGTGAAAATACCATATATCTTACACACATAACTAATAAAATGTATATATTCAATTTTTTGGGTTAGGAAGAATTCGGAAGGAATTTTGTATAATTTTGCATAAAGGCTAAACAACAACTTAAAGGATAACAACTTAATACAATGATATATTGATCTCTAAAACACACAATTTATTCATAGCTTTTTGTGGCATCAGCCATTTCCGAGATAACTATTGGTTTTAATTTTTCAATACTTCGCCATTTTCTTAATGCTGTTGATATTCAGTTGTTTCTCGCGATGTCATAGTAACACGTGGGATTTTCAAGGCCCAGCATATAACGGCTCACTTTTAAACATCTGGCTATAGATTCGGTTTCGTCTGTTCATCTTATACAATGAAGTGTGTGCTGAAATTATTTCTGCAGTTTTATCTGGATTAACATGAAGTAAACATAAAAATAATTTTTCCTAAGGATAGAGTGTAGAAGCTATATAAAGGCAAATGAATATGGGTAGAGAAAGCCATGTGAAAGCTTCACCTTGGATTTTTTTTTACGGTTTCTGGTTTTGTGATTCAATGATTAGTCTAGGAACCATGGTCGTTTAACAAAAAAGTTCTTTATTGCTCTGAATCATAATTTCTAAAAGTCTTGAGAATTACATACGGCATGTACTATTTTTCACAAAAGCAAATGGTCAACTTTAGTGAGACGTGAGTGAAGGGTCACCTAATTCTTAAGTGTTCTTACATAGTGGTATGAGAATGAAATTTGTCATTTGTTGTGGGGAGTTCTATGAATGATTACGCAGTCATCGGCTCACCTCGGTGTTTTGTAAAGCTATATTTCAGCACGCATTGTAAATATACGGGCAAATGTTAAAATTAAACTTCAATACACCCGTAGAAAACATTTTGTTATGTGTTTCGATTAATAAGTGGACCAGAAGTAAAATTGATTCCAGTGTTGGGCGTTTTAAGAATTAAATTGAGTTTTATGTATGGACGCTCTTTAACTACTATGGTCCTGAGCGTCCCATTCTATACTGGGCGTGAAAGATCGGAAAGTTTGCTCAGAGGCCTCTTATCAGGCTTGAGGTTATTTTACATGCGTAAATCTACGACACGCGACCACCGGCTTTACTTCCCTTCCGAAGGAAGCCATGCTAAGGATTTCTACGCCGAAAAAATCCATCGCCTTCCGCCGGGTTTGAACCCGCGACCTTGGGAAGTAAAGGCTAGCACGATACCACTAGTCCACGGAGGACGATGTTGGGTGCTTTGCTTACAAACGCAAGTTTAATCAACTTGTTTCTGTGTTTCGAATAGCTGAACCCGTTAAAGCGTGTTACTGCTGTTCAGAGCACCTCTGATAAGACAACTTCTTCTAACTCAGGAATCTTAATGAAAATAAACTTTCAGGGTGTGATGCTTTTAAAGAACTTAATTGAAGGCTGTATTTCGGGTATGTAAATGAAATCAAAGCCGTTGTTGGTGGTCCCTGTTTACAAGATATTAATAAAGCAAAACATTGTGTTGCGATAAACACTTTGTTTGCCCAGAAGACAAAAAGAATGAGGCACTTGCATTAAAGTACCTTTAAGTGCAAGAAATGATGATTAAGACAAAAGTTTGCAAATTAGATTTTAAAAACGTTCTTGAAGGCAGTGTATATTCTGGATGCGTAATACATATAAATTATCGATACTCCTTGTTTTCAATGTGCAAAAATTAGAGACACCTGTAGGATTTAAAAGTCAAACAAAAATTGACTGGAACTGAAGCCAGATAGAAGTGCAAAAATTAACAATTAAAATCGCAAGGGTTGCTAACAATATTCTTCAGCTTTTGAAGAAGAAACATAAAGCCAAGTATCAACTTAAATTAAGATCCATAATGCACAAGGATGCAAGGCACGTTAATACCTAGCGCAATGCTGTCATTGAATTACACATTGCACCTTCCTTGCATGTTGGTTATAAGCCTTGAACACTGACAAGGATTATTCATGTAATGTTGTCACATTTCCAATACATGGTCTTCTAGAACCTCCCGCACTCTGTCTTCTAAGCGCAACTCCCATTCCTGAACCATGAACGCTCACGTGTGCTCTCGGGTTCAAATCGGGAGAATTTGGGCCAATCGATGCACAAATATGTGGGTATCTTACTCACCAGCTTTTGGTAAAATTGGATGTGTGCACAGCATTGTTGTCGTGCATAACAAATATTCCCCCTGTTCCGGGAAATTAGCCCGGGGAGAGTGTGTTCTGGAGGATATCAATATAAACAGCGCTGGTTGTTCTCTCCGTCACTGTAATCAGTTGTCCTGGTCCAGATGCTCTCACAGGCCCAGAAGTGAGCTGAAATTCTTCCAGAGTGATTTCCACGCACATGTCTGGGATCGTATCTTGCGCCACGCAGTCTATAAAGACACCCTACCTTGTTAGTCAGATAAGAACACCTCGTCCGAACAGATCGTTAGATCCCAGGCCTGCGCTAGCTGGATTTTTCATTGGATTCATTCCAATCTTCTGGCCTCAGTGAGAATTGCTTTGGTGGCAGGACGATGAAGTTCAAGGCCAGGCTTCTTTAGGTTCCGCCGTATGAGAACATCTGTGTTCCACGGCCTTATCCAGTAAAACAGATCTGTGTGTGATAGGATGCGCCCTAACCTCTGCCAGCAGTGCCTCGTTCTGTGCAGCGGTAATGCCCAAGGCTTTTCTGATCTTGGTAGTGACTTGGCCCACTGAACGCCTTCCGCTTGAAGTCGATGTAGCCATTTCTTGACCATCTTACAGTTAAGAAAAAGTTCTCTAGAGATCTGGAAAACACATATGAAACGTCATATGATCTCGCCCCTCTTTGCTGCCGTCTACTCTTGGCAAGCATGTGGACAAGGCATATTGCTCGTTTTGCAACGAATGTCTTAGAATGTTAGAGAGAATCTTAGAATAGCGGAAGTGATGTTTTATGCACACACTTTTAACACTTTATGATGATAAAGAGGAGACAACATACGCGTTGTGAATCGTGGTTGAATTTTAATCCGAATGTCATTATTTTCAAATGCCCATTAAAGGATACTGTAGGAACTATTATATCGTCATCATTTTCGTTATCGTTAATAAAAGCAACTAAAGAAGCATAAACTCCACACTGAACACTGCGATATTCATGTTCGTTCCAGATAATATTTTCTTTTTATAAATATAAAAAGGAATATACAAATGTAAATTCCTTTATAAATGTAAACGAATATCTAGAAATAAAAGCAATGTATTTAAAGCATTTCTCGTGGTGATACGAAAGTTTCGGCCTGCAATGAAATTTGTTGCTATTAGCAACAGAATAAAACTTATCATCATATGAATAGAGCGCAAATTACCCAGCTTAGGCATAGCCGAGATCGTAGCAGTGCTATCCGCGGAATTAAAAAGTGCCAGGTGTTGGTGGTTCCATCCTCGCTTATTTTCTGAAATGATAAAACTAACAAACGTCTTTAATTCATCTAATTTAGTTTATCAGGAGTGGAGAATCAGCATAAAGACACACAGAAGTTGAGCAAATGGGAGTATGGCAAAATTGTATAGTTCTTGGAAATAAGCAAAATAGCAACGCTGCTAGGTTCAAACGGTTACTTCACTGCCAAGTAATCTACAACTGCATTGTATTCTGTTTAATTTATTATTAATTACTTTATTCACTGGCATAAATTTTATAACAATGTTTTGTGACCATTAATGCCGTTGTTTATATCTAAATATTTTCCTATGATACGTAATGCATTAAATTCATTAGGTTACGATACTTTAAGTGTCATTCTCACATAGCGTAGTATTTGTGTCGTATTAGTGCATAATTAGCTACAAATTAGCTATAAAGGAATGCAATCATGCCGAGTTCACTCATTATTTCTAAAATAATTATTTTCGTTTCTTGTGCCTGAAACATTTTAATTTCCTTGCTTGTCGAGACTTCTAACATGAAGAAAATATAATGCTTCTTTATATCCAGTAAGCTAATTAAACATTAACTGAAGAGTGCATGAATGAAGTAAATTGTTTAACAAGATAATAGTCTTCTAGATTTATAGAGGGATGCCTTTGAATGTGGGTATTTAAAGTAAAACGTTATTAATTTCCCAAGGAATTATTGGCAGTCGAGGTAGGCGTATTCCCTGCTTTGTTTATAGCAATTGTAATTCATAGTTTATAAAGCATTCAGTTGCAAAATTTCATTCGTATTGCAGCGTTCGTAAGACGGTGAATAAAATTAAAACGCTATGCGAAATAACAATAGCCTGTAATTTACCCCTCTCAAGGCGGAGATTTATCAGAAAGAGGTTCCATTAATCTTTATAATTTTATATTTGGCACAAGTTATACATATAAATATTTATGTTCCATATAAAAAAGGAACAAAAAATAACGCATTATATGGGATTCGATCCACGTTTCGCCATCACCGTTCAGCAGTAACACGCTTTAACGTGTTCAGCTATCCTAAGCACAGAAACGTGTTGCTCATTAAGCTGCAAAGTAACCAAGCACTGGAATCATTTTTACTTCGTCGAAACAAAATACATGTTTTCTACAGGTGTATTCCAGTTGAATTTGCAATATTTGTCCGTTAGTTTACAATGATTGCTGAAATACTGATTTTTCAAAACTGTTAGGTGAGCCGATGGCCGCCGTAATCATACAACTCTGCACAGCAAATGATAAATTTCATTCTGATACCATTTATACAAGAACGCCTGAGAATTAGGCTACCCTACGCTCAGGTCTCACGCTCGCAATTTTCATTGTTTTTAATAAACACAAGACATAACCTCAAAAATAATTCGGTAACCAATATTTGAACATGGAGACCCCATGTGTTAAGATTCGTTTTAATATTTATAATATATTTTAATACTGAATATAAGTTTGATCCGGTGACTTTTAAACCATCTCTGAATGATTTATGGATAAATAAAATCAAATAAATTTGAAACACATATTAAAAGAATATAATTATTTTTTATTTATTTACCATTTAATTATTTTTATTATTACAAGAACTTAATGTAAGTATATGCTTATTACTGCTTTGATTAAAATATTTTTGTAACGGTGGCGAACTGCGCAAAAGGTGTTAACGGCTTCGGAGAAATGGTATGCTAATGTACTGGAAACAAGCCTTCAAGAGCGGTTGACAATTTTGCTCGGACTTGAAAATGTAGTGAGACCACCTGCAGAATTATAGATATAATCACTGACAGCAAGATGAGAGATGTTTCTCGAGAAATTTTACTGCAATGAGATAATATCTTAAAAATCATATCATCCAGCTGAAGTTCTAGGTGCCTTGCAAATTATAGTAAGCTTTCAGTATTTCGATAAATCTGAAGAAACAAAATGCATTCAACCGAAACTAGGCGTATGAATAGCAAAAGACAAGCAGTGAGAATAAGACGTGTCGAAAAATGGAAGAGGAGAAATAGAAGAAACCATAAAACTCCAAGCATCTCAAAGAATAGCAATATAGTTGATAGTCACGTTAAAGTAACCTTTTAAAAGAATGAGCTATAATAATAATCATAATAATAACTATTATTATTATCTTTATTATTATTATTATCTTTATTATTATTATTATTATTATTATTATTATTATTATTATTATTATTACAGAGCAAAAGTCAACCTCGAAGTTTGGGAGCTTTTAAAAATAAGGAACCCCTTGTTGCTTTAACATTCTCTAAAAAATTAATAAAAAGCAATAATTATAATCCACTATAGACATTATGAACTAATACGTCATAAGATACAGCATATATACCAGGTACAGCCGTGAAAGAAGAGAAATTTACAGGGACTGCCTGATCATAATTTCATAAAATATAGTGCTATTACTGGATTATTAAATAATTTTTGCAGAGCGATTCTTTTATAATAAAGTTCAGTGTAAGAAAGAAAATAAGACTAATTCTTACATTTTTCAGTTTTTGTTTCAGATTCGTATAGATGTAAACGAAGTTAAAATAAATTGTAATGAGACTTTAACAAAGAGAAGTAAAGGTTGCATAGTAGTGCTTGAAGGGAGCCACACTAGGTGTGCAACACAAGGTATGATACCAGATATGTGCATAATAAAATAGAAGCATGAAAATTGAGGCAGTGCTTTTAACACTTAAATGATTTTAGTCAAATTATATAATACATAAATTCAATAACAGCCCGCCTTGAAGCAATAAGTGTATGTAATAATTTGTAAAAATGTATGTAACAGTCATTGTATATGTTTGTATTATTGCATACATGTGTAATAATGTTATGTGAATATATAACGTAATTTAATAATGTAGGAGCTGTGAGAATAATAAGCTAAAAGTTGCTAACAATTAGGTACCCTTGAGTCAATAATGAGTAAGAAAGTTTAACAGTACCACTTGTGATTCTTGGTTTAACAATAATGTAATTTTAGTGACAGTTCATAAAATAGACAATCAACAACCAGAAAAAGCTTTAGTTAAATGAAGGTATTCTATTGGAGTAGGATTAGACAATCAGAAACTGAAATACAGCAAAACCTACAAATCTATAAGTCAGTTGCCTGCAGACAGCGTTACTAACCAGAAGCAAAATGTGTCCTCAAGAAATAGAATATGTATTCGTGGGAGACCTAAAATAGTTTTACGTGTTAAAAAAGTACAAGTAATTAAAAAAAGAATCTCACAGCTCTCTATCAGTGAAGTGTTATTTAAATCGTATCAAGTATTAATAAAAGGAGTGAAGCGAAATTCTAATCTGTGTAAGCCTACATTCTTGTCACATCACAACCCTGCTAAGAGAAACGTGTCTAACAATAATACTGACGCAGCCGAGGCAAACATAAGTATATAATACTTAAAGAAACAATTTAATTACAGAGTTAATATTTTTTTTAAACTTAGGGCAAAGGCCACCTGAAAATTTATTTGGGGCGAAGGCTACCGGAAACTGTTTACTATACGTGCGGTTGCAACTACTACAAGTTCAACTCCCCAACAGTTGAAATATAATATAACTCCTTCAATACATCATCTTCAAACTGACTTTCCATACGTGGGGCAAATACAACTCCTACAACAATATAACTTTTTCAAAATAAATGTAATAAATGTAACAAATTTGTAAAACTGTAACCTGGAATACGTACAATTAACTACATACATACCATGTAAATAAAAGCACAATACCTATGGTAAACTTCATTAATATTTATGAAGAAGTCTTAAACTACTTTACAAATCCATATATACAGGGCGAATCACCTAAAATTTGCTGCTCAAATATTTCCGAAATAGAAAGTCCTATTGATGTGCGGTTTTCACAGTATTGGTTGGTAGTCAGTGTCTCGTACATTTAGCCTATAAACAGATTTTAATAACACTGAAAAGTGTACTTTTTGAGCAAACATACAATTTTTTAAATGGAACAATGCCTAGTTACATCAACAGAATAAAGTTAGGGTAAATTAGAATGTTAATGGTCTTTGTTGCAGGATTCTAGTGCAAGTGGTTTACGAGAAATCGTATTTTGAAAAGTTTCCACCCCGACAATTGTTTCTCATTCAACCTGCTTAGTTGCTAGGTACGATGTTATGTTTGTTTGCATCGTGTTTTCTGTTCATTGATTGCATTGTGACTTTCTAGTCAGTTAGTTTGTGGTAGTTCAAGCAGTAAGTCATGAGTGGAAGATGGGTTTTACTAATTCAGAAAAGGCCGACATGCTCTTGTTATTATGGATAGTGTAGGAAGAATACAGTTCGTTCCTGCACGGTGTTTGTGGAAGCGTATCCCAATAGACGTCAACTATCTCGGCAATTATTTATCAATCTCTTCAACCAATTACGTGAAAATGGTACTGTAACACCTAGAAAACGTAACAGAAACAAACAAATGACTGGAGAAGAGGCAGAAATTAATGTTTTGTTTGCCGTTGCAGTAGATCCGCAAATTAGTTCCCGCACAATCGCACGTGGAAGTGGCATTAGTCAGTAAGTGTACTGCGCATTCTCCATCGACATAGATTCTATTCCTATCACATCTCTCTCCATCAAGAGCTGCATGGAAACAATTTTGAGAATCGTGTTAAACTTTGTACATGGGCATTAAGACATGATACTCCAGATTCACCATGCATCTTGTTTAGTGATGAGGCAATATTTACTAATCATGGCCAGTAAACCTCAGAAACATGCACTATTGGTCTGTTGACAATCCCCGTTGGCTTCTTCAGGTGGAACGTCAGCGTCCATGGAGTTTAAACGTGTGGTGTGGGATAGTGAATCATCAGCTCATGGGCCCTTTGTTCATAGAAGGAACAATAAACTCACACAAGTTTCGCAGTCTCCTGACGGACCATCTGCCACAGATGCTAGAAGACGTTCCTTTGCAGACTAAGAGGAACCTGTGTACCAACATGATGGCTGTTCAGCCCAAAGTGCACGAAGAACTACAGCTTGTCTTAACGGATTGTTTCCAAATCCTTAGATTTGACAAAGAGGACCTGTACTTTGGCCGGCCCTTTCACCGGATCTGACCCCTTTAGACTTTTTTCGTGGGGAAGGCTGAGAGACACTGTCTACAAGGATGTACCTACCAACTGCACCAGCCGATATAAAACCACTTGCACTAGAATCTTGCAGCAAACGCCATTGACATTCTAATTTACCCTACCTTTATTCTGTTGATGTAACTAGGCATTGCTCCATTTAAAAATTGTATGTTCGCCTAAAAAATACACTTTCTCGGTATTACTAAAACCTATTTATACACTAAATGTACGAGCCCCTGACTACCAATTAATGCTGTGAAAACTGCATATCAATAGCACTTCCCATTTCCGAAATATTTGCGGTGCAAGTTTTAGGTGACTCACCCTGTGTGTACGCATGCATATATATATATATATATATATATATATATATATATATATATATCTCGCAGTGCTTTTCTTTCACACTGCGGCCCCGTACGGCGGATTGCTTATGCCAGCCACTACCGCTGGGACTACCGCCAAAACAATTATATACGCGCAACCGCCTCACATCCTCCTATTTACAGTACAATGATAATAAGCGCATACCTTATCATTACAGTCGTTGATAATGTTGTGCTCTACCCACACATTTCTGGCAGCTTCTCAGGAAGTTTGCATTCACTCCCCAGAGTTTAATATCTGAAACGTAATGAATTTCTCGCCTGATGTTTTCTTTTAGTTCTTCCAACATATTAGGTTTGTAACACACTTTATTTTTCACGTGATTATCGGATAAGGTAAATTTCTGTAATCGGATTTTTCGAAATAATAATAATAATAATAAGAAGAAGAAGAAGAATAACTGACCCACGCTTAATATTGATTTCTGACGAAGTAAGGTTCCATCCGTCCTAAAATAACAGATCTCAAGCACAGAAAACTTTGAAAATACGAAAATAAGCAAAGGATTATGGCCTTCAAAATGCCCTGCTCTAATTGTATGAGATTTTTATCTATCGGGGAACTTTGAGGCAGTATTTTTAACACTTAAATGATTTTAGTGAAATTATATAATAAAAATATAATAACAGCCCGCCTTTAAGCAATATGTGTATGTAAAAATATATAAAAAGTGTATATTACAGTCGTACATGTTTATATTATTGTATACATGTTCAATAATGTTATGCGAATGTATTACGTAATTTAATAATGTAGGAGCTGTGAGAATAATAGGTAAAAAGTTGCTATCAATGAGGTAAAAATGAGGTAACTTTGAGGCAACAATGAGTAAGAATGTTCAATAATGCTACTAGTCATTATTGGAGCAACAATAATGTAAATTTGAGACAGTTTATAAAATAGCCAATCAACAACCATAAAAAGACTGAAGTTAAATAAAAGTATTCTTTTGAATTAGGAATAGCCAATCAGAGACTTGAAATACAGAAATTTACAAATTCAGGCGGAAGAAATCAAGTCAGTTGCTTGTAGACAGTGCTGATAACTGTACGCGTTGCTACAGACAATGTTACTAATCAGACGCGAGATGCGTCCTCGAGAAATTTAATACGTATTCGTGTGAGATGAAAATAGTTTACGTGTTAAAAAGTGCAAGTAATTAATAAAATAATCTCACAGCTCTCTATATCAGTGAAGTGTTATTTAAATTTTGTCAAGAATTAATAAAAAAGGAGTGAAGTAAAATTATAATCTGAGTAAGCCTACATTCTTCAGTCGCACCACAAACCTTGTTAAGAAATTCATGTCTCTAAAAATAAATACTGACGCAGCTGAGGTAAATATAAATATAAATATTTAAAGAAACAGTCAAAATTACAAAGTTAATATTTTTTAAACATTTGGAGCAAAGGCCACCGGAAAGTACATTTGGGGCGAATGGCTACCGGAAACTTTTTACCATACGTGCGGTTGCAACTATGTCAAGTTCGGCTCCCCAACAGTGGAAATATAATACATCTTCAAACTGACTTTCCATACGTAGCAGCACTCAACAAACCAACTACTTCAACTTTAAGCTTATATAAAGTGTGTGCAAAAAACCTCCATACATAGAAGAAATAAAAGGAAATATCAGACGAGAAATTCAATTTCAGATATTGAACTCTCGAGTGTGAATGAAAAGTTCCTGAGAAGATGCCAGAAATATGTGGATAGAGAAGGATAGCATTTCCAACATTTCTTATAAGGTATATGCTTAATATCATTGCAATGTAACTGTAACCATGAGAATGTGAGGCGGTTGCGCTGATGTTAACTGTTTCGGCGGGAGTTCCAGCTGCGGCGGCCGGCACGCGAGCAGTATCGAATAAAAACACTTTATATTATTACTATTATTATATTATTTAGCGTTAATCTGAAGTTCTAGGCCATTGTTTATCTCGTCTCAATTTGCGTCTACTCTAAAAGAAAAACAGTCTTTTCACTGCTTTCCCTTGCGCAGTGCGAAACATCTGGTTAAATATGCCTAACGGCTAGACATAATTGGGTCAAAAAGTAACCAACTGTGAGCACAGATCTTTCTTTACGTTTACGATACGTAATGCATTCATGAGTATATTAACTAGAGGTTCCTACTTATTCTTCCAAGCTTACACACCATAGCAAGGGTTTTCAATGCGACGGCACCTTAATTTTTAAATTACACACAGCATCGGTGTTCCAGCTAACCGGGCTAGTTATCTTAAGGCAACTCATCCATTGCAAATCTCCCATGGGTGTAAGAAGTCACTGTCATGCCACTACAGATCAGAGTATGACCAAAGAGTGTGGTCGTGCTCTATTGTAATTTATTTGCTGCTCCTGTTGCCATGCAGGTTGCCTATGCCTGGTATTGGAGAAGGAAGGGGTTTTCTTCACGCCTACTTTAGCGTATCATAATCGGTGAGGAAGAACAAGACAATTTTAAGAATAGCACTAATGATATGATGATGATAGGTGATAGGGCGCTCAACTTCTAGATCATTAGCGCCCTTGTAAAATAGATCACTGCAATGGGCAAATAAATATCAGTAGAGGTCAGCGATAAAGTTGAATATAAAATATACAGCGAAAGCCAGAGATAAAGATCAATATAAAATAATAGAAAAAGTCAGAAATAAATATGAATATATAACTAAACCGAGAAGTATTAAACATCTGATATCAACAATCCGCATTTGGAAATTTACCTTTGACACAAAATTAAAAACCCTATCAATCGCTTGCTTATCACCCGCTAAGACCTCTGCAAGACTGACCGGCAGTAGCAGAGTGTCCCGAAGATGTGCTACAGTGTATTGTTCTATAGTGTGTATTACTGTAGCAACACGTGACGGACCGACAGACCTTCGCTACAAAGCGGACAAATAGGAGCAGGGTCACCTTTAAAAAGATAACCGTGCTTAAAACTGTAGTGGTCATTACGCAAACGAGCCAAAATCACTTCCTCACGACGAGATACACGAGAGGAAGTTACCCGTTTATCGGAATGTACTTCGCTACTCTAAGCTTATTTCTGCGGAGAGCTAACCGCTCCTCGCACCAGCACGACAGTACCTCTCTCCGCACAACAAGCCTTCCGAGAATTCGTAACATTGGGTTCTGTGGTTGCCGCCTTAGCTGCCAAATCCGCAAGTTCATTCCCCGGCAAGTCAACATGACCAGGTATCCAAGCACACTCCACATTAACACCAGAAGCGTATACAATATGGAGGGCATCCTGGATTCGCTGAACAATGAGGTGGTGGCTGTACAGCTCATGAAGGCTCTGAAGTGCACTACGGAAATCATTCAAAAGGAGACAGTCTCCCAATTTTCGACGACGAACATACAAAATGTCTCGGTATATGGCATACAGCTCCGCACTATAAATGGATGTGCTATCATCAAAACCAAATGTATGGGGTTCGATGAACGCCACTGTTTGTTGCATTATTTTGTTACAGTATTTTCAATATTCTTCAGAGAGAGAGAGAGAGAGAGAGAGAGAGAGCATTAGACACAGATGCATCCCAAAGACGGATTTGAGGCAGCAGTCAGTTTTGCAATTCATCGGCTTTCTATAGTCTTTAATACCAGTGTTTCCTCTAACGCAATTATATATATTTTCATTAATTTACTTGATATATTTATAACTTTGTGCACTAATGAATTTAACAGCATTCGCAATAGATTGCCTGTAGAGAGTAACCAATTATGAATGCTTTGCACAGTGCACCAGTCTTTAGTTGTACACATTTAGAAATTCTACAACGCAGCAATTATTATATAGGTACCGCACGATTCTGCACTGCAAATAAGCTTTAAGTATAATGTGCTATATAACTATATGTGACAGAATATAAATACATACATATTCTTTTATGGTTGAGAAGTTAGTGCTAAAAACAAGCATTTACCGTAAGTGTGGAGGGTTTTGCATGCTACGTATTTAGCTTTATTTTCTTTCTTACTATACAATAATTTATAAAGTAGGATACATCCTTTACCAAATATAATAAAATAGAATAGGAAGAAGTTGCTGCTTCATGAAGCATTATCAACAAAATGACGATACCATATGAATGATTATACTTTATAAGTTCAAGTTTAAAAATATAGTTTGCCTTCCATTTCACATGCAGAAAATTCATTGCAAACCATGATTCATACTCACCACATTTCATTTTATTATTAGATATATCAGATGGCATATCCCCCTTCTTTGTTCTGATGGTACCAACAGCATTAGTTTTTCTAACTCTGAATGTCTGTTTTAAAGGCTTCCATCATATTGTTACTATTGCCAATAAAGCGAAATAATGAAAATGCAAGTGATATTTATGATAGGTGCTTTGCACCAAGAGTCTAAGCCAACGCAGTCGATTACATCTTAAGGCTTTGTGTACGACTACATAAGATGGTGCGAAGAGATATGGCATCAGCTGCTAAAGTTGTTTTGAACAACTCAGTGCGTGAACTTAACATCACCTTTAACAACATCCTAACACGCAGTAGCTTTTACATTTGGAGCTATATATTTATTGCAAAGCAACGAACCACACTTATAAATCCCGTCTCGTGTTTTCATCCCCACGTTTTGGACCACACAATTGACTGAGCTCACGCCGCTATGTGTTTTCTCTTTTTTCACCACCAAGTTTAAGTGCAGCTTCGTGACAAGATTCCCACTGCACTGCATCCACCGTAGGCGTCAAGTGTATGCAAATGGCTTAAAACGCGCTCTGTTCACGAGTCGTTTTCTCAGAGCGTGATCGATTGCTTCTTCGCTCCGTTTCCTGAAGGAGAAAATTGTTTCGATCTTCTGGCTGAGGAATAAATGGCGCTTGAGCCTACCTCGAGGTGTAGCTGTCAAGCGTGCGGTAAAGACGCGATATGGCGAAAGGATGGAAAAAAGCTTTGCGAAATGGGAGCAAGAGCCAAGGCCTGGAGATTTACTGTTCGACCATCTCCGACACGCTCACATCTCATGAATAATCTCATTTCTTGACTTCGCCTCCCTCAACAATGCACTGAGTAGATACAATTGCCCTGAGGAACTCCTTGTCTTCGAGATTAAGCAGAACGTGCAGTGTACTTTTAAAATATGGTGTTTTTCTCGGTTTATGGCCCCTTTCCACATGCCTCAATTCTAAGTTACATCAGGTTCAAATGCAGTAAAGCTTACGGATTATATTATTAATCTATGATACTTCATTGAAATCAACAGATGATCCAGTGAAATCTGTCTCCAGGAGATATATGTATGGAGATTGTCTTTCCAGAATAGAGAGTGCATCGCCAGCCTCTCCTTTTATTGTCCTAAGTAATTGTTCATAATCTTATGTTGAAAGGAGAGGCTAATAAATGCCAGAGGTCCCTAAAAGTATTAAACGATCAGACTCAATTCTGTCAATGCAGTTTGCGTAAGAGGCACTATACATTATAAATATTACATTCCCTAGATGAACCTCGATGCTCCTTGAATAACAAGAGATTTAAATATTCATGTAATGTATTGGTATACCGACACAAGACGATGCACTCAAAATGGTTTAAGAAACTTGGAAACATGCCCGAGTATATTTAACTCCCGAGTATTAAACAAATAACAGATATTACATATTTATCAGCTCGAGTCCTATGTGGCCCAGTTCAACCATACAATTCAGAGAATGAGTGCCCTTAGTATGATACATTTAAAAGTTTCGGCTAGATATAAAATACCTCCCGAAGAGGAGAGCTCTAAAATAAAGTCGCAAAATGATCACAGAAACCAAAGGCTAAATGTATGCTGCATAGTTAGAATACCCACATTAAAATCACAGAGTAGCACTCATCGAAAGTCAAGTAGTGCCGAGCAATTTCCTGACACAACTTACTTCCTCAAAACTCGAGTTCCCGAATCCAACCGGTCAGCAACAGTAGCGCCTCCAACAAAAATAAAATCAAAATGAGACACGACTGACACCGCATGGGAAGATAGGAAACTAAACTAACGTGGCCATTAAAAACAGGGCAGGTAATCAAATTCTGCCGGAAAAAAAATAATCAGCACAAACAAGACGGCAGCAATGCATACAGCATACCAAATAAAGTAGCCAAATAATATATTAATGGATTATAATAGCATATTATGCAACAAGACTCCAATGGCAGTGCTTAAGATGTTATTTCCATACGAGCATCTTGATTATCATTACAGTCACATTGCATACAACACTATAAATTCAAAATGTAGCGTTTCTTATGGATCTTACCATGTTAATTTTGTGTAATTAAATGCTGATCGAAAGGCAACACCTTAAGCGCGTTTGTGAGTAGCACAACAAATGGCAGCACTGTTAAGTCCACGCCGTATTTATTGACTTTTTGCAGGTAACGTGAAGGCAACACATATTGAAGCAAAGGAAATTAACTCAATTTATTATTATAATACTAAAATTACAATAAACAGAATTTATTTTAAATACACATATTTAATTGTTTAACTCGGGAATGAATCACAGTAAACAGCTGCTTTGAATGTGTTAAAAGGTATAGGCGATAGGGGAATTGTGCACGCTGCGAGCAAGATCATCATGAGTCGCTGAAGTATTATGGATATCATTATAGTTCAGTCACGTCACATGTAATCAGCGTATTATAGCGTGATCGATCACAAAGGAAGTAGCGATATCAGGCAACGATTAGACACTAAATCAACGGTAACTTTAATTGGTACTAAGGCCGTCTATGTTTTACAACCCAAAAGTAGAAACAAGTGTTTGCCGCTCACTGGAGATTTGGCAAGTACAAACCTAAGGCAGCTCAGGAGAAAAGACCTAACCCTTCAAGTCGATGATATTTATCCGGCCTAGACAGTGGATACGAAACCACATCTCGAGGATCGTTCCTTTTCCATAATCCCTATTCTTCATTCGGATTAAGAAAGATGGCCAGTGGGAGGGAAAATGAGCTACCCCATTTTCAGGGGCACAGGCTAATTAAAATTTAATGAAATAGAGTATTTATTGCAGGAAGTTTTTATGCCTCAAATAATCTTGAATTTATACATTATGGTTCATGTTCATCAGTTGCATATACATGCAGTTAAAATCTGCTACAGCCTACTGACAGGTCCAAGTGCAAGGATGGCTTGTTTGTTAACATCAAACTGTAGCATGCTACGCGACCCAGTTGGTTATACATAAAAGTTGAACAGCCGACATACATGGAATGTCGGAACGTAAAGAGCTAAGGAAACGATTGAGTAATATAGTTTTGACATCTGTTTCACCTGAACTGAAGCATTCCAACTTGTATGTGCCTCAATTCTATATATAATATTTGTTAGCATTTCTGGGGTGGAAAATCTTTAAATACCTAACTGTTCGGCTGATTTGAGGAATTCTAAGTTTCTATATTGTACTTTGATTCCATTTGAAGAACATTTAAAAATGTTATTTATGTATATAGGAGGCGTGTTTTCAAAACATCGTTTTATTATTCTGCCGCTACAGCATTGCAGTCGCGATTTTGAGCATGCGCGATCACTTCAATTCATTAGGAAGCCAGATGCAGCTGTAAGCGATCGTCACTTGTGTTATTAGAGGGTTTCGAAATGTTCAAAACAATCGAACAATGTGCCGATCAACGATTCGATCTTTTATTTTAGTGTGAGAAATGTTACGCCAGCAAACCTTCGACATTTGCGTGAGGTTTATGGGGAAACAATAATGAGTAACAATACCCGCCACACACAACCAAACAAACTCAAGATCTGATCGAATCATTTGGATAGAACAATAATTTGACCACCCTCCCTACAGTTCGGATTTGGCATCCAACGATGTTCATCTGTTTCTTCATCTGAAGAAATTCCTTGGTGAAAAACATATCAACGACGATGGGAAACAAGAAGTGCAGACTTGGCTTTCATCACAAACGGCATAATTCTTTGACAAAGGCATACAAAAACTGGTGCCTGAATAACTGCGACAATTATGCTGAGTAGTAGTGTAAGATGTAAGGAAATGAATAAAGTCTTTGAAAAATAATATTCTATTATTTTTTAAAAACTCTGATGTGTTACACTCACGTGACTTTCTCTACTCTGGTACAAACTATTTTTACAAACACTTATTCTCCATATGCTTCATGTTAATCGAGATATCGAAAAGTCAATCTTATTGGTAATTTTCATGTAGATGCAAGGGGCATATGGTAGGTTTTAAGCGATAGTCAAATCTTTTAAGCGCTGGTTGCTATGTGGCGCATTCCATTCTCTTGCATGTCCAAGACATAAAAAAAAGAATAACGAATTTGAGAAAAAGTATAAGTATTGGAAAATTTAAGTGAATAACACGCAATATCTCGAAAACGGTTCACTCAACAAAAAATGTATATGACATAAATTGTGTATTTTAACGCGATCTACATTTTTGTGTAGTAAAATTATGTCTCTCATGGTTTACCAGTTATGAAAAAGTCGTTCACAATTAAAAATACTTTTGGAGACATTCCCAGAAAATTCAAGATATACATTTGATTTCTGATGATATTATCTTTAACACATGATATTTTAATCAAAATCGTTAGAGCCATTTTTGAGAAAATTAAAATTTTCGAAAAATGTTCCATGTAAAGGGTAGTCTGGGGTGAGGGGATTTTCTTGAAAACCTTCGTGTCGCATCTCTGGAAGATACTGAACCTAAATACCAAGTTTGGTGTTTATCCGACTGTTCGTTTCTGAGTTATGCTGTTCACACACGCACGCACGCACGCACGCACACACACACACACACACACGCGCGCGCGGACATGTTTCCAAAAATGCTTTCTTTATTCAGGGGGTCTCAAAACATGTATTTCCGGTGAAAGCTCGGTATTGAATTTTTGGGTGCAATACAATACTTCCCCTACTTACTATGCGTAGTAGAGAAAGTAAAAATTATCGGTACTTACTTCTAAAACGTGCCTCGTATTTCCTGTAACCAGATTGAGTTTTGTGCTAGCATTAAGAAGCGTATACGAGTGGTCTTCAAACATATAACGAATTCCCATTGCTGCAAATTTATCATAAGTTTTTCTAAGCTTATGAAACGACCCTTCGATATAAAAATAGTTATTCTCAAATACAGTGATGAAATACGCATATTTCCTTTCAGAGAATTTTTTGTTGTTTAATAATGTTTTCATACAAATCGCAACCATCATTGAACATTGAATCCAATGAATCTAAACTTTTAAGGAAGAGATTTTCTTTAAGTGTTTAATGCCCAACAACTAACCCGGGGACCTAGTGGGCTGAAACTTATGCAAAATCTGTCATGAGAATAACTGAAAAGCCTAGCGGAAAAACTTTATTCATTTTACCCCTAAACATAGGAGAAATTAAAGTACTGCAGTTAGGTCATATATTGTGAACGTTTTTGAATAAATCGCATTTTTAAATAATATATTCAGATTAACTTACCATTGATATTTCATATCTACCGCTGATTTAAGTCATTTGAGAATTGATTAGCCGAACTGTTCAGAGTTCAGAGTTTTTACAGGAAATAAAGGTATTTCGAAAAATCTTAAGCAATTTAGGATTATATATGATTAAAAAGCTAATAATGGTTTTGTGGATCCTCTTTATAAATTTTATGTGCGCTATGCCATCTCCTGAAAGAAAATTGAAATGTAAGTTTGTTAAGATACGTGATAATGTTTACATTCCGTGAGTGGTGAGTAACTTGCATGCGTAGTATAGGATCAAAAAGCATTTCCTTATTACACGCCTTCTTATGAATTAAGCTCCACCTGCATTAAAACTACTCCCAACAACATTATTTCACGCCCGCGCAATACTTAAACCCCTACGTGTGCCTCTGTTGCCTTGTTACTAGGGAGCCTGGCTAAAATCTCCGAATTAACTTTCACTTCTCTTTTCCAGAATTGGCCTACGTGCCTGTTTAATGTACTGAAGCTATAACCTAACTGCGTTCCAAGAATCTTTAAAACAATGTGTTCTATCCTCGGCTGATACTAATGACTTTCATTTACATGACTTCGTAATTACTTTTCACGAATTAAGACCAAAAGCAAATGCAGCAATATCTAAACTTAGATATTATCAGTATAATAATTATAAACATAATGTACAAAAATGATGCGTTAATTACAGACATCCAGAGAGGGGTGCTTTTCTACAATAGTTTTGACACTCTTTTAACATTAGTTTTGACACGCTTTGACATTACAATTGTAAGTTGTTTGTTACACTTCCAATCATATCTGTTTCATATCTCCACCTTGCAATGGCGGAAGTTAATACAATTTCAACGGTTCCGAAGCGTTGCTGCAAGCCCCTATTACAAAGCGCGCGTGCTTCTAAGCACGAGTGTCAGGTTAACTCCAGATCTTAAAAAATATTTGTAATGAATTCAGCTTGCAAAGACACAATTATAGAATAAAAGTGCTTTAGTGGCCCTAGTGATCATGAATCCGCTCCACTTCAAGTAGTGATGCCCTTCTCCCGCCGCGTTTCTACGACCCATTGCGATATTTCGACTTGGATTTTGAGACTTGCAGTTAAAACTGGCAAGTTTATGCTTACTATATTAATAGATCAAAATGCATAACTCTATCTTCCGGCTTGTAGCTTCTTTGTTTCTCTCCTTTGCAGTAATCTCAGTTTTATTATTTTTTTGAAGGGGGTTTGTTACAAGCTGTAGTCATATTTAAAAATCTACTAAGCGAGTTTACTAATCCTCAAAAGTAGTTAAAACTTCCAAGTGTTGGAAGTGATGGTGGAATTTAAAACGAAAATAAATACTTTTCACGGGAGCAAAGAAGAAAAAGAACCAGTCCACTTGTTTAATGTGCAGAGTCAATTGCACTCTGGAAGAAAGTAATGAGGAGGTAGAGATTACTGAGAGAGAATAGATATGGCCAAGTTTTGAGAATAAAAGTTCTTTGAGATTGTAAAAGACAGTAAAGAAAGATTGGCGGAGGGAGAAGTATATTGACACTGGGATAAGCAAAGACGAGATTAATATGCATGGTTGCGAACAGGGACATTGTATCTTAAAACAGTATGGAAGTAGGGGTTATGGATGGAGAAACAGAGTTCATTGTTTGATGCAGTACAAGAAAACAGCTATTAGAATTAAGTTTAGAAGTAATAAACCAAATTCTAGGCTTTATATATATGCATATATATAACTGTCATAATAACCTCTTTTGTTTACATAATGTTAACTTCTTAAGGTAGAATTTCATGTAGGTTAAATTATCATTTAATGTATTTAACTATTATGAGATGATTATGGAATAACATGGAAAACAATATCATAGCAACATAAATATTGACAGTCAGAGGGTGGGAGAGAATCAGAAATATTGGTGGATATCTAGGAAGAGTAAGGGGGAAAACTGACTAGGAAAGTGAAAAAAAAGAGAGAAGTTAGTCGAAATAGGGCTCTAATGCATGCAGACGACCAGATCATAATGACCTGGCCTTAGGAAAGGTTGCCAGTCTCAATTGTAATACAATTATATTATTTGTATAGAAAGATGGAAATAAACATTCGTATGTGTACCGGTATATAACAAAGCATGGAATGGCGAAGGCAAGCGTCCTTCTTAAGTTCTGGCAGCAGGTTAGCACCCCCATTAGAATTAAGGCATTATATATTCGCAAGCAAGTATGAATTAGTCACTAGCGCGTTTTCTGCTCGGCCTTTAAGCTTTTACAACACGTCGACCATCAGCTATAATTGGACCATTACAAATATCTGTTGTTTAATTTGTGGTTACTCTTCAGGAATACAAGGCAACTAATCTCCACTTTTCTTTCCCAGAACCCATGTATCATTAACTGACGTGCACTATCCACCGTCTAATGTATTTGCTAATAACACTCTGGTAGCTTGTGGTAGAGGTGCTAAGGATGCATTCTGTTAACAGCGTTTGTGCAAGAAGTGTTGTTTCTGCTAACGCAAGTGTACCTGTTTGTGTTTTATAGTTGGATTTCTTCTTATCCAACCTGCTCAGACAGAGACATAGTGACCTTCCATAGCAATATTAGGAAAATCATTTTCCATAACCATAGACTAATAAAAGCGTAGAAATTTACGAGCTCGATGTGCCCAAGAAAGCGAAATTTGTGGGCTGAAAACTGCTGCAAAAGAGACCATCAGTCTCTACATTTGGAGGCATTATTATAGTTGGTCACGATACGAGTGCGTTCGGTGAGAAGAGGAACTAAACAGTTACGGAACAAATGGGCGGGGCATTGGAAGGGCAATCAGGTAATGAAAACATCCGCAGTTCCGAGTTGCATTTACTAGCCAGGCTGAGACCTGCAAATGTAGTAATGTTTTCATTGTGCAACTGTAAATTCCTTATTGCCTCTCCCGTCTGATTCCTAGACCTTGGTGACGTTAGGCATGTCAACAAAAACAGTGACACCCACCTCCAAGCGCACTCATATGTGACAGAGTAGTACTTATTCCACATGTAAATCAATATGCCACGTACATGTCATCTTGGACCCATTTCAGGAATGTGTAAATTTTAATTGAGTTTTATTTATGGACGCTCTTTAACTACTATGGTTCTTAGCGTCCCATTCTATATTGGGCGTGAAAGACCGGTAATTTTGCTCGGAGGCCTCTATCAGGCTTGAGGTTCTTTTACGTGCCGTAAATCTACGACACGGGACCACCGGCTTTACTTCCCTTCCGAAGGAAGCCATGCTAAGGATTTTTACGCCCGAAAAATCCATCGCCTTCCGCCGGGTTTGAACCCGCGACCTCGGGAACTAGAGACTAGCACGGTACCACTAGTCCACGGAGGACGACCCAGGAATGTGTGAGCGCAGCAAATAGCTATAGAGGTGTTCACCTCAGGTATGGAAGTCTTTTACACCCGCTGCTTAACATATCACATGAGGAATGAATTTATTTATTTTGGGACCCCATGTATGTCTCATAACCTGTACAGCAGTGGAGGCCCCTTCCGGCGAATTTTTGTCCTGTTTAATGCAGGATATAAGAAGCAAAATGAATATATTCAGCTTAAATTTAAAGGTTCCTAAGTTATGGCCGCGTACCTTCAGACAAATTTCATCAATTGTCCAAATATTGTCTTCCAACTCGTTGAGCGTATGGAATTACTTCATAAGTCGTATCTTTGAGTATTTTCCATTTATAACGACAAGCATTTTAATGCACAGAGCGAGTGGGTTAGCCAATATTGTTTTGGCGTCAAAAAGAGTTCTTTCCTGTCATAGATAAGAGTTCCAGTGACCATAATCACCTGGTGAGATGGCTCTGCAGTAACTTCGGAGGCTCATAATCGACAGATCCTGGGTTCGATTCCCGTTGAGGGTGGCCCTCTGATCTTGGGTTTTATCGCAGTTTTCCCTGGTTAGTAGGCAAATACTGGAGTGAATTATATAATGCCCCATTCGCTGTCAATTCATTTCCTCCTCATGTTTCAGGTTCGAACGGTCAGACGAGTTAACGGCGGACGTGGCGTATGGTGGTGGAGTTTGCTTTGTGCTGGCTCTGGCGATGACGGAACCCCAGGGAGACTTCTCCGTGTGGAGAGGTGGAACTGTGGAGCGTTCTGCCGGCGTCAGATTGCAATATCTGGAGATGCTAAGGACTCCGCCTGTGTCCAAGCCCGTCGCCCCGGATCTGGTTACCCTCTTGTGTTTTTCACTTCACACGTCATCTGGAGGTTTCCAGAAGCACAATAGGGTACTAATCGGTTAAGTGTTACGAGTAAATATTTCTCCAATTCCTGACAACCAACAGCAGTCATGCTTTTGATGTGCCAGTTCTCTGAAGAAAAGGAAGCAGTGCTGGTAATTTACACTGAATAAGACCTCCCATGGCGAGAAAACGCATCCCAATAGAGCACTGTGCTTCAGCTCGTATACCCGTAATTGCATCGTATACAGAGTTAGGACAAATGCCCTTTGGCTCACAATGTGTGCACGTAGTACTTTGTATCGACAATGCGGCGAGGGGAAGGGGGTGCCACCGGTAACCTGGAGCTGTAAACAGAAGAGCGTCAGGGTTAGAACAGAACACAGGCGTCACAGAGAGCAACTCTATCATACCAGTAACGCAAGGGAACTACTGCAGCCCTGGGTCCATGTATTCAGTACGACGTCACGTGTACTAGATGGGGTGTCAGTTATGTTGATTCCTCGCTCAATGGATATTTGTCCTAGCTCTAATCATATATTATGAACCAGGTATTGTAAGATATTTAAGCTTGCTTTATAACGTTGAGACAATGCCCTCTATGATTCTTAGAAATCAAATCCTCATTAGAATTATTCCTCCAATAGAAATGCATTAACTTGGACAAGAAAACAGTTCAGTCTCCGAATTGCAGAAATAATTTGTGTGTTTTTTTTAAAGTTTGAGTTGGAAAATGTTGATTCACATCACATACATGCGCTAGTTGTTACCGTAGGAGCGCTTTCGAGAGATTTGTTTCTCTCATCTTCAGTTGGGTCTCAGCTGAAGATGAGAGAAACAAATCTCTCGAAAGCGCTCCTACGGTAACAACTAGCGCATGTATGTGATGTGAATTAATATTTTCCAACTCAAACTTTAAATATCATACAACATCACAATAAACAATACTTCTGGTTTATTATAAAATAATTTGTCGTACCTATTGGATTGGTCAATCTGGCGTATGCATGAACTTTTAAACCAGCCTAACTATAACCCATCATTAACTTCGTCTATGTATATGGTTCATCGAGTTGATTTTGACATACTACACTACTCTCATTTGTAACACGCTCATCAGTGCAGTACTATCATTGTATCCCTTACTTCCACTCACAGAGCACGTTGTGGATGGAGAACAGTTCTAGGAGGTAGTAGTGCATAGGTCCCAAAATTGCAATTAACCTGTACCGGCAGTGCGGATTCCGTGAATAGGAGGCTCTCCATTACAAATAAATGCTCAAATTGCTCCCCAGAGACCTTTTGAGAATGAACTAACCATGTTCCAGACTTTCGATATGAATACGATACTACATTGGAGAAGGAGATCGAATCTGGCTTCCGTTCCGCAGCCAGCATTGTACCGCATCATCATGACAAAGCTAATGCTGAATTTTTTCTGTTCGAAGGTAGACCCAATGCCAGGCCATTGCTAGCAACCACTCTTCGCCTTAAGGGAGCGGTTAAGGATTTGCGTTCTATATTATGGGAGTAATATAATAATAATAATAATAATAATAATAATAATAATAATAATAATAATAATATCATATATTAGTTGCAAGGAAGAGAAACAACGTAACTGTTATTTTCGAACGACTCAGAGGTTTGACATTCACAGGCACACACATGCGCGCGTATATTTTTCAAAAACTGCTCTTTTTGGATTCAGGGAGCCTCAAAACTTGTTTTGAGTGAAATTTCCATACCGAATCTTTGGGTGGAATGCAATACTTTCTCTGCTTAACATAATTAGTAGTAGAGAATAAGTCCCTTATTCTGTTCCAAAATAACAATCCTTCAATTTTGGAAGTTCCTAAATTTGTTATAATACACATTACAACATAAGTCTTTTTTTTCATACACTTTATTTTTCAAGTTTTCCCATAGATGAAAATCCCTACAGTTAAATCAAGAGAGCATGAAGACCATAATCCTAGCTAATTTCCCTGCCTTCAAAAATTTCCTGAACTAAACTTAATGGCTCATCAATTATATGCGCGGTAGCAGAAGTCTTGTTGGAGAAACTCAAGTCTGACATTCAACGTTAGTCAGCTGTTCAAAAATGGTGTAAATCATTCCTGTATTTCTGTGCATTTATTGTTTGTTCAGAAAATATGAGTTCTATTATTCTGTATGCATTTACTGCACACCCCACACAGCCATTTCCGCGTGATGCAAGCGAATCTCGTGTGTAAAATCGGGTTTCTCTGTGCTTCAGTATCTATTATTTTACGACGAAACATAACCATGTAAACGAAATATGCTTCGTCAGCAAGAATATTAAGCCTGGGTCAATTACTGTATCATTGATATTTCGCAAAATCAAAATACAGAAGTTTACCATACTCTGATGATCATATGAAAAATAAAGGATATGCTACAAATCCCCTATATTGGAAGAATAAAAGAAATCATCAGGGGGGAAATTCACTCAATTTCGTATATGGAACTCTCGAGTGTGAAGATGCTAATGCATCTTCATGTGACAATCGAGAACCAGAGGCTAGAAATGATAACCAATACATAACGGATAACACTGAAAATTATATTAATTCTGCGATGACAAATTAAAGTAAGTTTTAGTTGTGATATTCTTTTGTCGATATTCATTACAATTTGAGAACATTAATTTGTGTAAGATGGAGCATGAATCAAAAAAACTTTTTAAACTCTGATTCTTCATCATATGTATTCAAAGCCACAACCTCTACTCGCGTTTTCCAACAGATTTGAATATGATACCTGGGATTAAAGACTAGCACGGTAACCACTACACCAGGGAAGATGATAGCATGATAACATCTGTATTAAGTAGAACCATTGTATAACATAGAGATTGGGGATTCGCTTGTCAGCGAATGAGTACCGTTATCAACTTGTAACAAGTAGCGAATTTCATCTTAGCACTTATTGAATAAATTTATTCCGTATTTAAAGCTTGTATTGGATTTATGATTAATTTTTTAAAAAAATGCATATGAGTAAAACTAGTATTTCCCCACGATGTGACAGCGGGTTACCATTCTGCAACAGTTCACAAACCAGTCATCGTGTTGTGAAACGACTTGTAGATTTCCACAGAACTTTCAGCATGAAACCCACACAGAAACGATTCCACTTGCTACTCATATCCATTAAGTATGTTACACACGAGTTTTTCAACGGTCTTATAGGTTTACTAAAACTAGATTTGTGCATAAAAATAATCAATTTATTACTACTGCTCTGCATATTACGTTATTGCTCCTGAGCACCTTGGCAGTCCTTTCCACCAAGGCTATAAATTTAGCTAGTTCATAAGTATAGCTCTCTGCTCCCATTAGTAGAGGTCATTGTACCACATTTACAATCTCTGGTGAGCCTGAAATTTCGAAACAGAATGTAATCAATAAAATAAAAACACCAAGAAAACTGACGAAGCCTGCATTCGTAGTTCTTTGCAATCTATGCGAGGTTCTATGAAGTACCACAAATACAAGAACAACACTGTAGTTAATCAATGGGGTTCTGTTTTCTAATATAAAAATACACTTATGTTTTGTGTATTTATAGATTAAGTAACACCCCAAAAATTGCTTAAATAGACTACACCATTTGCATTTGGAGGGTTTTGCACAATCGCTGTTTCTGTTACGTGTAATCTGTTGAATCGGATGCTTCCATTTTTGCGATTTGATTTAACTTAAGGAGCTTGACGAGTGGATTATGGTGAAATAATGCAAATCAAATTTCAGTTGTTACCAGTAAAAATCGATATGTACCTTTGGCCTTAAGAAAAGCAAACAGTTTTACCATTGCCAATGCCTGCGGCAGTAAGTGATGTTTGAAGCTCAAGAAATGGCCAGGGTTAGTAACTTGCTGAACAAGACATTTGTCTCTTTCAACTTGACTCCTCACCCAAGAAGTTTCTATTTACCTCTCTTGATTTGCAATAGCCATCTCTCCAGCTCCCAGCAGTACCATGCACAAAAATCGAGTGAGCTGACGCCACGGTAACGCGTACAGCTTGCATTCGGGATCCCGGGTTTGCTCCCCGGCAACCGCCCACTCTGACCCACGAGCTTTTCGTTAATTTCCTAGGTCGGCAGGCGAATGTTGGGTTTGGTTCCTTTTCTACCACACTTTCCTGCCCCACATTTCTGTACCCATCATTTCCTTCATTATCATCTATTTCGGGTTGCAGGGCCAGGTGACGGTGTTCGGCTGGGCACTTTGTAGCGGTTTCTTCCCTGGCGTTGTTGTCGGGCTGCTCAGATAGGATCAGCCTCAGAGTGGGTCCCACCAGGGACGACCGCCGGAGGTTAGGAGGTTTGTGAGTGGGCCAGGACGGCGGCGGATGTATTCAATCTAGAAACGTCAGGAACCCGTCCATGCTTGCGCATGTCGTCATCCGCATCTGGTCGCCCTTCGGGTCTCTCGCCTCAATTCTCCCTCCTAGGGATCACGGTAGAAACAGAAACAGCAGTTACGGCCTACTTGCGGTGCTCTGCTTCGGTTACGGAGGTCCTCCGTTTATCCGGAACTGTACCTTCATCATGCACAGAAGATACAATAGTGAAGTTCACCATCCTCTCTGTGTTCCTCCCTAGAAAATTATTTTTCTTGGAGCATTTGAATGTATGATTGTTAAACACCTTTAACAAAATTCTGAAATGTCTGTGACAAAAATATTAGAATACTGCCAATCATAGACAAACTAAGTCCTAGAACCTACATTTGTTATGTCTACGTTTTTAGAGTTTACAAATATAGTGTAATGACTTCTACGCATGGTCTGCTGCAGCAATGACTTTTTTTCCGTTTTTGCTTGTTTACTGCTTTCATTGAGAGGCAGAGGGAAGGTTGAGGCCCTAGCTTCTGCAACTCACAGTTGGGATTTCAATTACGCATATTCATCAACTTGAGTGGAGTTTATTCGTGGTTTCCATACTTCCCAATGAATAACGTACTGATATCTGAACACCAAGTTCCGAAGTTCCTTTTATACAATACCACAAATAGAAACAAAATAGATGGTACAAGAAGGCGACTACACTACTAAGATCACCTGTCTATCACACTTGTGCACGTACATTTAAAGAACAGCATGCATAATTACAATCTGAATCCGCTTAAACCAATGGCACTGAAAGCACGTGATCCTGAAAATTGCCCAAGCACATCAAACGAAGGATCTTTGGCCATCTGTCCGGTGCACACTCACTCCATGCATATAATAATAATTACAACTTTTATGGAAATTAACTTCTGCTGTATTCTTGTTTATGATTACATGCTTTCTCCATACAATGTAATGCAGTTTAATTACTATGCCTATTACATTGTTCTTTGTGCTAATGGTGTGTACCTGTTTATGTTTACATGCATTCCTACCCACATGCAAAGCCTTAGAAACCTCATTTACTATTTTCTCACTGTTTAAGACACGCTGTGTATGCTATTCAACTATTTATGCTCAATACGAGCCATAAACTTAAACCTCATAGCACATTTTCATTTTGATTTCACAAACCTGTTTATTGTGAATGCTTGGTATGCTGAGTTAATAAAATAGTGTATACAACTTGTGAAACGTGGGAATTTTTATACTCGTGGAATGTTTATTACTCGCTACTTAGTGATGAAAATCTTTCCACTCGTAAAAGTATCCCACTTCAGACACAGGTTTCGTAAATAATTGTTTATCTATGACTATATATAATATTAATTTTAAGAGTGTTATTTAAAACGCAGCATAAAAACAATGTGTAAAAAAACTTAACTCTTGGAAAATTTGTTTAGATCTTGGATTATTATATTGTTTTAACCAAGAAATTACATTTTAGGCAACAATGTCAAACTGAATAATACTAACATGCGGAAAGAACAAATGCCAACGTGTTCTGGCATGTTTCCAGATGGTTCATTTTATTATTTTTGTACATTTTTAAATTGAATCTATTTTTTCTTTTATCTGAAAATGTTAAGAGACAGAGTTTAAGCTAACGAAGAAATTAATTGTGAAGTTGTAAAACCTAAGGTTCAATGAGCATTCAAATCAAAATCCATTTTCAACACAACTTCAAGTATTACAGCAAAACATTTGTTCTTCTACATATATGAGAAATAGTTCTATAAACCCAAACATGAAAAAGTTTAACAAACGGCGCAAATTTCGAAAAGTTATGAAAGTAAAAAAAACGAAAAATCTCAGTTTTATGCATATTAAAGTTTAGAAATCCTTGATTTAGCAGATAGAATATTAGGAGGTGAAGACGACTTTTTTGCTGTGCTAACTGTGTATGTTCAAATATACACATCTAGCAAGACTTTGAATATGGATATCTAAGGCGAGTCCTTCCATATTTACTTAAACTACACTGATATATGCCATGTTGGAAAAAATATAGTTACCCTATAAATGGTACTTGTAGGATATTTTCCTCTGGTTCTATTTCTGCTCTTCATCATCATCGTCATCCTCCAACTTATTTATTCTTCTATCAGTAATATTCCACAAAGATTCTTACCCTAAGTGTTGCTGAAGGTATTTACAGTGTTTCCGTCTGTTTTAGTTGAGATGAACTCCATTTCAATAAGTATTGTGACTTTTTCCAGTTTTCACTGTCGCCTCACTAGCTCTTACTGTTACTTCGGCAATGTGATCTAGTTCAAATTTTCGCTGGGAGTTCACTTAGTTTTCACTGACACTTCACTTTCTTCGCGATGTAATGGTGTAATGAAATAGTGCAACATAGCCTCTTCTTCGGGACGGTTAACCCGCTGTGGAGTCTAACACAAGACATCTCTAATCTCTTGCGAAAGTAGCACTCACTGCACATCATACTATTCATTTTTTAATTTTTGTCGCACAAGAAACAATGAAAAATTATAAGATTGAATTCTTCAATTGTTATAACTTTATTGTTAGATTGAGTGCCATTCACTAACTTACTGGCTCACTCGTGAGAACGCTCGCTTATAAAGCCGCTAGAAATTTACACCGAGTTCTAGAATGTACTCAGGAGGCGGGGAGAAAGAATCTTCAGAAAAGTCCGGTTATCTGTTGATAGCACTTCTGGTGTCTACGTATCTTTATTTATCTCTCCAACTGCCCTGTCGTTCAGCGCCTTACTCCGATAAGCTGGACCACAGCCGCTGCTGTTCAAGTATCAATTAAAAACATAGCCATATTAAAGCGTAAGTTATGGAAAGAAGACGATTGACACAAAATAGGTTTGCTGTAGTTACTTCACATGAATTAAGGAAGATAAAGCAGCGTACTGTATGCTCTCCATGCATTATATTTATTAAAATCAAGGTGATTCAAAAATTAAGCATAAAACTTTAAAATATAATTTGCAATTAGCAACCTCAACTGCGAGCAATGTTTTAATTATTGCTCTATGTACACATGGTAGGGTTTACATTTTTACTTTCTATACCAGATCCTCAACCTACAGAAAGTAGGGGAACTACTGTACTCTACCCAAAAAGTCGATATGGAGGTAGGACCGGAAATATATGTTTTGAAGTACTCTGAACCGAAGAAAAAAAATTTACTGTGTGTGCTACCCACTAAAACCCCTTTATCGGGAAGGAAGAAGGATAATGAAAAGATGTGAAACCAGTGGTGACAGCGGGGTCGCATGTAGCACCAGCGTTAGTAGGAAGGAAGACGGAAAGCTTCCGTCTAATACACGGGAGCGGGTAGAATGTAAGATTACAGGCTGCAGCCTTAACTACACAAAATGTAGTTCAATTTAAAAATACAATTTATTCCAAATAATCCTTATGTATCATGAACATTTTCCGAGATATTCGTTGTTACTGCTTTAAACTTCTTAATTCTGTTATTTTCTTAAGTGCTGTCAACATTCGGTTGTTTCTCACAATGTCTTTAAAGAATGTCAATTTCAAAGGCAGCACACAGCGAGCCGCCTTTTAATGATTGGGTTTTCGCTTCAGCTTCCTGAAATTAAATTCAGTTTTATTTATGAACGTTCTCTAACTACTATAGTTCTTAGCGTCCCATTCCATATTGGTCGTGAAGGACTGGAAATTTCGCTCAGAGGCCTCTTTATTAGGCTTGAGGTTCTTTAAGGTGTCGTAAATCCACGACACGGCACCACAGGCTTTACTTCCCTTTCGAAGGAAGGCAAGCTAAGGATTTTTACGCCCGAAAAAATTCATCGCCCTCCGTCGAATTTGAATCCGCAACCTCGGGAACTAGTTAAGCTTCCTTTATTACCTTTGCACCTACAATGAAATGTGTAATGGAACTATTTCCTCAAAAAAGTATCTCGATTAACAAAGTAGAGAGATAAATTAGCTTTTGTAAGAATATTTTGTGAAACCTATATACAATAGTGACTAAGGGAATTTTTCTCTAGCCAAATTATTTCCTATCCTCACCAGAGTCTGGAAGAATGAATGAGAGTGTGAATGTGTGTGTGATCTAATGATTAAAACACCAAAAGTGCAAGAAACGTAGCAACAAGAGAATATGAGTTAACACCATTGCCAATAGGCAATGGAGAGGCGCCGATAAGACCACTGTAGTTAAGGAACTAAAAAAAATAGAGACTTGGAGAAAGTAATGTAAATGAACACACTGGATTTATACAATTCTGTCAAATAAAATTCGAAATCCCCTTCATTCTCAGTGATTTTTGTATAACTCTTAAGCTATACGGCAACTTATTACTAGAGACAGACAAAATAAAAAATATATTCCAAACCATACTTTCTATCATTACAGAAAAAAATATTTTTTTTTACTTTTAGCATTGCGTATATTCAATTACATCAAAAAATGTTTTATCTCATATTTTATGAAACCGTTCTTACTCCTTCAAATTTTGTAAGATTTACTATTTTTTGCTTTTGAAATAATTTCCGGTAGCAATGAGGAGGGCTTTTAAATCTTCTATCTGGCAATTTTTTGTGAAACACATTTAGAAAACCCAAGCCACTCTTTCCAGTGAGTCAGATTCAGTCACGTGTGAAATTAAACGCTCTCTCTTCTTGAGCTTTTATTTTCGCAAACCAGTGCTTTTAATGGCATATTGTATAAGTAATTGGTATTAAGCAAGGACGAAACAGCCCAAAACAAGTTTATTTTTTCTAAGTTTAGCGTTTTAAATTAAAATCTATAAACTTCACGTAATTTCTTGTATAACGTTTGATATTTTATCATTATATATATATAGGGATAAAAGTCTACAAAGTCCATTTTTTAAAATAATGAAGTGAATGTACTCCAAATCGCTAAATTATAAAATGTTTTGACTTTAAAATATGTCATAATACTTTGGAATTGTTTTCGTCATATTTTCACACTTCGTCAAATTGTTCGTGTTTTGCATGTTTACGTACCTATTACACGAAAAATGAAGATCTCATTCAAACACAACCTATGTAAATTTTTGTGGGGTTATAAAACATTCCAGAGATAATCGTAATTGGTTTAATTTTCCAATAATTTGTGCAATTTTTGAAGTGCTAAGCCGCCATTCGTTTATTTCATGGATGTCAAGCAAGCACAGAAATTTCAGTCAGCATATAACGACTCGTCTTTTAAACATCTGATTACCACTTCAGCCTCCTACTTGTACCTATAAAGAAATGTGTAATGAAACTAATCTTTTTTCTGAATTAATATAGATTAGAAAGAAAAATAAACTTTGTAAGATTAGTGTATAGTAGAAAGATAAAAATAAATGACAACGGATAGAGACAGTCATCCAAATGTAACACTATGGCAATTTGTGGTGGTATAGAAAGATATGCGACTGACGACTGTGAGAGCACGCGCAGTTACATTCCTGAGCAATAGTTGGTAGGCAAATGCCTGTTGTATGTAAATTGTCTAAAATAGAAAAGATTAAAACGGTGATGCTTTTAACCTCAAATGCACTAGCTGCGACTTCTACTCATAGGGCGGCGTGCACTAACCTAGAGTAAGCTCTACTTTCGTAGTAAACTACTTTTCAAGTCAACACTCGGCCACGTCCATACGAGAGTAAACTACACTGTGGTTTGTGAAAATTGCAACACCAAGAAAGAATTTCCCGAATAACTCCAAACTTGGAAGTGTAGAAGAGTGTGCAAGCAATAAGTGATTAGGTTTGCAGAGAGATGAAGGGCACGTAGACCGAGCAGAGCCCTCTCGTGTCGGTCCCAGAAGGTCAGTCTTGCACCCAGTGTAATCAATGCAGAGCTGTCAAACAAGGTGGAAATAATAGAGTGCCAGCATGCCTCGTCGACGTCAAAGGGAGTTCGAACGGGGCATAATGATCGGTCTCAGGGAAGCGGGTTTGACATACCGTGACGTTCTGCTCGTACAGGGCATGCTGCTACGACAGTGTGGAAGCAGTGGATAGATGAAGGTCGTACGCAGCGAAGAGCGGGTACCGGACCACGGAAAATAACCACAGCACGGGATCTTGTCCACATCGCCACAATGGACCGTACAGCTTCGTCCACAGTGTTGGCTCGACGCTGGAGCATTGCAACGGTTCGTCGCCGTCTACTGTAGGTTGGACTGGTTGCATGAATGTCATTACGTCCGCTTCCATTGTCCAGAAACCGCAAGCTCCTCCGACTGCAATGGGCACGTGAACACTGGGGTGCTGAGTGGCAAAATGTAGGTTTTCGGACGAGTCCCGCTTTAACGCGTCCTACAGTGATGACCACATACGTGTCCGGCGGTACCGTGGTGAACGCAACCTGGAGGTCTGCACAGTGGAGACATACACCAGGTGTGATGGTTTGGGGCGCCATTGGTTACAACAACTGATCTCGCCTCCTACGAATTGAGGGCACTTTGAACACAACCGGTACCTAACGGTGGTTGTAGAGCCTGGGGTACTCCCCCTGCTTCAGGCATCTCCACAGGCCAAATTTCAACAGGACAATCCCCGGCCACATATTACAAGGAATGTACAAGCCTTCTTCGAAGAGCGACGAGTACCATTGCTTCCCTGGTCTGCACGTTCGCCGGACATGTCACCCATCGAACATGTCTGGGATATGGTTGGTCGGCACCTGGTGCGTCACGGTCCTCCAGTAACCAGTGTCACGGATTTGTGTGCTCCAATACAATCTGCGTGGAGGGAAATCCCTCAGGAACTTATTCAGAACCTTTTTGATTCAATGCCACGGCGTATAGCAGCTCTAATTACAGCGTATGGAGGCCACACCAAATACTGAATATTAGGGCTCAAAGATCGTGTATAGATTTGGAAAGTTCATCATTTGTTACTTGTGTTATGTGATATCAAATTCATTGAATTCATGCGTTTCCTTCTTGGTGTTGCAATTTTCGCAAACCGCAGTGTATTCCGAAGGATTTTGCTCCTTTCTGGTACACCCAGATTAAATTACCGCAGAAGTAAATTTCGGAAAGCACTGTCATGTAGTATGTTACTACGTAATTAAATAGAGCACATATATAGGTTTGAATTTACTCTCGCGACCTGGATGGAGTAACTAACTTATTGATTTAACTAGAATACCGTATTGTATTTGCAGGAAATATTTTGACATGTTCATGGATTACTTAGACTACATTGATGATTCCGATAAAGAAAACAGCAATTACTTGGGTTACATTGATGATCTCGGCGAAGAAAACGACGGGGATGTGATATTAGTATGTAAGAACTATATGATACTTAAACAGAGATGAGAGAAAGAGTTCAACAAACGCTTCTGTATTAAGAAAGAATCTTTTACATGCCTTTTGAACCTGCTTGGAGAGCATTTATAACAAAGCTTAGACAGAAATTCAACTCTATAACCCAAACTGCAATTATTGTTGTGCGTCCTACGAGTGTTTCGTACCGGAACATTTCCGATATTTAAGCCGGCATAACGATGAATTTAGCGTAACGTGACAGTCTAACACTGTATTAAATGGAGATATTTAGGATTGACTTAACGCGACGAAACTTAAGAGTTTGGTAATGCCAAGTTTTCCATCCTGTTACATCAAGTTTGATGTCATATGGTAATTAGAACCAATCGGCGTGAAGCACTAGCTCGAAGTAATAAAACAACTATCAATCAAGAATCATTCCCATTACGTTGAGCGCATGCCAATTAGAGATTTAGTTTACCAGTATTTCTTAGCTTCATGTCACGTTAAGTAAATTTCATCGTAATCCCGATATTACAGGCGATCTTATAAATAAAGATTCATAATTGTCTGCTGATCGTGTATTGCATCGCGTTGTTAGAGCACTTTTGAGGTTAAGAGCAAGATACCTACACATTTAAATACACACGAGTGTTCAGAAAATAAAAGGCATTTCTTCTTCACTTTTGCAGATTTCCCCACACATTGTGGGTAGAATTGACTGCACGCATGTTAATTTTGTGCCCATTCGTGAATATGGTGAACTTTTCCGAAATCGGAAAGGATGTTTCTCCATTAACATGCAAGTGATCTGCGATGCAAAATGGAGATTAGAAACATTGTCTCCAAATATTTTACGCTGCTCTTCAGTACGTTTCCCGTCGCTCGAAGCATTAAACTCGACTGTCACGACTTTCCGGCATCTTTTTGACACGTTTTTTACACTCATATTATTTAAATGGATTTTCTTTACCCCTACCAACAAACTTTTATCTCTTTCGCTGACGTTTCCCCCCATTTCCTATCGCACATAAGCTATCCATGATCGCGTCAAGTAAATCGAAAAAAAAAACAATACCTCCGGGAGTAATGGGCTATTTCTTCCGTAGTTGTAACTAAAAGAGTAAATTGTAATTGAGCTCTCCAAAGCTACTCCCGGATTAAATTGCTCGGTAGTATGGACTTCTTTAGTAAACGTTACCTCTGAAGCAATATAATCCAACATGCTGCACGCTGCCCATAGTGTTGTCATTATCGTCGTTTCTAACGTTCCCCATATATGGCCTATGACCTTCAGGGGATAGCTCATTTCGCCAAGCGAATGACTAGGGCCATTCCTGAGGTGAAGGTATCCAGCTGGCGGAATCCGTTGCCTCCGATGGTAAGGCGATGATGAGGATGGCGGTGGAATGAGAGGACCTACGGCTCTTACCGCAGACTTCGAACCACGTTGGGCCTTGGGAATGTTTAACATGAACAAGTCAAAGGTAAAGACGTGGATATAGCCGACATAAAATCACCACCCTTGAGGCGTAAATCAAACCCTAGACCCTCAGTACGAGAGCCGGAAACGAAACCACTGCGCTGCCACAGCGCCCCTATTTATTATTACACGTTTTCACATTGTTATGAAGTTAGCCATTATATGCCAAATTCTTGATGTTAAGTAGCTTTTAGTACTTTTCTCTAATATTACCTTTGTTTTCAACGGAGGATTCAAACCTTCAGTTATTTTCAAATTGCAAACTGTTTAAGACACCTTTTTAAGCATGAGGAAACAAACCATACTAGCCATTCCTTAGTGTTCTGAAAAAAGGAATGAAGCTGTAGATTTTAACGATTTTTAAGCATAGGAAAATACTTTAGTTTAATTACTTCCTCCACCATGTACGAAGCAGATAGAGAAGATATTGCACCCAAAAATTCGATACCTACCGAGATTTCACCGGAAATTGTTTTGAGACTCCCTGAAGCCACATAAAGCATTTTTAGAAAAATTCCGTGTGCGAGTGTGTGTGTGTGTGAACATCATAACTCAAAAACCAAAAGTCGGATCAACGCCAAACTTGGTATTTAAATTCAGTACCTTTCAAAGATGTGATACGAAGATTTTCAAGAAAATTTCCCTACCTCAAACTACTCTTTACACGGAACATTTTCTGAAATTTTTTATTTTCTAAAAAGTGGACATTTTGATTGAAATGTCATATGTTAAAGATATTTATATGAGAAATAAAATACATATCCTAAATTTTCTGGGAATAGCCTTTGAAGCTCTCTTCATTCGGAATGAATTTTGTATAATTTTGTTTAACTAGAAAACGTTAAGCGATTGACAAAATCATACTACACATAAATCTCTTGAAAACACGCGGTTTATTTCACATAAGTTTTTGTGTCATCACAAGTGGCATCAGCCCGTTATTAATGGTTCAAATGTTCAATACTTAGCAATTCTTTTAAAGTCCTGTCAACATTCATATATTTCTCGCGATTCCGTTGAAAGAGTATGGAATTTTAATGCCAGCGTATAGCGTATAGTTCTTAAACATTTGACTATCGTTGTTATCTTTGTATCTATAACGAAATGTGTAATGTAGCTATGTATGGTAAGGTTTATTTGGATTATAATGTACACATAAACATAATCTTTAGTAATACTAGTTTGTATATCTATATGATAGAGTGTAGAGAAATGCATGTGAATGTATCATCAGAAAGGTTTTACCACGTACATAGTAGATAGAGGGGGTTTTCATTCCGCCCAAAAATTCGATACCGAGATATGACCGGAAATAAATGTTTTGGGTACCCCTGAATAAAACAAATCATTTTTAGAAGAAGGTTCGTGTATATAGCTCAAAAAGAAAAGGCGGATAAATACAAAACTTTGTATTTAGTTTAGTACCTTCCAAAGATGCAACACAAGAATTTTCAAGAAAATTCTTCCACTGCAAACTACCTTTTACATGGAATATTTTTCGAAATTCTTGATTTTTAAAACATCGCTTTAAAGATTTAGAATAAAATACTATATGAGTATATTATGGATATTTACATGTTAAATAAAGTGTATGTCTTGAATGTTCTGTAAATAGCCTCTAAAGTTCTCTTCAATAGGTAGGAATTTTGTATAATTTTGTTTAACTGATAAACGTTAAAAGATAGACAGAAACGTACTGCACAAAAAAGTAGATCTTTTTAAAACTAACAATTTATTTCAAATAAGTTTTTTGTGGCATAAAACATTTGAGATATCTGTTATTATAGGTTCGAATAGTTCATTTCTTGGTTATTCTCTTAAAATTCCTTTCAACATTCAGATATTTCTCGCGATTGCATGGAAAGAGTATGGAATTTTAAGACCACGTATAGCGTCCAGATCTTAAACATTTGACTATCGCTTTTTCCTTTGTATCAATAAGGAAATGTGTAATGTAGTTATGTCTACTAAGGTTTATTTGGATTAAAACGTAGTAGATAGAAAAATAAGCTTTAGTAAGAATAGTTTGTATACCTATCAATAAACAAAAAGGGAGAAGAGAAAGTCTTGTGAATGTAACACAACTTCTTTACGCATTTCGCGTATTATGATTTCTTGGTAGGACTGGATAGAGCCTGCACTCTCTATCGAGAAGAAGAAATACATTTGAAAGCTTTGTTTTTAATGTGTTTCAGTGGCTTAAATTACAGCTGTTGATCAAATGTTATTTTTTATATTTTATTCTATCCAATATTTGACGTTTTGCTACGTTAATGACGCTCACTATATTATAATTTGCTATTTTTCTAATCAAAGCTTCACTGATTTCACCCAGTCAATTAACGTCAAAATGAATTGCAGTTCTCTTCTTTCCGACCTGCTTACAAAATCAGACACCTAAGGCACCTAAAGCCTTAATTTTAAGCCTAATTTAACAGTGGATGTCCAAGATACCTTTTAAACTCCAAATACGGCCTCGGAAACCTCACGCATGATTTATTATTCATTTCGGAGCGAACTTGTTACAGCATAATAGTTTATTTCACTCTACGGGATACTGAAGAGACAGCAGGGCTATTTTTAACCGTCACCTCAGCATTACAACCTGTCAGCACTTCTCAAAGGTCGCCAAAATTCATTAAAATAAGACACAAATGAAACTAGAGCAGCTAGTAGTAAATAAAAAATGGAGCTGATAGCTTATAAATTTGGAAATCTTTCAAGTCCCCTGGTATCAACAGCGTTTATCTTTAACTGAGAGCTGAGTATTACAGAAATGAGAGGAAAACGAGTTGTGAGTTTATAAATAAGTAAAACATAGTGACACTTCTGGTTAAGAAGATAAGCACGTTTATGTAATTACTTTTCCATAATGCAGAATATGTTTGTTTGAAAACAATATTATCATTAATTAGAAATATAATCCGAAATACATAATTACATAATCTTTTTATACACCTTCCATTAGACTGATTTAAAACGGGCAAGCTTGCCTAGTTTTACTTTTTCGTACTACTTACCTGTGATAGTGCAGAAAGCTTTGCATTTTTTTAAAAAAACCCATGTTTTGATTTCACCAGAAATACAGGTTTTCACTGAATCCAAAAAATAGCATATTTTGAAATTGTTGCCCACGCGTATCTCCTGCTGTCTATGAGCGGAAAAGGATTAGTCGGATTATGCCAGATTTTATACTTGAGTAATGGACACTTTAGGCGTACCAAACTAACATTTTCAAACGTTCCCGCATTACAACTATCCTTTACATGAACAAAATACTGTTAGTTTTCATTTTCACAAACGTTGTTCTAAGAAATTTGATTAAAATATGTGATATGTTTAAAATATTAATGGATATATAGAATTTTTTGTAAATAGTTAATGCCGTTCTCTTCATTCCTATTGAATTTTACATAATTGGGAAACCATGAGAAGTAGACAAAAGCTGTTTTTCAGGAAAAATGTAGAGCTCATTAAAAGTAATTTTGTTGATTTGATCTGGTCGTTCTAGATAAACACAACAAACTGCATAAACCTCACTGTCTCAGATTTTCATTACATTTGGCACGGGTATACTATTCATATGGATTTGTAAAAATAATACATTTTATCGAGATATGTCTACTGCTTATTGAGTTACAGCTACGTAAACTTTTCAAAAACTAACCGAAAAGCTGTGTACAGAAACCTTTTTGAATTACTGTAATTGACCTACAGAGCTAGTAGGCGTGTCACTTTAAGCATTTTATGCCCTCTCCTGTGGTATGCAACATACTATTCGATAGGGAAAAAAAATTGGCAAAATGTATATAATTATTTAATTTAAATTCATTCAAAATGTACATCTTTTAAAATTTATAAATGGATAGTTAGTATTGTTATAAATCATCTGGAAGGTTATAAATTTTGGAATAAATAAGGGGTGATTCTTAAAATAATTTAAAACTGAGGCTTGTTCTTTCATTAATATGCTCTATTCGCTGAATAGTACAATAATGTTAATATTTACACTTCAATGAAAATAAATACGAACACTAACCTGAAGAAAGAATGCAGTAATGATTCTAAAGTACAGGTTGTCATTAAGTAATAGGTTATGTTTATCATTTGAAGTTTAGAAAAGTCTCATTTGTTTGGTATACATCATTTTCAAGTAGAATATAACTTTTTCAGTGCGAGTGACAACAACGCTTTCATCTGAATGTCCATTACTGACACCCGCAGAACATCAGCATTTCTTGATTATGAGAATGAATGTAAATGACCCAGATGGACGAAGAAATATTTTTACTTCATCAAGTTCTGCATTTTTTGTAAAAGATATCTGAGCCACAGTTTCTTCATAGACACCGAGACATAGCCTGGTATGTCTTCTAATTTAACCTTATTTTAGCACTTTCTTTTCCCAATTCTAGAAAACGCTTGAAAATTTTTCACTACTATGTTTTTGGGAATGTGCACATGACATTGCGTGTTCTTTGGACAGTCAATGCTTGGTCAAAGCGAGTTTTCAAGAAAATGAGGCTTTTCAAGCTTCAAATGATAAAACATATCATATTATTTAATGACAAGCTTTACTTTAGAATCATTACTGTATACTTTCTTCAGGTTAGTGTTCATATTTGTTTTCACTGAAATGTTAGAACATTTGCACTATTCGGCTGAGTATACATATTAATGAAAAAACAAGCTTCAGTTTTAAATCATGTTAATAATGACCCCACTATCATCCCAAATTTAATATATTTTTCTAGGTGATTTATAATAATATTAATTATTCGTAAAACCAATTTCAAAAAAATAAAATATGTACTGCTTGATAAAATTTAAACTAAACGTTCTACCTGAATTTTGTCAAAAAGCGTTTTCTTAACCTGTAGCGTTTTGTATACCACAGAACATTTCATGGAAAATGCTGTAAAATGACTCCTCTCGCAGCTCTGTAGCTCAATTTGGAACTGTGCAAAGGTAATTCAAAGAGTTTCTCCTCAGTTTTTGAGCCAATTTTTAAAACTTTACATAGCTGTAATCCAAAAACGAGCGGACGTATCTCCATGAAACTTGGTATTTTTTGTAAGTCTATATGAATAGCATACCTGTACCAAATTTTATGATTATCTGATATGATGGGGTAAATTTCTTCTACAATTGCGTTGATTTCATCTGTATATGTATATGTTAGCATTCTTAAACTACTCAGCTCAATACAGCATATAAACTAAAAACAAGCTTCAGATTTAAATTATTTTAACAATTATCCCATTGACATACCAAATTTATATTTTTCCAGGTGGTTTACAGCAATACTATTTTTGGAATTTATTTAAACATGTATAATATTGTCTTATTTATGATAGTGTAAAGCTCCTTCTACCCATTTTGAACCATGTAAGTGTCCTTTTGCCAGTTTTCAATAATATTTCTGCACTTTTACTTTAGCTGCGTCCCTAGTCGTAGCCTCGCCTTATTCAAATTATTACAATTTGTTAATTACCTGTTACCTCTCCAGCGAGTGTTCTGCCCCTTGAGCGTGTTTGATTGGAGGCTGCGACAATATGTACTTTCGATAAAATTGAAACTATTATGTACATTTCGAGTTCAAAACATGTTTATTTGTTAACCTATGGTGTGTTGTATACCAGGAAGTTCCATGAAAAATTATATAAAATTACACCTCCCCCAGCTCTCTTGCTCAATTAGAAACGCTCCTAGAGAAATTCAAAAACTTTCTGTTCTTACATTTCCGGCCAATTTTTGAAACCTTTATACAGATGCAAATAAAAAATGAGCTCACACAACCGATAAAATTCGGTATTTTTACAATTCTATAAGAATATCACTCCTATGCCAAATTTCATGAACACATGATACAGTGAGGTATATTTTACAGTTACGTTGAATTGACTCAGCTCAACCAGCTCAACTCACCACACTATATGTAAACCCATCTCAGATCTTATGAGAGGTTTGTCTACTCATTTTTTAATTACAGCTGTATAAGGTTTTCATAAATTGGCCCAAAATGTTAACAGAAACTTTTTTATTCCTCTAGGAGCGCTCTTAATTGACCTAGAGCACTAGGCGTATTTTTACAGAATTTTAATGCCCTTCCCTGCAGTATACACTACAGTGTATACACTATACACTAAAAATGTTTGGCAAAATGTAAATAAATTTAATTTAAAGCTCTTCAAAAAGCACATATTTTAGAATTTTCACATTACTTCCATCAATAGCTGGCATTGTTATAAATCGCATGTAAAATATAAATCTGGACGAAAAGAGTTTCATCGTTAAATTAATTTAAAAGTAGAAATGCTTTTTTAATTAATATATTGTATTCAGCTGAATAGTACAAGAATGCTGATATTTACACTTTAATGAAATTAAATATGAATACTAACCCAAAGAAACAATGCAGTAATGGGTTTAAATTAAAACTTGTCAGTAAGTAATAGGATATGCCTATCATTTCAAGTTTGAAAAGTCTCATTTTTCTTCCAGTGGGAATCGCAAGCTTCAGTATCGTCAGGACGTCCACAGAACATAGGTGTTTCTTGGTTATGAGAATGATGTAAATATCACAGATGAATGAAGAAAGCTTAGTTTTACTTTATCAATTTCTACATTTTTTTGTAAAACATGCCTGAGCCACCAGTTTGCTTCGGAGACAACGGTGATGTAGCCTTCAAATTATTTTAAGAATGAATCCATTATCATCACAAATTAATTTTTTCAGATGATTGACAACGGTATTAAATATTCATGGAATCAGTTTTAAAAATTAAAATATGTATTTTTGAAACAATTTAAATTAAAGTTTTTATTTAGATTTGACACGTTTTTCTTTCTTAGCCTATAGCGTGTTACATGGTATAGGAAACGCCATTAAAATGCTGTAAAACTGCCTCTTCCAGCTCTCTAGCTCAATTACGAGAGCTCTTGGAGCAACTCAAAACGTTTCTGATCATAGTTTTTGACCATTTTTTGTAAAATTTACATAGCTGTAGTACAAGAAGGATCAGATATATCTCGTTGAAATTAGGAATTTTGTCCAAGTATATGTGATTCGTTTACCTGTGACAAATTTAATGAATATGGTGAGGAATATTTGCTAACCTCCGATATGGTGAGGTAAATTTCCTTCTATTTATACATCTGTGCCAACTAATTTTACCATAGAGTTAAGCATCTCCGAAATATTTACTGTTTGCATTTTAAACGTTCCAGTAATTTAAAGAAATAGACAGACCAGAAACAGTGGACTGCCGCATTAGCCTTTTATGTGCTCTTGTTCACCTGTTAAGACAGTTTTGTGGAACATTTTGTCATCATTTATTACGATTAAAAGGAAAGATAAACAAACTTTTGTATGAAATTTTGTAGAAAATACAGGAAAAGTGATTATGTTAGGCCAAAAAAATGCTGCAACTCAGACTTTGGAGAAAAATATGTGCAGTGAATATTACAATGCTATATCTAACAGCCTAATTGTACAGAGAACTAGTCCGTTAAGAGTACTTGCAAATAGGTATTTTAGTAACTTATGTTACCGATTGTTCAGAAAAAATAGGAACCCCTATTTGGTGAATTTTGTTTGCATGAATAAAAAATATGTATAACCCTTACAACAAACAAGAAGATAATTTTCGCTATTTTAGAAAATGTTACTGAATTTTAGGCAGTGACGTAGCAGGTAACAAACCACTCCATCCCTCGTACAGTCTGTTTGCGTTTGCAGACAGCACTCATCAGGCCATGTTTACCTCCGTCAGTCACGCTTGGCCACTTTCGTTTTCGTTTTTTGTGTTGTCATGTGTTTTGGGTATAGATAAGTTGAAATCAGCTGATTAAGAATTCCTATGCCTAATGATGAGCTTTAAATTTTTGACAGGACTCAGATAAATCTAACGTTACTTCAGTACTTTTGCTAGCGTTTCCCGCCTAGAAAGTCTAATTTCCAAGGATGCTAGTAACCATAAGCGCCCTATTTCTAATGTTGTAGACGACGAGTTACCTAAATTAGGGATTTTTTCCCATGCATTTTCCTCTTTCTGACAAATGTCGGCTAACATTCATTTCTTTCGATTCGGACACAATTGAGCACCCTGATGACCTACCATCTTCCCTCCTAGTCTTAAAGTAACAAATGACAAAGTCTTAAAAGAAAATAAATAAAAACGAAATCCATTAAGTGAATAACCGTTGTGAGGGAACATAGGCTTTCATGGCCGGAGTCAGCGTAACTGGAAGTCAATTCGGGCTGTTTTGCAGTGGTCTGCTGGAGATAGATGTTTCAGAGGTTTCGTTTACAACTACGGTAGACATCTTCAGTGGTGCTGTCGAAGTCTTCTAGGAGAAGGTTGCGCTGCGAAGTTATTTCTGGGCTGTTTTGCCGTAGTCTGCCGTGGCCTTCTAGGAGAAGACGAAGCGCAACCTCCTTCTAGAAGACTTCGACAGCGCCACTGAAGATGTCTACCGTATTTGTAGACGAAACGTCTGGAACATCTATCTCCAGCAGATCACGGCAAAACAGCCCGGAAATAACTTCCAGTTTCACTCAATAACCGTTATTTGTTGGTAAAGCTTATGGTGTCCATTTCTGTGAACTTTAAATTTCTTGTTAACCTGTATTAACCTTTATTGTATATTTATTCAAACTTAATTCAGTTTCTCCATTATGTGCTAAAAATTCTCTTTTTATGGGACAAGCTTTAAAAGAATTAGGAGTTCAGTAACGGAAACTGGAAGTCGCAAAAATTTATCCTAATAATACCTTACAACATGTATAAAATATTTTCCGTTCTCTGAATAAAATCATCACATTTATTATGAAAATAAATATAAAATGAATATTAAAATAAAAATAAATCACATAAATCAGCATCTATGTGCAATTTACCAAGACATCCGGGAGTAAAGAAGATAACTATTTCAACTTTGAACTGCGATGTAATTGTTTGCAAAATGCTGCCGCCAAACCTTCTGAACAACAGGGGCTAATTTACTATAACATCAATGTTTGGTTTTATAAAAGGTGTAAATAAAAAGTAATTTTTATGATAATTTTAATTTATATAATAATTTTAATTTGCGTATGTTATTTAAAAGTGTCTATAAAACATTTGTGCAGTTACACACGAAACACATTCATGAATTACTTTCATTTAGTAAACGAATGAATTGTTGACTTTTTATTTTATTTATTTCAAATTTCCTAAAGAAAATCTTTTAAAAATATCAGCCCTTAATATTTCTATTAGCAGCACTAAACGTTATATCTAAGCTTCAAAAATTGTACAATTTTGGAAACTTATTACTGTCACGACCGGAACTTAAAATTTTCTATTGTTTTCCTCGACTTTTCAGTCAAATAAGTAAACTAAATGCATGTAAATCAACCTATGGTAAATATGTATTGAGTAACATTATTTAAATATGGTACAAGTTGTAAACTTTTAATTTCTATAGTATATGGATATATACCCATGATATTTAGTACACTCAAAATTAAAAATTACTTTCATTTAATGAATGAATAATGTTGGCTATGTATTTGATTTATTTCGATATATCCTAAAGAAAATCTTAAAAAATAATTCTTAATTCTAATATGTAATACATAAACAAACAGAATTTCTTATTTAAGGTACGAGATTGGTACAACTTTGGAGCATTACTGTCACATCCGGAACTTAAATGTTCTCATGTTTTCACCAGATTTCCAGTTCAATAAGTAAAATAAATTGTTTAAACATGCTGAGTAATATCAGTATATGGTAAAACGGTGTTAAGTAACATTATAACATATGGTAAAAGTTGTAAAACTTTTAATTTCTATACCATTTTGAAATGTCACTGTGATACATTGATCAACTACGATGGAACCTAACCACACAAAAAATCGTTCATTAATACACATTTTTGCAGAGAACAAAACGGTGCCGTACAGCAGATTTAGACAAGGAAACCCGTTTCGTTGCTAAATAAACTTTAATTACTGAAGTCAAACTTCAAATAATTTTTTAGTGTTCCTCCTCTCATAATTTACGCCTTCCTTTCCATTGTAACCTGCCGCAAATTATGACCGTCGAGCTGAATACGTACAGGTGTATCCTGTTTCATAATACACACTTTGTGTTTGTGTTTAATTTGATATTAGCGGTGTAAAAGATAGAAACAAACGATAAATATTTAAAGCTTCTTATATAGGTGTCGCCGCACAATTTAGAGCATCTAACTAGAGCGCCATATTTACGAGTGCTATAGGCACTGTGATAAATAATTCATGAACAGATTACACAATACATTCCGGTCACTGCTAAAAGCCTGAGATCATATTTTACACGATAATTGCCTCTTCTGGCGCTTCTCTTAAAATTTTAGTAATTATAAGAGGTACAGAAACAATATAATTGGAATATTTCCTCTGTAGCTCTGTCAATGCGTTAAAGAATAGCTTTTAGCTTTAGGTCCACCGAAAAATCGTAACTTAATGTTTGGGAAGGTTAATCACTCCTATAAAATGAAAAAGAGAGACAGTATGATAGTGGGAATAAACCATGAATCAATACATGATAATCTACGCAACCTTTATTTAAATCGGAAAGCAGAAATGAAAGTAGGTTACAGATCTGGTCAGAAGTTTTCGTTGATATTGTGTAATAAGCACTGAAAATTAATGCTACTCGCATCTGGTCTGTACTGGACTTACCAATGCTTTAGAAAGCGTTTTGTTATGAAAACGTCATTCTCTCTAGCATTAAGCATGAGGAATGGTTCTTCTCTATCTAATGCAGCGTTGCGCGGACGATGTGTGCATATTAAGGTTTCTGAGCGTTAGAGTAAATTGTGTTCTCGCTACACTCTAAGAGGCATGTTAACCATGATCCAAATCTTAGTTAAATGTAATCTAAGTGATGTAATCTATGTAATGTAATCTAAATAATGTAATGTAAGTAAGTAATGTTAGTAATGTTCAAGCTTTACCAGGGAACCTTCAGGAGGAGGAAGGAAATAAAGCCATAGTTACTTTCTATACTGCTTGGATTGGATTGTTAAATGGAGGGGATTCGGCATCGATTCAGGAATAGGATATTGTTATACACCGGGGTGAGGCCAAAAGGTTTTGCAGCTAGATCTTAAATTTAGTTACCCCGGCATAAACATTGGGGAGTGTAGCTGCAGAGCCAAACGAGAGGACCAGGAACTTGCTGCACAAATTTAAAGCAGGCGATATTCATAACATAATACATTAAATTCACCTTTAACAATTGACATGGTTTATTAAATAATTGACATGGTGCCACTACATCGTTCACAAAATATTACAGAACAAACATTGAAGGGAGATGCTCCACACTCACAGGGAAACACGTATTGTACACACAACCACCACTCGCCCTGAAGAGACACACAAGACTGACCCACTAGGTGGGGGAGAGAAATGCCGCGCCGGACAGAAATTCAAACTGCCAATCAAAATGACTATAAACAACAATGTCATGCTACACAGCAATAATGCGTCCGACGCAACAATGCACACACATACGCTACATATTGTACCATTAACCACCAAGGGGGCACCCCCGGGAGGAAGGGATGAGATGTAAGGAGAATACCGGGCGGCCGGAACCAGGAGTGGCGGCTGAAGTATTTAAATAAGATAAAAATAACATATGTAGTAATTGAGTTAAAGGCATATTGGAATTGCAAGTTTCAACAAGAGAGACAGCACTTGACACGTATAGCATTGTCATGAATACATTGCGTTAAAATTATAAATTAAGATTGTTGGAAAATATTATATAAAATACGGAAATGAATATTTAAAAAGAATGTTTATATTATGAAAAATCGATTAAAATTGTATTATCTATATAAAAATAACAAACGAAAAGAAAAATGAATCACGTGTAAAGGGAAAATACGTTAACAAGAAGGGACGAAAAGCATTGCATCTGAAATATTATAAGCATAATATGAAATAAAAATGTCAACAAAAGAGAAAGGCATATTAGCAATATGCTAAAGAATGAATTTGTCCTGTAAATATGTTATTTATGTAAAAATGTGAATTGTTTAACATATAGAATTTGTATATAATTCCCACATTTCGTTATCTTTAGTAACCAGGCTAGTAAGTAAAGAGCGTTCAATCTTTTTTATTACCTTAAGAAATATTTTAAAAGAAGCAGAAATCCTGAAAAACGCTCAAAAGAAATAATCTGATTTGAAATGCATATTGCGTAACATTATATGCAAAAGAAAGTATCAATAATGAATTGCGAAACAACAAAGAATCAACGAACAAAATTAGAAGATTGTTAATAAGTAAGATTGAAGTATAAAGGTAAATATTATTCTACAATTTATTATTCAAAATGCTAAAAGAAAATCACTTTTCAGTGAACATCCTTACCATTGCTATTATTATTTAAATTGCCTTAGCTTGCTCAAACACGTTACAAAACCCTCGATGACAGTAGATCGTTAATAACTGAGTTACACGTATTTAAAGTCACGTAAAATACACCGGTCAAATCTAACAAGTTCTACAAAGCTATAACAAAAATTTTAACAACGCTTTAACAGCCAACAATCACTGAGAGGAGCTGATATTCCGCCAATAATCACTTTGCCACACCAGGCAGACATGATAATACCAACTGTTTTATTGGAGCGGTAACTACAAATCGGGCAATTACAAGTTACAGCGTACAGATCAACGGAGCGCTTCTAGATTCAGATCCAGAGCCGACCCGAGATCAGAACCCGATAACAAACTCAGTTCACGCAGCAGGAATGACAGGGTCCCTGAAGTTTTCAAATATAAACGCCCCGGCAGTTGGACACGCAGACCGAGGACACCAACACACATAGTGTCCAACGACCCCCCCTCAACCCCCAAAAGGAGATCGTTATACACCAGCAACCAGCCGAAGGCCAGGAACCGAGAAAGTTCACAGAGCATCCCTCTTCATGCCGCGCTGCACCCAAATACATCGCCGACACTTCCATCCTTGAAATAGATCAAACGGGGTGAAGGATGATTGAAATCATTAATGGAACAGGAAACTGGGGGATAAAAGAAACCACTCCAGCATTCACCTGACGACCCAGGAAAAACCCCAAAAAATCCATGGGTCAGATTGGGTGATCACCGGGGATTGAACCCGGGATATCCCGAATGCAGGACACAGACGTTACCGCCTGAGCTATCCCGCTCGGTTTCTCTAGTGCTTACTTAGCATTGCATTCCACCCAAAATTTTGACACCGATATTTCACCGAAAATACCCTTTTGAAACTCCCTGAATCCAAAAAAAGAACAATAATTTTTTAGAAAAAGCTCTGCGTGTATGTCTATGTCGGCGTGTGTGTTTATATCTGAACATACATACATAAAAAAGTGTTACATTCACATGCCTTCCTCTACCCAATCTTCAACAAACTATTATTGCAAACGCTTATTCTTCTATCTACTTCATGTTAATCGAGATAAACACGTAGAAATAATTTGATTACGTAGTATTTCCTTATAGATACGAGGGCTGATCAATAAAGACAGACTGATTTTTTTTTTCTGTAGTTTCCTTGATAGTTTATGTCTCTACCACGAATACTTGAAAAGAGCAGGGTTTCATGTATAATGTCCATAAGCAACTAGGTGGTAGGTGGTAGTAATGCTGTATATTGTTGACCCTACTTGAATTTTGCATACCACAAAATGGAGGTGACACGAGATGAGCAATACAGCGCAATAAAACTGTATTTTCGTTTAAATCATACAGCCTTGAAACTTTCGAAAAGCTTAAGCAAGCATACGGTGAAGATGCACTACCTCGTGCAACGGTGGTTCAAAGACTTCAAAGAAGGGCGAGTCCTCTGTGCTAAGCAAGGTGGGCTTGGTGTTTCGGAATGGAATGATTTACCAGCATGCAGCCCCCCCTCACAGTACTGTTACAGCAGCTACTACACGCCAGTATTGGCTACACTGAGGAAGCACATTACAAGGAAAGTCCAGAACATCATCGGAATGGGTGGCGACTTCATCACGACAACGCGCGGCCTCACATCGCAAATCAAGTCCAGGAGTTTTTGGCTAAATTCAATACTACCTGTGTGCCGCATCCGCCTTAAAGCCCCGGTCTTACCCCCTGTGATTTCTTTTTATTCCCATTACTAAAGGCAAAGCTCCGGGGCATTCGATTTGAGAGCACTGAAGCAGTGCTAAAGAAAAGTGAGGCGATTCTCAAAGACCTGACAAAGAATGGCCTGCACCATGTGTTCGAGGACTGGCAGAGACGCTATAAAAAGTGCATTCAGTTAGGAGGGGACTACTTTGAAAAAGATCGTGTCAACATTGAAATGGAGTAATAAATATCTGTGGAAAATAATCAGTCTCAGTCTTTATTGATCAGCCCTCGTACAATGGAATAGGCTTAAAGGATGGTAAAATCTTTTAAGAGCTGGTCGCTGTGATAGCTTTTAAATTTGTTCTCTTTCTAGGAGGGAAAAATGAATAGCGACTTCCCATTTGACAATTGTATAAGTATTTGAAAATTCAAACAAACAACAATGGATATCTCGGAAGTGCTTAACTGCACAGGAAAAAAATTGACAGTTTGCTTTAATGAGATCTACATTTTTTGTCCAGTAAGATTTTGTTTCTTTATTCAGTTTACCAGTTATCAAAAGTCATTCCGAATGAAGAGGACTTCCGGGGCTATTTCCAGAAAGTTTAAGATATACATTTCATTTGCCATGAAAATATCTTAAACATTTTAATAAAAATCTTAGAGCCATTTTTGAGAAAATCAAAACTTTTGAAACGTTTTCCATGTAAAGGGATTTTTTTCACTGCGTAAGAGCGCAGCTAGTGAATCATTTGATGTTTAAATGAACAAAATGGATATCTCTAAAACGGATTGCTCAAGTCAAAAAATGTTTCCAGTTTAAGCATTTCTATTGTTTGTGCGTTAGTTGCTACATATTGCGAGTATTGACATGAACAGTGAACTTAAAATTCTCGTATCATTCTTATAAAAGAATGATAAATGTTCATTTATTTTCGAGTTTTCACGGGTAATGAAATAACGGGTGAACTAATGATCTCTGATTAGGTGAGCAATCTTCATATAAATTTACATTATAACAGAGGCGCCAATAGCGCCAGCATAGCTAAAATTATGACGAGATCGTAATTAGACCACTACATTCGAAAACTCCCTAATTGCACGATGTCACCATTAGGTGGCGCACTGTTTCTGGCAATGGTAGAGCTGGAAAGGGCAGAAGCAAGGAATGTTACGAATCCTTGGTCCAACTGCTGCTTTCATTACAACAGTATTTTCTGACAAGATAATTCTTACTAACAATTAAAAAAATTAATAGATTCTTACGAAAGGAAGGGGGGGGAAATATGGAGCTGAGTGATATGTTTTTAAATTAATGGCACATAGGTATTTTGGCGTATGGGTGAAATGTTCGAAAGGCGCTTCAATAGTAAGACTATGTACTACCTAGAGAGGTGGAGTCGCGGTAACGTGTGCGACGTCGGATTCGGAAGGTCCCGAGTTCCTCCCCGGCGATCGCCCATTGTAACCCAAGGGTTTTTTCGTGGTTTCCCCGCGTCGGCAGGCGAATGCTGGGTGGTCCATCTTCTATCAAGACTCTCCTGCCCTACATTTCCTGTACCGATCCTTCCTTGTCATCTATTTCAGGATTGTAGGACCAGGCGACCGTGTTCGGCGGGTTGCGACTGGGCGGTGACTCTGCGCTCTGTGAAGGTTTCGTTCTGACGTCCAGGAACCACTTGGTTGGATATCTACCACTCTCTTGAATACCAATCTTTCGGATTGGCGCTCTTCCGGAGGCTCAGGCCCAATGGGCAGGCTCGGGCGGCGTTGGAGGTGTTCAATCTAGAAACATTAGGGACCTCGCCCATCGTCATTCAGATCTGGTCACCGCTCGGGACTCTCCCCCTCATCCATCCCTCCCAGGAATTACGGTAGAAGGCTTGCCTGCGTGTGGAGCTGTGTCCCGGTTTCGGGAGTCCGTTCGTCAGTACCTTTATGTACTAACCGTAGAAAGCTCGACTTCCTCTCCCAGTCTAAAGACTAACTGGTGATCCGGACGAGGACAAAAAGCTATTTCGACTCCGCTCTCTCTCTGTCTATGACCAATGCAGCAATACCCCACAGTTGGCTACGAGGTCACGCATTCAAAAGTATTCGAATTCAAGATCCGTAGAATTGAACACCCAGTAAAGTTCTGATTACTTCCCACACGAGGTGCGGAAGATAAAACATTTCCGACCAGGCACTGTCTGTTCAGGGTTACCGCTTGGTCGAGTTAAAAGGAAAAGCTCTGGTGTTTATCCAGCGCAAAAAGGTATCAGCAGAAATTATTTCCAAAGTCAAAGAAGCCGACACCACAACGGTCGTTGAATGAAACAGTTAAGAATGGCATTTCTAAATAATTTTTGCAAATAACTTTATTTGATCTTTAACTTACTTTGGCGGCTCTGACTTGAGATACAATGCTAATGTTTACTAACTTGTCTTCATTAGAGCTGTGTCACTAAGTATTTAGAACCCACTTACTTTCACGTCCACATTTCCAAAATCCTATAGAGAGTGAGGGATCATTCTAACTAAAGAAAAACGTTGACACGAATGAATTGAACGGCAGGTAATGAAATATTCTAGAATGATTGAAGTCCATGTAATATATTATGTATTTCAAACAGATTACTTTGATAAATTATTTTATGAGATTTAATAACATACCAATTTCTGTAACTGAAAACTAAATACTCCTAATGTAATACATTAGCTTGGAAATTTACCACAACAAATTAAAATCCCAGTATTAAGTACCCACTGATAAATTCGATGGTCCTTCCATATAAAAATAAGAGCTTTAAGCAAAGGTATCTGTTAATCTTCTTAAAGATGCTAACAGGTCTCAGGAAATAAAAACAAAATTAGGGCTACAAAATCGATATACTGACAAACAAATTCTAGCATAATAAAATAAAATGAGGGCTTGAATTATGTCCAACGTCAGAACCACGCATTCATTGAATACGTGGATAAATCCTCATTTAAACGCACTAATTTTAATAAAAAATAAAATATATGTGGCAATCAGTAACATTATAAATGGAGAGAATTTGTTGCAGTTATTCAAAAAGTTCAACAGTTTTAGCGCAAGTGTAGTCAATTAAGGTTAATTTTTAGTTCCCTGTAAGTGGCTCCAGGCAGAGACCAAGTTGGACACTAGTCAGAAAAGAAAATTAATCGCTGATGAACTGAATAATTTTGTTTCGCCGGCAAGAGAGAAAACTGCTGAATGTCACACCGGTGATGAATGGTGTGCTAGAAACATTTACAGCCATTCGGGACTTGTTTCACGAAACCATATTTTACTGCCGCTATGACCCAACACACCGAAGTCCAAAGATAATATTTCATATCACAGATGTTTACCTGTGGACCACCGTGTGCAAAATTATAATGCAATTTCGATTCGGAGAAAATTGCAGTATAATGGTCTTCGGTTACAAGTTTCAATAAACCGTACCTGCTATTGGACTGTTAAATGCAACAGAAACAATGTTACATTCACATAACATTCTGTATCCACTATCGCATATTTCTATACAACTTCTATATACTATTCTTACGAAAGCTTGTTTTTCTATCTACTTCATGTTAGTCGAGATATAGCTTTGCAGATATAGTTACATATTTGAAGGTACAAGGGGATAGAGATACCGAATCGATAATCAAATGTTTGGATCGCTATATGATAAGCTTGCAATTCCATACCCTTTTCATAACATGGCGAGAAACAACTGAAAAAGCGACATTAGATTACAAAATGAAATAGTATTTATTTAAAATTCAAACCAATTAAGACAGGATATCTCTTGGTTTGTGATGTCACAAAACGATATTTTAAATAAACGATATGTTTTAAAGAGTTCTACATTTTTGTGTGGTACGTTTTGTCTGTATAATAACGTTTACCAGCGACACAAAATTATACATGACTCCTTCCGAATGAAGACGGTTTCACAGGCTATTCTCAAAAAGTTCAAGATATATATTTCATTTGCCGTGTAAATATATTACGCATACCTGAAATTAAATATCACTTCTCGATTTTGAGTTATACTGTTCACACACAATACAAAATCACACTAATTTTTTTCAAGATACATTATTTTTAATTCAGAGCGTCTCAAAACATATACTTTCGGTGAAATCTCGGTATCGAAACCTTTTTAGTGAAACACAATAGTTCCTCTACCCACAGGGCTTGTAGTAGAGAAAGAAAACAGCTAGTGGGTCTTTATTGGTCTTGTCGACCGTTTCACGGCAACTAGGTCTCGATCAGCGACAGTATATTTCTCGTAGTATGCACCTCAGAGATTATGTATAAATTATTATGAACTTCGCACAACTTCAGACTGACTGCAGCAGTTGTCGAGTTCATCTGAACAGTCGTTGTTGGGCCTATAGAGTTTTGCACACTCTCTCTCTCTCTCTCTCTCTCTCTCTCATACACGCACACATACACACAATATACAAATAAAACTGTTTTCGTGCAACCAACCAAGCAAATGGCAACGATTTACCTTGTTGCTCACCCGAAAACACAAAGAGTTTAATAAATTTATCACCAGGAGAACTTTAAATCCAGGAACTCGCCCACCTCAATAACGTGGGTGTAGCATGTCTGCATCACATTCAAGAGGTAGGTACCGAGTTCGAATCTCAGTTAGGTTGAGTTACCGGTTAAGGTTTCTCCTTACAAGTGCTTCTGTACCAAGTCGCTTTTTCAAATCAGGCACCACCTGTTTTTGCTTGTGTAAGCTTATTGTTTTATTGTTATTCATTCCAATATAATTGTAATTATTTTAAACATTACAAGTAGTTGATTATAAATGAAATAAAAAATCACTATTTAGAATGTAATATGAAAATGGATGGTAATAGCAAATGCTCAGCCATCTGTCCATAGATAACACTGAACAACAAAACTGCCCATAATTTTTTTTCCTGAAAATATATCATTTCTTATATATGTGCTGAGTTTAAATACAGCCTTTGCTTTTATCTAGTACCCTCAGTTTTTACTATATCGCATATTTTCACTTTTAGGCATTTATAAATAAAATGTTGTCACCAAATATGCAGTAGTATCCTTCACAATAAAATAACCTAATTCCTTAAAATTAACCAATTAACATACCTGAAAACATTCCAGCTAGTTTTCGGGTGCATTTTCTGCTGCTGCTTCTGTAATTTCCTGTGGTTTCTCTTATAAGGCTCCAGCAGTAATCTGCAAGCATATTGCGTCTCCAATTTCTTTTGACACTTTTTCTCTAACTCGTAAACATCTTGGTGGAATCTTTCTCCATGTTTATCGCTCACTTGTCCAAGTTTGCAGGGAAAAAAGTCCAAATGAGAATGCAGGAAGTGAATTTTTAAACGCATACTGCAATCTAGATTTCTATAGGATCACCATAATTTGCCGATTAATCGTTTGTAATTGTGCGCTCTAATATTACCTAAGAACTGTTCACAAGCGTTCTTGAATGGTATCTATGCTTCAAGTTCCAACCGATTCAATTGGTTTTCAAACAGCTGATCTTTGATTAGTTCTCTTATCCGAGGCCAAACAAACATTCCTTCCTTCAACTTAGAAGCACTGATTCTTGGTAATTTTGCTTCTAGGTATTTGAAACCTGTCCCAGGTTGATTTAATGCCTTGAAAACGTTCTCCATTAAGTCTAATTTTATATGAATTGGAGACAAAGAAAGTTTTGATCTATCAACTAATGATTCTGCGTACAAAATTCTTCTTGAGAGGTCATTTTAGTATCATAATATTTGGATTTAGCGCGGCTATCCCATTCGCACAAAAAGCAGCAATACTTCGCATATCCACTAAGCAATCCTAGTAGTATTCCAATCATTTTGAAATCGTCCCAGATAGAACCAGTTGTACTTGTCGTACTGCACTTTTTGTAATAGTAGCTGCATATTTTTGTAACTTCCTTTCATTTGTACTGTATGACCAGTGGATACAGATGGTTGTGTATTACCGTTATGTAACAGCAAAGTTTTCCAACTTAATTTTTAAGCGTCTATGAAGAGCCTCCATTTATCTCGGTTGTGAATTTTACCAAGAGCATTCCTGAAACCCTCAATGCCACAACAATAACTCAAATTCCCTTCCATTCTGAAAAACTTAACCAGATGCTGTTCTCGTTTTTCAAATATTGAGATACTTGTCTCTGTATAAGAAATTCCATCCTTTAAGCCTAGAAAGTTCTGCTTGTGCTTTTGTAAAATTGAAGTCTCTGACCAAATAATTTAACTTTGCATGTTGGGATCTGGGTCGTCAGGTTCTGATCCTGAGCTTCATTGAACTACTGGGTTATTACTTCCTCCAGACTCGTCTTCTAATTATATTATAATGGAGAGAAGTATTGTTAACTGTGATGTTATCATACTATAAATTTAAGTGAGTCGTTACATATTAATTCACATCATAATGGCGCTTCTCAGTTAATACCAAGCGCCATTGTGATGTGAATTAATATGTAACGACTCACTTAAAATTTTAATCGTCTTCTAATGTTCAATGTTCGAGGATAGGAATAGGTATTTCATCACTGGAACTGGTGTAACGCCAATGGAATGTTTGTATATTCAATTTTTGTTTCTTTTCCCTAAGTGCTGTTATTTTAGTCACGCAAAAATAGCAGTCATTACTATGGTTCGTTGATTTCCTCCATACCACTGGAATTCCAAAAGGCATAGAAAATTCTCGTTTATTCTTCCAACCACCCTCTTAGCTGGGTGACCTATTTGCCACAAACCCTTGGGGAGCCCAACTGCAGTTTTGATCACCAAGTTTAACAACAAAATATAATTAATAAGCTTTTCCTATTACCGCGATATTTTCTGTTTAAGCCATAATTGTATGCCACCGAGCAAGTAACAAAAATTATCCGTATGATTAATTACACATTCGCGACTTAACAGATGAGATATTTGGAAATGTTAATTTTATTTAATTTTAGGAGGTACAAAAACAGGAAATAAATTTTCCAAGGCAAAATTGGCACGCCACGGTCCTTACTCTAGCAGGAAATTAAAAAAAAAACAAATGCTTATATCACTATCAGGTCTTGTTTACTGTGCTAATCAATATAATGGAAATTTGAGCATTTACAGCCAACGCTAAATCAGAAATAAGACTATTTTTGAAACTGTGAGTGCCATAGAAAAACGGTTGTACCATTGAATCCACCGCTAAAATCCACATAATAAACACACTATTTCATGCAAAAATGTTTTAGTTGTCGTTCAGTATGCATAATTAAACATTGACCGGACAGCCTGCCCGGTACGTATAGAGACAGAGACACAATTGTCTGGCACTAACGTATTTATGGACACGTGTCGAAGCTGCCATCTGTCCGTCACGTTTAGAAGCAGAGATAAGTTGCCTAACACTAAGGTCTCTATGGACACATGACGAACAAGATGGTATGGAAAAGGGAAGAGACATAGAAGGTAACATTCAGCACACACCGAGCCACACCGTCACGATTTGATCTACGTAGAAGTGACGTAAAATAAGTAGGGAGGAAAAGAAAGTTTCCTTGCAAGTTTTGTGGATTCCTTTGATAAAATTTACTTGCTATTTAATTGATCATAACACTATTGAGTTTCTCTGCTAGAATACAACCGTTCATGTATGTGCAATGAAACATTTCGCCAAATACATAGGTTTCGGCGCCTTGCTTCCCAGTGTTTGATTATTTATTATATCGGAAAGGTATTACAAAATGAAAACATGTTTCTTTACTCTTGTAAATCTTACGTATGGGCTTTAATAAACGCAAAAGCATGTTTTAGCATTGATAATGAAACAACTGACACAAGAGATATAAGGACTAGTGTAGTAGAGGTTAAAACCAGAAATCTTTCCTGCCGAACATGAACAAACATAAGCTCACGCGATCTTTTGCACCACGTAACCACCCACTCTGTCTTCCAGTGGTCCGCAACCGCGACACGTGCTAAGGTTTTCTTCGGGTCATGCTTCGGATGATTTAAGTCCCGCCTCCTGCTCACCACAAAGCGCTATATATCCATCAGGTTCCTGTCCTAGGGGCAGACTAGTTTAAGGTTCACGAATCGTTCTTTACCTTCTCAGTGAAACAGGAAGCACACTCTGTCTCCATTATTTTTCAAGTTCCAAGCATAATTTAAGTCGCAGTGAGTTCAAGAAGGTTAGAAACTAATACCTGTCGACCTCTCGATTCTCTGCCAGTCCGTAAATCTACAGTGATGCGTCACCAATTTCAGTATGAACATCTTAGAAATACTTGTCAGCGAGCACAGGAGTGCAACAGAGTTATCTAAATTCATTCCGATACTCCTATATCTAGTTTAAATATTTGTAATGGAATTCAGCAAAAAATCAATAACTTTCAGGACATTAGCTCCTATTAGCTTTGCACTATCCCTCTGTGTGTACGCACGAAGCAACTAACAAACCACCTCAGAGGCAATTGAGTTTTATATTAGATTTTTCAGAAAATCTGTTGAATTATTTCACTTTTGGTTTAGACTGGAGCAATAATCCTCCATTTCCCAATTCATCATTGTCCCTATAATTTCTTGAATCCAGGTGCTATGCGGTCTTCCTTTTCTCTTCATTCCTGGTGGCGTACTCTCCATTATTCTTTTGGGTAACTTTTCATCTTACATTATTTTAGTATGCCCATATCATTCTAACTGTTTCTATTGAATAAAATCTAAAATTGAATTATGAACATTTATATCCTCTTTTATAACCTCATTCCCAATTTTTTTATCTTTTGGATATCCTAACAGATCTCCATTTCTGTTACTATTAAATTTCTTTTCAACTGATAATTCAGAGTCCACACGTCGGAGCCATAGGTTATAATACTTCCAATTGTAGCTTTAGTTTATTTCGTGGCTGTTTATACCATAATGTACCACTCCAGGTAGATAATGCATACATTCCCGAGCTTATTTTTCATCTTATTCCCTTTTCTTGTTTCCACCTGGTTTAATCTTTACTCCCATGTATTTTTATTCCCCTGTGTGTTTAATTATCTCCATTTCGTCTTCCAGTACCAAATCTTGATGAAATAATAATAAATAAATAATAATAATAACAACAGTAGTACGTATCAAAAACTCCTACGACTTTTATGTAAACCACTGCAAAACTCATACAGTTCTCATGATACTAGGAAAACTAAACATTGAAAAATTAAAGGAATTTAAATGCTCTCATTTTGTTAATAAATGTTTAACATCTGAGAGCCAACATTGTTATGATCAGTCAAATGTTGGTAAATTAACAAGAAGAAAATCATTCAATATTTAGACTCCAGGACAACGATCCAAGATATATACATATTTTGTTTAGATGTGTTTAACAACCGCTGACTGCATGCGGCACCACAGGCGGTGGACACTGGGGGTTATATGAAATGAAATGATAATCGTGGAAGAAAATTTGGGAAACGTTGCAGACCTATATTTAGTATCTCCCCAGGATTTGCCAGTTATGAAGAGACAAAGCCTGAGTCAGAAAGCACGGTCGTAGCGAGATTTGAACTTCAGAGCTCCCGTTCACCTGTGTCGGTGCTAGATAATGAATAATGCCTAGCTTTTAAACTCTTGAATGAAAAATTAAGATTTAAAAGATTGTATGATTACTATAATATTTCACGTGATACATACTAGTAGGATTCAGCGCAACAAATGTGTTACACAATACTTTGCAATGCAGTTCATCTGTCAAACAGGCATAGATTAAAAAATATTTTAGATAACATCTGAGAAAATGATGATTAGCCCGTTTTTGCGAGCACCTATTTAGCTGAAATCATCGCAGTAATAGATCAAATAAGTGTCATGCTATATAAACAATTGTTCTGGCCTTCATAAGTCAAGGCAGTGATTTCTATTTCGATTTGTATTACAACAATTATATTTAATAAATTATTATTAATTATTCTATATTTAAGAGCGAGTTTGCGACCTTAAAAAAATACAAAACAATTATAGTAGCAGCCCTACCACCAACCTCGTCCTGCGAAGCGCTCATAACGTTTCTAGAAATCATTCTCTTACGAACAGCTTCATAGAAATTACAGATCCTATGAAGCGTTGGGCTAATGTTTTGTGAAGCCGAACAGGCAATTGCCTAATCCTTGCAGCGATGGTGATAATTATATTTAAGACAGGTTAACTTAAAATTGCAATGACTAGTTTTAAACAACTGAGGAAAGAAATAACAAAATATTTGCTATTCACCATTCATCTACAACTTGTGATAATCTTCTACCTGCAGAGAAGATTAACTAAATTATCTGCCGTCTGAGACTTCAGTGGAACTATATCAAGTGCGTTAGAAACTTCCACTATGATCTGTAGCCACCTGTGGTTCCTTCATCTCATCCCTTCATTCTGGGGAATGGTAGTTGTAATAGATCTGTGAAGGTTGCAGCGTGTCCTCCTCTCTGTTGAGTAAGCCATCTATATCAAGTGTGACAGAAACTGATTCATTCATCATGTAACACACCCATATCACGTGGGAAATACACAAGGCATACTTTGGTCATTGATAACAAAATACTTACACAACTTTTAGATCATGTTTGTCAATTTAAACGCAATTATAGGTTGAATTCATTGTCCCTATAATCTTATTCCTTTAAAAATCTGGACGAAAACTTGACAAGACAAGGAGTTTTAACAACTTTTAATAATTAGTAATAGAATTTTAAGCCTTGCGGCATATTTTGATGAAACGTACATTTAGGCAACAACGAACTAAAATACACTGCCGTTTGTGGAAGTGTAGAAGAGAGTGCAAGCAATAAGTGATTTGGTTTGCAGAGAGATAGAGTACAGGTAGGCCTAGCAGAGCCCTCTAGTGTCGATCCCACAAGGCCAGTGTTGCGCCCAGTGTAGTCACTGCAGAGCTGTCAAACAAGGTGGAAACAACAAGGTGGACGTCAAAGAGAGCCATATCGGCATGTGAGTGATTTTGAACGGGGCAGAATAATCTGTCTCGGGCAAGCGGGTTTGTCATACCGTGACATTTCGGCTCGTACAGGGCGTGCTGCTACGACGGTGATGCGTCTGTGGAAACAGTGGATAGATGAAGGTCGTACGCAGTGCAGAGCGTGTACTGGACCACGGAACATGACCACAGCACGGGATGACCGTCATCTTGTCCGCATGGTCATAACGGACTGTAAAGCTTCATCCACACTGTTGGCTCGACGCTGGAGCACTGCAACAGGTGTGAGCTTGACTGCATCAACGGTTCGTCACCGTCTGCTGCAGGTTGAACTGGTTGCATTCATGCCATTACGTCGGCTTCCATTATCCAGAAACCGCAAGCTCCTCCGACTTCAATGGGCACGTGAACACCGTCACTAGGGTGCTGAGTGGCAAAATGTAGCTTTTCGGACGAGTCCCGCTTTAACGCGTCCTACAATGATGGCCGCATACGTGTCCGGCGGTACCGTGGTGAGCGGAGTCTGGAGGGCTGCACAGTGGAGCGGCATAGCGGACAAACACCAGGTGTGGTGGTTTGGGGCGCCATTGGTTACAACAATTGATCTCGCCTCCTACGAGTTGAGGGCACTTTAAACAGCAACGGTGGTTGTAGAGCCTGAGGTACTCCCCTGCTTCAGGCATCTCCACAGGCCACATTTCAACAGGACAATGCCCGGCCACATATTGCAAGGAATGTTCAAGCCTTCTTCGAAGAGCGACGGGTACCATTGGTTCCCTGGTCTGCACGTTCGCTTCACATGTCGCCCATCGAACATGTCTGGGATATGGTTGGTCGGCACCTGGTGCGTAACGGTCCTCCAGTAACCAGTGTCACGGATTTGTGGGCTCCAATACAAACTGCGTGGAGGGAACTCCCTCAGGAACTTATTCAGAACCGTTTTAATCCAATGCCACGGCGTATAGCAGCTCTAATTGCAGCGCATAGGGACCACACCAAATATTGAATATTAGAGCTCAAAGGTCATGTATAGATTTAAAAAGTTTATCATTTGTTACTTGTCATATACCTAACCTGTGGTATTAAATTCATTGAATGCATGCGTTTCCTTGTTGGTGTTGCAATTTTCACAAACGTCAGTGTATATTAACTAAATAATTACTACTTATGCTCAGAAAGTGATGAGCTGGGACCGAGACTGTCACTCGCTTATGGGACTTGCGCTCTGAGTCCTTCAGCGAAAGTTGCACTATACAAGAGTTTGAAGGTAATTGTGGTTTGATATAGTTCACATTCAATTGAATTCAACACTATAATAAAGGTAGCTCATATCCGAAAACTTTAAGATTTTTACTTTCTATGCTACTTACTTTTAGTAAGCAGGGGAAGTATTACGCTCCACTCAAAAATTCAATACGAGATTTCACCTGAAACACATATTTTGAGGTTCTCTTAATCCAAAGAATGTATTTTTAGCAAAAGGAAAAAGGTGCATACGTATGTGAGTGGATGTATGTGTGTGTGGGTTTGTAAAGAGCATAATTCAAAAATGAAACGTTGGTTAAATACCACACTTAGTATTTAAATTCAGCATCTTTCGAGGATGCGACACGATGATTTTCAAGAAAATCTCCCACCCCAAACTACACTTTACATGGAAGAGATTTCGTTATTTTTTATTTTCTCAAAAATGGCTGCAACAATTTTTATTAAAATACCCTATGTTTAAGATATTTGCATGAGAAATCAAATGTATATCTTGAATTATCTGGAACAGCCTTTGAAGTCCTGTTTATGTTGAGTGACGGTAAGCCGTACTACAAAAACTGTAGATCTCGTTACAGCACACAATTTATGTTATATACTTTTTTGCGGAGTTAATCAATTTGGAGATATTCTTTATTATCGGTTTTAATTTGATTACATTTTACTACAAGTTCGTTTTTCTGTCCTTGCCATGCAGAGAGCATGGAATTTCAAAACCATCACATAGTGACATGTTCTTTAAAAATTTGACATATTTTACCTATTGCATCCTGCAACGAAATGCAATGGGGGTTTATCTAGATTAACAAAAATTAGATAAAATAATAAACTTTCGTAAGAATAGTTTGTAGAACAGACAACAGAGGCGGTCATGTGAATGCAAGACATCAAAGTTTTACAATTATTTTTCAAGCTACGCATTTGAACTTTTAAACACGATCTGATTACCCTACCTTCTTTCTATAACTTGCAGCAGAGGGAGGGATCAGTCATCTTGGGACTTCCCAAATGCAATCCCGAGTTATTATGTGCACTATATTCCTTTATAAAGGAATGAGATGAAACGAATAACTAATTACCAGTAAAATGTTTCCGATTTCTTCATTTTCTTCCTCCGGAACTGAGGTACTGGTTAGCTGATTTTTAAGCTTCAAGTTTGGATACAGCCTCATGTTTTTCCTAGGACTCCATATTTTTGCTATAGTTTTATGGCACCATTTTAGTTGTCATAAAAAGGAAGACGGTGTAAACAAGTAGTCACCAAATTTTATTAAAATTGAAAGCAATAAAACAAACGCGAATATAACGTTTAATAAAGAACTAAAACATCTAGAGAGAGGGAGAAAACTTGAACAGAAGCAGATGAAACATAAAAGCAATAAGATATCGCCAGATAAAGCTGCTTCTTCTTCTTTACCCTTCTCTTCGTAGATCTTAACCCTTAAGGACTTACAAGCCAATGGCTTGGGTCAGTAGCCTGTCGAGGAGCAAGCAAACTCTGGATCATAGGATATCCAGGATGGGTGATCAGCTCAGTGCATGGTATGACGGTGAAGAAGAAGGAAATGAAATGAAATGTAATGATGAAAGGGATGATAGGAAAATTCGCGGATGAAATTATCCAACCCAGCATTCGCATAGCGACGAGGAGACTTTCGGTCAGATTGGTTGGTGCCGAGGTTTGAACCAGGGACCTCCCGAAATGTATCTGAAAATCGTATTGAAAATCAGCAACAGCACTTGGACATCTCACAAATCATACTTGATCCTTCAGATAACCCCAAAGAAAACAGTGCTCGGTAGTAACATACATTCTGAGTTGAATTGTACACACTTGGCTTAATAACTCAACTAAATTGGTTTGTTTTAATATCAATACTAAATAGGAAATGACATAAAAATAATTTAAATGGAATTCAAACGACGACAATCCCTCCAATGAAACCATAGTTCGATGCAACATGCGGACAACGAAAGTAATGCTGTCTAAGATTGGCAACAGGAATTACTCAAATATACTTGAACACACAGTATGAGAAGCACAGAATATATTCAAAAACATGATGGCATTAAGGGACAGCTATATGTATGGACGTCATGATTAGCTACATGTGCAATACATGTATTTATATACATTGTATACATATATTTATATATTATTATTTTATATACAGTTTACACAATAACTGCTGATTACCATCATAACTATAAGCTAGGGATGTAAAACATGTGATGCAAATAATGGTAATATTGAAAGTAAAGGTACAATCCAAAATGCAGAGCTGACGTTTGCTAGTAAAAATGTTTTTAGTGAAGTCATTAACAGTGCAGTGATTCAAAGTTATGTTAATAAAACATATACGGTAATATTTTAAAATCCAATAGAGAAGTAATTTATCAACCTATATTGCAGGAGTTTTTATCCAGACCACTAAAGCGATAAAGGTAAATCGATTGATCTATTAACCCAGCATTGAAATTGGAGATTCCATGGCTAAAGGTTTTGGCTACGCTAATAAAATTTAATTAATTGTACTCCGTATTTGTAAATGATCGTTTACTCCTTAAGCAGAACATCTGGACATACTAATTATGTATGGCGTTTTTACTTATGAAAGCTGCTTCTTTGCCACATGGAGTCATGGAGTAAACGATTGCCTGTTCTGATTTCAAGGTTTCTTTTTTCATTGTCCTTTCGGTCTTCCTTATCTGTTCTTCCAATCACTTTATAACTACATACAATTTTTGGGAGTCTGCTTTCCTCCATTCCATTTATATGCTGGAACTATTTTACGCGATGTTTTACTATTTTTTTCATTCAAACTAAAAATCTAAAATTCCATTCTAATTTCATTTCGGAACCGATCAGATTTTGTGCATTCCTTTGTTATCCTTAGAAATGCCTTTTGCGGACTTTGTACATTATTATGAATTTTGCATGTTTACTCTGTTCTTATCCATAAACATGAAAAGGAACAGTCATTTTTTTGTAAAATTTAATTCTAGTGTCTTTTCTTGTTTTATTTTTTAGTGTCCGATGTATAGTGACACACATCGTTTGAAATTTTGCTACTTTTTTATTAGTTTCCTCTTCAGATTCAGTATCTGTGTTAATATCACAGATGATTCAAGTGTTCAACTTGTTCTAGCAATTTTCCTTCTAAAGTAATTTTTGAACGTATATGACTTTACCCAAAGTGCTAGGATCTTATTTTTCTAAAGGATCTTAGGATTTCTTTTCAAAAGCTAGCTTCTTATTATTTCTAATGTTTCCTTTACTATCAAAATATAATTTCAATATACTTTGAACTAGCCTTAGGACTACAGTAGGAATCGATTTATGCTCCTGCAGTCTAAGAAAGAATCCTAAAATAGAACCATTATTTGCTCCTGTAATGCGACAATCTCTCGCATGACTGGCATAATAAATTATTCCGGCTCCGAAATTTAATGGACATAGGCATAAAAAAACACAGGACAACTGAAAGACTATAATTTGACTTCCTGATTGCTTGGCCTCCTATTTAGAAGTTTGCTAATGGAATGTTTTTGTAGAACTTGTGGTTTGTTTTGTTATTTAATGTAGCTGGCATTGTGTGAAAAGATGAGAAGATCGTCAAGAAAGCTTTTATCCTTTTTGTTTCCTAGTTGTTCGATGAGTAGACGTCAAACATATTTTGACAGCAGGACAAGCTTCTAATAGATAAACGACGTAAATGGGATTAAACTCTATAATAAGATGACATGCAGTGTTATTCTATCTTTCAACAGTCGCTCGACCTCTGGGCTACTAAATAAAAGAAAATATTTCATTAGAGATGGGCACTTAGATTAGAACACACTTGTATGATTGTTAAGAATCAATTATGGAAGTATAATAAATTAATTACTCTGCGGGGGAAATAAATGTGTTAGAAAAACGCAAAGTGAGTGTACGAGGTATGGTTATGGAAAGATTACTGAAACATTGGCTTAGAATTATCATTTACCACAGTGACACTTTGAAAGATTGCTTAAATGTATTCACTTTTGACTAGATGAAATTAGACACCAACTGAGAATAAATGGTATGAGTGAGGTATAGCTAGGAGGAGGGTGTATGTTGACAGGATTCTGGAAATGCGATTTCAGTTGGGAGATGTAGGCGGAGAGAATTTATTGGCAACATTGGAAAGAAAAAATTTCTCTAATATTTTATAAGAACTTTAAAGTAATACTTGGAAAGATATGTATATCGAGGGGCTAAATAGGGATCAAATAGAAGATATTGCATGATTTAAACTGGGAGTTTGGAGATTAAAATGTTACACGGGAGAAATAAAAGAATGAATTTTTCCTATATGTGGAGATAAAGGCAATGAAATCCTCATTCTATTAGAATGCAAAGGTACGGATATCTGGAGGAAAGAGTTTATTCAAAATGAATGGTTGAACATTGCAAAAGTAATAGACATTTAAAAAAATGTTTAAACAGTCTGTTTTTTCATTTGGGAGAGTTCTTATTTATAATTAAAAAGAAATGTATTGGATCGGTAAATAACATTGTAGTATGCAGCAGAAACTAGTTCGTAAATCATAATATGGTAACATCAGTGTATGAGCTATCGATTATAGTTGTAGAAAATAGTTCATTTATTATTTAATGATAAATCCCCAGCTATATAGTCTTCTCTATATAAAATCACTAGGGATGAAATTAATTTATATATAAAACCTTGAAGAAGTTTATTGTTAGCTCCACGTATGGACGCCAATTTGAAGAAGTTATTGTCTTTACGTTGTTTGCAATACTCTTTGGGCGTCAATTTGAAGTAGTTTGTATTGAAGGAGTTGTATTATATTTCAACTGTTGGGAGACGAACTTGAAGTTTCTTTGCAACCGCACGTATAGTACCCGCTTTCCGGTAGCCTTCGCTCCAAATGTACTTTCAGGTGGCCTTTGTCCCAAGTTTGAAAAAATATTAACTTTGTAATTTGACTGTTTCCTTAAATATTATATATTTACGTTTGCCTCGGTTGCGTCAGTATTATTGTTAGAGACATCGATGTCTTGGCAGGGTTATGGTGCGACTAAAAATGTAGGCTTACACAAATTATAATTTTACTTCACTCTTTTTATTAACACGATTTAAATAACACCACTGATATATAGAGAGAGAGAGAGAGCTGTGAGATGTTTTTATTAAATACTTGCACTTTTTAATACGTAAACTATTTTCGTCTCACACGAATACGTATTATACTTTTGAGGATGTGTCTCGCGTCCGGTTAGGAACACTGTTCGCAGGCAACTGAATTGATTTCAACCGCCTAAACTTGTAAATTTCTGTATTTCAAGTCTCTGATTGGTTATTCCTAATCCAATAGAATACCTTCATTTAACTAAAGCTTTTTCTGGTTGTTGATTGGCTATTTTTTTAAACTGACACTAAAATAACATTATTGCTTCCAAGAATCACAAGTAGTATTGCTAAACTTTCAAATTCATTATTGCCTCAAGGTTACCTCATTGTTAGCAACTTTTAACCTATTATTCTCACGGCTCCTATATTATTAAATTACCTAACACATTCATATAACATTATTACACATGGATACAATAATATAAACATATACAATGATTGTAATACACACTTTTCATATATTGTTACATACACATATTGCTTTAAGGCGGGCTGTTATTGAACTTTTGTTTATATAAATAGACTGAAATCATTTAAGTGTTAAAAATACTGCCTCAACCTGGAATAGAACCTAGGTTAACTCTAAGCCATATAAACACTGTAAAGAACTTAGTACAAATAAAAATAATTACAAACCTTTCTTACGTAATACCTAAGTGGGAGTTACATAGGTAAACGTTCGTCAACATTCGTTAACCGTTCACTTTAATAGCTTATGATACAGGCAAGTTATCTAAGCCCCCGATATTTAGGTTAAATGCGCATTGAATGTAAGGTGGGATTAAAAGCTCTATACCGCCAACATTAAGTCTGCTAAATTTATGGTCTACTATCTCACAAACTATTTAATATATTAGACTGAAATTTTTACAGATTGTAGATGCATGCCTTCTAGGTTCATGATCTACTTGTATGCAATAATTTTGTGTACTGCTTAAGAAAGAATTATTTTCTTAATTATACCACATTTTGATTGAAATACGAGTATATCAGCAATGTTTTTCAAAAAAAATATCCAACTTTGTTACTACCATTCAATTAGATCTACAAAAAGTTAGTTTTGAATTATTTATCTTCAACGGTTACAGGAAACGTTCGTTTATACCATAAAATGTCATTGGCAGAAAAATTTGTTCAAAACAAAAAATGGAGAAAACAAACTCACATAATACCTTTGCGAAGGAAGAAACCACGCGGCTTGAGCTGCCAACTTAAAAGTAGTAGGTACGAATTTGTAGAGCAAACCGTAAACTTAAAGATGGGCGCCAAAATTTATCTCTCTACTGCAAAGTATGTAGAAGTTATAATTTGTTTTCCTGTGAAGTGGTGCAGAACTTACCGTACAAAATGGCAGACATAGTACCAGTATTAAATATGTATTTAAAATAAAGTATTTTTCCTACAATTATAAAATTTATATCAAATTTCAAGGGAAATTACAGTCAATAACACGGGACAAAGAACTTATTTTGGGGCGTAATGTTTGGCATTTAGTCTCCACTTAGTTCGTGAATGAATCGTTCAAAATCAACACTTCAATCCCATAAACTCACCATTGAGTTTTAATGAACTGGCGGTACAAACGATGGTCAACCAATGACTGAATACTTCATACAACTTTCCATGAATTCGTGGGTTAAACTTATCTATCCTTTTGGGCTTGCTATGCATGCTATACAAGCATCTCTTATGCCATAATTGTGTTTTCATTCAACATAGTGAAGTAGGGACACGCAGATGTTGCAGTCCAGTTTCAGTTTTCTGATTGAAGCTGAGCTGTCTTCCCCTTTTATTTCGTATGCGTTAAAAGCGACTATAGATCTATATGTCAGCTTTTACTTCCAGTTTTGTGCCTCGTCCAAGTCAATCATCTTTTGTTACCGATTGTGGCATATTTTATATGAGCTTCCCCTCCTTTTAATGAATGGATCGATCTGTTTGAGATACCCTCCTTGGAAGATACAACTTCCATTCAACAAGAACCTGAAAAAGTGACGCCAGAGAGGTTGTATATGATCAGCTTCTCAACGAATACTTCTCTGAGTGCCCTCAAGCCAGTAGTTACTCACCGATGGTTCGACGGTTCTCCAGGGATGTGCCTGTTTCGTTAAACCGCATGCTGCTTCTATTTATTCACCCTGCGTACCTTAATTTTTCCCTAGTTTTGCTTATGGCAACCAAAGAGGCCCTATCAAACTCTCAGCAAAAGCTAATCCTTTCGGATTCCAAGGCTTGCCGACCGTTTCCTACAACACTATTTATTCATGTAATACACCACCCTCTGAAGCTTATTATGCAAAGAAAGTAATATTAATACAGATCCATTCGTATATTAATATTAATGAGAATAAGCTCGTAAACTCCGCAGCAAAGAAGTTGCTTTAGATCCCTCTATAGAATAACTCCTCTTATTCCCCAAGTGTCATTTAAAAACAACAGAAACACCCTGCATACGCTCCCTAAAGCATTCCATAGCTCTCTTTGCATGTGTCCCGGAAAGATTAGGTCCTAGTACCACAACTCCGTGTCTTCAAGAATCTTCAAGACTTACTCATATACATCTCATCACAATGGACTCAACACTCGGCTGACAGTTGACAGGATCTCCCTCTCTCTCTGAGAGCATTACACCCAGCACCGAAGAGTCCACAGCATCTGTAGTGAATTCCATAGAGCCGCAGCAGACTCTCAAATGTACCTCTCAAGAAACAAGAACTGTTAAAAAGGTCACGATGTTGTTCGTCTATTAACATTCCCAAGCTATTTTATTTACAGCTTATTTGCAATACTCATGCTTCGCAACATTACCACTTTACAACATTCGTGTTTTCGTTGCTACAGTTTTTATACTTTCACATATTTTGGCACCCTCTTACTGGCGAGACTACATTGACAGTTACGTATATAGTCACGGTTTAGCAAATAAGAAAACGTAAGAAAAATCAAAACAAAAGAGAATCGTATCTGTTTATAGCGGTACAGTATGCATGGGTTACCAATATCAAAATATTTTAATAACCTTCATGTAAGAAATTTTTGCTTTATTTCCTTTGATATGATGCAATCAAGTTCAGTAGCAGGGAATACCGAGTGGATGATTTAGGTGGCAACGTCTTTGGCCCGAATTCGGGAGGTGCCGGGTTCAATCGCCGGCGACCGCCCACTCTGACCCATGGGTTTTTCGGTTTTTTCCCTGGTCGTCAGGCGAATACTGTAGTGACTTATTTCAGCCCGCGAATTTTCTGTCCCTCCATTTCGCTACATTCACCATTTCATTCATTCTTCATCCCGTTGGTGTCTTTCAGGTTCGGAAGCGTCGGCGATGGTGTTCCCTGCAGCGTGGCAGGGGAAAAGGGTGCTCTCTGTAAACTTTTGGCTGATTCCGGAGTATCAGAACTCCCTTGAGGGGTGTTGCACCTCCTCTGTGTGAGGGGATCCCCCGTTTGCCTGTCCGTCTGCCGAGGTGTCTACTTTTGGAAACGTAGGGTCCCTCTCATTGCTATACCGTCGCTTCTGGATCCGGCTGCCTGATGTGTCCTCTCGCTTCATCCTTCTTCCTGGAGACACCCCCTCGTGGGGCGCAGGTGCAATATGCCCTCTGGATTGGTGCCAAATTCCCTCGTTCAGGAAGATAAGTAGCAGGGTATGCTAAATAATTGTATAAAGAGAGAAAATTGTATCCAGCTATCTTTACAAATCAGTCAACTAGTATGTTATAATTAACATCTGAGAAGATTGTTTGCTTCAATGGCGCAGACACTTCTCTGTTCCACAGCAGATAACTTGGTGACCTATTAGGGTATTTCCCCAGTTTCCCCTCTATTTAATTATACTTTTTTGTTAAGGATTTCTAACCATATAACTCTTATGCCATTAAATAAATATGGGCCAAAGAGAACGCACAAACGTTTAAAATTTCACCTACCATAATCAATCAACCATTTAGACCTTAATTGTTCCACCACCAAATGGTAATCATAAGCTATGCGGCCAAAACTGGGAAGACTGACAGAGGGAAGTCCACCGATATTTAAGATTCTTTTGCATGATTATCAGGAGATTTAAGAATAATCAGGTCTCTAGGAAAATTACAATTATAAAGGGAAATTTAAGGATGCACCATAAAAGTCTTATCAATTTTATAAAGAACGGGGCAGGGGGCTAAATGAAGACAAATCATCATTCGAAGTTAAAACGTCTGATGTGTTACACTCAAATGACTTGTACAAACTATTTTTACAAACTCTTTATTCTCCATCAATTTCATATTAATCGAGATAAACATTTGCAGAAACGATCTTTTGACATGCAAAGAGAATTACATTTTACACATAGCGACCAGTTCTAAAAATATTTGACTATCGCTTAAGGCCTACTATGTTCCCCATGTTTTGTATTTGTAAGGGCAATATAGAAATACAGTAGCCTTTAAGCAATGACATCTCTCTTAATAGCTGGTTGCTATGTGCAGCACCATTCTCTTTGCCACAGATTAAAACTCTTTACATATCCAAGATAAAAAAATGAATAATGAATTCCCATTTGAGAAAGTGAGTATTGTAAAATTTAAGGGGATAACAAGCAATATCTCAAAAATGCTTCACTTGACAAAAAAAAAGTATATAACATAGATTGTTTATTTTAACGCGATCTACATTTTTTGTGTAGTAAAATTTTGTCTATCTCTTATGGTTTACCAGTTATGCAAAAGTCGTTCACAATGAAGAATACTTTTGGAGACATTCCCAGAAAATTCGAGATATATATTTCATTTGTCATGAAAATATCTTAAACGTATGATATTTTAATCAAAATCGTTAGAGCCATTTTTTTGAAAATTAAAATTTTCGAAAAATGTTCCATGTAAAGGGTAGTCTGAGGTGGGAGATTTACTTGAAATTCTTCGTGTCGCATCTCTGTAGGATACTGAACCTAAATATCAAGTTTGGTGTTTATCCGAATGTTCGTTCACAGACACACAGACACACACGGACATGTTTCCAAAAATGCTTTTTTTGGATTCAGGGAGTTTGAAAACATGTATTTCCGGTGAAATCCCGGTATCGAATTTTTGGGTGGAATACAATACTTCCCCTACTTACTCTACGCAGTAGAGAAAGTAAAAAAACCTACCCGTGCAACGGATAAGCAAGCTAGTGCTTAATCAATTTGCTACGATTATTCATAAGGACAGGCAATTTTCGAAGTGATCTGCGAAGGTTGCTTATTAAATTATTTCACTATTCTTTTCTCTGCGGAATTTTAAAACATGCTTTAGAATAGGGAGAGCTTTTCTATTCACATTAATAAAGGGCGTACATGTTCAAAGACAACAGAAGCTGAGGAGAGTGAGCTCAGTCGATGTTAATCTTTCTTCAGAAACGTAAATATTATAATAATTAGCATTCACCATTCTTGCCGTTTTTCCACCTGTTGATTACGACTTCATTTCCAAACTTCTTTTGCATAGGAACTTATTTTGCGGAGGGCAGTGAGCCGTGAGATTAAGCAATTATGTAACTTATGTTCCATTTCCTCCACCTTGGCAGTGAGTAATTAATAGCCTGAGATAATACCTTGATGTTATTTATGAATAATGGTGTGAACAGTGTGTCAACATTGTTGCTCTAAGGCTGAAGAATAAACAGCGCAATATCGAATTCTATGACTTTTACTCTCCTTCCTCACCTGAAACTCTTATCACATAAATGTTCTAATTGACATTAATCAATAGAATATATCGATCATTCAAAACGTATATTTTGAAAATGTTGTGATAAAACACATTGTGCAAAAAAAATACTTTTACCATGACTTAGGAGGAATAGTTAAGAGTAGACAGACTAGAGTGCTGTGCTCTAATTACTAGAGCACAGCACCGCATGTAGGCATATGGGGGGCCTTTTGTGTTTCCACGTCACCTCCTATGAGGAAGGGATGAAGAGGAGACCCGAAGGGTGATCAGATCTGGACGACAATGTGAGCAAGCTACATCGGCCTACAAAATAATTCCAACTTGACAGCAATCCTGAAGACACCCAGCTCTGCCTTAGCCACGCGGAGCCTGGGGATTCCGGGAGTAGACGAGACACTCCTAGGAAGGAAGGGGATAAAAGCAGTCCCGTCAAGATCTAGGGAGAAATTTTTTTACACAGAGAAAATTACACCGTCCTGTCGCAACATATCAACCGCTATCACCCGGACCTACAACCCTGAAACAAACGAAAGGAACTATGGGCACAGGAAATAATGTACGGGAAATTCATGGTAGAAGAGGAACCATCTCAGTAGCACCTACTGGCTCGGCGAAACCACGAAAGAAAACAATGGTCAAAGTGGCCAGTCCAAAAGGAATCAAACCCGGGACCTTTCCAAGCCGGGCCTCTCACGTTACCACAGAGATACTCGCTCGGTTTTATCATAACATAATGAGCAATGTCATATGAGAATTAAATAACCAAAATAGAACATAGAAAGCCTCGGGGAACTCTGGAATCAAAGAAGAACATTAATTCTCTAGAGGTCCCGACTTCGAAGCTCGGTTAGAGTGAGGTACCCGGATAGCGTTTTTGTCCGGGGTTTTCCCTAGTCATGAATAGCTGAATGTCAGTAACTTTAAGCTCTATGGACCTCAGGCTCATTCGAGCATCATTTCTACCATTTATTCATTGTCCGATATGACCTAACCGGCTAAAGGACGGTAAACTAAATAAGAAAGAAAGAAAATAAGAAATTTCCAGGTAATGCACATGTTCTGAGAGCGTCAAATTAGCTTAGTTGGCGATACCTTGCTGCATATGGTTGTATCTCACTAGTTTTCTCACAAGAGTAATCTCACTAGTTTTGAATTATCTGGAGAAAATCAAAAGTCGGATGTGATTTAATTGACCATTTCACTGTTTAAAAGTTTGTATAGATTTACTAAAATACTAAATTACCTCAAAAATATTTTTATTGTATCATCTCATCATACGAAAAAATGACGAGTGTTTTATAGTGTCTAACGAATTTGCAGCTTGAAATCCTGGCAAAAAACAAACAAATGCTGCGGAGGGGATAAACATTGTTTTATTTGATTGGTTGAAAAATGTCTTCCATACCCTTTTATTGGTCAAAAGTAGTGTGATATGGTAGGAGTAAAATATTCAGTGGAAAATTTAAGAGGTATTATATACAACTACAGTTTGATTTCAGTGATGCAGTATTTTGGAATTAATTCAAGTTTGTAATATCCGATGGTGTTTTAGAATAGCTATTTAAATTGTGTTCTGTGATTAGTGACTCTTATATACCTATGTAGAACATAAATTAATCAGTCGAATATCCCAAGTAAACTCCTACACTAGATATTTGGCCGAAATTCCCTAGCATCTTTTATAGCTCTGTTTACTTTCTCGTTCTCTACATCCTTCCTCTTACTTTGTGCTATACGTATTGCATTCCACAAGGATATTTCATTGCAATAAAATGTTACAACAGTTCTCCTGAACCCGACAAAGCATTTTTAGAAAGAGACAGAGAGAACAGTATAACTCAATAACGGAAATAGCATAAATGCTACACTTATACCTACTTATAATTCAGTCTCTTTCCAAAGAACACGTCTGCAGCGACACAATCCTTTACTTGAAAACGTTTTCTTACCCCTCATTTCTTAAAAAGGGCTTTAATTATTTGGATGAGAATAATAGCGTTAATTACCGATGTATTAATTTCACTCAAGTGCTAATTCATGAATAGAAGAGTGGGTTTAGCAACGAATTTTCTCTTTTTCTTTCCTTTCCTTCAAAATATGTTTTTTAAACAGAAGCGTCCTTAAAAGTTTATTTAATTCAAGCTATTGTATTCACAGTACTCCTCTTTCTAACTCTACTGAAAACTAATATTCATGAAACATTTTACTTCACAAAGAGCAGAACTTCAAACAACTTAATAACACCATTATTCACAAACATTGCTTCTGCTCTTATGCACCAGCTATTCATGTAGGTATATACAATTTATAACTACCATAATATAATATTTGGCCTATACAAGGATAAATGCAAATACAGAATGTAGAAGCTACAAGTACTCGAGAATATCTGGTGTATAAAAACATAAGCTACTTTTAATTCTCCTCCCTAATTCCCAATAATTAAATAAGATTCCTCTTTTTAAGATCATATAAAATACTCGAGGTATTAGCACGATATAACGAGTTCTCTGTCAATTATCACTGAAGCTATGAGAGATAAACAAAAACTTACAGTTAGATACAGCTTTCATTAAAGTATACATTTTATTTAACTTAACTTTTTTTCGTGCTAGTAAGAATTTCCGGAATACTGGTGTGGTTTGTTTGAATGTTACGATGTTTTAAACTGTATGATTTAAAATATTAAACCTCCTCCTTTGTTCAAGAGCTCATGCAAATTGCAAGCGGGTAGCATCAGCTTTGACCCCAATTCTTGGAATTGTTCATGAATGAATTACAGGTTTAACAGCATGTTATTCTTTTCGTCAAGGCTGCAAGCAATTGACTTACGTCTCAACCTGTATACATTGTTCTTTACCTATGACAAACCAATTTAGTGAATTTCTGTCATTACTAATAACTGATAAACTAAAGAAAGTAACGTTTTTGTGAATACTTTGCAGAATATATAGGAAAATAAATAGTAAAATATACCAAAATTCGTGCTATTGAAATTTATTAGAATATCTACCCTCCCTTTCCCCCTTTATCTTTGTCCAAAAAAGCTTATATGAGTGAATATTATTTAATGAGCATAATCCATTTATTACTTACTCTACTAATTTTCTATAATATATAGAGGAAGTATTGCATTCCACTCAAAAATTCTATACAGAGATTTCACTGGAAATATACGTTATTAGCTAGCTTGAATACAGAAAGGTCCAGTTTAGAAAAAAGACCCCGTTTGTGTATATATGTGTGGCAAGACTCGCAAAGAAAAGGTTGTTTAAATATCCGACTTAGCGTTCAACTTCAAATTCAGGGACACGAAGATTCTCGAGAAAATCCTCCACCTCAAACTACCCTTTACTGGAAATATTTCCGTTATTTTTTTATTTTCCCATGGTTTTGATCAAAATACTATATATTTAAAACATTTGTACGAAAAATAAAATGTGTAACTCGAATTTTCTGGAAATAGATTGTGAAGTCCTCTTGATTCTCAATTACTTTTGTATAATTGGTAAACGTAAGAGCTAAACAAAGTCTTCCTGCACAATAAACCTGTATGTCGTTAAAACACATAATTTATGTCAAATAAAAAGGTTTGCGACATTAAACATTTCCCAGATTTTCTTTGTTATTGGTTTCAGTTTCCAAGTATTTATACTTTCATTAAGTGGCAAGTCGCTCTTTGTTTTTCCTCGTGGTCATACAAAGAGAATGGAATCTCAAACCCACAACATACCCACCTTTTAAATATCTGACTATCGCTTTAGCCTACTGTACCCTACTTATACCTAAAACCTATGTGTGAATGTGTAATGGCGGTGGTGGTGGAGTGGTGTTTAAGGGACCGTCGACAACTAAGTCATTTGGGGCCCTTGAATGTGTACTGAAAGCTTATCTGGGCTATCAAGAAGTAGATAGAAGAGTATACTATTTATTATTTATTTATCTATGCATAATGCGGCCTGTAATGGAACGGAGCTGTTTATGTTAGTATTGATAAAATCTAGCCCCACCCCTACCAGCGTGACCACCTCTGCTTTTCGAGCACAATTCTAGCCATAGGATTGGCAGGGTACTTTACCTCCCCCAAAGTATAAACGAACGGCCAAAGGGTAACATTACAACTTAAACCTTATATTTTCATGCTACATAACTGTTTTCTTAATCCCGGTTTTCTTATTGCCGTTTAGATTAGATTAGATTGTATTCTGTGAGTTCACTAGCAGCCGTAAAGGCTTGTGAACATAGAACATGTCAAGGAAATGCACAAAAATTACATATAAACATAAATATTACACAGAATATGGAACATTTGAAATAAAATAGACACATACTATATGCGTGTCAAGGAAATGTACAATAAAGTTACATATATACATAAATATTACATAGTATACAGAACATTTAAAATAAAATAAAGACATATACAAAATGAAGCAAAACAAGTGTAATTTTGTACAGAGTTGAATACCTCCTTACTGTTATAAGGTTAACATACGTATAGGCAAGAACAGTTATTTTAACATTCACTAGAATTTTACCTTTGTTCGTCTGATCATTTTGTTCTATTTGATTTGTAATGCGTAGCATTTACTGTCAGTTCTTAATATACATACATTTAAATAGCTTCATTAATTCTAGAGTAGGCATCAAATATGACTGGCAATTGTCATTAATATTTACTAATACTACTTATAGAGCTATATAAGTATTATCATCAGGATAATTTGTCATTCAGATAATCTTGGACAGAATAATATACTTTTGAGCTTAGGTACATGCATAGTAATGGCAACAACTTTGACCTTCGTCTTCATGTCGCTAATGGAAGCTCTTGTATATGTTAATGTTGTAGCTGTCGTTCAGTTTAACTATACGTGCAAATAGTACTTCACCCTTTCTCTAATCGTCCTCATGGTCTAGGAGCATCATGCTAGCCTCTAGTTCCTGAGGTTGCGGATTCAAACCCGCGATGGATTTTTTTTCGGGCGTAAAAATCCTTAGCATGGCTATCTTTGGAAGGGAAGTAAAATCGATAGTCCCGTGTCGTAGATTTACGGCACGTAAAAGAACCGCAAGCCTGATAAAGAGGCCTCTGACTAAATTTCCGGTCTTTCAGGCCCAATGTAGAATGGGACGCTATGAATAATAGTAGTTAAAGCGCGTCCATAAATAAAACTCAATTTACTTATTTACCCTTTAGAAAGCCGAATTATATTATAATAATTGGTGTACCCTTTTCTTGTGTACCAATCGTATCCAAACCACCCCTTAATTCTACATAGATTATAAACATCGTTCGTTGGTTAATTTTGTTACCTCTGAATCGTTTTTCAGGCCAATCACAGAGAAATAATACCGGCTGGGTAGTCTCAAAAGTTGGTTACCTGGCGTTGGAAATCTTACGGAAGGAAAAACGCTATGTTAATCTAAGGGAATGGGCCACTTTTTATGCACGACAATGTATGTTTATGCAAGAGTAGAGAAAGTCATGATAATGCAACATATCAGATTTAACTGTAGATAACCTGACTAAGATTGATATCAGAATCAAAGCAGCATCAAAGTAAACTGGATCGTGGTTACAGACCTTAGCAGCATTCTAGAGTGGTTATTTCAAATGCAGCTAAATTTATGAATGGGCTCTTTGTTCATTTAAGTGCACTCCCTCAGCCGTGCATGCTCTACTCCTTGGAATTTTGCTTCATCATGCCCTTCAGATTGCGAGAGCACGATGCAACATTTTCACATGCAAAAGTCACGCCGTTCTTCTTTCAAATGGAAAGCCCATTTTTCTCCAGTTTAAAAGAAAAGGAAAGAAGATATTGCTGATTCATTGACTAAGCGATAGACCGTCCACTCGAGCAATTTCTCTAACCCCTGTTTGCCCGCCCTGACCTGTCTCTTAACTGAATCAGAAACAGGGATCTAGTTTATATAGTGAGGAGGCTTAGTATGGACAACGTGATCTCATTACTCCTAAATGTTAAGCTCCTATATAAGGAACCTCATAAAATACTATCTGATTGAAAAGCACGGAGCCTAAATGATTTCTCAGGTTGATTAAGTTTGGCGGGCAGTGGCCTTTCCCCTTTCTCCTTTATTAACAATGTTATTCTTTATGGAAATTAATTTATTCTCCCTAACAGTTTATTAGTAAAAACTGCAATTACGTTGGAGTAACTTAATAACGAATTATAAAGCATGATAGAAATTTAAAAAATATAATCTATTTTTACATTATATTATAAAATGTCATTTTCCAGCGTCCTGTTCCTGAATTATCTTGCAGTATATTCGAATGTTTGAGTTAAATATTCCAATTTCTCTTCCAGAAATTACACTAAGCTTCCTACATTTCTTACTAACAGTCTGTTAAATGTGTATCGAATTTCTTATAAAAACTGTAACAACTTTGCGGGGCTTATTCCTTAAACTGTTCTAAAGCTGAATTTTCTTATCACCCTGCGAGTCTCAGAGAATTTAAGAATTGTGAGGATAGAAACCTTAAGAATTAATGTATTATGGGTCACACAATAGAGAAAGTGCTTTATTAATATTAATTGCTTTAAAATATGGTTTCCTTGTGGTTTTTTGTTAATATCAATAATAAAATTAATATTGTATTATTAATTAAGAGACGATAAACATTTTGTGATAACCTTATTGCACCTATATTAAGGGAAAACGGTTCAGAATCTGGTGATCTATAAGTAATTTATGTATTTTAAGTACAATTCCTTCACTTTTTAAGTCTAGGCTAAAACCTATAGCAGGAAAAATTCTAGAGCCACCAATATTATTCCTACATTGCTCGAACGTTTAGTAAATGGGACGCTAGTAGAAGAGCCCGCTAATCCTCATACATAGTAATGGATACCCAACAGTTTCATTACCTAAAATAACTGAAAAAATTTTAACGAAGTTAAAAACCTGCAACTGTACTTCACAAGTTACATTATATTTTGTACAAAACTTTGAAACTGCTCTGCACCTTTACAAATGTCACGGAAAAACTGCATGATATTAGGCGCCGGGAGCTGATGATCATAAATTCCTAATATCTTGATATCACGCCTGCGACGTGAACTGTACCGTCGTACTGTCTGTCAAACAGCAAAGCCCTCCTTGGCTAACTGAAGTACCTCTTTATTTCTTACCATATGATATAGTAATGCCACTTTTTGTGATTCAGAACAGACATTCTAAAAATTAGACTTCCCTCTGCTAATTCAAAGTTATTGTAGAGGGAGCAAGTTCCGAGTATCGTCACAGGTTGTGTTGACTCCACTGAGAGGTTATTTTCCAATTAATCCTACTTTTGAAAAAAAAATGGGTAATAGTACTTTCTCAACGCAGATTAGTCGTTTTCTTTCAACGTATAAACGTGTGTTACATTATTCTATGCACAAAGTAAAAGTAGTAATGGTATTTTCATTTAAAACAAAACATATTGGAATCTAAAATGATTATAACAGTATTTACCAGTCAACCGAGACGAACCAGCGGAAGAAGATGGAAGATGACGAACACTATTAAGATGAATGGTAATGAAAAGGAAAGCAGAAAAGAGGGAAAAATGTTTCAACAAAAATCTACAGCCGAAACTGGGAGTTTATGGAATTTTATGTTGAAGATTTCTACGTTGGAGAGAATACGAACCGAAAATTGGAGTCGATCAACGGGTAGAAAGAACAAGACGCGAAATGGGACGGAGGTAGAGGAAGAGGTGTTGTATTGTGTGTTAGATTACTCTGCTGCATTGCTGAAATTAAGTTATGCAATTTTGCGGGCTGCGGACAAAGTTGATCTAAATTTCCCCACATCCATCCTTAAAAGAGCAAAAAAGATAAATTTAGTTGAGTTTTAATTATGAAAAATCCTGTTAGTTTTTGCTAGCCGCTATTTTCAGCTGAAATTAATGTCATATACGTAAAACCTTGGTTTAATGATAAACATCTCGTATAATTACAATAAAGCAATATCGCCAATTTGATGGGACAAATCACACTAATCAATTTAAAGTTAATTGAAAGAATTGCGGTCTTGTTATCTTCCAAATAAATGTCGTTCTATATTATTTTCTCCACCACGTATAGTAAGCAGATAAAATATTGCATTCCACCCAAAAATTCGATACCGAAAATACACATTTTGAGGTCCTCTGAATCCCAAAAAAAGTTACTTTTGGAAAAACGTCCGTGTGTGTGTCTGTGAAAAGCATAACTCAAAAACAAAAAGTCGGATAAATACCAAACTTGGTGTTTAGGTTCAGCATCTTTTAAAGATGTGACATGAAGATTTTCAAGAAAATTTCTCACTCCAGACTACCCTTTACATGGAACATTTTTGAAAAAATTTTATTTTCCCCAAAATGGCTAACGATTTTTATTCAAATATATATTTAAGACATTTTCATGACAAATAAACCGTAATAGATATACAAAATGGCTTTACACAAAAATAAATATATAAAAAATGTAGAGCTCGTTAAAACACAATTTATATCATACATTTATTTTATTTATTTATTTATTTATTTATTTATTCTTGTGGAGTGAACCATTTACGAGATATTCCTTGTTATTTTTTTAATTTTCTCGAAAGGGAATTCGTTATTAGCTTTTTTATGTCCTGGACAAAAGAAATGAAATGCTCCACATAGCAACAGCTCTTTGATTTGACTATCGTTTAAAGCCTACCATATTCCCCTTGTCCCTACAAGAAAATTGGTAATAAGAAGTTTCTCTGCAGATGTTTCTCTCGATTTGTTGTAGATGGAGAATAAGCGTTTTTAAAAATATTTTGTACAAGAGTAGAGAAAGTTATGTGAGTAACGCATCAGATTTTTTTTCTTTTTGACAAAGTAAACCAATAGTCAACGCAGTCCCGTTTTGCGATATAAGATGAGGATTTTTAAAGTATCATCTGAACTTTGTGTTCAAAACCTGAACCACGCTTCCTTTCATTATGGCAACTTAATGGAATTGTGATACCTATTGTATTTCAACGGGGTAATTTATAAAGATATTGGAATTAACAAAATGATGTCACAGATTTTGATTTTCTTTTTCTTTTTTATTTTTCAACATATACTCACTTGACATAAATGCAGTTGATCGGGTGATGTTCCATGGCCTTTCTTTCGTCACTGAAGTCAGATTCTATCAGGCCTTCTAAATACGCCTCAATTGGCGATTTAAGTTCTTCATCGACAAAAATGTCTTTCCATCAAGGAAATTTCTCAGTTTAGGAAAACGTCCGATGGAGTTAAGTGTATGTAGCAGCAAACCAATCCCCCACTCGTTGATTTTCGCCTTTGTAACAACATATGTGATGCCGAGCATTGTCTTAATGGAATATGACTTTCTTCTTTACCAAATTTAGCCATTTCTAGCGTATTTTGGTCTTCGATTAGTCTGGAGAGTTAGCATAATACCCCGGGAACAGATATATCAGGAAAAAGATAAATTAATAGCACACCCCTGCATTCCAGAAAACTGACGCCGTGATATTCCCGGCCTACTTCACACACTTTGCACTCTTTTGTGATGGAAATCTTGATGCATCAATTGCTTAGAAGCTATTTTGTTTCAGGTGTGTACTGTCCATTCCAAACCAGAGTTCCCTCTGATGTACACAAAAGCACGTGCTTTTGCTTGTTTCGAGCCCAGAACACACCCTTACGCCAACGTAAATAGTTCCTTAATACATATATTGTATCCTGAAATATTAGGACAGGTAAGGTATAGAATTGCACATTTTATTGCGGTTATAATAAGAATTAATTGCTAAAGGTGATGGATATATACTAATTGTTAAGCGATTGCAAAATATTTTCGTCGGCTATTGCGCTAACGCTGAGAGCATCTCGATTGTTAATACTAACTGTATGCATGACTGCCACTCTGTTACATATACAATAAATGCAGCAATGAATTCCCTGAGGTGCTATCTGTGTACCGACTAAACACTTCGCGTAACACAGGAAATATTATAAGCGAACAACATTAGTACGGTAGCACACGTAAGCTCGGCTCAGTAAAATCTTGTGATTTAGACAGTTGGTATTCGGGTTCCAATGGCAGAGGAAGGTACGTGTAGTGCGAATAAACTGTTCAAACACAAAAGCGGAAACAGTTAAAAAGTGTTGAAAAACAAAAAATACTTAATATATTTAACTTACTATTAGAAAAATACCCGACACTTGCATTAGTGCCATTGCGAAACTAATATCCGATTTTAAAGGCGTTTCAGTGAGAAGTGTAACCAAAGCGCGCAGGGAATATAAGCACACATAACAGTCCATAGAAGAGGAGCATCAAATGTGGGAACTTGTTTTGTGTGCAACAGTGGTGTGGAATTGTGGATAAGCGTGTCATTATTTTGGAGAGTAGTTCTAATTCCGATGTGGCAGGAGAGTCATCAATGGATTCGTTGTTGCACTTTTGCCCGAGGATTGTGATTAACGTAAGTAAAATGTTCATTTTCGCATACTTATAAAATCGATTATTACTTCAGGTTGCATTTTTAATGATTCTCAGGCAGGGCGCCTTTTTATAGATTTAAACAATGTTCAACAAGCACGTGAGAGAGGAACAAGCAGCCATTGGGGGCGGAGATTGCGAACTACTTTCGCGCGGATAATACAAAGAGTTTGCTTACTGTGAGAGGCACTCTGGTTTGGAATGGACAGTAGTATTACATCCGTGCTTCATAATTTATTAATTGCAAATCGACCCATAAAGTCGGTGGGATTTCATTTCATAAGAATTGTTAATTCTGTGAAGAACAGCATGAACACATATGAAAAGATGCATAAAAACATGGTTTTGACATAATTGGCTTTAAAGTAACATTATTTTATACATGATAATATTTCCTGGCCTTGGTTTTATAAATATGAATCAGAGGAATCTTTTTGATTAGATTTACAATTTTAAGACTCGTATTGCTTCATTTAACTTCAGCACGTAGCAAGTTTTCTCTTCTTATATTTACTGACATTTGTGTTCATAGCAGTAATATTTTTCTTGCTTCTAGCCATGATGTAACCTAACTGATTAACCTATGCACTAAACCCTAATTACTGCCTAAAACTATCCAATAAAATAAAATATACAATTCCCACAGCACTTATTCACGGGAAGAGAGTTAATTAGAAGCAATCTAAAGCCATACAAGAAGTAAACATTTTCACAAAACTTCCACAAAAGCGAATGAAAATCAAATAGTAAACAATGCGCATAAAACACGTGCTCACAGTGGTCTGTAGAGCCACCTGTTCAATTAAAGTACGGTACTATGATAGCAATCTTCAATTTTAATATTCTTTATTTTAAATGTAGATAAACATAACGATTAGTATACACCGAGCGCCATGCCACGCCCCCAAAGGAATTTAAATAACAACGGATTGCAGTAGCTATTTGAAATTTCTTAAAGCATCATTAAGAATTAAGCTATTGATATAAAACTTTCACTACATGATTCCTCGTGAAACGGTAGACCTTTTGGTGGAAAAAACTAAACATCGAAAAAATGGCCAAATTTCAGTAGTACTTCGCTTTAATACAGGAGCTATAACATCAGCCATAGTTTTTATGGTAACATGATTTATTTATCGTATTCAGGATACTTGATGACTTATGATTCAACTCATTGTTCTTCCGGTTGAATTGGTTTTTTGTTGCTCCTTAATATTTATACCAATGAGCATAGCATTAGACAGAAATACTTTTGCGTTCCGCTGACGCATTGGCACGAAGAAGGGATGGATAGCACTATTTTGCCGTACCGCCCTTCTTTATCAGGAGCAATTACAAATGTGAGATGTGATTCAAGACACAGGCTATTTGTGTGTTCGACAGACGATAACGTATACCACAGAGACTGTTAATAAAGTCTAGCTGCGTGTTAAAAGTATCGATTTGTGTAAACCGTGCTTCGATACGAAGTGGGACTTTGAAATATTCTGCTTTCAGGATGCGCTCAATCATTTTTCCATGACTGTACACCTAAATAAGTTTTAACTTAATGAAAGTAATTGAAATTAATAACTTAACATACGTTTATGTTATTCACTATGGAACAGTCAGTGTAAGAATGAGTTCAGTTTCAACAAATCAGTGCTATGATTCAATGAAAAGTTCTCCATTTTGAATTCCTGCCCCTTCATAAAAAATAGCAAAACATTTGTGTTTAATTTTCTTACTCTAATATTTTAGCTTCTCTAAGGTTTAAAGTCACACCCGTTTTCATTTTTCGCTGTTGATATTAACTCTTGGCCAGATAATACTTGTTTTTAAACCGCTAAATTTATCTGTGAAATTTTAAACCGTTATTTGAAGGAGAATATTTACTTTATCACAGTAGTTGATAACATATGACTTGTATAATATATTTAGTCTCAATAACTTAACTTTCTACTTATATTCTTTCAGACTATGTGGCTCGGCAATTTATCGACGATTTCAAAATAAGTCGCTGCTCAATTTGTTATAATATACGTAAGAAACCACTAATCGTGTTTTCCAATACTAATTACCATCCAAGAATCTACAGCTTCTATTTTGCTGTAGATGTTTATATTCTTTCGCTCTCCTGTCCCTCCATCTTTACTTCTGTTCTTTCACATATAGGCTGTTGTAATGTTTTCAATATCGGAAATAAATCTGATTTTAGACTCGGTGCAAATGAAAAGTATACTTTACGATAGTTCGGCGCTGTATCTCCGGCACTGACATTTGGAGATTGTCTCGAAGGATTGCCAACCTATACCGAGCACAGCACGTTTAATGTTTGCCGGCCCTTGTAGCCGTGGTCGCGGGTCGAGTCCCGCCATGGGCATTGGTGTTTGTGTGTGTCTATGTGTTGTGTAATATCGGTAAAAAACAGTAACAAAAACAGTAAAAAAACACACAGTATAAACTGGGTAAAACACGGGAACTTTTTAAAAAAAAGAAAAAAAAAGGCTGCTTTGCTACATTCGAAAAAATTCAGTCCCGGTTTGCTTTGCAGGGTAGGACTCGAGCTACAGGGTTTAAATTTTGCTTGCACCAATCACTGTTCCTCACGTTGTATGCGTTCTCTGCATTTTAGGCTGTATTGCCAATTCTCTCCGATGCAAAGCACGTAACATCAGTTGCATTTGTCCAGGTGAAGTTGGTTTCGTTTGAGCGTGTACAGTTTCCACAATATACGTAAGAAATGAACTCGCTGCGAGTTCAACACTGCGCACCAGCAATTTTACAAAATACACGAACCAATCCAACACTATTGAGATGTGGATCCTTTTAGAAAATAAATGTAAAGTTAGAAAATAAATTAACATTTCAATTGAAGTAACTTTCAATTATTAAAATATAGTTGAACATATTACGATCCTTAAAATACACAAATTACAATTAAGATTAGACTTGGGACATTTGACAATCTTTTTCCTCTTAGCTTTTCTTGGATCTAAAAACGAATGCATTCCTCTTACAAAGAAAAAACTTGAAATCTTAAATATTTTAAGCCGGCAATAGCTGCAGAATGTTCTCTTATAACACTTTTTATCAAATAATAACAATATTTTTAACATGTATATAAAAATCTCCTGATTCCCAATATGAAAAATTTCATAAATTTAAGCTGGAGGAAGACGTTTTTCTTGTTTTTGGTTAAAGGATTATTAAAATTCAGTTGAACAGTTTCAGACCTTACTCTAAAAAGGAACACATACACACCTTCACTCTACCTCTACCTCCCTCTCCCTCTCTCTAATTATAGTACAGAATGTGTTTAAGCGTACTACACATAATAATTCTGATTAACTATATTCAAGAAACCCAAGACCTATTGTATTAACTATGATAAAAAGTAATATCTTTAAAAGTCGCACGATATTCTGTACACGTTATTATTTACTTTCATGTCTATTAGGAATTATCTTATCTGCCTCATGTTAATTATAATTATAATCATAATTACCTGAGAATGATTTCTACACACCTTTGTTGGAAATACATACAGGAGTCTTGGACGACAGTCAACTGTTTTTAAAACAGCCGTCTAGCGACTTGCTATTACGTAGTCTTTCTATATTGGCCTCATAGGCAACCAAAGTCCACTTTACATTTAGAAGTATTAGAAAATGTATATTAATAATAGCAAATATTCCGGATATGGTTAATGCCACAAACTAGTTAATTTGTCAAGATCTATAGTTATAATGCAAGAAGCTTTTTATCTTTGTTCTATAATTTCCCAATTTAAAGTATATTTACAGAACAATTAGAATGTGTTTTAGGTAATACCTGAAACCTATGTTTTATTAATACAAAATCCTTGAAATACAAAATTTCTAGAAAATAATAAACAAAAAGCATTATTCAATGCAAAAGGTAGTTTCAAGTAGGGAAAATTTAATGAAAGTGTTTATCTTGCATCAATCAAAGTTACTGAACATAAATATTTGACATTTATGTGTCTTTTCGCTCTTTATACACACACACACACACACACGTGCGTGCGTGCACATACACCTACACCGAGATCTTTTTTTCCTTCCTCCTCCCAATGCATTTCCTTTGAAATTTTAGATTGTTTGGTCTCAATGCATTTTTACAGAATGAAGTGGCCCCACAATAAAGTGCGAGGCTCACATTCAGGAAGTTCCGGTTTCGATAACCATTAGACCCGCCCCTCAGATCTTATTTTCGTGGTTTTCCTAGGTCCGTAAGGGAATGCCGAATTGGTTCCCCTTCTACCGCGAATTTCCTGTCCGTCATTTCCTTTTATATATTTCACCATCTTTTTCGGTGTTGTAGGACTAGGTGACGGCGGTTGGTACGTTGCGGGGGACGGTGGAGTTTGCGCTTCATTAAGATATCTCCCTGGGTGGCCGGCTGAAGCCCGTTCCTGGGAGGGCCTCGTTCCGGACTTGTAGGGGAACATCTACACATGTTCGATAACGTATAGATTGGTAAATAATTGAAATTATAATGCTATTTACAATGATAATTATATCAGAATTTTCATGTACATAATATAATATAAAAACCGTTCACCAAGGAAAAGTGAGCTACGAATTTGGGGACAATTAGCAAGTGAACTTTGTAACGCATGGAATTGGAAAATAGCAGCTGCAACGAAAGAGAGGATTGATGCTAGAAAGAGATGGGGATAGAGTAATTTTTAAAACCGTCAGTCGCAGAACAGGGACTTGGGTAAAGTGAGAGACAGCATGAGAAAGAAAGCCATCGAGTGAAAGAGATGAAAATGGAGGGAAATTCCACAAGAATCAAGTGAAGCCTGACTCCTAAAAATTGGACAATTTAATTCTCTTACAACGCTAAGCAGTTGCCCATTATCAGACACGTTGCAAATATTGGCGCGAATAGCGTCATGACACTTCTATATAAAAGGCAGGAATTCGCCCAGACCTGACCACTCTTACTTTCTTACCGATGGTGTGAAGAAAGTGCTATGAAGGGCGGAGGAGAGAACGTGTGACGAGAGATAGCTCTCCCCAAACTTATTAAGATAGCGGGTGTAGAAAAGAATATATATGTGAATAGGAGAATGATATTGCTAGGCACCTGATACTTCTCATTTGTTATTTCTGGAACAACAATCCAGTTTTAAAGCTAAATTTGTGGTTATGATTTGCCTTCACACACACCCATGAGATAGGGCTAGGTTTGACTTGCAGCATCTACGAGAACAAGAGGACGAGCAGTCGGCGACATCGAACCCACGACACCCAGATATCTAGAGGTGTTACACTTAAGATTACGTGACCTAGCAACACTCGTCACAGACCCCTAGATTGATGGTGCCGACAGACTTACGCTGGCATGAGGATTAGTATAAGTCTGGAAATGTTAAGAGATCCCGTCCCTGCTAGCGCGCATCGGCGTCTGGATCTGATCACCTCTCATCCCTTCCTTCCAGGGTTCACGTACGTCAAAAAGGGCCTACAATGGTCTACGTGCTGTGCTCAGGGGACCCCCTCCGTCAGTTACTATTTCCCATCTGTTATAAATAGTGTACAAATTAAGCACTCTGAAAGAAAAAGTAAACTTAACATTCTTCTCTAGAAGTTACACTCTCTAACGTTTCTCGTACTCATGTTATCTAAATAGAAATGCCAAACTATCAGGAAGCTTTCGGAACCTTGGTTATAAGGTGACAGCCAAACCGATACCAGGTAACAGGAATGCCTCCCACAGATACTGAAAAGAAGCAAAATCTTACGCACTGGGTTTACTTAACAAAGGATTTTCACACAAAAGAATATACACCATCATATGCAGCATGAACTCCAAAGTTATCAATAAACCCGGGAATAGCAGTACATTATTATATAAGTTTAGTTATTACAGGAGAGAAGATAATCTACAGGTCCATTTTTTCGTCGTGATACGCATGTCTGCATGCGCAGTAGCTGGACAAGTCTACTTATCTTCTGAGAGGGGTGTTGGGTTAGTAGTAACAGAACAGCAGGCGCGTACACAACGTGAGACGATGTGAAATGACGTTCCGTGCGAGTTTTTCCATGTAAAGGGAATGCTGCCAGTCGTTCTCCCCCAACTCTAGACTACCTTCTCCGTACGTTTCTGCCGTGTCACGACGAAAAAAATCGACCTGTAATGTAATTTATGCCTTTGCCCCATTTACATGTGTATCCTAAGCTCTCCACCTCACATTAGCCTGGTCATGATAACAATGAACACAACTGTAATGAATTCCGGTTGAGGCAGTATTTAACACTTAAATGGTATCAGTCTAATTATATAATATAAAATTTAGTAACAGCCCGCTTTAAAGCAATATGTGTATAATATAATATATAAAATGTGTATTACAGTCATTGTATTATGTTTATATCATTATGTACATGTATAATAATGTTATGTGAATGTATTACGTAGTTTATCAATTTAGGAGCTGTGAGAATAGAAGCAAGCTGCTTTCCGTAGCAAACAGAATTACGAAGTAAAAGCCGAAAGTTGCTAACAATGAGGTAACCTTAAGACAACAATAAATTAGAAAGTTTAATAAAGGCTACTAATAATTCTTGGAGAAATAATGTAATATTTAAAACAGTTTATAAATAGCCAATCAAATACTAGAACAAGCTTAGGTTAAATAAAAGTATTCCATTGATGTAGGCTTAGCCAATCAGAGTAAATGTACAAATTCAAGTGGTAGACGCTACAAGGAAGCGTAACCAAGCATTTAAATTTGGTACGGGTTCATTGTGCGACATAAAAATTTATTGTGGTGAGAATAATATAAAGTTTATCTGTTAAAAAGCGCAAATAACAATAATCTCACAGCTCTATATTAGGATATATCAGTAAAGTGTTATTTATTGTGAAGTATTAATAAACAAAGTAAAATACAATTATAATTTGTGTAAGCCTTCATTCTTTAGCCGTACCAGCCCTGCTAAGAGATATGTGCTCTAGAAATACTAATAACGCAGCCGAGGTATACATATACAATATTTAAACAAACATTAAAATACAAAGCTTATTTTTAAACGTGGGGCGAAGACCGCCGGAGAAAAGTAAACGTGGGCCGAAGGCCACCGGAAAGTTTGTACCATACGTGGGGATTAAACTGCTTCACCGTAAAGCCGTAAATAGGTAACTCACAAAATAGAACATAAAATAAACTTTAGACACATCAACAATTAACAATTAAAATTATGATTAACAATTTACTTAACTATGAAAAAGCTAACATTTTTGATAAGTGTCTAGGCAACTAACAATTTGCATAAACTCCCAGCAACTTAACAATTCACATAAAGCTTTTTAAAATAACAACAATTTAAAACAATTAAAATTGTCTAAAAAGGCCAAAGGAATTCGAGAACTACATATAATAAACTCAAGTGAGCAGGCCGCAAATGTAACACACACAAAAATTAGCAAAAATAAATCCCATCTATGGCTCCTCGAAACAATTGCATATTATAGCAAACAGCAGGCTTGTGAACAAGTAACGACGAACGAACGCATGTGAAAACTCTGGAGTCTCTAGAAAAATACAAAATTCACTGCTTCCTAAGCCATTCTGAAGCTCGCCAAACAGAGATGCGTCCCTTAGTTCTGGCAAAAAACGAACTGTCGACCCCGGTTACAAGCCAAATGCGGGAAATAATCGAAATACCGTAGAAAAACAATGCCGCCTGACGGCACCTAGTGAAATTATTTGTATGTAGTGAAACAACTGATGTGCGATCAGCAGGAAAGTGTTGGGGGAGAATGGTCAACTTGATTTCTTTAGGATGAGAAGAAATTTCATGGAATACACTTCCTTAACGCTGCTAGAGCTAGAAGACCTAAGAATGAGCATTACCGGTTCATAGATGTTCTCAATAGAATCAATCATTTTAAAACTTTGTGAACTCTCTTTAACTTCGACATTTTTCACACACCCACTACAACAGGTGCCTTTAGTTGAGGTAAACCAGGCTCTAATTAAGCATTAAACATCCCTGCACGATATCGCAATCCGTCTCAGTCAGTTGAGTTACTGCGACCCTTGACCCTAGCAGATTTGAATAATGAAGCAGATTCGTTCTACTCGCGTCCAGTCACTCGCTTTCAAATAGAAAAATGTTTGCACCCATTGAAAGGGTCAACAAGCACAGCATCTCAAACTGTCCAGTATCTTTGTTATCTTTAAATGGGCGGAAAAGTGCAAATTGAGGATGTTGAGGAGATAATAGGCTAAATGTACGTGTTGGTATTGCCAAGTTTTCAACTACAGTTTCTCCCTTCTGCTGCTTTTATTCTAGCTTCACTAGCTTTCTGCTTTCTTTATATTTTGCTTGGATATAATTCCCCTATACTGAGTTTCCTGCTTTAGCACCTTTTAGTTTTAGTTTGCACCTTTACTTTCTCTACCACGTACATAGTAGGTCGAGAAGGTATTGCATTCCACCCAAAAATTCGATACCGAGATTTCAAGGCAGAATACATGTTTTGAGGCCTCTGAATCCAAAAAAAATGAATTTTTAGAAAACGGTCCGCGTGTATGTAGGTACACTACGTGATCAAAAGTTTTCGGACACATGACTGAAAATGACGGTAATGCTGGAAGTCAATATGGTGTTGACCCACCCTTAGCCTCGATGACAGCGTTCACTCTCGCAGGCATACATTCAATCAGGTGCTGGAAGGTTTCTTGGGGAATGGCAGCCCATTCTTCACGGAGTGCGGAATTGTGAAGTAGAATATTTGTTGGTAGTTGGCAGATGCTTCATCTTTATCTGCACAAGTATGGGAGCCAATTTGTCGCGGTCACTTCGTGTTATCTTATTTCTGAGCGCCTGTTATTGTTTTACTACTTTGAATGTTGGGTTCATTGTCCTCCGGCTAGCTATTGTTTCTCGGTCGAGCACATCTCTTGAACAGGGTGTGTAAACGGAAAGGAGCTTTTACTAGAAGATAACACTGATAAAAGAATTTGTTTTTACACTTTTATTGCCGTCACACTTTATTCATTTCACATATTATTCTTAATACACGCCCGACTGAAACTTATGTTTTCTAATGTTACTATAATCACTTATTTGCCGCACTTTATTAATTCGCGTATTTCACATTTATAACTAACTTTACGACGCGCGAGATTTTGTAGAATTGCGTAACGTGTATTTTATGTATGCTTCCGTTGAACTACGCGACGTATAACCCACGAATACTTATGTTAAACTGAACGACGTATTACACGAGAATGTTTCTGTTGGACTGTGCGCAACCCGCTTCTCTGCTTTAGCTTTTTATAATCCCTCACCCAATATGCCTAAAGATTATAACCGAGCTGCTATTGGTTAATAAAACGCGCCAACATTAGCGTCTATATTTATATCCAATCAAAATTACGAAAACATATGCTCTGGGAAGAAATTCCCGCCATTTCTCAGAAAAGCGCGCCAATCTGACGTCATTTGCTTGTCTCTAATAATTGATAAACAACTCACCCCCTCACTCATTGTTACCCGCTCTTATTGTCAGTTTCAGTGAGGTCGTGTAAACTTATTTCCTAACAATGCATATAATTAACAAACATCTCAAATCAATGTCATACAATAATGCTTACTTACACTACAATCACTCTGGCATTTACATTATTGTGATAGAAATTACCGCCACAACTGAGGAGAGGTATCGATGTAGGTCGGTGAGGCCTGGCACGAAGTTGGCGTTCCAAAACATCCCAAAGGTGTTCTATATGGTTCAAGTCAAGACTCTGTGCAAGCCAGTCTATAACAGGGATGTTATTGTCGTGTAACCACTCCACCAAAGCCCGTGCAGTATGAACATGTGCTCAATCGTGTTGAAAGATGCAATCGTCATCCCCGAATTGCCCTTCAACAGTGGGAAGCAAGAAGGTGCTTAAAGTATCTGCGTGCGCTGTGATCGTGCCACACAAAACAACAAGGGGTGCAAGGCCCCTCCAGGAAAAACACGACCACACCATAACACCAACACCTCTGAATTTCACTGTTGTCACTACACACGGTGGCAGATGACGTTCACTGGGCATTCGCCATTCCCACACCCTGCCACATTGTGTACCGTGATTCGTCACTCCACGCAACGTTTTGCCACTGTTCAATCGCGTAATGTTGACCACCTTACACCAAGCGTCGTTTGGTATTTTCCTCCGTGATGTGTGGCTTATGACCATGGAATCCAAGGTTTCTCACCTCACGCCTAACTGTCATGGTACTTGGAGTGAATCCTGATGCAGTTTGGAATTCCCGTGTGATGGTCTGGATAGATGCCTGCCTATTACTCTTTACGATCCTCTTCAAATGTCGGCGGTCTCCGTCAGTCAACAGACGAGGTCGGCCTGTACGTTTTTGTGCTGTACATGTCCGTTCACGTTGCTACTTCACTATCGCATCAGAAACAGTGGACCTAGGGATGTTTAGGAGTGTGGAAATCTCGCGTACAGACTTCTGACACAAATGACACCCAATCACCTGACCACGTTCGAAGTCCGTGAGTTCCACGGAGCGTCCCATTCTGCTGTTTCACGATGTCTAATGACTACTGAGGTAGCGGATAATGAGTACCAGGCAGTAGGTGGCAGCACAATGCACCTAAGATGAAAAACGTATGTTTGTGGGGTGTCCGGATACTTTTGAACACCTAGTGTATATCTGTGTGTCTGAACAGCATAACTCAAAAATGAAAATTCGGATAAATACAAAACTTGGTATTTAAGTTCAGTAGCTTCCGAGGATGCGACACAAGGAAATGTCCCACCACAGCTATCATTTACATCTAAAATTTTTCAAAAACTTTTATTTTCTAAAAAATGGCTCGAACGATTTTAATTAAAATACCATATATTAAATATATTTACATGACAAATAAATTGTATATCTTGAATTTTCTGGAATAGTCCTTGAAGTTCCCTTCATTCAGAAGGAATTTATATAATCTTGCAGAACTGTAAACTTAAGAAAACGTACTACATAAAAAATGTAGATCTCTTTAAAAAACACAATTTATTTAAAATAAGTTTATTTGTGGCATAAGCCAGTTTTAGATCCGTTATTAACGCTTCAAATTCTTCATTACTTGGTCATTCTCTTAAAACCCTGTCAACATTCTGTTGTTTCTTGCGATTGCATGGAAACAGTATGGAATTTTAAGGCCAGTGTATAGTGTCCAGTACTTTAACATTTGGCTGTCGCTGTTCTCTTTGTATCTATAATGAAGTGTGTAATTTTGCTATTTCTCCAAAGGTTTATTTGGATTAAAATGACTAGACGGTTAAATATACTTTAGTAAGAATAGTTCGTATAACCAATAATAAGGTCAGAGTGTAGAAAAAGTCATGTGAATGTATCACATCAGATACACACACACACACACACACACACACCTGTCCTGCTGAATGTTAATAGCTCCATTAATCAATATCTGTTAAATGGTTGTAAAAATTCGGAAGTTCAATTCTTGCCAAGAATATTAAGCAAAGTAATTTATCGGAAATTACATTAGCCGAAAAGCTTCTGTGAAAATAAATCTTATTTTCTCCACGTATGCGTTTTGCTTATATAACATCAATTTATAAAGTCGGTGGTGTTATGCAATGACTGCTAGAAGATGCTGCCGCGTTGCAGAAATCAGAGCATGCTAAAAAAACAAGTGTTCTATTAGGTCTCTTTTCCGTAATCGCAACTTCCGCATAACAAAATATCTTAAATGATACATTCACATGATTTTCTCTACTTTCTATCATTTATTAGTGGGCATACAAATTATTCTTACTAAAGCTTATTTTTCTATCCACTTCATTTTAATGAAGATAAATCTTTGCAAAAACAGCTACATTACACATTTTGTTATAGATACAATGTGGTTAGCGATAGTCAAATGTTTAAGAAATGGACGCTATATGATGGCCCTAAAATTCCATAGCTCTTTCCATTCAATCAAGAGAAACAACTCAATGCCTGTGTGTGTGTGTGTGTGAGAGAGAGAGAGAGAGAGAAAGAGGGAGAGAGTTAACAACATAATTCATAAACGAAAAATCGGATAAATACCAGTTTTAGTATTTAAGATCAGTATCCTCCAAAGATGCGACACGAAGAGTTTCCAAGAAAATTTTCCAATTACCGTTTAATTGGAACATTTTTCGAACATTTTTATTTTCAGAAAAAAGGAACTAATGGTTTTGATTAAAAAAGCACAAAGATACTTGCGTGAAAACTAAAACCTACATCTTGAATTTTCTGGGAATCACCAGCGAAGTCTTGTTCATTCAGAAGAAATTTTACACAATCTTATATAACCGGTAAAACGTTAAGCCATAGTGGAAAACGTATTGCACAAACAAAATAGATCTCTTTAAAACACACAAATTATTTTAGATAACCTTTTCTGTGGCATAAGCCATTTCCGAGGTATCCGATATTAATGGTTCGAATTGTTCAATATTCTGTCTTTCCTGTCGCCTTAAGGTGGTTTCTGGCGATTGCCTGGAAAGAGTATGGAATTTTAAGGCCAGCATATAGCATCCAGTTTTTAAACATTTGGCCATCGCTGTTCTCTTTGTAACTATAACGAAATGTGTAATTTAGTTTGTCTCGATTAAAATGAAGTAGATATAAATACAAGATTTTGTAAGAATAATTTGTATACACACTAATTAACTATAGAGTGGTAAAGAAAGTCATATGAATGTAATATTCAATTTTTTACATTTTAATTTTTATTGCGTTCCCACCACGAACCCAAGGATCGCACCTCTAGGCTATATTTCATCATTATTCTTATTTGAACCGTATCGACATATTTGTTGACTGAAACGGGGGCATTGTAATTTTCCACTGTGATATTTACATTGACAATAATACTTCCACAGAAAAAAACGTTAAGAGCTTCTAAAAGCTTTTGCGATAGCTATCTCTCTCTCTCTCTCTCTCTCTCTCTCTCTCTCTCTCTGAACGCTGAGAGCTAATTACGACTAGGAACAAAAACTGGGTCTCAAGTTTTGCCCTAAAGGAGGTACATCGGGTTTTAAAAGCTTGCACACGTAGCGCTCTTAATTGCATGTCACATACTAAGATTGCAGATTTTATTTTGCATACGGTCGCTAGCATGTATTTGAGTCTTTGCTTGCCTTAATTTTATGGTAACATCAAGAATATGAATTAGCATTCCAACGGTAAATTTAGAGTATTATTCCGACGTGGGTTGAATTTACAACTATAATAAAATTGTACGAGATATTAATACCTGTAACTAAATGTATGCCTAAGTTCGTCTCAATTGTACAGATATTTCTATGAAAACTCGGATCAATGACTATGAAATTACATATAAGTGTTGGTAGAAACTAGGACGGACAGTCAAGAGTAAAGGAAATCAAAACATAAGTGTACCAAAAGCACGCTATAACAGTTGAATTCTTCCAGAAGTAAACATATGTACATATCTCGGTAGGGCAGATGATATATACAAGTGGCATTAGCGGCAAAAGAGAAGGAAGGACGAAAATTTTGATACAGATTATCAGCGAATGAGATAAATAGGTGATGATTTGTGAAAAAAGATTTCAGTGTCTCCTTAATCCAAGCTAAATTATTTTACTATACAACTACAGTTTTAACCATTAAAAGTACAAAGTAACATCCAGAAAACAATTAGCTTTAATAAATTCTAATTCGTGAGCAAACATATAGGCAAATAATGATTTTTGCATATTCAGCATAAGATTAAAAAACCAAGAGAAGTGTCAAAATTCTGGCTTGCTAGCGTACTGTTGTGATTGGCTGTAACGATATATTTAAAAATTAGTTCATAATTCGACATTATTTTTAAATAATGGCTTCTAGGTAGCATAAACCAAAACCATGTTCAACATGTTTTTTTGTTATTCTACTTGTACTTAGTGACCTAGCGAAGGAATTAAATTACATCAGCATAGGGTTAGAATTTGGTAACCTGGTAACCTCGCATGTCCGCCGCCGCAGCTTGGATTCTCGCCGAAACATTTATATCCACGCAACTACCTGACATTCTTAGAGTTACAATTACAATGATAATAAGCACATACCTTATCATACGAAAGGTTGGAAATGTGTACTCCTTTATCCCCATATTTCTGGCATCTGAAGCTGATCGGTGCGACAACTTTGATGCCGCTACTACACATTTTTATAATATTTAATGTTACCTGCTCTGTTGAAGAGTTTTATATCTGGTGGCTTGTTCTGCTTTGTCCCGCGCGCCAGCTGCTCTAGTGGTATAGCTATGAGTTTTTTATCTCAGGATATCGCCGAGTGTATTTTGAATACACCAGTTTAGTTAACTGATAAATTTTATTGATGGCTAAACTGTTCAGTTTGAGAAGAGTCGCCAACTGTTGAATTTACGAATTAATTACTTCTATAAAAATAATTAAACGAAGCGTTAGTTGCCGTTAAGTAGCAGAAATATTGCTCGGAAAGATCCCTCTCAATAGCCGCTAAATCTTCGTAACGCCGGCGCGTTCATGTGCGGTAAGCAACTAAATCACACGAAGGTCAAGAATCTAAGGAGAGTCACGAATGTGTCACCAATGTACCTCTGATTTAGAATCCACGCTCTTTTCTTAACTTAAGCTCCGCCCACATATACCCCTATCAACGTTCCTTCTGGTCCATTATTTAAACTCTACGCATGTATCTTAACTTCTTGCTATGGTGTAACTGCCTGAGCTCTAAGAATAACTTTTTACTTATTTAAGAATTTCGGTCTACATGACTTTGCAAATGTATTGAACTCGACCTAAACTGCATTCCAAGAAACTTTATGTTAACGCGTTCTCAACTCGACTGTTACTAATGACTTCGTTACATGACTTGCTAATTACCTTTTTCTTTCCGGACAAATCTTTCAACTCAAGCTTGTTGCATTATACATTGATTTAATATGCAGAAATTATCTATCGCAATTATTTTTATGGTACTATTATTTCTTTGTTTAATTATTTATATCGTATCATAATTACGTTATTACATCTCAGGAAGAGTTCATTCACAATCGAGAATTCAATATCAGAAACTGAGTGAATTTCTAGCCTGATATTTTCTTTTAGTTCTAACAATGCATGTGGGTTTGTTGCATACAGTTCGTTTTTCACCTTCCATCATAGATAAAAACTGCAAACAGTGAAATTAGGGGATTACGAGTCCCATACTAATTCCCCTATCATAAAAAAAATCGGAATTAAATTTAATTACTCATTAGCTGTAGGCGCGGTAGCAGAATCTTGTTGTAAAAATGCAGACTGACATTCAGCTTCGGTCAACTATACAAAAAATGGTATACGCCATTTCTGCATCTCCCTGCATTTATTGTCCGTTCAAAAAACATAGATACTATTATTCTGTGTGCTGGACACCACACACAGCAATTACTTTGTCTTGCAAGGGAATCTCATGTGTAAAATTGGGTTTCTCTGTACTCCAATATCTGTTACTTTTCGATGAAATAATCATATAAATGGAGCCATGCTTCGGCAAATAAGAATATTAAGCGTGAGTGAGTTACTCTAAAATTGACATTTCGCAAATACCAATTACAGAAATTTTCCCTCTCCGATGATCACGAGAAAAACGAAGTGTATGCAGCAAACCCCTTAAAATGAAAGAACAAAAATAATACATCAGGCAATAAATTCACTCAATTTCGGATACTGAAGTCTCGAGTGTGAATAAATACTTCCTGAGATGCCAGAAATGCATGAAAAGAAAAGGACAACATTTTCAACATCTCTTATGATAAGGTATGCGCTTATCATCATTGTAATTGTAACCGACTATCACAATATGGGGCAGCTGCGGGATATAATGGCTGTTTCGACGCGAGTCCGAGCTGCGATGCCCGCGCGCAGCCGTGCGTTGCCCACAGCATGGAAGAAAGGCACTGTATATTTCGGTAATGTTTGTAAGCTAAATTTCAAAGTTAAGGAGGATGAAGTTTTGTAGCGTTACATAAGAACAAACAGCATGCATACGCTTTAAAGGGTTTAAAACTATTTGTTGTTGGGCTAGACATATTGGGCTGCCGTTTAGCTTTATAACGAGACTGCTATTATAAGAGTTTTAGTTTACAACGATGGTGGCAATATAAACCTCGTAACATCAAGATAAATAGAACATCTCTTTTTATGGGATGGTTTTGCGAAAGTGTATACGAGAAAACACGGCTTGCATCACAGAACTAGAAGGAACTGATGGATTTGAACCGAATTTTGTTTCAACAGCATTTCTCAGCCTGTTAATATACTTATCTCACAGATCTCACTATATTATTTATTTCCCACTTCAAAATCAACATAAATAAGTTTTGTGATTAACTCTCTGGAACTCTATATTAAAACATAAGTTTTATGATAATTGCCACAGTTACTAATATATCAAATGGTGTGTACGTAATTTCTTGTTCCATAGGGACTACAATGGACACTGAGCGAATACTAGAAAGATAACATTTTTGGATATTCTTCTGGGTTATCAAGGATTGGGTACTCTGGTCTACCGTCCCGAAACAGATGTGTCTCTGATCGTGCTTCCTCTTTACTTCTTTCGATATTTTCATTTTTTTATTATAGATTGAATGTGTATGCCAACAATGATATTTGCTATTCGGCATTGGTATAAATGATATTTATTACCATTTGTTTTATTACTTACTCTAGAATCATTCTTTTCCATTTGGTACGCAATCTTTCAGCATCATCCGTAAGGTAGTCTGAAGAAATCTTACCTGGGAATTTTAGTTCCTGTTCCTCTTGCTCCTGTGTAGTGGTCCATGTTTCAATACCGTACATCAAAGTGAGACTTACATTTATATTGTGTATTCTTAACTGTACTTCCGTAGCCAAACATTTAGCAAATTTTCTCTTCCTCGTTTCATTCATGCTACTGTAACTCCTTAAAGTTTGTCTGTGTCTTTTCTACTTGCGCATTTTACCCAGCTACCCAGGTATATATAACGTCCTTGCTTGTTGTACTATTGGTTTTAATGACAATTTTCACTCTACGCATTTCCTTTCCTTGGTAAGTCATACCCAGACACGCAATAGTTTTATATCACAATGTATATCTTTCGTGGTTTAGATCCTTAAAGCATATTTACTAGATAATCGTCCGTGTCACTTAAGTAAAATTTAATCATCGACAAAATTATAGCATGATTTATCTCGCTTTGGTGTTGGAAATGATTAAGCCTTCTAAGTTTTTATCCTTATCAATTGATCGAAGTGCACATTAAAGATATTCGTAAAATTAAATTGAGTATTATCTATGGACGCTCTTTAATTGCTGTGGTCCTTAGCGTCCCATTCTATATGGGCGTGAAAGACCGGAAATTTGGCTCAGGGGCCTCTTTATCAGGTTTGAGGTTTTCTTACGTGCCGTAAATCTACGACACGGGATCACCGGCTTTACTTCCTTTCCGAAGGAAGCCATGCTAAGGATTTTTACGCCCGAAAAAGCCCATCGCCCTCCACCGGGTTTGAACCCGCGACCTCGGGAACTAGAGGCTAGCATGGTAACCATTACACCATGGAGGGCGACAAAGAGATTCAGTATTGATCCACAACCCTATAATAACTAATCCTGTATTTAAGTCAGCTATCTATGATATCTCATCTTTTATTTTAATACAGACTTGTGTAGTACCCTTATAATAAGTGTTGAAAAATAACTATCCAATTATCCAGGGAATGATAGTATTCATCAAAACGAGAAACAAATATCTAATAAACATAGGTCCTATATATTATACGTTCTGAGATATGAACACTTCTTCATAGGAGGTGCTCTATGTGATGTCATTCATGGCAACATATTCCAATGCCCTATAATACAGCAGTCTACCAGATTATTACGTTGGTTACTACCTCTGGCATAGAATATTGCAAGATCGGAAGACATAACGAAAATTCCATTATGAATATGAGCACAGTTGTTGCATTGGCGCTCCTCATAGTATGTCATACCAGGGTCAACCGCGTGCTGGGATATCTTGGAGTATTAATGTAAACATCAGATGGAGCAGTAGTCTGCAGTCAGTTGTTCGGGTCTAGTTGGATAAGTGTAGTCGTGTTACTTTTCGTTTGTGTACATTACTCTTCACTCCGGGTACTTGACGTGATGTCTGGCCTACTTACAGTTAATGTGATATTTGTATGGTACAGAATAGCACGTTTTCTCCCTTGCAGACTTACTGGTAGCAATGAACACCTATTATTCCACAAGGCAAATGGCGGATATGTCTATGCCATGGTTTAGCAAATGGAAGTAGTTTCCGAGCCTGTGTCCTCTACACTGAAAGATATACAGCACCCAGGGTACCATCTGTTAAGTTGACACCACACCTAGGCCTACTCATTCCCCTGATCTAAATCCCCTAGACTTTTGGTAATGGAGATACATGAAAGAATTGGTCTACGCCGCTCCTACAGAATCGTGTCTCCAATGCAGTTCAGTATATCCGAAACCAACCAATTGCGAATGTCAATTGCAAAGGGTGCGTGATTGCTTACGTCGAAGGGCAAAGGGATGCACTCATCACATTGAGCATCCCTTATGAACAAGTGTTGATATCTCAGAACATATGAATAGTATCCATATTTATTTCAGATTTTTTTCTTGTTTTGATGCATTGAAATATTGGATGCTTTTATTTTAGCACTCTGTATGATACCCATCATGTTTAAGATCAGAGCATCATTGCTTTTCTTTCAGCTGTTCTGGGACAACAGATGGGAATCCTGATCTTGTCTGTTCCCTTAAAACACACGACGCTGTTAACGCACTTTGGTTCAAGTCCAAATCTTATGACCCTATCATTTAGGTTAACTATAAATGGACTGCAGAAGTATTTTTGCCGCAGGCTACTACTATGAAGGCGAGTGAGTCACTTAAAGGTCGAATAGATACAATCACCTGTGAATAAGTAAGAAGAAAAGATGCAGAGATGTACGTTTAACGCCACCCTTAACATCATGTACAACAGTACTGCAATTTTAAGGACAAAGACCCCTTGATCGTTAATGCTTCCAACTCGATTTCGTTCGACCTTCACTCTAGTTATAAAGATCATGCTCTAGCTATGGTGAATCTACTGCTTAAAAGTTCTTTTTCAGCTTTAAACTTTATGCCGCTAAGCCTGTGTGTCCTCAGTCTATGATAAAGCACCTATAGGTAGTTAAATGTTGTGGAACTTCTTCAGTAAGTTCTACGCTACTATGGCAAATGTTTAAATAACGGAAATCAGTCTTAAAGCAACATACGAACAATTAATATATCAGTTATTTCAAAGATTAAGTAAAATATTATTTAGTTGTAAAATAGAGTTGATATTAGAAGTAGTTTTATAATATCCAAAAAGTGAATATTTTATGTTCCTAAATTGTAGGCTTATGATACGGCAAAGCGAAAGTATTGACGTATGCGCGCGCAGCTAACTTCATTCATACTTATCTGCTGTTAGGATCACTGCCTCCTTGTGAGGAAAACGTGTCTAGCAACGCCTTTGAAATTTTGACATTGTTATATCACTATCTTCTTCTTCTTCTTCTTCTTCTTTACTTCAGGCATAGGCAATCAAGTGCCTGTTGCGCCTTCAAGGTCCTCCAGCCATCGTTTCCTGGGTCTGCCCACGGATTTCCTTCCTTTAGAATTGTATTTAATTATTTGTTTTGTAAGTCTGGTGTCAGGCATTTTCTCAACACGTTCTTTCCACTTTGTTTAAGATTAATCTATTAATCTATTATTCCTATTAAAAATTGCTAGTTGTGTTATACTTTCATTTGTTATATGGTCTTTTTTTTGTGCATCCCTTTATATTTCTTAAAAAATTAATTTCGGAAGCTGTATTTTACTTTCTTGTTTCTTACTTAATGTCCAGGCTTTACTTCCGTGTGATAACACAGGTGCAACCGAAACTTTATAAAACTTCAGTTGTGTTTCTTTGCTCATTTTGTTTCCTAATGTTCTACTCATTGTTCTACACATTCTCTGGAATTTACATATTTTATTGTTGACACCATATGCTCTATCATATACAACGTCACTACCTATGTAATTAAATTGACTCACCTGTTCTATCCAACGATTATTAATGATTATTTTTGTTTTAATCGGCTCTTTTCCTTTTAATACCATTTTGTTTTTGTATTAACATTTTCATATTATATTCTTGACAGACTTCATTAAGTTTAAAAATATACTTTTGTAGGACAGACTCGTTATTTTGGATAATAATAAACTCATCTGCAAATAAAATATATTGAAATGCTTGTCCTTTGATATTTTAAAACCCGGATTCTTTAGTTGTTTACATTTTCTCACTAGATCGTCAATATAAATATTAAAAAGCTTACGTGATATAATACACCCTTGTCTGACACTTTGTTTAATGGTTGTTTTGTGGTAGTTTTATAATTACTTCTTATATTTATTTTTGTGTGAGAGTAGAAAGATTATATTATGTTTCTAAGTTACTGTGGATATCCCCTTCTAATATTTGCCACATTTTATGTCGTTAACTTTATCAGAGGTTTTTTTCCAAGCCGATTTGCGTTTCTTTATTAAATTCTCTGGCTTTCACTGATCTGTTTAACAATGAAAATATTGTCTACACAAGATAAACATTGTTATACTCTAGGAATCTCTGGCTTCCTCGAAGACTCGATCTTCCGAGGATGTGTGCTCCGACAATGCGCAGCAGGAGCTGCCACTGGGTATACTTTCTCTACCGCTGACCAAAAGTAGAGAAAATGTTACATAAAACCCGAAAATGCGATATCGCAATTCGAATGAAAGTAAATGCGGTACTTCCTCTATCTTAGTTAAGCGATAGATAAAATAATAGCAAAAAGGACAATGAAAATACTGGAGATGAAATCGGCAATTCTTCTTTATTGCCTGTACACTTGTACAAAGCTCTGGTAAATCTTTAGCTTCTCCTTAACATAAAGAAAACAATTATGGTCTCGGTACCAAAACCCCTAATCTGAGGGACAGTAGAAAGAAACATATCTACACCGCAAGTTAACGAAATGGAGAAATTTTTTGCATTAAAGCGATATCGCTGAACTAGGCAATAGACCAATCTGATCAGGGCATTTTCGTGGTTTCCTCCGAGTACCAGATAAATTTCGAATTATGTATTCAAATAGCAAATCCCAGTTCTACGCATTGAATAAAGGAAACATAAATAACACAGATGACACATGACGGGGTTTATGCACTTACATGGATCAAGTATCCTAGCAGATGGTACAGATAGCCGACTACAAAACTACTAAAATCATCCCTACGCATCACGCACACTGCGTGAACCAAAAACCGCACAATTGAATTACATGGGCACAAAAGTCTATTTTAAACAATAGTAATAAAATGCTTGGCACAGAAAAGCGACTGAGCAACTTGGGCCATGTATATGGCACACTGACTTGCTGCACCAAAGATCCCACACAAAAACTGTCACAATGTGATCTTACATTGTTAAAAGAGATATAATACCTTGCAATCACACGACTTCCTCTGCTCTTTAAGAATTTGTGTATATATATTAATTATGCAATTAAACAAATAAAACATAATCTTCAATCCAAGTTAGGTACTAAAATTCACAACAAATAGTTTTGTAGAAACAGTTTCAAATTAATGTGGCATTGGTTTCATACTACAGAAAGGTACTTCAGTATTTATATATTTCTTTTTGTTTTAGTGAAGATCTCTGGACATAAATCTTGAAAGTGTTCTACCAGATAGCGAACTTAAACACACGAGAATAAAAATGTATCAATACAACACAGAACTTAAGAATGATCAATATGTAGATAATGTGGCATAGCAGATTTTCTTTTTCAGTTTCCTGCTTTTAAGCTTTATTAATGTGAAAATGGCCAGTGAAGAGCATTTGTAGGCTTTCCTTTTCACTTTTCTTCAACATGCATTTTTCAATAAATTTGTTCTCAGCACATCAGTTATAGTCCAGTTTAAATTAGAACTATGCTTGATCTTTCTAAGAACATTCACAGCTCTAATTATTATTTTTTCTGTAACGCTACTGATCTGGACATAACTAAACAAATTCCACGAATATTTATTGAAAAAATAATACACAAAGTAAACTAATATTTAAAAACCTAGTCTCGTTCCTTTAAACTTGGAAACCAAAGAAAAATATTTATTGCTGCTCTTGAAATGTTATGTTGCAAGGGGTCTTAAAAGTTGTATTAACACTTGGTATTAGTTTTTAAAAGAAATAATTTATTCTTTGGAAAGAAAATACCATAAAAATTGAAATTTTGTACAAGTTACCTTTATCACAAACATAACTACAAATTTTAAATCAAGTGTCCTTTGGCTAAATGATGGCTAACTTAAGTAAGAAGTTGCTATTTTGCTTTTTTAAAATCTCACGCATGGCCAACTGCAAAAACACGTGTCGATGCTTTTGGTTACTTTTAGTGCTTTCCATTCTTCAATACTGGCAGAATCTCCTCCTCATTTGTGCTCCGCGCCTGCCTTAGGTGAGCCATCCTCTAATTGGTTTCACCTGAAGTTCGATACACTAGCATTACCCTATGAAGAAAGGCCAGGTCTAGCTGGGCGATAAAAGGGGTGGAGAATCTATGAATGCCACCTGAATGGTTGAAACAATGTGCCTCCCAAAGACTGTCCATACTAGCCTCTAAGTGAGTGCGGTTCTTATTGGTTCGAACCTCTGTACCCGAATGAGGGATGGTAATAGGGCGCGGCAGGAGTGTGTTAATTATCGATTGTCAACTTAAACCGCGGTTCCTCACATCGGTACGTTTTTTTTTGCACCCGACTGTATACATTCGCATAGGCTTTCTAAAAACCGTTTTTTGTGTTCAAGGGTTGTCAAAACACGTGTTTCTGATGAAATCTTGATAAATTTCTGGATGGAATGCATTATTTCTTCTAGATACCGTATGTTACCGGTACGTTAGCTAAAAATCACTGATCAATTTCAATATTACTATGCTGCATCCCCTCCTAAAGTTAAGAGTTCATTATAAAATTTACTTCATGCTTTGCTTTACCCTTCTTGAAGCTTCGGCCCTCAGATATCGCCAGTCATTTGGGAGCTCATCGAGCTAAAGAGCAACGATAAAGGCAAATTACAGTGTAGATAACCCGGCACTCGTAAGCGCAAAGCAGAACTGTCTGGAAGTAGCAAGTTTTATGGAGAGTTAGGAGTAATGAAAAGCATGCGTGGCGGAGCAAATCACCGTATCTGCACCATGAGACTGTTTTCACGATCTCGCCCCAGCACGTAACGAACCCGTACTGCATATTAAAAACGCTAAACTCGTGGGATACCTCTTGCTTTTTCACGTGGTTCACGATTTGCTGAATATCTTAATGATGAACCATTAATCATTAAGACATGCTTTAGGATTAAACGCAGAGTAACGCATGCTAACGGCCGTACGTGGGAACGCTGCACAGCGTGGAGTCTACAAGTAGCACCATGTGACTTGCACGATTTGTAAAAAAAATGCTGTTTGATTTTGATATGAACTATCGGGAATGTGACTTGCAACATCTGGTGGAATCATCGGATATCAATGTAGGTTAGTTGGATAAAAGAATAAACTGCAAGTCACCGCAGTTTGTAGAAGCGTTCCAAAGCTCGCATGAAAGAAGAGAGTAATTGAATAAACGCCCGTTGTCAGAAAAACGGCAAAGAAGGCAAGACCCACTGCAATAAATTCTCAAATGGAATTTTTCGGACGTGGTTAACGTCAACATAATTCGTCCGCAGTAACTTAGCTGTTTTGTGAACGTTTGTAGATATTTCGCCACATACGTTAATCTCCCTCTTCAATTATCCACGCGGTTACCAGAAGTTTCTAGCCTTCGGAGGATGAAGCTGGTTTTTGTTAACACCTGGATCAAGGTACAGCTAAAAGCTCTCCACCGCTCTACCTTACACGTTTGTATTTATTTAGATACACAATTTTTGTAGAGAAATGAACCTCTATTTAAAAATAAATAAATAAGCCACATTGGATGAAATTTAATAGACTAGATTAACTATTCCGAGAGAATGGTTTACTACTCAAACTACTACGTTAATCAAAATTCCTCCGACTGACTTTCAAAACTTGCGGCATATATTTATATTTTCAGCATTGTAATAATTACTCCGTAAATTGGAAAGGTAGAACCAGACTGAAAACTTCAACGCCACAGCCGGAATTTCAACCACGGATGTTCCATTTCCGTCCGGCTGCTCTAACTAACTGAGCTACCATGGTAAAATGTCGCTCCGGCATGTTGCCATGGTAGCCCAGTTGGTTAGAACAACCGGACGGAAACCGGAAGATCCGTGTTTTGAATCCCGACTATGGCGCTGAGGTTTTTAGTTTGATTCTACCTTTCCATTCTCGTTCTAAACGCAGCTTGTGTGAAAGAACAATTCATTACCACTCCATAAATTGTTTTAGTCTTTTTTCAATTCTTTTTGCAATGCAAGTAAGGACTTACTATGTGTTAAAAGTCAATACACAAGGTAAGAATTTATTAAAAGAAGATTAAAAGATCTAAAAGTAGTAGGTACTTAAAACCTCGCCATCACAGCAGCCAGAATATAAAACTGAAAGATAACTGTCCAGCGAGTGCTCGCCTAAGGGTCTTTTATCTGCTCAAAACCTCGCACTGGTTGATTGAACCATTGTTCCTTGGTTTTGTATTAGACATTTCCACGAAACTCAGTACTTCAGCCATTCAAAGGGTCATCCTCGTTCACGTGCATTCCTTAGGGTTAGGATTAGTCAGCCGGAGATGCCACGGGGGGGGGGGGGTAGTACAGCACATAGGCTATAGTGATTCCGACATTACCCCTAAGAGGAAGGGATATCCGAAGAGCGACCAAATCCGTACGACATTACGCACTAGCAAGGATGGGTTCATTCAAGAATAACACCAATCCTGACGACGGCGTGATCCCGCCTTCAACCTAAGGGATACAAAACGAAACGAGCAGCTCCCAGGAAGGGAACCCAGCCGGTAGCCAAGCGCCAGAGAGAAATCTTTACACAGCGCAGATTGCACTGTCCTGCCGCCACGCACCAATCCCGTAGCCTAGTCCTCAACCCTGAAACATATGAGATGAAACAGAGGAAAGGAAAGGAAAGGAAAGGTACAGGAAATTGACAGGAAATTCGTGGTAGAAACCATCCTAGTATTCGCCTACCGACCAGGAGAAACCACGAAAAAACAAGGTCAGAGTGATCGGCGTGACGGGAACCGAACCAGAGGATCTCCCAAATGCGAGCCTCACATGTTGCCTTGGAGCATTTCGCTCAGTGTGCAGTCCTTATATGAGGTAAACTACCTCAAACTACCCTTAAACTACCCAACCAAATTTTTTTTATTAAAATACTAAAATATTTAGCTACTTACTTGTTTAAACTCATTTTACTGTGCCTATTACGCGTATATCTTGATTTGGAAGCAGAAATAATAGCTTTATTTTAGTTACTACATTTAAATTTTGCCTATTGAAAGTTAGGAAGAGCTGGATGAGGAATGATTATTTTTATGTGGCCCTCAAGATGACACTAATATAAAATAGCATAATCCTTGCTGTACAACAAACATTGCTTTATTTGTTACACAAAATTAGAGTAAGAAGCTCTGAGCATGCCGTGTATACTAACATGCATAAAAAGTGACCCATAATTGAACGCAGCTGTTTATGTTGGTAATGACAAATTTAGCCCCACCCTCTGCCAGCGTGACCTCCTCCATTGTTGGGGCATAATTCTAGCTACTGGATTGATAGGATGGCTTACCTTCCCCCAAAATACGGCGTAACAGCCAAAAGGAAACTTGTTCATGTTCTCGTTGCTGCTTCGTTGAATTTTTTGTGCATGAAATAATATATTGTGATACAATGTGATATTTTAAAAACGTTGAAATAAAGATGAAGGTTGGGAACGTTTTGTTTTTTATTCTTTTAATACACCCAAACCTTTCATTTTCATGATACGCCACCGTTTTCTTAAACTTTCTTATTTCTGATAAGAAATAAGCTTAACTTTCGTCTATATGTCGCTGATGAAAGCTCTCGTATAATGACGTACATACTTACCGTCTAGTTTAACGACGCATACTAATAGTTCTTCAGCTTTTCCTATGTTTTATTGGTTTAGCAATTCCTTGTGTAGCAATCGTAACGAAACTCTTTCATTAGTCGCTATGCGAACCCTCCCTTATTTCTCACATCGATTATAACATCGTTCAGTGGTTCACTTTTGTGTCCCTCAGCTGTTTTATGCCAGTCGCATACAGAATTGATACCGACAGAATGGAGTCAAAGATGATTACTTGAAGGTAGAAACCTTAGGGAGGGAAAAAACACTAATTCATTCTAAGGGAGTGGGCCACTTTTTATGCACGTAGATGTACAACTTTTGTCTTCTAGAGACCAGGTAAGAGGATAACTGCAAATCTTTAAGATGTAACAAAGAGTACTACTTATAAGAAACATTTAATGTATTAATTCTCAATGGATGTTATTTAACTTGGAAATGTTATATAACTTATGTTAACAATGAATGTTATATAACTTATATAACAAAAACTTTGCATAATTTATATTACTTCAAATATATACGACTTCTATCGTAATATTTTATGTAGAGTTAACAATTTCCGCAATATTTCCTGTTTTTCATTAAACTTTTCCCTTATTTTAACGACTACTCTTCAAAACCCTGCAAGGCGATTTTTTTGTGGTGTACTTATGCAAGGAGTTTGTAACATGACTAGCAATCTGCTTTTACACAGTTTTCCATTGTCTCCACCTTGTGTGCGTATACAAAACATGCTAATTATCTTAGCAGCATCTAATTGAAATATTTCTGACGAACTAGTATCGCGGTTAACAGGAAGAATACATAAAACTTCTGTGTGACCGATTTTTAGAACATATATGAATTAGGTCATTTACTGTGGATATAATATTCACTGTTTGAAAGTATTTAAAGATATAACCAATTTACTCCCTATTTTTTCCGCAAAATACTTTGGAAGATTCAATCTCAATCCAAGTATTTACTGCATATAAATTGCCTAATAGGTCACTCTTAAAAAGAAAAATAATAAGGAACAAGCGTTTGTGAGTGAATGCGCGTGTGTATACGTGTGTTATACGAGTACTTATTGTTATATATATATATATATATATATATATATATCAGCTGAAGATATCAAGTGCCTTACTTAGGTTAAGAAATAAAGTTCATTAATGTTAATTAAAAATTATACAGACTTCCTTGGCCAGCAGAAAGGGTGACAGGGAAGACCTTTTCTTTCAATATTCTCCAATTATTATTGATCTAAAAAGAATACAGTCTCTCCTGGTTTCCTCAAATCTACGTAAAATGTATTTTAGATACTTTTGAAATCTCCGTGCTTCTTATCTCTTTACAGAGAAATTGCATTAAACCTCGTATAACTCGTGAATCATTCCAAAATGTTGGATGCGCCTTAAAACTTAAAAACGCATAGAAAAAATATCAGTTTTCCAGTCGCGAAGACTGATTAAAGTAATTAAACAAGAAAGGAGAAATTAAGTAAGAAACATATGTAAAACTCTAAGCATAATTGAATTAAACAAACTAGTAAACGGTGAAAGAACCATGGAAACAAAATGGATAAACTTTGACTCCCGAAACTTGCGATGACTTCAAATTAGGTAGACCACGGTCACTGTGAGGATTATTAACGCTGGTGACAGTGCATGTTAACTTAGAAGCTGTATGGAAATGCAGGGCAATGCCCTAAAATAGGAAGATATTAACTGTTACATTAAAGTAGGTTCGGAATCGAAGAGCATACCGGTAAGTGGAGTTGTTGAACTATGGCGTACTGCTGCATAACAATGCATGGTAATCCGTCATGCTTGGACGACAGTGACATACCGCACTTTGACTATGCACATACACAGCATGCCCCTTAAGTGTGGCAATTAGGAGTATTATAAATCAGCGCTCTTACAAAAAACAGCTCTCTCTTCTCGATTTTGGTTTGTGTGTTCTTCGCTTCTGCATCCCACCTGCCGGTGAGATAGCTTAAGCTCATCGACTTACGATATCGCTCTCTAAGCTGCCTAGATAAACTTACCCTAAAGGTATCACTTGAATGATTTCAGGGAGTTTACGTGCCAGCCAATCTTTGCCATAATTGTGCAGGCACATAAGGCAAGGAAAGAGGGGAGATTTGCCCTCTTCACATTTCCAGAATGGCTGGGCCAAACACTGAAGGTTTTGTATTCAATGTCCTTACTTAAGTCTATGCTCTACTTTCTGTACCTAAGGTTACTCTTTACTTATATCTTCTATATCTCAATTACGAGCATGACGTAGGACTGAACAGGATTAAGATTCTGACAATTTTAGCGAATTTATACGCTTAGACTACTACCTCAACTTCGGGGATTGGTCTCTTAGATCGTTCCGTTCTCAAGGAATTCTTCAAGTTGGTCTCTCCACCGCGTAACTGGTGTCCTCTTGTTCTTAGTCATTTATATTTAAGAACATCTTAGGGCACGTATTTTTTTCGAGTCTTTATACTACATAGACGTGTTATTTTGATCGGTGTTCATCAATTTTTGTCTAGGTATTAAAAAATTTTATGCGTCTCTAATGATATCACTTATTATGTGATCAGTCGTTTTGCAGCTTGCAATTCCCTGTAGAAATCACATTTCTGTTACTTCTATTGGTCGCCATTATCAAGTTCAACATTCACATCCATTAAGCAGTTTAGGTACAACACTTTATAGAATTTTAAAATTGATTAAAAATTTGGTTTCGTAAATAATTTTCTTCGTATTGTCCCACACAAGAAAATAGTTACAGATTTTACTTGACCTAAAATAAATACTTCAAACATGCAGACGGATGAACAATAATTCGAAGCCCAGTGAAGGTAGGCATTACTGTACGATTACGTTCACCTGAACCTTTGATGTTCTCAGCAAGTGTTCTAATGATCGAGAAGCAAGTGGGACGAGAACTCCGTAACTGGGGTACCCATAACCGCTGTCAGCTCTTCCATATACGTTTTCAGACTGCTGATCTGACCTCAGGTAATTAGTTTGCATTTACAGGCTCCTTTCAGTGGCACAATGAAAAGAAGCGGTGGGAAACGAGCCTCCACAGACCAGAAAAAGTCAAGTGAGAGGCATCGCTTGCCTAATCGCATTTAGTGGCATCAACTTGAAGGTGACCCAGTTTACATCTTGGTTGAATGGAAGAGTAATCAGAAGGCTGCGACCCTGAACGGAATGCATGCGGATGATGACGGCTGGCGATTACCTGAAGCAACTTTCACGTGTATGTTGGTATACTACCAGCAATTAAAGCACGATCGCTATCGCTACGAGTTCGTGTATGTGTATAATAGGAATCAGTAATTATGGCATCCCGATGGAAAAGTTACGTAAAACCTCATAGCAATGAAATCTGCTCTCTTCTCACGACTGCTGTAGAGTCGGTTCCTCTTCAGCTAACAAGGACATAACATCAGCCAGAGGCGAATCTCTTTAGAAGCACTTACATAGTTAAGTTCCTGGTAATCAGATCTGATGCACACACTGAAGAGAACTAAGAAAGCCTACTTCCTTGCAGAACTGCTAGAAACTCTCGAGGGACCTTTAAATATTGTATACTCAAAACATTTGTCCAAATTGTTGAATGAAATGCCAACTTTGGTTTCAGCCTTCCGAATAGACTAATCAAGGTTACTATATTTATAGTCAAATTCAACAAATCTAAAAATCTTCCGCTCACCTGCAGGAGTTATGTTATAAGCCAATCAGACTATTTACACGAGATTCGTATTTAAGAATAATTAATACCAACGCCATTGTCAAGGATCGAACCCTGAGAAAGTCAGCGATCAACTATATCTGTCTCCAGGCAGGTAGCAAAAACATAACTGCACGCCTTTGGTTTATTCATGGCAGAAATGGCAAATCGAACAAGAATCAAAGAGCCAATTTACCGAATTAATTACGAGTGATTCTTTGTACCAAATGAATTTTAAGGCCTTTGTTTAGTTTTTTATTAACATTTACACACTCGTACTTCTACAGCATGTTTTTTTTTTATAAAGAAATGAGAAACCGGACCTAGCTGTGATAAACGCCTTTATTTCATTCTTGTTTTTTTATGATCAATATGGCTTTATTTCAACTTAGGATACATCGATTTGTTTTATTAGCAGCTGATCTTTATTTCAACTTTCTGCGAATGACGGAATACTATTATCTCCTTAAGTGAATCATTCTCTATGATTGATATGAACTGCAGCAAGGTAATGATTGTCTAGCATATGAGGAGCCTTGAAGTAAGAAGATATGCATATATTACACTTTTTGTTTTCTACTTCCTTTGTGTCTTCTTATTTGATTATTTTATTTGATTGTATTTGGATAAATCAACAGCTCTGAACCTCTTCATTTGCAGCCCTGATTTTCATTAAATGTCTAATATGCTGTCCTTTGATAACCTAATTTGAAAACGAAAGATGTGATACAAGAATTAAATAAGAACTTCAAGTACTGACATAATTATTGTCGCAACAGAAGAAAAATGTGGGAAGACCTTAGAAGAGATTGTCTTATAAGATGTTTTAGGACTGATAAGACTGACATTAGTCTTACCCGTACAGTAAGGTACACAGGGCACCAAAGAAAATCTTCGGTTGATTTTGCATCTTTTCTGGGGTATTTTGAGGCGTGTCCTTCACCTTACCCATAGCAAGGCGTGGTGGCTTGATAACACAGCAATAAGGGGGAAAATAGTGGAGGTTCATGCCTTTGCTTTTTCTGATGTTACTGAAACCAAAATATGTTTGTCTCAGGACCAGTCATGGCGTATACTAGCGAAATTACTCCTGGACGTATCGTGGGTATGTGGGACACGCACTGTTACAGCAATTGCAACGGCAGTGCATAAGCGTGTTTTATAGTAAATTACTGGATAAAAACATTCCAGGAAAGTGGGGAAGACAGTCTACATGCTCGTCAAAGTGGGCACTCCCCTAGAACATCCGCAGATGATGATATTCGTTTACTAAATGCAAATTACTCTTTTGTTATACTTGAGTGATATGTTTATAAACTAAAGATAAATATGTAAATGAATACGGTTTACCGAATATAACACACATATTGCAATGAAATTGGGTTATATTCTTTTTCTATGATCCTATTGTATTCCTATGATCAGCAATATGTTTATAGAGGTATACTCACCAATTACAGTTTTAGTTAGAGGGAAAACGTGTTGCTTTATTTATTTACTATCTAGTTAAGTTTGCTTCTAAGCAGAAACAACTATTGATACCATTGTGAGAATACAGTTATGTTTATTTTTTGTTATAAAGTGCTGCCTTGCTATGTATTTAATGAATACCATTCAAGCTTTAATTTACACCCTCTGAAAATCTTCTCACACTACACATTCTGCATTTCGTTAATCTGGGTGCTCATTAAGTTTCCCCCTTTTAACCGGTCAATACTTAGAAATTTTTTGAACAGTTCTACCAGCAATAGTACTAGTCTTCATCGCTTTCAAAACCGTGTCCTGCACTAGCCGATAAGGTATGAGCTACCAATCACGATAAGAGGTCTGTATAACAAAATGAAAGCACTCCCTCTACGTCTTTCTCTTTTAGCCAATACGATCGAGAGCGTAAACATACATTTCGTAACCTTTGTTGTGGTTATTGGTGCAACTATTGGCAGGTGGACTGGCGCATCCTTGCACCGTGGCCTAAAGCAACCAATGAAATGGCCGTGGCTTCGCAAGCCACGTGCAACGATAAATAATGTGACATCGACGCGAGGTGCTGCGAGATTTTCTTATGTTAATCAATTTCTTATGTGATTGCTCCCCTCGTAATATTACCTAAGTATGAACTATTTTCGTTCGAGGTTTTACAGACTTGTTTTGAGTTCTGGCATAGTTTGGGAATATGCTGGCTTCTTACGAGCGCTTCTTTTCGCTCGTTACATTTCTGTTTTTCAGCACCCTTGAACTTCTCAAAGTGAAACAGAATATGTTAAATGTGTCCAATTGAGTCGGGGTGCTACATAAGAAAGTACACTTACTGTCACCGAACGATTTAGTTCCGACGATACGCTGTAGGTTTGCATTCTGCAAGTGGTGGGATATTCCCGTCAACCTCTCACCCTAACCTTAGGTTTTTCGTGGTTTTCCCTGGTTGGCAGGTGAATGCTGCTGTTGAGGCATAGTTGCTTGCTCCAAGGAAAGAGTATTCATCGTGGACCAAAAGGACTGTCTGGATGTATGACTCAGTCATCCCCCATTCTGGGCAGCTCTGACAGCCAGACGGTGCCTAGAGCTAGAATTAAGAGACTTCTGCGCATCTCTGTGGCCTGTCAACCTGCTACCTGCAGCCTCTTACGTTTCCTTCGCTTCATCCTTTCCTTGTGGAGGGTGGTAGCCACAATAGATCTGTGTAGGTTGCGGTGCGTGAGGTGTCCACATCTATTGTGTATCGTATACCTATACTTACTGTCAGTTTACATTCATGGTACGAATTGCAAGTATGTACACTGTCGTGCATAAAAAGTGGCCTATTCCCCTAGATCGCCATGGTGTTTTTTTCTCTGTAAGGTTTCCACCTTCAGGTAATCAACTTTTGACTCCTCCCGGCCGGTATCAGTTCTCTATTTCACTGGCCTGAAAAAAAATTCAGTGACCTAAAACCTAACCAATAAAAGATTTTTATAATCTATGTGAAATGGAGGGGTCGTTCGAATGAAAAAGTTTCGTTATGATTGGCACACAAGGAAAGTCCAAACCAATTCAGACAGCTCGGTCCTCTAGAGGAAGGGGTGAAATCATTTGCATGTCTGGTTAAACTGATTGATAGCTACAACATTTATATATACGAGAGCTTTCATCAGCGACATAGAGACAAAGGCTAAGTTATTGCTGTTACTAAACGGCAACACGAAAACTGTCGTTAAGAATACGGTAGTGTAGCATGAAAATATAAGGTTTTAGTTGTAATGTTATCCTTCGTCAGTTCGGCTATATATAATTTGTGGAAGTAAAGTGCTACCCTACCAATGCAGCGGAAAATAGAAGTGATTACACTAGTAGGGGGTGTGTCTGGAGTTGTCAGTACAAACATAAACAGCTACACTTCATTATGGGCACATTTTATGCACGCGAGTACATGATTTTATTTTTTAACTCTTTGCCCACTGGCTTATAAGTTGTTCTGTTTACGAAGCGCTAAGCTTATGTGCAATTTTCGCAGCATTTAGCCGTTACTGTTTTAACAAGTATCACGGAAATAAAATGCCTAAAAACTCATATTCCTAATTACACACTTGTACTTGTGAATAGGTTATTTTGAATGCTGGAGAGCATTCAACTAACAATTGATTAAATATTATTCTTTTGTTAAAGCAATTAAAACTGTTACAAATTTCACGTGCACATTAAAAATAATAAATCAATAACAGCGTTACCCCGAAAGTATAATGTCATTAAAATAACTAACTTTCAAAAACTCCTTGTTTCAAACGCTTGTATTCATTATATGTGACAAGAGCTTGTGCTTTTTCTTCGTAGCAAGCTAGGTTTTAAATTCTCGTTTGCCAGTTTTAGTATTAGCAACATTTGAGATATGATATTCTCGAGACCTGTTTGTGCAATCAGCATATCAGAGCCTCAAAAACCTACTTTCTTAGGTGATCAAGGTGTAACCGGTCACGAATAATAATTAATACCATTGATCAGTGGTTTTGAATGTCGTCAACTTAAAATAATCTTTAGTATTAAAGCACAACTGGAAGATTTCATATTATTTATTGGCTTTATTTTATGGCAGTCCTTGGCAACAAACTATAATTACAACACCTTTCTGATTCATTGGATAACAACATAGTGGATGCAAAATTTGTTTGCATTCAGTTGCACAACAACTGCTCCTTACTGCTGATAGCAGAGACATGAACTTGCAGGAGATGAAATGATGCAGTTTAATTATATAACCTAGTACCTCCTATTGGAAATGTTGATATGGGAAATATATTTAACAACTTTTACGCATTGGAAGCCTTCAGGCAAAATTATTTTCGTAAGAAAAGTAGTGTCTATGCAATCAACACTTTTTTTAAATGCATTAAGCATAAATTAGGCACTAAAATAAATATAGTATTCGGTCACGATATGAATGTCCTTGGAGGATGGAGCCACGGTTTTTTGTTGAGAATTAATACTAAGGACCAGATGGGGAGTTAGGGGCAAAGCGATAGGGAAACGTACAGTAGTACAATGAAAACAGTACTACATTTACGGGCCACAGCCTCGCTAGTAAATGCAACTCGGAACTGCGGGGTTGTTTTCTTTACCTGATTGTCCTTCCGATGCCCTGCCCACTTGTTTTGTTACCGTTTAGTTCCTCTTCCCACCCCCACACACTCATATCATCTGGACTAGTAACATACTCGTTGGAATAGCTTTTTATACTATTTCTTAATTTTCTAATCACGGAGGAGGAATGGGGGCGAGGGCAGAGCACCGCACGTAGGCGTGTAGCCCTTTGTGCTTCTAACGTGACCCCTGTCAGGGAGGGATGAGGGGGAGACCCGAAGAGTGGCCTGATCCGGGCGACGATGTACGCAAGCATTGACGGGGTCCCTAACGACTCCAGATTGAACGCATCCGATGCCGGTCACCCTGCTCACAAGCCTCGAGCCCCCCGGGAGCCCCTAGAGCCTAGCCATTGCTTCAGAAGGCGGGTCCTTCAGGGGACCAACCGACCCCAGAAGGAACCTTTCCAAAGCGCACCTCCAGCGTTCAGCCGAAACATACCAAACGCCGTCACCTGGTCCTTCAAACCTGAAACAGATGGTAGGAAATGATGGGCACAGGGAATTTATGGTACAAGAGGAGTCAACCTAGTATTCGCCTACCGAACGGAGAAACCACGAAAAAGACCATGGTCAGAGTGGCCGTTCCATCGGAAATCGAACTCGACCCCCATAACGAGAGCCTTCCGCGTCCATTTTGCTTGGTAATCTTCTAGTAAGTCAACGATGTCTTTCTTTCAATGAAGGAGAGACTAAATATCAAAAATTTTCAAATCTGTCATCTCAAGCTTTTTATATATATATTAGTCCTATAAATTATTATTTTCCCTTTTATTGTATGTGTATTTCATTATTGTAGGCACGTACTTATATTTTTGTGTGTATTTTAAAAATAGTACTGCATCTGCCATTTTGTACACTGAATTGTACAGCAATTCACAGTAAAAGATCATAACTTCTATCTCTGCTCTTTGGAGTAGAGTGGTCATTTTTTAGTGAGTCTTTTGTTCTATAAAGTGGTACTACTTTCTAAATATGACAGCCTTCTTGTGTTCAACCAATGAGCTGCTTTTATTTTCAAATATATATGTCAATTTTTCTCCATTTTTTTTTATTCTGAATGATATTTTCTCACATCAATTACCCGTTTTCCCAAGAACTTTGAAGATAGCTACATTATATTTATATATGATAACAAAAACACCTCAGTTCTATTACTAGTTTACTTAGGGGTTAATAAGCTGGTTAGTTACCATAAATTGTAATAAAAAGGCGTAATTAAGAAAATGTGCTATTATTCTTAGTAAGCCGCATTGTGTTTAAAAGTATATCACAAAACTTAAGGCATGCATCCACATACTGTAAAATGTTCAAATTGGAATAATGTACATACCATGAAGTTAGCAAATTTAACATCGAAGGGATAGGGCTTTTAATCTTCGCTTAAGTCCACGAAGTTTAAGGTATCTACTCCATCTCAAACAAAATTTTATATTTTGAAACAACTTGGTATTGCTACCAACTATGCGTAAGAACATTTATATACATATTTTGTCTATAATTTCACATACATATTAAATATGACGCTTTACGAAAAACACTTCCTTACCCATGAAGAAATTTCCGAAAGCGTGAAGTACCATATTGCAAAGTTGAAAGGAAAGTTAAGTTACAACATGAGGAAATTAACAAATATACTAAACTTCAATATTTTACTTTTGCAAAATCCCATTATTAAAATATTTTACATCTTGCGGATTAAAAATTTTAATCACAAGGGTTTATGCTTTATAATATTACAAAATGCCTTCCTAAATGGTGATTATTTAGAACATTTTCCTTGTTTAAAAACAAATTTATGAAGCCCTAATAAACAATTTCCCATTACGTCTTATGTGTAATACGTACATGCATTACTGAACATTACATTTTCTTTGTAGTTGTCAATTTTTTATTAATTGTATCATGGGCTATCAGGGAAATAATATATTTCGAGGCTTTCAATCTTTCAGTCATATGACTCTTAGACCTTCAAGTCCCTGAGAGCTTGAAACTCTTCAAAGATATTACTCGGCAGATCACACATGAAACGATATACCTCACGATGTGTGGAACTATCTGCAAAACATTGGAAGTAACTTGAAGAAATCCCAAAGTATGGCGTATTTGTATGATTATGCGAGTGTGAATCTTTAACTCTCATGATAAAGGACCAGGGTAAAATCCAGAGCATAGGCATACTTTTTTATAATAACTCAGGGAATGTACAAAATCAGACCAACTAGGACTCGAGACATATCAAACAATCTTAACGCATTGCAAAGTAACAGAGTAGAGAGAAAGCTGGATAGAATGGACAATATAGGAAATCCTAAAATTATCTGTTATATAGGACACGAGACCGAAGAGACCTAGGTGGAACTAGAGAGAGGCAAATGAGGCCGGAAGAATTCGTTATCGAATCACCACAACCTCGTCAACCAGGTAGTGAGGAAATACAGCAGTCCATCACTTCTTTACTTTGAAGCAAGATTTAAAGATTTTGCGTCCAAAAACAATTCCATTGCGTGCGAGTTTTGACTGAATGCTCTCACTTGAAAGTCTAGCGTGTTTGTGCGGGTGTAATACTGGATGGACCATTTAAGTTGAGACTGTACAATATCTCCAAAACTAAGCGTTGTAGAAAGAAGTGTCTGTAATAAAAGTTGCTTGATATTATGAGGGAAAGTAAATGCAATTAGTCGTAATTTATTAGGAGGAGGCTGTGATGGTCATTTTAGGGTCAACTTAAATGGTCCACTGTGTGTGTGTGTGTGTGTGTGTGTGTGTGTGTGTGTGTGTGTGTGTGTGTGTAAGAGAGAGAGAGGGCGGAGGAATCAACTTTGCTTGTTGAGCATATTTCATTTCAATTTAAACACAAATTAAGTGATTAGCTCTGCTTAAAGCCAATGTAAGAAATTATATTTAGTGTATACCAGATATATACTTTCTACAGAGGTCTCACGATTACCTACTGTATGTTTTATTTTGTTCCAGATCAATGTTTGTGTTCTCGAGGCATTTTGTCACAATCATTCAATAGTGAAAGTTGTAATACACGGCTGTAAATGTTTAGGATTAGTAGATAAAAATAATCCTATAGTTTGATCAACTAGAAACTCGGAATTAGAAGTACTCTTTGCCTTATCTATAACATTAGTTTAAATGAGATCCCTTCGGAGTTTCTCGGAAAATGCGTCAGATGTTCATCTCTTCACGATAGCATATTGATGGTGCGTCTGCGGGCAAAAGATGATTCGTGGTGAAGATTCACGATTTCAGTTCTGACCATAGCACATGATTTTTCAAATCTAATTGAACTATATCTAGATGTCTGGAATCAGCATTGCAAGGCGCCTTCAAAGTTAAACGTATTTGAGATCGCCACGAAGTTCCAGCAATGTATGAATCAGGTGAGAGAAACAGCACCTTGGTAATGCACGAAGATACGTTCCACCCGGAAATGGCATTGATATTTAAAATGTGATTCAACTTCTCTTTCTTAGCATGATTACATATCTGTGTGGTTTCTTTTCCCAAAACTTCCTAATATCGGTCACTGCAAGGATGTAATTAACTCCTGTAACGTTTGACTGCATTCAGATCTAAATATTTCGTAACACAAAAGAACCCCGCGGATATTTTCAATTGCATGGTTAAACTCTGGATTTTATTTCGTTTCCATGAAACGAGCCCTTCTTTGCACCTTCTCTCATGCGCAATAAATGTGACTTTCTAATTGCTGGATGAGTGCGATGATGACGATCGCTATTTTTACCTCCTCTTGGATACTTTCAAGTTATATTGCAGGAACATAATGATAGAGGCGTACCGTGTAATTTCGGTGTTTACCGCTAGCGCACCTAAATATAGTAAGACGAGATGATTATGCAACCTTGACTTTCGAGCTGCAATGTAAAAACGTGTACATAATATGACACGGTGTGCGTGTCTGCAATGAGACAACCTTGACGTCAGCCCAGTGGACCGAACGATGGTGCTCCTGCACATGATCTTCCACCCCATCAAAGCCACTGTTTTAGTTCCTGTGTGTGTATCGCGCACTTAAGTGTGATGAAATGCTCGTTCGTGATAAGGAACACGCACCTCCAGATCGATTTACAGCTCCCTCAGGAGATGAATATCATTACAGCCTTTTACAAGAAGGTAAGCAACAGACTGTCTGAGGTCCCCAGCAAAATTCTGTTACGTTCGGTATTAATGAGCAGCACACAAAGGTATTAACGAGTACTTGATAAACATTTTCTTTCCTCACTCTTAACTGCTTCATAAATTGAAGGGCTCGCATCAAAAAACGTTACTTAATGGAATTTAGGAACGTTTCAGGGGAGAGAAATTATTAAAATAAACCACTATTCCTTTGTGTACTTTTAACTTTATCCCTCAGCAGCCGAAATTAAAATATTAAACAAAAGCTTAAACTAAATAAATCTTAATGTATAAAAATCAGTGCGCGATAGCGCGCGCGTGCGCGCGTGCGCGTGTGTGTGTGTGTGTGTGTTTTCCTTATAGACTTCTACACCGTTGCACTAATTTTCCTAACTTGGCATCTTTGACAAACAAAAATTATTACCAAACGTCTGCTTTATATAACTTTGACCCGTATGTCTTAACGGTCACGTGCACTAGTCATCTCTCATTGACTGCCGTTGTGGAATAAGTTATGCAGTACAAAATAGTTCCTTATTTAACAGGATTATTTACCTTAATATATATTAATTATAAGATAATTGTCAAGTTTACATTTTTATAACCTTACGAAGTAAATATATTGCTTAACAGTGCACCTAGAATGCGTGTAAATTCTTATTCAAAAATTTATGTGAGGATCCTTCGGTTTAAACCGCCTCTCAGTATGGCGAAAGTACGTGCAGCTATCATGGCAATGTGTGTATATCGCCAATGCTTGCATTGCACACGGCTTGTTTGTCACCATTCGGAGGTGTACATTAGCCAACAAGGAGAAGGGGGAAGGAAATGCTGCCCGGATGAATACATGTCTGCGGGGTAAGGTTATAAGAGATAGGGTTTAGCTTAGAATTCGAAATTCCGCCCCATTTCACATGATTACTTATTTAATTCCATGAAAAGCTCGCAAGACCATCTACATCTTTACTACCTATAATTGCAATAGTCGAACATTGCCAACATAATAAACGAAACCGCGAGCTCATATTTTGGTTGATCTCTCTGACATTGATCATGGAGAAATAACACAGTCAAATAATTACAACAGATATGCTATCTGTGGCTATTATTGCGCAAATGTAAAGATACTACAGCGCTGGGTTGAGAAATTAAAAAAAATTTGCAACTGTATTATATTAGAATTCGATAACAGCATCAAATCAGATTAAATACCGCGTCTTCCTTTTGTTTATCTTCATACTATTATTTATTGAGTATTGATATAAAATAACATAAAACGTTCAACACAAATCACTGACTGCAAAAGTCAATATGGTACTCAACCACTACTAACATAAGAATAATGAATAAGTCGAAATTAATATCCATAGATTCTGCGATCACACTCCGATGTTCTGATCCTCACTTATAATTTATACCATCTCAGTTTCTCTATGGGAAGTTTTTGATCTTCTTTATAAACAGAAAAATAAGAGTTGAGTGACATAAAAATGATAGTAGGCGTGGCAACGGAATCAAACCAGACAAGTGCCACTTCGTCTTCCTTTTCTTCTCCTTTGTATGCTAATTTTGACCCTCTTTTGTGTTGCCTTCCTTTGTTTTCTCAGCAATTTTTATGTATATTGGTTGCTAAGAATAAACAAGTTTATGTCAACATTACTTAAACCGTTATGTCTTCCCAACTGAGATTTTCTCTGTAAATAGGCAGCCCGGAGCGCTCGTGGCAAGGCGAAAGTCAGCTACTTTCACGATAACTCATCATTAAAACCTGTGGTATTTATAACTGTTCAACAATGCTTTTGCACAGTACGGGTCTCGTATATCTTCTCGTTTTTATTTTATTCTTTATATTGTCCTGAGAGTTTTAATTAACTCTTTGTTTAAGTGTCTTGTAGTTTCATTTAGAACTGGGAGGGGTGGTAAATGAAATTGTATCATTCGAGTTTAAAAAGCTACCCGTGCAATGTCGGGTAAACTGGCTAGTGAATGGATAAATATAAATGATTTGTTTTTAAATTATGAATGTATTGTGACGCAGCGCCTATCGCCCAAAGTTATCGGGAGGTTAGCGCTGGGCGGTCGATGTAAACACGATAACAGTTGCTCGCTATCCTGATCGGCAGATAACTAGAATCTTCCGAAACCATCTTCTCCCGCCATCCTGCAGAATGTGCGTCGAAATAGATCTAGAACGTTCGAGAATCTTGTGATAAAGATTCCACCGACTATATAAGCGAGCGCTCTCGCGGAAGTGAAGCAGTGGCGACAGCAAAGGAGCACGTCGGTCAGTCGGTGGGCGAGCAAGTTAGCGGCTGCGTTTTTAGTGCGATATCAAGAGCGATTCTTCGAGGGAGTTGGTGACGACTTGTGACGTGAAGCGAGTGCTACTGCGGAGCAATGGGTTGTGGAAGTCTTTATGTTCGACTCTTGTGTGAAGTAAATCGCCCAGCGTGAAGAACTACGTCACGAAGATAATGAAGTAACGGAGAATTGAACTAGTTCACTTAGTGAAGTGACAGTGTGAACAAAGTGAACGCCCAGTGCAGTTGAACTAGATAAGAACTTAGAAAAGTGAGGGTGAGAATAGATGAGAAGTGGCAGTTTGTAAAAACCGGACAGTCACAGTATGAACATTTTTAACTTTCTCTACCAATATATGGTAAATAGGGGAAGTATGCATTCTACCCTAAACACCGATGTTGGGATTTCACCGGAAATGCATGTTTTGAGGCGCCCTGAATCCAAGTAAAATATCTATGGAAACATGTCCGTTTGTGTGTCTGGGTGTCCGTGTGTCTGCGAGACTGACCAGCGTAACTCCAAAACGAAAAGTCGGATAAATACCAAACTTGGTATTTGGGTTTAGTACCTTCCAAGGTAGCAACACGAAGATTTTCAAGAAAATCCCCCACCCCACCTATCCTTTACATGGAACATTTTTCGAAAATTTTGATTTTATAAAAAAATGGCTAACGATTTTGATTAAAATACCATACATGAAAGATATTTACATGGCAAAATATATATCCTGAATTTTCTGCGAATAGCCTAGGAAGTCCTGTTCACTGGGAAGGAATTTTGTATAATCTTGTATTACTTGTAAACTAAAGAGAAAGGGTACTCTTTGTAGTACACAGAAAGTATAATTACAGAATGGAGCGATTTTAATGCATTAAAATGATAAATCCAATGTTTAGTGCCAAACGAAAACGAGCAAGTACCACCAGAAATAGCAGCCGATATGATTAATTACTTAAAGTCTCTTAATGCAGGATGTAACAAAAATGTACGGCACAAATTGCAGGACACATTTCTCACACGTAGACGAATAAATTATGTTATATGATCATGGGTCTGGAAATGCTTTGTTTCCATGTTACAACTCATTTTCTCCAACTCATTAACCATGGGAAACACACACGAACAGAACGTTAGAATCATGGGGAACATACACTCTTGATTATTTCTGGTTAAGTTATCATCATCGTAGGTGCACCGGCAATGTTTTGTTTTAATGTCCCTGTTGCCATGCGACTTACGTCATTGCTTGTTTACAGGTAACATCAACCTTGGCATGCATACGGGTTACCACGTACTAGTAGAGTTGATCACAGACTTGGCTTGTGCAATGGAGTATACACAAATGCAGAGACGGCAGATTCTCATTTGATGTATGAATTAGCAGAACGGCAATGGTGCTTGCGCTCAACGCTTGTACCGGGAGAGATTTCCAGGACGAAGGTGCCCGACAGGAAAACCTTTGAAGCTATTGATCGTCGCCTTAGGGAATACGGGGAATTTCAGCCTGATACTCGTGACCGGTGGAGGTCTAGAAGGACGAGGACACCGCAACGGGATGCGGAAATTCTTCAGGCAGTTGACGATGACCCTATTGTCAGTACAAGACAAGTAGCTGCAACAATGAATGTTGACCACATGACTGTTTGGCGAGTGTTACACGAGGCCCGGCTGTATCCATGCCATTTATAGCTGGCGCATAACTTCTGGAATCGTGACCCTGATTGCCACCCCAGCTGCCGAGCCTAGGAATGGTTTATGTTTAGCTTAATCAACGAAAGTGATATAATACCTTTGCTTACTCACAGCGCGTAGCATATACAGTCTGCATAGAAAGTGTTCCGCATCTGATTATAATTTCAAAGAGAGCAGTACCTAAATAGTGCTTATTTTATATTTGTGATATTTATAACCATGGCTCCTACGTTTTCAAAGTTAAGTGTTAAGGTATTACATAAGCAGGGAAATAATTTCAAATGTCCTCGACTTCATGAAGCAAGAAGCAGAGATGAAGGAAGAAAATATATGTTCTCCCGAGTTCCACAAAAGCCTTAAGTGAGTGAAAGAGAGAGTAGCCAAAGCATCTCGTGTATCACCGAGTTCCGCTTCCAGAGATCTCAAAGATAAGAAACAACACATGGATGAAGGAGTACCATTTGACACGCCTGTAAGAAACATAAGGCGCCTAAATGTGTTACAGAAATAGACAATTTGGACAACTGCATCATTCGGTGCAGGATTCTAAATTTTTGTGTGTAAGAGAAAGCTGTGCAAACAATAAGTAGATTGCTCATCAAGGTGAAAGACAGATAAATTTTCTAGGTGATGCTACAAATCTCAGAAAAGTTGTAAAAGATTTAGGGTTCAAGTGGAAGAAAACGAAAACAATGCGACGGTATATGTTTCTTACGTAATATTTATAGTGTAAGAAATAAGAACTTGTAGATCATATGTTGTGCTGCTTTACTGCACGCGTTGCCATCCTGTGACGTCACTCCTTGTTGGTTCGTAGCTCCCTCTGACGTTAGCAATTTGTATTAATTAGTTTCTGAAAGAATTTAAGGTTATGTATATTGTCCTCCGGCTAGCTATTTAGGTCGACATTTAACTCTTGCAGGGTGTGAATCGGAAAGGAATCTTTTATTCAGAAATGATACTGATGAAGAAATTGTTTTTATAACTTTTATTGCCGACCACGTTCACTAACACTTTTTACATATTGAAATAGATACTCGCCAAACTGAAACTGTTTTTAATAACTTTTTACTTATCACTTTTAACTTGCATACTTCAACTTTGTGTATATTTAACTGTATAATATTTTATAAGAATTCTTGTAATTCTGCTGCGCGTAACTTATGACGAAATGAAGGACTGACTGGCGATATGTAGTGTACTGAGAATTCTGTTGAACTGGGGACAAGCTCCCTCGAACCTGGCTTATTTATAGGCTTGCCTCAAGATACGCCTAAAGATTATAAATGAACTGCTATTGGCTAATAAAACGCGCCAACATTAGCGTCTATTTTAATATCCAATGAAAACCACTAATACATATTTCTTTTAGGGAACATTCTAGAAGCTTTTACCGAAAAGGCGCGAAACATTACGTAACTTCCTGGTTCCCGGTAATGATAAACAACTCACCCCCTTGCTGCATTATTGCGTTATTGTTGACAGTTTCAGTAAAGCCGTATATTATTATTTACCAATAATAATTACAATTAATAAACCTCTGAAATCAATGTCACATAAAAATACATATTCATATTACTATCATTAATTACATCTGAGTAATTTGTGATACAAATTACCGTATCATATGCCCCACTAGAAACATAATTATAAATATTTATAACTTGTTTGGAAATTTAATAATTGTGTTTTTAGTCTCCTAAATCTTGGAACACACGCTATCACTTTCACTTGACACTTCACACGCATTTAACACACGACATATGTTTTATCTCGCCACTACTTACTGGCTCTGGTTTAATTAATTTAGATATTCATCTGACATCACAAATTTTTTTTATAGCAAATACTTTACCCTAAATTATTTAATCACTGCTACCAAATTGTTTACTTTCTTAAGTTGACAAAAATTTATACATTTAAGATTTTTGTAATTATAAATATTTACCAAAATATTCACCTTCTACATCTATTTACATCTCTTAAATCTAGGCACTGTTTCACATTTTCTGTTTGCTACATAAGTATTTGTTTTTGGTTTTTTTTATTATTATTATTTTAACAATACTTTTGGAATTGTATTTACGTACTTTTAATTTAATATCATATTAAGTTTCAATCTTTGCATTCTTAATTTTCAAATGTTGTTACAGTTGCTAAAAATTTATTTTTTTTTTTATAATTTATTTCTCTTTTCAAATGACATATAAATAATTAACCCTCTTACGTTCCAATACATTTCTCTGCAAGTCGTCTTTAACTATCCAGCATTTACTTTACATCTCATTGGTATTTACCCTCCTGGATCAAATTGTGTGTGGCTAAACATTACTCGTAGCCGTCTCCTAACCTTCAAATTTTTGTCAATGAATAACCTCTTGTATTCATATGAAATTTCGTCATATGATAACATTTGAAAACAATCTACAGTTTCTTGAACAATACATCTTTTAACAACTTTCATTTTCAATTCTTTTACTATCTCTTTAATTTGAAAGTACTCTGACAAATCTGTACTAAACTGTACTGGACTGGAGTTTTCATTTTGAACATCTTGGTACAATTTATTTCTTTGCGTTACTGTTTCATTCTGTATTTCTGATATTTCCCCTCTGAAATTAACCTGCGCCTGATTTACATCTACATTCCTAACCTCTTTTATCTCTCTTAGCTCACTTGTCATATTACTCACTTGACTTCTTAACTCTGTACATTCTACATTAACCTCACTTTTAGTATTAACCTCACTTTCTTTGTTATCTCTTTCCCTACTCATGTCTAGCATTTTCTTTGAAATTTCTCCTATCTCACTTGCTATTACTTCCTCATTTTCATCTCTCATTTTTGGCATACAACTATCTAGCTTCGTAACTTTCTTTTCACTTTCTTCACTGCTTTGATCTACCTTTTGCTCTGATATCTCATTACTCCTACCAATATCTTCAATTGATTTTCTATGATCTTTTTTTATATCTTCTCTCAATTCCTCCAAACTCTGATCTAATTTCTTACTAATATATTCTCTCGTTTCCCTATTATTCTTTTCCATATCTTCCCTTAATTGATCTGTAATACTCTTACTAATATCTTCCCTATTTTGATCTATTTTCTTACTAAGATCTTCCCTTAATTCTTTCTTATTCTGATCTAACTTCTTATCAATATCTTCCCTTAATTCTCTATTCATATTTCTCAGCATTTCCATCATCAGACTAGCATCAAATTTTACATTTCCTGCTATTCTATTCTCACTTTCTGCACTAACATTTTCATCTTCAAATCCTAAAAAATCTGGGCTATTTTCTGTAACTTGTATTGGATCAGAGCTAACTGTTACACTATCTCCCTCCATAGTTATTTCTTCTGTATTACTAGCAGCCATTGTTTTTATTATCCTACCACTCCTAAGGAACATTTATTTACCTTTTTGATGCTGTATGTTGCTGTTACTTTAATGTCCAGCGTTCTGCCCCATTCTCCTAGATTTGTATGTCGCTTCTGCGTTGTGTTGTGATGAATCTACGTCGTCTCGATGTTTTTATAGTTGAATTCCTTGTTGCCTCGTAATCTCGGAATTACGATGTCCAATCATCCATGTAGTCTGTCGTTCCTTTTGTTTCTGGAATCTGCGTCTTGTAGATCATTTCACCGCTGCATTCCTGGTTACTCTGCTTCATTCCTGGTCATCGTTTTCCTTTCCTGGTCACTTCGCCCCACGTTATGGGTGCCAATTATGCGACGGTAAATGTTATATTTCTTTAACATTTATTATAGCCCCACGTTGGGCGCCAATTATGCGACGGTATATGTTTCTTACGCAATATTTATAGTGTAAGAAATAAGAACTTGTAGATCATATGTTGTGCTGCTTTACTGCACGCGTTGCCATCCTGTGACGTCACTCCTTGTTGGTTCGTAGCTCCCTCTGACGTTAGCAATTTGTATTAATTAGTTTCTGAAAGAATTTATGGTTATGTATATTGTCCTCCGGCTAGCTATTTAGGTCGACATTTAACTCTTGCAGGGTGTGAATCGGAAAGGAATCTTTTATTCAGAAATGATACTGATGAAGAAATTGTTTTTATAACTTTTATTGCCGACCACGTTCACTAACACTTTTTTCATATTGAAATAGATACTCGCCAAACTGAAACTGTTTTTAATAACTTTTTACTTATCACTTTTAACTTGCATACTTCAACTTTGTGTATATTTAACTGTATAATATTTTATAAGAATTCTTGTAATTCTGCTGCGCGTAACTTATGACGAAATGAAGGACTGACTGGCGATATGTAGTGTACTGAGAATTCTGTTGAACTGGGGACAAGCTCCCTCGAACCTGGCTTATTTATAGGCTTGCCTCAAGATACGCCTAAAGATTATAAATGAACTGCTATTGGCTAATAAAACGCGCCAACATTAGCGTCTATTTTAATATCCAATGAAAACCACTAATACATATTTCTTTTAGGGAACATTCTAGAAGCTTTTACCGAAAAGGCGCGAAACATTACGTAACTTCCTGGTTCCCGGTAATGATAAACAACTCACCCCCTTGCTGCATTATTGCGTTATTGTTGACAGTTTCAGTAAAGCCGTATATTATTATTTACCAATAATAATTACAATTAATAAACCTCTGAAATCAATGTCACATAAAAATACATATTCATATTACTATCATTAATTACATCTGAGTAATTTGTGATACAAATTACCGTATCAACAAATAGAAGAGTTCCAATAGAAAAGCACGGCATACGATCTCAGCTGGAAGAGTACCTTACAAATTAGAGGGTCAAACTACAGTGTATAAAGATGAGTCATACATACACAGCAGTCACACAACATCTAAAAGTTGGAATGACGATAGCGGGTTAGGTTTGCAGGCACCTGTTGCCAAAGGGCAAATACTCATTATCGTTCATGCTGCTGGAAAGATCGGCTTCGTTCCAAATGTCCTTCTCATTTACAACAAAAAACAGGAGATTTTCATCTAGAAATGAATACAGAAAATTACATGAAGTGAATCAACAGCATGTTGATACCTAATATGCCTGCTGGGTCCATTCTAGTTATCGACAATGCTTCTTACCAAAACACTCAATTTAACAAACCACCTACCTACCAGATGATTGAAAGGTTTTTTATATTAAGCGCTTTTTACAGCGGTGGATTTAAATATACTGTATATAACTATAAGTTTATCAGTGCAGCGCAGTGTAGTGCATTACCGGTGTGCGGATATTTGACAATGACTGTCGGACGCACTTCTGCAGCATGCAGACGACCGGTCACCTATCGATCTGGTACGTAACTTGCTTCATAGCTGTCATTAAGATTTTCAGATGTCTAGAACTGTTACGTCAATTATGCAACGTGTGCAGGCACTATCAACAGCTCATTTTCCTGTACGGGTACGCTTCTGCGAATTGTTTATCAACAAAGTATCAACCCTAATTTTAGTGCAACGATGCTGTTCACAGATGAGGCGTCGTTTCAAAGAGATCAGATTGTAAATTATCACAATCGGCATGTATGGGCTGACGTCAATCCTAACGCAACAAAAAAGATTTTCCGTCACTGATTGGGCCGGCATTGTTGGCGACTGTTTGGTAAGGCCTCACATTCTTCCACCCAGACTCAACGGAAAAAGTTGCCATAATTTCGTAGAGAATGTTGTACCTGATGTGTTAGCAGATGTGCCTTTAGCTGTGCGACAAAGCATGTACTTCATGCACGATTGAGCACCTCCACACTTTATTGTTAATGTCCGTCGGCTTCTAAATAACAGATTTCATGACAGATGGATAGGTAAAGGTAAACCAATTGCCTGGCCTCCACGCTCCCCGGGCCTAAATTCACTGGACTTTTATTTGTGGGGGCATTTGAAAGCTCTTTGTATCGAACCCCTGTACCAGATGTTTAGTGTCTCCGTGCCCGTATTATGGAAGGTGCGAAACTATACGCAATACTCCAGGGATACATCGGCGCATCCGGGATTCACTGCGATGGCGGGTTGGTGCATGTATCAATGCTCACGGAGGGTATATTGAACATCTCCTGTGAGAAAGAGTTACATGTGGTATGCTGGTACGTTCTATTCTTCTGCGTTTCCCACGATTAATGAATTGGAGAAAATAAGTTGTAACATGTTTACAAAGCGTTTCCAGACCCATGTTCATAGAACATAGTTTCTTCGTCTACGTGTGAGGAATGTGTCCCGCAATTTGTGCCGTGCATTTGTGTTACATTCTGTATACGTATAGCATTAAAGATAAATTTTAAGATGAGCAGTATATCTTTTTCCCGTATTTTTGCGATCCTCAGGCCATGTCGGTGATCTACTTTTTAGAAACAATTGCTTGACGTTAACTCCCATTCGTTGGTTTAGCAATATGCATTTCTAAATTATGCTACGTTTTCTCTTGTATTCTTGCTTCCAGGCTTTGCGAAGAGTAGGGAAGGACTGCTAAAAATAAAGTACCCCTGTCACAGCCAAGAATCGAAACCAAGACCTCTGTGTCGAGAAGTGGGGAAGCTGATCGCTTGAGCACCAAGTAAAAGTGCACGGAAGTGTATGGCTGCAAGTTTTAGAAATAACAGCTTCAGCATCCATGTCACCCTAAAATGTATACTCCGAGGAAAAACAGCAAAGACAGATGATATCCAGAGCCCAAGATAGGGTACCGTAGCAATTGAAGAGAAGTAGTCAGCAAGGTTGCATTTTACATCTTTGTCACATCGATTGCCCATACGAAAAAGTAGTGAGATAAAGATAGATTTACCGACACAATTCATAACATTGCGTAAATGCCTTGAAAATAATACTATAGAGGCGAAGAGGCTGCGACTTTTCGCCCTAAGTTGCTATATACTTCAAATACAATTTTATATCCTCGTATTTCATTCTGTGAAATGCGTTATTTTACAGGTTCAACTTAGCGATGAACCGTTGACTGACGAGGCGTTTCACTGAAAACTGGGTTTTGGTATATTCTTTCATAAAACACTTTTTTAGTCATTTTGTAGGAGATATGATCATCAAATCTACAGTGTGTTCGTTTTTTGGCCCGGCGCGGATCGCAAATTGACAGCACCTTCAACACCACCTATAACAAGGTTAGTACTCGTATAGTGATGTTACTCATGAGTATGTAGCGCTCGAGTTCTAGAATGGAAAACTCTCCTAAGCTAAACAGAGCCGGTGAAGGCACACACGTGATACGGGCCGGAACATAAACTGAACGTTCTGTGTTACTCAGGAGGAAATATTCTTAACATTCCTGTATTAAAATGCTTACTGCATTGGATCCTTGATTGTAGAACTTAAATTGCGTTGTTCTTAGTAAAAAGCATACACAAGGTATCCTTTCACTTCGACTTTAAGACCACTTGTAGGTCAGAAGCCTTAAAAGTACCAATTGCTACATTTAGCCCAAATTTTCAAAAATATTAAAAAATTAATTTTTATATACAAAATACTTTGAACTTTTAGCCATACTTTGCCTTTAGCTCAAGAGCACACGGTGTACTAGCTTGTATTTACTTCCAATGTCTTTTACTCGACTTTGATTTTTCTTACAGATGATGCAGTTTGTAACCAATCCTGTTTAAATTCTCAGAAGAAACTCAACAGACAACGAACTTTAAAAACTGGTACATTGTGTTTGTTACATTTTAAATTTATCTAGGTATATCACATAACTAATTCGACAACTGAGGATAAATTTTTACAAAAATTATATTAAAAGATTTTAAAAAATATCTGACCTGTTGCACTCACATGACATTCTCTACTCTTGTACAAACTATTTTTACAAACGCTTATTCTTTATCTACTTCATGTTAGGGTTAAAAATTTGCAGAAACTTATTGCTAATTTTCTTGTAGATGCAAGGGGAGTATGGTAGGCTTTAAGCAATAGTCAAATATGTTAAGAGCTGGTTGCTATGTGGTGAATTCCATTCTCTTTGCATGTCCAGGACATTAAAAAACGAATAACGAATTCCCTTTTGATAAAAAGTATAAATATAGGAAAATCCAAACACATAACAAGGAATACCTTGGAAATGGTTCACTGGAAAAAAATGTATGGCAAATTGTGTGTTTTAATGAAATCTACGTTTTTTGTGTAGTAAAGGTTTGTCTATCTCTTACGGTTTGCTAGTTATGCGAAAGTCATTCAGAGTGAAGAGGACTTTTGGGAACGTTCTCAAGAATTCAAGATATACATTTCATTTCCCATATAATATCTTAAACATGTGATATTTTAATCAAAATCGTTATAGAGCCATTTTTAAGAAAATCAAAATTTTCGAAAAATTTTCTCTGTAAAGGGTAGTCTGGAGTGGGGGAAGGCTCTTGAAAATCTTTGTATCGTATCCTTGGAAAATTCTAAATTCAAATACCAAGTTTGGTATTTATCCGACTTTTAGTTTTTGAGTTATGCTGTTCATACACAGATTCAGGGCACCTCAAAACATGCATTTTCGGTTAAATCTCGGTATCGAATTTTTGGGTGGAATGCAATACCTCCCCTACTTACTATAGTAGTAGAGAAAGTAAAAAGTATCAAACAACCAGGAGAGTGAAAACAATTATACAAGCCAGTTTATGTATTACTATTTAAATAAAGTGACAGTATTTTTATTTTTTCAAAATTACGATTTCTGCACCGTGAAAACATCTGATTAATTAATATAATAAAAGTTACATAGTTGTTTTCTCAAAAACTATTAAAGATATCTACATCAAATTAAAAAAAGCACTTATAATTGTGATACAGCAGTATGTGACAAAACTGAAAGTATTTGATAAGAACGGAAGGCTTCAGAAATATTGCCTATGGGTGCCTTTAATACCTATCAGTTTGTAAGCCTCTACACCTCTGCATTTTTAGCCAGTATTTTATTTTTACCGTAGTTAGCAGTAAGATTTCTTAGAACGAAGCGATGTCAGGTATGTCATACGCTTTTTTAGAGCAGTAGCATAGGTGTTATTGCAAGTCACCTGTAATGTTCGGCTAAGTGTGTGATTATTAAAATATTTTTTCGCCTGAAATAATAGAAGTTTCACCTGTATTTGGATTTTTGCAGAATGACTTCCATTCTTACTCTATAAATTACACGGATGTTTATATAATTTCTTAACCAACAAATTAGCTAATTCGAGTTATCAACAGTTTGAGTATATGGTCAGTTATATTCGATAAATATGCAAAATATTCCTACAGAATGCGGCATTGATGTTCAATATCTTTCCGCTTTAGATAATGTGATCTGCTTCGTCGCTTCACAAGAATTTGTCTTACCATCTGGTTATTAGTCCGTCTACAGTTATATTGCCCATGTTTGTATACAAAAGAAAACACACACAAATTGAACTGAGCTTGCGGCACCTTAGGAAGAAGGGAAGCACAAAACACATTTGATTTCCACTTCAGAATAAGAGACAGTAAGGCAATATCTTGGAGAAGTAATTCATGCCAGAAACAACAGCAATCGGGTTTTGAAAAGTCTGCATTTTATTTTAATCTCAAAGAAAGATGATAATTATCCTGAATTATAGTGTATATGTTATGTGATATTTTAAAAATATTTAGCTTCTTGTGCACAGTTTTTTGTCATCTCAAACCAGTATTTAATTTTATTGTTTGATTTATATTATTGTCTAATGATATTATTGCGAATATGGTCCAGGAGGGTGCAGCTAAGAACCTAAGATATTTTCTCCATGATTGCCTTTCTCCTTTTATCCGTTCTGCTTGATCTGTAATTTATAAACATGTATCAATTCGCTGTCATTGCTTTATAGCACTTTAGCTAAGTTGATTTTAAGGTCTTTTTGAAGTACGTTCTTTATTGCCTCCATACTCTTCCAAGTGTTTTTAGTTTTATGTTTATTTCTTCGCTTTTAATATTGGAAACATCAAACCTTAAGTAATAAAAATTGCGAATGATTTTACAATACTTGATCTTACATTACTTTACTTACATTACTTTAATGGACTTTTTCCTTTAGGTCACATCAAAATGCTTTTGAGGGTGAAGACCTTAAGACTATCTTGAACTATTACTTGTGATAGTTTATGAGTGGCCATCTGCAAGTCATAAATAAAAAACAGGCTTTGTTGGCTCCAAAAGGTACAGTGCCTAACACTTCAGCATTTGTTTTAAAATTATGACCCAAATGTTTTTCTGGAGATACGGAGCAGTCCTGAATAATTCCCTATATAATATTTATGTTTAATCCCTGCAATTTTAACTTTTGCCGTGATGATGAAAATGAAAACCCTTCTTTATTTCTGTGCAAGTGAAACTAACCTAGTGCATTCCTCTGGCGGAGTCGTGTGATTTGAGGTTACAGAAGTACTGAAATAGTCGTGATGTGTATGATACGCGGCAATCAGGAAATTTATTGTCTAATGCGCAAAACTGCGAAGAACATTCAGGCTACAAAATTCTATAAGCTCTCATAGCAATATATCAGTATGGGCAATAAACTTGAAGTTGTATCGTGTTTTAAACTGCATACGTGGTAGCTGCACTTAAATATGGATTGCATAGTATCATAAGTCATTAATGGTTAGCCATAAAAACACTTTCCTTGTCACTCCCAACCTGGATGGAGGGGCAATTGTAGATGGTATATTCTACTGCAAGTCTGGCGAATGCACGTCATCATTCGAAGTATTATAACAATGTCAGTATAACTTTATTAATCCTTTGCTTCACTCTTTATTCATAGCCGTCAATTCCACATCTCTATTTCTACTTACTCTCTCTCTCTCTCTCTCTCTCTCTCTCGCACCTAGATGGCAGAGAAAACATTGCATTATATCCAAATTTCGATATCGGGATTTTATCATAAATAATGTTTTAAGGTTATACGAATAAATATATATCTTAGGAAAATGCCAGGCAAGCCCGTGTGTATTATGTGTGTGTGAACAGCATCACTCAAAAACCAATTTTTAGATAAATTGTATTTAAATTCAGCATCATCTAAGGATATGTAACCCCATTATAGACAAGTTTTATTTATTTTTAATTTTATGCAAAATAGAGTAACGATTTTGATTGAAATAACGTATGTTTAAGATATTTTTATGACCAATAAAAGATATATCTCGAGTTTTCCGCAAATATCCCTAGAAGCCCACTTCGTTTGGAATGAATTTAGCATCTTTTGTATAACTGGTAAACCATAAGAAATGGATAAAAGCTTACTGCATAAAATGTAGATATATTTAATACACAGAATTAATTTCATATAACTTTCAGCCATTTCCGAGATATTCGTTATTATTGGTTTGAACTTATCTTATTTCTTCAGTAGTCACCATTCAGTTGCTCCTCGCGATGTGATGGAAATAACATCACCACTAGCTTAAATTGACTGAGAAATTTATTTTGACTACTATTTGAGTTATTGGAACGATTTGCCGACCTTTTGAGATAAAGAAATAAACTTATTATGGATTGCAGCACTTGAAGTTGTAACAACTGAATGATTATACCTGCTACTTCTGCAGCATCAAAGTTACGATTGGATATAGCTGTTTCCGCAATAAAGGAAACCAGAAGCGTAACCTGCCAGGAGTCGCTAAAATGTTTACCGGCAAGATCCCTCACGATAGCCGTTACTCGCACAGTGCGTCACTGGGCGCTTAAAATATCCACGAGCAAGTACCGATGCCGGTACCAGAACTCTCGAAATAGATGCCCGCTTCTATATTACTTAAGACACGCCTAAATTAGAATTGCTCCCACCAAAATTATTTTTCACGCGCAACCAACATTTAAGTCCTACACGTGCCTCTGACTCTGTTACCTTGGGGCTTAGCGAACATTCTCAAAATGTAAGTGCCTCTCTCTTTTCCAGAATTAACCTACGTGCCTGCGTAAGCGTACTGAACTTATAGCTGCGTTCCCATAAATTCTTAAGCTAATGATTCGCTCTTCAACTGTTGCTAGTAACTTCGGCTAACCTGACTTGCTAATTACCTTCGTCTTTCCGGACAAAATCTTTCAACCCAAGCTTGTTATATTATACACTGATGTCATACACGGAAATTATTTGTTGCAATTATTTCTCTATCTTACTGTTATTTCTTTAATTATTTATATCTGCCCGCCAGTAATTACGGCATCACATATAGTGACCCGGTTCAGCCGCCTTATTCTCTTTGTATTTCAAACTGTTTCTGCAAACGCTTACGTCGATTAACATGAAATAGAAGAACAGGATTTTGTGTGAAGGCTTTCACGGCCAGAGTTAATCAATAAAATATTAAAATCTCCCGGGCTGGAAGGCTATAGTGTAACAGTAAAATTATTTACACCCGACGTTTCGGTCAACTCTTTGGTTACCCTCTTGAAGGTGGTTGTCGTCCTCCGTGGTCTATTGGTACCATGCTAGCCTCTAGTTCCCGAGGTCGTGGGTTCAAACCCGACGGAGTGAGATGGATTTTTTTCGGGCGTAAAAAAAACACTTAGCATGGCTTCCTTCGGAAGGGAAGTAAAGCTGTTGGTGCCGTGTCGTAACTTTGCGGCGCGTAAAAGAACCTCAAGCCTGATAAAAAGCCATCTGAGCAAAATTCCCAGTCTTTCAGCCTTATATGGAATGAAAAGCTAAGAACCATAGTACTTAAAGAGTGTACATAAATAAAACTATTTAATTTCTTTCCCCTTCAAGATGACAACCAAAGAGTGACCAAAGCGTCGGGTGTAAATAATTTAAGCTTAGACCACGGCCTTATAGCCCGAAAGATTCTCATATTTTATCGTTTGTAAGAAGAGTTTGTGAAAGAGACCAAAGAATGCGCCATAGTGGCTAGAGAATGTCATGTGAATATAATATTAGATATTTGTAGGTATGATTTACGTTCCGCTACTTACCGTGAAATAACAATACAGGGTTTTGCAAGTTTAAACTATGCGCGTTACAAAATGCTTTGGTTTTATTATCAATAAATAATAATAATAATGGATGTACATTAAAATTGCCTTCGAGTATCTTAAAAAAACATGGGATTAAACATATGTCAGTCTCTACTAAAATAATATATTACGAAGTCTGTATTACTGAGCGAGTTTCCTTTCTCAATACAATTTGGGACGCGATTGTCTTCAAATATGATATGAGTATAAACAAAATTATGTTAGATATAAGAATAACACTTGAAAATGCAATGCCACGGCCGGGATTCAGCCATAGATCTTCGGTCACGCGCACTAAACCTTCTGAGCTGTTTCAAATATTGCGTACAACTTCAAGACGTTCTCAAATACTCAAGATATCATACCTTAAAGGCGACTTGAAGGTTGCAAGTGGTTTTTAAGGTATGTCTCGAGTATTTGACAACGCCTTTGAGGATGCACAATAGAATTCTCCCCATGGTACCTCAACGGTAAGAGCATTGGCACAGAGTCGAAGATCTGTGGTTGGAATCCCAGCTGTGGTATGTTATTTTTCAATTTTTTTTTCATTTCTAGTCTCATACCTCACACGTTTCGTGTGTAAAACAAATTATTAAACAAAATTGTACAATTTTATAAATGCATGTAGAGGTTTATCGACTCCTTTGGAATTATTAATTTATGAATTCTGTACCTGAGACTATTAACGAGTCTTTTCCTTAAGCGTTACTCTCTCGTAGTTTTATCTCAGAAAAGTAGGCAAAACATAATCCAAGAGTGCGAATATTTTGCCAGCATGAGAAGTCTTTCTAACTTCAGAAAAACTGCTTTGTTCCCTACAAAGCCCCATCCGCTAATTAAGAGATGGTGGATGAAACATTTGCAAACTACTCTAAGTAAATCATATGAGGCCTGAACCTATTTATTACCGAAGAGCATTCAGACGTTTATCATCATTTTGCTATGTTTTAATTTAGGTACATTCAAAACTAAACAGGAACTACAAATAAGATGATAGAAAGTTGGAACATTTCTCATATTGTATACACCAATGCCGAGAAAGAATAAAATATTAAATTTGTACTTTTTTAAAGAAAAAATAAATTTACACTGAGACAACTGTAATTCAAGAATTCTGGTTATGAAGTTTATAGAAAATATTTTACTGCCTTTGCATCAAGATATAAAAACTTTAATACGTGGCATTTTTCCAAACATAATCTTGGATTTTAAAAACCTGCAGTGGTTTCAATGACACATTGGGCACAAGATTCGTTTTGACAAATGCAAATATTTCAAAACATAAAGCTAATAAGTAAACTGATAATACAGAAATGAAACTCAGGCAAATGCTTGCTTGTTACATTCTAAGCATTCATACAAAAATTACCCCTGTAACTTTAAATCGTATAGAAGCGAAATTTAACCCATCACCATCCTTTAGACTTTAAATTATGCTTTGGTAGATTATCAACACCAGGTAATATTGAAGAAACTTTGTACTAGTTTTATATCTCTGCTTACAGAATCAAATCACCGCCAGACTACTTGCAACTAAAGCACCATTCAGCGTTCTCAACTGGGATGTTACAAGATTGCCCGCAAAATTTGTGCAGATTTTTCACGCAATGTTACAGAAGTACTCCTTGGGAGTATTTTGATCATAGTTGCATTATTAAAGCTTTAATTAATAACAGTTCAACGTAAGCTACTTTTTTATTCTTCACAACAGATTGAACCAGTTACATATACTATGTTTTACAATTGTGACTGCCACTCCCCAGAAAAGCACTGTTCATGGAATCTCGTGGATATCTCGCTGCTTCCTAGATTTCCACGCTAGCCACCGGATTCTGTGTTTAACATGTCTCCTTGCCAAAAGCATCCACATTCCTCTGTGGAAAAAATCCACTAACTTGCGATCCAATAGAATTGGTTTCTTAGATACAGGTGTAACTCAAAAAAGCATTTTCAGCGTTAGGCTATAATATAAATAATAATAATAATGTTATTATTAATAATAATGTTAATAATAATAATAATGTTAATAATAATAATAATGTTATTAATAATAATAATAATAATAATAATAATAAACCTCCGACTCGTCCTTTTCGTCAAAATATTCAGGATGATTTTGGCAGCATGGGGCAAAAAATATGCATTCATTTCACATACATCCGATATTGATAGCCTTGGTTTCGGCACAATAAATATGATACATCAGTGATGGAAATCTTTTAAAGCCTTTATAACATAATATTAACACACTGAAAATTCTCGGTTCAAGAGAACTTTTGGAGCACAATAACGCAGCATTAGTTCGTGTGTATACGTTTTTTGTTTTTGTTTTTTTTTGTTTAATATATTGCAAACGCTCAGATATCAGGCGAGTAGAAGAACGTATTATTATTTTGATTTTACTTTTAACATATTTTGGTCGCAGAGTGATACCAGATGAATGAAACAGCTGGGAAAAAGTGCTCTGTAGACCTAAGGTGTTAAAAAATGCGCAATATTCGTTCATCCCTCTAGCTAAGGAAGAACTCCGAATATCAACCTCGGGGACGCAGCTTCATGGAAGTATTTTCAAAACGGTCATCTATTCCTCCAAAATTCCGTTTGTCTAACCTAGACCGGCACACACTCACTCTCTGTGTTTAGTATATAGATATTGACCATTATTCGTCGCATTTTAATCAGTCAGTCATTTATAATTTTCTGTCCAACGCCACGACTTTTTTAAGTAAACTCCAGCCTCTGGGGTTCTTTCGTAGTTTCTGCTTACCTCTTTGAGGTTATTAAGCATTTGCTTAATATCTATCGCCTGTCACATAGGTTCTTCTTTTGTCCTGAAACCTTTTCCCATCCGTAATTCTCTTTCCAGCGCTTCTCTTTACAAGCAGTTTCTTCTCATTCAGTATTTCAGCTAATTTCCTTTCCTTTCCTCGTTCAGTTTAAGTAGTGTTCTTCCTTCACCAAGTCTTTTTAAAATTGTCTGGTTACTTACTTCGTGCATTTCACACAACGTTCCTCTCCATGTACACGTTTAAATTGTTTCCTGTCGGTTTTCCTAACTTAGAAGCAACTTCAGAGTTTCCGCAATATACCGTGTATAGAATGGAGAAACGTCTGCCCGGATCGGAAACTTCCCTTCTTCAATCAGGGAAAGCGCCATCCGCTGTGGGGCTTTCCATAGGTCATACTAAAATTCAAAATGTCCCCCCCCACTTGCGCAGGAACAAAACTGGATACGCCATTTACGCTCATTCCAAAGGGGAACGACTACAAAAACCCCGGTAGAGCGACAGCGCTCTATCTCGCCATTTCCTAGCTCTCCAGGATGGTACCGGAGGACAGAGGGCCTCACAATCTCGCCTGGACATTATGCGCAGACGCACTCATTCTCCCACGGATGCCCTGACGAGTCCAACCCATTCCGAACAACTCCCTTTCGGGAGGGGTTCAGGCGTTCGGCCTGACGTACTTTAGTAACGAGTGCTAGGGATACGCAGCGCCCACGCTACGGCAGCTGAGGGGGACGAAACCCACCCTACGGGGTATGCACTGCTACATTCCACACAAAGCACTTCATTGATCTTTCCCTTTTACATCAGGAGGCCAGTAACAAAGCTAATCTATGTATTAAAAACTGCATTTACCATTGCTATACTTTATTTAACCTCTTAACAACTTATAAAAGTACTTTAGGTACATCCCAAAACTAAGCTCTAAACTTGCTCCATTACCTTATTTCGAATTCGCACATGTTCTTGCCTTAAGAATTTATTCTTTATCCGTATCCCTCCTTGCACTTAGTTTCTTCTCTCAGCTACTTTCCTCATCCGCTAGGAACGTCATTATTATACCTTATGCATATTTTAGTTTTCTTCCTCACCACATATTGTGTGAATATACAAGAACAGATTCACGAGTATAAAGAATGTGTTTATTAATCGTAACATTCATCTTATTACTTGTGTGATTGTGAAGGAACAGGATTATTAAATACAAAATGATATTAATTTATCTAGTTACACTCCAAAGAGTATCACAATATAATATTTCTGTTATTTACTTATCTTTCAGGCTTTCACAAATGTGCATTACCTTTCTTCAGAAAAATGTTCTTTTCATTTCGGTAGACGTACTTCAATACACCACAGCTTTACAAAAAGCTGAAGAGCGTGCAGCACCTAAAAATAGGAGTAAATACAGAGTGCTTTCAAAATGCAAATACATGGGACACTTTTGGTATAAACCGGTGCTAATTTTGAAGCGATTAAAGACCATTATACCCTTTCGAATTTTTTTTCAATGCCATTCTCTAAAAAAATTACTCAATTAAGTAGGACAACTTTTTAAGGTTACACGCTGAGTGCTGATGAAACTTGCGTATAAAGTTGCAACATCGATCAGGTAATTCATCAACTTAGATTTATTGGGTCCTAGAGCAGGTTTATTAACACAACCTGAGGTAACATTTTGATAAAGCACCCAAAATCTTCACGGTTCAAATGCGCTACAAGTTCAAGGTGCGAACTAAAGGTGCTAATATTCGAAAAAAAGCAAATATGATAAAAAAAATACTCCTTCCAATATTCTTAACAAAATGAAGTTGGGAAACAGAACAGCTAAAGGTATGGGAGTATTTTAATCATATATATTTTGATAGTTTGTCCCTTTTAAAATATCGCCATCTATTTAAATAGGCGCAACCATGAGATTATTAACCCTGATGAAAGTTAACCTTTATTGTATCCCGAACTAAATGGTTATTAATCACTAACAGTAGCAATACCGCATTGGTATTTCATCAGCAAGGCCACAACCATAAATTTTTCTGTGTGTTAAGATAAGATAACCACTTGAATACTGCATTGCCTCATGTATCACCAGATAAATTGGAATAAACACATAATTAGGTTCATAGACAAAACTGCATTAATCGTAAACCGTTCATTTCCTCAGTTCTTTTAATGGTCCGTTTTAAATATGTATCTCTCTTAAACTGCGTTCTAATGTTTTTATTAAAACCTCAGTCCCACAGTATTAGAAAATGTAATCCCTTTATATGTTCGCCATGTTTTTTTTTTTTTTTTTTTTTTTTTTGCCTAACAGAGAAGAGTTTAATGTACATGAACGCATGGATTATCAGTTATTTCTCTCTATCTCTAACAGGTAAATGAAGTGTAATGTTCTGCGCAACTTCAATATGGATATTTCATGCAAATAGAGTTGAGGCACTGACAACCTCACTCTCACAAAAAAATGTCCAAGAGTAGCCATGGGGTGTGTGCGTATAAATGCATGTGTTACTTTATCATTCAATAATTGCTGAATTAAAATGAACAAACAGAAAAATAAGCTTTAGTAGGAATAGTTTATGCTGACTAATAAATGATACAGAGTAGCATTACTCAAAAACAAAATGTCAGAAAATAAACTTGGTGGGCTTTTAAGTTCAGTATCATCTAAAGATGCGAAACGAAGATTTTGAACAAAATCCCTCATCCCTAACTACCCTTTAGGAGAATTAATACATAGAATATGTTTCTATTATCCTTAGATGATTTACAGGGAAAATAAAATGTATATATTTAATGTTTTGGGTTATCCTATTAAGTGCTCGTAATTCAAAAGGAATTTTGATACTTTTTTATAACTGATAACCCATAAGGCACAGAAAAAACTTGCCACACAAAGGATACAGATCTCTTTGTTTTCAACAACCTTTTTGCGGTCTCAGCCATTTCCGAAATATCCACTGTTATTGCTTTGAATTTTTCAAAACTCTGTCATTTTTTGAATTGCTCATCATTCAGTAGTTTCTCGCGATGTCATAGAAAGTACATGGAATTTCAAGGCCAGCGTATAGTGACCTGCTTTTAAACATTTGACTACTTATCGCTTCGGTTTCCTATAACTCTTGTACCCAACACGAAGTGTTGAATGAAATTTTTTCTGCAAACGTTTATCTAGAATAGGAAAAAAAAACTTCTTTCAGAAGCTATATATACTATATATAAGCTTGTTAGTAGAAGCTATATATATATATACAAAAAAAGTCAATTAAATGTAATACTTCATCTGTTTCTGACAGTTTTGTCATCCATATAATATAATCTGGATACCTAAGAAGTGAAAAGTGAAAACTTTTCTTCCGTTCCTGTAATAAGCGAGTTAAGGTTTAACTATAGAAGTAAAATTCTGCATTTCTTATTTACAGTTTCTGGTTGTTAGAAATAAAACTTACAAGGTACAGGGACAAACTTTTAATACTAAGCTCTTAAGTATATGTTAATTTTTACTAACACCTCAGAAAAAATCGCGTTATTGTTCATCTTGAAAAGGATCATAAATGTAAATTTTAAATACATTGGATATATATTAATTTTTATGAATTAATTTTATATATACATATAATTCATCATGAACGCTTAAGGCTACACTTACATGGAAGAAGGTGGAAGAGGAATGGTAGGCGTCAGATTAAGAAACAAGCGAAAGAAAGAGATAATAGAGAGAGAGAAGGGTCGAAAGAGACGGAAAATAAAGATAATTCTCAATTAACGCGAGCAGAGCTGCAAGTTATGTTAGTATTTAATGAAGATGTGCATTTTAATGAGGAACAATAATTATTCATTTTTCTGAGTTTTAAAACCTTGGCTAACAACACAGTATGAAATGTGGATATCGTTGTTTGTTTATCGGAACTGAACTACTTTCAAACTTATTTATGTAATTAAGCCTAAACGCCCAACCCTCAGGCAGGACCGAAATCGACGTCCTTGGAATGCTCTACAAGGTAGTTACTAGACCAAAATCAAAATGAAAATAAATTTTTCAAGTTGTCTGTCAAAATGATTTTAATCAGCAATATGTTTTGAGCAAAATTTAGAATAGGTGATTATTATCGGAAAACCAATATGCTCTAAAAGCAAGTTATACTAGCCGATGGGTGTTACCATGTCCTTGGATATTGACAAAGCTGTCAACTGAATACCGATAAGGTAAGTAACAGTTCCAGTTGATGTATAGGCTACCTTGTAATGCGAGACCCATTATGAAAGTACTGGTAGGCAGTCCAGGCTGGTTCCGATATTTGATCACAGAACACCCGAGAAGAAGAAGGAAAAAAAAGCATTGTCTCTCGAGAATGAGTACTAAAGATTTCACACCTACTCCTGCCAAGCTGCTATTGCATTGTTGTTTTAAATTTAAAGGTACACGCTAGGAAAAACCTGTCCTATTTGGCAATCTCAAAAAGGCAGTTTGCATTCTAGACAAGTTTAGACTGAAACAACATAAATCTAAAGACTGGTTGGAAATGATCAAAGGATGTAAATTATTATCGGTTAAAGTGCAAAGTGGAAGAACTATGTCACAAGAGACATTATATAATGAGTGGAACTAAGCAGCTGTCGCAGGTTGTTTACGAGTTTGATACGCTTGGTTTGTCGATATTCAATAGCAGATGAATGCATAACATTTTCTAACCTCTAAAATTTCAGGAAGATTAGGTTTCTTGCATAACTAACCTCGTCTACCTTGTAACAGCCACTCATCAAGGAAAATGCAACATTTTTGGACAAATTATACGTGCAACAGGAGTGATGACTAATCAATAAAGCAGCTCTTGGGGCTGATCCGATACTTTTGCTTAATTATTTTTTCGTTAAAAGCAAAATCCTTTTCTAAAAGAATATATCCGCAATTGTTTATGTAAACGAGCTAGTTCTGATTCCTAAGGTAGCATGAAGTAACAAATTGAATATTTTCACGTTTGCCAAACATGTGCAAATCAAATTCAGGTGTAAACAATTATAAATAATGTCATTAAATTTCAACACGATATTCAACATAGTAACGAGTTTACACATGTGCACAAGGTCTAGTTTTCAAACCTTATGGTTCATTTTACTAGGGGCAGCTCCAAACACGCCACCCCTGGTGACTATCATCATCACAGGCTACATCGTTTCCCCATGCACAGCCTGTGTGTAGAACTAAGCATGCAAGGCAAAAGGTGACGGGGTGCTACGTTAGTGAGAGATACATACGTACTTTTAGTGGTCGGGTTCCGCGTTAGCACCCCTGTTAGTATAAGACCTTATGGCCTGGGAGTCACTAGTTTTTATTAGTTGATGGTAACAGTTTTATTTTTCCTGATGCTCTTCTGATGTATAAGCTTTGAAATAGATTCTTACTTAACGTTTAAGGATGCTAATTGCAATAAAATTTGCAATTCTTATTTGAACAAAATTGATTATTGTTAAATCAAGACTCAATCGTTGTTATTGTCTTCTCTCAGGTCATGGTGATGTATAGAGGCTGCTATAATTATTAATGATGGAGCGCATATTCTCCTTACAGACAAATATTGCATTTTCTTTGTGACATGTTAAAACTCGCCTGTTTTATCGCTAATTATTTCTGAAATTTTCGTTATATCTTACTCAGTATTTTGTCACAATAGTATACAATTATTTATGGGATATTTTCTTACAATTATATACGACAATAGAACTTTCGCAATGTTTAGGAGTTTCTACATTTACTATTTTTCTATCCACGACCTCTAGATGTATCCTAGATTCGGTCCTGCTTGAAACTGAATTGTGTTATTTTTTTCTTTCTTTTTTCTGTGGTACTACAGCCCTGTGGGGCTTGGACTACCAACACGGATGCTGCCCCACGACCACAAACTGAATTGTATTAGCATATTAAAATGCATCGAATAAATCGATGTGTTTCATATATTTTTTCGATAGTATTTTAATCCAAGACCAAACGGATTCATATTATTTTAAAATATATCTGTCAACTCGATATATTTTGTGTTATACTACAGAATACCGACGGTTATTTTCTTTCCCTTCTGTTTCATACAAATGATTCTGTGATTATTATTACTTACTCCCCCATAATAAACTGCAAATTTGAGCACCAATTGAAAGATATTTGTAAAATAAATATTCCAATTAGAAAGATGACGCCAAACAATATGTCACTCATCGATCGGCTGATTAAAATGCACCTCAATTAGTTCTTCCACTACTGGCTATGAATTTGAAAACCACGAGAAACCCAAGTAAGATATTTTCTGGATTTGCACAAGTATTTATGAGGTAAATACTTGAATAACCAAATTTTAACGTAACGTTTAAGAATGTCTGTGCACGGTGTGTCCGTAAAGCCATGATGCAGTTTTGATAACTCACTGAAAAGCAACGAAACAAGATATAAGTGTGAAACCTTCATCAAATAAAAGGAAAACTCTCCAAGTTTCTGTAGTATGATGTGCAAACGTGTTCGCATGTAGGTGATGACAACACGCCATCACGCCACGCCAGTCAGGATGTGGACGGTACAGAGGAAACTTCAGTGTGTTCTGTGGCTTGCCAAATTCGAATCCGTGACCAAAGTGCAACGTGAATATCGTCGCGTGTACAACGATACGCCACCACATAGGAATAACTTTACTCGGTGGGATAAGCAGTTGAAGGATACCGGCAGTTTGTTAGACAAACCCCGTTCGGGTAGGCCATCGGTAGGTGACGGGTCTGTAGAGGCTATACGGCTAAAAATCTGTGCGTGCATATTCTCGATAATTACACCTATGTAAGACTACAGTCCATAAGGTGTTAAAAAGGTCTACGTTTTGGGGCTTACAAGTTGCAGCTGTTGCACGCTATAAAACCGGCGGATAGACCCAAACCATTCGCATTTGCTACAGATGTGCTTCATGAGATCCACAATGACGATCGATTTCTGCAGAAGATTGTGTTTAGCGATGAGGCGACATTCATGTCTGTGGACATGTTCATCCATAACGTCTGCATCTAGGCTGGTGAATATCCTCGTGCCTACCTTGAGTACGAACCGAACACCCCTAAAGTGTAGGTGTGGTGTGGTGTGGCCTGATGCATGAGACAATGATAGGCCCATTTTTCTTTGCAGGGCAGACTGTGGTGGCAAAAAACTACCTTGGTATGTTAGAATTGTATGCAATTCCACAATTACAATTCCATAAGGTGTCATCTTTCAACAAGACGGCGCTCCTCCACACTACGCCAGCATTGTTCGCGAAGTTTCTGGATACAACATTCCCCCAGCGGTGGATAGTCAGGGGTTCTATCAAGCCTTAGCCACCATGATCCCCGGATCTGACGCCCTTAGACTTTTAGTTGTGGGGTTATGTGAAACACGTGCACAGCGAACGTATCAACGACATTAATCATTTAAAACAGAGAATCACATACGTTATTCACTCTGTTACACCAGACGTCCTTAAACGTGTGTGGGCGGAATTTGAATAACGTTTGGATGTGTGTAGGGCAACAAATGCAAGCCACATCAAACTGTACTGAATAGGTACGAAACTTGGGAGTTTTCCTTTAATTTAGTGCAGATTTCACATTTCTATCTTGTTTCGTCGACTATGTGTGACCGATCAAAAGTGCACCATTACTTTATGGACACACTGATAATAAAAATTTATAATTGTTTCATAGGCGATCAATCGAGTAATTCTATAACCAAGAAAGCTTCCGTGCTTTGTCCTCTTTATTATTAAAAAAACAATACAAAATGTGTAAATTTCCATTTAATCCAGTAAACAAAAATTTGTTAAGTTTGCAACACTTAATAGCATAAAAGGAATATTACAAAAGATGACAATTTTTTCTATAAAACATATATAAATATATTATATCAAACATATTGATATATATTTTTTCATGTATCGATATAAATATTTCTAGAAAAATATGTGGAATATGCATACATACATATTTTTTGCTTTCTTCAATACTTACTTCTATAGTAAGTAGGGGAAGTATTGTATTCCACCTAAAAATTCGATACCGAGATTTCAACGAAATACACATTGAAACCCTGTGAATCCCCCCCAAAAAAAATTAGAAAATTTTCCTTATGTGTATATGAACAGCAGAAATCAAAAACGAAAAACCAGTTAAATACCAAACTTGGTATTTAAATTCAGATTCTTCCAAGGATACGACATGAACATTTTTAAGAAAATTACCCTTTATAGCGCAAAAGTTTTCCACAATTTTTATTTTCTCAAAATGAACACTTAACGATTTGGATTAAAATAACATATTTAAGATACTTTCTTGTCAAATGAAATGTATATCTTAAAATGTTTGTGAATAACCTCTGAAGACTTCTTTATTCTGAATTGCTTATACATAATTGGAAAACCGCAAGAGATAGTTAACATTTGATGCACATAAAATGTACTCGTAGATATCGTTAAAGCACACAACTTAGATGAAATAATTTTTTTTCATAGCGTTAACCATTTTTGAAGTATTCTTTGTTATTTGCTCTTTTATGTCTTCGTGGCCAGCAAAGAGCATGGATTTTCAACCACATAACGACACACTTTAAAAATTTGACTATCGCTTTACCTGCTGTATTGTACACTGAATTGTGTAAATGTGAATTGAAAGTTTATCTGAATTAACAGGAAGCAGCTAGAGTAATAAGCTTTTGTAATATGTAGAAGAGCGAGTAGGAAAAGTCATGTCAATGTAACACATCTGGGTTTTTTCTGTTTGAATCCCCAAAATTTATACGCATATGTTACCGTGTATTAACGATGCTTGTGCTTGTTGCACTGTTTGCAGGAAACACAAAACGTGAATTCTATCTAATTGTCTTATCATACAGGAAATTATGTTAACATTTATATACAGGATGGAAGGTGACCTATGATCATCCTTGAACATGGCTCTTTGTGATGAATAGAACAAAAAATATTACTGAAATTTTGCTGTTTTTAAGTAGTTTTTGAGGAAAAAGCGAAACTTGCATTATACGAGTTTAGTACTATTTTAAAATAGGATTTTATGAACCTTAAATGCTTTTTCAAATGTTTCATAGAGAGGATTGAAAAATAAATATCTTCTGCAAGTTTAAACACATTTTGAATTAAAACCACTCGCACTCTTACATTATTATAAGCTTCCGAAATTTGTTTCAGTTGAATGTACATGTTAGCAATGAGACTACACAATAAGACAACAACGTAAGATCTAAATAATCGCACTTCAGCTCTTTTTTTATTGCGCTTATGGCTTGAAACAGGATTATCAGTTACAAAAGGCTCACTTTACTAATGTCGACTATCTTGAAATGCTACTCATTTACAGTGAAACACAAGCTGCGGTAAGAATTTATTACAAGTATTTCCAAACAGACGAGCACCACATCATAGGACATTTGTTTTCATCTGTCAAGGAGTTCTGAGTTGGTCAAAGAAATGTTGCACAAGAAGAAGGAATCCTTCATTTAGTGGAAGAAGATACTGGCAGCAGCAACCGTGGTATAGCTCGCACTATTGGCTTATCGCATTGGACTGTTTTGAGGACATTAGAAGAACAATTGCTACGCCTTTATCATACTCAGCCGTCCAGTATTCTCTGAAGCAGATTATGCGAAAAGGTTAGCATTTTCCGAATGGTTTCTTCAACAAAGAGGAGACTTTCCCCTTAAAATGCTTGCGATGGATGAAGCAACGTTTACAGAAATGCAGTAACTAATTACAATAATGCACACGCCTAGGCCTACGTCAATCCACACACCGACAGCTTTCAGCACAGATTTTCTGTAAATGTTTGGACAGGAATCATAGGAAACACAATCGGTCCGTGGAGTCTTCTTCAGGTTTTGACAAGAGCCATCTATCTCCAGTTTCTTCATGAAACGTTACCACTTCTGCTTGAGGATGTTCCCGGCAGTAAGAAATTATGTATAGCTATTACAAGACGGCGCGCTTCCGCACATAAGTAGAGCTGTATATGGCCATCTACGCAACAGCTACGTGGAAAGCTGTATCGCTCGGAATGGACCATTAAGATGGCCACCAAGATCGCCAGATCTAAATCCAATCGAGTTTTTTTCTTTGGGGTGATATGAAAACAGGCGTATACATTACAAATTGCCTGATGTGGAAACGTTGCAAGAAAGAGCACTTCGAGCAGCAGAAGAAATAAAAAACCCAACATACTTCGTAGAGTGCAGAGAAAACGTTGTGAAGCATGTGTGTTGGCGAGTGGTGGACATTTTGAGCAAATTCTTTAAACATTAAAAAGAAGTTCTCATCGATTTCATTTCTTCTCCATCTTTAATTATTCACGAGTTTTGTAATTCACAAAGAAAGGAAGCATAATCTTGCAACTTGGGTTTATCAAGCTATTATTTACGTTTATACATAAGTTTTCCTATTAATAATTGTTGAATGTAAAGTTAACCTGTTGAATTTTCTGTGTTGCAATATTGTGCAAAATAAAATAGTTATGTCAAGTCCGGAAAGCTTCATGGAAAAAATTAAGGAAAAACACTTAAAACAACGTTCTCTTTTATAGTTTAAAAGGATGATTCCTGTATAGTTCTGCAGCTAAAGTATGTACTAACATCTTTGTTTAGTTAGATGTTCATTAGCTTTAGGCTAATGTTTACGAAGCAATGTTGTCATCGTATGTGTTTGTAACTTCCTTGCAGGCTTCATCTCTCGCAATATAATTACAAATAGTATTCGCTTCGAATATTTAAAACCATTTCTCGCGTTACTGCACATTTTTGGTTGCCTTGGGTAATCCTATACATACACAACGTTCTGCAGTGCGTCAAAATTATGGGACACTATCATGCTATTTAACTATATTAATGTTTCTGTAGTAGCAATTCAAGTCGTGATATTACCTATGGGTTAAAAGGACTACAAACATGTCCAATAAAAAGTTATTATGTTCATCCTAATTGAGGAATTAAGTACAATAGTGATAGTTTAATAAGATGCACAATTAAGTTAAGTAATACATCAATATTGTTCACAAATAAATTATACTTGATAGATTCATAACTATTTCAGCTCTAAACGAGATATTTAATTGATTTTTTCAAAGTTGCGTTTTTCTAAATATATGTAAGTCTAGGATAATAACCAAATAAATTGCTTTAATACATAAACGAGATATTTAATTGATTTTTTTCAAAGTTGCGCTTTTCTAAATATATGAGAGTCTAGGATAATAACCAAATAAATTGCTTTAATACATAAACGAAATATTTAATTGATTTTTTTCAAAGTTGCGCTTTTCTAAATATATGAGAGTCTAGGATAATAACCAAATAAATTGCTTTAATACATCAACTTATTCTTACTTTCTCTACAACGTGCTTAGGTAGAAGAAGTATTTTATTCTACCCGAATATTTGATACCGAGATTTCACTGGAAATACATGTTTTGAACCTTAAAAAGCATTTTTGAGAAATGTCCGTGTGTATTTTGTGTGTCTGTGTAAACAACATAACTCAAAACCGAAAGGTCTTAAATACCAAACTTGATATTTAAGCAAAGCATCTTCCAAGGAAAACAGGAAGTTTTCAAGAAAATCACCCAACTCAGAGTACTCTTTATATTGAATTTTTTTGTAAAAATGTTTATTTTTTAAAAAATCGCTCTAACGATTTTGATATAGAAATATTATAATAGGACACTTTCCTGACAAACAAAATGTATATCTTGAATTTTCTGGAAGTAGAGTAGATTAATCCTCTTTATTCTGAAAGACTTTTGCATAATTGGTAAACTATAACAGATAAAATCTTACTGTATAAAACACAGATTTCACATTTTTGGCTGAACAATTCCCTAGGTATTATTTGTTACTGGTTTGAATTTTCAAATACTTCATACTTTTATCAATTGCAAATCCCTATTCCTTTTCTTTTTTACTTACTTTCTTTCTTTTTTGTGTAATGCAAAGAAAAGAGAATTTCCAACCATCACATGGCGATCCATTTTGAAAAGATTTGACTATCGCTTTAGCGTACTGTATTCTTCTTATACCTACAATAAATGTATAAATGAGTAATGCTCATTTATAGAAGCGGATAGGAGAATAGGCTTTTGAAAGACTAGTTTATAGCAGATGAGGCAGTATTTTTAACACTTAAATGATTTCAGTCTAATTATATAATATATAAATTCAATAACATCCCGCCTTAAAGCAATATGTGTATGTAACAATATATAAAAAGTGTATATTACAGTCATTGTATATGTTTATATTATTGTATCCATGTGTAATAATGTTATGCGGATGTATTACGTAATTTAATAATGTTGGGGCTGTGAGAATAATAGTTTAAAAGCTGCTAACAATGAGGTAACCTTGAGGCAATAATGAATTTGAAAGTTTAAATGCTACTAGTCATTATTGGAGCAACAATAATGTAAATTTTAGTGACAGTTTATAAAATAGCCAATCAACAACCAGAAAAAACTTTAGTTGAATGAAGGTATTCTATTTGAGTAGGATTAGCCAATCAGAAACTGAAAAGGAGAAAATTTTACAAATTTAGAGTTCAGTTGCCTGCAGACAGCGTTACTAACCAGACGCAAAAAGTGTCCTCAAGAAATTTAATACGTATTCGTGTCACACGAAACATAAGTTTACGTGTTAAAAAGTGTAATTAATTAATAAAAAAGAATCTCACAGCTCTCTATATGAGTGAAGTATTATTTAAATCGTATCAAGCATTAATAAAACGAGTGAAATAAAATTATAATCTGTGTAAGCCTACATTCTTCTCGCATCACTACCCTGCTAACAGAAACTTGTTAACAATAATACTGACGCAGCCGAGGCAAACATAAATATATAATATTTAAAGAAACATTAAAATTATAAAGTTAATATTTTTTTTTTTAAACTTGGGCCAAAGGCCACCTGAAAGTGTATTTGGAGCGAAGGCTACCGGAAACTGTTTACTATACGTGCGGTTGCAACTACAAGTTCGGTTCCCAAACAGTTGAAATATAATACAATCCTTCAATACAAACTACATCAAATTGACGCTCAAACCGTGGTGCTAATAAAGAACGTAACAAACCATCTTCTTCAAATTGGCGTCCATACATAGCCGGCCCTCGTAGCCGTGGTCGCTGGAGTGGTCGCTCCGGCGCTCTGCCAAGCTGAGGGTTGCGGGTTCGAGTCCCGCCTCGGGCATGGGTGTTTGTGTGTGTATGTGTGTTGCGGAAATAAGCGGTATAAAAACAGAAACAACACAGTAGTATAAACTGGGAACGACAAGTGAACTTTAAAAAAAAAAAAAAATACATGGAGCTAATAAATACTTTCTCACGGAGCGAATAGAGAAAGTCATGTGATTGCAATGTATTAGATTTTTAAATAGAAAGTAGAGCTACTAAAGTGCAATTATTCAAATTTTCAACTTCCAATAAAAGAATTGCTTCCATTCCGTTTCAGTAAACCGTAAATGCATACCAAAGCAAACTGCATACGTTTCATTATCTATGTCCCAATGAATCTGCTTGAGGCACAAAATGGGTTCACTTAATTTTTGAAAACAGACATTCCAAATCCTCTTTAGGCATTAATCTGGTGAATAGGAACGTTAATCAAATAGAATTAAAATAGAAATGTAAGATGAATTCATAGCTTTCTCCTAAATTAGACAAACGCTTTAAATGGACATTTTAACATCGAACTCAAATAAGCGGGAAAAATTGCGCAAAGTATAAACTACGCAACTTCCTACGTATGTTGCAGAAAAGAACGTCCAAAACATTCGAGCAGCAAGTTGGTCCACTTCATAATGTGCACCACTTTGTCATGTTTGAGTGTAATAATAGACTGATCACGTATCATTATGTAATGGTACATAATTATTGACTGAAAGCTTAAATTAGAAGGCAAGTGAGAATGCAGGACAATAAACCAAATCTCACGCATGCGCTTTATCAACGTCGTTATTCAGACTTTCTATTACGTCTCCGACATAATGCACCTAATTGCTTAATAAAATTACTCAAGGTTTTAGGTTATTTATGAACAAAATTAGGAATTCAAGGTAGTTTCTCCGTCACAAAATAAGTATGTAAAATAAAACGAAAATAATACAGGAATAATATAAGTTCTTCAAATATGTTAAAACGAATTAAACATACATTGTAAAATAGAGAATATGTAGTTTATTATTTAATATGTGCTTCAATAATCATATGATAATTATCTTGAGAGACAGAAATACCTCCAATGTTGTACTCTCGGTCAAACTAAAAGTAGCTTTCTCTTTTTCAAAGTCCCTTCGAATTAGCGCGCAGTTCACAACCGCCAACTGCTGTGCGCCACTTTGACTAACTCAATAAGGCCACAAGCAATGATTTCGGCTAACTCCAAACCACGCTTGGCGTGGAGCAGTGGTTTAAGCTACTTATATGCAAGCATCTCGAGCTCGGTTCTCCGTAGTGGCTTTTATGTTTTATAACTCGTTTTACTGTAATGCAGTTAAATAATATTGTTTCTGTTCATTATTTTACTTACAAATATAATGACAATAATGGCAAATTTTGTGCTTACAAAGTTTAATTGGCCTGAGTACGAAATCTCCTCCCGATGATAAAGTAATATCACAGTTGCCATTTACCGGTATGGCGGACTATTAAATAAACGCTATATTGTAGCGTATGTATGTGCATTGTCGCATCGGAAACATTATACACAGCAATAATGATATTGAACTAATTATTTCGTTTGTAACTTTGAATTATTGTCCAACGCGACATACTTCCCACCAACTCCTAATCAAGGGGGGTGAAGGAAGGTTGAGAGAAGAGCCTCTTTGTCTAATAGCGTGGGTCTGTGAGTGAGTAGGGTCAATCTAGAGTAGGTCTTCTGAGTGTGTGGTTTGTATGTAGGAGAGCCGTGTGTGCGCGTGGGCATCTCCCCCAGTGTTTGTAACCTTTTGTGTACAATGTAGGGCACCTTATTTATTATAATAAACCAGAGTTAAATGTGAATTTATATGTATTGCTTATAAATATCCCACGCCCACTTAGTTCGTGCAGCAAGTTCTAGGTATCTCTTTGTGTGCCTCCGAGTCTACGTCCCCCAATGTTTATGCCGGGTAACTAAATTTAATATTTTAGCTGCAAACCTTTCGGCCTCACCACGGTGTATAACAATATACATAAAAATGAAGAAAACCTGTTTTACTCATGTATTTAAAATGAAAGGGAGAAAAATGTTGAGCAGCTCCACGGAGATTTAAACTTGCAACCTCAGGAACAGTAAGCAAACTCCCTACCACTGAGCTGGGAGTGGTACAGTAAGGATGAAGAGTTTTAGTCATACTCCCCTGAGAGCCTTAAATGATGAGTGTTTTGCTTACAAATATTCAATGGTCAAACACTAAACATTCCTGTTTGAAATCTTGTATATGAATTACTTTCTTGGAAAATAGTTTTGTTATTATAGTTGTGTTCCCTATTTAAGTACCATAAGCATATACGCAGTCTTGTGTACAAAGCCTGGCTGTCCCGAGCACTCACGGAAGTACCCGATTCGAGCCGATTAAAACCCCGCCAGTTTTAAATTGACCCAGTGTACTTCCATTGTTCAGTTTTCTATAAATACAAATAAAACTATATAATAGTTTCTAGTCGCTTTCAGAATGTATAAGTAATTTATAATGTAATTAACTATCCTGAAAGCAAAGCGGGCATTTGAATAATTATGCCTCTAAGTCTGCTTGTTTACATTTTCACTCCTGAGTGCGAAACTAATTGTCATTAAACGTGATATGTAGTAATGGTTAGGGTTCCCTTAGGGGAGAGGTTAATTTATTTTCCTTCTTTCTTTCCGTTTTCGTCTTAGTTTCGGTAGGATGCTTATTTAAGAAGTTAAGCCAACTGTTTCTTACGTGCACATAAGGCGGTTCGAATCGTTATCAAACATAGATAAAGCAGTTTCATTATCACTTATCAAAATATTACACTATACACGAGTGCAAAAAAGTAGTCCTTTCCCACAGTGTTTCTCCTTCCATGATGTTTCCATATTTCTAACTTGCATTAGGCTGCACCCAGTCATCACTTCTTTGTATGACTTGGCTTAAACACATTCTAAGAAGCAAACATTAACCTATGAGCGATGTTATATTAGGCGTGAAACCAAAGAAGCAGGTGATAAATAGCCTATCTTAATAAATTTTACAATTATTGCTCTAAACAACTAAAGGTGGGTTAACAATATAATATGATTACCGACTCGACCTTATAGACGTAGGGGTGGGTAAGAAATCGGTTGCCTGCAGCGTTTAAAATGCATAACAGCCGCAATACTTATGTAAAAATGTCTTCTAAAGTAGGCATATAAAGAAGCTATAAAAGTATTTCATCATCGAAAAGGAAGTAGCGCTGCCAGTGCTGTGAATTCTGAGGCATACTAGAAAGAACCAAATCTCGTTAATGGAAAAGTTATCAACAAAGGTGCTAACTACTTAGGTCCACACGCAATTATATAGCAGAAAAAATAATAATAATCATGCTGGTGTTGAATAATGACAATGATAGCACCCGAGTAATCCAATCATCATTCTCATTAAGAATTAATTCTCAATTGTTAAAAATACGTATTATTAACGTAACGGTATGCAACGATCACGGATATAAAAAATTCGTTGAAATCGTTAGCCTCCGCCCAGATTTTGGGATAATGTAGGCAACTTATTAATCAAGTGGCTATAATTTAGCAAGAACGGAGGTAAAGGGATGAGGCTTGAAGACCACGGAGCTACACGTTTCTTTACCAACTTAAATTGCCCCGTTCTTCTAATTTGATTTGCATCTAAATGTACTTTGCACAGATACATAGTGATAGTTTGGACTGAGTGGTTGGTTGGTTGATTGATTGATTGATTGATTGGAGGGGAGACCGAGGAGAAGGGATACAGTAAATGGGAGTAGATAGAGGCAAAACAAAGGAAAATAGGAGAGGGAGAGAGAGTCAGAAGAACCTCCACAGTTAACGCAATATTGTGAACAGAGCTGTGAGTGGGCGCAGCTGGTATTTATTTAAATACATTTCAAATTTTTCCATTCTAAATGAATATCTGCTTGCACTTGATTTAAACAAAAAAATGCATAATTGTATACAATCTGTGAATACTTGAAGACGCCATTATTCTAACTTAGTTCTAGTATCTCACAGTAAATCATTTCCAATTTTAAAATATATATTGACTGAGCATATTTAATTTAATCAGCGTCTATATAATTAATTTAAGCAGTTTTTAGCTTTTCTACCGCTTAACTAAGAATAATGTTATTCAAAAGATGAAAAAATCGATAAGCAGTAAATATTATACCTAAACCAGGCACCCTTTTAGGAATCTAGGAATACATTCAAAGAGTTACCTCACATAAATATTTAGGTGGAAAGTGTTCATTATTTCTATTTTAATTGATTTTGGATAAAATTGTTTTCGAGATATTGGCTAAAGTATATCATATATGTTCTTACTTTCTGTAAATAAACTGTGGTATTCATTGTACCTAACTTTATATAACCGGAAAACCACAAGAGATTCACAGGTATTTATCGCAGTGAAAATGTGGATTAGGTATCGTTAAGGTGTACAATTTATATCAGGACACAGTAGGATATAGTATGGGTTTATCGGAGAGGGACAAGTCGCAACTGCGACCAGCTTGATCTATTGCGGGATGAAGTGAAGGAACCTTAGGAGTTCGCAGGCAGACAGACCCACAGAGATACGCAACATTTTTTGCGACCTTAACCATTTCCGAAATAGAGGTCGCTGCTCTTTTTTCCGTATTTGTATCCAACTCACAAAGTTAATATCAAATTGCGTCATAATAAGTTCTTGGAATAAAAAATATGAAAAGCGCATTTTAAAAATCAGTCTCTTTGAGTGTGTATTCGTCCGTCCCTCTTCTTTAAAAAGCAAAACTCAAAAATTAAAAATCGAATAAATACCAAATTCCATATGGGTTAGACACATAGTAAGGCTAACAATGTCAAGAATATCCTCCACCCTAAACCACTTTCTGTTGGTTTAGGATAGAGGTTCTTTGTATTTAACTTCGTCAATTTTATTTTCTAAAAATTACCCAACCATTTTGTTTAAAAGAGCATACGTTTGAGATATTAGCATAAATGAAATGTATATCCTGATTTTTTCTGTAAATAGGCCTGAAGTCCTCTTCCTTTTGATGTTATTTTATATAATTTGGAAACCATGAGATTAGAAAATATCTACCCAGAAACAATGTCGACCTTATTAAAATCAACAATGTCAAGTTATGCGTAGCAATAGTCATTTCCGATAAATACGCTGCTGCTATTTAGAATTTTCCAGTAAATACAGATAGAGCAATGCGGTTCTTTTGCTTTTCCCGAGTACGTAATTATCAATGCAGACATAATATACAATACGACTGTCATTAGCCTTCTCTATGCTTTGTATACCTTTGTGTGAAATCCATTTCTGTGATTGCTTATTATGATTAAAAGAAAGTAAATAGAAAAGCAATCTTTTGTCCTCATAATCCGTAGAACAGATATGAAAACAAATCATTCTGGTTAGAGAACCCGTATGAGGTTACGTTATCAGATTGTTTTAAATGCTATGGTCATATCGGCGGCGTTTCTTTTACAAACAATTATTGCTTAATGTTTAGAACTCTTTAATGTTTACTTTTTAACATTGAGTTTTAATTATTTATGACTCGAAAACACACAAAACTTCACTCACAAGTGCATGCATTCCAAACAATTTGGAGATTAGGGAATTATTCCAGATAAAGTGAGGCTTTCCAGCCCCAACAGGGAATAGAGTCCGGAACCTCTGCAGCATCACTAGACCAAGGGGCAGTCTGAAACATTTCGGAAAAATTGTGACTTTCACATTACTTTCTTTATCTATTACAACTTCGCATAATCTTTGTATATTATAACATTCATATAAATGCGATTCTTCTCTGTAGGTGACTTTACTCGGAGGAAAAATCTTATTAGTAACAATCTCAAGGTTAGAAGCAAAGGTGGATTTTAGCACTGCAGCCATGGGTAGGCATATTACACCTACTGAACATTCGAGAGGAAACAAATGAGGCGATAGAGCAAAAAAGGGCGGCCAGATCTGATGTTGACAGGCGCAGCGTCGCGGGGTCTATATCGCTTCCAGGTTGAGCGTCCCTGGACGCTCCCACGGACAAGTTCAGTCAGAAGGTTCCTGCCAGGGAAGAAACATTTCTCTTCTTAAAGCGCATGTGTCACATACCACCGATCATCGTGCGAGGCGCACTAAAACATAAAAGTGTTGACAGGAGAGAAAATCAGGGACAGAAAAATTCGTGGTAGTAGGTAATCCATCCCGGCATTCGCCTACCGACCTGCGGAAACCATGAAACCAACAAGAATATGTAGGTACCCATTTAATGGGAATCGAATCTGGGATCTCCCGAATGCGAGCCTCGTACACTACCACCTGAGCAATTCCCCTCGGTCTGAAATTAAGTGGTATAAAACAAGTAGTAGTATGACAATTTTTGTGAATACATTCTGTCTACACTTGTAAGTACAAGAATCGCCGTACATTCTTCAAGGCTGTACATGCTTTTCCAGTCCCTGGAATCTTACAATAAGAGCATAATATTGAGACAGTGCTTTTAACACTTTCAGTCTAATTATATAATATAAAAATAATATATAATATAATATATCTAATAAAATAATATATAAAAAGTACGTAATAGTCATTGTGTTATGTTTATATTATTATGTGCATGTATAATAATGTTATGTGAGTGTATTACGTAATTTAATAATGTAGTAGTTGTGAGAATAGAGGCTGAAAGTTGCTAACAATGAGGTAACAATGACGTAACCTTGAGGCAATAATGAATTAGAAAGTTTAATAATGCTACTAGTAATTCTTGGAACAATAATGTAATATTTTAAAACAGTTTATATATAGCCAATCAAAAATAGAGAAGCTGAAAGTTAAATAAAAGTATTCTTATGGAGTAAAATTAGCCAATCAGAGATTTCAAATAGAGAAATTTACAAATTTAAGCGGTAAACGCCAGTCGCTAGAAGGCAACGTACCTGAGCAGTTTGTTCCCTCGGTACGTATTCAGTGTGAGACATAAAATTCATTACGGCGATAATATTATAAAGTTTAAAGGGTCCAAGTAATTAATAAATAATCTCACAGCTCTCTATATCAGTGAAGTGTTATTTAATCGTATGAAAGAGACACTTACTTACTTTAAAAACACGCTTCATAAAACAATCAGTTTAGCTATAAAATCGTTATTTTCATAACTGTATAGTAAAGTGAAGCTGAGGCCGGAATATCGAAACAAGTCATGGAGAGAGGAAAAAACCACTTTCCTGTAATTACCAACAATATTTTGTTTCATACTATGTCGAAATACTTTATATAGGGTAGACCATTTAAGTTGAGACCGTACAATACCTCCAAAACTAAGCGTTGTAGAAATAAATGTCTTTAAAGTTGCTTAATAGTATGGGGAAAGTAAATTCCATTAGTCGTGTTTTGTTTGGAGGACATTATAATGGTCATTAGTCATGTTTTGTTTGGAGGACGTTGTGATGGTCATTTTCGGGTCAATTTAAATTGACCCGAAAATGACTATCACAACGTCCTCCAAATAAGACACGACTAATGGCATTTACTTTCCCCCATAATATCAAACAACTTTCATTCAAGACATTTTTTATTGGTTAAATGTTGTACCGCATATTATGTTTTGGTTTAAAGTTCCCTTGTTTACCCAGTTTATGATTATTGTGTTTTACTATTTACTTTGCCAATTATTACCCCAATTACACATATAACACACATAAACACCCATGCACATTGCGGGACTCAAACCCGCGAGCCTCAACTTGCCAGAGCGCCGAAACTATACGCTCCAGCGACCACGGCTGCGAGGGTAGCATTATGTTGAACATGGACGCAACCATGTGTTTTATATGGTCATTACAGAGCCAAGAGTTAAGTTATTGTTTGAACAGTTGAAGCGGTGTTGGGTTGAAATACGGAAAATAAGTTAGTAACGGAAACGTTAAATTTGACATACTAGTTTGGAGACGGAGAAACGTGAAATTCTATGTGGTATGAAACACACAAGTAATACGGACACATGAAATGGCCTGATTATCATACATCACATATCTTATAAAATATTCACATTTATTTTGACACTAAAATTAGTAATTATTACAAATCACCTTAAATGGTCATTATGCTACAATGATGTTGGAGGATGTATGATGAGCTGCAGTTCCTTGCAGCACGAATTTTCTAGTGAACGACATTAGCTCATTTCACCTTTCGGATCTAAGGATCATCTTGGGCGAATGACCGTTATCCCAACAACCTGCGTCGGTCCATTACAGCATGTTGATATCTTGGGCCTTAAAATAAACCTCGAGTTTCGCCCTTTCACATGCAATTTGTCAATGGAACCCAACATTCGTTCTACATTACTTCTACTATATAACTCGAAATTTAAAATACATGAATTCAAACAACTTCTCTGTTGTTAGATATCAGATGGGGGAGCAAGTTCTGTTACTGAAATTTAAGGGAAAATTTTGCATAAATCAAAAATTAATTGCTAATTAATTGAAGGTTAATTATATTCGGCCAAATAACTAGCACATCAATCATTGTAATTATCCCGCAAAGGTGGCGTTCTGGTACTTGGGTGAACCACACAGAAATCTGGGGCGTGCGGCCAGTTGATACTTATCTATTTGACAATAATTAGTGGCTCTACCATAAATTTCGGTTAAGCTTAAGAGTGAGACATGCGTCCGTTGAAAGTGGTGCCAAAACGGCATCTGATCTTTGTGATACAATCGGACCACTGGTTTGACATTTAAAGTGCTCCTTAGAGAGTAAGGTCACTTCGGAATCAGAAACGAGAATGATATGTATACGAAGTGTTGTTACAGATGACATAAGACAAATTTAGTTCACGGTATGTTAAACCAGATTTCGGCTCGTTACAGGATATCTGCGCCAGTAGGACGAGGTCTTTACCGAAATTAGTTACAGCTCCGCGAACCCGCTGATCTAGATTTTTATTTACCAGAGAAAGACCGATTGTGTGCCGATGTAAGCAGCAAAGGTTTTGGGAAACGGACGCGTTTTACATATGTCCTTGTGCAATGGCGGTGAAAGAAGCACTGGGTAAACGCGTTTCGTTTTAATTGCATTCTCGTTATGGAAAGAAAGCAAACGTTGCCACATAAAAATGTCATTTTACCTATTCCTTCAATATAAATCTTATTTTATTCGTCTTTTGGAATTTTATACAGTACAAGCATTTTTTTGGTTTATAGACCGAAAATAACCCTAACTATTCTCCTAGTTTAAAAAAATATTACTATAATTTGTTGAATTGTCAGATTATATGGAAACCTCTGCAAATTATATATATATGAATTTGTGGCAAATTTTGAAGTATGGTGGATAGCCAAACTTTTGCTTATAAATCCAACGCAGCGACGTGCCACTACAAATTTACATTCCCTCATTCGCTATCATTTCGCTTCTCCTTTCATGCTTCAGGTAGGTTTAGGGGCTGTGAAGTGTCGGTCGGTGTCAGACAGATGGCGTAGATGCTTGCTCGTTGGAAAGTTCTTCTCGGATCTGACAGATGGCAGCCTTCTTTGAGCCGCCTCAGGTGGGTCGAGTTATCCCCGGTTCCGCCAGAGGGAAGCCTTCTGAGCAAACCGCCGGTGTAACCGGGTCATCCAGCTTGCAGTCGTTAGGTACCTCTGCGCGTCTCTGTCTACCGGCCGCTCGCAACCTAAAGCCTCCTTCGGTTCGGTCACTTCAGCCGTCCCTCCTGGGGGTTAAGCACAAAATTTCCGCGTTGGGTCGAGGTGCAAGGTGTCCCCTTCTATCCCTGGTCATAATCAGTCTACATAATTTATAGACAATTCCATCCTTGACCATTGTTCAAACATTTCCTTCGGTTTGCAGGATGGGTTGCGAGGAAGGAGGTAATGATTTTTTTGTTGAGGTGACTCCTTACCTCTTCTTTATTTACGACTAGAGTGCATACCTTTTTGCACAAAGCAAATGTGGTACACAGATTACAAATGTTTGCATGTCAATACATATTTACAAAAATAATGCGCAGTACATTGCCTTTCGTTAAAGGCGCCCACCCTTTACGTTCGTCAGCTCGGTGAATACATTGCATGGACTCGGCATTCTCTGTCGAACATGTGGCCTGGTTCGAATGTTCCAATGCGACAAAAATTCTGTCTCTCAGGTATGTTAGTAGGTCTTTCATATACCAGACGTTATAAATGACCCAAAATAAGGTAGTCCATTTGTGTGACACCCGAAGAACGCGATGGCAGGCAGCGTCCTCTTCGTCCTATCCATCTACCAGAAAATTTTTCATCAAAACACGTCCTATCCACGGCAATAGAGTGGGAGCAGCTCCATCATATTGGAACTATATCCGCTCAAGTATATCCAGTGAAACATCTCCCAAAACCTCAGGAAATATGGAGCGTCGCATGATATTAATTTACGGAAAAAATTATTTCATATATTACTTCAGTGATAGACATCCGTATGATTTATCGAAGATCCAGGTTTTCAATACTGGTTGCGCTAGTGAAATTTTCAAATAATAATCCAACCTTCAACCTCACCCTGCGTACGGTCAGGGTAAAAGTATAAGTATTAAATATAAATAATAAATCGACTAGTATGGTTAGCAGAAGAACTGAAATAAAACGTATTTGCGGAATTGCAAGTTGCTTCTGAAGATGACGTCTCCGAGTAACACATATCGTCTTGAAGATGCATCAGTATATGCGAATCAGATGAGGAAATCAATATTAAATTGCTCCATCCTATTCAATTTATAGTCACTGCAATTGGGGCATATTGTGGCGTATGCACAGATAATAGGATACACGACTCTCTGGGCACCGAGATTTGAGACAGCAGTTGATCTGGGAGTAGGGGTAAGTTAGGGGAACTAAGTCTTAGGGGAAGGGATAGCGTCACTGACGCTGGAGTGTTGGCGTGGGTTTGAGAAGAGTCAGTAAGCAAGCCCCGAGCAGGAAAGATGTAGAACTGCTTTCTTCGTGCTCAGGCACGATGGCCTCGTCGACAGACATTGGGCTGAGAGTGTAAGTAATGTTCTCTCTCTTTATACATTAAATAACTAGCCATCCATTCCGTTGGAGTCTTAATTATGGTAGTGTAGTGTCCTTTCCTTCCCGTAAGCCAGGTATTATTTTGGTAGAGTAATGATTTGTGTTTAACTTAGCTGCGTTCCCCGTCGTAGCCTCGCCATGTGCAGATCTTGTTTAATTCACCGGTGCCTTTTGCTAAGCGAGTGCCTACCCTTCTGTTTCTGAGTAGTATTTTGTTTAGAAGCTACGACAGTTGGTGGAGGGCCGAGCATAGTTTGGTTTTTTGTGAGATTTTTAAGTACAAAATTTTTTTCTCCCCTCTGAAATGTAACGGTTTGTGGTCCTCCACGTGGTCGCTAAAAATCTAAATTTGTTTCTGGCTTAAGGGTAAGGATTTTGATGCCATAATTTGTGATTTCTATATTCTAAATTTTGTTGCTTTAATTTCTGAAAGTCTCGCTTCTAAATTTTAATTTTGAGTTCATTTTTGCATTTTTCCCATTGTCTGTCGGCGTGACGCTAAAACTCCTGACTCCATTTTCCTCTTATTTTGGCTTCATTTCTATTAAATTGTATTGCTGTGCTAAGTGGTTCGTGCTGGTTATTTTGAAATATATTTTTGTGAAAGGTGAGTTATGAAACGATTGAGAAATATTTGCAACTTTGAAAATGTGCTCGTCACGTGTTGGCGATCTAGGTGAAAATATTGTTTTCTGTGCTTATTAGCAGTGGTTTTGGAAACTTATAACTTTATATTCCATTGATTGTGATTGCTAGCTGTTTACTTTACTTTTGTGGGACATTTTTCGTGTAACTTTTATGTACGCACGTGTGTTATGTAATTCCCGCGTGGTCATGCATTTCAGCACTAATTCTAGCTTGTGAAACCAGTCTTCATCAGCACGTGTTGTGTGTGTTTATTTGCGTGTGTATATCAGGTCAGATACATCTGTTTTAAAGAAAAAAGAGAAGGAATTTTTTTTTGTGCTACGTACAAATTGCAAGTCTGTATTCTGCTCCTTTTGAGATAATGTTAGCGGTGGTCACAGTAGGTGTGACGTGGTTTTTTTTAACTTCCAGTTCGAGGTTTCTCACTGAAGACATCATTTTGTTTTTTCTTCCATGTGTTCATTCTGTTTAAAAAAATCTTGGTACTGTGTCCAAGTGGTTTGCGTGTCATGCTTGTGTAGACCGTATGTTGGTATAATTTTCTGATATTTCGCCGTGGGCGCTTAATTGTAATACTTCTGGTACTGTTTTATTTGGCTATGTTCTGATCTTGCTACTTACATTCATGTGATGCTATAAGTGTTTAGTTTGGTGTAATCTGTATCGCTTTGTCATATTGTTTACTTACTGGTTGTGTTATATTTTGCGCTGCAATCATGCCTAAGCGACGTACTACGCAGAAATCTGATATGGCAATTGCTCCAGTTAGCGAGCACAGTGAAGTAGAATCTATGTCCAGTATTAGTACGCCTGTTGCTACTCAGATACTACCAGTGATGCCTAATCCGCCTGTCGCGGCCAGTACAATGCAGTAAGCTGTGTGTCGCCCGGTCATTGACCCCTCTCACGTTGAGAATTCCAGCAAGTTGTCGGCGTATGAGTTACTTCAGAATTTTGAAATGTTCGCTACTACTGTTAATGGCTGCTCTGAGGAATTGTTAATGATGATAATTTTGCTTCACCGTTGCCAAGTTTGGTTTCTTTAATTACGCAATGCATATGTTTCGGGGAAAATCTTTCACAATTACTCATGTAAGTAAAAGTTTCAGGAGCCACTACCAGCCTTGCCAGTATCTTCACCTAATTAGGTTTGATGTGCTTCTAATATGGACCAGTACGATGTGGATGTTGATGAACCAGTTGTGTGTTACCAGATTTTCGAAAACTGCACTGAAATTTTGTGGTAAAAAGAATAAGAAAAAAAATATAACCTGTAAGTATGTAAACATTGTGAGTGCTAAAGTTTGGACGAATGAAACAGTTTTACGACTCACACAGGTATGGTAAATATTTATTGTTTCACTGACTGATGCTTAATTAAGCTTTGCTTTTCAGGAATAATATGTGCTATGAATGTCTCTGCTAAATTAAAAGTGTATTATTATTTTGGTGTAACTAACATTTTAAATTATGTTTTGGGAACTGCAAATCATTTGTTTTGTTGTTGTGTCAGGCTGCAGGAATGTGTTTCAAGTGTACTATGTGCTTAATTGAGCTTTCATTTTCAGGAATGTTATGTGACAGTATTGTTTTGAGTAATGATGTGATGTTATTTTGTTGCATTCGATTTGATTTGACTTGATGTGATTTTGGGTTTCATAATGATGCTGTGATCTTTATTTGCAGAAAATTGTTGCATGAATAGTGTGTGTATGTATGTGTGTATTTGAGGTTATGTGATATATGTGATATTTGCCTCGGTGGGAGTGCCAAAGTGTAACCCCGATGGCGTAGTGGGAGGTTATGTGAGAAATATGAGTTGAGATTTACCTCGGTGGATGTGCGTAAGAGTAACCCCGACGGTGCTAATGTGAGAGATGAGATGAGAAGAGATGAGATGATGTCATCTTCGGTGGAAGTGCCAAAGAGTAACCCCGACAGTTGTATAAATGTGTTGATTTTTCAGGAGGGCTACATGTACCTGGAAAGTTGATGTGATGTGATGATTTCAGAGATTTTGCTTATTGGTGTTGCTGTAACGTGCCCAGTATAGCGTGTGTGATGTATTCACACGAGAGATTAAATGGATGGAAGTGAATGTAATGAGAATAATTTCTTTTCTGTTTATGCAACATGTTTATTACCATCGTAGATAGCAAATTTTAATACCAACTGATTTCCAGCTTAACTTTGATTCGGAGGATGTGAATGCAACAGTATAATATCATGTTATTTGTGTCATTCCTGAAATTTTAAAGTGATTTCTTGAAGGTTATGCCTATGTTAGATGTTTTGAATTTGCAACATGGTAAATGAGACACGTCAGTGAAGATGTTTTGTTTTTGAAGAGAAAATTGAAAGTTGAGATAAAGATGATAATGGCTGAAGTAATGATGCTGATTGAAATACTGATGATAATAATGAGATGAGGAAGATAGTAATGTAGACGAGAAATTGTATTAGTGACAAGAGTATGATAATAGTAGTTGAAAGCATGTCACGTGGTGTAGTTTGGAGATGTATTGTGGATTTATTTTGTAGTTTGTAGTAATGCATACAGTAGTTTTCAGTAGCTAGTTAAGTGAGTGTTGTGTGTAATTTGGGCCATGGTCAGTGTGAATGAGATCATTTTATTGTCATTTGTGATTTTCTTGTAAGTGCACTTATTTTATTTGTGAGTGAATTACTTACAAATGTTATTACTTGTGATGTTTGTGTATGTGTGTTTACTTCATGTGAAGCCATCTTGTGACGTCATTCATTTGTTCGGTTTGTAGCTCCATCTAGTGTTAGCAATTTGTGGTAGTATTAGTGTTTGAAAGAATTTTAAGTTTTGTTTACTGTCCTCCGGCTAGCTATTATTTCTCAGTCGAACATGTCTCTTGATCAGAGTGTGTAAACGGAAAGGAATCTTTTATCCAAATACAACACTGATGAAGAAATTTGTTTTACACATTTATTGTCAAACACGTTAACTATCACATTTATACATTGATCTTAACACTCGCCAAAGTGAAACTGTTATAATAACTTCTTACTGATATTTCTTAATTTGCGTACTTCAACTTTTTGTATAATTAACCTTACAACACTTTAGATTATTCATAATTCTGCTGCGCGTAACTTGTGAATCGATACCCGACGTTTGCCGTACAAATACTTTCGACGAATTGACTGACTGAAGACGACGTGTAGTGTACGCAGATTTTTGATGAACTGAACGACTGAAGGCGACGTGTAATGTATTGAGATTTTCGATGAACTGCAACTGAAGGCGACGTGTAATGTATTGAGATTTTTGATGAACTGGGGGCGATCTACCTCTGACTTGGCTCTTTTATACTCCCACTCCCCGATATGCCTAATGATTATAACTGAGTTACTATTGGCTAATAAAACGCGCCAACATTAGCGTCTATTTTAATATCCAATGAAAATTATGAATACATATGCTCTAGGGAAACATTCCAGAAGGTTCTCAACGGAAAAACGCGCCAACATTACGTAACTTCCTCGTTTCCAATAATGATAAACAGCTCACCCCCTCGCTGCATTATTACGCTATTATTGACAGTTTCAGTAAGATCGTATAAACTTACTTCCCAACAATATTTATAATCAATAAACATCTGAAATCAATGTCACATAAAAATGCATATTCATATTACAATCATTATTTACATTAAAGTAATTTGTGATACAAATTACTGCATCATCTTTTGTTAGTGATACCAGCTGGTCATTCAGAGTTAATATTGGGATCCCAAATAAGGTTATGTTTTTTCTGTCATGTTATTGTATGAAAAAGTCACTGTTCTTGATATAATGTTAATGTATTCTGAGTCTGTTTTAATGTTCTATTTGGATTGTGAAGCATTGTGAGTTAAATTTTGGATGGCAACTCTCTATAAAATTTAGTTCTTATGCCAATTTGTACTTATTTTTGTCTCTTTCTTTGCTCCATGTCAAAACAATTTTAGTGCAAACCTTTCAAATATTTCATTGTACATGACATACCGTTCTTTTTATGCGCGATTGTCTGTTGGAGCACCCTTTTTATTGTTTGGTGGTTTTGTTGTAGTATTTTACTGATGGCGGAGCTCGAGAGCATCACAGGAGTACCCCCACGTGGCACACCAGAAGTTCAAGAAACACCACAGGGAAGCTGTCGGGCAGCCACTACACTGCCGTGGCTTAAGGAGCCACTATTTTGGGGGGCAGTCCAAGCCAGCAACTGCCCACCCCGTTGTCATCACCAGAGACCTGCAGTAATAACAATTCTACAGCCAAGACAAGTCGTCGTTGTGGGCACATTATAAACTCACCCACAAACAGTTTCAACGGACCATCAAGCTTAAGTGCAGTGTAGTGTGCGTGTGAACTGAGGCAGCGTGGTGTGTGTGCGTGTGCGGGGTGCTCGAGCATAATTGCTCTAACAATATTATCCGAAAATCGAGACTCCACTACGCCCAGTAACATTGTTTGTCGTCGTCTGGGTGTTTATCACACATGTGTTTTTTCCCTTCTTATTGTATGTCTTTTTTGTTATTTTAATGTCTCTTATTTTGTTTGTTTGCCTTGTGTCGACGAGGGCGTCGATCTCGGTGGCCAGGGGGAGATGTGGCGTATGCACAGATAATAGGATACACGACTCTCTGGGCACCGAGATTTGAGACAGCAGTTGATCTGGGAGTAGGGGTAAGTTAGGGGAACTAAGTCTTAGGGGAAGGGATAGCGTCACTGACGCTGGAGTGTTGGCGTGGGTTTGAGAAGAGTCAGTAAGCAAGCCCCGAGCAGGAAAGATGTAGAACTGCTTTCTTCGTGCTCAGGCACGATGGCCTCGTCGACAGACATTGGGCTGAGAGTGTAAGTAATGTTATCTCTCTTTATACATTAAATAACTAGCCATCCATTCCGTTGGAGTCTTAATTATGGCAGTGTAGTGTCCTTTCCTTCCCGTAAGCCAGGTATTATTTTGGTAGAGTAATGATTTGTGTTTAACTTAGCTGCGTTCCCCGTCGTAGCCTCGCCATGTGCAGATCTTGTTTAATTCACCGGTGCCTTTTGCTAAGCGAGTGCCTACCCTTCTGTTTCTGAGTAGTATTTTGTTTAGAGGCTACGACAATATTCTATGAGACACTTGGATTACCGCGGCGATATTATTATATTGGTACGCCCTCTTTGTTAGTGCTAGAAAGGAAAATCTCACAAAAAATGAAACGCAGTGGAAACCTCCGCATGGCTTTATCCTCTGTACCCTTCTCGCTGTACAGAACTCCTCAGCAGACATTCAAGATAAAGTAGTTCATAGTATACCAAGATGGCGAGATTAAATATTTAGCTAATAGCACAACAGTGTGAATGTGAATCTCGGGACAACTGATTCCACAAAACAGATACAGATACAGATGAGTATCTCATATCGTATTAAGCGAAATTATACTTCCAATGTGTCTATAGAACCTTGCAGCTATTATTGTTATTTGGCCATAAATCTAATTTATGGTCATATATGCAGTACTAATTTTTATCTAAAAATACAACAAAATTACACACTCTGGCATAACACTAACCCCACAGAACAACAAGTTTCCTAAAAAAATTAATAGAAATTTGATTACTTTATGTTAATTCCCAGAAGTCTTATTTTATTTATCATAAGGGAGTGTAAAATGTAACACAGACTTTTACTAAATTTATTATATTTTCCTTCTAGTTTACTCGCAGATTAAGTCATTTGGTCAACATCAGCTTCAACCTTCTTTTCCTTAATCTCTCAACACCTCGTATTGCTTCCGGTCTTTGGCTCAGTATTTGTTATGAAAGTCATACCGTGAGAGTTTCTTCCATTTCTGTCAATGTATGATGTAGTCTTCTTATTCTTGTGCATCTCCTGGAATAGACCTTTACCAGCTCATACTCGTAAACTCTTGGTCAAAGTATCGTCGTCCTATGGGAGTCTATTCAGAAACCTTGTCAGACTGCTTGGGTCCATTCGCTCGTATTGAAGACACCATTGCTTCAATAATCTACCGCAATCTGGAAGCTAAAGTTGTTCAATTGTTCTGTTGTTTAACTTTTCGATCACCGTTTACCAATGCATATCCACAATTTTTAAGGAACTATTTCGCATAATTATATTTTTATTTTTCCTTGTTCTATTAAGAGCTCAATTTTCGCTATCGTATCTCAATAATTGGATTGCTGTAACATTTATTTTGTCTTCTTTCTGGTCTAATGAAATATTTATAACGCTTTCTTGGCGTTTTCTTCGATATTTGGCTGGTATCCCGTTAGAACAGCTTTCTGCTACCCTGCTACACATGTACTAGTATTTTATAATTTTTGCTAAATCTCTTCAATACATGAAATTAAACGTCCTAAATATTTAAGCCGCTGACTTGTTCAATTATCTCATTCAATTTAATGTTTGTTCCCATTGGATTTTTAACCTTAAAAGCTACTACCTGAGATTTGCAGAATGATAAAATTTTATTTATCTATTTTGTCAATAACCAGAAATATTTCAGAGCATACTAATTTCTTCATTTTTTAGTTTTTTTATTACTTGTCCAAATACTTTACTACTTGTTGGAATGTAACGTCTACTGGCCACTCGCTTATATCTTTAACGTGAATTAACCATACTTCTGAACCATACCTTAACTCTGACAACGCTAGTGTTTTATGGAATTTTAATTGTTTCTTTTATTACTGTTTTATTAAATACCAGTTTCACTCCTTGATATTTCTTTGGAATGCTTCCATTTTAGATGGTGTATCATGCTGGTGGTCTAGGGTACATCCTAGATAATTAAAATGTCTAACTTTTTCAATTACTTTGTCGTTTATTGCCATTCTTCTCTCAGTTTTTTATTGCAGAGAGTATTTTTAAATTGTAACATTGCATTATCATGGCGTTATTATTTTGTTTTAGTTTATCAGTCAATCTAGAAAATATATAACAAAATAAGTAACGAAGACTTCTAACAAGATCTGAAACAGTTTTAATCTAACAAAAGAGGGGATTCCACAAAAGTAGATTCTGTTTAGAAAATGTTTTCATTCTGCAACACATATCATAGAAAAGAATAATATAATTTACACACACCTAGCCTTCATTGACCATGAGAAACTATGTGTACAAAGAGAGGCTGTGATCCATTGTGGATTGTCAAAACATTTAATTAAAATTGTCCAACGTTTGTAGTAAAAACAAATGTAATAATGGAAACAAGAGATAAATTATCATTATAAATAAATCAAGGAGTAAAATGGAACTGTTGTATGTTGCCAAAGTTGTTCAACATTTAATAGAGATTTCATAAGATTATGGCAGGTCCGAGTATCAAAATTAATAACTGGAGCCTGAACTCGTCAATAAATCCTGACCGTCAGATATATATATTCAACAATCTGAGAAGTCGGTGATGTATAAGCTTCATCAAATGTGTCTTCGATGCAATATGATTTAAAAACTAAAAGCTACAAATATGGTTTTCTTAAGGAGTGAATACTTAAGAACTAAAATCATTATGGTAGATAATCAGACACTGGAACAAATATAAATTTTCGATGTTTAGATAACAGAACATGTGAAGGAGACTAAGATTAATATTTACCAGGGAATATACGATATTCTAAGCAGAATTACTGCTCAGGAAGAAGATCGAAATAAATTTTACAAGTTATGGTCATAACTGCCTCATAGAACCTCGGAAACAAATCATTTGAGATTCGTAAAAGGTTATTCGAGATCAAGCAGTATGAAAGAGTATACGGAAAGAAGTAGGGATATTGAACGCCACTCAAAATAAAGCTGAATGGAAGGAACCTGCACAAAGGATACCCAAACAAATTTTAGAAAGCTTGTGAAGGAACTAATGAAGACCGAGGTAAAGTTGATAAAACCGAAACATACTTTGAGCCTAAAGGTACTCGTCAACGATGCAATTTCAGTTGCAACTTACTTGCAACTTCGAACTGCCCAAGAAAAGTGGAGTTTCACAGTGTAAATTGTCAAGCAAGTAAGAAAGTTGCACGCGCAACTTCAAAGTGGCGTTCAACTTCCGAAGTTGCTTCGTGTACACTACGGAAAAAGAAGGTTGTGCCATCTGAAAGTGGCTTGAACAAACATTTTGTGACGTATTCGGTGCAACTTTGTTAAGTTGTCTGTTGTGATAGTAAATAGCTGTTTGAGAGGTAGTTACAAGGATCATAATTTGCGTTAAACTAAATACAGAATTAAGACAACTACATGATTTTATTTCCTTAATAATAGCACGGTGACAATTTATTTCTTCATACGTAATAATAGCCCATAACAATAAACGGACAAGGATGACTAGTTGATTGAATTGGAGAGTATACACTGCGGGCTACAGGAATAAACAAACGCGACAAATGCGTTACCTGATACATAAATACCTGATACATAAATACCTGTTCCTTTGTGATTAAGATTTATAATTTTTGATGATTTAATAATTCCAAATACATGTTTCAATTTTAACCAAACTTTATCATATTTACCAAATCTAAATTAACTTAATATCAACAAAATTAGTTCAACATGTCAGCAGAGGGAATTAAAGTAAAAATACACAGATTGAGAACTCAGTTCACCCAGAAAGGAACAAAATGAAGGCAGGGAAATACGGAGGTGGTGCAAAAGTAAGTATAAAATAAAATGGAAATTTGATGATGGACTGCAGTTTTTGTTTAACCACAACAGCACCAACAATGATGCAATAGATTCTTTGGTAAGTACCAACAGTCTCACTTCAAATGTGACGATGTTACCAAGGAACTTCTCCTTCACGGCAAAAATACTCCTTTAACTCCCCTCTCAAGTTTTTGCTGCAGTATGAGATTCCTTCTTAAGTTCCTTGCAACGGCACTAAGTTGTAGTTCTCGTTGTGCCAAGTGACAAGTATTCGAAATAAATACATCAGTGACTGACAGTTGTCGCCTAAAAGATTCACATTGACTATAACCGTATAAATAATTACTGCCGAATGTGCAAATTTATCTGTTCAACACAAGACGTTCTGTTGGTGATACTGACTTTCTCATTGTGTCTTGCTTTTGTATTGCAGGTACTAATCTTCTAAGCAGATAATTAAAATCAAACACTTTTAAAATGAAACAACTTTTACCCAAACTTTTTTTCCGTACCTTCTAATGTTTACTCACAAATGAACGATAGACTTCCTTGTTAACATTTTGTACCAGTTGCTTGATGGTATTCCTCTGACTGTACGGTTACCAATGTGGCTTCAACAGGAAGTCCGGCTCAGTTTTCACTTAGGGCTCGGCAAGTTCTTCAGCAGTTGTTTCCTGGACGGCGGATTGTACGAAGAGGGCCAGTACGCTGGCCGGCCCGATCTCCTGACTTAACACCAAACAACTTCTTCTTATGGGGGATAATTAAAGACATTGTCTTCCAGGTGCGTCCTACAACTAGACAAGATATGAAAGAAAGAACTCGAGCAGCCTATGCGTCTCTTAGCGTCTCCGTAGCATCAATGATGTTAGGAGTATATCACACCGTTGTGTAGCACAGGGTGGTCAACATTGTGAATAGTCACTCTAAATGTTCAAAATCATTCACTTCTGAACCCAGAAGAGGTAATTAATGTGCTTATTTTTGTCTTATTTGTAAATAAACATTAGAAGTTGTTTCATTTTAAAAGTAGCATCCAATGATACCTTAAACAACCCATGTTCCCATTTAAAATATCAAAGTTAACCACGTGTACCCCTACTTCCGGTTTATTCCGGAAAATGGAAATACCACTAATCGATTCTTTACATAGATAAGCATCGATTGCATAGGTTTTTATTATCAAATTGTTTTTGAAAACAACAAATATGTTGTAGTTTTAGAGAGAAATCGCTGATACGGGTGCTCTGGGACACCCGGTATAATGTGGATTAGGTCTTTAGGCCCGTTCCGTCTCCACGTTGTGCATTTTCTTCTGAAACTGGTCCTCTTCTCATCTTAGAGCCTTCAATATCTCGTCGTCCTCTGGGTCTATAGGTGGGTACTGTTTTGGGTATGCGATTTGAATTCATGATAATGCCATTTTAAACTGTAATCAATTGTTTCTATTAAAATGGTAATCCAATGTTATTCACAAATTTCAGAATTTTGTTTGTGGTCTACATGTGTACCCGGCTATCGCTCTTAATACTTCAAACATTAAATGACAATCTCATCTACACATATCGAACAAGATTGCTGACAAGGGATATCATTGCCTTACATCTTCTAAATTCACTCACTGGCTCTGAACGAGTAGATTTTGCGGTGGCTTCCTTCTTGTCAATTGTTATTTATCATTAGTAATGCACCATAAATGCAAAGGTTAACTAGCCAGCATAAAATTTGCCTAACACAATGAAATTACTAAGTGATTGTTGTCTTCGTGAAATGAGAAGTGTTGAAGTTGTGATTCTTAGTTGAGTCGGCGAGTTACGAGGTCGTGCCTTCAATTCCACGGCTGCAGTTGGCTGTAAGGAAATCTTTTTAGCATGTAAGTGGATGGGTACCTCAAGGTGTGCCTCATAAGAAGACTTGCTAGAATGAAGGAAACTAATGAACTTGAACTGATGATTTTTACTTTCAACTACTTTTGCAAGAAACTAAGTTGTTAATTATAACCCTTTACAAAGTTCTCCTAGCGAGAATTTGATGCTTTCCATCTTGATGAACTTTGGATGATGATTTAGTGTACATTTTGTTCACTGGAGATTATTCACTTCACATAAACACGTTCAACAAAACTATTTTATTCGCGCACTCGACACTTCTTTGTCTCGACACGCAATGATTTCGGAACGCGGAATTGTTTCCCTACGCTAATAAATTTTACGTCTACGTAATCAACCACCGTCGCGCACACGAAATTCCTTCGTTGCATCGTTACATTTCGTAATGTTATTTATTTATTTATTTATTGCGCGGAATGTTCACACTAAGTAGCACAGATTTTTTTGGCGAGTGAATTAACAGAGCAGCGTGATTTTTCTCATAGAACTCAGCTTATATAGTATGCTAGTCTGTCGGTCCATATTTTACGTTGAATTTTCTTATTGGCTAGTTCATCGCGCGATTTCTCAAATTCTAGAATTCAGAAGGGGATTTAATTCTTGTCTATTGGCTTCGAAGAGAGTCACATGATTTAACACAAAAAGGAATTCCCTCCATGCTTTGCGTCATATACCAAAATTATAGTTAAAATATATATAACTAGCAATCAAGTTAATGTAAATACTCACATAACATAAAAATTATAGATAATACACGTAATTATTAATAATACGTAACATATTATTGTTTCCGTACAGGAAACTGCCTCAATGTTCATCTGGTAGCAGTAAACAGGATAGAAATAAAATCATTGGTTTGGATTTCATCACAGCGATGAAACACCATAACCTTAAGGATAACAATTGCCTAATCACATTTTATCTTGAAGAAGGTGTATTGTAGTTCCATTATTGGGGATCCAAAACTTGAAGTAGTTGCAACCACATACGATACAAACTTTCCGGTGGCCTTCGCCCCACGTTTAAATATCAACTTTGTAATTTGAATGTTTATTTAAATATGATATTCGTATGCCTCGGCTGCGTCAGTAGTAATTTGCAGAAACACGTATCTCTTAGCAGGGGGTGGTGTGGCTAGAGAATGAACGCTTACACAGATTATTATTTTTACTTCACTCCTTTTTTATTAATCTTTCACACGATTAAATAATACTTCACTGATATATCATACTGTAGAGCTGCGAGATTATTTTTAATTGCACTTTTTAATACGTAAACTTTATTTTTATTCTTGACGTAATGAGGTTTTATGTCTCATACTTAACCTGTATCGTATCGAAGTGCTCAGGAACGCTGTCTAGTAGTATCTGGCTTCTACCGCTGGCTTCTCTATTTAAAGTCTCTAAATGGCTAATTTTACTCCAATAGAATACTTTTATTTAACTTAACCTTTTTCTAGTTTTTGATTGGCTATTTATAAACTGCTTTAAATATTACATTATTGTTCCAAGAATTACTAGTAGCATTATTGAACTTTCTAATTTATTGTTGTCTAAAGGTTACCTCATTGTCAGCAACTTTCGGCTTCTATTCTCACAGCTCCTACATTTTTAAATTACGTAATACATTCACATAGCATTATTATACATGTACATAATAATATAAACATAATACAATGACTGTTACATACATTTTATATATTTATACACACATTGCTTTAAGGCGGGCTGTTATTGAGTTTATATATTATATAATTAGACTGATATTATTTAAGTGTTAAAAATACTGCCTCAATCCCTCAGGTCGGCCTATATTTAGGATAGGTTAAAACTTTCTTGCCTAGAGTGTCATTATGTTAATTAGATTGGACAACATAGGCTGCTTGTAAAATTATGTTGAGTCGTAATGCATTTCCAGTAGACGAAAAGGTGCCGATTGCTCTGTCATGTTCCATAAGCCTTTTCACTCCATTCATGGAGGTGTAGCAGGTGAAATACCAAAGTAGTTTGCTGTAATGCACACCAACGAGATATATGATACCAGGTAACACTTTCGGTTGCTAATCCCACGGACGGAAACACTTGCGTCACTTTATTTTGTTTCTTCTCAAATATCAGAAAGCGCCATGTTGATTCTAGTCCCATTTCTCCAAGGTGTCCTTGCAATACCGTGCAACAAGACAGTGCGTTGTTTACGCATGAGAAAGCCGGGGATAATGATCGGGTGTGAAACCTTCACTCGTGCGCGCTCCCACTTTCATACTTTCGTAACTCCAAATATCATGTTGTCAGAAAAAATTACTTTCAAAGCTTTGAAGGCATCACAGAACATTTATCACACGACGTTATTCCTAAATGATTAATATGCTTTCGACAACCGTCTAGTTAGAACTGTAGATCCAGATGCAGACATCGCTGTTACCTATTGTTTATTGTGTATCTCTTCTACAAACTATATGCTTCATGTCAATCGAGACAAACGTTTGCAGAAGTAGTTTCATTACACATTTCATTAAAATGGGATACAGGATGCTGAGCTGATAGTCAATCTTCGAAAAGCGGGTCGCTATATCCTAGCTTTGAAGTTCCACAGTCTGTGCATAACAACAAGAGAAAATTACAGTAACTTTAGCACTTGTATGAAGTATTGGAAAATTCGAACCAGTGACAATGAATACACCGGAAACTGTTAATGCTTCAAAAATTGTTTCGTATAAATGGCGTGTTTTAACGAGACTAGTTTTTTTTGTGCAGTATGTTCTTTCTATCTCTTACTGTATACTATTTGTACAGAAATATTTAAAATGGAGAGGCCTTTGCAGAGTGTTTAACAAAATTAAATATACACATTTTATTAATCTGATAAATATCTTCAACATATTGTATTTTAGTCAGAATCGTTAAAGCATTTTTAGGAAATAAAAGTAACAAAAGGTGCGGAAGATATCCTTGAGAATCTTCCATATCCCATCCTCGAAAGATGTTGAAATTTTCGTTTTTGATTTACGTTTCGAGTTATGTATATCGAAGTTTTGGTTGGAATACAAGAAAAAATAATAACGGTAAATCATACAAAGTTCTCTTTAGTGGGATAAACAAGTCTGCACATAGTAAACGCTCATTCACAGATCTATTGTACAGCAGTCAGCAATTTTGAAATTTGTGGATTACGTAACTTTGCCATTGAGTCACCTCTGTAATAGAAAGAGATTAAAAAGAAATAATAAAGAAATGGAGAACCGATTTGTACAATGCTCGATGTTTAATAAAGCATAAACGGAAAACATTTTTTCTTAGAATATGTGTTTTATGAGCCTCCTGATTCAACTTAACTTTAACCGCGCTTTATAGTTTAGAAATGGTTATTACGATTTTTATTATCACTGATTTAAGTACGTTATTATTCTCTAGCGGTAGGCAACGGTACCACTTAGATACAATAGATAAAGAAAGCATTGTATTCAGCGAAAAATTCGCAATCGATGGTTGATCAAAAATATACTTAGTAAAAAATAACATCCCGTCCCATTATATAGCACTTTTAGAATACGTCCATGTATGTGTGTGAGAGGATAAGGTAGAGCCTTTCAGGAATTTTTTTCATTCCGAATAAGTTCTGTTTGACAAAAAGTTCCGAATTTATTTAAAAGAAATTCCCCAACGATTTCGCTTAAAACTGAGTAAATTGGGTTTATTCGCATGACAAATAAAAAGCATCTAACTACAGCCTGCGAGTCCTCTGCATTCTTACTGAATTTTACTTAATCGGGAAACCAGTAAAGATAGACAAAAATGTCTTACAGGAATAATGTAAAGCTCCTAAAGAGAGTTTGCGACAATTCTCTTCTTAGGGTAAACTCTCACCAAAATATTTATTTCCATGTGTAAGGATTAACATTTTTAGTATTTTATGCAGTCTTAATTGAATTTCTATTTATTTTCATATACAATTTATCATTGTAGCCACAACACTTATATCTTAAATATAATTTTAATAGTGGTACTGTATCTGTCATTTTGCACTATGGATTCCGCATCATTTCACAGACAAAGGTCACAAGTCCTACACAATTTAAAGTAAAATGGTAAACCTTAACCCACCTTTAGCTCTTCAAATTGATACTGCTGTTAGGTATGATAGCTTTTATTTGTCTAAGCCATTTCGTTTATTTCTTTGCAAATATGTGTTAGTTTGTTTTCTATTTCCTTTGAACAGCTTTTTCCGTGAATAATATTTTCAGATATAATTGGCCATTTTCTGGACAATCTATTGAAGATAGTTAAATTATATTTTAGGATGAGAAAAAAACACTAAATGCTGCTGTGGATATTTTTTGGTGCTAATGAGATATTTGGTTATTCTCTTAAAAATTGTTGATAAATTTTAAAAAAAGGATGATATAACTGAGGGAAAAAATCTATCTTATTTAATAAACAAACTCGTTGGATGAAAGTAGACCAGCTACCTTAAAAGATATGCACCTACATTCCGTAAAGCTTTATATCTGATATCTTCAACAGTTTCTGAATGTAGCACATTTAACATTGGCAAGATAGGGTTTTTAATCTCCCCTTAAAGCCTCTCATTCGATTGAAGTTCCCCGATAAATTTTCAAGGCAATCTCAGAGATATCATCCTCAAATGCAATTTACAATTTTCCACATGTTTCACATTCCCAGGGCTTATAGTAATTATTATTAGGGTTGCTAACAATTGTTCTTTTACACTCGCCAAGTGTAGGCACTAACTTGGGAAGCTCAATCGGATGAGAAGATTTAATGCATACAATAGTATCTTGCGATGATAGTTCAAGCGGTAAGATCATTGATATGGAGAAGATAAGTGGCTCGAGTCCCGGCAGTAGCACTTAATTTTCAATTCTGATTCCTCTTCCAGCTTAGTGTCTTCATGGCTAGTATAAAGAACAATAAATCAAAACACAATAAAACTGGATGGTAGTTATGTACAAAGCCCGGAAATTTAAAGCAATTACAACATTGTAAATCGCCTTGAGGTATGATACCTCTAATGCAGGGGTTCCCAAACAATGCTCCTTGGAGTCCTTAGGACTCCGCGTACACAGTTCCGCGGCGCTCCTGGAAAATGACAGAAATAAAAATTGAATTAAACTGAACAAGAAGATACAAAACGTAGACTAAAATACTCATAAGAAAACTAGAAATTACATACTGAGCGGATTTTGTCAAGTTGAATTTCGCACCTTCTCTAGTACTTATTCTACTGCTCCATTCTATTCGTTACACTGCCATTAGTGTCGCCACTAGCTGGAATTTCATATTCGAGTAATTTCTCATTTATTGTATACTCCTCGAAAATGCTTGGAAGCTGCTCATGGCTTCTCGAAGGGCCAGATAAATAAAACCACCCTTAAACTTAGCAGAGTTCTTAGCAGTTCTTAAAGGACTGACATTTCACAGAGCACTATAATTCGTGTTTTTTAAAACCAAACGCTACTGGAATTTTTGCCCACGAACTCAAAACCTTGTCCGAGAAAGTAAAATTAGTATTACTGCCTTTCTTAAACACACATTTCTGTAAAGCGAGTTTCTCAGACAGCTAACAAAATAAAATGAAAAATCCGCTTAAATGCAGAACCTGATATTCGTTTGCGCTCTTCATCAATTTAAACAAATATTATAAAACTATACAAAAAATGCAACCACATTCGTCTCATTGAAAGCGCGAATGGCTTTTTATTGAACTTTTGGAAGTACGTATATAACCAGGTTTTGATTTGGTATATTTGAGGCTGTAATATCCTATTGCTTACCTTTGAAGCAAGTTGCGTCGTATGGAGGGGATGGCTCGGCTCATCGAAGTCTCGGGTTCGGTGCCCGTCTGCCTCGAAGTTCCTCCAGTTTGATGAGGCTTCTGCTTCAGGTGCTAATCTCCGTAGAATTATTTTGGGTTCGTGATTCATAGGTTTCCCTCGCTATGTTCTTTCTCAGGGAAGATACAAGGAGATACTAGCGGTATCGGAGATCTAGGATCGTGGACAATATAACTGGATCACTGAATAAGTTTAAAACACGAACGTGTATAAATTTTGTAAGTTGTAATTAACACTTATTCAATGTTCAGTAATATACCACTTTTACATTAACTGAATGTAAAGTGCCGCTGTTATAATATTCCTGGCGTAGTAAACTTTGTCACTTGTGTTTCGCGCCACTGTCACTTCATTGACGCACGCATAGCTACCTAATTCAATCGAACTTCACTTGATAACATATGACGCGAGATCTATCTCAACAGCCTCGTGGAAGTAGTTTTAATTTAGCGGAATAGCAACATCGGCGCTTACTAAGCCCGCAGAATCAATGCGCGCGAATTCTTCTCGTGACAAACGTAGTTTCTACGTAGTTCACATGACGAGACTGGTGTACAGATGAGTAATTCTGGGGTATTTATATTAAGCACCCTCACGTTTTTAACAAACTATTTTCCTAGTGGCCACTATTTCGAGCCGTTGGTAGCGTCTGTCCCAATGACGTTTTATACACTTCTGATTGGCTTAAGGGCTAAAACATGTGACCATATACATGACTCAATCCGGTACATTTCCTGCTTTTCTCGAAATTTCTACTTCTTCGCCGCCTACTATACCCTCTCATAACAATAGCACAAAAGGTTTTTCGCCTAGACTTAAATACAATAGACATGCGAACTGGCTGCATCGAAAAAACACATTTCTGTTCTCTCAAGACACGCTTTTAAGACATCCTAACTGGGAAAACCAGGAACATTTTAACATTTGCGATACCTATCATTACAAAAGTAGTAATATTTCTGCTCCTATAACAAACTATGACATGAGTGTATATATATCATCCGTATAATCTACTATGTTATAAACATTGTTTGGTGTGGGAAAATACGACCTCGTATTTCAAAGCTTTATAACATAATTTCAGTGCATGAACGTTGTAAAATTGTTTCTTTGGTTTTAAACTTTACTTTCCATCGCCCTACAACCATCTCATCTTCCTCCGCACCTTGTAACATTAATTTCCTATCCTATGCCTTACATATACCTAACTTAATGTTAGCAGGTAGGCCTATAAAGGTCTCCGCCATAGAAACCGATCCTAAAGAATGTTCCACGAGTTAAAACCTTCGGAAACCCTGCTCTAATGATTGAGATCGCCTTGAAGTTACCGGGATATTTGAATAGGCATTCAATTTTCCCAGGTCTGATTCAACCTTAAAACAAAGTGAAGTAAGCTATGTGGATACATTTGCTTAAAATATACTTCAGGATTTAAAAAAGACAATGAACTGTATAATGATTAATATTTCACTCAAATTCTCTAGGTGTTCTCAAGCAGAGAACATTCCATTGCCCACTGAAAATTGTGTCTAACAAACATCTTTTACATAGGGGTACGAAAACTTCTTTTAAAATTCGTGAACTGCGACATGAAGAACGTTTGAACAAAGTTCAATTTATACTATAACTTCTTTCTTCTCTGCTTATTGCTTAGATATCGTTTCTCTTTCCCCTGCTTTGTTTTAATTGGGAGTTGATTATAAAGTAAAGGGTAAAAAAGAATAAAAACATATTAATTAGCCAATAACTTACTTTCATGCGCAAGTTTGCAGCCTGCACAGCTATTGAAGGTCTGCTTCTAATACATTGAGTAAAAGTCTGAAATTTCTCATCGCCATTTCATCGGAATTTAAACATAGTATCAAACATGTCGAGTGCAAATGATGCTATGAAAGAAGAGTATCAATAAAATAAAACAATAACAAATTAGTTGTAGTACTTATATGTGCAATGTAATGTATAATCTATATGTACAATAGCTATAAAAACCAAATTTTATACATAATAATTGTGAGGAGACAAAATCTCAAATAATGAACACATTTGTGTTGAGTTATAGTATTGAAACATGACAAAGGAAGAGCTAAGTTATAACACAAACAAACATCCGACGACTATTCGTTAAAAGACATTACCCGCCAAATCACTATTTTTTTCAGGAGAGAGAAAAAACTATTTTATCCTTCTCCATCTGTAATAACAATTTGCAGTTCTGAATTAATAGTGTTTGTAGGAATAGAAAGAATAGATTCGCTGGTATCAAACATGAAATATTAACGGTTTTGTTAATACGATTCTTAAGATTTTATGCTGGACAGGATACGTCTTGCTATTTTGTCTTATTTTGAGTTAAGTTGTTTTAATGTATTGATGCTGGTAGTTATGATATTTTAGCAACGAGTACTTATTCAATTAATGGTGTTTGTTAATTATTTTTCTGGGTTATGGGACTCACGAGACAGAATAATTTATTAACATATACATTTTTTTCCATTTTGATTTTATAATTGCAGAACCAAAGTAGTAAAGGAATAATTTAAAACGTCATCAAAATTATTACATTTACACAGTTGTAACTAAATAACAAGCCACATGCAAGTCAAGTATATCAATAGGGTTTATAATTATCGGAGATATCAATGCGCCTGCAATGCATCCTTTCAAGGCCACATAACATTTTAATAATGTAGGTAGTAATAGTCTCCTAATTTAATTTTATAGTTTGCTAACCATTTTGGGTATACATTACTTGTCGTACGAGCATGGCGTAATGCAGGTGTTTTGACATGTCTGGTTTGTAACTATCATAGCAGTGATTGCTTATATGTATTTAGAACGTAAGAAACAAAAATAAACAAACATTGTAATGTTGCTTAGTATCTATATAAAGACCAAAGTTTAAGTGTTTGTTTATTTTTCTGGGGTTTGCCTTATAAGTGAGAGATACATTTAGAAAAACCAGCCTCTACACCTCCATTCTATAACCACAGAACATACATAAAGTATATTAATAGTAAACATTTAAAATGTTATTAATTATAGATTCATGAGCGATTAATCAACTGCAAGAACCACCTCATCATCTTCATCAGTCTCTGGTAAACATTAACGAGCTGAGCCATTACCTTGCAAACAAAAAAATGCCCTGTGGTATTTTGGGGGGAATAATGAATAATGCCCTTCTTGCACAGACTTATCAAACTCCTATAAACAGGAACAGAAATTGGCAAACAGTGTTAATAAGCATTTCGAGATTGTAGGTTGTGCCTGATAGACATCCTTGTATTCAACACAATGGTATCATCATCTGTAGAAGAATTATACATATAGATTTTAATTTAATTACTTCCAACTCCAAACAGTGTTATTTTAATCCTCATCATCTTTGTGCGTCCCGTTAACAACTTTTAGACTAAATGGAAATAAAGTTTGTGCCACTTCCAATTCTTGAAGTCTTCAAAACTCATTTCCTTGACCTCATAGTTTCCTGGGGCATTGCCTGAATTTCTGGCGACTGTTGCCCATATAGTTTTGTGTTTCCAGTTTTTTTTGTTGCATGTATGGAATCCGCTTGCATGTCTATGAACCCTGGAATCAGATAACTAATTCTGATACTCTTAAGATTTACAGATTCTTATGCAAGTGACTACTGCATAGCAAACATTGCCTTTTCCGGTTTTGACCGGTACAGCTATCTGAATGTAATGAGATGTTCCTCTCCGATCAATCTCTTTCAGGTAACTATTGGACACTGTGCAGATCTCATTGCAACCCCTTGGCCATCTTGTTGCCCACAAATATAACCACGCCCCTTTTTAGTTCCACTTTCATAAATAGTTTCGTTGTACTTATAATACTTTCTAAAATAGCATAATACTGGTATTCAGAAGTTTTTGTAGGTCAAAGCTGGCACACATGAAATATTCCTCGGTTTTTGACCTTTCCTGCTCCTTCAAAAAGTTATCTTCCACGACTGCGTTTTCTTGGAGATGTGATTCTTGCTGTTTTTTCCTCCTCAGTAATGACACGAGTTTCTTTATTTTTAAATGTCTCCCACTGGATACATTTATCTTTCTTGGGCATGTGAAAATCAACGTTGAATTTTGTTTTGAAAGTACCACAGAAAACTATAAGACTAGCAGGTTTAATTGGAGAAGATTTAATTAAAGTTTTACAATGATTCTTATAAATCCTATGTAAGTTTGCAACATTTTTTAGTTCTTTCTGAAGATATTTTCTTTTTGCCTCTTTCCTGCAACAGTGTAAAGGAACGGCTGGTAATCGTCTAATAAACTGCATGACAATTTGAAATATACTTGCTTGGTTTTGTTTTTTTGGCGAGTGACGATCTCTACTATCTGTTTTTGCTATATTCAAATTATTTGAGTAATCTCTGGTGTAGCAAGAGTCATTTGTGAAACATTTAATGTAGCTACCAAAAATGTTTGACATACTTTAATTTCAACACCTTTGAAGGTTAACTATCACATACTCAAATGACTTCGATCATCTGCTATTTTCCTTTCGGCGTCTGCCTACGTTCTTTGGCTTAATGCAAGAGTAGTCAATCCCTTTGGCCTCTTTTGCTTCCTAAGCCTGAGTACTGTTTAGGATGATAGGCCTTTCATCTTCTCTTAAACTTTGGTGAAACATATTAGGGCAGTTATGAGGATCATAAGGATTTGGTTGAACTCTTCTAATATAGTCAGAACGGTTATCTATTCTCATTCTATCCCTCTTTGAAACAACTTCTTTCTTCTTCATTCCTCATTTGCCTACTCTGTTCGTTTCTTCATCATTTGAAGACGTATCATTTTCAGCATCCTCCGGGATCCAAGATTTTCCTGAACCAGAAAATGGATCTGGATCACTCATGGTTGCATCCGGATCCACTACCCCATCACTGAGAGGTTTACTTCTGCAATTCCATTAGTTTTTTTTTATCTAGAATTAGTCCTACTGGATTTTCAGAAGCAGAAACTATATCGGAATCATTAGAAGAATCGTAATCTACCAGATGATATTTTAATGTCTGAGCAGTGTCATGTTGAGCGAAAGTGCAGTCATCATTGGAATTAGTGGACATGGCATAGTCTGATTCTCTTAAGTAGTTCCTATTTGCATGTGAAGTTTCACCTAGAACACCACAAATCTCGTAACAGTTGTAGTTTAATTGTTAGAGTTAACTGGATTGTTTCGACGTTAGTAATTGGTAAATACATCTAAAACAATTTAGTTGAGTTTTCATAGATACAATCAAAACGTGAAATAATTCGATCTTTTAGAGGGTTACTTCGGTATTATTTTAAATGCAATAATGAATGCAATGCTGCCACTATAAAAAGTTTTATTTATAATTATAATTAGGAGCTGCAACAGTGAAAAGTGCTTCACAGTAAGGGTTTTAAACAAAACGTTGTTACAATTATAATGGATTCATTGTCCCTAATAACCGCAAAATAGTTACTATTACTTTGTTTTTGTTTAAGATAGTATAATTATTGTTCCTACCTGATGTTGATGCATTTTCTCCAGTAAATGTATCAGTATGGCAGATCCAGCGCTACGACACAAAGCTAATAATATTCCTCTACTTAAAAAAGAACGTTCTTCATCATTGTGTTCCTAAACTAAACTGATTTCAATCCCAAAGACAATAAAGCAGCAAAGAAGTAACTCGACGTCATAATTCTGCAGTAACTTACAGACATCCGCTGATGACAACAAAACAAATTAATTACTGTAAGGTTTTTATTATAGTTCATAATGCAATTGTACTGAAATAGTAATGCAATATAATTGTTTTTCGGCATCACAAAATTATTAATTATCGAAATAAAGTGAAAAAGTTTATTATTTTACCTCACATTGCTAAGAATAAGAACCAGAATAAATACATTTGCAACCATCAGTTTCGTCTTAAAAACCACTTGGGAACAAATAAAACATAAGATAATAAGTTGGGAACTGGAAAAGTGTTAAGATGATTTATTGGTCACTAAAATCATGTTTTAAGCATTTACGATAAAATGAAAGTTTTGTTTTCCTGTGAATGTTGAAGCGTTTCTTACGATGTTTTGCCAGGATGTGCGTCTAGGTTCTCCGTGTTCATTATGATAAAAAAACTAATTTTTTAAAAAGTGGCGAATAAGACGTTCTGCCGGTTAGCCATCGATATGCTATAGAAGAAATATATTTTTAATTTTAAAGTTTTTTTCTTGAAAACTAGGTGTAACAAAACTAAAATTTTTAGTAAACATTCCATAAAAAGTCACAAAATTGCTTGGAAATATAAACAGAAAGAACAAATTTGTATCCGGACAACAATAATCTACTGAATTAACAGGCAGTACACCTTGTTCAAGTTTCTGCAAATTCGTTAGCAACACGGTATAAAACAATGTGACACGGGTTACGTTTTTAAGAAGTTTTGGAGGAAAGGAGGAGGTAAACATCTGCTTCTCAGACATTTCAAGTTATTCTCTAGCATACGCTCCTGACATAAAATGACCAACCGTACCGAAGTTTACGGCATATTTCCTTTTCCATCATCCTTTTTTCCTCCGTATTTTAATATGAATCACGTGAATTTTCCGTATTTTATAAACAATATATTAAAGAAGCTTGTCATACTTCATTTCAGAAATAATATTTATCACGCACATATTTATAGCTGAATAAATTGTGTTACAGAACTGCTAATATCCTTCCGAGCATTTAGAACATTTTACGACCGGGCAGACGTAAAGAACTTTACTGTGGCAGCACAACAAACACAGACAGTTTTTAATGTAGCATTCTATATATGCAATTTTACGAAAATATTATGTTAGAAAATCGTATTTAATTAGACTCAAATATTAACACCATCGCCCTTGGTATCAATAACTTCATTAAGCACTCGGCACATCATTAACTAATTAATTACATAGAGCTGAGATAGAAGTTGCAACGACTAAAAGAGTCGCTGATGATGATGTTGCCTTTAGTAAATCTGGTTTCATTTACACATACAGATGATCCCTGTATATCATTAACAGAGGTACATATTAGTATCCTAGAAATGCCATTTTTTTCGATGCCTGCTCTTATAATTCTCCTTCAGCAACAGATGTAGGTAATACACATCTCCATGAGACTTTAAACTGTCATATTTGTTCCTGCGTCCGATAGCAGAGTTGAATTTCGTTGTAATACTAGGTAGACAGGAAGTTACGAAAGTGTGTTTTACCCAGGTACTTGATGAAGGTAAAAGACACCTTCATTAATGCTATTCACCGAGTTTCTGCTAAACCAGCACATTCCTTCCATACAAATACCTAAATTCCACTGGCAGTAGGTTATTACAACTCATTTAACTTAATTACAATTTCAGTTGTAATTTCAACAAATTCCTTCATTTTGTTGTAAATGAATGAGCTTTCTTTATTACATATAGAGTCATTAGATACTTATTCTAGGAAAAGTGAAACAAAGATAATTTTAACATCCAGCATTTCTATAAATTGTTTATCCAAGATTTATTGAATAACAATCTACTGCACCATAAACTGTTCTATACACTATGGGAGTTATTTAGGACTATTTTATTTGTAAGAGAGCTTAATGACAGTTAAACTTTTATTATATTATTAGACATGCCCTACACAAGAAGAACGCCACTCAAAAGTTCTTTTGTGCTCCGCTTGTTCAATAAACAGAGCACAATGTTCTCCTGTGTATAATTACTTCAAACAGAACAAGCTATTCATTGTTTCTGTGCCCCAGTGATCAGCGCGATGATTTGTTAACATGAAGACATTGGTTTCGATTCCCAGTTGAGTGAGGGAATAAACCTGGTTGTTTCCCACTCAATGAGAAGAGACAGATTTCTTCAAATCTGTATGTTTCTGCGCTTTGCAGACAACACTAGAATTGACCATAATGATAAGGTATGGAAAATACGGCCTATAATGCAAAGGTTGATTATTTCATATCCGAGGAACAACTAGTATTTGATGATGATGATAAACATTTCGACCGACATGGGTGCAAGAATTCATCCATGGATATTTGGTGAATTTTTATTTGTACCAGGGTAAAGGACCAAACACTAATGCTGGACTACGAAAAGTCCCTTACTCTTATTGCTTAACGAAGTTCCATATGAAAAGAGAAAAGCAAACTATAGCTTCATGGATAATTTATTTTCTAGCGCACCACTTTTCTCATTTCTCAGGTATTGTGGCTATTCTGCCTTGTACTATTAGAGAAAATAGAATCTCTATAGGATGTCCGCTGGAAAACAAGCAAGAATTCTCTAAAAAAAAAAAAAAAAAAAGGATCGTGGGGATTTTGAGACGGCGTTAGAGAAGTTCGATGGATTTTTTTTATGCCGGAAGGATGGATAACTGAGTAATCACAATGATCTCTTCATGTGATGCAAAAGAAGTTGGTCAAATGAAGAGATTTTCACAGCAGCAGAAGTAAAAAGTAATGATTCCAAGGCCAAGGCTAGTCGCCAAATACATCTTTATGGGAGGTACTGACCAGATGGGCCAGAATATTGCCTGCTACCCCATTGGGATACGAAGCAAAATATGGTACTGGCCTTTGTTTACGTGGATGCTAGTTGTGGCCGTTCAGAACAGTTGGATTTTGTACAATAAGGCCAGAAGACAAAGAATATCTCATCTGGATTTCAAAAGAGAAATGGCTACCATCTATCCCAAGAGAAGCCGTACTGTACCAAAAGGAGTTGGAAGACCAGCAGCTTCACGCATATCTCTAAGCGGTCGTATATCAGATTCTATAAGATTTGACAGAACTGACCACCTTGTCCAGCCAACAGGAGGAGGAAAAAGGAGAAGGTGTGCTAATGACAGCTGTAAATCAAGTGTGAGAACAATGTGCTTGCAGTTCGGTGTTGGATTGTCCATCAACTGCTTTATTCCCTTTCATACTCATTAGATTCTGTGTGATCAGAGAATACTGATGTGTGTATACCATAAATACATTTTTGTGGAATTACACAATATGTTTTCATACTTAGCTCAAATTGTTAAATTTTTGGGGGTAGACAGTATTACCTTTAATAATGATGTAGAATAGTAGACTCCTGAAGATTCAGAATACAATTTGTTAATGAAAATTATACGCCATAAAACTAGGTAGTGGAAGCGTCTAGCGTTACCACATAATTTCAAAACTAGGTATTGAATACTAAATTTTTATTTTATTCAGTGCATTTGTGTTCCTTAGGGAGGTAGTCAATTTTATTCCAATCTATTTTAATAAGAATAAAATTGCAATGTTTTTAAGGCTCAAATAAAAATTAGAAGAATAGGTTATTATTTCCTTTATATTAAATACAAACTTTATTTATAATAATTACTTGGTTTTCGATCATGCAGCAGTACGCCACTTTTCTGCAAATGTTTCTTCGAGGCCAAGTCCGCGAACTGCGTAAAACCCGTACTATGCACAACCGTGCCAGCAGTTGATGACCTCCGAATCAGCATCTTTCCCAGAAATTTATTTTCTTTTTCGTTTCTTAAAAAATGTTATGCGTTCTTTACGATTATTACCTTCCTTCATTTGTAAGTGGTGTTCACTACCATAAACAACAGCAGTACGTAATTAACCATTTTTATAATACGGTAGAGAGAATTGCTTTCAGTAGAGAAAAGCCTTAATTAAGCAGACTTTAAAGCGTCAGGAACTATAACCAGTCTTCGGAAGAAATGTACGAGGAAAAGCCAACTTATCAACGCTCGCTTCATTCTTCACAATAACAGAACATGACACAAAATCTGTCTACATCTTGTGGACAGCCGCGATCGCACTGATGTATTCAGTTTTCTCTTAAAGAATGTTCCTTAGTCCGGAACTGATTCTCAAATCACCAATAAATCTGTGGGATAATTTTTCAGTTGTCACGCCCAATGTTTGTCGGAGTATTAACTGCCGAAGTACAGGTTCTGTAACTTATTTTCTCACCTAAATAACTTACATAACGCTGGAGCACACGTTCTGAAATGTTAGCAAAGCCTACGAATTGAAACACACCGGAAAGATTAGATTTACATCTATAGATACCTTTCGTACAACCTCTAGAACAAGGTTTTTTTCCCCCTCTGATAAAGCGAAACTTGTTTACACAGTATACGTTACAACTTCTAACAAACATTTTAACATCACCTCGGAGTTGCATAGGGGAGAGCGAATACCATTTCAAACGCTGTTGGCGACAGCCTTGATCCATGGTGAATTGAATTACTTGGAACCATGTTTTAGACTCTTGTACAGGTTACAAGCAAACAAAAGACTCTTCCTGAATATTTGATGTCTGTTTTAGATTGAATTTGTCTTCGTTATTCGTCAATAAAATACGCCTGACTATACTGTAATCTATATATAAACAAACCTATTCTAAGAATAATTAGTTTTCTTCATATTATAAATGTGCAGAAATAATTAAGTGTCAGCTATGACATTTACTATGAATTAATTCAGTCCATTATTAGACGTGGGGTTTTACTCAAGAACCTATTAATATATAATTTATTTATTCTCCACTTGTTCTATCATATTTATACCACAGAAATCATTAATGTTTTCATGTTCACAATTACTAAAACTAAAAAGCACCTGTTGGCTGCCGCTGCTGTCTAGTGGTCAAGTTGCTGGCTTTTGCACAGAGTTCCAACCTAGGGAAAGAAATTTATTACTATTATTATTACTATTATTATTACTATTTTTATTACTATTTTTATTACTATTATTATTACTATTATTATTACTATTATTATTATTATTATTATTCTCTATTCACCCTAGATTTTTGTAAGCATAGAAACATATCAACAACATATTCAGCTTTTTAGGGTAATCAATACTGAATGTTCGAAAAAATTAAAAAGGATCTTTTTTTTTAAGTTCATAAAAAAAATCCCCAAACACTGTAGAATCAGAATCCAGCTTTGGTTTTTCCTCTCTGGACGTTAAGTGACCAACATGACATTTAAAGGGATGTTTGTAAGGTATGCAAACAGTGTGTAAAATGACCAAGATTTAATTTTTGTATAAGCTTGTCTTGCATTTTTTCCACCTCAAAATTCTCCTCCTGGTGCAGTTTTTGTTCAGTTCCTTTCTGGTTTTCATCATATGTTATTTGAAGATTGATGAAGAGCTCTAAAGGACCTTTTCTTAATATAAACGATTGTTTTGGATTTATGGTCTTAATCTCTTAATCTGTTTTTGAAAAATTAAGTGTTATATAGTCTCATTTTTTCAGTAAAAGTTTTAAAGTTATACAGAGATTAATATTTGATTAGAAAGAACTGTATGTGCGGAATGATACGTAAAGTTTTAAATTTGGCAAATTGTCATCATATGGTGCATTTCATATGTGACTTTATTTTCATTTTTTAACTTATTTTCTGGGAAATTTAGGAACACAAAACCATGAAAATTACTTCTATTTTATAATTTCATTCAACAGATCTGTGACCAAAATTTCGACTAAATTTGTCAAAATTTGTATGAATTAACAATGTCAATACGAAATACCTTTAAGCACTTCTTCGAGTAATACAAAAGCAGAGTAAAATCGCCAAGATGCCCATGATCATCACCGAATTGTTAATAGTTTTATTTTATGAGAGTGTGTGCGTGTGTGTTAATAGCGGCTTTTTCCTTTAAAACCTAAAACCACCTGGTTATATTTTGTAACGTAGTTTTAGTGAACTAAGTACATGATTAAGGGACACAAAATGTTCTATCGCGGAATTGCGTAGCGCAATCATTCTGTCTTGGTACAAAGAGCGCCAAAGAAAATCTCGCTGCAGTTCGCGCCTATGTCACATTATTTATCGTTGTACGTGGCCTTGCAAAGCCTTGGCTATTTCATTGGTTGCTTTATGCCACGGTGCAAGGGTGCGCCACTCCTTCTGATAAATAGTTACATCAATAAACACAACAAAGGTTACAAAATGGCGTGTAAACGAAATATATATTTACGCTCTCGACCGTATTGGCTAAAAGAGAAAGAGGTAGAGTGAGTGCATTCAGTTTGTCATACAGACCTCTTATGATTGGTAGCCCATACCTTATCGGCTAGTGCAGGACACGGCTTTGATAGGGTAAGAGCTAAGGGGTAATCTTGATGAGTGGCCAGGTTAGGAAATGTAGACTGTGTACTGTGGGACGACTTTCAGGGGATGTAAATTAAAGCTGGAATGGTATTCACTAAATGCATAGCAAGGCAGTACTTTATAACAAAAAATAAACAGAACTGTATTCTCAGTGGTATCAACGCTTGTTGATGCATGAAAGCAAACATAACCAAATAATAAATAAATAAAGCAGCATGTTTTCCCTCTAATTCGAACTATAATATATATAAAGGTATATATTAATACGCCTTTACTAACATATTGCTAAATATACAATGCAACAGACTTATAGACAAAAATATAACCCAATTTTATTGCCATAATATATATGTCATATTCGGTAAACTATATATATATAGTTATAGTTTCTATATATATATATATATATATATATATATATATATATATATATAGTTTCTAAACATGATCAGTCAATTATAACAAAAGAGTAATTTGCATTTAGTAAACGAATATCACCATCTGCGGATGTTTTATGGGAGTTCCCACTTTCTGACGCGTATGTAGATAGTCTTCCTCACTTTTCTGGAATGTTTTTATTCAGTAATTTACTATAAAAACACTTTTATGCACTGTCATTTCCATTGCTGTAACAGTGCGACCAGCCTCCCACATACCCACGATACGACGAGTAATTTCTCTAATATACGGCATGACTGGTCCTGAGACAATAAACATGTTTTGGTTTCAATAACACCAGAAAAGGCAAAGTCATCAACCTCCCTTCTTTCCCCCCTTATTGCTGTGTTATCAAGCCACCGCGCTCTGCAATAGGAAAGGTGAGGGACACGCCCCAGAAGGCTCCTGAAAAGATACAAAATCCATCGAAGATTTTCTTTGTCGCTCTGTATATGTGCATCTAATGGATGTGCACGGAGACGCGTTGACCCTGATCTATGGCTGGTCGGTTTACCCGCGCCACATAAAAAAAAATGCTCGCGGTACATTTCTCATCGGTGTGGATGTGCACAGAGCTTGAATTTTTGCCGAGATACTTCCATCTGGCTTTCTACGAATATTTTCCTGAGATGATTGAATGCTGTGTTGTTCGCGCTATGGAATGTTTTCTTGGGTTTTGAGCAGCATCGCGAGCCTATACCCTTTTGATTCTTGGTAGCAATACAGTTCGCGACGGCGACTCGCTTTCTCAAGTATAGATTCAAATGTTTCAGGTTAAGATTTTAATGGCAAGAAACTTTAAGTACGTTTATGTTTTAAGTGATCTGCAGCGGAGATATAGCGTATATGTTGCGGTAGACAAAGCTTTCCTTCTGCTTTACACATAAGTTGTTTTATGTGTTTCGTCACAAACGAAATGGGTTTTGAAGGAATGAATTCAGGGTCATTAAAAAGGGTAGATTTTAACTTTTTATTTAAAAAAATGTAAAAGACAAGTCTCGTCCACACCATTGAATAGAAAAAGATTCAAAGCTCATGATATTTGAGGCTGTATTCACTTACATGAGTACATTTGTTGCCATACACAAATCTGCTGGTTCCTGAGAATATTTTAAAACTAATAGCCATAAGGAATAAAACAGCCTTCAAAATAACGTCTGGCGATCTGGCGATCTTAAAAACCACCGATCTTGAACATCGTCCTCACCCCCTGTTTCAATTCAGGGGGGTACAAATGTATTTTAGATAACCGCAATCAGGTGATATTAGTGAAGCGGGGCATCATCATGCATGAAAATGAAGTGATTCAAAGCTTCTTAATTAATTCGCACCTCGGAACTACAATATACAAAAATACTTTTTCTGTGATGTGATTTTTCCTATAAACAATCATAGCCGCTGTTTGGCATTTAATGGAAGTCCTGAGCCTACTAAGAAATACAAGGCATATTCCAAAGCTAAGGTCCGTTTGGTCATAACAGCGCTCATGAGACAAGGTTGTTATTGAGAGTAATGTATGCCTACATATATGCTTTACTTTTCCAAAAAATTGCCGTTCACATCTATACACTTGCTGTAACGTTGCACAAGCTTCTTTAACCCCTCGGTATACAAGTCTGCCGCCCGGGACTTGAACCAGTTGTAACGCTCGTCTTGAGTTCGTCGGTTTGAAATCGTTGTCCACTCAGCCACCTTTTCAAATGCAAGAAGAGGAATGTTCGGGACTGTATGAATGGTGTTCAAAGAGTACCAAACGAAACTCTTGAATCTTCTCTTTAGTTTTGATAGCGGTGTCGGGCGTGCGTTGCGTGCAGGAGGATGATGTCAGTCGACAGTTTCCCGCGGTGTCGATTTTGGATCGCGCGTCTTAGTTGGGTAAGCGCTGTGCACTACACTTAATTGTTGCAGCTGTAATTGTTGACCCTTGGTCCATGAAATCAATCAAACGGGCGCCCTTTTCGTCCCAAAAGGCGGTAGCCATCATTTTTGATTCGTGTACGGCTATTGCTTACACTTTTTTGGTTTGGGTGAACCGGAACGGCACCACTGCATTGACTGTTGTTTCGATTCTGCATTGGTGTACGTTATCCATGTCTCGTCGCCCGTAACAATGTGGGAAAACAAAGCAGCTCCATCTTGTCTATAGCGCTCCAAAAACTGCCGTGCACTACGCATTCGTTGCTCTTTGTGCTGACCGGTGAGCAGTTTTGTCATCCACCTCGCACAAAGATTCCGATATCCAAGGTGTTCATTGACAATCCTGTGAAGTGAGGTACGAGCAACATTTGGGAATTCATCAGCCAGACCACTAATCGTCAAACGCCGATCACTTCGAAGTTTTTGGTTCACTTGTTCAACGAAGTCGTCGGTTCGACTACTGAGCCTACCACTCCGCTGTTCATCGTGCACATTTGTGCGGCCATTTCGAAATTCTCGACACCAGTGTCGAACATGTTTATCACTCAGTATGTCTAGGCCATACACAAGGTCTAACTCACGATCGATGTCCATACTGACATCGATCGTGAATGATCGCAGCAGGAATCAAGTATAAGTTATCAAGAATATAGTTTTTATAGAAATAATACGAGGGGCACTAATTATATGTTGAGCCTAATAATTAAAACAAAGTAATTTGTGATTTAAAACTGCTTTATTATTTTTCAAAATATTCTCCTTTATGATCAACACACTTTTGCATCCGTTTGATCCATTTGTCAAAGCATTTATTCCAGTCTTCTTGAGACACCTCCAAAATATGGTTTTTGAAGGCACCAACGCCTTCTTCTGCCAACGAAAATCGTTGTCCACGCGATTTATTCTTGATGTTCGGGAATTAAAAAAAAGTCATTTGGTGCCAAATCAGGACTGTATGGCGGATGACACATCAATTCGATTTTTTGAGCCTTCAAATACTCTGTTGTTAGACGAGATGTGTGTGCGCTCGCATTGTCTTGATGAACGATCCTACAGTTCTTATTGGTTTTCCTTACCTCACCGAAGACTTCCGGCAAACAAATGGTTGTGTACCATTCGGCATTGATCGTTTTAGTTCCTCTAAAGGCACTGGTGCCACATGGGCAGTTTTGCTGAAAAAGAAAGCGACCATTTGCTTCGAAGTGCTACGAGTGCGAACAACTTTGGATTTGCTTCATCTTGAAACATCCATATAGTCAACTGCTGTTTACGTTCCGGCTCATACGCATAGATCCATGATTCGTCACCTGTTACAATCTTGTATACGTATTTTGAGGCACCATCATTGTATTTCTTGAGCATTTTTGTACACCAATCGACACGAGCATCTTTGAGATTGCGTCAAATTTTGTCGGATCCTACGAGAGCAAACCTTTTTCACGGCTAAATAATCATGCAATATTTTATATAGCCTGTGGAACTAATACCTAGGGTTTCCTTAATCTCACAATATGCCGCATGACGATCTTTCATTATTATTTTTTGCACAGCATCAATGTTTTCTGGCACAACAACTGATTTTGGACAACCTTCACAAACTTCATCATTGAGTGAACGGCGGCCACGATTAAATTCGTTATGCCAGCGTTTCACAGTTGCAAAGGATGGAGCTTCGTCGCCAAATGTGAAAGTTAGTTGATCAATGCACTCTTGTCTTGATAATTCACGTCGAAAAGTCGTAATAAATCATTGCACGAACATTTTCACGAGTTAATTCCAAGTTTTTGTCGACACACAATTTTGAAGTTAGTGTAAACAAAACAAATGACGCTCTATTGACAAAATGTTTGAAGTAGATTATGGTAGAAAATGTCAAACTTTCCATTGGAAACGTCAGATAGCACCTACAACATTCAGGGTTGCCAAGGCTCAAAATATAAATAGTGCCCTTGGAAAATATATCTAATGTATAACCCAACTTTTCTAACTCTGGCCAATTTATATATTGTACTATTCACATAAAAGCTGCTACTCTACCACTATGCATTAATCACTTGGAAAGAGGTTGCTGGAAATGGATTCAAAATATGTAATATGGATTTGGTTAATATATGATGCGAAAATAAATGTTCACATTACAATTTCGTTTTTGTTGCCAATGATCCCCTGCAGATAAAACAATGATATATTCTCAAACACGTCCCATTAAATGAAACATTTGGTAAAATATAAATATGTACACCCAACAATTCAGAATCCGCCTTGGTTTAAATTGCTTTAGCAAATGCTAAATTTAATCATCAATGCGCTTTTACTTTCTCCTTCACGTACATAGTAGGTAGAGAAGATATTACATTCCACCCAAAAATTCTATACTGACATTTCACGGGAAATATATGTTTTGAGCCCCTGAATCCAAATAAGCATTTTTAGAAAAAAATAGGTGGATGTATGTGTCCGCGTGTCTGTATGTGTGTGTATGAAAATCATAACCCAAAAAGGAGAAAACAAGATAAATACCAGACTTGGTATTTAAGTTCAGTATCTTCCAAAGAAGCAACACGAAGATATAAACAAAATCCCCCACCTCAAACTACCTTTTACAGGGAACATTTTTCGAAATTTGAGTTTCTGAAAAATTATTTTGAGATATTATTAAAATACCATATATTAAAGATATTTACATATAAAAATAAAATGTATATCTAGAATTTTCTGCGAATACCCTTTTAATTCCTCATTCAGAAGGAAGTTTGTGTATTCTTGAATAACTGGTAAACGTTAAGCGATAGACGAAAACGTATTACACAAAAGATGTAAATGTTTTTAAACAAGCAATTTACTTCAAATAACTTTTTGTACCATAAGCCATTTCCGGGATATCCTTATTAATGGTTTGAAATGTTCTACACTTTATCATTTTTAAGTGGTGTGGATTTTCAGTTGTTTCTCGTGATTTCATAGAAAGATTATGGAATCTTAAGGATAGCATATAATATTCAGTTCTTAAACATTTGACTATCGCTGTTCTTTGTATCTATAACGAAGTGTGTAATGTAGCTATTCCTGCAAAGGTTTATCTTGATTATATTGAAGTAAATACAAATATAAGCTCTCATAAGAATAGCTTTTATACCCACTAATAAACCATAAACAGTAAAAAGTCATGTGAAAGTAGCACATAGAATTTTTAATAAGTTTTCGTCTATCTCTTATGGTTTCCATGTAGTACAAAATTCAACAGAATTAGCATGACTTCACTAGCTGTACACAGAAAATTTTAAATATACATTTTATTTTACATGCAAATACGTGAAATTTTAATGCATACTGAGATGGTTATGTTTGTTTTGTTAGCCCCACGTTTGGGAGCCAATTTGCGGGTGTATTACTTATAATGTTTGTGTATTTGTGTTTACTTCACGCGTTGAAGCCATCTTGTGACGTGATTCATTTGCTAGGTTTGTTAGCTCCATCTGGTGTTAGCAATTTGCGGCAATATTAGTTTTTTTTGTTTAAAAAAATGCTACTGTTATTTTATTTAATTTTGGTTCTTTGTCCTCCGGCTAGCTATTATCCTTTTGGTCAAGCACTTCTCTATATACAGGTTGTGTTAAGCGGAAAGGAATCTTTTATCCAAAGATAACACTGATGAAGAAATTTGTTTTACACTTTTATTGTCGAACACGTTAACTATCACATTTACACATTGATCTTGACACTCGCCAAACTGAAACTGTTATAATAACTTCATTACTGATAATTCTTAATTCGCGTACTTCAACTTTTTGTATAATTAACTTTATAACACTTGAGATTTTTCATAACTCTGTTACGCGTAACCTGCAAATTGATATCCGAAGTGTGCCGTACAAATACTTTCGACGAACTGACGGGAATGCGACGTGTAGTGTACAAAGAATTTTGATGAACTGACAGGATCTACCTCTAACCTACTCTTTTTATACTCCTTCACCCAGATATGCCTAAAGATTATAACTGAACTGCAATTGGCTAATAAAACGCGCCAACATTAGCGTCTATTTTTATATCCAATGAAAATTATGAATACATATGCTCTAGGGAAATGTTCCAGAATATTCTAAAAGAAAAACGCGCCAATATTACGTAACTTCCTCGATTCCAATAATGATAAACAGCTCACCCCCTCGCTGCATTATTGCACGCTATTATTGTCAGTTTCAGTAAGGCAGTATAAACTTACTTCTCAACAATAATTACAATAAACAAACATCTCAAATCAATGTCACATAATAATGCATATTCATACTATAATCACTCTTTACATTTAAATAATTTGTGATACAAATTACTGCATCAATACGGATCTTTTTATAATAAAATATTTCTTCATATTGGAGATTCAAAATATGTATTTCTGGTGAAATTTCGATATCGAACTTTTGGATGGAATGCAATGCTTCATTATCAGGTAGAGAGAAAGTAAAAACGTAAAAGGAGAAAGAAACATTAAGTTACCGTAATTCTAAATTTTACTTATGAAAGAAGCCATAAACAAAATAAATATATTAACATTTTATAAAACAACGTCTGTCTTTACGCTACTTCTTGGAAGTGAGGCGTGAATAGCTACCAAAATTGTGAAGTAGAAGTCGGACAACAGGGATGAACTGAAGATGTTCATTTAGCTTAGACAAAAGTGTTAATTTCCTTAACGTGGACTGCAGCGTTGCGAAACATCATGCTCATTTCATTATACAAGATAGAATACATAAATTATTTCTACATCATTAGTTCCTTTGACACTTCTATATAAATGGATAATAATTTGTCAACGTATAAAGTTCAAAGTTATCGAACTAGAACGATAAAGGTTAGATATCGGAGATTATATAAAATAAGCACTATGCGGGTATGCCAGTCTATTGTTTTATAGGGTCAGATGAATTCTTAACCATTAGCATAATGTAAAATAAGGTAAGTATATGCGCAACATGCCTTCACTTCTGCTATGTCATTATGTTAAGCTAAAAGAAAGAGAGCAAGATATAGCAAATGAATAGAAATCCCGATACAATGTCAATACTTACGACGATAGCCATCAAGACGAATTACATATCCATTCCGCAAGCATGCGATGGCAACGTTGCTATAGGGCGGATCCCTTTTCTTTGCGTTATCTCTTCAGCAGTATCGAACTATGCTCTCACAGTCATCCTCGACATTGCGTAGGTTACCCCACTAAATGACCTCCTTGGTACTCCAAAATATTTGTCTCGTCATCTCTTGTTAACCTATTGTTATTTTAAAAAATATCTATTCAATCGTAAGGTCAAGGAGCATAATATGCTAATGATTCACATGCTCACACATACCATTATAATAATTATAATTATTAGGTTAGGGCACACATTTTGACTATTATATTTCTATTTACTTTTGTGAGGTAATGCTTAATACTTTTTCAGTGTATAATTATGGAACAAAAATTACTAGAAGACAAAAACATAGTAACGTAGATTCCCAAATATTCTTTTTCTTCTTATTGTAGGATATAGTCCTGTAGTTTGCAACTGTGAATGTTTTAATTTGTTGTGGACATAATTTTATTTTCAGCGTTTTCACGATAATCCTATTAATAGTGGTACAGTGTCAGCCAACGAAATGCTCTGTAATCTTAGAGAGCTAGTCTCTTCCCGCTTCAAACTTTGAAAGAGAACCTTAGTGAAAAGGGTGGAGCAGGTGAGGCAATGGAAAATATGACACTACTTTGAGAAATTACTAGTGGGTTAAGGGAAATGTATATTGTACTTTATATCTATGTGGTTGTAAGACGCAAATCCTGCCCTTCGCTTTCCTCCACACTTTTTGCCATTAAATTCCCTTCACCGTGTTACGTCACACGATTTGAGATGTCACACATAATTGTGTTGGCATATCCTGTCTTAGTGTATCTGGTTGGTCACAAATCTGACTATCCTATTTCCTTTCATCTTATCGTCCTTTGTGCAATCCACTTCGTTATATCTGGTGTTTCACATACTTTTCCATATTCCTTTGTATGCTTTTGCATCATAGTTTTTTTTCCAATATTTTAATTTCATTTGTACTAACAAGTCAATCCTCTTGGTACTAACGTGTACTTCCACTGAGTATAACAATAGGTATAATATAAGTTGCATTACTCGGTCCTTAATCTTAATAGGCAAATGGTTAGTTTTCGGTTATAAAATAGCAGTTCTTTAAAAGTTGCTTGCTTAATGCTTGCTTCCCGGAATAGTGTTCATTAAGAAAAATAACAAAAAAATGCCCGAAAGTTCAGCAGCAAATATTAATTCTGACACGTCATCTGCTATTTTCGGTTATAAACCAATTACCTGCGCATACATAGGGTGAACCATTTAAGTTGAGACTGTACAATATCTCCAAAACTAAGCGTTGCAGAAAGAAATGTCTTGAATAAAAGTTGCTTGATATTATGTGGGAAAGTAAATGCCGTTAGTCGTGTTTTATTTGAATGGCGTTGTGGTGGTCATTTTAGGATCAATTTAAATTGACCCTAATTGTAGATTCCCATTTAAAAGTTAAATTAACCCTAAAACGACCATCATAACGTCCTCCAAACAAAACACGTTTGCTTTCCCCCATAATATCAAGCAACGTTTATTAAAGACATTTCTTTCTACTACGTTTAGTTTTGGAGATATTGTACAGTCTCAACTTAAATTGTCCACCCTGTATATATAAGTTGGAAGAAGTGTGTTTTTATGCGAATGGCTTTATACTCCTTAAATTTAGCAGCAACAGCACTTACATGCATTAACTTAGTTATAGGTACAATGGAACATTATTAATAGTGAAGTATCCAAGTGATTTAATTTTACGTCGACATATTATATAAAAAAAGCCTTCACTTACATGATGATGGTGTAGAAGGATGAACGATTGTTTCGAGGCATCAATGCCTCATCTTCAGCTGAAGCCTCATCTTCTAGACCAACATGACGTAAGTGAAGGCTTTTTATATAATATGTCGACTCAAAATTAAATCAATTTGCATTCATGTTCATATCCCGTCCGTAGATTAATCTGCTACAAAATATATAACATGAGTAAAAATACAATTAAGTCGTCTCAAATGACTTCCCGAACTCTGGTAACAAATACTGAAAAATAGGTATTTTAAAAACAATTAATTCTCTACCTAGATTCTACCAAATAATTATTTGTTGTAATGCTTCGTATGCCTAACATATTTTGTAGTTTGACATGCAATTTTCCCCCCTTTTAGTAAAAGCATTTTAGCTATGGTAAGTTAGGAATTAAATGCATGTACCGCATCGCAAGTAAATTTTTAATCGTTAGATCAAGCATAAACACACCGCGTTTAACATAAATGCGCTAGGCCCATATGCGAATTATTGTTTTAAAATACCAATATTGATTGTTAAGGTAAACTGGAATCAGCGCTCGATACTGGTGTGCAGTTCGAAGAAGGTATTTGTAAACACTGTTATTTATTGTTCACGATACGAGCACCAAACCGTTCATGCGGAACGATAAGACAGTTTTACTGCAGTTACTTTGCAATAATTTAGAGTAACAAACCAGCAATTACCCTACGTATATGTGTTCTCGTAATGCATAAGTGTAGGACACAACACCTTAAATTATTTTACCTTTTTATTTCAAATAGATTTTATCGATAAGTTAAACGGTGGCTAAATGGTAGATCTGTTCGATAAAACTGCACAGAGTTAGTGAGAACTATAGCCTGCATAGCTGTTAATATTTACTCACCATGTTGACACGTTATCTAAAACTAGCAGTTATTTCAACAGATACATATAGCGATGTGATGGGACTAGAGCTCGACATATACCTATTTGGCTATTTTGTTTCTTTGTTTAGAATCATAGCCTTTGTGTATGTAAATATGTTTCATCCTTACTGGAGCAAAATATACTAATTTTTATATTACCTATAATTGACTATTTTTATTGTGGTGCCTTTTCATTGCTTAAGGGCCTATTATGGCATTTTTACTTTCATCGAGGGTTTTGCCTATCATAATTGCAACATTTTTGTTATTGGTGGTTATTTATTAATATTAGTGTGATGTTAACCTTCGAATTGTTACATGTTGGGGTGAAGGACAAAACGGTTACCAGAAAATGATTAATTTAGGTCACCCCAACACGCACATGGGGGAGCGCAACTCACTGGCAGCAAAAAGTTCAGGACCTTGGTGTGTGGATTTAAGGGGAAGGCGTGGGTTTTATGCTATACTGAAACATTATATAACACACATTACCTTCACACACCTTGGATTTATTCGCAAAACGTTTGGAGACTACATAATGAACAAAGGAAACAGGATGGAGGGAGATGCCACGAAACCGTAGACCGGCCACACACGACTGGCTCCAACGACCACTTCCACTGGAGTGACGCTATCTTACCCCCACCAACCGTGTCTAGCCAAAGCCAGACAGGGCTGACGTCATACCAGACAGTTTAAACATATCTTTCCCCGTTAAGCCGAAATATAACTAAGGAGACATAATAATGCTACGTCTGGTAGCAACAATACAGCACAACAGTGTGTCTGGTAATGACAATAAAATTAATAATACGACACAGTATTGCAATTAATATTCTGTGCTCTGAGCCAATGAATCATTGTTGACAAAATGCTGGGGGAAGTTTGTAATACCACATTCTTTTACTTACAGTTGCATTGTATTGTATAATAATAATAAAAGAGTGGCTACTTAGCAATATAAAACGTACCATAATTAATCAAATACAAAGTAACTATAGGTTTACGACTGGGAAATCGATCACTTTAATATTAACTCGCCGCTTTATCAATACGATGACTTCATTGCTGTCCTAAAAGGAACTAGGCTTATTTCATTGCAAACGCAACAGTAGTCTGTTTAACGATAATACATTACAGACTCAATAACAATTACAAACTAGCGTGGGAATGTAAAACATATACTAGAGAGAAATTACTTAAAACTGATAAGCTCTACCGCAAAAAATAGATAGTAACTGAAGAGTGCAAATTTACGCTATTCATAGTTTACGCTTCATTAAGAGAATAACGCTATTTAGTAAATTTAAGATATAATATATGGATATTTGGTATTTCTATAATGTTTTGACATGTGAAAACGTGTTTTTAAGTCGTAAATGAATAAATAATTGTGCCTATTTCAGTGTTTATCGTTATTGATAGTGCCTATATTATAGCATACTTTGAAATTTTTATAGTGACTATTTGCCTGCCTATTTTAAGTTTTAGTGCCTATTGCGCCGAGCTCTAGATAAGGCAATGTAGAAGAACAAGGTATTCCATTTATACATTAGAGAAACTGCGACAGAGTAATGTATTGTAGTGGTTAGTTTTCGAACTTAGAAAGTATTTAATATATTGACATCAGAAGATTACTAAAACTATAAACCAAAATAGTACACTATCCTTATTGCTAATAATAAATCTTATAATAATTGATGACTCTGGGCAGAAATTATTATAGTCAGATAATACATATTACACAATACAGTTGAGGCTTAAACAGCGTCTGACTTTTGAAAAGCTGATTGATAATAATTAGATGCTGCCATATACACATTATTTATACGAGCACATGCGCGAAAAGAACGACCAATCTAGGTACAAAAATGCACCGTTTAAATCGCAGCAAAAGTTAAAGGGGTAGCTTGGTATATTTGGGAAATGTCATATACAGTGCGTCACTAAGCCTTAAGGTTCCGTGATTATACAGAATGTTTCGAAATCCGCTTTTAAAAATCTGACTATCGCTTCAGGCTATTATATACCTCTTATAGCTACCACGAAATGTGTAAATGTGTAATGAAAGTTGATCTCGACGAAAAAGAAGTAGGCAGAAAAATAGGTTTCGTAAGAATAATTCGTAGAAGAGCGAGTGGAGAACGTCATATGAGTGTAGCGCTTAAGACACTTTTTACAATAAACTAGTATGTCCACAGGAGTTTTATGAACAATTTACAACACTATTTATATTTATTAAAAACTGATTTTTTTTGTTTATAGCGTATCCAACGAAGGGAACACCACGCGCACTGCAACCTACGAGAGATCTATTGCGGATACAAACTCACAGGAGGAAGGGACGAAGTGAAGAAACCACTGGAGTCTATAGGCCACAGAGACACGCAGAAGTCCCTAACAGTTCTGTTCAAAGACCCGTCCAACTACTGGAGCTGCCCAAATAGGGCCATGAACGACCGTCAGCCCTCCAGTGTCTAAGAGAAATTATCTTTCCTTTGAGCAAGCATCCGCGCCATCTGCCCGGTACCTCCTTACGCTACGAAACGCAGAAGTACACCTGAAACACGTGATGGAAACAGAGTGATGGAAAGAAAATCCTGATGGAACCACTCCAGCATCCACGTACCAACCAGCGAAAACCATAAAAACCCCAAAGTGAGAGCGGGCGGCGACAGGAATCTAACCAGGGATCTCAAGAATGCTAGCCCCACGTGTTACCGCGGAGCCATTTAGCTCGGCTTTTGCCTTCCTTTTTTACCTTCTCTACTACGTATAGTAATTAGGGGAAGCATTGCATTCCACCCAAAAATTCGATACCGTGATTTCACCGGAAATACATGTTTTGAGATCCTCTGAATCCAGAAAAAAGCCTTTTTGGAAACATGTCCGTGTGTGTGTGTGTGTGTGTGTGTGTGTGTGTGTGTGTGTGTGTGTGTGTGTGAACAGCATAACTCAGAAACGAACAGTCGGATAAACACAAAACTTGGTATTTAGGTTCAGTATCTTCCAGAGATGTGACACGAAGGTTTGCAAGAAAATCCCCCACCCCAGACTACCCTTTACATGGAACATTTTTCGAAAATTTTATTTTTCTCAAAAATGGCTCTAACGATTTTCTTTAAAATATCATATGTTTAAGATATTTTCATTACAAATGAAATGTATATCTCGAATTTTCTGGGAATATCTCCAAAAGTGTTCGACTTTTGCATAACTGGTAAACCATAAGAGGTAGACAAAATTTTACTACACAAAAAATGTAGATCGCGTTAAAATAACAATTTATATCATACATTTTTTTTGAGTGAACCATTTTCGAGATATTACTTGTTACTCCCTTAAATTTTTCAATACTTATTTTCTCAAATAGGAATTCGTTATTCATTTTTTGTCTTGGATATGCAAAAGAGTATTAATCTGTGGCAAAGAGAACGGTGCTGCACCTAGCAACCAACTATGTCTATGCTTAAGGGCTACTGTATTTTGTACATTGCCCTTGCAAATACAAAACATGGGGAATTAAGTAGGCCTTAAGCGATAGTCAAATATTTTTAGCACTTGTCGCTATGTGTAAAATGTAATTCTCTTTGCATGTCAAAAGATCGTTTCAGCAAATGTTTATCTTGATTAATTGGAAATAGATGCAGAATAAGAGTTTGTAAAAACAGTTTGTTCAAGAGTAGAGAAAGTCATGTGACTAACACATCAGATTTTTTTCTGCTAATGTTCCAACAGTTATAAAGGAGAAGATTAATAGGAGAGTCAGTAGAGAGTGCAAAATATGGACATACGAAGTAGAAATTATGTAATTTTGCAGGATACTTTGCCCGAACTTCGTTCTTTAATTTACGACCTTTTGGTAAAGATATCAAGAGGTTGTGGTTGCTACTTAAATGTTCACAAAAGTGTAAACCCAAAATGTATACTGGAAGTGTAAACCTTATTTTAGAGTTGTTACTAAACTTGACTGTAGTGCTGTCGAGAGGTACTGGATTGATTCCCGTCGGGCGAATCCGAGTCGATAGGCGAATGTTGGAGTGATTACCTTTCTACCACAAATTTCCTTTCCAATTTACTCCCCCATCATTTCCTTACATCTTTTTCACCTTAACTGTTTCGTGGTAGTAGGACCAGGCGACGGCAGTTGGTTTGTTGCGGCATGACGGTGGAATTTGCGCTATGGAAATATTTCTCCCTCGCTCTTGGAGGGACAGTTGAGCAAGAGCGACCCAGAATTTCTGTTAGGGGGCGCACCGGTGGTTGGCGTCCTTCCCAGATTTTTTTTAAACTTGTAGGAGCTAGAATAAATTTGGAGGATCATATCCTAAAAGAGGCAAAATAAAAATACTGTATCTGGAACTAAACAATATTAATTACATTTTTAACCGGTAAACTAAGCGTTTTACAGCAGCGAAAATATATTAAAGTAGTTGTGAATTAATCAATGTACAAGTAAAATATCCTAGTATTTTTACTTACATTTTAAAAACCTAATTTACTTATGCAAACAAGCAGCACCCATACAAACAATGAAATAACCAACTTCCTTTCTGTATACACTTTTACTTAAATGGCAAAGTCCATATTTCTGAGTTTTTGCCCTCCAAATCTATTTATGAACGTTGTTGATACTATGACACGTTATGTTGCAACCTGTTTGTTTTTATTAATGTTCTTCTTAGTGAGGAGGGGACGAGCGTCACTCGTGCCCCCTTTGTACCCGCCCTTGCTGCTGGGTTCCCCTCCCTTCCTGGAGTGTCTCGTCTACTCCCGGGACACCCATGGTTGCGGATGGCTAATCCTAGCTGGCGTCAGGATTGATGTCATGGAATCGTCAAGCACCCCGTCCTTGCTAACGCACATCGTCGTTCGGATCTGGTCGCCCTTCAGGTCGCCCCTTCATCCCAGAAAGGAAGCACAAAGGGCCCATCATAGCCTACGTGCAGTGCTGTGCTCCAGTTGCTGGAGGCCTCTCCGTCTAGCTACTCCCAGTACAAGAGAAACAGTCTTTTGCTATGGAAAATGACTTTCAAAGCGTACAAAATAAAGCATGCAAATCCACGAAAACTAATTTGCAAGACAGTTTGGTATATAACGTGTTTTATACGAATACTCATTGCTTCAGTTACGTTTCATAATGTCAGACTGGTTTGTCTATTTCGGATAAACAGTTGCAGCTACCTTTCACTGTAATTTGACAACAAGAAGCATTCAAAGCCTCTGAGTCATACCTGTGAACCAACATACCCAAAAGGGAAACTGGACCTAGATCCACGTTAGTAAATAATATTTGCTAAGGAGATGAATTTCAATTAAAACTTAATTACATAGTAATATATTCCTCAGTTCGTTTATAAATTTATTTGCTGTTGCGACTATAGTGCCAAAAATCAACTGTTCTACTCGTGCAATAAAATACCGCACCCAGCGAAAGCCCTAATCTTACTCCATTCTAATTTATCCATATTTGGTCACGGTAAAGGAAATATTCATGATTACTCTTGACACTGGCAATGAGACACTACAAATATGGAACTGCCTCCAATAACTCAAGTTACAAAACACCTGTTATATCTCGAAAGACTGCCGCACCATTATTTGAATCTCACGGTGTATACATAAGATGTGGGTAACACATGCATTCCCAGATTATTTATAACGTTAAAAGCGAAGGACCATGTAAAACCTCACATATACAACGAAGTTTTATTTTAAAACGTCACTGCTTCAAGTGTTTTTAATTTTGAAATACAGAGACCAAGTAACAGAAGGCTTCATATAGATTACTCCAACTCGCCTCGAGGTGCACAACTTTTAAAATTAACGTGCATGAGTACTGTTGCTCTGAAAGTGTGACTAAATGTATGTTTTTAATACGGGTTTGTACACTACTAAAATAAATCCTTCGTAGCTTAAATTAATTTCCTAAGACAAATTACTTTTTTCATTAGGCAATGCACTTTTTTTATTTCTACTTATTTTACGTCGCTTAACTCACATCGCGACGGATCTCTTAGGAGGTATCTCGTGACTCGCAATGTTACGGACAGTTAGCCTTCTAGGTGTCATACCTGTAGCATTGCTTCGTCACGCATCTACAGAGGCCTTAGTGCCAGGCAACTGTATCTCTGCTTCTACGCGTGCGGGGAATATGGCATTAGAATGGCATCCAATCTACCCGCTTTCATTATCTGTGGATAGATGACAGAGCATTATCTATTACCACCTATTTTCATTTTTGCTATTGGTTTAGACCTACGGTGGAACATTGGATTGTGGTATTCACCTAGGCGACTGAGGGAAACCACGAAAAATACCAGTCAGATTGGTTGCCCCAAGGGATTTGAATCCGGGAGCTCCCGAATGCGATTCACAGGCGTTACTGCCTGAATTCCGCTCGGTACAATGAACTTATTTTATAGATTTCTGAAAGTTTTAAACTTGTTTTCGGAATATAGAGACCTTTGAGTTTCCTGTCATTAAATACATTTAGGTTAGGGACTTACTATTATAAGTATGAGCCTATAGACCAAACTCTAAAACTCTATTTTATTTCATCTTTTTCCAGTATTTTGCACTGCACAAAATGCCTTACGACTGCCTCTGGGGTCGAAAGGTTAGTACTCTGCGTTCTCAGCCAGAGGTCCCGTGTCCGATTTCCAACTGGGAGAGGAAGTACCAATTTTCCACGGAGTCTGGAAGTATGTACTCGTATATGGGAGTGAATGTACGTGTGTTTTAAGATAAAAATGATTAAAATCAAATTTTAAATAACCTACATTCAACGCGTTGTTTCACAAGTCTAAGCTCCCGATTGGACGGAGGGGGGGAGGACTACGCATGAAAAAAAATTAAAACTGCCTTATGTGATACATTGAACGAAATCTTATTGTACAAAAATAAGTAGCTTAAAATCTATATTTCTGTTAGAGATAAAATACATTTCCGGTTATAGGTAAAAACCTGATGTGTCAACACCCCAGATAAGCAGCAGCAGCACGTTTATTGTAAACAGTTTCAGTCTACTCTTGCAAATCACAACAATGGCATGGGGCGCATTGCCGTACATGCTTTTCCTTCCCCTATCATCTAACAATATGGCTGTAATACTAAATATATATGTACTCGTATGTACTATAATACATACTAGCATAATGAAGGAAGAAAGAAAAAAGAGGGGAAAAATAATAAGCAAGAATTACAATTATTGTATTACAAATATATAGTGATCTGACTCTTAAGAACTCACTCTTATGCACCGCCCCCCTTTTCCTTTCTGCAGGGCAATTAACCTTCTTTGCCGAATCTTAGACAAAAAAACTTATGTCAGCCTACGTACAATATTACATCCAAGCAGGCCTCCATTCTCCTATTGGACTCCAGAAATTGTGGTAGTAAATAATTCCTTAGTAATTCCGCTTTCCAGCACTGAGCCAGAATATATGACTCCACGTTTCTCTTTCACCACAGAGTGGACATATTCTCCCTTCGGTGACATCAGTTAATTTTCCAGGTGCCCATCATAGCCACGCCAAACCACTTCTTCCCTCTCGCGTACAGTTATCTAAATAGCCCCCCCGCCAGCCCCGCGTTATTTGACACTGTAAGTTAAGTGAACTTTTAGCCGTACACTGTGAATATAAATTCTGTCTGTCAATATCACATAGTTATCTTCCATCCGCTACGTCCCATGTCCCTCCCCTGTAACCAAATGTATCCCATTCCAATTTCTTCTAAGCCCCTGCGCAATTTCGTTGCCCAACACGTATCCCACTCTTCGCGTACTTGCTCCCTGAAACACACCGCGCGTAGAAGTGCCTGATCTCTTCGTACTATGCGAACCGGTATTTAGCTGCCCTTAATTTTAGGTGTATGGTTTCATTGTATTAGTCGAATTCTTTAAGAACCCCGCGATTTGCAGCACCCCTCCCACCTGTAGAATTCGTTTCAGAAAATGCATTTGGTTCAATTTTTCAATCTTTTCAATTTTTCAATTTCTAAAAGCATACATCTATGTATACATCAGTTACATATTCAAAGTGATAGATATTATTTAACTCACTCTCGTACCATAGGAGTGACTTTATTTTTTCTCGATGTTATAAAACAAATAAAACTTTGACAAGGTTGTTCCTATATTTTGTTTGCTCTCGCTTTTAGAAAACTGTGAAAGCGTGGGTGGACCAATAATTGAACACATTGCACCTGCAATTAAAAATCCAAGTAATTCATTAAACGTGACGTTGGAAGTAGTATGATTGAACATAGGAATAAAGGAAAATTGTAATTTCGTTTTTTAATGTATTATTCCATATTTTATGCAATGCTCGGGTTAAAGTTACAGTTCTATTACAGAACGCACGCCATATGTAGCATAATTATAATCCCAGTACGATAATTCTTTGAGTATTTTTAGAGTGCCCTAAATTATCTACATTTAAATAATTCTCCTCACAATTTTTGTTTCTTCAAAGCACACATTTAGCAGTAATGTTTCATGCATATACACAATTTTTTCAAACAAACAAAAGTTGCATTTGGTTTTCGTACTCCGTTAGGAAAAAAGGAAAATGTGGTATATAAACGTTTTGGCTTTTTAATTAAAACATTTGCTGTCATAAAATGTGAAAGGGTTTTATGACACAAAATGTAAGGTTTTATTACTCTGGATGACGAATATAAGTAAATTAAATCATGAATGGGAAATACATCAAAAAACAAAACAAAAATATATATAAAAATCGAACGTTCTTTACACGGTGGACTCAAAAGGCAGCACAACACAATATCTTAGTGAATTTGGCTTTCAAATTTAAAAGGCTTCATTCTCTATCAGAGTGTTCCTTTAACATAATTGCCTTCTGAACACATCATACCTTTTGTAGCGTTCTTTATAGCGAGTGATTAAGTTGAACATAAAAAGGATGCTAAAGTGTTATAAACCCATAGACATTAAATTATGCAAGAGCTCAGATTTGAAAGTGCTTCGATGTATATCATGGGATCTAAAGTTTTAGCCGTTTTACGACTTTAACACCACTATAAACTCTTGTATATCGTCTGCAATGCATCCCCGGAAGAAATCACAAGGTATCAGCTCAGGATAGTATGTATGACAGTAAAATCGAGATATTCTGAACCATTCTTTCTCTATTTTAGAATAAAAGAAATGGCATGGTCTCTTCTATTCTTAAAGTCTCCGTACATCAGTTTCTTTGCCCTGAACATGGAAATAGGGATCGGTTGAATTTGAATATCTTCCTTTTACGTGTACTTCTGCCTTGTCTACCAAAGTTTCTGGATACTAAACGTTTCGGTTTCGTCTTTTAGTGTTTCCCTTGGCCCTAAACACAATTCTTGCGTGCATGTGAAAAGTTAATAAAAGATTTTTCAAGATCAGTTTAGGTAGGGCGGTCTTCTACCTTGAACATGGACATCAAAATCAAAGAAAGGTTTAGAAACCCTTTGGGCGGCAGGTCAGGAAAATAGAACGTGCGGAAGAAGATTAAGCACCGCCTGAAGGATACTGACAGGCAACAAATAAGTGCACAATACTTAGAAAACTTAGAAAGAAAGTACCTTCGCGGCTAATACCGAAGTGAGGTACGCAGTAATGCATAAAAGCAGAGGCCAAACTCAAAAAGTGGTTCACGTGACTTCGACCTGGCGAATGATAAAGGCTGCTGCTGAATATTGTAATAAAATCGACTCGGTTGGCGGGGAGGAGGAATTCCGTGTGCATGTATTAGCGATCTGAATGAGCTCCCAACAATGGAGCATAAGTTGTTTATCACGAATTTTTTCTGCCCCAAAGAGATAGTTATGACGTGTTGGGAGCTACCGGCAGGAAGGGAAGACGAGGAGGGGATAGGAAAAGGTCTGCTTGAAATGGGATAGTACAGATCTGAGAAGGCTGCCATTAGAGGAGTGTATGTGAACAGACCTAAATGTGTCTGTGGGTACTGGCGCTTTATTTTTGTGTTATTTTCGAGTATTATTAGTGTTCTATTTACTTATATTTGTTTAATACACTTTTGGAAATATAATAGGGCCTAACAAAGCATCTTAATACGATTTACTGTTGTTTCTACTATTGTAGCATTTAATGGCAATGAGTTGTTTTTACCAGCTTTATTATTTTATGTTTTATAACAGTGTGTACAGTCTGATGGATACGTACAATTGTTAAAAAGCAATGCTTGTGTCCCAAATTTAAATAAATATACTCAATTTACTTCATTTCTCAAATGTTAGCTATTTTAAATCATTAATTATGGCACTCATTTTTTCATCAATATTTCTTGATTTTCTCCCCCTCCGTTCTTTATAGTAGTAAGAAAATGCAAGCGTACACTTTAAAAACTGTGACATATCTTCAATGCCTTATCTAATATCGAACCATTGTTCAACGAAATAATTGTTAAATTCAGTTATTCTAACAGAATTTTCCTCTATTACGAGGAGCCAACTTTCATATAGTAGGTCAAGAAACAGATGTAATAAATTCACACACATTTTAATAATGTTGACGGAAATAAGAGACTAAATATGTATTGATGAATCCATAACTGATGCACTTTTCTGTAGATGCCTTGACCAAAATGAAAATTATAGGCTCTAACCTTTATTGTAGCTAAAATTTGTTGGATTGCCCGTATAACTTAAATTTCATAATCCATTACAGTTGTGTTAGGTGGCCATTGTGGAACTGTGTCCTTAGTTAAGCTTAAAAGTGAAATTACTCAATTTCAGGCATATTTTCTGATTTCAACATCAGTGGGAAAGGGGAAGAAGATTGGGAGCGTTCATTAGTAGACTAACCCGGGATACAGCGAAAGGAATGCTTTTCATAAATAAATAGCAATAGCCAATTTCTAGACTGGATAAAACAAGTGGCCCATTTGGACAGAAATCATAGAAAGGGAGGAAGATGTGCACAAAGTTTAAGAATACTGACAAGCAAATATACAATGCACAGAAAATAGTTTATCTGAAGATAATCGGGGCTAAAATCTAAGTAGGTTGTGAAACAAGGATCAAAACAGAAGTCAAAATAAATAACCAGGGGCCCGAGTAGCTTAGGCTTAGTGCGCAAGGGCTGACAAAAGATCGATGGGAATGGTTCAGTATTTTTCCAATTTGGATAAGTCGGAATTATACACCTGTTGATCTAAGAGTTAAGAATGTTGGTTAAGGTATTTACTGTGGCGATTAAGTGTTGTGGGTATGTTGGGTGCTTCCGTCAAGCAATGAAGATAAAAGCACAGGTAAAGGGGCTCAAGTCGAGAAAGCTTAGATCTGAAAGGGCTAATAATCGGAGGTGAGGTGTGAATGTATTTAAGTAAATTATTCTGGGTTTTTATGTTATCTTTGTTACTTAGTTTATTCATGTATTTCTTGTTATTTATTTATTTATCCAAGTTCTAAAAGTATTGTAATAGGGAGCAAATGCACACATTTTCTGTGTTGTTTAGTATTTTATAATCAGCTTGCTGAAGATATTACATTGTTATATTTTTTGTGTGTTATTCCACTATTATTAAACAGTAGTGAGCTTTCCTTTCCTGTCTCCTTTATTATCCCTCTGTATATGGTCTTTTGGATCCGTGTGATTGTTAAGGTTAGTTCTACATGTTTCAATTAAAATCAGTAATGCCATTCATGTATGGGAATATGTAACTTCATTGTGTTAATAGTTATTCAGCTTTTGGGTGAGCACTGTTATGACATTTACAGATTTTTTTATAAATGATTTGCAATAGGATGCCTACGTTTAAGAGGAATTCATAAAAAGACGCACTACGGCAAAGATTTCAAAATGCTCTATGTTTTACACAAAACCAGTTTATGTTTTACTTGCCCTGGAGCAGCTATGGAAATGGCAAGACAAGACAGTTTAAAGTGGCGACAAATTTCTCGGTCCTGCAGTGCGGACATCCGCCATATGTTAATGCTTGTGGGAATCCTGTACGACTAACTCGAGATGTGACGACATGAAGGCGGATGTATAGAGCTGGCTTGTCTGAATGACATATTGCTCAAAAATAAAAAACGCGTAGGAATAGGGCAACAACAATTTTGCATATACTAAACGTGTTTTATTTCACATTATACTTTTTGCCACAGTTACGTACACACAAAGAATGCTATTCACGTCATTATAAATGCTTTCATTACCGCTAAGAGTGCTTTTAAAATATTTTACAGGTGTAATTAAGTATTTTGACTGCTTGTATATGCAAACTGTTTAGGTTTTTTCAATAGCATTTTAAATATTTAATTGTACTTAAGATAATAACTACTTCAAGTTCATTCTTGTACCTTCTAACTATTGGGTGAGAGAAAATAGTGATGAAAGATATTTTAAGTTAATAAAACTATACCTATAACTTGACTATTGCTGACGCATAACCAAACAAGTCTACTATGTCTATTTGGTTCCTATATCAATAATGTACCCAACTGCACGGCTTATTCCTTTAATTTTTCTCATCGCCTTTGTGGTAAGGTGGTTAGGGTTAGAAGTAGGATTAATCAAGACTGGAACTCAGGACCACACGTAAGCTATCGCAGGATCATTGTGACTTACTATGCGACCTCTAGGGTGAAAGGATCAAGAGGAGATCAGAAAGGCGATCAAATCTGGACGACGATGCGCGTTACCAAGGATGAGGTTCCTAACGATTATGACCAATTCTGACACCGGCACCATCAACCCAGGATCCCGGGAACGAGCTCCTCCAGGAAGGCGTACCAGCAGACCATCCAAACGACAGGGAAAAATCCTTACACAGCAAAAATTCCACCGCCCCGCCGCAACGCACCAATCACGTCCCTGGTCTTACAACTGTTTCAACTGAAACAGACGAAAATAAATAATTGGATAGGAAATTTAAATTCTTGGTAGGAGGAGAAACCATTTCAGCATTCACCTACTGACCTGGAAAGCTACGAAAAACACAAGGTCAAAGTTGACAGCACGATGGGAATAGAACCCGGGACCTCCCGAATGTGAGTAAACGGTTACGGTGGAGCCATCCCTCTCGGTGGTAGAGAGATTAGTCTAAATGTATTTAATGTGCGTGTTTTTTTTGCACTAAACTATCTAAGCAGAGTTAATGTATACTTCATTTTCTTTCAAAATATAAAACGAATTGGACCCAATGCTGTGTAGTCACTGGCTAGACTCATCGCTTATAATCTTACAAACTTAAATTCTGATTTAATGAGTAATACTTTAATAGTATTAGAGACAAAAACCACCCGCATTTGGCCAGTAAGCTCTTCAGCAGGACACTGAAATTGTTTCTTCTGACTCCATGTAGTACACATGTGATTTTCGGTACTTCCTTGGTATTGGCTGCGTTTTCAAAAATGTTAAGTTTCACACATTGGTAGTGGTTTAGATCACTGCTGAATATGCATTTGCCATATTGTTTAATTTGTTCTAATTAAAATGTTTACACAGTGCATACTAATTTTGTTACAGCCAGTTGCATTATCCTAAATATGAATTGAGCTTTAAGGCTGCTCATAACGCAGCAATGGAGAAAACATAACTAAAATTATCTTTATTTAATAATTGTTTTTGTACTCTATCCATGTGTAAGCAGTAAATTCTAAAGTTGAAACAAAGTCTAATTCAACTTTCTTAAAATTGTCTTTGTTTGATAAACTTGAAGTGAAGAAAGTGTCAGGCTTCTAGACCACAATATTACTTTAGACAATTGTTTCATTATATTAATATCACTGTTAGATAAACTTGTACTATTATAAATAAAGCAAACAAGCTGAATTATTTTCGTATAATGCAATACACCTCGGATACCTTTTATGTAGTTCAAAAGTCATAATCATGATGAATTTTTCCTTCATTCTGATCATAAAATATATTTTGAAAATTTCTAATTGTTGTTTTTCTAACATTTGCAACATATTGCATGGGTATCCATAAAATTAAACACATAGGATGTGTTGTGGGTCCAGGATGTGGATCCATAACACATCAAGTATTCATAACTTTGAAATTTAAAACGCATTAAGGATGCTATATGCGATTACAAATAATGTGACGTCACGTTAGAAATCAAACGTCCTCTATTCCGAGCTTTTATTTTCGCGAAACGATGCTTTTAGTTAGCGTAATTAATTAGTATTAAGGAAGAATGAATCAACCAGTAACTTATTTTTTTTAAGTTTAAGGTTTTCAGACGATTAAAATTTCTAAACTCCATGTTGTTTGTTGTATTTAATTTGATGTTTTGTTATTAAATATGATCAAACATCTACAATCCTATTTTTTAAACTAATGAAGTTTATCTGTTCCAAACTCTTAAAGTATAAGAGGTTTTGGATTTAATATATATACGTATATATAAAATAATATTTTGGAATTTTTCTTTTTATGTTTTCGTATTTCGGTAAAATTTTCTCCATGTTTTGTTTGTCTCCATTTATAAGTATTATCAAGATTCATAAAATAATTGAAAACGTCCTCTATAGCAATGGGGAAATAGCAATGTAGCAGCTAATGGAGAATTAAGAACTTAGAAGGATATACGAGTGAGGTACATATATTAGCATATTCTAAGATCTCACAAACACTCCTACTGCTACTTAACATGTTAATGAGGTACAACGATTATTCTGAAGAGAGTGGAGCAAAAAGAAGGTTAGTTTGCGCCAAGAATGAAAGGAGCTAATAGTCTGCTGCCACTGCATCGCATCTTAGAAGTAGAAACACCCAGATAAAAGATAGATATGATGTCCAAAGACCACACCAATGTACCGACTGTTTAACATGAAATGTCTGTGCAAATGAGAATGTCTGCCATTCACTGACTCAAAAATTGATTCAGAAAGACCGTTAGAACAATCAACAGCATTAACCTAGAACCTAGTGATACTTGCCATCAGTATACTTTATTACAGTATAAATAAAAGATAAAGAAAAACATCAACTCTTTGGGGCTATTTTACGTTAGCAAACCTTGTAGAAGAGATCCTTAATCACTAAGGACAAGCTCCGCAATTAGCAGCGGCTGTCTATTTGCTGTCGCTAACGGGATCTTTATAAGCTGAATTTCAAACTGTGCCACAGTTTCATGATGGTTAAAACATGCTTCAATCCCTCTAGTCTGCATTTATAACGTTAGTTTTTCAGAACGCGTATTGCAAAATACGTTTAGCATTTCAAGTGATTGTAGAGATTATTAAAAAAGAAAGCAAATATTACGAGCCACTGCGAGCCCATAGATTGGTGGAAAAATAAGTTTGCGTTAGAAGAGACTATATAGTCTAATAGTGTGTTACAGTAAGAACAGCCATCCTCCGTGGTGTAGTGGTTACCATGCTAGTCGCGGGTTCAAACCTGGCGGAGGGCGATGGATTTTTTCGGGCATACAAATCCTTAGTATGGCTTTCTTCGGAAGGGAAGTAAAGCAGGTGGTCCCGGGTCGTAGATTTACGTCACATAAAAGAACTCGAGCCTGGTAGGGAGGCCTCTGAGCAAAATTTCCGGCCTTTCACGCCCAATATAGAATGGGACGCTAAGGACCACAGCAGTTAAAAGAGCGTCCATAAATAAATAAAAATATGATTTGTTACACTCACATGACTTTCTCTACTCTTGTAACAAACTATTTTTACAAACGCTTATTCTCCATATGCTTCATGTTAATCGAGATATCGAGATGTTAATCTTATTGCAAATTTTCTTGTAGATGCAAGGGGAATTGCTAGGCTTTAAGCGATTGTCAAATATTTTAAGAGCTAGTTGCTATGTGGAGTATTCCATTCTCTTTGCATTTCCAGGACAAAAAAAAATGAATAACGAATTTGAGAAAAAGTATAAGTATTGGAAAATTTAAGGGAATAACGAGCAATATCTCGAAAATGGTTCACCCAATAAAAAAATGTATATACATTTTTTGTAGTAAAATTTTGTCTATCTCTTATGGTTTACTAGTTATGCAAAAGTCGTTCACAATGAAGCATACTTTTCGAGACATTCCCAGAAAAATCGAGATATACATTTCATTTGTCATGAAAATATCTTAAACATATGATATTTTAATCAAAATCGTTAGAGCCATTTTTGAGAAAATTAAAATTTTCGAAAAATGTTCCATGTAAAGGGTAATCTGGGGTGGGGGAATTTTCTTGAAAACCTTCGTGTCGCATCTCTGGAAGATGCTGAACCTAAATACCAAGTTTGGTGTTTATCCGACTGTTCGTTTCTGAGTTATGCTGTTCACAGACACACACACACACACACACACACACACACACACACACGGACATGTTTCCAGAAATTTTTTTTGGATTCAGGGGGTCTCAAAACATATTTCCGGTGAAATCTCGGTATCGAATTTTTGGGTGGAATACAATACTTCCCCTACTTACTATACGTAGTAGAGAAAGTAAAAAAAAAAGAGTAGGAACAAGAGTGTAAGAAAATATTACGGTTGTTTAAATTCTTTATTCTGATTGCTACATTACGAAGTTGTAATAGATACTCTTATTCACACTACTACATAAATCTGTCCATAAAGGACAATACAGTGCGTTCGTTTTATGGCGAGGCCAGGATCGCGCGTAGATGTGCCCCGCACACTATTAGACTGGGAGTTTTTCGTTCCGTAACTCCCGCGTTACATACCAGTGATAGCAACATGCACTATGAGTACTAACCTTGTTATAAGTGGTGCCAGAAGTGGTGTCCATCTGCGTGAAGATTTCCTGGTATGTTCGAACGAAATTTCCTCATACGTCTAAGTTCTTCTTGTCTGTAATGTTGAGAATTTCTATTTTTTATATTGTCCTTAAGTTCGTCTACAGTATGAGGATTGTTCCTATAAACGTTTTTTTAGGATTCCCCCACAAATAGATGCACCAATTTCATCCATTTTCCACCGTTAGAATATTTCGTTTTCCTTAGGTTTAGCGATCCCGTTGTCCAAAACTTATTAACCAGACGTCTAACAGTTTCTCTACCTGGAACTGGAATACCAGTAAATTTCTCCTAAATTTGTCTACACGTCTGTCCACTTGACTCGGTTTTTACGTGTGTATTGTGCATAAAAATTTGTTGTTCAAGCGTGAATTTTCCAGTAGGCCTTGCAGTGGACTAATAACAAGACATTGACACTCTTAAGCAAATCACACATAACACAGATGTCTTGAATGAACTTACCCTTTAAGATGCATAAGCACAGTCTTCAAGTTCTGGAAATTCTGTATAAGCACCCTCTGGCTGTGGAAGTCGGAATGATCGAGTAAGTTGTTAGATAATTAGAGTAGGTGAAATTTTAAACCTTTGTAACTTCTCTTTGGTTCCGTAGTTCTTTATTAACCCAGGATGTCACTTTGTTCTAGTAAACAGATTTTTGGTTGGCTACTTTTTCTACCGATCACGGAGGCCAAGGGTTCAAAGGTACTGCACTGTGAAAAGCGCAACCTGTTTGTGCTGCGTTGGAGAACAAGCTGTCGATGTAATGCTCTTACCTACTAGTAAACACAGGTACTATACATTCCAGTGCTAATGAACCTTTCAGCGGACAGGGACAAAGTGTTAACCCAATTAATGACATAAAAGGTACACTATTTTCACATAATACAGAAACCCGTAACATATACAACGAAATATATGTGAAGCTGGTGAATATGTAGACTCGCACTTCCAGGCCACCAACTTAACCTATTTGTAAAAGACATAATCTGCGACTATCGGGAAAAGCAATCCTCTCAGTTTTTAATTAAAATATATTGGTTCACTAACGTCTAATGTTAGCCATTTCGTCACTGTGTGCAATTATTTAGTATGCGCCGCTAGCTAAGTTTGATAATAAGTACAAAGGAAAGAAAGTAAAACCTTTTTACACGAGGGTTATTAAAATATTTTAACATTGGTATCGAATGCGTAACTAGCGTTATGATCAGATTCGATTATCTTCTTTGTTTTTCTGTATATATGTATATATAGCTTGGAATGAAATATCCATCCGCGGTATTTGCCTCATTTTACATGTATATGCTGTAGAGTAACAACTATATCCTTAGCAAGGCTTCCTTCGGAAGGAAAGTAAAGCGGTGGTTCCGTGTCGTAAATTTGTGGCACGTAAAAGATCGCCTAGCCTGACTTCCAGTCTTTCACGCCCAGACGCTGAGAACCATAGTAGTTAATGAGCGTCCATAGATAGAACTCAATTTATCTATTATCTAATCCATGGCACTCTCAACTAAAAGTTAAGACCTACTTCTCAAACATGTTCTCTTATAACTCGAGTGTGTTCGTATTCAAGTACAGGGGCTTTGCAGATCCTTTTAATCCCTTAGGAATTTATGAAATGAAATTAGGTGGTTTACCTCATTGTCCGTCAGAAGGAATTGGATTTTTCAACGATGAAAGAATTAATAGGGTTGAGTAGTTTTTGAGATTACCCTACATATACCCACTCACAAACATACTAAAAGTTTTTTCTCTTTATAACATCTAGATATATACCTTTAGGATTGAGAAAATATCTACAATTAATACATTTTTAATGAATTTTTAGTTCACGTAAATCCCACAATAGGCCATGAAAGTGCAACAGTCCGCATAAAATTAAATCAACACGTGGTAAAATAAACATATTGAGAAGATATTAATTTTTGCGGTTTATTCCAACTCTATGAAAGTGCAGTTCACGGACATACTAAACATTCAGAACTTCCTGATTTTTGCACATTCTGAACTTAGCACACAATTTAAATTTATATTCATTCCTAATTTAAAATTCCAGCGTCGACCAGTAGTTCTATAGAGACGTGGATTGAGGGTGTGAACATTATCCCCAGTGCCGTATATCAAGTTCGAAATCTGTCAGTTATTTGTCCTTGTTTTGGAACTACGACAAACAAAATCCTCTTGCAGATTACAGAGATGACTCCAACGATTTTCAGCTATTTATTCATATCTTAGGGGATAAGAAGTAGTAATAGCTTACCAATCAGCAACCCAAAAGCGTAGCAATGCATTGCATATTGTGTTTTTACATTATTTTGGTCCAGATAAAACCGATTTTAAAAGTATAACAAATATTTTTAAAAGCAAAGCATAAAATCATAGCAAGTAAAATAAAACAAATTTCTAGAAACTGTTGTTTAATTACAATGTAATAATAGCAATAATATATTTTACATCTATTGTAACCAAGAATAAACGTTTTAAGCAACAATGACAAATAAAAATTAATGCTTTACAACAGATAATACCTTGTTGCTTTGATAAACACACTAACCATATTAGTACTGCTGGAAGAATGAACATCATCCAATAAAATTCTGACAAGTAGTTCAAAATGCAGAGCCAACAATAGATACTAGGGCTGTCCCAGAAGTGCCCGACCTAACAAAGAAAACACAAACATTTAAGGAAAAAACATCTTTATTTCTCTACATAGTCTCCTTTCAGCTCGATACATTTTTACCAGCGATGTTCAATAGCTTTGATATCCTGTTTATAGTGAGAACCGTTGAGTTCTGCAAAATAGCCATCAACTGCAAACTCCACCTCTTCATTGTTGGCAAATCTTTTACCACCAAGCCATTTCTTCAACTTTGATAACAGAAAATAATCAGAGGGGGCTACGTCTGGCGAATAGGGTGCATGAGGAAGCAATTCGAACTTTAACTCGTTGATTTTGGCAATGGCGATAATGGATGTGTCAACTGGTGCATTGTCTTGATGAAACAGAACTTTCTTTTTCGCTAAATGCGGCCATTTTTGCTTGATTTAATCATTCAAACGGTGCAATACGTTTGCAAAATACTCACCACCGATTGTTTTTCCTTTTTTAAGATAATCAATGGAAATTATCCCACGCGCATCACAAAAAAACTGACACCATGACCTTGTCTGCAGATGGAACTGTCTTCGCCTTCTATGGAGCCGATACCCCCCTTTCAATACACTGTTTGGCCTGCTCCTTCGTCTCAGGTGTGAAGTAATTGACCCATGTTTCATTCATGGTTATGAATCGAAGCAAGAACTCGGCTTTATTGCAGCGAAACATTGCCAAACACTCGACGGAAAAACCTCACGATGCTGCTTTTGTTCCATTGTGAGTAAACGCGGCACCCATCTTGCGCACAGCTTTCTCATGTCTAAATTTTCAGTTAGTATGCAATGTACAGCACTTTTTGAAATGCCTATGATGTCTGCTAACTGACGCACTTTCAGTCGACGGTCATCCAATACCATCTTGTGGATTTTCTTCACCTCATTTGGTCCACCACTGCGATATTTGTCTTGGCAGCCAGTACGGCCTCGCTTAAGCCCTGCCACCCAATATTTTACTGTTGTAAACGAAGAGCAGACTCTCTCAAAGTAGAATCTAGCTCAGCTTTAATATTAGTTAGACTAAGACCTTACAAATTAAAGTATTGTATCGCATTAACGATGGCAAGTTTTACCATGTGTACAAATTCGCTGAGAGTTCACTATTAATGGCTGCAAACAATTACTAAACAACGTAGCATCGTCAAACTTAAGCTTTATACTTTCTTCCATAGTCATTTATTTGAAACAACAACCGCTATATATACGTCAGGTCCGGTACTTCTGGGACTGCCTTTATATTGCTGAGATAATTTCTTTCAAGCTTACTTCAGTGTTTCTCTTGTTGATATTGTACTGGAAGAAATATCAGCAAAGCAGAAATAGCACTTGGAGAAATACTGCCTTCTTCTTGTACTTTATTCTTATGGCAGAAATGTTTTACTAACATGTCTACAATTACTGACAATGAAGGAATTATTCTTCCATTATCTGTTTAATTTTTCTTTGCTGAAGCGGATTCTGAAGTCTGAGAGAATAAAAACTTGATCATTTGAAGCTGACAATTTGTTGAGCACAGTAGAATAAATGAGTTAGAGAGCAATAGAGAGTGAATAAACCATTCATTCTTAATAATTATTTTTTTATTTTAATGTGAACTTGTGTAAGTGGATTATTTCATTTCACAGTGGCGTAGTGAGTGAGGGAGGAGCTTGGAAGCGTAAAAGCCCCTCCAAGCCCGCCAAAAATTAAAAAAAATGTTAAGATAAAACGAGTGGAAACTTTACCAAACCCATCACTCAAACTTTCCTCATAATAATAAAGATATTTCCAAATTGCCAACCTTTCGCCTAAAATTTCATGTACGAAAATAATCAGTCTTGCCCAACAATACTGAGCATCGGCGCTCCTCGTCCTCTTCTCCCACGATTAATCAGTGTGTTTATAAGCCATAAGTGTTCGAATTTTCGACTGCTACCACCAGGGCTACCATCCTCGGAGACGTTAATAGTTGTGGATATATTGGTGGACACGGACCTTGGTCCCATTATTATATCAAGTGGATTTATATAAGTGGGTTTAACTCTAACCTCAATGGTAAAAGCTGGAAAACCATGAATTTCAGGTGCATTCATTTTGTGGCAGAAGTAATGCAGCGGATTGTAATACTTATTGTGATTGTTTCATGAAACTATCTTGAAATTGTGAATTTAGTAGGCCTTCCATTAAATTACCCTTATAGTCTTCAACTAAATTTTATACGAGTCAAGAAATCTTTAGGCTTCTATATTTAAATTGCATCCTCTTACCAGCTGTTTGCCTAAAAGATTACTCATAATTATCTTTAATTTTGTTCCATTTTCAACCAAATTCAAATGTATTGATCAAAATGCTTCTAGTGGTTATGGTTATCAGGAAGCGGCAGAGGATTTCGGCACTTGAGCTCAACCTTATTGTGCTTCTGTAAACCTCTAGGAGAAAGTGGTGAAGAGAAGCATACAGAAGGCGACCTCATTCGGGGCGGCAGCCTCGGACATAGGCGGGGTCCCTAAAATCTACAGATATATCCTGACGATTGCAGGACCACCCAGACATATACTAGTAGTAGTCGGCCAGGATATAAATGCGCTTGGAGGAGGGCGCCACTGTTTTTGACATGCCTAATGTCATCAAGATCTAGGAATTAGGGGGAGTGAGAAGTAAAGCGATAGTGGGAATGTACGATTGCACAATGAAAACAGTACTACATTTGCCGGCCTCATCCGCAGTTCCAAGTTGCATTTACAGTACGAACGATGGTTCTGTGCCGGTGTGGGCTCGATGCGCACTGGTTATCTGTACAGTGAGCGAGCCCCCAATTCTCGGGCATGCGCAGTGAGTGCCATCGCTTCAGTCTAGTGGCAGCAGTAGTTCGAGTAACATCTCTCTTGCCAGTCGTCTGTTGATGCTACCTTGAACGTTATGTTTATAAATTAGTCACTATATGTTTCTGTAGGGGCGTGATTTCAGTTTCTGCATTGGGGGCCAAGATTGCTTGGAGTAGTTTCACAAATGTTCATGTGGATTGTAACGATATATATAATGTTTTATTTCTTAAATGTGAAATATTGCTATTAATAGTACAATTGTAATGTTTCATTTGGTAGAGCAATAATGTTGTTCGTAACCTAGGGGAGGGGGACAATTGACCCCTTGCCCCCTAAATGACACCCCTGTGTTTCTGTAATTAAACTTGGATTGCATATAGTTATTGTGTATTTTGGTGTGTTTATTAGAGGTTCTTGCCTTCTGCGACGTTTTATGTAAAAATAACAACGGTCAATATAACACAAAATGGTGGGGATAAATACCAAGAAATCGCTAATGGAAAAACTAATTCCTACCTTGCCTCTCAGATCTGTCTTGGTGATGCATAACGCACCGTACCATAGTGTGTAGTTGGAAAAGGCCCCATCGCCTCACACCAAAATACATGCAGAACTTGCCCCATTCTAAGAAAGGATGCTAAGTTTGGAGCTTTACAACTTAAATAAGGGTCAAAACCTATTCCGAATATTTACGTTGATAGTTTGTAGGCCATGCACACAATGTTCTCCGATTACCGCCCTAGTCTTCCGGTCTTACTCGAGTAGAACTCATCTGGGCTGATATAAAGCAATGGGTAGCTTGGTAGAACACCCTTTTAAACTACATGATGTTATTGATTAAGCTTAGCTAACAACATGTTGAGGACATTAGCGTAGAAAAGTGGGAAAATGCCTCTCAACACATTAAGTAGGAAGACAAATACATTGAAGAACAACAAGGCTGTTTGAAAATGTCTTAGAAGGTTCTGTAATCCAGGTTAGGAAATATAGTGACAGCGAACGAGAAGAAGACTGATGACGATGAAAGGGAAAGTCTTGCAGAAGAAAACGACGGTGGTGATATGTCTGGTGTAGAGTGTTTATCACACTAATAAAGCCCCTGCTTGTTTAACACAATGCATTTATGTGACAAGGTTTGTGTATAATGTGTAAATATAAAAGAATGATAGAGCAATCTGAACATAGTGACAATAAACCAGTCATGCAGTGATGTGGTGTATGTTTATGTCGTATCAGCAAAGCCCCACGTCTTCCAGCAGGCAGGCAGACAGAGTTGCCTGGCGCTAGGCATAGACTCTCTTCAGCGCGGGAAGAAACAAGGTCACCGGCACAGAACCATCGTACGTACTGTACTAGCGAGGCTGTTTTCTTTACCAGACTGTCCTTCCTATGCCCCGCCCACTCGTTCCCTAACTATTTAGTTCCTCTTCCCTCGCATGCATTCATACCGTGGCCGACTAATGCCTCTTTCCCAATAAACTAATACGAGACAAGATTGGAAATTTCTAGGTGCAGGGTTTGCCCAAGAGTCATATTTTAAGCAAGCTAGCCGAACAGTTACTCATATGTGTAGCCATATTTGAACGTCTTGAGAAAATTTATTCACACTCATTTATATAAACCTTAATATCACGCATTTGTTAGACAAAATTATAGTACTAGTAAGTGTTTGCAGTAGCGAATGCACCTAAAAATGTTAAACCTTTCCGAGATTAACGTGGGCGCCCCGCTATATTTCCCTATATTGATACAGCATTTGATTTAAGGCGATAGGTAGATCTCGTAGACACGTTCCTCTATAACAGTGATAAATTGGGCCATATTGAATGGATTGTACACCTTAAAAAATAAAGCAGAGACAGAAAATATAAAGCATAATTAATAAAAAATGAGTATAATGTGGCTTACTCCACACATCACGAACAGGGTTCTCCTATTAAAAGATTACCGAAATGTTTATGGCGGCTTCCCATTGAAACAAATGGGAGTGCCAGATGAGGTAGCAGGTATATTCAAATACGTAAGCTTTGACGTTATTCATGCAAATGCTCTGTCTGTGTGTGTGTGGTATGAAATCTTTGGCCATCTGAAATAAATAGACCGCAAGCAAGAACATATATTTCAAATACATGAATACGAAACGCTACGTCCACTATGCATAAATCAAACCATATTTGAAGGATGGGGTAGAGCTTCTCATTCGTGGGATTGGCATGTGGTCTTTAAAACAAGCATAACTGGTCTTTACTTCCTTTTCAGCCATTTAAGGGAAATACATAATAGCTATTTTTCGGACTTTGGACAGAATATTAATTTCAAGCATCTCTGTAAACGACTGCCTGAGTTTAGGAAATAAATACACAAGACATTTTGAGAGAGCAATACTATTATTTTTTTTACTTTATCTACCAATTACTTATAGTAAGGTAAGCATTCCATAAGAAATTCAGCATCGAGATTTCATCGAAAATGCACATTTTGAGATTTGCTGATTAAGAAAAGAAATTTTAGAAAAGCTCCTACGTGAGTGTTTGTGTGTGTGTCTAAAACGAAATGTCGGATAAAAATAAAACTTTGTATATAAATTCAGCATTCTCAAGATAAGACTCGCACCCTAAAACTACCCTTTACACGGAACATTTTTCATTGCTTTTTATTTTCTCAAAAACGTCTGTACGGCGTTCATTAAAATGCCACGCTTTTAAGATATTGGCATGACAAAATACTTATCTTGAATTTCCTGCGAATATCTGGTTAAGTCCTCTTCATTCTGAATGAATTTTCTATAATTATGCATAGCTAGGAAACCATAAGAGATAGACAAGATTTACTGCGCAAGAAAGCAGATATCGTTAAACACGGCATAAATTTTTTATGATATTAAATATTTCCAGATATTCCATGTAAATGTTTAATACTTTCTACTTTTATGAAGAGCAAGTTGCCATTTGTTTATTTCTCGTGGCCATGCAAAGAGTAGAATGTCCAACCCAGCATATATAAACCCGCTTTTTAAAAATTTGACTAACGCTTCAACCTTCATCTTACATCTATAATAAAATGTTTAATAAAAGCATTTTTGCATATGGAATTAATTTTTCTTCCACACAAGCCGTGAGTTGGACAAGGTTGAAAACGTAGAATCAGACGACTGAAAAATTCAATGCCATCGCCGGGATTTGAACTACCGGGAAATCCGTGGTTCAAATCCCGATTATGGCATTGAATTTTTCAGTCGTCTGATTCTACCTTTCCATTTTTGCATATGCTTATCTCAAGTAAAATTTAAGAAATTATTATAGAACAGAAAGTATATGAATGTAACAGTCATTGATGACAAAGCAATGAATATATTTTACCAAGATGTAGTTATTACAGAAGTATTTAGTCATTACCCCTACATGCATATTTAAGATACAAGTATGTTGACAAATAAACAACAGAAAAAGAAAAAAAAACAAAAAGAACAAGAAAAAGGAAAATAGAGATAAATTACCTTTCTCTAACTGAACAAATTTGACCTAGCTTCGCGTACTTTAGCCAAGAAATTGCCCATGTTTCGCCAGTTCCTCTGCTCAACCAGTAGCTTCCAACATGCCAATCTCTTTCTTGAGAGACTTAAGAATTTTTCTTCGAGTTTAATTGTTCGCTGGTTCTCCCACTGTGCACATTCCGCCAAAATATATACCCAGTCCTCTTCCAAATCACAGAATGGGCAGATTCTCCTGCCAGAATCGTCAGTCATTTTCTGTGCCCTCCAGCCCCCCAGTCTAAACCATGCCATTCCTGATCTTTCCTTTCTTCCTAAGTTAAGTATATATGCCTCTTTACCCCAATTCAATTTTATTTCATTTGCTAGACTTAGAGAAGGTTTAATTTTACAATCCGATTCTATTTCATGTTGGTTGATGTCTCTTAGTCTTCTTTTGACTCCTTTTCATATGTTTTGGTCATTTGTTTCAGCTCTTTGCCATACTGACCCCATGCCTATTCTCGTCAAACCCCTTTCCAAATCAGCTGCCCAAAACTTAGGAGACAGGTTTTCTCGCTGGTATTTATAACATTTGGATCGTAATGTGGAGTTATCCCCCTGCATCAGCCTCAGCCAGTACTTCACTGTTCTTATTTTGCAATGTATTGTGTCTTCATAACATCCCACCTCCCTCAATACCCCCGAATTTTATGTGCCTTGTGAAACTCCAAGGACTGTCTTCCAAAAGGCTACCTGTGTTTTATTTACAGGCTCTGCTCTTTCCTATCATCAGATTTCACTTCTGTATAACAAAATCGGCCTTATCATAGAGTTATACATATTTTCTAGTGTATCTACAGGTACATCCGGTATCCGCGAGAGGGTACGTAAAAATTCATTTAACTGCCCTCGTACTTTATAATTAGCTACTGATAGAAGTTTGTTCCATTTTCCTCTCATATTAAGCATTACTCCTATTTAGGAGTAATGTTTAACGTTTTGTAGTTCTAGCCCCTTGTAATACCATTTTTCATTCCTGCCATAAACACAGCCATTTTTGAAAGCCATTGTTTATTTTATTGATGTTTACCACCAAACCTCATTGTTTACAATATTCTTCCAACCTATTAATATCTTTCTGTAAGCCTTCTATCTCACTGACAAAATTGTCATGTCATCCGCCTATAAAAGTACAGGAATGCAGACATCGTCTACTTTTGGGCCATTAATTTCCTCTGCTATTAACACGTCTGCTATATCGTCTATGAATAAATTTAACAACAGAGGCGATTAACTACATACTTGAACTCCTCTACTGGCCGATTTAGATTCAGTTATTCTATTTTGGTCTATTTTTATGCTGAAATTCACACTATTGTAAATTTGCATCAGAGCTTTCATCATTTTACCAGAGAGTCCTCTGTGGTGAAGATTCGCCCAAAGGGCGTTCCTCTGCACACTGTCAAGTCATTTTGAAATCAGGAAAAGCACAATAAACTTTCCCCCTCTTTCTATTCAAATTTTAATCAATTAATGTTTTTAATACGAAAATATTGTCTACAGTAGAGAACCCTTCCCTGAAACACGCCTGAAATTTAGAAATTATATGGAACTCTTTTACCCAACCCCTTAACCGGTCATACATAATTTTGCAATATATCTTACCCAGTATAGATAACAGTGCAATTCCTCTATAATTTTCCGATTGCTGAGTGGCACCCTTACCCTTGAATATTGGCTGAATAATTGCTGTTGTCCAAGCTTCAGGATACTTCTCTCCGTTAAATAATTTGTTAAAGGCCACCCGCAGAGGGTCTAATGTTTCAGGAACTTTTATGGAGCATTTAACAAATTCGCTCGGAATTCCTTTTATTCCCAGTGCTTTGTGATTCTTTAAGCCTTTTATTGCCCAAATAATTTCCCCGTCAGTTATTTCCCCATCTAGAATTGGTACTGTAGGATTTAAGCACGGTTCAGCGAAAGACATCCGAGGTTCCTCCCACTCTTCCCCACCAACTTTAGCGTACACACTATTAAAATACGCTAACCATGTTTCTAGTTTGATGTTTACGTTATCCCGTCTTCGCACTTTAATTTTCTTAACTACCTTCCACATTTATATCGAATCTCTCCGTTCTGTCGCTATTCTTAAATTCTGCCGCCATTTTGTTTTACCATTCCGCCTTTACCTTACTAATATATCGTTACACTGCTTTCTAATTTGGGTGTATGAAAGACGCTTTTCCTCAGTACCTTTTCTTCTATACACCTTAAGGGCTATTTCAGCTTTTTTTCTTTGCTTCTTTACATTTACCGTTGTACCAGCCTGAGGTTTTCGAGATTCTTTTTTATTTCGTATTCTCATGCTTCTACCAGTTATTTGTAAATTGTTTGTTATTGTTTTAATAACATGTCCCCCGCTTCTTTCCCCCACTTCAGTTTTACGGCAAGAAATTTCTCGCTTCCCTCTGGGTTCCACCGATATCTCACCGTAGATGAAAAAGCAATTTTTTCATTTGTTTCCCCTACGTTGTTTGAGTATCTTTTTAGAGTGAGTAAGATGGGTGAATGGTGTGATTCGACTCAATTTACAAAATCTGCTGAGTTTAACATATAATAGGATCAATACGCTCGTTGTTCAGTAGATAGTAATTTATGGATTATAGGAATATTTACTACTTTTAATCAAACAAAATTACTACCCGATACAATTTCCTAAATTTTTCACACAAATTTTCTATATTTTTTAGTCAATGGTACCATAATTGCCACTGTTTAATATACCAAATTAAGTCAATCAAAGCTAAATATGCATAAATATAAATGAGTGTGAAAAAAACGGCTGTATACAAGATGCCTGTCAACATTAAAGCATTAAAAAGCACGCTGGCGCTGATCACCCCCTCCCTCAATGTCAGCTTAAGAACCCTACACTTCCCCTCAGAGCGTGACGTAATGTATAAACGCCCTATAATGTCTCATACTCTAACAATGGCTACCTTTCGCACATGCTACACTATACGCAAGTCTTTCTGTTGCTGCTTAAATATAACTTATGTAAATTAGCGGCGGTTTCGAAACAGAATTTGAACTGCATGTTCTTTCATAGCAACAACAATGTAATAACATGTTTTTGCCCTTTATGACACATACTAATCTTATTTGCTTTGAGAAACAACTAGAATAGCCTGTGGAAATTGTCTAACAACCCACACATACTTAACTAGGCATGATGCCTACACGGAGCGAATTATTTTTCAAAGTTGCATTCCTCACTTTGTCATAAGGAAGAGTGCTGTCAAGTTCCACAACAGAGATGGACTGATTCACGTCAAGAAATACACAAACAAAATACGCGTTGCCTCATTGGTATGCAAAGCAAAGCTTTATTTTAATTAGAGGTACTGTTGAGGTGGCTGTTACGTGTATCCCGGGTGCATGGCCTGCACGCCACGGAAAACAATATTTCCTTTTCCTCCGTATCTCGTTATCTCCCAGCGTCATGTTGGACAGGCGCCATCAATAATTTGCCCCTGCCTGGTAGTGGCGGATTGCAGCAGTAATGTGAGAGCGGTCAGAAACTCGAGGAGTTTATCTGGCACGCAACAAAGTACTCATAATCCCAATTTCAGTACATTTCTGAACATTATAGTGGAATTAGCCTTTATTTTATTCCAACGGAATTCTCGAGTTTTACCCCAACGTTTCGCCCCTTTTACAAAGTCAAATAATTTTTCTATATTAATATGGTGTAGAATCCTGCAGCAAGTTTCATTCACCCCAAATAAATTCTTCTCTCGTGGCTGCTGTAATTTTCCGTTATATTCTTAATTTTCTAAACTTTAAATATCTAAAATTTGGACACTTTAAACACGGATTGCCACACGCTACTTCTTGAAATAAGCAAAGTTTTCGAGACATGAGGAGTGAAGTTATAAATGGCATGGTAAACTAAACAAACAAATTCACACAACGTCGAGAAGTACCTAATTAGAGGTATTTGTCTTAATTTTACCTATTCAGAGACGGTTATCCGAATTAAATTTTAGGCGAAACGAAGGTTGACTAGGTTTATAATCGAATTTGTTGTTAACGTTACTTTTATTCTTTAAAATACAGCTTGTGTAACATGTGTAACTATCTAGGAAAGAACTTTTATGCAGATGTTCGAATTTACTTTGAGTTGGAATAAAGTAATCTTTTTCTAATAACGAATCCTAATGAATGGCTACTAATATTTGAATGAACATAAACAATTATCTCGTTAACTTTCTGTGGTACTTCCGAGATGTACCTGAATTAACGCAGTCTTTATGTTGCGTAAAATATTACGTAGAATGTTTTCTATTATTTTTCCCAAATAGGAATATGCAATTAAGGTAAAGAAATGTATTTAACTTACTAAATGGCGAAGAGTTTTAATAAAATTATCTGCCACATCATTCCGCAGTTTAGTGTTTCTCCAGCTTAATATTCTTTTGTACATGTACAACCCACTGGCCACTGAATTCATACTACACCACCTGCACTCGGCCCTCCTCACATAAAATGCAGGAAGAAGCGGAAACCTCTTGCTTTGACTACACCTGTACTTTTATATCCATATATAGTACATCAACAAATCAGCTTAAAAAAAAAAGTTTACGTCTGAGCTTAAAAGTAAAAGGAACTGCTGCAAATAAAAGAAATGCTACGACAAGTGTATCACAATGAATATATAAACATCTTAAATAACTATTATCATGTGACCAATTACTATTTGACTTGAGAATATAAAGAAACCTGTTGTACAATATTCACAACTTTATCTATCCAATAAAAATCCACATTACCTCTTGTACAGTATATTATTCGTGATAAATCTTTGTGCAGAGATGATTTCAAAGTAAGTAACATGTACTTATACGCAAATATACAACATTCAATTTTACATTATTAATCGGAACTTATAACTACATCATGCAACCAAAATTAAAAAAGGAGAATCGGAAATTTTCAAATGTATTCCACTAAATGAAAACTTGAGACAACGAACATTTTCGAAACTATGAGGAATGCAACGAAAAACCTTATTTCACAGAAAGTGTATTTCACTGAATGAACATTTTTCTAAAGTAATTTATATATATATATCTTATGCCTTGAAAATTACATAAAATTTGGTAACAATGAGGAGGCCCTCACAGACTGCTTATAGGAAATTCAGGATGTATAGTTGATTCATCAGTGCAAGATCTAAACTATGATATTTTAATTAAAATTGTTTTAGCTACTTTTTGGGGCAAAAAACCTAGAGTTTGCCCATCTAAAGGATAATAATTCTTCAGAATCTTCATCTAAACGAAATCTGAATTGTTGGTACTTTATTTCCCTTTCAATTGTTAACATAGACAAATGTTTTCTAAAATACTCTTCGGATTTAGGGTATCTCAAACTCTGTAAATTGTATAAAATTCTATTATTGTGGAATGCAGCATGTCCTCTATCTTAGCATAGGCAAATGGAAAGAAAGTCCATAAATGTCTCATATGGTGAACTTGAGAAAATAGTACAAGCTTCAGGACTACAGCGTAGCAACATGTGAAGTGAGACGCTGTAGTATTATCCATTTGTTTTCATACATTTAGAGACAATTTTTACAACACTAGCTCCACTATTTCTGTCTCATGTTCCCTTACTTTCTCGTTTCTATTTTAGTTTATTTCACTTCGCACTACGCAATACAGCAAGCATTATGAAGAGTCTGTCTTGGCATCACTGGCCCGGCTGTCCCATCTGACTTGCTGGGTGCGCTACATTTTAAATGTAAATCCGCTATCGTAAGAACGAAGTACCAGTTGGGTTGCATATTACATAATCCCCATATTGCCAATTGGAATATATTAATATTTCTATTAAATAACACCCAAATTAAATTCAAATTTGCATTCAAAGGGCTATGTGGCGTAAAACATACAGAGTGAGCCAAAAAACTCCGAACCGCCTGCGCGGTGTTTTTCCTGTCTGCATCCTCGGCGCTTGTTGCCGTCTGCCGCTATCATAGAAAGGCGTGGATGAAACCATTCAACGTTTTCAAAACTACTTTTAAAGGCTTTACTTACCAACTTTACGAAAGGAGATGCTCAAACTGGCCACCGTCGCTGCCTATACATTTTTGACACCTGTTTAGGAAACCATCCATCACTCTCCATAGTTCACGTTGAGAAATTTCCTGGCGGATATTTTGTTTTAATTCTTCCAGATTGTGTGGGTTTGTATTATATAGTTTATGTTTTAAGTTACACGGAGGGGTATTTATGAACAATATTACCGGCTGCACGGTGTTTTTCCACTGGCAAGTGGAAATATGATAAAAACATGATAACGCACTGCCGTTATAAACAAAGTCACGCTGTTGATGTAATTTTGGTCTGCAGTGCGAAGTGAAATTTTGAGTTGACGGTGATGTGATGTAGTTCAGTTATTACAAGTTATTTATTATTTTGTCCTGTAGTTAGTCACAAAGTATATTATGGCTCGGTATATGTTTTGTACTGCACAGCGTGTATTTATTTATGATTCGTATGTGTTAACTCGTGAGCTCGCCAAGTGAAAGTACGATTTGCAGAAATATTTCCAGGTGTAAAAGTTCCAGATCGTACAACAATATATGAACTTTACAGTAAACTTTAGGCCACAGGAAGCGTGAAGGCTAAGAAATCTAAAAGACCGCGTTCGGTCATCGTTTGGAAAATTCTCCTCAAAAATTCCATGATGGATAGCTTCCTAAAGAGATGCCAAAATCTATGGACAATGACGGTGGCCAGTTTCAGCATTTCCTTTCATAAAGTTGGCAAGTAAAGCCTTTAAAAGTGGTTTTAAAAATGTTGTATGGTTTCACTCGCGCCTTTCTATGATAGCAGCAGACGGCAACAAGCGCCGAGGACGCGCACAGGAAAAACACCGCGCAGGCGGTTCGGAGTCTTTGGGCTCACTCTGTATTACCCATAAGCGCTGTATTACTTTCTCAACTTTGCCAAAATAATTAACTTTCGTATACTTTATTAAAAAGAAGTTTTTCATTATTAGTCAACTCGATCCTATTGCTGCTGAGAATGCCTTAAATAATTCGTTTAAATATAAAAAACAGGAATTGATAACTTAAATCACCTTAGATATGCTTCATTCACTACATAATAACTATACTTCTCTACGGAAGAAATACTACCTTCTGGATTCTAAAATATTTCCTTCGAAGTAACTGTTCAGATAGTTTACGAGAATCCGCCACTGTACAGCTTATGCGGGAATGTATGCAGCAGGTTAATGAATGTTGGGAATCGAAATTTCCTCTAAGGAAAATGACTCTAATAATGTGCAGATAAATTTAGAGTCAAGTCAAACCTAACGGAAGCCGGCACCACTGCTGTGCAACTTTGTTGCTGCCATAGAAGGTGTAAGTCACGATGAAAAATAACATCAAAGCTAAAGCAAACATAGAAGCAACTGATCATATCATTCAGCGAAACTTTTTATAAGAGTTTATTCGTATATAAACGTAAGCAAATACGAAAGTAATATATAACGTGTTGTACCTATATGTCAAGTCGGCGTGAGACTAAAGCTAGTATAGGAACTGAAGAGTAAGCATGTGTATGAAACAGCTTTTTAAAATTAGCTTAACGTAGCAGCTGTTAATCCTATAAAAAGTAGAGTAAAGCTGTCTTCATCAATGGTTATTCATAATTCTCTTTAAATCTACTAACTTCTTCTCTCTTGCTTTGCTCATTCAGTATTTCTACTAGAGAAATCCATCGCAGTTTAAGTAGAGGCAATTAGTTGCAATATTTTAATATGTAACATGCTCCTTATGCTACTGTAAGTTATACAAGGAATCTGACCATTTTATGTACAGTAGTTCAAGGTATCAATAGTTATGGTTCTAACACACTTGTCAAATGTTTGTTTGAACTAAGTATGTCATTTTAGTAACAGTGATGCTATGAAGTGCTGAGCATTCTACTTTCGTAAGGAAAACCTTTGGTTTCTCTAACACTCACCTTTAGGAAGTATGTATCCTACCTAAAAATTCGTATCGACATTTTAGGAAATAATACCATTTAAGGATTAAAGTAAGCACTTTTTAGAAAAAGATGTGAGCGAATGTGTTTTATTACTTTCTCTACCACATATTTACAGTAAGTAGACAAGTATTGTGTTCCACCAAAAGACTCGATATCGACATTTCGCCCAAAAAGAACATTTTTTAGAAAATTGAATCTCTCTCTCTCTCTCTCTCTCTCTCTCTCTCTCTCGTGTGAGAGTGTGTTTTGAAAATAGCGCAACTCAAAAACGGTTAAATACGAAACTTGTATTTAAGTGCAGGACCTTCCAAGGATGCGACAGGATTTTCAAGAAAATCCTTCACCCTGTTACCTTTATCTGAAAAAAATTAAACATTTAATATTTCGTTATTTCTTTTTTTTTATACTCTCAAAAATGTTTAATGATTTTTATTAAAATACCACATGTTTAAGCTATTTTCATGGCGAAATTTATGCTTTGAATTTTATCGGAGTAGCCTCTGAAGCCATGTTTATTCTGAATCACTTTTGTATAATTCGTAAGCCGTTTTTCTACAAATACCAAATTTCGTACTTATTTCTGAACTTTAAGAAAACCAACCGCACCTTAAACTACCTTTAAGTGGAGAAATTGTCATTTTTAATGTTCTCAAAAATAGCTATACTGATATTAATTAAAATATAATATACATATTTCAGATATTAAAATGACAAACTTGTATCTTGGAGTTTATGTGAATAATGTGTGAAGTCCTCTTCATACTGCCAAAACCTTAAATTGTGTTATATAACTTGGTAATCACAGGAGATAGATAATAACTTACATGAAAAATAAGTTATTTTCAAATACACAATTTGTCTCTAATAGCTTATTGAGCCCTTCTCGAACTATTCCATGTTCTTCCAATATTCCACGATACATCTTCAAGTATTCCACTACAAGAATATGTTTTATTATTTCCATTGCAAAATATTGCACCAAGTTTAAAATTTTGAATGTTGTTTCAGCAACTTATATCTATCTAAGCATTTATTGCTTGCTTTAAAATAATTCCTAAATTAAAACGTATGGTGAACAATGCAACGCGGATAGAAGAATCACCTTTACATTAATATATACAGGGAAATATGTACTTTTATTAGTGGTAGAAAAAGTATGTGAACATGCTTAAAAAATATAGGCTCAAAAGGCTCTCATATTTACAAAGTAATGAGCTTAACTTACTACAGATGAAGTAAGAGTTGAAGCCTTTCTGACGATATACAGGGTGGAGCATTTAAGTTGAGACTGTACAATTTCTCCAAAACTAAGCGATGTAGAAAAGTTTCTTGAATAAAAGTTGCTTGTAATTATGGGGAAAGGTAAATGGCATTATTCGCGTTTTGTTTGGAGGACGTTGTGATGGAGGTTCTCATTTAAAAAAATTAAATTGGCCCTAAAATAATCATAACGCCCTCCTTTTTATTAAAGACATTTCCTTCTACGACGCTCAGTTTTGGAGATATTGCAGAGTCTCAACTTAAAAGATCCATCCTGTATATGCTTTAGACGTTCTAGAGTTTGAGTAGGTATCCATTATAAATGATTTAGGTACTATCTATATTTTTTATTTATAAAGTGTATTTCTTTATTTGTGCCAATCTCAAGTAATTACATTATCCGTTTCAGCATTAAGTTAAAGTTCACACTTATAATTTTCCCGAAAATGTTAAGTGATATTATTAAAAAAAGAACGTTACCCTGGAGTATGCAATTCATCTTTATGGTTACTTGAAGGCTTTTTTACTTTCTCCACTAGTAAGTAGGGGAAGAATTGCATTCCACCCAAAAGTTAGATACCAAGATTTTACCGAAAATACATGTTTTGAGGCCCCCAAATCCAAAAAATAAAGCATTTTTAGAAAAAATGGATGAGTGTCTGTGAACAGCATAATTCAAAAACGAAAAGTCGGATAAATACCAAACGTAGTATTTAGGTTCAGTATCTTACAAAGATGCGACACGACGATTTTCAAGAAAATCCTCCCCACCCCAGACTACCCTTTACATGGAAAAGGGTGATTTTCTCAAAATGGCTCTATGGATTTTGATTAAAATGTCATATGTTTAAGATATTTTCATGACAAATGAAATGTATATTTTGAATTTTCTGGGAATGTCCCCAAAAGTCCTCTTCATTGTGAATGGCTTTTCCATAACTGGTAAACCGTAAGAGATAAAAGCTTTGTACACAAAAACATAGATCTCGTTAAAACACACAACTTATATCATACATTTTTTGTGGAGTGAACCATTTCCGATGTATTCCTTGTTATTTGTTTCAATTTTCCAATACTCTTACATTTTTCTCAAATGCGACTTCGGCTTTCGTTTTTTGTATCCTGGACATGCAACGAGAATGGAATGCTCCACACAGTAACCAACTCTTTAAAATATGTGACTATCGCTTAAAACCTACATTATTCCACTTGTACCTACAAGAAAATTAGCAATAAGATTAACATCTCGACATCTCGATTAATATGAAGAATATGGAGAATAAGAGTTTGTAAAAATAGGTTGTACAAGAGTAGGAAAAGTCATGTTAGTGCAACACAAGATTTTTTCCTAAAACTTCGTCCTCTGCTAAATGTATTATTTTAGAAAAATTCAAGCTCTACATTTCTTTTCAATAGCACTAGGCCGTCTAAGAAAATTATTAAGTATGAGTCAATATCCATATGACTTCCTCCATAAGAGCTTAAAGATTATCAATTCCAGATTCTAATTATCTACCTGAACTCCCAAGAGAGAAAGAAGCGCTAAAAGCTAGACAACAGTTTAAACTTTTTTATAAAGCCAAAGCCGCTACAATAAGCTGGGCTTATCTCGCTTTCTAAATGCCTATCTTTTCTTTTGAAGGTGTCAGATTCCACACCGCATTCCAAATTATAGCCAGGTAACTAGTCAACTTTGCCTCACGCCTCCTTCCGTCTCATTAAGCGGCGTGTCTGTGACTGCCCCGTTTCCTTCGTTAAATTAGGGTCAGTAATGAAATTAGCCACGCCTATATTGTGACGCGACGTTGAATATAACTTTAAGATGAGAGTATTGCCTTACGGTTCAGTTCTGCTTCTACCTTCCAGGCTCAACCTATTGGCCCAACCTATCTTCCACTTTAATAGATCCTGTTGCTTTAGGCAAATTCGATTTAATACATGAAGGTTAACGCAAGAAGGAAACTATATGCAATATTTTTAATTTTTCTGCTAACAAGTTCAAATGTCAGATACCGATCATAATTCCTAAATCAATTATTAAAATACCCTTCTCAAATTTTATAAGTTATGGTAGTTTCTGTTCTGCTCTACGGATTCGGAACCTGGACCCTAACAAAAAAGGGACCGCAAACGTATCCAGACAACAGAAATAAAATTCCTTAAATCTGTAGCAGGAATTAGCTAAACGATAAAAGGAAAAATTAAGTCAGGAACCGAGTTTGTTGTTTATTTTCAAAATATCTGACATAGAACAACACTTAGAGGACTTGAAACCAACATAGCCAGATAAGTCCTACATTATATAGCCAGAGGCAAAAAAATTCTAGGGTACCCAAAATCTTTTGAGGCCGGAACCGTTATAGATACCTAAAAGTAGAAAGAAGATGAAGACTACCAATTATTAAAATTAAATATGTTATGCATTATAATTCATGCGCTTATATACACTGAAAACACCTGCAAAGACTGTTCAAACAAAATTCCTCCGGCTCAAAATTATATACCTATTATATAATATGGATATATTTTTCAATTTTCAGGGCGATCACAAAGTCATTCTACTACGAAGCTTATAGTGTGTTACAACTTACGAAGTTGGATAAGCGAACTGATAATTTCTAGACTTCAATTGCATTGGAATTGTATATCCATGTTGATAGACTAGCATAAATTATATAAACTACAAGTACTAGAAAGTATCCCTCGTATTAAAAGTCAATGGCTATCAACCCATTGCTCAGTGGTACACAGTTAAGTTGCTCGCCTACTCAGATTGTCTGTGAAAGAAGGGATGTGGGGGAAGGAATCACAGAACAAGAGAGGCATTATACTGTACTCGTCTCTAAGTTTATTGGTATTGTATTCAATACAAATAATTGCATTATAAAAGAAACTATGTAGGTATGAGATATGTTTCACATTTGACGCACGAATCACATCTGCAGCATTGCGCTTTAATTCTATTGAAATAGATTAGTGTGAAATAGCCGATTTAAACAAACCATTAAAACTATCTTTTTGTAGGCATAATAGTAAAAAAATGAGCAAATAGTGTTTCGGTTACATACTTGTGTAAGAGATATATAATAAAAACTTTGACAATAAACGCACTATGATGTTTCAGACTCGCTCGACTTTCTCTGTGCATTAAATTCCACATAATCTAGTATATATTATAGTATTCGTATATAAAGCTAGTTTTATTCAAGTTATATTTCTCACAGTACAATTCTTAATAGGAATAATCTCAAATCAATATATACGAGGCGTATTCCAAAAATAAGGTCCGGTGAACAATATTTAACGGATGGTAGGCCTGAATGGCGTTTCACGCCTGCAGTGCTGTCTACCACTCCTGGGGAACCTACCGCCGTGAAGATGTGACGCAGTAGGCGTTTGCCAGTCGGTGAGGACAGATCTCAATGGCCATGACAATCGTAGATCCCGCCAGTTGTGAAGTGAGCGGTGTGTGATTAGATTTTTGCTGGCAAAAGGATCGTCAGCTGCGGACGTCCATCGTGAGTTATGTCTCATGTATGGACCGGACATAATGAGTGACAAACAGGTTCAACACTGGCGTCGAGAATCTCGAAATCGCCGCACAAATGTGCACGATGAACAGTGGAGTGGAAGGCCCAGTATTCGGACCGACGACATCGTTGAGCAAGTGAAGCAAAAACTTCCAAGTATCGGCGTTTGACGATTAGTGGTCTGACTGATGAATTCCCAAATGTTGCTCGAACCTCACTTTACTGGATTGTCATTGAACAGCTTGGATATTGGAAACTTTGTGCAAGGGGAGGGGGGGGGTGCCGAAACTTCTCACCGGCCAGCACAATGAGCAACGAATGCGTAATGCACGACAGATTTTGGAGCGCTATGAACAAGATGGAGGTGGTTTGTTTTCCTACATTGACACGGGCGACGAGACATGGATAGTGTACACCAACGCAGAGTGGAAACAGACAATGCAGTGACGCGGTTCCGGTTCACCCAAACCAAAAACGTGCAAGCCATCAACGTACACGAATCGCAAAATGATGGCTACCGTGTTTTGGTACGAAAAGGGCGTTCTTTTGATTGATTTCATGGACCTGGGTCAACAATTACTGCTGACGTGTGGAACGCTTACCAAATTGAGACGTACGATCCCAAACCGACGTCGCGGGAAACTGTCGTCTGACATCATCCTCTTGCGCGACAATGCACGCAAGCACACCGCTGCCAAATCCAGAGAGAAGATGCAAGAGCTTCTTTGGGAATTCTTTGATAACCCTTTGTACAGTCCCGACCTGGCACCAAGCGACTATTTCCTCTTCTTGCATTTGAAATGGTGGCTTGGTGGACAACGATTTCGAACCGATGATGAACTCAAGACGAGCGTTACCAACTGGTTCAAGTCCCAGGCGGCAGCTTTCTATGCCGAGGGGTTAAAGAAGCTGGTGCAGCGTTACAGCAAGTGAATAGATGTGAACGGCGATTACATGGAAAAGTAAAGTGTGTGTGTGTGTGTGTGTGTGTGTGTGTGTGTGTGTGTGTGTGTGTGTGTGTGTGTGTAGGCACATATTATTGTCAATAAAAACCATGTCTCATGAGTGATGTTATTATGACTAAACGGACCCTAGTTTTGGAATACGCCTCGTGTGGCTGCATGTACCATACGAAAACTCAACTGTTCGCATAGCGTAACAATGTTGTTACTAATGAATGGGAGGGGGAGGAAGAATTGCGTTAAGACAACTCTATGGCAAGAGTTTGGTTGAAATGTCAAAATTTCACCTTTTTTGTTTTTTGCGTTTTCAAATACTTTAGAGTTTACAGCAGCATATTACGCCATATTCCATTTACGGTCTTAATGGTGCCGTGATTTGCGATCCCGTATCAAGCCCAGAGACACAAAATAGGGCATGTGAATCTTTAAATTTAGTTTTCTAAGAAAAAAAATGTTACACATGTTTCACTACATAAAAAGTCCTGATAATTCAACTTTCACCAATGTTTCTGAAATTTGCAAGTTAGGCATACACAACATAGACAAAGTGTTTTAAAAACCCTTATTTTAAAATATGTAAATAGTTCCCACATAATATTACATACCGTGAACTAAGAGTAATTTTGGGAGGATTGTTTTTTGTCTATAGTTAAATATGAAAAAAGACCGATTTGAATACCTTAGCAATATCTTTAGCTAATGTCAAGAAACATTTTATTGTACCAACTTAAATAATTTGACGAGTAAAACATTTTATATAACCAACAATATTTATATAAACAACAATTAATAACTGCTAAAGTATTTGCACCAGCAGAATGAAAATTTGTACTCTATTATAAGATAACCTTCGAAGTGTGTGGTTAAAATTAAAAAACCAATTGCTTAAGAATTACAGATTTTGAAAATCCACCATAGGGTTGACTTAAATGCTTTATAGATTTCGCACGAGAGCTTACAAAAAACAAAAACTATATTTTATTATGCAAAGGGTACTGGGAAAAATATCTTGAAAATCCTGGTGTGCTTAAACAGTTTGACTCAAGTATGAAAGTTAGTATTTATCCGAGTTTTTGGTTTTAATAAAGCTATTTACAAACAGTAAGACACACGCGCACGCACTTCTGTTCAGGGGACCTCAAAATGTGAATTTCTAGTGAAATCTCTATATAGAATTTGGCACAGAATATAATTTCCTCTACCTGCTATAAGTTAGTGATAGCGAAGGTAAGAATGATAAGTTACACGAACACTAATGTCAAACATTCGTAAACGTCTTTCGTGTGTAATTCTTTGTAAATTATATACAATTTGTAATAAATAATAATAGGATTAATTCCTTTTTTATTTTTCTCGATCCTATTAATCCTATTTGATGTAATTAAAATTTTATATATATATATATATATATATATATATATATATATAAAATACTACTTAGTCTGCTTACGCTTCACGTATGCAAGTCTTGCATGACCCCTAAGACTTACAACCGCGTGTCAGAGGCCTGTCGAAGAGCAGACAAAAACTTGAATCAAAGAATGAAGAACCCGGAACGGAGGGTCGCCTGTAGCCCGTATGACAATGAGGAAGAAGATGATAGGAAACGAAGGAGAAATGGATGAAAGGAAAGGTGATGGAGCAATTGGTGGAATGAATAGAGAGGGAACCCTAGAACTCGGAGAAAACCTGCCCAGACACCGCCTCGTCCACCACAAATCCCATATGCGGACCACTGGGATCGAATCCGGCCGGCCTTGGTGGGAAGCAAGCGGTCTAACCATCGACCACGGCGCCCCTATAATAAATAAATAATAATAATAATAATAATAATAATAATAATGTAGCATCCTAACATTTACGCAACATGGCTGAACGCTATCATGCTCAAAACTATTGATGGTACCTGAAATATGCCCATTCCAGTTTTTCTTCTTAGGCATCACTTATGCGCAATATGTATGTGGATACGCCGTAGGCGTTCATATTCCGGCACTGTGAGTAGAGTAGTACCCGATTCAAATATATATAATTACACACACACACACAAGCATAAAACGTGGCCCATTCCCCTAGACGGCAATAGTGTTTTCTCTTCGTAAGGTTTGCACCTTCAAATAACCAATCTCTGACTCCATCCAGCCATCAGTTATTTATGCGATTGGCCTGAAAAACAATCCAAGACACAAAAACGAAACAATGAACGATGTTACGATCTATGTGAAATGAAGGGGTAGTTCGGATACCGCCTACATGAAAGTTTTGCTGTGATTGGTACACCAGGAAACGCTAGACCAATACGTCATAATTCGGCCTTCTAGAGGAAGGGGTGAAGAATTGTTTGCAAGTGCCGTTAAACTGGAGGACACCTACGACATTTACAGCAGAGCTTTCATCAGCAACATGGAGAAGGTTAAAGTTATTGCCGCTACTAAATGGAAGTGTAGCATGAAACTATAAAAGTTGTAATGTTACCCTTCGGCAGTTCGGCCATACTTTGAGGGAAGTAAAGTACTCTGCCAATCCAGTGGCTAGAATTATGCTCGAAAAACAGAGGTGGTCACGCTGGTAGGGGAGGGGCTAGATTTTGCCAGTTCCGTTCCATTATGGGCCACATTTATGCACGTCAGTTTACACCTCTAGGATTATAAGTAGATTCAAGGAAACTGTCGTCATTAATAGATTATAAATATTCTAAAACGGAATGGGGAAAAGAAAGATGTATCGAAGTATATTACAAAGAGGCCAAATGGGGTATGCATGGGCGAGGACAGGTGTAATGAATTTAAGTGACCTAACAGGGAGAAGATTGGGGGAGAGGTGTAATGTAATGGATTACATGACAATTGGCATTATATTCTGGAATGCAAGAACAGGGATAAAGGAAGAGAGAATTTAATACTAGAGAAATGGAAAAGCTTACAATAGAGCTCAAAGATCAAATGAATATATGGAGAAAGCAGGAAAATATTTAGAAAAAATTAGATTAGAGTGGTTAAAAAGACGTGAAGCAAATTGGAGAAAATACGGAAGAAGGGTAACAAGGCAAAAAAGTAACTGGAGGAAAATTATATTTCTCCATTATATATGCAACAGAATATTAAAAATAAGCGGAAGAGAAATAATAAGCAACGCCATTGTAATGTTAACATTGTATAAATTGCATGCAAGTTCAAAGCAGACAATAAATCATTCATTCATACACTTCTAAGAGGTTGTTTTTACTATTTTTAGCCACTCATGTATCGTGCATGGGAAGTAGAAATTCCCACTCTGTACATCTTGCGTTTTGATAGCAAAATGTATTTAATTTTCCGACTATTGATATGTATATTTATTTTTGCAAATAGGAACATAATCATATTTGAAAACAATTACCATTGAAAATCTTACTCTTTGCTTCCCTTTATTTGTTAATATTTACCTACGATTTACTTCATGCAACATTTAAATATAAATCTTTCGACGCAAGCAGCCATTTCATCTTCAGTTGTTGACTTGGTCAACAGACGCGATTAATCTAACCCCAGTTCACAGAGACTAATGCGCTCGACCTTAATACTGCTTTTGAAGAGCTGACAGTGATTCATTTTCTTTTCGTCTCGATTTATTGTATTTTCATTTCGTCTCAAACTTCTTCCTCGTTCTATAAAGATGTCCTTTCCGCACTTGTATACTATTAAATGTTTTGATGTTTCACTCCGTTCATCCACCTCAGAACCTTGTTTTATTAACTCCATAAATGAGTACTGTAGAATCCACACCAGTGACCGAGGTCGTTAAGAGAAGGACTCGTGAACAGGAGGCTCGCCATTCAAGTTTACCTCCATGAAAAAGTGCGATGTTAGAAGTTATAAATTCGCAGAAAATCCAAGTTTTTGATATTGTCTTTTGCAAAGGAATTCTCCCGAGTCTGTTGAACTTTAACTTGAAATACTAAATTAACTTAGAAACAATATTTCTTCTAATTTTACAACATGCTACACTCCTAGTGGAGTTCATTGTAATATGGTCTCAGGTAGATTGTGGTTCACATGGCTTTAAACAACTCACACTTATTTGAAAATGTACAAGTTTATCAGCACCTCCATCGGTGTCTCGTTGCGTAAATGGGAAAAGCCAGACAGAGCCTTTTCACAGAGCTATCATCTGACCGTGAAAAAATAAAAACACCTTGAAGATGATGTGTAAGAATACTGTGTTATCTTATCCTTCGCTTGAAATAATTTAGAAAATAGCGTGTTGTAATACAGTGCCGGTTTCGCGCTGAGAGACTGAAACATAATGCAAGAAGGGACATAAAAATTACAGCAGCATGAAAGAGAAACAGGAAACAGAAAGCCTGCGGCCCATGGTCACAAGAAATTATACGCCTCGAACTGTCACAAATTTAGTAGACACTGTCTTGAACACTGTGAACGCAGCATATATCTCCTCATTCCACGGACGCAGACAAACATTATAATAAAAATATGCGTACGAAAGAATAGATGATAAGAAAAGCTACAAAAAAGAAGAATTCCAGGTAGATTAACGTGTTCCTCACACGTGATTTAATTGGCGTTATGTGTGACAGCGCTGGTAAGAGAACCAGTTCCGCAGATGCAGATACGAGAAAAAGAGAGAAACTGCTAAATTTTAACGTTACTTATCTTGCTATGAATTACCTTGTGAAATCCGCTAAGCATCAAGTGTGAGAGAACTAAATCCTGTAATTTCTTCATGAAGCGAAGCGAAGCAAAGCAAAGCATGTGCTGAAGTATAATTATACGAATTAATGCTCCAGAAAAGATCATTTCGGGTTTTAAGTTAACTATATTGTTTTAAGCATAAAGCGCAATAAAATAAATCTAAACAAAATGTTTGTTTTTTTGCGCGCGTGTGTGTGTGTGTGTGTGTGTGTGTGTGTGTGTCTAAAACTGACCGGAGTTTACATAGATGCATTCTGAGTTTGAAAATAAGAACGGAGATGGGTTTTGAAAATCTTGAGTAACCTAACATTTTCACTAACTGAAGTGTAAGTATCCAAAGTTTTGTCCAGATTGGCCAAATAATATAAATTTGTATATAAGAGGTAACGGTCACTAAGGCGGGTAGCGGGAGTCGGTGGTTAAAATCTGCTAGAACCGTCCTTCCTAATTGAGGTATTCTCCAGATATTCCTCAGTCCCCATAACTGGCAAATGCCGGGAAGGTGAACTAAACCTAGGTCTGGGATATGTCCTTCCCAAATTTCCTTTTCAATTAGCATTTAATTTCATGTATCATCAGTGTCCACCGCCTGTGGTGCCGTACAGTAAGAACGGCGTTAAACACTAATAACTAAAATAAAAAGCGGGTTTAAAATATGAATAGGTGTAATTCTGTTTTAAGACATCCTAAAATATTCGCCAAGTCCCTTAGTTCCAATGCATAAATTTGTGCCTTGATTGATCAAACACTACGGAATGAGTTTTAAATCCATCGACAAAATTCAGGCGGTGACCCCTGACTGGAAATAGAGCACAAAAGTATCACCTTGTATCCGGAAATGTATAGTTTCTACGGTAGATGGCACAGACGATATTCTCTCATAACTTGCAGTGTGCGTTTTGTGTGTTACAGATAGTGTGATTTAAGCAACGTAGAAGTACTATGATTCTGTATTCATTCCAGAAACAAGAGATGGTGTTCATGTATGGCCAAGCAGATGGAAACGGTCGAGAGGAAGCACGGATGTACCGAGCCGCGTATCCTAACAGACAGCACCACCCATATCACACAACATTTCGAGCCATTTTTCGACGTTTGTGTGGCATGGTTCCTTTGAGACAGACGAATGTTCACGGCGACCGCGGACTGTGCGTACACCAGATGTGGAGGAACATGTTCTCCACGATATTGAGAACAAACCTGGTCAAACTCCAGGCAATTGGCCCGCCAACATGATGTAAGAACGGTTATCTGTACCCTACATGACAACGGCTATTACACCTATCATCTCCAACGTGTGCACGGATTAGCACTGGCGGATTTTCCTCCACGGGAAAGATTCTGTCGCGGCTGTGCATCACCATTATGGGATTTCTGTCTTCAGTCCCCTTCACCAATGACGTTACCTTTGGTAGAGATGGTATCATTAACCTGTATAATTGTCATCCGTGGGCTACAGAAAATTTTCACGGAATGGTTGAAGCACAGAGGTTCAGCATCAATGTTTGGGCAGAGATTATTGGCTACCGCCTACTTGGACCAGTTCTTCTTCCACAACGCCTGAACCGAGAAACGTATCTGGACTTACTGCAAAACACTCTACCTCATTGCCGGAGAATGCGCCTTTGGCAAGTCTATTGGCAATGTGGATGTAGCACGATGGAGCGCCGGTCCACATCCGCCTTAATCCACTGACACTGCAACATCATTTTCCCCAGACGTTGGATAGGAGGTGAAGTCTCTGTTGCATGATCTGCTCGATCACTGGAGTTAAACCCCATGGATTTTTACTTGTGGGGGCATCTGAAGTGCATTGCGTACGGTGAGTCTATTTCTGATGTTCAGACCTTTCAATAACGTGTCCACATAGCCTGTGACGATATTGACACAGCCCAGAACATTCGAACGAGTGAGGAAATCAATGATGCGACGTGTGAACACGTGCATTGCATCCCATGCAGGCCACTTTGAACATCTGTTGTGGCATGGATGGGATTCAGGCAATGTACTCTGTGCCAAGGCTCTTTGTTTGATGCCGTTCTTCAGCGCCATCTACCGTGGAAACTGAATTTCCGGACACGAGGTAATGTGAACTTTTGTGCTCCGTTTCCAGTACGGAAAACTCCCTGAAGTTTGTGGTAGACTTCCAACTTAACTCAACTCTTGTTTATAAGACTTCAAAAGAAAAGAGTAAGGGTAGTTTTATAAATCTTCAAAGTACTACTCGTTTGAAAATTAGGGATGCATACCTTTTGGAAGCTATAAAGTAGCCTTAATTTTGTTGGGTTTTCGTTGGGTCCTTTGTATAAAAGTTTTCCAAATACGCCAAAGGTTGAAAATACGGCTTGAAAATAAGGTTAACGAAGATTTTGACAGTATTTAAAACCGAAGTCTAACAATTTGGGTGAAAATCATACCCAAAATACTCCTCAATTGCAAAGTTCAGCAACATCAGAGGAAAGTTTGGTGATATTAGTACGATATGCATCTCGCACCCTCTCGCATAATTCAATTTTAAAATATTTTAAGCCTTAACGTTTTGGGCTGAAATTTATAAACAAATGTTGCAATAACGTGCCAACAAATATACTCTGACATTAATTTTCAACCAAACTGAATTGAAAGTAGCTGAACGTGAATTTGAAACTCCCTTAAATCTAGTTTTAAAATGTTTGGAAATATTTTATAGCCTATGCCCTCCGAAATAAAGTGCTTTTCAGCGCCGAAAGAATTATTATATCTGTTGAGCGACTACCGAGATCCCCCCTGCGAAACATAAAATACACACACACACACACACACACACACACACACACACACACACGTACGTACGTATTTTCTCTCATAATATTGCTATAGATTATAACTTAATTTACTTAAAAGGAACACTTCACTACTTCGAGCAAGAAATTTCGTTTTTGTTGCGTGGTTAGCCGTCTGAGGTGAATTACCTCTGAGAAGTTGAAACTGTTTTGGTCCATGGAGATATTTACAGCCGTTTCGAGTGTTAAAGTTTGAGCGCTGGCTTTTGCGTTCGAGGGAATGTAAGAATACAAGAAGCTGACGCTGAGGGAGCAAAAGGGTAGGGATCTTGAGTGGTTCAACATGCCGAGCATAAAGCTGACCACACAAAAATCTCCAAATGGCCCAAAATATAATTTTGGACCAATACCGGTTACATTTTTGGGAAGTGCACCAATGGAATCCCAACAGTGCAAACCGAGGATAGCCCATTTTCGAAATAGTGGAGCGTTCGTTAATATTGTAAGGGGACTTTTAACATGCAAGCAACGAATTTAGCATTCAGTGTTAAGATTAATTTGTTCCAATGGCTTTTTTCAGCGTAGTAGAAGATTTAACGTATTCGTATTTTACGTTTAAAAATAATTCTAGTATTCCCTTTGTAGTAAACAATAATTGCAATGTTGCCGCCAGCAAATTATTCCATCAATCTGGTCTTCAAAATCCATAGGTCTCAATACATATCCGACTTTTGGTTGATGGTTTACATTGAAGAGCGAGTTTTAGTATTTTGTCAACAGCGCTACTGTAACCGAAAATTTCCTCCCTCATGAAAGTGGGAAAATTATAACGTTAAAATTTGAAGTGAATTTTTAACGACCCTATACAGTGAACAAAGTAATACATACTATGTACTATGCACTTTATTGAATGACCATTTCTTTATTTTGTATATCAATGAATAATGTATCAAGCCTTCCTTTGTTTCAACCAGTGACAAGGATATAACACACTTACCTTTCAAACCATGGGCCAGGTATAGATTCACGGGAGGGACAAGCTCTGTCAGCTCACCTCACCGAAGAGAGTATGTCAACATTGAAACGTGTGCCAAGTTTGATAACTTTAAGATAAAAATATTAAGCGTAAACTCATGCGACTTTTTCTGCTCACTCTGGTTTACATTCGTAACTATTCCATAAATTGTGCAAAACACTGTTTCTATGCACTACCTGTTAAATTATGTTAAATATTCACCAGAAATGCTTTCATTATTGATTTCGTACAGGCACACTGCACTATAAAAAATATTGAGCTGTTTAAAACAAAACAGGCCTTTAAACGCCAGCTATACCGTTACACATTCTTTGCATGAGCTCATAATAAACAAATCAGGAATCTAACATGTGAAAAGCTACTCCTTAAAACTTAGAACATTTAAGCTAACTGCGAATATTCCCTTAACTTTTCATACTACAGGCCTTTTATTCCACGTAAACACCATATTTTATTTAGATCTACTTTCTTCTGAATGTTTATACATATCCTATGGTCTAGCAGATATATAAGATTCAATTATAAATAAGAGGACTTCACAGGCTATTCCCATAAAATGCAGAATGTATATCTTATTCCTCATGTTAATAACTCAAATTCATAGCATAATCAAAATCATTAGAACCATTTTAGTAAAGTAAAATTAGGGGAAAAATTAATATCTAAAGGCTGTTTTGAAAAGGGAAGCTTCGGTTAAACCTTCTTCTTTCATCCATATTAGAAATGTGTTTTGCTAGCAGTTAATAGGTGAAAGGGATGAGCTTTAAGCTGTTAAGCGTAAAAAATTCGTGAACTTGAGCACATCTACTAGTCGGTCACGATATGGATGCGTTCGCTGGGAAGAAGAACTAAGTTGCGGAACAAGTGGGAGGGGCATCGGAAGGATAGTCAGGTAAATAAAGCATCCGCAGCTTCGAGTTGCACTTAGTAATGAAGCTGAGGCTTGCAAATGTAGTACGGTTTTCATTCTGCATCGGCCAATCGCACTCATATCGTGACCGACTAGTACAAACATCTTAAAGTCGCTTGCGATACTACACAACACGGCACAATTTATTGAGGTATGTGCCGTGTGGTTCCGGAGACCAATATGTAAATTCGTGAATTAGACATATTTGTGTAAAAACTCGCCACCTCTCTGGAAAAGAGGAATGGTTTGTGCGCGTTTAAATTTTACTTATAGACTGATGAACAAATTAACACAAACCTAAGCAGAAAGTGTGGGTTAATACAAAACAAATTTTCAGGTCTGTTATTAGCGAACACACTGCATGAAAATTAACTGAAAACTGTTTTGCCAAATCCTTAAAAACGCGTTCGTCTGTGGCCGAAGGAAACACTAAGGAGAACATGCTTGTAAAAGACATCTACATCGCATTAGTATCTCAATCACGAACTTCGCAAAGTGAAGTACGAGCAGCTATAGAAAAAATCCTAACCGCACTTCAAAATCTCCATCATTGATCTATCGGTTACAATCATTACACTTATCTTTCTCTTACTCCTTTCCACATGTAATTCTATGAAGCAACTAAACAATCCATTCTTGTGCTACTATTGGATTATACAGTATCATCTCTGTTGGTACAAGGCAGGCGGAGATAAAGGCGGCTTGCGATTGTAAATGGATTCCCGTCTTCCTCCTCTGACCGCCAGTATGCTTGCCTTCCATTTGCATTTTACCCACTGCTGGTAGTGTTATACAGGTTGTATATTGGAAAGGTAGAATCAAAATCAACAACGTACAAAAAGAACGCCGACAATCAATGTCGAACCATCACACCACCACCCTTAGCCTTCATCAGAACCAAGATGGAAGAGAAAGAAAGACAAGATGAAATAGATGTGCAGGAATATCTGAACAACCTCCTGAGATGAATAGTTACGCCAATCAACAGAGCTAACAACCTACGCAACAGACTGGTTATGGTTTGCATACAACCACCAACACAGCAACAATAAAAACTAACAGCAACACAGCCCCAAGACAAAAATCAACACTGACCAAGACATAACGGCGGGAAAGAGAAGTGTGTCCAAAAACACAAAAATTATACAAAAACAAAAATCATACACACACAAAACAAAGAAAGCAATGGTCACGCCCACACCAAGAAACAAACGACAACCAAACTCCTCATATCCTCACTCCTCCCTACACCCATACTCATACACACACAACAGCTGTTGCCGAGTCGCTGTGAAAGATCGATGCCCGCATAAGCTAATAACAAAATCCTGGCTGAAGAGGGAAATAACCCTAAACAGCCTTGGTTAGCGAAAGCTAACCAGAATTACATTTTTGATTTGATTTGATTGAAATGAACAATTCAACACCATAGCCGAGGTATGAACCAGGATCTTTTGGTTGTTCTAACAAACTGAGCTACCATGGCAGCATGCCGGCACAATATTAAATTTCCTAACTGGTGGTATATTGCTACAACTCAGTAGACAAAGATGTTTTCAGCAGCCTGGGTACGCCATATTTTTCTTCCAATAGTAAGTTGTGAAATCACGACTTGGAGAGTTTTGGCTAGAAAATGTAACTTTATTGATTCCCTGCGCATCTGTAGAGTTTTATTCGGGTTTACAGTGAATTTAAACTGTTTATCATTCTTCATTTACGAAGGGTTTCGTAGTAAACTACTTTGCTTGCGGCGCTCTTTCCATTTTATAACTCTGTGCAATCTATGCAACTGTTGTTTCTAGTTAGATCAACATTTGACCAATCTGCATGGCCAACGGGTCACGGTCGTGTGGCACTAGACAATTGAGGTTTTACCCTAGATAATGCGTACACTACCAAAGTAATGTTTGAAGGGAAACTTATATAGGTTTGTGCGAAACACGTTATTTTACAAAAATAAAGTGCAGAGGGAAAACCTGTCCAGTTTCTGTTAAACTGTTCATGACATTAAAAGGGCCCTTCGATACTCAAATATATCCCCGAAATTACGTGATCACCAATCTAATGCCTGATATTAATAGGTTAGTTCTTTGGGGAAGAGTGTAAAATTAGGTTGTTTTCTCAAAGGAAAGAAAATATTTTGTGGCAATTATCGGTGCTTCTATTTTAGCTTTCTGTTACCCATATGTTTTAATCAATTTAATTTCTAAGATGTTTTTCAGGATTTAATTTCTAATCTTTGCAGTGTAAATAAGTGTTTATTAAAATGAAACAAAATTGCACCAGAGGGTTAAAAACAAAATCAATTTCATGTTAGGTTTATTATCTCAATATCTAAATTGAGATATAAACCCTTGTATATACTAACTTGCACTTAAATAAACAGCTATTTAGGCTGAGATGTTTCAAAGTGAAATTCCTGTGAATGGGGAAAATTTAAATAAATATTGGCATTAAATGTTTTATAACCAAATGTCTTGCAGACTATTTCAAGATGAAGGAAAAGCAAGTACTTTACTTTTTTTAAATACACGTACTATAATTATGCGTAAGCGTTCAGAGTTTCTCAATCTATTTCCTTACGGCATATTTACGCCATATTATTGCGGATCTCTGTGCTATGTACAATCTGGTACTATTAAATAATTCAGGGCATGCCACAAAGAAACTTGAAGCGGAGAAAATCTAAAACCTAAACCACAAACTGTAACCTCAGTTCTTGGATTGAATTATGAACACAACCATACAATGCATACTACCTTTATCTGTTCAGTAATGTGATTTCACACCTCAGTGCGAATGCTGCCTTAGGTGAGAAAGAATTCAAACAATTTGATATGCATTAAGATGGTATTACATTGAAGTCAATAAGAATATAAAACGAGAATCATGATATTGGCATTCTAATATATTTCATTTTATCTCTCTGAAATCTGTAATCTCCTTTCCGATCTAGTTCATCAGACTCCAGTAGTTAAGCAGCCAGAGGAAAATAAGAGTATCACAGTAATATTTTTATGCACCTAACATTATGTGCTAATAATCAAGAAGCAGCCATAAATGAGCTAAACAATAGTAAATGATGATCCCAAAAGTTATGGACACTGCTCTCCAATCTCCACGAATAATTGCATTATTAAATCTAAAAAATTATTAAACCTAATATTCCATAAATTATTATTCAATTTTCTTCACTTAATTTAAATATAGGTATTAAATTAAAATCCCCTGGTCTCCCTGAACAAGCCAGCGTAAATTCAATTAGATTGCTCAAGCACTTCTGAGCTGGATGACAACATTCAGTCTTAGAACAGAGAGATTTAATTAAAGCTGTAACTTCTACGTGGATATATATATATATATATATATATATATATATATAAACTTAAATTTATCAAACGTGACTCTGCAGTAGACCGTATCGCTATTTCCTAATAGATTTCGCGAAGGTTATAACCAGAGACCGGAACTTAGGCAAACTGCCTTTTTAAATGTGTCAAATCTCTCTTCAATTTGAAAGCGAATCTGTACGAATTATACCTTTGTGATTGAAATGCCACAGTTTTATGTTGCCTTTTTCTGCCTTTTTAGGTATAAAGGCCTATTTTACGAAATAAATGCTTTTTGTTGCCTTTATTTCATTATTTATTAATTATTAAACATTTTCTTCAGGTACATTTTATTTCAATAACCGTTAGTCCGTGACAATGAAAGTAGGACCTGTATGTATATTATTGTCTTTAAGTTGCAGACAACAACTTACCTTCATTCAGTTCATTATTTTCTTTGCAACAATAAGTGCTGCCGCGCAAATAAATGTATAGATAACAGAAAGCGTTTGAATTACCGCTTGTGTTTATTTTAAAAGGCAATAATGAGTGCGGGTCTAACTTTGTTTTTCTTTCCATTTTCATTGCGACGTTGTAACAAACAGCAAGATCCCGAAATTCAGTGTTTATTTACGCAGTAAATTACAAAGTTACGTTAATACTTTTGGATCCGACGTATTTTGTACCGACGGTAAAGACATGCAAAATATGCGAGCAGTCAGTGAACTACGAAAAGAAGTATTTTATATCACAGCATATCGGCACAAACAAACAAAAAAATGCACTTTCCAAGGCTACTGGGAAGAAGATTTCTTTGCTTCCAACAGTAATTACAACATCGAGTCGAAAATCCCAGTTTGCATTCCACTTATGTAAAACTTTTCTCAGCGCCGGAAGACCCTTTGTGGAAATTACAGAATCCTACATTATCAGAGTTTTTGGAGAAGTATATTATCCTACAATGATGCTATGTTTTAGATTTGCTCCAATAACCTCTGTTGATGTTGAGAGGTCATTTTCTCATATGAAAAATGTGTTATCTGACAGGAGACTCAACATGACCCCAGAGAACTTAAAAAGCATTTGGTTGTCATGTGCAACGAATAAGGCATTGCCTTTTTAAAAAAAATATTTCATTTTTGTGTCAATTACAACATTAGCATTTTGTTTGAAACAAAGTTCTTTAAAATATGACGATTAAGTTATTGAATAGTGTAAATGGGTTTTTCTAATTGCCTTTTATTGCCTGTTTTAGTATTTATACTGTCATTTTCCTGCCTATTTTAGCTATTTATAATGCCTTTTTGCCTGCCTATTTTAATGATTTATAATGCCTAAACTTCCAGTCTCTGGTCATAACATTGTAGGAGATAACTTCCGGAAGGCCGCAACCACTTGGCATATTAACGTTATTACAATCATCGCTTTCCATTGACACTAAATGACTGCGCATTGCTCCTTGGGTCGAGAAATTGCGCAGTATCGGCCAAAGCTATTGAAATCAGATATGCTTTTCGGGTACATTCCTTCAACGAGCCTAAGCTTGCCTCATTCTGTCCATTTCCTCCAGTTGAAAAATCTGTTTCGAGGTCAGCGTTGAATTTTCCTGCATGAGGTTTATATTCTGTTCTGGAATAAGTAACAAGTAATTCTTTGTTTCATTGATAAATACATTGTAATTAAAGGAAACTATTATATGTGCATGAATAACATTACCTGACTGGTTATACATAATCCCCTGGCCGCATTGAAAACGCCGCGCATGTTAAGCCATGATAAGGCTACCATCTCTCCAACAGCCGGCAGGGCGTAAAAATCCTTAGCATGGTTTCCTTCGGAAGAGATGTAAAGTCGGTGGCCCCTTGTCGTAGATTTACGGCACGTAAAAGAACCTCAAGTCTGATAAAGAGGCCTCTGAGCAAAGTTACCGGTCTTTCACGCCTCATATAGAATAGAACGCTAAGGACCACAACAGTTATAGAGTGTCCATAAATAAAACTCAATTTAATTTTTAGGAATGCATTATTCGAATCATCTTTCAAAAAAACGTTGCTTTCATAACTAAGGAGTCGCATCCACCCACTGTGGGTCAATCTTGGCTTTCTTTCCTCTGCTAGAGGAAAAGACTTCAAGTAAATGAAATAAAGATTCTGAGGCGATTGCAGGTTATAAAAACACAATAAAAGAAATCAAGAAATAAGAGAAATTAGGGATATACAGCCTGAATGAAAATACAAGTGCTTATCGCGTAGAGTGGAATCAGAGACTTCCCCATTCTACATTCTTTTTCCTATTCTTCTTCTACGTCTTCACCACACGGTTTAGGCAGGACTTCTGTTACGTATTCCAGCATCTGCAATAGCCTGTGCAGTTCTCTCAGATAAGTTTATTAAATTTTTATAAATGGGAAACTATAAGCACTAGAAAACCATTAAAATACACAATTTCTTATATTATATACAACATTTGCATCTTTCAAGATATTCCTCGTTTTATTCCTACATTCTCTCGTGATGAATTGCGTCATTTGATAGAAACTTTTTAAGATTCGCGTTCTTCCTTTTTGTTTTCGTTCAAAAGAGCTCGTTTCTAGACTTATGATACAAAATATGAATATCGTTTCCAGTGTATTATATTGAGGAAAAGCGTCTTTCATATACCTAAATAGAGAGCAGTATAAAGATGTATTAGTAAGTGTAATGGCGGAATGGCAAAACAAAATGGCGGCGGATTTAAGAATGCGACAGAACGGAGAGATTCTATATACTTGTGGAAGATAGTTAAGAAAATTAAACTGCGAAGACGGGATAACTTAAACATCAAACCAGAAACTAGGTTAGCGTATTTTAATAGTGTATACGCTGAAGTTGGTGGGGATGAATGGGAGGGACCCCAGATGTCTTTCGCTGAACTATGCTTAAATTATACAGTACCAATTCTAGATAGGGAAATAACTGACGGGGAAATTTTTCGGGCAATAAAAAACCTAAAGAATCTCAAAGCGCCGGTAATAGAAGGAATTCCGAGCAATTTTTTTAAATGCTCCATAGAAGTTCCTGAAATATTAGAACTTCTGCGGGTGGCATTTAATAAATTATTTAACGGAGAGAAGTATCCTGAAGCTTGGACAACAGCAATTATTCAGCCAATATTTAAGGGTAAGGGCCGCAGTCAGCAACCAGGAAATTATAGAGGAATTGCACTGTTATCTATACTGGGTAAGGTATATTGCAAAATCATCTATGACCGGTTAAGGGGTTGGGTAAAAGAATTCGATATAATTTCTACATTTCAGGCGCGTTTCAGGGAAGGGTTCTCTACTACAGATAATATTTTCGTATTAAAAACATCAATTGATTCAAATTTTAATATAAAGAGGGAGAAACTTTATTGTGCTTTTGTTGATTTTAAAATGGCGTTTGGTAGCGTACAGAGGAATGCCCTTTGGGCGAAACTTCACCACAAAGGACTCTCTGGTAAAATGATGAAAGCTCTGATGCAATTTACAATAGTGTGAATTTCAGCATAAAAATTGGCCAAAACACAATAACTGAATCTAAATCGGCCGGTAGAGGAGTTCGTCAAGGATGTATTTTATCGCCCCTATTGTTCAATTTATTCATAGACGATATAGCAGACGTGTTAATAGCAGAGGAAATGACTGGCCCAAAAGTAGACGATGTCTGCATTCCTGTACTTTTATACGCGGATGACATGACAATGTTGTCAGTGACGATAGAAGGCTTACAGAAAGGTATTAATAGGTTGGAAGAATATTGTAAACAATGGGGTCTGGTGGTAAACATTAATAAAACAAAAACAATGGCTTTCAAAAATGGCTATGTGAATGACAGGGATGAGAAATGGTATTACAAGGGGCTAGAAATACAAAACGTTAAACATTTCTCTTATTTAGGAGTAATGTTTAATATGAGAGGAAAATGGAACAAACATCAGTAACTAACTACAAAGCACGAGGGAAGTTAAATGAATTGTTACGTACCCTCTCGCGGATACCGGATGTACCTGTAGATACATTAGAAAAGATGATAGGGCCGATTTTGTGCTACGGAAGTGAAATCTGGGAATGGGAAAGAGCAGAGCATGTAAATAAAACACAGGTAGCATTTTGGAAAAGAGTTCTTGGAGTTTCACAAGGCACATCAAATTTGGGGATATTGAGGGAGGTGGGATGTTATGAAGACACAATACACTGCAAAATAAGAGCAGTGAAGTACTGGCTAAGGCTGGTGCATTTATAAATACCAGCGAGAAAATCTGTCTCCTAAGTTTTGAGCACCTGATTTAGAAAGGGGTTTGAGGAGAATAGGAATGGGGTCAGTATGGCTAAGAGCTGAAGCAAACGAAAAAAATATATGGGAAGGTGTTAAAAGAAGACTAAGAGACATCAACCAACAGGAAATAGAATCGGATTGTAAAATTAAACCTTCTCTAAGTCTAGCAAATGAAATAAAATTGAACTGGGGTAAAAGAGGCATACATACTTAATTTAGGAAGAAAGGAAAAATCAGGAATGGCATGGTATAGACTGGGGCTGGAGGGCACAGAAAATGACTGACGATTCTGGCAGGAGAATCTGCCCATTCTATGATTTGAATGAGGACTGGGTACATATTTTAGCGGAATGTGCACAGTGGGAGAACCAGCGAACGATTAAACTGAAAGAAAAATTCTTAAGTCCCTCAAGAAAGAGATAGGCATGTTGGGATCTACTGACTGACTAGAGGAACTGGCAAAACATGGGCAATTTTTTGGCTGAAATGCGCAAAGCTATGTCAAATTTGTTCAGTTAGACAAAGGCAATTTATCTCTATTTCCCTTTTCTTGTTCCTTTTTGTTGTGTTTTCTTTCTCTGTTGTTTATTTTGTCATCCTATTGTATCTCAAATATGCATGTACGGTCAATGACCCATGCACTAAATACTTGTGAAATAACTTCAATAATTTGAAACCAATAAAGATACCTTATCTATCTATGTAATTTGAAATAATTTGTAGCAAACCAAATGCAATTACTTTTTGAATGAGAAACAACACTAAGCATGTGAATTGTAGATAGAGAGCTCTTCACTAAGGTTGTGTTTATTTTAGTGCATAATACCACGAAAATCTTTCAATGCCCGATTACGGGATATTGCTTAAGGGGACAAGGTACTCTGAAATATTCACAAATCACATTTTTTTGATTTAGACACCAATAAAATCTCTATTATTTCCAATTTTAGAAAATATATACTTTTGGGGGTTAAGAGGATTTTAAAACATTTAAATACCATTTAAATGCTAGTCTGTATTCCTTAAAGCTGTCATGCAACGCCCCTTTTTAGAACATTTTTGTATCTTTCAACAATGAACGACTATATGTATGCTCAGCGAGCAGTTCAGCAATTAACAAAAGAGGCCAGGACCAAGAGAAGGCAATCAGAAAAGCTGAAGTAATCCAGGACTGAAGGTGCAGATGATTATGACCTGAAATTTACTGAAGCATGTCAGAATTTCAATGTTCAAACTTTAAATTCAACTTTCTCAAAACAAATTTTTGGATACTTATGTACCTTTTTCTCATAAATTATAAAAGATAAAGAGCAGAAATTTTCAATACATGTATACAGCACATAGTTAAACCTTCTGAACCACAATCTTAATTTTATAATGTATATTAGTGTTATTAAGAAATCAATGTTGCAAATTTTCCACATTTTTACTTTTTTGACTTTCAAAATACTTTTTTTTTATTTCTAGTGAGCTGATATACATAACTAAATAATTGAGGTTCAGAAGATAGCTGATTATACTAAGAACAAGCACGAAAAAGTGTGATTCTGTTTTGCAGGTAATATAAGACAAAAAGGTACATGAATTCATATGTTTTATGTGTAAATTTTATTATTTTTCTGCCGAATGAAATAGTTTTACGGACTCAATTATATAAGCTATCAAAGCAAATAACCACTTGAAATAATTGTCAAGATTTATAGAATAATTAATGAAAATTTCAGGAAAAACCATTGAGAACCTTAAAAGCAGTGGTAATTTAACACACTTAATGGTAATTTCCATGTGTTCAGACCACCACGTCTCCTTAAAACACGGGAACATTGACACCCGGTGGGAACCTTGGCATAGCCTTAGTAACTTTGGCATGCGCTGGTGAACAATGGTTAACGGGATTAATGTTGATCCTAAACAGTTATCGCAAAGAATCCTGATTCAGAAGGCGAAGAAAACATTGGTCGCTTGTTAGACAGTTACCTCGTGGAGATACTAAAGCCGACAGAAGGAAGCAGGCTAAAGAGGCGGGGTAGAAAAATATTGCCCGCTAAAACAGCAAAGCTGAACGGATCTGACAGCCAAGAAGCGGATGACCCAGCGCCAACAGAATCAGTACCAGCACCTTCCACGTCTGGAATTAAAGAGTCTCAAGCTTAAAGATAACCGGAAGAAGAAAGATGAAAATAATCAATGTGTATTGTGTTCGTGTGATTGGAAAATATGTATAGCGGAACAAAAACAAAAATAACTCAGCGAGAACCAGTGTGATTAATAGAGGGTCACAACAAGGTTGCCCAATGTCAACCGCACCTTTTAATATTTATATATACGATATGGTAAGATTATAGAAAGAACAAACAAAGGGAGGAATATATCTTGGAACATTGACATTACAAACACTGGTCTTCGCAGGTGACCAAATCTTATTAGGAAACATTGAGGAAGAACTACAAAAGATGATATTTAAATTAAACATTTTAGTAAATGAATACAATATGGAAATTGTAACTGCAAAAACGAAAGTACCTACTTCCCTTTAAGGGTAATAATCTAGTTCGTCTCAAATTATCATAGAAAACAAATCAATAAGACAAGTATCAAAGTTAAACTTCCTTGGATGTGAGATGACAATTAACAGTGAGACAGATATAGTCAACAAAATAAATAAATAAATTTAATACTAACCGGAAAAATCAAGCGAACACTAAAATAACGCTAAAAATAATAAATAGTGAAGCTATATAAAACAATGACGATACCTGTTATTACCTATGGTTCAGAAATATGGACCATGAACACCAACCATTAAGCTAAAATAGCAGAAATGAAGTTCCTCAAATCAATGGTAGGATATACAAGAATGGACAAAAAACGAAATAATACAACAGTTAAATATTCAAGAGCTTAAAACTATAACAACAAAATGCAGAAGAAACTGGAAACAACATACAGAAAGAATACCAACGAGCAGAATACTGTTACTTAAATTATCGACCCTAAGGAAGACGAAACCCAGGAAGGCCCAAGAAGAGACGGTTAGAACAGCAATTTGGAGCCGGAAAAGGCTGGGATAACCTATACCGTGCACTAGAAGTGATTGGAAAACTTACAAAGAACCAGACTGTGATCAGTGTGGAAAGTGTATTTTTTTGGATATGCGGTAATTGCAATGAAGGAACTGAAGACACATATTTTTTTAATGCAAGAAATGTTGTAATGATTAAAGTATTGACTGTAGTTATTTTACTTTGTGCTTTGTTGCTCTTTGTGTTCTTTACATACGGTACGGCATGTTCCTATATACTGAAAAATGTGGCAAACGTTATTTTGTATTGTGCTCTCAAGTTATATTGTACCAAATATAGTATATTTTGAGGCAGTATTTTTAAGACTTAAATGATTTCAGTCTAATTATATAGTATAAATTCAATAACAGCCCGTAACAATATATAAAAATGTATGTAGTAGTCATTGTGTATATTTATATTATTGTATACATGTTCAATAATGTTATGTGAATGTATTACGTAATTTAATAATGTAGGAGCTGTGAGAATAATAGGTTAAAAGTTGCTAACTATCAGCTAACCTTGAGGCAATAATGAATTTGAAAGTTTAACCATACTACTTGTAATTCTTGGAAACAATAATGTAAATTTTGAGACAGTTTATAAAATAGCCAATCACCAACCAGAAAAAAACTTAAGTTAAATGAATGTATTCTATTGGATTAGGAATAGCCAATCAGAGACTTGAAATACAGAAATTTACAAATTTAGGCGGTAGAAATTCAGTCAGTTGCTTGTAGACAGTGCTTATAACTGGTCGTGTTGCTTGAAGACAATGTTCCTGACGCGAGATGTGTCCTCGAGAAATTTAATATGTATTTTGTGAGAGACAAAAATAGTTTAAGTGTTAAAAAGTGCAAGTAATTAACAAAAGAATCTCACAGCTCTCTATATCAGTGAAATGTTATTAAAATCGTGTCAAGCATTAATAAAAGGAGTGAAGTAAAATTATAATCTGTATAAGCCTACATTCTTCAGTCGCACCACAACCCCGGAAAGAGAAACATGTCTCTAAACAATAATACTCTCGCAGCCGAGGCAAACATAAATATATAATATTTAAAATAAACAGTCAAATTACAAATTTAATATTTTAAAATTTTTAGATGAAGGCTACCGAGTACCATACGTGCGGTTGCAACTACTTCAAGTTCGACTCCCCAACAGTTGAACTACAATACAACTACTTCAAATTGGCTTTCCATACGTGGGGCAGAAACTACTTCAAGTTCGGCTCCCCAACAGTTGAAATAACAATACAACAATGTAAAGGCAATAAACCTTCTTTAAAATCGGCTCCCAAAACGTGGGGCAAATAAAAATACAACAAAACACTTTCTTCAATTTTTAAGAGGAAGTCGTATGTCAAAGTAAGTTCAGTTAGTCAAACGTTTGCATAAATCGCATTAATATATGAACGTGCCAACGGTTTCCCCATGTACAGAGTAATATTGCCAATTCAAAGGTTGTTTACTATAAAAACAAGCAAATTATACAAAAATTAATTTTGGTAATGTAAGGAAAATGTTTGAACGTTATAATCAACTGAATGCAAAAAATATAAAAAGTAGCCGATTTTCTCACATTTTTACGTTTCTGTTTACCATAAGTTAATACGAGGTGTATATTGGAAAGTTATAAATATTTTTAATTAAATTACTAACTAAAAAAATATTTATGGGGATCAGTTAAGAACTCTTAGTAAAACGTTCATTGAACAAGGCAAAAAACGTACAGGAAAGCATACCAGCAGTGGAAACCTTTGATAGCCTTATCAAATACATTCCAATTTATGAATCTGACCCAAATTGTTTGCCATAGGAACATGCAAGAAAATATATATTAAAATAGGTCCATAAAGCAGCTGTTGTACAATAGTTGCTCCTTCTTGAAGTTATAAATGGAATATAATTTAGATAAAAATTAAGTGCAGTAACTAGAAATAGCTTTAAGAACTTCTAATACCACATAATGATTTCGAAGAATACAAACTGAATGCTTTAAAATGCAGATTACAATGTAAGTCTGTAATTGCTTATCAATTTTGTAGGTGTCTTTTCATTTAATAAGAAAATCGAAATGATACGACGTAATCCGAAAGCAGACCACTCACTTCAATGCGATTTAGATTGATTTGTTTAAACAATAAGATGGCTGTAAGTAAACAAAGAATTTTTTCTTGATGTAACAGGACCATAAAGGATATTCTAGCGGACGTTGTGAATAGATTATGACAGTAAGCACACCTTCTCTCACGAGAAGGGCATTGCACTGCAATTTTATTACTGTTGTTCGACCCTGAATGCATTTCCTCTCGGTGACAACTTGTCAGCGGTGATGAAGGCTCTCAATCAAACAAGATCCTATCGGAGCAGCTCTTTCTTCGCCACCTCATAGGCAAGCCGTAGGGAGTCTTAAGAATTAATTTCCATTCATTACTTCAAGCAGGCTCGTTAGACCAGCATATTCTTCGGATTCCAATTTAACCGGGGTGAAGAATGCAGGCGATTTCTATCACGAAGCGTGCTACAAGGTTTGATCGACAGAGAAGACCGAACACTCGCCCTGCTATCTTGGACTTGAAACGATTTGTCTCTAGAGATTTATTGCTCGGCAATGCTTGCGATGTTCCTTTGTGGGTCGAGCCTCGCAGCTCACTTAATTTAATGCATGCCGCAGTGAGGTTACAAATTAGGTCGGAATAGACCCTTGCGTGTCGCGGTTTTGTTTACAGGGGGCGAAATAGCAGCAGGGTCTAACACACAATGTCGAGCACACGCACGTGTCGAGTGAAATTGATACACTTCCCACTGAGATCTACATCTGCGACAAAGCAAACCTGCTAATTTGGACATTCCAGGAAATGTACAAATGTATTAAGAAACAAAAGCAGTTTTATCCTTAAAGTATTGCAGCAGCAGTTTTCACCTTTATGAAAATCAGCAATCTCATTTACCATTTTGATTTCACGAAGTACTGTCATTCAAACAGTACTGGGAAGTGAAAAAAATCGTCAAATAAAATGTATTTCTTTACTTTACGCTATCACTAACTTAAACGAAACTCGCATTCTGCCCAGAATAAATTTTACACGTTTTGAGGTATTTAATTTGTTGCGTTTTTGAACAGCATAACTCAAAACGTAAAGTTGAATGAACATGAAGCTTCGTATTTAAGCCCAGCATATTCCAAGAATGCTATACGATGATGTTCAAGACTTTCTACCCAACCTAAACTATCTTTTACATGGGAAATGTTTCATTATTTTTGATAACGACTTTGATAAAATGCTATGTGCGAGATCTCAGCATGACAAATAAAATGTGTATTCAGAATTTTCTAAATAGTCTATAAGGTCATCTTCATTCTTAATTAATTTTGGGGATTTTATAACACTTGTAGTTTTAGACCTTTCCGAGATACCTACCTTAATTTTTTAATATTCCAAGCAACACACTTTGTAAAATCAGGCCAGCTTAAAGCGACTTGTTTTTCATACAAATGATTGTCGTTCTAGCTTTCTTGTAGGTACAAAATGTGTATTGAAACCATTTATGCTAAAATGTTTAATAAAAGCAGACAGAAAAACAACCTTTCTATGAATAATTTATGGAATAGCTATGAAAACTTATAGTGGGTAGAGACAGTCATGAATTTAATAGATAAGGCTTTGGTTTCGTTTTGTATACATTCCCAGAACTTTTCGTCCTCTATGCACACCCTAATTAGGAATCTAAATATACAATCTTACTTTTCGGTTGGCATATAACTTTAGAAGAAGTTAAAAACTGAAGTAATTTTATCGTGAGTGAATTCATTTTAATTAATTAAATTAGCATCCCATGAAATTTGAATAAAATTTTAATTCCCCAAATAATAGGTTAATGCTGTAATATTGTCTTAAACCTAAATACCGATTTAATTAATTTGTATGAAAAAATGGAACACCCGGAAACAAACTTATGACAGAAAAATGTACCATGGTCATGAGACGCAAAGTTGGTATCCATTTTAGTGACTAGGTTTGGTAAACATTCTATGGCAACATATGTTGGAAAGAATACTATATCAAAATAATAATCTGACATACACATCAATCTTCTAAAACACACACAAGGTAAATACATGACAATCTTCTTATTTAGAGAACTTATTTCTGTGAAACTTATTGTCACAACAGAGTCCTTAAGAAAAACAGAAATTCTTGCACTCAGTTTAAAGGCAGCTGACTTGCAAAATAATAAAAACATTGAATGCAGAACTCAATGGATATCCAAAAGAATATTTATTCTGTAACAGATTGAAAGTCTAATGTTTTTTAGAATTTGTAATTGCTTTATTTTATTGGCATACATCAGTGATGTAACGGTTAATGCGTCTATTTCGTAAGCTGATGAGCTTCGAGCGTAAATCTCTGCTCTTGGGATTGCTTACCTGGATAGGATTTTTCCTGGGTTTTTCTATGCCCTGGAAAATAAATGAATTCTCACATCTTTGATATCCGGATTTGAATACGCAATCGTTACCACGTATCCATCTCAACTTCGGAGAGAGAAAAAAAAACCAATGATAACCTCGAGCCACTCCAACAGAAATGCAAGCATGTTTCCTCCGAACTTTTGATCAGACCCATTAACTATTACACCAAGGTATGCTACGATAACGAGTACTAAAATTAGTCAGTATATAAAATACTTAAAGCTATGTATGTAAAGCATGTCTTCCTATGCCATATTTAACTTGAAGGTGAACATTTGCAAACTTGTAACTCTGGTAGTTTTGGCACATGCCAGTGAGTAAACAGATAGGCGACCTGTGTTGTCTCAGCTTGGATCTTTGGATCCTAGCATAATTACCTGGACTGCGGAAAATGCCCTTCCAAAAGAAACAGACTGGTCGGTATATGTCTTGACCTCCTGAATACCAGCCACAGACATAACTACCTGAGCCATCTCGCCCCATAACCGTTAAATTACTAACACTTTTAACTTTTTCTAATAATTAATGGTTTACCTATATAAATTACATTTTGTGTGATGCTGAAACACTATATTAAGCATATAAAATTTTGATGTGCTGTAGTCATATGACTCTCTACCTTCTACAGCAAATGTATTCTTAGAAAGCTCGTTCTTCTGTCTACTTCTTGTTAATTGAGATAAACCTTCATAACACATTTATACCTTTGCAGGATATAAGGAGAACAGAGTAAGGCGATAGTTCGAGTTTTAAAAGGCGAATCCCTGTGCGATGGCTCGAAATTACAAGCTATTTGTATCATCACGAGAAAAAAAACGATCAGCGACTTACCACTTGAGAAAAATATGTCTGTGAAAATTCAAATCAATAACAAAAAATATCTCGGAAAAAGTTAACGCCGCAGAAATGTATTTGATATGAACTGTGTGCTTTAGCGAGATCTACCCTTTTGTATAGTAAGCTTTTGTCTATGTCTTACGGTTCACAAATTATACAAAAATCATTCGGATTAAACAGGACTTCACAGGGAAATCACAGAAAATTCAAGGTGTACATTTTATTTTTCATGTAAATATCTTAAAACAATGTTCTTCATGTAAAGCAAGGGTGGCGAAAACGACTTCCTTCCGCGAGTCACCAAATATGCAACACGCACTGCATCACTCACAGCACGTGAAAAACAAAGGGACGGTTGCAGAGAGGGAACGACGCCTGCGAGTCAAAATAACTCGCGAAGCACTTTTTCGCCACCTCTAATGTAAAGGGTAGTTTAGAATGGGGTATTTCCTTGAATACCTTCGTATCATATGCTTGAAAATGAAGATAAATGCCAAGCCTCGTGTTTAACCGACCTTTCATGTTTTAATTATTATGTTCACACACACACACACACGAACGCACCACAGATCTGGAGTGTATATCTGTGTAGCGCGCCTATTGAAGGAGTCTCAAAACGTGTATTTCCAGTGAAAACTGGGTACCGAATTTTTGGATGGAATGCAATTCTTCCTCTTCTTACTATAGACAAGTATTAGAAAAAGTGAAAATGAGTACAAATGTTTTTAGATCCTTAAAATAATTACTTCTTAATAATTAGGGAAAAAACTGACCCTGCTTTGCCCTTACACAATAAAGGTTGATGAAATATCAATTACGTCACTTGGTTAAAATAATTATTATATGTTTGTAAGTTTATAATTTATTCATGGAGAAAAATATATTAATAAACAGGAACAAAAACTATTTTTTCTAAATTGAAGCCCTTCAAGGCCTATTAAAATTCTTTTGGAGTTTAAATTCGGTACTACAAAGTTTAAAAATTGTCTTAGGGTTCAGGAGAACTATTTATTCTAGCATATACTATCGGTGTCGTTATACATATGCAGATCTTAACGGATCTTCTGCGAAATAAAATATAGCTAACGAAATCAATTACATACTAAACTTCAGCATTAACCAAACAGAAAGTTCGGTATCGCATAACTGCATCGCGGACAGGATGCATTTCTTCCATTAAATTTATTCCCTTTATATTTTAAGAGCAAATAAACCCATGCAAGCTTTCTTTGCCTTTTAAGCTATGCAAAATCATCACAAGAGAATTCTTCTAGTTGTAAACCCATCTCTTCGGCTTGTAAATGCAAATGTTTGTACTTAAGTTTATGACGTCTGTAGAAAAGCCGTTGACATACTGCTCACAAACGCTTGCAATATTGTGCGCCACTAAATAAAGGCACTACTTAAGAACGAGTGTTTATACTGCGAATAAACAGTTTTATTTCAGTATCATAAAGTTCATGAGAACATGTCTAGCGTTTTTGTGCTGGTTATTACTTTAAGAGTATCTGAAGATGGTACTTCAGACCAAATGTTTAATCTTCATTTATTTGCAGTTATAACGGCACTGCAATGGCATTAGAGCATTCTAGTTCTAGAATTACTGACTATAAATTTTCATGCACTTACAGTCGGCATTTCCTGGACAATAACATCAATACCCATACATCCGTTTTCAGCAAAAGAAGGAATTTTAATGTGTGTTTGTCATTTCCTCAATTAGATTTTACAGCCGCAGAGTCACGTATGTACAGAATGTTCAAATGCAAATGTTTACGATTTATGAATGGATAAAATTAAACGTGCTATTCTTATTTTAGTCAAGAGGAAAAAAACTTCACTGTGGATGACTTAGGTCTACCTTTATGAATATAGAGGAATAAAAATATTTAATAAAAATGAGTAATTATGCACTTACAAAAATGGGCATGTTCCAGACGTTTTACTGAAAGCTACAAGTTCATTCGCCAAAATTATAAGCCATGCAGTGCTTTATATAATCAAAAATGCCGAGAAAACGTCAAAAATCCATCCACTACTTTCCTCAAACAAATAAATTGGAGTTCTATTCTTCGAAAATACAGCCAGAAAATATGAGATCAATTGAAAATATTTAAACCATAAAAAGAATAAACCAAAACAAAGGAAAGAAAATGGTGAATGAGGAAAGATTACAAAAAAATATTAACAGAATACAAATCATTAGAGAAACGGAATATATAGCAAAACACCAAGGCGTAGATGAAGAGGCATGCTTGATTAACGAGGACGGAATAGATTTTGAACAAAGCTCAAACCTTGAAGATAAAGATGATTCTTTTAAAAAAAACGTAATATATGATTTGAATTTGCATTACAGTACTATGCTCACGAGTATTTAAATACATGCATAGAGCTTTAATGTTTCGAAATTAGTAAATCCCTACTACTTTTTTAAACGAAGGAGAAAATAATGGAAAGATCATGTTAATAGAATAGATGCAAATCGGCTCCCGAAACTGGCGATTTACTTCAAAGCACACACCACGACCAGTGGGAAGGCCGCCAACACGATAATAATGAATAATGCAATTGAAATAAGCAGGACATGGTCCTAAATTAAGAAGAAGTAGATTTCAAGTGCCAAATGAATGTACAGGATGTACATTTAAGAAGAGCCAAAAAGGGAAGCTTTTTTTCAATAATTTCATTAATTTTAGAGGTGCATTGCCTCAAGTTGGATTAACTAATCATACATTTATAGGCTTCTACACATATGAAAGTATTTTGGCAACTTTGTTAATAAACATTGTCAACAAAGAAAAATCTAACAAAGATTTCCACGTTCATCAATATAATAATGTGTTTATAAACGTTTTCCTCATGCTTATGATCTCGTTATTCATGGTATGCTTATAAAGACACATAAAGAAAAGATAACTGTGTAGAAATTTCGAGAAAATCTTGGTAATATACTCCGTTGTTAAATACAAGAAACATGCTCTGCTTATAAGATTCATACTCAAATATAAAAATATTAAACATACAATTAAATTAGTATGTAATTTAATCTTTTTGTGGCCTATTTTAGATGTCCAAAGCGTCACCTTTTAAAGCATAAAATTCCAAGGTATACTCGCTGAACGCTGCAGCATGGTCTTTCCCTTCCTGATCGTGCCCATTTTCTCCTGAACCATTTGTATGAATATGGAAAGAATGTTGAAGAGAAGTTTGTTAGTGTCCTCGCTAAGGAGAGGTTGCGCAGCAGCAAAAACTCTACGACGTCATAATCACGTGATTCCTAGTCAAGTGGTGATCTGTTTCAAAGTGTGTGTGTGGTGTGTGAAATTCTATGCCCTTTAACATTGTGATTTATAATGCACTGTAAGTCTACTTCAATTGTGAGAGATTCTGATCCTGAAGAAGAATTCAAACCCGAAGAGTTAAGTAAAATACATATTATATGGTGCGTTTTCATTAAAAACAAAATAATGTGTTTTTGGGTTCGCGCCATGCGCTTGTGACCACTTCCCTTCTCCCTCTTGCAACCGCCTGCGCTGCAACTACCATTTACCGCCTTCGTTCGTGGTTTAGACTATAATATTTTATAGACTTTGTTAACCAAGGTTTTCATTAACTCTATTTACTAACTTTGGTGTGGAGTTGCAATATAACTTAAAAATCGATGGACAATCATTACCTTTTCATAGCCATTCTACAGGCTGCAGAAGAACCATAAAATGTATGCACATTTCAGCATTAAAGATCTGAATATAAAAGTCACATAATGTCCTCTAATCAATATAAATTCACAGATATCCGTTTAGAATTAGTATTCGTATAAAAAACAATTCTTCTATCCTTACGTTATTCACAATACATTTTTGCCTAGGGATGCTATCAAATTCAACAATAAGTGCTTAGTTAAATACATTTGGAAACAGCAGTTATACGTTTAGCCTGGAAACGAGTTTGTTTATTTATTTATTTTGTTGTGTTTAACGCCCATTCTTATTATATACGGCACACGGCACCAAAGGCGATGACACTGGTGATACATGAAATAATTGGGAAAGGAAATTTGGAAAGGTAAGTAAGTGTACTTCCCCGGCATTTGCCCGTTATGAAGACTGAAGAAACTCTAGAAAAATCCTCAGTCTAGCACACTCCTGGAGGTTTCAAACGCAGATCTTCCGTTCACGAGTCTGTAACTTAACCTTTTACGGTTCAGTGAACCTCAAAACGTGCATTTCCAGTGAAATCCCTATATCAAATTTTTGGTGGATCACAATACCTCCTCTACCTAATATAGGTGCGTAGGTGATCAGAATGGAAAAATATTTGTATTAATGTTTAAACAGATCAGCAATGGTGCATTGGAGACGTTAATTTGAGCAGCATCCGAATATTCATCTATAAATTCTGTCACGTGTGTACTAACATAAATAACATTGCCACTTAGGCAGAAATTTATATAGAATACTTCAACATAATAAATACTAAGCAGCAGCAAAGTAGTGCAGCATAATCCTAATTTAATAACCTCACCCAGCTGATTCACCAAGTAACAGAACACTGTCGGTATACTTCATAACAAAATAACAGTACAGCACCGTAACCTTGAATGGGATATCTACAACTTCGCATTATCAACTATTCTACCACCGCAACTTTTAATTATTGTCTGGAATCATGTTACGTATATAATACAAAAAAAAAAAGATATCTACAAGGTATCGATTGCAACAGAAAAGCACACTTAAAGTGTTTAAACATACGTAAAGAAGATCTAAAATTCGTTAAACAAGGTCCTGCAGTAATGAAGTGTACGAACTGTACGAAGGAAGTGCGACACAAAACACATTGTTTCAAGGATAGCTACCGAGTGTTCAATTTCTGGAATAATGAACATGCTACAAGGGATACAAAAATACATTACTGCAATAAAAGCTTCTCAAAGAACGCTAGAAGTTGATCTGGGAAAATCAATCGATTCCTGTCATGAAAAACTGGTTGCCAGTTTAAAAAATCAAGAAATGTATTCGAAAAAAAAATAGAAGAAATCTTAAAGATTTTGGAGGATGTCAAAAGTGAAAATTTAGTTTTACAAAAAGAAAACAAAAGGAACATCTGGAAGGTCTTGAACAGTACTCAAGAATTAATATGCTGGAAACTCATGGAGTACCTTCTCAGACCCAAGAGAACACTACCGAAGTGATAAAAACCATCAGGAAAGGTAGATGTCAAGATATAAGATCATGATATGATGTTTGTCATCGCTTCAGCCTACATTATTCGTCCCAGCTACCCAGTCCAATCGCAAAATTCTGTAGGAAGTCAACCAAAGAGAAAATACTAGAAGAGCACAAATCAAAAGGAATCTACCTACCTTTGACCTAGGGTTTACCTTCATCAATTCTATCTACATCAACAAGTCTCTGCCCAACCTAGCCCAGCTATTTGCTAAGTGCAGGCAACTTCGCAGATCTGCCAGCGTAAAGTACTGTGGACTAGAAATGGAAAAGTATTCTTGAGGAAAGAACATTCTTCACCAGTCATTAATATAACCACAGAAGAGGATCTGAGGAAATTTAGTGAACCTAATTAGTGTGACTTTGAGGCTCATATTTAATAATCAAAATAGAATTATTAGATATTTACTATCAAAATGTTAGAGGACTAAGAACAGAAATTGATGAATTTTATCCTAGCATAATTTCCTCAAATTAGTATGTAATTATTATAATTCAATCGTGGTTACTAGATGGTATCCTTAATTCTGAACTATTTGATCATAGATATACAGTGTTTAGCAAATCCTGGTGGCAGAGTATTAATGGCGGTAATTTTTACTTATTTAAACCCTTAAAGTAAAACTTTTAAATTGTAAATTTATTAATGAGATTTTTGAACACTTAATTCGGAAAAAGAAACCCTTCTCTTAATATCAGCAACGAATGACTTTGGATAAAATTTTATTTCCATAATATTAAATTCATTATAAACACGGTTTATTTTCCTCCAAATACTAATGTAAATTCATTTATACAATTTTTGATCAGATAGAGCAAACACTTGAAAATTATAACTCAGATGTAATTATTACCGGTGGCCTTAATTTACCTGAAATATCTTATACTACTTATGATCTCTGTAAAGGTAGTAATAAAGCAAAACTACTTCATGACATGTTATCCTTTACCAACATACGGTCTGTAAACAAGTAAAAACTATATGTAGAAGGATCCTGGACTTAATTCTAACTAATATAACAACACTAAAGTAAAAGAAGATGACAACGCTTTGGTATTCATAGACTTAATACCACCCTACTCTAAATTTAACGTTTAAAATTGAGAAAGAAGTAAAAATTACCATAGAGACAACAAACAGCCACAATTTTTACAAAGTAGAGTTATGTGCAAGCTTATAAAAGATTGTAAATGGAATCATACAGCATGATTTCAAGATGTTAATTATTCAGTGGCAATTTACTATGAGAAAATTTACTAAATACTAGACAGGTGTATACTCAAAAAACAGTATAAACACAAATATCCTATTTGGTTCACCTAAGAAATAATAAAGAACATAAAATTAAAAGGAAAGTAGGTACCGTAAAAATAAAACTATCAAAATATTATGCGTGGTGTTATGCATTCGTGAAATGTTAAAAAGACAAACTAAGTAGCTTTTAGAAATTGTGTTGAGCAAATTGACAATAATTTGTCACTTAATACTAATGATTTCTGGGAGTTTATAAAAAAACAAATGGAAACATCTTCAGAAAAACACGGTGATGAAATACATTACAAAATATTAAAAACTAATAAAATTGTTAACGGATATGCTGACTTCTTTAAATATGTTTATTTAAGTAGTGCTTCAAAATACACTTATACAAGGGGTGATCAGAAACTAGTGTTGCAAAGCCTGCAGTGAAACGTGTAAATTTTATTTCACAAAACCAATACAGCCAACTGATAGTACATACATTAGGTTATTTTTCGACATTATCTCCATATGGTTTAGGCACATGTTGCTTTGTGGGATGAGTTTGAATCTTGCCTCTTGATAAAAATCCTGTCCTTGCGTGTTCAGCCACGTCGCGAAGTGTTTCACCTCCTCGTCTGAAGCGAATCGTCGGCCTCTTAGGTGCTCCTACAAGTGAGGAAAAAGGGTGAAAGGCGCTTGGAGCGAGGGCGGGTAGTAGAACGGTATTCGATGATGTCTTAGCAAAACTGCTTCAACGACGCGGTGGTCTTCTGGGCTGTATGAGGTCGCGTGCTGCCGTGAAGGAAGATGACGTCCTCGGTGGGAAGTCCTGGCCGTTTCCTCCTGATTGCTTCGCGTAATAGTGTCATGGTCTCGCAATATCAGTCAGCGGTTACTGTGTGCCCTCTTTCCAAAAACTCCAGAGTATGACACCTGTGCTGTCCCAAAACATCTTCCCGGCAGATGGCGTCACCTTAAACTTCTTTATCTTTGGAGAGGAGGGGTGTTTTCACTCCATTGACAACCACTTACTGCTGGATGTGTAGTGGTCGATCCATGTTTCGTCACCCATGACAATGTGGTGAAGAAAAATGATCCCTTTCGTGGAGAACCGTTGCAAAGTTGCAGAATTGCTCCCATGCGCTTCTCCTCGCGTTGGACAGATTTCGTTGGAACCCATCGGGAAAAAACTTTCTTGTACTGCAGAATATCGTGGACAATGTGACGAACGCTTCCGAACGACATTCCCAATTCTATTGTCATACGCCATAACGTGATCCTCCTGTTGTCCTGAATCAGCTCCTTCACGTGAGCTGTGTTAAAATCTGTTGATGCCGTGCTGGGTCAGCCACTGCGATCCTCGTTGGGACATTTTCTATGGCGGCCGCACACGTTCGACACCGGTGAATTTCAGCCGCGGTTACACGTTTCACCCTCAGAAATCGAATAACGCAGCGGATGTCTACGTGAGACCAGTTTTCCAAACGAATCGCCATTTGTGTTTACCTATAACTTGCGCTGTAGGTGACGGGTGGTTGAAACTCTGCATAGTTGTCAACCTTATGTACTATAATTACCGCACACTACTAAAACCTCTATAACGGACGAAACTCCAGAAATATCGGCCTTGAAACCTTAGTTTCTGATCACCCCTCGTATAACCGACAATATCCTCAACATTGTGGACTCTTAACATAAGCCAAATATGTGAAAAGCAGTAAAATGTACATTTAAAAAGTTTAAAAATAAAAGATCTGCTGGGCCTGAATGCATTACCGATATACAGTTTTAAAGGATGTGGTGATCTATTACTATACCCTCTAACATTAATTTATAACCGTATCCTAAATCAAAGAACTTTCCCCAATGTGTGAAAACAAACTAAAGTGATTCCCATTGCTAAATCAGGAAATTCTAAGATGATAAGCAACTTTAAGCCCATTGCTATTTTACCTCCACCAGAAAAAAAGTATTGAAAGCATTACTTATATACATATCTAATCATATAAAGTAAGCGATTTCACCGTTTCAGCATAGCTTTGTTACAAATCTTTAATTTTTCTGAGTTTGTACATTAGATCTAGACTAGTTTAAACAAGTAGATGTGATATATACAGATTTCCAAAAGGATTCGATAAAGTTGATCGTGGCCGTTTTCTTGCTAAATTATCGAAATTAAGTTTTTCTCTTCCATTAATGAAAATACTTCGATCATACTTAAAAGACAGATCACAGGTAGTGTATTATAAAAATTGTGTGATACCAGTTCAATATTAATTCAGGAAATCCTCAAGGTTCCAACTTAGGACCTTGTTACTTTTGCGTTTTATATATGGTTTATCTATATCATTAAACATTCCAAAATACTGATGCTTGCTGATGTTAAATTATACAAAAGTATCAATAGCGTAGAAATTTTTCAGAACTTCAATATGATCTGTATTTTTATATGTATGGAGCAAAGCGTAAAAACTTCCATTTAATATTAGAAAATGTGCAAAAATGCCCTTCACTAGAAGCAAAAATCTCTTTAAATATCTTTATAACGTCAATAGGGCACCGCTTGTCGAAGTACGTAGTTGAAATTAAAGATTTAGTATTGCATTTTACAATAAATCTCAGATTCAACACACACATTAAACTAATCGTAACAAAATCACTAAAATGTCAAGGTTCATTACTAGGAATTTCTATACATTTAAAGAAAAAATATTAATTCGACTTTACAATTCTTTAGTTAGACAAAATCCCGAATACGTATCTATTATTTGGAATCCTAAGACCACAAAGGATGTCAACTTAATAGAAAAAGTACAACCAAAATCTTTAAAATATGTACTGTTTAAAATAATTGGATGTTATCCTACATACACAAATTACGAAATCATCTTAGATAAATTTAAACCTTTAAATTTCAGAAGAGACACTGAGGGGTTTATATTTCTGTATAAAATGTTAAATTCTATTATTGATATTATTAATATTATCGAAAATATTTATTTTATGTACCAAATAATATAAGTAGATTTAGGAAGCTTTTTTTCAAACCAAGCGCAAACACAGAAAGTCACCATTAAACAGAATTGTATATTTATACAGAGTGTATCTTTATTGGTGTCATATATTTGGGGACGTGTTCCTGCCATTAAAACAGTAAAAAAAAGTTCAAATGAACATGGTTCTGAAAATCATTTATTTCAGAGTTAAAACACAAAACCGAAAGTTACAAAAATTGCTCGAAGTGTTTCCTCTTGCTTCGATGCATGCAGTAAGTCTGCGTTCCATGCTCTGGCGTACTCAGTTGAAAATTCCTGGTGTGTTTCGTATTTGGTCAAATCCAGTTTGGATACGTCCTCTCAAAATGTCAACATCAGGTACAGGAGTCGCATAACAACTTCAAATGTCCCCAAACGAAGAAATCCATTGGATTCAAATCAGGCGATCGAGCAGGCCATGCAATGGGTCCCCTCGACCAATCCATCTTTGCGGAAATCAATCATTCAAAAACTTACGAACTATCATACTGAAATGAGCTGGGGCACCATCGTATAAAAATCACATTCGTTAGATGATGTCAAGAGGCACATTATCAGTCAAATGATGCAAGTCATTTATGAGAAACTGGAGGTAGGTTTGTCCCTTCAGACGCGGAGGGAAGAAGTAGGAACCCTAAGGTGATCATGAATGATTCCACCCCAAACGTTGAGAGAGAACCTCTGCTGACGGTTGTCCTGTCGTACTTCATTAGGATTTTCAAATGCCCAGTTATGAGTGTTATGAAAATTGAAGATGTCGCGAGTAAAAACAGCCACATCTATGAATAAAATACAGGCTGGGAAATTGATGCACAGCGCACTACTGTAAAATGCGTTGACAGAAACGTCTTCTTGGCTCAAAATCGCCTCATTTAATCCTTGCACACAAAGGTGATGCGGGTATAGAAGATTTGCATGCAGAATTCTCCAGATAGTGATGTGACTAACTCATTCCCTTACAGCCATACGTCTTGTGCTTTGTGATGGGTCTGCATCCACAGCACGAAGAACTCTTTCAAGCTCAACGCCTCGTATTCCCAATGCCTTGGTCTCCCAACATTCCTAGTACTCCTCTCAAATGCGCCGTTCTCTCCCAAGCATTGGTGAATTCGTGCGAGTGTTCTGCCCACGGTAACTGCTTGTCAGGGTACCTTTCTGCATAACGTTCATGTGCTCGTGTTGCATTGTCGTCCGCATGGCCATACGTGTAGTGCATGAGTCTGTTCACTCATGGAATACATCATCTTTGACCTATAACAACGAAACGGTTGATTTTCAGACCCATGTACATATGACCTTTTTTTACTATTTTGATGTCAGGAACACGTCCCCCAAATAGATCACACCAATAAAGATACACTCTGTATAACAAACTTCATTATTTCGATATAGATAATTTTCAACAAGTCAAACTCAGTTCAAAAATGCCATAGTCAATAATTATTTTTTTCGTAGATTAATAAAATGTTTAAGTTAGAAATAATTGTATAATTACCATGTTACCTTCTCGTTTCTTTTCTTCTCTAGTTGTTTTTATTCCTTATTATTTTTGCTTATTTCGTTCCTCTTCTCCCGAACTGTTATTGTCATTTATAACCTTTCTTGTTTCTCCTGCGAAAGTTTGATTTTTAAATGATTGTATGTTACTATATTTTTGTAACGAACATTGTAATTGGGCTTATGCCTGTTATGTTCAGAACAATAAATAAATAAAATAATAATAAAGAAAACTTTATTCTTAGATTGGAACTTTAATCAGACTTTAATTAGTGCAATGCCATGAATCAACTTTTCTTGCCGGTACTCTACGCTTTTGGGGGGGATAAGAATAAACATTCTCAGAGAGTAACAAAGGGAAGGGGAAAGGTAATGTTGAAGGGAAATCGGGTAAAGTAACAAAGATCCAAGGAGTTAATGCGGTAACGCTTGAATGTACCCGCAGATTCGGGTAAGGATATGTGCTAGCCTAGAATCTAGACCAGGGAGGGAATGGAGTGTGACTGATTCGTAGTGATGTGTACCAATTCTGGTAAACTTTAATAATAATAGTAATAATAATAGTAATAATTCTTTGGCTGCCGAGAGCGACCATCCTGTGTCTGGCTACCCTGGTGGCACTGCGGTTGAAACTCTTGTCAGTTATCGTCTGGAGGACTGCGACTTTGTCCTTGATGGGTCTCCGGATGATGAGTGTAACTTTGTGGTTAGTACCGTTGGATTCTCTAGTCGATATCGTTTTGCGCTTGCTTGTTTGCTTGCTGTCATCCTGTACGTTTTGCAGTCGTTGATTTATGGTGCTAGTAGTCCTTATCCAAGGCTGTGACCTTCGGCCTGGAGATCTTCCATCTTCTGAGGATCTCCGGCAGAGCTGTTGTGCAGTCGTGACGAGAGTTCAATTGATGGCGTTCCTGGGAAGTGTTAGTTGTTTTGTCGCCCCGGGTAGCATGTGCACTGCTCCTGGCCTGTGTAATGTCCGAAGCCATCACAATTGCGCAGTCCCGCGCAACGGTTAGGCTCAGTGCGCCATAGTCGGGTGTTTTGGGAGTCGGAGGAGAACTCAGCGGTGTGGCCGCACTGCCAACTGTGGATGGACACTGCAACAGGCCTCAATATTCAAGGTTTGCCCAAATATAAGCAGTCTCGCACCTGAGCAGCCGAATATTCCTCCCGCGTTGGTCCCTACTGATTGTGTATTCTGTTAGCTTTAGTTGCCGAGTGCCAGAATTCCTGGGCGGAGCAAGGCGGTAAGGAGTGATTTACGATTTCTCCTTACTACAGCGGAGATACAGGAGGTGCGGGTTGACGTTAGTGGCAACATCGAGCTACCGTGGTGAAGTAAGTCACCTGATGTCGAAGGTTTGAAGGTTTGCAATTCCTCTTCTACCTTTTATTTCACGTAAGCAAAATCCAACTTGTTTTAGTTCCATTTATACCCCGGCTTTAACTTAGATCTTATTGGTCTTAGTGGCAGCCTTTCCTTTAAAACTTATTCCATTTTGGCAATGTAGTTAACTCGTATCTCTTGTGGTTGGGTTTCTTGTACTTTATGGGTTTTAATCATTAGATCACACTCTCATTCATACTTCCAGATCCTGGGGAGGATAGAAAATAATCTTGGCTAGAGAAGAATTCCCAGCCCAGCCGGGACCCGAACCCGGGATCCCCCCCCCCCGCACAGCAGGCAGGTGCTACACCAACTGAGACACGGAGCTAGCCAAATATTATTTATTGTACGGATTCTTGGATGTTGCTTCAGCAGGTTCTGTCTACAAGCCTAAATCCTTTAATTTGAATTTGTCTATACACGTTTATCATGTATGAAAGAATTAAATTTTATAAAAATAACATTGATTTATAAGAGATGTATAATGACTGCATAAAAAGTGCTCCATAATCGAACTCAACTTTTATGTTGTCCTAAGAAGTCTAGCCCCACCCTCTGCTAAATGACCACCTCTGTTCCTCTAGCATAATTATAATCACTGGGTTGACAGAGTACTTCACCTCCACCAACATATGACGTACTGCCGAAGGCTAACATTTTAAGCTAGTTGCCTATGTTCGCACCTAGCAGAGTACAGTTGTTTAATGCTTCGTTGAATTTTGGCGCAAAAAATAAATTAATATAACATTAAAAACTTCAAAACCAAGACACAAATTAAGAATCTGTTGTTCCTTGATTTTAATACACTTAAATCTTTCTCTTTGGTGCTACATTACCATTTTCTTGATGCTGTTCAATGGCGGCAATAACTTTAACCTTCGCTTCTATTTCGCTGATGAAAGCTCTCATATGAATGTCGTAGCTGTATTTAAGTGCAATGGTCCATGCAAACCATTCTTCACCCTTTTCTCTAGAAGGCCTAATTGTGTTGTATTGGTTTAATGAATGCCAATTGTAATGAAGCTCTTGCATAGAAGCGCTATCAAAACCACCCCTTCGTTTCACACGGATTATAACTTCGTTCATTCGTTTGTTTTTGTGTTTCTGAATTGCTTTCTCAGGCCATTCGCACAAAACTGATGCAGGCTGGGTGGAGTCAAAGGTTGGTTACCTGGTGATGGAAAGCTTACGGAGGGAAAGACAGGATCCAGGGAAATCGGCCACTTTTATGCGCATGGATGTAAATTAATTAGTAATAGGTAGAGAAAACAGTGCAGTATATCAGGTTTTTAAAATAGTTTTATTAGCCTAGGCCCCTGTAATCGTATGTCCATATGGCCTTCGGGGATATATCATTCCAACAAGTCATTCACCGATGACTGGACTCATTTCTCAGGTGGAGGCACCCAACGGGTGGAATCCGTTGCCCCCGATGGTAAGGTGATGAGGATGGGGTGTAATCAGAGGATCTATGCTTTTACCGTGAACTCCGAACTATGTTGGTCCTTAGGGATACTTCACATGAGCAAGTCTGAAGTGAAGACGTGGATAGGACCTACTTAAAATTCCACCCAGAGCCGGGAATCAATCCCGGACCTTCAACACTAGGGCCGGAAACGAAACCACTGCACTACCCCGGCACCCCCGAAATGTATGTTGTGCGGTATACTCATAATTCACAGTACCTTCGATATATTAATATATATGAATTATTATATTAAGTATGGTGATTATCTTGGTGATTTGGTTGTTACTATTAAATTATTAATAATGCTATTATTTCTTGCCACGGCTGCTGCTGTTTAGGTTTTTGGTAGAGCATGTGTATTTTGCAGGGTCTGGTACGGGAAGGAAGCTAAGTAGTAACACTAACATAGATTAATTCAATGAAGAACACATTGCTTTAATAGCTCACGCATTTTCTACTTTAGTAAGAAGCTACACAGTTACTTTAGTTAGTTGGAGCTGTAGAACGGTCGCTTAACAATCAAGTATTTTGTAAGTGCTGTAGTAATAATGGTAGTATTTATCGCACGTTCCTAAATTATACTGTGTTTCCTTCTCGTAACTTGAACTTTTAAATTGATAATATTTCAACGTTCCCACTACATTATGAGAGGTAATTAATAACGCCTGCTTCGGAGAGCTTACACGTATGTTCTTCACATCGCTCCACTTTATACCCAACTGCCTTTGGCTTGGGGACGCTATAACTAACTTCCCTAAACTTAAACATTTTAAACATATTCTTTCTTAAAATTCGCATTGGCTGTCTTCGTTCAGCTTGGAACATTCTAGAAGACTTACCAGGCTACTATTCGTTGTTTCCAAACATGTGACCTCTCTACAAAAATATGTTGTGTTAGCTTGTCGCATTTTCTGGTACGCAATAACTCAAGGTTTTGCTTTTGTGACTTCTCCCTACAAGTTCTTTTTACCTGGGCCCTATTTCTAACAAAAGCATGTTTGTCTGCTTTTAACAAGGGCCACAGCTCCAGATAAACTCTTACACATACATAAAATTTATGCCGTAACATCTATTTATATAACAAGTATTTTGCTTATTAATATTATTTTACATTATAATTTACATTATTATATACATGGTATATATTATCATAGTTACTATCTCAGTTGTACGCGGCTTTAAATACAGTACAACAAAATCATGCTATTATAATTCCAATTTTCGGTTTATGTGAGGTTCTGTAACTAATTCCATGTCCATAGACAGACTTTTGTACGGCAGCGGAGTTACAGAAACGAATAAAAATGGTTTATATAAGAACTTCACAAGATGCCGTGCAGGTGCTATAAATTTTAATTCCGTTCACCTAAGTATTCCTATAGTTTATTAGCCGTATATATCTGGCTTGTCTACCACCCGTAACTAAATGGCCAATCGATAGCAATAAACCACTATATTCAGGGCCAGGTGCCCGTAAAATGTGCACCTTATTAAATGCATTGTTATACGCGACAGGCAAAATGCCAGCTCATCATGAAATTCGTTTAGCAAAGAATTCGAATCCCCGAGCGGTCCCTTTCCGACAGCAAACTATTTACGCAACTTGAATAGCGTGTTCAAAGCGGCGAGGAAGAAAGCGATTTTCCAAATACGGCTTTTATCTTGCATCATCTATTGAAGGGGAATATTTTTAAATATTCTTGCATGTATTAAAAGGAACGGCGTATCTGTTTATACTGCAGAATAATTCTAATGAGGTATTGAGGATACAAATTATAGGCATCATTTAGGAGTGGAGTGTAATATTTCACTGTTGTTGAACCGCTTCTTTTAAGTTCCTCTTTCGGAATTTACCAATTTAAATGTTGTTTTGAACGTATAGCCCAGAAGTTTGTTTCCAGAAAGTACGAGAAGACTCAAAAGGAGCAAAACCTTACTGAAGCTGCAATCTATAAACTGTAATTACATGTTTACTTAAGTAGAGAAAGTAGGGGAAGTGTTGCATTCGACCCAAAAATTTGACATCGAGATTTCACCGGAAATACATGTTTTGAGGCCCCCTGAATCCAAAAATGTAGTTTTAGAAAAACGTCTGTGTGTTTGCAGCATAACTCAAAAACGAAGTCTCAGATAATAACTTGGTATTTAAGTTCAGAGTCTTTCCAAGATGCGACACAAGATTTCCAAGAAAATCCCTTACCGCAAACTATTCTTCAAATGGAACATTTTTCGAAAATTTTGATTCTCTCAAAAATGGCTAACGATTTTTATTAAAATAATATGTTTAAGACATTTTCATAGCAAATGAAATGTATATCTTGAATTTCATGGGAATGTCCCCAAAAGTCCTCTACATTCTAAATGACTTTTTCATAATTGGTAAACCATACGAGATAGACAAAATGTTACTACACAAAAATTGTAGATCTGCTTAAAGCACATAATTCATGTCATATCGACACATATATACCTTTTTGTGAAGTGAACCATTTCCGAGATATTCCTTGTTATTTGTTTGAATTTTCCAATACATGTACTTTTTCTCAAACGGGAATCCTTATTCGTTTCTTCTTTTATGTACTGGATATACAAAGAGAATTGAATACCCCACATAGCAACTAGCTTTTAAAAGATTTAACTATTGCTTAAAGGCTACCATATCCTCCTTGCGGCTAAGAGAAAATTGGCAATAACATAGTTTCTGCAAATGTTTATCTCGGTTTACATGAAGTAGATGGAGAATAAGTGCTCGTAAAAATAGTTTGTACAAGAGTAGAGAAAGTCATGTGAGTGCAACTCATCAGATTTTTACTTTTTCTACTGATTACCTATTTTAGGCAGAGGAAGTGTTGTATTATTTAATGCAGTGCCCTGAATAATAAATATCTTTAGAAAAAAGTTTGGTGTGTATGTGCGCGCGTCAGCTTAAATGCTGAATAAAATTACGCTGAGAAAATACGTAATTACACCCAGTATTTTCGGACACACGAAGATTTTATAGAAATTTCCCCCGCTCTAATTTCCCCTTATGTAGGACAATTTTCTTATTTTTTTTTATTTTCTCAAAAACTTCTCTAAATAAGCTGATTAAAATGTCATATATTTGAACACATTGTCATGAAGAATGCGTCTTGAATTTTCTAAGAATAGTTTGTGAATTGATTTTATTCCTTTATTTTATTTCGTATAATGATGTATATCTTGAAGACAAAATTACAAGAAACAAAACTTACAAGAGGAGTACACATTTGTTTAGATTCATGTAAGATAAAATTGTTTGTTTTGTGACATTATCCCGTTCCCAAATATTAGTTATGTTTAAATTATCCAATACTCTCGTCACAATCATGCTAAGTCACCATTATTTTTTTCTTATGATATAGAAAGAGTGTGGAATTTCTAGTTACCATATATTAAACTGATTATTAAACATTTTAGTATTACCTCAGACACCTGCGTACTCTATATTACCCCTCCAAAGATGGTAATGAAACCATTTCCTTTGAACTTTTATATTAGCATTAATTGGATATAAACTAATTTTTGTGAGAAAAATTTGTATAAGAAATATAAAACAAATAATTGGTTAGCAAAGTCGTATGAATATGACAAGTTTTTCTGATTTTAACGTCTATAATAGGCTACTTTCAGAACAAAGCCAACTTCATTACTTTTGTTTAATCTTTTGCAAATTTGTGTTAACTTTTCACCTGAGAATTACTAAAATGGTTACTGTGAAATCTCGCATTTATCAGATCCATTTAAAATATAGCATAATTAATACTTTTCTAAATGTACGTGGTTTTGGGAGCGCAAGAAATCGAAAGATCTAAATTTATTATTTACCGAGTTTTGTAAATTATGTGATATAACCTTATAACTTAGTTTCCGATGTTTCTTGTGATTTATAACATTTCGATACGATGAATATTTAAATGGTTTATATCAAAATTTCCACTGCTATTGCTTAGTCTTTAACACAAACTGGTTAGTGTCCGATACATTATAATTCTCAATCGTTTGTCATATCGAATTATATGGGAAACAATATCATTCCAGAAGCATAAAGTTCATACAATATTAAGCCTATACTTACCTTTCAATTGGTCCATTTATACTACACTGTTGGTATTAAAAACATCAAGTAATACAATCGTACTTGCAAAGACAGAGGGAGAGAGAGAGAACTTTTTACTTAACCATAACGTGGGCAGAGTGTAGGTTTGGCTGGCAATAAGTCGTCTTCTGAACATACATTTTCAAATCCTATTATACCGAAAGTGAGTTAATACCACTCTGAAGAAGACAGTGAACCGTACCTCTTCACTGCTGAAAACACGTTGCTTAAAAAAAGAATTTGATGAATTAAAAAGAAACAGTAAGTCAATAAAATCAATAATTGTATTAGTCTAAAATACAAACGAGCTCGAGAGCTTTACGATTTGTACACCACAGTTCAAGAAATAAATAAAAAGCAATAAAAAGAACGAGAAATGAATACCAGAATTTCGAAGCGCACATTTGTCTTAAGTTAGCTCAGTTTCCGGTCGATTCATACTGGCTTCTCTGCGCGCGAGATTGATCTTCATTCCATCATTCCTATGAGACCTTAAATATTAAACTTGCGTCGATTTCCGAGCAGTTTAAACCTTATCTATCAGTAAGAACCACTGTTGTTCAAATTCCGCCCACGAATATGTCATTTATACTCAAACATAAAAACTTAACAAAATAGAATATGAAACTTATACTATTCTAAAATTAAAATTATAGCAAACAAAATAAACTTAATATCAGGCGTCTAAATATTCCTCTTCTATCATTTTTCTTCGTGTTTTGTGGCATTTAGTTTCAAAATTATGATTAATTTAGTTTTTTTATCTAAATATAAATATAATATGTGAATATATCTTGTCCATAAAAATTAAATAATTTTACTTACAACACAAAAGCTGAATTATGTAGAGGATTCGAATTCTTTTTCATCAATCGCCCAAATAGCATGAGGTATGCATTTGCCTGTTTATCGCATATCTTGAAAATGAACGTAAAGTGTGAATACAGTGAGCGAGCACTTCAGGTGTTTTTCAAACCAGACTTCAAGGCCGGCTGATGCTCGTTGTGTCTTATGGTGTAAAAACTGTTAGAAGCGAACACACACACACACGCGCGCGCGCGTATTTGTAAAATTCTCTAGATTCCGAACCAAGGTTTTTATATGTATTTAACGAATTATGGAAATCAGCAACTCACTTTGTGTAAATAACTTCTCGGAGGTTTTGATAACGTTTTAAGGGAACAGAAAATATGCTCACCAAATTACTAGCAAATATCAATATTGTCGGAATATGCATCTACATTAAAGCTGTTAACTCTGATATGGCTTTGTAATATTGGATTTGATAAATTTTCATTTTTTTAACCAAGAACCACAAAGTTGCTTGAATTTACCTTCATATTCCCAGATCTCGTCTTCATTAGATCAAGCATGTGACGCGGTAATTTTATACAGCTTCGTTTGAACGTTTTAAATGAAAATTTAATAACAGTTTTTAAGCATATTTAACGAAACAACAGTGCGATGAAAACTGTTTAAAATCGCAGACGTGATTGTAGTAAACTGAGGTAGAAGAAAATTAAAGTATGAATTCATTTTATTATAAAATTAGTGCTAGTGATCTAAACACTTCATCAATTAGAGTATTTCGTAATAACAAAGTGCCTTATACGAATGAAGCTTTATCATTTGATAATAAACAGGAAGTAACACGGAACATTTTATACGTAAAATATTTGCTATAAACTTTATTCAGCATACAAAGAAAACACCTTTACAAATAGCAAATTCCAAAAAGATCCTAAAATAAGGGGTCAGAAATAAAGTCTGAAAAGCAGAAATTTTGACTTCACCGCAGGCCACGGTTTGCCCCAAATGTACGAGGAAGCAGAGTATAATAGGTCAAAAGCGTCTTCTCACTCCACTGGTTTTCTACACATTCCCCTGTCTAAAATTGGTTTTATTTGCGAGGAATAGACTGGCCAACAAATTAAGAATACGAAATACAGTATTAAACAACACTAAACCCTTGTATTTGATTTAAGTGTACATAACCTCTGGAAAACGGTGTAAGGGAGTGCAAACACATGAAATATTTGAAAAGAAACTCACTATGAGAATTCAAATAAATGAATCCCTGAAACGAAACAGCAGTCAGAACATATTTATTTAATTTTTTATAACAATTCAGTTATAGTAGCAAGATTCTGTGGAACACCTATACCATAGTTAAAGGATTGCCGGAAGTTTTCAAACACATTGAAATATGGTAGTGGTAATTCCACTCCACAAGGAAAAGTGAGAGTATATATATATATATATATATATATATATATATATCGATTAACTGCGAGGTGGCGCCGCGGTGACGTGTGTGACTCGCTTTCGTAAGGTTCCAGGTTCGATCCCCAGTGACCGCCTCCGTTCTAATAAAAAAAAATGCAACTCCTACTATAAGATAATTAAAATCAAACGTACTAGCATTTGTATAAATAACTCTCTCCTTGATATTTACTACCTATGATTACTCTGACCCATAGGCTTTTCGTGGTTTTCCCCGGGATCGGCAGGCGGATACTGGATGGTTTCTTCTGTGCCACGATTTCCTTTCCATTATTTCCCTTTCATTCCATGTCCTTATCTTTTAAATGTGCTTCTAGGTTTCGTGGTGTATGGCGGTGCCGGACAGATGGCACGGATGCATGCTCAAGAAAAAGTATTCCCAGTGGACAGCAGAGAGCTGCTTGATTGGTGGGTATTTTGTCGTCCTCTGTCGGCTGCTCCAGCATTGGGACGGGTCTGCGAGCATGGAAACGTTAGGCATTTCCGCGTGTCTCTGTGACCTGTAGCCTCCTATGGTTCCTTCACTTCCTCCCTTACTCTTGGGGGAAGGGTGATAGCCGCAGTAGATCTCTGTCAGTCGCAGTGGCGAGGTGTCCCCCTCCGTTGAATATGTAATCTATGCCTATATGCACGTACCTATATATCCATTCCTATTATTGTTTCTTAAAATAGCTTCAAAGTGAATAATGAACTTTGCTGTAAGGTACCCATCAATTAAATTTTGCCCGAAAGTAATCAAATGTCGATTTTCGGCTTTTTAATATTTTATTCTGCGTTCACTCTTTAGTTTCATATTCTCTTCAGCATTCCATTGGCTGTGTTATTTACGAAATAATTCAGAAATTTAGAGGATGGTCAGTTAGTATTTTGCTTGATACTTTTCAAATGCGTTTTTCTGCAGTACTTTTTCTCATCATCTTTCACTGCCCATATCGTTCCACGTGATGCCAATCTCAACCAATTTTGCTGAAATTTTCCGTATTGGTGAACTGTTGAAAAAATATCTGATGTGATACATTCATATTACCTTTCTACCATCTATCGTTTATAGTATGTATACAGATTATTCTTATTTAAGCTTATTTTTTATCCACAAATCTACATAAATAGCTACATTACAGATTTCGTTATAGATACAAAGAGAACAGCTATAGTCAAATGTTTAAGAACTGGACGCTACGCTAACCTTAAAATTCCATATTGTTTCCATGCAATCTCGAGAAACAATCGAATGGTGAAAGGTCTTTAAGAGAATTACTAAGAAATGAAAAATTCGAACCTTTAATAAGGATATCTCCGAAACTATTTTAAATAAATAGTGTTTTCAAGAATTTTTGTGCAGCACGTCTTCATCTATCGCTTAACGTTTACCAGTTATACAAGATTCCTTCTGCATGAAGGGGAATTCACAGGTTATTCCCAGAAATCTCAAGATATATTCAATTTGACAAGTAAGAAATAAACTGGTTTGGGCGTCTTTGGTATAATACATAGTAATCGAAGTTAAATACTTCATATAATATTTAGTGAAAAATGGGGAAAAACCGACCATGTTTTGAGAACCTTTTGCAGCCAACTAATGAAGATATCCCAACAATTCCAGATATTTTATTACGCTTTATTGACGCAGAAACAAATTTTTTAGCCATAAATTTGTATTCGTCTATCGCGGGGAGCATTTTGAATAATTGCAAAATTAGAACCTAAAATGTTAATAAATAATGAATTACTCAGTAATGGTTTAACTTAAGAGGTTTCAAATTTGATATTTCATTTGTATAGCACATGACAATTATCGCACAAAGGTTTGAAGTTCATAGGTCAAGCATTGCGGATTTTAGTATATTCAAAGAGGGGTTACCCTAAGAGAAGAAATGCAAATGAGAAGTTATGATACTTATTTGAATCAATATATTCCGGGGCTTTTGGAAAGACACCCCCACTTTCTGTAGTAGTTTTTGCTTACCATAACCTTGACTATTTGTTTGTAACTGTCCTTTCAGAAGATTTTCAAGTTATGAAATTATGATAGGACAGTTTCTAAAATGTTCATTCATCAGAGGTCTTATACTTTTATTTCTACTCATAAAATAGTATTTCAAGCCTTGAAAATGTGGGCCTTTCATTTATATCCCTCTTGCCTTAGCCATGGAATAGTGGTCAGAATTTTAATAGATGAATGTAAAACTTCAAAGCAGAGAGGAGAGTGAAAACGTCACTTTCCATGTGAAAAGTGAAGATTCTGCATGAAAAACAGTAACAGAGACTTGACAAATCCCATATTTTTATCTGATTTAATTAAATGGTGAACATATATAGGTCTATCGGAGTCCTATTGCTGATTTGGACAATTTGATACGCGAATTTTATATCTCTTCTTTCATCGCTACATTTAATTTCCATCTTCTTCACCGCCATACCAGACATTGGACTTGCAACCCATCCTGGATATGCTGTGATCCAAAGTTTGCTTGCTCCTCGACTGGCTAGTGACCCAAGTGGCACTCAGGTTTTCTTGTTCATTGTCGATCTCAAAAATAACCAGCACTAGAAGTACCGGTAGATGTTTCGTACAGCACATATTTAAAGTTGTGTTCCTCTATGCATTATCAAGCATGAAATAATTACGACCGGTATTTGTTTGTTAAAAGTAAACCAGTTTAAGGAAACGCCTGTTTTCGTTGTAAGCACTCCATGATAGGTTTCTGCACTCAATAATGGTACGCGAAGGCTATGTAACCACAAGAGAAGAGATTGTGAAGCACCGCCCCCAAGATTTTAAAAACATAAATTATGATGAATGCTAAACGACAGTCCCTCCTCTTCTCTCGCGACGGCAGCACCATGCATCATAGCGACTGTCACATCTGATTTACTGAGAGAGATCGTTTCCTAACTAGTGGACAGGGATACCCACGCTCGCATTCGAATATTGTCCCACTGGGCGATGATTTTCACTCTCTAATTCCTTCTACGCTATTACTCGTTTTACTTTTATGCATTTCTTCTTTTAATAGCACAGATAGAAGCCTAATTTTGCTTTCATTTGTATACAAGTTCGTGAGAATTGCTGCTTTAGGGAACCGTACTTTAAGAACACTTGGTAATGATTTGGCTTCAAAAATGATTTACTTTTTATGCAATCGATTATAAATGCTATAAGACTAATGCCTATGTACTTTTTTATTTGGACCTTAAAAGGGTTCCTATGGTCCAGATGTTATACCTAATAAGTAGGTATGCAACAACGTGCTGAGGTTTTTTTTCCTCGTCTTTCCTGTAAGCTTTATTTTTTAAACCCAGGTACCTTTTTCAAAATCTATTTAACTTAGAAGTTTGAAATGTTTTGTTTGTACAGAATATTTAGCTGAATTTATTAGGTTAAAGATTTTTATGCTAAATTACATGGTTTCCACGAAAAACATAATAAATGTAAAAAATACGAGAAATTACTTGTTTGCGACTGCTTTTTTAAAATTAAATTAGTTCCTGAAATGAACAAAGAGTTAACCGATTATCTTAAGCTACTTATAAAAAACCCATAATACAAATGGCGAAGTTCTGATCTTCATTTTCAGAAAAAAAGTGTACCTTCAAATGTAAGTAAAAGCTTTTTAGAAATTATTTTAGGATATTTAAATATTTTTATAATTAAAAAATTTAAAGCTAGCTAACAAATTTTGACATCAGTATACTCAGAAAACCTTCTTTAATAAGCAGTAAAAAGTTCATTGTCGTAAATTGTGTAATTCTAGAGAAAACTGGCTTCCTTTCAATTGCGAAAAAGCCTTAAAATAGGGTGAGATCTCTACTAAGTATCCATAACTGTTTTTAAAATGGGCGAATGAAAATGTTAGTTTCATATATCACGCCTTTTATCATCAGTATGTTGGTGTAACTGAACAAGCTAATTAACATTTCCGAAAAAACATTGACGTTACTCAATATCATCTGTCAGAAAATGTGTCTAAAAACAGAGTTTACAGCCGCAGAAATTTAAGCTTCAGTTACTTTGCTTTTTAAGTGATATAGCAAAGCAGTATATCTTGAAGTTTGTCGATGTGTAAGGCACTAATTTTATCGAAACGAAAGATGTGTGCAAACAATATCTTTGGTTCCTATAGCTTGATTGTAAAGAAAATATTTATACCAAATCGTAAATTCTGCAATATTACAAATGCATAACATAGTGTACGCAAAGGGAGTGCTGAATGTACTTAAAGCGGCCACCGTTTTTATCGTATCTACCACATACCACTTGCATTTGTTGTATTTTTATTTCCAAAAATTATTTATCGAGGCTTTACTGAAAATATATGTTTTGAAGTACCCTGATCCCAAAAAAGCAGTGCCTACATGTGTGTATGTGTATGAAAACAAGGTAACTCAAAAACGAAATGTCGAATCCAAGAATGCAACACGAACAATTTCAGGAAGAACTTCCAAACCAATACTGCCCTTTGCGTAGAAAAAATGTCCATTGTTTTCTATTTTCTCAAAAACTGTTCTGCTAGGTTTATTACAATAACATTAGTTTAAGATATTTGTATGACTAATAAGCTGTATAACTCTACTTTTCTTTGAAGTGCTCTTCAGTTTGAATAGATTTGTATAACTGGCAAACAATAACAAGCAAGCCCAAAGCTTGCTACGAAGAACTGGTTAAAATACAAATCCGTCAAATAATGTTTATGGCATTAACCATTCCCAAGATATTTGCTTCGTTTGGCTTGAAGTTTCCAGTTAATTTATTATATAACATTTTAATATGTTTGGTTTCGAGTTAGCACATTATAGACCTTAGTATTATTCATAAAACATCGGAAATTACCATTAACTTTTGGTTATAGCTTTACTGTGTGTATAATTTAAAATCATACTTTGAAATTTTAACAGGGATTTATTTATATCCTGGATTACCCACGTAGCTTAAATAGAATATCTGAAAATCACATTTGACGTGGAATGCGTAACACGAGCAAAGAACAGCCACAGCATACATAATTAGTAGCCCAAAAATTAACGTTGCAGTTGTGGTCTAAGTCTTCTAATGGACGCGTCAGTGAGCGTATGAAAAGGCTTATGTAATTTCATTTAACAGTTAAGGTTTTTCTAATTTCCTACTCGTACGGCCAAATCTACGTAATTATTTTTATCTTAGTATCTATTAACTGATGCTTAATGCTCACTAGCTTGTCAGGTTGACACTTGCTTTCCATATATGGCTGATAGATGGCAGCTGCATGGTCCATTAATTTGCAGTTCGCCTATCATTATATAATTCATTAAGATGATGATAGAGCATCTGCAGAATGAAAGGTCAAGCGAAAGTATTTCTAGGAAACTTGATGTGATACATGCACATGACTCTCTACCATGTATCGTTTATTAGTGCGTATACAAACTATTCTTACTAAAGAATATTTTTAAATCCACTACGTTTTAATCCAAATAAACCTATGCAGAAATAGCTACATTACTCATTTTGTTACAGGTACAAAGAGAACAGCGATAGTCAAATGTTTAAGAACTGGACGCTATATCATAGCCTTAAAATTCCATACTGTTCCCATGCAATCGCGAGAAACACCTGAATGTAGAAAGGACTTTAAAGAATGACCAAGAAATGAACAATTAAATCATTAATAACGGAACTCAGGAATGGTTTATGCCACAAAAAGCTTATTTGAAATAAATTGTGTGTTTTAGGGAGATTTAAATTTTTTGTGTAGTACATTTTCGTCTATCACCTAACGTTTATCAGTTGCACAAGATTGTGTAAAATTGCTGCCGAATGAAGATTCAAAGGCTATTCCCAGAAAATTCAAGATATACATTTTACTTTTCATGTAAATACACCGTCGTTTGTGAAAATTGCAACACCCAGAAAGAATTTCCCGATTAACTCCAAACTGGTGGAGGCCTAGAAGAGTGTGCAAGCAATATGCGATTAGGTTTGCAGAGAGATGGGGAACACGTAGGCTGAGCAGAGCCCTCTCGTGTCGATACGACGTCAGTGTTGCACCCAGTGCAATCAGTGCAGAGCTGTCAAACAGGTGGAAACAAAGTGAGTGCAGTATGCCTCGTCAACGTCAAAGGGAGCCATTTCGGCATGCGAGTTCGAACGGGGGAGAATTATCGGTCTCCGGGAAGCGTGCCATTTCGGCTCATACAGGGCATACTGCTACGACAGTGATGCGTGTGTGGAAGCAGTGAATAGATGAACGTCGTACGCAGCGAAGAGCGGGTACTGGACCACGGAACATGACCACAGCACGAGATGACTTGTCATCTTCTCCGCATGGCCATAACGGGCCGTACAACTTCATCCACGTGTTGGCTCGATGCTGGAGCACTGCAACAGGTGTGAACATAACTACATCAACGGTTCGTCGCCGTCTGCTGCAAGTTGGACTGGTTGCATTCATTCCATTACTCGGCTTCCATTGTGAAAAAAACACAAGCTCCTCCGACTGCAATGGGCACGTGAACACCATCACTGGGGCGCTGAGTGTCAAAATGTAGTCTTTTCGGAGGATTCCCGCCTCAACGTGTCCTACAGTGATGACCGCATACGTGTCCGGCGGTACCGTGGTGAGCGCAACCTGGAGGGCTGCATTGTTGAGCGGCATAGCGGATAAACATCAGGTGTGATGGTTTGGGGCGCCATTGGTTACAACAATCGATCTCGCCTCCTACGAATTGAGGGCACTTGGAACAGCAACTGTAGAGCCTGAAGTATTCCCCCTGCTTCAGGCATTTCCATAGTACAATGCCTGACCACATATTGCGAGGAATGTACAAGCCTTCTTCGAAGAGCGACGAGTAGCATTGCTTCCCTGGCCTGCACGTTCGCCTGACATGTCGCCCATCGAACATGTCTGGGATATGGCTAGTCGGCACGTGGTGCGTCACGGTCCTCCAATAGCCAGTGTCACGGGTTTGTGGGCTAGAAATCAAACTGCTTGAAGGAAAATCGCTTAAGAACATATTGAGAACCTTTTTGATTCAATGCCACGACGTATAGCAGCTCTAATTGCAGCGCATGGAGGCTACACCAAATACACAGTATTAGTGCTCAAAGGTCATGTATAGATTTGAAAAGTTTATCATTTGTTACTTGTAATATACCTAACCTGTGGTATTAACTTCATTGAATGCATACGTTTCCTTCTTGGTGTTACAATTTTCATAAACGGCAGTGTATCTTTAATATATGGTATTTTAATAAAAATCTTTAGCCATTATTTAGAAAATAAAAATTTTCGAAAAGTATTCATGTAAAGTGTAGATGGGCGGGGGGATTTTATTATTTTCATCTTTGTGTGGCATCCTTGGAAAATACTGAACTTAAATACCAAGTTTAATACTTATCCAACTTTTCGTTTTTGAGTTATGCTGTTTACAGACACACACCCCCTCAAACACACACGCGGAACTTTATCTAAAAATGCCTTTTTTGTTCAGGGGACCTCAAAACATATTTCCCGTAAAATCTAGACATTGAATTTTTGGGTGAAATACAATACTTCCCCTACTTGCTATATGTAGTAGAGAAAGTAAAAAGCAGAAATGGGTAACAGTCATAGCCAATTCCAGTCAATACCATTCCTCTAAAAAGTTATAAGTTATTATACACTACGTGATCAAAAGTATCCGGACACCTGGCTGAAAATGACGTACAAGTTCGTGGCGCCCCATTGGTAATGCAGGAAGTCAATATGGTGTTGGCCCACCCTTAGCCTTGATGACAGCGTTCACTCTCGCAGGCATACTTTCAATCAGGTGCTGGAAGGTTTCTTGGGGAATGGCAGCCCATTCTTCATGGAGTGCGGAACTGAGGAGAGGTATCGATGTAGGTCGGTGAGGCCTGGCACGAAGTCGGCGTTCCAAAACATCCCAAAGGTGTTCTATAGGACTCATGTCAGGACTCTATGCAGGCCAGTCCATTACAGGGATGTTATTGTCGTGTAACCACTCCGCCACAACCCGTACAGTATGATTAGGTGCTCGATCGTGTTGAAAGATGCAATCGCCATCCCCGAATTGTTCAACAGTGGGAAGTAAGGTGTCTAAAATATCAATGTAGGTCTGCGCTGTGATCGTGCCACGCAAAAAACCGGAAACACACATTTTGAATCCATAAAAAAGCATTTTTATAAAAGTTCCGTGTGTGTGTGTTTGAACAGCACAACTCAAAAATGAGATTTCAAACGTTATGTTAAGCTGATTGTCTTTCAAGAATATGGCAGGAAGGTGATCTTTTACATGGAAAAATAGTGCATTATTCGAGACTTTCTCAAACCTGGCTAAGATTTGTGATAATATAGCATAACTTTAAGATATTTGCATGACAAATAAAATTAAATTTCGTCGAGCAACCTGTGAAATCCTCTTCATTGTCAACGAATTTTGTATACCATTGTACAACTGATAAGCCGTAACAGGTAGACAAAAGCTTACTGAGGAAGAAACGTAGATCTCGAGGTCAACATTTTTGTAGCATTAACCATTTCCGGGATATCCATTGTTACTGGTTTGAATTTTAATACCTTACAGCTTTCTGAAAGTGCTAAGTTGCCATTTATTTTATTTTTAGTGGTCATGCAAGGTGTAGAATTTCAAATCCAGCACATAGTGATAGCTTTTTAAAGACTGGCTCATATCGCTCTAGACTCTGTCTACAACGATATTATACACACATAATGTAACGAGTATTCAGATTTACTCGGCCTTTACTGCCAATCGGTTTGAATGAATGGCCAATAATAGCTCAGGGAACCCTTTGTTTCAAAGGGGAGGTGTGTTATTGAACCTCGACTTTGTAATCAGGTTGATGTACTGCGGCGGTGCAGAACTGTTTTACACTAGGACATTTTGTGCGTTCTTTACACGCGAGATGGAAGTGACCACAGTTCACACAACTTGCATAGTTGGGAGCTAAGGCGAGACACACTACACTACAAAACTCGTCCAATTATTTGAGCTACTTATCAGCATACCTGCTGAGATTGGGTTTATGAGACGCAAGCGAAAGATGTTCCAAATGTAAAACCCGGAAATGGACGATACAAGTCCCATTCCACTAAGGTCACCTCGAAACTGTTGACATTCTCCCCTTCCACTCGTCTTTTTCTAGTCCTCTGCCAAAGGCACTCGCTTCAAAGTATTGACGTCATGCACAGACAACCGACTGGCGGCAACGGCCGAATAAACCTGAAGACCCGGAGATATATATATGCATGTAATGAAACAATTTCTGAAAATTTATCTCGATTAACATGCCTTAGATGGCAAAATAGTCTCTGATAAGAACTGTTTGTAGAAGAATGAGTGGAGAAAGTCGTGAGAATAATAAGAAATATTACTAATTTATTAATAAATGTTTTAATAAGAAATTTGGGTGTTTTCCATATGCTTGTATTTTGATTGTGCTATACACACATACAAAATTATCACATTCAGGAGACTCATTATATGTGTATTTCCTATGAAATGCGGAAATCAAGTGTTTCGGTCAAATGCAATAATTCTTCTGTTCGTGGATAAGTACTAAGGAAGTAAAAATGGCACATGGGAAACACCATCACGACTCTAAATTGCCTTGGCTAAGTACCGGTAGTTCAAAAGCCTAACCTCTATGATGCCAAAGAAGCAAGCTCATTTATATTCATTTATGTGCGTGTTACTTGCGCATTCAATGTAATATACTTGTGTAGAAATTTAAATGAAGGGAAGCTGCAGAATGAAGTTAATAGATACAGAGTAAAAATGATACACTCAAAATTAATGCTGATTACAACCACTCCAATAACGAAAGGGGACTTTCTTCTCAGAGCATAAAGCATCGATTATATAAAAGGTAATTTACGATCTCCTCTCTCATTTTCTTCACTGACAAGCAATTAATTATTACCGAGGTCATAAATTACATTTTTACCTGTTAATATTCAGTATATACCAACATAAGATATACTTAATACTATTAGTTTGCTCATAATCGATAATTTATTTTTGTTTTTTTTTATTTTGTCGCGTTTATTTTAGTGAAGCAACACATTCTGTTCTTGTTTAACGTAATTTGCTAGTGCCATGTTCTCATAATAAGCAACCCAGTTACAGCAGTGTTTCAAATTGAATTTTTGAATAGTTGGTAATAAATAATGTCTTCAGCGTCCTACTGTTTCGCTGTGTTATATTCAGAATACAACAAGAATGATAATGCGTGATGACATAGTGGGACTAAAGACCTTGAGGAGTATAATAAGGACTCCTTCGTAAAAGCACGTATTCCTACCGTAATACTAGCAGAACCCGCAGCTCTGCTCGAGTTATGTTAGTTGGTAGATTCCTCTCCTCTCTCCCCCTCTCAATTTATCATTTTCGCAAGCTGCTTCTCTACCTCATCCCCTTTTTTCTCCTCCATCTCCTATTCCACTTTCCGCCGCCATCTTAATATCTACCCAGCTAATAAAATTTTAAAGCATAAATTAACGTTATAAGAGCAAATAAGTAAACTTCGACTTTGGGAAGTAAATTAATGTCATATAGGCTATTTACTAAGCAAGATTCATAGCAATCCAGTATCTTCCAACCCTTATTTTCCAATTACATAGTAAGTTGAATTTTTATACTTAATTTAGAGTAGATTGGGAAAGAAATACGGAATTTGTGTGAAGTTCCGCCTAAGCACGCCCGTTAGTGGCGCACCCAAGCAAGGCATAGGTGCCGCTGGCCAAAGAGCAGGAGAGGAAGTGAGGTAGTTTCTTTAAGAAATTTAAATACCAGGTGGCTCACCGCATCGTATATTACGTGTGCAGATATCCCTTCGCGAGTTAAAATAGTTGCAGAAATCAAGGGGGGAAATTCCAAGTAAACACAGGCAGTGAGGAACTGGCGCATTAGAGTGAGTTCTATTCCTCTTACTTATCATCGAAGACAATGAGTGGATCGCGCTCATTGAAAGGTTTCCATGCTTGCCCAATCCGTGACGATAGACAAGAACAGCGTAAACAGACCGAAAAGGCCTTAGAATATTTTTCATTTACAGAGACTTTATTTTCGAGGGAATAAACTCTCTTTTTAGATTGACAAATGATTAAAATGTCTTTATTTGACCTCCGAGTATACGCCCGTAGCTATTGTTTGTATTTAAGCTCTTCCTGTCTAACATTATGGACTGTACTCTTTTTTAGTTCCATTTATACACCGCCTTTAACTACAGTGGTCTTATCGGTGGCCTTTCCTTTGGAACATATTATTGCCTATCGGATGCGCTTGTCGTTGGATTTGTGATAAACTTTGGGTTTTATTCATTAGAACACACACACACACACACACACATTCACATTCTCATTCATACTTCCACTCTAGGGAGGATAGAGAATAATCTTGGCTAGAGATAAATTCCCACCCGGGACCCCTCGCACAGTAGATAGGTGCTCCACCGACTGAGCTACAAGGCTAGCCACTATAAGTATTGTAGAGTTAAATCAAAACATTAAAGCGTCGTAATGAAAACCATTCAAACGTGAGAAAATTGTGTTTCAGTGTCATTTTTTCACCTGCTATTATCATTATTGTTATTAAAGTAGTAGTAGTAGTAGTAGTAGTAGTAGTAGTAGTAGTATTGTTACTTAACTCTAATGACTACTGTTGTTTTCCTCGACGTGATTTCAAGGTCCTTATTCAAGCTACGAACCTACTGTTTATTTTAAAACCGATGATCTTTAGTTTTACATACATGTCGCCCGCGTTCCATAAACATGAGTTCGACATTTTGACAGAGTATAGTGCAGGGAGGAGTACTATAGTGACACGCTTACCTAACATTGCCTGATTAGTCCGATTTCCAACCGTGTCTTCCTCACACCACAGCCCATAATTTTACTTTTCTTTTTGTTCTTTTTTTATTTTTCTATTTTTTTCAAACGTTGAGTAGCTCCACGGTGATTGCCACTTGCAGCCTCAGGAACAGTAATCAAACCTCTATCACTGTACTGGAGTGATGCAACTTGAGACGGTGAGTAGCTGCAATTGCGTTATAGATACAAAGGAAATAGCGATAGTTAAATGTTTTAGAACTGGGCGCTATAATCTTGACTTACTACACTTCTTCCATGCCATAGTGAGAAAAATCTGACAATCACAGGACTTTAAAAAATGGCTAAATATTAAACAATTCGAACCATTAATAACGCTTATCTCAGAAATGGCTGATGCCACAAAAAGTTATTTGATATAAATTGTGTATTTTAAAGAGATCTACATTCTTGTGAGTCACGTTTTCGTCTATCGCTTAACGTTTACCAATTATACAAGATTATACAAACTCTCGTCTATAAGATGACTCCATAGCCTATTCTCAGAAAATTCAAGATATACGTAAATCTTTAATACGTGGTATTTTAATCAAAGTCGTTATAGCAATTTTTATAAAATAATAAATATTTTAATATCTTCTAAAGGGTAGTCTGGGGTGGGGAATTTTCTTAAAAATCTTCTTGTAGCATCTTTGGAAGGTACTGAACCTAAATACCAAGTTTGGTATTTATCGGACTTTTCGCGCGAACCTTTTTCTTAAAATGCTCTTTTAATTCAAAGGGCCTCAAAACATATTTTCGGTGAAATCTTGATATCGAATTTTTTAGTGAAATGCAATACCTTGTCTACCTACTATGTACGTGACAGAAAGTAAAACTAGCAATGGGCGTTTACTGATTGGTCAAATAAAAGCATTTGATTATCTATCAATCTAAACAGTGAGTTTATTCAACAATAAAAAGTCTCCAACTGAAGTGGAAAATATTCTAAGATCTTTTCGGTCTACATATCACCATGGACTGGGACAAGCCTGGGGACTGCCTTTCAATGAGCGCGATCCGCTCATGATCTTCACTGATAAGAAAGAGGAGTAGAATGAAGATCGCGCACTTTAATGCGTCAGTTCCACACTGATCTATGTTTATTTAAAATTGCGCCGTCGAGTTCTGAAACGGTTTTAACGCACGAAGGGATATCTGCACACTAAAATATGGCGCTGTTGGGCTACTTGATATATTTGTGTAGTTTCTAATATTTCTTACTGCTGGTTTAATGGTATGTTATTTTCCGGTATCTGCCATGCCCGAAGCCTTGGATAGCAAGAGGCTTGGAAACATGAAATCCTTTTTTAACATTTCATCTGCGATATCTGTTGGGCATGAGGCTGTTTGATGCACATTAATGTCCCATGAATCCGCAGCGGTAAGGGTGCCGCATTGGGTTCTAGTAGAACGTTTGGATGTTGTTCTAGCGATTTAGGAGCCGATTAAGGCCTTCATCCAGAGACCGTAACGAAGTGGTGGTAGAATCCATCTATTTCTGGAAGGTGGAGCTGATTTCTTGTTGGATAGAGGTGGCGGCGGTGAAGGCGTGAAGGTCTTGAACTTCGGCTTCAAAGAAGTGGAGGCGGCGTTGGTGTGTTTTAAGAGTGACGGCGGTGGTGGTGATAGCAATAGCCTCTCGATGTTGCCTAAGCGGGTGCCGATGTTCAGAACTTCAGCTATGTCCCCGCAAAGAGTGGTCGGTTGAATTATCAGTAGTAGTTCGTCGGTGAGGAAGCCTTGTCGGTCCTCCGGTCCGGAACTAGCGCTTGCTGAGTGGCCTATTTCCAGCATTATATATATATATATATATATATATATATATGTACCTATTGACCAAACGGGACACAAATTTGTACATTTAACACTAAAAGATTCGCAAAACATTGTAGGCTACTTATTCGTACTCAGGTTTTCAACCCCTTACGTACAAATTTGACCAATTTGTGCTAAATCCTGGAAACTCACGTTTCAGAACACAGTCTTAACCACTGACAAAATTAGCCCTATCATTATTTTCACCCCATACTTACAGAACATTTCCATGCAACGCCGGGAATGGCAGCTAATTTTATACCTAGACGAGTCACTTTTATCTGTGATGGCAAATACTTCCAGGTGTTTCCTAATATCGACGTGTCTCAATTTTTCTTCTTGTTAAAATCTTTCACTGATCTAAGAAATTTCATTTATGTTGATGCAGCATTATCTACGAGTATATCTTTCCTCTAATCATTACGAAATAGTAAGAACTTAATGTTTTGAGGGATATTGCGTTTCCTTTGAAGTTGTTTATGTAACATTTCTTTTACTGACCACAGATAGGTATCCTGAAATGCTACTGCTTTATTTTATCATAATCTACTGAAATGCTACAGAATACATAAGGTAAATGTCACATTTAATGTATTTTAAATACCGTGCGAGTTGTGTAACTACACAATCCGCATTAATCTAGCCGAAAGCAATGCCCTATTGCCAAAAGAACTCTTGACGTTACGTTTTTTGTTACATGGGTATTCGCTTATGTGCCTAACGAGTATCAATTAATACGAATTGCACAAATACAAAGAAGCTGCAGAAAACTTAAAACGCAATAGTTTGGTGTGGATCTGAAAGCCGAATAATACAGAAATGCTCCAATTTGAGCATCTTGATGGTTTCATGCGGAAACAAAGAGTGGTGGTTGGATCTCTTAACAGCATAACAACTTATCGAATTTATTGTTATCAATTTTGGTGCTTTGATATCTAAGCCAGGAATTGAAACCAATATTAATATTGGTGGCACAATTAAGCTAGTGTGTTGCATCCGATGCTGTAGAATATTTTGTATTAATTTAATGCAAGTGTTTCTCGAGCGCTCAAATTTACCACAAACATACCGAAACACCTAAATGTCTTTGCAATATAAACTATATTGTAACTTTCACACAATTTACTCAAAAATACCCAATCCTAAGACGAAAGCAAGAAATGAGAGCAAGTTACTCTGAAGGATTTGAACCTATGCTGTCACCTCAGAATACTGAACAAATGACATACCACCGTGCTGCTTTGAATGCTCAAAAGTAATGGCTTTTAAATTCCTCTATTCATTTACTACATAGAATAGTTCTAGTAACTTTATTTAATAGCATTTTAGTACATTAGGCGTTACAAGGTAACTAATTAAATAACAAAGGGCATTAAATTTATCTGCGCTAGTGCACGCCAGAGTTGGAATACTAATTAATTATCTGTGCGATATGATTGGCACAGCTAATTTTGGGTATAGGCGCCTCTCTCATTGATCGCAGCTGAGCATTTTCGCTCGTTCGGAGGTTCCAGAGATCAGCAGTAGTCCAAATGTTGAGTAAAAGTTTATAAAATCTGCAAGAATACTAGCAGCATCAAAGGGGTCTAATGTTTTTGAGATAAACTTCAATTTAGACTAACGTGCGGCCAATTTTTCACAAAGTGTGAGGACTTTGTCTATCTAAATACGTAAACAAGCTGTAGGTAGGCGGTGAACAACACCTAAGTCACAGCAGAATTATCGTCACTTGGCTTAGAATTGGGCACTCCAAACTAACGCACTGTTATCTTCTCACTAAGGAACAAACCTCCAAACTGTACCAACTGTAACCTTCCTCTGGCCATTCTGCATATCCTTATAGACTGTCCACAGTATAGTAGATGTAGACAACAAGCCGGCGTTTCCATCCTTCCCAGTGCAGTTAACAGACCCAATATACTCAAGAAGACGCTACAGTTTCTAATGAATAAAAAATTCTGATTTACTGTAAATGTTTACCTAATTCCATGTTTATGTAATTGTAAATTAATGTATATCATTATATATGTATATCATAATGTATTTTTATGATAACAGGTCGTGACAAGACCATTTAGTCAAAACGACCTTAAATAAACCTTAAATAAACAAAAGATTTAAGAGCTTGTACAAAAACAAAACCGATAATTAGGAATTCAATATTCAGCCACAATCAAATCCACCTAAAGAGCAGAATGGATCAGATAGTTTATACCCAATTACGAATTGGTCATTCCAAACTGACACATGAACACCTAACTGAAAGTCAAGCCACTTTCAGCAACCTTTGCATCAAAACATATGTTTGAATGCAAATATTTAGAACCTTAGATTAAAATGCAAAGTTCCTCCAGGCCAAAAGGAACCAATGAATAACTGCAGGCTTTTCTCTCAGCACTATTAAATTTATCCGTGACATTAATCTACCAATGTCATTGTGACTTTTTTGCAATGTGTTATATGCTTATTTTTCAATTGTTAAGATATCTTTTTCTACTATCTTTATGTAATACCATTGTTTGAGCAGCTACTGTTTAAAATTGTCAAGATTTTAAAGTTATGCTTAACTTCCATTATTATAGCTGCCATGTTCAATTCTTTTTCTTTCTAAAACAGTGTTATAATTCTAATGCAATAACAATACTGGATAGTGCTAAAAATATTATGTTCATTTGCAGTTCCATTGTACTGCTATACAATGTAGTATATTTATTTTACATGATCACTGATGACCTAGTTGTTCTTTCGACTTATGCTAAATAAATTAATAAAAAAACTTAGGGGTGGGTGATTCGTTAATATTTAAATAACTATAATATTTAAGCAAAGCCATGGACAGAAGAAAAAGAGGAAACTAACCCCTCCTTTCTTTCTTTTGTATTCGCTTACAGAAGGTACTACGGAGGAAAGGTTTTATGCCTCGCTAAGCGTTATGATTACTGCATACGTGTATAATGAAGCTTAATGTACCTACGTAGCATCATTAATATGTACCCAGCGTCAACGAAACATGAGAAATTCAGCACACCAAGCCTGTGTTCACAGCAAATTGTTCTGTAATTGCGGTTAATACCGTTCGCCTCATTACAGCTCAGCAAAACTGTTATAGTGTAAATAGAAAAATAACTCGGAGCAGCAGTAATAATTTTCTCTGCTAACATTAAGTCAACACTGTCCATTACACCACAGCAAGAGCTTATTTTCATATCCTGCTAACCCTCTAGCGCGCACTAATAACACTATCCTTCCTTTCAGGTTTATTTTCTTGAACTTCTTAGCCATCGTTCAGTGACCCGTGTGTTCATTAATATTGCATAAGCTAATCCGAGTATTAGAGGAACACCAACGCTTTTCACGTGTGTTATTAGTGGGCCATTTAATTACATATCCTAGGGCGCCCTGTACTTAAAACTAGTGCACTGCCAATCTCTAGTTATGGGGCGGCAAGGTAAGGTTTTGCTACACAAAAAAATCTGATGTGATACATTCATATGACTTTCTCTGCCTTCTATCGCTTATTAGTGAGTATACAAACTACTCTAAATAAATCTTATTTTTCTATTTATTTCATTTTAATTTAAATAACTTTTGCAGAAATAGCTACATTACACATTTGTTATAGATACAATGGGAACAACGATAGTCAAACGCTTAAGAACTGGACGGTATATGCTGGGCTTACAATCCCATACTGTTGCCATGAAATCGTGAGAAGCAATTGAAAATCGATGGGACTTAAAAAGAATGACAAAGTATCCAACCATTAAAAACGAGTATCGCGAAAATGGCTGATGCTATGAAAAAGTATTTGAAATACATTGTGTTTTTAAAGAGATTTACATTTCCATGTGTAGTACGTTTGCGTCTACCGCTTAACATTTACCAGTATATAGGATTATACATAATTTATTCCATTTGAAGTGAACTTCATAGGTTATTCCCAGAGAATCCAAGGTACACATTTCATTTGTAATGTAAAAATATTTAATATATTGTATTTTAATCCAAATCGCTAGCCTTTTTTAGAAAATAAAAATATTTTGAAAAATATTCAATGTAAAGAGTAGTCTGGGGTTGAGGAATTTTCTCTAAAATCTTCGTGTCGCATCTTTGGAAGGTATTGAACCTAAATACCACGTTTAGTATTTATTGGACTTTTCGTTTTTGAGTTATGCTGTTCACAGAGACACAGACAGACACGCACGCGCGCGCGAGCGGACCTTTTTCTAAAACTGCTTTTCTGATTCAGAGAGCGTCAAAATATGTATTTCCGGTGAAATCTCGACATCAAATCATGGGTGGAATACAATATTTCCCCTACTTACTACGCATAGTAGAAAAAGTAATAAAATGTCCAATATTGGTCCTCTAATTCCGAAACATTTGATTTGTTTCTCCGCTTACGGAGCTAAATGCGAAATGCACACAGTTCTTATATACATACTATAGCTGCCTTACTCGGCGTTGTACGTATGAATTTCAAAACCTCAACTGTGCTTTAATATTTCGGTACACTAAAATTATAAACAGCTATATTGTTGGTTACAATCGTTAATAATTTGCTAAATTATAGTATTACTTTATTAAAATTAGCACAGTAATAATTAAATACCCCAAAAATAGTTACGTTACAAAATATGTACCAAATTACAATCTAATCATAAATCCATAACTACAGAATTCATAGATTTGGCAGACATCTAAAATGCAGGAAATTAGAAGTTTACTCATCCATGTGCCGCAGGATCTCTTCTATGCAACTTCTGCATTCGATCCACGCTGGAAAGAGTTGAGTGCAGATAAATCTAACGATCGCGTAGGCCAGAATTGGCGAAAACGTGACTCGCGAGTCATTTTGACTCGTAGACACCGTTCCCTCTCTGTAACCGTCCCTTTGTTTTTCACATGCTGCTGAGTGATGCAGTACGTGTTGCATATTTGGTGACTCGCGGAAGGAAGTCTTTTTCACCACCCTTGGCGTAGACAATGTCTCGATCTGTCCATATTTGCCCGATTCGTCGTTTAAAACGATATCGGTCGATAAAAGTTCATACATTAATACATCATTGAATAAAAACTACATTTCCAAGGAATATTCGGTTGCATATCTACCAAGAATTTCACCAGCAAAAGTGGGAGATTATCTTGTATCGTTAACGCAGTATGTTTCAGGAGATAGTTCCGATTTAGAACATTATCTACCAAGTTTTATGTGCAATTTATAGAACTATTCAACACGAATTTCGGAAAACATTGCATACATTCTGAAAATTTTAGACACTTCCCAGCTGAAACTTAAATAAAAATGAATTGTGGAATTAAGTCACTGCTTCCAAAACAAAACGATATTCTCAGCTCTGACATGACTATAGGACAAGCTTAGTGCCCCACGTAATAAAGCTACCAGTTTATCTTGGTGAGTAATTACTGAGTTTGTGCTGGATAGGTTATTTTTATTTTTGATTTGGTTCTATATGCTTTGTAATTTTGCCCTCTGAGCAAAATTTTATTCTGTCTTATGCCTATACCCGTCAGTGATAAGTATAGGAATGGGATCCCCAAATATTTTGCAATTATAGTGTGGTGGAAGGTGATGCATAAAGTTAGGGAACTATCCTAAGTGTCGTGAAATTATTGGATACTCGATCCACATGATTATGGACACGGGCCAAGCCGAAATAGGCGTTACCTGAAAGCCCACCTGTATTTTAAATGTCGAACTTCTGGTTGTATTAACATTAAACATGTGGTTGTTCATTTCGTGTAAAAGGAGACAGATCACGTACTCGCGTACAAGGTCCTCCCCCCTCTACTCTTTCCGGCAACTTGTAGCAGGATCCAAAGCTGTCCGGAACTAATGGCCCGCTGTCAGGTTTCTCCACTGCGGAAGGAACCTATAATCTCCCAATGCGTGGCACAGACTTTGTCGGTTACTCTGTTATATTTCTGGGGAGTCTTGTGAGATAAGGGACTTGCAAAAACCAAATATAATATGTCAAACCTTTTTCAAGACTAGGAAATACAAAACTTACTATAGTTTTCAGATAATGGATTCCGTCACTTTAATTCAATAAAGCATGCTTAACAAGATAAAAGTTCAAAATATATGTTTAAGGAAATTTCTGCAATAAAAATTAATAAAACTCCGGTGTGTTGCATTCACAAGACTTCCTCTACTCACTCTTCTAAACTAACGCCATAAAATGTGTTTAACATAAAATTGTGTGCTTATGTCTCACGGTATATTAGTTATACAAAAGTCATTCAGAATGAAGAATACTTCATACGCTATTTCCTTTAAATTCAAGATATACAATTCATTTTTCGTGCAAATATCTTACACATGTATACATTTTAATCAAAATCGTTGGGGCCAGATTTGAGATTATAAAAAATAACGAACACATTTTCATATAAAAGATAGTTTTCGGTGGAGGATTTTCCTGAAAGCATTCTTGTCGCTTTGTTGGAAGACGCGAACTTAAGTACAAAGTTTGGTATTTAATCGAATTTATTTTTTGAGTTATGCTGTTCATAGACAAGATAGAGATACAGACAGACACAGAAAAGTCCCTTGAGTGTAACGTTTTTGATTCGGATTGTCTCAAAACGTTATTTATGTTGAAATTTCGTTATTGGACTTTGGGTGGAATGCAACACTGGGAATACGAAACATTTGAGAGATTCACCCGTATACCATGTTCCATAAGAAACCGTAACAGGCGACAGACGTACTTCCCAGTTGGTTTTTTCAAGCGAAATATAAAACAATGTTAATACTAAATTTCATAGCTGCATGTCTAAAATGACGACGTATCTTTAATATAAAACAACTTTTAATGTATATACGTATGTTTATTATTTTTATATCTACGCTTTATTGAAAAACATTTTTAGGTAAAATCGTTGCCAACCGAAAGTTACGAAATTAAAATAAAGGCTTTAGTGAGCTTGTTCAATAGTAAACGTATCTTAAGTCCGTCTTCCTCGGTCTTACAGCTCAGTTACGAATTTAAAGAGATGAAGGCTCTACACTTAGTGATAAGATTATCCGACTTTTCATTTTTGAGTTATGATGTTCAAGGACACATCCACACAGACTCACAAACGGATCTTTTTTCTAAAAATGGTTTTTTTTATTCAGATCCTCAAAACATGCAGTTTTGGTGAAATATCGATAATGAATTTTTGGATAGAATTCAATACTTCCCCTACTTACTCTACGTAGTATAAAAAGTAAAAAAAAATTACAGCTTGGATCCACTTAAAACCAACCAAATGCAAAACGGTGGGTCCACACAACTAGAGAAATAAATGGACTCTGATCAATTAGAGAAACGCCAAAATAAAGAGTTGTGTAGTCATACTACACTAACATTTCAATTCTGCGTAAACTACGGCAGGTATATTTGAAATAGCATACACAATAGCTTTTGCTCTGTATTAAAACCGTACTAAAAGTCCAAATAAAAACAAACTTTCGAGATGATAAGTTGTCTAATGAAAAGCTATAACCTCTCCACTCTTAGAACCCAACTTAATGTAAACATATGACTTCATTAACTAGCCCGCAATACGCGGGAAACTAAAGTACACCATAACATACAGTACCGTAAATATGCGCGATTATGTGTGCTGTTAAAAAAGATATGTTAACGAAACATAGTTTGAAACTCATGATTAATAGGGAATGCTAAATAATATGAACTGAAGTAGGTTCTGGCTTCCGTTTAATACTGTGTGGTGTCTTCCAGCGCTCTTCTGCATGTCGTCCTCCGTGGTGTAGTGGTTACAATGCTAGCCTCCAGTATCCGAGGTCGCGGGTTCAAACCCTGCGGAGGGCGATGGATTTTTTCGGGCGTAAAAATCCTTAGCATTGCTTCCTTCGGATGGGAAGTAAACCTGGTGGTCCCGTGTCGTAGATCTCAAGCCTGATAAAGAGGCCTCTGAGCAAAATTTCGGGTCTTTTACGCCCAATATAATATGGGACGCTAAGTACCACAGCAGTTAAAGGGCGTCCATAAATAAAACTCAATTTGTTTTCCTCTCCTGCATTCATACGATAATGAGCACTCAGTAAAGGAATAATTATGGCTGCTTCTGCAAATGCTGAATAAGAGACTAACGCGTAGAGACACAAGTCTCTTACTTACTCGAAGTCCGATTCCATTTTAAAAAATATAGTACAATTTAACCCTCTGTACACTTTTTTCTTTTCAGCAGAAAAAATAAGATTTCCGCAACTTGGGCCCCATGTGAATGGTAGTGCCCATACAGAGCGACTAAGACAATCCTGATCAAAGATAGTATTTAACAGAAACTTATCTGTTATTTTTGTTAGCTTCTCTTCTCCCTTAACCGCTTCGTTTTACAATAATTTAAACATTTTTTTACACTGAAACTACGACGTCGCAACAGCAGCTGAAAAGCTGACTATACATACACAGCTACTCACTATCATGAGACATTTTCGGTATAAATATCGTTACCAACATTCTATGTCGTATTTATTTCTTTTATTGTATATTTAAATAAAAATAAGGTGTTATTTAAGCATTTAATAAACTAAACTATTTTATTTCATTTCTTTAAGAAAGTTATGTAAAAATGCATAGATTACTTATTTATGCTCAATAAATGCTCTGATAAGTAATTGAACTCCTTTATGTTTCTAATTGTGACTAAATAACTTACGCATTAAGTGCATAATAAATAAGGAGTTAATTTAAAACGTTTATGTTCTTTATTATTTCATTTAAACTTGAACAACTTGGTTTAGATTTCAGTTTCTTTCGTTAAGCATTAAACACTTCGTTAAAAATACTCGAGAATACTGCCTTGGGAATTAAATATCATTAGCAAAGTTAGTATATTTTCGATTATGCAGCAACAACTTCGCACCGATTTCGGAAAAAGAGCCTGTGGTAAGCTGAACTTATGCTTCAAGTATAATTTTGCCACAGACCTGCAGAGAAAATCTCGCCATTAGCATACATCTCTACATTTCAAAGCATTTTTCCACAAATCAATGCAAAATAAGGGTTTTTAACTCATCAAGAGCTATTTTTGGTTTAAAGGTTAAAATCAATACGTTTTCTATTTGGTATAATCTATAATAATAGTTTTATGATAAATTATTATAATAGAAAACATATTACATTTTGAAAAAGCTAAATTTTCATGGAATGGTTAGTTATAAGTGCTATAAAAGCAGTAAAATCTTAGGCTTAAACTTAAGTATCCTAAGCGAATATTAACAATTTAAAGGCTGAAAATATTAAGTTTGCCTTACGAAGTTGCATTATAAAATAATTTTCCTAAGCGAGATACTTGTATTCATTCGCTTCATTGCTAATAATGTCAGTGGCCTATAGTACATACATATGCTTTTACTACTGCGCTCTAAAAAGAAAGTCTAACAATCTCTGCAAATAAAGTGCAGAAACAGTGTTACAAACGTGATGTACGCATTAAAACAGCCCCGAGGTTTACACGTGCATTCTAAAGGTAGGCGTGGCAAGTATCAATATTCATTTAAAAAGTAGTCGCCACTGGTTAATGTTATCTTTGCAACTCGATGCATGCAAACATTAAGAAGCAATGTGGAATTCAAATTAAGTGTGCTGTAGGGTTTTTGCCATTTGTATAAATTAAACCGAGTGTGAAACGCAAAACCGAGGATGAAAGCACTCTAATTTTATGCACGGCTATCGGTAAAACGGTTTAGCAGTTTTCATGTAACTACTGCTAAACGAATTTTTAACTAATCTAAGTAAACCAGCGATTGCAGATTTATGTCATTGTTATGTATATATATTTTCTCTAATTTCTATTCCTTACACTTCATTATCTATTTCTCTAAGTTACTTTCCAATGAGGCTCAGACTCCCTTTTTCCTCCTCCTAATTAGTTATGATTCCTCGTCAATTCCAAGAAAAAAGTATATAAAAGCTGAATTACTGCATTATACAAAACAGATGTTGTAAATCTTTATTTGAAAAGTACTAAATAATAAAATAAAATGTTGATTCCGGGCTTGTGAGTCCTACACATGAAAGTTGACCAGACGCATCGCCCAGCGAAGTCATGGGCAAAACTTGAGGTGAACTTTGATACTGTAATTATTGACAGGAATACATACATAATTAAACAAAGAAATAATAGTAAGATACAGAAATAATTGCAATAAACAATGTCCGTATATTAAATCAGTGTATAATGTAACAAGCTTGAATTGAAGATTGTCCGGATAGAAGACGTTAATCATTAACTTCATGTTAAGAAAAGTCATTAGCATCAGCAAGGAGGGAACGCGTAGGCATAAAGATTCTTAGAATTAAATTACGTTATAAGTTCAGTACGTTTGCAGAGTCATGTATATCGGAATTCTGGAAAACAGAAAGGGAATAAAATTCTCAGAATCGGGGAGGTACCCTTACTAACAAGGTAGGAGACGCACATGTGGGATTTTTTAAGTATTGGCCAGCGGAAGAAGGGACGTTGGTAGGTGAGTAATTAGTAGGCGTGCAATTCTAATCAGAGAAACACCGTTCATGCACACATTCGTTACTCCGGATACTTGTGACGACTCGGGTGTTATTCTACGCGCCTAGTGACCCGTTTGTGCGAGTAAGATTTACCGGCCATCGCGAGGTGTTTTGCCCGTAAACATCTTAGCGATTCACGGCAAGTTATGCTGCGGAAGTTGCGGAAAGTCATTTCAGAACTACAGAAGTTAGCAGATATAATAAGTTAATCGTTATAGTTTCGAGTGCTATGATTCATAATCATCTTCACCCTTTATCTTCAAAAGATCGACAGCTCGCTTCAATAGCTCAAGTATTAGATCAGTTAGATTTCGCAGTCAATTTAACTGGTGTTATCCGTCACATTACACTCGCGCATGTCCTGAGGAACTACTCTTAGCTCTACCACTGGAGCGGCTGGCGCACAAGACAACAGAACGTGCTACGAGATAATGACATCAGAAGCAGGCAAAGTATACCCTTTCAAAATTGTCGCTTCATCGCGCTTCTTTAAAATTCAAATAACGCAGTACGTTATTAATTTTCACCTTTTAGAACAGTGACTGTCACTGATGAGGAGTCAACATTCTCCTTGAATATGCCCAGCGAAGTCATGAGCAAAACGTCAGGCGAACTTCCATCCGTTGGACCAGTTGCTACCACCATTAGCAGTTAACATTCCCCTTGAAGATGCCCAGCGAAATCATGGAAGAATCGTCATTTCGGTGAACCTTCTCTATTGGACCACGGCCTACAAGCGCGGAATCTACCTTAGTCTGGTTTATTGCATTAACGCTGGCCGTGAAACTCTTGATATTTTAATATTAAATAAGTTGGAATTGTATTTATTCTGACGTAATTTAATTTTTCAGAAGCTGACAAATCTGCAATGTTTTTGTAGTTCAACTTCAGACATAATTTCGTCACATCGCTTAAGTTGAATATGGTTGAAGTGAAATAAGGTGAATAATAATATTAGTCCCTGGCAGCTATATGGTAGAGCAATGAATCTAATAGCTATCCTGTGGATGGTACAAATTCCTCCTTTCTCTTATTAAAATAAGAATATTCTCTTATAAATTTTTAAATTCAATAAATTCCTCGAATCGTTGTATTATGGAGCTCCTATGACATTCTTGTGGACACCAATGTCGAAGTTTTTATATTATGTACTCTTCTCTATATGAACTTTTCCATTATGAGCCTTGAATAGGTACTTTTCGTGTGTCTTCTGCCTATGGGGCTTAGCTGATATTGAAATTATGTTCCACTGGCATAGCACTAAGTAAATTGTTCATCAACACGTTATGTGCCTAAACTCTTTCCACATAGTCATCATTAAGAACAACTCCGGTCATCATATGAAAGAACGAATAGCATTTATTACGTGCAATAAAGTGAACAAATATACATAATTGAGATATACGGATTAAAAGAAAAATGAATGCACTAAATAAATATTACAAGACCAGATGCATACAACACAATACATTAATAGTTTAAATATCACATGTAGTTTCATGCTTAAGAACGATAACGCTTCTAAAACATTAAAAACAAGTATTAGAATTTAAAAACGAAGAGTTCAAAAGCAGTCGTTTAGACATATTGTGGCGTATTAATAATTTGGGGAGTTACATTGTCATTGCCAGACATATTATTGTTCTACATTGGCATTACCAGACACATGCTGTTTACGTCACTCCCGGCTTGTGGCTTTGCTAGCCCCGAGTGGTGGGGGATATAGCGTCTGTCTTAGGATTCCGTGAGAAGTGGATCGGGTGTGCAAGGCTGGCTTTTGGATCGGTAGACATCTCTTGTCACCTTTCATATTTAATAATTTAGGAATCCCAAATGGTTGGGAAATAAATATAGGAATATGTAAGTAGATTTGTGTTATGGATTTTGTACAGTGAAAAACCCACGCCTTCCCCTTAACCTCCACACCACGTTTCGATCCTCCGCAGCCAAGTTGAGTATACCTCCCCTCAATGTACGTGCTGGGTACTAGAAACTAATTTAATTTTCATGTGAACTTTAGGCTTCCACCCAGCATTTAACAATATATGAGAGCGTAAAAAGCAGCTATTATAACAGAGCTTCAACTAGAGCAACAGTGGAATGTAGAAGTAACTGGTAAATCCCCTGCAGAGATTTAATCACCGTAGACCGTCGTATAGACTGTCATTAGCATTATCGAACGACCAGAGCATACCAATTTAAGACCAGCCTATATCATTAGAATTCATAAAATAATAATAATAATAATAATAATAATAATAATAATAATAATAATAATAAATTAAATTTAATGTACTTGTAGACAGACACTAAGTAAACCGATGCTTTAAAGGATCTTTGAAGTCTAATTTGGTCTAGATTTTATTCCTTTCTGGGAGGCCTTTGTTTCATTTCACTTAAATTATTCCTCTCAAAACCGATCCATTACAAAATCAAACCTAGCCCAAATTCGGTTTCAGGATATTTTATAGCATTCGTTTACATGGTGCATCTACAATCACGTACATAAGATTTTATTTACTTTATTATTATTATTATTATTATTATTATTATTATTATTATTACTTTGCTTAAGGTATAAGCACTACTCTTCAGAAAAGTGAAACTACAATGGTTATATGGTTAGATTGTTTTCTTTCTTTTAATTTTAGCCGTATTTGATGTGCACGATAAACGAGGTGTTGTATTCATTATCTTTACAAGGTAAAGGCGTTAGTTGTTAGCCACTCTTGGTAAACATTCTCGCGTTTCACTTTTCACCTTACCATAAACTGGAGCCTATTTATGATTTTAAGAGCAATAATCAATTTTCTTTCTCAACTTACGAAAAGGAACTTTCATAACCATAACAAAACTCAAGTCTCTAGATTCTATTTTCTTGGGAGGCTTTTACCTCTTGAATGCATCGCAACTTACTGCGACAGAGCGCAATTTACATAGATTATATGGGACATTTTAAGGAAAACTTGGAAGGCGAATATAAAAAGGTTTTAAACTAGTATAAAAGGCGTAGTAACTATATCTCAAAGCTTCCTTCTCTTTAAGCCTTACCAAATATGAGAGTTTTTTGTAAAATATAATAACTATTGAAATACGTTATAAGCAGTTAAGGAGGTAGATACGTAATCGGTTAGTAAAACTAGGCCTAAAAGAAATGTATATTAATTTGAATTACAAACGTCACATTTGTTATATATGTATGTTATTGTAAAAAAACAACCAACGCTGTTAAGGTTATCTTAACTAAAAACATTTAACAGTACTATGTTAGCATTTAAAACGGTCACTGATAGCAGAGAAACGCATTTCTGAATTAACGTTTTCTAAATAGGAACCCTAACACACAGAGCATAACAGAGCTCATTAAATAGTGTAAGAGATGTCTATTAATTTGTTCCGCAGAGTTAGCGGTTTTCGAAATATTTAGTTATTGTACTCCTATGTTTCAACTACAAGGGCGTCATCTGATGGAAGATGCTTGTCAGTTTTCGATACTTCTTTATTTTTTCTTCTCCTTCCCAAAAGATCATTAGCATGACTTCTTAGTTTAATCGTCCGCGATTCCGATAAGAATTGGAACATTGCTTTCTCATGTAGTATATAACTGGCACACATTGCTCAACTTTAAATCATTTCTAGTCAATAGCTATCGGAGAAACGTAACGTGAATGGAAGAATTGCATTTTAATCAATGGTATATGTACTGGTATGTATAAAATGTGGCACAAAATTAATCGCAGCTGTTTATTCTGTTTACTGGCAAACCCTCTGCCAGCTTGACACCTATTCCTCGAGCATAATTCTAGCCACTGTATTAGCAGGGTGCTTTACCTCTCCAAAATATAGCCGAATTACCGATGGGTGACATTGCAAGCTAGTTGTCCAGGTTCTCACTAGAGGAGTACCGTTAAGGCACTGTTTCTTGAAATTTAGCATAAAAATACAATATGATATAGTGGTTATAATAATGCAGAAACAAAGACAAATTTAAAAACTTTGTTACTTTAATACAATCAAACCTTTTATTTTCATGTCGCACTACTTTTATCTTAATTTCTGTTTCCCTGTTGCCATTCGATGGGGTTAACAGCCTTCGTCTCCATCGCTGATGAAAACTCTCATGTAAATGTAAGCATCGCCCAGTTTAACGGTACATGCAAATAATTCCTCACCTCTTCCTTTAGAAGTTCGAATTATGTTGCATTGGTTTATTCTTTACTTGTGCAACAATCTTAGCGAAACTCGTGCATGGAGGCGGTATCGGAACCATCCCTTCATTTCACATTGACTATAACATCGCTCATTGGTATGTTTTTATGTTCCTGGATTGCTTTTCAGACATCACATAGTGAACTGATTCGGACTGGGTGAAGAAAAAGATTGGTTACTTGAGGATGAAAACTTGTGGATGGAAAAACACCATTGGGATCTAGAGGAATGGGCCACTTAATGTAAAGGTCAGTATATGCACAAGGTATGCCCGGAATTTTTAATGAGAAGGGAAACTTGTGATTGTACATCAGAATTTTTAAATTTACTTCACAAGTTCTCATTAAATAGCATTTCATACAAGCCTGATTGTTACTCTTTAGTTTCTGTAACCTAGTGTTGGAAATGATTTCTCAACCATCATTGAAACTATTTTTATAAAAATATGCTCTATCTGAAAAAAGTTTTTTTAATTATTTTTAAATCGCATTTAAGGTCATATCGGCGGCTTTGCCTTTTGAACAATTGCACATTGGCAATTATGTTCACTCGTAAGATTAAGTATTGTGTTAATCTTATGGTTTTTACTTTGGTTTTTCTTTCTAAACATTAAATTCAGACACAGACACACTCACTCTCACTCAAACATTTACTCTCTCGCTCATAGTCCCCGACTCTATGAGTGAATAATCCTGGCTAAAAGAAATTCCCACCTTCGATTCCGGGACCTCCGGAGTTGGAGGCTAGTATTCTAAACACCAGACCACAGAGGGAGTCTTAGGAGTTTTAAAGACATTCTAATGATATCAGTGAACTATGGAGGCTTAGAATAGTTTGCATTATGATGTGGCTGGCAATTTCTGAGTCACCACTTTGATAAAAATGCCTAACAAAAGTTAGTTTTTCTTATAATTTCAAATCTTGAAGTTATTGATGCTCTTCTCGGAAATTAAGAAGGTTATGAAGCTGACATCTTTTCACAAACTCCATATTAGTGCTTTATACAACAGGCTAAAAATTAAAATATTGTTTACTAAATTTTCAGTAAAATGTTCTTTATAATTCCAATACTTTAAACAAACTATTAAAAGTTCTCGATATCAATTTATAAATCATAAATGTGCTTACCTTTTGTAGACCCAAGAATGACAAGTTCTCAAAATCTTAATGTTGGAATATTCTATCAAATCTGAGAAAAGTGGAGTAATTTAGAAACTGGATATTATCGTTATGGCCGGTACACCATGTGGGATAGCTCAGACGGCAACGTTTGTGGCCCGCATGGGGGAGGCTCCCATATTTCCTGTCCCTCCATTTCGTTCTATTCATTATTTCATTCATCCTTCATCTCGTTGGTCTCTTTCAGGGTCGAAGTAAATAAATAAAATAAATAAATAAATAAAATCTGAATATACTATCCCTACTCCTTGGTTACTACACCTAGACAAATTCAAACTTTACTTTATTCTCATAAAATTTACATTTTATATTCCATCCAATTTTTTCAGATTAAATAACTAGAAACTACACAATACCTACAATATAATATTATAACAATAATAATAAATGAAAATGAAAGAAAGAGAATGGTAATTATTAGATTAGAGTAAACGCGTAAAAAAACTTAATTACAATTAATTCTAAATTCTATATTTATCTACACTTGCTGGAAACCAGCAAAATTAGCAACTGGTAACCAGTTATCTACTCCTATTTAACTATATTAACAGGAAACCAGCGAAATGTACTGGTAGCCAGCAGAAACCTTCTAAGACTAGTCATTTTAATAAGCCAGTGCAGCGTGGCAGGTGAGAAGGATACTTTCTGTGAACCCTCTCCGTCCCTCTGCTTTCGGCTGGCTGCCAAGGTATCCGAACCCCTCTGAGGGGTGTTGGACCCTTTCTGTGTGGGGCGGTCGCCCCGGTCTGCTTTTCCGTCTTCCGAAGTGTGTGTTTCTGGAAACTAAGGGATCCTGTCATTGCTGTATCATTTCTCCTGGATCCGGCCACCCGGTGTCTCTTCTTGCCTCATCCTTCCTCCCGGGGACGCCCCTTCGTGGGGCGTAGGTACAATATTCCCTCTGAATCGGCGCCAAGTTCCCTCAAGATAAGATATGGCCAGTACACAATACCCTCAATGATATATGTTCAAAAAGACATATTCCCAGTTATTCTGTTTGGTAGTAACGATAATCGTATAGTTATTGAACTTTGGAAATTATTTAAGATCATTCTTGAATCCTCTCCTTAAAATTCTTGCTACTGCAGTTGATAGATAAGAGTAATCGGTTATCTCTTGCTAAAGACCCCACACGGTGATAATGATTATGCTACACACTTCCCAACCATTTGTCGGTGTTAAAACTTAAATTGCTGATGTTCCTTTATCTCACACTGACTGGAAAGGAAATTAGATGGATTCATCATTCTAACCTTATTTAGTAATGGTGTACTATCAAAAGCCACTTTAATACAGGATATACACATTAAGATTGAAATGTAAATGAAATTTTCAAATGTAAATGATCCGGATATTAAAAATGAGGCCAACAATCTAAACACGTTCAATTAAAGAACAAAAAAAAATGCTGTATGCTTCCAACAGAGCTGCTTCTTATAACTATTACGTTTATATTAAAGGCAGGAGTTTTCATATAGAAATGATTTCTTCAAGTCAAATATATAGCATAACCTAAACATCTCGCGTCACATGTCTAAAAATTTTATGTTACATTCACCTGACTTTCTCTACTCACTTTCATTTTTAGCCTGTTGTAATATTCTTTAAAATACTTAACTTTCACACTACTTTATGTTAATCGAAATAAATACCTCCAGAAAATGTTTCATAATACGTTTCGTAAGGACAAAGGCGATACGCGAGGCTGAAGTAATAGCTGAATACAAGGCGTGTTTTTTAAATTAGGTGTTGTTTTAATATTTTGCCATTGCAGCACTGCAGTTGAGATTTAGGTATGTACGACCACTTTCTTCATTCATAGGAAGCCAGACGCAGCTGTGAGCGATGGTCACTTTGTGTTTTCCTGTTGTTAGAGCGCTTCGAAATGTTCAAAACAACCGAACGACACACCGACTGTGAAGTCAGATCAGTGATTCCTTCTCTGAATGCGAGAAAATGTTACGGCAGCATTCATCGCCAAGTGTGAGGTTTATGAGGAAACAATGAGTGACAATGCCCGGCCACACACAGTCAAAACATACTCAAGATCTGATCGCACCATTTGGTTAGGAACAATTCGACCACCCACCCTATAGTCCGAATTTAACACCAAGCGATTTTCATCTGTTTCTTCATCTGTAGAAATTCCTTGGTGGAAAACATTTCAACGATGAATGTGAAATAAAAATTGCAGACTTGGCCTTCGCCATAGGCGGCATCATTCTTTGACGAAGGCCTACAAAAACTGGGTTCCTGTTACAAGTGCCCGAATAACGTCGGTGATTATATGGAGAAGTAGTGTATGGATGTAAGATAATCGAATAATATTAAAGTATTTGTGAAAATATTATTTTTAAAAAAAAAGTATCGGCACTTTAAATACACTTCTCCTATTTAGAAAGCAGATGGTTATATATGCTGGATTCCCGCTGGCAGCAAATTCAACTTTCCTTGCAGGACGTCAGTGAAACAAAAGAATGGTGACCTAGTACTTCAAAAATATATTATACAAAATTGGGAATTTTAAACCAAGCAACGAATATCTCTTAAATGTTTGATAACACAAAAACTATATTTTACATCAATTGTTTGTTATAGCGATATCTGCAGTATTCCTGTAGTAAGCTTTTATTTAGCTCTTACAGTTTCCAAGTGGCGTTAGATTAACAGAATTGAAGAGGACTTGAGAGTTTAGTTGCAGAAAATTCAGAATATGCATTTTACTTATGTGCTATTTAATACTATGATATTTGTATTAATCTAAGGAACTTTCTGAGAAAACACAGAACTTCTTCATGCAAAAGGTAGTTTGTGAAGCGGGGGGAGAGAATTTCATGAAACATTTCATGTTATATCGTTACAAGTTATGGACTTAATATCAATTATGGTACCATCCCAGTTTTCGTTTTAAGTGTTCATAGGCATACACATGGGCAGGCAGACTACGAACTTTTTTTTTAAACAGCTGGGGAGGCGTGTTCAGGGAACCTAAAACGATCCATTTCCAGTGGAATCTGTAACTGCATTTTTTTGTTTACATACTTCTGCTTCCAATAGGCAGAAAGAAAAATATTCAGGAAATCTAAATGTAGTGATACAGTGTGTCTATTTCATTATTTCAGGTTAGTTCACAAACGCTCCCTCTCTATACGCACAGTTAAAAGTAAAGAGCATTAAAACAACCTTTTAGAACGTGTAAAAACTTAACACTTTAAATGTTTCCTAAAATGTTTATTATTTCTTCCGGATTTATAAAATATAGAATGAATGTTTTTATTTTGTTAGAGGAGGGGGCTATGTTAACATCAAGTACAGTTCCCTGAAAACAAATCTTGAGCGTGGCTGTTTCAGTTGATATTAAAATGTTAAACATGCATCCTCTTCCATTCGCTGCTAACATTCTTCCCTCCTAACTTAATGAAGCAGTGGCGCCATGTTATTTACATTCATTCATAGCAAACTTAATGCGTTCCATCTTACTTTCGTGATTTGGTTAGCTTTATTTCCCAAGACTTACCTCAAGTAAATCAGATAAAGAATGCCATTTCGATTGCCACAGAAAAGTTATTTTGTGACCTATCGACAATAATTTTGTACCAAGAGTAATTCATTTTATGAACTGTTTCTTTTATTAGTAACATAACTCAGTTTAGACCTGGGTACATTTCTGGCAACTGGGCATAAATTCTGTAACTATAAATGAAAGCTCAGATATTGCATCAACTTATATGGCTTCCCACCTAACTGCAATTAAAAAATAATGTTCCACTATTCAAAGTAGTTTTAGATTTTAATTTTTCTCAAACACATTGATTCACATATCCAGGTACATTTGCACACAAATATGAATATAAAATATACTATAAAGAAACTGCAGGCATTCACAGTTCAGCTGTAAATTCCATAGGCTGATCTAAGGAAGTTTACCAGGTAATTACGAAAAGATAGGTTTAAACTTGATATTAATCAGTGAAGAGAGAGTAAGGATATATAAAACAGTCATTTTAACAGCGCATACTGCGAGCGGGATGCCTCAGGCGGTTTCGTCTGTGGCCGCATTCGGGAGGTCGTGGGTTCGATTCCCGTGGCTGACCTCCATGGATTTTTTCGGGATTTTCCCGGGTCGCCAGGCGAATGCTGAGAAGGATTCTCATATCCCCCGAATTTCCTGTCCCTCGATTCCATCTCCTTTCCCATTTTACTTCATTTTTCATCACTTCATCTTTCTCTTCAGGGTTGGAAGTGTCGGCGATGGTATTTCGCTACAATGTGGGAGGAGAATGGGATGCTCTTTAGACTCTCTCCGTCCCTCGGCTTCCGGATGGCTGCCGGGGGTATCCGAATCCCCTTGAAGAGCGTTAGACCCCTCTGTGTGGGGTGGGGTCCCCCGGCCTGCCTGTCCGTCTGCCGGGGAGTCTATCTGGAAACTTAAAGACTGCCATTCCTGTACCATTCCGGCCGCCCGGTGTCTCCTCTCGCTTCATCCTTCCTCCCGGGGACGCCCCTTGTGGTGCGTAGGTACAAAATCCCTCTATGTGGATCAGTGCCGAATCCCTTCTGTAGCCAATCCAATCCAACAGCGCATACACGATAATGAGCCAATGAAATTTATGATTGACAGAAGTATTAATAATTGTGATGTTACCATATTATAACATGGTGAGTCCTACGTTTTAATTCGCATCACATCTGTGCTTGGTGTTTTCTGAATAGCGCTTTTGGGAGACGTCTTTCTCCCATCTTCATCTAAAAGGCGACTAATGAAGATGGGAGAATGACGTCTCCCGCTACTCAGAAAACATCAAGCGCAGATGTGATGCGAATTAAAATGTAGGACTCACCATGTTATAATATGAGCCAATGAATATTAGACAACATTCAATTGTCATGTGTAAAACATGTGCCATTAAACAGAGAGTTTCTAAACGTTTAAGTTCAACCTAACATAAGGAGGGACATCTAAAAGTAATGTTATTTTTGTATAATCAATAATCAACCTGTCTGCATGGAATAAAGCTTTCAGCAATTTTCCTATTTTCTTCAGTTGATCATCTATCAGTTGATAGATAAATATAAGACAATGTTGCGAAATGGTGTTTAGAAATAAAGCAAGAACAGACTGCATAATTAAACTGTATAAGTCTATGGTAATACCTATGTCAAATATGGATCTGAAAGCTAGACCAATACAATCAACATTTGCAAAAAATACAAGCAGCAGATATGGTATTCCGGAGATCTATAGTAGGGTATACAAAACTGGACAGAAAAAACAATATAAACATTCGCGAAGAACTTAAAGTAGAAGAATTAAATAGCGTAATAAAGGCATGTAAAGAAACTTAGAAGTCACACCTGGAAAGAATGTCAAACTACAGGATACCCAAGGCCGTTTTAAATTATAACCCACATGGAAAAAAGAAACTAGATAAGACCTAAGAAACAAGGCATCATCAATTTGGAGTTGGAACAGATTGAAGCCCAAATTTTGGAATAGAAGTAGTGCTTCGCTACTATTTATACCTATTCAATCCTTACTTTTGTATTAAAACTTCTTTACTAATTTATTATAGCTTATAGCGCATACTTCAATTGTTCCTATGTATCTTTCAACTGCATTAATTCTGCTTCAACCATAAGTTTACATAGTTCATGGAAAGGTCCTGTTATTTACTTACGGATGATTGGTTTGTTTCTTCTTGCTTTCTTTTCAAGGCTAGGACATTGTAAACAAAAGAAGAGGAGACTACCAAAGCTCCCCTAAAATTAATTTCAGTGGTTTGCTTCTCAAAAATATTTTAACTTTTCTAGTTTAATTGCTTTAATTGTAATTTAAAATGTACATTGAAATCCTATAATGACAAAAGATGTAAAGTAATCCACTTGAAATTAGCCATAGGTCTTATAAAATGATAAAAATGTGGTACATGTTTACACCATTTTTGCGCATTGTTTTACAGATCCGTATAAATTATAAGCTAGGTCAAACAGATTTCAAACGGAATTCAATTATAGACCATTTTTAAGGGGACAAGGTGGTCTGAACACATGGAAATTGCACGTTAAGTTTGTTAAATTACCACTGCTGTTAAAGTTCTCAATGGTTTTTCCTGAAGTTTTATGAATTATTCTATAACTCATGACAATTATTGGCAGTGGTTCTTTGCATTGATAGCTTATTTAGTTTAGTTCGTAAAAATTATTTCATGCAGCAGAAAAATAATAAAATTTACTCTTAAAACATGTGAATTCGTGTAACTTTTTCTCTGATGTTACCTTCAATACAGATCACGCTCTTGCATGCTTGTTCTTAGTATAATCAGCTATCTTCTGAACCTCAATTATTTAGTTATGTATATCAGCTCACTAGAAATTAAAAAACAAATATTTGCGAAATCAAAAAAGTAAAAAAATTACAATGTTGCTGCTTTCTTAATATCACTAATATTCATTATAAAATTATGTTGTGGTTCAGAAAGTTTAACTATGTGTTGTATGCATGTACTGAAAATTTCATACATTGAGAAAAAGGTACATAAGTTCCAAAAATGTTCTTTTGAGAAAACTGATTTTAAAGTTTGAACATTAAAATTTTGGTACACTTCAGTACACTCCAGGGTCATAATCATCTGCACCTTCATTCCTGGATTGCTTCAGCTTTTCTGATTGCCTTCTCGTTTGTTAATTTCTGAACTACTCGCTGGGCATGATAGTGGTTCGTTGTCGAAGGATACAAGAATGTTCTAAAAAGAGGCGTTGCATGACAGCTTTAAAGGAATGCAGATTAGCATTTATGTTATTTAAATGTCTTAAAAAACCTCTTAACCCGCAAAAATTGCATATTTTCCGAAGCTGAAAATGATAGATTTTATTAGTGCCTAAAACAAAAAAATGTGATTTTTGACCATTTCAGAGTACTTTGTCCCCTATATTTAATACAGTTCAACATTGAATGGTTCTTCAACACTGCAGAATGTGCTAAAGAAGTCGGTAAATTTGAGTAACATTTCTTCGCAATTACATTTTGTAATTCCCTCTCTTTAATGCACTTGCTAATATAGGCAATTATGCTGATTATCTAGCTTCTAAGCTAAACTTAGATTGCATTGTCATGCAAGGTTACATTCTAAATAACGAAAAATATTTATTTTACTAAAATTTTATTTATAAGTACATACGATCTAAAAGTATGCATTCCGTTAAATATCCACACTTTTCTTTTTATGTATCGACATCTCAGGACGGATTTCATTAACGCTTTACTGAATACGTGCACATTTTACAGTAATTGCTTCAAAACGCTCTCTCCCAAATGAAAACGATTTGCAAGCATCTTGGAGAACGGATAACATATACCTGCACTCACATCAGTAATCTATGCACGTGCGTTTGGAGAGTGTTCAAAATGATGTCGGGATTTGTGGCTGATGCCTCGAAGATTCGCTAACTTGACAACTGGCAGACATTGTGTTGTTAAGCTATGACAAATGGGGTATCTGCCTACAGAAGTCGTTTGAGGAACGGAGTTTACGAACACATATTTTATTATTTGGCAGCACAACAATTATGTAGCTTCTACCGACAGGTTGCACATGGAGTACAAATGAAGTACAGAAATGTTTCTCACGAGACAGAATGCACATGTGCCGAGGTGGTAACGACATTGCGGTGCGCAATAACCTTTCTCCGAACCTGCAGTAGTTGGGCCAAACATATCCTCACGTGTGATTCATTCTCCTGCAGTGAACAGGATCGAACTGGTAATCTGCCAGAGTTCACAGATTGCATTATTAATCATCTGACACCTTTACGATACGAAATTATTTTCATCACGTCAATAAACATTCGCAAAAGCTTTGGACTTTTCACTTTGGCGCCTACAGAAATGGAGAGTGACTTAGCACAATTCGATTTAAATACAGAAGATTGACCCTTATCAATCGCAAGGTTTTAAAAGACGGTACATGCTTTCATAAATACAAAGGGATAATCAAGAGAGGAAAATAACATTCACTGCAATAAAATAATTCGCAGACAACATCCTGGAGTGGAATAGTAGATCACAAAGCATGCAACAGAAAGCTCTAATGTGCAAACTTAAATATCAACTCACAAGAAGTTTATTTTTTCCTTCAGTTTTTTATTGCATCTCTTACAATTATTTCACACCAAATCATATTCCCACACAATTCCTTACTGGGCGCGGAAGGTTTAAAAGTTAACTGCGACGTTTTCATCCAGAGTAACCAAATGGTTTTATTTGCAAATATGAAATGTCAGAAGAAACACTGTTCCACCTGCTGTTCAGTGCAATCAACAACGTATCAGAAGATATATTCTATGACATCTCTACCATTGTAAACTCAAGTATTCACAGCCGTTGACAAAGTTATTCACTAAGTCATATCGCATTTCTGCTTTCTTATGCTTTACTTCTGGTATTTATTCCTCCATTTAATTATTTGTAACAAGTTAATTTACTTGTTTTTTTATTTTTAATGCGTGTTTGTAACCCTAACTAGCCATTTGTTGCAATAGGGTTCAAATAGTTGTTGGAGAATAATTAATAGTAATATGCAAACTCCCATGGTTTCTTCTAACCATTAGAGATTTACGCATAAATCCCTTATATATTATGAACCCAGTTGCATATAATCTGAGGAAACAAGATTCATCTATTTATATCAGAAGTCAACTTTTGTTAATAACCAGCGCTTGAGAAGGAAAAGAAAAATAATTCAATATTTTCTGAAGGGGAGAGATTAAATGGCGAAAATTGGCAAAAATGTAACATTTTTAGTTTTTTTACAGCCTTATTAACTGGAATATTCTCTTTAATTTGATATATATTTTATAACTGTGGGAACAATAATTATATTTTAAAATATTTTTACAATGATACCGCATCTGTGTGTTGTACTGTAAATTATAAACATTAAATATATTAAAATTAAAATAAATGAAATATAAAAATTTATAACTCTTATACAGTTTCAAGTAGAAAGATCAACTTTATCCCATCATTTAGGGGAAGTTTTGTTCTACAAATTGGTACTACTGTCAAGTATGGTGGTTTTTGTATACTCGAGCCATGTGGCTTCCTTTTGAAAACATATGTCAGTTTGTTTTCTCCATTTTTGCTTTGTACAGCTTTTTCCGTAAGTGGCATTTTCTGGTATAACTGACCCATTTCTCAGAAACTATTGAAGATAAGTAAATTAAATTTTATGATCAAAGATCTCTCTCTCTCACACACACACACACACACACACACACACAAACGTCCTTTTTGTAAAAATAGTTTTCTTCTTTTTATTCAAGAGGCCTCAAAACGCATATTTCCGCTGAAATGTCGACACCGAATTTTTATTGGAATTGAATACTTCCTCTAAATACTACACATAGGTGGTAGAAAAAGTGAAAATAAAATTAAATTTTTCATTAAAGCTTAGCAATTTAAAATATAAATTCTCAAGAAAATAATGATTTTCCTTTCGGACCATTTAAAATAACACTTGCTATGATCAAGTAAGCATTTAGAGAATATATGATAAGCTTTAACCACCAAAACTAGTCTCTTAATGCACCAAATTTAAAAGCGGCATCCATAGAAAGCATTATCAACAATATAATTAATAAGTTTGTCTCATTGGCATGGCAATGGTCGCTCCTGGTTAAAATACGAAGGCATTATACGATACGGAGGTTTCTTTTGATGGAAAACTTCCTTCGCGAGTTCAAGGCTGGGTGCGTGTAGTGTCACTTCATTTCCACTCTGCAGAAGGAAATGGTAAACTACTGCAGTATCATTCCACTTATTAAGTCCCCAGGTTGAAGATTAAGCACAGCCTCACCTGATAGTTTTGCCCTTGGGCATGCATCACCTATGCATGCATATTTTTAATGACTTTTTAACCCTTTTTTTAGGATCTTATATCTTTTCTAGGTGTATTAAGTTGCTATTCAAAACAAAACACACTGAACTTTCGGGAGAAGTTAGCAGATTCCGACCACCTAACTAAGGTTTCTCAGTTTCTCTAGTCATACTGATGAATAAGGGGCCGATCACCGTTACGTTTTTATGAGGTTAATTTACCTTGTACTGTCTGTTTATGTTGAAGGAGAGAGGTTGGGTCCAGATGTAAACAACGGGCGCATGCTTGCAGTACTCGTACAGTTTGTATCAAAAGAACATGTGGAGATTATCGAACGTGAATTATATCGTGAGAAACTCCTTTCGACATCGCATGAGGCAATAGGTGCATACGAATAATGCACTTATGTCACTGCCCGATATATTTCTTACTGTATTTGCGAAGCGGAACATCATGCCTGCTAGAGTATATTTCCTAACCCACCGTCTGTACCCAGAAGATACGTGCCAAGACTTTGTGCTCTCTTCATCGGTAACTTGAAATCGCGTACCAGGTATCTTTAATTCGTCTTCTACTTATGAATGTAGGTTTTAGTACACATTTTCCACGTACCTGTATAGACAACTGGACAATATAAAACAGTAAAACCAGGGTGGGCAGTGCACTAGAATATGCTTAAGTCTGGTTACCATCAGAAATTTAAAAAAATACTTTGGCATAGACGATAGTCATATGACCAGCTATTTGAAATAAAAATAATTAAAAATATCTTGCTCTGGCCCTAGACGTCGACAAAAATTATATATCAAAACAAATAGATTTTTTTTAAAAAATGAGATGTTTATTATACTACTACTGTTTATCCGTTAAACAACTATGCTTAAATATAGACGCATTAGTTTAACCATTAGAAAGGCTTTAGTTGATTGATTTAATTTAGCCCTGAGGGTCTATGAAGTCAGCAACAGGTCCTAGAGGTGAAAAGGCTGTGGGTAATGCGGAACTGCATCGGCGGAGAGACTCGCAGTCATTTATTTAAGATGAGCTCTGAACTCTGCTAATGCTCCAACTGCATCAGCAGTAGGAGATACAGAGGAAGAGATGAAAGGCGAGACCAGGTGTACGTTTTAGATACTTGATTTAAAGGTGGTGACCACAGACAAATTTTTATCTCCGAGGAAAATGCTGGGAACTGGATATTTATGGTAAAGATTATTAATGTTTAGGATTAAAGGCTACAAAACAATAATTAAAGAAAGCAGGATTAACCGAACCTCAAAAATACCTAATATTTATTTCACTTTCTGTTAAGTGGTTTTGGGGATGAGCGTCCAAATCTATAATCTCATCTCCAGGAAAGCTCATTTTCATAGCTCGGATACCTCTCGCCTTTATTTTCATGGGTTTAGAAAAAAGATCAACATGAAAATAATTCATACTACTAATCAAAATATTTATGTACACACACATTACAGGCTACATCATGAGGCTTCCATAACGAGTATTGTCATTGTTGGTACATTAATCCTATTTTGATAACAGCAGTGAATAGGAATGAATTTCATAAGTTGGTGGAAAAATCAAGTAAGGATGTTAATTGTGAATTATAGTCATTATTACCGTTATTAATTTAACTGCTATATGCTGTAACTATGAACGCCATGCATTGTTATTTGATTCTTTTTCATATTCCAAAAGATGCCAAATTGGTAACTGCGGAAAATGAATATAATAACTTTTCAGGATTATGCTAAAGGCAGTGTACAGACAGGACTTTAATTTATAGCAATGGTGTATTTTTCAACATTGTGCAAGTCATAACTATTAAAAAGATTACATCCATGCGGAACAGAAACAGCAAGTGTTTTAAGTTCCTTGGTTGTGCGGTGATGTAGTAAATTTGTGTAAAATTTGGGTATTGTACTGGATGATAAACCAATCTGGACTGAATACAATGATTATGTTAGTAGCAGGCTGTTTAGAGTAATTTACTTAGTGAAAAATTTGAAGCAAAAGCTTCTTAAAAGCTCTTTAAAACCAACTTATTTTGAATTATTTCATAGTATATCTTATGGTATCATTATTTGGGGAAATTCTAGTAAAATAATCGATATCTTAAAACTGCAGAGGAACGCACCAAATCATTACTGGCTCTCAATATAGCTCTCACTGTAAACACTTGTTTATCAGCGGAGGTATATTAACAGTAATTAATATATCATTGTCTAATAAAACCTAAAACTGAAGTCAATCCGTTCATTGCTAACTGACATAGTTATCCAACTAGGAATATCACTTAGTTCCTCAACAGAACGTTGATTCCATTTCCAAAGTACAAAAGTATTTAATAAACTATCCATGCAGCCGTGGATGCAGATTTATTCACATAAAACTGTTATTCATAACTGGCTAATTTTAAATAATTTTATTCCATTGATGAATATTTTGATTCAGAGATTCTACGTTTTTAATTTTTATCTACCAATTTTTTGTATGTTGACGATGGTTATAACCTCTCACTGGAGGTTTCAGCTCAATAAAATTGATTGATTGAATGTGAAACCCTTCTGACTGATATAACAAACTTTACTAGAAAATATAACTAAAATCATAATGCATACGCATATATTCAAATTTATCTTACGAAATATTTTCCATTGTTCCAAATGAAACATCTTTTGCACATTGTCGGTAAAAATTGGTGCCATTTAAACTTCATTTTAGGGGCTGAGCATAAAGTATTGACAAGACTGTCCTTAAAGGTGGCATTCTTTAATGTGTGCTGCTTCATAAAATTATTATAAATTAATATTTATTTAAAACTATACTTAATCTTAAGGGAACCGGAGATTGAAATTTTGGCCAAAAATGACAAAATTATTGAATTATAAATTTTTACATATAAATAGACTTGGAACAAATACGCCTTGTGTGGCATTGTAATTTTTCCCCCAATTTGTTTTGCATTTTTTCCCAACAAGCATTTCTCATTCATTCTTCCTTGCACATCGTTTGTAGTCCAATTTTAATAAATGGTTGATCTATACAGGTATGCTCACAGCTCTGGTAATGAATTTTGACAATGTTACTGGTTTGAGTGAAAGAAAATTTTAATTGTAGAGCATTTATGAATTTTAGATGAAAAGGTTCTAGCTCAGTAAGCATATTTTATTATTTAAACATATTCCTATTCTTTTAAGCTTATGAAAACAGGAAAATGGATTTTATTTCTCTACCTTTAATTTTTATATTGCAAGGAGTCTTAAAAAGTGCATCAGTGTATTATGTCAAGTTTTTATTAAATATTTAATATAGTAATCATATCCATGCCCAAATGATTATTGTAAAATACCTTAGAGGAAGTTCTAGGAAAAACAAAAATGTCAGCTTTTAAAACTCGACATTAAAGACGATTCTCCAAATAAATTCTATTGAAGCTGATAAAATTACTGACACCGATTCTCAATTTGATAATGTTATAGGATCTGCGCTCTTGATTCAGATTCAACTAACTATTCCGCGCTTCCAGTTCGTGTAGGTAAAGCAAGCCGCATTAAAAACATCTTCATACACGTATAACAAATTCAATGCGAAGGCGTTTAATTTTTGCAACAACGTGCATCTTTGCGCCGAGTTAATGAATGTAATGTACGAAGAGAGCAATGCCTTGTATATGAAAGTGTGTGTAATTAGTTATTTTAGCTTTGACAACTGCTAATTATTGTTGCTTAATTAACATAAAGAAAAATCTATTTTACAAGGTCTCATTAATCTTATACAAGGCAAGGATGTCGTTACGGTGGCAAGATAGAGCTTCATTAAAGTGGCTATTCAAACGATTTTACTGGTCGACCCAGAATGGTGATCCATTTCTCAACTTATGTTTCCTTACGTCCCTTAATTTTGAGTGCATTTTTCAGAAGTAGGAGAATTCAAAAGAAACTCCATAGTTTTCAAGCCCTACATGGCCAATTTGTCAATGTTCTGTTTTGTCTTCCGTTTTCTTGTAAGTCGTATTTGTTGCATCCATATTTATACCTTTCACTTCATCTTGCTTTATAGTATCAAATTTTGCTTTGTGTGGAATACCTTTTTAGCAGGATTTTATTCAAAATACATGATTTTAGAAATAGTGTCTTTAAGAAATTTAAATGTTTTATGTATATTTTATTTTTAAAAAAAACGTATTTTCTTTGAATACAATTATTGACCTTAAATAATTTTTTACTTTCCCTGTTGCTTACCTATAATAAGTAGAGGAAATATTGTATTCCATCCAAAAACTCTATTCGAGATTTCAATGGAAGTGAACGTTTTGAGACACTCTGAATTAATCAAAATTGGAAAAAGGTCCGTGCGCGCGCGTCCCAAGGATGCGATGCGAATATTTTCAAGGAAATGCCACAGCCCAAACTAACCTTTACATGAACAAATGTTCATCATTTTTTATTTAATCAAAAATGGCTAACAATTTTTTTTTAATTTATCACATTTTTAAGATATTTGCATGACAAAATAAATGTGTGTCTCTGCGTTTTCTGCGAAGAGCCTGTGGGTTTTTATAACTTTTAAACCGTTGGAGACAAAAACGTGCTACACAAAAAACGTAGATCTCGTCTTGTGTGTCAAAAAGGTTTGTAGCATTACCCATTTCCAATATATTCTTCATTATTCGTTTGAATTATCCAATACTTTATATTTTTTTCAACTGTAAAACTGCTATAAGTTTTTTTTTATTCGTGGCCAAGTAAACGAAAAGGGAATTTCAAAATCATCATATAGCGGTCCGTTCTTAACCCATTTGACCATTAGTATTGCCTTATTCCTCTTGTACTAACAAGAAAATGTGTAATAAATCATTTCTGGAAATGATTATTTCGATCATAACGATCATCTCATCATAGAAGAATGAGTTTTTGTAAGAATTTTTTCAGACGCATTGTTAGAGAAAATCATGTGAACGTAACCCATCAGAATGTTCTTAATTTTTATGACTTTTACAATCTGTTAATTTGAAAGAATTCGGATAACGTGTACAGATTAATAGAAAACGAACGCATCACAACAAAAAAAAAACCTGTTGAAAAAAGACCTTTATTTCACCACCAGCAAGAAAAAGTGATCTGCTTCTGTGCAAGCTGAGGAGAGGAAAGTTTTCTCCCTATTCTCCTGTCAGCCAGCACTCCCCCCTTCGTACCTGCCACTCCTGCATAGGAAAGTAAAACACTTACAAAGTGGAATTTTGAATGAAATGAAATATTAGTGGTACAATGCATCATTGTCAAGCCAGATGAGATACACTTGTACTCAATATTGATTTTCTAGAAAGTGCCCTAGCGTCAGAGTTCTACATCTTGAAGGACGCTCTTTGTCAGAAATATGGCACATTTGTGTACTGTATCTGTATATAATTTTACTTTCTCTATTGCTTACCTATGGTAAGTACAGAACGTGTTGCAGTCCACTAAAACCTTCTACGCCGAGATTTCAACAGAATACACTTTTGAAATAGGTTCTGGTATGTGTCTGTCTGCGATCAACATAACTCAAAACTAAAAGTCAGTTCAACACTAAACTTGTTATTTAATTCCTTTACTCCTTTTTATTAATCTTTCACACGATAAAATAACACTTCACTTATATATCATACTGTAGAGCTGTGAGATTATTTATTAATTTCACTTTTTAAAACGTAAACTTTATTTTATTCTCACCGTAATGAAGCTTTATGCCTCATACTTAACCTGTACCGTATCGAAGTTCTCGGAACACTGTCTAGCAGTGTCCGGCTAGGAATGCTGTCATCTAGTGTCTGGCGTTTACCTCTTAAATTTGTAAATTTCTCTAGTTCAAGTCTCTGATTGGCCAATTTTACTCCAATAGAATACTTTTGTTTAACTTATACTTTTTCTGGTTGTTGATTGGCTATTTATTAAAAATGTTTTAAATATTACATTATTGTTCCAAGAATTATTAGTAGCATTATTAAGCTTTCTAATTCATTATTTTCTCAAGGTTACCTCATTGTTAGCAACTTTCGGCTTCTATTCTCACAGATCCTACATTGTTAAATTACTTATTACATTCACATAACATTATTATACATGTACATAATAATATAAACATAATACAATTACTATTACATACATTTTACATATTATTTATACCCATATTCCTTTAAGGCGGGCTGTTATATTTTTTATTATATAATTAGACTGATATCGTTTAAGTGTTAAAAATACTGCCTCAGATTTATGCTAACGGTATGCAAAGCCCTGGCGGTGCTACAGTTTGAAAATAACTAATCAAGCGAAACTATGGACAAACATGGTATTGTGTACAGACATGACAACATTGAATTCCCTATGACATGGAAGTTCTAGCATCCGTTTAAGAAAACCCGCCTCTAATTATTGTTTTTCTTTATTTTGTATGTGAAAACACAGATTAAAATAAAATGAATAATCATGCAGTTTCAGATCGAACCTGACCATTATGATACCATCAGGTGAGAAATAAGTAAGAAGCTATGGTGAATCATTAAAATACGAAATTTGGCAACGTAATACAGTTTAGGATTTCAAAGCCCACCTATATACAAGCATCAGCCATGTTTTTAAACTACAACTTATTGCCAGAGTAAGCAATAGGCTTGCTTTTATATGTTGAGCAATGTTTGCAAACTCCAAATACATTTGTGTTTAAGTTTCGCATTTAATGACAATTCGGCCACTGAAAGTTATTCAACATGAACTTTGTAAATGTATTACCACCAGTATTTGTTTTGTTTATTTCTTCCAAACTTGGCAAACTCTTGGCGAGATTATGCCTATACCTTTTACCTTACATGCTACTTATGGTTTTCTTAATGTTGGTTACGGTTAAAAGATCCATAGAGCCATTCAAAGGGCCCCAATTCCATTTATGTATATCACAGTGTTATACTTCAAGTCTATTTTTATCAGATTTTTAGCATTTTACACTCTTGAGAATACCACAGTTTTTAATTTACATATTTCAAATGTTCAGAAGAGCTGCATATATTTAGGATATAACAAATGTTGTACACTATTTAAAATAAGAAAATACCCTTACAAAAGCTTATTTCGCTATTTACTTCATGTTTAGATAGGATTTGCAGAAATGCTTTTAACACACATCTCGTTGTAGGTTCAAAGGAATGCAGGAGGTTGAAGCGATAGTAAAAAACTTTATATTACATAGCTCTTCCATGACCTCGCGAGAAACAAGTGAATGGTGACTACACCTCAAAACCTGACTAAGTATTGAAAACTTCCAACCAATAACACAAACATCTCAGAAATGGCTGATGCCACAAAAAGTATTTGAAGTAAATTCTGTGTTTTTAAGAAATCTACATATGTATGTAGTATATTTTTATCTCTTATCTCAAGTTATACAAAAGCATGCAAAATTCACACATGAGGATTTTGCAGGTATTCCAAGAAATTAAAAATATATATTATATTTGAAATGCAAGTATCTTAAATAATGACACTTTAATTAAAATCCTAGAGCTATTTTTGAGAAAATAAGAAATATCGAAAGTATTTCCTTATACGGGGTAGTTTTTGGCGAGAACTATTTGAAAACCTTTGTGTCGCATTTTTGGAATACGTTGAAAACTTAAATACCAAGTTTGGTATTTATTTCATATTTTGTTTTTGAGTAGCGCTATTTACAGACAGCCATACAGGGGCCTTTTTCCTTTTTTTGGATTCAAGAAACCTCAAATACGTATCTCTAGTGAAATCTTCAAACAGAATTGTTGGATAGAGACAATACCTCCTCTATTGCTGTAGATAAGTAGAACAGAAAAAATCAACTAAATGTGTACGATATATTTATAAACAAGATGAAACAATTAAAATATGTGGCCCGTTCGTGAAAAATATTCATATAAACGCCCTTGGTTTATATGAGCCATTGTCTCAACTTCAGTTCTGTGAAAACTGGGCATCATTAGCAGCTGTCGTTTCAGAAATATTCATGGTAATGGTATTAAATGATTAAATCGGCATTCGCATTGAAAGACACATAGCGTGGCATCATCGGAGCCATATTTATATTCATTTCTGTCAAATAGCTCAACAAACGTCATCTACATCTCAACAGAAAAAGAATAATATTTTGTAGGTTAGCGGGCAGTGCTACCGCAACGCAGGTGCCAAATATCTTGACACCTGCTGACAGCTCCAGGAGAGAAAAAAGAATAGATGTCGGTGTACCACAAAACAACTTCTTTCAGATGCAAGATCGAATGAAATTCACTGTTACCTAACTTCGGTCTCGTTTTGGGATAGCGACCTTTATATTACGCGGAACTGCGTAAACATGAGGCCGGTCTGCATTATGCGAATCCGACACAAAACCAGAAGTAGAAAGTGAGACCGACCACGCGCCCGCGTAGACATATGAAACAAGCTCTTGTGTCACACACGCATGCCTTAACTTCTGTTGCTGGGGACATATTCGAAACTTGACTCTTAGCCGAAACCAGCCGACCCTGTTTTGAAGGAAAGGTCGAAGGAGTACCAAAAAGAAATCTAGTTCCTGGTTTCGCTGGGGGGACTCTCTGGCAGAGCGTTCCAGATCGTAGAATTAAATGTTTCATGGAAATTAACTGCCACTCCTCGCCATCGCAATGACCTCTAACCTTTCGGAAACCCCACCTCTGGAATACTTAAAGATCACTCTGCTCTGCGCATCTGAAAATAAAATGTTAGGTCACTAAATAAGGAAACCTTCTGGGACAGGAATTCTAAAGATGGTCGTGGTGTAAATGAACAAATTTGAATACTTTCCCAATCTAAAGAAAGTTAAAAGAATGTGTAACCATTCTTGGAAACATTTGTATTATACGTGTCACCCAGCACCAGAGTTTCACAAAAGAGGTGAATTAAATGTAAGATTTGATCACTGATGCCGTTAATGGCTGCTATTCTGAAGATCGAAATAATAGTTTTAGTGCTTGATTTGGACTAATTTTGTGTCTAAAGTTGTATCCTTTATTTTGTTGGCGTGGTTTCAAATCAACTGTTGCAGAATAGTAAAAAAGAAGTAGCATTCTATAATTGCCTAGTCGATTGCGAATTCTCTTTGTATTTTTAAACAAATTAAACTTCTGGATCTTCAAACTTGCTAAAGTATATGGCACAAGGTCTGTATTTAGCTCAACTGAAAAATACGAAAATAAAGATATTGTCTCACCTCTGTGTTTCTTTTATGAGTGAAAAACTGTAATACTGTCTTATGGGTATTTAGAAACGTTAAGCCCACATAAAAGGATTACAATATGTACTTATACATCTTTTTCTTCTCAAAAATTAAGAGAAATAAATGCAAAATTGTCAGGCCTACATGAAAAGTTATATTAAAAGCAGCATATCTTGAGCGATTTTAACCAGTCAGGTTGCTTTGGGCTATGAGGATCTAACATTTAAAAGGAGTACAATCAATACACTTTTTTCTAATTTTCGCAAGCCACTATTTGATCGCTACAAAAGCTGTACTAAGACAAGTACATCCTTCAGGGAAATAATTGCTTTTGCCGGCGATTAGCTGCATGAATGATAGCTGAAGCAAATGATAAATCTAAAAGTAGTGTACAGCTTACACGTTGAAGCCGTTCTTGGTGCAACAGGTTTGATGCCGCTGGCTGCTTCAAATTTTTATAACATTTTGTGTTATCTATAGTGTTGATAACTTTTAAGATGTCATCTTGTAGCTCGTTCTGCGTTGTCTCGTGCACCAACAGCTCTAGTGGCATAGCTTCTTTACCTTGGGGTATGCGTGAGTGTATTTTGAAATTAAACACTAGCTTAGTTGGCCGATAAATTTTAATGTTGCTAAAATGTTCAGTTTGAGAAGACTCGCCGACTGTTGAATTTACGAATTAATTAATTCTAGAACAATAATTAAGCGAAGCGTTAGTTGCCGTAAATCACAAAAATATTGCTCGGAAAGATCCCTATCTGAAGCTATTGCTCTGCGGTACCTCCTCGAATTTCAGAATTCCAGCATACATGACTTTTCAAACGTGCTGAACTTAACTCTCACTGCATTCCAAGAAATTTTATACTAATGTATTTCCTTATTTTTTTTTTACCATAGCTCGATAATGACCTTTTTTCGGGACAAATCTTTCAACTCAGGCTTATTACATTATACATTTATTTAATATATAGATATTATTTACTGGAGGTATTTATCTATCTTACTATCATTTCTTTATACCCTCCTGTCAATTGCGGTATCATATCAATGTTCAGCGCATGTTGCAGTATATAAAATTAAGTGCAATAAGTGGTTAAAACTCAGCGAGCAATCACCTTATCTTTACTAGATGCTAATCCTCTGTACTTTTGCTTATGGGGTGCATCGAGAAATAGGTGTATTACATTACACATTTTCAAACTTTTTGTCAGATGATTTCTTAAAGGTAGTTGTTCTTGAATCAAGTTTTTATGCCGATTCCAAAACTAACTACTGTTTTTTTCTATCACGTCAGGTTTTTACACAAAATAATGGTTTGACAATTTTACTAATGAGCATAGAAAAGTGTTCAAATACCATTTCACACAAGGTAAGTTTTTATTCAAGAAACATTTTAAGAATATTCAAGAAATCCCCTAATTTATTTCAGGACTACATTTTAACTAAACAAGAAGTCAAAGTGTTTCATTTAATTTTATTCAAACCTTCTCTTCTTTGACTTCCTTGCGGATCCTTGAACATGACTGTCCCTCCTCAACATCCAACAGTAGTCAGCCATCATATTTCATTCGATCTCCCCTGGTACCCTCTCTCCATTTACTTAATATCTTGGTGAAAACGTTCACTCTGCTCTTCACTATAATGTCCCAGATTTTCTGGAAAGTAGTCGATATGTGAATGCAGAAAATGCACCTTTATACTCATGTTAGAAACCATCTTCTTGAAATTTTCCAGCATTGTTTCGACAATGGCCTTGTAAATAGCATCTTTGTTATTCCCCAAGAAGTTTGCAGATCGGAAGGCGGTCCATGCTTCTATTTCTCTCATATTCATTGTCTTCCGAAAATCTTCATCCTTCATCAATTTCTTTCTTTGAGGACCAACAAAAATTCCAGCCTTTAATTTGTCTTGTGAAATGAAGGGAAATTTCTTGGAAAGGTACTTGAAGCAGGGTCCATCCTATGGTAGAGCCCTTACAAATTGCTTCATTAAGCCCAATTTTATGTGTAGTGGCAGAAGCAATATCTTTATGTGTCTATATTTTTGAAGTGAAATTGTGAACAAACTGTACGTAATAGAAAAAAACTAAACGCAGTTCTGAAATCAGCATAACAAAGTGAGTCAGAATCACTTATTAGTTATCAGTCATCCTATATCATGCAGACTCATGTTATTATCACTAGTGTGTTCCAGATTCAAGATGATGTTTCTGCTTAGTGATGGCGTAAAAATCTATGATATCGTTTTAAATAATATAAATCTTCCGGAAAGATAAGTTCTTATATACTGAACATTGTCAGTTGAACTAAGCACCAAACTGTATCTTCATCTGTATACAAGTCTCGCTATTGTAACTTAACCAGAAGACATTACAGGTCGTAGAGTGGAGGCCTCTCGTGTGAGAACCGACTATGACGACGAGTTGCAACTTCACTTCAAGAAAATGGTTTTTCAGAGATCGCCGTAAATTTCAATATAGTTCAACTTCCAATCAATTTATAAACAAGGTATATTACTTTCTCTACTACGTATAGTAAGTAGGGGAAGTATTGTATTCCACCCAAAAATTCAATACCGAGATTTCACCGGAAATATATGTTTTGAGACCCCCTGAAACCAAAAAAAGCTTTTTTGGAAACATGTCCGTGTGGTGTCTGAACAGCATAACTCAGAAACGAACAGTCGGATAAACACCAAACTTGGTATTTAGGTTCAGTATCTTCCAGAGATGCGACACTAAGGTTTTCAAGAAAATCCTCCCACCTCCCACCCTTTACCTGGAACATTTTTCGAAATTTTTAATTTTCTCCAAAATGGCTCTAACGATTTTGATTAAAATATCGTATGTTTAAGATATTTTCATGACAAATCAAATGTATATCTTGAAATTTCTGGGAATGTCTCCAAAAGTATTTTTCATTGTGAACGACTTTTGCATAACTGGTAAACCATAAGAGATAGACAAAATTTTACTACACATAAAATGTAGATCGCATTAGAATACAAATTTATGTCATACACTTTTTTTAGTGAACCATTTTCGAGATATTGCTTGTTATTCCCTCAAATTTTTCAATACTTATTTTCCCATATGGGAATTCGTTATTCATTTTGTTGTCTTGGATATGCAAAGAGTATTAATCTGTGGCAAAGAGAATGGTGCTGCACCAAGCAACCAGCCAGTAAGAGATATGTCTATGCTTAAAGACTACTGTATTTCTATATTGCCCTTGCAATTACAAAACAAGGATAACATAGTACGCCTTAAGCGATAGTCAAATATTTTTAGAACTGGTCGCTATGTGTTAAATGTAATTCTCTTTGCATGTCAAAAGATCGTTTTTGCAAATGTTTATCTATTAATACGAAATAGATGGAGAATAAGAGTTTGTAAAAATAGTTTGTACAAGAGTAGAGAAATTCATGTGAGTGTAACAGATTTTTTTTGTGTCCTGGACATACAAATAGAATGGAATGCGCCACATAGCAACCAGCTCTTAAAAGATTTGACTATCGCTTAAAGCCTAGCAATTCCCCTTGCACCTAAAAGAAAATTAGCAATAAGATTAACATCTCGATTAACATGAAGCATATGGAGAATAAGCGTTTGTAAAAATAGTTTGTACAAGAGTAGAGAAAGTCATGCGAGTGTAACACATCATATTTTTTTACTTTTAATGTAGATATCCTTCGAGGGTGAGTTACAAACGGAAGATAGAAGCTTCCTTTTTGTCCTTTAGAGGAATTACACATTTTCGTCCCTTATTTAATAATAGCTTAGTGACTTTACTTGGCGGATGAATGGCAGTTCATTACATTATAAGCTCCATTATATCTACATTAGTATTAGTTTTGAAACGAAGTCTATGGATGCATTAACTTATTGCTTGGCAAGAACATGTTCTACAGTCATAAAAGATGTTCCAATGTTATTTGGTGTATTAACCCTAAAACTGATTATGGAATATGTTTTGTCAGATAAAATGATATTTCATTTATACAGTAATTTTCCATCACACCGTGGCCACCGCACAACAGCTCGAACGCCAGCCGCCACAACTCGCACTCCCGCCGAAACAGTTATATTTTTGCAACCGCCTCACTGCCTCTTTTCAGGAAATTTTTATTCACACTGCAGAGTTCAAAATCCCAAATTTTGTACATTTTTCCTCTGATGTTTTCTTTTAGTTCTTCCAATGTATGGGGTGTGTTGGATACACCTTATTTTTCAAGTGATCATCAGAGTCGAGTAAATTTCTATAACTGAATTTTGCGAAATAAGAGTAATTTACCCGCACTTAATAACCTTCTCTTATGAAGCATGGTTCCAATTCTGTGGCTATGCTTCGTCGCAAAATAACAGATACTGCAGCACAAAGAAACTCGGTTTTATACTCGAGCATGACGCAAAAATTGGTGTGCAGTAAATGCATACAGTATAATATGACCTTCGTTAAATGAGCAAACAATAAATGCAAAGAGGTACAGGAATGACTTAAACCAATTTTAAACAACTGACCTAATATGAGTCTGGATTTTTCCCAACAAGACTTGCCACCGCGCATATAGCATTTAACTGTATGTTGATTTTTATCTATGAGGGAACTTGAAAAATAAGGTGTATGCAATAAATCCCATACATTGATAGAACTGAAAGAAAAAAGACAAGAAATTCACTCAATTTAGGATGTTGAATTCTCCAGTGTGAATGAAAATTTCCTGAAATAATATCAAATACGCGGATAGACAAGCAGAACATTCCCAGCATCACCCATGGTAAGGTATTTGCATATTGTCGTTGTAATTTTAACTGTAGTTATGAGAACGTGAGGCAGTTGCAGGGATATTATAACTGTTTCGGTGGGAGTGCGAACTGCGGTAGCCGGCACCGATTGCCGAACAGTGCCCACAGTATGAAGGAATAACAACTGTGTTTATTCGTATTTTCTTTTTGAAAATTCTAAAATATCAGAGTAACATATATGAAATTATGTTCTTTAAACACGAAAAGATTTCAATGATATTTGATTAACATATAAATATTTTGGACCAAAACACACTAGACTCGCTCAAGCGCTCCATCAACGTTAATTTTTTTTATATATATGACTTTCTCAATCCATTTTAGCTTCGCATAGTGCTTCTATACACCACACTATTCATATGAAATTACCTTATTCGCGTTACCCTGTTTTCGATAAAAATGTGATTATGTACCACTACAAATTAAGCAATATGGGCTTGGTTGTATGTTTAAATACAGAGAACAGAATACAACTGCTTACATCTTGCTAGTCACTTTTTGTTGCTAATCATCCATGCAGGTAAGAATAAGAATCACGCATTTTTAAAAATGCCTCACCCACATATTCAGTCACTAAAATGTCTTCATCCTCTATTTTGAATTTATATGCCTTACTTATTAAATGAAATGACATTTTATCATCATCCGTGAGGAAACCCATTTCAAAAGAACACAAATTTAACGTCTGATCAAAGATAGAACATAAAATTACGATTGTTCGTTTTAATATCTTTCTTTTCTTCGCTTAAGAAGGATTAGTATTTCCTCCCTAAATTTTCTTCAAAATATCTTCGGATCTGTGTGGCGAAGCAAGAGTGAATTCTTTTACCTGTTTAAGGTGTGCATCATATCCTGCTGATACATTGCGGTTTGTATCGCGCTAATTGAAACTAGCACCGAAACCCATAATTAAAGTAATTTGATCCTGACTTCATTATTAACTGGTTCTTTAGTCCCATATGACATTTTGCTATTGAAACCGGAGACGTGACACGAACCGAAAAGTGAAATAAGAAAACAAACCATATCTGATATATGACAGTCACATTACCTCCTCTAAAGACTATTCATTTTCCGGAATTCTTTAATTGTTTATATAAAAATTTATAACTTTAATTTAACCACGATAAACGCATACATAGAAGCTTAATCAGTTTGGTAAAATTCACAACAGGAGGCTAAAAGAACAGTCAAGTCTATTCGATCTTCTTCTTATACTACTATAGTATTTTGGAAGCAGGTTTTCCTTTAAGCACCTTAACCTAGAAACACTTTTTGTACACTTCCTGGTTTATAATCTAGGTATGAATATATACATTCTTAATTTGCAGTATATTTGTCTCATTAAATTAGGAGCTGTTTCTAGTTTTGCGCTAGATCCAAGAACTTGGTATCCTATCCGTTCTGTGGCTTCGCATTCTAGTAAAATGTGTTTTGCTATTTCATCGGCTTATAAATACAGACGGCAAATGGCTTTCATGTGGTACAACACCATTGTCTTCGGGTGTTTTCTGAACATTCCATGCCAAATTATGAAGCTTATAACCTTCTAAGTGAAGGTTTATTAAGCATAGTAAGTAAATTACTTAATTTTTCTCTAGTCTTATTAATTTATCGCCTATAGAATGTTTTGGATATTGTTTTCCATTTCTTCTGGATTTCTTTTCGGGCTCAAACTTTTACTGTGTTTTTCGCATTTAAAATGCTTGTTCCATAGGCAGTTCTGGTCCTATAATCGGAAGAGATACTTCTTTCTTTGCCGGGTAATCAGCTTTTTCATTTCCCGCGATACCTGTATGTCCAGGTACCCACCGAAACTCTGCTTATTTGATCTAAAATATAAGAGTGTACAAACTAAGCGCCATCAGTCTGAAAGTTTAAAATGTTTAAAATTTAACAATATTTTCTTCCAAATTACACCTTTAGTTTAAAACGGGAATCGAACTAAGAACACCCAAAACAATGTAACCCATTAACAAAATGTACCAAAGTTCAATATTACGCTTATTTAATATATTATAGGCAATAAAACATATTTAATCAACATAAAATAGGTTATTATCCACATTTATAACGAATCACGAAATTAAGAAATTCAAGAAAATGTACATAAAATGGTTTTGTAATTATTAAAATGGATAACGTGTAAGACAGCGTGACTTGTGATAAGCTAAAGAAAATATAAATAAGTAATAAGTCAAAATAGAATCGATGGTAATATCATAAGGTGAGTAAACAGAACGTACTACAGCGCAAAAGAAACAGTTAATATGGGATTAGTATCCAAGAACATATAAATATTAACCGTAATAAGAAACGAGTTACTTCGCATATATAGCCGTAGAGTAATTGTATTAACTTCGTGGAAGTCTGTCTATTAACTACTATAAAAAAGACGACAAAGAAATAAATTCTAACCTTGCTAAAGAATACAAGCGCCAAAAATAGTAAATAAAGCACATACGCGTTAGATATAGTAAAGAAAGCATTTAAACTTAAGCGAGGGAAACAGTAAACATTGAGTAATATCACAATTCACAAAATTCACGTATAGTGTAGTACTTGTAAAAGAGCTTTATGTTCTCCAATTATAATATTCTTGTTCTAAAAGCTCACACATTCTTAGTATAATAAAAAACTTATTCTAACATTTTTGCGCTGGAAGTTATACTTGATTAAAATATACGCGCGAATAAAAGCTATGAAATATTGGTCATTAATTTGATAATTTGAATGTTTGTAAAAATATTTTGATAAGCTGTAAAAACACATCCTCAAGTACGTTGAGAATGGGCATATTTCAGATTGTTATTTTAAACGAACTATGAATGTTAGAAACACATTCCACAAATTATTGGACAGAAATTACTTTCAGGTTTTTTAAAGCAGGCTTAGAACTTCCATTTAGTGGCAGAAAATAGCACTAGTTATTTATAGTAAAATGAGCGTAGCAAAAATTAGTTACTGCAGTTAGCAATGAATCCACTGCTCAAGTGTAACACGTCACTTCAGCAGTAGATTAAACAAACAACCACCTCGTCAAGGAAATTGACACATGACATAAAAAGTTTGATAAACGGGAACTAATTAATACGCTTGTGGCAGGAATACCAATGTCGTATCGATGTGCCCGTGCAACAAATGGTGTACTTATTAAATGCATATAGCCTCGACGACCATAAAACTAAAACATTCTGAATTCTTTCACAATTTCTTTGATATAAAAATTTGAAATCTGCTACTTTTTAAATAGCCTGTATAGACTGTTAAAAAAGTAACACTTTTTGATAAATTGCGGTGGTACTGCTTGGGAAGTGCTGTGCACCAATTTGGCGGCACGGGATTTCAGGAATGGTCCCGGGTTCGATCCTAGCTCAGAGACTCTCCTGGATCTAGAGTTGATCGTTAATAGGACTGGTTCATTTTCCTGCCCGTTTATTTCCCGTCACCTTTTTTTTTTAAATCTGACTCCTGATATTACCACGCCACACACACACACACACACACACACACACACACACACACACACACACACACACACACACAATTTCTTTACTGCTGTGCATCATACAATTTCGCTCATCCGCCGACACTCACATTTGTTTTCAGAACAACCTCCAAGGAAATACCACGAACAAGTGTTTTCTAAACTCACCCATTTCTTTATTTTAATTATCCTATCTCTCCATTTCACTATCACATGATTTCTGCCTTCTTTCTTATTGGTTGCCTGCGGCTATCAGAGCACTGACTTTCCTACGCATCTGTTTTTCAGGCGACCTAACAGTACACTAACAAAGTGTATTCTGTTCTCACTTGACAATAGGGGAGGGACCAACCCCGTTTCCTGCCTGCTGCTTGCACTTTCTTTTCAACCCATATTCACCTTTATATGTAATACTCGCTTCCGAATCTTATTTAGTAATGCCATTCCCACTGTTAAGATTTATTTTCCGTATTGTTATAATTTTATATTTAGTACGGAGAACGTATTGTCTCAAAATGTAAGCTCCACTAGCTTTTATTCCCGAAATGTTCTCTAGATTTTTCCCCTTGGATAAACATATTTCGGACCACAACCTCTTCACTTATGCGAGTCTTCCTACAACTCTAAGAGTGAAACTACAACAGACACAAAATTGCATTACGACTCAGAAAACCATAAAGGATAAGCATCGCTTAGGTAAGGCTTAAGCTTTGGTTTAAGCTTTGCGAGTTTCACAGTAGGGCAACCAAGATGGGCTTTACTGAGCTGAAAAATTACACAACATTTAAAATGATAACGCTTGCGCATGGAATGGATTCCCATCGTTTGTTTATGGCGAAGCTGTTCCTAAAATAAGCTTTTGTAGTTTGCCTAGCAACACACAGTTAAAATGACCGAAAAATCAGAATCAAAACGTGAAGCTTTACTTCAAGAGGTCAGCATTCTCCTAGAAGAATCACCATATGCATGTAATAGAGTGCAAGCAAACGGACAAATTACGATAAGAAAAACCAAACTTGCGGGAAAAATTTCGATACGAAGGGTGGATTAGAATGGTCATCTTGATGGCTCTGCATGCTGTAAGTTTTGAGAGGCCGGAAAAATCTCCAGCTGCAATTAGCATGCTTTCACTTGCATATAACCACAATGTTAACAAAAGCATTGTTTCTAACGAGGGGGCTCTGTTACTGAAATATAAAGCAATGCGTTATATGTAGATGTTACACCAATGATGCGACAATGTATACGATAGAAGTATGAAGTATAAATTTAAAATTAAGGGCATGCCAAATTAAGGTTTGCTTCTTACCAGATATATTAAATTGATCATCAATCTGTACCATCATTACCGATTGTATACTTAATCGAAATATCTCGTAAAATTCTCAGTCATTCCATACGTTAAAATGGTACATTCTAGATCGTCTTTGTTGTGCATATGGTTAAAATGATTTGCATTTCTCATCACTAATATCGCGTTCTTCAGTTAGCATGGTGACTTCTTAGCTTAAACCACAATTCAGTACGGTTTAAGCCAAGCTATCTATAATTTCAGCTTATCACTTGAACTACGCGCTGTAAAATTCCTGTGTAGGTTAAGCTTTCGCTTAAGCCTAATCCCAAGCTTAAACTGTGAAATCGGCCCTAAAGATACTACGTATTTCGAAATAAATTCGCCTTACAAGAAATGGAGCTTGCATTCAAAACGCAAAATACAAATCCTGCAAACTATTTGCAGAATACTATGCGATATGGTTAGAGTTATCACATTTCCAAGATGAAAAATTGGGATACAATATGGGGGCGTGCATAATGAAAATTGGTTTTAAAGCTGTATGTTAAATGAAGATAAGAGTAAATTTATAGTGGGTATGATGAATAACCAGTGGACCTAGAAACAGGTTAGTCAGATGGAGGGGAGCTACTGGGGCTCATCATCTTACTTAAGCCATCTAAATAGGTCCACGTGATCCCTATGAGGAAGGGATGAGGGGGAGATCTGAAGGGCGACTAGACGACAAACCAGGGAACCTAACAAATAATAAAACCAAGCAATGCGCTAGTTCATAATCAATTCTTCCATTGTCGCAGAACCATTGTCGCAGCTTTCTGATGAGTGGATCATCCCTATAAGCTTACGGTCCTGGAGATCAACTAGGGAATTCATCACATAAGACACCCCTGTACAGCAAGCTATTCAAACTTTGCTCGGCTGAGTGAGAGTACTCGCGCGTACACAATGATGCTCGGAGCCCAACTGGAGGGTGAGCGTGGTAGCCAGTACATCACTGGGCGAAGGTCAGAGCACAAGTGCCTGCACTTTCTGCCACTTCATACCAACACTTCATTCAGCCCCCAATGCTAAGCTGTATTGCATGCTGCAGGAGACTCCTGAGAGTCGCGAGTACCCTGCTGCTCTGTAGCGCGCAACCAAGGTGGCACAGCCTGCCGTACAAAGTCTTTAGAATAATAATACTTCACAGTTTGCACCTGCAGGCACTTTTCGGCACCTGCAGACTACTTTCTTTACTAGAAAGAAAAACCATTCTATGGAGGTATTAGGCGAGGTAAAAACAAATAAGTAGTTAGATATCTTTATAGGAAAATGTTTCCTCCATAAAATGAGAGAAATATTATTCCATTCATCTGTCCTATGTTTTTGTTGCACTTGTTCCATTATTTTTCTTTTCATCCGCATGTATTTCTACACGATTAAAATAATCAAAAACACCTTTCAGATCTGTTGGTAGGTATTAGGAAGGGGTTTCTTCACTTCAGCAGTCCAGTTGAATAAAAGAACTATGTTGTTAACGTACAAACATGTTATATATCCACTCACTACTGTACCCTAATTGCTGTTTGGTAAACTTTTACAACATAGTCTATAGAAAATCCTAGCTATGCGGGCGTTGTTCTTGTAGATAGAACGCTTTACTAAATGCCTCATTATTAATACACCTCTTTTCATGCCTTATTCTGAGCTAAAATTGGAGATAACCGATTTCTTTCTTTTTTGAACTTCAACAGCGAAAACATAACATTTAATTTTCACCGCAGCTTCAGAAAACTTTGTTGTGTGCTCAAAAATTATCTATCTTGTTTAGAACGCCAGGAAGCATGTTTGGACATTCACCCCAGATTAAGAAGTAAAACTTGATAGGTAAATGCCTTTTGACTAGAGGAGGCAATGCAGGCTCCAAAGGAAGATAATTACTTTTGCTATGTCGTAAGTTATCTGTTTCAGAAAATTCACAAGAATATCTTAAATTTCCAATTCGAACAATATAGAAGTAAAAAAACTGCAATATGAGATCATGTAAAATTGGTGTTCATTATTCTAATTATCAGGTATTGTAATGTAGACAAATGTATTTTTATTGTGCATATTGTATTGTGCATAATACATATTTTTGTCGTGTGTTTAAGGATGTAAGAATAAAAACATGAAAATGTCGCTCATATGACAATGTTTCAGGCGATATTAAAAGCTTCCCTAATAAAGCTTTATAATAAACAGGCAGGATAACACACTAATCGATTCGCTGACGTAAGACATTGTTGCGCGGGCTGACCAACAAACCGCAACGTGGAATTAATTGTTCTTCCACACAAGCCATGTGTTGGACAAGGTTGGAAAGGTAGAATCAGACGACTGAAAAATTTAAAGTACTCGTAACATTGTAGATCGCCATTGGGGTATGTGGTTTACCGGAAAAATACGAATCAGTTGGAGAATTTAATGTCGTGCCATGGTAGCTCAGTGGTTAGAGGAATCGAACGGAGGCCGGGGGATCCGTGGTTCAAATCCTGGCATTGAATGTTTTAGTTGTCTGATTTTACCTTTCCAAATTGCAAAGTATTCTCCAGCGGGATCGCAGATATTCTACAATGTGGAAAATTAGTGTCATTCTTTCTGGGTATGCCACAACATTTGAAGACAATGAACCAAAGCTGACCTGCAGTGACTTCGCCGCTTTCAAATACGCTCCTGTGATGTGAGGAGGAGCTTTTCCAGGTACAAACTATCCTCGGAGACAATTGAAAATGGAAAACCTGAAAATGCACCTTGTGATCCAGTGCAACTCTGCAGAAACTGAAGACAGATAGGACGTGTTAGCTAATTTGAAATACTTTAAACAAGTGGTGTGCAGTAGTAAAAATATGATTTTATTTTGTGGATAGATGCTATTGTTTTCACTCCACTTCGTTTTCTTTTCAGACACGCTGACATTTCAAAAATAAGTGCTAGTTAGTTTCAAACACTGAAAAAAGTCAATACTATACTCAAGATTTGTTCTAAAGTAAATATTGTATTACATGTTATATAAAAATCAACAAGAATATTTTAAATAAACTTATATAAAGTCATATTGTATCTTTTAATATTATATTTATGCAAGTTTTATGGCATAAATGCTTGCATATTTCGCTGTTTTAGGTCATTAAAATCCCGGTCCTAATTATTATATTCTATTAACTTCAAAACTTCATTGTTCCAAATTTAGAAAATAGCTCTGATATTTTCAGAGAGTTGGAGAAATTCCTGAAGTGTTAGATGGAGAATGTAAAAATAAAATAGTAGTAAAAGGATGTTTATTTTATGTGAAAACACGAACAGCATTTAAAAAAAATTGCAACATCCACACCCTTCCTTACACATTACAAATTCAGACGTCATATCATAGGATGATTCCAAACCTCTCAAAATTTCTTAGTCAAACATATAAATCAATGGAAATGCCCACCTTTATGTATTGAATAGATATCATATATAAAATACATGCTTCTAGGTAACAATCAAAAAAAATGAATTTTTAACAGCTTTGGCGGAATACATAAGGCCAGATAAACCGTGAAATTTTGATCTCCGACAAGAAACAGAAACAGGAGTAGCAAAAGAAATCATGCAGTAATAATTGAGTCAGTATGTTTAATAAATAACTGACATGCTACGATACAAATATACATCTAGGAATAATAAATCAAGCATGACCGATGAAACGATCTTACCGTGGTTCACGATATGAGTGCGTTTGGAGGACGGTACGACTGTTTTAGTTGACAACGCGAGCGTCATCAAAGCTTGAGATCAGAAGGGAGTGAGGGCAAGGCGATAGGAAAATGTATAGTTGCACAATGAAAACAGTACATTTGTAGGCCCAACACCGCTAGTAAATACAACTCGGCACTGGAGAGTTTTTCTTTACCTGATGTCCTTCCGATGCCCCACCTTGTTCCGCAACTGTTTTGTTCCTCTTCCCACCGAACGCACTCATATCTTGGCCGAATAGTGCAAATAATATGGTACCGGTGCGTACTAAGAAGCCCAAACCTTGAAGAACAACATATTATGCAATTTATATAGAGGTAAGATTATTCGTGATAAATTTTTCCCAAAAATGAATTCGATTTAAGTCATATAACCTTAGCTACACGCAACACTTAGAAACCGCACTCAGGCATGTATATCACAAGGCAGATTTTGTTACTAACCCACTCAAGCGAAAAAAGAATAAATGAGAATAACAGCATTTTCAAAATGTTGGGCCAGATGACGCAGTTCAACGTGGAAAACGTTAAGTATGAAGTAAGAATATCTGAAAAATTATTAATATTACGTGAAAGGTTATTTGACAATTGTACACTTTAACTCCAAGTTTTTTTCAGTGAACTTTTGTCTCTTTTATGCAAAATTATAAAATTTCAGTCAGAATGTAGAGGACTCTGCAAGCTATTCACGTAAAATTAGATTACGTCATTTACTCAAACATACAGCATTTTGATCTTTAAAGGCATTTTTAGCAAAAGCATCACTTTTCAATAAAATTTTTGGCGTAGAGAATTTCGTGAAAATCTTTTCCTTATATCCAAGAAAGATACTGTAATGAAATAACATATTTGGTATTTATCTCACCTTTGAGGTATGTTGTTTATCTAAAATGTTTTTCTAGTTTAGGGACCACAAATACTGTATTTCCGTTGAAACCTAGACATCGAAATGTTGAGTGAAATACAATAGCTTCTTTAACATAGGTAAAAGGTAGAAGAAATAAATGACTTCCAAGTCACAGAAGCCCAAAATGTGAGCTCTCTCCCTATTCTACACCTGCACTTATCTTGCATGTAGATAATTTTGTATAATAAATCAGTTCAGCATAATTGCAGCATTCCTTTCAAATAAAATGTTAAAGTTAATATAGTGTTTTGACGTAACAATCTATAAAGCTGCAATGAACCAACCGGTGTTACGCAACGGTATAACCCATGAAGTGTAACACTTTCAAATGTCAATAACTCAGGGCAGGTGTAAATGGTAGCATATACGTAAATGAATAAGAAAATAAATAACTTTCAACGTATTTAGTTTATTGTACTGTAGGCTGATAGCAATTTACATTCAACATAAATATTAATCCACTTGTCATAAACAATAAACCAAGTGTGATATTTCGGGTGAAATATTTAAATAAGCAGGAGCTTCTGGAATATGCAACCGCGTTTGAGCTAGAGTTAATACTTTTGAGAGTCAGATCTCTCAATTTGCTAATAAGCTTGAGGCAGAGCGACTAATCATTGCGTCATCCTTCATGACCTGACCATATGAAATGTGATACTCGTGAAATTCTATCAGCAGGGTGAGAAATTACGAGTTGTTACTCACGTTTAAGATCTTGAACTATTCAAAACCCTGTCATAGAGGTCACGTATATGATGAGACTGTAGATTATTAGCCAGAGAAAGAAATACCTAAGGAAGTCGCTACACCCCTTTTGATTTTTGCACGCTCCTGAGGGGCATGCCCCTAACATGTGCATGAAGTGTCTCACTTCGATGAAACTTGCAAGTAATTTATCCTGTGACTACTCAGGCCCATTAGGGATGCACTGAAATTGAAAACGGTGAATTGGCTATTTCTCTGACTGTAGAAAATAACAGATCATATTCCATTTAGTTATGATAAATTTTGATACTGATGTAAATACAGCTACGATGTACAGTTTTATATAAATTATTTACTTATTTTATTATACAAACACACAAATTTTAAGGAGTAGTCGTAGGAATATATAAAGTTAAATCAGTATCACTATAACTCTTGTGAGTCTTGACCTATCAACCTGACTACCTCCCTCATGCCCACATGCTCAAGGCATAGTTGGATGATCATCCAACATACGAGAATATTAGGTCAGTACCATGCTTCCCCAGCCGGAACTTTGGCTCTCATGCGACAGACCTATTGCAGCCCCTGTAATGCACCGCCATGCCCTGTACATGTGCCGACAAATACATGGGTGGGCTCGAGCCTCGAGCATTCCGTGGCAGCGAACCGAAGCACTACGCTCCAATGAGTACGCCACGGAGCAGGACCGTAGGCAATATACGAAATGAAAAAGCCAATAGGGTTCCCTAAACCGATTAAGAAATAAATTAATTTTATTCCCCTTTCTTTTAATGTTTATGTGTACACACCTTAATTACCCGTGTTGGTAACCATTATTCAAATAAGCATTAAAGATAAGGGAAGCGATTTTTTTCTGAAATCATCTTTTTTTAATACTAAATACTAAATGATTGCGGGGCTCAAATATACTTTAGAATTTTAAATGCGACTTTTTCGACGGAGGCGGCACCGCAGTTAGGTGTGCGACTCGTATTCGGGAGGTCCTGGATTCAAATAACCTGACCGAAGTTTTTTCCACGTTTTTCCTTGGTCGCTAGGCGAAAGCTGGGTTGAATTATTTCATCCGCGAATTTTGCTAACATCCCTTTCATCAACACATTTCATTTCTTTCTTCACCGCTTAGTTAGTAACTCCTTGGGGGGAGGCTGTAAAACCTACACAGAGTAAGGTAAAATCGGTTGAAGAAGAAATATGGCTTTCAAACGTGACACCTAATCTTTAGATTTAATTCTCCTTGAACACGTATTTTAAAGATATACCTAAGTTCAGTTCAAAAATCTTTAAAAGATCCACTGATAAAATGTTGTATATTTTCTAAGTACAAATCTATGTATTAATTAAGTAATGATATGAATATCTTGTTAGCTTCATATTTATTTTATCACAAATATGTTTTTCTATGGAAATTAATCTATACATTTTGAAATTAAAGCATTCAGTTTGTCAATTAAAAACCAAAATGGCAAACTGCATTAACCGAAAATTGAACATTATCTCTATTACATTGTATTTCTTTGAGAAAAATCGAGGTTTTTGGGACACCTTTGCAATTAAAACTTGAAAATATATAATGTTTCCCTTAATGGTTAGAAGTATCTCAAATTAAACTTATATTTTACACAATTTGATTTTAATCTCAAGGGTTTTAAAGTAAAATTTTAAATATACTGAAGTTGCGCACTATTAGCATATGTTACTTCCACATACACTTGAAGCATTTAGCTCATTTTTAAACGTCAACTAAAATGCCACTCACCTTCATATATCTCCAAGCAGAGGAGAGTAGTGAATCCTATGCGAATAAACTTTACATCCTCAATCAAGATTGCCCTCACACCTGCCTGCTGTTCGAAGGCTACCGAATTCCATTCCGGTTGGGCTTGCAGAAAAATCCTTTGATAAAGAAGATCCATCGATATGTCCAGAGTGTAGCGTATGAATGAGATTCCAGGACTGTCGCTGGGTAGATTCCTGATTACATGTTCCACATTCATTTATGGCACATTTATCATCATAATGAGCACAACTAAGCTGAATTAAGTTGTGCCACAAATGCTAAAAATAAACAAAAGGTGTATCTGAAGAGTAGGACATTAATCTCGATGTGTTCCTTCTCAGTGCTCCAGCGCTGAGACATTGTACCAGACCACAGCACCTGAGGATTGGTATAAGACAATATGATAAGTTCATCTCCATAACATTCTGTACATCGAAGATTTTAGTTAACAACTTTGCGAAGCTTAGTATTGAACAGAAATAATTACAAGACTACGTCTCAGCGAGTTTGCAAGAAAAGCTGCAACCGCACTATTTTGTAATTATGTTCAGTACTTTAGTTGGTTTGAAAGCCTATAGAACAGCTCACATGCCTTAAGACGCGTCTTATTTCTCCAATTTCAAATGTTATACACTACTACGCAGTTGTACGCAAGTGCGTTTACCTTAAATGTCACACTCTATTTCTTTGCTCTTTGCTATTCAGGTCAACCAGTGTCTTCCTTCGCCTATTTCATTTAAAACATCTCCATTGCTTTGTCTGTCGATTCCACACGATCCTATTTACTCATAATCCATGTCTCATCGAATTAACTGTTCTTCCACATAAGCCGTGTGTTGGACAAGGTTGGAAAGGTAGAACCAGACGACAGAAAAAGTCAATGCCATCGCCGGGATCTGAATCATGGATCTCCGGATTTACTCCGATGGCGATGGCATTGAATTTTTCAATCGTCTGATTCTACATTTCCAACCTTGTCCAACACACGGCTTATGTGGAAGAACAATTAATTCCAAGAATTGACCTAATAGTGGTCGAGACTATGAAGCCCGGAACTTAAGTGCTTACAGCATTGTAAGTCGCCATTAGGGTATGTCATCTCAGTACAATTTGAGATCTCCTTGTTGTTTACCGGGAAAAAACGAGACATCTGGAGAATTTAATGTTCCTGCCGGCATATTGCCAAGGTACCTCAGTGGTTAGAGCAACTGAACTGAAACAGAGATCCGTGGTTCAAATCCCGGCTATGGCACTGAATTTTTCAGTCGTCTGATTATTATCTTTCCAACCTTGTCCTAATGTGGAAGAACAATTAATTCAGTTATCAAAATCGGTTGTTTTGAGATTAACCTACACACAACCACGCACACATATTTTCTCTTTTTTAATATTCATTACTCAAACATTCTCTCTCTCTCTCTCTCTCTCTCTCTCTCGCCAGTTCATATCGGTTTCCTTAGGAAGTTTCTTATAAAAGACAATGTCAAATGCTCTTTTCAAATACACTTTATCTAGAGTTCAATTGTTGTTTCTCTTCTCGAAGTCGAACTACTGTTCTAATCATGTATACCGATGTTTTAGTTTTAAAAAGATGTCAGTTTTACATTTATTCAGCTAAGATGATTGCGCAGTAAAGAACTATTCTAATTTAAAGTTCCAATTAAAAACTGCTGTGACATCACGAAGAGCTATCCTAAACTTTTTATAATTAGTATAGTAAATTAGTCTATATGAAATGCTAACATATTTTCAATGACATGATTAGTTACTTTACGTGTGGCGTCATAACTGCTCCGTAACACAACATCTATTCTCAAGGAAGAGCCCGGGTTTGCAGCACTGCTGAAGTATTTACGAGTCCTGCAGATGCGACATTAATTTACACGAAGAATGGAATTGCATTCCTCTTGCAGGATGTATCCATAAACAAGCATTCAAGCTCTCGGCAAAGGAAAGCGATTGAGAGAAGAGCATTTAAAAAAGGAACGTGGTCGTAATATTAAGAGTCGGTTCCGCTGTGATGTTTCAAATGAATGGACGTTGTTTATTGCTGTAATTATGATTCAAGCCAGACTGCGAGTTCTATGTAATACATGGATTGGTAATAAAACTTGACCATCTCAGTACCAAGCTCTATTTCCAAGAGTGTTTTAAAACTAGTTATGTCACGGTCCGTCTACAACCTTTCCTTCTAAACCCCAGTTTATTGCTTTCCACGTGTTATTTATGGGATGTCACCAATGCGTGAATGGATGAATAATTTAAAACTTCAATTCTTTGTAAGCTAAGAATCGACGATTTTCCATTTCACATTGCGTGAGCTGCTATCATCAGTTAAAATATAGTGGAAATCATTACAATGTCCTTAACACAGGAATTCTCAAAGTGCGGCCACCGACACCTCGGTGTTCCGCGAGCCCTTTATAATATAATTGTATTTAGTTTCAGCTTGAGGCTGCAATTATTATATCAGATTAATTACAAGACACTAATTTGAAACCTAAATTTTAAATCTCGTGTATCATATATAAAAACCGGCTCTTATAGCCAATGGTTTCGTTAGTACGTAATATCTGAAGATATCGCAATGGTGACTTCCAAGCACCACGTATTTATTTCTATTTAACGATAAACATTTAAATACGGCTTATGGTAATCAGCATGGTGAAACAACTGTACCGAGCGAGATGGCTGGTAACCTGTGCGATTCGTATTCGGGAGATCCGGTTCGAATCCTGAGGACCATCCTCCCTGACAGAGCATTTTCCAGGTTTTTCTTAGTCCTCATAAATAGGAAATGCCGGGGAGGTACCCTTAACTTAGGGCTGGAACGTTTACTTTCCAAATATAATTTCATTGCGTGTATCAGCATTGTCAACCACCTGTGGTGCCTATGTAGTAAGAACGGGCGTTCAACACTACCAAAAAAAAATCTTATGTGTTACACTCACATGACTTTCTCTACTCTTGTACAAACTATTTTTAAAAACGCTTATTCTCCATATGCTTCATGTTAATCGAGATATCGAGATGTTAATCTTATTGCTAATTTTCTTGTAGATGCAAAGGGAATTGGTAGGCTTTAAGCGATAGTCAAATATTTTAAGAGCTGCTTGCTATGTGGAGTATTCCATTCTCTTTGCATTACCAGGACAAAGAAAATGAATAACGAATTCCCATTATAAGTATTGGAAAATTTAAGGGAATAACAAGCAATATCTCGAAAATGCTTCACTTAACAAAAAAAAAATCCATATGACATAAATTGTGTATTTTAACGCGATCTACATTTTTGTGCAGTAAAATTTTGTCCATCTCTTATGGTTTACTAATTATGCAAAAGTCGTTCACAATGAAGAATACCTTTGGGGACATTCCCAGAAATTTCAAGATATACATTTTATTTGTCATGAAATTATCTTAAATATATGATATTTTAATCAAAATCGTTAGGGCCATTTTGATAAAATTAAAATTTTCGAAAAATGTTCCACGTAAAGGGTAATCTGGGGTGGAGGATTTTCTTGAAAACCTTCATGTCGCCTCTCTGAAAGATACTGAACCTAAATACCAAGTTTAGTGTTTATCCAACTGTTCGTTTCTGAGTTATGCTCTTCACAGACACACACACACACACACATACACACACACAGACACACACACACACACACACAGACACACGAACATGTTTCCAAAAATGTTTTTTTGATTCAGGGAGCCTCAAAACATGTATTTTCGGTTAAATCTCGGTATCGAACTGTTGGGTGGAATACAATACTTCCCCTACTTACTATACGTAGTAGAGAAAGTAAAAATAAAAAACAAACTACTATAAATCTATTTGTACATACCAAGCGTAACTTCAATGTATGTAACCGTTTATTTTAGTTTTGGCTAAATATTGTTATAAAAATGTATGAATAGCTATTATAAATGAAGATTTAGAATCTAGGTAAGAATTCGATTTGTATATTTACATCGTAAAAATATAAAAGTGTTATTTTCACTTGTAGAAACAGATTTAGAAACACTGTCACGCGATACCTCTTGCAAACAAGATTACGCAAGGAATGCACCTATACTAAAATTAACCTATATTTAAACATATATTATAATTTAATAACGACTTAGAAAGCTGATTATCGAGAGCAAATATTCTTCTTCGTTATGTTTAAATAGAGCATTTAAGAAGAGAAACTTACAAAAATACTACCGTTGCTGTGTCGTATAAACTGAAATAGAGAACCTGAAGAATAAGCTCATGTTAAAGAGCAATAGAAGTTAACTGATTTGCGATTACTAAAATAATAGTGTCGATTGTAATTTGAAGCGTCAGTATAAATAAAATTAAATAATTTTTTTATAAAACACAGCCGACATAAACCCTCTTAAATTTTCTGTTATATATATTATTGACAAATATGCAGAATTTTAAATTATTATAATCTTTGTCCAGTGATAGAGTTGATAATTGTGCATAAAAGATTGAATATCTACAGTAATAACTTCGATTTCATTAAACCTATTTAAATCATTTTTCCACCCTGACTAGTTGACCTGAAACGAATAAGAGAGTTCTCAATCTCGCTCTATCAATTGGCAGCAACCGTGGTACAACATTTCAAGCTTCAAAACAGTTTTCAAGAAAGAAAGCTCGCAGCTGTGTTCAAAAGTAGCTGTAATGTGGGCATGATACCTCGAATGATTCTCTGCAGGAATTCTCGAAGGTGTTGATAAAATTAATTTACTCCAGTTATTGAGATATTCGTATTGCAATGTACCTATATTTTCTGGAACACAAGCGTCAATTGAATAACCATAAACTTATAAGTCACTTTTATTTGACATGTAAGAAAAAAGTTAACACACTCCCAATGGAATCCGACAATGTCAAAAAGAGATGGACAGGAGTCGGTGGAAAGCTATTATTGTGGCATTTTCTCCATTCCTAAGTAAATACCAAGTAACGTTTCAGAATTTTTATAGCTTTTCCGTGGGTTCCCTTTGTCATTGTGGATCTAAAAAAATTAGCCATAAATTTTCTTGAGCAATTTTATATGCAAATCAAGAATTCTGCTCCATATACATATAGTTAACGCAGCATTCATTCCTGCTGTGAGTTTCGTAACCTCAGAAGTAAATAAGTAAATAAAGTTCAGTCAGCTGGTACCTTTTTTACAAAAACCTCGAAATGTGCATACAAATGCTCAAACAAAATTGTCAAAATATTTCACACACACAGGCAGGGTGGACCATTTAAGTTGAGACTGTAGAGCACCTCCAAAACTAAGCGTTGTAGAAAGAAATGTCTTGAATAAAAGTTGCTTGATACTATGATGAGAAACTAAATGTCATTAGTCGTGTTTTATTTGGAGGACGTTGTGAACCTAAAATTAACCCTAATTGCACGTTCCCATTTAAAAAAATTAAATTGATCCTAAAACGACCATCATAACATCCTCCAAACAAAACACGACTAATTGAATATACTTTCCCCCATAATATCAAGCAACTTTTATTAAAAACATTGATTTCTATAACGATAGTTTTGGAGATATTGTACAGCCTCAAGTTAAATGATCCACCCTATGAGTGTGTGTATGCAGTAATAATACGTTAACTATTAATGTACCTGTATTAATTATTGTTCTGATTATTTTAAATAAAAATAAGAATTTTTATATTTCATGAGGTTTTACACAGTTTGAAATGTTTCTTCTTTATTTAAATATTAAATTATATAGCAAAAAACCTTATAAAAACTTCTTGAATTTCTGCATAGTGAGACTTCTCTTGCTAGAAATTAATAAGATGGGGGAATGCTTCAGAAAAGTGATAAGTGGATGAGAATTTTGCAGAAGCAGCATGAGAGCATACACATGGCTGTGATAATGGTAATTTATTTTTCCAACGAAAGTGTTTTTGATCCACTTGCCGTCCATGCTGTCGTGGGGAAAATGGAATTTCCTGCATTGAGTGTTGGTAACCTAACTTACTGTCCGTTCAGCGATGTTTTAGCTAATGGGTGGGTCAGCCCTTCCAAGCAGATAGGGATTTAGCTACTGGAAGAAGGTAGTCTCGTTAAAGTGAGGGGTAAAGACGCGCGACAATGAAAGACTGTTGGCTGTTTTCCATTGTGCTTGACACGCGCGGTACGAGTTCGGTATACTGTTTACCCCTCCCATTAGCAAAAGTTTTAGCTAAGAGAAAAGCTACCCCACACAGTTGAACTACAGTACCTGCGTGCTTTTTCTATTTTACTGCACCTATTCCCATCAATTATATTAAATCCTGGAACTTAGTAAATAAATATATATATATATATAATTTATTTATGTATTAAAGCAGAACTGAATAATAATCTTATTTGATAGCGGACTTTTACCACTAAAATCCTACCTAGATCTTGACTTCCATTTAAGCTGTTAATATTTACTTACGATTTAATTCATGTAGTAGCTAAATATAAGATGCAAGTTATTAATTTTTACTTTCTTTACTATGTATAGTAAGTAGGGGAAGTACTGCATTCCACCCAAAAATTGGATACCGAGATTTCACCGGAAATACATATTTTGAAGTCCCTGAACCCAAATAAAGCATTTTTGCAAACGTACGTGTGTGTGTGTGTGTGTGTGTGTGTGTGTGTGTGAGAACACGATAACTCAAAAGTGAAGTCGGATAAATACCATACTTGGTACTTAGGTTCAATATCTTCCAAAGATGCGACAAGAAGATTTTTAAGAAAATCTCCAACCCCAAACTAGCCTTTACATGGAACAGTTTACGATTTTGATTTTCTCCAAAATGGCCCTAACGATTTTGATTAAAATACCGTATCTTTAAGAAATTTTTATGGAAAATGATATGTATATCTTGAATTTTCTGGGAATTTTCCCAAAAGTCCTCTTCATTGTGAATGACTTTTGCATAACTGGTAAACCTTAAGGGAGACAAAATGTTACTGCACAAAAAATATAGATCTCGTTAAAACACACAATCTATGTCATACATTTATTTGTCGAGTGAACCATTTCCGAGATATTCCTTGCTATTTGTTTGAATTTTCCAATACTTATACTTGTTCTCAAATGGGAATTAGTTTGGTTTTTGTTTTTTTTTATGTTCTGGACATACAGAGAGAATGGAATGCTCCACATAGTGACCAGCTCTTAAACATTTGACTGTCGCTTAAAGCCTACCATATTCTCCTTGCACCTACAAGAAAATTGGAATAAGATAATTTCTGCAAAAGTTTATCTAGATTAACATGAAATAGAAGGGGAATAAGGGTTTGTAAAAACACTTTGACAAAGAGTAGAGAAAGTCATATGGGTACAACATATAATTTTTAGAGTAAAAAAAGCCAGTTCGTCACCACGATGGCCAGCTTTATGCAATATGTATAATCGATAGTTGGCATTCTTCAGTCACCATTTCAGTTTATTTCATCAGTTCATAAACACGTTGCTGTTCGCATTCTGGAAAATGACTTTCTCGATAGGAAAAAGAATTCAAATTCTGAAAGCATATGTGAAAACAGGTTCGATTAACGAACGAGTCCATGATGTCTTCTCTGCGGAACGAACTGTTAGCAAAAACTTGTGACCATCATGTTTCCCGGATCTAACAACGCGTGATTTCTTCCTGTGGGGATATTTGAAGAGCAAGCAAGGTCTATGAAACAAGCCCACACACAATACGGAAGCTGAAAGAAACATCAGCTGTAAAGTTGCCGCCTTCGATATCGAACTATCTGAGTATAGTTACACGTGCAAAACTGTGTATTGATGCTGCAGGGGCCCACTTTCAACTTCTTCAGTAAATGGTGAGTCCATTTCACAATTCATTATTCATTCGTTTGTCTGTATTTGCTCTATACTTACACCGGCCACTTATCTGCGCCAACTGTTGTTTATTCATATTGCATACAATTGCCCCTCGTTGTAATATACTCGATTCAATTTTAACTACCAATTTAAGGGAAATTTATATCATTACACAACGGAAATATCTAAATGCATTCAAACGTGAGATGGGCCACTTTTATCTGCTCCACCCTTTATATTGTTAGATTTTTATTTACTGGCAACTGTTCGAATATAAATTAAATACAATTCAAATTCATCTGCTTCTATTGGTTTCCAATACAGTTTTACTTTCTCTACCACGTACATAGCTGGATAAGATATTTCATTCCACCCAAAAATTCGATACCGAGATATCACCGGAAATACATGTTTTGAGACTCCTGATTATCTCCAAAATAATTGTAGAAAAAGGTCCGTGTGTGCCGTGTATGCGTCCGTGAACAGCATAACTAAAAAAACGAAAAGTCAGATAAATGTCAAACTTGATATTTAAGTTCAGTATCTTCCAAAGATGCGACACGAAGTTTTTCAAGAAAATCTCCCCACCGTCAACTACACTTTACATGGAAAATTTTCTATTTTGTTTCTAAAAAAAATTGTTCTAACGATTAAAATATTCAAAATTAAATTAAAACGATAATATAATAATTAAAATATCATATATTAAAGATATTTACATGACAAATAAAATGCATATCTTGAATTTTCTGGGAATAGCCTGTTAAGTCTTCATTAGAAATGAGTTTTGTATAATCTTGTATAACTGGTGAACGTTAAGCGATAAACGAAAATGTACTACACAAACAATGTAGATCTCTTTAAAACAAACATGTATTTCAAAGGATGGCATCAGCCATTTCCGAGAATTCCGCTTTAATGATTCCAGTTGTTTAATACTTAGCCATTCTTTTTAAGTCCTATCAACATTCAGCTGTTTCTCGCGATGTCATGGAGAAAGTATGGAAACATTTAAGGCCAGCATATAGCGTCCAGTTCCACACATTTACCTATCGCTATTCCCTTCGTGTAACACAGCTATTTACGGAAAGGTTTATCTCGATTGAAATGAAGACGATAGGAAAGTGCGTAAGAATAATCTGTATACCCACTAATAAGCGATAAAGGGCAGAGAAAGTCAGGTGAATGTAACATCAGATTTTTAAATTGCCTTTTGTTTAAGATATTGCATCAATAAGTGTACATTTTTCTTACCTTTATAAACTTTATTACAACACGCTTCAGTGTGTTGACATAAAAATTGTGATAATGTCATAAAGGGGCAGAAGTATTTTAACACTTATGAAAAAAACATGATATTCGTGCCCAAAATTAATCTTCTGCGAAGTTAGAAATGTTCCAGACGATACCAGACTTTTAAGTAATTCTACTCCAATCACGTTTTTTATTTTTTACCCGAGAGCCAGTTCCCACCACACTTCATTAGTTTTCGTGTTCCAGTAATTGGCTTGTAGCTTGGTCCACAGCCAGTCACTTCCATTACAAGAAAATAATGGAGTAGCTAATATCTAGAGAAAATGCGGTCTAGTTTTTCCATGAAGTTTGTAGGCTATGTTAGCATTGATCGTCATTTGTTTCCCTTGCTGATCCTTGTCTGTAGTTATACTTTTTTCTGAACATTGTTCTAACATGGCACTAAATCCATAAATTATAACCTTATTTGGAATTCATATTCTGTTCACTATACTTTTGATTGTATTTCACTGTGTATCATTTTCATATATCTATATTTAACTTCTAGTAGAAGCTTCACTGTTTTGTATTATGTATGTACAAACTGATTGTATTTTCTAATACAATCTAATACAATTTGAAATAATTTGCAATACGTATTGGACCTCATATTATAATTGTTAAAACTGTGTTTTATCTTCTTATTGTTAATTTATATCTATCCTTGTATTAATTACTATTTTTAATTTATCCATTCCTAAACTATGAACATGTTTTAGGACAGTCAGAAGTAACAAAAGAATAAGGCACTGTGAAAAACTTAAATCAAAACAGCAAATGTGTGCTATCCCTTAATACACTTTCAGCGCCATATCGGCACTTCGATTATTTCGCGTTGTCCAGTTGCTACTTTTCATCAGTGCCGTAACATGTTTCGCTGCCTAAGTGTGCAATTCCTGGCTACCAAGTTAAGGCTTCCTGCTCTACAGCTGCAGTTCCGTGTAAATGTCATACAGATTCATAGCACTTTTCAGTATTCAAGCAAGTTCAGATGTCAAAAAATAAACAGCATCGTGTCACTACCATTTATACCTGAGAACATGTTTTTTTCTTTCCCGGGCAAAGAGGAATTTTATGCAGAACACCAGCGGTTCTATTGAAACATTGTTTTTCGTGTTGTAGAAATATAGAAGTAATGTTCTTTTGCCGTACTCGATTCAAAACCAACTAATAAAGTGCATTTTTTTTTCAAGTGGTGGCCACCGTAAGGTTGATCGCATGCCGGCTGTCATAGCTCAGATTCCCGCCGAAACAGTTATAATATCCCCGCAACCGAAATGTTAGAAATGTCCCTCTCTATCCACATACTTGCTGCGGTATGCAACAAACCGGATACATTGGAAGAACTAAAAGAAAACTTCAGGCGAGAAATTCGATCAATTTTGGATATTGAATTCTCGAATGCAAACGAGAATTTTCTGAGAATATACCAGAAAGTGTGGATGGAGAAGAACATTTCTAACATCTCTTATGATAAGGTAAGTGATTATTTATCATTGTAATTGTGGCTATGAGAGAGTGAGGCGTAGATTTATTCTTTCGGTGCGAGTCCGAGCTGTAGCAGCCGGAAGACGCCGTGCGGTGGTAGTGTGAAAGAAAAGTACTGTATTAGCAGTACCAGAAGATGGTTTATCATCAGTGAAGCATATAAAGTGTTTTATGTGTTAATATCACGTAGCAAACAATCACTAAGCAGTACTTCGTCATTACAACCAAGCATGAAATAGTTACACTGGTAAGTCATATTGGACCGTCAGTGTAAACTAGAAATAAATGCGCAGATGAACTTTTAAACCTCTAAAGATAGCTGATATTCATTATAAAAACTAAGGTCCAGAAACAAGAATGTTTTTATTTTTTCATTCGTAAACACGAAAAAACAACCTGAATTTACAGGTTGCCAACATGTACAAGGTAAACATAATTAAAATATTTATAAATATTTTTAATAATTATATTAATAAGAAAAACCAAACATAAAAATAAATTACAAGGAAACTAACAGACTATAACATAAAATAGTCGTATATATAATTATTTTCAAATGGATTTGTTAAGCTGATGATAATTTAGAAAAACCATTATAAATGATGTTTTAAAAATTTAAAGAGTATCTTATAGCAAAGCCAACAATTGATTTAATTCTCTTGAGAGGGAGTTAGAAACTTTTCCAGGTCTCTGCAAAACAGTGAGGTATAATGTCACGTGGTCGTCCCCCGAGCCGATCAGCTCATTTCTTGCAACTTACATTTGTTCTTGTACTTCCAGTTGACGTTAACATGTTCGAACTGTCGGGTCCAGCACGCAGTCTTTCAAGGTGTTCTCTAAATGCGATATCAATTCTACGGCAACAACAGTTCATGGCTAGGCTATGTAAATCTTTCTTCATATACGACAAAGTTGCTTTCCGTATTCTTCTGAGATGGGCGATCGGACCCGACAACGACGAGAGCCGCTCAGCAACTCTTCGAATAGACGGGACCCCAGGACATACTCAGCATTTCTTTCTTTCTGCAGCAACGCCGACAGAGGTGGTTGTCCAAGGACTGCCCGGCACAGAGCGAATGGCTGATATTTTGAGGGGCTCAAGCCATTTCCCACAAGGGATATCTTCGCGATGCTTGGCCCAAAAAAGCTTTGATTGTGTATTCCGAGTTCAACACCAATTCCTTTTTGAGGAAGCTGACAGCAAATAAGAAATTCATTCTCTTAGTTCTTTCCAAATCTTTCTGGGGTCGTAAAGATTATTCTGCGAGTTTCGGTATTTTCGAAACATTAAGAACTTTCATATACTGTAGAAATTATTTCTGTGGATCTCGTTTTGTAAGTAGCTATAGCGAAGAGATTGTAAAATGTTAGCTCGCATGCATTCTTTCGTTAATATGTACTGACGTACAATAATTTGTATGAAAGTTTGTTGTGCTACGTAATGTAAAGATGTACCTATTTCCCTTGCATAAAGTTTTCGAAAGTAGCATCGGCTGAAGCTATAGCATGTTTCTGGTTCAAAATGAAACTTGATTAATAGCAAACCTAAGATGAAAAAAATATAAAAAGTTGTCACAAAGTATAGTTCTTCTTTACATATTTCTGCGCATAAAATGTTTCAAGAGCCACTCAAGTATTATTTTTACAAAATTATTTCACATTGTTAGTATAGTGGAGACCTTGCAGCATCCATAAGCCAGTGCTCTAATGTTGATGTTTTAAAGTAATGTATCATTGAACAGCTCAAGTATAAAATAGATGGGTGTGCATGCGTGATACTATTGTATCCAGTATGCTAAAGGAGGACATTTTTATTTGGCCTAGATACAAGTTGATAGATGATGGTACATGACACACTGAAAGAGGAGCGTGAACCTGTAAAGTGTAATTATCAATTAGAAACTATAATTATCACTAGGAAACAAGACACCGATCGTTGAAAATACCCTGGAGGGATTTAACGCCTCGATGTGTTAAATGACCTTAATCTTCTTTTTCTGATACATGCTCGGAAATTTTCCCTGAAAATCTTGATCCACTGACCGGAGAGGGAGGAGACATTCATTAAGGATGTGTAAATACAATAAGATCGGAAGAACGCAACTGGAGATGACTGCTGGATGCTACACGTCTCCAGAAATCTCGCGCATCAGGAAAACAATGTGCATTGCTTCATCATTCGGCGAAGAGAGGGAAAAAAGGTAATACATATAAATCCAATAGTTTTGTATTAGACATTAGTAATAGGTTTCCTTTCATAACTTTCTCTAAATGTAGTAATATTGAATTTGCATTGCTAAAAGTGTCAATGAACGTTGCAAGGAAAATAAAAACGCAAAATTGGGAAGCTAATATTGGCATCGCATTCAGCATGCCCAAAAAACTAAACTCACTAGCACTGATTTTGAGGGAGAAATGCTCTTGAATATGCAGACCTGTGTAATTTCTTAAGAGAATATCCTGGATTGAAATTAGTTAAGCAGGCGCATGTTTTTTTACAGCCTTGAACTCGACAGTAATAACCAAGAGAGGAGCCAGACTATCGAGATAAGAGCCAGACAGACCGTCTCCCACACAATGATGACTGTATACATTGTAAATGCAAGTACAGTACATTAAATACATCGCATTTCGCTGCTATGAGTCGTGCAGAATACTTATCGTCAGTGCCATTGTTACAATGCAAAACATAACTTCCTTCAGGGACTGCTAAATATTTCGGTCGTGATGGAAAACGTGACATTGCTGTGCACAGAGTCCAAATCAATTAATTTTATTTATTACTCCCATATTTCTATACCTGTCAGCTCTACCTACAGCACTAAACGGATATGAAGTAATCAGCAGTCAAGAGAGATACAGATTGGGCACGGACTTTCTAATTAGAAGAATTCTAATTATCTTGGTTACGACGGAATCGTTCCAAGAAATGAAAAATATGTAACACAACTCACTCCTTAAATAAAAGAAACATGGCGTATACGTAAATCTATACATGTACTAAAGCTGTAGCCGTTTTCAAGTACTTTCGACCTTGGATAGGAACGAGACGATGTATTGACAAACTGAGAAAAATATATTAGACTGCCTAGAAATTTAACTTGGTAACATTTAGATGTCCTGCGCCGTGACGTAGTGGGTTGGAGCGTAGTGTTCAGGTTTCCAGGTATGCAATACAGGCAGGTTCAGGGTCACCCATGAAGGTGCAGATTTTTTGGCCCCTTTTGTAGACCGGTGCCCACTCAGCACCGTGAGGATTGACGACAACGATGGCTCGGCTGGGAAAAGTATCGATTAGATGATCGTCTACCTGTGTCATGCGCGTGTGGGCTTGAAACCGGCAGTCGGGTTGGTCGAACCTGCCTCTCTCTCCATCCTATTCTGCCTTTTAACTGTCCATTTTATTTTTCACTTTGAATAAATACTAACCAAAAATTCTAAAAATATGTGCTAAAAATGTTATATAAGTCTACTATTCTATTCATTTAAACACATTTTTACTTAAACTGCATTAGTAAAGTTTCTTTTCTTTATACTTAAACACTATATCCACGTCAGGGGTATTAAAGTCACCCCCATGAATCACCTGTAAAGGCTTTCGCAGCACACATCAGCTTAACATATAGCCAATGGGAACAAATGACAATGAACCTTTGAACCAAAGAGTGACCCACCCAGCATAGGATCCGGGTGTCTTGTACGTGGCATGACATTGTGGCTTTGCCGCCATTATACAACACTTACGAGCTTACTCCACATCCTTTCCCAACTAATGGAACTTGCCTTGCAGAAGTCGATTACTTTGACACATTAACCTCCATCCTCTTTTTTTTAATGGGAAATTCCCTCATTGTTTCCAACTAGATCACAAAAATGTTTTTGTATTTGTGTATCTTCAGTATGACATTCAGAAATAATTCTTGTCTTTTCTATGTACATCCCCCTAAGCTATTGTTTCAGAAGTTTAAATTACTTAAATCATTCCATATTTAGTAAGTTCTTTTTAGGTATTTAATATGCCCTCTAAATATTATATTAAATTATTAATAAATATGGCATATGATATTACATATTAAATATCAATATATCAGATAATATTAAATTATTAATAATTAGTAAATATTTAATATACCCTTACATAATCTCTAAATTCAGGAACATGTGTTCATACTTCAAAGCTCTTTCCTTTTAGGCAAATATTCCCATTTTAGTCTGAGCAATTCCATTCTATTGCAAATGAAAACGAAAGAAATTCCTAATATTCAACCTGTAACAAACAAAAATCGAATGTTTAAAATGTAATATAACACATCCGTTCAAGATCGGCCGAACCAATTACTGCGAAAATTGGGCATGTAATATACCGAAGGTTGCTCTTGGAGACAATATTGTGACGCAGCGGATATGGCACAAGCTTATCGGGAGGTTGGCGCCGGGCGGTCGGAGTAAACAAAGGTAACGGCCACTCGCCAACGTAAACACCGGGCTCACTATGGGCAGATAACTAGAACCTTCTGGAAGATTTTTATCCCTCTCCTCCAGAAAGCTCGCCGAAATAGTTCAGAACGTTCAAGAACCTTGTCAAAAGATTTCACTCTTCATATAAGCGAGCGTTCTTGCCAGAGATTCAGAGTTGAGTCAGTCAGGGAGCAAGCGAGTTAGCGAGTGCGTCTCTTGTGCCCATCAAGAGCGATTCTCAGAGGGATTCAGGGACTGTTGTGACGTACAGTGTGTGCTACTGCGAAGCGATGAGTTGTGGAGATCTTGTGCTCGACTTCCGAATGAGGTAAAACGTCCAACGTGAAGAGGCTACGTCAAGAAGGAAGTGAAGTAACGGAGAAATGAACTAGTTAGTAAAGTGACATTAGTGAAGTGATCTCCAGTGAGGTTGAACTACATGAAAACGAAACAGTGACAGATGAAAACGAAATAGTGGCAGTGAGCACTGACGGAAGTGACAGTTGAAATACTAGACAGTCACACTGGTATTAGGAGTGGAATCAAAAAGCGAAGATAGAGGAAATACTTATACATAATGGCCAAAATGAATAAAATGGGAAGAAATGAAGGCCGAAATGGAGAAGATGGAGACAAAAATGTCATCCGGAATGGACAAGATGCGAACAGAAATGAAGACCGAAATGAAGAAATTAAAATCCAATCTATGTGATGACATACGCTGTAAAATCTTAGATAAATGTAACAGTGAAAGAGTTCAAAGACGACATTGCACAGGAGTTAGAGGAAATTAAGTCTGACATACAAGAAAAACTTAATGCGTTAAAAAAGCGTCTGGAAGAGTGTCTAAACCAGCAAGGAAAAATGTTAAGAGCATCAGACGATAACAGAGCGTTTAAATCATCAAGAAAAACTGCTAGAACAGCAAGCGAAGGAAAAACAATACGATGATAGAGACCGTAGAAGGAGCAGATCTAGATGAGCAGATCAAGTAAAGCAAGAGGATGATGAATCGCCGCAACCTAGAAGCCAAGATCCGTGTCGAAGGTGCAGAGGGTCCAGCGATTACGAGATCGTCTAATATGAAAAAGAACAAAACCTCCGAAATTCGACGGCACTTCTTCGTGGGCGGTGTTTAAGCGGCAGTTTAAGGCCATTACCATTCACAATGGATGGAGGCCTGCGGAGAAGATGACCCAGCTTTTGGCGGCCCTGCGGGAGAAAGCAGTGGAAACCCTTTGCACCTTCCCCGCCGGAAGCCCGGCCGACGACTTGATGAAACTGTTGGAAGGGTGCTATGGAGAACATCGCCTGGCCGTCACTTACCGGGTCCAGCTAATGGCAAAGAGGACTAAATATTTAAAATAATTTTTTATAGAATTTTATTAATATGACTATTTTGGCACAAAAAGAGTGCAATAAATTTAGAGACAGTGAGCGAGCGAGTTGGCGAGTGCTTCTCTGATGCGACATCAAGAGCCCTTCTGCGAAAGAGTCGGTGACGACTGTTGTGAAGTGCAGCTAGTGTACTGTGGAAGGTTGCGGAGGTCTTGTCATCAATTCCAAAGTGAAGTGAATCGTCCAGCGTGAAGAGGCTACGTCAGGAAAGAAGTGAGGTGACGGAGAATTGAACTAGTTCACATAGTAAATTTCCAGTGAAAGTGAACTACATAAAAACGAAGCAATGACAATGAGAACTGAGAGAAGTTACAGTTGAAAAACTGGATAAAGTCACAATATTGTGACCACCATCACAATAATAATAATTTCATTGTAATATTAACTTGAGGGGTAAAATCTAAGATTATATGCCAAATTCCTAGTCAACGTCTATTTTTAGTACTCGAGATTCAGATGATTTTATCTCGATACTCACGCATCCACGTGTCCCTGAAAATAGCATCACGAGCATGTGTCAGCACTAATTATCCGCACGGGAAGGCCACCGGAAGCTCATTCCGGCACGGTTTTGTCTTCCTCTTTGCTATACGTGAGAACGGCCCTTGTGCTCGTTATTAGAATTCAATTTCTCTATACAGCACTTGCCACCTCATGACGCTGACCAAACCAAGGACTTTGCCCATAAACGAAATGTTTGCTCCAAAGTTTTAACGTTACACAGAATGCAATTGTAAGTTCCGGGTGGAAAAGTTACACATGTGATTCTACGCAGAGATAAATTAAACATTTTAATAGCATTGCAGCCCATTGTAACATTTATTTCAACAGAAAAAAATGGCATTTTTGTCCCGTTATAACTTATGTACGGAAGGATTATTGTAGGTTATGCTAAAATATAGACAGAACAAGTACTAACCTATAAATATTCTTATATTCGCAGTTTCCTAACCGCGTCGTTTCGCCGCAATTTAACATTTTTGTTTTGTACTAGTTTAGGATGTCGCAACCGCGGCTGAATAACTGATCCCCAGGACCCGGATTCTGAAGACATGTCTTTTAATTGTTGTATCATATGCATTGCTAACGTGTGGATAAATCCTTAAGTTATATCCCAGATTATGAAATGCACATTTATTAGGTCACTTTTGGTTATGTTATGCCATTTTCTATTTGTAGGAAGTTTTACGTTATTATTTTATTATTTTCTTGCTCTTTTCTTCTATGCTTAGTAATTTTATGCTATTTATATCGATTATGTAGAGAGTTTTATATTATTCACATTTTACACAAGAATTTTTCAAACATCAGAAACTTCACTATTCAACTGAGAAATAACCGTAACTTTGTATATACTCTCGATGTTCTCGGATTTAGGCTAGGTGAATCCTTAAATGGGAGAGATGCACGCTCTGAAAAGATTAGTGTTTCATTAACAATGCCCCTGGTTTGAAGCCGGAGAACACCTGGAGAATATATATCACTCGCATTATTGAAAAAAATATATATATTTAATGGTTAGTCTGGAAAGGGTTGCTTATGTGTTGGGGGCGGCTATTGTCAGGGGAACAGATATAATTACTGCTATGAATTCATGTCCCAAAATAGGGATGAGACAGGTCAGTTTTTCCTGTTTGTGTCTCTGGGTATGTACAGTCAGGTTTCTGTTATCTTGTCCTTGTGTCGTGTGATAGGTTTTGAGGTCCGCTTCATTAGCTACGAGTTTTGTATAATCTCAGAACTCGAGAGATAATACAGCAGTTTTGTAAGACCTGCTTCAAAACAATTTTCTTGCTATTTTAAGTTTTTTCAAACAAGAACATGGAACAAATATATTTTAAAATTGACTTTCTAAATGATGTGATCGTTATTCTTGTATGCATCTTGTTATACTTGTATAGCAATATATCCATGTATAAATTAACTAGCTTTCTGTACACTAATTTTAGTAAATTAATAAAACTCAGTTTAGATTTTTTTGTAATTATTATATTTTTAATTTTAATTTTAGAGCAATTTTATAGACCATTTTCAAATAATTATAGGTCATCTTAGGCGATGAGCTATGATTAGGTGGGTCATCAAACAACTATAGAGCCTCACACGGCTATGATTATTTTTTGCCCGCTAGTTATCACGCATTCATAACTTTGGTATAAGTATTGTCACCAGCTCTGTATGTCTTTTTTAGTATTTCTTTTTATTGAAAGTTATATAACAATATAATAGATTATCGAGTGTGGATAGAGAAAGTCGTGTGAGTGTAGCACAATATTTTGTTCATATGTTCCGATGTTATATTATCCAGATTTAATAGTGTGACCCCGCGCGCGAAGCTACCGGTGAGCCGTCGGTGAGCCGTCCCAGCCCTGCCATTGTGTGTGCAGAACAATAGCCCATTATGTGCCACTTTCGCGCTCCAAAGGATTCCTTTTGGCAGTCCGAGTAGGTTCCCTTTCTAGAACGTCCCATTTAATGTATTCTTGTCCGTGAGCTCATCTGAGATTAGTAAGACGTTGCGAAGTTAAATGAAGTTAAGAAGTTTAGGTAGTTAAAACTCGCAGTTCGGTTGCGAGTTGTAACTCTGCAGTTCAGTTATTAGCTGTGTCTCAGCAGTTAGGTTATGATTCGATTCGACGGATCATTCTGTTCTGTTCTGAGTGTATATAAAAAGTGTCAAGTGTAAAGTTTGTACTACGTTGACCATCTAAGTAACAAATGAAGTGTGCTTAGCAGTAACTGGTGTTCTCATTTGTTACAATATTCTAGTTATTCGATTTGTTGAAGATGTGGTAAATACAACATTCATTACAACATTATCAGGCCTCGTGTGTAGGTCGCCCCATTACCGGACTGAAGTTAGGTATATACACAGGAGGAGAGTGACGTCATGACCAACAAGAGTGAGTGTTAGAACCAAGTACACCATGTTTTGGAACTAAGTAGATTACCTTCTTCTCGTTGAGTGGTTTGGATTCGTGCGCTCTCGAAAGTACCTACTGCATTTTCTAAGAGTAATCAAGTTGCAAGTAATTTATTTGCAGCACAACCTTGTCGAGGATTTCGGTTGTTTTGTTATAACAGAGCAACACCTTTATTTTCAAAAACATAAGAGCAGTGGTGGTGTTAGTGTTTCCAAACACTGCAATAGCAAATGATACAAAGTGAAAATCAAATAATGCCAAGAGGGACCAAATCAACTTCAAACTCAGTTTCAGAAAAAACAAAATTTTTTATGAAATACATTGTTATAAATATTCATGGCTTAATGATAGAACTTCTAACACAGCGCACACAAGCTAAAATCTTTAGGATTATCGCACTAGTGTGACCAACTTTGGTTTCAAGTCCATTCACATGGTAATTATCCTTCGTTTGTGCACATGCTTAATATCCACTTGGTTTGATTAGGGTTTACTTTTCATTATGTCTTTTCATGAGTAATCTATCATGGCGCTCGCATTATCTATTCACAGTACAAGTCGTCATACTTTAATTTATCGCAGTTCGTTATAGAGTTAACATAGGTTATATTGGCAGCCTTCTACTTTCCTTGATCTAAAACGTTATACTTTTATCTAGTATAACCTACATAAAGATTAAATGGCTGAACTGAAACGGAACAGCTAGATGGAATTACAGAAGCAGCAGAAAGAATAACACCAGAAGTACTTGCCCAAAAAATCCAGAAAGCAATTTGAGGTAGCAATTAATCGTTTCATTGTCTGGAGTAAGGCAAAACATGTTGAAAATAATTTCTTTTTAACATCCCGCTTTTTAACGTCATTTCTCTTGTTTCAAGAACCATATTCTAAAGGTGATCTTTGTTAGCTTCAGATCAATATAATATTATTGATATTGAAGGCGTAGGCCTTCGTTTCGCAAACATACTACCCATAGAATAAAACCCTACTTTTACCCCTTGTATCATAATCTACTATTATATGAAACGTTTGTTTTCTCAAATATAAAAGGTGTTATACCAAAATGATAAAACATGTTTATTTTAATCCACAATGGTGGTAGATATTGTGGTGTAGATGTAGATAGTTCAGAAAAGACGGAATATGTTTCTCCTTGAATTCTTAATTTGTTATAATGTATTGCGACGTATTTCCTTATATATACTAGGACAGCATTGCCAATCACTATTTTAACGGAATATTATACTATATTCGTAATCTCGTATGCTTGCTTTCCGAAATACAGAAAAACATTACTTCAGAATAAGGTAGCATAATTTAATTAAAACGAGGAAGCATACGATGCCATCAAACCGTTTTCTGTACCAATGATCTGTGAATGCCACATCTGATTTTTGTACCCTACTCTAACTAAACGTATTTTAACAATCAAAGTACCTCTTTCCCTTTCTCTCCTCTGCCGCTACGAGCACAAAGGTTGATCTATGTGCAACTTCATATATTTTGAGTACTCTACCTCGAACCCTAATATAAACATCTGAATGTCACTTATTTTGTTTTCTGGGAGTTGAGTTCAGAAGGCTTCAAAATACATGCTTAGAGCAGTTTCCTACTTCAACTACTTGGGATGCGATGTAAGCATTAATATTGATAATGATATGGAGAATAAAAGAAATAAATTTCAATATACATGTTGGACCATTTAAGTTGAGACTGTACCATATTACCAAATCGAAGCGTTGCACAAAGAAATGTCTTTAATAAAATTTTCTTGATATTATGGGGGAAAGTAAACACCATTAGTCGTGTTTTATTTGGAGGACGTAGTGATGGTCATTTTAGGATCAATTTAAATTCACCCTAACTGTAGGTTCCCGTTTAAAAAAATAAAAAGGTCACATAATAAGACATGAAGGCTTACAGAATTGAAGTTATATAAGACAATGGCTGCTCCAGTGCTAATGCACAGGAGTGAATCATGAATATTAACACACAAAGATAAAAGTAACTTAGCGACTTAGAAGGAATGTGAAAGGATGTACAAAGAGGAATCAAATAAAAAATCAAATTATTTAAATATATTTGAACTGAATGAAACAATAAGAGAATAAAGAAAATTGGAAATCGTATAACAGAATGGACAACGACAGAATACCATAGCTCATCCCTAATTAGAAGTCTAGAGTGAAGAGAAGCTTAGACGCCATAAAAAGAGGTACGTATAGTGGAGAGATAAACAGGATATCACCCTAATCCCTGGATTGAAGGCGGCTGCTTAGGTCGATATTCAACACGAAAACTTCCATCCTAGATTTATTCTATGCAAAATTATACAAAAAGTCAAATACGAGATGTGCGAGATGAACATTCGTATTTCTACATAACTGCAAAGTAATACTGTGTTATCTGAATTAATCCATTATTAGACATTTTGGAGTATGTTCGTATTCATTAAGTGTAAATACATGAGTAATCACAATACAAAGAACAGAACTGAAGTGTAAAGTTCTATTTTCCGAAAAGGATTTAATTTAGAAACAAATGTAGGAGAAGCAGAATTATGTGTAAGGAAAAACAATGTAATATTTGGGATAGGTTAAAACATTATAATACAAATGTAATATTTAAGCAATGATATTGTCTAGACAAAGCATTATAATCTTTAATTATTTGCTGGGAATTGTACAATCCAAAGTAACGGAAAAGGAAAATAATATATAAAAATGAACTGATATATCTAAAGCGCTAGGCTATCATAAAATGGTTTAACGAACTAATAAAAGTTGAACATGTTCGGTTATCTAGTCAATTACTCTGCAGCTAGGTCGCTTGCTTCAGGGAACAGGATATAAAACTCCATCATATATTAGCTATAAAATATAGGAAAGAAGTTCATCTGTTCGGACTGATTCATGAATCGATAAGCATGCTTAGGGAACATAACGGTCATTTTGTATGTAACAGAAAATGTTGTTCAATGCGCCCTTGATGTAATTGTCAATTTGTCAGAAGAAATTGCTGCAGACACATCAAAACAAATAATTTAAGCGGGATACTTAAAGAACGTTAGTTCTAAACGCGGGTCACGTTTTGTAACTAGTCGTTTGTCAGGGTGTATGTATGTTTATGTGAGTACAGAGAATCATGAGCAAACCACGGCGACTTCATTCTGCACCACTCAGTATAAAATACGAGAGGGATTTATGCATGCAGGCAATTGCATCTTCCAAGTTGTTTCCGTTTCATGCATTCCACTTTATCTACAATTTTTCTATACTTCACATTCTTGTGGATATGTAATGAAATACATTCTATATTTATTACTCCACTAGTATGAGAAAAATAGTCAACATTTTGATGGCCTTTTCTTGTGGCTTAGCAAGCCATTATGAAAGATTCCATTTGCTATAGAAACTGGTATTTCCGCATAATTTTAACACCAGTGCAAATGCCACAAATTGTTAAGTACTTTGCCTCATGTTTTAGAAATCTGATGACAAAGCATATACGCTATAGTAACCAAAGTCCATACATAAATTTGCACGGGCACCGTATTTTTGAAAGTGCATCCATTTGTCACTTCTTATTCTTGTTTGAATAAAACTTGCTAGAAATATTGTGCTAGTAAACGTTAGTTGTGTAATAGGTTATTACTAAACCTAGGTAAACATCCCAATTCAACATAAATCAGAAAATACAAAACAAACAAAGGGTTAAAGCACCCATTACATGTGATTAACGGCACGTATTTGAATCATCGGTAACGAAAACGTGGATATTCTGGCCAAACAAGCTACAAGGAACAGGAATTTATCAAGGAGCTAGGACAGAATTTCATTAAAAGTTTAGTTATCTTAAAAAATAAGTAAAACTTAGTGGAATAGCGATTGGAATAAAACCAGAATTGGCTCTGTAAATAAATTTTCCCCGAGCAATTAAGATGCAATGAAAATAAAAAAAATCATTTGACTGTTAATCTTTACTTACTGCTAATGTTAACTTTTTAACATGTAGACATGCCTCTCCCTTTTTTAAACAAAAGACTCAAAATGAAACGGAAGTCTCCTATACAACATCTGCTTTTGTAGTATGTTTGTTCAGAGTCTTTTGAGACAGTGGAAGGGGAAGATAAGGACGTCGTGTGGCCTGTGCGGCAGCTATCACAAAGAGTACCACACATAACCGACCTGGGCACGAGCAACCGGTTTTCCTTCTTTCCCCATCCACTGTCTCAAAAGACACTAAACAAAGTATATTTATGCACTCTAATTTAAATTTTCCTATTAATTTTATACTTTAGAATTGTAACTGATGCTAACATTTATGTTGTTTTGCTTCAAATCAGCATAGCCGTACCCATAGTTATGAAACTAGGTATATATCATATCTTAGATCCCACAAATAAAACGCACTAGGCATTGAAATCACAGATTCATATATTGATAGAACAAAGAGAAATTTAAAACTACGTTTGGGTGAACATCAAAGAAATATAAAATTAAAACAATTAAATCTGCAGTAACCAACTATTTTTGAACTCTTAACCATGAAATAGGAGATGAAATAAAATTATTAAAACCTATACAGTTTCCTTCACAACTGGAAATTTTGGAAAATATTTTCATCCACCACAACATCAAGAATATTTTCAATTTTGAAATCCCACCAACTATTTGATGCAGCTTATCCAATCAAATTACAAGAGAGAAGACAAGTGAGTTCCCTATCTTCGCCACAGATGGCAGTAACTTCAAAAGAACCAGATTACAACTTTTCCCAACAGAGGATAGAAAAATTACCTGTTGAGTCAATTCTTAGGGAATAAGTTAGTCGCCTTTCAGCTGAAGATGGGAGAAAGACGTCTCCCGAAAACGCTACTCAGTAAAAATCAAGCGCAGATGTGATGCGAATTAAAAAGGTAGCAAATCATATTATAAAATTAAATCCCATATTGTTTCCATGTAATCGCGAAAAACAACTGAAAATCGATGGAACATAAAAAGAATGGTACACAAATTGAACCATTAATAATAGATATCTCTGAAATATCTGATGATACAAAAAAGGCATTTGAAATAAATTGTGTGTTTTAAAGATATCAGCGTTTTTTTGTAAAGTACGAGGGGCACTATTTATATTTTGAGCTAATAATTAAAACAAAGTAATTTCTGATTGAAAACAGCTTTATTGTTTTTCAAAATATTCTCCTTTATGATCAATGCACTTTTGCATCCGTTTGAACCATTTGTCAAAGCATTTATTCCAGTCTTCTTGAGACACCTCCAAAACATGGTTTTTGTAGACATCAACGGCTTCTTCTGCCAACGAAAATCGTTGTCCACGCAATCTATTCTTGATGTTCGGGAACAAAAAGAAGTCACTGTGTACCAAATCAGGACTGTATGGCGGATGACCCATCAATTCGATTTTTTGAGCCTTCAAATACTCTGTTGTTAGACGAGATGTGTGTGTGCTCGCATTGTCTTGATGAAGAACGATCCTACGGTTCTTGTTGGTTTTCCTTACTTCACCGAAGTCTTTCGGTAAACAAATGGTTGTGTACCATTCGGTATTGACCGTTTTACGTTCCTCTAAAGACACTGTTGCCACATGGCCAGTTTTGCTGAAAACGCAGGCGACCATATGCTTCGAAGTGCTTCGCGTGCGAACAACTTTTGTTGGATTTGCTTCATCTTGAAACACCCATGCAGTCGACTGCTGTTTAAGTTCCGGCTCATAAGCATAGATCCATGATTCGTCTCCTGTTACAATCCTATATACGCCTTTTGAGGCACCGCCATTGTATTTCTTGGGCATTTTTGTACATCAATCGACACGATTGCGTCAAATTATGTGGGATCCTACGGGAGCAAACCTTTTTCACGGCTAAATAATCATGCAACATTTTATATATGCTGGTGGAACTAATGCCCAAGGTTGCCTCAATCTAACAATATGTCGCATGACGATCTTTCGTTATTAGTTTTTGCACAGCATCAATGTTTTCTGGCACAACAACTGATTTTGGACGACTTTCACAACTTCATCATTGAGCGAACGGCAGCCACGATTAAATTCTTATACCAGCGCTTCACAGTGGCAAACGATGGAGCTTCGTCCCCAAATGTGAAAGTTAGTTGATTGATGTACTCTTGTCTTGATAATCCACGTCGAAATTCGTAATAAATCATTGCACGAACATTTTCACGAGTTAATTCCATGTTTTTGTTGACACACAATCTTCACTTTAGTGTAAACAAAACAAATGACGCTGTATTGACAAAATGTTTGAAGTAGATTATGATCAAAAATGTCATACGTTCCTTGGAAACGTCAGATGCCACCTACAACATTCAGGGTTGCCAAGGCTCAAAATATAAATAGTGCCCCTCGTACGTGAGTATCGCTTACATTTATCAGTTATACAAGAATGTACAAAATTCCTCCCGAATAAAGAAGACTTCACAGGTTATTCTCGTAAAATGCAAGATATACATTTGATTTTTCATGTAAATATCTTTAATCTATGGTACTTTAATCAAAAGGGTTGGGAGCCATTTTTTAGAAAATCAAAACTTTCGAAAAATGTTCCATGGAAAATGAAGTTTTGTGTGGAAGATTTTCTTAAAAACCTTCGTGTCGCATCTTTGGAAAGTATTGAAACTAAATACCAAGTTTGATATTTATCCGACTGTTCGTTTGAGTTATGCAGCCACACAAACAGATACAGAAACACACGCGCGCGCGCGAAATTTTTTCTAGAATTTTTTATTCAGAGCGCCTCAAAACATTTCCGGTGAAATCTCTATATCGAATTTTTAGGTGGAATGCAATACCTTCTCTACCTACTATGTACGCGGTAGAGAGAGTAAAATAAATCCGATGTGTTGCATTCACATGACTTTCTCTGCCAACTTTCTACTTCTTGTTAACACAGTTAAACCCTCATTAAACATTTATACATTTCACTGTAGGTAGGTTACAGTAGGCTAATGCGATACTCAGATGTTTAAAAAGCGGAACGCTGTGTGATGGCATTCAAATTCTATGTTATTTTTATGACCACGAGAAAAAACGAATAGAGACTTTCCACTTGAAAGTCTAATGTTGCATTCACATGAATCTTCTATAAATTATTCTTATATGTTATTCTTCTGTCCGTTTTTGTTAAATGACGATTTTTCATTAAGCATTTACAAAATCGTTGTCGCTACGCGGATATAGCAGGCTAAAGCGATAGTAAGGTTTTTAAAAGCGGATTGCTATGTTATGACTTTGAATCCCATATTCTTTGCATGACAACGAGAAAAAATCTGATGTGTTACACTCACATGACTTTCTCTACTCTTGTACAATCTAATTTTACAAACGCTTATTCTCCATACGCTTCATGTTAATCGAGATATCGAGATGTCAATCTTATTGGTAATTTTCTTGTAGATGCAAGGGAAATATGGTAGGTTTTAAGCGATAGTCAAATATTTTAACGCTGGTTGCTATGTGGCGCATTCCATTCTCTTTGCATGTCCAGGACATAAAAAATATGAATAACGAATTTGAGAAAAAGTATAAGTATTGTAAAATTTAAGGAAATAACAAGCAATATCTCGAAAACGGTTCACTCAACAAAAGAAATGTATATGACATAAGTTGTGTATTTTAACGCGATCTACATTTTTTGTGTAGTAAAATTTTGTCTATCTCTTATGGTTTACCTGTTATGCAAAAGTCGTTCACAATGAAGAATACTTTTGGAGACATTCCCAGAAAATTCAAGATATACATTTCATTTCTCATGACATTATCTTAAACATATGATATTTTCATCAAAATCGTTAGAGCCATTTTTGAGAAAATTAAAATTTTCGAAAACTCTTCCATGTAAAGGGTAGTCTGGGGTGGGGAGATTTTCTTGAAAACCTTTGTGTCGCATCTCTGGAAGATACTGTGCCTAAATACCAAGTTTGGTGCTTATCCGACTGTTCGTTTTTGAGTTATGCTGTTCACAGACACACACACACACACACACACGGACATGTTTCCAAAAATGCTTTTTTGAATTCAGGAGGTCTCAAAACATGTATTTCCGGTGAAATCTCGGTATCGAATTTTTGGGTGGAATGCAATACTTCCCCTACTTACTATACGTAGTAGAGAAAGTAAAAATGAATAGCAACTTGAAGCTGTAAAGTTGATCGGCAATTGTTTTGTGCCTCACGATGGTGCGAGATTTTGAAGTCGCGTGTTTATGAGGCCATAATGGTGCGACAATTTCATGCAGCAATGTAGATGCTACCTTTTCCCGTTGTCTCCAATATATGTCGTTGATTCTGCTGCCGGCTGCATCAATGGTAGAGCAATGAGTACTTTCTTCAGGATATGTTAGATGTATTGTGAAGGACAATACCAGTTTAAATTGACTGAGAAATTTATTGTGAACTAATATTTCAGATCTTAATTGAGTTGCCGAGCGTTTGAAATAAAGAAATAGGCTGACTTTGAATTGTAGCATTCTAAACTGTAACTCTTGAATTATTACACCTGCTGACTTCTGCAGTATCAATGTTACGTTGGAAATAACTGTTTCCGCAATAAAAGAAGCTATACGCGTAACTCACGATGAGTCGCTAAAATGTTGACCGGTAGGATCTCTCACGCTAGCCGCGAAATCTTAATCATACAAGCGCGTCACTGGGCGCTTAAAATATCAAAGAGCAAGTACCGCTGGTGCTACCAGAGAAGAGTAACCCTTGGAGCTAATTGCACGGACATTTATTAATTTTAGCTCCGCCTACATATGATTCCTCCACCAACGTGATTTTTCAATTCTTACGTCTCTGACTGTTACTGAGGTTGGCTAAATCCTCAGAATGTAAATGCCGTTCTCTTTTCCATTGACCTACGTGCCAGTGTAACGTGCTGAATTTAACTCTAAACTGCGTTCCCAGAAATCCTTAAGCTAATGTTTTCGCTCCTTCTAGGGTCACTAATGACTCCGGCTAACCTGAGACTTCTCGTCGATAATTACGATATCAGACTTAAGACTTGAAAAAATTAATTATTTGAAAATCCGGAAAAGGTTAACGCTACTAACATTGTTATTTGATGTAATTTGTGTGCTTTAACGAAATTAATTTGTTTGTGTAGTAAGATTTTCTGTACTCTATCGTTTACCAATTAGACAAGTCATTTAGGTTGAAGAGGGATTCACAGACTATTACCAGAAAATTCATGGTATATTTGTCACGCAAATACCTTAAACATACAGTATTTTGATCAAAAATCGGTAGACATTTTTCAGAAAAGAATTAAACATTTTCCAGTTAAAGGGTAGTATGGTGTGAGAGTATTTCCTTTAAAATAATCTTATAGCACCCTTTGAAGATGCCGAGATTGAATACCAAGTTTGGTGTACAACCGACTTTTCCTTTTTGAGTTATAGTATTCACAGACAGCTAATTTCTTATGAAATATATATTTTTTTATTCAGGGAACTTGAAAACGTGTATTTGCGGTGAAATCCCTTTATCGAAGTTATGGATGGAATGCAATACTTGCTCTACTCACATCTATAGGTAAGTAATAGAGAAAGTAAAAGGTATGTGGCTAAGTATTTTAAAATTCAACCAATAACAAATATATATCCCGAAAATATTTTAATTTGACGTAAATTATGTGCTTTACGAGATCTACATTTTGTGCCTTGTGAGATTTCGTTTATCTTGAATGGTTTGCCTATTTTAGAAAAATTCAGAATGAAGATGTCTTCACAAACTATTCCCAGAAAGCTCAATAAAAATACATTTTGTCAAGAAAATATCTTAAACATATGTAATTTTAATCACAATCGTTACAGTCATCTTTCAGAAAATTAAACATTTTAGAACTTATCCATATAAACGGTAGTTTGGGGTGGGGGAATTTTCTCGAAAACTTCCATGTCGTATCTTTGGAACTTAAATAACCGACTTTTAGTTTTTGAGTTATGCTTTCACAGACAGGCAAGCAGTTAGAGAAACACACATACACGAATCTTTTTTAAATGCTTTTTTGATTCATTGAGCCTCAAAATGTGTATTTTCCGCGAAATATTGATATAAAATTTTTGGGTTCAACCTAATACCTCCTCTATTTATTCTAGGTAAATAGTAGAGAATATGTAGATCTCTTTATATCAGTAAGTATTCTGAAATACTGCTAAAATTTACTGAGTCGGCTCTTATTTCTCACTTTACAAAGACACTGGATGTTGATGACCGTAGCAGAAGCGCTTTCTAAAGAAATTGTCCTGTCATCCTCAGCTACAACTCAACTAATTTAGCTGTCTCTCTCCTGATCCCAATGTGTGTAGTTTTAAGGTGAAATTGTGCCCTCTGTTGTAACTAGTTGCTACTTGGATCATTTTCTTTTGTTTCCATCTATACTGGAACCACTGCCATTCGTAGTGAGAACACCCATGTCTCCCCTCTCCTCTTTCATGGGCTGATTGGATGAGCTGCATCAAATGGTGGGATTTCAAAGTTAAAAATATTCTTGATATTATGGTGAATAAATATTTTCTCCCATGTTTCCAATTGTGAAGGAGTCTGAGTAGCTTGATCTCACGGTACCTCCTTTCCAAAGCGCTTCTGCTACGGCCATCAACATCAACTGCCTGCGTAATGTGAGAAATAAAAGTCGACTCACTACATTTTAACAATCAACACATCGTATTTAATAATACTTATAATCCTATAATTCTAAAATATGTTACTTGAGAAAGCTTAACGTTTTCGAAATATTTTATTATAATTCATTCGATAGAATGAACATCTATGAGTTATGCAAAGTTTAATTATTGGTACGTCACGATACGAGTGCGCTTGGAAGAGGGCGCTACTGTTTTTGTTGACATGCCTAACGCATCAATGTCTAGGGATCAAAAGGGAGTGAGGTACAAGGCGATAGGAGAACGCACAATTGCACAATGGAAACAGTATTCCATTTGCAGGCCTCAGCATCGCTACTAAATGCAACTCGGACCTACGAATGCTTTCTTTACCCGACTGTTTTTCCGTAACTGTTAAGTTCCTCTTCCAACCGAACGCACTCATACCGTGGCCGACTAGTACCATACGTTCACGTAAACCGGCTACCACGGGAAACAGTTTAGTCTCGACCGTATAGCAATCATGGGACCGTATAACAGCCACAACTTTGAATGCTAATAACCTTTTATTTGTGATTCAATTGTTATAATACTCAAAGAAAGGTCTTCCTACCAGTTTCCAAAACACTTTCCGAGTGTAAGTTGCACGAGAGATGCGTAAAAAACACAATGGAAGGCAGAGAATGGGAGGGGAAAGCCTGCAATTTCTAAGAAAGGTATTCTCATTCAGCAGTATGTCAAAAATATATGCGAAATGGGCTACCCATACAAACGAATTAGCACACCATCAAACATAGGAACTCAAAAGACCATATACAAACGATAATCTTAGGTTAACTCCAGAGTAAATATCATAATTAAATACATATTGTATTATAACTGACAAAATGACAGCGAAGAATCCTAAACCAGAGAATTAATCTGTAATTGGCTTCAATAATTCTGTGAGTACATGGACTTTCCGTGACAATGACAATCTACTGAAATCGTTGCAAACATGCAACTCAATACACTAATTAATAAGTAGAAACAGATTAGAATGGCAGGCTATATAACTCAAAATTTAGTGAACATTACTACACTAAGGCAGAAATAAAACATTGTCTACGATATATATATACATATATATGTATACTCATAGTTAATGAATACATATATCCCGCATATGCATTCCGTGACACAGTGGCTATGGAGCAAACTTCGGGAGATCGGTGCTGGGTAGTCGGAGATAAACATAAGTAGCACTCTCACCCAGCGTAAACACCGGAAGCACTATCGTCAGATATCCATAAACTTCTGGAAGTTTATCCTTCTAGAATGTTCTGGAACTGTAACCAGCTGCTATATAAGCAAGAGTTCTCGCGAGCCAGAGCAAGTTAGCGAGTGCGTTTCTGTGCGGCGAAAAGTGCTGTTCTCCTAGCCAGTTTGCGACGACTGTTGTGACGTGTAGTGAGTGCTGCTGCAGGAAATATTGGAGTAGTCTTGTGTTCGACTCCCCAGTGAGTGAACCATCCGGAGGAAAAGATTACGTCATGCGTATTTCGTTACGCCGCTACGTCACAAAGAAAGTGAATTGATAGTGAAATGTAGGGTAACAGTGAAATTTTTAACTAGATCACATTAGCGAAGTGACAGTGAGAACTTCGTGAAATGGCAGTTAAAAATGGGCAAAGACACACTTTAGTACCAACAGATCATGCAATTCTAACACTACTGTAATTGAATATGCTATAAATAAAGCCTTAAAGGTTACATAAATAGCGTATACTCATACATAGACATTTTAAAAGGTGGCGATATATTCAGATGTTAATTACATTTGAAGCCATTAGATATTTACACTCTTCATTACATATTTATTCTGTATACATTTTTTATTTATTTTAGAAAGCGTTTCTTACTTCTATTTAAAAATTGTTTACGGCATAATTGTATTGAAACTGTTTTTGTTTATACGTGAATTTATTTCTTAATTTAGATTTATGAAATAGTATAAAAATTGTTAACAAAGGAAACTGCTAAATACTAGTTAATGGTAACCATAATTGATGAGGATCAAATCACTAGATACATCTGGATATTCCAAGAGGTATTCTTCTTTCTCTAACATCCGCATTTGTATGCAAGCTTCATTCTGTTATATAAGTCAGTACTTAAATGCGGCATCTGTGTGCTAATCGTTGGACTTGTGCATGGAAAGTACATTAATTCAGTCTGGTTTGTAATGAAAGCCAACACTTAAATTATGGTTTCCCATTTGCAGTTCTCGGAAATAAACAAAGAGGACCAAAACTGCGTGAAATTCGAAAATTGCTTTTATAAAAGAGCAGTTATACTATAATAGCAGAAATGAGATCGTTTAAAGGGAATGGACAATGGAATGATTAATGTATTTAGATTGCATGGACTGATAGCTTAATAACCGCGAAAGAGTTAAAACAGGACTATGCAGCAGAGTTTCAAATAATTTTGCAACTGGCGCCAAATAAAGAAGGCAAATACTTTTGCCCGAAGGTAACGCTTTTCTTTTTCAGTAAAGTCTTATTTTGAAACAAGGAATATGATTATAATGTGTTTTGAATATGTCTTCGACTCTGATATACTTTTAAAACTTCTGGTATTTAGCATTATGACTTTCTGATAGCTATACATAAAAGTTCTTACAAGCTCATGTCCATTATTACGATTTATAATTGTGCATTAGTTTTCTGCAAAAGCTGCTAACACTAACTAAATATAAATGTAGGCCAAATATTAATTTCTAAGCAACAGCATCGCCTAGTTCATAAGCGGTTGCTGTATGGTGGGGCCGCTGCAGTAACTTGCTATTTTTCCGCTACCACTACTAGTGAATAATCCGCTCAAAGTTACGTTTATCGTAATGCATCTGTTCCTGCCTTCTATTCGTGCTGCAAGAGTTTGTGTGTTGTGCATCTCAAAGGTGAATGTTTATTCAAGACATCTGTGCTGTGTGAAATTTGCTTAACTGTGTTCTTGTTATTGTTCTATTCTTGTATTGTTATTAGTCCACTGAAATACCTACCGACAAATTCACGATTGAATAAAAAAAACTTATGTACGATACCTACGTAAAACCCGAATTATGTAGAAAGTGTGCAGACAACTTTAGGAGCAATTTCCTGGTATTACAGTTCCAGGTAGATGATGATGAGATGGGGTTTAAGGGCGCTAAACATCTAAAGTTATCAGCGCCCTTAAATGTATAAAATTTAAAATCCAAAAACTAAAATACGGGACACAAATCCGCTTAGTCGAAAACACTAAAAAACAAAACAGCAAACTCTAAAACCCACCACACTAAAAGTATGATCAATAAGCGAGTAAAACGGCGTGTCAAAAACTGTAGAATGCAAGGAACATGAGCGCCATATATCCGCCAGGGAGAAGGGGCCCCAATTAAAACAGACAATATAAAATCACAAAACTAAAAGATGCTCAGCGCATCAAATGTGCCGATTAAAACCACTGTCACTGATAAAACGTAAAAGACAGTCTACAGCATGCGCGTCGTCTCCCAAAACGTTGGCTATGCCAACAGGCAGACACACACGAGCGCGCAATGGAGCTAAAACTTGACACACTGTTAAAATGTGACGCACCGTTAAGGGCGCATCACACTGCTCACAGAGTGGTGCGGGTCACCACTGAGCAGATATCTGCGACTAAAAAGGCTATGTACGATTCGTAAATGAGCTAAAATTATCTCTTCCCGAGAAGAAGAGGTACCCCAGACTAACGGAAGAGATTTAACCTCCCGCAACTTGTTCCTCCGGTGAGCCGTCCACTCATCGCGCCAAAGCGAGAGGATGCGGTGACGTAAAATACCACACACACCTCTGAAGAGGGAACAACAGAGGTAAAAAATCTGGGTGAGAAAATTGCCGATTTGGCAGCGGCGTCGGCAGACTCGTTCTCTTAGATGCCCACATGACCTGGAATCCACACGAAGGAGACGCTGATGCCAGAGGCACCAAGCAAGTTAAGCACGTCATGAATGCGCTGTAAGAGCGGGCGGTAAGTGTACACGCGCGAATACTTTGAAGAGCACTCAGAGTCTCAACAAACAACACAATGCCGTAAGTCGTGACGCTGGATGTATAAAAGAGATCGGTAAACACTAAAAAGTTTGGCGGTAAAAATGAACATTGCTCCGGTAAACGAAACGTAAAACTACTTTGTTCGTCGATAAAGGCACACACTACTCCAACATCAGTCTTGGACCCATCAGTATAGATAAAATGAGCCACCGAATTGCGCCTTAAGATCTAAAAAGGCGGATCTAAGGACTGAAGGAGTATCATTCTTCGGCATCGACGTTAACCCAAGGTGAAAGTGTGCCTCAGCGTGCAACCAAGGAGAAAAACGCGTCCCCCCTGGGAAGTGTCGGCGTAACGTCCAAGTGCCGAAGAAGCTGGCGAAATTGAATCCCTGGAGGGAGCAATGCAGAGGAGCTAACTAAATATTACCGATCAAGCGAATCCTCGAAAAATAACTCTAAGGACGGGTGGTCGGTAAGCTTGAGAGTCGACATGCATTGCTGCACAAAAGCATCTCACGCCTAAAGGACAGCGGAGGCTCTGCAGCTTCAGCGTACAGACTGGGTACAGGGCTAGTTGGAAAGGCCCCTGCAGCGACTCTTATGCCACGATGGTGAACGGCATTCAAGCGATATAACACAGATGGACGCGCCGATGAATAGACAATGCACCGTAAACAAGTTTGGATCGGACCAATCAACGATAAAGGCGCAGAAGGACGGTCCGATCAGCTCCCCAGGATGTACCACTTAAAACAGGTAAAAGATGAAGATAACTGTCACAATTTGCTTTTAAAACGAAACGTGCGAAGTCCAGTTCAGCTTTCGGTCAAAGACCAACCACAAAAATTTTGCCACGTCTGCAAACGGAAGACAAACTGGCCCAAGATGGAGAGAGGACGAAGGGAAAGTCTACCGGTGCCAGAAATTAATACAGATGGATTTCTCGGCGGAGAAATTAAAGCCGTTAGTGTTACTCCAGGCGTAGAGACGGTCGATACAGCTCTGAAGACGGCGTTCGAGCAGACAGGTCCGCCGTGAACTGCAATAAGTGGCAAAATCGTCAACGAAAGGGGACGATGATGCCAGGGAGAATACACTCAACAATGGCGTTGATAGTAACCGCAAAAAGTGGGACACTAAGTACAGATCCCTGTGGTACTCCGTTCTCTTGAATAAAACGTGTAGATAAAACCGAGCCCACACGTACACGAAAGACGCGATCCGTTAAAACTCCCGAAGAAATATTGCAAAACGACCGCGTATATTCCATGCGTGGAGTGTACGTAAAATGCCGCCCCTCCAACAAGTGTCATAAGCTTTCTCCAGGTCAAAAAACACAGCCACTGTTTGACACTTTCTCAGAAATAATATGCGTCAACAGAGATACCAGATGGTCGACGGTAGAGCGATGGCGCGGAAATTCGCACTGAGCTTTCGGCAGAAGGTTCTGAGACTCAAGCAACTATGTCAACCGCTCGTATAGCATGCGCTCCATCACCTTGCAAATGCAACTGGTGAGTGAGATAGGGCGGTAGCTGGAAGTTAGTTGGCGTTCCTTCCCAGGTTTAAGAATAGGGACGATTGTGGCTTCGCGCCAAACAGAAGGAAAACCTCCGGCTTGCCAAATACGATTATAGACCTGTAAGAGAAAGAGTTCAATGTCGGCTGAAAAAGTTCTGTAACATCAAGACATGAATGCCGTCCGGACCAGGAGTGGACTGCCTAGAGAAATGGAGGGCTTGCTCCAGCTCCCTCATTCAGAAAAGGTCATTATAACACTCTGATTAAGAGACCGAAAATTGTAGGTCACGGAATCCAGCCGGACTTTGAGAGTGCGAAACCGCCTCAAAGTGGAACATCCTGGAACTACGACCTCCGAGGAAGAGAAGGTGAACTTTTCTTGCCGTGCGCACGCGGAGGGTCTTTAAGAAAATCTTCCTTACGAAGTTTCTGCTTGGATTTTTTTCTCAGTGCCTTGCGACTTCAGTACCTTAGGACCAGTTTTGGATGGCCTGATAAATGTGCCAGAGATGGACGGCCGGATGGTAGTTGCGGTCAAGGCAGTCATGGTCCAGGTCTGTGTTTCGGCATCCTCCCGGGGTAGTGGGGCAACAACTGAGCTGAATGTGCCCGATCGCAGGAGCGTAGGCTGGCGCGTATGGTAACGCCTCCGGGCTTCAGCAAAGGAGAGTTTTCCTTAACCCGGATCTCCTGGATTGCCTTTTCGTCAAAGTACCGCGGACAGTCGGCAAATGACGCAGAATGAGACCCTTTGCAATTATCGAAGACGGGGGCTGATGAACAGGTACCATCGTGTGAAGGCTAACTACAAGAGGCACAGATGGAAACGACACTCTTACAAGAGACTTGCATATGCCCTGGCATTTAAAACAACGCAGAGCCTCACCGCAATTCGTTCATACCCTGCTGAAATGCTCGTCGGCGGATCGACGCCATCGAGCGTGAGAAATACAGTACGAGTGGGTACCAATACACGGTCGCGTTTAGCTTGCACTCGATGAACTGCTATTACCTTTTGGTCGGATAGATATTCGACCATTCATCGTCCGACATTCCATCGAGGCTATGGGTGGTGATGACGCCTCGACAGGAATTCAAGGTGCGGTGCTTCTCAACACGGCTGGGATAACCGTGGAGAAGGGTGACGCGCAACAAGGTCTTACTTTGCTGATCGGACTTGCTTTGGACTAACAATGAACCGTTCCGAAGTCGAGTGCACGAATGAACCAAACCAGCAATAGAGTCAATGCCCTTCTGGATGATAAAAGGGTTCACGTTCTCAAAAGACTCTCCTTCCTCAGTTCGGGTAATCACTACGTAACAACCAGATGACGGTGGTGTTACTTCTGTTACAATGGCTTTTCAGCGCTTGTTATTAATAATGGAGAAAGAAGGCTCCATAGCGAAAGAAATCCTCCACCATTGCAACCGTCTCCACTCCCGGGCGTTACCCCGGCTTGGGTGAGTGGCCTATCTATACCGGTCTCACCCCAGGGTCACACCTCCCAGAACATAGAGGGACCCAATAGCCGTGGGGAGTCAGCAGCTCATGCAATGGACCCCCCCCCGCGGGACTGCAGTTGAACATCGGATACGAATACACATCCTACATGACGACCCCGGGTGATGGGGATGACGCCATTACACACTCATCCAGCTGTGCACCCAGTGCGCGGGTATCCGTCAGGCTGTGTCCACGGAGGATTAAAAGAAAGTAAAGGGAAAATAAACCAAAAGTGTGTGGGCGTTTCGCACCAAAGTTAGGCCGGCGAAGAAGGAAAAGAGATGAGTGAATGGTCATGGTGCGAAATGTTCGGAAATAGAGACTAGAGAAGAAAGAAACAATGGCGAGGGGCGGCATGGAATGAAATACACAGAACGCACGAGAGCCCACCTTGTGTCCCCCCGGTTACGAGGACGAACCCACCACGACCGGAGGGTGGAGGGATGACGATGGGGATGAGTGGCTCGGGACCCCGGGTGCGCCAAACCCGTACTCACACGAAGTGAGCACCATGGGGAGAGTTCTAGGTAAATAAATCTTTAGACGTCGGGTTATTAAGTTTAGACAACCGATCAGTAAAGCTAAGAAGCGAAAACGAAATGTTCTAACGGAAGGTGCCAGGAATGCCCAAGGATATCACTTTCAACACCACTTATAACAAGGTTAGTACTTATAGTCCATGTTACTGTCACTAGTAAGTGAAGCGGGAGATTTAAAACGGAACCCCCCCCCCAGTGTAATAGACAGTACGCGGAGCATGCATACGCAAGATCTACGGCCCCGCAATATAGCGAACGCTTTGTACAAAGGAAATACAATATTTAAGGATATGCTGAAAATGTTAAGTTCTCATCTAAAAAAAACTAGAGGTTACTCTGGATAATCCTAGAGCTTCCTGCTATAACTTTCCATTTGTGGATATTAGAATCACATGCTTAATTATTCGTTTTAATTTAAGTGCAAGGGGGATGGCTCAGATGATAACGTTTCTGGCTCACATTCGGGAGGTCTCGGGTTCAAATCCCCAGAGACAAGCAATCTGGCCGAGTGATTTTTCAGGGTTTTTTTTTTGTTGTTGTTAGGCGTATGCTGGATTGTATAATTTGATCCGCGAATTTTCATATCATCCCTTTCATCACTACATTTAATTTCTTTCTTCTTCACCGCCATACCTGGCATTGGGCTAATCGCCCATCCTGGATATGCTATGATCCAGAGTTTGCTTGCTCTTCGACTGGCTACTGACCCAGGTCATTAGCTTTAAGTCCTTGGGAGTGCAAGTCCTATAAATAGAAGATTAATCAGTTAAAGGCAAACAATTTAAATGCAATGTAGATGTTTCACAAGAAAGCTACCGAATTCAGTCAAAATCCACGCACAGTTTATTTTACGTGGGTTCATTCCGTCCTCTACCATAGGCTGTATAGCACTGCAGCTAAGAACTGAACTTTACTAATATTAAACGTTAGAAGCTGGCGAGTGATGTGCTATGCTTTAAACAATGCAGCTAGAAATACGAGAACAGACACTAACGGTTTTTTTTGGTATTCTGCGAAGTATGAAAAATTGTTTTTGTCGAAAATAAAGCAGGTTTGAATTCTAAAATTGAATGCAGTTACTTTATATAGGTGTGGGAAGGAAATACAATACAATTCCATAAATTGCTGTAGTTGATAATGGATTGATGCCTATTGTATCTATAGGAGACATTCGCATTGCTAATTGTTGGGCATTATCTCAAAAGTGTTTAGATCCAAAGAAACTATTGCTAATTAACAGCAAGTGCCATAGACAAAAATACTGCCTGGAGTCATCGCTTCTGTATAGGTTTACAGGAAAATTATGGGGATTTTGAAACCGAGTTGAACAAGATATAGTAGCATTCATGTAATTCAATACCTTAATTTGATAAATTGATGATCCTTGAATTAAATAGCCTAGGAGAGGCGAAAAGACTCAAACGTGATCCACGCTCTATAAAAAAATATGCATGATTTATCTTTACTCAGGTAGTAGGTGAGAACTCTAAGGGAGGCAACCTCACCCAGGGAATGAGCAACCCTGTCCATGCCAGCTCCAGGTTACTCCTGTCTTGGAGGTTAGTAACCTGAAAGGCCTCTTTCCGGGGATAAGGTGAGGACCTCAACAATAACATTGGTGTACAGATAGTTTTTGAATACTAGGATGATGTTGGAAGAGGTGCGTCTTTCTCCAGAGGATAAATAGGGAGCCGTCTCCGCGGTAACAAGGAGAAACATCGCAATGGCGCAAAAGACGGCGAAAGAGAGAACTCGCCACTTGGGGATGATACAAATGATATACATGACTGTTCGGCTATGAGCTGGCAGCACCAACAGCAGTCTTACTCTACTTCACATTGGCAGCGTGCTCAGAGAACACTTTATTTTCTGAGATTTCTTCAAGGGAGTCACCGGAACAATTTTATGCCAAATTAAACCCCCCCAAAAGGATTTAGGATTTGTAATATCGGAAAAATTGAAATTAGGTTTTTAATTACAAGAGGTTTATGTCTCAAAGAAGATAACTACAAAAGGAATTCAAACAAGCAGACACTGGCATAGCAGTAATCTCAGAAACAAAAAAGAAACTAAAAGGGTCGGTGGAGCCAAAAGATTATATAATGCTGTATAGTGGAGTGCCACTAAATAAGAGAGCAACAGCAGAAAGTGCAATACTTATAAAGAAAGCATGGAAAGGGAAACTACAAAGATATGAATTTACTAATGAACGCATTATAAAACTGAGATATAAAACGTCTAGGGAACCAAGACGTTAACAAGATGCTATGCCCAGGAAGAAGAAAGAGCAGATGATACAGAAGATTTTTATGATCAACTGAAAACTACATTAGACAAAATAAATAAAAATAATTAATAATCAAAGCGAGAAATCTAAATACTAGAATTGGAGATATACCACTTGGGAGGATTCACGAACGCACATTCAATACTAATGGAAAGACTATTAAGAGACTTTTTCATATAATAGTCTGAGCTGATTACATTTTTCGTCACAAATACATTCACAAATACACATGGAATGCTAGAGGCAGCAGCCGCACAATGATAGATTATGTTATAGTAAATGAAATATGCAAAATTGGTGAAGGATACACGAGTGTACAAGAGATATGACCTAAGCACAGACCATTATCTATTAATTTCGAAAATATCAATTTCATCTAGATGGAAAAAAAATAAAAAACACTAACGAGCCAAAACAAACATTTAAAGTACATCTCCTAAAAGAACAAAGTATAATATAGTAATTATACCAAAGACGACTTCATTATGTAGGAGAAAGACTCATAAATGAGAATATACATTTATAATTGGAATAAATCAAAGGGATAATCACAACAGGTGCATAGGAAGCATTACGCAAAACAACGAAAAGAGATAAGAACAGATGGTCAAAGTTTGGAATGAAGAGATTGCGAACATAATAAAGGAAAACAAAAATACATATTTAAGGCTCCTAAGTAACAGCAGAAATACGAAAAGAATGTAAGGGACTAAGTGATGCAGCTAGAAGTGAAGTGGAAAAAAATAGACGGCAAAATTGGGATAAATATATGAATGCCTTACAACGTAACCTACACGTGCGGCAAGAGAAGAAAGTATATAAACTTGTAAAACGAGTGAGTGAGAGTGAGAAAGAAAAACTACAGCATAACTTACTTAAAAATGAATAATGGAGTGAGCATTACAAGAAGTTATGGTCAGAGGAAGAGGAGTTATTAATAACAAAATTTAACGAACATTTAGATCTAATAAGTATGGATGAACTAAAGGAAGCCTTAAAACATTTAAAAATAAAGGAAGTCTGGAATTGGTCTAAATATGGAATTATTTAAATAGTCTTCTATACAAACAAGATTATTAAACCTTATTAACAAGTGCTGGAGAAATGGAAAGAATGGGATGTATCATTTTTATGCCCAGTCATCAAAAAAGGTGATCGATCAAAACAGATAATTGACTTAACTTTACTTTTCCCCTAATATTTGTGTTAGTTCTTTTTTGTTTCCTTTAGATTTTATCTGTGTACCATCAATGTGATCGGAATATTGTCTTCAGGATTGCTCTATGTGTCTGAGTGGAAGAGAAGGCCTTATGGCCTTGCTCTGCCACAGTAAGTAAATAATAATAAAATAAATAATTATACAGCAATTAATCTCCTGAATTCAGACTACAGGATATACGTAAAAAATTACAACACAAAGGATTATACCCATTTCAGAAACTATATTGAACGATTGCCAAAATGTATTACGAAAAGTTCGTTTTTGCAGTGAGACAGTAACTATGGTTATATATGCCATATATATAATAATGTGAATTATAATGTGAAATTGTACTAATAAGAAAAATACTTGTATAAATAGGAGTTAAGGCATAAGTTTTATGTATGTGCAAGTGTAGCTGGAGCTGTGGAATTCTTGTTAAAAGCCGACAAACATATCTTTGTGTTAAAATTAGGGCCCAGGCAAAAAGAACTATACGGGAAGGTCATAAAAGCCAGACCTTGAGCCTTTGTGAAACAGAAAAAGGCGACAAGCGAAAATAACATATGTTTGTAGAGAGGCCACATGCTTGCAAACGTAGAACAATAGCCGGGTAAGTCTTCTGGAAGGTTCCAAGCTGAACGAAGACAGACAATGAAATTTTAAGGAAGAGTATGTTTAAAATCTTCAAGGGAAGAAAGGTTAGTTCTAACGTCTCCATCAGCCAGGGCGGTTGAGTATAAAGTGCTGCGATGTGAATAAGATACATGTAAGCTCTCAGAATCAGGCGATATTATTTACTTCTTATAATGTAGTAGGAACGGTGAAAGGTTATCGATTTAAAGGTCTATAGGAACGTGTGATAAATATTACAATTATTTCTAGAGCAGGTATAAAATACTTCATTGATCAGCGACCGCAAGTTTGGCTTACGAACGTGGTAGGGCTCGACCGTTCTACAGCTCCAACTAACTTAAGAACTGTGTAGATTATTAATAAGACAGTCAATGCGTGTGCCATTAAAGCATAGTATTTTTCAATAACTTAATCTATTGTTAGAGTTGTTACTTATTACCTTCCTTCCCGTATCACACCCTGCAAAGTTATACATGCTTTACCAAAAACCTAAATAACAGCAGCCGTGGCAAGAAATAAAAATAAACAATAAGAGTAACAAATAAACATCAGATATTTAACAACATTACCATAGTTCATATATTAAATAATATATTAATATATTGGACATACTGCGAGTTATGCTCTCCCTCCACGAGTATACCGCAGCAGTGATTACATCTTTACCAGGGATACCCAACCTCATAGAGAGAGGGGATGAAAGAATAAACAGTTCCACTTGCTTCAGCTTCTCTTTCAATGGTTCTGTTAATGAGTAAGTGAAACCAAAACTGATTCGTCAGCTGTAAAATGAAATGTAACAGATCCACTTCTGCGAGTGTTTCAATAGGTTAGTACTGTTGCGAGCAAAAGATCTTCCCAGATACTCCCAGATAACAGTGGCATTTCATCCTTAAAGCTGCTACAGTTCCCTAATATGACACCTCTAATCCTCTTAACCAACTGACTCGAGGTAAAGCTCGCGAAAAGAAAGCCATAGGAGTCAGGTGGAATGTAGCACGTTTGCTGCAATTACACGTAAATAAGGCGAGTGTGAACCCTTCCAATTTGAAGGCTTAGTGATATGACCTTTTGGTGGGAGTGAAACATATTTCTTCCCTGGATAAATTCATTGCATCTGTTTAGATAATTCGGAATGCAAATTTGCGCTGGAAGAGGGAGGAATTGTTAAAGTTTCAATACCACTAAAACAGACGGCATCCTGTAGCAGTAGAAATATTTGTATACAACTACACAAAGACTAAAGTTTGCCTTGCTTTTAGTTTTGACTATTGTATTTTAAGTTGCCTTATAGTTTATTATACATTCTTTTCATGTCATTTCTATTCTTGTTCTTATGTGTAGCCTCTTCTCCTCACTTCTATATATCATTCTACACTTATTAACATTATACACAACTGAAGTAATTTACTTGTGTACTGTGCCCTATACAACTCGTTTCTTGGATCCCAGTTGCTGTTTCTAATTTTTCTAGCTATCTTCATCTTCCAAATTTCTTTCAGCTTCCTTAACGTCGACTTTCGATGATCTTTGCTTTTTTCTCCTATGAAGTGAAAACAACTAACATTTTTCAGGCTCAACGTTCACCATACCAAGGGCAAATAATTCGATTATACATTTTTTCTAAATATTGTACTGTCAGAAGTCATCTTTCCAATGCCTACATTTGGTTCCTTATTATAGCATGTCAAAATATTGTGGATGGCGGGGCATCAGGGCCTCTATGGAAATGAAAACGCTGATCAGCTGGCTAAAAGGGGTTTGGGCCCTGAACCCGTGGTTGAAATCAATACACATACTGCCAAAACCTCGGTAAAAGCATAGTTTTCCACACCAAACCAGGTGGCAAACCTATCCTGGACAAAGACAGGAAACTAGTCTCAGATCTATGCAACACCCTTTGCTCACCCTTTCTGAGATTGGATAAAATAGGAATAAGGAAAGTTATTGCATTATTTCTGAATACGATTACTTCAGAAAACATATGCGTAAAGCATATCTCTATAACGATGAACCCAATTGTAGAATGTACAAAGAAGAGAGGAAAGTACTCGCATATCCTCTTTGATTGCACGTTCCTGGAAAAGAGAGACTTGCGTGCTGACATTGGAACCAAGATATTGCAACTTGTTCAGAAAACAGGTTTTGGGAAACAATGAACGCATCCTTTCCAATGGGGCTGCACAATAAGGCTGACGTGCGGGAGCTCGACAAAACTCCAACAACAAAAACCCACTATCGATTATAGCATGTTCATTTTCATAAAGACAGCTAAATAACTGTTTTTCAGTCCTGACATCGACTGTCTGACTCCAAGCAATTCAGCTGAAAGTTTTCTGTGGATAATAAGAGAAATAACTTTGTATGCCATCAATTATATTTCCACCGGAAAGGCTCTTGGATATGCAACATGTACAGAAGCGGCAACGCGAAAGCTCATTTTATGTCCCATTAATTATCTTCGTACCCTAGAGCCTGCTGCACATTGCACATCACGTGAATCAAAAACGAGATATTTCTCTTGCAGCCTTACATGGAAAGAGGCGTATCACAAGGTAGGCTGCAACGATTTAGTTATGCATTTTGCTTGCTTATTAACAGCAATAAATTATTTCAGTGTACTTTCTTTATTAAGCGCAAATGTTCTGAAAACAGCTTTGCAGTGACGAAATTATTCCACGCTTATTGCAGGTAGTGTTCTGATAAAAGGTACCTTAATGTTACATGAACACAAACAACGTTAACTCGATAGCAGCTTTTTAATGTTTTTTTTTCACTTTGCTATATAATAAACCTAAGTAAATTAATTAATTAATTGAGTTTTATTTATGGACGCTCTTTAATTGCTATTGTTCTTAGCAATTCTTATTTTATATTGGGCGTGAAAGACCGGAAATTTTGCTCAGAGGGCTCTTATCGGTCTTTAGGTTCTTTTAAGTGCCGTAAATCTACGACACAGGACTTCACTTCCATTCCGAAGGAAGCCATGCTAAGGTTTTTTACGCCGAAAATAATCCATGCCCTTCGCGCGGTTTAAACCCGAACCTCAAGAACCAGAGGGTAGCATACCACTAGATCACGGAGATACAATATACCTATTAGCTAGCTTACCTGACGTTGTACAGATTATTTTTGAAGTTGTGATGACGATTTTATTAATTTACGTCCTCCCCTATTCTTTATGAAAATACTGTACAAGATCTGGAATATTTTTATAGTTAATCCCCACGCTTTACTCTTTATAAACTTACTGCACATAAATTTCCTCGTGATACTCCTAATAACGGATTGAAATCCCCTAATATTCACGAAATGGGATGAAATATAGGCAGATGTATTTCGTATATCCTTAAATTACCCCGAAAGTCCTCCAAGTTCTGAAAATGTATATAGCCGAAAGTATATTTTAGCGCTGAAAGGATTACTGGAATAGTGAGTAATATTTACGTAATTACAACAATTTTAAACCATTGTAACTCTCTTCTGTCCCCTACTTATTAAAAAACGAAGTTTTCATACAATAGTGAAACCCCTTATATCACTTATCAACGAAATGCGATTAAACCGATGAATATAAACATTCCCCAACTCGGACCAGAACAACAATATTAACATTTTGGAAAAGCAAATATTCATTAACCAGTGATAAAACTGTACTTCTCTGTTAATTATAAATACTGATGAGTAATTTCTTCTGCTAGGCTAGATGCAATGTTCTCTCTATATAATTACTTAGCACATGTGTAACCGAGCGAGAGGTCGGGAGGTTCTAGGTTCGATTCCTAGAGCAGGTCACCGTGACCATGGATTTTTGTGATTTTTCCCTGTTTGGAAAGGCGAATGTTGGGGTGGCTTCTCTTCTACCATGAATTTCCTTTCCCTCATTTCGTTTCCCGTTTTACGTAGACTCAGGGGCTGTGCAGTGTCGATCGGTATCGGATAGATGGCTAGATACCTGCTCATTGGAAAGTTCTCGGCCCTGCCAGATGGCAACCTTCTCTGAGTCGCCTCCTGTGGATCGAGTTTTCTCCAAAGAGCCCACCGGTGACCGCATCGTCAAGCTCGGAGTCGTTAGGGACCTCTATTCGTCTCTGTCGGTCGATCTGCCTTTAGGCTATGGCCTCCTACGGTCCCTTCACTCATCATTCCTCCTGGTAGTGGAAAGCACAAATGATCCGCGTTGGGTCGAGATTCAAAGTGTCCCCTCCGTTCCCTGATCATACTAATAGCATACGAGTGGCGTTCTAAAAGTTCTCGACCATACTCAGAGATGTTGTGAAGCTGGAAAAATTACAGAATAATTATTAATCATCCTTTAGATGTCACTGTAAAGTTTTAGACGCGTAAATATAGTCACTTGTTTGTGACGATCGTATAAAGAAACTTGTATTGGTGTGCTTTCAAAATTGGTAAAACGGAAATACGTAAAATATTTCGTTTTGTAGGGCTTAACCCCAAAAGGAATATAAAGCAATTTAGATTCGAAATTAAAAGAAGGTTAAAAATGGGCTACTGAATTAAACGTGGTCGTAAGATGTAGAGCGTTCAGGGCCTTCCAAAACTGCTATAACCGAAAAGATTATAAGAAAAATTCATTATGCCATACTCAATGACCACAAATTGTGCGATCACTTGTCACATACTTTACACGAACTTTTGGTTACGAGATAATTTTCCACTCGATGGTTGCTGCGTTAGTTAACAAATCAAAAACGCATTCGAATGAACAGTTCGATAGGTTTAAAGCCAATACCAGTGAGTTACTCAGACGTTTCATAACAGGAGATGAAACACGGATTCATCACTACACGCCAGAGATGAAGGAGCAGTCCTAACAGTGAGTGGCAAAGGTTAAAGTGCATCAAACTAAATAAAACTCTTTCATTTGTAGGAACAGTAGGAAAGTTATGGTACGGGTTTCTAGAGTTCTTATGGTGTAGTATCATAGGATACTTGCTCTTCAATACTGGACCAATTTAAGTTATTTTCAGGCACACCTCGTGCCTTCACGCTCGTTTGGGATTGTTGATGCAAAACTGCATTACCTTAGCTTTCAAGTGTTATCATGTCCGTCATAGTCGCCGGAGTTTGCTCTAAGCGATTTTTGTTCCCCAGCCTGAATAAAGAGCTAGATGGACGAAGATTAACATTAAATAATGAGGGTAAAACTGAGACAGAGGCTTATTTTGAAGAGTTGGGATAATTTTTTCTTTTTTTTTCTTCTTTTTTTTTACTGTTGGTATAAAGGTTTGAAAAATCATTGGGCTGAACGTACTGGTTTACAAGGTGACTATGTGGAAAAATATTAATACATTTCTCTTAAATGTACTTTCTAGGCCAGCCAAGTACTTTTAGAATACTCCCCTTGATGATAAACGTGATAACATACAGGAGAAATACAGCAAAACGTCTACATAAGCATAATTAAAAGTTTTTGGCATACAGAAACATGCATCTGTAGAATTAGTACAAAAGTTACTCAGATGTTTAATGCGAAATCCTCCACCTGAATGCAGTATCTGAATAAAATATCAAAGAAATAATATATTGAATGCATATATAACCGTTGTAACTAAAGTCTATTTGTCTTGTTTGCTACGTCCTGGTTCTCTCAGTTATTAAATCGTGGTCTGCATTAAGTGAGAATACATGTCCGTATTCTAGTATCCAAACCTTGTAAATATCTTTCAGCCTTAGTCATTTAGGAAGTGAAATCAGAAGGCGTCTTATAACCTATGTTGGTGTACAAGACCTTTGCGTAGATATAAATTGTATTTGTTTACAATATTAGTGTAGAATGGAATTTTGTTCATGTCTGAGTTTTACAACGAATTTCCCTTAATTGATATAGGCATCTAAAATCAAACTAATTGCCGTAAAAACCATCATAGGTTCCTAGAACCAATTTTTAAAAGCTTAAATGTTTGTACACATTTATTCCAATTACTCAAATCACATGGTTTTGTTACAATCCTAGATTAATTTAACAGCTTTACTAAACTTTCCTTACTTCAGGTCATTGCAAATGGGGAAAACATACTGGCTTGGTATGCGAAACTACAGATTTCAACTCAACCTTTAAACAGGATTATTAAGGAGAAATACCAAAGAAGAAGTTATTTCAATTTTATCAGGTTTAATGACACAAGTTCTCTCACCTTCAAAACCACACATTAAATCCCTTAAAAGAACATCCTGAACCCAACAACCACCTCGCTCCGAGACAGATTCCCGGAGCACTTTGCACTAGTCCCATAGAGAGCGAATCAAAATAACTCACTTATTTCAAAATTAATTAACTCCACTACAATATGTCACCCCATGCTACTGGAATATTCTGGAACTTTCCAGCTCTTTCTAGAACAAGTACAATGCTACCAACATTGAGTTGATCCTTCCGGAAATAGGCCTACCAACCCATTCTGGGAGGATCAACTCAAATCAGGCCTACCAAACTAAATTTACATGTGCTCGCCACATCACTAGGCAATGGAACTTTGCAGGGCTTTGCCATCGTGTATTATCTATAAAGTAGGCTAGAAAATTATGCTTCTGTCTTAAATTTTACAATCTAAGTTTTTTTTAGATTTTGCTGAAAATATTGAATATTTTATACGATTAAATGTGTGCCGCTATCTAATTTTAAAAGCATTAAAATCCAGTACTGTCTATTTTATAAATAATATTGTAACAAGTTCTCAGCAAGTTTTATCATGTTGATTGTAAAGTTTGAGTTATCAGATTATGTGTATAGCAAGGTAATGAGCTTCCAGGTTTAATCAAAGTCGGCTACTTAAAATTATTTGGAGATAGCATCCAATTACTCATTTACAGCAATATTGTTGAAAAATTTGTCAGAATCATGCAACATAATGATGCGGAATTACCGTTCAAAATGTCCTCCTTAATATAACTGCCTTAGGGATATCAATGTTAAGAATATATTTATCTAATGAGGGAACATGAATGTATCACTTCAGCAAATGGTCGCATATGAAAAGTTATTTGAAAGAACTGGTGCAGCTTTTGTAACTTGGTCTTGTCTTAACTACTGTTACACAAAATTCGGTAAATTCATAAACTCCTTGGTTATTCCTACTCCAACAAAGAGCGTTTGATTTTCTTTTGCTTGCCGATTGTAACAACTATGATCTCACGGCTAATTCCCTGATTTCCGGTTAGTAGGTACTCATCACCCTGTCCCCTAGAATCTGACATATATATATGCTTAAATATTCTCGGGATAGTATTACGTCGGTGTGTAGTTATAAGGGGTTTACCATGTATAAAGCAACCTTTTTTACACAAGTGACAGAACGTGCGGTGCCTAAATCCTGCTCTCGCTGGTGAATTTACCAGGCGATCATAGACGGTAGTATAGTCTTCAGGGAAAGGATATTTGAGAGGCGACTAAGGTTATTCATTCACTTCAATGCAACTGCGCACAATGCACATCAATCGATAATGACAATAATTATCTGGCCTCTCGCTACCGTGGTTTAAACTCATATGCTTATTACCTGTGTAAAATATTTTAAAAAATGCTTTTGCAAGCCAATTCGTAGGCTCAAACAATAATATTCGTCCTATATCCTCCTGTATTTCATCGAATGAACAATAGGTTGCTCATCAAGAGCAAGGTTTGTCAAGAAGCAAAAGGGCATCATTTCGAACATCATTTATCCTGAATGAAACTAAAACATCTACATTGCTTCCTATTTTACGCATTAATCAGGGCGGAATGCTGCATTTCTCCTGCACTTCTTGTGTAGATCAAAGTAGGAGTGCCGCGAGAGTTGCGGGCCGTTGGTTGCGTAACATATAACAAATTGTCTACACGAAGCATGGTTCTTTCTGTACATTGTCAAGGTTGACAATCACTGAATGAATTTCTTTGTTCGGTTATAGCAGTTATACGAGTATTTCTCCAAAAAGACATAACAACATTAAATAACCAGAAAAGGTTAACTAAATTAAATGCTAAACACGCTGAAAACGATTTAGACGTCAAAGAATGAATCCTTTGCGTTGATTAAGGAAATAAATAAATAAATATAACAAACATCTTGCGAGAGTCATAACGAACACGGAAAGACTAAATATTAGGTGCATAGCTCTTGGACATAGATCGATTTAACCTGATAAATGGCGAAATATGTTGTAATTGAATAAACAAATCTAGTGCGTGCAGTACACACACACACACACACACACACACACACACACTTAAGCCAGACCGTGTCCAAATGCAAAAGACTATCGCTCTAGCCCGAAGTTAAGGTAAACGGGACTACCGAGTCATTCGAACTTGCAGGCCAGAGACTCCCTCTGGCTGGTTGTCATTTGTTTTCACACACTGCTGACTAGCGTAGTGCGTGTTGCATATTTGGTGGCTCGCGTTAGGACGTTTTCGCCACTGAAATTAAATTAAATAAAATGAGCTAAACCAATGCCAGTGGGGTGCCTAACCTGGCAGAACAAAGCCAGTAAGTTTCAATATTCTTCAAAACTTTTTTAACTCCGCACCTTCACGATTTTTTGCATCGGAAAGCACATTGTGTACACATTCATGTCATAACGAGTTATCAGCAAGGAAGCCTGATGTCTAAAACACATAACAGCTTTGAAATATAGCAAAAGGGATCACAGGTCCCCTACCTCAAAATTCTTCTCTAGAACTCCCCGATAATTCTTGTAATTTTGTTGAATTCTGGACACCTCGAGATAGTGAAAATAAACCTGTATGCAGTTTGAGGCTAAACAGCACAAAATAATAATAATCATCATCTTGTGGCGTTACAGCCCATGAGCCTTGACCTGACAATTCGGCTACCGACCTCACGCCCAAGTACACACGGCAAATGGCAATTATCTAATCGACACAGAAAGCTAATGTGGCCAGCATCACGCATCCCTCAGCCAGAGAATGTGCCTCCGTGGCCGGAATCGCTGCCCATCGCAGCTCCTCATTTTCCGCACGATGCTGAGTGGGCATCGGTTCTATACCTAGGACACCAATTCCGCAGCCCCATCGGTGGGATCGAATCCGGTTGCATTTCGTAGCCAGGAACCAGGGCTCCACGCTCTAGCCACGGTGCGGGACTAAACAGCGTAAAGTCAGTCGTAAAATAAAACTTCGCTTTCGCTTCAAGTTGCATAAATACCTACTGTCCATTCCAAACCAGAGTTACCTCTGATGTAAAACAAAAACACGTGCTTCTGCTTGTCACGAACCCAAGAACACACCCTTACGCGAACGTAAATAGTTCCTTAATACATGTATTGTATCATGAAATATTAAGGCAGGAAAGATTCAGAACTGAACATTTTACTGCGGTTATTATAAAAACTCATTGCTAAAGGTAATGGATATACCAGGTGACTCAGCTGCCCCTAGGTATTCCTATCTTATGCAACCCGCAATTTATATTCTAATATAAAAACATTGACCCTTTTATCAAACAAACTGTTATTGTAGCTCTTTCCTTCTATTCGATACTATACGCAACCACCATTAAGGATTAAGGGCCTGAATGACCCAAGGAGCCGTGAAAGGTTTTAAAAAGACGGCTTTTCATGGATATAATGCTTGCAAGGAGATAGAGGTATGTTTTCCCGAAGAACAAGAGACAATACGTACGTTCTGGCCGAGTGGATTAGCTGCCGGGATGTGGAAAAGCAGCTGTTAGCTTCGGAAGTTCGAATCTAATACAAACATCAAATTGTTTTAGTTATTTTTTCTTCTTTCTCCTTGCGTTTATTTTCTGTATTTTAGTATACTAATCTATTTCTTTTTGTTATTGGCTATCCTGTGAGCAAAAGACACAAGAATTACAATCAGATAATTGTGTATTATGTTTACGGTAATAAGATGTACCTATCTGCTGTTGTAAACCGTGTCACGTAGTTAGCTTTTATTCTTTTGGGCACATATCGACGATATTAAATCTAACAGCTTTTGTTTCATGTTTAAACCTTATGTTTCACTTCTTCTACTGAAAAAGGATTTGTAAATATGCTAAGTTCATGGTAAACAGAATAATAAATTGTTAAAGAGCGTGGATTTCATCAAAGAAGTAAATGTTCAAAATGACGACCCCCTTCATTAGTGCACATTTATGTACGTTGCCGGAAAGACCTTGCATGTTGTAACATGCCCGGTGTAATCTGCCTACATTCTTCACGTATGAATGGCCGGAAATGATTTGGTTCTTCTTCTTTACGGTAGAAAAACATGGTGATTATTCTATTTTGTACACAATTATAATGTTATTAAAAATGTTCTTTGTATCATAATATCAAATTATAGGCCCAAAGAGATAAAAGAAAAGGTAATAAAAATGTTGAACTTAACACGACGGATTTGAACCCGCACTAAAACGGCACAGTGGTAAAGCAACTATGATAATACCATTCGGCCAATGCTACTTTGCAAGTTGGGGTTCCTATACGAATTAATAATAGCAAAACTCAACCCCACCTCGAAACTTTACATGCTTTTTGCAACTTCATACAGCGTTTGAAGGTCATTTTGGTAACTTTAAGTCAAATAAACAAACTGAATCAGCCATTTCAATTGCTGTATGAATTGAAATATGCCATAGTTTATGACATAAGAGAAGTTATCTACCTAATGCTTAGGATATTTTGACAAGGCTGTACAACGAACCTTTCTTGGCTGACGGCTTAAATTCAATTGGTCGCACTGCAAGATCTTCCATTTTGCTTTCAAATAGCTTTGTCAACCGATGCATGTGATATTTGTTCCTTCAGGGGCGTTTTCAAAGGTGTGTATTATTGTATGCTAAAGAATAAAAGTTTGTAAAATCAGCTATAAGTGCCACTGAAGCTCCCAGTGTCAGGGTGAGATGTTTTTGGCATCGACATACATGACGATAGCATTGTTCCGTAAAACATTTATACACTCTGTTATCTATCCCTCCTCTATAAAGTGTGATGCAAATCAGCCTTTACAAGGAATTCAAGAAAGGCGTAGGTCACATATGTTGCTTAGCACGTTGCATAAATTCAAAAATAAATAGGGGCAGCTGACTCACCTGGTATACATTCAAACTGTTAAGAGATTACAAAATATTATTTTCGTCTGCTATTACGCTAATGCCGAGAGCATCTTGCTTGTTAATACAGACTGTATGCATAACTGTCATTCTCTTGCATATACTAGAAATGCACCAATGAATTCCCAGAGGTACTATCTGAGAACAGTCATTCATAATATACTAGCACACGTATGCTCAGCTCAGGTTAAATCTTGGGATTAAGTCAGTTGGTATTTGAGTTTTCATGGCACAGGAAGGTGCGTGTAGTGCGAATCAACTGTTCAAACACAAAAGCGGGAAACCGTTAAAAACTGGTGAAAAACAGACAATACTTAATATATTCAACTCGCTATTAGAAAAATACCCGACACTTGCATTAGTGCATATTATGAAACTAATATCCGATTGTACAGGCGTTTCAGTGACGTGTAACCAAAGCGCGCAGGGAACAGACATAATAGAACATAGAATAGGAGAATCAAATTTGGGAACTTGCTTTGTGTGCAACAGTGCTGTGGAATTGTGGATAAGCTTGTCATTACTTTGGAGAGTAGTTCTGATTCCAATATGGCAGCTGAGTCATCTTCGGGGAATTCGAATGGGTTATTGCACTTTTGCTCGAGGATTGTATTTAACGTAAAAATGTTCAATTCCGCATACTTATAAAATCTATTGTTACTTCAGCTTGCATTTTGAACTTTTTACAGATTGAAACAATTTTCAACAACAAGCAGCCATTAGGGGCAGGGATTGCGAACTACTTTCGTTTACAGTGAGAGGCACTCTGGTTTCGAATGGACAGTAAACGTATTTCACACCTGCATTACCATTTGCCGGAAATGCCCTAAGTATCAGAAATAAGAAGGCTGAATGTGAACAGCAGGTAAATATTTTAGTATGAGAATAATTTATAAATGCCAAACTTCCTTGGCAAAGCAATGGATTCCTTTCGTAATCTACCTTGCCATTAAAATTCTCTAGAACGCTGCATGCTCAGTCACGCAACAGCGTGAAAACAGTTATACCAGCAGCAGAAGTGGAAACAGGATGTGCAAGAAGAGGGAATCGAAAAAGAAAAGAAATACTTGAAAGCCTGGTAACAAACACGCTAACATTAAGAATCTAAAGGCAGTTTTAAAATAAGTATTAAAGGCTTCGGATAACTTGCTACGCCATGTTCTGCTGATTCAAGGAATTCATCAGATATACTGAGTATAGGGACATTACGAGAAACTATTTCAAAGGTTCATAACTCAGTTAATTCATATTAGATTTCGATGAAAAAAATATCCTTTTATAAAAAAATATATTCTATAAGAACGTAGGTTTTCACGGCCGGTGTCACAATTATAACTAATATGATTTTCCGGGCTGTTATGCCGTGGTCTGGTCTGCTGAAGAAAGATTTCCCAGACGTTTCGTCCACAACTGCGGTGGACATCTTCAGTGGCGCGGACGAAGTCTTCTCGGTGAAAGTATCGCAGCGGGCCAATCAGCAGAGAGCGCCCACACTATAAAGAGAGCGGCACTAACGGCCAACGCATAAGACGCTGCGATACTTTCACCGAGAAGACTTCGTCCGCGCCACTGAAGATGTCCACCGCAGTTGTGGACGAAACATCTGGGAAATCTTTCTTCAGCAGACCACGGCATAACAGCCCGGAAAATCATATTAGTTATAATATATTCTATAGTTTATAAAACGAAACATTGGCAAATTTGTATGTGTGATGACAAGTTTAGGCTACAAATATAATTGGATTGTAACTTGAATTGTTGTGCCTATTAGATTTTAAAATACCAGGGAAATAAAGAAGGCTCAAAAACGTCTCAAAAGTATTTTAAAAAAAAAGCATGTTTCCTAAGGAGTAGATATAAAAAGCAATACAAATAAAACCAGCAGCAGATATAGGACAAACTGGGCACTAAGAAATGGACTACTTAGTCTGACGAATTAATTGTTCTTCCTCGATAGCCACGTGTAGGACAAGGTTGGAAATGTAGAATCATACGACTGATTCTACCTACTTAGTCTGATGTTGAGCTCATGTGTGAATTCAGGCAGCGTCGGAAACAGTCGTGCTCGGCGCGCCATTTTGCCTTCAGCCTCTGTATTGATTGTCTACAGTGGACCCACTAAGAGTTCTGAGGCAGGATATAATGGTATTATTACTGAACCAGTGCTTCTAAATATATTTTGTTTCGTATTATCTGGAATTGTATGCTTTTCCGTATCCAAACCACTACATCAAATTGAACTTTTCCGTTCAGTTACTTTCCATACTCCAACACCGACATATGAATACATTGATCCTGAAACGAGCATATGAAACATATGACTGCGTCTATGTCCTACATCAGGTATCATCAATACGTAGCTCTAGGGAGCTGGATATACCTGCTCTGCTCCCGTTAGCGTGCTGCCATAAGGAAAGCTGAGCAGCAGGCCGGTTTGTAAACTCAGTGGCGTTTCCTGTGACTGCATGGGAGTAATTTTGCGATTCAAATTGATTTATGGTCTTATAATCATATTGTTTTGCGAAACTATATTGCTCATATGATATTACATTGTTATTGCCGATGTGTGGTGGCGACAGTATATAATACAATTAGCACTATTCAATAATGCGAGAGATGATTAATTTGAGCATTGCATCAAAGGAGAGATTATACAAGCAAGATTTCAGGGATTTAGTGAATTTAATTCAAAGCATATAATTTATTTAATATTTAACTATTAAAATATTTATATTCTTACTTTGAAAGGAGATTCACTTTTTAAAATAATAAATTGCGTAATAAAACAATTCGTATGTTCAAAGGCAAAATAAATAAGTTGTTAGTCTGACCAGCATAAACAAATTCAGCAATAGCAATAAATTACAGTATGATAGGAGCCTGTACTGGGGGAGTTCTACAGATCAGTGAAGCAGGCTATTAAGTGTTGGGCTCAAGCAGAACACAAGAACTACTGGTACTCCATTGAGTGTTGCACATATTCCAAGTTGGTTATTACAGACCTGGATAACAGCCGGGCAAGGTACCTGCGCGGTCTTAGTAGAAGAAGGCTTGCATGGGCAACAGGATTCGTTACAGGACACTGTGCCATAAAGTTTAATCTATACAGAATGGGATTGTTTAACAACCCTATCTGTAGTAGATGCCTAGAAGGAGATGAGACTGTTACTCATCTGTTATCTGATTGACCTGCTCTTGCGAATCAAAGTGCAAGCATTTTTGGCAATCGCTTTCCAAAGATAGATGAACTATCGAAAGCCTCAGTTAGCAGTCTGGTTAAGTTCATAACGAGTAACAGACTACTTAACTGATGAAAGGGGGGATGCGAATAGATCTTTAAGGTCGCAATGCTTGGGTATAAAACCCACCCTTTTTTAAACTAAAACTACAGTACGATAAAACCGACTGACTTACATCCACAAACGTTGTGCATTTTAGTTGTTCCAATAAAACTGATCTTTCTTCCCCATGGTATTTTTCCTACTGATTCGCAGGCCAAGACGGGCAATGGCGCTGTAGATTAAACTTTTATATGGTTTAACATCTTATTACAAAATAAATACTTTACACCATTATATTGTGTTGTAATAAAATGTGTTTCCTCACAAGCAGGGTTGAAACTAGTCGGTTTTGTTGAGCTACGCGTTGTCCTCCATGGTAAATGAAAATTACCCGACAGAACCGTCGCTGCGCTAACGGAGGGTATGAATGATGTCAATGTTTTCCCCTTTGTTCCTCTTTCAGTTGCCCCATCACGTTTATGCACTGAGCAGGTAAGCTCCCAACCTTAATGCTCGGTACTTGACGTAGCTGTACCTGCAGTACATTATTTAACCAATGTATAAACTACATTGCCGTTTGCAAAAATTGCAACACCAAGAAAGGATTTCCCGAATAACTCCAAACTTGTTGGAAGTGTAGAAGAGTGTGCAAGCAATAAGCTTGTAGAGAGAGATGGGGTACACGTAGGCCGAGCAGAGCCCTCTCGTGTCGGTCCGACAAGGTCAGTGTTGCGCCCAGTGAAATCAGTGAGAGCTGTCAAACAAGGTGGAAATAGTAAAGTGAGTGCCAGTATGCCTCATCGACGTCAAAGGAAGCCATATCGGCATGTGAGAGTTCGAACGGGGCTGAATAATCGGTCTCCGGGAAGCGGGTTTGTCATACCGTGACATTTCGGCTCGTACAGGGCACGCTGCTACGACAGTGATGCGTGTGTGGAAGCAGTGGATAGATGAAGGTCGTACGCAGCGAAAAGCGGATACTAGACCACGGAACATGACCACAGCACGGGATGACCGTCATCTTGTCCGAATGACCATAACGGACCGTACAGCTTCATCCACAGTGTTGGCTCGACGCTGGAGCACTGCAACAGGTGTGAACTTGTCTGCATCAACGGTCCGTCGTCGTCTGCTGCAAGTTTGACTGGTTGCATTCATGACATTACGTCGGCTTCCATTGTCCGGAAGCTCCTCCGACAGCAATGGGCACGTGAACACCATCACTGGGGTGCTGAGTGACAAAATGTAGTCTCTTCGGACGAGTCCCGCTTTAACGTGTCCTACAGTGATGGCTGCATACTTGTCCGGCGGTACCGTGGTGACTGCTACCTGGAGGGCTGCATTGTTGAGCGGTATAGCGGACAAACACCAGGTGTGATGGTTTGGGGTTTGGAGCGCAATTGGTTAAAACAACCGATCCCGCCTCCTACGAATTGAGGGCACTTGGAACAGCAATTGTAGAGCCTCCACAGGCCACATTTCAACAGGACAATGTCCGGTGACATATTGCGAGGAATGTACAAGCCTTCTTCGAAGAGCGACGGGTACCATTGCTTCCCTGGCCTGCACGTTCGCCTGAAATGTCGCCCATCGAACATGTCTGGGATATGGTTGGTCGGCACCTGGTGCGTCATGGCCTCCAGTAACCAATGTCACGGATTTGTGGACTCGAATACAAACTGCGTGGACGCAAATCCTTCAGAAACTTATTTAGAACCTTTTTGATTCAATACCACGGCGTATAGCATCTCTAAGTGCAGCGCACGGAGGCCACACCAAATACTGAATATTAGGGCTCAAAGATCATGTATAGATTTGAAAAGTTTATCATTGGTTACTTGTCATATACCTAACCTGTGGTATTAAATTCATTGAATTCCTTCGTTTCCTTCTTGGTTTTGTCATTTTCACATACGGCAGTGTATTTCGACATAGTGTGAAACACAATATGCATGCAGCTGCAGGGAAAGTTTTTTTTATGCAGGACTCGTTTCTATCTTACTCGTCCTGGAAAAAACTCACTTTCCTTTACAGTTACGCAAATAAGTCCAAAGCTTTAAAACTTCTCGAGTTCTTAATGATAATAATTATCATCATCTGGTGGTTCTAGATTCCATGAAGGGCTTGACCTGTCAAACCGCATTCTGGGAGGTGATGTGGTCAGCATAACGTACCCCCAGCTAGAATGTTGACCTCCGTGACGGAGATCGCTGCCATTCGCAGCTCCTCATTTTCCTAATATGCTGAATGTGCCTGTCTTATACACGGGATTTAAAATCCGTACCTTCCTGGATGGGTTCGAACCCGAGCGCATTCCGTGGCTAGAAACCAGAGCTCAAAGCTCTAGCCTACAGCACCACGCGCAGGACATCGCGAGTTCTTACGTGATGTTAACATATGGGTTTTAGTTCACATTAAACTCATATGGTTTATTTCTTAAATGATGTATGATCAATGCTGTCCTCGTTCGTAATTCCTGGCATATTTTTCTTATTTGGACATCTTTCATGATGGTCTTAAGCAGCGTAGTTTATTGATGCCATTAGAATCTTAGGATTTCTGTGGGAGAAGGGCAATAATTACAGATACCTTGGTCACCTTAATAATAAGAACCACTGCTAGTCCCAATGTGCCTCGGTAAAATGAAAGCTCTCGCGCATTTCGATTTGGAGGGCAAACATGTGCCTGGTAGTATACGTTGCGGCTTTTCTAGGAGGCTGACAAGCTAGGAATTGAGTATGTACTAGCTGGAGGCTTCAACACCATCCTTGTATGTACACTTGGGAGCAGAAAAAGTGACCCATATAGAACGGCGAGGATTTAAGTTAATACAAGAATTAATTGCTCCCTCTCTCTAAGCTTCCCCTTTCTACCTCCCCTATTGCAATTCTAGCAACTTTATGGGCGGAACTGTTTATGTTCTTTCTCCCGTCAAGTTAATTATGATCACGATAGTATTAATGAGGCTGACCATAAAAGTAAATTTATTTAACGACGCTTTTTTACTGCTAGGGTCACACGAGTGTCATTGTGCAATAGTAAAATTTATAGTAATAATGATGATAATTATTGTTATTATAACTACAACACGTTTCAGAATCCAGGTTGCCAAAGCTTCTATTTTCGTACCAGCCATCAGGATATAGGGGCAGAGGAAGACCCTAATTCGGATGGCAACCAGTTTTAACATTTTGAATTCGGAACAGGCAAAATGGCTTCGTCCTTTAATAATAAATTACATTATTATTAATTATCACAGCTACATGTTTATGGGCCAAAGTAAACATAGAAAATTACAAATAAATCCAAATATCACTAGGCAGCAACAGTTGGATGGCGTGCAATAATTTTAGATTTAGTTTCCATGTCTCATAAGAAACGCTTGACAAATAATATGACGTGTATTTTAGCGCTGCGGGTAATTCATGGATCACCCATCTAGCCATTTCTACTTGTTTACTCGAATGAGAGTAGAATTCATTAAGAGAGATTATTTCTGACCTTTCCTTTATTTCACATCGGGAAAACATCGCTCATTTATTTCTTAGATTTGTTTCAACCAGAGAGATGATGAGGCCTGGGTTATGAAGGGAAAAACACTTACAATTCAGGAAAATTTCCTTTCTGCTTCCACATGTATTTACACTTTAAAAGTAAAAAACTTTTAACTGGATTTTAATGAATTACGGCAATTATAATGGCTAATTAAATAAACAGCAACTTAAGCTCAAATAAGTGTTCTTCGATGTTGTTAATTTTCGTTTTAAGGGAAGATCGAAAGCTTTATCCCGCCAATATTGAATCCGCGAAATTCATGACTCGTTAACTCAAAGGCTATTTAAGATAACAGACTGAAATAGGATGTATATGAATACTCTCTAAGTTTACCAATTTACGCTTATCCAAAAGGTTGTTTCATTAAGGAAGCTAATATCTTTTCTCAATTATACTACCTTTTAATTTAAATTTATCAGAAATTATTATTAATTTTAAAAAATAACCAAGCATCTTAACAACAAAGCTAAGCCACACCACCAATTAGAAGTTGTTTTTATCATCTTAAAATTCGATTTACCTATATTCAAATGGTTTTTTGAGAAAAGGGTCATTTATACAAGAAAATATAATTCAAAGAAAAATCTGTTCAAAGTGAAAATGGATAAAACCAACTCGCATATATTTGCAAGGAAAAGCTCCATGGCTTGGCCATATATACAAGCTGCCATACAATTGTTCCAATTTGTAGAACAAAATTTTTCCACTAAAAGATGGTACTAAAACTAACCTCTCTACTCCAAGTACTTAGGACTTATGCATTTTTTTCAGTGAGGTGGCTCAGTATTCACAGTAAAAAAATAGCAGCTGTAGTGCTATTTTTAACAAATCTGATGTGTTACATTCACATGACTTTTCCTACCCTCTGTCGTTTATTACTGGGTATAGAAATTATTCTTAAGAAAGTTTATTTTCCTATCTACTTCACTTTAATCGAGATAAGCCATTCCGAAAATATCTGTATTACACATTTCATTATAGATAAAAAGGGAATAGGGTAAACGTTTTTATATGTTGGCCTCTCATACTCCTTCCATGTAATCGCGAGAAAGAACTGAAAAATCGACAGGACTTTAACAGAGTGGCTAAGTATTGAACAATTCGAATCATTAATAACGATATCTCGGAAATGGCTGACATCACGAAAAGGTTATTTTAAATAAACTGTGATTTTAAAGAGATATACAATTTTTGTGTAGTACGTTTTCGTCTATCGCTTAACGTTTACTTTACAAGGTTATACAAAATTCCTTCCGAATGAGGTGGACTTCGCGCTATTCCCAGAAGATGTGCATTTTATTTTCATGTAAATATCTTTAATATGATATTTTAATCAAAATCTTTAGACAATTTTTAGAAAATCAAAAACTTGGATAAATTGTCCATGTTAAGGGGTAGTTTGAGATGACGGGATTTTCTTGAAAATCTTCGTTTCGCATCTTTGGAAGGTACTTTGCTTGGTATTTATATGGTTTTTCGTTTTTGAGTTATGCTGCTCACAGACACAAGACACATACATTTTGGGTGGAGTGCAATATCTTCTCTACCTACTATGTACTCTGTCGTAATTAAAAATTGGCCCATTTCCCTAGATCGTCATAGGGTTTTACTCTTCGTAAGGTTTTCATATTCAAGTAACCAACTTTTGACTCCGCTCGGCCAGTATCATTTCTCTATGCGGCTGGCCTGAAAAATAATTCCGGGGCATAAAAATTAACCAATGAACGATATTTATAATCTATGGGAAATGGAGAAATGGTTTGCATACCCCTCTATAAAAGAGTTCAACCACGATTGGCACACAAGGAAAGGCTAAATCAATTTACAAATAATTCGGCCTCCTAGAGGAAGGGGTGAAGAATCATTTCCATGTGTGGTTAAACTGAATGACTGCTACGACATTTACATATATGAGAGCTTTCCATCAACGACATGCAGACGAAGGTTAAGTTATTGCTGCTACTAAACGGCAATAAGAAAACCGGTATTAAGAAAACAGTAGTGTAGCATGAAAATGTAAGTTTAGGTTGTAATGTTACGCTTCGGTCATATCTAATTTTGGAGAATTAAAGCACCTTGCCAATCCAGTGGCTAGAATTATCCTCGAAAAACAGAGGTGGTCGCGTTGGTAGGGGCAGGACTGAATTTTGTCAGTACCAACATAAATAGCTCCGTTCCATTATGGGCCACATTTTATGCACGCGAGTATAAGTGGAATAGAAATTATGTATTTGAAGTACAAGTATTTCCCTAAAATAATAAAAATTAGGTAACATTAAAGAGGAAATTCCAATTTAAAGGACTACATAAACAACTAAAATGTCATTTCACGGGAATTTTCATCATTTAGTTTCCCTTTAAGGGAAATGAGGACTTTAATCCGCCTTCACAAAAGCGAATACAAAGATCGAAAATGAAAATAAATAAAAAATAATAGTGTCTTTAAGTAATCGCAAAACAATAAATTAGCTGCAATAGACAGCCGTGGTAGGTTAAAATTCAATAGTTATTTCAGTTTAATAATAGAAATTAATATGACAGAGAAAGTAAATAATAAACAAACACTGAAAAAGTTATTTTCGGGAGCTAAAGTGTATGAAGATAGATTTCCTTAGATGGACGAGACTGCTATAGGAGAACAAAGAATAGTAATGGACGAGAAAGAATTTCCATAAGCAACATACAGAAATAACTTTGAGAATATTATAGTGACTCCCGGAATTGATTTGTTTTAGAAGCTACATTCATAGATGAGAACGCGCCAAAAGGGAAATTGAATTACAAATTAAATTGTTTTTAGTTAAAAACATTTTTATAGTATGTTAAACTAATTAAATATGTTAGCAAGAAGCTAACATAGTAAAAATATTTAATTTAGCATGTGCAATGCTCAAACTTTTTACACTTGTGCATAATGTTATAAAAAATAAAATAAATGTGTTATAAGGAATCGACACATTTTGGTATTGGAATGGATGTAAAATAACTTATTACGAGCATACTCAGAATATGAGCAAAGGAACTTAACTCTTGTATTATTTAAAAGTTTAAAATGCTAATTACCGACAAAGGCATCAATTTAAAATTTAATCCACTTAGAATTCTTTAAGGTTTACACAAAGCCAAGTATCTTCGCGACACGCCTGAGACGAGAAGAAAAATCTACTACTGGAGTGCAGCTAGGCCGAGATACGAACGCAACACAAAATGACTTCAAACACGGTGCTACACCATAAACGTGTTCCGTGGAAAAATAAGGAATTTATTGCAGTACTAATTACTGAAAACAAATCTCATTTGAAAGTTTCATCGTCGCGGTCGTTAAGATTTGAGCACAAGAATTAGACCTTGACTGTCCGGAGTACATTAGAATCCACTAATAGTCAATTGCATAAAATAAAAATGTCAACATGAACTTGGATGCCACATATAATATGTACTTAACGCATTTAATAGGGGGGAGGGTGACCCTGGAAACGACTCAAGCTATAAACTTATTGCAACTCAGGAATGCACCATGGTTAAATGAAGTTTTTATTACATACAACATAGCAACTGTAATATCCACATTCATTAACGTACACTAATCATTAAATTCGATCTCAAGGACATATTACCTAAATAAATTAGTGACGGGATTCCATATGGAAATTAAAAATGTTGCTGCTGCTTTAATCAGGATAATGTTAATAATTCCGTATTCACCATGGACAGTCATTTAGGTGTTATTTTAACTCATTATGAATGTTACAGTACAATTTTGTACAATGTATTAACATAATTGACGTATCTTGTCAAAATGTTTCCTGTATCCATACTACCATGCAAAGATGGAAACTGTGGTAATATACTTAAAATATGACGTCCTTCCCATCCAGGGGATGAACACCTGGCCTGTCTGACGATTGACCTCACCAAGAATGCGTTGTATATACTTGTACAACAATACCTTGAGGTAAATGCATAGGCACTTCACTTGGGTTAATGCAAGTCACTTAACGTATTTACTTAACCTAGAAATATGCATAATTGTAAGAATAAGTCACTCTAATCTTAGACTTTTGCACTAACAGCAAGCATACTAATCACACGGAATTGCTCAGGGGTATGCTGTGAAATCACGGTTAAGTAACATGCAATGCAGCTTCTCTTCATTCATCGACTAACCGGAGTTCTATGTGGGACTCGACTAGCATGCATGAGAAGTAAAACCACTAGTTTTAGTGGGTTTAGTAGGGAAGGGTTTTAGTGGGTAGAGCCAATCTGACAGCGAGTCCCACACTACCAGCTTCTCTGGGGTAAGTACGAAAAATGTATTTCCCCTCCACACCCAACATAGGTTTTGCTTTATAAGCATTTTGGGGAAACGAACTTTTGCCCATATCTATACTTAGGGGATAGGTTTAGACTTTTTGCTTTATTAATTATTATTAATTATTATTATTATTATATGGTAGTTAAACTATATTTGAACCCACTCGTGGTCTCTATCTACTGCGCGAGACAGCCGGCAGTCGCCGGGGAATTTACGCCGGCAGAGGCGCACTAAAATCCTTATGTTATAATAGATGCTGAAAATGTTCAGCTTCTGCTCTCAAGCAGGCAGCATATCTCGTGTAAATATTCTCGCTCACTGTCCGAAGCTCAGCAGCAGGAATTCCTGTGATTTCTTGCACAATGTTTTCTTTACGTTCCTGTAGTGTGCGAGGATTGGAACGATACACTTTGTCTTTTAAAGAACCCCATAAACAAACATCCATATGATGAAACAATAAATGCAGAGCGATATCAGAGGTTAATTCCGAGGCCATTTTGCAATCCCTTGACAGAAGAACAGAAATCGTACGATTGGTTCCAGCAAGATTCTGCAACAGCACATACGGCTGCCGAATCATTGTATGCAATAAGAGAGGTGTTTGATGACAGACTAATTGCGGGAGTATTATTGTTGTTCGCCCCACATTGGGGAAACAATATGTAGTGGTATTAATGTTGGTAGTTTAAAGATGCTATTGTTTATCTGCCGAACGTATGGAATACAATTTGTCGCGGTCACTTCGTGTTATCTTTTACTGAGCGCCTGTTATTGTATTTAATTTTTGGGTTCACTGTCCTCCGGCTAGCTATGATTTCTCGGTCAAGCACTTATCTTATACAGGATGTGTAAACGGAAAGGAGTTTTTATCCTAAGATAACACTGATAAAAGAATTTGTTTTACACTTTTATTGTCGTAACAAATTATTCACTTTCATCCATTAATCTTGACACTCGCCAAACTGAAACTGTTATAATAACTTCTTTACTGCCCATTATTAATTCGCGTACTTCGACTTTTTGTGTAATTAACTTTACGACACGAGAGATTTTTCACAAATTTGCTACGCGTAACCTTTATGAACTTCGTGCGACGCATACACCATGAATGCCTCCGTTGAACTACGTGAAACTTGACCCTGACACTGGATTTATACTTCCTCGCCCCAATATGCCTAAAGATTATAACCGAGCTGCTATTGGTTAATAAAACGCGCCAACATTAGCGTCTATATTTATATCCAATGAAAATTACGAAAACATATGCTCTGGGGAAAATGTTCCCGAAAATTCTAAGAAAAACACGCCACTCCGACGTCATTTGCTCGTCTCTAATAATGATAAACAGCTCACCCCCTCGCTATATTATTGCACGCTATTATTGTCAGTTTCAGTAAGGCCGTATAAACCCACTTCTCAACAATAATTACAATCAACAAACATCTCAAATCAATGTCACACAATAATGCATATTCACACTAGAATCACTCTTTACATTTACATAATTTGTGATACAAATTACTGCGTCAACTTAGAGAAAACATTGTGCAAGAAATCACAAGAATTCCTGCTACTGAGCTTTGGAGAGTGAACGAGAATATTTACACGAGACATGCTGCCTGTTTGAGAGCAGCGGCAACATTTCCAGCTTCTATTATAAGGTAAGGATTTTAGTCCGCCTCTGCCAGCGTAATTTTCCCGGCAACTGCCGGCTATCTCGCGCAGTAAATAGAGGCCGCGAGTGGGTTCAAATATAATTTAACTACCATATATTATCATAATCATCATTTAGTGCAGTTTATTCCACTCTAGTTTTTATTTTATCTAAATAAATTAATAGAGATTTTTTCATACGTGAACCCATCTACAAAAATCAAAACATACAGTGAAATTACTAAGGACTCTTCTAATTGCATGACGTAAGCATGAAAGGTCGAGCAACGTTCAAGATCGCCTGGATATCAATTGCGGCTTGGTTACAGGATAATTATCGCAATCATAGGAAGATAATAAACGATAATTACGTCTTCTCCGTCATTTTTTCCGACTGCGAGTGATCCAAAACAAACTGGGAGCTTGGCCTAAAGTGAAATACGTATAGACAATTGTTTTGAAAGCAAATATTGTTCTTCCAGGTGGTTTAAATTCTATTAATAAAGAATTTTACATTTACGTTTTATTTTGAGCCTGAGGTGGGACATCATTGTTTCATAACTCAGCAGTTATAATACTAATGGTTGTAAAGTTTGCAGCAATGTGGCGATTCAAACACAATGCCGAAGAGAAATTACTTTTATTGAGTTTATTATATAATACAAATTGCATTATATATACATATATACATTATTCGTCAAATAGCATAGTGAATATCACTGGAGATTATGAACTTAATTAGATAAGTTATTTCGCGCTGTGTATTCGGGAACTTTAATATCAAAACTTCTGATGATATTTCCTATGACAATGTGCTGTTTAATGTTGCAACACGTTAAAATGTTTGTTGGAAAAGTTGTGTAAAAGCTTACGCATCAGTTTATGCCTCCTCACCAAAGAGTTACCAATCTATAATGAAAGTATGTATAACAAATTTATATTTGACAGTATTATAGCTTATAAAACATTTTAGTTTACAAAGTACAAACATTTCTAAATGAGCGGTTGTTTAACAAAATCGTGATGAGTAGTGTAAATGTTAATATTACAATTTACTTTGTCAGCTGTGTACTCACAGTAAGTAGAGGAAGTATTGTATTGCACCCAAATATTATATTCGATATTTCACCAGAAACGCATGAACCCCTTTCCCCGTGTGTGTAAATTAAATTAAATCGAGTTTTATTTACGGACGCTCTTTAAACATTCTGGTCCTTAGGGTCCCAATCCAAATTTGCGTGAAAGACCTTGAGGTTCTTTTACGTGCCGTAAATCTACGACACGGGACCACCGGCCGCCTCCGCGCGCGCGTGTGTAAACAGTATAACATAGAAACGAAAAGTCCAATAAACATCAAACTTGGTATTTAAGTTCAGTATCTTCCAAAGATGATACATGAGGATTTTCAAGAAAACATCCAACCCAAACTACCTTATAAAATGAAATACTTTTCCAATTTTTTTTATTTTCTAAAAATGACTAACGATTTTTACTAAAATATTACATATTTAAGATTTTCTATGGCAATTAAAATGTATATCCTGAATTGTTTGGGAATAGTCTGAAGTCTATTTCATTCAGGCAGAATTGTGTATAATTTTTATAACTGCTAAACGTTAAGCGATAGACGAAAACGTACTTGCAAAAAATGTAATCTCTTTGAAACACACAATTTAGTTTATAAACGTTTTCTCTAACATCAGCAATTCCCAAGATATCCATTATTACTGATATGAATTTGATATTTTTGTCATTTTTAAGTTACAATTCATTTGTTTCTTGCAATATTGTGGAAATAGTATGGAATTTGAAGTCAGGCATATAGCCATTCGCGTTTAAACATCTATCGAATGTATTATGAAGCTAATTATTATGCAAATGTTTGTCTCGATAATATAAGGAGAAAGAAAAATGAGGTTTTACAATAGTTTGTAGAAGCTGTATACAAATAAACGATATTAAGTAGAGGAAGTATGTGAACGTAATACGTCAGATATTTTTGCCTAATGAAACTATATAAAAGTAAACGATTCTTGGTAGCTTAGTTGTGAGCGTAATATCAGATTTATTTTTTAAATTGATGGCATCTATCAGAAATGCATTATATAAGTTACGCTTTTCATATGCTGATTATACTTGGCCTACTAAGTTACGCTTATCGAAAGTGCCTATAAATATTGCCTATACGAGACAATGAGTGAAACATTCATCTGATGAACATATGGTCGCACAAGCAGGCAAAAACGCAGTGATGTAAAGGAACGGAATTAATAAATGTCAAATTTCGCGAGCACTGCAATCGCTTTGGAAATGTGGTCGTAACTCTTGGGTATGTTAAACCTGACTTCTTATTAAAAATATTCTCTCGAACACTACATGCTTAGTCACGCAATGGCAGCGAAACATGCAAAAGAGACGTGGCGGTTAGGAATGAACACACACCGATATTATGAACACTAAACGTCGAAAACAGCAGACCTCTGAATTCGTTAAAAGATTAATCTTAATGAGACCTGGACGACATCCCTCCCAAGAAAAGTTTTTATGTTTTGAAAAAATTAAGTAAATTCAGGATTTCTATACGGATGTTTATACCCAACCATCAGATTAAAAGAAACCTAATGCAAACACACATGGTTTTCTCTACCCCAAAAAATACACTACATTGTACACTTTAGTAGTCATAAAAAACGTTAGGTTATTCGCGATATATTTTTACTTTCTATACCACTTACAACTTAGTACACAGAGAAGGTATAGCATTCCACCAAAGATTTAATATGAGACTTCGCCGAAAATATATGCTTTAAGGCCTCTGAACCCAAAAAAAGGAATGCTTTAGAAAAAGATCCGCGTGCATGCGTGTAAATAGCATAACTAAAAAACGAAATGTCAGATAAGTACCAAACTTTGCATTTAAACTTAGTATCTTCCAAAGATCGATATGAAGATTCTCAAGATAATGGAAAACCTTTTTCGAAACCTTTTTTTTCAAAAATGGCTCTTAATATTTTGATTAAAATGCTGTACATTAAAGATATTTTGATGAAAGATAAGTTTATATATTTAACCAGTAAACCATAAAAAATAGACAAAAGCTTAATAGACAAAAGATATAGATCTGTTTAAAACACACAATTTATTTCTAATAGATTTTACTTTGGCATCAGCCATTTCCGATAAACTCCGGTTTTTGTTTTGCCATTGCATTTGTATAGCATCATTTAACTTCTTTAGTCATATCGGGGGCTTTAACTTTAGAATGGTGGTGCCCAAACCTAAGCGAAACAGGGAGGATGGATGTACCCCCACGCATTGTTCGTGGGGTTATGACGTATTGATGTGGCCAGGATTATCTAAACTCCAATATTTGGTTCCTTGTAACGTGCTATTGCTACCAGCCGTCAGTGAGTGAAGGGGAAATGCTTCATAACACAAAACGAAAGAGGTGGGGTAAGGCGACAATGTGATGTCATTAGCTCATAAAAGACAGGCTGAGCTTCGCTGCTTTAGAAACAACTGATGGTACTCGCTGAACTAGCGTTTCTTAATATTGGTTTTTAGTAGTAAACTATTAAATAACTCGGAAACCCATGTTCATACTTCCAGACTTTGTGAGGGATAGGGAATAATTCTGGTTAAAGAAAAATTCCCCACCGTAGTTAGGAATTAAACATAGGACCTCTGAGTTAAGAAGCCAGAACGCTGACCACAGAGCCAGTCTACCTGTTATTGGTTTGAAATTTTCAGTACTTCGTGGGTTTTTGAAGTACTGTCACCATTCAGCTGCTTCTTGGGATTTTATGGAAACAGCTACCCGCACTTAAACATTTGACCATAGCTCTGGTTTCCTGCACCCCCTTTGTACACACAACAAAATGTGTAATGAAACTAATTATTCTGCAAATGTTTTATCTCGATAACATGAAGTAGACAAAAATTATTTTATAATAGCTTGTAGAAGCTATATAGAAATAAATGATAGTAAGCAGAGAAGTCATTTGAATATAATGCATCATATTTTTTTCCTAGGAACGATTTCAAGACGAGTAATAAGTGCTTGGTTACATAAAACATACCTAAACAGCATTCCAGCGTGGTAACGGAGCGGGCTCTAGCTATGGAAAGAAAAAATAAGAGTCGCAAACTTTCAAACACGTCCATTAGTAATTGTGTATATGTAACATGAAAACAGCTACCGCTACTAAAACCGTTACACAAATATATATTTAAATAAGTTCAAATTTTTTCCTACAGTAAACTGTTCCCTATTTCCTATCATTTCTGAGTTATAAAAAGTTATACAACATTCAATTCAGTATAAAGAGCACTTCATGGGCTATTAACTAAAAATTTAAGATAAGCAATTTATTAGCAATTTAGATAAATGCCGGGAGGAAGGTCCCTTACAATATATGCTTCATAGAAGTATTACAAACAAAAAAGTATAATAGTATTTTGCTCTTTTATCAGACGTTTTCCAGACGTTTCCCAGAACTAGTTTCCAGACTACACAAAACAGTCTACCTAACTCCTCTCCTTTATCTGAAGGGTGACTAGCGGTTCTGTTTTCCATCTGGCTCTTAATACAAATTAACACGACGAAAGGGTGATGTAATGTTTTGGCGAAATAAAAAGTACAACTGGCAAGCTATTGGCATACACTAGAACAGTGTAAAATGGAAGAAATGTCTATGAATATGAAAAGCAGGGTCTACTAAAATTCGATTACTGACCTCGAATCTATATCTGGTTGCGGAGACAATACGCCACAATGAGTGTGTCTTTACCAGAGTACGACGTAATTGGTAAAAAGGTGTGAAGCTTGCAGGTGCGCAAATTGTGTACATTTTGAGCAATATCTATAAAGCGGTGAATCTTTGGGTTATTGTTTATTCGTTTGCTTCCCATCATGTTAAAAGTACCATTTAGTAGACCTTGTAAGGACCTATCGATGTAGTTGTTTTTGTTTACACGCCAGAAAAATGGTTTGGTTGATCACACTACCGCAGTATCAATTGCAAGAGGTATTTAAGTTTAATGTTGAACAAGCTGATAAAAAATTCATAGATTGTGAGTTTAGGTTACAAAATGCATCACTGAAAGATTCAGATGCAATTATTAGGACATGGCAAACACGATATTTTTTTGTTTTCGCTCATCATGAGACACACGCCACTAAAAGCGAAAGAGAGACCTGCTTACATGGCGTCCTCCAAGTGGTTTGAAAGTAAAAGTGACACCTTCGCTCTCATGGGTCAGCAACCTTGCAACGTTGCCAGCATGTCTGTTACATGTTCTCGAAAAACTTAAAATACCTCCGTAGGAAAAGGTTGTAGAAGCAATGGAAGTTACAAAATATGTTGCAAATAATGAGGTCTGTAACTGGTTTAAATCGATAGAATAGCTTCTCTTCCACCAGATATATTTATACATAGGTATAATTGTACAACGTAGGGGGACAACTTGCGCACTGCGACATAGACCTATTGTAGCTACCTTCCTCCAAGAGGAAGGGATGAAGTGAAGGAGGCTGCTGGCCGTAGGCAGACAGGCCACAGAGACGCGCGGAAGTCCCTAACAGTTCCAGGCTTGAAGACTGCTATAATACTGGAGCTGCCTAGAGAGGGTGGCGAACGATCAAACAGCCCTCCAGTGTTGTGTTTAAAACTCTTGAAACTGCATCACTGACTTTAAGATGATGTGGCAGGAACGTTTTCAGAATACGATTTCATTCCATCTTCAGCTAAGGTCGACTGCAAAGCTCGTCTATCCTTTCCCCAGTATAAGAAGTGGGAAGTTTCTGCTGCCCTCTGATGTAACTCGGATCTGCTTCTTCTGTTTTTCCATGGATTTGATGCACTGCCCTGTGAGGTGTAGGAGAACCCTTCTGCCTCTTCTCCCATCTCCTATGAGTTGATTGGATAAGTTACACAATGACGTCAGGTTGTGGGATTTCAAAGTTCACAATGTTGTTGATGTTGCTATAAATAAATATTTTCCCCAAATATCCATTTCTGACGGAGTTTGAATTGCTTCAGTAATTTTAAAAAACAGTGGGTTTTAATTTAATATTCCTTTTATATTCACTCATACGAGTTTTCAGGCTTAATTTTGTTCTACCAATATAGATACCATCACAATCATTACAACATTGCAAAATTGATAAAATGTCTTTTCATCCCATCAGGTAAATTCCCGATTTTTTAAGTTTATCTAGAGTTTTATTTTAATGGTGTATTCAATGAATTTCTGAAACTGAAGAATATATTTTGAAGTGCAAGTTGAATATTGTAATTTCTAAAAATGTTCTTATACTGTTTAAATATAGCTGAATGGTATGCAAATTTTTATAAGCTTTAAATTTTGCAAAGTATTAGCTGTTTGTATTTTATTATAAAGTTATTAATAAATGCTTACGTTTAGAGGAAAAAAACCCACAAACCAAGTTGAATGATGGACTGCAATAAATTATATTTATTATGAATAATTATTGTACATTAATTTGAATTTATATGATCCATAGTATATTCCTCGTCCAACATGAAAATAAATACAAATAAAAAATATTGAGTATAAATATAAAGTATAACCAGCTCTAAAAAGAAAAAAGTATAAGAAATAATATTACATTTCATAAGTAAACTTCTAATAAATTGTGCATCAAATTTATTTTCAACAGCTATGTTATGTAATTCATTATTAAGTTGTTTCTTTGTAAGAGGTACATTCAATAATCTGCGGAACACTGTTGACGAGAAGTAGCATTACAATTATTATTTTATGTAATCATCCACATGAGTAGGTTTTCTATAAATTCCAAATTTTAAAGTATTTATTTATTGCTCCTTGTTATCGTTAAATCCAAAAATAGGTAACATATGATCCTTTGCTATTTCCATAGTAAATTTAATATTATTATCCTGTACTTTCAAAATGTTCAGCCCTCTATTGTCTACGGGAGTACTCTTTCCTTTAGGAGCAAGCATCCACGCCACTGTCCGGCACCGCCATATGCCACAAACCTAGAAGCACACCTGAAAGATGAGAAGGAAATGCAATGAAAGGGAAATTTTGGAAAGGAAATCGTCGTAATGAGAAACCACCCCAACACTCGCCTGCCGACCAGGGAAAACAAAGAAAAACCCAAGGTCAAGTGGGCTGTCAACGGTATACGAACCCAGCACCAGCCGAATGCGAGTCTCACACGTTGCCGCTGACTTATCTCGCTCGGATAAATATAAGCTGTGTAATCAGAATCATTACAGAAGTCTCCGTGAAAATAAAATACAAAGAAAAATTTTCCATGTTGAAAATGCTGAATTTAAATACCAAATTTAATATATATTCGACTTTAGTTATGCCATTCACAGACAAGCATACGTACAAATGAACATTTTAACATCTTTGGAGCGATTCAGTTAATCTCAAAGCGTACTTCCGGTGAAATCTCCATGTAGGATTTTTGAGTGGACGGCAATACTTCCTTTAGCTACCCTAATAAGTGGTATAGAAAGTGAAAAAGTGGGTAGAAAAACTGGCTTCCAATGAGCAGTCCATAGAATCGTTATAAGTCTGGAACCCAAAACGCATGAAAACATAACAATCTGAAACTAATAAACGTTATGCTAGCAATATCATGGAACTTAAAGACTATAAACCTAAGTACTTAGAACAGCCTGGTAGAGTATGTCTTGGGTGGCTACAGAATAATTACACTTCCTTTCCCTTTGAGCACCATCGACCGCAATCAGTGCTGGAAATAACTAAGTTGTATATAAGATAAAAAGAGAAACAACTAGTCCGTGTGCTATTAAACAGCTATCTAGTGCAGATATGTAACCACTTTGCGCAAAATAGGAGTGCAACGACTGACATAATGAAGCACATAAAGAAGATCGTAACCCGCGGCTTTATGTGCTTTAATTAGATAATGACAAAGACAGCTTAGCAAAAATGTGTATGAAGGAGTGGTATGGAAATCAACAGCCAGGCCTCGAGCTTTCAGTAGGAAAAAACATGCATCTCTAAGGTGTTTCTAGTTTTCACCTCAGTCCTCAAGAGACTCGCTTCTTTAGCGGTGATGGAAAATTTCCACAACAGCTGTTGAATGTTTCTAGTTCAATGCAATTACTTCACATACGTAATTGTTCCATAAATATTGTTTTCAAGGTTCAGTCATTTCTTTAGTTTCATTAGAAGAGGTGCGAACAGTAGCTAATAAATTACCTAGTTCTTTCCTTCCAGTTCTACCGAGTACTTCAAGTCAAACTTTGATTTACAACTTGCAGAACCCAAAGTTCTACTGGTGTTATTCTGTTAAATGCAGAGAATCTACCCTGTCTGTATCTAAAATATATATTAAAATATAAATAAAACAGAATATATAAATAACATATAATAAAAAGTAAAGTACGCATTATAAATGTATATTATACTGCCTTTTCCTTTTTTTTTTCGATAGTTTAACGTCCTTTAACTGAATATGTCATATCGGACAATCTGCTCAAATGAGCCAAGGGTCCACAGCGGTTAAATTAACCCGGCATTAATATTTTCGGGATAATGATAAAGCCCGGGAAATAACCATACCCGGTTAACTCACTAACCGAAGTGCATGCCGAACAATAGTCGTGAAAAATTGATTAATTTCGTAAGCATTCACCTACACAAATTTTGTGAATAGGAAACACTTGTTTGAAACACGATGTTACAATCCATTGTTATATACCACTTTTCAAAAAACTTAAAAATAAGAGATGTTATAAATAACCTCCTTTTGGGCAAAATAAGATAGCATATAGCCTATTCCCCATAGGAAACAGGAGGAAAATGGAAGTCAGTCAGGGAATTTAATATCGTACCGGCATATTTCCATGGTAGCCTAGATGGTTAGAACTACCGTACGGGAATCGGAAGATCCGTGATTCAAATCCCGGTGGTATTGAATATTTCAGTCTTCTGATTCTACCTTTTCAACCTTGTCCTGCACACGACTTATGTGGAAGAACAATTAATTACCATTAACCGCTTTGAACGCGTTATTTTCACGGAGCACTAAAAGCAATGTGTGTGTGTGTATGATTTCTATGCAAGCTTCAGTCTTTACAATTTTAACATTGTGACTAGCATGAAAATAAAATATTTACATTAAATTCGCGCGTAGCGGTGTAATGAATCACACGCAAAGCAGTGTTCTCTTCTTTTACCTTCACTCACTGAAGTGTCGAATGCAGAACTCTTTATTTTTCTTCCGGATGCTCACTATCAAATACAGTACTCCTCTCTTCCGCTCGCAACTCCTCTTCTCTCCTCTAGGGCACAAAGAACTCGCTAAATAAATACGTCACGTCAACTTTTCTTCACGAGCACGTTCGTTGACATATGGCCGCAGGAGCTTCGAGAGCGGAAGGTTGGACGGAATGATCTGGAAATATCTCCTTGGGCCTCGATAGCGCAATGGAATCCACATAGGCCGGACGAGAGCACCTCCCTCGGTGTGTCTCCAACCAACAGTCGGACAGCGCTGAAGGACACTGCCATCCATACCAAAAACTTCGTCCAAAGCAGCTGCGACACAATATTTTTATAATAACGTGTTCACGATTGAAAATATCATTCTACGGTATACGAACGATTGAACAATTTAATGACAAGTAATTTATTAAACTTACTTCCTTGTGGAACCAAATAAACTAATGTTATTCATATGTATATCCAAGAATTCGTATGTGTACATTCACATGACTTTCTCTACCCTCTATCGTTTATTAGTGGGTGTACAAACTATTCTTACTAAAACTTATTTTTCTATCTATGTTTTAATATAACCTTTATAGAAATAGTTACATTACACATTTTGTTATAGATACTAAGGGAACATCGACAGTCAAATGTTTAAGAACTGGACGCTATACGCTGGCTTTAAAATTTCATACCGTTTCCTTGCAATCGCGAGAAACAGCTGAATGTTGACAGGACTTCAGGAGAATAGCCAAGTAATATACAATTAGAACCATTACTAACGAATATCTCGAAATATTTGAAATAAAATGTATGTTTTAAAAAGATCTATTTTTGTGAAATCTCATCGTCTATCGCTGAGCATTTACCAGTTGTAAGAGATTATACAAAATTCATTCCGAATGAAGGGGACTTCGCAGGCTACGGAGGGTTGCCCCACTTAAGCTCGGACGACTTTGAATCGCCCTCCCAATCCTGTCATTGGTCAAACTGCTTATGTTTATTATTGCATGAGCTCACTGCAGTGATAGCTGTCTGCTGGGCCAGTCTGAGGCAAAGTTCACTCGCAATGGCTTCAACAATCGCCGGCTTGTGGCAGGGGTACATTGTTGTGCTTTCCGATGCCTGTTACAGCCTTTCAATGATAGTGGAAAGGTGCAAACAAAAAGGTCTTACCATTAAGTAAGTCGTGTGTGGGGCGTATAACACAGCTGCATAAAAATGGATTCCCACCCGAGGCTCAGTGTGCAAAAAAACTAGCAAGAAAAAGGCCTCAACCAGTAGTAGCCAAGGTGAGTGCAACAGTGACGCAAGAAAACCCACCAACCCAAAGAAGTCTTTCCAGCCCCATTGGAATATCCAAAGGGACCGTCTATCGGATACTACACAATAATTTGAGTTTAGAACGGCACCATTAAGCACGTGGACACATCTTGAAAGAGCAGCACATCAGAGAACGCTTCACCAACGCAAGAAAACTATGAACACCACCTGACAGGTGAAAAGTGGCAATGGGTGGTTTCTTTATATGAAGCATGAGTTTATCTAGAAGACACAAATACACCACGAGCCATTTATTACCATCAATTGGGCTAAAAGGGGCGCTCCAACTTTATTCGGGAGAACTAATAAAAGTTTCCAAGGAATTCATGGTGGTTGCAGGTTATTGCTCTCGGGGGAAACTAGGCATACACAGAGTTGCCAACAATGTAAAAATTAATGCAGCCTACTATCAAAGGAATGTTATGGACCCAATTTTTGATGCAGAGATTCCTCGGTTGTATGGCGAGGATACCCCAAATGTTTGGATCCACATGGATAAAGCATCCAGTCACACTTCTCGGTCTTCCCAGCATTATTACCACCGGAAAGCTATGGAAACGGGTGCCAATGTGATACCATTTAAAAGGATCCCTGTTGAGTCACCAGATGCATCGCCAATTTTTTGCGGATTTGGTCTGCTGAAACAGTGCCTTGCTTCTCTGCGTTCCACCACAATTGAAGCACTCTGGAAAGCCTGCCAAGAGGATTGCGCTGCAGAGCTATAGTTAAAGCCCGTGTATATCACATTGAACACAATAGGTGGTGGCGAAAGGAGATCTCGCCATGAATAAAAACATAAGCAAAACATCCGAGCTTAAGTGGGGCAACCCTCCGTATTCCCAGAAAATACAAGGTATACATTTTATTGGCCATGTAAATATATGTTTAATATGGTATATTAATCAAAATATTTAAAACCATTTTTAGTAAATAAAAAAATTCGAAAATTTTCCATATAAACGGTAGTTTGGGGTGACTGACTTTTCATTTTTGAATTATGTTATTCACACGCGCGCGCTCGGACGTTTTTTAAAAATTCTTTTTTTTTGTATTCAGGGGCACCAAAACATGTATTTGGGGTAAAAATTTGATATCAAATTTTTGGGTGGAATGCAATACCTTCTCTACCTACTATATACGTGGTAGACAAAGTAATAAATACATATTAACTGTTTGTTATTAGGTTGAGATTTTTCCCAGAAATTTTAGAACATATTTCAATGTTTTTTATAAAAAAAATCCTTATTTGTTTACATCGAAAACAAGATATCTGCTCCTCAACTTCATGAAGCTGCCACCACTTTTCGGAATCTCAGCTTAGTGTTTTTCAGCTATCAATTCCGAAATGGGAAACCAAATAGTCTGCATTTTCTGCAGAAATGACTACCTTTTTTATCAGCTTTTGAATGTAGAGCAACCCTCATTATTTTATACTCTCTTGAATTTATCTGGCTGTAGCCCATTCTTCATAATAGAGTATTCGGTATTTGCCCTGCTTTTCAAAACATTGAATATTTTCATTGCTTTTAACATCAAAAAATTACCTACAATATAATTCAATCTTAATCAGCGAGCCCTAGCTTGTAATGTTAAAGAACAATAGCAAGCATTGAATACGCACCGCCATATTTATTTAAGTTACGGTTAAATTGTTGCATGTTTCAAAGAACCTAGTAAACTTGGACTACGGCTTGCTTAAATATTTTTATTTCATGTAAACTCGATTTTATAATATGAGTCATTTGAAATCTTCACCAAACGCAACTTTGGATTGATTTTGGCGCAATGGATCTCAAAAGTTCTATAAAATATAGCTGTTTATAATAATATTCAGAAAACTAAATGCACAAGCTAAGTATATATTGATATTTGAAAATATTATTATTATTATTATTATTATTATTATTATTATTATTATTATTATTATTATTATTATTATTATTATTATTATTATTATTATTATTAGAAATAAAAGTATTCGTTACACAATGATTCTACCATACTGATACTCCCATGTGATTTCTCTTCTAAAACTGCTCAAGTTTGGGGAATATTTTAACAAAGATTAGCACGTATTACCAGCTGAAACAAACAAATTTACGCAGAAGAGAATATGAGTACACGCAGTATTTGGAAGTATCACAAGTTTACTAAGCTTTCGAACCAGATATATTTCTCTACGACAAAATATTATTGCACGTTGTTTTATATGAAATAAACATATACGTTGTACCTTAAACGTTTGGTATGTCAAAAATACTATAGATCATTGTAATATAGGTCCAAGTAACAGAACGTTTACCATGAGACTGGACGGAAGGAACAGTGATAATAGCAGCTTTACTCTCCTAAAGTGAAGATGAGACGATTTTGCAAAACTTTTCCGCTATATTTTTCCGGAAAATTTTTCGTTGCAGCAGAATAATTTTTCCTTATTTTAACGCTTCTGAAACTCATATTTGTCTTTAAGGGGACAGGGTAGTCTTGAAATGATGAAAAATTATCTCCTTTATATTTTGTCATTAAAAACATCTGAATCTTCTGGTTTCAGAAAATACACACTTTCGATGTTTTACGATAATTTTAAATATTTAAACGTGATTTCAAATTCACTGCGCTGCCGTTTATATCAGAATTGTTTTATTTTTTAAACCTCAGTTTTCTCAAATCGACATTTTTAGACCTTAAAGCTCCCTTTCCTCTGAAAATACTGGAAACTTGCACACATTTTTACATACTTTAGTAAATACTTTAGAGAGTTTTTATGAAGTTGTAAAGGAAACAATGGATTTTAGAGCTATAAAAGGGTAAAGAAAAGGAAAATTTAGTTATTTTTCAAAATGCACGATTCTTTTTAGAAGAACCAACCAAGGTACACAGATAAAAGTGCATGCTTTTGTACTTAGCTACAGTGAGAAAATGCATGAATGATTTTAATTCTGTGCTGCAAGTAGATCAGAAATTAAACAAACATACTCATATTTTGAAACACTTATTTTATGTTTCTTAGATTTGACTATGAACTTGAGATTTTTTAACTATATTTTGTAGAAGAAAACCATTAAAATCTATGAGATAATGTATTGTTTTATATGGCGAATATAATAAAATAAAAGTATTCTCTTGTTACAAAAGAAATTTATGGGAATAATAAAGTAATGAAATTTCAGGTCTCATTGCAAAGAAATATTTATTCAATTTACTAACACATCTTCAGGTTAATTTATATAATATTTTTTTTGAGAAAATATGTATACTGGCGTGCGTAAAATGCGGCTCATAATGGAACGGAATGGTTTATATTGGTACTGACTGAATCTAGTCCCACCCCCTACCAGCGTGAGCACCTCTGTTTTTCAAGCATAATTTCAATCACTGGCTCCGCAGGGTACTTTACCTCCGCAAAATAGGTATAGTCGAACTGCCGAAGTGTAACATTACAACTTAAACTTTATATTTTCATGCTACAGTACCGTTTTCTTAATGCCGGTTTTCTTGCTGCCGTTTATTAGCAATAACAACTTGACCTTCGTCTCCATGTCACTTAAAATTAAATTTAGCTTTATTTATGGAGGCTCTTTAACTACTGTGGTTCTTAAGAGTCCCATTCCGGGGATGAAAGACCGGAAATTTTGTTCACAGGCCTTTTCTATCAGGCTTTAGGTTCTTTTACGTGCTGTAAATCTACGACACGGGACCATCGGCTTTACTTCCCTTCCGGAGGAAGCCATGCTAAGGGTTTTTACGCCCGAAAAAGCCCATCGCCCTCCGCCCCGTTTGAATCCGCGACCTTGGGAACTAGAGGCTAGCATGGACCCCTAGACGACGAAGGACAACTCTCCATGTCGCTCTCATATAGTATGTAAATGTTTTAGTTTAAGCACACATGCAAATAATTCTTCACCCCTTCCTGTAGAAGGTCAAATTATATTGTAATTGGTTTAGCCTTTCCTTGTGTACCAATCGTAACGAAACTTTCATAGAGATGGCATCCGAGACATCCCTTCATTTCACATAGATTATAAACATCGTTCATTGGTTAATTTTAATGTCTCAATTTTTTTTTTCAGACCAGTCACATAGAGAACTGATACTGGCTAGGTGAGTTGGTTACTTGAAAGTGGAAACCTTACGGAGGGAAAAAACACTATAGCGATCTAAAGGAAGGGACCACTTTCTATGTACGACAGTGCACGTGATCACACCAGGAATAACATAATTGATTTACCAAAGATTAGACTAAGTAAACAATTGAATTCGCATCTGTATTTGGATTCAAAATGCTAGATATGTTGCCTCATTGTATTAAATATTATAACAAACGTGGTTTTTCAAATAAACTTTTTAAATGGCTAGTTAAAAGGCATTTTATTGTTTGAATGACTATTTGAATTTAAAGGTCAGTAAAATAATTACGAGTAACTTTGTTATGCCTTTTTAAGTGAAATTTTGTATTTATCATAATGTATATTGTTTACTGTTAACATTTGATTTTGACAATTCCCATTACAGTGCCACTCAGCAATAAAATAATATATATTCTATGATATATATATTTATTATTTTATAAAATGAAATCAGCAGTTAAAAGCACATGCTGAACGCGTTCAAACCCGGCGGAGGGCGATAGAATTTGGGCGTAAAAATTCTTAGCATGTGTTCCTTCGGAAGGGAAGTAAAGCCGGTGATGCCGTGTCGTTGATTTAAAACACGTAAAAAAACCTCAAGCCTAATAAAAAGGCCTCTGAGCAAATTTTCCGGTCTTTCACGTCTAATATACGAGAATGGGACGCTAAGAACCACAGCAGTTAAAGAGCGTCCATAAATAAAGAAAACATGCTCAAAGCCTTATTATTCCTCAAAGTACGCTGAATTTCCTCTTAAAATAATTATTAGTTATAAAATTTGTTTTAATATATAGAACAGTTATTCTAATTGTACATAAATACCATACACAAAGGACTACCCTGTCCCCTTAATGGCCTTCTCAGACATGCAGCATAAAATGAGCAAGTGACAGTGCTGATTCACCTGCTGAATTCTCTAACTTTACCCGTTGTGGTCTCATCCTGTGTGTCCAGTTGCAGGCTTAAGGAGTTCAACATTTAACAATTAGTGTCAATGCAAGAGTGCAGTTAGCTAAATAGAAAGAAAAAACGCTTGAAAGCATTCTGAAGTAATATACAATGGTTCTAAGCTAACAACAATGTGTGTTTACTGCAGTCAGAGTATACAAAGAATGCTGCCATAATGGGAAAAACAAGCTAAGCACTACAAGTGCCCGAATACCTCTTTTATTTGCCCAGTAAGTCAGGAAAAATGCAAACACATCTAGTTCCAGAGGTTAACGCATCGTTGCAGGAAGTGATGAAGTGTCACATGATGTAAGACACCAGGGCTCTGTTCCATAAAAATACAAATATAAATGTGCAAAATCACGTGAGCAAGAAAGATAAATTTTGAGAAAGGCGCGCTTACAAAATAAACAAAGCAGGACTTGAAAATGGTTATAGTTATAGAAATATTATTCTCATTATACGAATAAAATTTAAAACTGTATCTACGTCAAGTATATAATAGTATATTATGCAAACAGACTATAATGGTAGTAGGTAATTAAGAGGAGAGTATGTTTATGAAATAATCATAATATATCAAAAAATAATTTTCATACGAGCGTCTTCATAACCATTATAGTCAAGTGGCATACGACTGTTTTGGTCGACCACAATATAATTTCCAAACTTTGAGTGTTTACAAATTCATTTTATCTTGTTAATTGTGTTTAATTAAATGCTTATAAGATGGCAGAACATGGCAGTGCTTTGAACGTGTTTCCGAATAGTGCAACAGATAGCAGCACTGTCGAGTCCACGCCATATTTATTGATTTTTTAAGGTAACGGGAAAGCAACACATATTGAAGCAAAGGAAATTAACTCACTTTATTAGAATATTAAAATTACAATGTATTTCTTCTTTTAAATACGCATATTTCATTGTTTATCTGGGGACTGCTTCCCAGTGAACAGCTGCTTTGAAGGTGTTAAAATATATGGGCGATACGGGAGTCGCACGCGCACCCAAGTAAGATAATGAACCAATGAAGTATTATGGATGAAATAGCAGTTCAGTTACGTCACATGTATGAATGAATGAATGATTTATTATTTGCTTTGTACTTGCATGCTTTCTACAATGTTTACAATACGGTGGAGTTGCTTATTATTTCTCTTCCCCTTATATTTAACATTTTGTTGTATATATAATGGAGAAGTATAATTTTCCACTATTTACTTTTTTGCCTTGTTACCCTTTTCCCGTATTTTCTCCAATTTGCTTCACGCCTCTTTTAACCACATTAACTTAATTTTTCCTGAATATTTTTCTGCTTTGATCTTGTATTAAAAATCTTCCTAACTTTTAGCTCTATTGGTAAGTTTTTCCACGTCTCTAGTATTAAATTCTCTCTTCCTTTACCCGTTGTAGCGGGATTTGGGAATGGAAAAAAGGTTGTAAATGGTGCGGTTTCTGGTGGTTGGGTTGTTAATTCGGGAGGATCGTTGTTGCTGCCGGCTACTCAGGTAGAGGAATTTGGGTTCAGGAGTATTTTACCTCAGGGAGTGTGGATGGGAGATAAATGAAGTTCACTTTCTCCTCTCAGATGGCCCGTTTATTGATGATCCACACTGATGTCCTCACACGAATTTCCTTCCCACACAAGACGCGATTTTTCCTGTCACCCCTGCTACTGTTTCCGTGCTCTTACCCTTTCTTTATTACTTTGCGAAGTTGAGGTATGTTACAATATTACGCTAATGACTTTTCCTTTTGTCATTCCCTAGCTACCCTGTTACTCACGGTTGCCTTAAACTGGTTTTCTATTCATAAATATTTATTCGAAGACCGCTACACTCTTTCCCTCTTTAATATAAGATATTTTGAATTTCTAGGTCTATCTTACTGTCCCTCACGTTTCCAACACAAATCTATTTCTTTCCCTCCAACTCATCTTCTCTCTCCCCCACGTTTCTACACAGAGACTTCTTCTCTCCCCGACGTTTCGACACAGAGTGAAGTATCTTATGCACGTCGCTCTACTTCATAGATAATTTTCTATTTCACGCCTACTTTTCTAGTTTCTCTCTCAATTTTTGCTACTCACTGACTTTTATGCGTTTTCATTAGTTACATCCCTGAATTTTTCCTCCATCTACCATTGGCTCTCAATTTCATCGTCCGAGCGTGGCTCGCGTCTAACATTAACAAATTATGTTCGCTTTACTGAATTTTCTGTGCGCTTGATTAACTCCGGTTTCCTACCCGTTGTCTTGACATCCTGTGTGCACAACTCCGTTCCTATTGTCACTAAGCGATTCCCAATGTTCGTTTTCCTGTCCTTTCCTACGTCTGCTATCTTTATGTGATTTTCGCCAAGTTTGTTCGTTCTCAACTACACGTTTTATTTCATATTCTTATTAATTAATATCTATCCTCTACATTTTTTTATCTCTTCATGACTTTATTTCCCCCTTTCTCTAATTCTTAATGTTCTCTTTTATTCTTCCCTCACACTGGCATTCCTTATTATTTTGATGCTATGCTTATTAATTATTCTTCTTATTCGTTATTATTTATTCTTTATTATTCGGGCGAAGTGTTCCTCCCATTCCAAACTATGTCAACTGTCATGTAATCCATTAGATACATCTCTTCCCCCTTCTTCTCCCTGTTACACCAATTAAATTCATTACACCTGTTCTCGCCCATTCATTCCCAATTCTGGCTTCTTTGTGGCATATTTCGATGTATCTTTCTTTTCCCCATTCCGTTTTTAAATATTTATAATCTATTAATGACCTTTTTTCCTTGAAGCTACTTATAATTTCTCTTGTTCTAATTTCTTTCCAGAAACCCTTACTTTTGTACGTCACACGTAATTAGTGTATTATAGCGTAGCCGACCTAAAAGTAGATTCCGTACCCTTATAAACCTTTAATTTATAACTTCATGAAATAGGCCACAGGAAGTTAAGTATCTAATGCATCCTCCAAGTTGAGCATCAGGCAACTCTGTCATGCAAACGTTGGTATTGAAAACAAAATCTGATTTCATATTCAGAAGAGTTTTCTAACCACTGTGCTTTATTTGCATCTCTTTTCTACAAACCTTCTCACTAAAACTTATTTTTCTATCTACTTCATGTTAATCGAAATAAACCTACGCATGAATGGTTCCATTATACATTTCGTTGTAGGTACAAGGAAAATACAGAGGCTGAATGAAATCTTTAGAATGCGGCGCTGAAATTCCATACTCTTTGCTTGACAGCACGAGAAACGAAAGAATACAGGTTTAGCAGCATTAATGATGTTCAAAGAATTGGCAAATACAAATCAATAGCAACAAATATCTAAGAAATGCTTAATATCACAAAAATATGAGATTTGTCTTAATGAAATGTACATTTTTTGTGGAATAATTTTTGTTTACACGTTTTTATATAGAATTCACTCAGAGAAACGAGGACTGCACAGACTATTCACAGAAAGTCCGAGATATACGTTAAATTAGTCATATAAATACTTGGCGTGTTTTTAAAAACTTAAAGAACATTATTTTCTAAATACTTTATCATTCATTACCTTACTTCTTACACTGCTTGTCCACAGGAATCGCCGTTATAGGCACTTGTAACGGTAAACCAGTTTTTGTATGCCTTCGTCAAAGAATGATGACGTCTGTGATGAAAGCCAAGTCTGCACTTCTTGTTTCACAACATCGTCGTTGAAATATTTTCCACCAAAGAATTTCTTCAGATAAAGAAACAGATGAGAATCACTTGGTGCCAAATCCGGACTGTAAAGATGAAAATCGTACCCACCCAAATGATGCGATCAGATCTTGAGGTTGTTTGGCTGTGTGTAGCCGGGTATTGTCACTCCTCATTGTTTTCGCATAAACCTCACACAACTGGCGATGAATGTTTGCTGCCGTAACATTTCTCGCATTCAAAAAACGAATCACTGATCTGACTTCACAGTAGGGGATTGTTCGACTATTTTGAACATTTCGAAACGTTCTAACAATACAAAAACACAAAGTGACGATCGCTCAAAGCTGGTCTGGCTTCCTAATGAATGGAGGAAGTAATAGCGCATGCCCAAAATCCTCTTTATTCTAAATGAATTTATGTTAAGCTTGCACAACTGTTAAACGTTGAGCCATAGACGAAAACTTACTACACAAAAAATTAAGGTCTCTTTAAAACACACAACTGATTTCAAATAATTTTGTGGCATTAGCCATTTCCAAGATATCGATTATTTATGCTTCGTTTCAATACTTTGTCATTTTTTCAAGTCGTTGGAAAGAGTATGAATTTTAAGGCTAGGTATAGTGTCCAGTTTAACTAAAGCTGTTCCCTTTGTGCCCTAAAGAAATGTTTAATACAGCTATTTCTGCTACGTTTATCTCGGTTAAAATGAAGTAGACAGAAAAATAAGCTTTCGTAAGAAAACATTTTGTATACCCACTACATAAACGATGGAGGGTGTAGCGGGGTTTGGAAAATAAAGGTAACGTTTTCTGGTTGGTAAGGTCTTGGTGTAGGGTTTCAGGTGATTGCCGGCTGCTCAGGTAGAGGATGATGGGTTACGAGAATCTTACCTCAGGGATTGTGTGGATGGGAGGTGAATGATACTCACAACTCCTCTCAATGGCCCATTTATTATGAAGATCCACACTGGTTTTCGTACTGTAGGCCCTTCACACAAGACGCGTTCCTATAAGTTTTTCCCCCGTTACTGTCTCCGTGCATTTACCCTTGAATTTGTTCTATTTCTCATTTACTCATAATATGACTGTTGTCATCCCTAGCTACCCTATCTCTTTTCCCGATACAGAATTCTAACCTCCTCTTTCTATCTCCTCCCAACACAAACTATCACGCCTTCCTCCTAGCGTTTCCCCACACGAAGTTTTACATCCTACTCATAGCTCTTCCCGACACAAAGTGTTCCATCTTTCGCGTGTCTAAAACGCGCTCCTGCTCCTAGACCAAAATCTATTTCACGCCTCTTTTCTAGTTTTGTTCCCTGGTTTTACTATTCACGTGACATTTAATCTTCCTTATTGGTTATCTGGCTCCTCTGCGTTTTCTCTCTCATTGGTTCAATTTCAATACCCTTAGGCTCAGCTAGCGTTTCTACTGTTTCTCGTTATTTACGGCTGATTTAATTTTCTGTTCGCATGAGTGACTAGCACATCCGTTTCTTTGTTTCGCACGCCGGTGAGCACTCGGCGATTTCAATAGAGCCTAACTGTTCCTCCAGCTAGCCTTTCCTGTATTTATTAAGGGTTTTGCCCTCTGGCATATTTTCTTGTGTCTGTTTCCTTTCACGTTCTTTTACTTTCTGATCTATTTATACGTGTCTCTATTTTATTTTATTTCATCCGTAATAATATTTTATTTCATTTCTACTTTATTTTATTTCATCCATAATAATGTTTATTCCCCCCTTTACTTAATCTTTAATATTCTCTTTTATCTCCTTCTTATTTTGTTTGATTCGCGCATTAATCTTAACTTTTCTTCTGGCTATGGTTCTTCTTGTACTCGCGGAGTACTCGCGGATCTTATCACTTCAAATGCCCTTCAGATAAGGCATTCATTTTATGCGCATGAGTAAACTTAATGGCTTGTCTGAAAACCCACTGAAACTAGTGCTTCGCTGTTTGCGCTAAAGTTCCCCCCTCGCGTCTTGTGTGAGGCTTTTCCGTACTTAGTTCTGACGAACTGTTTTATATACATTTTAACTTACAAATTATGCTTGTGGCTCCACCTGAAAAATTTACATAGAAAAATTTGTTTCCAGGGACTGACTTCTGCGTCTCCTGGTGCCTTGTGGCGCACTTTACTGTTTCCTTTCACGTTCTTTTACTTTCTGATCTATTTATACGTGTCTCTATTTTATTTTATTTCATCCGTAATAATATTTTATTTCATTTCTACTTTATTTTATTTCATCCATAATAATGTTTATTCCCCCCTTTACTTAATCTTTAATATTCTCTTTTATCTCCTCCTTATTTTGTTTGATTCGCGCATTAATCTTAACTTTTCTTCTGGCTATGGTTCTTCTTGTACTCGCGGAGTACTCGCGGATCTTATCACTTCAAGGGGTAGAAAAAGCTATGCGAATTAAACACATCAGATTTTGTAGGTTGTGTTGAATATAATCACTTGATCATCTGTAAATATAATCATATTATTAAACTTGTTAAGATAATGCGAATAAAGTGTTAAATTTTTATCAGACTATATTCCAAGGAAAAACCAAAATGTCCCATTATGCGCCGTAGATTTCATTGAAGGAAATAGCTTCATAGTAAGCAATCCACATATCTTTCCGAGGCATTCACATAATTATGTCTGCATCTGTTCCAAACTCCGTGGCAATTCGCTCGATATAAGGTGAACACCAAGACTATAGAATCAAATGCTTTACTTAACAGTGTATTCTGCAACAAACTTCCTATAACGCGGGACATTCTTACGTCATAACCCATAAGATCTGAAAGGTAAACATAATAGCGTACTGCAGGCCATTAATCACTTTCTTTCAGTGGCCCGTTAACGTGACCAGTGCCAAAATATGGCCAGGAAAGAGAGTCTGATAATTCTCTGAAGAAAATTACAGCAATAGGCAACCAATCAAGGAACCAATAGGAGGAAGCTCGTCAGCAGCAATGTGTGGGAGGTAGGAAAGGTTGGCCATAATTGGCACCTTGGTTACTTCAGTGCCTGCACTTCTCCCTCTTTGATTACTGTTCCTGTTGTATGTATACTTCAAATAATTGTTTTTTTTTTCCTACAGCAGCAGAGGAGAAAAAAATTGCAGTCACGAGTGCTTGCAACAAGTAATGAGACAGAATTGATATTTAATTATGTATTTAATCTTCGAACTTGATATGGTTATTTCCAAAGTAATCTCGTTATCTGCCGATATCTGTAACAGCCAGTTTGAACAGCAATGCGTAGACTATTAGTGCCTCGTCAACGTGATTTTTATGTCTTCTTTGTTCCGTTGAATTTCGTTTGCGGAGGTCAAACAAGGTAAATTCTGTGTAGTATAGGAGAATAGTGATAAGCTATTACCTAGGAAAGAGTGTTATTACGGATACAACCAGTGCAACTCGAATGTGCCGTTGTTTTCAAAAACATCAGTTTTTAACATCCCTTATACGATTAAAGCTTTTCTGATTAAAGATTTAGCTATTTGGATTCCTGATTTTTAGTTAGTTTTCATTGCTAGTGTATATTTGAGTGTCTGTTTCCCCATTCCGATGGAAATCCCCCCGCCCTTGTTAATAGGTAAAATGGGCTATCCTATATACTTTCCATACTTATTAAAAAAAATCGTTAGTTGCTTAAGCTGTCAGTTATGCCTTATTCGTCTATTAATTTGTTTTAGAACTACTTATTTTAGAAATAAGCGTACTTATTAAAATAAATCTTCATATGTTTTTGATTTTGTTAATTTTTTCAGTATTATTAAGAGACATATCTCACACTTTGTAGATTCACATTATCAGCAAAGTGTAGTTAGTAACTAAACATTTTCAAAGATCTAGCATGAGGATTCCTAGAGAAATACGTCATTTGTTGAAACAGAAATGCAAGATTTTATTATAGAAATTAGTATTTTTATATAAATTATAAATCACTGAGCAATTCTAGAATCATGGAAGATAAGAGGTCGCCGATGATTAAATTGCTTTGTCGTTAAGCTGTAAGTGTTTTCATGTAAACCCGTAAATTATAGCAAACAAAAATAATTTAAATGAATCAATTCAATGTCATTTTTAAGCATCCAGTTAAAGTAACACTAATGTTACGGTGAGACAAGTTTGCAATTATACACAACACACATTGTTTCACAATAAAGTTTATGGTCATTTAGTACACACAAGACACTTAACCCGTCATTTGTCGCTAAATGATCATTTTGCTCACTTTTTTTTTTACGTTAACGACTACTGGTAAAATCTTCTCTCTCAATCTAGCCGACTTTTAAACTTTCATGAAGCAATTGTTTAAGTTATATTTAACAACAATCACATTGACAACCGTTTATGCAATCTTTGTCCAGTTGCGGCACAGCTGTGAGCGGTTTGCTCATCAAGCAACAAACCGTGCTATTCAATTGTTGTGCAGTCCGCAATCATCCTGGCGTGAAGCTGAAATGTAGAAGCCCTATTTTTTGTTCGTTAAAAATATTCCTTCGTTTAAATTGGTTTCATTGATATCCAGTTAGGTTTTTTCAATGAGTCGAGCAAACAAACAAACAAAAATCCTTCTGCTGGCCTTACAACAGGATGGAAGGGATTCTCAAGGTATGTTTATTTTTACTTTTTTTATAATAAATGTGTATGTAATTACTATATTTTTAACGTTTCTTTCGACATGGGTTCGAATACTGCTGTTGAGAATCGAATTTAGGCCAACATTAGATGTCATAATCAATAGTGAACATTTTCTAACATGATTTCTAACTACTTATTTTATTTTAGGCATCCCTGTATGGTAGAGTGAAACTAGTACTTCTGTTGGCCTAGACAGCGGTGATTTGAACCAGGAAGAAAGATTAGATGAATGTGAATTTGATGCGCCCTCTGAACATAGTGATCATATAACTGATTCAGAACAATCTGCAGGAGATGACTCTGAAACCGAAAGTGATTTTAAGCCGACAGGTATCTCATATATCGGAAAAGATAAAATAACAGTATGGTCCATGCATCCACCACGCCCCAATGTTCGAAGCCCTAGACATAATATAGTTAGAACACATCGAGGCTGTAAAGGAAAGGCAAAAAATGCAACTTCAGTCGCAGATGCATGGAATTTATTCTTTCCTGAAGAAACAACTTTACATATTACAAACTGCACCCACATATATCTCAAAAAAAATGTGTACTAAATATGCGCGATCGAGGGACTTTCCATACAACTCCACACGAATTAACTGCTCTAATTGGTATTCTATACATGGCAGGCTTGAAAAAGGCTGCTCATATCAACATCCAAGAGCTTGGGACTGATGATTGCACAGCTCCTGAATGTTTTCTTGCCGTGATGTCAAGTTGCAGATTCTATATACTTCAAGGCTCTACGATTCGATGACATCAACGATAGAGCTGATAGAAAGAAAATCGATAATCTGGCGCCCATTAGAAGAATATTTGTGGAATTTGTCGTCAGATGCATGAATAATTATGAATTAGGAGAAAACACAACACTTGATGAAATGCTACCTGCTTTCCGAGGAAGATGTAAATTCCGCCAGTGCATTCCATCAAAACCATCAAAATATGGAATTAAAATTTATGCATTGGTAGATTCTGAAACATATTACGTTTCAAATCTAGAAATTTATCCAGGGAAGCAACCTGAAGGTCCATATTGAGGCAGTATTTTTAACACTTAAATAATTTCAGTCTAATTATATAATATGTAAATTCAATAACAGCCCACCTTGAAACAATATGTGTATATAATAATTTGTAAAATGTATGTAACAGTCATTGCATATGCTTATATTATTGTATACATGTGTAATAATGTTATGTGAATGTATTACGTAATTTAATAACGTAGGAGCTGTGAGAAATAGGTCAAAAGTTGCTAACAATGAGGCAATAATGAGTTTGAGATTTTAAATTTTATTTGTGATTCTTGGAAGCAATAATGTAATTTTAGTGACAGTTTATAAAAATAGCCAATCAACAACCAGAAAAAGCTTTAGTTAAATGAAGGTATTTATTGGATTAGGATTAGCCAATCAGAAACTGAAAAGGAGAAACATTTACAAATTCAGAAGTCAGTTGCCTGCAGAAAACGTTATTAACTAGACGCAAAAAGTGTCCTCAAGCAATATAATAGGTATTCGTGTGAGACGAAAAATAAGTTTACATGTTAAAAAAAGTGTAATTAATTAACAAAAAGAATCCCACAGCTCTCTATATCAGTGAAGTGTTATTTAAGTCGTATCAAGCATTAATAAAAGGAGTGAAGTAAAATTATGTGTGTAAGCCTACATTCTTAGTCGTATCACAACCCTCTTAAGAGAAACGTGTCTCTAACAATACTGACGCAGCTGAGGCAAACATGAATATATAATATTTAAAGAAACAGTCAAATTACAAGGTTAATATTTTTTTTAAAACTTGGGGCAAAAGCCATTTGGGGCGAAGGCTAGCGGAAACTGCTTACTATACGTGCGGTTGCAACTACTACAAGTTCGGCTCCCCATAATACAACTCTTTCAATACAAGCTACTTCAAATTGACGCCCAAAGCGTGGTGCTAATAAAGTAACAATCAGTTTACTTCAATATCAGACCGATAATGAAGCATCTAGTGTTGTGAATAGAGTAGCAGCACCCATTTTGAATAGCGGACGAAACATTACCATGGATAATTATTTTACATCTGTTCCGCTGGGTTTGAAGTTGCTACAGAAGAAAACTACTGTGGTCGGAACACTAAAGAAGAAAAAGAAATTGCACCTATTTTTGTAAATACTAAAGAGAGGCCAGCTTGTAGTTGTATGTTTGGTTTCCTCAAAACGGGGTTTCTAGTGCCACACGTGCCTAAAAGAAACAGAAATGTGCTGCTTCTTTCAACTCTAATTCTGGTGACGAAATTGACGAGGAAACCTGCGACCAAAACAAACCGCACATAATTACCTTCAACAACAAAGCAAAAGCTGGAGTCGATATTGTCGACGAACTGATATCTCAATATTCAATATCTAGAATTATCTGCAGGTGGCCAATGACGGTATTTTTTGGCTGTTGAACGTTGATGCAATAAATACACAGAAGAAATTAGCGCGTCGAATATTTTTGAAACATTTGACTCTAGAACTTATAAAACCCCATGTGAGAGTACGCCTGTCTATTTCAAATTTGTCAGGCAACTTGTGAGTCTCAATGAAGAGGAGAATGCAGAAACTGCAACTACTGTGACAACTACTGGTGTATGTTCACTGTGCCCTCGGCGAAAGAACAGAAAAACCAAGAAAACCTGTTGTAAATGTAACAAATATTTGTGCAACGAACACGCAAGAATCACCTTTGATAAGTGCCTTGAGCTGCCAGTGTTGCCACCACCATTGCCATAATTTGTTTTTAGGAGTATGTTGAATTTGTGCTATGTTTAGGTATTGCATATAGTACCATATTTAACAAATACTAAACTCATAATTTTGTCAATGAAGACATTGGATTTGAATTTCTTTCAAATACCTATATATACTACATTTAGTCAACCGCAAGTAAATATTTTTTACCTTTTTTGTGAAGACAAATATTTTGTGATCACTTCAAAAAAAAGGTCATTTGTAGTAGATTTAGAAAATTATAATTTACATGTTATTAAATTGTGTTATTGACAATGTTATCTCTTGTTACGTGTATTTATTACCGTGAGTGAAATGCGTGGTGCGACAAACCGTGTCACAACAATGGTAGCGACATATGACGGGTTAAAATATTAAATAGTTAACACTATATGTATTTAAATTTTTAAACTTCTCCAAGCATATTAGATTTTTTTAAGGGGGTAAAACTTTGCATTGAAAAGTTTATAATGTTATTGTTAGGACAGATTGTTACTTGTTAAGTAGCTAAAGAGTGCCGAAATGGTCTTGCAGCTTAGTAACAAGACAACATAAACGTTATGACTGTCCACTGAGTAGTAACAATACAATGTACACCCGATCAATTTAAACCTGACGGCGTCTTAGAAATGGCGCTCGGATCAACCAGACTGTTCACAAAACTGCATATATTGTTGTACTATACATTGTCTTAACCTTAAATGACAGTATGAGGTAAATGAGATATCTCTGTGTCTACTTATCACATACATGTTGCCATTAGCTTCGTCCTTTCCTCTCACACGTTGTCGCCAAGTTGCAAGTAACATGGTATGAATATTCACCTGTTATACATTTCAGCTTTGAACACGTTATTCTATGAAGAATATGTTTCTTTGTTAGGTTATATCATTTTTAGAGTCTTTATAGATGTTTTTCGGGCCGAAATTTCTAAATGAAACTAGTATTTCAGTAAATGTCCAAAATGTGCTGTTCCTATGCTTACCACGCAGTAACTGATAAACTAAATGGTAGAACGCAACAATAGTTTTTTCTTGGCTGGAGTAAAATACACTGCCGATACCTGTCCAGTTTTAACTCTGTATCTTTAATAATATGAGCGTTATAACTTTTAATTAAAATTTTTCGAAAAATTCTATACCTATGCAGCAAAAAAGTCAGCCAGTGAGAAACATTTCAATTATTGGGTTTACAATGGGGACCAAGCGAAAGAAAATATTGAGGATGGTTGGAGACAGTTTTAAAATCAGCGGAATTCTGTAACTTCTTGTATTCATTATATATGACAAACAAAAGTCATCCATCTTTTCAGATAACAACCAATAGACGCGAGGCAAAAAAACAGATAGGTTAACATCAGTTGTAAGGAAGTGTGTACATTTACAGCGTATGGAACACTGTGATGTGTTACGTAGGTTATTTATCTAACATTTTACGTTAATATTTATGTTTATGGAGGGAGAAGATAGGAAGAAACGCAAATTAATTAGTGAATGTGTTAGATTATTAAGTAAAATGAGTGTTAGTAAGGGAGTAAAAGAACAGCTAAGGCTACCGGGTATTCAGAAACAGTAGTGTGTAGGATAGAAAATGAACGAATGGAAGAATCTCTAAGGACCCATAAAAAAGGAAAGCAAAAACGGATGGGAGAAACAAAAACCCGCTAAGTTAATACAATATGATGGAATAGCGCAAAACGGAGTGCGGTGCATCGTTCATTCGTTGCTGTTTGAAAACATTTCATCCACATTGAATGAGATTTTGTCAAGGGTAAACAGTGATAACCACCAAATTATAGATTTTTATCATTTAATATTTCCATATTTCTTTCATAATATATACAGAGTTATTAAAAAATAAGGAACAGATTTTAAATAATCATTTTTAATAAACGACAATAGATAGCAGCACATAAGAGACATCATTGAATAGAGCAAAGTTCAAATTTTAAGTCCCCACTTATTAGTTCCATTCATTGCCTACAGTGGCGCTGGTTTGTTTACGAGAAAATGGCAGCGCCACAACAAAAGTCGTTTTGTGTGCTGCAGTATGCAAAGAGTGAATCTATTGTTTCATAGCAGCGTGCATTTCGTTATAAGTTCAACAAAGAGCCACCTTGTTATAAAAATATTTACAATTGATACAATAAATTCGTAGAAGATGGTTGGGTATGCAAACGGAAAAGCACTGGTCGTCCTCGCATAACTGGTACTCATTTTGAACACAGAAAATAAAATTTTGAACTTTCCTCTATTCAGTGATGTATCGCATGTGTCGCCATCTGTTGCCATTCATTAGAAATAAATATTTAAAGTCTGTTCCTTCTTTTTGAATAGTCCTGTATTTTTATACCTATAAAATCGTATTTCGAAGTACTAAAAATACAAAGAGGAGACAAAGTGTCTTACAACCACCTTAAATGGCAATGCAACATTTCACTATTTGGTAATGTATCATTCACAAAATATTAAATTGGTAGAGCGACCGTAGCTGGGAGCTAAATTTACGAGCGCATGTATAGTACATGTGACAACAGTGCGCTCCATTTAACCTGTACTGTCTTTTAAGCGTGAGACGCGATATACATATATTCTTGTACAGAGTGATTTATGAAGAATTAACATCTTTATTTCTTTAATTGTTTCAAAACGAGTTATGCTAGCGAAAGCTTATTATACCTGAAATGCAGAGGAATTTTGAGAGATTATTTACCTCTATAGCAAATCCTGCATAAAGCACAATCAACACGTCTTTCCATGCTACTGGCCACTCGTTGGAGGACTGTTGTCAATAGATTGAATCTCCTGTGTAACGTTGTGCTTCAGATCGCCCAATGTCTGGGGACGTATGGCATAAACCCGGTATTTTAAGTAACCCCATAGAAAGAAGTCAGGCAATGCCAAATCCGGAGATCTCGGTGGCCACAGGTTATCGGAAATTATCCGGTCGTCAAAGAAACTTGCAATTAGTGCCATGGATTCATTTGATGTATGACATGTAGCACCGTCCTGCTGAAAATATCCTTGGCAAAGCTATACATCGTTTAGTTGCTCAGCAAACTCCATGAAAATCCGTTGGTACTCTGCAGTGTTCCCATTGTTTAAAAAAAATTGGTCCCACTATTCTCTGTGCGGATATTGCGCACCAAACTCCGATTTTAACCGGGTACATGTTTCAGTTCACATAGCCGGATAAATGGAACCATGCTTCATCTGTGAACCATGTGATGGACAATATGGCAGGATTTTGCACAATTAACACCTGAAAATAACGACAATAATTCAGTCGTCTATCCTTATCTGGTTCCTGTCTGATGGACAACCGTAATCCTACACAGCTCTCTGACACATTGAGTAGCTGTACCCTGTCTCCTGCGATAAACGTCTTAATGATTTTTTGGGTGACTGATCCAGTCATGCTCTTACGTCAACAACCGTGAGAAGCCTTGATGAACGAGTTTTGCCTTTTTCACTCACCAGAGATCCAGTTGTTTCCACTTTGTTTACCAGTCTCAGTACTGTATTTCTTTGAGGAGGATTCCGAACACCAAATTCTCTCTGGTATGCTCTTTGAGTAGCTGTAATTGAATTCGTAATCCAGTATTGCTTTACAAGGAAGAGTCGTTCATTTAATGTGTACTCCATTTTCACGTTGACTAGAACAAAATCTCAAAAACAGTTGCCGACAATAAAACTAACAATTACTAAAACATGATCTGCGCACCTAGTGACAGGCAATCGAAACTCCAGAACATTCTGGTTAATTTGGTACTAAAATTGGGGCATTGATTGAATTTCGAACAGAATAATTAAAAAATTAAATGTGTCAGTTCTTCATAAATCACCCTGTAGTACTTATAATGGGGAAAACAGCTATAATCATAGAAGTATTCCAAGAAAATAATTCATATACGAGATTTCAAACAGACGGAAGTTTCGGTGCGTTTCAACACTCAGTATTTGTAACCAAAACACATTTTCTTGGTTTATGGTTCTCAAGTGGAGTATCACTAAAGCTCATTAGTCATTACAATACCACGTTTACAGCAGCACTCTTAGCTCAGTGGTAGAGAGTTACTGTTCCTAAGCCTGCAATTTCAAATCTCCGTGGAGCTACTTAGCCTTTTCTTTTCCCTTTCATTTTAAATACGGTACCATTAGATAAAACAGCAACACTATTTGTGGGATGGGGTCGCGGTCGCGCGTCGCTTCCCTTCCGAGACTCCAGTTCCCGCTATTGCGCCACTTCCCTTATACTCATACATAAAGTCCACTATATGAGGCTAAGGTCGTGTTTGGTGTGCTGTGAGTGCGGCTAGGATATATGGCCCAGTTTTCCTACACAAACAATTAATACTGCACGGTACCAAGCGTTAATTTTGGAGCAGTTTTTCCTTCAATTGACAGATGAGAGAATGCACCGCATATTTCAGCAAGAGGGGCTACAGGTCATACAGCTCGGTCTTCTTTGCTGACGTCTTTCCTGAGGGGTGATCAGTATAGGCGTGTGGCCCGCTGGCTTCCTAGATCTCACGCCCTGCGACCTTTTACTTGTGGGGCAATTTAAAAGACAAAAAAACTTAACTAAAATCCCCAAACATTACAAGAACTGCAAAATAGTATACGGTAAGAAATAACCAATATTTCCGAAGAAGAGCTGCATTATGTGAATCATCTGTTAAGACGGTGCAATGCTTGTCTTTGAGCAAAAGAAGAACGTTTCCAACATATTTGAAAAGTTAAACAATGTAACGGACATTCAATATGGTAATTTGCGAAATAATAATGGTACCGGTTGGCCTTATCCGTTCATCCAATTTGTTTCGATGCATATGGCGGTTCGAGCGGGGATGAAGTGTCAGCAGGCGAGTGGAGCACGCCCGAGAACCAGGAGCTACCGGCAGCGTTGTCGCTTAATATGACGACACTGTATATGAGTTTCTATGTATGTGGCGTTTATTTGGTAGTCCATGACATTAGTTTATCGGTCGGGAGGAAGTTTCTTACTCATCAATTTAATTTTATAATCACAAATTTCACCATTATTGTAATTATATTTGCAAGTAAAATGAAGTAACACAAACAATATTATTTCACTATATTACAGTAAAAGGGTTGTAAAAAATAAAAGATAATCCGCTACGCAGAACCGAAATCGAGCTGCTTGCATATAAGTTAATAACCTAACCACTGCTCCACGCCAAGCAAGGTGTGGAGGTAGCCCAAATCAAACCCAGTCCCTTGTAGCTTGTATTATAAAGTTAGCTAAGCGGCGCACAGAAGGTTGCGAACCGCGTGCTCACTCGAAGGAACTATGAAAAAGATTAACTGCTGAAGAAACAGGTCACTTTTAGTTTGAACGATGTACATTTTTAGTAACATAGATATAAGGAGAGGAGAACTAAACGTACTTGAGTGGTATGTAATTAGCTGAAACACTGACAGAGGCATGACGAATATATTTGTAATTAAAACCTATTAAAATAATAATTTTTCCCTGTGTTTTTCATTTTGGCACATACAACTGTTTTAAACTAAACACGTTTTCTTTTAAATGTCGCTGTTTTCCTGGAATTTCTCAAATACTAATAGCTCATTTGCAAACTTTAATAAAATACCTCAAGCGGTCATACAGATTATGCAGTATTTTATATCATAGCATGCTGTGAATGCCAAAGTGATTGTAGTGTACATTAATATTATTGTATGTACAGAATTTTAGATGTTTGTTAGCCATAAGTATTGTTAGGAAATAAGTTTACACGGCCTCACTGAAACTGACAATAGAAGTGGGTAACAATAAACCGAGGGGGTGAGTTGTTTATCACTAAGAAGAGATAAACAAATGACGTCAGGGTAGCATGCCTTTCTTTAGAAATGGAGCGAATTATCTTCCCTAGAGTATATATGTTAGTAGTAGTGATTGGCTGACCAAAACAGACGCTAAAGTGGGCGCGATTTGGTAACCAATAGCAGCTCTATTATAATGTTTAGGCAATTCGGGGTGAAGGAGTATATATTCTCGAGCCATAAACAAGTATCGCGCAGTTCGGAAGAATCTCTCACGAGGTGCACGTCACTCAGTCCTAAGGAATCTCTCACGAGGTGCACGTCGCAAAGTTAGTTACAAAATGTGAAGTACGCGAAGTAATTGGCGTGCGGTAACTAAAACGACTGTAGTTACATTCGGAATTATCACAGTTTCAATCCGGCGTGTATAAAGATTAAATATGTGAATTATTAATTAAGTGTGACGGCAATAAAAGTGTAGAAACAAATTATTTTATCAGTGTTACCTTTTAGCAACAATTCCTTTCCGTTTACACGCCCTGCTTAGAGACATTTGCTCGACTGAGTTGTAATGGCTAGCCGGAGGATAAAGAACCCAAATTTAAAATAATAAAACAAGTGGCGCCCAGTAAATAAGATAACAACCGCAATAATATAATTTAAAGCATTAATTTCTAATGAATTACTATTGTTCAATCAATTACGCAATAAATAACATCTTCTAACAGTTACAAATACATACAGATGCATAAATAATTTGGACATAAAATTTAAACTGACAGTTTGTTCGAAGTGCTGAATACCATTCTGTTTTCTCTCCATCCACTGTCCTTGTAAATGTCTGGATTCATAGCTTCCGTAAGTCCCATCTTCCGTGTTTGTGATCGCTCTCTAATGTTTTTATTCCCTACTACATACGGTAAGTAGAAGTATTGTATTGCGCCCAAAAATTCGATGTTGAGATTTCACAGTAATATATGTCTTGAGACCCTCCTGAACTCCAAAAAAGCATTTTTAGAAAAAGGTTCGTTGTCTTTGAACAGCATAACACATAAATGAAATGTCCGATAAACACTAAAGTTGGTATTTAAGATCAGTGCCTTACAAAATGCGACAATGATTTTCAAGTAAATCCCTCCACTCTAAACTTCCCTTTAGGTGGAACATTTTTAGAATTTTTTTATTTTATGAAAAATGTCTTAATAATTTTGATTAAAATATCTTATATTAAATATATTTACTGAAAAATAAAATTTCCAGGAAATAGCCTGTGAAGTCCTCTTCAATTGGAAGGAATTTTGTGTAGTCTTGTATAACTAGTAAACGTTAAGTAATAGACGAAAACATACTACATAAAGATGTAGATCTCTTTAAAACACATGATTTATTTCAAATAACTTTTCTTCTGGCATGACATTTCCCAGATATCTATTAAGGTTTGTTGATTCTTCAATACTTTGCCACTTTTTAAATTCCTGTCGATTTTCAGTTGTTTCTCGCGATTGCAAGGAAAGAGTAGGGAATTTTAAGACCAGTATAGCATCCAGTTCTTAAAACATTTGACTCTTACTATTTCCTTTGTATCCATAACGAATTATGCAGTGCTGCTATTTCCGGAAAGGTTTATTTCGATTAAAATGAAGTATTAGGAAAATAAACTTTCGAAAGAATAATTTATATACACACTAATAAGCGATAGAGGGTAAAGAAAGTCATGTGAAAGTAACAAGAGTTTTCTTGCTGGAATCCATTCAAAAGCAATTTTTGGTAGTCTTTCTTCTTTCATTTGCTTCAAAGTTTATACCATACTAGTTGTCTTGTTGAAATTTATGTTTTGTAATACCCAATTTGTCTTATTATATTGTTCTTAATGTTCTTTCCGTGAAAGTCGAACAGAGCTTTGCCAAAATTCCATTTCCGTTGAAAAATAATTTTGTTTATATGCACTAATTAGTTGCCAAACTTCTGAGTACTATTAATCTGTACTTTTAAAAAACTGAATTATAACTCTTAGATTATATCGTTGTTAAGTTATAGGATTAATGGTAAAAACACGTGGAACCATACCTCGGTATTTCGTAGACACTAGGAAGACCTTCCAACTTCACGTTAAGAACATAATTATCGATAGTGTAATAATTGCACACAGGATCCATAAAAATCACACAACCATATATAAAGAATCTAATACTGCAGTCGACAAATTAATATCACTTAAAGTATTTATAAATGAAGTTACGAGTAAACAGCTTCTGGGACATCTTAGTCCTTCATAATATAAAAAATGGTTCGTTCTCTAACAATATTTAAAGTTTCATAACATGTTCTTCAGCATTTAGAATTCCGCAGGTAAGAATTTACCTCGTATATCCATTAATATATGAATACCATAAGTATTCTAAAGTCTTAAATGCATTTCCATCCCAGTTAGTCGAAAATGAGGAATGAGATTGTAACTAATTTGTTACCAAACACGTATGTAGCACAAACCGCATAAATCAAGCTAATGAGCTACCTATTGGCCACTATTAGACGTTTCTGAGCCCTCTGTCGTTTGACGATAGAACTAACGTTCTCAATCCAGTTCAATAATGAAGACAATTTTATTTCATCAAGTGCTAGTGATCATTAAGTCTTTACTGTCACCGCATGAGAATTTAACAATTTGAGATTGCAGTTGTGAGATAAATTGTATTCTAATTGTAAACGATTATGCTGAACTCAAGGGCAGCAGCAAAACAAAATATGTAGAGAAGATAGAGATAAGTATCAGAAGTAGGTAGGTATATTTAAATCAAACTAAACCCAGCTTATCCTAGCATAGTACATGCTAGTGAACTCTAATTTGCCGGCATAGATTAATTAAACTGGTTCATAGACGACTATTTCATTCTACCTCTTGTGTAAACTTTATAAGAGGTAAACCCTACTTGATCCCATTCAGCTCTGTGTATTCCGCGCAACTTTGCTTTTAAGATGAGTGAAATTTTATTAAAAATTTAAAAAAGAAACTAATTTTTAACATCTTATTCTTTTTGTTGGTTTTGGTTGCATAGTCCATTTTAGTTTTTCGAATTATTTGAATATTTCCGCGTATCGAAACTACATAAAGAGCTATGGTAAGTACTTTCTGTGGTAATTGAGTATTTCAATCGCATGTTCTCTGATTAGCAATTATTACGTCTTAAAACATTAAAGATGCTCAATTTTTTCTGAAAATCAACGTCACAATGTAATGCATGCATTGAAGGAACTGAAGTTAAATTAAATTCAGTTTTGTTTATGGACGCCCTTAAGCTACTGTGGTTCTTAGCGTCCCATTCTATATTAAGCGTGAAAGACCGGAACTTTTGTTCGGAGACCTCTTTAACAGGCTTGAGGTTCTTTTACGTGCCATAGATCTACGACACGGGATCACCGGCTTTACTTCCCTTCCGAAGGAAGCCATGCTAGGGATTATTGCGCCCGAAAGAAATCAATCGCCTTTGCCGGGTTAGAACCCGCGACCTTGGGAAGTAGAGGAGGAGGAAGGGGAGGAACTCAAATGAGTCTAAAATGAGATACATGCAGTAATTATACATTAAAACATTAATGTATGTTTTAATTAACACATGTTTCAGGTCGCCACGAGCGCCTGCGCTTTTACGGATAAACCTATGTCTGAAGGCATTGTTATTTGTTACAAGGTTGAGTGAATTTGCAGATCGCACTAGACTATCAAGGATGTCCATCCTCAACTTAAATTTTGTGCCATGTGCGGCGGTTTTAATAAGGTATGAATTCTGTGTTGTTTAAGCGATAAAATGTTCGAGTTTTATTTATAGACGCTCTTTAACTACTATGGTTCTTAGCGTCCCATTCTATATTGGGCGTGAAAGACAGGAAATTTTGCTCAGAGGCCTCTGTCGGTCCTTTACGTGCCGTAAATCTACGACACGGCACCGCTGCCTTTATTTCATTTCCGAAGGAAGCCATGCTAAGGATGTTTACGCCCGAAAAAAAATCCATCGCTCTCCATCGGGTTTGAACCCGCATCCTCGGGAACTAACACCCTTAAACCACGGACGACGACATTTAAGTGATTATTTAACGATGAGATGATTTGCGGTAGCAGAGCAATAATTTTCCACGAAGTTTTAAATTCAACTAAGTTTTAATAGACACTTCGTAGCAATTCATGAAAAAAAATTATATATATGTGTGGGGGGGGAGGGTGTGTGTATTCACAATGTTTATTAGTATGATATTCTGTAAACATACTATTTTATGCCGCGATTTCTTCCTGTGCGTCGCGATTTCTCACGCTATGTAGTATGTATGTATTTATTTCCATAATGCTATACAAAAATATAACAATTTTTAATACAGCACTTTGAGTTGCTATTTTTTTTTCTTTAGTCCATCATGCATTTTAACAGTGTGGTTATTTATGCATGTTGGGTCATAACAAGTTCATATTGCTTTATTTTTCTATGCCATTTTTCTCTTACTCTCCCCATATATTCTCCTATTCTTTTTACATCCCTCTCCTATTGTATTTTCATTATCCTAACTTTTAATACTTCTTTGTTAACATTCTCCAATTCTTTAGGTAACAACTGATCTCCCCACAACTTAGTTTCTTCACATTCCATTATATAATGAAATCGTTATCTGCCTCTCCACAAAGAGGACATCTATCCAGATTCGCTCCGTTCCTATCTCCCCTTAACCTATGTGCACTTAATCTAGACCAGGTCGACTAATCTCTCACTAACCCATTATCTACATCCACGTACTTCCTTTCCCCAGTCCACCTTTGTCTATATAGTTCCAAACTTTCCTTTCATTCCAGACTTTGAAATGAAGAAATATTTCTTTTTCTGTTTATAATTTGTTAAGTGTGAAAAGCTAATTTCGCCTTCTTGTGTATGCATCTACAGGTCTACAGTATGACTGGGCCAATGGTTCAAGACTGAGATATGTTTCTTCTTAACCCTAGAGAGGAAGAAGAGGATTTTCTGACCCCAGTCAGTTTTATTTGCAAGTTATATATAATGATTTCGGATACTCTCAACCCTGCCTTTCCCTTTCCTTTCGCCGATTTCCTTGGCTTTTGTTAGAGGTCATTAGCATTGGAATACAGACCTTACATTCCTAGAATACAGGCTATTTGTGTTCAGCTGAAATGAGGGCAGGAAATACCCCACGCCGCCTCTCCCGTTGCCTGTTGTGTGTCTCGTCTGCATATTGTTTCTGTAGTTGCAGGTGTTTTCCGCTGAAGTTCTGGTTATAATATACACATATTTTAGTCCTAAACGGAGTGCTGTTTTTATATCTCAATATGAGTTACGAGGAACCAGGCAAGGTTATTAGCCCTAATGAGGGAAGTGGAAGAAGAGGAAGCATTAGGTGGTAAAGGCAGTGAAACCGAAGATGAACTTGAAATACTGAATTCAAATAGTGAAAGTGAGCAAAATGCAGAAGAGGAGGAACTTATGAGTGATGACATTTCACTATCACAAAGAATGTGCAATATTTATGGAAAGGATCGAGTTACGGCATGGAAAACGGTTCAGCTTCCTCAAAATTCACGGACTCGCTCCCACAACATAGTGACTCATTTACCAAGTGTAAGATCTGCAGCTGAAAATGCAAAATCTCCTATAGAGGCCTGGAATATGTTTTTTACCAACGATATGCTCCAAAGTATCGTCACATTCACCAATGCGGAGATTCAGAGGATATAGGAAAACTACAGCAGAGAGAGGTGTGCAAATTCTACAAACATTGTGGAAACAAAAGCTTTGTTCGGCTTACTCTTCCTTGCTGGAATTCTAAAGTCATCCCACCTGAACACAGTAGATCTATGGGCTACAGATGGAACTGGAGTTGAATTATTTCCTTGTGTTATGTCGCAACAAAGATTGAAGTTCCTGCTCGATGATAAACGTGATAGGGAAGAGAGGGAAAAACTTGACTAATTGACACCAATTAGAGAATTGTTTGACACGTTTGTGTACAACTGTATGAGTAATTGTTCAATTGGTGAATACTGCACAATCGATGAAAGTTTGGTAGGAATCCGAGGAAGATGTTCTTTTCGTTAATTTATGCGTAATAAACCTGCAAAATATGGCATTAAAGTATTTTTGGGTTGATGCCCGCATGTATTATACACTAAAAATGGAAATATATGCGGAAAGCAACCAGAGAGTCCGTACAATTCTTCTGTTGATGTCAAAAGACTGATTGAATCCATTACCAAGATTGGGCGTAACATTACAATGGACAATTGGTTTACTAGCATCCCATTGGCTAAGAGTTTCTGAGAGCTCACAGACTTACAGTTTTTGGAAGAATAAGAGAGAAATTCCACCAGAATTCCTTAGTACAAAACATAAGGAAGAGTGTACAAGCACATTTGTTTTCAGAGAAGGAACGTTGGTGTCGTATACTCCCAAAAAATGTAAAGTGGTTCTTGCTTTGTCAACAATGCAAATGACAACAATTCTGGCGAGGCAAATAAACCTGAAGTCATTACATTTTATAATGAAACCAAAGGAGGTGTAGATACGGTGGATCAGATGTGTGGTTCATATTCTGCATCTAGGAAAAGCAATCGCTGGCCTCTAACTATATTATACTTCATGCTTAACATCAGCGGAATAAATTCTCAAATTGTTGCTCAGGCTAATACCGGACTGTGTGAAACGAGACGGCAGTATTTGAGAAAACTTGCACTCAGTCTGGTGCATGAACATATGAAGCATAGGGCAAACATCACAACAATGCCAAAATTATTGCTCGAGAAAATACAGCATTTTATAAATGCAGCACAACCAGAAAATCAAGAACAGGAATTGCCAGTGAAGAAAAGAATGAGGTGTTAATGTGTGTCCGAGAACTGCAGACAGAAACACAAAACTTTCGGGTGTGAAATGCAAGCAGCAGGTGTGCAAACACCATAGTGTAGTCGTGTGTAGCAGCTATGTGTGAATTATAATATGAGTATCAATGTATGTTCTTACTCTCGAGATGAAAAAAATACATAAAATGTGATACACTATGATTATGAGTGAAGTGAACATTTAAATATATTTTTTGTGCTGCGCATGAGTCCAAGTTGCTGGGATTTAACAAGGTAACAGTCAATTCAAAGTTTTTGTTCTATTTTTTAAAGTAATTCCTACATCCAACAGTTATTTTAATACATCATGTATTACACAGTATATGTAAAAAATAATTAAACAAAAGTATTATTTTGGCCCATTTATAACAATGGTTTTATTCCTGGGGTCGCGAGTGACCCCGCGCCACCACTAATGTAAGACGTACATGCACCACCTGTCATGGGTTAATAATTTCATTGGCTGAAATTTTGGCCTTCTCTATAATAGTGCTCCATTCCACGAGTTCTCTGATCATTCCCTATTTTTTTTTATTTGTATTATTTTGAAATCTCTGATTATCTTCCCATTTTGTTTAGGTCTGCCTCTTCTAGATTTTGGCTTAACGTCCTTTAACCTGGTAGGTCATATCGGACGCTGAATGAATGAAATGAGTGAAATAATGCTCAAATGAGACCGGGGTCCACAGGGCTTAAAGTTACCAGACATTCGTCTTCTCAGGATAAAAAAAAAGTCCGGAAAAAATAACCTTATTTCGGTAATTCACCCAACCGAAATTCTAACTCGGGACCTCTTAAATGCGAGGCAGACACGCTACCCGCACACCACAGGGATGGGCTTGTTCTAGATGCATTTATATTTATATCTAGATTTCCATTTATATATTCTTTTAGTTGTTGGTTTATCTAACGCTCTAGATTTATTTGCCCGAACCACCTTATTCTCTGCGCTTTTATAAAATTTATGGTTGTGCGTTTTTTTATGTTATTGTAGCTCATTTCTCTGGATGCTCCATCGTCCTTGCTTGTCTTGATTAAGATATTCATATAGTATTTATTCAATATACAATGAGACAGCAGCAGACTCCGTAAAATATATACTCAGCTGCAAAATGCATGGTACAGTATTGTTAGGACGTAATCGGCTTCACGAATCATTGCAATGACACAATGCGATGACTTGCTCTGTTCTCAAGCTATTAGTTGGCGCATACGAATAACTCAACCAAGAACCTGCACCTAAAACCTCACATATGTGCTCCAACAGATATTGCTGAGTTAAGCACTTAATTAGAGGAGTTCGATCTCTGTCAAACTAATGAGTTCCACAATATGAAACGGGAGCAGAACATTTAGTGCTGCCTTAGGGCAATCTTGAGGAGAACGATGGTCGAAACTCACTTTCGACTTGCATTGAAAAAGTGGATGCCATTTTAATGTTGACATCAAAATGATTACTCTATCACAGAGTTCTGCTCTGGGACAAAGAGAACTACATGGACGAATGTAATTATACGCCAAGAGAAGTTAGGGTGCAAGAATTATGAGCTGGTTAAGGAGGTGATCTGCCCTTGTAGAATGTTAAAAGTAATAGGTTCACATAGACCGTCTCCTTCATTATCCGGACTTCAATTTGTAACAAACTTATCGTAAGATAGCAGTCCTTAGCATGCCTAAAGGTATTCAAATGATTCTAAGTAGACATTTGACTTTACTTTCTATTTTTGTTTTTATGGCCCATTCCACTTGAGGACTTCATCATAAAACTTTAAATAAAAATGATATCCTGTTATTAGCAGACATTAGTTCAACGTCTTTATCTAAGGCACACATATCCGCAGTTTTATTACAGCAAACATTAATACTCATCTGTATGCACAAAAGTAAATTTATGAGCATAGTTTAGAGCTACTATGTTGTATTTTATAGGACTGTTCCTTAAATTAAAGCTAGAGAGCAATATGTTTAATGTTAGCTTTAAGTACAGGCGATGGAATAAGTTCCTTAATTGCGAGCTCGGATGACTAAGCAGTAACACATCATGAGTATCTATTTTATTTTTTGTGTAACTAAGAGATCATTTTACACCTTCCGATTAATAAACAGGATTATACATCTGCATTTTGCCATTCGTTCCATCCGTTTCTAACGTTGTAAACGGTGAGGCAGTATTTTTAACATTTAAAATGATTTCAGTCTAATTATATAATATATAAAATATAATAACAGCCCCCCTTAAAGCAATATGTGTGTAACAATATATAAAAATGCATGTAACAGTCATTGTATTAATGTTTATATTATTATGTACATGTTCAATAATGTTATGTGAATGTACTACGTAATTTAATAATGTAGGAGCTGTGAGAATAATAGGTTAAAAGTTGCTAACAATGAGGTAACAATGAGGTAGCCTTGAGGCAATAATGAGTAAGAAAGTTTAATAATGCTACTTGTAATTATTGGAGCAACAATAATGTACATTTTGAGACAGTTTATAAATAGCCAATCAACAACCAGAGAAAAGCTTAAGTCAAATAAAAGTATTCTATTGGAGTAGGATTATTCAATCAGAAACTGAAATAGGACAAATTGTACAAATTCAGAATTCAGTTGCTAGCAGACAGCGTTCCTAACCAGACGTGAGACGCGTCCTCGAGAAGTTTAATACGTATTCAGTGTGAGACGAAATATAGTTTAGTGATAAAAAGTGCAAGCAATAAATAAATAATCTTACAGCTCTCTATATCAGTGAAGTGTTATTTAAATCCTTTCAAGGATTAATAAATGGAGTGAAGTAAAAATTATAACCTGTGTAAGCCTACATTCTTCAGCCGCGCTACACCCTGTTAAGAAATTCATGTCTCTAGCAATAATACTGACGCAGCCGAGGCAAACATAAATATATCATATTTAATGAAGCAGAAAGATTACAAAGTTAATATTTTTAAACTTGGGACGAAGGCTACCGGAAACGTTTTACCAAACGTGCGGTTGCAAGAACTTCAAGTTCGGCTCCCCAACATAAGAACTACAATACAACTCCAACACCTTCAACGAAAGTACTGAGAATGGACGTGGATTTCTGAACATTTTCGGAGAAGCCAGAAAAGCCACAGTACTGCGACGCAGCGGCTATGGCCCAAGGTTAAAGTCGGAGATAAAGTTAAGGCGTAAGCGCTATCGCCAGATAACCAGAATCTTCCGAAAGTTTCTTCCCCACACTTCCACAACGTGTCCAGATAGTTCTAGAATGTTCTGTGGAAGATTCCGTTGGCTACATAAGCGAAGCGTTCTTGCGAGAGTGAGTCAGTTGAATCGGTCAGTCAGTGAGTAAGCGAGTTGGTGAGCACGTTTCTACTGCGACATCAAGTGCGGTTCTCCGAGCAGTTGGTGGCGACTTATGTGACGTGCAGCGAGTGCTACTGCAGAGCGAGAGATTGTAGAAGTCTTGTGTTCGACTCCCCAACCAGTGAATCGTCCGGAAGAAGGGCTACGTCACGAAGAAAGTGAAGTGACGGGAAAAATTGAACTAGCTCACATTAGTGAAGTGACATTATGAACTAAGTAAAGTCTAGTGAAAGCTTCACCAGATTAAAGCAGTGACAGTGAAAATTGAGAGAAGTGACAGTTGAAAACTAGGCAAAGTCACAATACATGAGAGATATGATTACCCTTCCAGAATTGTACTGCAGTTTCTCGTCAGGAGAGTTTATTGTACGCGGGCACGACAAAACGGCTGAACGTGAATTCTCATTACCTTGCGATGCAGTCCTGAGTTCGCTGACGATGACATTTGCACCATCTCATTAATGAACTTTTTGCGATTATAACATGAAAACTGTCACGCTTAAGTGACAATTTCTTTAACGTTTATGACCACGTCTTGTCAACGACTGCAGACCTGGAGAGTTACTGCGCGAATACGTAAACACATTGTGTGTCACGAATTTGCTTATACACTTGCATCATTTGTGCATACACCCACAAAATTCATACATTAGAATAGTTAATTTCTAGTTCTTAAACCAAAGTGAACAATCAACGGGTGCAGAAAAGCAAGCAAACATCTCTGCGTTATGTAAGGCCTACAGCAAATATTCAACATTTGTTGAATAAAGGTAAATGCCTTTCTTAGTCTGTCATATATATATATATATATATATATATATATATATATATATATACAGTAAAATCCATTATTTTCTGGATAAATAACTTTGTAATGTGTATAATGAATCGACTACCTGGAACCAAAAATAGAGTTCTGGCAATTTACTTCCATGTGTGTATGTTACGTTTTCACTCATTAATGTACCATTTGTGATTTACATTAGATTCCAATGAGAGAATTGGTTATACGGCATCCTTATTTCTATCCAAAAGGGAGTGTTTGTAATGGACAAGAAATTAAGAAGCTTCGAAATAATTCGGCTATTGAATTTTTAAAAGTGTTACATAAAATACTCCACAAGCATAATTTTTTGACAGGCTTGATTATTTATCATATTTCAATAGAATGCAGCCGTATTTAAGCAGCTACAATGTTTTGTTTTTTTTTTTTTTTAAGTTTCATGTCCCTTAACCGGGTAGGTCACATTGGACGTTGAATGAATCTCCTCTATGGGACCCGGGATCAAAGAGCTTAGAGTTATCTGACACTCATCTTTTCAGGATAAGGAAAAACCACGGAAAAAGCTCTATCCGGGTAACTCATCACAACCAAGATTCGAACTCACGATGACTTGAATCTGAATGTGGGGGGACAGCAGACAACACTACCCCCACAATACGGAGGTGCGTTCGTTACCCTTATTTGTGCATACGCAATTTTAGATATTTTATTTTCTGGTTAGCACGGGAAACGCCTTAGTTCCGATCGTAAAATAAATATGTACTATTAAACGGGGTTAAGAATACTAATTTATATTTTAATCGCATTAGAACCCCTAAACAAAGTAACTTATTACTAGTTTTCAAAACATTGCGTGATATTTGCGTTGTACAGAAAGAAACAGGGAGGGAGAGAAGGGACCAGAAGGGAGAGAGAATGAGGAGACAGAGAGAAATCTCTGCAGTTACCCCAACAACGCAGTGAGTTGCAAGTTCTGGTAGTACTGAATAAGCAAATGCAGTATTTTCACAGTGTACAACGTACATTTTGGGCAGTGCCGGGTTCTCATTTATTATGTACAATTCCTACACACAAAGGGCCTGAATCCTTCCAGTGACAACGGCTGTTCGTTAAGGATTACTCTACATGAACAATGACTTGCATATCCAATGACATATTATGTCATCATTGTGAGGCAGTTCCTTGGTTGTCCAATGTAATGGTTCATGCCCCTCGGGGATGCAAAAAATCGAATAGAAATCAGCGGACTCGCCAATTACTCTGTCCATGACAGCTAAACACCAGCTCTACAGTACTGGTCGATTTGCAGAGGGTAGGTTTATATGAATATCGCAAGATATGTTCACTTTTTCTAGATGTGTCAGGGTTTCTCTCTCATGCAGAACAGTCATATTGTGTTTTGATTCTTCCCACACCATATACATATATCTAAATAGTAGCACATAGAGTTCTCAGTTCAATTTCCAACTAAGGATTACTGCATAAGTGATATGGCAGTGATAAGGGGACTATAAATTATTCCAACCATTAATTTCGCATCTGAAAGTTTGCATATTTATTAATGTCTAGTAGTCTTCTTCTTTGAAGTTTGAGAGCAAATTCGACACAAACATAGTCAAAGTTTATGCACTAACTCTGAATTTTACCAACTAACATATTGATTGCAATATGAAACAAAGAACCAGATTTCCAGTAACATCAAAACTTGTTTCTGATATAAAAATATGCACTAAGTGAAAATCTTCACAGCATACACCTATTAAGTGCACTGAGAAAGTGGCAGCTAGTGGTGGGGAGCCCTTCCAAGCAGGTAGGGGTTTAGCTACTGGAAGGAAATAATGTATGAGGCAAGTTAGAGGTAAAGACGAGCGATAGTGAAAGACTGTTGGCTATTTCCCATTTTACGGTTACGCGCGGCAGGAGTTCAGCATACTGTGTATCCATACCACCAGCTAATGCTTTACCTAAGAGATAAGTCACCCCATCCCACTAGCCTAAAAGTCACTGAAAAGACAGTACAACCTGAATATCGCGACAATCTGTTCGGTGTTGGTCTCATTGGAATGATTCCCGGTGGAAGAGACGACACATGTAATTCCGAAAGCTGTACTTGAACTCTCGCTTCATTGACAAAGGCTTGCGATCAGATGTGCAACATATTTTAATCCCTTGATGATTCTTTGCTACCTTTTCATTCTGAAAATCAAGAACTTTTCGGTTATCAGATTAAACAAGCCAAAAACTGCAAAAATTTAATTTTGAGGAATAATATAAGTGTAACTGTCTGTAAAATATAACTATGTAATTTATATTATTCAATACTATCGGGAGAGCCAAGAAACTGCGAACCGGCTGCGCGGTGTTTTTCCGCTGGGCGAGTGGAAACAATATAGCTCACTGCTACTATAAACAAGGTCACGTTGTTGAAGTGATTTTATTCTGCAGCATTGAGTTGACGGGTGATGTGAAGTAGTTCAGTTATTACGGGTTATTTATTATTTTGTCCTGTAGTTAGTCACAAACTATATTATGGCTCAGTATATGTTTTGTACTGCACAGCGTGTATTTATTTATGATTCGTATGTGTTAACTCAGTCAGCTCGCCAAGTGAAAGTACGATTTGCAGAAAGATTTTCAGGTATAAAATTTCCAGGCCGTACAACAATCCATGAAATTTACAATAAATTTCAGGCCACAGGAAGTGTTAAGGCTAAGAAATCTAAAAGACGGCGTACGGTTCTTACCGAAGAAACATCAGACGGCATCGGTCATCGTTTGGAGAATTCCCCCCACAAAATCACTTAGGCGTCTTTCACAACAGGCAGGCATTTCTTATGGCACTGCGCGAAGAGCTACCAAATTGCTGAAGTTAAAACCATATAAAATAACTGTGGCATTTGCTCTTCAACTAGCTGATCCTGTAATTAGGCGCACATTTTATGAGCGGAGTCCTAATAGTATACACAATGGCGAAATAAATCCATATTTAATATTTTTTCATGGTTGAGGCTTGGTTCCACCTTCATGGATATGTGTGTATACAAAATAATCGTTATTGGAGCTCTGACAAACCTAATATTTTTCATTAAGTACCCCTTCATGACGAAAAAGAATGGTATATGGTGCGCCATGAGCGGAGAAAGAGTTATAAGACCAATTTTTTTCGAGCCAACAGTTGACGCCCGTACATACGTGAATACAATTTTGCCCACTTTTTGTTTTTAGAGAATTAACAGACAGGGAGCGTGATTTTGCCTTTTTTCAACAAGACTCTGCAACAGCTCATAGGCCAATACTTCGAATGAGAACAACTGAAAGTGTGTTTGAGGACAGAATTATTAGTAGGGATTTGTGGCCCCCTCGGTCCCCGACCTAACTCCCTGCGATTTCTATCTCTGGGGTAACTTAAAACAAAGTGTATAAGACAAACCCACACACCTGGAAGAATTAAAACAACATATCCAGCAGAAAATTCCCAGCATTTCTCAACGTGAACTACGGCGAGTGATGGATAGTTTCCCAAAGATGTGCCCAAAATGTATGGGCAACGACGGTGGCCAGTTTCAGCATCTCCTTTCATATAGTTGGTAAGTAAAGCTTTTAAAAGTAGTTTTAAAAATAGTGTATGGTTTCATCCGCGCCTTTCTATGATAGCGGCAGATGGCAACGAGCGCCGAGGATGCGGACAGGAAAAACACCGCGCAGCCGGTTCGTAGTTTGACTCTCTGTACTATTATGCTTATGATTAAATAAACTATTATTATAGTTAAATTAAGGGAGATGAAAAATGTGTGGCTTATCTGGTCATGCAATGAACCAAGGAAACATACTTTTGGGGGTATAATTTACAGATAATGTGCCAAAGTGCATCTTAATATCAGCAGACATGCAGCTATCTCCTGGAGTGTGTGTGTGTGTGTGTGTGTGTGTGTGTGTGTGTGTGTGTGTGTGTGTGTGTGTGCGCGCGCGCGCGTTAATTGGTCTAGAAAAATATTAATTTCTAAAAAAATATTGAGAGAAAAATGGCGAAAATATGTATATTTTGGGTTCCTTTTTCTCAGAAATTGCTTGGAACAGAGACCTGAAATTCTTACCACACCTTAAGCCATTCTATTTCATGCTACTGAACTAAATAAATTCGGCTGTTATTTCTGATGAAAGTGAAATAAACGGAAAGCTTTAGCTTGGTAAGGTAGTTTAAAACTAAAGAGCCCAATTTTATGAATTCCTATATTACTTATCAGCTGTATCCAGCATCGTCTTCTGGTTGACTAATGAGTGTGTGCAAGTCTGATACCAGAGAGAATAATCAAGTTTATCTCCAAGGTTTCTAAAGGTACATAATAAATACTAACAATTCCAACAACCGAGCGAGATGGTTGCGTGGTACCGTGAGAGGTTCGCATTGAGATTCCAGCTTTGCATCCCGTTGGGCCAGGGGTGTTTTCGTGGTTTTCCCAGTTAGGTAGGCAGATTCTGGGAGGTTTCTATTCAGCCACAAAATTTCTGTCAGTCATTTCCAGTTCTCCATCATTTTCGTTCACCTGTTTCGCCTTTATATGTTAAGGATTGTAGAAGCAGGCGACGGTGGCTGGTGCGTTGCGAATGGACGGTAGAGTTTGCGCTGTGTAAAAGATTTCTCCTTGGCGCTTGGATGGCCGGGAAGCTCGTTCCCGGCACCTCCAGGTTAACGATGGCCCAGGAAAGTTCGCGCCAGCACCAGACGGAGTCGTTAGGGAATCCGTCCTTACTAGCGCGTACCCTTGTCCAGATCCGGTCGCCCTTCGGGTTTCCCCTTCATCCCGTCTTCTCAGGGGACACAATGGGCCTACTAAGCTGGACTATGTGCGGTGCTGAGCTCCAATGATTGGTGTCCCGCTCCGTCTGATTATCCCATTTGAATGAATACTTTAGGGTATTCAAGTCAATTGTAATGAATATCCAGAAAATGGTCGGTGCCACAAAATATTTGACATAGTGTGTTTTAACCCAGTCTGCATTGGTCGTGAAGTATGTTTCTGTCTTCAGTCTCTTTTTCATGCAAATATCTTAAATATATGGTATTTTAATCCAAAAGGTTAAGCGCCTATTGAGAAAACAACGAAAACTTTCCATGTAAGCATTAATATTGTGACGTATGCAGAGATTATAGCACATACGTCTCTCTGGTCACCGGGATTCGAGATGGCAGTTACAGTTTGGGTAGGGGGAACTAGGAATCTAGGAGGGGATGAGTTGTTTGGCGTCCCCGACGCTTGAGTAGCGTGGCTTGGGACAGAGAGAGTCAGTGGGTAACCTTCAAGCAGTAGAGACGTGGAACGGCCATCTCCGTGCAAGGCAAGCATGGCGACCTCGCCCGGCAGACATGGGGGCTAAGAATGTAAGGAGTAAGATATCTATCTTTATCTATTAAATCGTCATCCATCCATTCTCTTTTTGTATTAATTATGATAGTGTAGAGTTCCTTCCTTTTGAGCCATGTAGCGCCCCTTTTTTTGCTAGTGATTGATAATATTTCTGTACTTTCTTTAGCTGCGTCCCTCGTCGTAGCCTCGCCATGTAATAAGTTGGTTAATTTACCGGTACCCTTTTGCAAGCGAGTAGCTCACCATCATTTTGAGTATTAGTAAGAAGAGGCTACGACAATATGTGGCGGGAGATTTTCTGGAAAATATTCGTACCATGCCCTATAGTGCATTTGCTGCAAGTTGAAACATGGAAAGTACGAGTAAAAGAGAGATATTCCACACGAAAGTTGAAAATCCTTAACTGCCTAATCTCAAAACCTTTACTATTGAAACTTAGTATTTAAAATGTGGGTTAGCTTGAAACGTGAAATTTAGAAGAGAACCAACACCCGCTTGTAACAATTAGAAAGCCAGCAAAGCAAGGACGGCGAAGATATCAGGATCTTTTCTCACATTTCACTACCAAAAGTGCAGTAGCAACACCAGCTGATCCTGAGAGACCAGGCAGGGAAGGCTGACACTGGCAAACTTTCTCATCATTCGGCCATCATTAGCGCTCCCCTCCTAGACCGGTCAGGTAACGTCAAAATGTTCATGTTTCAACTTAAACCTTACGTGCTGTAGGAAGATACTGAGCTTAATTAAGTTTAGTATTTACGTGACGTTTTGTTTTTGAGTTATGCAATTCACAAACATAGGTACAAGGAGCTTTTTCTAACCTCTTTTTTTGTTCCTCATAACATATTAACGATGAAAGCTCGATATCAACTTTTTTGAATAGAATACAATACTCCCTCTGCCTAGATATTATAAATATAGGTCATAAGAAAAGCAATAATGAACTAAAAAGCATCTATTTTCATAGAGGTAAAAATTCCATTGATTAGTATTATGCTGTTTATCTTCTTTTGGTCATCTTCCACACCAAATTGTTCTAGATCTATTTGCATCATATAACTATTGTCAACCTTTTCTTATAATACATTTTGAAATGTTAGTGAAGTTTTAGCTATTAATGAGATAGTTGCCAAATTAACATGTGTACAGCCGTGCATATAATGTGGCCCATCTCCCTAGATCACCATTGTGTTTTTTTCTCGTGCGGTTTCTACCTTAAAGTAACTAACTTTTGACTCCATCCAGCCGGTACCGTTATCTATGTGACTGGCCTGAAAAACATGGACATACAAAACCAATGAACGATGCTTATACTGTATGTAGAATGAAGGGGTGGTAACGATACCACCTCTATGCAAGAGTTTCGTTACGATTGGTACACAAAGAAAGGCTAAACCAATTACAAATAATTCAGCCTTCTAGAGGAAGGGATAAGAAATTATTTGCATGTTGTTAAACTGAACAACAGCTACGACATTTACATATACGAGAGCTTTAATCAGTACATGGAGACGAAAGTTAGTTGTTACCGTACTAAACGGCAATAAGCAAACTGGCATTAAGAAAACGGTAGTGTAACATGAAAATATAAGCCTTAAGTTTTAATGTTATCCTTTGGTAGTTCGTCCATACTTTGGGGGACGTAAAGCACCCTGCCAATCAAGTGACTGGAATTATGCTCTAAAACAGTGATGGTCTTGTTGGTAGGGGTGGGTATAAATTTTGTCAGTCCTATCAAATAGCTCCGTGCCATTACGGGCCACATCTTATGCACGTTAGTAAACAACGTTTATTATATTTAACTATTACCATAAAACCTTTACTCATATCTCTCGCAGGGTTCAAGAACCTACTTTCCGACAAAGTGATGCTTTTAGCAGATTTGTGGCTTGCTCTAGCTGCGTCATGTTCCCAACTCTGCTAATGTACTTTTTGAGTAACCATAACCGGCTGTTTCCGGCGACAAAGTATTACTAATGGCCAGAGGGGAGGCTGTTAATGGTTTCCATGCGTGTGCGATAGTCTCGTGAGACATTTGTATGCTGAGGCACTTTCAAGAGATTGTGGTGAACGACCCAAATGTGAAAGTGACAAAGCAAGAGTTTTTGTAAGTAATTTTGATAGCGTAGAAAGTGTACCTTTTAATAAGAGCGAGGACATAAGTTCCTCATCAAGAGTCTGCATTAAATCTATACCTGTAATTGGCACGTTCGCAAAGAAAGTACATAAATGTGAGATATTAAAACTTAAACCAAAATTTTGGTCATTTACTGTCAGATATTGTGTCTCATCAATATTGAAGCTTTAGTGTGATAAATGCTTAGATGGCTATCTGTATCAAAAAGTAAAATAAAACCAGAGTACGCGTATAATAATTTTTTATGTTATACTACTGGGTAGACTGATAAACAGAGCCATTCTTTCACATTATGACACGGCCATACATTGGAAGAACTGAAAGAAAACACCAGGCGAAAATTCCAAGGAATTTCGGATATTGAACTCTCGAATGTAAATGAACATTTTTGAGAATATGCTAGAAATATGTGGGTAGATAGGGACAATATTTCCAACATCTTTAATGAAAGGGTATGTGCTTATATCGTTTATAATTGTAACTATGAGAGCGTGAGGCGGATATTATAGCTGTTTCGGCAGGAGTTTTAGCGGCCGGAACGCGAAGCGCCGCGCAGTGGCCACAGAATAAAAGAAAATCATTGTATTTTTTCTTCATTGAAATGTAGGAAATTTGATTTGTAGTTTGCAAAAATGGGTCCTAGCAATTTTCGATCATTCTTCCCCTCAGTATTATCTGTGAAAATTCTAGACCAGTTAAATTATGTGTACCGTTTATTCTGTGTAGACTTTTGAGGCTGTGGGTTGGGAAAATGTATTTCACCAAGAAAAATTACTGATCCAATAGTCTTATTGGAGGAAAAGAAACATTCACAGCGAAAAATAGCTGATAGACATTCACATAAGATGCTGCTTTGCTTTTAGACAAAAGTAAATTATTTTCAAACTCGGAGCTTATAATAATTTTTACTGTAAAATGTACTTGAGTGTAATAATTTTCACACCCCTGTACAAAGTCTCTCACTATAAGCAATTCACAATAGTCAATGGGTGATGATTTCCTTTTCAAGAAGTATAATTATACACCAAAAGATAGCGCAGACAAACTAAATATAATTAATATTTAGTTTCCTCTGTTAAGGATTATTGCGGCTTATTAATTACTCTCTGAATTGAAACTACATAATCACAGTTTAAACGTTGAAAAGCAGCTCATCAGATCACCTACCTGCACCTGCTTTGCTTCTGAGAACTATTTCTGCGATTTCCGGACGCTCAAACACATCACTGTTTTGATGTGTAGGTTTGCATATAAATAGCGGAACTAGATACACAGGGGAGGCGTTGTCCATTTTCCTTTATACGCAATCCAATAATCTTATGAAGCATTCACTACAATGTTACAAAACAATAACTGAATGTTAAGAGTTTCTCTAGTGTGTTATAGTTTAATACAACGTATTTTTTCACTTTTCCTCAAAAATACTGAAGCTTTTGAGAACCACGAGGTAACGAAAGATATCGGCAGCAGGGACTGGCCGCCAGCTGGCTGAGTGAATGTTGAGACAGTACGTTCTGCGTAGCTAAACATAAAATGATAACCATAGCGAAAATAAATATTAATAAAATTAGGAATGGTATTATTAAATAAGACGGGGAAGCGAGTATTACTGTAAAGGTGAATATGGGTTGAAAAAACAGTGCCAGCAGCAGGCAGGAAATGGGGTTGGTTTTTTCCCCTCAATTGTAGCTAAGTTAGAGCAGAATACGCTTTGTTAGTGTACCGTTAGGTCGCCTGAAAATCATATATGTAGAAAGGGTCAATGCTCCAGGCATCCAATGAGAAAGAAGGTAGAAATCATGTGATAGTGAAATGGGGAGATAGGACATTTGAAATAAACAAACAGGAGAGTTTAGTAAACACTTCTTCGTGGTATTTCCTTGGAGGTGGTTCTTAAACAAAAGTGCCGTGGATAGGGGCGATAGCATGCAACACAACACAGCGGTAAAAAAAGAAAGAGAGAGAGAGTGTGTGTGTGTGTGTGTGTGTGTGTGTGTGTGCGTGTGCGTGTGCGGCTAGGAAATATCAGGAGTCAGATTTTAAAACGGTGACGGGAAAATAAACGGGTAGGGAAATGAATCAGTCGTATTAACCACCAACCCTGGATCCAAAATCCATGCAAGTCCCTGAGCTAGCATCGAACCCGGAACCATTCCTGAAATCCCGTGCCGCCAAATTGGCGCACAGCAACTCCCAGAGAATCGCCGCAATGTTTCGAAACATAAACTAAGGGAACTGGAGAACTTTCCATATTTGTTGTGCGCAGCATTTACTTCCTCCAATTTAATTTAATTTGTAACGCCCTGTATAAACTATTTCACTTAAAGAGAGTAAACGATCACCTAGAAATTATTCGGGGGCGGGGAAAATCATAATTTTAATAATAAATCATAATAATAAATTTTTTTTAACATTGAGGTATTCCTCGCACTGAATTCCCAAAGAAGCTTTCTACCAATATACATTATTCTTTGCAAGATGATAAAGAAAAGAACTATTACCATAACACATATTCTATTTAACAAATGAGAAAATCAGGTTGGTTTCCTCAGCTTGATTTAAATAGATTAACAAGTTTTCCATCAAAAGGCTATTTGCTTAAAGGCGTCTTGTAATCGATTGTTTACATCGAGAGGGTTACCTGTACAGTTGAGTCAAGTGTATCGCCGCACAGTGTTTACGTAGACGAAATGCCAAAGGAAAGGGTAAGAAAGTCAACAACGTTTCAAAACTATATATTGGAGTATGGGGAAAACGTTTTTTGCATTATTAATGAAATCCTTTATTGCAAACCGGGCAACAGAACAGTTGCTTCTGCGCATAGTAAGTCGAGTAATGTGCTAAGACATGTCAACACAAAAGCATACAAGCATTATATAGCAAAATGAGAGGATAAACTACTACAGCAAAGTCACCTCCATCAAACCAAACGTTTAATGGAGAACTATGCGCAGCATTTATTTCTGTCAATATTCCGTTATATGAACTTACAGAATACAAAGTTTCGGATTGTAATTAATTGCAATAAATTGACATAGAATCTTATCCATCTGCACATTGCGACATAGGATTTTGCATTGATGATTTAATAAAGATATTTCAGTTATATAAGTCAGTTGTACATGTTATAAATAGTATTGCAGAAATAAATTGTATGTTCACTAGACATGGGTAATTCTTCTTGTATAAACTGTACCGCGCGCGGTCAATGTCAACCCTTATCACTACACCCTTACCTTCCTAATCTATACGCTTTCCTCCACGTAGCGACTCCGATGTCGCAGCCCTAGTTATGATACAAGCAAAACTCTACTCATCTCCACTTTAAAATATAAAAGTTAGTTTACAGCAAAAATAACAAGTGATCTCCAAACATTGGTTCGTCAAATACAAACTCTGTATTTAGTTACAGCTTGGGTTCATAAACATATATAACCGTCAGCGCAAGTAATCTACCAAGAAGCAAATAGGCATATAAAAATATACTTCTTGTTTTATCTTTTCAGCGCTTCCATGTTCGGTCTTAACACTTGTCCATAATTCCATTCCATTTAGGTTCCTTCGGGAACAAAATGTATGTTTTACCTTATTTGTCTACAAAAACCAGGTCTTTATGGGAGAGCGTCCTTATCGACATCGTCGATAAATATATTATTTGACTTTTAATGTAGCTTCAGTCTGACAAGCTCTCCTTGGCCATGAATTTTATCAAACGTAGCACTTGGCAAAATGTTTTTCGTGGCCTTGCAGAGTACGGATGACATTATCAATTTGTGTTGGTAACGGTGTCGTACCATCATTCAGTGCTCCTATTAAGCCAAGATTTCTTTAATATGTAAACACGTTTTAAACCTATAGTACACGACCGAGTAAAACATCTACAATACGTGTGTAGTACGCCTTCCTCGACTCTATTAAACTCACTTTCCAAATTAATATCGTATATGGTATATGAAAAATATTAACAAATATAAGTCGTTTTTAAGATGGTCTTACCTTTATTCCGAAGCAACCGACTGCTTTTTCATCCAGGATGTTCTTCAGTCCATTGGTATCGATACTTGTGCAGCACACACTCCCGCACTATTACAAACAAAATCGAACAAATTCGTTTAAAAACAAAGTATGCAGACTAGAAACATTTATGGAAACGCAAATTTAGAACAAGGCACTTTTCATGTAGTTATTGTGTATTGAGACTTATCAATATGCATGTTTAATTTCTCTATTAGGGTGTGTGTGTGTGTGTGTGTGTGTGTGTGTGTGTGTGTGTGTGTGAGATAGAGTATCAGAGAGAGAAGACAGCATAACCTAAACACGAAAAGGCACATTTCAAGGATACAAGGCAAATATTCTTAGCAAATTCTCCCAACCTAAACTAACCTTTACATATAACAATTTTCGTTGTTTATTTTCTCAGAAACACACTTTAATATTTTAAGTTTATTTCAAGTTGCTTTCTGTGTGGACTCGGACCATTATGTATTTAATCTTAAGTGTGTTTTTTTAATACAGAGCTTTTATTTCACATTGCGGCCACCGCTCGGTGGCTAACCTAGTATATAATATTAAAATCTTAATTTAAAAATCTGATGTGTTACACTCATATGACTTTCTCTACTCTTGTACAAACTATTTTTACAAACGCTTTTTCTCCATATGCTTTATGTTAATCTTATTGCTAACTTTCTTGTAGATGCAAGGGGAATTGGTAGGTTTTAAGCGATAGTCAAATATTTTAAGAGCTGGTTGCTATGTGGAGTATTCCATTCTCTTTGCATGTCCAGGACATAAAAAAACTAATAACGAATTTCCATTTGAGAAAAAGTATAAGTATTGGAAAATTTAAGGGAATAACAAGCAATATCTCGAAAATGGTTCATTTAACAACAAAAATGTATATGACATAAATTGTGTATTTTAACGCGATCTACATTTTTGTGTAGTAAAAGTTTGTCTAACTCTTATGGTTTACCAGTTATGCAAAAGTCGTTCACAATGAAGAATTTTTGGAGACATTCCCAGAAAATTCGAGATATACATTCCATTTGTCATGAAAATATCTTAAACATATAATATTTTAATCAAAATCGTTAGAGCCGTTTTTGAGAAAATTAAAATGTTCAAAAAATGTTCCATGTAAAGGGTAATCTTGGGTGGGAGGGATTTTCTTGAAAACCTTCGTGTCGCATCTCTGGAAGTTACTAAACCTAAATACCAAGTTTGGAGTTTATCCGACTGTTCGTTTCTGAGTTATGCTGTTCACAGACACACACGGACATGTTTCCAAAAATGCTTTTTTTTTTGGATTCAGGGTGCCTCAAAACATGTATTTCCGGTGAAATATCGGTATCGAATTTTTGGGTGCAATACAATACTTCCCCTACTTGCTATACGTAGTAGAGAAAGTAAAAATAGACAAAACACGGAGGTAGGTTAGATTACCAGCACTGAATACAGGAAATTCAACCTTCCACCATGACACGTGAACGAGAAGTGGATCAGAAAACACTATCCTCGAAAAAAAGTCATTAGGTATATATATATATTTATTTATTTAACCCAGATCTATTAACATTTATAACACTTTTTCTAGCTATTGTGACTTCCCAATCGCATGCATTAATTCGATTCCTAGGTTAGTCACAAGATATGCGCACTTTTTATATTTTCGAATATGTGAAACACATGCTATTTTAATCAAAATATTAAAAGGTTTAGGTATAAATGTAAGCGAAAAATAAATATTGAAATCTTCAGCTTCATGGAAACTTTTCAAAATGATTGCTTCTAATATCAATGTCCCGGCGACATGGGCACTAAAACGATTCCTTAACAGTACTGAGCATCCTTGACGTCTGTTTTGAAGAATCATGTATAGCATTCGCAATACTTGGATAAGGTTATAGTAGAGCTGTTTTCGCTATCTGCTGATTTCCTCAATTTTACCCCTACCACAAACGTCATCACAAATATTCGGAGATTGGACTTTAAATTCTTGCTCTAGGCTCATACCAATATACAGCATTGTTGCTGTTTACGCAACAGCAATGCAGTCAACGCTTGAGTTGTCATGGTACCTGCCAGTTTAATGAATAAGCAAAACATTGTTCTCCTGAAAAGTGAAAAGGAAAGTAAAAGTAAAAAGGAAAAACCTACCCATATCGGGACTCGCATCCACATGAGTTTTCGGATCCCACCGTCGGGGCAGCTTACCTTTCGGCCAAAGTGCAGGAATTGCTTAACAACTGTTGACCAGAGTACTCTAGTTCAATGGCGCGCAGCCATACCCTAAGTCCGCAATTACGATTTTCATAAAGCTAAAATTAAAATGGTAATTCACGAGCCATTTAACTCAGTTTTACTAAGCTGGTAGGAAGTGCATATTTCAATCCACTATCGATTTATTGCTCCCTATATCGACTTACTTTGAATTCGCATAACTCGGCAATTTGACTTCGTAGACAATTAGTTTCCTATCTCACATGGATTCTCTAAGGCCAGCAAAACTGTAAGGTGTAATTCATTAGCACCTGTTTGCATACAAGGAGTGTATTTAAATCAACAGATTTAACTCCTCTTTGGCAGAGAGAATATAACATGTCCAGCATTATATACACCTTTTTACTTTCTCTATTATCTAGCTATAATAAAGAGACAAAGTATTGATTCCACTCAAAAATTCAATACCAAGATTTCAACGGAAGTGCGTGTTTTGAGGCCCCTGAATCCAATAAAAGCATTTTTAGAACCACAAAAGTCGGTAAAATACCAAATTTGGCATTTAAGTTCAGCAACTTCCAAGGACGTGACGTGAAGATTTTCAAGAAAATTCCCAAACTAATCTTTACAAGAAACACTTTTTCGTATTTTCCCCTCAAAAAAGTAACAATTTGGATTAAAATAGCATATGTTTGAGTTATTTGTGCGACAAATAAAACTTTTATCTTGAATTTTCCGAAAACAGCCTGTAAAGTCCTCTTCACTCTGAATGACTTTCGCTTAATTGATAAACCGTAAGAGATAAACAAAATCACACTATACAAAAAATGTAGATCTCGTCAAACACACATTTTATGTCAAATACACTTTTTGAGGCGTTGACCTTTGAGATATTCTTTTTTAATGATTTAAATATTCTTTCAAGTTTAAGTCACTATTCGTTTTTTCTTGTGGTCATGCAAAGAGCATGGAATTTCCGAGCCATCATATAACGATCCACTTTTAAGAAACCTGACTGTCGCTTCAATATAGTGTAAAATCTACAACGAAATGTGTAATGAAAGTTTATCTCGAACAAAAAGTGGATAAAAGAATAAGTTTTACAAGAATAATTTGTAGAAGAGATAGTAGAGAAAGTCATGTGAATGCAACGTATACTTTAAATTCTTGAATGGTAGTTAACCATTTTTAATCAGATGGAAACAGTTTGTTTCATAGTGCAGAATAGCTATTAAACGAGTGTAGAAGTTGCTTGATTGTAACAGATTGTTTTAATATCTTTCGTTTTTGTGAGTGACTGTATTTAAAACAGCGACTAGTTCATTTACGGTACTGGGTAATAGCATCGCTAAACATAAAGCCAAACAACGCTCTGCTATTGATGGATGACCCAGAACAGAACCCCCCCCCCCACCAAGTACCTTTAGTTTGTAATTAAGCACACGTTTAGAAGGTGACATCGTTCTTACAACTTCCGTGTCAGTAGATGATTCACCAGCTTATATCTTTAAGCGCTACACCGTCAGCAGTTTATTGCGCTGGTTTGCAACTTTTCTTCTGCTTTGCACCCTGTTTAATTATGTATTCCAAGGATTAATTGAAAAGACCTCCTCGTGATAGGGGAGTTCGACCGAGTGATGTGGCGCCGCGGTAGTGTGCGCGACTCGCATTCGGGAGGTCGGGAGGTTTTCCGTGGTTTCTCTGGGGTCGGCAGGCGAATACTGGGGTGGTTTTTTTCTCTACCACGATTTCCTTTAGATCATTTTCCCTTTCATTCCGTTTCCTTACATCTTTCAGTTGCACTTTTAGGTTTCGTGGCGTAGGGCGGTACCGAACAGATGGCGCGGATGCATACTCAAGGGAATGAATACTCCCCGTGGACACCAGAGGACTACTTAATTGGTGAGTCGTTCATCTCTCTCTCTCTCTCTCTCGACGGCTCCAGCAGTGGGACGGGTCTGCTAGCTTGGAAATGTTAGGGACTTCCGCGCATCTCTGTGCCTTGTCTACCTACGCCGGTAGCCTCCTGGGGAGTGGTAGCCACAATAGATATGTGCAGGTCGCAGCGAGCGTTGAATAAACTATACATATAAGGAAGATTGTTTGGTTTTGCTGCAAGAGAAAATGTTTCAACTAGAGTGCTAAGCATAAATGAATCGCTAACTGCGGAAAAGTCCATCGACATTGATTTTCAGAAAAAATAAAAATACCACTATGTAAGAAAACTAGTATTTACTTCTTATCTGTCGGAGGAACTCTGAGTTCAGCATTTAGGGTAAAGAAGTCTTGATATCGCCAGACGGAAGATTTCTGTGTTTAATTTATACTTTCTCTGCCACCTACCTATAGTTAGTAAGAGGATGTTCCAACAAATAGCCGGCCGTCTTAGCCGTGGTCGCTGGAGTGGTCGCTCCGACGCTCCGCCAAGCTAAGGGTCGCGGGTTTGAGTCCCGCCACGGCATGTGTGTTTGTGTGTGTGTGTGTGTGTGTGTATGTGTGTTGCGGAAATAAACGGTATGAAAACAGTAAAACACAGTAGCATAAACTGGGTACAACAAGGGAACTTTAAAAAAAAAAATAATAATAATAATAATAATAATAATTCGCTTTCGAGGGGTCACTGGAAATACATGTTTTGAGTCCCCTGAATCCAAAAAAGCATTGATTCACGTGTGTGTATGTGCGACTCTAAACACCATTAAGTCAGAAATGAAAAGTCGTGTTATTACAACTTAGTATGCTCATATCTTCCAAAGATGCAACACACATTTTCAAAAAAAAAAGGCTCCCCACCCCAAACTACCATCTACAGGGAAACTATTTCAATATTTTTTATTTTTCCCAAAATGGCTATAAACATTTTTATTAAAATGCCATATTAAGATATTTGCCTATGAAATCCTCTTGATTTGGAAGAGATTTTGTATAAAGAATAAGCCGTAAGAGATAGACAAAAACGTACAACACAGAAAATGTATACCTCTTCAAAATACACAATTTCAAATAATTGTTCCTGGTATTCGTTGTTATTGTTTGAATTTTTCAATACTTGTTATTTTTAAAGTATGATCACTATTGCAATGTTCCGGATAGAGCGTGAAATTTTAAGACCAGCATATAGTTGGTGTTTTAAGCGCTTGACTATCACTATCCCCTTTGTACCCATAACCAAATATGTAATGAAACTATTCATGCAAACTTCTATAAAAATTAACTTGAAGCAGGTGCGGAATAATATTCTGCAAGAATAGTTTGTAGAGACTTCATAAAAAGAAAAAAAAAACTATAGTGGGCAGATCTGAATGTAGCATATTCGAATTTTTTAATGATAGATTTTGAATTATTAGATGCTCCTTTCTGTTGGAAGGTTTTTGCATATACCATTACATGCAAAAAATATACTATAAAGATAATTTCAAACCTCAGATTAATAAATAAGCACTCATAACACCAATAATATAATTCACCATGGTTGGGCGTTCCCTCAATTTTTAATTACGATATTTCGTTGCTTTAGCACAAATTTTCCTCTCTCTACCTTTCAGGTTCATCGTATTAGAATAGGGTTTCCAGAAAATATCTTCAGCACTCACACATTTCGGCCACAAACGTTTTACCTTCTCACATAAGTTTCGCCTGCCTGTGTTGGAAGATAGTGAATTTAGTGCTGGTGTATGTCCCTCTGGTTCCCCAGATATACCAGTCCGCAATTTTTATTTGTGGGTTTGCCTGAAGGACAAAGAGCATAAAACAAATCCTCACACTCAAGGAAAACATACAAAATGAAATGAGACATTATAGCCGCCCAAACTAAATCCTGTCAGTTGAAATGCGCTTACTCCAGAGGCGGCGAAAGCAGGACCCACGAACAATTTGTACTCTCTCAGTACAGCATTCCCTCAATTTTCACTTGTGTAATTCTGCTAGACAGTAGCGAAAGGTTGTCTATGTACAGGAATAGCGAAAGGATGGCACTTTCTAAATCATTCTTAGTTTACGATGCCTGTAACTGAAAAGAGAACATATCCAAACTGCGCATATTTAAAAAGTGAGGTCAGAGTATAAAGAGCGGCCACCTGTGGCATGTTCAGCGGCCGAGACGCTAAACCCTGTGCAGGCGGTAGACATATTCTGGAAGTCCTGTAGTATTTCATTCGAAACATTAAGCTCAATGGTTCACCAAAAGTATATGTTTGTGGTCAATAATAACTTTTTTAGAAACATTTTTGTTTGTAGGTATTTGCGAGTATGAACATAATGATTTGTGTACACTAATAAAGATAGAGGGTGAAGGAAGTCATGTGAACGTATTACATCAGATTTGTAACTTCCTGTTCCCATTCCAAATAATTCTTTACATGGAAAACTTCAGTTATTTTCATTTTCAATTTTTATTAAAATGGAATTGGATACTGGAATGACGAATAAAATATAGCTGTCTTTAATTTTCTGAAAATACTGTTTGAAGTGCTCTTCATTCTCCTTTAAGTTTTACATAACTGCAAAGTTTTACAAGGTAAACAAAATATTTGTAGATTATTAAAATACACAATTTACACAGAATTGTGGAATTAATTATTTCTAAATAATTCAGAATTATACAATTTTAAACATTTTTTCGGCAACACACCTTGAAATGTTAAGTAATCGTTCTTTTCAATTTGACTACTGCTTACCTATAGCGAGTAGAGGAAATATTGCATTTCACCCAAAAATCGATACCGATATTTCACCTAAAATACACGTTTTGAGACTCCTTAGGTAAAAAAAGCATTGAAGAAGCATTCTTGAATTATGCAAGACCTCGCCTACTATTTAATGATCAATCTGTTTTTAAACAGCTGAAAGTTGTTTCGGTATATTAATCAAATTACCTTATTTAAAAGGATTCGAGATAATATTTGCTATGATTAACACAAAATAGAAACAAAAATGGGATTTTATGTGAATAATTTGTCAAACATGTTTGAAGATAAAGTCGGGCCTGGTGAATATAGGACTTTTCCTTTTTATTCAGGGATACGCAATAAGTCTTTACAGTTATTCTCTACTTTTACTTTCCTACTACTTATAGTAAGGGAAGTATTGCACTCCACCCAAAAATTAGATATCGATATTTCACCGGAAATACACGTTTTGAGGCCCCTTGAATAAAAAAAGCATTTTTAGAAAAAGGTCCATAGTGAGTGTGTGTCTATGAACAGCATAACCCAAAAACGAAAGTATGATAAATACCAAACTTGGTATTTAGGTTCATATCTTTCAAAGATGCGACACGAAACTTTTCAAGAAAATCTCCCATCCCATGCTACCCTTTAAATTGAACACTTTTCGAAAATTTTGATTTCCGCAAAAATGGCTCCAACGATTTTGATTAAAACATCGTACGTTTAAGATATTTTCATGGCAAATAAAATGTATATCTTTAATTTTCTGGCAATGTCCCCAACGTCCTCTTAATTCTGAATGACATTTGCATAACTCGTAAACCGTAAGAGATAGACAAAGCCTTTTTATACACAAAAACTGTATATCTCGTTAAAACACCAATTTACATCATATACATTTTTTGTCGAGTTAACCATGTTATTTGTTTGAATTTTGCAAAATTGACACTTTTTCTCAAATGGGAATTCGTTATCCTTTTTTTTTTTTTTTTTTTTTAATGTCTTGGACATGCAAAGAGAATGTAATGTTCCACAGCTCTTAAAATATTTCACTATCGCTTAAAGCCTACCATATTCCCCTTGCACCTACCAGAAAATTAGCAATAAGATACTTTCTGCAAACGTTTATCTCGATTAATAAAATAGATGGAGAATAATCGTTTATAAAAATTGTTTGTTCAAGAGTAGGGAAATTCATGCGAGTGCAACACATCAAATTTTTACTGAAGTAATAGTCGGGCATTATTTAGCCCAGTATGTCTAAAACAACTGATCATTCTCAAGCAAGTTGTTTCCGGCAGTTTAATTAGAGTGCCTTAGGATAAAAGGGAGTAAGCCAGTTCTTGAACATAAGGGAATATATATATAGACCTTTATCATTTTTTGTTAAGAAAACATACACTCACATGACTTCAAAATTTGCTTCGGGACTAGCCTACCGAATTTCAAACTTAGAACATGCATGCTTTTTTGGCTATAATTGCTTTGCTTTTCTTACTGTACTATAAAGCGAAATGCTTATTACCTCGTTCCGTTTTACCCCGGGGCCGTCCAGTTTACACACCTGCTCTCTAAGCGACAAAAAACAGTAAACTCTGTTTTTCGCCAACTTTCTTTGCTAAAGCGCTGCTACTGATGAACGCCGCGGATGATTAACGATGCCTCATGTGTGCCTGGAGTCGTGGCGTCGAAAGCTATGCGACATTCGTTTTTCTAGTTTGAGGAAAAACTATGAAATCAACTGGAACATTCCCTTTTCTCAGCGAAGCAGAATATTTACAAAGGAAAATGAAGTCTGGTTTCAGTGCAGAGAACATGGGTTTAGAGCCCATCTGTAACTGTCACTAGTAGAACCCGCAGCTCTGCTCGCGTATTTGCCTTAAATATTGATTTTATATATATCTTTTCCGACCCCTCTCTCGCTCTCTACTTACATCTGTCTTTAACTCTCCCTTTCTTTCCCCTCTCCGTTTCTCTGTATCTGCACTTTTGAATCTCCTTCTGCCACACTCACCCTCACCCCTCTTTTTTGTATGTATAATTTACATGTAGAGATGTTTTATCAAATGGCAATAAAGCTACTATGATTTCTCTGGGGGTTACAAGTATAAAATGAACATAAAGAAAGAGGAAAGAGAGAAGGCGATGTACTGAAATAAAATAATACAAAGCATTCAGTGCAGTCTTATATTTTGAGAAACAGTAATGTCCAAATATGAAGATGAACGCTGAACGCTTAAAAGGCTATTCCACAATAAAAATTAAGCATTAACTTAAGACTAAAACTTAAGACACAAACTTAACGCCACGCGTTGTCATTCTCATCGGCAAATGCAAACTTAAGCAGCAGCCAGTCAAAGCGAGAGTTAAACAGCTGAGTAGACAAGCAACTTGCGAAGCGATCACTCAAAAGAGGTTATGTAGATGTATCAAAATCGGAATTGACTACCCAATTAAAGGGGTTAAATTCACAAAAAATTATTACCTACAATAACAAGTTGTTTTGTTGCGATTTTTATTGATATTCCAGTGGTTCCTGGCCCGTGATCTTACACAGAAAGTATGTTAACGAGTAAACACATGGCGACGGAAAATCTAATCGGAAATAGCAGAATGATTACGTGATGAGAATCGCTCTGTGATTGGCTAGTTTATGTTTGACGTAAACAAACTTAAAAGCTTAGACCTTCCAAGCTTACGTCTAATTCAAAGTTTATTTTTATGTTTATGCGATTTATTATGAATAGTTCCATTAAAATACATATAATCTAGCTTCTACGTTTAGTTATTCCTATGGTTAATTTTCATTGTGAATGGGGCCAAACTCCGAAGTATTTATTATTCTTACATTGGCATTGTTTGGGCACCGTAGAGAACTTGTTGCTTTTAATAAATAAAGTAAACGTTTGTGCTGAAATTTTTAGGCACTTTATTTCAACACAGAACAAAAAAGCACTGTTATTTCGGTTATCGGCTGTAGGTATGTTTTGCTTAGCTTATACCTCATTGAGAAATATGTTACTTTGCTTGCACTCGCTTCTAATGAAAAATACTTGATGTGCTGCCCTTCCCTTCTTTCACTTCCACAAACTATTCTTACGAAACCTTTTTCTTCTACCTATTTCTTTCTTAATGGAGATAACCCTCCATTACACATTTCGTTGTAGGACTGTAGGTCGTATAAGAATACAGAGTAGGCTAAAGCGAGTCAGATTTTTAAGAAGTGAATCGCTGTGTGACATCTTCGTGATTGCATGCTATTTGAAAACTACGTGGAAAGATTATAAAAGCATAAGTACGCAAACTCGAACCAATTATAAACAAATTCTTGGAAAAGTTAACATAAATTACGTGCTTTAACGAGATTTACATGTTTTGTATAGTAAGATTTGTATACTGCTTACGGTTTACCAATTATACATAGTCATTTAGAAGGAAGAGGATATACAATTCATTTATCATGCAAATATCTCAAACCTATGGTGTTTTAATAAAAATCAAGGCTGTTTTTGGGAAATTAAAGAAATAACGAAAATTTTTACATTTAAGGGTATTTTGCGGCGGGGTAATTTCTAAAATCTTCGTGCCTCACCCTTGGAAGATTCTTAACTTAAATACCAAGTTTGGTATTTAACCAACTTTTCGTTTTTGAGTTATGCTGCTCTCTCTCTCTCTCTCACACACACACACACACACACACACGTACATTCTTCTAAAATGTTTTTTTTTTATTCAGGTGACATCAAAACTCTTATTTCCGGCAAAATCGCCATATCCAATTTTTAGTGGAATGCAACACTTCCTCTGCTTACTAACTAAGTAGTAGAGAAAATAAAGTCGTTCTCAGTAGTCTAGAAGTACCATGCTAGCCTCTGGTTCCCAAGGTCGCGAGTTCAAACCCGGCGGATGGTGATGGATTTTTTTCGGGTATCAAAATCTTTTGCGTGGCTTCCTCCAGAAGGGAAGTAAAGCCGGTGGTCTCGTGTCATAGATTTACAGCACGTCAAGAACCTCAAGCCGATAGAGAGGTCTCTGAGCAAAATTTCCGGTCTGTCACACCCAACATAGAATGGGACGCTAAGGATCACAGCAGTTAAAGTGCCCATAACTGACACTCAATTTAATTTTTTGTCAGTCTGTGAACAGCATAACTCAAAAACGAAAAGTCGGATAAACACCAAACTCTGTGTTTAAGTTCAGTGTCTTCTAAGGATGCGACACGAAGATTTTCAAGAAAATCCGCCCGCCCCAGACTACCCTTTACGTGGAACATTTTTCCAAAATTTTGGTTTCCTCAAAAATGTCTAAAGATTTTGATTAAAATAATGTTTTAAGATAGTTTTATGGCAAATTGTATGTAAATCTTGAAATTTCTGGGAATTTACCCAAAAAGTCTTCATTCTGAATAATTTTTGCGTAAGAGATACACAAAATTTCACTACGCAAAAAAATGAAGATCTCGTTAAAGCACACAATTTATGTTACATACATTTTTTTGTCGAGTGAACCATTTCCGAAATATTCCTTATTATTTGTTTGAATTTTCCAATACTTATACTTTTTCTCAAATGGGAATTCGTTATTCTTTTTTTTTCCTGGACATGTAAAGAGAACGAAATGCTCCACATAGCAACCAGCTCTTAAAAGATTTTATAGTTTAAAACCTACCATATTCCCCTTGCACCTACAACAAAATTAGCAGTAAGATAGTTTCTGCAAATGTTTATTTCGATTAACATGAAGTAAGAATAAACGTTTGTAAAAATAGTTTACACAAAAGTAGAAAAAGTCATGCGAGTTCAACACATCAGATTTTTTGATTATTCCCTCTTCGAATACATCACCCGCTGTTTTATTCCGAAATTATGTGAACCTAATCACGGAAACAAAATACACTGCGGAAGACTTGTGTTTAACTGGTTATTCTGGAAAGTGTAATACTAGTTGGAAACAGGTTTGATGAGCCTAATCCGTTTTTGTTAGCATACCAGAAAGCATAATTATAATATTAAATATTATTTCCGCATTAACGCCATTCCTGAAAGCACACGAGGTGCTCGCGATGCACAAACCATTTATTTTCTTGCCCCAAGTCATGCCAAGCTAATTCCTTAATAAACAGTTGCGTATATATGTACCTCACCAGAATTGTAGCCCATCTGCATCCACACTACGAACCTATATGCACAAGTTGAATGTGCAACACATAGCAGCAATGGTAACATTCCCTTTAGCTGCAAATGTTCCTTTTCAGAGATCTATTAAACGTTTTCGTTTTGTCCTGTTTATCCATTCTTCCATAGGCATGAAAATCTCGTCAATCGCTACAAATAGGTATTTAAGATTTTAAGCGCCCTTTGCCGATATTTGGTCAACATTTAGTTCAAAATTTAGTTTCTATGTCCAAAAACACTTTGAATCTACAGTTTCAATTACATACTGTAGCCCTTTAAAGCTTCAACATGCAAAAAGCATATGACCTGTATTTACTTCCGTCTTTTACGAGTTTAATTTGTCTTACACTTGCACGCATTAAAAAAATTTTTTGCATACAATGCAGTTTGTAACCAATCTGTTACAATTTTCAGTAGAAACTGAGAGAATTAACTTAAAAAACTGGCATATGCCAAAAGTACTACACCTACAAATTGCTTAAAATAGGATATAATTCGACCACTGAGGATAAAGTGTTTACATTTTTTCTGAAACAACCGGAAAAGCGAAAAAAATTTCTATATGCCAGTTATGCTTCAGTATTCAATTAACGTGTTAGTACTTTCATTTTTTCAAAATAACGAGTTCTGCATGGTATACACTACCCGATTAGCCTAATAAAAGTAAAACGATATTTTTCTCAAAACCTATTACAGATATATATGCATGAAATTTAAAACACACTTATAACTGTGGTAAAACAGCACGTGACAAAGTTTTGAAAACATTTAGGATATAAACTGCAATATTTAGAAATTTCACCCATAGTATTTCAACTTAAGTATAAAATTTTAAGAATATTTCAAGACATTTCAAAATTGGCTGAAAGTGATAAACATTTAAGGATATTTTAGATGAAGAACTTCATAAAATGCACAACTTTTACGATTGATTTGCAAAAAACAAAAAACCCTTAAATATCAGAATGCAAGATCCAAAATATTGAGAACGCACCTAAAATGTAACGATATGCGTACATTTAAGATATTTTATTACTGATTACTTATTCTCTCTTAACTCTTTAAATGAGTTATTGGATGGGGTGTTTGTTTATGAAACAAAATTTTCCTGGAAATCGTCAATAAATCGGTTACACTAGCAATCGACAAAAATGTCTAATATTTACATTGAACAAAACGGGAATAAAGGGTGTGACACGAATATGAAAGTCCCCGCTAGACTAATTTAAAAAGTTTTGAAATATGTCATAGCCTATGTCCGGCACAAAGTACACTCCCTCACAGGGATGACACAAACGCAAAAATCGCTTAGTTTTCGCGATTACCCGTACACGTTCATCCACACACAAATTGTAGTTGTTTATAATATTAGTGTGGATATACTAGATTTTATATAACTTAAGTCTATCTTTGCAATTATACCAGTTTGTATAGCGAAAAACTGGGCTGCTGCCATTACAATTCTATTCTACTCGTTACTTACGAAAATGTGCTTTATAATAAACCAAATTTAAATGATATTTGGGCAGGATATTACGAGGTGAGTTGTCTATCACGTTTCCAAATATTCGACCGTAACTTCCAATGCATTTTAACCTGCGCCATTGCAGAATAAAATGAGAATTATCATGCGGCTGCACTTGTGTGTATCAAACCTAAAATAAATATTTAATTAATAAATGTATTAATCTTTATTGGTAGGGAAATAAGAACTTGGTTGTCAAACACTTCAGAATTTTGCAACTTAAGAGAAAATACAGGAAATGAACACAAATGCGCCTAAAGCGTGTAGTTCCGAATTCTTTTTAAGTTATTTGGCTATCTCTGTCTTTCAAAAATCAGTTTTTAATTACTGTACGGTTATAGTTCTATTTTTGGCAAAGCATTGATTCTCAATGAGTTTATCATTCTACAATAATAATAATAATATTAATCAATCTACAATCGTTGTAACTCGAGAATCAGTCATAAAACCAGTCCACAATCGCTCGCCGCTAACAACTGCAAATGGTTAGTTGGCAATAAATCCATATAAACAAAATTCTATAAAATATAACATTGAATTTGTCACTCCTTCCAAAACTGATTGTAAAACATGTAGCTTTTCCGCCTTTAAAAGCAAATCAACCGATTACCCTCCTCTTTGTAGGACTTGCACTCCTAAGGACTTAGAAGCCAATGTCTTCGGTCAATTGCTTGTCGAGGAGCAAGCAAACTGCATCATAACATATCTAGGATGGATGATCAGCCCAATGCCTGGTATGGCGGTGAAGAAGGAAATGAAATGTAGTGATGAAAGGGACGATATAAAATTTCGCACAACAAATTATCCAGCCCAGCATTCTCCTAGCTACCGAGGAAAGCCGCGAAAAAACCTTCGGTCTGGTTGGTCCGTCCCGGAGGTTAGAACTCGGCGCCTTCCGAATGTGAGTCTCACACATTATCGTGACCCCATCTCGCTCGGTTTTTAAAAGCAATTACGATGCAGTATTTTACTACAAACGCTGTAAACGTGTCTTATGAAGTAACCATTCAGGTTATGCATAATACCATATCCTGATTTTCACTTTCTCTACTACGTATATTAAGTAGGGGAAGTATTGCATTCTACTCAAAAATTCGATACCGATATTTCACCGGAAATGCATGTTTTGAGGCGCCTTGAATCCAAATAAAGCATTTTTGGAAACATGTCCTATGTGTGTGTCCGTGAACAGCATAACTCAAAAACGAAAAGTCGGATCGATACCAAACTTGGTATTTAAGTTCAGCACCTTCCAAGGATGTGATACGAAATATTTTCAAGAAAATCTCCAAAACCTTACATATAATATTTTTACGAAAATTTTGGCTTTCTAAACAATGGCTAACAATTTTGATTAAAATCTCATATTAAAGCTATTTAAATGACAATGTATCTTGAATTTTCTAGGAATCGTCTGTGAAGTACAATTCATTTACAAGAAATTTTGTATAATCTTCATAACTAGTAAACTTAAAGCGACAGACGAAAATATACTACATAAAAACTGTTGATCTCTGTAAAACACAGTTTATTTAAAATTAGTTTTTTCGTGGTATGAGCCGTTTGTGAGATATCCATTATAAGGTTCGAATTTCCAGTTCATATGCAATACATTTTGTATAATATTGTATAACTAGTAAACGTAAAGCGACAAAAACTGTAGATCTCTTTAAAACACACAATTTATTTTAAATAAGTATTATTTTTTAGGTATGAGCCATTTGTGAGATATCCGTTATTAAAAGTCTGAATTTTTCATTTCTTTGTCATTCTCTTAAAGTACTTTCAATATTCAGTTGTTTCCCGCGAGTGCATGGAAACAGTATGGCATTTTACGGCCAACATATACCGCCCAGTTCTTAAACATTTGACTATCGCTGTTCCCTTTGTAGGATAACGAAATGTGTGATGTAGGTATTTCTGCAAAGGTTTATTTGGATTAAAGTGTGGTGGATGGAAAAATAAGCTTGAGTAATAATAATTTGTATACTCACTAATAAACAAAGGATAGAGAAAGACATGTGAATGTATCACATCAGTGTCTTTTTAAAGCTGCTACTTGTACGCTTATTACGCCAAACGATTACTTGCGTAGTATTTCGTTACCAACCCCCATTTGACTATCCATCCAAAGAGTTCAAGAGTGCATGCGTCACCTACTGCTCTACTACTACATACTCTAACAAAAGTTGGTAAAGGCAGTTGCTAAATGAATCCAATGGGATAATGTCTCTTTAACCTTCTTTTCAATTGATATTTATTTTGAAATAAATCTTCCGATGAAATTTTTGAATTATTCCGCAGTTTTTAACCAACTGACAAGGGAAGTATCAGGTCCCTCGTGTCGAAACCCACCCTGAAATTGCTGACAGGAGCAATGTAGAATAATGAGACCACACTAAAATAGAAAAATCAATCCTTTGAGGTATAAAACAATTCTATGCATAACAAATTTCTATTACGTGTTTTGTTACTTGGAAGTATTTTCTTTTTATAGTATGATTTTAGAAAGTAATATAATGAACAAGAGTAAAGTATGAAGAACTCGTTTCTTTTCCATGTACTAGAAGAAACTGTAACCGAAATGTTACTACTAATTTCGATATTCTGGATGAATAAACCATACCAACATATGAGCTCGCTTGAAGCCAAAAATGGCATTTTAAAAACCTTGTGCATGTGTATATACGCGTGTGTTACCTCTTCATGCAACATGAAATTTGGTATTCAATATCTTGGTTTCCTGCCAAAGGGGGGGATTCTAATGGAATATAAAGAAGATCGAAATATGTCGCTTGTTGTTCAGATGTTTTTAAAAATGCTATCTATACTATTATTAGCATAATGTTTCTAGCAAGTATTTTGCTACTGAAAGCATATTCACATACCATTATTACTGTACGTAAAGAGGCACGTAAATAGGCACAAGTAACAAACAATATTTAGCTACAGCCAGGATCCACCAGCATAAATGTAGGCAAGTACATCGAAACACATTTCGAAACCAACACGAAACTGATTATATATTAAAAAATATGAACTGAATCTACCCATCCTTGTTTATTGTGCAGTTTCTGAATTCAAACGTCCACAAAATAGCAGTGGATAGCGCCACCCCAGACTGTACATAAGCAATATATGCAAGAAAAATCCACAATAAATGTGTTAATACAACATATTCGAGTGAGCTTTTTGACTTTGGCGAGCGTGCTAGTGCAACTTTTATGACACTTTAATGGTCTTTAACCCAGTTTTCGTGGGGTTCGTAAACGAAATTTTGGCCTTAAAAACCAATAAAAATAATTAAATGTGCATTAGCATACTTCAAGTTTAACACAGATAAGTGTTACGGGTTCTGAAGGCAAATTTTAAATTTACTGAAAACTGAAAGTTGATACATTTGACCTTGATTGTGTTAATTTTCGCCGAAGGTCGCCATGAAACAAATTTCTCGCTGATACACAAACGAATGGAATAACAAGTCGTAATATTTTGAGAGTAAATGTATAAAATGCAAAGTCTTAGTAATCCATTACACAGACCTCTTGAGGCAATCCGTTTAATGGAAGGAATAACATTATAACAGCTAAATTTTAATTTAAATAAACAATTATCGTGCATCCAAATCTAAATTCCATAGTAACCAGAAAGAGTATACTTTCTAGTTTCGACATAATAAAATGCGCCATGATATTTATACCACATAATCAACTTTGGGTCTTAACTCATTTCACATACATAACACAAATATTACCCATAAAGCGTATACAATTGTAATGTTACGGAATTCTTAAACGGTGGTAAAGTAATGTAAAATGGGACATATTAACAGAAATGAATTACTCTACCTGAACATACACTTCTTCACCGCTCTACTCGTACTGGCTAGCAAACCGTCACAATCCTCTTCAAGGTGCCGGGTAGCTAACAGGAGTGGCAACTGCTGCGTACAAAGTCCCCTTGTATCCCAAAATAGGGAAACAAATTCAAATCTGCAGTATGTATACTTTATTTTCTTCCCATTTTACTCGTGCAGAAGAGAGGATTCGTAAAGGTATGTCGCTGCAAATTCAGAGCTGTTGTTTCTTTACTGTATGCATGTGTACAGCTGTTATATGTTACAGCTCTGAAACTGAAGAAATCTCCTGGTGTTTTATTCTGAATAACTTTTCATAATAATGTTGGACTGCTAAAAAGGAACATGATATCGCATCAATTGGACGGCCGTAGAATGAAAGGGAAAAATGGCATATATAAAGATTTATTACAATCAACTGACCTCAAGTGAGTTGATCCTGAAAACAAGACAGAACGGTTAAATATAAATATTTAAATATCAGTTAATATTTCCATTAATTTTAAGTAAAATTAGAACGAAACAAAATCTTTAAGAATTATTGACATATAAATGGTATTGTAATATTTGTATACTGTCTTTCAGTATCTGGTTCAGTATACTTTAAAAGTACGCTAAAACATTTCAAAATATCAAGTGTAAATTTGGGCAGAGAACCACGAGCTCCAAAAAGCATTCCATAACAGATAATTGGAATGGGAATGTTGCAACAGCTCGCCAGGTAAGGAACACAGGATGTTTGCTTCATTAGTTACCTATGGAGCCTGGTTGAATTCACTTTCAAAACTCCAGAAAGTGTACCTCTCTGCTTTAAAAATCCTTATTTGTTGCATTCGCATGACTTTCACTATTCGCTCTTCTACAAACTATTCTTACAAAAGCTGATTCTTATATTTACTTCTTGTTAATAGAAATAAACTTTCATCAAACATTTACACTCTTTTAAGTATAAGTAGAATATAGTAGACTAAAACGATTGTCAGATTTTAAAAAGCGGGTCGCTATGTGACGGGTTTGAAATTCCACGCACTTTGCATGACCACGAGAAAAAACTAATAGCGATTTACCAGTTGAAAAAACCTAACGAATTTGATAATTCAAACCAATAACAAAGAATATCTCGGAAATTATTAATGCCACAAAACAGTGTTTGACATAAATTGTGTATTTTAACGAGATCTACATATTTTGTGTAATAAGTTTGTTTCTAACTTTTACGGTTTACCAATTATGCAAAATTCATTCAGAATGATGACTAGTTCACAAGCTACTTGCAGAAAATTCAAGATATACATTTTATTTGTCATGCAAATATCTTATACGTATAGTATTTTAATCAAAATCGTTACAGTCATTCTTGATAAAATAAAAAATAACAAACGTTTTCCATGTAATAGGTAGTTGTGGTGGGGGATTTCCTTGCAAATCTTCGTGTTACATCTTTGGAAGATGTAGAACTTAAACATTAAGCGTAGTACTTATCAAATTTTTCATTTTTAGTTATGTACTTTTCCAAACACACCCGCACAGACAGACAGAAAGAAAAACCTCACACACACGCGGACGTTTTTGTAAAAGTGTTGTTTCTATTCAGAGAGCCTGTAAACATCCGCTGAAATCTCGATATCGAATCTACCTATTAAATATGTGGTACAGAAAGTAAATATTCTAGTAGCCAAATTAATGTAGAGAAAAATTACATTTTTAATATGCAGAAAGAGCAAACGATATTCTCGTTAGCTGCTCTGATGCTTTTTTTAGATTTTTCATTTCATTAGTTTCACAATGTTTTGAAAACTGCACCAATTTTTTAACCTTTTCATGAGTGATGTATACAAAATTCTTTCATATCCGTTTAGTAGAGCAGTTTTTACTTTCTTTACTACGTATAGTAAGTAGGGGAAGTATTGCATTCCACCCAAAAATTCAATACCGAGATTTCACAGTAATACATGTTTTGAGGTGCCCTGAATCCAAATAAAGCATGTGTATCGGTCTATGTGTTTGTGTGTCTGTCTGTGTATCTGTAAACAGCATAACTCAAAAACGAAAAGTCGGATAAATACCAAACTTGGTGTTTAGGTTCAATACCTTACAAAGATGTGACACGAAAGCATTCAAGAAAATTCCCCAAACAAACTACCCTTTACATGGAACATTTTTTATTTTCTAAAAATGGTTCTAACATTTTTATTAAAATATCATATATTAAAGATATTTACATGACAAATAAAATGTATATCTTGAATTTTCGGGGAATAGGTCATGAAGTCCTCTTCATTTGGAAGGAATTTTGTATAATCTTGTATAACTAGTAAACGTTAAGCAATAAACGAAAATGTACTACACAAAAAATCTAGATCTCTTTAAAACACACAATTTATTTTAAATAAGTTTTCTGTGGTATAAGCCGTTGCTGAGATATCGTTATTAAAGGTTCGAATTGTTGATCCCTTGGTCATTCTCTTAAAGTCCCTTCAATATTCAATTGTTTCTAGTGATTGCATGAAAACATTATGGAATTTTAAGGGCAGTGTACAGAGTCCAATTGTTAAACATTTGATTATCACTGTTCTCTTTGATTCTATGACGAAACGTGTAATGTAACTATTTTTGCAAAGTTTATTTGGATTAAAATGTAATAGATAGAAACATAAACTTTAGTAGCAATACTTTGTACATCCACTAATAAATATAGAGGGTAGAGAAAATCACGTGAATGTATCACATCAGAGTTTTACATAATACCTGACAATATCACCGACATAATTTAAACGTGAAATTGTAAATACGCGCTTAATGAGAAAGTTCAGTAAAAAACTCGACATTTTCTGACTTCGAAATTTATTTTAACTCAGTCATATTAAAAACACTTATGTTTTTCAGGTATTAAATCAAAAAAGTTTCGTACTAACACACGAATAAGTGGTGCAATTTTCAAAAAGTAAGACAAAAACGCCTTGGAAACGCTAAAGCAAGTAGACCGTAACGTCGTTTGCTGTTTCTGCGCATTAAAAATTATAATTTTCTCTTCATTGATTTGGCTAATATAGTTTCTTAAAGTGCAGTCGTTGTATACCTATTTTAGGACAGCAAGAAAATAAACCCAAAATGACTATAGCACAAATAAATGGGTATGAATTTTCTAAGCTTAAATTGTAGTCAACCAATTATATGGAAAATGTTCTGAAGTTATATGAGATACTAATCGGCCACGATATGAGTGCGTTCGGTGGCAAGAGCGCGAGGCATCGGAATGACAGTTAAAGAAAACATCCGTAGTTCCGAGTTACATTTACTAGCGAGCCTGAGGCCTGCAAATGCAGCACTGTTTTTACTGTTTGCAACTGTACATTCACCTATCGCGTTCCCTATGCTCTTTAGACTTGACGTTAGGCATGTCAACAAAAACAGTGGTGCCTTACTCCAAGCCATTCATATCTTGGCCGACTAGTACATTTTATCTTTAACAAAAAGTAAACAAATAAGTTGAAACTACGTAGGTATTCCTTATGTTTGCGTACCCTAACGACTAGCGATCGCCCTATCATGGCGATGCCGCATGTATACTAATATTATAAGCGCGCGCGCGTGTGTGTATACAGTAGTGTTAAAAACCACTCAACCGATTTTAAATATTCTTTCACCATTGAAAATCCAGATGGTCACAAGCTATATTCACCACCATAGATCATAAAAGTTTGACAACTGGAGAGTTACGGGTTTCTTTTTAATATTCTACTCACAAATTTCAACCCCATTTCTTTGAATATGGATATCAGAGGATACTTTTGTCACTTTATTGTAGATATGGCAGAGTGTTTATGACTTCGATCACAAAGGGGTAAATGGGGAGGTTTAAAATATTTTAAAATTGAGTTAGTTTAGGGGGTGCATATGTACATCGTTCGTATCACCACATTTTCCTCATATATCACTGAAGTTTTATAAAGTAATATTTTTGGTACAATTCGGAAAAAGCGGGTACATTTGGATTCTAGAAACTGACAAAAATGATAAACTACCCTTACATTCAATCCCTATTTTCAAGAAATCAACATTCCTTGGCTATTTAGATGGAACTTATATGTGAATTAAAAATCCAACATCTATGACGTCACTTTAGCTCTTTTATATGCATATTGTTAACCTGTACACCCCCTTTTGAACATAGAAATTAAGACATTTAAACTTACTGAGACACCTAATGAGATAAAAAAAGTGGAATAGTTTCGAATGCTATAGAAAACATTCATTTAGAAAACACTTTTACGTTTGGACATATAAATCCATGCCCAGCTGTATTTTATGTTATATTTGTATCGAATTATTCTTATACCATTCAAAGTACGAGGGCTGTCCCAGAAGTACCGGACCTAACAAACAAAATGGGGAAAAACACCTTTATTTTTCCATATAGTCTCGATTTACTTTTCCCAGCGGTGTCCAATAGCTTCGATACCCTGTTTATACTGAGAACCATCGAATGCTGCAAAATAGCCATCAACTGCAGACTCCAGCTCTTCACAATCTTTTAGTACCAAGATATTTCTTCAACTTTGGAAATAGAAAATAATCAGAGGGGCTAAATATGGCGAATAGGGTGCATGAGGAAGTAATTCGAACTTTAACTGATTGATTTTGGCCATGGCGATAATGGATGTGTAAACTGGTGCATTGTCTTAATGAAACAAAGGTTTCTTTTCCACTAAATACGGCCGTTTTTGCTTGATTTCATCACTCAAATGCTACAATAAGTTTCATAATACTCGCCATTGATTGCTTTTACTTTTTGAAGATAATCAATGAACATTATTCCACACACATTAAAAAAACTGACTCCATGACCTTACCTGCAAATGGAACTGTCTCACCTTCTTTGGAGCCGATTCTCCCCTTTCAATCCACTGTTTTGACTGTTCCTTCGTCTCAGGTGTGATATGATGTACTCATGTTTCATCCATGGTTATGAATCAACACAAAAACTCCGCTTTATTGCAGCAAAACATTGCCAAACACTCGACTGAAATATCTTCACGATGCTGCTTTTGTTCCATTGTTGGTAAACGCGGCACCATCTTGCGCATAGCTTTCTCATGTCTAAATTTGCAGCACTTTTTGAAATGCCTATGATGTCTGCTAGCTCGCGTACTCAGTCGACGGTCATCCAATACCACTTTGTGGATTTTCCTCACAATTTCTGGCGTGGTCACCTCATTTGGTCGACCACTGCGATGTTCGTCTTGGCAGTTCCTACGGCCTCACTTAAACTCAGCCACCGAATATTTTACTGTTGTAAACGAAGGAGCAGGCTTCCCCAGAGTAGAATTTAACCCAGCTTTAATATTAGTTGCACTAAGACCTTTCAAATGAAAGTATTGTACCACATAACGATGCCCAGTTTTATCCATGTTTACAAATTTACTGAGAGCGTTCACTATTGACGGCTGCCAAACAATTACGAAACGACGTAGCATCATCGAAATTCAGACTTAAGCTTTATAAGGTTGGTATTTTCTACCACAACAACCACTATCTATACATCAGGTTGGGTGCTTCTGGGACTGCCCTAGTACGTTGACATCACAGTGTATCAGTTTGTTTATTATTAACTGCTATTAGGAATATATAGTGCTTCCCTTTTGCAATTTTTTTATTTAGGTTTTTAAAAGAATCCCCTAATCGTGTTTCATTTCGCTGGAATGTAATCAGGACGCCATGATGGTTGTGGACAGGAAGTAGCTTTATCCTATTGTTAAAGCCTCGAATTGACCGAGATGTTTTTATGAAATTTATCATTATAAAGTGGCGGTTAATTTCAGAAATTACGCGCGAAACACTTCAGACAATTACGTCAGTTACTAATAATTCTTCAGTTCCAACAAAATTAATTTTGTATGAATTCTACAAAACTCTATACGATAACACAGTTTTCTTTAATTCTCTTTAAGTAACTAGTTGATGTTCTTCAGAGCAACATTTCTCCCATGTCTGCCCACACGTGCTTTGGTTCTCTTGCACCAGGAACTATGCTTCACACGTAAACGTGAGCCATTAGTTTTACTGCACCACTACTGGTTTTATCTTCATAGAAGTGTAATGCCATTTTCTTCGTGCAGTGAAATTTAAGTGTGTATTGTCTAAGGAAACAATGGTTCCTCAAGATATATACACGAGCGAATAGCTGGTATTACCCATTATTTTTATTATTCTCTTGCCGTGTAAGGCGAAGGTAAACGGCTCCCGAAAAATGTCTTGCAACCGGTTTGGCACAAATGGGATTTAGCTTTGTGTTCCAATCCGTTCCAGAATCAGTGCGGTGTGAGGCAATCATGCTCAAGCTTTCGAGAGATTAATCAATCACTAGGGAGGGGATATTTATGTGGTAAAAAAAAGTTAAAATATTAAGTTTTAATGTGCTAAAAAGGAGAAAATATTTTGTAAAACTTTAAAAATATTTTATTTAAATTCACAGAAATGAGAGAAAATTGTTAATCTATTATTGTTAGAGATGAATAGCAGCTCCTAGCATGTTCCCTTAAAATTGCAGTGGACAACAAGTCTTCTCCAAATTGTGTCCATCACGAATGCATGCCGATTGTTTCTAAATAGCGCCTTATATTGTGAAAATGATTTTTCCACATCACAGTATGTCAGACGTGCATATTTAAACAAATGGATGTCTCGAACACTCACACACCCTAAATCACCTACTAGTACTTTTAGCCCTGGTAAAGAATTGATTTTCATTTCAACAACCCATACCTCCTTAAGTGTTTCACTCAACAGATTTGATGAAGTTTCTAGCTTTTGTATGGAGCCATACAAAAAGTTTAGATTTCTAGATATGAACGCTAAATCATTTTAATTGGTCATCTCTCAATAGACGGCACATCATTTTTGTCCAGCTCATTTATAACAGATGCAAAACTTTAAAATGTGTTGTATAGTACATGTCATGTCAGTCATTATCTGTTTACCCTCCTCTTATGTAGAACTTACACCCCCCAGGATATACAAGCGGGTGCCTGGGGTCAGAGGCCCGTCGAGGAGCAGACACTCATGGATCAGACAGAGCATCCAGGATGGATGATCAGCCCGATGCCTGATATGGGATGAAGGAAGCAGATGAAACGAAATGTTGGTGAAATGGATGAAAGGAAAGATGATGATGGAGCAGTTGGTGGAATGAATGGCGGGGGAAACCGGAGAACCCGGAGAAAACCCGCCCACAAATCCCACATGCAGGTCCCTGGGATTGAACCCGGGCCGCATCGGTCTAACTACTCGGCCACGGCGCCGCCTTGTTGTATAGTACAAAACTGCAGTTAACCAAGCGCCCCAGCGGTGACCACTGGCGCAGGGGGAAGAGGAAGATTGGGATTTTTTTCTCTGAAGAGATCAATCCTCAATGGTGGTTTAAGAAAGATTTTTTCCCATTTGATACAAGCCTATCCATGTAGGGATATAGGAGTCTGATACATTCACATAATCTATGAAGAGCATTAACTACACAAGTCATGAATTATTTTTGGAAAACTCACGGATAGGACTTGAACTGCTTTTATCATGTATGGTGCACCGTCTGTGAGAAAGAGTATAATACACGTATTTTATACCATTTGGCCATATCTTATGCATAGTTTCATTGAATAACCTCACCTTCATTATATTCCTTAATGCAGATAGTTCTTTACACTCCACTAAATATGACTGCTCACTAACTATTTTGTCATTTTTCAGTACATCGACATTTCCTATTTTTTTGAAATTTGAATCTTGGGTCGTATCAATGCTCACCTAAAGTTTTTCATTTTCATATGCTGCCCTAATTTTTTGCAAAGTTTCATTATAGCACTTAGGAACGTAGATATTTCTTAATGTTAATTCTTCAGGAAGCTCAGGCCGATATAGTCAAAAAGTTCCTAAGTTGAACATTATTGACTTTTTTGAGTCGAATATCAGCTGCTACAAATGCTCTGCATAAATCTAAATAATACTGGGAACATTTTGAGTGCCCTACACTTGAATAAGCCGGTTCACCTATCAATACTTGTGAATTCACAAGAGCCGCAGCAGCAGTATGTTTATTTCCAGATGAATGTTGAGTGACTTGTAAACGCTGATCTGCACTTACTGTTTTTCCACATGGTTAGTAAAACAAAACTTTATTGTCCGTGGTAAATATGCTTTTAAAGTCGTCTACGTATTGCTGAAGATGCGATTTAACACTTGATTTAATTTTCGGCGTATTTTCAAGACGCACAAGTTACACAAAACACTTGTTCATAAAAAGTGGAGAATGAACGCAGTCTATATGCATCATTCACACACTTAAATGCAAGCGCTCAGTCTAGCAGTATAAACATATTATGAAATATACAGAAAGAAAATGGGGAATAACCAGGGTGTCAGCAAGTTTAATAACGCCCTAACCTATTCTATTTAACTTAGGCACCATGATAAGGTGAACACTCTCTGATACCTGTAATGCAATACAAGTAAAATGAAAGATTATTCAGATTTATGTATTTATGGAAGATTATATGAAAATATGTATCCACATTTTCCCCAAAATATGTATTTTTATGTGAAATAAGATTTCATATTTATGCTCATGACCGTTGATTCAGAGTGTTCCCCTTTTTGTAGGCATTTATATATTTGCAGAAAAGTGTTTATTTACATAAGAATCCGCTCCCTATTAATCACAATACAAAACTGTCTTCTCAGGTAGCAAAATACATCATTAGGAGGCTGACCGTTTGCACTAAATTGTTTTGCTAAACAAACATTCATTCATTTGGAATTATATTTTAAACAAACGGTGGCTACAGTGCAAAAGTTGCAACTCGCCTGTATTGTGGACATAGAAAATTTTGAACTCGTGGGGTTTAAAAACTTACACATTTAAATACACATGAACTAAACTGGACGAGATGGCTCCCCGGTAACGTGTGAGGATCGCATTCGGCAGGTCCCGGATTCGACTATTCCGGTCGATCGCCTACCCTGACCTTGGGTTTTTCATGGTTCTCCCTGGTCGGTAGACGAATTCTAGGATGGCTTCTCATCTATCACGATCTCCTTTCATCATCTCCCTTTCATTCCGTTTCCTTCTCATGTTTCAGGTGTGTTTCTAGGTTTCGTGGCGTATGGCAGTACTGGACAGCTGGCGTGAATGCTTGCTCAAAGGAAAAAGTATTGTGCATTCTATACTGGCATTCTTAAGAAAAAAATCATATTCCTATTTAGTTAGCCTGGAAGGGGTTGCTTGTGGGTGGAGGGGCGGTTATTGCCAGGGGAGCAGATATCATTACTAGATATCGGGTTTGTATGTACCAAAAATATCTAAAATATGCATGCATTTATGCTGTCAAAATCTTTAAAATATGCTCTATAGTTCGAAAACATTCACTAAGAATTCACTAAAACTGTTAAACTTAAGCTTATACTACTGGACACTTAATATTGTACATTCTTTCTTTCGGTCGTTCTAATTTGATTTGCAGTAGACAATGATAATTTTCTTCAAATGCTCAGGTATACGTTTATGGCATTTATGGTGAACACAAGTTTGTATGCAGAGAGGGACCTTTCCATGTCTATAGGTGCTATGGAAAAAAAATTGAAAACACTTACTAACTGTGGGGAAATTTCTTCAAGAAGAAAATAAATATCTTCATCTTGACACTAAACCTTAATGTCAAGATTTCTCTTTGAAATGCTGCACAACTTAATCTTCCTGCATATCTTAAAGGAGCCCTCTCAAGTTTACTCTGAACCTCACTGAGAAATGTTATGGGTATCTCTATAGTAAATACTTTATTATTTGTTGATAATGTGTTTAAATATTAATTTTAAATTAAAATACAGGTATTATATGCTCGATACATGAAAAAATGATTATATATGTAGCAACATAATACGCAATTATATGTACTATAAAATTTTACATACAAGCAACGAAGAACGTGAAACACGTTGCGAAACTTAATTATATATTATAAGAAAAAACATACAAACCCGATGTCTAATCATTACTGATATGAATTCATGTCCCCGACTAGGAATGAGACAAGTCAGTTTTCCCATTATTGAGCGCATACAGTCAGGTTGTCATAGGCTGTGAAGTCCTCATTCGCTATTTATCCAAGACTTCAAAAGAGTTAACGCTACAGCTTTGTAAAACCTGCTTCAAAAACTATTTCATTAATTTTATTTTCTATTCTTCAAACAAGAATATCGAACAAATATAGTTTTAATTAATTTTCTAAATTATTTCATCCTTGTTTTTATACTCTCTTTTCTACTTGTATAATAGTTATACCTATGCATAAATTAATTTATAACTTTCTATAAACTAGTTTTAATAAATTAAATAAACCTCGGTTTTAGGTCTTTTTTGTAACTATATAGTCATTCTTTAAAAAATAGTCATTTAGAAATCATTTTTCAAACATTTTTACATCACAATCTAGGCCTGATTATAGAACCTCATAGAAAGTTGCATAACATGTTTTGAAATGGAGGAGGCATTCATTAATCTGACTGAACCTCTAATAAAATGGATCGAAACTTTTAGATTACCCTTCACTAAGAATTACGCTGCCTTGGAAGCGTACAAACAAGGGCAGCATTGTTTGCGACTAAGTCCTGCTGCCATTACTGCTCTGAGTTATTTATGTTCGCAACGAAATATTGCCAGTTATATTACATCATACCCCTTGCTTGTTTAATTAGTATTTCTAGAAACATAACTGCACGTATAGACATAACAGCAGTTGCTGAAGACAAACTGAAAGGATGTTGGCTTTTATAAATCGCGGCACAAGTCACGACGTCTATGTCTCTCTGTCTGCAAATTATGTCCGTTATTCATTGTCAAAGTCAAGGTACTTCATTGTTCATTTTGCCTTTCACTGTGCACTTGTGCGACAGTGACCTTCGCCGATGCACGTGTGTGTATGTAATCATGTCTCGGATATAATAATAGTACTATTATTGCCGGGAAATCAGATTATAGTCATATACGTAAATAATTTGGCCCTTTCACATTGATGGGCCAATACTGAAAATCGCGGTTTAATTGGCGATTATTTGCCCAGTTGAAAAAACTGATCTATTAAATGCCTTTCTCCAACCACTCTTCTACAAACTATTCTTACAAAGCCCTTCCTTCTGTCCATTTCATGTTTCCCGTGACACGCTGGAAGAAATGATTCCGTTAGACATATCGTTTTTTGTACAAATGGGATACAGAAGGCTGAAACAATATTCAAATCTTCAAAACAAAGTGGGTGGATATTATTACCAAGCAGTTATTATTTGTGCTCTAACTTCTGTCATTTCGTCGGCGGGTGTGGTTCAATTTTGGTGAAATTCAACGAACAATGCATTACTACTGTGCCATTCTCAAGCGGTATCTATAGCTGGCCTCAGACATTTGGCACTACCAACTGTTTATGTACAGAAGAGGATTTGCGAGCTGGGGGGAGGGGGTTCCTGTGGGACTACATTACCCATCTATTAATTCTGAATCGTAAATTTTTATGTGGGAAGTGATCACAGGCTTACTGTCAATTCAATTCATTTGTATTCATTCAATTTCTATTTCTGTATTCTTCTCTGTTCTCTTTCTTTTTCGACGGGGACGCCTCATTCTTGTAAGGGGGGGGGGGGAGATGTAGCATATTGTCATTACCAGATGCAATGTTGTACTGTATTGTTGCTACCAGACGTAGCATTATTGGGTATCCTTAGTTATATTTCGGCTTAACGGTCTTTCCTTTTGGCGCGGACCATGCCAAAGGGAAAGATCTGTTTGAAATTGTCTGGTATAACGTCAACCCTGTCTGGCTTCGGCTAGGCACGGTTGGTGGGGGTAAGATAGCGTGACTTGAGTGGAAGTGTTCGTTGGGGCCAGACGCTGAGTGCCCAGTCTACGGTTTCGAGGCATCTCCCTCCATCCTGTTTCCTTTGTTCATTATGTAGAGTCGCCAAACGTTTTTGTGCATAAATCCCAGGAAATGTGTGTTATGTAATCTTTCAGTATAATAAAACTCACACCTTCCCCTTAAATCTACACACCAAGGTCCCGGGCTTTTTGCTGCCAGCGAGTTCCCCCATGTGCGTGTTGGGGTGACCTAAATTAATCTTTTTGGCCTTCACCCCAACATGTAACATTCTGTCCATTTCATGTTTCCCATGACAAACGTTGGAAGAAATGGTTCCATTAGACATATCGTTTTGGGTAGAAAGAGGATACAGAAGGCTTAAACAATAGTCAAATCTTCAAAAAGTGGATGGCTGTATGTTAGCTTTGAAATTCCATATTCTTTGCGTGACATCGTGAGGAATCAAACGAATGAGGAATTAGCATTTAAAAAGTATCGCGTATTTAAAACTTCAAACCAATAACAACAAATACCTCGGATATAGTTAATGCCACAAGAAAACGTATTTGATATAAATTATGTTTTAACGAGATCTAAATTGTTTTCTTTATGTCCATCTCTTACAGTTTACCATGAGGCAGTATTTTTAACACCTAAATGATTTCAGTCTAATTATATAATATATAAATTCAATAACAGCCCGCCTTAAAGCAATATGTGTGTAACAATATATAAAAAGTGTATACTACAGTCATTGTATATGTTTATATTATTGTATACATGTTTAATAATGTTATGTGAATGTATTACGTAATTTAATAATGTAGGAGCTGTGAGAAATAGGTCAAAAGTTGCTAACAATGAGGTAACAGTGAGGTAACCTTGAGGCAATAATGAATTTGAAAGTTTAACAATACTACTGGTAATTCTTGGAGCAACAATAATATAATTTTTGAGACAGTTTATAAAATAACCAATCAACAACCAGAAAAAGCTTTAGTTAAATGAGGGTAGTCTATTGGACTAGGATTAGCCAATCAGAAACTGAAATATAGCAAAATTTACAAATCCAAAGTCAGTTGCTTGTAGACATCGCTCATAACTGGACGCGTTGCTTGTAGACAGTGTTTCTAACCGGATGCAGGATGCGTCCTCGAAATGTTTTGTGTGAGACAAAAATAGTTTACGTGTTAAAAAGTGCAAGTAGTTAATAAAAAATAATATCACAGTTCTCTATATCAGTGAAGTGTTATTTAAATCGTGTCAAGCATTAATAAAAGGAGTGAAGTAAAATTATAATCTGTGTAAGCCTACATTCTTCAGTCGCACCACTCCCTGCTAAGACATTCATATCTCTAAAAAATATAAATACTGACGCAGCCGAGGCAAACAATATATTTTTATTTAAAGAAACAGTCAAAATTAAAAAGTTAATATTTTTTAAACATTTTGGGCAAAGGCCACCGGAAAGTACATTTTGGGACGAAGGCTACCGGAAACCGGGTACTGTACGTGCGGTTGCAACTACTTCAAATTCGGCTCCCCAACAGTCGAAATACAATACATCTATTTCAACCAGTTATAAAAATTCATTCAGAATTAAGAGGAGTTCACGTTATAAAATTCAAGGTATAATATAAGTGGAATATTTTAATCAAAATCGTTAGAACCGTTTACGAAGGAAAAAGGTAACGAAATGTTTTCTATTTAAAGAATACTTTAGTATGGGAGGATATTCTTTAAAATCTTGTGTAGTCGCATCCTTGGAATATGTTGAATTTAAACCTTAAAGTTTAGTATTCATCCGTCAATTCGTTTTTGAGTTAACTGTTCACCCACATGAAACCTTTCTTTAAAAACCTAATGTTTACATTTACATTGCTTTCTCTACCCCACATAAAGTTACACAACTTTAATCTTCTCTTTACTTCATTTTAATCGAGATAAACGTTTGCAGAAATAGGTTCACACACATTTCGTTATAGGTACAAGGTACAGGAGGCTGAAGTGATATCCAACCTTTAAAAATTGGTCGCTTTATGTTGCCTTTGGAAATCCATACTCTTTCCAGAAACAAACGAGAGGCTACTTAGCATTTAAAAACGTAAAAATGTATTTGATAATTCAAATCAATAATAACAAATGTCTCGGAAATAATTTTACATGACTTAACCCTCAAGTGGTAACATAAATTTTGTCACGTTATACGTAACATCGCTCTCTCAGACCTTGTAATTTTTATTTGATTTTATCTGCACATTTTCACTACAGTATTGAATTTACTTCTTGTATATAATTATACGTTTCGTGTTTATAATATAATAAAACAGTTTTTAAACAACAAATTACAAGTAACATAAAACACTTACTACAAAAGTATGAAGCTTGTGTGAACCATCAGATGACTTCGGCGTGACACATTTACATTAAGGTACTCTTTCGACATTTTCATTCAAACTGAAATAAAAACATCGATATGTCGCTTATCGGTGATTGTTTACTAAGAGAGTGAACTTATTATTTGTAATATACTAGAAAACGATGACGGTTTTTGTAAAATAAGAAATCAGAGATACGCAAAATATACAGTAACACGAAGCCTTCCTGATAAATTTGTAACAATGGGTAGCAACAATTACAGAGCCACATTTTCACATCAAACACAAAGTACATGTGACACACAGCTCGACGTTGCGTCATAATCAGCCATAATTCATATTCATCTTTCAGCATAGGCAATATCGCAGAAAAATAGAGCGCCATGGTCTGAGAGACCGATGTTACCACTTAATGGTTAAATTTTGTATTTTATGAGATTTTTTGAATAGTCAGTTTTTGTCTGTCTCTTGGGGTTTACCAGTTATACAGAATTGTATAAGACTCTTTAAGAATGAAGATTTTAATCAAAGTCGTTAAAGGCATTTGTAAGAAAATCAAAACTAACCAAACATTTTCCAAGAAAAGGTTAGTTTGGATGGGAGGGTATTCTTGAAAATCTTCGTTTCGCAACCTTGGAATATGCTGAACTTAAATAACAAGTTTGGAATTTACCCCACGTTTCGTTTTTGAGTTATGGTACTCACAGACACAATGATTCAGGGAGCTCCAAAACGCGTACTACCGATGAAATCGCGATACGGAATTATTTCGTTTACTTACTATAGGTGGTAGAGAAAGTAAGAAACAATTCTGTTGTTTATTTCTGAAATCTGCACTTGTGTGGTTTAAAAGATTATAAAAGACTAAAAATACTACAAATTTTGCTTAAATTAGTAGTGCCATACATCGTTAGGAATTAAAAGTTGGCAGAGGGGGGCCTCCAGTAACTGCTTTGCTTCCAAAGTGACTCCTAGAAGGAAGGAATGAAGAGAAGAAGGGCGACCAGACCCGAACGGCGACGTGCGCTAGCAAGAACGGGTTCCAAACGATTCCAACATTGCACCAATCCTGATGCCGGTTAGCTCTGCTAAGCCACTCGCAACCCGGAGTTCCTGTGGCAGTTGAATCGGTTCCTAGGAAGGGGGACCCCAACAGTCCGACAAACGGCAAGGAGAAATCTTTCCAGAGCGCAAATTTCACCGTCCTGCCCTAACACACCAACCGCCATCGCTTGGTACTACAACCCTGAAATAGATGACGTGAAAGTAAATGATGGGGACAGGAAACTTGGTAGAAGAGGAATCAACCCAGCATTCGCCAACCGACCCGGGGAAACTACAAAAAAAATCATGATCAAAGTGATCGGCCTGATGGGAATTGAACCCGGAATCTACCAAACGCCTACCATCTCGCTCTGTACCATATATCGTTAAACCAGTCTTTGGAGTATGAATGCGCAGATTTCGCGTGATAGTAGATTAACATCTGACAAATGAAAGGGTATCGATTAAAATTCGGGTAAAGAAGGAGATAACCAGACATCTGTACAGGTGGTAAAAAGGCGAATGTTTTGTTTGCCAAGGCTCCTATTGTAGTATATGAATTCGCAATAGATAGTTTTACAGGTGCATAGGATTACATGTATAAAATGGAGCTACACACAAGAGAAAATTGTGGTTATAAGTTCAAAGTAGTCACCTATAAATTGCATAAACAGTTTATTCTGGCGTGCACATTTCAAACAAAATCCCAGATCTTCTTGTTCTATAAATCTATACATATAATAAAACGTCAACTAAATTTTTCAAGTAATTTTCGATTTTGGATAAATAATTTATATTAATGTGTATAATGGCTATCTAAAAGCCAAACTCATTAAATGTGTTCATGTGGTATATGTAGAGTGGCAGAACTGTTTCAGACTACACTTGCAAAATTATAAGGCCTCATGGCCGTAATGATTTCCCTAACCCTTGAATCTTGCAGTAAGAGTACAATGCTAAATATCTACCTTTGGTTACTGCATAATAGAAAGAAAACATAACAAATTAACATTAAATAAAATTACAATTGTAGCATCATATATAATGCTCTGACCCTTAAGAACAGCAGAACTCTTGCTCTTGTTTACAGAGGTTGTTTCCGATCACTGGTAACGAATTTCTCTTTGAATTTTGTCTTAGGAAATTCCCTGTCTCCACCACTTATCTGCTCAAGTGGAGGTGGCTTCATTATAACTATAGCTCTACACCTTAATTTGCAGAAGGCTTTTACGGAGTACAATAATGTCCATCTTTTTCCACTTCTCTTTATAAGTTTTCCATAAACCATTTATAGAACGTGGACGCGTGTTTCCCAAAGCTCTTTTCAGGAGTTCATATGCACAAAAATCAATAGTAATCATCAATAGTAATTCACTGGAATTTTGCTGAAAGGAATAGCACGTATTCCTGTTTCATGCTCCATTGTCTCTAAAAAATTGAGGCTTGAACATGATACGAGACTAGAAGCTTTATCCTGGTGCACCCAGACCTTACTTATGTATACCCGGGATATCATTGCGGTAAATTGGGGCCAGAACTTTCCCCTGATAGTACCGGAGTTGATTTTAACCTGTTTAGCAACTCGGCGAATTGTCAATTTGCCATTGTAACAGTATCCGGCGATAATCATAAATCCTTTGAAAAAAAAATCCTTACATTTACCGCCATACATCGCCTTTGAACGGTAGTAAATTGCACGGGGTTTGTTGCAATCAGACGCACGCCACATCCAATGTGGACGCTCTGATATGTGATGAGGCAACAATTTGTGAACTCTGCCTTTATGACATGTTTCCAAGTTCAACTCCCTGTTGATTATGGCGTTAACAGTTTTTAATGATGTTTCTAACTTGCATGCAATGGATTTGTGTGCCTGAATTACTACCCGAGACAAGGGTGTTGACTTTCTTCACCATGACTGGAGTATGGCTAGTTGCAGGTCGGGGTTTGCCTGTTTGTTTTCTTTTAGAATTAACTCCATACGACTTTTTCCCTTTTTATTGAGCACAGAACTTATGCTTTTCTTGGAAACAATGAAATTTCGCTTCTTGCACATCTCAATAATAGCGGAGTAGCTGTTGTAGTATGCATCGGAAAGGATGACAATGTAGCCTTCCCATAATGGTTCGATTAGCTTCGGCATTATTGTAGCCGGCACATGCTAACTCTAGACAGGCAAGGCTGTGAACGATCGCGCAAAGCGTTGACTTTACCTCGCAAACAGTAGTACCACAACACATTTGAATATTCGTTTCCAAAGATTGGAAACAGTCTTCAGTACACTCCCCTCTCTGTCCTTCTTCATGGTAATAATTCATCTTCTTTGCCAACTTTTAGTATGTGACATTCAGCGTTCGACATATTCAAGCAAGCCTTCATTATACTACTTGAATCCAGAGACTATGATGGTAAATATAAATCTGTTAATCTGTTCTTAATAATTCTGTTTTTCTGCACTCTGCCAGAATATAACTCCATGTTTACTCTTTACCATGGAGTGAACATATTCTCACCATGGTGTCAGCAATTAATTTGCTATCTTACCAGGCATCCAATTTAAGCAATGCTAAACCACCTCTTTGTTCTCAAGTGCAGTCATCTAATACACCTCTGCCCCCAACCCTGCACTATTTAATGCTCTAAGTTAAGTGAAATTTTATCTGCACATTGCAATTCCAAATATTGTCTATACACAGTCATTTCTCAATTATCTTCCACCTGATCTTCCCATACTATGCATAACCAGTATTTAAGTGTCCTTAGTTTTAAATGTGTGATGCATGTTACCCTTCACACAAGAAAGGCAAAACCAATTGTTATGAAGCCTCACATATGGCATCTTAATTACTTTTCCCAAAGAGGAGGCTTCTAATGGATATGAAATAAAAACTTTCAAAATATCTTGCTTATTGTTCAATTTTTTTATAAATTATACATAAAATGTTGTTAGTATAATGTTTGCATGTTTTGTTATTTACAAAATGTTAATAGGGTTATACTATATCTATATTTCATTACCATTATTTGTATGTAACCCAGTTACTGTGAGAAATAATATAAATCTGATTGCATGGCAAGCAATAGGAAAAGGTGCAATTTTGTGTACTGTTAAAACTTTTACTTATGTCTTCATTTTTATTAAAATTCACAAGCTGCAGTTTTATTACCAGTTTCCCTAAACATTCCATGATATGTGTCACAGAGAGGAGAACTGACAAGAATGGATGAACTTGTTAAAGCAGGAACTCGTGAGCAGGAGGTCTAAGATTTAAATCCAGCCAGGACCATCCTTCCTGACTGAGGCTATTTCTAGGTTTTCTTCAGTCCTCATAGCTAGGAAAATGCCAGAGATGGACTTGAAACTTAGCCTGGAATGTTTCCTTCTGAAACGGCAACTTTAGGCCGAGCCCAAGAACTGTAATTATAGATAATTTATTAATTAACTTTTATTGATGTTAAATCATACTATGTAAATATCTTTTTCTCACACTGCTTGTATATTTTAAGAAGGGTGATTTAACGTTATGTATCTATCTAGGTTACTAATATTAGTAGAGTTATAAATGGTTTAATGTAAATAATTTAAGCGCTATGTTCAAATACTGTCCACGACGAAATGTTTTAGCTACAGGAATAGTGCTTTCGAAGGCAGAAAACCTAGTTTTATTACCTCTCTTCAATCGCAGTGCCATTATTCCTACAGCGAGGGTGTAACGCCTTTGTCCCTTTATTTGATAATTCGCCGTGACCAAGTGAGCGAGATAGATAGCTTAACGGTAAATGTAGGAAAAGCCGCGATTTATGTTAAACTTGGACCAATGAGATCCCTGGAAGTTTATACAAAATAGTTAGACGCGTCGAGTGGCGCTAAAAATGGACCAATAGGAAAGGAAGTAGCCCCAGAAGCCTGCGACTATAAATGGATCTGTTGGGAGCAAATTGGGGGCAGTTTATCAGACAGTTTTGTCAACACAGTTTGTCATGGAATTTTAGCATTGCAGTGAGACAGTTTTGGTCAAGGCAGTTTGTCGGCAGTTTTAGCAAGACAGTTGTGTGATGGAGTTTTAGCAAGGCAGTTTTGTCAAGGCAGTTTTAGCAAGAGAGTTTTATCATGGATTTTTAGCAGGGCAGTTTTGTCAAGGCAGTTTTAGCAAGACAGTTTTGTCATGGAGTTTTAGCAAGGCAGTTTGTCATGGAATTTTAGCATTGCAGTGAGGCAGTTTTTAGCAAGACAGTTTTGTCAAGGCAGTTTAAGCAAGAGAGTTTTGTCATGTCTGTTTAGCATTGCAGTTTGTTCGACAGTTTTTGTCATGTGTGGTCAGGGAGAGATGCTGCAGGATGTGTGAGATATCGCGCCAAAACAGGGAATCAAGATAGTTTTAGAAACACACCTAAGATCCGCTACTCGTAAAGAGATAAGAAGCATATTTAAACTTCGTGTCATATCCGCGCCGTAGTTTAACAGCGGTGGACAGTATTTTACGACGACAGTACCAGTGTTGTATACTACGAGTGTTAATTAAATAAAGAGAAACGGCAGTGTCATCTTTTCATAAACAAAGCACGTCTATGTCTTCCTATATCACCACCCGAGATCTACGCTTTCCTTTACCGAGGATAAGTCCATGCTCCTATATAGTTTAGAGAAAACTACTGCAGCTAGCCGAGGATAAAATTGAAGAGAACCAACACACTGCGAACTTCTGGAATCAACGGGAGAAGCATCAAGGTAAGCCTAAAAGCAACGGACAAAGGAGGTGACGGCCGCACTTCCCAATAATTATTTCATTTTATGTATTATCAGTGTCCACCTGTGGTGCTGTATGCAATAGTATAGGTGTTACTACAAAACAGAATAAAAAAATTGGTGGAGAGAGGGGTTGAGGGTGAGGAAGTGGAGGAGGAGGCAGATGCAGATGGAGGGATAAAATGAGCGAGGGAAAAAAAGTGAGTGAGAGGGAGACACACACAGAAGACTCTCCACTTTTAACTCAATAATGGAGCAGTTGCAGATCCTGATAGTTTATTTGTAACTGAAGTAATCACATTAACAAAGCTCTAAAAGTCTGCACAAAGTCTCTTTCTACAATATCTTGATAATGCATTTTAGAAGATTCCAAGGTATTGCTTAATAAAACAAAAATCATTTTCTTGGCAATATTTTCTCAGCAATATTGCGCGGTGTTTTCCTTTTATATGCAAGATGTGGAAACAGCAGTTCTCTATTTGAACCATAAAATACTGTTAGTAACAAGATCACACTGGAAGAAAACACAAAAAGGAATCACACATTTTTAAATCTGTTAACAATAAGTAAATTTCAGCCTAAAAAAAAATAAACCTTTAACGAATGTTAAAGAAATGACAAATGTTACAAAAAGATTTTGTTGTTTATTTTAATGACCTGTATAATTATTTGCCTGGAGGATATGTTTGTCATTCTCTTGTGGTTTCTGAGTTATGTATAATTATAAGAGGATAAAAACTTAATAAGCCATTTAGAGAAAATTCCAGGATTATGTTGTTTGTTGTGCTCATATTTCAAAAGGATACTCTTGATCTTGCATCCTTAAAGGTATCTACTTAAGTACAAAGTGAAGTATCTATCGATTTTTCATTTCAGTCTCTCTCTCTCTCCTCATCTTTCTCTCTCTTTCAATTAAAAGCAATTAATTTTGAAATTCTTTCAGTGCCTGAAAAATAAAAATAAAAAGGAAGCTTCACGCCAATGCAGTTATCCATAGTTTGAAGTTTATTTTAAAACAAGTTTCAAGTACATAGGTATCTTATATTTTAAAAATCATATCTCAAACTAGAGAATTGAAAATTTCCTCCAGTACAAGCTAAAGTTGCAAAGCAGACAGGAACATCATTTCAGTTTCTGCTTGGTGGGGTGGCAAGATTGCCTGAAGCAGTTTCTCAAATTTTCATGTGAATTTAAACGTGAAATACTTGTATTAAAAGTACAGTTGCCATAATTCTTCTTTTGGTAGAGCAACCTAATTATTTATCATAACTTAGGGGGGCAATTGAAATCCTATCTCCCCTAAATGATGCCCCTGATAGTTGATCAATCAAAACCTGAGCAATATAGAATTATCTTTCTGTAAAAAACCAACACGAGTTTCTAGTTGAAACAAACATCAAATAGAATTGTGATAATGGCTTTTGAAAGAATGTGATGATAAAAAAGTATATGATGGCAGTTAAAGAAATTAATAAAAGTATCAATCGAGCTCTAAAAATGCATATGTATAATCCTGGATAAGTAAGATAGCAACACATAAATGACTAACAGAACAGCATCATGGATATTCTTAGTTATATCAAAAATTCAAAATATGAGCCGCCAGAATGCATGCAGGCATCACATCTGCATAAACAATTTCTCTACTTGTGACTGCTGCCATTAAATACATCTCAAATACTGAGGTGAACAATTACCTAAGAGATATGTTTTAAGTGCATGGATTTATACTGTTGCTTTTTACTCATATGTCAAGGCAGGCAGTAAAATCTGTAAAGTTGTCAAATGTGCTTTCAGGATTTACACCAGTAGAGTAGCTGAAACTAACTCATTATGGCTAAGCAACTCATTTTAGCAATTTAACTTCATTAAAAAATCTGATGTGTTACACTCACATGACTTTCTCTACTATTTTTACAAACGCTTATTCTCCATATGCTTCATGTTAATCGAGATGTCAATCTTATTGCTAATTTTCTTGTAGATGCAAGGGGAATATGGTAGGTTTTAAGCGATAGTCAAATATTTTAAGCACTGGTTGCTATGTGGCGCATTCCATTCTCTTTGCATGCCAGGACATAAAAAAAATGAAAAATCTGGTGTGTTACACTCACATGACTTTCTCTACTCTTGTACAAACTATTTTTACAAATGCTTATTCTCCATTTACTTCATGTTAATCGAGATAAACATTTGCAGACTCTATCTTATTGCTAATTTTCTTGTAGATGTAAGGGGAATATATATTTACAAGGGCAATATAGAAATACAGTAGCCTTTAAGCACATACATATCTCTTAATAGCCGGTTGCTAGGTGCAGCACCATTCCCTTTGCCACAGATTAATACTCTTTGCATATCCAAGAAAAAAAAAATGAATAACGAATTCCCATTTGAGAAAATAATTATTGAAAAATTTAAGAGAATAACAAGCAATATCTCAAAAATGGTTCATTCAACAAAAAAATGTATATGACATAAACCGTGTATTTTAACGCGATCTACATTTTTTGTGTAGTAACATTTTGTCTATCTCTTATGGTTTACCAGTTATGCAAAAGTCGTTCACAATGAAGAATACTTTTGGAGACATTCCCAGAAAATTCAAGATATACATTTTATTTGTCATGAAAATATCTTAAACATATGATATGTGTCGCATTTCTGGAAGAAGCTGAACCTAAATACCAAGTTTGGTGTTTATCCAACTATTCGTTTCTGAGTTAACCTGCTCACAGACAGACACACAGACATGTTTCCAAAAATGCTTTTTTTGGATTCAGGGGGTCTCAAAACATGTATTTCCGGTGAAATCTCGGTATCACATTTTTGGGTGGAATACAATACTTCCCCTACTTACTATACGTAGTAGAGAAAGTAAAAACAACAAATTTCAATATATTTTCAACTTTAATCATATCTGTACAATTTATTTTCATTATTTTACAAATAATATTAAATTGCTTATACAAAACAAATTTCACAGTACATACAGAAATTCAATTATAAAGCTTCGCAGAACTCATGAAACAAACAGCAACTGCACATCTACAAATGGTTCAGCATTATCATTGTAAAAATATTATAAAAGAGTCACTCTGTCTTAAACATTAGTTCGAAAACATCTGAGTTTCAACTGCAGCATAAATAACGAAAAATGTTACAAATGACATAAGCTGTACAATACTACATGGCAGTTATTATCTGTAACACATTTTATAAAACAGGGTTATGGTTACTTAATATTTATGATTCAGATCAACTAACAACTTGGCACTGACTAAAACAGAATGCTTACAAAGCTTACAAAATTAACTGTAATTCAAAAAAGCTATTATTTCAGTCTAAATGGCCTTAAATAGACTTTATTTTGGTTTCTATTTGCAGCAAGAGTTCATCAAAACCACCACAGCCATTTCAAAATGAAGATCAATTAAAACAGTTCATGATCATCAATTATTTCAGTATCTTATGCTAATTTATATTACAGTATTAGGTTAACACAGCTCCTAGCTCACTGACTAGCAACTCAGTTCAGCAAATGCTACGTATTTACTGTATCTAACAATAATGGTATAGTTTATCACAATTTTAATTGCTATACAAGTTAATCAACACTTCACACTTGCAATTACATTCACAATGGTAACTGTCAAGACTCTTAATTTATCCTCCAAGAGTCCATTTGAAGAGGGAAGTCATTGCAAAAGATTGCCTAGCTATCTGAAGGAACATGGTTGTAAGAACTATGTGGTGAGAAAAATGGCCTTGCTAGAGATCGTCTGCGCTCAGTGAAAGCAGCCAGTCTGGATGTTGGTATGGAAGTTGATTTCTGAACCTGCAGGAAAATAAACATAAAAGCATTAGTTTTCTTTTTAATCTTAATCCAAGTTGGTGGGCTCATGACAGAAGATAGAGGAAGTATTCTCAGTCTGTTTGTACAATTTTGCAGAAAACTCCAATTAAAAAATGCATTTATTAATAACTGATAATATATAATAGTGGGATTAAATGATTACTTCTGAAATGAAAAATCTTGTGTGTTTGCACTCACACGAGTTTCACTACTCACTCTTGTACAAACTATTCTTACAAATGCTTATTCTTCTGTTACTTCATGCAAAACAGAAATTGTCTTACTGAATAATCTCCTTGTAGGTACAGTGCTTTGTAAAGGCTTTGAAATTCCGTTCGCTTTACGCAGCCAAGAAAGAAAGAAAGAAAGAAACAAACAAACAAAAGAAAAAAGGAATAAAGGCTTCCCATTTGAGAAAAGTATAAGTATTTTAAAATGCAAACCAATAACAAGGAATATCTCAGAAATGGTTAACTTCATAAACAAAATTATTTGACAAATTGTGTCCTTTAATGAGATCTACATTTTTTGTGTAGTAAGATTTTGTCTCTCTCTTACAGTTTACCACTTATGCAAAAGTCATTCAGAATGAACAGGACTTCAGAACTATTCCCAGAAAATTCAAGATATACATTTCATTTGTCATTAAAATATCTTACACATATGGCATTTTAATAAAAAAAATTGTTAGAGCCATTTTTGAGAAAATTAAATTTTTTGAAAAATTTTCCAGGTAAAGGGTAGTTTGGAGTGAGGGATTTTCTTGAAAATCTTTGTGATGCATCCTTGGAAGATGCTGAACTTAAAACATCAAGTTTGTTTTTAAGTTCTGTTGTTCTCTATCTCTCTCTACTCTCTCAAATACACACACCCACCCACACAGATATTTTACTAATTTTTTTTTTTGGGGGGGGGGTCCTCAGAGAGCCTCAAAGCTATATTTCCGTTGAAATCTCAACATAAAATTTTTGGGCAGAATACAATACTTATACTTCCCACGCTTCTGATGAAATCCTGGGTAGTATGTTCATTGTTTTAGCTAAATAAGGTACAAACAAGTGGAGAAGTCAGTAACTCTTTTACAGGTACAAGTGGTTGTGATATTCCTTTAAGTTTTATATCTCATTTTGCTGAATATATGCTAGCACTGAAAGAATTAACTAAGACAGGGGAAATACTGTATTTGATTAAAAAATTCTACATTTTATTTCACTGGAAATACATTTTGAGATGCACTATAGCTCAAGAAAGCATTTTGTGTACAAGAGAGAAACGGAGAGTGTTTGTAACAAACATCTGGTTATATCTGTAATTCTTTCAATTAGCCATGTTTAGGCTGTGAATTAAACCAAATTTGAAAAATTTAATGCCATGGCTGGTATTCAAACCACGAATCTGCACCTGTCTGTGCCACTGTTCTTACTGCTTGAGTTACTATGCTAGGATGCCCATTTTCACATTAACCCTTCTCATTGATTCAGATAACCTGATATCAATTAACTCTAATAGAGATTAATATAATGCCTGGAAATTAAAAGCATTTACAACATTGAAAGTCAACTTTGAAATATATCTGACCATTTGAGATTGGCTTGAACGTTAACTATAATATGGTAGCTTAAGTGGTTAAAGAATCAATATAGAGCATCAAAATTCTGTGGTTCAAGTCTCAGCTATGGCACAGAATTTTGCAATTCGGATTCAAATTTCCAATCAGGTGGTTTGTTCTAAGAAGTTAGAAGACTGACACTTGTTAAAAAATAATTTCAATAGAATAAGGCATATCTCTTCATTTATGATGCTAGTAATAGTAGTAGTAACAGCAGTAGTCGTAATAATAATAATTATTTGTAAATTTGTCTCATCTATACTATAATGTTAATATTGCTATACTTTTATAAAATAATAATTATAAAGATATCTTACATCTTTAAACCAGGATGACTGCAGGCACTCCTCAGGGTTGGCACGTTGTGAAGCTGTGGCTAGTAGGAGGTGAACTATTAAATCTTTGCCTTCATTAGAGACTTCAGCAAAGTACTCATCAGGGAAACAAAAGTCACATTTAAGGATGTTTGTTGTTGTTTCCTCCAATGAGTCATCCAGAAATGGTGACACACCACTAAAAGAAAAGAAAATGTTGCACAAATAAAGTAATGAGTAAACATTTCTTTGCAGCACTTATGAGTCAATTTCAGAATTTCACTTTTCCTTACACATTAGTAATAGAAGAAAGTATAAGAGGGTTAAGCTTTCTAAATACAAGATATACATTTTTCCAATATAACAGAGATGCCTAAATAACACTATAGAAACTTTTCTGTTAAAGGAAAAAAATGGATCCATAAAAAACAGATCATGCATAGAATGCATATCTCCTAAGTGTCAACTGATGGTGAAACATGAAGAATGTAACATATGTAGGCATATTGATTACCAAAAGGCTTTTGACATGTGTTTTGTAATTGTACTGTCACACTAGTTGTGTATAGGCACTAAGTTGAATAAAACTTAAATTCAGTGCTGTGGATAGGACTCCAACTACAAATCTTTGACTATATGTGCCGATGCTCTTACCTCTTGAGGTACCATGGCAAGATACCCATCCATATTCACATTAAATCCTCTCATCTGATTCAAGTATCCCAGTAAAGTTTAAAAGCAATCTCAAATATTACAGACATCACTCCTCAAAGGTGATTTGTAAGTGTTTTTGCCTTTCCAGACTTTGTAATAATTTATCATTATTAGCATTAAATTCTTCTTTCACAATAACCATGTGTAGGCATTATGTTGAAAAGCTGAATCAGACTTGAAAAACTATAAAGCTTAAAAATTTAGGCACTTGCATCATTGCAAGTTGCCTTTGAGGTATGCTATCTCTAATATTTGAGATTATCTTGAAGGTCAACCAGGATGCTTGAATCAGATGAGAGGATTTATTATCCAGATTTCTCACCATAGTAGCTCAAGTGGTAAGAGCATCATATGGAGAGCCAAAGATGCATGGTTTAAGTCCCAGACATGGCATTGAATTTTTCAAGCCTGATTCAACGTTCTAGTTTCTGATATAGTTAATGAAACCGAACTATGAACATTTTAGTGGAGAGAGAAATCCCAAGAAATTTGATAAGATACACCAGAATTAGAGTTAACAAATCAGGGTATAAATACAACACATAAAGAAATATTTAATATACATACATATGTTGGCATTATTACCAAAATTTGCCAAATAGAAAGCTTCACTTACATCAGTTTTTAAAACTATGAAAAGTTTTCAGAGATGTTCGTGTGACTAATGGTTGTTATCTCCTCCTCCCATTAGTCAACCATATATAGGGAGGGTTGCCCCACTTAAGCCCGGACGAACTTGAATCGCCCTCCCACTCTTCCATTGGTCAAACTGGTTATGTTTATTATTGCATCAGCTCACTGTGAGTGCTAGCTGTCGGCTGGGCCAGTCTGAGGCAAAGTTTACTCATAATGGCTTCAACAATCGCCTGCTTGTGGCAGGGGTACATTGTTGTGCTTTCCTATACCGGTTACAGCCCTTCAGTGATAATGGAAAGGTGCAAACAAAAAGGTCTTACCATAAGTAAGTCATGTGTGGATTCCCACCTGAGGCTCAATGTACAAAAAAATTAGCAAGAAAAAGACCACAACCAACACGAACTAAAGCAGTAGTATTCAAGGTGAGTGCAACAGTGACTCAAGAAAACCCACCAACCCCATTTCCAGCCACATTGGAATATCCAAAGGGACCGTCTATCAGATAATACACAACAATTTGGGTTTAGAACGATGCCATAAAGCACGTGGACACGTCTTGAAAGAGCGGCACATCAGAGAATGCTTCACCAATACAAGAAAACTCTATGAACACCACCTGGCAGATGAAAAGTGTAATGGGTGGTTTCTTTAGATGAAGCATGGGTTTATCTAGGTGACAAAAAAAAAAGAGCCATTTATTACCATCAAGTAGGCCAAAAGCGGCGCTCCAACTTTATTCGGGAGTACAAGGAAAAGTTTTCCAAGGGATTCATGGTGGTTGCAGGTTATTGCTGTTGGAGGAAACTCGGCATTCACTGAGTTGCCAACAATGTAAGAATTAATGCAGTCTACAATCAAAGGATTGTTATGAATCCAATTTTTAATGAAGAGATTCCTCAGTTCTATGGCAAAGAGCCCAAATGTTTGGATCCACATGGATAAAGCATCCAGTCACACTTCTTGGTCTTCCCAGTATTACTACCACTGGAAAGCTATGGAAACAAGTGTCATGTGATACCACTTAAAAGGATCCCTGTGAAGTCACCAAATGCCTCGCCAATGAATTTTTGCGGATTTGGTCTGCTGAAACAGCGCCCTGCTTCTCGGAGTCCCACCACAATTGAAGGACTCAGAAAGCCTGCCAGGAGGAGTGGGCTAACATCCCTCTTCCTGCTCTTAGACGCAGCCTTCTTCAATGGAAATTGCACTGCAGAGTCATAGTTAAAGCCCGTGTAAATCACATTGAACACAATAGGTGGTGAAAGGGAACCTCACCATGAAAAAACATAAGCAAAAATGTCCGAGCTTAAGGGGGGCAAGCCTCTGTATATAATAGTAAAAGAGAGAACATGTTATATTACAGAGCTGAGATAGGCATCTGTGCTTCTGCAGAGAAAATTCACACATATGTATTTGCTATGAATCATTATTCTTTTCTTTCTTTGTCTCTTGAACATCAGAATTACAAAAAAGAACAAAATTAAGGGCAAAAAATTATTATAGTTTCAAATTATTAATCACACCTATAGATGTTAATTTTTGTGTAACATTGTGCAAGATGATTACATCTGTTTTGAAGAAAATTTACAGAAAAAAAATTGTTTAAAATTAATAGTACAAACATTATTATTGTAATTTTGAAATACTGATATATACACCAAGGATTTTTAATCACTTTGTCTATTTGTAGTAAGAGGTAGGCATTCTGCTTTAGGCATGACTGTATTTTGTATGACTTCTGTGACAATAAGTGACATTAAACATACTCAGCACTTAAGGCATTTAATCAATGGGACCTGTAGATCAATAAAAGCATCAAGATCCACAAATGAAGCAATGCTGAACAAATTTAAATTGTGAGTGGATTAATGACACTTTGGTTTCACTCACTAATTGAAAATGTTCATCTCCATTGTCAGCTATATGTCTACTCACCTTATAATCACTTCCAATAATTTAGCGAATACTGAACAAATTACTAGTGTTTCTGTTTTCGTAAGAACTTTGAGAAATCATGAACAGCTGATGGATGAAGCTACTATACTCCTATCCTGGTTAGCTGATTCTTAGAATAAAGCATGAATAAAGCCATAGTAGCACATGCGGAGAGAAACAGCTTGCTTTGTACTTAGCTTCTGTTTTTGCATACATGCTGTAGTCATCTAAAGCACAATCCCCAAAGATACTAATGGCAAAGAAATAGATTATTTCAGACTAGTAACATTATTCTTTAGAATTATAGTTTAGGTTCCAGGTCTGTATATAAATGCTGAAAAAACAATACCAAAAAACATTTTAACAACTTTTATACTGTGCAGTTATTTTAAGGTGAGGCCATAGACCAGCTATAAGCATAGCACTCTGTACTGCAGTGACCTCGGTACTTTTCCGATGTGAACTGGTGGCACATGATGCATTCATGTTATCTTTAAGTCTCTGCTTTGTGTTCATGCTGTAAAGAGAGTTAACACTGTTCATCTCAAAGGTGAAAGTTTGTTCAAGACATATGTGTTGTGTGTGATTTGCTTAAGAGTGTTAACGTCTTGTTATTAGTCCACTACAATGCCTGTTGACAAATTCACACTTGAACAATGAATTTTTATGTACAACACATACACAAAATACTAATCATGTAGACAGGTATATAGGCAATTTCAGGAGAAATTTCCTGGTATTCCAGTTCTAGCTAGAGAAACTATTACACATCTGTGCATCTAAAGGGTCTTTCAACAAGTGTGTCCTATCTTTAACATGTGATAGCTGCCGTTCTTATTGAGTTACAGCAGTCATTTTTTTCATGTGGTTACAGTTGTTATTGACAAATAGCCATGGAACATTACAGCATTCAGCAACGCGTAGAAATTGTGAAAATTTATTATCAAAATGGATCTTCTGTTCGCCAAACCTTCCGTGTATTGCGTTAAGTTTACGGTGTGCATAATCGTCTCTGCGAGAGAACGATTCGGCGTTTGATGGAAAATTTGAAAGAAGTGGTTCTGTCAGTGATCAAAGAATGCCTGTACGTAATTGACGTAAGCGCTCCAACGAAAACAGGCGCCGTACGTGAGAGTGTACGCAAGAACGAAAACAAATCAATTGCTCGTCGAGCGCAAGAATTGGGGCTTTCGCCGACCACAACTTGGCGAATTCTGCATCTGGACTTGAAGTTTCACGCTTACAAAATGGTGTTAACTCAAGAACTAAAGCCCAACGACCATAGGTTGCACCGTGTATTCGCTGACTGGGCTATGGAGCAATTGCAAGCTGACCCGGATTTTTGTCGAAAAATCATCTTCAGCGACGAAGCCCACTTTTGGACGGATGGTTGTGTTAACAAAAAAAATTTCCGCTATTGGAGCAATCGCAATCCAATGCAGATTCAAGAACGACCACTTCATCCCCAAAAGGTTCTGTATGGTGTGGATTTTAGTGGAATCATTGGTCCATATTTTTTCCAAGATGAAGATGGAGAAGCTCTATCTGTAATGGAGAAAGATACCGGGCTCTTATAAAGGACTATTTTTGGCCTCAATTGGATGGTATGGATCTCAGAAACATCTGGTTCCACCAAGATGGTGCCACATGTCATACTGCTCTTGAAACAATCCATCTTTTGAAGGGGAAGTTCAGAGGTTTCATCATTTCCCGTGGTGGTGATGTTAACTGGCCCCTGAGGTCATGTGATTTAACGCCGTTGGATTACTTCTTGTGGGGTTATGTTAAATCTCGAGTTTATGTCAACAAGCCAGAAATAGTAAATGATCTTATGAATAACATCACGTGTGTTATTCGTGAAGTTGGACCTAATGCACGTTCTGTCATTGAAAATTGGGTCAACCATATATGCGCAACCCAAAGAAGTCGCGGCGGTCACTTAACTGATGTTCTCTTCCACACATAATTACATTAATTATGTTCCAAAATAAAAAAATTAATAAGCCTCTATCATTTATAGAAAGTGTTTTATTTAAGTTCAAGGATAGGACACTTTTGTTGAAAGACCCTATACTTGTGGTGAACTCTAAAAAAAAGGAACAATCCACATACTACAGATGAACTTAAGGACAATATAAAAACAGAAATTATGAACATTACGCAAGAACAACTTAGGAAATTTCTTCTGAAGATGCACCCTCAAATGCAACAACACTTATGAAGCTTAGTACTCATTATAGTGCATGTTACTATCACTCCTGAGTAAGTAACATGGGATTTATGGAATGAAAAACCCCTGTGTAATAGACAATGCATGGAGCACACATATGTGCAATCCATGGCCTCACCATAAAACGACCGCACTGTATTTGTTATGTTGGTAGCTTTGGAAATGCAAATGAAATTTATGATAATAAATGTACCCAATTTTTCCATTTAAACCAATGCAACATCATTTATAGAAACAGCAAGTAGCTCAATTCCTTTCTTAGCCGAGTTAATAACGAATAAAGAACTGACATAGCATAATTTTATTTATAATTTTTCCATAAACAGCAGTGAAATAGAAGTTAAGTGTAACATAACTAATTGAAGTGTGTTTCTGAGGTATTTTATATCAAAATGTGAAAAATATTCTCTTTGTAGCATTTTTAAAGCCAACTTTTTAAAACTAAATTAACATTCCTTCTCTTTATAACTCACATTTTTTTTCAATTACAAGCATGTTTCTTCAATGATAATATATAAAAGCATATCTGCAGATTATTGTTATAATTAGCATCCATTTTCACATGCATGTTTAAAAAGTTAATAAGCACAAACATAAAAGATAGTAATGGTGGAAAAAGGCATTCTTTTGACAATAGGCTTAATTTTTCTAGGATGTTTAGGACTGGTTTCAGTACACAAACGAAACTAGCTTAGAAAAGATGTGGTGTGGTCTGGTCTGTGTTTAAATACTGTAATCAATCATAAATACTGCATGTGTTAATTTAATGCAGTTGTGGGTCAGAAAGAAAACAACATTAGTTATATTCCTTTTAAGAGATCAAGGTTACATATATGCACTTGAAGCTGCCATACCTGCTGTTCTTTAATGCTTATGACTGTGTTCATTTCATGAGGCCAAAAGAAAACATAATGAAACAAACAGTAAGTAGAAGAAGAACAAATGAGTATATAAAAGGATGGACAGAAACTGTATAAATAGTTGAGCAGAACGTAAGGTTTTTCATAAACCCATTTACAAAGTATTATGATACAAGAACTATAAGGTTTCAGAACTTTTCTTTCCGATTGAAAATGTTTAAAAAGTTTTACTTACCTCAGAAAAGCATAGAGAAAAACTCCTACACTCCACATATCTGTCTGGCATCCTAGTGGTTGTCCTAAAACCATTTCTGGAGCTGCAAATTCAAGATTTGAAGGTGGCAGCACTTCTAAGGTCCTTTTAGCCACAGCATCCCCCATATCCACTAATTTCAAAACTGCATTGTTTCCCGACAGGTCAACCATCACATTCTCTGGCTGTAAAATAAAACTGTATGTTATTCTCCATTTTTACTCCTTCTTTTGATGACCTCCTCTATAATGCTAAATTTTCTATCTGACTAAATACCCAAGAATCCTTTTACAGCACCTATCAGTAAGTAATGCAGGAAGCCATACTCAGGGAAAACATTCAGTGCAATGGAAAATGCAATTAAAAATTCATAATTTCTGGTCTTTAGCACCATCTGTTGGTTCGATATATGAACTATATTCCCAGCTACAATGCCAAAAGTATATTCAAGAAACAGTACTTCAGATAATGCACTCTAGCATATACTCATGTGGAAGTTTTCCCTGTTGAATTCCTATAACAACTGCCATTCTCTGATAAAACTTATATTTTCATATGTAACTGTGTCTTTCCCAATACCAGATATATTTAAAACTGTATAAAGCCACTTTTTGTGTAGTTTAATGCAATTTTATATCACTTTTGTTGAAAACCTTTGTTGTAATTTTACATATAATTAACAAAATGATAGCTGTGATTTTAAACAAAGTGACTACACAAATTCCTAAGTCAAGTTGTTTTGTTTTAGTTATTTCTTTGAGTATAAGGTTTAAAATTTGAATAAACATAGAGAAAACCTCACTTAGATGATTTACATGCACAGTTTCTTAGGCTAAATCACCTATGATTGGGCTACATTTTTAAAAATATTTTTTCTCCTTTCTTTGTAGAATTAGATATTACTGCCAATTAACATACTGTAGTCATTTGGTTTTCAATACTTGCTAGATTGCATTGTTTTCTAAGGTGTTCACTATTTTCTGCACACAACGTACCTAACTTCAAGAGAAAAAGCACCAATGATATTGGCAACAATATCATGCAAACTTACTTATGGGTAAGTGTAAACAACTTGTAAACTTAGAGTTGATGTAATGACACAATTGTTTCATATACTGTTTTTAAAGATAGGACATTTTTGAGAGGTCATTACTCCCATTCTCAGCTAGAGATAAACTGCAGATAATATCGGTGTGATGAACCTACTGAAGGTGTCTGATGGTGGAATTTCAAAATTTATAACTGGATGTTTGCTTCTGTTCATGATTCTTTCCTAAGAGATTTCTAAAGGGTCACTCACTTGTTTTAGCAACTCTGTATTTGTGGCAAAATTGGAATTGCAGAAATGTGTTACAACTGCGACTTGTCATATTTGTTTGCATTTTATATTGTGGATGTATTTGTTGCCATGAATGTTGATATTTGTTTTAGTTTTGCCTTTGTATATTTGCAAGTTGATTGTTGTTGATTCCTAGTTTAGATTTCTGTGGCACAGCTTATTTAGGTGGCACGCTTTACAATTTTTTTATGATTTTATTTATTTTAGATGGCTAGGTTAATGCTGTGCCTTGAAAACGCATTTTGGAATTTGTAATAATAAGAAGAAAACTTCTTGTTATCTTCTAATGATGTTAGCATGAGGCTTGTTTGTTGTTTCTTCTGTTTCTACTTATCTTTCTGTCTGCTATTTTGGAAATAAATTGTTTATGAGTGCTGTGTTGATGATAAATTGAGAATCATGCCATCTACTACCTGCACATATGATAATAACAATGCCAGTCAATCTATAATTGAGGATGGAAGCAATGGCTTGTATTTAAAAACAGTAAATAAAACAACTGTCAGTACATAGATTTCAAATTTTCAGGACCTGTCTTTAAAAATAGTAAGAGAAATAATTGTCACTACATTGATCCCAAATTTTCAAACTATTTCCATATTCACTGTTAAAAGCTTATTTCAATTAATAAAGATTTAATCTTGATCACCTTGTGGTATGCACAGTGAATTTTATTTGCTACTTTGTTCAATGGCTATGATATCACTCTCTTATTCACAGTGCTATATGTGAAGCAGAAAGCATGCATAGGTACACTTCTTGGTTTATTTGTTAAACATTTTAGCAAAATATTGACACTAAATATGCTTGTTCCATGCATACCTTTACATCCAAGTGAGCTGTACCCTGAGCATGGAGGTAACCAAGAGCTGAAATTAGCTGAAACACATAGTGGCTTACTGTTGCTTCACTATATTCCTCACTATATGTTCTACATATGTATGAAAAGAGCAGAGGTCCATTCACTCTGGAAAAGATAAATCAAATATTGTTAGTGCCATTATACATCATCAGAGAACTTTCTAAACTTCACAATTTCATTTATCATTATCTGCAAAGACTGAAAGTAAATCAATTTTCTTTTCTTCTTCCATAAAATTAGTAGCAACATGTAGATGAGAAGTTCACAACAAAAATCATAACTTTATAATAAAACATATGGGCTAGTTGTTATGTTCAAGCATTAACAAGGGAAGTGTCTGAATAATGGGCACTTGAAAAAATGAAATTAGGTTACAATATATTTATTACATTATTTATTGTACTTCATATTTCAGAAAAGAAAATCTTGCTTTTTGTAAAGTAAAATAAATTATGTGCCTTGAAATTCATGAAAAGCGCAAAGCAATGCCCTGCTAGTAAGAGAGAGAGAGAGTGATGATGATGATGATGATGATGATGATGATGGCGACAATGGTATTAGTCATAAATACATGCATCATAATTCACATTAACTGCTATACTCAGCTTAGCACACATTATATTTATGCTGGCACTTTGGTTCATGAAGGAAACAAAGCATTTCAAGGCACAAAGAATATCAAATACTTGGAGGTAATTCACACAAACCAAACCTGGAGAGCCAAATTGCTTTTATTGCAAACTGACATCCAGTATCTCATCTTCTGTAAGGATAAAAGACAGAAAACTTGTCTTGCACAGGAAAAAAAAGTGTAATTCCACACATTTGAAAGAATATTCAATTTTCTTATTCTACAAAGAGCAAAAGTTTCTTTTCTAATACATAAAATATAGGATGTACCATTCACTCTCAGTCCCTAATTTTAATTATAAAAATCAAACTAATAGTAATGATTTAATAGCATACGCTTTTAGTGAATGAGAAGCATATAGACTCCATTTGAGGCGCAGCCACAGTTACATACATGAGCCTGTCATTCAGATGGAATTATGTTTTGTCGGAGAAAGCTAGGAGTTAAGAGCAAGTGAGACACCCTGTACATTAAACAATTTCACAATTGCATCACAAGCATTTATACTTTTTTAGGGAATAGGAAACTTTCCTTGTAAAAGTAAATTCACTTTTTCCTTATATCATAAAATTAGTAAAATGCAAATACATGGTTTTGAAAGTTTACTGATTAAATGTTAATACTCTTCAATTTTAATGAAAATAAATTTGATACAGAAATTCAAATAAAAAAAGTTGTGAGATTTTCTATTATAAACCTTCATTAAACTTACTGTCTTACATATTTATTTTTTCACATAATGAGTATAAGGACAAGGACAATGATGATGATGATGATAATAATGAAAATAATAATAATAATAATAATAATAATAATAATAATAATAATAATAATAATAATAATAATAATAATAATAATAATAATTACTTTAAATCAGTTTGAATAAATACTTTTATAAAGGTTCTATTAATATAAATTATTATGCTATAAGCAGCAGAAAGTTTGGATTATATCCATCAGAAAGAAGGAGAAAAAAATTGAGAAAATGCATATTAGAAAGGCCTTAAGTGCTAAGAATTTTATTAATTCCCCAGAAGTTAAAATTAAACAAAAAGAAAGCTGTGCTTGTATGGATTTTCTTTCTTTGCATTACAGAGAGTTATAATTACATTAGTTATGATCTATTTTACACCGAGTTACACATACATGCATTGTTTGTGTTAATTCTAGTAATGACTCTATCCCTTTCCCATTCTGGTGTTTCAAGATCATATCTTTTAATTTTATTATATTACCAATACGTTTTAGTACTTTAACATAATGAATTAGGTTATTGCCAACTGCCTATAACAGGAGTGCAAAACTGCTGATTAAAGCAAAGAAATTACTGCCTACACGGCAGCAAACTTATGAGGGTGATACTGCATTTTTTTTAATGGCATGCTTCTAAAAAAAAATGAAATTTGTTTTTATTTGACGGTTACTTTCTAATGTTTTGTGAAGATTACCATGCAGTTTGTTTGATTTTTTTCTATTAGGTTAATTATTATCATTTGAAGATTTTGTGTTCATCCAAAAATAAATTTGATTAGAGAACATTTCTGGGCAATGATTTTTTTATGATTTTAAATCACCATTAAAGCCTAAACAATGTGAAGATTGGCTTGGAAATGCATTTGGCAACAAATCCCATCTAAGGCAATAATTTATAATTGGTACAGCAAATTAAAAAGAAATAGGTTTTTTCTTAGTGATGAATTTCATGAACGACATCCAAAAACTACTGTTACTGATGAAAATATTTCTGATATTTGAACAATGCTTGAAGAAGAAATAAACTCATCTTATGAATTTATTCAGGCGACATTGGGCATTGGTATGATTCCAATCCAAAAGATTTTACATCAACAGTTAGACATGATGGATTGCACATAAACTGACTCCCAATCAAAAACAACACACTGATTGCTCCAGAAAAACTCTGGAAAAATTCCAAGGTGGCACTTCAAATTTGGTTTGGAATATTGCTAATGGTGATGAATCTTTGATTTATTGTTATGAACCTGAAAAGAAAAGTTAATTGGTTCAATGGGTCTTTCGATCAGAATCTAAGCTTACAAAACTCTGACGAATTCGCAGTGCTGCTAAGAAGATAGTTGCTAGTTTTCTTTCTAAAACAGGCCATATTGCTGCATTAGAAGATAGATGTACCATTACTGCTGATTGCTACACAAATGCTTGTTTACTGCAAATTTTTGAAGAAGTTCATGAAAAATACCCAAAAGGAAAAACGTTACAACGTAACACACTGTCACATACAGCAAAATTAACCATTGAGCATCTGGATGCCCTAAAGATCAGCACCATGGACCCTCCATCATGGAGTCCTGACCTAGCACCTTGTGATTTCTTTTTCTTTCCAGAAATTTAACATAAAATGCATGGAATCACTTTTTGGCGATCAGATGAAGCAGTGGAACATTTTAAAAACCTGGTTTCTGAAGTGCCTCAGGAAAAGTGACATCATTGCTTTAAGGAGCGGTTTCATTGAATGCAAAAATGTATTGATATTAAAGGGGAAAATTTTGAAAGAAGTAAAATGATTTACATTTTTTTTAAATGTAATCCTTGTTTGATTTTTTAAAAAGTTTCAGTGTTGTCTTCGTATAAATTGACAATGAAAATCATAATAATTGCATTGGTGAGTGCAAGATCTTGTTTCATTAATGGGTAGTCTAAGTTTTTTTAATTAAAAATGGGAATTGCAGGTATTAGACATCATTCTGACTTGAAGTTATTTCATTTGATAAAGCACATGTTCAGAATATTAATCTTAAACTCACTAGCTGTATCCAAGCCTAAGTTCGCTCCCAGCAGGAAGCCAATATATTTTCAAATAGGTATTCTGATAGTGTGAAAGCATGATTATGCTCAACATTATATATAGTGATAAAATGAGAGACAGTACGGAAAAGAAAATAATAAACTGTCCGAAATAATATTCAACTAATCTAATAATCTTTGACAGCAATATCCCAAATGCAAATGTATTTATAGAGTAGAGAATAAAAGTAGGTATGTCTGAATCATTCTGAAGGCCATATTGTTGAAATTGACATTGAAGACATTACCTGCCTAAGCATATGATACTATAACTTCAGTTGAGTGAAAGAGAATTACTTGGAATTTCTTACAGTGAAAAAAAAAGAGTCATTTCATTCATTCTTAACTTCACTTTAGTTAGTTTTTGAACACATGCACAATCACCAGTTAAAAATTACACTAACATTTTTTATTAGCTTCTTACAAAACTATTTATTATAGCATTCTGAGGTCAGGTATTCAGTGTGGTTGCTTTTCTGCAGTGATTTTGCCATTTGTTGAGATGTTGCTGTAACATTCATCACTTCTCCATTCTGATAAGAAGAAATCTTGATTTGTACTTATTTTATTCACTAACGTGTCAGTGCTCACAAAAAAGTGATCATTATTAGTTCAGGTTTGAATAGCAAAGGTATTTATAACTACTAATAAGAAATACCCATTTTAATACCATAAAAAATGCATACTTCCTTTCCCATAAGTTTACTTCAATTTGATGCACATTCCATACATTCTGCAACTTTTCTTTTTCACCATACAGAAAGACATTCCCATTTTTCATCCTCAAAGAACCACTGATGACAGTCCACAGACAAGGCAGAGAAAGATATTCATGCGTAGAAAGTTTGTTAAAAAGATCCCATAAAGGAAGCAGATGCATGCTTTAGCTTCTAGAAGTTTTCAAGAGAATTTTGGTATAGATAGCTTTTCTTCTTTAAATTCTGCTTAGTTCAGAAGTTTGCAGCTATGAAATTTACTTACAACTCCATTACTATGGTGTCTGTTCCTGCTTGTGGTGCATTATCAAATAATGCCAAAGCCCTAACAACATTTGGATGCTGCAGCTGTGCAAGGAGTGCATATTCAGCTTGAGTTATATCATGAGTCTGACAGCGACGCGACACCTGCTTTGCTGCAACTTCCTGTGCTGTGCAGCGGTCTTTGGCACGGCGGACTATAGCAAACCGCCCACGACCCAGCTCCTCTAGTTCAGCATATCTACGATGAAACTGTTCCTGCTGCCAGTAACAAGAAGGTGGGGGTGAAGAGGAAGGGGGACCTCCATTAACACGGAAGCTGTATCTTTCACCCAATTCCAAACCCTCAACAACTTGAGAGAGCGCTGGCATTGGTTTTCCAATAGGAACCCATATTTCTGTTCCTATTCGACAACATTCCAAAAGATAGTGGCTCACTCCAGGTACACTCTCCCATTGCACCAACACTCCACTTCCCAAAAGCTGAACACGTGGTGGAGAATTCATACCTGCTAACACATGTGCCTGCTTGAACAAATATTTGTGTCTTATTTATAAGTAAAATTTCTATTCTGATGTTTACAGCTTTTAGCTTTAGTTTAATACAATTATGCATATTTACAACAATTGAGAGTGTTATATAAAAATTTATTACAAAACTTGGCAATCATGCTTTTAATACATAGTCATTAAAATTCTGGAAAAAATTTTGGCTGAAAATCTTTTTACATGAAGTAGTAGCCAAAGTTCTGTTGGGGAGTGTATGTGAAGAGCTACTGTGACAAACATGTGTATCTTCTCAGTATCATGAACAAAATTTAATTCAGAAACAAATACAGTTTAACCTTACTTATATGTTATTCACTTCCATGTTTTTCACAGTTATATGCTAAATGTTTAGGCACCAAACTTTATCCATTAATATTTACTTCAATTATACGTTTTTTGGTTATACATTTTCTCATTAATATGTCACATTTTTCTGGTCCCTATGCATAAATATATTAATTTACTTACTCATTTATACATTTGTTTACGCTATGTTAAGATATACATATAGGGTTATTAAAAAAGATGGAACAGATTTTAAATATTCATTTTTAATGAACGACAATAGATAGCAACACATACAACACATCACTGAATAGAGGTAAGTTCAAAGTTTTAAGCCCCCACCCATTAGTTCCATTCAGTGCCTACAGCAGCGCTGGGTTTGTTTACAAGAAAATGACGCCACAGGAAAAGTCGTTTTGTGTGCTGATGTATGCAAAGAGTGAATCCATTGTTTCACTGCAGTGGGCATTTCATTGTAAGTTCAACAACGAGCCGCATCGTCATAAAAAATTTACAATTAATACAATAAATTTGTAGAAGATGGTTACGTATGCAAACAGAAAAGCACTGGTTGTCCTCGCAAAATTTTGAACACATAAAATAAAATGTTTAACTTTCCTCTATTTAGTGATGTATCACATGTGTTGCTATCTATTGTAGTTCATTAGAAATAAATATTTAAAGTATGTTCCTTCTTTTTGAACAATCCTGTACTATGCATGGTTTCTGTATAGTGTAGATTTCTGTTTCTTGCTGTCGCAGCACAATATGAGAGACATGTTGGGCAAGGTATCAATACTTTCAAATGCATTATTACTGCCCAAGTGTTAAAGCAGCAAAGAAACTTTGCTGATTTTTTTCAACAGTGTAAAGCATCAGTACTTTGAATTTCTTTTAGTTTGAACTATGAATAACAGTACTGCATGCCAGTACTCTAAATAGCATATTATGTTTATTATTTATGTGTTTCCTTAATTATTGCTTGCTTATATTAAATGGTATAAGTTTAATAATCTAATAAAACAGTTTCAATTCCATAACAAAATTCACTTTTATGTTTTCTCATTTATTTATCATTTTAGCCATCTCCCTTTGAAATCATATAAGTGAGGTTATACTGTAGCTGTATTGTGCTAGGATGATATTACATGCATGAACTACCAACTGCTTGCAAGAGATGTAAGTATAAGGTTGCCCATATGTCCCAAAAGTTGGATTGTCCTAGCTGGCTTAGCTAAACTTCTGAATTTCTTATATTTTGTATTATGTGACTAAATGTCTGCTGCTTGCTCCAGCATAACTGTAATTGTGTTCTAGCACCTGCTGTCTATCACCAAAGCCTACAGTGATGAGTGATTAGCTCATTGCACACTAGATGGCCTAGGGTATAAACAAGATGATATGTGTGAAATGATGGACAAATTTTGCTCAAAGATGCTTTTTGTCAGGGTAAGAGCTTCTTTTTGTGCAAACAAGTATCACACATGACTGCCAGTTTTACATCTCTTCTGATGATGTCATGCTAAGGATTCTTTAGGCCTGAAAAAATACATAACCCTCTGTCAGATCTGTAACCTTGGGCATTAAAGACTAGCATGGTAACCATTACATGAAGGATGGCTCGTATTGTGTGTGTTAAGCATAATTTTTACTCAAACTTCAATTGTCTGCTTTTCTTCCATTTCTGAATAAAGTTTCTTTTATTGCCAAACAATTTACATTAAAATGTTCTTCCACAAATCTAAAATGTGGAGCTAACTCCTTAGTTACTCCTATCTGTTGTTATGTTCACATATGAAAGTGTAAGTAAATTTAAAGATTTAGTGTTGCAGAATGTGTTACTTTCTTTAACACAAAATTGCAGAAATAAAATTTCAGTTAAAGCAATCAAAATAATTTGTTCAGGTACATATAGCATAAACACAATTTTTACAAGAAGCTTGGAGTTGTTGTACTGCTTAATAAGTAGTAAGTGCAATTTTTCTCTCAAATACTTATCTAAAAAAGAACTTCGTAAATCTAAAATATTCCAATAATTACATCTTACAAAATGTTGATATACTTTCAGGAGAATGCACCTTCAGTGAGGCTAAATGCTTCTGAGGAAGCTAATTTCTATTTTGTTCATAATCTACCAATTCTAGCCCCATGTATTTTTGTTCCAGTTTTCTAGGAAGAAGGTTATGGCAACCTAGTATGAGGAGCTTAACAAAGGAAAGTGGTGATGAAAGGCAATCACAATGTTTGATCCAATTTCCACATACAAATATTAATTAGACCTAATAATTAGACTTAACCTATTTTGAAGCATGTTTTAAAGGTCTCAGTAAAGTCAAAATAATACATCTTGATTAAACAGGATTTTATAATTAGTTTTCATGAATAGTAATTGGTGCTATGGTTTTAAATTTGGCATGTACGTCCTATTTTGAAATATGGTGCACACAAGTATATGACTGTGTTTCATGAAGTTAACGATACAGAATTCACCCTTTTGTTGAAGGCATAGTGGATTTGTTGATTTCATGTTCTGTATTGGACAATATGCATGTTTTGTAGTATACTGTAATAAAAAACACAAATGCTATAGAGTTTTATATATTTTATTATGAATAGTGTTGGAGTGAAACAGTTATGACTGTTGTGATACTGAACGGGTATTAGTTCTATTAAATGCATAGTGTGTGTTCTATTTAATTACCAATGTGAATGACACCCCCAGCCAAACTAAAGCCAAATTCTCAGTGTCAGTACTGATTTATCCTTGTTTTGTGTTGCTACAAACAATTTTATATTTACCAGAATGTTGCAGTAGTAGCAACAATTGAACAGTACCTAATTTCAACATCATTATCATGAGAAGAAAATCAAGCAAAAATTAAAAGATCAATAGTCTGTTAAAAGCTTGACCAGAGTTTTGTAAAGCTAAATATCCATTTTTATTGCTGTTAACATTAAAATAAATAGATAAAAGATTCAATACAATAAGATGATCCAAATTACCAAGTAGCTCCAGTTTCAGTGCCTTGTTTAATAATCTCTCTTTAATGCCTTAATAATAATCTTTAATGCCCCTACTTCCTGATGTTATTCCAAATAGATTGCAAATAATTATAATAAATATTTCAAATTTACTAATACTGTGCACAACCTGACCATTAATTATACTTTGAAGCAGATTGAGGCCAAAAATACAGCAAATCTTTCTTTTGTGATCCACCAATCAAATAATACTGTTCTATACACCCTAAATAATAGTTTTCAGTATTTTGTGATGAATGTTGTTATGTCTAGAAAGGGAGATCATATATGAAAAGGTAAAAATCATTTAACTGCTTTTACTAGAATTAATTGTTCTTCCACACAAGCCTTGTGTTGGGCAAGGTTGGAAAGGTAGAATCAGACAACTGAAAAATTCAATGCTACAGCCGGGATTTGAACCACAGCTATGGCATTGAATTTTTCAGTTGTCTGATTCTGCTCTTACTAGTCTACATCATACAGCTTTTGATACTCTTCCTGAAAAATTAAAAGCTTTCTAGGAATGCACCAGGCAATTCAACTCATCCTACAGATTGAACAGTTATGCAACACTGACATTTTACAGACATTGCAAGGCTGTCCTGTACAACCATATGTAGATCAACCTAAATAACCTTGCTTTCCTTTGAGAGCAAGTTTTACTACCTAATATAGTGGTGACATATTGGATTTGCCCTCTTTCTTTTTATTTAAGAAACTGCATGGAACCTGCGAGTTTGTTATGAGGATAAGGAAGAGTAACCATTTATATACAAAACATATAATACAAAAAACTTAATTATACAATATTTCAGTTAAATTACAAACTTTTGATATTGTTTTACCAGATACAACTAATTATTTTTCAGTTAACTAACACTATTCTGTGCTGATGAAAAACAAGTGGGATCTTATATTTAAAGACTATGAATATTCCCGGTTTGTTGACATTTATACTGACATAAGATTCAGGAATTGCTATCAGTTTAGATCATTTTCAAAAAATAAAGACAGGAATAAAAATACATTTCCATTCCATTAGTGCACAAATTCAAACAAATGATATTCACCACAATAAGGCAGCATCCTAACCACTGCACCAGCATGGTGGTCTATTTATTTGGGTCAATGAAATGGTTACATATGTAAGTTGTGCCTATCTAAATTTCAAAATATCTGCAAAATGTGGTTTTGCCTATTTACTAATTTGCAAGATGAGTTGAAAGCAGCCTATATAAAGGATTGCTAAATTCATTGTTAGAGATCAGTTTACTGCAGAAGTGAACTCTGTAACTAAAAGCTTCATGAAGTTGCAGTTTGGACTACCTTTGAGCAAACCTGCAAGGATGGGTATAAAAAAATTACGATAGCAAAGAATAACATATCTTTTACCAGTACAATCATTCAATACTTCTAGTTACGTTATTTATCTGATTTTTATGCAATTAATGTCTGTTGTTGGCACTTCTAAAGATTTTACACCTTTTTTTGTCAAACTGCCAATTTCTATGTAATTTTCTGCTCTTCCGAGTAAATTGATGAAAACCACAAAATAAAATTTTGACAATTCATCAAACCCTTGCGTATGAGAATTAATAAAGATTTTGGATATTCTCACAGATCTGCAAAGCCCTAGGTCCACAATTTTAGGTTATACAAAAGGTTCAATTGTAAACCTCAATTTTTATGTCACACTCAAAAATATAGAAACTTTCAAAAGCCAGGTACTAACCTTTAACTGACAATCTTGATGTAGTGGTTGCACTGCCAGAGTCATTCACAGCAAGACACGTATATTGCCCTGAGTCTGAGAATTGACAGTTCTCAATAACTAAGCTCACCACACCATCTTCCGTGAGGCTCATAAAATGTCTGTCATTACCTCTTAAAACAAGAGAACTTCCTTCATTTATTCTTTGCCAAGTAATGGTCAAATCTGATACATCACAGTGTGCATGACATCTCAATCTACAACAAAGTTTCACTTTCCCACCACAAACAACTGTCACATCTTGCAGTTCTTGTTGAAACTCAGGTGGAGGAGCTGAACACTCTGGAATCAAACCTTCTGATTTGCCATTTAATACACTGCCACTTCCAGTCACTGTTGTACCTCCATCAAATGATCGCCTCTCCCTCCGGCCTCCTCCATTGAAGCTTGGTTTACGAAAGCGGAAAGACCAAGGTTTACGAGGTAGAGTGCTTGTTGTATGTGGCTGATGTGACAAAACATGCACAGGGACCCAACCCTCTTCACCCTCTCCTTGATGAGTTCGTACTAAGTAGCCATGACTGGGTGAAAAGCTTACAATTTCAACAGTTTCACCACGACTTACAGCAAGTTCATCACTTCGGAGTGGACGGAAATCTACAGCAACCTTCACTACTGACCCTGGTACCATCACAGGCGGTGCCAATGATTCAGTGGCCTGAAAGTTAAAATGAAATTTTGAATACAAAACTGTAACACAAATCAAGTTTTAAAAATGTAATTACCAAAAATATTCTGAAATCCAAACTTTTAATAGTAATAAAAGAAAGTGAAACAAATGCTTTTGTCAGATACCTAATGTAATGCTGTGGTGTATGGAAGAATGGCTGTGACACCATGTACCTTCATTTTGTAGATTAAGGTTATTAGCATTTCAAACAATGTATGCCAAAAGTTTCAAAGTGATGTCTTCATCACTTAGTGCATCCTGTTTTGCAAACTGTCAACTTTTCAGCTCTTCATGATGAAAACACATGTTATAGTATTTTTTTGTGTTTAGTGTTGTGCTATGGAATCTCCTTTAGGGATGTTTGCTATTACAGCATTCTATTAGTGTCACATTGTCTGTACCTCTGTTCTCATAAACCATTTAAAAACAAAAGAACACAGTTGACATTTTATACATGAAAGCTTAAAGAAAAATTGCTAATGCATTTCAAATTTGAACTTGTTCAAAGTTAAGTATAATGTCAATGAAGAGGTTCCTAATAATCTACATGCTACTTTTAGCAAACCGAATAGTTTATATTTAGAAATTTAGGGTTATTTCTAAAAATATCCCTAACAATAAATTTTCCAATTTTTTTGGTCATTTAATGAAGTTTAGCTTAATGTGCACATTTATAATTTTGTTAGGATTAAACAATGATATAAAGTATTCAGAAACTTAGAAGAGTTCTACATAAAACAAAAAGGAAACTGAAGAAGAAAGTTTTATAAAACCAACAAATTCTTGGAGGACATATGAAATCAAATATTAATGCTAAAATTTAAAGCACCTTTAGCTTATCTTATAAAAATATGGGAAGTATACCATATACCAGTTTCCATACCACCACTTTGGTGCTTGTGCTTCCTTAGGGTGATAACTTTATGATTACCAAATAAAGTATAATTGGAAACTAAACTGATCATTAAAGCTGCAGTTCATTCCACTGTTACTTTTGTACCAGTCCATTCTTACATTAAAACATAAATGGTTATTTTCAGGTTCAGTCTATAAAATAAAGATTTAAACATTTTAAAATCTTGAAATATTGTAATTCCCCATATTGTACATATGAAAAATGCAATTCTCTGAGAATCATAATACATGGTAATCAGAGTATGAATGTTCTTGTGTATATAGGAAGACACGTGACTGCAAACCTGCTTTATCTTTCATAAACCAGATATTTTAATATTTTAGCTTTACTATGTGGTAAACCTGAAAAGTTCTTCACAATTAATTCAGAGAATATGTTCCTGTTTCCAGAATTGCTTTTATTTTGCATAAGAAAAAAAGTACAATCTTTTCATTTCATGATGCACTAAAGGTCTATAAGTCAAAAGTCTATAACTAAAGTTTAAGTTTAAACACATTAATAAAAGAGTAGGAAATTTATTGAAACATCAATGTCACTACAACATTACATTTAAGGTGATAGTGATGTTTCAATAAGCTCTTTACTCATAATTCAAATTTGTAACATTTCTGTAAAATTAGGTATTGCTTGAGAGGTACTTCTTGGGAAGACATTTATTTTACTCAAATCATCCCTGCCTCAGTTTGGTAATGAAGTGATTTTTAGTTTTTGTTTGTAAAAAAATGAAAGGCGAACACTATTTCTTGCATTGAAATTAGTTTGAAAATACAACTTGTAAGTGCTGGTAGTTCTTCTAGGGTAACTTATTTCTCTTTCAGTTTCATGTTTATTGCCTCAAGATAACTGGTTTACATCTCTAGTCTTATAATACTTATCATGAAAAATACTTTCACAGGATGTCCATTAAAATATAGAATATATTTTCCTTGACACTCCCCTGCCCAATATTTAAATTTCTCTGAGAAGCAGAAAATAAATACAAATAATCTTTATACAACCAGCCACCTCTTTCCTTTCAATTTACTTTTGAACTTTAATTAATTAAATAAAAGCTTAAAGTTACTTTAGAATGAAATGGATCTTACATTTACAGTGACAATACAAAATTGAAACACATCATCATAAAAGTTGACTTTAAGTAGTGAATAAATGTAATCCACTCCATTCAAGCCCATCTATACTGCAAAACCAAATATGAAAATACAAAATAAAAACTCTATATCATGGAACTTATATTCAAATGTTCTATTCCATTCAGACATTGGAGTTTTTATTTTCCAGGTCCTTAGTCATTATTTTCATTATAATATGTTAATTTATTTTAAAGCTTTCAACAGTGAAACCATGCTTAATTACTGAAGCATTAAGTGTCGAATTTGGGACAAGTTTGCTTCACTTACTCTGTTATAATACAGGACATGTTACAGAAGCCTTCACCTCCATCTTTAGCAGTAGGTCAGCTGGTGGCGCTGGTGTCATCTATGTTCTGGTCTCTGGTAGATGGCATGATGAATCTGGTGCAGATGTCTGGAGGTGGGATTTCAAAGTTCATAACATGGTGTTTATGGTTATGGATGAAAATTTTCTTCCATACAATGAGTTCTAAAGGATGATTTACTTCTTTTAACAATTCAGTGTTTGTATGTATTTCATGGTGGTTGATGTCCCAAAAGTGTGTTGCGACTGCTGATTTGTCTGTCTGTTTATATTTTATGTTCCGGATGTGTTCTTTGGTGCAAATGTTTATGTTTCATTTCGTTTTACCAAAATGCATTCTTGACAGTTTATCCTATAAATTCCAGGTTTGGAGGTTTTTGGCATCTGATCTGCAAAGATTAGATGCCAAAAGCTCTTAGCAAATTTTTTGAGTAGTTATTCATTTTTGGGGGCTAGATTATACTGTGCTTTGAGAAACCCTTTTGGAACCTGTTGTGTAGTGCGACAGGAAGAAAATTAAAAATTCACACTCCACCCACTGCTACACAACAGGTTCCAAAAGGTCTTCTCAAAGCACAACTAATTCTAGCACCCCCATCATGCCATTTACCAGAGAAAAGAACAAAGACAACAGCAAAAACCACACCAGTCAACCTACTGCTGAAGATGGAAGCAAAGGCTTCTGAAACATGTCCTGTATAACAGTAAGTGATGCAAGTTATCCAAAATTCAACTCCTAACACTTAGTTAATCCTAATATGTTCTTTTTCTTTTCTCCATCTCTAAGTATTCTTTTCATCTCAGTCAACTCCTTTTTCAGAGTTTAGTTTTTTCTCTCCTTTAATAACATATTTTTCTTCTGCTTAAGATACTTACCATGCTTTCTCTTTGTGGTACTCAGCAAAATAAGCTTTTTCATTATTTTCAACATTTCACTGACTTTTACAATTTTTTCATTGAATTCACTCAACCAATCGAAATTTCCACAAATTTGCATATTAATGGACACCCTTTTTCCTTAAGCTCAGTTAAACAATGGAAAACTACCAGCACTGATTATAAATGATACTAAAGAATAGTCTTAGTAAATGCATTAATATACAGTACTTGCTGCCTTTCTCATCCAAAAGTCATAACAAAGAAGAAAAATCTCATGCAAACTCTTTATGAATAAACAACAAACTTCAGTTCACTGTGAACAACAGAAATTCAGGCATTTCTTGAATACAAAATCATTTGTATTCTGATTTACCAGAAGGCATTAAAGGAGTGTAAGCTGTAGGCGGAGGACTACTATGGCAAACTTACATATCAGAACTTATTAGTTATTCATGCTGAAGCTTAATATTAATCAAAATCAAAAACAGCAAGCAGCAGTTTCTTTATATCACAAATGTGCAAACAAGAAGTTATAAGCAACATGTGTAACAAAGTAATAAATTACTGATTATGTTATATACAAAAACTTCTATAATAAAGTACAGGCATAAAATAAAGAGCCATTCAGTACAAGTAGGCCTCTGCAAGTAAGGTCCATTGTCAAAGAATGGTATCAGCAGCTTTGGAAAATTCTAGAACCAGATTTTAGTACTGCATGTTTTGTGTAGAACTTTCTCACATCAAAGATTGGCAGTTATATAAGGGTAGCAAGGAGTTCAGTTCGGTTCTTGGAATATGAATGCTGCCATTGACAGCCAAATGTGAATCAAGGCGAGTGAAGCACTGTTGCTACATGGCCACTAACCATCTGCTTGATGTGCTTCAGAGAATTAAGACAATGTAGTCTTCAGTTTGAAGCTGATAAAAAGATAATTAATTTGTATTCCAAATAGTTTGTTTATGAGGCACTTATAAAAAGATAAGCAATGAAAAAAATGCTCTCCAATGGAGCTACAGAAGTTAAGATAAATTGGACATGATGAAATTCACTGTATAGGACACAGTATTGTATTACACCTCATGAGACTTGGAAACTACTTGTAGTTACAGTCAAAGTGAGAAGTGATAAAACTACCATTAATATTACACCAGGTACGAGAGTCCATTTTATTTAGGTCCTAAAATTAATATAATCTGAGATTTGATCAATTTGAATTTCTTTTCTTTTAAATCTACAGTAGCTATTGCTGCCATACAGTTATGCTGATTGTAGATTAACTTGTCTTACTGTATGACTTGACACAAGTGCTCAGGTTTTTGTCCAGCAGCAATCCTGAAATCTTGTTTATGGGGAAATTTGTTATTAAATAACCAATAAATGCACACAAGCAAATTCCCATTCACATGCTAGACTCTGAGCATACTGAGAAATCTTATAGTTTAAGGAAAAATTTCCTAAGTTCAGCCCAGAGTGGAACTCTGGATCCCTCGCAGAGAAGGTGAGTTCTACCAACTGAGTTACAGGCCAGTCAAATGGATATTTGAACATTATATTTTTTGCTTGTTTTATCTTAGAGTATACATCATATCCATAATAATTATACTACAAACTGTGATGTTTTGTCATACTTTCTTTTTTTATTACAATTTCCCTTTATTGTATGTGTTAATGATTTTTCTATATGTTAGATACATTAGAATTGCAACAAGCTTAGAGATATATTTACTAGTATGGTTTGCCTTACATTGGAACTTTATGTCATTATCTGCTTAAGCAATAGTCTGGAACAATCAACGAAAGAAATACTTTTACCACAACCTGTAATTAGCAAATTTTTTTAAGAAGATTCATCTTCTTGATATATCACCATAACTTTAAAAGCTGAAAATATTCTTCAGTTCATACACAATTAAATTTCCAAGAACTTGTGGCCTACAGCTTTAACAACAAAGATATTATGAAATATCCATTCTCCGCATTAATATAACATTACTGAATTTAAGAGGGTCATTCTGAAAGTTTTGAGATTGGGCAACAATGAGTAGTGATAAGCCAAAGTAGCTTTTCCTAACTTCAGATTGAAGTTCATATAGCAACATGTGCAAGTCTGAGCATACTCCAACAATGTGTATTGTCAGCATGGCATGTGTATGTATAGCAGGTATTGCTATATGCTAGGATGGATCTCAAGTGAGAGCATCTCTGTGTGATTTTCTATGACTTTAAAGTCAATTTATGGGAGAGAGAATTCCTTGAAAGATTGCATTGTGCATTTGGAATCTTTGTCCTTTGCAATCCACCATTTGTTGATAGTATGCAGAGTACAGAAGAGAAAGGGATTCCCTCAAAGATGAAGACCGAGCACGACTGCCGGCTACAGCAGCAATGGATGAAAATGTGGTGAAAGCAGAGTGTATGTTGCGGAAGATTATCATTGAACATGTGGTCAGATTCAAGAAGCTCTAAATATTGGGACGGCAGCAGTGATAATAATTCTGAAAGAAAAACTTGACATCAGGAAGCTCTGCAATTGATGGATCCCCCACCACCTCACAAATGAGCAGAAACAAGCAGTGTGCAGTGGTGCCAGGAAATGATTGAAAAATTCAATAGAGGAAGATCCAAAAACATATTTAACTTGTAACAGGTGACGAAACCTGGATTTACCAGTATAATCCATAAATTAAGTGACAGTCATCTGTCTGGGTCTTCCCAGGAAAAGATCCCTCAACAAAAGTGAGGCGAACGAGAAGTGTTGGCAAGAAAATGATCTGTTCCTTCTTCTCAGAAGTGGCCACATTGTGATCATTCTGCTTGAGGAACAAATGACTCTTACTGCCATTTTATGCCACAAAATGTCTGCCACAAGTGATCAATGAACTGAGAAAAAAGCATCCTAAGACTGGTCTGCATGGAATTTTGTTTCACATAACAATGCCTCTGCCCCCACTGCACAAGAAACAACCCAATTTCTGCAGGAATCAGGAGTGCCCCAGATTTGGCCCCATGTAACTTTTTTCTATTCTCCAAAATGAAAGATCATTTTCGAGGTCAACGATTTGAGTCACTTCAGGCCGCAGTAGCTGCTTACGGAGAATGTATTTGCACTCTCTCCAAAGAAGAATGGTGTTCAGCATTTGAAAAAAAGGCTTGAAAGGATGAGATTGTGTGTAGAATGCAATAGAGAATATTTTGGAAAGATGCAATGATCAGATCTAAATTTTTAATATTTTATTGTGTCCATTCTCAAAACTTTTGGAGTGACCCTAAGTATAATAAAAAACTGTAAATCATAAGCTTCATTTTATTTCTATTTTTTTCACCCTAAGAACTGCAGTTTCCCAGAATTTGTCACAGAAGCATTAAGATAAGCATTATAATTTGCACAGTAGATATAATAAATAAAAAAAAGCTGGTAACCTTTTGTTTAACATTGGAAATCATCGCGTCACATATTTTGTGAATTAAGGAATTCATTACACCTATACATACATAAAACAAAATATGTGCTGTGAGGAAACAAAATTAGTATAGTAAAAAGCAAATGGGATTTCCTACTCTTCCTTGAGATGAGAGCGAATAACCTACTTTATTTAGGAATGATTATTTTAGATAATCATAACCATTGCTATTTTGCTTTTAAGCTGCATTTTTGTCAAAATAAAGAAATGTGTTCACTGTAAAGAGGAACATTAGTACATGCACATAGATAAAAAGAGCTTCATGGATAAACTAGAAACTGGCTCACCTGGCCTTTTCCTCCAAAATATTCCTTCTTGTTATTCTAACAAACTTTTGCATCTGTGTCAAAAACTCAAATTCATAAGCCTTCTTAGAACTGTAGGTTTAATGCTAATATCACCTAGATGATATATTGCTGATTAGAAATTCTTCAAAGTTTATCCCAAGAAAGCAGTCTTTATAGTTTTCACATCTTGTTTTTAAGAAACTAAACACATTAATTTCAGACAACAGCAAATATTTGGTGACTATGTCTGTTAAGAGTTACTTCTATTCATTTGACAAAATTAATCTGGATGTGCTTACAATGTGAAACAACTTTTGCATTGTGTTTTTTTCCTTTTTTAATTTCTTGTATTAGTTGCCTATCTTTTAAGTAATAAATGCAGTGTCATTGTCATTTTTAACCCTCCTTATATGCCTATGATCTTTGGGGAATACCTCATTCCACCAAACGACCCTTTTCTGAGCTGAAGGACCCAGGTAGAATGAGAGGACCTACAGCTTTTACCACGGACTCTGAACCACGTTGGGCCTAGGACATACTTCATATGAGCAAGTCAGAGATGGTGTGGAGAGGGCCAACTTAAAATCACCACCCCAGAGCTGGGAATTCAACCCCATACCCTCAGTACAAGAGCCAGAAATGAAATCACTGCACTAACGCAGTGCCCAAAAATACAGTATTAAAGACACCTTTTTACAGATTTTTCAAGCCATACTGTGACTACAAATTTTTGGGGTTTAGTTTTATGCAACAACTAGCAAAACAAATAAACTAACTTTAATTCAGGGCTTTCGTAGTTAAGTGCTGAAAGAGAAGGTTTTGTATTCAGCTGAAGAATTTTTAAAATTTTCAGACCAAATCAATGCATTCAAATTGTAACAAGATTATTTTTAGCTATACATTATTCAGCATACATTAATTTAGGTTTCTCTATTAAACAACTTACCAGTTATGTTTCTAATGTTTGTTAATAATACAGTATCAGTAGGCACTTTGTTACCTTAGTAATTAGTATTATATTTGTAAATTAACCAATTGTATGAACACAATATCAAATGCCCATAAAATAAAGTTTGAATAATCTATTCATTGTTATACTCTAATATTATTGCATTTCACAATGTTCTCCAAACAAGTTGTATTTGGGAATATATTGAATTTACGCATTACCCATATTTTAAGGTTGATAGGAAACCCTAGAAAAAAACCTCCTTAAAAGGGAGACATCTTCATGCTGGCATTTGAGATCCTAGTCATTTTCATTGGAACTAATCAAACGTAAGTCTTAGAGCTGTCTCGACCATCGCTTGATTTGATAGAAGAAAATTGGTGTTATGTATTTAGTAATAACATAAGGTGCTAGATAATCACTACTTATATTTTATAACAAAGTATAAAGAACATTGAAAATTAAGCAAAATGTTACTTATTATCAAAAGAAGCTACCTCAATTTTCTCAATGTTGCCTAAGAATCAAACATAATAATTTTATTTATTGCTTTTTGTTGAATAATTTTATTAGTTATAAACAGACAAACATTACATCAGCAAAAAAAAAAAAACACTGTGTAGCTCATGAAATGTGATTTGCCCATGAGAAAAAAAAAAGACATAAGCCATACAGAAGTCAAAACCTGGCAGTGAAATACATAGAGAGCATGTTTTCAGTTTTTAACATGAAATATAACAAACATACTTTGATTGGCTGTCTTATGCAGCATTTCAATGGCAATAATGGAGAAAAATTGCTAATTATGTGGCATTAATGCCTTAGTGTTATTGCAATTGCAGAAGAACTGAATTATGCAGTATTGCTGTAAATATGTTTTCACCGATTTAAATTTCATTATTATAAATTAAGTTATGATTTCAAGGTTACCAGTAATAAAAACATAAAATCACCAAAATGTTAACTATGTAGTGTTATTTCTTCAGAAACGATAGTACGAAAAAGTTTAATTTCCCAATATTCTTATTTTTGTCAGGAAACCAATTTATCTAAGTATCACTGGACTTTTTTAGGGGAACATATTCCCGACAGGGCAAGCAATGTAAATAACAGTAATCCATAATTAAGATAGGAATATAACCAATAATGTAAAGTAAAATGTAGGCATATGTAAGGAAACATGTAATTAGCCAGGAAGCGAGCTAGCATAGCAGTAGGTTTAAAAGTCCACCAACAAACACATGCTAATGAACACAGGATTAGGCAGAATTGCATTGAGCTGAGAGAGAGGTCCAAGGAGAGACAAGGATGGAGACAGGGGGACATTTCCGGTAAAGTCAAGGGAATTGGATAAGAAACCAGCAATTAGAAAGAGAAACAAAAGCTGTGAGTGAGACAGAGATAGTGGGTTTTACCCAAGGAGTCAGACAGAAGCTTGACTTAATTGGATGATTTTGTTCTTAAAGCATGCGAAGTAAATTGCCAATAAGAATAGAAATTAGGTAAAAGGGCACAAATGTTAGTGTCATAGCAGCAGGGTATAAAAGAAAGGTTCTCCCCAGATTTCAACACTTATTCAGTCACTTTCAATCTTACTCGTTGATATATCTCATGTGAGCTAACTTGTGTGCACATGGGTGGGAGGTAGTATGTGACGTAGATAACTAGGTCCACTGCAACATCCAAGGTGGCGGGATGATGTAAACCACAGTTTATAAATTACTTCATTATTATTCAGTGAGTAACATTGCTAGCTGCTTCAGTAATTTGTTGTGTTGGAATAAATCAAATCGTTGAAGGGATCAGGTTATTAATTGCTTTCAACCACAATATCCTGAGATTCACCAAAGATAGGTAGCTAAGTTAGGCATTTATTCACAGCTCTACTGAGCCCAGTCAAAGATCTTCCACCTTGAGACATCATTCAAGTGAGATAGCTTGTGCATATGCGGAAGTGCTACAACCCCGCCTGCTACAATTTGATCCTAGGTTATTTATCCACCTAATTTTGAAAAGTACCATTGTGAATTTTACTGATTTTACAATAAAATAGTATAATGTAGAATTACAAGGAATTATTTTTGTCTAAGGAAAAATAGACACAGATAACTGTTACTAAAATAAAGATGATGATATGAAGTATTTTATCCTTAAATTTAAGTTTTAAGTAGTAATGTCCATCAGAATTGGTCATCCAACATTCCTTTTACCCTCAGGTTTATAACTGTTTTATCAACTTTCATTTTAACACTGCCTTTTCTATTTCCAATTCTTTATGAATTATTCCTCTGGCATTTCAAATATCAGTTTTTATTATCCTCTTTGTTTCAAAAGTTTAGTCCTGATCTTAGTCATCAGCTGCTGGTTCATCTGATTAATTCCTCTATGAGACAAGTAAATAAATGTTTACAAAGTCAGGTTACCAGCCTGGTACTAAACCGCAATTCTTCATAAAAGGGGTTCCTTTTTCTAGATTAACTGCTTTTCTACAGCTTATAAGTCCCATCTACCCCCCCCCCCTCCCCCTGCTTGTAGCTATATGGATGGGGCCTTTACCAAGTGCTACCATCCAGTTAGAAGAGTCTGGAGCTCAAGCTGTGTTTGTCTTATATATTTCATGTCCAAAATTGAAAACATACTCTCTGTAATCTATTTCATAGCCAGGTTTTGACTTCTATATGGCTTATGCTTTTCTCTTTTCTTATATAACTTAAATTTCATCTGTTAAGACAGCATTTCTTCTTCAATGAATCCATGTTGATAATGTTGTAACTACATGATACACAAGTAAATGAGATCATTAATCAAAAGTAGCAAGTAAAATTTGCTAAATGGATGTAGCTATTTTTGACAATAAACAATATTGCTTCTCTTCCAAATTTTCACCACCTTTCACCTTTTCTTGGCAAATTGGATTGTAGTCTGAATTAGATTCTAGTCCAACTTTTAAAAATATTGTTTTTCCAGCAATATTTTGTTAAAGTTACACAGATCCAAAAACAGAAACTTTAAGTGGGCATTCATGTTTTCCATGGCAGGGCTGAGTCGGTAAGAAGCCCTTAAATGCTTTATGTTCCAATGAAATATAAATATTACCATTCCTCCATTAATCTAATTGCATGGTAAATCCCAAATGTGTTTCGCAATCATTTATATTTTTAATGTCCATGGCTTATTAACTCTTAGTATGCATTTCATTAACAGCCACTCCTTTATTTCCATGCAAGCAGAAAAATGTATTCCGACTTATGTACTTACTTCATAGGTACAAATGTAAGCTAAGGTTGTAATAAACATGTATTTGCATGTTCTTATGATGCTCTTACTTTTTGGTTAATCATACTGCTTTCTTAAATAGAAGGCTCAAAGCAGTTCCAGTTTATAAAATCTCACATATTTGGAAATTACTAGATTAAGTATGTCCATCTTTTACTTTCTCTACTACGCATAGTAAGTAGGGGAAGTATTGTATTCCACCCAAAAATTTGATACCAAGATTTCACCAGAAATATACGTTTTGAGGCCCCGTGAATCCAAAAAAAGCATTTTTGGAAACATGTCCGTGTGTGTATGGGTCTGTGAACACCATAACTCAGAAACGAAGTCAGAAAAACACCAAACTTGGTATTTAGGTTCAGTATCTTCCAGAGGGCGACACGAAGGTTTTCAAGAAAATACCCCCACCCCAGATTACCCTTTACATGGAACATTTTTCGAAAATTTTAATTTTCTTAGAAATGGCTCTAACGATTTTAATTAAAATATCATATATTTAAGATACTTTCATGACAAATAAAATGTATAGCTTGAATTTTCTGGGAATGTCTCCAAAAGTATTCTTCATTGTGAACGACTTTTGCATAACTGGTAAACCATAAGAGATAGACAAAATTTTACTACACAAAAAATGTAGATCACGTTAAAATATACAATTTATGTCATATACATTTTTTTTTATTGAGTGAAACATTTTTGAGATATTGCTTGTTATTCCCTTAAATTTTCCAATACTTATACTTTTTCTCAAATGGGAATTTGTAATTCATTTTTTTTTTATGTCCTGGACATGCAAAGACAATGGAATGCACCACATAGCAACCAGCTCTTAAAAGATTTGACTATCTCTTAAAGCCTACCATATTCCCCTTGCACCTACAAGAAAATTAGCAACAGGATTAACATCTCGATTAGCATGAAGAATATGGAGAATAAGCGTTTGTAAAAATAGTTTGTACAAGAGTAGAGAAAGTCATGTGAGTGTAACACATCAGATTTTTATTCCATATTTAGCTGTTTATTTGTGAAATGTTATATTTTCAGTAAAGGTTGAAGCTCAGCTACTACTGATGATTGTGCAGAGCCAGCAAGTACATAATCAAAAGCAACATTATTCTTTTAAGAGAAGATTTTTGGGATATATGTAATAAAAAACTGTAATACAATGTGTCAACTTCATTTATAGCAAGACTTTGAATACATTCAGTTTTATAACAGAACATATTAAAGAGAACAGAACAAAGAACAACACATTTTCTTATCAACTTTTCATAAAATTATCTTTTTTAGCGTGAATAATACTAATGTTACAAATTACTTTATAATGATTTTATGAAAAACTGATGAGGAAATGTTTTGCTCTTTATGGGTGTATGAAAGTACCATTATTTTTTCCCATAAAAATAGTTTAAATGCCAAACAAAAAGACTGAAATAAATTGTTTGTATCTATACTAACAGTTAACTCTATTGCTACCCATATGGACTTAACAGAAACTTATTCCAACAAGTGATGACTGGACCCATTTCTTGGCTGAGAGTACCCTGCCAACATTATTCCCCAATATAAGGTTGACAATGAGGATGGCTACAGAATAAGGTGACCAATTGTTTTCACTATGGACTCCAAGCCACATTGGGCCTTGAAAATACTTTACCTGAGTTATAATGAAGGGCTGAATTTGGGCAGTTGAAAATTGTTAATCTGTATTGGGGAATCAAATAAAAAATTCCACATAATCTTCTCTTTAGAATGCAGCAAAACCCCTTCCACCCTATAGATTTGCAAAATAAAGAATTTCTACTTCTCCTCTTATCTTGTACAAAGGAACTTACAATTAAATTTTTATTTAGTTTGGACTGGAAACCACCAACTTTTTTCCCTCTCCTGCTACTTTTATGTACCTGTTTTTCTCTGTGAAGGAAAAATCCAAAAGACTAATGCCTTGATGGAACCAGGACTTACAGAAATGTTGTCAGACATATTGACCATAAAAAAAATTAAATTGAGTTTTATTCATGGACGCTCTTTAACTGATGTAATCCTTAGTGTCCCATTCTATATTTGATATGAAAGACCGGCAATTTTGCTCAAGGCCTCTTTGTTGGGCTTGAGGTTCTTTGATGTGCCGTAAATCTATGACACGAGACCATTGGCTTTACTTCCCTTCCAAAGGAAACCATATATTAACCGTAGGTCAATTCTATAAACTCTTTTTGTTGAACAGATAATGGAATCTGAAGCTAAATTCTGCATATCTCCATAGAACATATTGAAATATCTAACTAATATAACACTCTTTCTGCTACTGATATTCAATTTATGCTTGTTAGACCTATAAGAATTTCAGACATCAAGAGACCTAATGAACTATGAACCAATTTGAGTGTATTACCTATTATGAGAGCAGCACCTATGACAGGTGCTGCTCTCACTGCTTGGATATTGTAGCGTTACTGACACAAGGTACAAATTTTCTTAACGTTTTGAAAGGTTAACTATCAACTGAAGCTCATCACCATTTTCATCATCTCTTAACTATGCATCATAAACTGTAGTTCTCATTAAGTAATTCTGGCTATTTCCTAGCAGATATTTTGTTTAATTACTTCCATGGCATATGGATTTGTCTGGTATTTTCTCATTTACCTCAAAATTAAAAGTTACAAGAGGTTAAGATGGAGAAGTAAGGTTGCAACAAATCCTTATTAATAATTCTTCATTCTGAAACACACTTTCATTTTTCTCTTCATTGTATTCACAGTAATTGCTGTGGTATATTCTGTTGATAAAAAGGCAAAATCTTACTCCCTCCCAGTTAACTTACTAGGTATGAGGCACATCCAGAAAGTAAGTTTCCCTACTTTTTTAAAACAAAAAAACATAGTTACATGAAAAACTTTATTGGCAGCAGGTACAGCAATGTTTGAGATATTTTTTGACATAATCACCACAAGAATGGAGACACTTATCATATCGTAGGATTAACTTTTGTATTCCTGTGTCATAGAAGTCTGCCGCCTGTGAATGAAACCAGTGTGTGACAGTGGTCTTCAGCTCTTTGCCATTGTCAAAATGCTGACTAGAGGACAGGAAATTCTTGAGGTGCAAGAAAAGATGAAAATCGCTGAGAGCAAGATCAAGACTGTATGGTGGATGATTAAACAGCTCCCTGCAGTAAACATTCCACACCTCTTGTTTTGAATGGCATGTTGCAATTTCCGCAGTGTTTCACAGTAATGGTCAGTGTTCACTGTTTCACCTCTGGGCAGGAAGTCAATGAGCAGAATGTCCTTCCTGTCCCAGAACACGTGGACATCACTCTCTGCACCGACAAAGTCTGTTTGAATTTTGTCTTGACCGAAGATCCACTGTGACACCAATGCATTGACTGCTGCTTGGTTCCCGTGGTAAAGTGCGAAATCTACGTCTCATCGCCCGTGACGATCCTGTCGGGGAACTTGTTGCCGTAATCATGATATGATGTCAGTGCTGCCCCTAAGCGTTTCGTTTTGTGCTCGGGTGTTAGGTTTCTCGGCACCCACCTGGCGCACAATTTCCTGAGCAGCAGGTGCTTAGTGACAATTTCGTGCAACAAGGATTCTGCGGAAAATTGCTAGTGAGCTCCGTAATCGTGAAACGACGGTTCTCTACGATGCGCTGCCGCACCAACTCAACAAGATCATCACTGATGAAGCACGGTCGCCCACTGCGCTCTTCATCATGGACACTTTGACGACCTTCGCAAAACTGCCTACGCCAGCAATGCACCTCTGGTTCCTCATGATGTTCGGCCTGTAGACCTGACGATGAATTTCGATCGGCGCTGTTTTGTGCAGTAAGGAACTTTAATCACTTACCGAACCTCGCAGGCGGCGGGAGAACGAATAAGAGTTGCCACTGCTGCCGCGCTACTGGCACCAGATGGGACCTGTCCGGCCGGCAATGATTGAAGCGTCATAGATCTGTTTCGCATGCGCAATTTTCACGGCTAAATACATTTACTTTAAAGGAAACAAAATCGAAAAACTTATTTTCTGGATGCGCCTCGTATGTTATTTGCGAAACATTTTTATCCATTCATGACGCACATATATCAATGTTGGAGGGGAATTTTATAAATGACATCAGATTTGTTAGTGCTCCAATGATTGTTTTGTGTACACAGACAGAACTTGATGAGCTGCATGATATAGCGCACATCATCATAGATAAATACATGTTGTGGAGCAAAAAGCATAGACGGAGCTCTGATTCTATCATAATTAGTGCCGAACGGGACATACCCTTCATAACAACCAAACTCAACAAATACTATATCCACATTGAAGCCCATATGTTGGTCTCACCTTGTTCTCAGCAATGGTGGAAGCACTTTTGCATAACTCGGTAGTAAAACTGTGCAAACTGGTCCATAGTTAAATGGATCTCTCTGCATTTTAACTGTAGTCTAATTATTAGGATAATTGAAATTGTTTAATGCTGATTGTTAACGTTCCATTTCTTTGTTATAATGTTTTATAATATTACAGCACAATCTAAGCAAGGTGCAAATACTTCCTCTTTCAAAAATAAAACACCAATAAAATTGATGAATGTTTTAAAATAACATCCATTACCTTCCTCTCCGTTGCTTTTTGGGCTTTGCTATTACCGTTTGTTTTACAATTTTCCTAACAAACGTGGGTGTTATATTGTATTTGAGGCAATTGTTTATAAACCAAATGTCTAATGCCAGTTTCCTTTTCCTGTATCTTAGTTTCAAAAAAGTTTTAATTTTGACTTTATATTTTTTTCCATTATATTAAAGTTTGAATTCAGGTGTAACGGTCTCATCTGCAGTGCGTTCATCTTCAGTCACTTATTCTCGCGGTGTAATTTCTTTAAATTCCCGACAAACTGATTTTGAACTTTTTTTATTAAAAACCAATAAAATTACATCTTTGGTTGTTTTTACATGCACTGTGCAATTTGTAATTATCATATAGGATTTTAATTATTTATTCTATTTAAGCTTTTAAATGTTGAATATTATTATTGATACATGGTAATTTACAAATACAGATAGAGAAGACATTAAGTATTCGCCTGTAGTATTATGTTTTGGTATGGTGACCATGCAGCTCCTTACCTTGTAATGTCTCAAGTTCTGGAAGTATCTTTATAAATACAGGTTTTGTGGGATAAAAAGAGCACAGTGTAAAATCAAAAGCAGTAGTCTCATATTAAATAATAAACCGTTTTGAAAAGATATTGTTACTGTAATGAAAGTATTTTTAAAATAAAATACTTGAATGAGCAGTTAAAGCAGACCTTCAGTGTAATACAACTACGAGGCGTATTCCAAAAATAAGGTCCGTTTGGTCATAATAACATCGCATGAGACAAAGTTTTTATTGACAGTAATATGTGCCTACATATATACTTTACTTTTCCACATAATCGCCGTTCACATCTATACACTTGCTGAAACGCTGCACCAGCTTCTTTAACCCCTCGGCATAGAAGTCTGCCACCTGAGCCTTGAACCAGTCGATAACGCTCGTCTTGAGTTCATCGTTGTCCACCCAGCCACCGTTTCAAATGCAAGAAGAGGAAGTAGTCGCTTGGTGTCAAGTCGGGACTGTAAGGTGGGTGGTCAAAAAGTTCCCAACGACAATCTTTGATCTTCTCTTTGGTTTTAGCAGCGGTCTGCAGGCGTGCGTTGTTGCGCAGGAGGATGATGCCAGACGACAGTTTCCCGCGGCGTCGATTTTGGATCGCACGTCTCAGTTTGGTAAGCCTTGCACAGTACACGCCAGCTGTAATTGTTGACCCACGGACCATGAAATCAATCAAAACACGACCCAAAACACGGTAGCCATCATTTTGCGATTCCTGTACGGCGATTGCTTACACTTCTGGTTTAGTTGAACCGAAACGCGCCACTGCACTGACTGACTGTTTCGATTTTGCGTTGGCGTAAGCTGTCTATGTCTCTTCGCCCGTAACAATGTGATAAATTGAGTTTTATTTATGGACGTTCTTTAACTGCTATGGTCCTTAGCGTCCCATTCTATATTGGGCCTGAAAGACCGGTATTTGTGCTCAGAGGCCTCCTTATCAGGCTTGAGGTTCTTTTACGTGCCGTAAATCTACATGGGACCACGGGCTTTACTTCCCTTCCGAAGGAAGCCATGCTAAGGATTTTTACGCCCGAAAAAATCCATCGCCCTCCGCCGGGTTTGAACCCGCGACGTAACAATGTGAGAAAACAAACCATCTCCATATTGTCTATAGCGCTCCAAAATGTCGTGCACGATGCATTCGCTGCTCTTTGTGCTGACCGATGAGCAGTTTTGGCACCCACCTCGCACAAAGTTTCCGATATCCAAGCTGTTCAGTGACAATCCTGTAAAGTGAGGTTCGAGCAACAATTGGGAATTCATCAGCGAGACCACAAATCGTTAAACGCCGATCATTTCGAAGTTTTTAGTTCACTTGCTCAACGATGTCGTCGGTCCGAATACTGGGCCTAATACCACCCTGCTGTTCATCGCACACATTTGTGCGGCCATTTCGAAATTCTTGACACTAGCGTCGAACCTGTTTGTCACTCATTATGTCCGGTTCATACACGAGGTATAACTCATGATGGATGTCCACAGCTGACGATTCTTTTGCCAGCAAAAATATATCACACCGCGCACTTCACAACTGGCGGGATCTGCGATTGTCGCGGCAATTGCAATCTGCTCTCACCGACTGGTGAACACTTTCTGCGTCACAACAACACTGCGGTAGGTTCCTCAGGAGTCGGTAGACAGTGCTGCAGGCGTGAAACGTCATCCAGGCCTACCATCCGTTAAATATTGTTCACCCAACCTTAGTTTTGGAATACGCCTCGTGCTCTGACTGCTGATTCAATCAACTTTGAATCAATAAGACAGGTGTCATCCACAACAGCCTACCCATAGGGATCAGGAATCTGTTTTTGAATTTGATGCATGCATTCTTCTTCGTATTATTATTATTATTATTTAGATATATTTACCATGAAAATTCTCCTGGCAGTGATGGATTCTTTTTTTATGATAGGCAGGTAAAAATTTCATGAGAAGAAGAAAACAATTAAAAGTTGCTTTTTTGGTGAATGTAATGTCAATTTCATTTAAAATCCTACCTGTCAGGACCATTGGAAATCCCTCCTTTAGGGAGGTTCATGTATTACAAACTGACTAATAAATGGGATTTGAAACTGCTATCTCCTGAATGCATCCCAGAAATGAAACCACCTGAGTCTGCTTGGTTTATTTTGTTTTGCTTTTAGTTGTTAAGTATCTAATCTTTCAGAGTTTCATTTACATGCCTTCTAGAATATCAATGGAGCCAATATGGTAGAGGTACCATATATTATCTTGAATCCTTCTTGCTTGGAGCACATACAAATCCCATTTAGTGGCCCTTCTCAAAAGTTTTAAAATATTTCATTCTGAATAGCCAATAGAGATTCATGCAAATTATAAATATTGTTTAAACATTACTACTGTTGTGGGCAAACTGTGCTACATTATTATCCAGTCTCATGTTTCATCTGCTTATATAGGTATACTTTTAGGCTAATTTAAGAATCAATTATTCACTTCCCTTTATTTTTTCAATAACGTCATTTATAGCATGCAAGAAAAAATAATTAAATTTCATCTTTGCAGAAGAAACTACTAGAAACTGCACATAGATTAAAGCAATCAATCAATGTGAGGTTATAATGTACAAAACTTAACACAAGAAGTGAAATACATACATACAACACACAAAACAAGAACAGAGTGTAATACCATATCTTAAGCTTCAGAAGACCTCTTTATATTACAAGTTACATGGCATAAAACTATGTAATTCACTTCCTCTGGAAACATGCAATATAAATTTTCGAAGTTTTAAAGATAAAATATGGAAGTGGTTAAAAAAAACTCCATTCTATAGCATACAAGAATTCCTAGAGATAAGTAAACAACATGTAAAATTATATAACATTACTATCTCTTCATTGTATAATTTGAAATATTTTTATTAGTTATAAGTCTGTTCTTGACAAAGTTTATTTAATTATTGTAATTGCCAAATGGCGATGATTAATTATTATTATTATTATTATTATTATTATTATTATTATTATTATTATTATTATTATTATTACTACTACTATACGTTTGTGTATCCTTGAACTTAGCTTTCAATTTTCTAGATCGTCTTCAATAATCATTTAACATTTTCCAGTCTGTTGTGTTACAAATGATTATAATCCCCTAGATTGGTCATTTCAAGAGTGGTAACTATAAAATCATAACTCGAGTGCTTTTAGATAAATTAATTTTTAAAGCTTTGAGAAGGGCCATTGAATGAGATCTTTATATGCCTCAAGCAAGAGTGTTCAAGATAATATATCATATTTCTCATTTATAACTGGTTGGTATTGACATCTATGAATGAATCTGCTAATAAAAACATCTAGCAGCACTACATCCTTTATTCACAGACATTTTCTATAAGTCACTGGCAGTATAACTCATTATTTGTCTACCACAGAATTGGGGGCACCACAGCGCAACCCATCATCAAACTAGAAAGTGTTAACCTTTCCTCTATCTTTCCCCAATTCTTGAAAGCAACCGTTATACTGATGCATAACATACAGCTAGTGATGTTTTGTCTACAATTTAAATAGTTTTCTTGGATTAATCATAGGAAAATTGTAATTAGCTTCTGCAATTTACATTACAATCTTAAATAATTCTACAAAGTAAATGTCACCTTTCTGCTACAGGTACAGTAAAATAGTTGAAGTTATGTGAAGTTTTCTGCAGAACAGTGCTGACAATTTTAACACAAAGAGTCACAGCAATGACAAGGATAGATCATGCATTTGAATGTTCTCTGCAAATGCTGGAGCCTGAATAAAACATAAATTGTCATCTCTTTATTGTTCAACTTATTTACCTCTAACAGCCTTGTCAGCAGGGAGCGGTGTCAGTAACATAGCTTCTTTTCCCTATTTTTTCTGCCCTCCATTACTGCAACTTTTATCATGCACCGCTTGAGTATAGGTTTTGCAACTTGCAGATTCATACATTCATAGATTACTAAGAAAATAAAAATTGTATACCTCTAGACTTATTTAATTCAGTCATAAGTTAGCAGCATTTTAAAGAAAAGAAGAGAAACAAAATATTGCATTTGCAACTACTAGCAGATTTTCAAGTTTCTGATTAGTATAATTCATACATTGCTGCATAACAATGAGAAATGGAATTCAAGGCAAAAATAATCAAAGATAATCAGGCCTTCACATTCTAAAAATGACATTAATATCTGCTTCCTTTAGAAAGCTGAAGCAAATTTGAAAAATTCTGTGCCATTATTGGGATTTGAATCACAGATCTTCAACTTTCTTTGCCAATTTCCCACCATCGCGTTACATGACAAGCCTCAAAAATGCTCTGAAGTTAATCCCACTTGATTCCTACATCCTGACATACCTCTTAGGTAATCTTTATCACTCAGGAATCTAACTTAAAGGCAACTTGCAATGCTACAAGTGCTTTTCTTTGCTGCCAATGTGTAGACTAAAGCTGGAAAGCTGAATCAGATTTAAAAAATTCTATACCTCCAAAACTCAAATAACAGATCTTTGGTTCTCTATAAAGATGCTCTACTGCCGAGTTACAATGAATATGCATTGAACTTCTCTCATCTGATTCATATATTCCAGTGAACTTCAAATACAATCTCGATTACTTGGAATACTGTACCTTAAGTCAACTTGAAATGCTATATGCAGTTTTCACTCTGAGCTTCTGTTAACCAGACTACAGGGTTAGTTTACATCTAATTTTTTTTTCCCCCACACTTACACTTAGGTTTGAAATTTCAATCAGCTTTAAAAAATGTCTATGTTATGGCTCCATGACAAGAACCCCAAACATACATTCAACTTCTTCTTCTTCTTATGATTCATACATCCCACCAAAATCCATGGTGATCTCAATTATTGCAATATTATTAGTTGTCTTTAAGGTACACTATCTTGGGATAGTTGCATTTGCATATGTAAGAGGAGTAGAATGAAGGAAGAGGCTCATTATAATGAAGTTCCATGTTAATTTCAAATTAGTTCACGTAACCCACATATGAAGGTCACCAGCATCTCACACTGTTATTCACAATAACCTTAGTGAACAAAACAGGTGATCTATACGTCTTTTAAATCACTGCAGCAGGCAGATTTGGATTAATGTAATGTCTAACTGAATGATTCAATCAAATAATAAAGTTAGTTATTTTCTTTGCAAGCACAGTTTACACTTTTTATAAATATGCATAACTGTACATAATACACATGTCCATACTTTTGTCTATAGCACGATTTCCAAGCACTGTTAAAATTTGTCTTCCAACAAGCTGCGTAAGGATTATGCAATTTCAAGTATTATTTTGTAACTTACATGGACAAATAACTCTCTCTCTCTGGAGTTTCTGTTTCTGGAGCTACTGATGTTAAGATATGTTTCAGTTTGTCTATCAGTGTAGCATGGTTTGCTTGATTGTAGTGTTCAAAGTCTTTTGTGTGATATTGGTGAAATGACCAACGCAGCGCTAGATGTAATGTGAAACCTATATCCATACATAATATAAATAACAAAGAGGTGTTCACTATAGTGTGTTAAAGTGTTTAAAGCTCTCCCAAATAGTTTAAAATTGTCATCTGGTGATAAAAATAAGTATAAATCTGCTCTTATAAAATATTTATGCAACAGAGTCTATTACTCTGTTCAAGAATTATTTATAAATGAACAGTATAGGTAAGTGATTCAAGATTGCCTGTGACAATGTATCTCAAGCACAGCACTATTCTTTAAAGCTAATTCACCCCCTATTTTTAATGAGAACATGCATTTCCTGTGCTGGTTCTTGTATTCTTATTACGTGCTATTTCAAATACTGCACTGTTTTAACAGAATCTTAAGATTAGTTGACCCATGTCTGTAAATAAGTGATGATTTAACAAGATCATGTATTTCCTATGCTATTTGTTGCATTTTAATTGACAAGAGTATTTCTAACATTACACTATTGTATTGTGTAAATAGTTAATGCTTCTTTGTGTAACAGGTATGAAATCTGTATTTAGATATGTAACAAATGTCTGACTTGTTCTAACAACCCACAGAACATCTACAATACAGAAAAGCATTATTATTCACAGTAAAAATCCAGAGTTCTTTCATTCTTCCCTAAAATTAATATCCCAATTCCACCTTTACCAATTAATATTTTCTGAAAAAAATAGGAAACCATTAGTGCAACAGTTACATTGAAGAACAATTCTGGAGAGTGACATGATTTTATTTGGGTGCTAGCAAAGAAACATAGGGGGGAGGCTTTTAGAAAGCACAATACATTATTTATCATTTTATTTTATTACTGCTATAATGTATTTCTACCCCGACTGCAATGAAAGCAATAATAGCATTAGAATTGTGATGCAAGCACTCCACAGTTCATTAAAGGTAGTTTTCAAGCATGATATCATGATTTCAGATTTTACGTGAAGCAAGCCCCTCTCTCCATTCTACTCTTGTCGATATAGGAATCAGATGAGGGAAGTTCAATGCATACTGGGGGTTCTAATTTTATTACCATAGATCAGCAGTAGAATAGCATTACAGAAAGCCAAATAACTGTGGTCTGAATCTTTCAAATCTGATTTAACTTTTCAACCTTGACCTATATAAGTCACAGGTTCAAACCTGGTGGAGGGCAATGGATTTTTTCAGACGTAAAAATCCTTAGCGTGGCTTCCTTTGGAAGGGAAGTAAAGCGGTAGTCCTGTGTCATAGATTTTTTACACATAAAAGAACCTCAAGCCTGATAAAGAGGCCTCAGCAAAATTTCCAGTCTTTCACATCCAATATAGAGTGAGATGCTAAGGACCACAACAGTTAAAGAGCATCCATAAATAAAAGCTCAATTTCAATTTTGGCCTATATAAAGTCATTGTGAAAAGAGCACTTAATATCTATTCTCTTCCTTTGTTTTCTGGCTAGTACTTCAGAAGTTGTTAAAGGTATATGTTACACAAGACTGATGAAGAGGGGAAGTAAGAGTACCTAATGTAGGAGAATATGTGAGTGTGACAAAGAGAGAAAACAATGCTATTAAATACCTACCTCTTGATTTTCTCACTTTCATGTTTACATAGTTAAATAGTTCATGAAATATGCTAGATTTCCTACATGGAGATGGGTTTAGTATACTTGAGTAAAATTTCAAATGCTTTCACCAATTCTACCTCAGTACTATCCTGCTTACTACAGATAGGGCAATTTTTTATGGTTCAAGAATCTTCCCCAGCTATATTACAAGAGAACAAGAAACTTAAACCAATTAAAAAGGTTATTGATTCTGTATGATATTTTAATAAGTTAGTAATAGTGATTAAATTTAAATTAATGGAAAATTTGAGTCTGTCACTTCTGACAATGAGAGCAAGAAGCTCTTAAAACCGATCAAAAAATGTGCAAAAATAGTGTTTTAACTTCAACTAAATTTTTCCTTAGAACAATTTGCAACAGTTGTTAAAAATAGGTCCTATACTCTTCTGCAAAAACAAAATAGTTTTTAGGATCCCAAATAAGTATGCTTATCACAGCAGCTTCTTCACTGTTGTTATTATAGCAATCAATGTTTTCATATGACTTTACTGTAATTCCTAGTTTTCTCCTTCATTTTTTATCCTTGTTCTTCTAATTTCACAATTAAACAACTTGGCATTTGCCTGCTTAATATGCTTGACCCTCAAATGTGAAAAGCGCATATTAAGAATTTATTTTTAGATTAGTGGAATTTTTTTTTTATTTTCATTTTATTCTGGCATTTAAGAATAAAATGCAGTATTTGAGCTATTTTATATCACAAATATATTTATAAGCTTCAATACTATTGCAGTGGTGTTTTTTTTTTTGGGTACAAAAAGCAAAATCTATGCAGCTGCAGTCAAATGTAACCCTGACATCATCTATGCATACCATCACACCAGTTATTTTATGTGGGCCCTTCCTATACTTTACCAAAGGAACATTTGATTGCGGTTCCTGGGATTCGAACTCACAATGATCAGCTTTGAATGGATGGCCAGTCCATTTCATATCTCACCTTAACGATCATGGCTATTCAAATCACTTGCATTAAGGTGCCTGTGACAGGTATATAAAAAGTGGTTTAGGAATTGAAGTAAGAGTGGCACAAGTAACAAAATAATTTGAGCAATTAAGAATTAAATTATGGCATACTCATTGTCCAAAGTAGAGATCAAACATAGATTCCTAGCCATTTTTGTCAGTTATGTACTTCAATATTTTTTAGCAAGTAACTAACAAAACAAACTATAACTATCTAATGTTTCTTTTATGTTTAATGGCCTGTTATATTAAATCCAGGATATTACTAATCAAAGTACTTATCATGCATGATCAGTCATTGTTTTTTATGTTTGAATTCATGTTTAAATTGGAAATGTTGATCACTGGAGGAATTATACAAGCTAGTTTCATCAATTCTGTTATCTAGTTTCCTTTCATGCTGTATATTGTTTGATCCTGATATGATATCAAAGTTATATGGGACAAAAAGAAGCTTGGACTGGAAAGTGGAGCTTCTTTATATTGCTAAAACACAATTTTAACCCATAATATGTGTGGTGGGGTCATGCAGACCAAATACTAATGTTGGCACTTTGTTTTGCATCTGGTGCCCCCTAATTCTGTCTACCTTATGCGCTTGTATCTTTGAGTATTGTCATGTTTTCAGTTTATTTCCAGCAGTTAGTAAATAAGAACAGTTGCACTTATTGTTAGCATGTGTGATTTTTGAGACATATCTCACAAGGAGTGTTATGTCGAGCAGTACATGATGTGCATACCAGTTGACCAGACTTTGAGTCTGTAATACAGTCATGATCAAATGACGATATAAGTGAAATTGACAAGTGTGTGACTTCTGCATGGAGGTATGTCATTATAATTAAAATTTCAAAAGTTTTGAGAATAAGAATGAATATGTACAGTAACCAATATTCCTGGTAAGGTACATTATGGAGGAAACTAGTACAAGTGATCATGTAAATGTTTTCTCACAAGAAGAACATAAAAATACTACATTGTTCTCCAGCTGCTTGGCATAAAGGATGAGTGCACAAGCACTTCAACTGAACCTGAAATGGTTTGAAATCTTTTCTTCTCAGAAGAAAGTCTACAAAACATAGTAACTTGGATCAACATGAAAATAGAAATTGAAAGGCAAAAATATATAGATCCACAATGCACTGAAAACAAAATTAAATATAGCTCTTAGCATCCCATTCTACATTGGGCATGAAAGACTGGGAATTTTGCTCAGAGGCCTTTTTATCAGGCTTGAGGTCCTTTTATGTGCCATAAAACTAAACACGGGACCACCAGCTTTACTTCCCTTCCAAAGGAGAACATGATAAGGATTTTTACGCCTTAAGGAGCTGGAGCTACCCCTAGACTGTGGAGGACAACACAGTGCAATGATATGCATGTTGTAGACAATCAATATCTACACATTATTGAGACTTCTATTGTAATCAGAGGCATTCAAGCTGAATCATGAGAGCAGTATTGCAATTTTCGCAACAAAGAGTCCTGGAAGTGATATTTTTCAATGTGTGATGACTTGAATGTTGACTTCTTTGAATGTTGTGCTATAACAATGCTGCTAAGAGAGAATAGAAGAAGAAAACAGTTCCTGCGGCTGCAATTTTGCAACTATTGTAAAGTTGATGCACAACTAAAAAGTTATAACATTGATATCTCGTCGTGTGTTGATGAGATTCTTATAAGCTTTCATATTCGCTGCATTTTCAAAATGCATATGTTGAAGAAAGCCATCAAATACAGCATAAAATTGAAGTCCCTTGCAGATGATGCCAGGAATGGGTATTTTCTGAATGGATGTATCCAGGTTGGTAAAGATTTAGATGGAGATACACTTTCACAAGAAGAACAAAAATTCCTATAGCCAACACAATCTGTAGTATGGTGTGCCTATTGAAGCCTATTCAAGGAACATCTTAGGGAACAATTCGTTTTCTGCTGCAGAATGGATGTCATGAAGAGCAAGGGATTAACTTACGTTGGAAAATGAGGCAAAATAAGAGAGAGATACCAAGTAAATTCCTTTCTAGTAAATTCAGAGAAAGAAGTTCCTGTCTATTAGAATTTACAAAAGACAATTTATTAAATACTGGCTGGCTTACCCGACTTTGGCTTTTTAAACTCCAGTGAAAAAATAAATTAATTTCCTTTACCTCCCTCCATTCTTTATGAAATTATTATACAATGATATAGAGGATATCAATGATAATGATATAGAAGACTAAAATTTCTTTATGTGCTTAAAATGTACAAGGCAGTGATTACCATATCCTTTATGTACCATGAAGTGTTTGTTGACACTGCAGCCAAAAACTGGGTATTATAGAATTTGATAGCCTTACCAAGGGAGGAGTAGATTCTCTGGATGAGAAATGGGTCAACTTGCAGTGGTCAACATACTACTAGGCAATGGCAGTATTTTATTGGGTTCTGGATATCAGCGCTGTCACTTCATATATAATTTACAGCTTCTACTGGGACAGTCTAAGACAGGCAGCCTCAACTCAATGCACTGTAACGTCACACCTTTTAGTCCCGATGCCCATGCATTTGGAAGCGGGAAGAAAGGAAGGTCAACACAGGCGTAAAGAAAGGCAGTGGTGGCACAATTGTATGATTTGCAAAATCAGAAGGTTTGAACTCTTGTCTACAGTATTGACTGTGTATACAAGAGAAATAAAAATAATATTTTGCATAACATTCAACTGCGTGCTTAGTAGAGAAATTAACATACCATTTCTTATCTCCTCTGCCACTTATATACCAGCACTACATTTAATATTTACAATTATATTCATTTCTGATTTGGATGTTGAGCTTTTTGTACCATTTTCCCCTTAATTATCTTTGCAATATTTGGAGTACTTGTCTTTGTTGTACAAAACCAAAGACTACATTTCAAATTGTCAGATAAGAGTCATTCCACATCAAGTCGCACAAATGTTCAAAAAATCTGACCATCATGTGTCCGATTCACTTCAAATTTTGCCCATGGATTACAAAAATAAAGTGAATTATCTTTTAAATTCTTATGTTTTTTAAATTGCGATATTTTAAAAAATACTGTGCATTCAGCTTGTGAAAAGCGACACCCCTCTCTACCTTTAAATTACAATTATCTTACAGGCAATAAGTGATAATATTATGTTATAAAGTGCAATGCAAAGCTTAATATGTCATCTTTTACTTAACATTTATTATAATTGATATAATTAATTATTTACATTATTTTTAAAATCCAAACATTTAAAAACTATATATCCCTATTAGCCCATATGTTTAAATTTCTATAAAAATTATAAATAAATTCCTTGTAGTCTTTTGTATATATTTGCATAAAACAAAGATGGGATCCTATATAGTTAATTTTAAATAAAATAACCTAGAATGTGCTGCGTAGAAGGATTGCAGTGCATCGCGGTTGGAGATTAGGCAGCAGCAGTCTGTCATTGAATGCCTTGTCAATTTGTTCATAGCACTTTAGGTGCACTAATTTCTTCACATGTAACTGTTAAATTTGGCATACAGTTGAGAAACATTCAAACTTTCAATCTTTTTCTATGAGGGGCAACTTAACCACAATTTAAATGTGAACTTTTTCCCCCTCAGGCTCAAATGAATACCATCTGGTTATTATTGCATTATTGGTTGTTGGAGTAAAGGAATTTGGCTCTAAGGTACCAGTGATCCCTTTCACATTGGTGTATTTTGCCTTAAAATGGTCACTATGTTCAAAATCACTTCGGATTATTCACAGCATTGCTACTTTGTAGCACACAATCACTGTTATCAGTAGGTGGTACTTTGAGAATTTTTTTTTTTTTTTTGACACACATTATATAGTTTTAGGTCTGGCGACAAGGTACTCCATTTTTAATTTTGTAAACATATTGCAGGTAACTAAGCTTAATGATTTCTGCCTTGTGTTATGCTTGGAAACATTAATTGGATTGAAGCAATAGTCATAGCTGCAATTCTTCAGTTCACTCATTATGCACTTTCAGAAATCACAGAGCTAAGAATGAACTTCTAATGCAAAAAAGCTGAACACAAAGTAACATTTAAAATGAAACAATGAAGAGAGGCTTCATAGAATATCAGATTCCAGTTGCTAAGTTACACTGAACATTGGAAGTGATAGCCTATCACGTTTGTACTGCGTAATACTTCGACCGGAGCAGCGTGCTGCTGCAGTGTAAAGCTATCAGTCAGTAGTCTATGTTCTAAAACCCTACGCACTAACACAAATAAACTGTTTAAAACTGTACCTCTAAGGAAGATTTCATCCTGATATTAATAGATTTAAATCAAAATATATCACAGATTCCTGCTGTATTTTTCCAGATTTTAACATTATGGGATTAAATATGATATTGCAGTTTAAAATATTCATAGTTAAAAAGTGACTGCTTTTTTATTTCTGAATAAATAGTATTTTGTATAAGGAAATCCAGAATGTTTTTATCTACAAAATGTCACATTCTTCTTATCTCTAACCATTCTGTATTCCCAGAAATAATTGCTTTAATGTAACGTTGTGCGCATATAAGAAAAATGTTAAATATACTCTAAATCCAAAAATCCGCAAAATTTGAAATACGTACCCATTTAATTTATTTGTGGAACATGTAAACTGAAATTCAGAAAATTCAGAGACAGTGATGTAACCAGTTTTACAATATTTCATTAATGGGGGGGGGGGGGGGGAAACTGCTCACACATATAGGTAGATCCAAATATGTTTATTATGTGAACAGTGTGTCTGTGTAGTCGTGGAAATTTGAACTGAGGAAATTTTAGATAAAAATCAGTTAGACTGTATTGTGAGAAAAAGGACTTCATTTCCCAATCATCAGCCGACTTTATGATTTTATAGTCCTGATAATTGACAGTAGTGATGGTGTCTTTGAGCTTCTCTATCATCATGTAACATTCTACTCCTTTATAACCAACGTATTCACTGCTATGAGTAGCATAGTGTCATTGTATGTAATACTTTTTAATTGTTTGAACAACCTTGCTGCACACTAAACATTTCACTGCACCACCTAAGTTCTTTCCAAAAAGAGAGAAAAGTATATGGGGATGAAGGGCAAGGGTTGGATAAGCTAGCCACACTTTGAGAAGTTGCCATTCTTATAATCAACAAGCTGACCTGCACACTAGGCTGCTGGTGCACTCGAGAAAACAACGTTACATGATGCCTGCTTGCTAGCATAGAATATGCTGACCTTGCCCGCAGCCTGTTTTTCCATGAGTTGAGGCTGTCTGGTCTAAGATAAGCATGCTTGCTTACATGAGAAACCTAACCAAAAGATTGAATGACACTAAAATAAATTGTGAACTCAGAGAATGTAGTCCTGGAAACATCACAAGAAATCACTGCTTACACAGCAGATGGAAAGCTTGAAAAGAGAAAAACCTGCTACTTGTGTAAACCTCATAAGGAAATAAACACATCTTATATTTGTTTTCTGTACAAAAATCCAGTGTTTTCTTTGTTCTGAAAATATATATGCTGTCAACTACAATAATAAAATCAACAAATAATAATGTAATTGTTGAATGGCTTCTTCGAGCTGTTTGTATATGCTCTGATGAGTGTACTTTATGTTTTCTTTGTTCTATTAAGTATGTTATTCATTATTAATAATAATTATTATAATTATTAAAACGGTTTGAAACCCTTAATCATTGTATATGGTATTTTATAAACTGCATAGATCTGAAATGTAGCTAAAATTAAAAGAAGTATAATAAAGTTAAATATCAGCTGTGAATAATACACGCATCTTTTAGCTTTGTTTCTAAATCATCCTTTTTGCGCATGTTCAGCAACACATACTTACAGTATTGTAAAAATGTGAAAAATATAGTATATTACCATATGTCTTGTTTACAATGATTTAACTACACCTCTAAATATGTATATACGTAATTAATCACCTAATTCTTTTACAAATAAGGTTAACATGAACATTGAAATTAAGTAACAGCTCCAATTTTCCCTAAATGTTCTGAATTGAATTAAAATTAATTATATAGGATACAGATCATTTGAGTTTTATCAATATTTACTGTTTTATTAGTCACTAAATATTATCCTATATAAGCAGAATATCACATTTAGGATTCTGGAAATCTGTGGGGGGGGGGGGATTAAAATAGTTTGACAGATGTCGCCTCACAAACTATATCCCAAATTAAGTATCTCACAAGTTAAGGGCTACATATCTCTCATAATACTTCTGTTGCTATATTATGAATGAGATACTGTTTAAGGACAGTATGCTGCTTTGGTTTTAACAATACCTGTTTGCAATGCAATCTTCTTTGCTGATGTCATTGAGTCATTATTTAGTTTGTGGTTACTTCGCAACCTACATTATTTAAAAAGAAATTGGTGGATCGTATGACTTTCTACACCCACTGCAACCTATTTCCATAGCTTCATTCATAAAGCAAAACTGGTTTTCTATCTACTTTCTGTTAATCGCTATAAATGTTGGCTGAAATGGTTTCAATACACATTTTGTTATAGCTAATTACAGCATATAAATGTTTAAAAAGCAGGTTACTATATGCTGGTCTTGATATTGCTTTATATTTTACCTCTTTACAAGACCTCACAAGAAGCAAAAGAATGGTATAACTGAAAAGTGGAAAATTCAGACGAACACAAGCAGATATCTCAGAAATGTTGATGCAACAATACTTTTGTTTAGTATAAATTATCTAATTTGAAAGAGATCTGCATTTGTTTTGCAGTAAGTTTGTGTAACACTAAGGTTTTTCAAATATATAAAATCAAGCAGAATTAAGAGTCACTCATAGACTATTTACAGCAAACTCAAAATATGCATTTTATTCATGTTAGTATCTCAAACTTAAGGTATTTTAATCAAAATCGCTAAGAGCTATTTTTGGGAAAATAAAACATAACTAAGTTTTTTACATGTAAAGGTGATATGAGGTGGAGAAACTTTCTGAAAATCTTTGTTGCATTCTTGAAAGATACTGGACTTTAAACACAAGTTTGGTATTCATCCCACTTTTCATTTTTGAGTTTTGCTGTTCTCTCTGTCTCTGCTTCTCCCTTTACCCCTTCCTCAGTTACATGCATGCATACACACAACCTTTTTTTAAATACTATTTTTTTTTTTTTAATCTTCTTCAGGAGGCCTAAAAATGTGCATTTCTGATAAAACCTCTAAATCAAAATTTAGAGGGGATGTTGTACTTGCTCTATCATAGACAAGTGGTAGAAAAAGTAATGAGACTTGAATGTCACTACTTTCAGCAGGCAAATTACATATGGAAAACTGGATCTCTTCCATTGCCTAATACAGTATAAAATTACAAAATAGCTGAGCAGTAGTCTCTAGGATGAAAAATGGGATGAATTCTAACAAGGTATATAAAAATTAAAATGCTGGCATGGGATGGCAGACAAAATTAATAAGATGTAAGAATTCATAGAAATAGTAAAGGATAAATGAGTAAAAATTTTAAGGAAGGTGCAACAAAGTGAGTATTGTTGTGATAATGTTGATTTAGCCTGGAATTTCATGTGTACAACATACAACCTGGGAATTAAAAGCTGGAGCAACCTGATTTGTAGTAGTGCTAGATTTCTAAATATTTCCTTATTTCTGAATAATGAATATTTGCTAGTTTATGGCTATAAATAAATTAAACTCAATTAAACGTAGGCTGTGAAACTGCCAGCATTCCAAATGCCATTTTATTTTACTTTTGCAACTGAGTTTTATGTGTATGATGATTGAAAAATTATGTATTTCTATATTTCTTTTCTTTTATTATTTGTCTGTAATCACCATTTGAATGAAATTTGTCCTCAAAAGTTGTCATTATTGCCTCTAAATGGTCTGTGAACCATATTTTGAGAAACAATAAACTACTGTAATAAACTCTTTAATAAAATAAATATGTGTGAAATTTCAAAGCAGATAAATTCAGTAAAAGTTTCTGATATCAACCAATGTTTAATTTTACAATATATTTACAGAATACGGATATTTGTCTTAAAATGAGATTTATGCTATTAATATATGTTTTGATCATATATGCTTCAGCTATATGCTTATAATATAAATAAGTTGAAATTGAGCAAACAGCTATCAACAGCATGCGTGTTAATATTTACATGCGTTTCAGTATTAGTGCACAAAATGCCTATGTTAGTGTGACAATGCAGAGAAAAGTGGTTAGATATTGCACAACTTTGAAAATAAACTCCATCGGTTAGTGGTTAGTTTGGCTAAGCGCAAGCCTTGATGGTGCATGACTGGGTTGTCATGATCGATGTCCTGCCATCTTACCAGGTGGGAAGAACCTGTCTCTGACCATCGACGCATGGAGTTCTTACTATCTTCATTCACAGCTGCAGAACCAGGAGACTTGCCATTCCAATCACAATCCCCAACAGCACAGCTTGGTGCTTCACTCTTAGCTCTGGATCTCAAAGTGTTGCGGAACCCTTCAAAAAGGTTGAGCCTGTTTTTTGTTGGGCTATGCACCCTTGCTGTTGGTACAGGGGATCTATCACTGAGGTCATGAGTGATGCAATCTGTCTCCAAAGTGCTGGGACAAGACATAGTGCTAGCCTTGTGCAGGTGTTTGTGTAATTTTCCATTGGCAGTAGCATCATGCTCACTGGAAGGTGCAGGTTGTGAAAGGGCCTTCCTTAGGGAGGGGTTCCACACAGAACTGAACTCAGGGGCAGAGCTGAATAGAAATTGAGATAAGAGAAAATAAAACCATAAACAAAACAATAAATAGAGATAAAACAGAAAAACACATGAACACACAGAAATGAGTAGCAATGGTAAAACCATTAGCAATGATGATGTTGACAGCAGCGGCGGCGGCGGCGGCGGCGGTAGCAGCAGCAGTAGCAACAGCACATAGAAAGCCAAGTGATCTATACAAAGCTCCATTAAAAATGTACATGGAGGTCACCTTTACACCTTTCCATTCTTGGTTTATATGTGTACAGGAGTGTATGAGCATAGTGGAAATACCAAATCTTCAAACATTTTTATGATTTAAATTATAATTGTAGAGCTAGGGGTTTCACTAGACAATCTAACACAAAAACAATGATGTAGTATACACACATGCTTTTAAGAATAGGATAGAAGTGCTATTTAAGTTCTAAAGTTTAGTGCCATGAAAAAAATGGGGATAAAACCACAGGAGTCTATCATTACAAAAAATTAAAAACAATAAAATAAATGTGAATTTAACAGCTATACAAGAAGTAAAGAAAAAGAGAGAGAGAGAGAGCAAGTTCACAAGCAGACAATAAAAAAAGAAAAGCAATAAGATTAAGGGGCTGTACTAAGATCACAGATAATTGCAATGTTTAAAATGCTCCTATAGTTTGCACCTTTATCTTAAAGTTCACTGAAAATGCTTACTATCATAAATAATTCCATGGTCATAATTAACTGTCATAACTGCTCCAAGCTCTTGAGGGACCTCACAAATATTCAACCTTACAGATGCCCAAAAGAAATACTTGGTAGTTACATCCATTTATACTGCACTGAACAAATATGTCTTAATAAATCAAGAAGTTTTGAAACTCTACTAAATTGGTTTGTTTCAGTAACAAATGAGACATGAAATGTCAGAAAACAACTTTAAACAAGCTTCAATAACAAAATAAGGGTAAATTGTCATACTTTTGCCCGCATTTGTGTCACTTTTGCCTGCATTAGGTCTTACGCTGCTCTAACGTAATGCTGCCAACATATGAATAATGCCACTGAAGCCGGTAAGATACTCAGCCTCAAAGCGTAGCCAAGAGATTGAGGGCCCTCAGCCTCAAAGCGTAGCCGAGGGATGTTTTTTTAGAAGGAGAGGAGTGCAGCAAGTTGCGGCCGATAGGCCGCAACTGCGAAGCGACGCCAGAGAGTAGCCCAGAGATCTGCGCATCTAAAACTACAATGATTCACGTTTACAAAACAACAGCACATCACATATTCAGTGCATTTCACTGATTATTTAGGTTGGCAGTACCCACTTTGCATGGAAAAATGGCTACGTTTGTTGTCTTCCTCACGCCATTCGCCTATATAAATAAAACACCTAAAATGGGTGGATAGGTGGGCACCAGATATTGGAGAGACCACATCATGTTCTAAACTCACTCCTAAGGTAATTAATTTCATTACTTTTTCACTTCCTTATTCCTAATTTAGGTGGCCAAAAGTAAGACCTGATGCGGGCAAAAGTGACACAAATGCGGGCAAAAGTATGACAATTTAGCCCAAAATAATAAGTCTTCTGATGAATCCATGGATCCTAAATGCAATCAAAGAAAGATTTGCTAGTTAAGAATGAATGGAAGAACCCAAATATATTTGAACACACAGTAGAAGTCATAGAATAACAAATGAAACACAAAATGTCAGAAAAAAATTTAAACAAAATAGAGCAACAAATTAACAGGCCTTCTAATGAACCCATGGATGCTACTTGCAGCCAGGAAGGATTAACTATGAATGACAAGGAAGAACGCAAATATATCTGAACATCCGGTAGAAGCATAAAATGATGTATGTCTAGGAGATGGCACTAAATTCCTTTTATACTTGGCATTTTGGGTAAGTTTTAGCATTTCTTATAAAAGTGAAATTACCCGCTACTGCATCAGCACCAGGAGGCGAGTTCATTTATATGTGTATAAGGAATGAAATACAAATCATCCAAAGTGACAAGGTATGTATGAATCATTTATAAAACTCATGAAGAAGAGGCCAAATATGGTACTGTATAATGGATAGTGGAATCAATATTATAGGCATATTTTAAACTGCATAATAGGGAACAAAAGGAACAGGTTTTATTTGGAACAGAAGAAAATAACATTGGGATGAATTTATATGAGTAAGCAAGGATTAGGCTTAATTTTTCAGCAAAAAAAAAAATTGGTATATTCTGTATCTATTTAGAGCCAGCTCACATATCCTTACACATTCTTAACAGACAAATTTAAGTCTGGTGCACAGTTGTCTGCAAATGACAACAGAAATGACAACTAGAATGAGAACAGAACAGGAAGGTGAAAATTCCATCCACATCATTCAAGAATGAGAACATGAAGCTACAACCCTAACCTCAATTTGATAAATGAAACCTGTTTTCTAAGGTTATTCCACAATAAATTTGGAACAGCAACCAGAATGAAATGAGCATTTAAGGCATGCAATTCACAAAACAAATTGAAGATGGAAATGGGAAGGCATGTTGTTAACAGCATGGAAAATCAATTTTGGAAATAATTTGTTTATCAACAACCAATAACCTTTTCTTATCTCTGAATACATGTTTGCCAACTTTGAAATCAAAATAGTAAATCGTTTTAAAAATTAAATTGTTATATTTGTGATTCTTAAACTGAATGGAAGCACTTGCAGCTGCCAAGAATAATCCCAGTTTTGTTTATGCAAGCCAGCTACTAAATGCAGCTCTAGCAGCTGTTATGGATCACAACCTTCTTGACCATCTTCTACAACAAAGACATAATATGCATATTATGCACAATAGGCACACAGTATCCTATGATTGGGAATGGAAACCGGAAGCATGAAACTTGAAACTTTTCTGTTGGCATTCTTAGGTTCTGGAAAGCTTCCCTCTGATTGTGTATGCTCACATCTGAAAACGTGTATTAACATTTTACTCATTCTGGTTCTTACTTTCGTTTTCATTGCTGAGCAGTTTAAGATTGCAGACATAGTCAGCTACATTGCTTCACCCTTTTCCCCGCTTATGTTATATCATACATAAACAGTCTCTAAATTGCTGTAGCTAACAGGAGACTTAATAACGGCACTAAAATGGCAAATAGATTTGCTCCACCTCTTCTATACCATAATTATGCAATGTACCCAGAGAACATTCAGCTCCCCCCCCCCAAAAAATATATATATATATATATATATATATATATATATATATATATATATATATATATATCTAATGTGATACATTCACATGACTTTCTCTACCCTCTATCGTTTATTAGTGGTTATACAATTTATTCTTACTAAAGTTTATTTTTTGCTATCCACTTCATTTTAACCTAAATAAACCCGTGCAGAAATAGCTACATTTCACATTTCGTTATCATAGATACAAAGAGAACAGCAATAATCAAATGTTTAGGAACTGGGTGCTATATGCTGGCCTTAAAATTCCACACTGTTTCCATGCAATCGCCAGAAACAACTGAATGTTGACAGAACATAGAGAATGATCAAAAAATGAACATTTCAAGCCTTTAATAACAAAAAAATTATTTGAAATAAATTGTGTTTTTTAAAGAGATCTACATTTTTTTATGTAGTACGTTTTCGTCTATTGCATAATGTTTACCAGCTATATAAGATTATACAAAATTTCTTCCAAATTGAAAGCCTGTGGACTTCACAGGCTATTCCCAGAAAATTAAAGATATGCATTTTATTTGTAATGTAAATATCTTTAATATATGACAAAATCTTTAGAGCCATTTTTTGAAAACCAAAAATTTCAAAAAAATCTTCTGTGTAAAGGCTAGTCTGGGGTAGGGGGATTTTCTTGAAAATCTTCATGTCACATCTTCGGAAGGTATTCAACCTAAATATCACATTTGGTATTTATCCAACTTTTCGTTTTTGAGTTATACTGTTCACAGACACACATATGGACCTTTTTCTAAAAATGCTTTGGATTCAGGGTGCCTCAAAACATGTATTTCTGGTGAAACCTCAACATCACATTTTTGGGTGGAATACATTACTTTTCCTGCTTACCATACGTAGTAGAGAAAGTATAAAAATTCAACTTTCAGGTCACTGGTCACATAATGTATGATGGGAGACATTGTGACATTCATCTTGTGTAATGTACACAATTAAAGCAAAGCATGGCATTGTTGAGCATTAGAAAATTACTCTTGTTTCAAGGCAGGTACACTAGTGAGGTACATTTTTAATGGAGCTTTCTGTATGTATGACCATTAGGTTGAGATCACCACATACATATTCAAGTATGTCCAGCTACCACTAGTTGCCAATAAAGCTTAGAAAAACAGATCATAAAGCAAGACTACAAAAATATTCAGCTTAAAGTGGTACAAATATACTGAAAAATTATACAAGTGTAAAAACAAGTTTTAAAATAAAAATAAGTGCAAAAAGAGCAGAAGAAGTATACTATATACAAACGCATATTAATAAATGGTGCTAGTGTTTTCAAAAGCTACTACTGCATCGCAATGTGCAATATAGGAAAACATTATTATTTGCTGGAGGGAAAGGAGGGAATTGAAGTTGGGGAAAAAAGTTTGTAGTTCTTTTTTTCTCTCCATTCTATTGAAAATCTTTTGCATTTATTATGTACAAACATACATTTTATGTACAGCATATTACTCTCACTTGTCTTTTTAACGCCAGGGCAGATAAAGGATTTATGGGAAACAAAATTATTTGCATTTTATTTTTTCCCATTTGAACATATTCTTTTCAGAGTGGAGGGTCAACAAAAGAATGTTTTCGTTGGTGGCTTATTGGCAATGCAGCATTTAAACATTTTTATATATATAATATATATGTATATTTTTACAAGCACTCATTACTTAAATTCTTTTGCTCTTCCGCAAAGATGCAGTGGACTGAGAAAAACAGTGATTAGAATTATTATTAGTACATTCTTTTTCTCTGAAGAGAAAAGAGGGAGTCTGAAGTTAAAATTGAATTTCATACCCGTGATTATTTCTTGTTATGCCTTAAAGGACTATAATGAGCAGGTGGGGGAGAAGACAAATGATTTTTAAATTAGTTTTCTTGCAGAATTCTTTACTTTCTTCTCTCCCACCCTCTGTCATATTTCTTATAGGTCATGTTGACCTAAAATAAGCAGGGCAAGGATCACCAGGTTATTGCATTTCTCTCTTCTGTTCTTACACTCACGTCTCTTTCAAAACATCTATTTGCTTGTCATAAATCACAGGAAAGAGCTACACTTTAAGATTAATAATAATTTTCTGTACATAGTTAAGAATTACTCAGCTTTATTGTCTTATGATGGCAGCTAATACACTTCTAAATTAGGCAGTTCTGCTTCACGCTGATTTCTTCTATGTCCTAATATACGTGTATTATATGTAAAAACAACTCATAAATAAGATCTCCTTGTATTTATTGTATAATCCTATAACTGCCAATGCAGAACTGCCATTTAAGCCACATAAAGGAGAAGAGAAGCACACTGATCTTCCTAAAATGGAAAATTGTTCTGTCAAACATTTATAATGAAAATGAGCAATATTGGCAGGATTATCTGATTTTGAAAAAAATAAATAAATATCACAACTCAGTTTTGGTACACTGTGAACTATTCACATGGTAACATTAGAAGCTTAGCAAAGATTTCACAATGCCCAAACTCAGTAGAAAAAGACTTAGCAAGCTATGTTAAAAAAGTATGATAACTACGATTGGGATTGCAACAACCTCTGAAACCCTTGCCCTGTGTACAGCTGAATCATGGATATTAGTACACAATTCTGAAGCAAGTTTCAGAAAATGTTTAGGTCGAGAAAGAAACAAGTACATGGCAGACAACTTTCGTGTTGACATTCATCCAGCTGTCTACATTAGAGGCCAGACAAAAATACACTTCAATCACAGGTTCCACCACCAACACCACCACCTTGGACAGAGGTCTCTGCAGCTTTATCATTGCTGGAGAGATACTTACACCTCTTTTGTGAGCTCCTTTTGGTATGCAATAGGTGACTGAATGGCCTTGAGAAAGTCTTTCTGTGTTTGTAAGATTGTTTTAATAGTGGAAACCCATTCATCATAATTTTCTTTGGAAGTCGCTTGACAAACGAAGCCAAGACTGGGCTTCCTGGGGTCTGTAGACCGTATCACAAATTTACATGTGTCATTATCTTCCACATGTTCATCCAAACTCATTTTGTTCACCTGTAATGAAAGAAATACATATACTGTGAAAACTACCTGTAATAGTGGTCACACACAGGATAATATTTTGTGTTTAATACCACAATTATCAACACATGTAAAATATGAAGAAAAGTTTGAGTTGTTGGTACACTATACCATCATACAATGTGATTGTATGAGCATATTGATATGTATTTGTATATGTATTAGTATGATGATATATGTAGTGGTTCAACTAATGATTATAAAAAGAGAACAGAAATTAAATTCAGTATGAAATTACTTACAGTGTGCAGCTGCACTACTTTTAAGTATTTATGATTTTGTTTAATGCTAGAATGTTCAAAATTCATCTTATAATCATAAAAGCTTATGGGATTCCTCTGTTTTTACAAATTCTACTCAGAAAGTCTTGTGTTATGCAATGTTGAGGTCTACAGACATGTCACTACATTGCTGACAAGAACCAGGTAGAATTTTAAGGAGTTGTAGGTAAAGTAGTTGCAGAAATGTATAAGAGGGCTGAGTCCGAGTGGCCAACTACCAGGGGGGACTGCAGTGTTGTCACCAGTGTCATTATACAAAAAACAAACTTCCAGTTCCTCAATATATAGAGGAGCAAATCTTTCAGATCCCTGAACAAATATATAAATATAAAAAAAAACATAAATCAGAGATACAGCTGCTGAACCTAATCAGAAGTCAATGAAACAAAGAAAACCCTTTTGCGTGAAATAGCTTCAGAATATGCAAAACAGCTTTTCTGGCTTCCAATACCATTGTTGGTTCAGTAACATAGAATAATACTTTTATATTTGTGGAGTTAGTTGTAACACTATTATTTTTGAGGAACTAGTTTCGGGAGCCAATGCTTCCATTTTCAATCTCAGTGGTCCAACTATCATTGCTGGTTGTGGCCGCTTGTAGCGTTCTTCACTAAGATGTCAACCTATAGGATTTTGAAATTTATAAGATTGTCTTTGGGCTTCCATATTAAAATGTTTTCTCACACTGTGAGTTTCTTGTGACCTGTCATACTGTTTAGCAATTTCAGATTTGTACAGTTATGGTTTTCATTCCATGACTGAGATGCTATGCTGACTTGTCTTCTTGCTTTAACTTAACGTTTCTTTGGTTCTGGTTTTTAGAGTTCTTTGGCTTTTCCTAAATAAAACTTTTCACAATTCATATAGTTAACTTGATATATTCTGGAACTATTGTTTGGTGATGTAGTGTTACAAACGACTGCACAAATATAAAAGTATAATTCGGATGTCACTGTTACTAAATTCCTGTAAACATTAATTAACCCTATGTGTCAACAAATTCTGTTCTTTAATTAGATAGAACACATTTATGATAGATATTTGGCTTTCATGTTGGAGATAATTGAGAAACAATACTGAGCTATGAAGAGTGTAAATCCTATAATAATTTCGGTAACTAACAATGAAGAAGGTTTAAATTTGGAGCAATAAATAGATCACAATAGCAAACAATAATGATTATTTATATTTTATCATTATTATTACTTATATTTCGGCAGCACCTAATTAATACAAATATAGCAATTGTGCTATGAGTGTAGAAATATGACAGGTATACTGCATAAGTGAAATTTTAGTCATGTTCAAGGATCCCTAATTTGTCATCCTAGTGCTCTCTCCTTTTCATAAAACACATTAGCATCCCAGATTTTATCGTCTGACTATATACACTCCAGAGCATCGAAACATGCTGATGCTTCTGGTTTCCTATATTTCTGGTTTCTTTATTTAATGTTGGCAGAATCTCCTTATCATCTGTGTTCCAAAACAACCCTGAGTGAGCCAATGTTTATTGGTTAAGTTCCTAGGTGAGCGGTGAAAGGGCAGGAGTACAAAAATATTTCACCTGAGTAGTTGGAAGGCATGCAATGCCACAACTGTCCATATCAGCCCTTGGATGAGTCCATCTCAAATTGGTTTGATGTCAAAAAACTCAAATTGAAACTCAAAACCTATGCACATATGATGGCTTCAGACTCAGGAGTGAAGAAAAAGGGGGAAATTAAGATAAACTTTAAGTGGAGTGCTAGAACCAAATAAGGAGTGGAGTCTGGTTGTGGCAATGGGCGGTTTGATATTTTCTTGCCAACATAAACCACTGTGTATTATATTGGCACAATTCTATGCACTCGACTGTACATCTGGTGATCTCAAAAGCTATCTTTGTGGGAGAGTTAAATGTTAAGTACCTATAGTTTAATTTTCCATTCCACTATATCATTACTTTAAAACAGCATTTCTATACTCAAAAATCAACATATTACAAGTAATCTTGATTTCATGGACTATACTACTTAAAACTACTCATACCATTTTATGTTATGTGTTATTGATGACTTGTACTTCTAACTTAAGAATTATTTTTTTGCAGTTTATTATGTTCCAGTGCATATGGGTTCTTGTCAGCATGTTGAATCAAACCTTAAAAACAAAAACTTTAAGACGCTCTAGATAAGCATTGACCTATTGGAAGGAACCAATCAAATTCCACATCTTTCAGACAGTAAGTGTAGATCTTCATGTTATTTTGAATAGTTATATAACTTTGTTCAACATTTTCTGAGAGAAAAATGACATCTCTGAGTGAAAATAAAATATAAATCAATGAACGCATCAAGATCATACTATCAGCACATTCTTACCTGGATATGAGCCTTGTGTATATAAACTGGATTAGTGAATTGAGTCTTCTTGCCAACAACTTCGCTGAAGATGATGTTTTGTTCAAATAGGAACACCTGCAACTCCTTGCCTTTAAAGTTGAATGGTGCACCCTCTTCAGAGCATATTAGGGTTCCGTGCAGCAACAACTTTCCCTGAGCTGTAATCTTTCCCTGTGTGAAAATGTTCTACTATTAGAAGTTATCTTTTTGAGCAAGATGAACATAATTAATATTATTTGGAGCACTGCCTAGTAATCTTAACATATGAAGTTTTATGAACTGTTTGACAAACTTTAGTTTTAAGAAACATTTACATCCTTCCAATTATAGTAATACTTCTCTTCAGTAAAGAATATATGGCTTTAACAGGACATAAAAACTATATTATATATTTATTTATATTATATTTTAGTTGTTTCATTTGTATATCCCTCTTTAACTTCTTTGGTCATATGGGAGGCATTGACTTGAGAAACAGCAACTGATAATATTGTTACTTGGTGAGCTGTAGTGTTTCTTAACATTGGTTTCATCAGCTTTTTTAGTATTAAACACACTCAGATTTATGCTTCCAGACTCTGTGGAGAATAGGGAATGATTATGGTTAAGAAAAAAATTCCCTCCCCTGCCAGGAATTGAACCCAGAGCACTGACCACTCAACTGCAGAGGAAATTAATAATGTATTCTTTAATCTGTATGTAAAGCTGCCGAACATGTTATACTAATAATGCATGTACCTTAATTTGCTAGAGATCTTGTTGTTTGATAGTTCAGTTTATTTAATTTTTAAGTCTTCTTTGTTTTGTTTCATATTAGTTTATGGAATTAAATCATGTAGTCAAGATATTGTATGAAAAATGTTTTAAAAATTGAGCAAAGTATGCTGGTGATAGGTGCATTCACTATTGCAGAGCACCTAATTCCATTGATTTGTCTCTATATAGGCATGGAATAACTCAAAAACCATTGCACATATGAAGCTGAAATTATATGAATCTGAAGAAGAAACTTTGTCCATATATTTCACATTTAAATGAAACTGGTACAAGCTCCAGGTTCACTTATATGGAGAGGCAGCCAAAAAATTAAGATCAGTAAGTGATTATGTATGAAATTGTTTATATAAGATACTGAAGAAAATTGTTAACACAGTTCATGTATGTTTGAAATTGGCACAAAATTAAGTACAGTTTATATGGAGAACGTATTAAAATGTGTGGATTTAAGGTAAACCACTGAATATAAGGAGCTAACATTTTGTACATCAGATAGATGAAGTTTGTACATACATTTCAAATTTGACTGCAACTGGTACAAAATTAAGAATAACTTACATGCACAGCCTTCAAAGAATGAATGACTAACAATTTATTTCCCAAAACATCAATAATCATACATTTCTCAAATGCTTACTACACTATTTCCACTATAAAATGTATGCATTTGAAATTTTATACCTATTTACGATCTTGTTAAAATATATTTTCTATAGTAGATATCTATGTTGTGTATACTTACAAGCATTTATTAGTTAATATTATTCACAGCTAATTTATGATATTTTGAACACATTATACAGTTGAAAATGATGGAAGAAGCAAAAATGGTAACTGGACAAAACTGTATTTAAGTTGACATAAGAAACAATGGTAACCTTAAAACTCACTGTCCTACATGCAACATAGCAAGCATATGCACTAAAACGAGTGCGTTGAATTATGCTGGCTTTTGGACAGTTAACTGAGATGGGTGTTTGAGGCCACTAAGGTGGTTGGACTCGTGAAGGGGAGATCTACAGTTAAAATCCCACCAGCAACTCCTCTCTGACTGAGGTTTTTTCCAGGTGTTCTTCAGTCTCCATATCTGGCAAAGGCCGGGGAAATTATTCCTGAACTTAGTCTTGGAACGTTACCTTCCCATATTTCCTTTCACAATTATCATTTCATGTCATGTACCATCAGTGTAGTAAGAATAGTTAAAAAAAAAAAAAAAAAAAAAAAAAAAAAAAAAAAAAAACCAGTTGTTTGAAACTTGTTACTTGCACACAGGCGGAGTCCCATATAAATTTGGTACATTTATTTTTATGTTAATTGTACATGATTATAAAAAAGATACTGGATGTAAGTCTAAACCACTTACATCAAAACCTTGCAGACGACCTACATCCATCATGTCATTGGCAGCTTTAGGGACAACCTGCATCACCTGCATTGCTAAGCGAAGAGATTCAGTCTCAGCAGGAAGGTTGGCTCTCTCTGTGTACTTGTAGATGTCCCGAAGCAGAAGCTGATATTTCATAATCCTTTGCACCGGTTTAATGAGTAGATCACCTAACTGCAGCTTATGGCCCAATTTTTGTCGCAGTTCCTGTAAAACACATGTTGCTTCTTTAGCTTTGTAATCAACAGGAGTTAACAGAATACATTTTCATAACATTCATATGCATCCAATATATCTAACAGCCACCTGTGTACTTCTTAGTTTAGCAAACTTGTTTCTGCATAAAAATGTGGTTTAGAAATACAAAAAATTTTGACTTCCATATTGACAAAGAGAAATTTAACTACAAGTTTTGTTTTTCTGTCCTGCTTCTTATTCAATTAGCAGCTAGTGCTTTTCTAAGTCTTTTGTAATGGTTTCATTTGGTATTAATGTATGCCTTATGTAAGAATCCCACATATTTTAAATAAAAAACTGGCATATTTTGCCATTTTTATGTAAAAATCATTAAAGGCTCTAATTGCACAGATCTATAATTAGCTTTTGCGACTTTGAGGGATTTTATATTGATTACACTTGTAGGGAATATCTTCTACAAGAAAAATGCTTTATTTTCCATTTATCTCCTAAGAGATACATATATTTAAATAGAACACAATGACCACCATCAAGCCAAATTTGTTTCAAAACATTGATGGAAATTACTAATGCACTTTGTCTTTGGACACAAAAAATAAATGTTAACAAATTGTTTGAAGAACCATACATCACTGGCTTATAAATGGTAAGAGTTATGGTTAACATGTGCAAACGCAGTGAATCCATCATATAGGCAGTGATGGAAAGAAACATTATCATCAGTATCAGAAAAGGGCTGAAGTTTAAAATGAACTTCCTAATTTGTTTTCTTTTTTGCCCCCCCCCAAAAAAATTATATGTGATACATTCACATGTCTTTCTCTATCAACAAAAATTTCACATGCACCCATTTGCATACATCCACACACTTTCATCGACATGTGGAGAAACAAATTCGTGAAGTCGTAAAAAGTGAGCCGAAAATGAGGAATTAAGGCCAAAACATTGAAAATTTCCAACTTTGACATTTTATTCCTCCATCAAATAAATTCCTATTTTCACCACAAAATCATAATACACAAAAAATTGCTCTTACTCAACGCATGTAAGATAATTTGGAGAACACCATGTACAAAAGAGTTGCAGTTTTGACATCTTTAAAAAATTATATTCACAATTTGAAAACTGCCAAAACACATAAACTGTATTATATTTGATCTTTACGTCCAAAAAAATCAGATTTTACCCTCCATTAATTTGGCTGCTAGAATTTTTTAAAGTGCAGATGAATATTTTCTAAGAGTGAGTGAGTGTGCATGTGCGTGCGTGCGTGTGTGTGTGTATATATAAAATTCATTATTTTATTCCTGTTACCTTATTCACTACATTTTTTGCTTAGAATATAGCAAAGCATATTGTAGCGGGGATTGGAAAATAGAACGTTTTCTGGTGTGTAGGAACTGGGCTTAGGGTTTCGGGTTCGGAAAGATTATTGCCGGCTACTCAGGTAGAGGATAAGTGATTATTGGTTCTTATCTCAGGGATTGTGTGGATGGGAGATGAATTATACTCACAGCTCCTCTCAGTGGCCCATTTATTCTGATGATCCACACGTGTCGTCGTACCGAAGACCCTTTACACAAGATGCGTTCCTAACTGTTTTTCCCCGTTACAGTTTCCGTGCTTCTACCCTTGATTTAATTCTCTTTCTAAGTTATACACAATATGACTTTTGTCATTCCTAGCTACCCTATCTCTCACTGTTCTACTATGATGATTTCCTATCGTATATCTCTTTCCCTTGTGATAATATAAACTGTTACACGTTGCCTGTTTTCCCTATCCTTTACTACACGAAATATTTCATCTTCTTCTCCCTTGCTCTCCACAACACAAAGTTTTTACATACTCTTCCTAGCTCTTCACGACACCAAGTGTTCCATGTTTCGCGTGTCGAAAACTCGCTCCTGCTCCTAGACAAAAATCTATTTCACGCCTCTTTTCTAGTTTCATTCCTTTGCGTTACTATTCACGTGACTTTTATTATTCCCCATTGGCTATTTAGCTACTTTGCGCTTTTCCTACCATTGGTTAAGTTTCAGCCACCTTATGCTCTGCGAGCGTCCCTTCTGTTTCACGTTATTAACGGCTGATTTGATTTTCTGTCCGCATGAGTGCCTAGCGCATCTGTTTCATTGTTCCGCTTTCCGGCAAGTCTCCGTCGATTTCAATAGAACCTAACTGTTTCTCCTGCTCGCCTTTCCTGTATTACTTAAAGTGTTTTGCCTTTTTGGCCGATTTCCTTGTGTCTTTTCTTTTCCTGCGTTTCCTTTCACATTCTGATTTATTTATACGTGTCTCTACTTTATTTTATTTCATCCGTAATAATGTTTATTCCCCCCCCTTTTCTTAATCTTTAATATTCTCTTTTATCTCCTTATTATTCTTATTTCCTTCCTTATTTTGTTTTATTAGCGGATTAGTCTTAAGCTTTTATTCTGGCTGTGGTTATTATTGTACTCGCGGATCTTATCACTTCAATATCCATTAGATGACGCTTGGTGTGTAATATTTTGAAGAAGACTTGCACTAAGAAATGTTTATTTGACACAAATTGAGTATTTTAATGATCTCTACATTTTTCCTGTAATACATCTTTGCCTATCTTTTTTAAGTTTTGCTTGTAATTTAAAATTATACAAAATGTAATCATATATTGTGGACTTCACAGTCGACTCAAAGAAAATTCAAGATATACACATTATTTCTCATGTTAATACCTTAAATATATGACATTTTAATCAAAACTGTTAGAGCTATTTTTAAGAAAATAAAAAATAATTTTTTTCCATGTATGGGATAGTTTCAAGTGGGGGAATTTTGTTTAAAATATTTGTGTTGCATTCTTGGAATATGCTAAACTTTAATACCAAATTTGGTATTTAGCAGACTTTTCACACAGATGGACACATGGACCTTTTTCTAAAAGTGCTTTTTCTTAGGTTCAGGAATCTCAATGTGTGTGTTTCTGGTAAAATCTTGTTAACAAACTTTTGCATGGAATACAATACTTCCTCTTACTTATTATATGTATGTGGCAGAGAAATTTTTTGTTGCAGTTAGACTCTGTTTAAACACAGAGAAACAACATATAAAAACAGGTTTCTCCCATTAAAACAAACATCTGATATCCCTACACTATGAATAGCAGTGAAGAAACACTCACCTCAAAGTATGTTTCAATATACTCCTGTACAATATACTCTGAGACTGGTTTGTTTTGGCAATATACAACATACATATGTAGCTTCCTCTCATACCTCTTGAACAGAGGGCCAATTTCTTCAGGATGTTCTACACAGCGTTCAAGGGCTTTCAGGAAAAAACTGCAAATAATAAAATGCAATTATTTCAGAAAACCTTGAGTACACAAATATTTAAAGCAATGTTCAGATGATGAGATAGAGAATACAAATATCATCAGTGAACTTGCAAGACTGTGTATATAACATTGTACATAATAACAATTCATAAGTTTAAAATTCTTTATAAAAATAAAGCAGTTTTGCAGCTAAAAACCTGAACAATATGAAAAGAAAGAATAAATATATATTTTTCTTCTACTCCAAAATTATAAAAATGTTATTTATTCTAAATTATCAGATCTTTTGATTGGAAATTAAGTCTACCTATTATACTCTTAAATGCCTAAACATTCAGCAATGTCTAAATGTTAAGGAATAAGAGGCACTGATGCATCTCATAGCAAATCCCACCTCTTCCTGTCTGTGGCACACCCCGCTTTAACAGATGAGGCTCTGGGCATCAAGTTATAGCAGCAAAACTGTTTCAACAAAAAATAACTACACTAAAGCATGCAGAGGACCCTTTAAATGAGAGCTTAAAGGAACTAATCTGAACAGTCTACTTATGTAGTTGTGAACTTAAAAATGTTTTGGAGGTTGTAAATTGGTGAAGTTACAGCGTTGACATAAAAACAATGTACTTTTCGTAAACAAGCAAACAGAAACAAAATGTATCTGCCTAAATGTACTTTTAAATAAATTACTAAAGTGTTAGGTACATAAGTTTGCAAGTTCCTGATACAGGGCATCACTGAACATTTTTAAAAAATGTAAATGATTTTATTGTTTTTCAAAATATTACCCTTTAACATCAATAAATTTTTGCACTTCATGAAACCAGTCCTTAAAGCAATGATGCCACTCTTACTGAAGTACTTCAGAAACCAGGATTTTATAATGTTCCTCTGCTTCATCTGATGATGAAAAAGTGATTCCACGCATTTTATCTTTGATTTTTGGAAGCAAAAAGAAATCACAAGGTTCTAGGGCATGGTGGAGGGTCTATGGTGCTGACCTTTAGGGCATCCAGATACACAGTTGTTAGTTTTACTGTATGTGACAATGTGTTGTCTTGTAACATTTATTTTTCCTTTTGGGAGTTTTTCCATGAATGTTTTAAAAAATTTGTGGTAAACAAACATTTGTGTACCAATTGGCAGTAATGGTACATATATCTTCTAATCCTATAGTAGCAATATGGGCCATTTTAGAAATAAAACTAGCTACCATCTTCTTGCAGCACTGCTAATTTGTTGGACTTTTGTAGGCTTAGGTTCTATTCAAAAGACCCATTGAGCAATTGATTTTTCTTTTCAAGATCATAACAATAAATCCAAGATTCATCACCAGTAATGATATTCCAAACCAAATTTGATGTGCTGCCTTGAATTTTTCTGCACCAATCAATGCATTGTTGTTTTTGACCAGGAGTCAGTTTATGTGGAATCGACAACAAAGTTTTCTCACATCTAACTGTTGATGTAAAATGTTTTGGATTTGACTCATACCAATGTCCAATGTCACCCGAATAAATCCATAATCTGTCGATCATCTTCAAGTAATGCTCAAATAGCAGCAATATTTTCATCAGAACAGCATTGGGCATCCTTCACAAAATTTTTCACTAAGAAAAAACTGATCTCTTTTGAATTCGCTATATCAATTATAAATTTTTGCCTTAGATGGGGCTCAAATGCATTTCTAAGCTGATCTTCACATTGTTTAGGCATTAATGACAATTTAAAAGCGTATAAAAAAATCATAGCTCGGGAATGTTCTGTAGTCAAATTCATTTTTGGATGAATGCAAAATCTTTAAATTATGATAATTAACAAACTATTAGAGCAAATCAAACAAACCACATGACAATCAACTCGCAAAACATTAGAAAGTTGCTGTCAAATAAAAACAAATATGGCATTCTAAAAATTTTCAGTATCACCCTTGTATCAGTTATTTCTTCATGCATCACTCTACTTTCTTTAAAATTATATTATTTATACATATATACAATTTTCAAAATCTAAACTCTTCTTCCTCAATCTTTCTTCCTCTCACCTCTTAAAAAGGAGGGGGGCATTAAATTAATCTTATAATTCACAAGCTTCTGGTTGAAATGTTGCTTAGTTATTCATGCAGAATATATTGAACCTGTTTTGGTACCTGGTAGAATCAAAGTTCATTTCTCATCTTGACTGTAATGAAATTATTAACTTAATACATTACACTAGTACTTCTACATCAAACAAGATTATTGATAATCAGTGCACATAAAGTTGTGTATAGAGACCAAGTACTACTGATCAGTGATCACTAAGGAGTAACTCTGATCAGTGAACGAATAGACGAAGCCCAATTTTAAAAAGCACCCTCTGTTATTCCGATACCCTTCAGAGCCTGGATGTCTTTAAGTTTCTTAACATGATCTATCCTTTGTTTTTCTATTTGAATTATTATCATCTTACAGCTTGACAAATTTTAAAACATAAAAGAGTTATATATGCTGTATGTGAGTGTCTTAATCATGTGGCAATTGAAGAGACAAACATAACAAAGGAAGAGGAAAAATATACTACTTCCAGTATATTTTTTATGTCATATAGAAAAGAACAAATATCCTCAGACACTGATATGATTATATCACTTTGCAATATATATTCCTGGAAGTAAGGACATTAAAACACACCTATGTCTGACATCAGACCCAGAATCACCATTTGTTATCACCAAATATTTATCTTAATAATCATACCTACTGCTACAGGATAACGCCATATAGCTAAGGTATCTTCAAAAGAGGCGAATTATAATTATATTAAGGATAACATGTTAAGAAGTTAATTCTGTGTTTAGGTGTTTGCAACATAAAGTAAGCCATTCTACCATTCTACTAAATACTTTGGTCTATAATCAAGATAGCTGTAATGTAAACACACTTAACTGCTTTAAAATTATAAGCTTACAAAGATAATTTAAAAACTCTACAAAAAATTGTGATTTCTGCAAGATATACAATTTAGCAGAAAGATTTAATGAGTTTACTATTTATTTTGTTGACTTTTGTATTTATATATTTTATGAATTAAATCCTTAAACTTTTTGCATACTTATTAGTAAAAAATATAAACAAATTTCCAGTAAAAGTAAAAGGCTTTTACCTCAGAAACACAAGTGTATTGGTTTGTAAGGTATATAAATTAGGTAGTCTTTATAACTTACATTCTAATTAATACATTACTTTGTTTGCTGGATAACATAGAAAGGGTTTTAGAATGGCTGCTTCTTGTAATTTTTATGCCCATATTTGTGCAAGTACAACTAGCTATGTCAGAAGCTATGAGGGTTTATTATAATTCAACTTTGATAAATACTGGGATATCTAGTATACAGTTTCATTCTGTATTATGAAACTATGTTTTCTGCTAAGACATCCACAAACTGTTTTATAAGATGGTGATATCCATTTATTCTAATGACAATATCTGAGTTGGAACTCTTTCAAAAATAATTTTATTTGTGCTGTTTTGACTACACTGATATTGTATACTTATTTATGCTAGTGAACTACCTATGGTTAAGCATCTTTTTAATCCTGTTTATGCATATATTTCTTATTCATCAAATACTATTAACCTACTGCATCCTCTGCATTATTCATAACTGAACTTAATAGTAATTTCAGTGTAGTTTAAACTGTTGCTTTACTATCATTATGCCATTGGTATTATCACAATTGTTTTCGTTTTAAGAGTCATAACATTTATACCTAGTAATAAAAAGGCTTTCAAAAACATCTAAAAATAACTGGAATATTTTGGAATATCTAGACAAAAAAATTCCTTAGAAACATCTAAAAGTATTCTCATTTTTTAAGTAGTACTCCCAAATACAGAGCCTAAATATGGTTTAAAAATACACAGGAGAAGATTTTATATTATAATGTAAGTTATACTGTTCAGATTACATGAAAAAACTTACTCTCGGTGCCATTCAAAAATTGCTTCCATATTTCCAAACACCATTTTGTCTTTTCCTCCCCTCAAGTCTTCTGGCAAAGGAATTTCACAGTCTGGATCTTTCATGAGCGTCATATAGCCTTCCACAACCTCACGTAGATCGCGAACATAATCTCTTTCTGTTTCCACCAGTTCCCTAATTACATATTCTCGTTTCTGGAGGGCTGTAGTTTCTGGATGAACCTTTGGTGTTTCGTTTTCCGTTGTTTCACTACTTGCAGTTGCCACACCCCCACCCCCCTTATCCACATCTGCTTCCACTGTCCCTGCTGATGTAGCAGCTGAGTCTGTTGTTCCCACCGGTAATGATGATGTAGTCACAGAACTACCACTGCCACTACCACCACCACTAACACAACTTTCTGCTGCATCGCCACCCGAACTTAACTCTGTTCCTGGTGACTGTTTCAGGTCCCTATTCAGCAAACTATTGCGCTCCTGGTTCTCTGTGTGTTGTTCCTGATGGCAGAATAAGAAAAACAGTTTCAGTGGTCATACTTATACAATATTAGTGACTAATTATTTGGTATTAAATATTAATTTATAAAGTTGTTTTATTTTAAGTAATACTGTAGGTTAATTAGCAACAAATGTCAGAAACTGGCTTTTCATTCCATAAAGCACATCTGTATTCTGAATATGAAGTCATTACAACTTCCTTCTCATGTTGCTGATAGATGCACAGTTGTCTATGATTGATGATTTTTGCTTCTTTATTCTTCCTTGCTTTGCTACCTCTTATTATTGTTGGGGAGAACATTTTATATTCATTTAATTATTTCTGCTTTATTTATTTCCATTATTAAAAATGCTAACATCAAATAAGCATTTATAATGCTACTGATTTCTGACATAGGTACATCAAAAGTATATTAATGACGAATGCTTTGGTTTGCTGTAAACATAATTTTATATCAGTATGGTCATCAGTTTAGCTCCAAGCTAGTATCAGGTCTCTGTTCACAACAATGCATAGTTTATAAAGATAACAGCAGAAAATCTCTTTTTTAATGGGAAAAAACGCTCTAGTGCCCTAAGAAAGAATCTTGTATTCCAACATTTAAAACTTTGATTAATAGTAAACATGCATGACTTTCACATATTTTTAATTGCTATTAAAAATTCCTGGAGCTATTTGCATCTTGTATAAATGTGATAGTTACACACATTAAAAAAAACAAAAACAAAATATAAAGTTTGTTCATGGCAATGTTAGTATGATTTTGTAGGACTTCTAAAATCATCCGGCATTATTTTTTTAAATGCTGCATTTACACTTTCTAAAACGTTTTACTTTTTATGAATTAAATTAATTATGAAGGTTTCCAACTCATTAGGCATGTTTAACAGACTGAGTAATAAATGTTTGCAAACATTTCCTATTGGGTAATTAATCCCTCCCATGTATCAATGTATTTGGAACGATTTCCACTATTACCTTTATAAGCTATTTTCTATACCTAAATTACTGACAGTTTAAAAATAGTTTTAATAACTATTTTTGAATAATAAAGAAACTACATTACAAAATGCAGAAAAAAAATCCATAAGCTAGCCAAAACTGAGATGAATAAAAACAATGCATCCATATGACATCATAAAGTATGTTTAACATTGCACAAACAAAACAAGCTATACTAAAAACTAAACTGTAACTATCACTTACACTTTAAGAACATTTCACAATTGCTACAGATACACAAAGCCATTGTGCAGTATCAAGAAAAGTGCACTTCTGTAACAAGTACATATTTAAAAATCCATAGCATACCAACTAAAAGAGGCACCTTAAAAAATGTTTTGTGAAACAGATGCAGGGAAGAAATGTATGGGAAGAACACAAAGCACTATCATCATAAAAGTTTGTTTATAAGAATATAAAAATAAAGAAATAAATGTGGAACAAAAATTGTTTAAAAATCATACTCATACTATTAATCTAAACTACATGTGGGAGGCAGACAGAGAGAAAAAGTGCATTAATGTATACATATTTATCACTCTTAAAATTTGATCTAAAAGCATGCTCAAATAGATGGATCAAAAGCAACCGTTTTAGCACACATAAAAACACACCATTCGCTCTTTGACGATTTGTTCTATTTCTGCCAAGTCGGCTGATGTAGCTCCTTCCAACGCTTTGAGGGAGAGGCTTGATGACTGCAAAGACAGAGCTACAATCAAGCAACCACGCAACACAGAGCAACTTAACGAAATTCACAAAACACACGCATACAATCACACACATATAAGGCTATCTTGCTGTGGTGGTGTTTTTAATACCCCATCAATGAAACATTGTTTGGGAGCACAAAGAAATAGCCTTGTTTTTTTTTTTTTTAAACATTACTAGACATTTTGCAAATTTTTTGGAGGAATGCTGGAGTCACTGTTAGTTTCCTCAGATATTCTGTAACTCATTCATTATTTTCCTTGCACAAAATAACCAGTATTGGAGATTGTGAAAAATTATTAAGAGCAAAGAACCAAAAGCAAAACCAATATTGTTTATAAACATTGTAGAGGTAAATCAAATGAATATGAAGTGATAAATTACTATTAAGAGCATGTCCACTATCATAAAAGTGTATATTAAGATTTTTTCTTCCCTACTTTTCTATAATTTTAAGATATACCTTTTTGCCACATATTATCAAGAATATTTAAAAAAAAAAGGAATGTTATCAACAACATGGAACTTTTTTGATAGCAACATCTCTGCTTGTTTGCTATATTGGTTTATGAACTTGGATGTATTGAAAAGTGTATAGAGAATATGTGGATCCCAAAGTAAATATTTTTCCTTAACAAATACTATATCATCATTTTCTGATAAACTGATCAAAGTAATGCAAAAATAAATGTATTCTGAAGAGTATAAAGTTGCACACTTGAATATGTAATAGAATTTGCTTACCTACTACCATGCTTCTAACAAGCACAAAGTGAATGTGAAAATCAGTATGGGTATGTGTTTATGTTTCAATGTATATTGCATCATCAGTAAGCAGCTTAGTATTTAATTTAAAAAATTGTGCTGTTTCAGTTTTCTAAAGGTGCCATATTTGTGTATCAATTTTATTCTTATCTTTTTTCATTCCAAACCACATACTTATGAAAAAATGTCTATCTTTATGGGAATAAAATTATACAATGTCCCTAAAGAATTTAAATCTTATACAAACCATACAAAATTGAAAATGTTTTAGAACAATACTTAATAGAAAAGTTTTTTTCAGAACAAAAGAATATTCAGTGTAGTTGTTAGTTTTATTGTACATATTGTGAATGACAACATTAAATATTTATTTCAGTATATATTTTGTCCTTATTGCACACACTTTGTTGATGAATATTTATTGAAACCTTGATTTCATTTCAATATACATGTTTTGTTGCATATATGTCAGTTCTTTGAAAATGGTTCGAATTTGTCAAGATATAGCTTCTACCTGCCATGTATTTTATACAACTTAGGTTTATCAATACTTGTAAGTTTTATCCTGAAATGATTCAGTCATGTAACAAACATATGGAATTGCAATAAATTGAAATTGACATAAAAGCTGGTAAGTCGTATCAAAATCAGTGCTAACAGATTCTTCGGTGTTCACATTCACATCTGCAAGTTTAAGTTTGCTTTTAGGGTTTATATTTTGCTGACAATTTATTTCACTTTTTTTTTCTTCTTAATACACGAGAATATTCTGAGGTTTTCTTTTTAAACTTCAAAGAATATACTTTTCTGATTTTATAATTAATTTTAAGAATATTAACAAACTTCTGGCTTTAAAATATGGTTATTGTACTGTCAACAAAAGAATCATATCTATCATACTGAAAATCTTTTCTTAGCATTTCTGTTATTAATGTAAAAACAAACTAAATACTATCTGTTTTAACTTAATGTGTGATGTATAAATTTACATCTTTATTTGGAAAAATTATCTCCCAGTGTGATCAAATTCTGCACAGAGCTTTAAATTCAGTTTAAAATAAAGTTATATGTAATTCTCTTTTCTACTTATATATTTGATATTTGTAATACCAAAATTCCTTTTCAATTGTCACCATACTCTAAAGTTTTACTCAGATACACCTCTGGTGCTAAGACATTTTAAAATAAAAAGACCCAATAACTGATTCTTCCTTGCACACAAAAAATAGATTGCAAATCTGTTAACAACAGATATAATCCCTCGATTCCGGATTATTCCTAAATATGTTTTATGAGAGCAATGTTTAAGAACTGCATGAAAACTAAAATATTATGTAAGATACTGTAGAAGCAGACATTGAAATTATGAATAACTGTGCTGGTATTGAATATTTTTAAACATTTGACTTGAATGACATAGTAATTGATGCCTAAAAGGAATGCATGGTGAGAGAGGAAGACAGAAAGTAAAAATGAAATTAAGTCCTTAATGTTGAAAATTATTGGTGGAAGGTTTAACCTAAAAGTCTGTGTGTGGACAAATGTAAGCTTATTACATTAATAATATATAACCTATGAAGCGATGAACTTTACATTTTACATTCTCTGTATTAATTTTACCTCACAGAGGAGAAGCACAAGTTGGCTAGGTCTACTGTATCTGAAAAGATTGGTTCCTAAACTGCAAAAACTACCTACAGTGTATAAATGAAGATTAACAGTTTTGTTTCTGGCAGTTGTGTCATTTTTAACAACAATTTTTATTTCTTCTGCAACTTTATTTTTTGCTTACAGGAAGCAATTATCTTTATTATAATTAATAGGTACAAATATTGCATCACTGTTGCTATTCTATTTTGTTTGCCTTAAAAGTCACATGCTAATGCTAATGCTAATGCTAATGCTAATGGTGATCCATTTGGACAGAGAAAAAAAATGCAATAAAAATTAGTCCTTTTTACGTTTTTAAATTTTAAATATATTCTAGAAGGATGAAGTTTCAAGTCATTGATACTTCATAAGGAAGCAAACAAGTTGCTTAGGAACAACTAAAATTAAATAAGTGCTGCTTACAGCTCAGCAATGAGCTAATTGTGTAATATGGTATACTCAGTTTTTATATCACATCTGCAACAGAAAGATAACATAGATATTTTGTCCCATATGATGATGTGCCTCCTCGTGGACATAAGATCCCTGTGATTATTTTAGTGACATACTAGCAACAACTGATGCCTTGAGGTGGACCAAGTATATGGCCTCCAAATTCTTCACATCTCATCCATACCAATCAAATTACTCCTCTGGACTTTGGTACAGAATGTTGTGTATAAGCGTACACCATCCCATGGATATTCATTATCTCAGAGAAAAGATTTTCAAAGAGTTTGGACAAGTTATACCCAAGATGCTGTGAGGAATTAATTCAGGCAAGAAAATTTGTCATTTACATGTTGTAGTATAATATGAACAATACACATCCTTCTAGAATGTACTTATCAATTGCAGAGAAATAAAACAGAACTGATTCTCCTTTTACAAAATTGTTATTTTATATCTTACTAATGGATCACTCTGTATAAGTAGACAAGGAAATTATATTTATTTCATCTTTGTGTATATTACCAGTCTCCTTTATTTTTATGGGATATTGCATACATAGGAAACCATACACGAGCATGTTTCCTGTTAACAATGTCTCAAAAGAAACCAATAATAACATGAACAGCAAAGCTCAAAACATTTGGGTGCTATATAAACAGGAAGTTGACAAGGAAAAGTAGTTTTAACCACAAAATGAAATAAAGACAAAGATAGAAAACATATATACAGAATGAAAAACTCAAAGAGACAACAAAACAAGATTTTTTGTTGTTGTTTCTAATGTCATGTTTTCTTGCGACGCATTGTTTTGTGAGGACACCAGATCTGAGTGTAACAGAAACCATTATCATCCTTCATTGCTTTGAAGGTTATAATAACCAGTTACATTTCACAATCACTTTAAAAAATACGTTAAAAATTATTCCATTGACCTTATACAAAGTTTTCACTGTCAGGACATGGCTAATATGACTGGCAATTTCTCTTGTTACTGATCAAATATCTCTCCCAAAACTAAAATGTCAAGAAGGATCTAATCAGAATTAGGGAGGCCATGGTGTTGGATCACCTTAAGCAATCCACTTGTTGAGTCAATAGCACTCACATGCACAATAAAATTAGATGTGCCAGGGCCCCATTATATACTATATGCATCAGTTTGTAGCAAGCTGCACATCATTCAGCAATTCTGGTAATATTGTCATGGTTGTTACAACCGAGGAATGTACATGCATACAAAATTTATAAAAGCTTCAAAGGAAAATATGACATTAGAAAATCTGCAAATTAGGATAGCAAGTATAGCATGTAATGTATCAAACTATGTTGACAAACACAGTGTTCCCTTAATGATACTGCAGAATTTCTATGATTGGAGAGACAATAGTAACTAATTATGCTTATTTATTTTTATTTGTATATTTATCTAATAAACGTTATTTAATTATGCCTATTTATCCACTTTCTCACAATTGCATGCCCCTAGCATATTATGTATCTATTCTAAAGGGATGCTGCTATAAGCATATAACAATTATACATAAATGCACTGAAAATGGGAAAAAGAATTAACTCAAAATTATTAAGAAAACCTTTCTAGTGGAATATTTAACAAGATGTGTTAAAAAATCTCTTTCCATGTCTGTGAGAATGCATGGGAGAATTGCATAGTTGCATAAACTGTAAGCTTGTTTACACCTACCCTTTTTCCCTGGTTCTCATCAGCATTTGCCGAGTTCCCACTGGAGGCAGAAACCAGAATTGGTTCCAATATGGGCTTCATTGGAGGAGGTATCTCAAGGTCCTCATCCCCATCCTCTCCATTCTCCTGGTAACTAGGAGCTGCTGTTCGAGTCAGTGGAGCAGCAGCAGACTCAGATTCCTCTGCAGCTTGGATGGTCTGCTTATTGCCCATCTCACCAGCTGCTGCAGGTGGCTATAAAAAGAAAAAAAAATAAAGGTATAAAAACAAAAACGTTAACTTTTTTGGGAGCATAATCTTCATGCCCACTTGCAACATTGGATCCCCAAAACAAAGCTTTTGCTTCTTTTTTATTAACAATGTAATCATGGGTTAAGACTACAAGGCTCATTTCCATTCCATAAAACTCAACTGAAGAAGCCGGATCCTTCTTTTCTTGGTCTACCAATATCCCTTCTTTTTGTTGTACAGTTCCTTTTCAATGGTTCCCATAGAGCTCTATTTTAAAAACATTTAATTCATTCCTAATACATCTTAAAAACTTCATTTCAGCTACCTTTGTCAATTGTTATTTACGGGTTTAAAGTTCAAAATTCACGGCTGTATGAGGAGATATTTCCAAACCACGAGGAACTACATTATTGTATGAATTCTAACCTAAAGAACTTTCAAGCTGATTATCAAGTATACAATACAGTTTGGACATATGTTTTGATGTGGATATAAAAAGTCAACCATTTTTCCTGCACATATCTTAAACATTCAATGTATGTTCAGATAAAATATAGACATAATGTTAAATTTAGTTTTTCATAGTATTAAAACATTGGTTCCATAACAAAACTGTAGCACTGTCATTTAAGGGTCACAACTGTTCTGCTCAGTTTTGATTAGTGTGCTGAAAGTGCTTCTAGACCTCGCATAAAATGTGCAGGGATTATTGACCCATGAAACTAACCTTCCTTATTCTGGGATGTTTGCTTACATTGCATTAAATCACTGTTCTTATCCTAATTTGTGTATAAGAAAATTTAACATTCTTACTAATGACTAACAAAGCATAATAATTTTCATAATGCAGTCTCCTTAGCAGAAATAAATTCTACAACAGTGGGAGGGGGAGGGAAGGTGGGAAAATGATCATCAGACTTGAATGGTAATTGTGTGTTCAACTTAGCAAGATTTCCTCAGAATTTTATTATACTTAAATTTGTTAAGGTCATTAAAGGGGTTATTTTTTTCTTTAACCATATAAGGTAGGAGAGCAATAGCTAAGATAGTTAAAACCTTCATTTCCTGAATGGGTATCCCAATCATGGTGATTTTGGTTCCTAAATATTTGTAGTTTATATGCTAAAACTTTGATTTTTTTTATTGAAATATTAAAACTGTATTGTTTAACAATATTACCTAGTGTGATCATTTCCTGAGCTAGCTAGAGAACCTGGTCATCTACAAAAGGTAACAAAATAATCCCACTTAGTATCCATTGTATTCATAAATACAGTCAAAAAAGTGAACTTCTGTTCCTTCTTCAACTTGAGTACTTTCATTTGTTCCCTATCCATTCTATCTTCTGCTGAGTTTCAACATTTAACAATGCCATTAGTTTCCTATTAAGGAAAAATAATATTTTGTATAGGAAAAGATGCCTCCTACACAAATTACACTAACACTTACAAAGAAATAACTCCTGTATCCATGAGAGTGTATTCACTATTCAATATTATTGCAATGTTGAACTTAGCTGTTAAGAAGTAGGAGAATTTTCTTGGACAGTACTATGGAAACTGAATGTAAAGAACATGAGTTGTGGAAACATAAAGCACACAGTAGTATCACCTCGTATACTTCCTCCAGGGAATTCCCTGCAGGATGGACTATCTCTGAAAGATAATACATCCGGAAAAATATGGTGTCATTACCTTTTTAATACATTTGATGAAAACTATTGGACCAATACATCATACAGGTTTTCTTTTATTGTGAAACTTATGAAACAGTTTTGTAGATTCTTTGTACAACCCAAAGGATTCAACATATCGATTATAAAAACATATTTTATTGCAGTTATCAGAGACAAAAATCTAGATCAGTATATTTATACATATTTATAACAGAAGGTCACTGGCATTAAGTGCATGAAAAGAATGAACCTTGTAATTATATCAAAAAGAAGATAGCCATCCTTATTCAATAATGTCAGAGTGCTTTAAGTTAAGACAGACATCTAAAAAGGGAAATAACAGAATCTTCTTACTAAAACTTGCTTAAATTACTGTGAGAGAAACCATAAAATAGAGAAAAAAAATTAGCTGGTTGTTTCAACTAAAAGGTCTTGAAACTGTTGTCAATATTAATTATAGTAAGCCAGTAGTATACAAAATATATACACATTAGTTGAAGAGTGATATATTTCAAAAGCTTTCTTCTTCAACTTAAGATCAACTGTCACTATCATCTGGTTTAGTGGATTGACAGTGAGTGATGCACTTATGGAACATTTGAAATTTCCAATTCTAATCTACTTATAATGTTTGTTAAAACGCTTGGGTTCTAATGTTCCTTCCAGAAGTGTTATGTTGTTGCTAATTATCTTCCTAAATAAGGTAAGTGTTATTTTGTTCTGATTTAAGTATCTTTAAATGTTTCTTTTCAAACTTTACCTGGTAGCTAATCTGCTTTCTGGTGAAATTTCCTGTTTGTGTTTTGGTTTAAAAACTAGTTATTTGTTAATGCCAGGATGATAATATTAGGTCTTTTATAGCATTTCTCTTTTAATTTATAAAATAATAAATTTAGGACATAATTTTCTTGAATTTTCTGTTTTATTCTCTTATACACCAGCGGCTGAAATGATGTTGAAAATGAAAATTGGCTTTTAAATGTATTTGTATTATAATGATTATTTTTAAAATCACGGTCACCAAGTATTCCTTCATATTTTCTCAAAATCAAAACTGCACTTTTAAAACGTAATGCAGGTGGTGATGCAAATAATGAACATACACATTTGAAGTGAAGTAACTTATGTCCCATTAATCATTCACTTCCCTCCTCCCTCACAATGAACATTAAAGCAGTATATAAACTGTATATCCAGTACATCAGTTGATTTAAGGATTGCTTCCCTATTGCATAAATGGGTGAATTGGTGTTCAATTTTGCAGTCTTGCACTTAAAACTAGCAGCTTTAGTTTTACAATAAACTTTCTTGGTAGGCTTTGGCATGTAGGCATTCCCTTCTTCAACTGGTGTTGCAATTGAACAACTTACATCAGTGAATTCTTTCTGCATTCAGGAAAGTAAGCAGAAAGTAGGAGGCTTTCACACTTGAGGTGATGAATTGGAAATCTGTACTTACTTTGAAGCGTTTATCGGAACCAGCTTTCTTCAGAGGTGGCCGATCGGGAGCTGTGGAAGTAGCACCCTTCTCCACCTTCCCACTCTGGCCACTCAGCTTTCGGAACGTTGGAGCCAGACTCCATTTTCTCCTAGAAATTAAGAGAGTTCATAATATTAAATTTTCTCTACTGAAAATAATTAAATTAAGTCCCGAATGCAAACAGATAACACCATTATGTATCTATATTTGTACCAGTGACTTCCAATGAGGAGTGATGGCAAATATTGCTTTAAAAGGGTCATGAATCAGCTCCGTGGCAGAGTGTTTGCAATCACATTCCCTCAAAAAAAATTTTAAAAGTAATTCCAATTCCTGAAAACTGTTCTAAGGGCACTTGATACCTAATAAGTTTCAGAATCTAAAGAGTGGCCTGTATTTTATGTATGCAGGATGCTGATTTTACAGCAAAATGAAACAACTCTCATTTTATGAAGTGATGATAGAGGCAAATAGTATTAATTAAGATGCAGATAGTGAAATACAGAAAATGACTAAGACAACTGGTAAGTTTTTCTATATGTACAGTTAAAATATATCTCAATTCTTAAATTTTCAGATTGGAAGGTCACACATAAAACATTATAGTGCTCTATGTTAAATATGAAAATATGTTATTAGTCCACAACATGCAATTTCAGTGAATGCAGACCTGTAATGCAGCTAACCATTGTAACAATATTTTACATACTTTGCAGGCATCACCTTCATGATAAATTCATACAGGCTTGCATCACCCAAAATGCAAAAAAAAAAAAAAATGGTGATGATGTCCTAAGCAAATATCATTTCCCAGTTTGTATTTTGTCATTGTTCAAGTGCTCAAGTGGCAGATTCACTATAATTAGATTATATGTATTTATATTAATTTTTCACCTTTTCACCCTAAAATCTGGAAGCTCTTAAGTCTTATGCAAACATAAAGACTTCTAATCATTCAAGCAAGTCTTATGAACCATTTTGTTATTGCTTGACTGAATGAATAAAATCAACCGTTTAAACAACTCTTTGTTTCATGCAAATAGAATTTTTGGGCCTAACTTTATGGAATGAAAATTTGTCATTTGAAAAGGGGATATTTATGAATTTAAAACCAGTACTTTTGGTCTCATTCTTCAAAACTATAAGGTTGATCCTAGAAATAATGCACAATGCACAAACGTAAAGGCGTGGTGGTTATCTACAGTTATTAGTGTCAGTCAGTGTAGTCAAGGCTCTGCAGGTTTAACTAAATAAAAATGAATCAAGCCACAGTGATACAAATAAAAAATTCTTTCATTAAAATTAAAACTTTTGTAAATGTACACAAACAGAAAATTATACATTGTTTCCAGAAATGTATGATGACTCTACATAGACAATTCTCCAATGGTATGAACACTTGTGAAGGCCATGTACAAGCCAATCAATGCCGCAGATGGCTGATTTCCTGGACTTCACTGCACAGGTCATTGTTATCAGTGTTTTGAATTAAGCAAAGGCATAAAAACATAAAACGTGAATGTAGCATCTCCAAATCAGAATTCTTGTGTAAGAAATTTTGCCCCAAGAGTTATTCAAAACTAATCACAATTTCTGGAGTCGGATGTCCCACTTCCTCCAAGGAAATGCACATTTATATGTTGGTGAATCCATGGGTTATACATTAACTGAACACAGTGGGGAAACATTCCCTCACCCAGCCTTCAGTATGGATACAAGTCCACTTGATTATGCCCTTACCACAAAATTAAAAATTTCTTTTAGGGTCATTTTCAACATCAAAAGACCTAACTACAGTTGTGATTTGACTCGTCTAAAAATAATACTTCAAAGGAGAATTAAACAGCACAATGTTGAGAGGTAATCATTCAATTAACACAGTTTATTTTACATAATGTTGGTAAACTGTGGTGGTAAACAGGTAAATTGAATAAACATGTAATGTGTTTTAATCACAAAACCACATTTTGTTATTAACTACACAGGAGTATATGGAAGGCTAGAATAATGCCAAATGATTAATCACTATATACTTGCCTTGATATTGCATTCTCATTGCATGAACTTGCAAGAAACAAAGGAACGATGACTTAGCGTTTCAAGGTACATCTGACTTATGCCAGAAAAATTTTATATTTGATATAAATGTTGTATTTTAGCAACATCTGCATTTTTATTGAAGTAAGTTTATGTTTATTTCTAATAGCTTACCAATTATATAAAAATCTCTAAAACTCAAATAAGAATGAAGAGGACTTCAGAAGCATTACAGAAAATTGAAATTTGCATCTTATTTGTAATGACAATACCTTAAACACATGACATTTTAATAAAAATTCTTAGAGCTGTTTGTGAGAAAATCAATTGTTAGAACTGTATGTGAGAAAATATTAAGTAACATTTTTCCATGTAAAGGGTTGTTTGGAAAGGGGCACATTTCGTGAAAATCGTGTTGCATCCTGAAAGATGATGAACTTAAATATGAAGTTTGTGACTCATTCCTAGTTTTTGTTTTTAGTCTCCCTCGCAGACATTTCTCCAAAACTGACTTTGTGGGGAAGAGGCCTTTTAACATCTGTTTCCAGTGAAATACTATGAAACGTTTGGGTGGAATCCATTACTTGCTCTACCTGCTTTAAATAAATGGCAGACAAAATAAGTTTATTTTTCAATTCTGTGCATTATTTTGGGAATCAACCTCAATGATGTGATTGAAAATGACATGAACTAAGAATTCAGAATTGACAAGCAAAATCACTAAGTTCAGTTCCTAACCATTACTCTTCGACAAGAGTGTCCATCCCCCCAATTTTTCTAAGATCTCGGTTTGAACTATTTTTTATGCCGCTAGAAAGCTAAGCAAAGGAGCTGCCTTATAGATACTATAGTAGCTATTGTGATACCAATATATAACAGCTTAAAGAAATAATTGGAAAGTTAAAATTAATATAAAAAATCATAATATTTACAGGAAAGAATTATAAATAAAAATATTTGGCAGGTGGTGTTTTTTATTACTTGGTATTTCAATGTATCCTATTGTATTTATCTAAATAGACGAATATAGTAAGTGTAATAATACTATACATTCTGAACAAATGCATACCTACCTATAATGTTACAGTTCCTTTTATACACTTCCAAAAATTATTATTTGATAGGTCACTTTATACCACACAGTATGAATTGTACTTAGCTTTACTTCTGGGGGATACAGCATATTTAGATTAACAAAATTAAAGGTACAATGAGCAAGTTAACGATTACAATACTCAATTACAAATTATAATAAATGTGTTTATATTACCTACGTTAATTTACTTCAATATTTTTGTGTTCTCCAAAATTTTGAATGTCCCCCTCCCAAAAAAAATGTTCCTGATGGCGCAACTTATAGTACGCCATGTCTATCCCCCCCCCCAGGTGCTCCTCGCGCGTTCTGACACATCTGACTCAGTTCGGAACGTGGCATATCGGCACAATGTGATTACAACGCGTAATTGCCCAATCAGCAGGTAGCTAGATAAGGCCAGATCAACTCCTTGTCCACCTGCTGCGCGTGACTCACGCTTTCAATTGTTTGCTTTTTGGTACGCACCTGTTTTATTTCACATCCTCCGTAATATTCTACGAAGGCACATATTTCACAAAAGCTAGCAATTTACCATATCACATTCTGAAATCAGCAATATTTAAATCTGCTTCAGCATTTTCGTTATACTCCTATGGTGCAAGGTGGTGAAAGAGGTTTTCTTGACGGATTCAACTGAATGAAGACAAAATTCAGGTTGTTTGTAACTTTCTTTGTTTTCGAATTGCTTTTCTACTTAAAGACCTGGACTAAGTTTTATTATCTTAGTTAAAGAATGCTAAGCAATCACTGAAATGTAGCAGCAACATAAATTTGAACCACAAGTATAGTATCGCAAACTATATAAAATGTGACATGTGATGTTTGATATAGTTTTATTTTTTCTACCGCCTATTAATTTCGTAGTAAGCGAAGGAAGTATTATGTTCCACCCAAAAATTCCATTCGAGAGTTCCCCGGAAATATACGTTTTGAGGTCACTGACATAGTATTTTTAGAAAAAGGTCCTTGTTCGTGCGTGTGTGTATGTATGTATGTATGTATGTATGTATGTATGTATGTATGTAAACATCATAATTCAAAAACGAAAAATCGGTATTCGTTATTTAAATCCAGCATCTTCCAAGTAAGTGACAAAGATTTACATTAAATTGTCATCCCAAATTGTCCTTTATATGGGGGGGGGAACTCATGTGTTACATTCACTGATTTTCTCTACCCTTTATCATTTATTAATAGGTATAAAAGCTATTCTTACGTAAGCTTACTTTTTTCTCACATTTTAATCCAGACAAACTTTGCAGTAGTAGCTAATTACACATTTCATTATAAATGGTGATAGCGATAATCAAACGTTTAAGAATTGAAAGCTATACGCTGGCCTTAAAATCCAATACTCTTCCTATGCAACTGTGAGAAACAATAATTGAAGTCGACAGGACTTGAAAGAGTATTGGACAATGGGAATCATTAATAACGGATATCTCGGAAATGGTTGACGCCACAAAAAAAGGTTATTTGTAAGAAACTAAGTTTTAAAGAGCTCTACAGTTTTTGTATAGTGCGTTTTCGTCTATCGTTTAACGTTTACCAATTATACAAGATTATACAAATTCTCTGCCGAATGAAGTAGACTTCAAAGGCTATTCCCAGAAAATTCAAGAAGGTTTTATTTGTCATGTAAACATTTTATTGTGTGGTATTTTAATCAAAATAGGTAAAGCCACTTTTGAGAAAATGAAACTTTTAGAAAAATACTCCATGTAAAGGGTAGTTTATGGTAGGGGGATGTTTTTGACCATATTCATGTCGCATCTTTGGAAGATACTGAACCTAAATACCAAGTTTGGTATTTATCCGAATGTTCATTTTTGAGTTATCACACCACACGCGCGCATGGATCTTTACTAAAGATACTTTTTTGAATCAAGGGCCTTAAATATTTCTACTGAAATCTCAGTATCGAATCTTTTGGTGGGATACAATGCCTTCTCTACCTATTATGAACGTGGTAGAGAAAGCAAAAATGTCTATATTTTTCTCTCTCAAAGGCGCCTCTGTCGATTTTGATCACCTATATACGAGATAGTGATACGAATAATAATAATAATAATAATAATAATAATAATAATAATAATAATAATAATAATAATAGTAATAATAATAATATATTGGATTTTCTGCCTGTGAATCCCCCTTCATTCTGATTGAATTTTATGTAATTTCGTGTGACTAGGAAACCGTAAGAGCTGAACACAAATTTATTGCTGGAAATGTAGACCTTAAAACAGGAAGTTTGTGTGACATGGGAATATTTATGGCATTAACCATTTCCGAAATATCTGCTATTAGTTTGAGACTTTCAATACTTTGTTATACACTTTTTGAGCTGCTTTTGTTTTTCATGTCACGAGGATTTCAAAGCCAGCATATAGCGACCCGCTTTTTAAAACTTTGACTCCCTTCAGTCTCCATTTTCTCCATTGTGCCTACAACAAAATACGTAATTAAACAATTTCTGTAAGTGTTTATCTCGATTAACATGCATTAGATATAAAATAAGTTTTTCAAGCTAGTAGGTAGAAAAAGTCATGTGAGTGCAATATTCCAGTCTTTTTTTTTAATAAAATTATGCGCTATACCACTTTAGGTAAAAGTAATTAGGTGTAAATAGAAGGAAGTCTGAAATATGTTCTTATGTAAGGGGAATGTATTTTGTCTAAATAGTATTACCTAGTTTAATATTAGAGATGAAAAAAAACCATGGGAAAAGCTGAAAAACATTATTAGTTTATTCAAATGATGATTTAAAAATCCTTTATGCTTAATGAAACGTGATTTTGTATGCAAAAATTCATTGCGGTGTCTTATATATTACCACGAAAAAACATACGTATACATTTATTTACAAGTATCAGTAAATTGAAAAAAATGCACAATTTAACAGATTTAACAATATAAGGGGATAGATAATACATCTCTATTAATTCACTAAGGCTTATTTAAAGTTTCATCCGTATCATGATTTTCACTTGCAGCTCGATGTAAACTTTTTAAATATCGTAGTAAAAACAGATTGAGAAACTCTTTCGGTATTGTCAACTTTATGTTTTTAAAGCTGCCTCCACGCGGTATATTTGTTGTTATCAAACTACTGTACATGATTTCGCTTTGCACTTCACTTTTATTAGATAAGCTACCAAGGCACAATAGTTAACAAGACTTATAAGGAAGGCCCGGATTTTGACGACCTAAAAAGTTTGAAAAATTACCTATAAAATGACTAAAACATGTTTAAAATGAGGTTATAATTACAACAAAATGACCTAAAATGTGAAACTTATTTAATTTATTAAAATTAGTGCACAGAAATTTATAAATTAATTTATATATAGGTATAACAACTATACAAGCAGAAAGAGTACGTATAAGAATATTGCAACAATTTAGAAATTAATTTTAAATATGTATATATATATGTTTGTTTTATTTAGAAGAACCAGAAAAGAAAATTAAGAAAGTTGTTTTTGGAGCAGGTCTCACAAAACTGTAGCATTCTTCTCAAATACAAGAACATAAGAATGAGGATAAAAGCAACCCGACTATATGCACTTATTCACGGGATAAAGGCAAAATTAACTTGTTCCAGTCCTAGTTTGGAACAAATTCATAACTGTAATGATACTTGTTTCTCTAACAACAGTCACCCCTCCACTAACAAGCAAGCCTTTCAGACTAACCAATAAATACGAGGCTTTTTCCCCAAGAAAGGGGACAAGACTGTACAAAGTTACTCTTATTTCTAAGTTGAATAGCGGAGTTTCTGATGTTTGAAAAGTTACCCTTACGTAAAATGTTTTATGCTCTTTATATACGAAATGTAAATGCAAGAAAATGAATAAATAAAGACACAAATGACAACAAAATGAAAAATTAATGAGAACATCGAAAATAAAATGTCTTAAAAATAAAAATGGTATAAATGATCTAATAAATAAGGATTTACGTACACGTTAGCAATGCCTATGATGCAACAATTAACAGGTGACATGTCATCTGCGGGTCCTGATTGATACCAACGCTCGATCACTTCATTAATCTTGCTTTATATTCTTCCAGAGCACAACACTTCAAGCAGAGGGAGCAAACATACTGTCTTAAACAACTGACTCCAATCCATTTGTTTGAGCATCAACAAAAGCAATTCAGAAGCAGTTTGCTTACCATTCTTCATGGTCCGTGTCTGCGGACATTACAAAGAGCTGACATTTCTGCGATACTATTTTCCACGCGTCTCTTATCACAAATGATACGACAGTGGAGTCCCTAACCTTTGCAACATAACTTCCTTATCTGAACACCCGTTTTTATGCAGCAGCATCGCCATACTCTACAGGTTGGCTAGCAAGGGGTATTTACCTAGTTTCAGAAACTTCTCTTGGAGTTTCACAAGGCACATCCAATTCAGGGGTATTGAGGGAGGTGGGATGTTATGAAGATACATTACACTGTAAAATAAGAGCAGTGAAGTACTGGCAGAGGCTGATGCAGGGGGATAACTCCACACTACGATCCAAATGTTATAAACACCAGCGAGATAACCTGTCTCCTAAGTTTTGGGCAGCTGATTTGGAAAGGGGTTTGAGGAGAATAGGAATGAGGTCTGTATGGCAAAGAGCTGAAACAAATGACAAAAGTGTCAAAAGAAGACTAAGAGACATCAACCAACAGGAAATAGAATCGGATTGTAAAATTAAACCTTCTCCAAGTCTAGCAAATGAAATAAAATTGAACTGGGGTAAAGAGGCATATATACTTAATTTAGGAAGAAAGGAAAGATCAGGAATGGCATGGTTTAGACTGGGGGCGGGGCTGGAGGACACAAAAAAAAAAAAGACTGACGATTCTGGCAGGAGAGTCTGCCCATTCTGTGATGTGGATGAGGACTGGGTACATATTTTGGCGGAAAGTGCACAGTGGGAGAACCAGAGAACGATTAAACTCAAAGAAAAATTCTTAAGTCCGTCAAGAAAGAGATTGGCAGGTTGGGATCTACTGGCTGACCAGAGGAACTGGCAAAACATGGGCAATTTTTTGGCTAAAGTGCGCGAACCTAGGTCAAATTTGTTCAGTTAGACAGGTAATTTATCTCTTTGTTCGTTTTTGTTTTCTTTTTCCGTTGTTTATTTTGTCACCCTACTTGTATCTTAAATATGCATGTACGGTCAATGACCCATGCACTAAATACTTGTGTAATAACTTCAATAATTTGAAACCAATGAAGATTACCTTATCTATCATGTAATGTAAATCGCTTTTGGCCGTTCGAGCTAATTAACTCAAGCATGACACAGGGTAATAGCCTGTTCTCACCCCAGAATCGACCGACTCGTTCCAACGTAATTTTTGGTATGTTAATGCAATAGTTCAACTTGTTCCCACCTAATCAGCAGATTTACTAGCATGTAAAAGAACTCCTGGGGAACGAAATTCCGACACACCAGCGACGCTAATATGATCCTGGCAATTGACAGCGTCGTTAACAAATAGAATATTACCTATTATTACTAATCCTGATCGCGTTAAGCCTTTCGTCCAACTCCTCTCGGGTGTGAAACCACTTAAAGACAAAATATTCTTTCTCACTTTGTGCAGACTTCGGACTGCACAATCATTTTTCATGCTGGTGTGGTTAAAAGTTTTCTTTCCTGAGTAGAATAGTGTCCGTTTTAAGGTATAGACATCAAATAATGAAATTACTTAAAAATAAATAAAGACGCGTGCTTAAATGTAAACAAAGTGCCATTTTAGACGTACTAAAAGTATTCCGTGTGATGATATAAATGAGAAAATGTAAACTTGCAACATGGAATATTTCGAAACCGAAATCCTACGAAAAAACAAACAAACAACTTTAAACAAATTGTATATCTCATCGAGATCCACTTTTTTTTACGGCAAGCTTTTACCTATTTCTTATATTCCTAAATTATACAAAATGGACAACATTCATTCAATATTATCAGAACTTCACAGGTTATTCGCAAAAAATTCAAGATATATATTTGTTTAGCCATGCAAATATATTAAATATATGTTATCCTCTCCAGTTGCTGCAATTTTTGAGAAAACCATAAAGAAAAATGTTCCATACAAAGAGTGGTTTGTCACATCCTTGGAAGATGCTGTAGGTAATTAAAATATCAAATTTGGAACTAATTCAACTTTTCGTTTTTGAAGTATGCTGTTCAAAGGCGCGCGCACTTATCTTTCTCTAAAATTAAATCTGCTTTTTCTGGATTCAGTAACGGCAATCTATCTATTTCAGCAATCTGAGCGGGTTGGCTCAGGCAGTTACATCTGTAACCCGCATTCGGGAGGTCACGAGATCGATCCCTGGCGATCGTCCACTCTGACCCATGGGCTTTTTGGGGGTTTTCCCGGTCGTCAGGCGAATGCTGGAGTGGTTTCTTTCATCTTCCGAATTTCCTGTCCCTCCATTTCGTTCTATTCTTCGTTTCATCCTGTTGGTCTCTTGTAGGGTCGGAAGTGTCGGCGATGATGTTTTCGGTGCAGCGTGGCAGGGGAAAACGATGCTCTTTCTGACTCTCTCCGCCCCTGGCTTTCGGCTGACTGCCAGGGTTTCCGAACTCCTTCATGGGCATTGGACCTCTGTATCGTCCTCCGTGATGTAATGGTTACCATGCTAGCCTCTAGTTCCCAGGTCGCGGGTTCAAACCCGGAGGAGAGCGATGAATTATTTCGGGCGTAAAAATCCTTAGCATAGCTTACTTCGGAAGTGGAGCGTATATACATACCCACTATGGATCGGCGCCGAGTCCCCTCCGTAGTCAATCCAATCCGATCCGATCCAATCCAATCTCGATATTGAATTGTTTTTTTAGTGAAAAACAAAGATTCGTCTACCTATATGGATAGGTAATAAAGAAAATCAAAATGGTAAGTGGTGAGCACAAGAAAAATACTTTTTACAGCTGAAACCAAAACTAGAATTTTTAAAACAAGATACACGGATTAAAAGCTGGACTTTATCGCACTAGTGCAATAAAATTTTTATGCCAGGCATTGTTACGAACTTTGGTTTCGAGTCCAATAACGTGGCAATAATCACGCTTGCACAGGTTTAATAAATCGACTTGCTTTGATTAGCTTTTACATTTCATTATAATCACGTTGCACAGGTTTATTAAATCGACTTGGTTTGATTAGCTTTTCCATTTCACTGTGTCTTTTTACATGATTAATTTCTCATAATCTGTTCAAAATTCGAGTCGGCATACTTCAATAATCAATTTATCGCAATGCGTTGTACTTTGTGTGGCAGCCTTGTACTTTACTTTGCTCAATTGTTATTCTTTTATCTTGACCTAAATAATCGATAAAATGAAACACGAACATGAGTAAAATTGGGTACCACAAGCAGGACGAAATTCTGGAAGCCGCCGAAAGGGTGACTGACATTGGAATTGCATAGCATACTACAATCGCTTCATTGACTGGTGCAATGTAAGCACTGATAGCTTATCAACAAAACATCCGAATATCTACACTGTAGCTGCAAATGTCTCTTGATCTCCCTCTAGGCACCATCTCTCTAACTTGCATACAGACCTGGTATCACTTTTACTTTATTTTACAAATTTCAGGGCTGTCTAAAGATAATGTATGCCACACATGTTAAAAATGGTTTTAACACTTGTATCATTAATAACTATTGTGCACTCCTGCTGTAAATTCATTGCTCAAGTGCAACAAGCTGCAATAGATTCAACAAACAGCTGCCTCGCCATAAGCAAATTTACATGTGTCATTAAATGTTTGATAACTATTGATTTGCTTGTGAAAAGAAAGTGACAACTATTTCTACGTTTCATAGCAGCAAACGGCGTTTTGTTAAATGCATTTCAACTTAACGACCACAAAGTTAAAACTGAGAAACTCTATGCGGATTATGTTTCGCCATTTCAAATTTATTTATTACAAAAAGCTGAAACCCGCTCCTTTTTGAATAATTAAAGATTTGATTAGGATATATAATTTACGCCAATAAAATCTCTGGTAGGACTAATCATATCCTAAGTATATGCGCTTTTCACATTTACGAAGTACACTTTGAAATGTTAACTGGTCGTTCTTTTGTTTTCTCATGGGCTGATACAAAATACACTTCATTCGCCCGCTATTTTTATCTTTCAAAAGGCGTATCAAAACCTTTCATGCCAAATCGTACCCTTAAATTTCGCAGACAGAAGGAATTTGTCATAAAAAGAGTACATGCAAAGAATTAACTGCCAGTTTTTATTGCAAGGCCTGAAATCGATCACCAGATCACCCATTTTAACTACAGAGCAACAAACTGTTGGAGCGATCTGCCCTGACTGTATCACAGAACAAGCTAGATTGCACATCGGTATGCCTGAGAGGGGAGCGATTCATGCGATAAAGGACTACTCTATAGTACCTACATTTCTACCATATTGCATGTTACGCTCTGTCGTCCTCCGTGGTGTAGTGGTTACCATGCTAGCCTCTAGTTCCCGAGGTCGCGGGTTCAAATATATTTTTTCGGGCGCAAAAATCCTTAGCATGGCTTCTTTCGGAAGGGAAGCAAAGCCGGTGGTCCCGTGTCGTAGATTTACGACACATAAAGGAACCTCAAGCCTGATAAAGAGGTCTCTGAGCAAAATTACCATTTTCCACGCCCAATATAGAATGGGACGCTAGGGACCACAGCAGTCAAAGAGCATCCATAAATAAAACTCAATTTCAATTTGCATATTTCGCTGTCGTTGCAGGGTTCCGGCATCGATGTCTAGACGTCGCAGTTGAAACTGGCAGCTAATTTTCTGGATGTGGCCTTCTTATCCCAGATGACTTTCTCGGGAGAATTTCAAGACAGATTTTGACATGAAGGGTTTCATACTTTCGGCGTTAGCTTACAAAATATGTGAAAGCATTTTCGGCGAATACATATCGTGAATTAGCTAATAGGGAGACAAATAGGTTTTTATTTAAATAACTTATGTAATAACTAGGAAAATAAGTCAGATTTTTCCTTGACATAGTTAACTACTCTCCCTGACAAAGTCTTTGCCGATGGATTCCAAGTACTACAGCAGAGAATGCACTTTATTCTTGTAATTTGACGAGTTTAGGGCGTGTATGATGTTGAAGCTGGGTGAGATAAGAGCGATGGCTTGGTAGGTAGTTTGCTTCAAATTCAGATAAGAAAGCTTTAAAACCTCTAATTTCCTCCGTAAGACGACACGCCATCTGTTTGCTCCTTTACGTTGTCATAACATGCAATGAGTTGGCTCAAATATTCTATATCTGCCACAAACAACGTGTGTAGTAATATTCAAAAGTGTGTGCCGTTTATAACAAATTCGTTGCGGTAATTAAGGTTACGAGACAGCTGGATCCAAGAATCTAGTCTCTATTTAGCATCCTTACGTACCTTGTATTACATGCAAACGACTACCACAAACACGCCATTTGCGGCTTAGGTGAAATGTGTACATGTAAATAAATACGTTGTGGTTAAGTTCAACTCATGAACTCTTTAACACGTTGTGGGAAGGTGGATTATAGGGAGAAGAAAACCAAATGTTGCTGACAAGGGCGTCCATAAGGCGGGGCACAAAGGGACAACTTCCCTGCTCAACTCTAGCCCTTTTAAAATTAATTTTTAGGAGTTTAAGAGGCAGAAACGCCAATGATGTTTCAAAATAAAACATTTAAGATGACTAACCGACTAGTCTACCGGCTGTAGAAAATTAGCTTACGAGGTTTCAGGGGCGACTGAAGAGCATAAAAAATGCTTTCAACTCTTCTTTTAGATGCCTCATGTTTTGTAACGCGGTTACGAATTGATTTTCGTACTTGAACACATAAGGAATATGAAATATGCAAGGAATTGCAGTTGCAATTGCTGAGATGCTGTTAAAACTGCCTACAAATCATCTTGTGTAATACCTTTTCTAATTTTATTGCAGTTTAGATGATTTAGGTTTCTATCAACAGGGATATTAATAATGGCATCTAAGGGTGCAAATAGATTACTTATTTTTATTTTAATATTTTATTTAAAATGTTGTACTTCTAGATAGTGTGAACTCTTTTATTTGCTGACGATCTAGGAATTCTTAAAAATAATGAAAATGATACGTAAAATCAGGGTATCAGCTTAACCAAATTTCTAAGGAGTACAACTTTAAAACATTAATTCCGAAAACCAAAGCAATGATTTTGAGGGAAATTCTACAGTGAGACCCAAAGTTATATTATAAAATGAAATGATAGAACAAGAGTATTACTTGAATTATCTACTATATATTGTACACACAATAACGACACTGAGAATAAATAGCAGATTTTCCAGGCAATATGCGGTACAATAAGTATAACTTTGGAAACAAAACTTTCTTTCAGCATCAATGTTATTATATGATCGGAAAGTAAGGTCCTGTCTAATTGAGAACGAAGTAAAATAGAGGCAGCAGAAATGAGGTTTCTAAAAAGGGTAAAATACCGTATAAGGCTGGACAGAATTCGAAAACAAGACATTAGACGTGAACTAAAATGCATACACATTAAATGTTAAAATAGGTGAAAACAGAGTGAAGTGAAAAGGACATATAAAAACAATTGAGGACGGTAGAATCCCCAAGAGGACAGTAAAGTATACACCTAGAGGAATAAGGTGCCTGGCACGTCCAACGAAAAGATGACAAAGTCTTTGAAATCGGAACAGGCAGTACTGCCTAATCAATGAAAAGCAGAGAAGGAGAAAAATATTTGTTAATGTTTGAGGGTAAGTAATAACCATTATGAACTCTTTATTTGTAAAAACTTCCAGGGATTTTGACCGACTAGGGGGAGACTTCCATGATTCGTTTGCCTCTGTGATTGACTGATCGAGCAGAGTAATGGGCAGAAGAGCAAGGTTGAGCAACGAACAGCGTACACCTGACGCCGGTATATGTTCCGAGCTCGTGAACCCAGGAAGGAATGCGCACACATACACACAAGTGCACAGACATGACGAAGTAATGAATCAAAAGTCGCCCACGGTTCATACGGTGTTGAAAAATAATATGCAGCCCACCTTATACTACTGGCCGAGCTAATTCCGTATCCGATTCTTACCTTAGTGAATTGTTTGATACAGTGAGCAAAGTAGGCTATGTGAATGCTGACTAAGACCCTATTCGCTGCATAGGAACTCGCTGCGTAACTCAGATTGTATTTTCCTCTCTCCACACCTCATCCCGCGGGGTTCGCGAGCCCAGAACACAACTATTATACAGACATTCAAATAAGGAGAGTCCGAAAACCCATTTTTAAGAACACGAAGCATTTAAATGACAATTCTGATATGTTTTTTGTTGTTCATGGCAAAACATCGATCCGTTATGAAAATGTAAACTAACTTGTCACCACGCGAGTCGAGCGACCTAACCTTTAAGGCTATCTGGCGTGAAAAGTGTGCAGCTGCTGGACATAAAAAGATGTTTGTTTGAACCTTCTCTATCATCCCTGAAAAGTCGTATACAAATTTTTTAACGCTGCGTATATTTTCTTTCTGAAATTGACCTTAAAATTTCGGTTGTTGGATATAGCTACAAACGGTCAACTAAGATATGTATTATATGTACAAAGAACAGGTGTGCATCTCATTTTTAATCGAAATTGAAGGAATTTCAGACATCTGGTGTGCGTGCGCGTTATGGTGTTAGCGACAATGAATTCAGCGGCGTAACTCCAAATGATTTTCTCTCATGACCGGGGCATAGTAAGCAGATAATGGGGTGAGGAAGTGTCGGGGAGCTGGAATTTTAGAGAGCATGTAAGGATCCAGGCAATACAGTATCGACATAGTGGATGTCGCTTTACCATGAACTTGGGACTACTGGGGCCCTTTAGGACTTCGATGACGAATGAAAGGATCCAAAAGTACTTATCAGGAGGACCAAAATTTATCTGGTCAGATCTGTAACTTTAATTTTGAGTTAATACGATAGAAGCACACTTTATTGTTAGCACGTTCTAATTTGGTTTTCCAAATAGATTTGAGGAAATATTTCACTGTTGCAAGCATACTTCACCTAGCAAGGGTCAGTTTTTCATTTATATAAGAGATTAAAAACCTTAATGAATACGCTGACATGCTAAAATGAAAGTTTCATAGTTTATTCTAGCGACTACAAACTAAGCAAAAACATCTGCAGCTACGGAATCGTGTTTTCCTTAAGAATTTAATTTGCTTCCTTATTTTTATCAAACATGTCACATTTCAATTATCACTTGCTTTTTAAAATACGTTACTTTTCCTCAAAAATACTCTATGGACGCCGTTCTATATATATAGAAAGTCGCTAAAACTCAAGAAATCTAAAGCACAAGAAAGTGGCTTCGTTGAACTTCGGGAAGATCACTTGGCAGTAAGATAAGAGTTTCAAAGTTTCATGAACTAGCAGCCCGCATAAATCTTTCTCAGGAACCTTCTGCATGGAGTTCTGGTCCGTGTTTCACGTTCTGCTAGACAATTTAGAACTTCGTGAACTTGGCGCTCAACTTCGACAAGTTGACATTCATTTCCGTGTTTTTATTGTTATACCTACTAATTTACAAATGTCTGTATTGGTATTGATATGCGCACATCTGCATTCTTGTAACTTTTAAGATGAGGTAAAACACGTTAAAATTATGTTTAATGATATAGGGGCACAAGTACACTGAATAAAATGTGCTCAAAATGTTATATCCTCCAAAGGTTACTTTTAAAAGTCCAAACTACAGAGAATATACGGAATTTTAAAGTGCTTTAACGGATGATACCGCCTCAAATCATACATTGCGTGTTAACTCAATGCAACTCGCAATTCTGCCTCTACAATGAGACCAGAAAAATAATAGGCACCAATTCACTCTAGAACAAAAATATAAATCCATGACCAAGTATGTTTTGTTTAGAAATAATAAAAGATAGCTCATTATTAAATGTATGCTACTGTAAAGGATGAAACGAAAAACTGCAATTGTTTTTAAGAAAACTATCAGGGCTATTTACGAGTACTCAATACTTTAATACATTTAGTAACACGTCGAATAGTAATGAACACCATAAAACATGCCTATTCCTTAAATTAATAAAAAATTGAACATGTAAAATATGATATTTTCAGATTATATGGAACTTAACGTATTTAATTTTTAATTCTGAATACAGTTTCCCAGTTTTGGTCGGTAGTGTTTCCACTCGTTGATACGAAGTGCGCAAAGTATGTGCAAAAATAAGTGATAAATAAATATCCCTCGTCACGAATGCAAAGACACGATGTTAGGAGTTCGACCACTCTCTGGTGCTGATCGAGGCAAGTGGAAGGGAGGTCTGCCGTCTGATCACACATATTACAGATGCACATACAACAATGAAAACATGCATTAAAATCAAACTAGCTTACTTGTGTACCCCGAGGGCCGAATAAGTCTTTGGACCGTACAGACCTAAACAGGTCATTGAGAAGACTTTGTTCCAAAATCCATAGCATTCACGCAGTGTGAGACCTTTCCACCTGTCATGACACTATTCCCCTCTATCTTCACAAAATTCCAATCTAGTAATCACTTACGTCCGAAGCCTAATGATAGGCTTGCTTTCTTGCATCAGGAATCTATGATATCACTACTAAAGCTATCTACTCGTATCTCGCAGAGTACTAAATATGTAGTTGACCTAAACAACTATTTTTTGTGCATCTAATGGTGAGCACACAAATTTTACAGCGAGGCAAATTCTTTTGCTAATGACCGTAGAAAGATTTTCCATCTTTTTTCCGATATTTTTTACTTTCTCTACTACGTATAGTAAGTAGGGGAAGTATTGCATTCCACCCAAAAATTCGATACCGAGATTTCACCGGAAATACATGTTTTGAGAATCACTGAATCCAAAAAAGCATTTTTGGAAACATGTCCGTGTGTGTGTCTGTCTGTGTGTCTGTGTGTCTGTCTGTCTGTGTGTCTGTGTGTCTGTGTGTCTGTGAACAGCATAACTCAAAAACGAACAGTCGGATAAACACCAAACTTGGTATTTAGGTTCAGTATCTTCCAGGGATGCGACACGAAGGTTTTCAAGAAAATCCCCCCACCCCAGACTACCCTTTACATGGAACATTTTTCGAAAATTTTAATTTTCTCAAAAACGGCTCTAACGATTTTGATTAAAATATCATATGTTTAAGATATTGTCATGACAAATAAAATGTATATCTCGAATTTTCTGGGAATGTCTCCAAAAATATTCTTCATTGTGAACGACTTTTGCATAACTGGTAAACCATAAGAGATAGACAAAATTTTACTACACAAAAAATGTAGATCGCGTTAAAATAAGCAACTTATGTCATATACGTTTCTTTTGTTGAGTGAACCGTTTTCGAGATATTGCTTGTTATTTCCTTAAATTTTCCAATACTTATACTTTTCTCAAATTCGTTATTCATTTTTTTTATGTCCTGAACATGCAAAGAGAATGGAATTCGCCACATAGCAACCAGCGTTAAAATATTTGACTATCGCTTAAAAGCTACCATATTCCCCTTGCATCTACAAGAAAATTACCAATAAGATTGACATCTCGATATCTCGATTAACATGAAACATATGGAGAATAGGCGTTTGTAAAATTAGATTGTACAAGAGTAGAGAAAGTCATGTGAGTGTAACACATCAGATTTTTTTTTTGTTTTACTCCACGTAACGAGCGTGTTGGTTTGATATGCATGGCGTGCTTGAGATATGATCAAATCGCAAAAACATGTACGAGGCTTACCCAGTGCTTTAGTATTCCATCTAAGTTTATCCTAAACCCTGCCCAACTAAATTATGTGCATGAGGGGACCGCATTAAGTCCTGAGCTCACGCGAACTCCGTATTTTTAGCGTCAACTTCGTGCGGGTAATTAACCTAGAGGGTTGACACGCCATAAACATCCCCTAGATGGCGTCATGCGTTAAGTTCCTCTTACAGTGTATATTAAACATTTTTGGGTTTCAGTGGTCGCTTGTACCTACATTTTATCCAGAAGACACCGTAGGTAACCAAAAACAAATTCCCAGCAAGTTGTTTATGTCAGATAAATGCTTCAATGGTTTAGAGCTTACCTTTTAAGGCTTCTTTGAAACATGTAGGTCATTATTTTAAATTTCTTTTAGTGTACTTAAAGTATTTTGCACTATAACATGATTCTATGCTTAATTAGTTAAACCAGGTGACCTAATATACATTGAAATTAATCAGAATTCAGTTTAAATATTTGCGTATGATTGCCAATTTTTCAGTGTTTTCTTATTAACAGGTTTTAAGCCGAATTTAAGCTTTCAGGTACAATCCGGTGAAGTTACAGCTCCTTTAGAACACCTTAAACTAAATGTAAGTCTTGTGGGAACTCTAAAATATGCATCTCTCCATGCATTCTTGAAGCAGTTTGTACGTTTCATTTTGATTGAATGTCAATTCCATAGGTGCTTAAAGTGGTGTCGAAATCTTCTGATTCTTCTAAATATTGTTTTATTGTTAGGTTAGTTCCCAATGCAATAATCCTCGAACAAGAGCATCAGGAGTCTAGGTTAGGTAAGGGAAATCGGCCCATACGGTAGATCAGGATGGTCAAAATACCCCACTTCCCCAACTATCAGGAATAGGCAACCTATGACACTACCTAACAACGTTATAACAATGGAAATCGAGAGGACTGCCATTCAAAGAAAAATCTCGTGAAACCGTTTTCACCGCCCTGCCGCTATAGCCTAAAGAACTGATAACTGCTACCATATCCTGGCTTTGATCAGCGGCTTAATAATTGCTTACTCAACGCGTTAATAGCAATGGTTTAATATGGACTTCTCTAGAAAATGGTCCGGATTCTCCCCGATTATTTAGCTGATAATTCCATTTCAAGGATCTTTTAAATCATTGTTTCTTTTATAAATTATTGGCAACATTTGAAGATTCTTTGCAGAACGAACATTTAAGTAAAGAGGTAAATTATTTTTTCATCTACGTTTTAAGCTTGAAAAGAATATGATTATTATTGGATTTCATATTACTTTCGGATTTTTCAAAATAAAAATACGTACATACGTTTTCTATAATTAAATTTTACTTTGCACAAACCAGCAGAACCAAATAGAATATAATAGCTGGTTTTGTAAACATACGAGGAGTACTTGTGAGGATCAGGGCTACATTTCTTCAATCAAATTGGACCAAAATTAATTTTGAAAAATGCATATACGAGAAAAACGCAAAAAAGAAATGTAGTGAGCATTTAAAGGTCCACTCACTTCCAGTTTCAACATTGTATTGCACCTTTAGAAATGACAATAAAAACTACTATAATACCATGCATTGTGTGTTGCACAAATCTGGCATTCGATAATGTTATCATTTTTGGTCAAAATTTCAGTCCCTAGGTTCCTTATAAACTTGCATGACGTCAGTCATTAAGGAGATAATTTAACATATAACCTTGTAGAGAGTACGGAAACAATAGTTCTGTAAATATTTAAGGCATGTTCAGTATTTTTTAAAATGCAAGCATGATACAATGATGCATTTTACGACCACTCGCAGTTTGTTCACAAGGAACTCCACATTTTTGTACTGGATTGCTATTAGTCTAGTGCCCATGTTCATTTAGCTTTTATAAAAACCAGCTAACTCCGCTTCCAGAGAGTTATAACTTATAACATCCTGCATAACTCAAGGAAAATCCTGACTACATCGGAAGTGGATCTAAGAGGGAATTACTTCATTGTAGAGCCAAACACCGCAAAAATGTCACTCTACCAAATGCTAATTGGTATACTTTATATTTCTTTAATATTGGTTACGTAAACTATTTGTTTGTAGTAAAACACTCTGTGTATGGATATGCAAAATCTAATAATACGTTTTCTCAAATGGCAAATAAAAGATACACCGTTTTATGCCCTCACTGCATTTAATGGCTCGAATGGAAATTTTATTAACTGCATCCATATGTTCGACATCCCGCATGCCAAACAAGATATTACAACACTAGTTCACGCTCTCTTGATTAAGTGCAAAGAATAAAGCAGCTTATGGTGACAGTTTCAATTGGGAGATGTATAGTAAACGAACTGTTCAGCGAAAGGAATGCCAGATGGTCGTGCAATTTGTCACGTTAGCTTTAGTTGCAAGAAGATGTTTTCGCCACTTTCTGGTGTACAGATATGGCATGGTGTAAGAAAAAGTGTGCATTCCAATAATTCCAAAACGATGATTCATGAATGATGAATGCTTCGAGGTATCTTTTCCACCTATCTTCGCTATTATCGCGGTGACTATTAAATGCGGGCAATGAAATTAATGATCCTTTTACGTTTTAGCATCTTCCATTTGATTTTTTCTTCTCTCCTTCTTTTCAGGAATTTTAATGATGTTTCACTTCGAAAAATCTTTTAAAAAGCAATGAACTTTGAGTACAAAACATTAAATAATAATATACTTGACAGCAGAAGTTTATAGACAGTTTTTAATTTAACTGTACTCCAGACTCTTTTGCTAATGAAGGTTTCAAGCAAGCTCTGATAATAATTTGACGGATGATTATTATTTGGGTGCTAACAGAACCGGTCCTCGCAGCCGTGGTTGCTGGAGCGTATAGCGGTAAAGTAAAACACGGTAATAATAAACCAAGAAAAACAGGGACAAAAAAAAACAGCAAGGGTTGTTTTACTTTTGCTAAGAAACTTGTCCACATTTTTAACCAAGTAGATCAAGGATGCGATGCAAGCTTCTTTAGCGTTTAGCTTGAACGCAGTGCTACTGGAAGTATTATTGACGTGTTATCCTTGGCGACAGGCGGTCTCCTTTGATTAGATTTATGGCAGAACTGCCTTCTTAGGCTTCTTCTGAACATAGGGCTCGTTTCCCAAAGACGTAGATCATAAAATAAACGCTTGACAATATATGCATAGTATTCACTTCAATTGGGAGATTTGTGGTCGATAGATACCAGCTTGAGAAGGAAAACTTGACACCTTTCTTTCGGTCTGCTTTTGATAATTTAAGTTCAACCATAGCGAGGAGGACGACATATTAAAACATTCAGTGTTCGGAAATTTCAATCCTTGAGTATAAAACTATCGAACAGAATGGCTCAGGAGGGTAATCGGGAGGTCCTGGGTTCAAACCCCCGGGGCCGACCAATCTGACCGAAGGATTTTTCGCAGTTTTCCTCATCGCTAGGCGAATGCGGGGTTAGATAATATGATCCCGAATTTCCCTATCATCTCTTTCATCACTACACTTCATTTCCTTCTTCACCGACATACCAGGCACTGAGCTAATTACCAATCCTGGATATGCTATGATCCAGAGTTTGCCTGCTCCTCTACAGGCTACTGACCCAAGGCATTGGCTTGTAAGTCCTACAAAGAGGGGGATAATCCGTTGAAGAAGAATATAAACCTCGTAACATAAGGAGATTCCAGATTGAAATCGGATAAATAGTAACTTAAAGTATAATACAGTAATAAAACATAACACTATATTTACATTAGGTTTTATAGTGTTATTCATGTGTTTGTTCACTGCAGTTGCACTATACAGTGTATATACTATCTCCTTTTCTCTGCTATTTACTTTACCTAGTTTCATTTCAAGCTAATATTTAGATATGTCAGATTTTGATACGCAGTTACTTAATACATGCAAACGAAATTAGTAATTACTAAAATATTCAACTAGTGCTAAATTAGGAAGTTTACAGACATGTGTCATTTGCCTAATAGTAATAGAGTAATGACCCAACCGATTTTGTTTTAACCACACACTACATATTTATAAAACACAGTGAAAAATTCAACTGCTTTGACATGCCTTTCTTTGAGGCATGGGCTTTCAAATATGCTGACTGTTGCCACTGACCCACATTCTCAGAAAATGTAAACTAAACAATAACACATCCCTGAAGTTTGCAGTACATGCTGTTTAAGTTTTGCCCAAGCACCCTTGGTGAATGACAAGCTGTTTCTTAGTAAACGCGCCTAGCACATTGCCATCCCTGATGCAGAAAACACCTCAGCATATTCGAAGCAACCTTGCCCATTTTGGTTTCGATATTTTGTCTAGTTGTTATAATAAATTATACACAGGCCTTCAAACACTCTTAACTTACGTTTAAACATTAGGCTCAAATTAGATTTAGGTAGGCTCCATCCAACTGAAGCCCACACCCCGGCTCCACCCCTGATCACTAGATGTGAAAGCTAGAAATCACGTTTTAGTGTGTTATAGGTGCTAAATTTAGTCAGTATTAGAGCAGTAACATTAGCATGTTAAAATGATGGGCACTCGTGATCTATCACGAGAGGTCCCTGGAATATTTATTATGAAAAATTTCTCCTTTTTAGGCAGAATTCAGTTTGATGAAATTTAAGACCAAAAGTTTACATTCCATTAGGGCTACACCTGCAGTCCTCCTGATTGGTTGATAGAACATTAATTTTTCAGATCTGTTCTGACATACATCTTATGAAAGTGGAATCATTTCAACTAAAATAGAGCGCCCAGACAATAATTTCTATCCATCCCTTGCTAACAAAAGGTGGAGCCATACATTTCCTCGTGGTTCATAGTGTAGAAAGGGAAAGGTGCTTTACAAAGTGAATCGAAACTTTCCAGCCTCGGTTTCTGACGTCATTTACCATTTATACGAAATATCTGAGCTGCTATTAAACATGTATTATATCTTTTGAAAATTATATGATCACTGATTTGTGGGAACTAAAATACGCAGCTGGCGAATAAAAATTTCAAAATGAATGCACACTCCTATGAACTTGCCTCTCATTTTTAATGAAAGTATAATTCAAACACTTCACAGATCTCAGCTTTCACAAAAAGTTGCAGTTCGCAGTTCTTACACTTCATGGTATTCATCATTAATTCTTTATGTTTATAATTCATTCTCATGAAGCTCTGTTCAGTTAAATAGTGAGCGAAGTGGTCCCTGAATGACCTGCTCATAAGTTTTATCAGCTTCAGTGCTTCAGGAATGAACAGGTGTAACTGTTTGGAAAACTGAATTCAGATTATCATAATATTTAAATATTCCTTAGTCCCTAATGACTACCATTGGAAATTAAGACTGAACACTTAGTATGACAACCGTTTTTTTTCCTCTCTCTCTTCTACTTCAGCTACTTATGTTTAAATGACTGTTCTATCCTTCACGAATGCTATTTTTACCTATATTAATCGAATTTGCCTGTCTACGACAGGTGTGAATAAGAGATATGGGCTCATCTGAAGTTAAACACTTTCGGGAAGCAGTAGGAAGATGGAAATGGTGTAACCATAACATGCTGCTTGTTCTAAACGTGTAAGGTATCTATAAACCATTATCACCAATTGCCTTTGACCTTCTTTTTTAAATTTCCTTACCTCTATTACTGCGATTATTTCAAACTTGATATAACCTCAGTCACATGGTGATTAAAGCTGATTTAAACTCTAATTCTGGATCAAATATATCGACTAACCTTTCTAAATTGTATTTACTTTATCGCATCGTATTTATGTTTTTAACAAATATTAATATCACTAAAATGACATGAACTTTAACACTCACCCGCTGAAGACCCGCCTTTTGTTGACAGGCGAGTTGGTTGCAGCAGGGCCTACTCCACTGCCGTCACTGGTCCCAGGCTCTGCAAGTAAAAAAGAAGCTCTCTCTTAGTACAGTAGGTAGAGACTTAAATGTAGGTCTAAGTCTAGGAAAACCGATCTTCCCTATGACATGATTAAACCTTGTTCAACCTGTCAAGAATGAGCAGCAAATTGTATCAAATATGTTTAATTGTAACAAACACACAGTAATCTCAAGCATACACGGGTATGATAATGGCCATATGATGATCATTACCATATTTTCCTAAAAATGACATGTATCGCCCCAAAAGTGTCAATTACTGCGCATTTGATAACAATGTGCTTATTGAAGACATCGCTTCGTTGTGTATTATGAGCTATAAAATATAAACGCCTCGCAAATTTAAGGTAAGAGAAAGAAAATGGACTTGCGGAACCTGCAGCTTGCTTTGCGTTATCCCGGTGAGCGATGAGGTATATCACCCTCTCTCTAATCTATTCTACTGTACCTATTAAATGTGTACAACACTTAAAGAAAGAAAAGAATTATTATTAAATACAGACGGCATTTTCCCTACGCTGCGAATGTACATGAAATATAGAAGTAATAGTTCCAACAACTAGGGCCATGGATATGTTATTGGTAAAGATGTTTCAATTATCATTAAGAAACCGAAATAAATGTAACTCCGTGTCACTCACAAAAATGCTGTAAATAACCACAGTTGTCAGAAAAAATCCAAAGATCATTAGGGGACATGCTACTCTGAGAAAAGCGTATTTTATTTATAAACAGAAATTTTTCAAATTTTCAGGAATAATTGCTTACCAATTAACAGGCATACAGAATTTTAAATGTATAGCACTTTTCAAATAATTTAAATTATAATCTCAAGAATAAATAAGTTTTTTCTTTACGTTTCACCGTTTTATTTCTGTTTCGTTATATTACAGTAAAAGAACTACTTTACAATAGTTTAGACTTTCTTTGAATTAAGTTAGAGATTGGAGAAAAACAATAAGTTGATTTTTCCAAAATTCCAAATAAACTATGCAGAACTATTTAAATTTTACACAAATAAAATTCTTTTGTACATGTTCTGAACTTTTTGTGATCCATGAATGACGTATATATAAACGGTTACTTTTAATCATTAAGTTCAAAAGTTATGCAAACAGCGTTGATGTTTTATGATACATCACTATTAGATTTTGCATATGCTGTAGCGACGTTTGCAAATATACCAAGAGAAGAAGCTCTATGCTGCTAGGCCTTCTAGCAGAAAACTAACACCTGTATCTTTTGTATAGGTCGTTCAAAATTCTGCCATGCTCCTTTTACTGTCTTCTAGGGGGAGGGGAACTGACCTCTTAGATTCACATATTTTCTCTACTCATTATAGTTTATTGTTACATCTCTTCTACAAAATAATTACGTAAGCTTACTCCATGTTAGTTGAATGTTTGCATAAAATTATACATTTCTTTATGGTACAAGAAGCAAAAGCGATAGTGAAAGTTTTAAAAAGCGAGTCGTTAGGGCTGAAATTCACTCTCTACGTGACATAACGAGCAACAAAAGAATGATGACTTTACACTTTAAAAATGTATCATAAATTATTGGAAAATTCAAACCAGTAGCAACGAATATTTTGGAAATGGTCTGCAAACAAAAAATAGACACATGTGTTTTGACGAAATTTACAATTGCACTTTCTGACTGTCTATTACAAAAAAAATTATAAATCTCATTCAGAATAAAGAGAAACTCACAGATCACTAACAAAAATTCAGTATTATAATTTATTAGTCGTACACATGCCTTAAACATGTGGTATTTTATTCAAAATGATTACATAGAATTTTGAGAAAATAATAATAAAAAAAAAGGAACGATTTTTCATGTAAAGCGTACTTTGGTTACGGAAGATTTTCTTGAAAACCTTTGTCACAGCCTTGGAGGATGTTAACTCAAATATCAGATTTTTGTACTTATCTGATTTTTCGTTTTTGAGTTAAGCCGCGCAAGCAAGCCAGGACACACAGAAGGACCTTTTTCTAAAACGGTTTCTTTTTGGATTCACAGAATCTCAAAAATACATTTCCAATGAAATCTCGATATAGAATTTCTGGGTGGAATGCATTACTTCCTCTTCGTACCATAGGTAAGCGGTAGAGAAATTAAAAATTGTTTAATTAAACACAAATTTAATATTAGAAACTGCATTTGAGAATTGATATTGATTTTACGGTAAAATGTCCCTTTATTATGATTTAGTTTAACTATTTCATTATGAATCAAATTCTGTGAATGTGGAACTTCTCAAGAAAAAAAAAACTTAAGCTTATAAACCATTGTAAGCTAACTCTTTTCTCTAAAGTCAATAATACGTGGGAGATTTCGATTTTTGACTCTATGCCGCAACAGCTCCATGTTTGAGGAAAGTAAGACACAACGTAAAATATTTTCTATGTTGAATTTCACTAGGCTACATACCACATTTCATAGTAATCGGTTCAGTCATTCTCGAGCAAAAAGGTAGCGTACAAACATACCTACAAAAGCACAAACACAACTTTTGCAACGACATTCCGTTATGAACGTTAACATCTAAAAATCACAGAATTTTGCTCGTGTTAGTTAAGTAGGAAAAAAGCGCATAACATTAAAATCACAAACATTAACCTTTCAACGTTTTCATCGAAGGTAGTCTAAAAAGCTTCAACTTTTATCGGGACGGTACTAACTCATTCCACACAAAAGTGATTATAACATCGCCTCAGATTCTTGCTATGATCTTTGCCATCCCATGCTTAACAGCACCACCGTTTCTTGTAAGATTCTAGGGCACTTCACAAATAGCTGCAACTTCATCAGCAGGCTGTTAACGCCGTTGTGCTAATGCCGTCAGGAAAGCTAAGGCGACTTCCTCCAGAGAACCATACAGCCGGACGATACTACCAACACTGATACACATGCCTTGGCTTTTGACGCACTATCCCCGGATTTTGCGTTCAATTTCCGTATTGGTGGTTTTAGCCTTGAGCGGCGCCAGACAAACTCAAAACTCCTGGTGATATGGAGACTTTTAGTTTCCAAGTTTGGTAGCAACCACTTCTGTCGCGAAGCTGCCGTCAACACGGATACTAAGAGTGTTTTTCCACATGCGAAACGACGAGCATTAATGTCTATAGGTATGAGATACTGCCGAGTCCGCTGATCCTAAATGGTAATGGGAAGAAACCCTACATTTTACAGATGTGATTGATGGGCACCATTAGCCATAGTCTTGTTTTGTACTCGGAAACCTTGGCCTTGGAAATCTGCATTCGCCCGCATAGTTGATTTGTTGTAGCGCTTTTATATTTGGCAACATATTTCTATAGTAAACTCCTTAAATGCAAAGCTGTTTTTACATGTATTATAATTAGTTTATTTATATACTTTACTAAGAGTGCGCCCACAACTCTTAAGGTGGATTTCTAAAACGAAGCATGACCATGGTATTCGTGATTCGTGGTTCTAAATGCCGAATTTGCTTCCAAAGACTGTAACTCAGCTTTCTTGAGGCGATTTGTAGTTGAGAATCCGTTTTTGGCTTGCCCAGGTTCGACCGCGGAATTATTTTCAAAACAAGCTACGCAAAATAATCTGGTAGACGTCCAGCCAGCGAGAGTTACCAGACTACGAGACCGATCAAATCATTACGAAACGTCGACAGTCACGATGGCCTGTAGTGTACCAAGAACTTTCTTGTTCCTTCTTCCCTCTCATTTCATTTCCCTCTACAGCTTTCAGAGTTGCAGAGCCAGGCGCAGTGTGCGCGTATACTTTGTACCCTGGCATCGCAAACTTCTACCGGACCTTACCATGAGAAAAGTGGGTCATCGAAGAGCCGCTCTGCCCGGATAACCCATTTGAAGAGGTTAGGGACTCCCTGCATTGTACCTACGCTACCGGATCTGGCCGCCCTTAGTATAGCTTTACCTCATCCTTTCCTCCTGCAAGGGTTAGGGACCCTCCTGTGTTGTGCCTACCGCTATTGATTGGCAGCCTTTGGTATTCCTTCACCTCAACCCTTCCTCCAGCAGAGGTTAGGGACCCCCCGTGTTGTACCTACCGCTATTGACTGGCAGCCCTTGGTATTCCTGCACCTCAGTCCTTCTTCCTGCAAAAGTTAGGGACCGCTTGTGTTGTGCCTACCGCTATTGATTGGCAGCCTTTGGTATTCCTGCACCGCAACCCTTCCTCCAGCAGAGGTTAGGGATCCCCTGTGTTGTACCTACCGCTATTGACTGGCAGCCCTTGGTATTCCTGCACCTCAGTCCTTCCTGCAAAGGTTAGGGACCGCTTGTGTTGTGCCTACCGCTACATGATCTGGCCGCCCTTGGTATTGCTTCACCTTATGCCTTCCTCTTGCAGAGATTAGAGACCCCGTGTGTTGTGTCTATCGCTACATGATCTGGCCGCCCTTGGTATTCCTTCACCTCAACCCTTCCTCCTGCAGAGGTTAGGGACCCCCTATGTTGTACCTACCGCTATTGACTGGCCACCTTGGTATTCCTGCATCTCAGCCCTTCCTCCTGCAAAGGTTAGGGACCACTTGTGTTGTGCCTACCGCTACATGATCTGGCCACCTTTGGTATTGCTTCACGTTATCCCTTCCTCCTGCAGAGGTTAGGAACCCCCTGCGTTGTTACCTACCGCTACATGATCCTGCCGTCCTTGGTATTCCTTCACCTTAACCCTTCATCCTGCAGAGGTTAGGCACCCCCTGTGTTGTACCTACCGCTATTGACTGGCAGCCTTGATATTCCTGCACCTCAGCCCTTCCTTCTGCAAAGGTTAGGGACCCCTTGTGTTGTGCCTACCGCTACATGATCTGGCCACCCTAGTACTGCTTCACCTTACCCCTTCCTCCTGCAGAGATTAGGGACACCGTGTGTTGTGCCTACCGCTACATGATCTGGCCGTTCTTGGTATTCCTTCACCTCAACCCTTCCTCCTGCAGAGGTTAGGGACTCCCTATGTTATGGCTACCGCTACATGATCTGGCCGTTCTTGGTATTCCTTTACCTCAACCCTTCCTCCTGCAGAGGTTAGGGACTCCCTGTGTTATGCCTACCGCTATATGAGCTGGCCGCCCTTGGTATTCCTGCACCTTGATAGTTTTAAGTACCAGTGTACCAAAAGTAAATGCAAATGTAACTAATTCTGTAAATGCTAATCAAATGCATGATAATAATACAAGTGCTGAAAGAAGTGTATCACCTTTGTTAACAAATAATACAAGGGACGCTACTGCTTTCTCCATAGCATCAGCCTCTCAAACACAAAACAATAATGATGACACACATTTGCATGTAACAAATCAGATGTCAAACTATTATTCTGTGCTCAATGAATTACCTTTACCTTATTTTAATGCTTTCTCAGGCCCAGTACAATTTATTCATGATCTAATAGAATATTTTAAATTGAAAAATGTGCCTGAAGCATTAAAAATATCCTGTTAGAAAATGATTGGATAATAAAACCTTAGAATGGTTACATATGCTAGCAGATACTGAAATGAATTTTAAACATTTAGAGTTTTATTTATGAATAAGTTTTGGAATACCACTGTGCAACATAAGATTAGGGCAAGCCTAAGTTATTCACAATATAGTAGAGATGACAACTTATCAATGACAGATTATCTTATAAAATATGCAGGTTATGTGTGGCACAAGAAGAAACAGAAAACGAAGAGAAAAAGGAAATAAAGTAACTGGAATATAAAAGGGGAAAGTAACGTAATTTAAAATATATAATATCATGTTTACTAAATGTAACCAATTATCAAAACAACAAAAGAGAGTATAAATAAAATGATATAATAGAAGAAAATCCATTGATAGTAAGAAAAACATTAGAAATCGGAATATACATTTATAATGTATAAGATATAAATTGTTAGAAATTGTAAGAAATATAAATATGTTGAAGAAATAAGTTGTCAAGAAAGGGTAACAAGTGTTAATATGCCTAATTAAGTATTAAATGTCTAGCAAATAGGACATTTAATAGTGGCTGTGTTAGTGAATAAACAAACTTCACCAGGTCATTGAACACAAGATCGTTGACCTTAAAAGTGTCAAACATGTGGCAGACCAAATATAAACTATTCTACTATACGAGTGTAGTGAAAACCAGTGAGTGTTACATAAATAGTGACAGTGAGAAATAGCAAGTGTTATAATAAAAAGTTATGTTTCTTTCTTTCAGGAGACTTACAGAAAATATTTAAAAATTTAAAAAGACAAAACAAAAAGAACATAATTTTTAAATATTCCTAAACGGGGGCAATTTGAGGCAGTATTTTTAACACTTAAATAATATCAGTCTAATTATATAATAAAATATAATAACAGCCCACCTTAAAGCAAAATTTGTATAATATATAAAGTGTACGTAACAGTCATTGCATTATGTTTATATCATTATGTACATGTTATAATAATGTTATGTGAATGTATTACGTAATTTAACAATGTAGGAGCTGTGAGTATAGAAGCAAACAGAATTATAAAGTAGAAGCTGAAAGTTGCTAACAATGATGTAACCTTGAGAAAGTTTAATAATGCTACTAATAATTCTTGAAACAATAATGTAATATTTAAAACAGTTTATAAATAGCCAATTAACAACTAGTAAAGCTAAAAGTTGAATAAAAGTATTCTATTGGAGTAGGCTTAGTCAATCAGAGACTTGAAATAGAGAGATTGTACAAATTTAGGCGGCAGACGCTACAAGATAGCTTACCCAGGCAGACGCTATTAGATAGCGTACCCAAGCAGCCAGTTAGATTTGATACGTGTTCAGTGTGAGACATAAAAATTCATAGCGGTGAGAATAATATAAATTTTACGTGTTAAACAGCACAATTAACAATAATCTCACAGTTCTACAGTAGGATATATCAGTGAAGTGTTATTTAATCGTGTGGAGGATTAATAAACAAAATACAATAAAATTATAATTTGTGTAAGCCTTATTCTTCAGCCACACCAGCCCTGCTAAGAGATACGTGTTCTGAAAATTACTACTAACGCAGCCGAGGCATAAATATATAATATTTAAATAAACATTAAAATACAAAGTTGATTTTTTAAACGTGGGGACGAAGGCCACCGGAAAGTTTGTATCGTACGTGGGGCGAACACTTCAAGAAACATATCTCCCGCAATACGTGGTGCAACCACAACAATTAAACAACTTCAAGTTTGGCTACCATACGTGGTGCAACCACAACAATATAAACCACATCAAATTGGCTTCCATATGTGGGGCATCAACTCACCTCAACCCTTCCTCCTGCAGAAGTTAAGACCCCCTGTGTTGTGCCTACCGCTACATGATTTGGCCGCCCTTGGTATTCCTTCACCTCAACCCTTCCTCCTGCAGAGGTTAGGGACCCCCTGTGTTGTGCCTACCGCTACATGATTTGGCCGCCCTTGGTATTCCTTCACCTCAACCCTTCCTCCTGCAGAGGTTGGGGACCCCCTGTGTTGTGCCTACCGCTACATGATTTGGCCGCCCTTGGTATTCCTTCACCTCAACCCTTCCTCCTGCAGAGGTTAGGGACACCGTGGATTGTGCCTACCGCTACATGATTTGGCCGCCCTTGGTATTCCTTCACCTCAACCCTTCCTCCTGCAGAGTTTAGAGACTCCCTGTGTTGTGCCTACCGCTACATGATTTGGCCGCCCTTGATATTCCTTCACATCAACCCTTCCTCCTGCAGAGGTTAGGGACCCTCTGTGTTGTGCCTACCGCTACATGATCTGGCCGCCCTTGGTATTCCTTCACCTCAATCCTTCCTCCTGCAGAGGTTAGGGACCCTCTGTGTTGTGCCTACCGCTACATGATCTGGCCGCCCTTGGTATTCCTTCACCTCAATCCTTCCTCCTGCAGAGGTTAGGGACCCCCTGTGTTGTGCCTACCGCTACATGATCTGGCCGCCCTTGGTATTCCTTCACCTCAACCCATCCTCCTGCAGAGGTTAGGGACCCCCTGTGTTGTGCCTACCGCTACATGATCTGGCCGCCCTTGGTATTCCTTCACCTCAACCCTTCCTCCTGCAGAGGTTGGGGACCCCCTGTGTTGTGCCTACCGCTACATGATCTGGCAGCCCTTGGCATTCCTTCACCTCAACCCTTCCTCCTACAGAGGTTAGGGACCCCCTGTGTTATGCTACCGCTATATGATTTGGCCGACCTTGGTATTCCTTCACCTCAACCCTTCCTCCTGCAGAGGTTAGGGACCCCCTGTGTTGTGCCTACTGCTAAATGATCTGGCCGCCCTTGGTATTCCTTCACCTCATCCCTTTCTCCTGGAGGATAAGTAGACGCAATAGGTGCATAACTGGCCATAGTGCTGAAATTCTCCTCCGTCCTTACTCTATTGTATGAAAGAGAATCTCGCAACTATATTTTCTATAGAATCTTTACGGCCATTTAGACGAATTCAGCTCTTAAAATCGCTGAACATAATGTGTTCGCCTATTTATGGTTGGCTTATACCGTTCACACACACATGGATCGTTTCAAAAATGCTTTGTTTTCATTCGGGGACCTCAAAACATGTATTTCCGGCGAAATCCCAGTATGCAATGTTTTGGGTGGAATATAATACTTTCTCTTACTATACGTAGGTGGTAGAGAAAGTAAAAATATCCATAGTTACGTTTTAGAAAAGCAAATGTCATCAAACTGAAGTGGATGACCGTAAACTGATACTTTTACAACCAAAATCTTATTGTGACTTTCAAACTATGATGAGGCCATAACATGTTTCGCGTGTTTGCGTGCCGTATTTTCTGACCTAAGTAATACGATACAATGAGAAAGAATCATAGTAGGTATGGGAAACAAAGGCGAAAAGTGTATTTATTACTGGGTAACACTGCACAACTCATCTGCTGTTATTCTATACGTTTCAGTTTTTCAGCTGGCAAGGGAGGATGTGGTTTTCTACAGTATCCGCCAGGCTAGCCAAACGTAGCCCAATGTCTTCCGAGTGCTAATGCCCTCCGTCTACCCACATCTTTCTACAATCATTCAAGTAGACTAAAACTCAGGAATATGATCTGTACATTCACATAACTTTCTCTACTGTTCCGTAAACTATTCTCACAAAAACTTATCTTCTATCTACTTCTTGATAATAGAGACAAACGTTCAACACACATTTACACATTTCGTTTTAGGTAGGGAGAAGAATACAATAGACTAAACGAAAAATCAAAATTTAAAAAGTTGATTGTTAAGTGGTGGCTTTGAAATTCCTTACCACAAGAAAAGAAAAATAATAGCGATTTACCACGAGAAAATTATAAATATTTAAACATTTGAATTAATGACAAACAATATCTCGGAAATGGTTAATGCCACAACAAATTTTATTTGACATAAACTGTGTGCTTTAACGAGATCTACAGTTTTTTGTATAGTAACGTTTTGTCTTTCTTACGGTTTACCAATTATACAATAGTCATTCGGAATAAAGAGGACTTCACAGATTATTCCCAGAAAATTCAAGGTAATGCAAATTTATAAAACAGTATTTTTATCAAAATCGTTTGTAATTTTTTATAAAATAAAAAATAGCAAAAGATGTTTCAAGCAAAGGTCAATTACGGGTGGGGCGATTTACTTGAAAATCTTCAGGTTGCATCCTTGGAAGATGTAGAACTTAAATAATAAGTTTGGTATTTAACCAACTTTTCGTTTTTGAGATATGCTGATCACAGATACAAACACACATAGATATCTTTTTCTAAATTTCTTTTACCCGGAGAGCCTCAAAACGTGCATTTACAATCAAATCTCGATATCGAATTTTTGGGTGAAATGGAACACTTCCTCTACTTATAGTGGGAAGGGTGAAAAAGTTAAAGAACTGGGACGTAGAGGTAACATCAATTGTCATTTAGGTACTGATATTTATAATAAAAAATGAGGAAGCGAAACCTAGTGCAGCCTGAGTTAGCAAACTTCATCTAGCCAAAGACATCTACGGGTTTTAAAAATAATATAGATTTAAAAGTGCTGGAGTAATCGTTGGTCGTTTTAGCTATGCAGGATTTTAGAAGTTACTCATCCCTATACTTCGCCTTCAGAACATCTCCATTAACTCCTTAAAAATTTAATGCTTCTGTTACATTACTTATGTTCTTCTCCTTTTTCCATACATTTACTGACTATTATAAGCCTTGGCACAGAAATCACACATCGCCATTGCTAAGAACAGAATAAACATCTAAGAACATGCCTAACAGCTTTATTTCGCATAGACGCGCAGATTTCCATGTTCTTCTTTTTGCAAACGGCAGAATTAGTGTGAGTGAACCTCGCCATTAGGGTTTACTTGCGGAGTGCTGACACAGATAAACTATGTGATCAAAAGTATCCGGACACCGCCATAAACATACGTTTTTCATCTTAGGTGCATTGTGCTGCCACCTACTGCCTGGTACTCAATATCCGCGACTTCAGCAGTCATTAGACATCGTGAAACAGCAGAATCGGACGCTCCATGGAACTCACGGACTTCGAACGTGGTCAGGTGATTGGGTGTTACTTGTGTCAGAAGTCTGTACGCGAGGTTTCCACACTCCTAAACATCCCTAGGTCCACTGTTTCTGATGTGATAGCGAAGTGGAAACGTGAAGGGACATGTACAGCACAAAAGCGTTCAGGCCGACCTCGTCTGTTCACTGACAGAGACCGCCGACATTTGAAGAGGGTCGTAAAGAGTAATAGACAGACATCTATCCAGACCATCACACAGGAATTCCAAACTGCATCAGGATCCACTCCAAATACTATGACAGTTACGCGTGAGGTTAGAAACCTTGGATTCCATGGTCGAGCGGCTGTTCATAAGCCACAAATCACGCAGGAAAATGCCAAACGACGCCTCGCTTGGTGTAAGGAGCGTCAACATTACACGATTGAACAGTGACAAAACGTTGTGTGGAGTGACGAATCACGGTACACAATGTGGCGATCCGATGGCAGGGTGTGGATATGGCGAATGCCCGGTGAACGTGATCTGCCAGCGTGTGTAGTGCCAACAGCGAAATTCGGACGTGGTGGTGTTATGGTGTAGTCGTGTTTTTCCTGGAGGAGACTTGCACCCCTTGTTTTGCGTGGCACGATCACAGCGCAGACCTGCATTGATATTTTAAGCACCTTCTTGCTTCCCACTGTTGAAGAGCAATTCGGGGATGGCGATTGCATCTTTCAACACGATCGAGCACCTGTTCATACTGCACGGGCTGTGGCGGAGTGTAATGGATTGGCCTGCACAGAGTCCTGACTTGAATCCTATAGAACACCTTTGGGATGTTTTGGAACGCCGACCTCGTGCCAGGCCTCACCGACCTACATCGATACCTCTCCTCAGTTCCGCACTCCGTGAAGAATGGGCTGCCATTCCCCAAGAAACCTTCCAGCACCTGATTGAAAGTATGCCTGCGAGATTGAACGCTGTCATCAAGGTTAAGGGTGGGCCAACACCATATTGACTTCCAGCATTACCGATGGAGAGCGCCACGAACTTGTACGACATTTTCAGCCAGGTGTCCGGATACTTTTGATCACGTAGTGTATGTTTGCTGAACTGCATACTTTCTTAATGAAATTTCTGGTAGAACAAAAATTAGGCAAATATCATATGTGATCAGTTTCATCATCAAATATATTGACGTTTTATTACCAACAATCTAAAAGCTCATGGATTTTTAAATGTAACTTTGTGAATGAAGGTACAATGAATTATTGGTTTACAATATTATCGTATTGCGACAGTGTTATAATGTTAAATTCCCAAACTATGGCTTAGCTATGAGCTATCAATGATATTTCAGTGATTTCCTGTGCAGATATCGTATCCACGCTTCCTGTATCTTATCATTAATTCTACTTGGTTTTTGGCTAAACGTATCTATTTCTTAGAAATGTTATAGTTTTTGTTTTATAATTCTTGGAAAATTCCACGAGGAAATACTTTTCACACTTCGCGCGCGCGCGCACACACACACACACACACACACACACAGAGCAACAATTAATTTTAATATTCAAGTGCACAGATGGAAAATTAAATAACTAAGCATGTCAAAGCAAAGGTGACATGATAAATCAGTTACACTACACTATGACTTGGCTAAAAGTAATGAAATTGTGGACATAAGTGAATTCGATGGTGTATATAATGACTCCGAGGTGAGAGGTAAAAGGGGGAGATATCCAGGGGGCGTTAACTACTTACTTTCAGAGTAATTATAGACGGTCTATTAGGGAAACTCAAGAGTCACCTCAAGGGAGCAACATGTATATATTTTAATATAGCTAATATTAATATTGTCGTTATTACTGTACATACCAAAAGAAACCCAAATTGAAAGTACATAAACCTCTTTTTATAAGTAATGATAAATAAATAAAACAAGGAGTTAAAAATTATCCAATTAATTTCAAATAAAACTTTATCAAAAACTTTAATTTGAAAATGATAACCAATTTATTTTCAGTTTTCCGCCAGGTTGTTATGTCCCAGTATGCTGAACCAGAGATTACACATTTAAGGGAAACAATTGTAGAAAATAGGGACGAATACGTTTGAAAAGCTAATAATAATAATAATAATAATAATAATAATAATAATAATAATAATAATAATAATAATAATAATAATAATAATAATAATAATAATAATAATGGGTGATCTGAATGCTGGGACAGGACAAGAAAACATGATTTAAAAGCGGGACTAGATAACAGAAAGTCTAGCAGAAGCAGCAAGGGCCCAGTCCTGAATGCAAGAGCGTGATACCTACGAGTTAGAAACAATGAACGGAAAACATGGTTCAGATATGTCAGGGGAAGTAACGTTTGTGCACACTAACGGAAGCAGTGTCATTGACTACATTCCGTGTTCACAAGATGTATTACCGTTAGTTCAAAAATTTAAGGTTGAAAACAGCATTGACTCTCGTCATTTTCCACTGATAGTGATTATACAGGTATCCCAGCTAGATACCACGGATGAAGATGCACAGGAAACTTTGACGCCTTTGTTTAAACATAAATGGAGGGAAGCAGGAAAGCAAGTGTTTATTAGCACTTTAGAAAACAAAGCTATATCTTTCGACGTAAACCTACACCAAGGAATTGAAAGTATAAAGAATACAACTAATATTATACAGAAAGCACAAGTGCACACATACTAACAGGGAAGGGTAATAAATCAGATCCGAGGCGAAAGTCCATTCAGGTAAGAACGATTCCTGCTGGGAATGGATAAAACACTTTAAAGCACTCTACGAAGGAAGAGAGATTAGGATGCAATCAATTACTTTGACCGCTGAAGGGATGAATGGAGCTTCCATTTTGCATATGCTTGATTATGAAATTAGCCCAGCAGAAGTTTACCGTGCAATAAAATGCTTAAAAATGGGAAGGCGGCGGGGTCGTACAAGGCTTGTCAGCTGAATTCTTCAAGAGTTCTCTAGAAATTAATAAAATTACAAATGTGTATAGAATAAGCTCAATAAATATTTGAAGGTGGAGAATGTCCAGAGGCATGGAAAACCGCCACTATCCAATAGTAGCTTTTGTAAGGATAGCCTGTAGAAACTAAATAAACATAAAATAGTGTGTAGAGAAAGTCATAAAAATATAACACATCGGATTTTTTAAAGATTATAAAACATAATACTTTGGGTAGGTTTTACTAGTGTAAAAATAAAAAAGCTGCTTAATATTTTACAAATGATATGTTTATCTATCAGGATTATCGCAATATTGTTTAAAAAAATAAAATGTATATACTTGTATACTGTATAAACACGGAAAGTTTCAGCTTTCTAGCTTATGTTGTGAGAAAAAAAAAGCATATATATGTCATATATGCTTTTGTTATATGTTTTATATATATTTTGTGGCGTGTTAATAATTTAGGGGTGGCATCATTGCCATTACCAGACATATTGTTGTTCTACATTGTCATTACCGATGATATTGTTTTCCTTTGATGTTGACTGGAATGATGTCACTCTTGACTGGAAGGTTTTTGCTAGTCACGAGTAGTGGGGATAGCGTCTGTTCTTAATTAGGATTCCGTGAGCAGCGGATCGCGTGTGCAAGTCGGCTTTTGGATCGGTGGACATCTCCTCTCATCTTCATATTTAGTAATGTAGGAACCCCAAACGGTTGGGAAATAAAGCTAAGAATGTGTGAGTAGATTTGTGTTATTGATTTTGTACAGTGAAAAACCCACGCCTTCCTCTTAACCCCCACACCACGTTTCGGTCATCCGCAGCCAAGTGAGTATACGTCCCCTCAGTGTGCGTGCTGGGTATTAGAAATTAATTTAATTTTCAGGTGAACTTTTAGGCCATCTACCCAGCAAGTAACAACATAGTTTCGAGAAAATTAACGTTTAGAGACATTTAAAAGGAAGTCCTGCAAATTATAATAAACTTATATTTTTTAACTAAATTTCTTTTTTTTAAATAGGATTATCCCCTCCCCTAAAGACTTTCTAGATATCCATATTGCTCACAGTGCTCCACCATTCTCTAGTCGTGTAAAGATGTGGCGTAACTAAATTCTTTGAAATGATTATTTTTTATACATGCGTCAGTATGTGCGGGACAGATATCTTAAATGAGTAATCGCCCTCCTTACCTATTTTATTTTAAATTTTCCAACTTAGGGTGGATTTTTTAGTAATAACGTTGATTCCTGGGGTACAATAGATGCGTGGCCGATTTATCTTCCTCTGCATGTAATACATCTGACAAGGAAGCGGAGAGAGCACTCATATTGAAAACTTACGTGAAACTTCACTGGCATAAAGAATATATTTTTAGGATGCTGGGTATCAAATCTCAGCTGCTCCTTTTAATAGGAGGATCTCAAAAGCAATATTCGAATAAATAGTCAGCGAGAGCAGACAGAGGTTACTGGATATCCCCGCTGTTGTCACGCTGACGAGACCAGCAATGAATTTATGTCTTGCCAGATCCGAATGTGAAGTAGAAGAGATGCCCCATAGGAGAATGCTCCATTTTTTATGCTAGTTCAATAAAGTTTTTGCAGTCAATTGTGGACGTTTAGTGCTCAAAAGGCACGACCTTTTACTATAAACTGTGTCAGCGAAGTTTTGGCCAAGGTTTTGATATTAGAGCTTCTAGCGCTTTTTTGCGAGACCAACTGTTTTACTAAAATGTTTTTGTATTTTAGTGTGTCCTTTCAGCTATTAACTATAGGGATCTTGAAACCTGTATTTAAATTAATGTTATATTGAAGTTTTGACCCCATATATGGGAATAGCTAAGTCAGAATAAAAGGCATTAGCACATTATGTGGTTTGGAAGAGCATACAGTCGACCAACAAACCTAACAACGAGCAATAAAAGAATCACTTTATTACAAAGAGATGTTTGAAATGGTGGCAAGATGCCATCCACAAGCGACAATGACATCAGAAAGGAAAGTTGAAGGCAGGAGTGTTATCCAAATTTGGATGCCATACATCAGGATTTCCAAGTTTGGCAAGACAAGGAACAGGTTTAAGGTAACGGATTCGTTTGATGCTAGCCTCTTTTTCTTGCTGTTGTTGGTTTACTCAACTGAATGAGACTGCATAAATATGCTACTATGGAAAGCATAAATTAATTATATTTATAAGAAGAACAAAGCAGCTCCTAGTTTTAACATACTACATAGCTACAGCTTAAGAGCTTATGCTTGAAGGTTATGACGTATTAATAAACATAATTTCAAAATACTGCGAAAAGCATGCGCAAAGTGAAAGTCTATAAATAATGTCTAGGAATATACGCAATCCCCAAAATAAATTAGCATAATGACGTAGTAACATGAACTCTCTTTGAAGCTTCCAAGAGAAAAGTTTCCTTTCAGAAAAATCTCGTATAAAGAGGAATGCCATAATAAAAACATTTATTGACGAAGCAATAAATAAGATGTCTTCGGAGCTAAACTAATTACAAACTAAGCATTTGGTAAATGTGCTATTTAACCCGCTATATATCTTAGTAACACGTGATAGAAATAACCATTTTTATTTCATTTGTAAAAATTTGGTTTGTTATCTTCTTTTCTTACATCAATATCGCTAAAAACCATCCTTTAATTTCAATTTGAACTTAAAAACTCGAAAGCCTCGTGTCACAGGTTCAACGATATGCAATGCACCATCCTGGAGAAGCGGGGCCCTTCCTCTTTGAAATATGCTTTGTTAAAATATGGTGTGCCGATGATGTGGAAACACCATATTTTGGGAAACAGGTATGTCTTTTGTCTTCTATGAATGGACTAACAATCGTGACCTCTACAATGAACTCGTAGATGATCTTTCGGGGCGTTGGTTTTCTTCTTTAATAAATATAGCCACTGTGAAAACGTTACCGTCAACTATAGTATCATTCTTGATGCAATTGATGCACTTTTGTCGAAATACCTATAGAAGAAGTATTGATTTAATGAACCATCTTTGATCTAGGACACTATCGTGATTTGACTATTTGTTGTCCACTTAATATTCTGTAAACAAAGAAAATGTTAAAGCAATTGAGTTAAACCTGGAAAGACCTGCGCAAAATATCTCTACTCTGCGATAGAGTAGTCAGCGCCCTGTCTTCTGAACCCAGAGGTCTTGGGTTCGATTCTCGGCTGTGGCGGGGAATTTTTCTTTAACCAGAATCATTCTCTCTATTCCCCACAGAATCTGCTAGTACGTATGTATGCGAGACTGAATCTGAGTGTGTTCAACAGTGAAGTACTGAAACAACGCTAAGAAAACTTAAGTTCAGGAGTAACGTCATCAGTTGTTTCTCAAATCAAAGCCCTCATATCATCAATTTGTTAAAGGTACTATACTCTTGAAACAATAAAAGTAAAGCATTTAAAACCAATAAATAGCCTTACGCCACTCCATAGGGACCGGGGTGCATGCACAGTAAGTATTATTCAAGGAATATACAAAGTCCACTACTGCATAGATATACTTCAATTCGGGAAAATTTCGGTTCCACCTTTCACGGTTTTTAGACGGATTTTTGAAATGGCACAATGGGAACAGCTACAGCACGACTTAATGAACACACTGATTTAAAAAAGAAGAAAATCTATATTCATATTTATACAGAAAAGTCCTGGTTATAACGCTGATGACCATAGCTGTTTAGCACCCTTAACACCTATATCCTGGTTATAAGTATCCACTGTAAAGTCAACCAACATTTTTAGGCTTTTACATTCCCTTTTGAATTGACTTGAGATACAATCAAGGAGTTATTTGATAAGTTGAAATAATTAATGCAGACTCGCAATCAGCAACAGACTGTCCTAAATCTGCAGAAATATTCTCGAGCTTCGCAACTACTATGCAACATTAACGAACTATGCCAAATGCATGCAGCCATCTTCCGCATCTCGCCAACGGGGTATCTCCCAACTGGCTAGCTTTAAAAGATGACCCAGTTATTCGATACTGACGACCTTCGCGAGCCGTCGCATAAACAAGAACGTTTCAATATTCAAGGTCCACTTCACTTCTATATAAAAAGTACATAAACAAACGCCTATTAGCGCAGCCTGACCCTGCTCACACATACACACAAACAGTATGATGCAAATAAATGGAATGCGTTGCAGGGACCCAAGCTTTTAGCTCAATGTGCTGTGGATATTAATTTATGAGCCTTTTTTCCATATCCTCTACTGCAAATAAATAATGAATTCTTAAACCTTTAGACTGGGTATTTACATTCAAAGACAGCTAAAAGATGAGACTATGGGTCACTGCCAATACCTCTCTTGGCCCTAATAATTATCTAAAATTGATGCATGCATTATATAAGGTTACTGTTTACCGAGCGGGATGATTGAGGCGGCAACGTCTGTGGCCCGAATTCGGGAGGTCCCTGGTTCGATTCCCGGTGGCCGCCTAGTCACCCTCCTCTAGTCACCTAGTCGAATGCTGGGGTGGTATACAAGAACTCTACCACGATTTCTCCTTTCCCTCATTTCCTATCCTTTCATCTTTCAGGAAATATCTTGGGGTTCCTTAATCGGCTAGTGTCGGGTAGATGGCATGGTAACTGCGCGTTGTAAAGGATTTCTTCCCGTAAAACGCCACGATGCGTTGACCCGCTTGCTAGGGTCGCTTTGTTACCCTCTCGCGGGATTCTTCGCGTCTGCTGGTGCCGGCGGGTGTTTCAACTTTGAAATATTAGGGACCACCGTGTGTTTCTCTGGTCCTGTCTGTCTGCGGTCCTGCAACTCCTTCACTTCAGCCCTGTCTCCCGGAGGATGTAGTCACAATAGATCTAATTGATCGCAGTGGCGAGGTATAAATGCCTCATACCTCAAGGTTACTATTTTTAATCAGTCAAAATTTATGGTGGAGAAAATGTCGTTGTAACCAAGATTCTCAGTATACATTACAAAGACCATGAAAACTATTGGTTTTAAGATAAGCAAACCTCAATACAGAGTTATTAAAAACTATTTGTATCGAAGACACTGCGTCACTAGAAGGTGCAAAATTTAAAATCTTATTTTGCGGTCACTAAGGATGAATTAATTTAACATGTAAACATCCAAAAATTATTAACTTCTTGCCACAAGCAAATCAATTGACTCCCAGTTATCATTTAGCTTATGTCACACGTAAATTTGCATATGATGAAGCGGCTGTTTTTTAATCTACTGCAAAAATGGGTTGTTGCACTTTAACAATAGATTCATCGCAAACATTTTACTTTACATACATTACACAAACTTATTTTTTTCTGCGGTCGCTATAATTTTTTTCTAAATAAGCATCCAGCACTTTTCTGTCCCGGAATGGAAATTCTAAACTTGCTTTTAGAAAACTTTGAGCTTCCCTTATCCAGTGATGTGTAAAATTTGTTTCTGACTTTCACGGTTTTTGTTTGAAATAAAGGTCTAAAATACGCTGTTTCTTTTTAAATATCCCTGCGTATGTCTGCAGTTAATATCATATATACTGCCGGAATAATCATACTTTCATTATTTTATACTGATATCGGCTTAAAGATATGGACTTTAACAAAAGATTTCATGTCCAGGATGGGAAAGCATCTTCTGAAGTAGGAGCGCAAATTATTTCCTGGTATCGCCGGAAGACAAAACCACTGAACTATATCCCAATATACAGAGTGAGCCAAAAGTCTCCGAACCGCCTGCGCGGTGTTTTTTCTGTCCACGTCCTCCGCGCTCGTTGTTGTCTGCCGCTATCATGGAAAGGCGCGGATGAAACCACACAAAAATTTTAAAACTATTTTTAAAGGCTTTACTTACCAACTTTACGAAAGCAGATGCTGAAACTGGCCACCGTCGTTTTGTTTTAATTCTTCCAGGGGTGTGGGTTTGCCTTGTGCACTTTATGTTTTAAGTTACTCCGGAGGGGTATTTTATGAACGATATTACCGTCTGCGCGGTGTTTTTCTACTGGGCGTGTGGAAATATGATAAAAACATGATAATGCACTGCTGCTATAAACAAAGTCACGCTGTTGTGATTTTGCTTTGCATTGTGAAGTGCAGTATTGAATTGACGGTGATGTGATGTGGTTCAGTTGTTACGAGTTATTTATTATTTTGTCCTGTATTTAGTCACAAAGTATATTATGGCTCGGCATATGTTTTCTACAGCACAGCGTGTATTTATTTATGATTCGTATGTGTTAGCTCGGTCAGCTCGCCAAGTGAAAGTACGATTTGGAGGTGTAAAAGTTCCAGGCCGTATCCATGAACTTTACAGTAAATTTCAGGCCACAGGAAGTGTTCAGGTTAAGAAATCTAAAACACGGGTTCGGTTCTTACCGAAGAAACATTAGACGACATCGGTCATCGTTTGGAAAATTCCCCCAAAAAATTCCAGATGTATAGTTTCCTAAAGAGGTGCCAAAAATGTATGGACAACGACGGTAGCCAGTTTCAGCATTTCCTTTCATAAAGCTGCTAAGTAAAGCCTTTAAAAGTAGTTTTTAAAATGTTGTATGCTTTCATCCGCGCCTTTCTATGATAGTGGCAGACGACAACGAGCGCCGAGGACGCGGACAGGAAGAACACAGCGCAGGCGGTTCGGAGTCTTTTGGCTCACTCTCTATAAGACTATTTTGATTGTAAACAAAATGCGTATCTTGGTGTTCCTGAAAATAAGGGATTGTGTAACCATATAAAACAGTGTGCTCTCCTTTCCTTTACAATCCGTGGACCGTACAACAGCGCATATGTATGCCTTTTATTGCAATTTTCCACATTAATGAAGAATTTATGTGAGTAATTTACATCCCCTCCGTATTATTAACTAGCACCAATGGCGCTGCCTCTCTTTTGAGGAGTATAAGAATGGACTAACCCCAACTAAGCACATTGTTGTAGTTTGACTTTATATACTATTCATAGGCTCTGACATAAAACAATTTAATCACAGCTGTAATTCTTGGGTGTTCTAGGTTTCTACCATAAGCTCCACATTTTATTTTATAAAATAAATACATAAAATCTCCTGAAGCCCAAAGGCTTTAAGATACCCGCGGGGTCAAGAAAACTTGAGGAAACTGAGATTCGAGCTGAATCTCCATTATTTTCTTACCAGGGGTGTAGTGGTTACCATGCTAGCCTCTAGTTCCTGAGGCCGCGGGTTCAAACCGGACGGAGGGAGATGGATTTTTTTCGGGCATAAAAATCCTTAGCATGGCTTCCTTGGAAGGGAAGTAAAGCCGGGGGTCCCGTGTCGTAGATTTACGGCACATAAAAGAACCTCAAGCCTGGTAAAGAGGGGTCTGATCAAAATTACCGGTCTTTCACGCTCAATATAGATTGGACGCTAAGGACCATAGCAGTTAAAAGAGGTCCATAAATAAAACTCAATATTTTTTTAGTCATCTGTTCTCTTGTTTATCTAATACTCTGCAATTTTAAAACTGCTGGCAACATTACCAACAATGAAGAAACGTCCGTATCGAATCCGCACAGGAAGGTTGTTTCCAAAGATGTATGAGTGGTATGACCTCTGAAGTTGTAACCATTACAAAAGTAACTCTAGCCTACCTTTCACATAGTACAAAAATATACTGAACAGCTACCGTCCTTAACAAAACACTGTTTTAGGCGGCCCCATCGTAATATCACAATAAAAATTAAAACACTAAGAATGAATACTTAATAGCACAACGGACCGAGGTTAAGGTGATGACTTTCATCATGCTAGGAACGTTTAGAATATGTTACAGTTCACTATATTGCTCGACAGGCCAGTTTTCGGATAATTTCAGTCATAGAGATGAGTTGGGTACTTGTCTGACGTCATTATCGTGATAGGGGCGGTTGCAGGGTGGTATCGAAATGACAGGTGTCGAAGACGCGGTTTTTCACTTTCCCTTGCGCAAGCACTGGCCTCAACAGCTGTTTCTAGCTACGCTAACATAAAACATTCTTTTACACTCCTGACCGCTTGCTTTACTTTTTATCTTCCTTAGCCTACTTTCATGTAAATCCTGACGGGGTCAAACTTTCGCTTTTCATTTCTATGCAGCAACTTTTGTTGGAGTATTATGATTCTTCGTTCCGTTAAGAAAACGTTAAATCTTCAGACTATATTGTAACAATTAGCACTGCAATTTACCTCAATAAATATTAACACAATGGGCTTTTCTAAATAAAACTTGTGATTCCGCCAGTTAATTTATGTTTTATATGATTATGGTGCAAAAAATTTCAGATTCACCCACACATGGCGATGTGACTATCATAGGCAACATCACAAGAGCGAGTGAAACACTTCAGAGAACTTATCCGATTAAACCTAAAGCTTCGAGTGGCATTTAGAATGATTACCTCACGGATAAAATCCATATAAATAAAGTCATGATTACTATAAAATATACACAGAAGTCTATTGCGTTCTGTTTAAAAAGAAATAGCCACATCGCTGCATACTGCACCGTTAATACCAACTACTGAGTTATTAAATAATGTCTAACAACAGGCCTAACTTCAAAAGTGAAGTTAAAATGTTGCTTTAATAATGAAAATAAAAGTTCTGGAAGAATAAAAATTACTTTAAATTTGAACTAAATGACAGCCAAATGGTTCTGAATTTCTTGTAGTAGGAAGCAGCATAATTATCGGATGGTTATCATTTTTTTGGTTGGATAATTCCCTGTAATCGAGCCGCAATTAGTCGGTATTCTAGGCGCTCTTAAACCTATTGTGTTTATGTCAAATGAGCGGAATACTCAAAATAATTCTGTAGTAGTGCATGAAGCTCATAAACCCCATCCTAAGCTGTCCTGAAAGCCATCAGTAAACTGTAAAAATCTCTTATAAATCCGTTTATTACCAACATGCCCTGTAAATGCCAATATTAAGTATTTTTATCCACTTACAGACATAAGAGATAATTGCAACTAAAATAGAAGTGCAGAAATGAAAGCACATTGGCCACATATGATTACTCCAAACCCACAATAGATAGCAGCGATAAATCTAACGTTTTGGGATTCTGATGTTGCAGTGAGAATATCCTGTATTACCTATGTCGGTTGTCCTGTGACGAAGTTTGACTACATTCTTTGATGTACTATATAATATACCATTGATTCCATTTTATTTATCTGATATCAAAGATGCCTTCTGTTATAAAGGCGTGATAATTTTCATCCTTGCTCATCTAGTCATTTACTCCTGGAGATTTTCTGATGGATTATTTGTTAAGCATTGAAGGTTTCCCAGAATATTCTCTAGGAAAGTTACTATTCTGCTTTAGCCATAGAGAGAGCTGCTGTTATCTGTTACAAAGGAACATACAGAAGGAAACTGAGTTACGGGTTTCACACATTTAAATTTCAGTAGTTAAAGTCGCGAGGAGTATACTGGCATCTCTGCAAAGTTTTGGTGAGTCTGCTTATACACATTCAAGAACTAAAGGAGAATTTCTGTAAGAAAGGCTCAGAATCACATTAGTAACATTTTCTCAGTTATTTTAAACTTGAAGGTGCATCTGTCTTTGAAATTACAACCAGTCTTTTCGAGTATTATGTGATACAGGTTCCGTAAGCGAACGTTCCATTACATAAATCAACTGAAATGTATAGCAGTTTAATCGATCTTTATTGCTGAAAATTCAGCTCATTTCATAAAACTTAAAGGCATCACCCTAATCTTCATTTTAGCAGTCGAAACTTCGTTTGCTGGAAATTAAATATTAAGTAGGTACTGTTCAGTTTGAAAGATGACAAGAAAAGAGCGACAACAGCATCAAAATTCACATGATCGGCGAGTTAACGGTTACGTACCTCTGTGACTAGAGGCATTTCATAGCAAACTGTATAATAAAAACATTAATGAAACTGATTTTGTGCAGCGGGGTATAACCGGATAAGATTTGAACCCACCGTCAACACGTCTTCTTTCTCTGTTTGCCCTCTCCATTAGGGGGCATTTCATAGCAAACTGTATAATAAAAACATTAATGAAACTGATTTTGTGCAGCGGGGTATAACCGGATAAGATTTGAACCCACCGTCAACACGTCTTCTTTCTCTGTTTGCCCTCTCCATTAGGGGGCATTTCATAGCAAACTGTATAATAAAAACATTAATGAAACTGATTTTGTGCAGCGGGGTATAACCGGATAGGATTTGAACCCACCATCAATACGTCTTCTTTCTCTGTTTACCCTCTCCATTAGGGGGACTTACAACCCTACAACTTACAAGGGGTGCCTGGGGCCAGACTCTTGTCAGGGAGCCGACAGAGTAATTGTATTAGATAGAACAGCCAAGGTGGGTGATCAGCTCGAAGCCTGGTATGAGAACGAAGGAGATGATGTGAAACGACGGTGAAATTGTATGAAAGAGAAGGTGATAGAGCAGTTGGTGGAATGAATGTTGGGGGAAACTGGAGAACCTGCAGAAAAACAACCCGGACGCCTCTTTGTCCACCACAACTCCAACATACCATTCCCTGGCATCGAACCTGGGCCGCCTTGATAAGACAGCGGTCTAACCACTCGGCCACGGCGCCGGTCTCACCATCAGCACAGAGGGCAGAAATCGTATATATATACCATCAAAAAAGGCAACATCCGTTTCATTTACAGCAAAATTTATAGCATCAGTCTTTTAGGATGGTTATTGGATAATTATCTACAAAAACGGAGATGACAATTCTAATCGATTAAACTAGCATTGAATATCACGATTAATCAGCAACGAGTACTGTAATAATTTATACAACATTTGGGGGAAAAGGATGACATATTGAAAACTTAAAACGTGTTTCTGCTGTATTGCAACTAAAACATGCTGAAGAGCGTGTTGGAGATAATTCTGAATATCTTTTCTTTTTCACAGTTAGCAAAAAACGTTTAGAACTGGAACTACCTCGCTTTTGGAGCACAGGCTTTCAAACGTCACCAAATTTTGAAACTCGAGCATTAATGCTCGTCGCTCTTCGCGGTGCAGTGTGTTCTCTGCACGAGCCAGTGAAGATTTATATTCTGAGAATTTGTCAGTTTCAATCGCAGCTTCCTGTTACTTTATTACTACGTCAAAAGAAGCCGAAAGACCATTAAAGGAACATAAATGTCATCATCTGACGCAAATGCCCAAGCACGCAAAAGGAGTCACGGCAAAGAAAAGCGCCTCATTCAGGACTATTTCTAAACTGTTATGCCAGTGTGCGACATATTGCAGTTACTTAGCGCCAAGCCACCGTGATTTATACTAGGCAAAGCGATGCTAGGGCAGCTTTTCCTAGAATGTTGGCCGCATTTAGCGGTTTCCTTATGCAACTCTACCGTTATTAATACTCGTCCATTTCTCAAGATCTACCGGCAGCGGTCAACTTGACTTTTGAAACGCCTTGCTTATGGAAAAAGAGAGATGACGTCACTGAACAAACGCATCATCTGTTCTGACTCAGAAACAGAATTCAACATTACACCCCAGACATTTTGAACCTGTGTCACGTGAACAAGAAGATTATAAAGTTTCGATACATTTTTAAGAAAAACAGATATTATATTCACACTAATACACTGAATAACAAATAATTTGGGGTGGTGATTTTTAGCATTTTGAAATAAAAAATTTAGCATTTTGTAGCGTTTATACATTTGCAATCTAGCATTCTATGGAATTTTGAAGAAAAACATAACTGATAAACAGGTACTGTCTTTTGACAAATAACATTAAAATTGCATTTGTAAAGAGTTAATAATGAAATAATAATGCATAAAGTAAATTGCGCATTTTTTAAGTTAACATAGGTTAAAGCAACATACGGAAAAATAAAATTTATACTGCTAAAGCATAACACAGAAAAAGCAGACATTCTGATGCAAAACCGAATAATAAAAAGAAAATAAACAAAATTAACTCAAATCATACACGTTCATTAATAACACTGTCAAAGGAATCATAGAACACACCTCAACATTTAGTTCTGTCACTCCTGTTCTCCAGTCATTACAATTAATTGTACTTGGTGAATTATTTTTCAGCATCTATGTACGCTATAAGCACGATTACAAATACACTGCAGAATTACTTAAGCAAAATCAGGGTATTTGAACTTAACAGTCAACACATTTGTAGGCAGTCTAAGTCTTTATTTTCCTGCTGTTTTCGTTCATATTTCCAGTTGGGAATGAAAATATTAATACACCTAAAAAAGCTATACATGTTAACAACACCAAAAGATGGGATTGTTCTTTCATTTTCACTTAAATTATTAAAATGTACTAACAATACTCAGCCAGCGGTAACAAGAATTAAAAGTTTACCAACCTCTTGAAGGAAAAAAAAATGTTTTTCGCATTTTCTTCCATGCTATTGCTCAAGCTTTTATGCTCCACTTAAGCATGTTCCATAAACATGTTTACAGTTTGGTTTTTACGTTTGAAAGCACTACATTTTGCATTTTTACCGAATATTAGTATAAATTTAGCATTTTGAGTCAATTTCGCATTTTATTGAATTTTCAAAACACATGAACAGTGGTTTACAGGTCGTAAAAAATGCAAGTACAAGAATACAAACCTTTATGAGCATTTCGTACTATATCGCATTTGCGTAAACTCACAATTCTTACACATAATCCATTAAGGTTCTGTTTCAGCCACATTCCACATGACGGCCGGGCAGTTCGACGCACAGCTTCCAGCTATGCACTACTGCAAGAAATACCTATGCAGGTGTATCGTTAATAGCCAGGCATAGGAATTTCTAAGCATTAAAGCCAGAGCGAAAGGAAATGAAGTTGAACTGATACTGGAGTTTACGCAGTGACGTCGCAGGTTGCACAACACCCCATCCCTCGTACATTCTGTTGGCGTTAGCACACAACACTCACCAGAACATGTTTGTCCGCAGTGACTCATAGCCACTGTTGTTTACATTCTTTTTTGTGTTGCTTAATGGTTTCAATGTAGATAACATGAAGCCACTGTGTGTTTATAATTAATGCTAACTAACCATTAATATAATACTACTGTCCATTCCAAACCAGAGTGCCTTTCACTGAAAACAAACTCTTTGTATTATCCGCGCGAAAGTAGTTCGCAATCTCCGCCCATAATGGCTGCTTGTTCCCCTCCCACGTGCTTGTTGAACACTATTTAATCTGTGAAAAAGCCTCCTGCGTGAGAATCATAGTTCAAAATGCAACCTGAGGTAACAATCGATTTTATAAGTATGCGGCAATGAACATTTTACTTACGTTGATCACAATCCTCGGGCAAAAGTGCAACACCCAAATCCGAATCCTCCAAAGATGACTCAGCTGCCATATCAGAATCAGAACTACTCTCCAAAATAATGACAAGCTTATCCACAATTCCACAGCACTGTCGCACTTAAAAGAAGTTCCTACATTTTATCCTCTTCTATGTTGTATTATGTCTGTTTATATTCCGTGCTCGCTTTCGTTACACTTCTCACTGAAACGCCAGTAAAATCCGATATTACTTTCGTAATATGCAATAATGCAAATGTCGGGTATTTTTGTAATAGTGAGTTGAATGTATGAAGTATTGTTTGTTTTTAGCCACTTTTTAACTGTTTCCCGCTTCTGTGTTTGAACAGTTTATTTGCACTACACGCACCTTCCTCTGCCACGTGAGCTCAAATACCAACTGACTAAATCACAAGATTTGACCTGAGCTGAGCATATGTGTGTTAGTGTACTATGAATGACTGTTCGCTTATCATATATCCTGTGTTACGCAAAGTGTTTATTCGGTACTCAGATAGCACCTCTGGGAATTCATTGCTGCATTTCTTGTGTATGTAAGAGAGTGGCAGTCGTGCATACGGTTGGTATTAACAAGCAAGATACTCTCGGCGTTAGCGCAATAGCAGGCCAAAATCATATTTTGTAATCTCTTAACAGCTAGTAATATATCCATTACTTTTAACGATGAGTTCTTATGATAACCGCAATAAAATGTGCAGTTCTATACCTTTCCTGCTCTAATATTTCATAATACAATACATGTATTAAGCAACTATTTACGTTGGCGTAAGAGTATATTCTTGGGTTTGTGACAAGCGGAAGCACGTGCTTCTGTTTACATCAGAGGAACTCTGGTTTGGAATGGACAGTAGACGACTTTGTATCTTATCGGTTTTGTTGTAAGAGATGGCGAGAGTAAACCAACATACAGTTTATAGGATTACATGAAACCAATTTTTTTTTACAATTGGGTAATAAATATTACTTATATTAATTACGTAAATTAATAAATTTATGGGATTGATCTCAATAAGTGCAATTTCATGCAACATAGAAAAAATCTCATTTCTTGAAAATTTAGGTGATACAATATATTATGACACTTAGCGGGTTTTAAGGGGTTTAGTTTAGAATATTGGGGGAACCACATATTCAGGGGTTGACAGCATGGACCGGCAATGACAGTGTGGAGTGGAGGAGTTGACACAATAACAAACAATCAACGTCTGCCTCTTTAGTGCATGTTCTGCGAGGTCAATATGGGTTAACACAACACCACTTGTTGCCACCAGGTAAATCAAGTGTAGCTTATAAATTCTTATTTTATAATAAAAGGGCCAGTTGTGATTTGAAATATTTTGATCATTGAAAGTATAAGCCCTTTCCTTTCTGTGTATGTAGAAGAAACTATCTAAATTACTGAAATGTGTTAGATCAAAGCTGGATAATTTTGAAATGGATTTTGCTACATCCCTATGTCAGACCGGCTATAAAGTAAATGCAAAGATCGAGAGTAACTCTATCATCCAAATTATTCTATGGGATATGACAATATCATCTAATTATAGCAAATAGCCTCTCTGCAACAACAATCTGCCAGGTTACGATACAAGCCGTCAAACGACCTTTGCAACAGTTCTATTGAAATATCATCAATTTATCTGTAAGTATTACATTTCATGTCTACAAGGGTTTGTGAATGATTTGAACAAACCTGGTATGCCATTGTATGACCAAATAAACCTGAAATCTGGTGATACAATGTCTCCACGAGATGACTTGATTTGCAAAAGCATGGACATTCTAAAAGTGCTTGCTGTGGTACCATCTTGCTTTATGGTCTGCAAGACAGCAATCAGAATGGTTGAAGTCAATATTCCCAGGAACATTAATGCTCTTCTATTTGAAATGTTATAACATGCCTTTAACGATATGCATCGCAGGCTGAGCATTTGCCAGCATGCTATTAAACATTGTACTAACAAAATTCGTAGTTTCGGGGTGTTCAACAAAGTGTTCCGTAACCAATACACAGTTGGTTGATGATCAAGTAATCATAACTATAAAAGAAAATGAGACCTATAAAGGTTTATTGAATAAACACTAAGAGAACAAGTTATGAAGTTTAATTACTAGGTGTATATAGATACTGATAGGCATAAGGATGTACACAGTATAACTAATAGGTTCTAATTAGTATATATTTGGAACAACAAAGAATTATCCACTTCGTAGCGTCAGAAGATAAACAATTGCAATTCTATATAGTGGCGGCCGTGACGATGATAATCTATGCTCTGAATGCTGAGTAACTACACATGCACACACACAAAATAATAATAATAATAATAATAATAATAATAATAAAGATAAAAGGTTCTTGAGAACAGTGAGAAATTATAAATTAATTGACAAGTAAAGCTATAAGGAAACTAAATACAACACAGAATAGCTGAATATCGAAATACTGATTTCAATCTGTCGGGAAAAGACATATTTTAGCGTACATACTACTTCATGATAGACCCCAAGGATGTGGAAATCCCGGAAGGCCAGTATGAGTCAGTGAAAACAGCTGTAATGTTGGAGCCGGGCATGCTGTAGTCCAATTTTTTTATTATTATTATTATTATTATTATTAATCTACGCAGCGAGGTACAATGTGGAAGCGTGACTGCATGAACAGAGCTAAGCAATCGGAAGATTTAACTGCAAATGTATTATACATTTTTTTGTTTATTTAGATCAACAAATAGAAGTTTATAGAAGTTAGGAGGAGTGTATTATACTATGTATTTTCCAACCTAAACTACGCGTACCACCAGAACATACATAACTTTTTCAAGAGTTTTGAAATACGTTAAAGCAGGCGTCAATCTTCAGTGTTTATCATAGTTAATTCCACGAGTGGTTACGAATATATCTGGTGAAACTCGAGTGGGATTTACTAAGACTATTCCATGAATAAAATGCACTAGATTTGTAAACAATAATTAATTTCTTACTTTTATTGTTCAAAATCAAATCATCGTGCCAGCTGTCAAAACATGAATACTAAATGAATAAACAATCGAATGCGTTACGGAATACTAAGCAATGCTACCAAAAGTGGGAATAAGAATTAACTTCAAATTAAGCTAAAATCAGAGTAGGGTAAAGACATTTGTTTTTTTTTCAAGAACATGATTTATTTGAAATTGATTTTATTGAAATGTGCATTGATTAAAAACGCAATTGGATGGAGTAGTCTATTAATCACTGCATACTGATGATATTACGGCTTTGTAACGAGCTGACATTTCATCCGATGAAATAGCATCCTTGCAACCATATTATAACCGTGATTGATCGATATGCGAGGTATTACTAAACATTATTGATCAATATCATATACGCAGGGTGTAAATGGAGTAGTCCTGGAAAGTCCATGGTTTTTCGATACATTTTAAACACGAACGATATTTTGTCCCAGTTCACCGCGAGGTTCACTGGTACTGTGTAAACTACTTGTATTTACTATAGATAAGAGAAGTCCATCGACAGCTCGCGACTGTTCGCTGGTATAGATCAGTGGAACGAATATGAAGTTTCTATAGGTTCCACTGCCATATGATGTGTATGCGCGGAGCATATGCCTTGATTACATGTTTATAATATCACTTACACATATTTACAACACTATATACAAAACAGACGGGATAATCAAATTACACACAGGTATTTGCAATCTAGGTAATGATTCTGGCAAACTTATCCCGTTACAATATATAACAATGTGCATTTTTAAGCATGAAAAAGTGAAATTCCTTCTGTTGCACTAAAACTATGCTGATACTGCGAGAAAGTTCGTACAATGTTATAGGTGCATATTTAAAATAAAACGCTATTTTATATGTTATTGAAACCAAGCTGCTAGCTGTTTGTTTTACACGCTTCTGAATAGCCAGGAATCGACCCCAAAACAAATTAAACGTATAGAAAGGTAGAATCAGGGGGCTAAAAAAATTCAATGCCATAGCCGGGATTTGAACCACGGATCTCTCGATTTCCGTCCGATTGCTCTATTCACTGAGCTACATGCGGTAGGATATTAAATTCTCCAACTGACTCCATTTCTCCAGGTAAACCACAGGAGATCTCAAATTGTTTTGAATGGCTACTTTAAATGCCGTAGGCATATTAAGTCCCGGACTTCATTAGTTTAGCCTCTATCAGGTCAATTAATTTTTCAGTCCTCTGATTCTACCTTTCCAACCTTGTCCTACACATGTCAGTGTGAAAGAACAATTAATAAATTAAACGTATGTTCATTATCCCACGCGGCATAAACAGGTTGCCCTTTCCTTTCACAGTGCAGTACCTTTGAACTGACGGCCTGTGAGCCAATATAGGTAAGTAACAACCAAAGACTTCCACACCAGGACAAAGTATAAGATATGCACTTCTACATAATTAGTTTGTCATTTATTTTGAAAAACGTTGCTGACTTTTGCAAATCCGTTAGACTAGAAGTAGGCAGAAGTTCCAGATTCTGGACGTATAACACTGGTGCTTACTATCCACGGCGTTATACGATAAGGTATAATGGCTAGTTAACAACAGGTATTCCCAAAACACAAGGATATTACTCATAAAACCGCCGAATGAAAATGTTTGCTAACAGACAGGTATTAGGGGAATGGACGCTGCGGAAAGCAATCATAAACAAGGTTGAAGATAAATGATAGGGAATCAGGAACGTTTACATAATGCAGTGCACTACTATTCCCAGTAGAATAGGGGGAATAACAAGGAAGAAACCATTAATGACATAATTCGTGTAAGATACGACGGAAGGTTCTGGTTGGTAAAAGATAAGCAGCATATGAATCATCGCAGATTCATGTTCCGGAAACTGGGTTTCCCCAGTGAGTATATACTCTGCGATAACTTCAAAGAACATTTCAATTCAGACATTGTTCGACATTTCACGTTTCAGTAAAATGTTATCGACTTGTTCATAGCTCGATTTCCATCTGATTAATGTGTAAAGCTGGCTATAAAATCTAGAACCGCTAGAATAAAATGTAGATTTTTTATTCTAAAAATAGAAGGACCACTATTTCAATTTATTTTTATTTTGTTAAGTTGTTGTGTGTTTAGCATCTACAAGTATTTACAAGTTATGACTGATATCTTAAAGCAACTATAAACTTTCAAAATAAAAAACAAAGATAGGCTAAGCGCTCCATTATGCACTGATTTCGTGTCGCACGACAAGAATGATGCGACAGCATAATTTTTATTAGTCTATTTATGGATGTGACGTGTCGCACTGTGTATTGTGAAATCAGTTCTACCAGCCCGTTTCCACATTTGGTTGGGCAGCTAGAATGGACCCGTGTGATTGCTTCTTGACACGATTCTTGTAATTTTCTGACGCAGCATCCCGAATTGAACTCCTAATACAATTTCTTCTATAAAATGTTCAGCATCCATACTACCAAAAAAGTCCGAACGACGAAAATCAAATCACTCTCGCAAAACCACGAAAAATTACAACTATTGCTCTGGACTTCCCAAAGTGGCAGCACTGACTCAACTATCTCGCTCACAATGTAATAACGCGACATTGATAAACAGGCCCATATACACCAATGTATACTGAGGTCATGCAACTGCCGCATGTTCGTACGATCTGAAAGACCTGCGATGTGTTTTCCAGTTCGTACAGCAAAGAATATTGTGCGACAATCGACGCAACTGTCTGGTATAAATGCTTCCATTTAACTCAATGTACTTTCAGATCGCGTCGCGCTTGTCGTACGACACCAAATTGCATGCATAAATGGGTCCTAATAGGAAAATCCGGGGAAAAAAAAACAAAACAAATTAGCCGGTAGTGGGGGATTTTGTTGAAAATCTTAGTGTCGCATCTTTAGAAGGTGCTAGCACTCATAAGACATTTTATATCGTTCACAGACAGATTGACACACACATACCTACGTACATTTTTATATAAATATCTTTTTTTGGATTCAGGGGAATTAAAATATGCACTTTCAGTACAACCTCGATATCGATTTTTTCTGTGGAATGCAATACCTACCATGCAGGTGCTGAAGAAAGTAAAAATGAAGAAAATCGTAAAATTGTTATGTTTTATCTTCTTCATTTCCAAGAAACACCTTATAAGTTATGGGTTAGGAATTAGCAGTTATTCTGCAGCACAGTTCCTTATCTAGAGCAAGAGAAATGGGTGTGTGCAGTAATTCGCTGCCCTGTTTAATATTCTTCGAACAGGTAGCAGGTAGTGCCACATAAATGGAGAAGCAGTAACATCAAAATACGCTGCCCTGCACTGCCAATTTGCGTTTGGTAGTGCACAGATCAGTGCCTTACATGCACTATATTCGGATCCATGAACTGCAATATATCTTAGGTTTACCTTCATAATTATATCTAAGTGTCCTTCTACGGCCACTAAGACTCTCTTTTGCTATCACAACAGTGATTGAAGCCAGAATTGTATCACGATAAGTAATAGTAATCAATGCAAATTATCAATCAGCATTAATATAAAAGATATAATTGAATTAAATGTAAAACATAGTGCGAGTACTGTAACCAAAAATAAAATTACATGATTATTATTATTGCCATATGTTATGTTAATGTACTTTAGATTCAAAGATTAAGTTAGTTGGACGTAACATTTTTTATTTTAGACTAGAAAATGGTAACATAAGAAATTAAATTTGAGTGTAGAAGACATTCATAAACTCAGCCATTGGAATGAGAGAAAATTGTGGAGTATTCTGAAACAGTGGGAGTATATAAGCTGGTAAAATTTAGAATCAGCTTTTTAAAGTGATCTCTAATTTTACTCACAATGTGACTGCGCTAGTTAGCAAAGAATACGCGACAAAACAAGTAGAAGTAATCACTCCGCATAATCAAGTTATAAGTAATAAAGAACGAACTTACCTGGAATTTTAAGTAAAAAGTGTAAAAGAAATGTGTGAGTTAAGCATACTTGCGTGATAAAGGTCGGGAACTAACATTTCGAATTACAGTGATACATCACCATAATAGTTACGTGTGAAATGGTATAGTACAGAGTGAGCCAAAAGACTCCGAACCGCCTGCGCAGTGTTTTTTTCTGTCCGCGCCCTCGGCGCTCGTTGCCGTCTGCTGCTATCATAAAAAGGCGCGGATGAAAGCATACAACATTTTAAAAACTACTTTTAAAGGCTTTACTTAGCAACTTTATGAAAGGAAATGCTGAAACTGGCCACCGTCGTTGTCCATACATTTTTGGCACCTCTTTAGGAAACTATCCAGCATGGAATTTTTGGGGCGAATTTTCCAAACGATGACCGATGTCGTCTAATGTTTCTTCGGTAAGAACCGAACGCTGTCTTTTAGATTTCTTGGCCTGAACACTTCCTGTGGCCTGAAATTTACTGTAAAGTTCATGGATTGTTGTACGAGCTGGAACTTTTACACCTGGAAATCTTTCTGCAAATCGTACTTTTACTTGGCGAGCTGACCGAGTTAACACATACGAATCGTAAATAAATACACGCTGTGCAGTAGAAAACATATACTGAGCCATAATATACTTTGTGACTAAGTACAGAACAAAATAATAAATAACTCGTAATAACTGAACTACATCACATCACCGTCAACTCAAAACTGTACTTCACACTGCAGAGTAAAACCACAACAGCGTGACTTTGTTTTATAACAGCAGTACGTTATCATCTTTTTATCATATCTCCACACGCCAGTGGAAAAACAGCGTGCAGCCGGTAATATTGTTCATAAATACCCCTCCGGGGTAACTTAAAACATAAAGTGCACAAGGCAAACCCACACACCCTGGAAGAATTAAAACAAAATATCCGCCAGGAAATTTCTCAACGTGAACTACGGCGAGTGATGGATATTTTGCTAAAGAGGTGCCAAATATGTATGGACAGCGACGATGGCCAGTTTCAGCATCTCCTTTCGTGAAGTTGGTAGGTAAAGCCTTTAAAAGTAGTTTTAAAAATGTTGTTTGGTTTCATTCGCGCCTTTCTATGATAGCGGCAAACGGCAACGAGCGCCGAGGACGCGGAAAGGGTAAACACCGCGCAGGCGGTTCGGAGTCTTTTGACTCACTCTGTATAATATGTATATAATTATAAATTGTGGCTATGAAGGTAATGATTCTGTAAAATTTAACTTCAATGTAATCATTCAACATTCTTCACACCACAAGCACAGCCTGAGACTACAAATTCACGCTCAATCGCAACCTTTAATGACTCTCCATTAGTATATCATTCAACAAATTGATTCAAAACTCATTAATCACCGAATATCCATTGATACAGTGTAGAGAAGAAGACGATGACCAGAGGACGTCACCCTCTTTAACTGCGCAGCAAAGAACCACAGTATGTGTAATCTTATTAATGCGGTAATGTCTTTTCCTGCATCCGGATATACATAGCTTGCAAAGATATGTAACTTATCTTTGTTTCATTTGACATCTAACTTCGTAAAATGAACAAGCTGAATTGATTATGCAATAACAACATACGTGCAAAAGTATATCTCTCTCCCGTATCCTAAATTCCCATTTTTACTATTTCTACCATTCACCTAAGGTGCATAAATTCAACATTTTCCACGAATGCGACACTCATATGTACAAGAAAATAACCCCACCCAAAACTACCACTTACATGGAAAACTGTTTTTTATTTTCTCAAAAGTGCCTCTAATAATTTTGATTCAAATAATATATATTTAAGATGTATGCACAAGGAACAACATGTATATCTGTGAATAGCTAGTGAACAAGTTTGAATGAACTTTGCACAAATTAACATAACTTTAAACCTTAAGAAATAGACAAAAGCTTAGGTACTTTAGGAAAGTGTAGACTGTATTAAAACACACAGTTTATGCAGAACATCCCTGATATTCGAATAATTTTTTTTCTCCAATACTTTAACATAACGTTTTTGAAACATTGAGTCCCAGATTTCACCGGAAATATGTTTTAAGGTACCCTGAATAAATAAATAATTTATAGAAAAAAGTCCACGCCCAAGCTTGTGCGAGTCTATAAGCAGCATACACAAAACAAATGTCGGATAAATACCCAACTTTGTTTAAATTCAGCATATTCCACGGATGCGACACGAAGATTTGAACAAGAATGTCCCCAAACCAAACTAGCCATTAAATTAAAATTTTTCGTTATTTCGGATTTTCTCAAAAATGTTTCTAGCGATTTTGATTAAAAGATGTTTACATGACAAATAAAATGTATCTAAATCTTGAAATTTCTGCTATTAGCCTATAGATCCTCTTCATTCGAACTTAATTTCTATTGTGTATAATTGGTAAACCATAAGATAGACTAACACTTAAAGCATAAAAATGTAAACCTCGTTAAAGCACAAACTTTTATTTGAAATTTTTGTATCATTAACCATTTCCGAGATATTCATTATTATTGATTGGAATTTTCATATACTTCTTTTTAATTTCTCTACTGCGTAGTCACATGTGAGTGTGTGCAAACCGTATAGATAACTTAAAAACGAAAAGTTGGATAAATGCCAAACTTAGCATTTAAGTTCAGTATCTTGCAAAGATTTTCAAGCAAAATCCCCCATCTCAGCTACACTTTACATGGAACATTTTTCGAATAATTTTATTTTCTTAAAAATGGCTCTAACGATTTTGATTAAAATACCACATATTAAAAATATTTTCATGACAAGTAAAACGTATATCTTGAATTTTCTGGGAATAACCTGTGAAGTTCTCTTCATTCAGAAGAAATTTCGTATAATCCTTTATAACTGGTAAACGTTAAGCGATAGACGAAAACGCACTAAAAATCTCTTTAAAACATACAATTTATTTGAAATAACTTCTGTGGCATCAGTCAATTCCGATATATCCGTTATTAATGGTTCCAATATAATTGCTCAATTCTTTGTCATTCTTTTAAGGTACTGTCATTCTGTTATTTCTGGCGACTGCACGGAAAGGTAAGGCCAGCATAACGCAATTCTTAAACGCTTTACTATCGCTATTCCTTTTGCATTTCTAACAAATATGTAATGGAAGTATTTCTTAACGTTTATCTGGATTAAAATGAAGTAGGAAAAAAAAGCTCTCGTGAGAATAGTTTTTATACACCTTAATAAATGATACACGGTAGAGAAAGTCGTGTAAATGTAACGCGATTATTTTCCTGAGTGTTAAGCCGCTATTTGTTTTTTTTTCTCGTGGTCATGCAATTGTGGATTTTTCAAAGGCATCACATAGCGACCAGCTTTTTAAAATCTGACTCGCTTCAGCCTCACGCTTTGTTGAGAGGCTGAAACGAAATGTGTAGGTAACAATTTCTGCAAACTTGTATCTCAATTAACAAGTAGCAGATAGAAGAATCCTGATTAACAAGAAGTAGATAGAACAATAAGCTAACAAGAGTAGTTTGTACAACTGTGGGTAGAAACCGTAATGTGTATGTAACAAATAAGACTTTTTCCCCCAGTAGTATATAGCTTGTTGACATCATAGCAGGCGCAACAGATATCTTGAGCACATAAACAAAACACGACCAGACATATTACATGCTGTATCACAAGCAATTAGCGCTAAAAGCCCCTATTAGTGACACCACGGCACTGAATGGAGCGAATCAGAATGTGGAGCAAGTGCGATAACGTGATTGGAGTCGAGGTTGGGATCACTGCTACTTGGATACTGGGCCAGCGATAACTTCCCGGGTCAAGGTAACATACAAAAGTAATTTACTGCTGTGTTATTGGTTTTCAATTGCTCTTTAGAGTTTTTTTGTGTAAATTAAATCTCGTTGTTTAAAGGGGCAGGCGTCAACAAATATTTAGCTCAAAGTTAACCAGTTCTGTCTTCTTTGAAAAGAAATACTGGGCCGTTTTATTATTACCAGGATCCGTATTTTGATGACCTAAATTGTTTTAAAAATTATCTATAAAGTGACTAAAATTTTTAAAAAATACAAAGCTACCTAAAAATAAGATTTATTTAATTTACTAAAATTGCTCTGCAGGAAGTTATAAATTAACTTACATATGGTAAGTTAGCAGAAAAAGTAGGCATTAGATTAATTATGATATAATTTAGAAAACGAATTTAAAACATATTTTCTCGGTGTTCTGGTTTGAAGAATCTGAATAGAAAATTCTGCTGTTCATAGAAATACTTTTTTGCGGGAGAGGAGGATTTCATAAAGGTGTATTTCTAGTTAACACCCGATACACTAATTTTTTGGTAGAACACAATGCGTCCTCTACCTTTCATAAATAAGTAGTATAGAAAGTAGCAAACATAATTCTCAGGCAAGACAATTTCGAAGGTTTATTTTATTACACCAGTTGAATTTATTGTTTTTATTACGATTGCTCTATGTTCTAAATTGAGTATTTTCATCGTTTCAAATTCCAGAAATGCAACATCACGCCCAAAAGAATAACAAATAATACGTGAAGAAGTAAAATCTTTGATTAGCCCTTTCCTCACAAAGTATAAATATATAGAAACTCGAACTTATGCAATATACCACTCGTACCTTGCAATACTGTCACAATTCAATTGTTATTTATGATTTCCTAATGTTTACTTTTCAGCACATTCTTGTGTTGTTTGTTTGTTTTTTTTCCTTGGATTGTCTTTAATATTTCTTCATACTTCCTTATCTTTGAAACAGAAACACCAAGACCTTTCCAACCAGAAATATAGTTACAGCATATTTAAAAGATGTTAACAGAAAAATGAAATCGAACTGGAAAGTGTCAGTTTTATTCGCAAAATGCAACAATACTTTCTATAGAATGCAACTAAGAAATCTAATGTGTTGAAATCACAGAACTTTCTCAATCCACTATCACTGATTTTCACATATTCTACAAATTATTCAAGCAAAAGCATGTTCTTCTAACTACTTATTTATCAGAGCAGCTCCACAGTCAACTGTTTTGTATATGCCTGCTTTGACATACTCTGTATTAACTCAGGAGGCACGAAAGGGTGGCTCGTGAAAGTGAATTGCTTAAAAAAAACTGGAGAATCCGAAGGAACAGCGAATATTTCGGAAATATCTAACACTGTCAAAACACATGACACAAATTGTATATTTTAAATGGTTTTACATTTTTCAACTTCACAAGATACTCGCAGAATATTCTAGATCATATGTCCTTTATTTGTTATGTTAATACATCACACACAATGGCGCCTCAAAGAAAACCGTTAAAAAACGCTTTTAAGAAAATTTAAAATAACAAAACTTTTTCAAGTAAAGGGTAGTTTAGAGTGGATGACAGAATGTTTTTGAAAAGTTTTGCCTGCAATGCTAAAACTGTATCTTATTCCAGTATGTGGTTTCGAATTATGCCGTTCGTGGTGAAGATACACAAACACAAACATCATTCTCTGAAGACGTAACTTTTTATTCGGGGAATCTCAAAATGTGAATTTGAAGTACCTAGGTTAATTTTATGGTGGTGTTGTATTGTATTTCAACTGTTGGAGAACCGAACTTGAAGTAGTTGCAATGCATGGTAAAAAGTTACCGGTAGCCTTCGCCTCCAAAAAATGTACTTTCCGGTGGTCTTTGCCCCAAATGTTTAAAAAAATATTAACTTTGTAATTTTGACTGTTTCTTTAAATATTGTATATTTATGTTTGCCTCGGCTGCGTCAGTATTTATTTTTAGAGACAAATGTATTAGCAGGGAGTGGTGCGACTGAAGAATGTAGGCTTACACAGATTATAATTTTACTTCACTCCTTTTATTAATGCTTCACACGATTTAAATAACACTTCACAGATAGAGAGAGAGAGAGAGAGAGAGAGAGAGAGCTGTGAGATTTGTTTTTTATTAAATACTTGCACTTTTTAACACGTAAACTATTTTTTTGTCTCACACAAAATACGTATTAAACTCTCGAGAACGCATCTCGCGTCCGGTTAGGAACACTGTCTACAAGCAAATGACTGCTGAATTTGTAAATTTTGCTATATTTCAGTTTCTGATTGGCTAATCACAGTCCAATAGAAAACCTTCATTTAACTAAAGCTTTTTCTGGTTGTTGATTGGCCATTTATAAGCTGTCACAAAAATTACATTATTGCTTCCAAGAATCACCAGTAGAATTTAAACTCTCTAATTCATTATTGCATGAAGGTTACCTCATTGTTAGCAAATTTTAACCTATTATCCTCACAGCTCCTACATTATTAAATTACGTAATACATTCACATAACATTATTACACATGTATACAATAATATAAACATATACAATGACTATAATATACACTTTTTATATATTGTTACACACATATTGCTTTAAGGCGGGCCGTTATTGAATTTATATATTATATAATTAGACTGAAACCATTTAAGTGTTAAAAATACTGCCTCAAATTTGCGGTGAAATGTCGATTGTATTTTGGGGCGGAATGAAATGCTTCCTCTACTTACAATAGGTAAGCGCTAGAGGAAGTAAAAAGTGGAATTTATACACCTAAAAATTCTATGATATATGTTTAGCATATATTTAAGTTCAGCAAAGTCCTATGCTATGTACGTTTGACGTCTTAGCAGTTTAAAGCTTCTAGCTAGTACATAATTAAGCAGCTGATATTTTGGAAGGAAACTCAAGTTTTCTTCATTCTCAAGTCGCGTTAAGGAGGAGTTTAGGAAGGCCGGAATGAAACAGTTGGTAACACTGTTACTTTCAAACAATGGTGTCCCTCTTGTCTCGGCAAAGTTGGTTGGCATAACAAGGTGACGTCGACTTTATCCGCAGCTAATTGTTCGCGTTTCAACTGCTTGAAAGCACTTACCCCGGCATGAAATTTCAAGAGGGCGCTTGACATGAGCTAGTCGACGTTGCAATATTTTCAGAGAGAGGGAGGGAAAGCGCTCGTTAAGTATGCTTTGCCGCTGGTACGACAACGAACGACAAGGATCTCTATATATAATGCAAACTGTTTCTCACACCAAGCGATCCGAAAGCGTAACGAACGTCGAACCTAGAGTGCTAAACGCAGTACCACATTTCACTCGGGAACTGTTTTAGAACAGCCGCGAGAGTGTTTTATAACCAAACAACCAGTTCAATGATCTCTGCTCAATAATTTTGTCATATTGGATCAGCGCATAGCGCACATTTTGACTTCTAAAGTTACAGATTAATCAGCGACCTTTACTATAACCAAAATTGGTATCTACTTTTCGATTTAGTGAAAAGCTGATGTTAATGTCTAATAGTCTGGTCTGAAAACAAAACATACTTTTTTTTAATTGTTCAGGTTGTAACAATAAGGTGCGGTAAAACTTACAAGATATATTCCTCACGGGTAGAAGAAGAAAATACAGGATTATTCAAAAAGAAGGAGCAGATTTTAAATATTTATTTCTAATTAACGACAATCGATGGTGACACATTCAATACATCACTAAATAGAGGAAAGTTCAAAATGAGCACCATTTGTTATGCGAGGACGGTCAGTGCTTTTCCGTTTGCATACGCAACTATCTTGTACGAATTTATTGTATCAATTGCAAATTTGTTATGTCGAGGCGGCTCTTTGTTGAACTTACTACGAAATGCACGCTGCAATGAAACAATGGATTCACTCTTTGCATACTGCAGCTCACAAAACGACATTTGCTGTGGCGTCGCCATTTTCTCGTAAACAAACTCAGCACCGCTGTAGGCACTGAATGGAACTAATATGTGGGGCTTAAAACTTTGAACTTTCCACTATTCAATGACGTGTCGTATGTGCTGATACCTATTGTCGTTCATTAAAAATGAATATTTAAAATCTAACCCTGTATGTTACAAGGACATGGGTCGGAAACGCTTTATTTTCGTGTTTCTTTTATGCAACTCTTCATAATATATTAATGGAAAACGCACAGGAACAGGACGTACCAGCATACCACATGTAATTTTTCTTGCATAAGCTGTTCAAAATGGTTACATCTGGTTTAGTTGTAATTTTTAGGATCACCACCAGTATGGGGGCTTTTGAAAGCCCTTGTGTATCGAACCCCACAAGATGCAGAGTCTTTGTGTCCGTATTGTGGAAGGCTGCGAAACAATAAGTAATACTAGGGATACATCAACGCATCCGAGATTTAATGCGACGGCCTGTTGATGCATGTATCAACGCTAACGGAGAGCATTTTGAACTTTTCATGCAAGTAAAAGTGTCATTTGGTATGCTCGTCAGTACTGAGTGTACGGTATATCAGAAAGAGGGTAAAAACCAGAAGGTACTGTAATAGCTAACAGCAAGTTGGAATTTTAGAAATCTCAAGAAAGTTAGCTCTTATGTTGCAGTCCAGGAGAAGCGAGATGGATTGGTGAACCAAGGGAACTATCGGTTAAGATTAAGTTGCTAAAATGGACGAGCAGGAAGCTATGCACAAAGCTTCGAAAGCAAGGTTATAATAACATTTTTAAACTTGGAAGATAATAACTCTGATAGCTCAGAGTTGATCTCAGATTTGTCCTAAAATATAACTCTGTAGGGTTGGTGCGAATGCGTGAATATTTTAAATAATGCAAACCGTTTCCCTCACCCAATGACAAACATCCAACCTAGTGCTAAATTCGGTACTGATTGCACCTGTCGCTGATTACCAAACAGAGTAGACATCTCCCCCCTACTCCCCCGGGATTCTTGCCAGGATAGCGATCTTGTTGACCGCTGGTTTTACTACTACATCAGCCAGATCTCTATGGAGCAATAAAGTTCCCATCCGTGAACAATATTGAGACTATATAACCTCTTCATTTTTATGGTCATCAGAGAATGAGAATCTAACGAGCAGTGGCTTGTAACTGCCTGCTGTATCCCAGGGGTTAACCTTATAACGAGGATCATTTGTCAAACGATAGAAACGGTCAGAATATACAAATAAACAAAAATATGCGCGTCTGCCCCATAAACAGGAAATAGCAACTTGCAAATAGCGACATGGTAGAGAAGCACTGCTCTGTTATCCAGTTTAATTACTGCATTGTTTCATCAGTCGTGTAGGAGGCTAGCATCCCACTGAGTAAATACCGCAGGTAAGTTGTGTAAATTGAGGATGGCTGGAGAAATCATTAAACTCTCTAGAACTTTTATTACAAACCCGAAACAACTTCATATGATCTATTCAAGGTAAGCGTGATTTAACGACGGTCACAAAATGAAATCCTGAAAACATCACAGTTACAGTTTCAAAAACGATGACAAATGAAGCACTTTTTTTTTAACAATGGTTATACATAACTGTAATTCCTTGAAATTAGCATATGCTTATTTCGATTCTATGTTTCATTTAATAAGTACAAGATCCTGTAAACAAATAGCATTTTTACACAGTTTCCTAGTGTGTAACAAAACCAATCTGGTGCGTAACATTTCCCTTTGTCTCTACCCATTAGTACATAGGTATCCCTTATACAGGGTTATTCAAAAAGAAGGAACTGACTTTAAATATTTATTTCTAATAAACGACAATAAATGGCGATACATTACTGAATAGAGGAAAGTTCAAAATGTTATTTTGTGTGTTCAAAATGACACCATTTGTTATGCGAGGCCGACCAGTGCTTTTCCGTTTGCATACGCAACCATCTTCTACGAATTTATTATATCAGTTGTAAAATTTTTATGACGAGGTGGCTCGTTGTTGAACTTACAACGAAATGCACGCTGCAATGAAACATTGGATTCACTCTTTGCAAACTGCAGCACACAAAATTACATTTCCTGTGGCGTTGCCATTTTCTCGTAAACAAACCCAGCGCTGCTGTAGGCACTGAATGGAACTAATATGTGGGGCTTAAAACTTTGAACTTTCCTCTATTCAGTGATGTGTCGTATGTGTTGCTATCTATTGTCGTTCATTAAAAACGAATACTTAGAATTTGTTCGTTCTTTTTGAACAACCTGTATATGATGATGCTGTCCATATAAAAATACTTCTTCTCTCTCTTTACGTTAATCACTTTAAATTATTTGCCTAGATGTTTTAAATTATGGAACATAAATCTCGTGAGGGTGAAAAAACCCACAATTTAAAACATGTTATATAGATATGTATAAAAATAAACATAACGGGTTAAAATATATAGAATGCGATAACCAGAAACTCCGAAATAGCTAATGCTACACAAACATAGACCTATTATTGTTACCTATTCGTAAACAGCTCTACTTTCATTTGTAAAGATTCTTTGTATCTCAATTAGAACGATACGACTTCACAAGCTGTTCACATATCATTCAAGGTGTGTATTTAATTTGTGGCTTTCATCAAATGCATTGTACTTTAACCAAAATGGTTATAAGTATTTTTGAGAAAATACAAAATTAGGAAAATGTTTCATAGAAAGCAATTGTTTGGAGCGGTAAGGCAATTCAAGAAAATCTTCACTTTACATCCTTTAAAGATGTCTGACTTTAATACAAGGCTAGATATTTATGAGATATTCGCTTTTGGGTGCTGTTCACAGATTCAAAGACATCAGAGATTTGACAGGAAGAAATGAACTTTATATTAAAGCATTTAGGAACTATCACAGTTAATTCAAATGTGTGCTCTCTAAATATGCAACATGCCGTGCATAAATATTAATTTTAAACAAAACAATTCAACCTTCAAAAGATCTGGAATATCAGTTCTTACTTATTAGTGAGAAAATTTATATTTGCTTTTAATAAGCTGGAATGAAAATTTCACAGTTGGAGAATCGCCGAAATAATCAGGTTATAAAAGTACTTTAAAGTTTATCGTCCTCCGTGGACAAGTGGTACCGTGCTAGCTCTAATTCCCGATCGGTTCAAACCCGCGGAGGGCGACGGATTTTTTTCAGGCGCACAAATTCTTAGCATGGCTTCTTTCGGAAGGGAAGTAAAGTCGTTGTCCCGTGCCGTAGATATACGGTACGTAAAAGAACCTCAAGCCTGATAAGAAGTCTCGGAGCGAAATTTCCGGTCTTTCACGCCAAATATAGAATGGGACACTAAGGAATATAGTAGTTAAAGAGCATCCATAAATAAAGTTCAATCTAATTTTAATTTAACTTTAAAGTTCATACTTTGAAATATTAATTGATTGACTTAGAATCAACCAAGGAATATCGTGAGTGATGCAGCAACAAGTTATGGAAAGGACATCAAGTTGGACAGGGAAATAAGGTATCAAAATCTATATAAATTATATCAGAACTGGCCAATAGATGTCTATACCCTCACTCGACCCACTGTATACGTTTACATATATACAATACAAATTGAGTGTTATTTTAAAATGACAATTTGAGAATTGGCAAAACTAGAAATTACTTACAGCTCTCGGATTCGTGAATTGCAAAGAACTTTCTGGTCTATTCAATATGGGGGTCATCCTCCTCTAGGTCAGCCTTCAAAATATCGTGGCCATTGCCCGATATCCTTGAAGGTTGAAGCAGGTTTGAAATGTAAGAGCAGTTAAACCACAGGCGCCATGCTGAGCAGGTGTCTGCCGCCAGTTAGCGTGATAAACTTTCACAGATATGTATATAAATATGCGATTTTAAAGGTCAAACATGAAACCAAGTACTTGAAGCAACAGCGGGAAAGGATGAACAAAAAGGGTTAAGTAGCTTATAACATGGAAAACCAGCCCTATTTATGGGAGTTTGTCTAATCCGCACATGTTCATCCCACATAGAGCACAGCAAGCTAGATATACCCCATTCATTAATTTGTGGAAATACGTCGGGAATAGCCGATCTTCTGCCAGCAGAATTGCACCTTTTCCTCCAAATTTACAAGGTGGGGTAATTGCGTAGCTCTTAAGAGAGACTCTTGGACATTACTGCTCTAGTCAATACTAGATAGGCATACAGGGCTGCATATTGACGACAATCAAGAAAAGATGCACACTTAACCGCCTCTTTGGAACATGAAATCAAAACAGATTCATAGCTACTCCTTTAATATGCATTTGAACAACGAAAGCATCACGAATCAAGCTTTGCTTGCTTGCTTGCTTCCATCTAAAGGCTCTGTGTCCACAGCAATGTTTATTTCTGCACCTATTTTATTTAGTTACCCTTTCTTTTTATTCGCCCAAGTCTACTATACTCCACATTTGCCAAAAACAACAAAAGATTTACGATGAAAAACACAGCTTCTTCTCTAATATTCAACTAATGGTTACCAATTATCTGCACCTATTAAGTCATAAATTTTGTAACAGCACATACACTGAGCATTTTATTCAACGAACTACCACTATACATTTATATAGAAACTTTGACCTGTGGTGATATTGACAATATGGTTGTAGGTAAATATGGTTTGAAATAACGGTAAAAGCACTTCCTTAGTAGCCATGGTAATAGATGGGAATAAAGTTTATTTTTATTCTTGTTTTTGCGAGTTTCTCAAGCCAAATTTGTTTAAAAGTCTAATATGAATAAAATGTACAATTTGGAGTCAAGTTCAACAAATGAGGTTTACCCATTTCGATATATGTAGCTGAAATTTGCAAATTCTGAAGTGCATTTCTAAATCATTTATTTATACTATTATTTCTATTGCCGCTACCTAAGCGTGCATTATTCTAAGCTCATTTCCGTTAATGCTTTGCTATATATTTTTATTTTCATGTTGTAATAGGGTTTTTACATCTCATACATTTCGTAATGTGAAGTTGCGCTACGTAGTTTACTTCTTTAAATGTTTCAGCAACAAAGGCTGTTAAAGATTTGGGTTAAATACTTGGATAAACGTCAGTATCGGATTATGAGCGAAATCACTACACACATATAACACACCCATATACTGCACGCCTTTTATTTGTTTAATACCATCATTGCACGTGATAAACAATGAACCTGGTGCTTTAGGCATTTTCATGAATTTATGGCATATTTTGTCACTTTTATTCCATATTACTTTCAAAAGCCGAATTGCAAGCATCTCACCCGTGGCATCATGGGGACGTTGGTTACGTTGTCTTTCTGCTGTTAACATTTGAAACCCAAGTAGCTGAAAGTACGATTGAGCGCCCTAAGCGCAAAGGCGTAGCAGAGGAATTGAGGGCCCTCAGCCTCAGAGTAGCCGAGGGAGGTTTTATAGGCGGAGAGGAGTGGAGCAGATCCGGATATTACTCTGGATATTTAAGAAAGAAAAAGAAAAAACGATTTCGTAAGTAAAACACCTCAAATTTGCCCATAATCCAGTACTCCACTAGAACCAAATGTTTCTTATTAATTACTCTTTTAATTAGCTTTGTTCCAATTTTAAATTAGAGTTAAAATGCAAAGACACAATAAGCTACGACCCTGAGCGCAAACCTTACAGTGGACATATTTCTTACGCTTCCATTTTCTCAACTAAGTCACGGCAGGAAATCTCAGCTAAAGCTTTATCTATGAATCCCCCTCCATGTTGCCGTTTCCGTTCTAATTTCTTCTACTTCCATAGATAACACAAATCAATACGCCCTGCGAGGTGAATTCTGGTTAATCCATCCAGAGTTCATAAACATGATCATCATTGCCTCAAACTCTGCACCAGCTTCAAGTACGCACTACGCTTGTAGTTACATTTGAATTGTCTCAGAAATGTCATTTTAACATCATAAAGTTTACTCCATTGTTCTACAAGTTTCACTTTTGTTTTTAGTTTCTCTACCACTTACCCAACTTAGGTAGAGGAGGTATTGGTATTCCAACCAAACATTCGACATCGAGGTTTTACCGGAATTAGAATTTGATGTCTCCTGAACCCAGAACAGATTAGCGAGTGTGCGTGTGTGGGGAGAGGCGTTGGTAGGTTCATGAGTCGGAGCAACATATCTCAAAAACGGAATGTCGTTTAAGTACCAAATTTGGCATTTAAGTCCAGCGTCTTCCATTGATACGACTCAAAGACTTCCTGCAAATTCCCCCCATCCCAAGCTACATTTTCGTAATTATTTTATATTATCAAAAATGGTTCAAAAGAGTTGGATTAAAACATCACATGATTGAGATACTGGCATGAGGAATAAAATGTATATGTTGAATATTTTGCGAATAATGTCCCCTTCTTTCTAACTGGTTTTCGTATAATATCGTATAGCCAGGAAACCACGAGAGATGGGCAACAAATTATTGCAAAACATGTACTTTGTTACTATGGCTTTTGCACTTATTCCTTCATGCTTTTGTTAAGCATGAACATTATTAAAATGTTTAACCGTGTTATAAATAACTAAGTACTCATTGTTTATCCGAAACCACTTCTAAGCAAAAATGTATCCTGAATAATCTCATGAGGATCATGAGTCACTCTTTAATGAATGCTGTAATACATAAGACATATGCGTGAATTTCTAATGGGTAGAAAAAGTTGTGAGCGTACCATATCGGATTTTTGTTTTGTTTTTCATTACGTACTAATTATTCCTCAGTAAAAGGGATAAAATACCTTGTTATCGTGTGAGCTAGGCCTTCGTATTCGAACACATGCAACGCAACACTCTGACTTAGAAAACACTATATACTCAGCTAATTATGTTCCAGTAGCACATATGAGAGCTGCGGTGTGCATCAAAGTGACCCCATGTTAGGAAACAACGGTATGAATTAGTGATCAACTTGCTCACACCTAGCTTTGCCTTTCGGAATGTGCGTGTTGGCCTAATTTCTGTGCCTGGCAACTGCCGGGCTTAACAATGCGGGCCAGCAGCCGAGCGCTGAAGAGGTCAGTTCAGTGGACGGCATCTGCAATTCATCAGAGAGGCAGGACAGACCTGCGTTTCATCACTAGCACGTTTTCCCGGGGAATATAACCGTTCCTTTTTGCTGATATAGCCTGAAAACCAGGACAACCAAGTTTATGCTAAAAAGGATGCTTTTCACATCTGCGTCGCTTGGATTTCCTGTTGGAAGTCAAGCGGCGTTCTTTGAGGTAGGGAAGGTATTTAGTGTATTCTGTAGGTATACGCTGTGGTTAAAGTTTTTGGGCTTGTTGATTCACAAGGAGCCTAAGGATTTCCAATGAAATGCATTAATTACTCATTCATTACTTGCCGCAACGATAATTCTTCCAGACTCTCATCTCAGGACCCTTGGCTTCAAATGCTAGGATGATTTTAGTTTCACAAATATCCACATGGCAATAGTTGCGTCGCCAGTTTGTTTTCATTCGCTTTTTACACCAAAGTAAGAGTTCTGGCTTCGCATATCCTTCAGAAGTTTCTTTTGAGAGATCGGAAAGTGTCTAGAAAACGTTCTAAGCGTTACTATAAAGTATTCTTCGAGTTCTTCCTAATCATTTCCTAGAAAGAAACATCTGAAGGAGTCTCATAGCAAAAGCCGCCTCTATTGAAAACGATGTCGCGTTCAACATGTAAAGGAAATGAAAACAAACTGACTTGTTACACGACAATAATTTAGGCAGAATTGTTATATCTATAATTTCAGAGATGCTAAAAGACCAAATTATGAGGGAATTTAATTTGTATTCCAACAAGATTTGGAAAAAAAATGACAGACATATCACACAATGACATTTCTATGACTTTCACGACCACTTCATCATTTTCAGACAAGCAGATGCGCACGTGGAAAGGTTATTGGTCTCTGTTACAAGCAAATTCATTTTTACTTCATTGATGAATATGCTTATATACTATAAAAACAAACTTATCACTTTCGGATGCTATCAATTCCCTCCTGTGATTAAATCAAGCGCAGGCATTTCTTTAAACTCCTCTCCGATAAAATTTATAGTAGGGGATAATAAGTACCAGTCTGAGGAATTGCATTTCGTTTATTAGCCTATAATTACGGTCTTTATATGCCTTACGTTTTATCAAGAATACTTTTCAGTAAGATCCAATATGCGATAAAACTAATTGAATACTTTTAGGCTAAATTACTGTCTCTAGTTATTATATGTTTAGTTTTCGTATGTACATAACCATCCATCACAGGATGGGACGGTGGTTGTAGATCTTCATAGTATAAGTACACTTCCAGTACGTCATTTTAATATTTTTTTATCAACTATCTCTGAGACGAAAGAAATCTATGGGTACATATTTTCATGACACCCATTGATAGTGAGTTAATTGTTTTCATAAATCCTTTCTTCAGTTCTTCTTATGACGAGTAGTGGGCGTTTGGATCATGCTTCGTTATATGCTGTTATACGACTTATGCAATTTCTTCCCGCTAATGACATTTAGAAGCAGTAAAAGGTATTCCAGAAGCAGTTGCTTATATATTAAAATATATGCGGAAGTTTTCCATTACCAGAACCTACAAAAACATTTCCAATGTCTGTAAAAACTGTTAAAGAACAATGCAGTTACATTACAACAATCGCTGGAGGCTTCTAAAGCCATGAGAATGAATTAAGCAAAAGGGCGCAATAAACAGGTTCTTTTTGCACACAAATGAGGCTGACACCCGCACTACTCTCGAAACGTATGGTAAAATGCACCAATGCTCTTATTATGCCTGCAACTCCCCTATAGTATATTGTACTTATATCGTCAAAAGAACTATTAGTCATGAAATCAACTTTGGCAAGCACATTGTTGACAGCTAATATGTTGCTGCGCATGCCCAATAGGACAAATTAAAATGAAATGTTACAGCGTTTGAACCTAACACTTTTTTTTTTATAAATTGGATAGCTGTAAATGTATAGTAAATGTCAATGGCAGTATATGGCGCCAAAAGAGCGGCAACCAGGGCACTGTTTTGAACTCTGACACCTGACAAACACGCCTTGCCTGACCAAAACCAACGCCCTGCAGGTGATTAAATGACCACACTGCTTAGCAATAGTTACATCTGGACACATAATCAGATTAAATCTCTTGAGAGGCTTATCGAATTAAAGACCTCAGACAACCACTGGCTCTTTTATCTTGTGTGACCCAAATATTGTGGTCAGTGAACTCGAGTTCCCTGCAGTAGATGCCAGCCTTTTTCTTTTTTAACTTTTTGTGGAATTATTTGGTGTGGGTGCCGAATTTCTTGCCGTCACATGCAGTAGCATTTTCGTTTGTACTTTGCACATCTAGAACCTAATCGACAATAAATCAGCGGTGCGTTTTAAATGCTACATTCAACATAGCTTCATACATACCAAGCCGAGTAAAGAAGTAATCAGACATGGTTGTTATATTTAGAGCACACTTCCTTCATGCAATATAACTTAGTCACTGGCACTTAGAATACAGGCTTACAACTGACGACGACGACATAAGCAGCAGCTTACGGCTGACTAACAATAACTGTAATTATAGCGGAGCAGATGTTTTCAATTTTATTTATCTGCCTGCTTGAGTATCTTTAAGAGTGCAATTATTGAAAAACGATTGGATAGGAAGAATAAACATGTTACTTAGGCAATGTGAATAAATGAGAAATGTTTTGGGATTTTTATATTTTATTGTTTACGTCTTTAGCTTTGCTGTATGATACATATAGTTTAACTCTTTTTCAATCAAATATTATCAAACTGGCTCTTTACCTAGATGTACCATTACCTTGGTTTTGTTGGGTGATACTTTCACATTACAGCTTTGGCAATTTTGTGCAGTGCAGTCTATGAACTTCGTAGCTTTTCTTCCTTGCCACACATTAAACTATACTGTATGCATTTAATGCACTTTAGTGGTCTTATAGTATTATTATCCATTTTGTATCCGTTCCTCTGAGACCAGAACCTTGCTATACACTAGAATGGATGTGTGAAAGCAGATTAAATCCAGCTGAACATTATGGGGGTCCTCCGTGGTCTAGGGGTACCATGCTAGCCTCTGGCTCCCGAGTTCGTGGGAGGGCGGTGCATTTTTTTTTTCGGGCGTAAAAATCCGTAGTATGGCTTCCTTCGGTAGGGAAGTAAAGCCGGTGTCGTAGATTTACGGCACATAAAAGAACCTCAAACCTAATAAAGAGGCCTCTGAGCAAAATTTCCGGTCTTTCACGCCCAATATAGAATGGGACGCTAAGGACCATAGCAGTTAAAGGCGTCCGTAAATAAAACTCCATTTAATTTAGTTTTTTCATGCTTATTCGGGATTACATGGAAGGAGAATCATTAGCAATAAGAAATAACAGAGACAAATGAATATCGCATTTTAAATATACGACATAAGAAACAATACCAAATAAAATACATTGCAGGTCAATTCCAATCGTCCTGTGGAAGAGGATTAAACGTAGTGCATGGAGTGGTGGTGGTGGTGGTTGATGATAATGGTTATGAAAGGACTCACATTAGTCTTTTGTGTAATACGCTGCCATTACAGCAACAATTTCATGGACTATAGATATCGAGTTGTCCAATTTTAAATGTACAACAATACAGCTGTGCAAGAATTCAGTTTTTTATACATTGACCCGTTAAGAAATTCTATTATCTCTGAACATACCCAACAGCTACAAGAAATGAAGGCGTTCTGTTCGTCCATAGTGCTAGAAAGCTATGCTATTTTTAAGGATACTTTTGCAGATGCTTTTATATTACCTTCTCTTGAAAAGTCTAAGTGATTGAGAAACGAAGGTGAGTTAACTAGTCTTCCTCTGTTCTCCGAATCTTCTATATGTATTTAAGGCCAGAAGACCATATGGAATTAGGCTGCGGCCATGACTGACTTAGCATTGATGGTAGTCATAATTGCATTTAAAACAAACTGCTGCTACGTTCGGTGAGTCAGAAGCAACTTTACTCCACGTTGTTCACTTTCACTGTCCAGATGAGAGCCACTGTTTGCATTTCGTATTCCCATCACCAGATCAAGCGATAAATCATCTCATAGCAAACCAAAACACTCCAAGAGATGACCGGTCTGATCCAAGTAGTGCGTTCTCGCTATCCGCATCCTCCTAGCAATCCACGACTGGTGGAGAAGTTAATACTGAAAGCATCACATAAACGTGCTCAACATTTGTATGCTCAGCTTACAGAATTCACATACCAATTATTGGTCATAATTGCCAATTTATACAGTAAAATTCAAGCACAAAAAACAAAATACAAGGGGAAAACGATCTGAACCAAATAGGCCAAAGGTGCATTTGAAGACAACAAAAAGATAACGAATGAGGTGACAAAAAGGCTACTTATAATCAGCAGAAAAGAGATTATGAGCAACTCTTCTCAAAGAAATCTGCAGCTATACCTACAGCTACCAACTGATACCATTCACGCAACTTCCGTAAAAGTTACGAATAAGTAACTTCTTTCTATCCGCAACTTAACATTTCATAGCAAGCTAACTTAAGGTGGGCGGAAAATAGCTTTTGAATTTTATGATAAATACCCGCATTGAAATTGTTTCAACTAGACAATGCAGTTTGTTGCACGCAGGGGGCTAAGGTACAGCCAACTCTTTATAAAGCAGCTCGAAGTGCCCTACTGCCATTATGAAAAACAAGATAAAAGCACACTTAATATTTAAAAATGTGCTACTAACATCAAAGCTAAGAGCGAATATTATGGGACCTTTTGACGCCACAAAATACATAGCTTCTGACTTGCACGAGATTTACATGTTTCCTGTCTCATCCTTTATGCTCACAATTATATAAAATTGCATAATAAAAATATACATGTATTTCCGGTTTTACAATGTACAAGCACTTTTCCGGCACCCAAGACTACAGTTTTTAACATCTTCTTACCACTTTTCTCCATTCCTGCCTATTGGAACCATAAATCTTCCTCAATTTCCCAATCCATCATTGCCCCTCTAATTTCTTGAATGTAGTGCTATTCGGTCTTCCCTTTCTCCTCCTTTCTGATTGCGTCCACTGCATTATTCTTTTATCTTTAATCTTCCATTCTTTTAGCAAGTCCATACCATTCTAATTGTTTCTGTTGAATAAAATCTAAAATTGAATTACAAACTTTCATTTTTCTCTTATAATCTCATTTCTAATGTCTTCTCTTTTAAAAATCCTAGCCGATCTACTCCAATAATCCATTTCTGTTACCAATAGTTTTCTTTTCAACTGATAGTTCAGAGTTTACACGTCGAAGCAATAGGTTATAATACTTCTAATTGTTTTAAAACATGTAGTTTTAATTTCTTTTGAGACCTGTTTATCCCATAATATACCATTCAAGATAGATATAGTATACTTTCCTGAGTTTATCTTTCATCTTATTTCCTTTTGTAATCTTTACTTCCAGGTAGTTATATTCTCCTGTGTGATTAATTATCCCCATTTCGTCTTCCAATATCAAATCTGGATGAACATCTCCAATGGCCATATATTTGGTTTTATCCATATTTACTTTTAGACGCCATTTGTTGTATTCTTGAATCAATTTCCATGTAAGATATCCTACGTCTTTCACAAATTGCAGGTAGTATATTGTTGAGTCATCATTGGAATTTTCATATGTTTACACTTATTTTTCCAATCTTCTGTAGCCTTTTCTGTATAAAATTACTTAATGTAGGAGATACACGGCATCATGGTCGTAATCTTTTATTAACATAAAGTTCGCTTGACAAATATTTTCCCATTTTTAGTTTTACATGTGCATTTTTGTATAAACTCGGAATTGTTCTTATCAAAATAGGTATAATTTCCGTCAATTTAAAGCTAACCATAATTGCGACAATGGCACATTATCATAGACTTTTTCTATATCAATGAACACCAAATGGAAGGATTGTGTTCCGTTTTCTTCTCTATTTACAGGCAGTACTTAAATGTATGTATCAGTTTTGTGACACCATTATCTCGTAAACATACTATAGTAGGCTCGATGTTATCCTAGCTAATTAGGATCGAGACTACCTCGGATAATGCGGAGAATTGCTGACAAGTCGGAAACACACTTTTGTATTACTCCGCGCAACACATACACAGCGTATGCATTCATCATGTGATAAGTGCTGAGATTCAGTAAACTGATTTCTATTTCCAAATAACAGTGAAAGTGTCACATATTGCAATGAAATCATTAAATGATACATTAGCGCATTTTAAAGGTAACAACCAGGCAGAGGGGTTTTAATAAGTAAGTAAACCATCAAGCTAGAAACGCATCGAGGGTTGCTGGCGAGAGAAGGTGAAAGCGCTTGTGACCTTGCAGTGTTCTCTGTAAACAAATATGATGTTCAGTTTGAAGAGAGTGCACTCTACTTTGATACAGGTAGATACACCCAGAATTAAGGAATATTAGAAGAAAGAAAAAAAAACGTATGTTTAACTATTGATAGTGTGGAATAAAGCTATTGATTTAATTAAGACATTAATATACAGAAATCTGAGTTACATTGCCTTTTTTTACATCGAAAGCTGTACATTTTTTTAATCAACACCCGCTCTTATTAGCGTATGACACAGATCCTATAAAAATTCTGATGCATAGTTTCAAACTGAGGAGGTTGAAAATCGCTTTCCTCATCGTTTCTCTCTAATAATGTGTTTCATTCAAATACAGGGTGTTTAACATGGTGTTTTAAACGTCCTTTGAGCTCTAATATTACATCTGATGGTTTGTCATTTGTGGTGTGTTCCATGCCAAACGATGCTTATTGTGATGATGTTTTTTTTATGTATGAACTCTTCTTTACTTTAGACATATTGCCACAGTTCTCCACTGGTCCTATATATGCATCGAATAAATGGAACAGTTGCAACGAAACCGTCTGTTTTTGGGGCGGACTGTGTCCGTCACAATATCTGACGTCACCTATACTCCGTGCGGCAACACGATTTTTCTGTTTACTAACTAAAACCCCTCTGCCTGGTAATAACATAAAGAAAAGGCGGGATCTTTTTACTATTCTTAGGTTGGGTGCTGTGGTCAAGAGAGGATGAGAGCGTTCATTGCGGCTGCGTGTTTGGGGTTGTCTCTCACCTTTATTTACCTCAAGCGCGTATCTTATTTCGGGAAAAGTATAATGCTGCATTGAAACAAAAAAAAAATGTGTTTGTTTTTCAACTCCCTCGATTAACACGAAGTCTCGTTTAATCGGGATTCGGTTAATCATGAGTTTACTGTATATTTAAACTTGTCTATCTCAGATAGGCAACAATGAGTTGAATCGTAAGTGATAATTATCTTTTGCAATTTAATTTGGTTTTCGCCTATGGCAATGCATAATATTTGTATCTAACATATATTTATACATCTCTCATATCTGAGATTCACTGACGTAAATCAGGAAAAGCCTTCACTCTGAACGCGAAAGATGGGAAGTACGGCAGTAGTTACGCAATCAAGAATGTTTTTAGTTCAGTTCTACCTGAAGGAAGAACTTGGCACATTATTCCAAGACGAAATTAATAACTGCAACAATGAAAAAAATAAGTTTACTTCCAAGACTCAGATTTGTCACGACAAGCGAACTTCTGCGGCACAGGTGCGGTTTCCTGCGATGAGGAGCAATGGAACTAGGATAAAAATAACAGTGTTTTCAGGTGGCACATTCGCATGTTTTGCCTTCCCAGTAACATTTCTGAGAGCTCCATGCATGTAAACAACACTCAAGCGGCGGAAATGCTTGTGTTGAACAATTGACGCACGTTATTTATAAAATCGCAGTGTTTCTGAGTTTGCGCCAAGGGCTACGGAAATCAACTCAATAGTTGTACTGTCGCCCGTGCACGTATTTTTAGTCCGCGCTGGGATCAATGCTAAATCTTCCTCGAGTTAATTTTGACAATTCTGATTACCAATCCTCGCTCCTCGGTGAATCATTGCATCAAATTAAGTGTGACAAAATTAATTCTTATAAGATTAACCAGACCAACACTTCAGTCAGCGGAGATGGAAAGGCTATAATTAAAGCTGTATGCCGATCCTTAGTGAGTAGGAGCAAAATAAGCGGTCCTTCTTACACGAATTATGCATGTAGAATTTAGAAAGCTGGCGAGCAATTGGCCAGGAGCTGTTTCGCGCTCTGCAATTACGAAGATACACCTTGGCCATGTTAAGCATACTGATGCCTTATAACTATCTATTATTAAGTGATTATGTTAATATCTTGATGCTTTTTCTGGTCTTTTTTAACAGTGTCCACTCTGGCCTTGAGTTTCTCTATTTTGTAGGAGACTAAGCGAAATGTCGGTATTTAAGATTCGATATGTAAGATGCAGTAATAATTTATAGGTTGATATGCAGAGAAAATTACAAGCCAGTGTAGGTTTCCTTCACACTGTCATTTTTTGAGTCCTACACAATCCGTAGGTAATCCAGGGCCATCTATGATATTGAATAGGTGAAAGTTCTAAGTCCTATAATATTTACATAAGCTTTCTTAAATGCACACTGTTCATTAAGCTTGTATACCGTGAGACAAAACACCTTGAGTTTTTTAAATGCTATATAAATAAAATTTGCTGTTTTAATTTTAACCTTAATCATGTCGGAGTTGAAGCACACTTCACGCTTCCACCTCCTTAATTCATTCATTATCTGTTTACCCTCCTTTTATGTAGGACTTACACCCCCCAGGACTTACAAGCGGTCAGAGGCCCGTCGAGGAGCAGACACTCATGGATCATACAGAGCAACCAGGATGGGTGATCAGCCCGATGCTTGGTATGGGATGAAGGAAGTAGATGAAACGAAATGTGGGTGAAATGGATGAAAGGAAAGGTGATGATGGAGCAGTTGGTGGAATGAATGAAACCGGAGAATGGGGGAAACCGGAGAACCCGGAGAAAACCCGCCCAGACGCCGCTGCGTCCACCACAAATCCCACATGCAGGTCCCTGGAATTGAACCCGGGCCGCCTCGGTGGGAGGCGAGCGGTCTAACCACTCGACCACCTCTTTAATGACATAAATAAACCGAAGTGGAAAAACCGCGCAAATCTCCTACACTTTGACCGCTTTGCGTGTTCATTTTCGATCGGGCGAAGGGGGTTTATAGGATGCGTTTTCAGAAAAATTGGCGACTGGATCGAAGGTTTTACTCAATTTCGGTGCATTTTTTTCTTTATTGGATGTTAAACTAATTTCGCAGTACTTTATATCATCGGAAAGGAAACGAAAAGAGTTTCAGAACGAGACTAAGAACACGAAAGCGGATTTATCTACAGTTTGGAAGCTATAACCCACCAAATTAGGGGTACGAAAAGCCCATTCGGTGTGTTAGGCCCATCAACGAAGTAGACGAACTTCGTCAATATTTTAGAAAAAAAAATACTCGAAGTGAATTCTATTATTTAGGTGCGTGGTATTAGAAAACGACTTCCTTATTTTTTCCCTGATAAGCCGTTCAGCAGTGATAAGGAATCCCGGCAGAGGCATTAATTTTTTTCGATTTTCAGCTATTTTACATGTAGGACCTATGTCCCGAAATGCCAAAGTCATATTGGATTCGGGCTCAAAATGCTTGTCTAAGCCCTCAAACAGCTTCAATTTCAGTAAAAGTGTGATTCGGGCTATGTAAAAGCATTGTACAAAATACGAAAGTATTTTCGGAAACGGGTTTTTCCTCCTTTTCTCTTATTCGTTTGTTTAGCCAAAATGTTTATTAAACACAACAGTGTTTAAATTCAATACCGTAATGAGGTCCTAACGATTCAGAACTGCCAGTATAAAGTTAGCTGCAGAAGTTATTCTCAATGGCATCATTGAACCATTTTGCTTTAATGTTCAATGACGTCTCTGTGACAAGAATGCAGAAAAAAATGGAGGTCACTTCTCAGGTTTGATGTCCAAGACATGATGTGAATAGTAGTGTTTACAAGTAGATAATCTATTATACTATAAAACACTTACATGCTCTTTTGATTAATCCAAAGAAAAGTTTTGAACACATTGTTTAGTAAGTAAGCATTTACAAAGCGTTATGCTTCTAAGTTAGTTTTCAACATAATTTCATCTCTTCAAATCGTTGCTCGCTAAACAAACATCTTTGCCCAGAAGTGTATTTAGTTATATTGTATAATCTGATGCAAATTTTATATTTACATTATTACTTTTTGGGGCATTAACTTGAAAATTATTAGCATTTAATGAAAAATCGCAACTCTTCTCACTGTTTATTCGTGTATAAGCCATGCAATTGATTAAAATGTTGTACATTAAACATTCCTAAGCAGAATACGTTGTGTAACCAATAGTACCGAAAAACATCATAGTGAAAAGAAGCATTGAAGATTTGATTAGTATATGAGCATACTATTATCAAAAGCGCACGTAAACGACCCAGAAAACAACGCACAAAATATACAATGGAAAAAAGTTAAAAAGGTTTTATTAAACAAATAAAAAAGCACTGAAACATTTTCAACACCGTTGTCTAAATTTCATTTCTGCACTACTTTAAAGCTAGATCATGCTAAAATATGCTATATTCGCAAGCTGTTTAATCTAAGCGATAATGTCTTCATATTCCCACACAAAAAGCTTCCTATCATTATCGTCGTCGTCACAAATACCAAGAAACAATCGTTTCTGAGGTTTCCTGCGATCAGAAATATTTTCTTGGCACTATTTCCCTGACCTGACATTGGCTCGTATTCAATTTTGCTGCTTATGAATAGCGAACATATTTGCTAGGGAGAAAAACAAAAATCTGATTGGTGTACTCACATGGCTTTCTCTATCCGCTTCAGATCTTGCATCCTTGTGCATAATAGAAGGTATTTATAATAAATAGTGATTCTTCTATCCACATTGCTTATTCGCTGTGCATTTTTGCCTAATAATGGTTTGAAATTTAGCATGAAGTGCATAGTTGGATACAACATGCGGAGTTCGCAGTATGAAGAAAATGGAGGAATACCTTAAGAAGCCTTAATACGAACTCTTGGAAGAAAACAAACAAAACAAGAATCGCAAAGTTTCAAACGTTCCGCTAGATGACGCACATGGGTTTTTGAAAATGTAAACAAATAACACGGAATATTTAAGAATAGTGCGAAAATCCTTTACTTGACATAATTTAATAGTGCTGCAACTTTCTGATCTAAACTTTTGCCATCTGTTATGGTTTTCTGTTATACACAAAATCCAATCAGAATGAAGATGTCTTCACAGGCTATTTACATAAAATTCTACAGATGCATTTCATTTTTCATGTCGGTATATTTACATTGACATTTTACTCAAAATCATTATAGGTTGTTTTGAAAGACCAACTTAACGAAAATATTTCAATCTAAAGGAAATTTATGTAGGAGAAAATGTCCTAAAAATGTTCGGGTCGCATGTCTGAGAGATCACGGATTTAAATACGATGTTTGGTGTTCATTCGATTTTTCGGTTTTACTTTGTTTATCATATACTAGTAGGTAGAGAAGGTATTGCATTTCACCCAAAAATTCATATTGAGATTTAACCGGAAATACATATTTTGAGGACTCCTAAATTTAAAAAATCAATAAGTGTGTTTGTGAACAGCATAACTAAAAAATGAAAAGTCGAATAAATACCAAACTTTGTATTTATGTTTAGTATCTTCCAAAGATGCGACACGAGATTTTCAAGAAAGTCCCCCATCTCCAACCACCCTTTACACGGAACATTTTTCGAATTTTTTTATTTCCTAAAAATGGCTAACAATTTGATTCAAATACCATACATTAAAGCTATTTACAATGACAAGTAAAATGTATATCTTGAATTTCCTGGGAATAGTCTATGAAAACTTCTTTCGGAAGGAATCTTATATAATCTTGTATAACTGGTAAACTTAAGCGAAAGAAAGACGCACTACATAAAAAATGTATATCTCTTTAAAAAAACCCAATTTATTTCAAATAACCTTTTTGTGACATCAGCTATTTCCGAGATATACTTATTAATGGTTTGATTTGTTCAATACTTTTGTCATTCTTTTGAACTTCTGTCGACATTCAGTTATTGCATGGAAAGAGTAATGCCACCATATAGCGTTCAGTTCTTAAACATTTGACTATCGCTATTCTCTTTGCATTTTTAACGAAATGTGTAATGTATCTACTTCTACAAAGGCATATCTCGATTAAAATAAACTTTGGTAAGAGTATTTTTATAGCCACCAATAAACGATAGTGGGCAGAGAAAGTCATGTGAATATTTTTTAACCCTGTTCACACATACATGCGAACCTACCTTTTTATTAAAGTGTTTTTCTTGGAAAAGGACAGGGGACCTCAAAGCATGTATTTCCAGACAAATCTCTATATCGAATTTCTGAGTGGTTCAATACTCCCTCTACCTAATCACAGTAAGCGGCAGAGAAAGTAATAATTTAAGTATAGAGCAAAAATTGGGATAAATATTTTAATATTTGCAGTATGATAATAATTCATGTACTACCTATCTTCAAAGTAATTCTGTTATATTAACCAATTCTTTAACAGAAAACGAGCTTATAGCAGACACCACATAAAGTATGGGGATGTTGACAATTTTTGAGCCATGTAAAACCAATTAATTTCCTGTTTACGAATAACACGGCGTTATCTTTGTAAGTTCGTTCTGATTACTGCAGAAAAGGGGAAATATGGCAGGCTTCATTTGCTAAATAATTACTACATATTAGTTGGCGCCGCACGACTAATAAACATAAAACATTGTTATATTTTTTAGCTTTAAAATAATAGATGCTAACTTCAGTATGCAGGCATACGTGCGAAAGAAAAAAATAACAAAAAAATGTAAATGTATTTTCTTCCTTCCCTCATCTTTTTGTCCTTTTTTAATGTATCTGAAGGGTCAACCTAAAAGGAGTGCATGCTACGAGTTTCAAATATTCATACAAGATAAAATGACAGGAGTAGTATCTCGTAATATCTTTTAAAGCATCTTTAAATGCTTTAGTTAGGGAATATATTATTATTTCACTGCAGAGAATTCTGATTTATAGTTGAAGGAAGCAAATAGATGTGTATTATCCCTCATTATGAAAACTATCCCAGAAAGGGAATGTGTTCAATATACAAAAATACTTAAGTTAATACTCTGGCACTAATATGGCAACAGAGATTTTGTACATTTGGTAACGCTAAAAATAATATCATTGATATCTATATATTGCATTTAAGGTTATAATGCCTTTATTTCAATGTTTGTGGGAATGAGCTAATTTTGATACTGTAAAATATCGTAGAGCTTTACATTTTGTTTTTTCAATAACTACAAAGGTGTACATCATTTAAAATAGTAATCGGATGAGCTTAAAAACTCACATGTAAAGAAATAAGTATCTCATTATCCTATTGGTCCTTGTGATTTTCAATTAAACTCTGGCTTAAATTTTAACAAAAACTGCGTTTCATTGCCTTAAAAAAACTTGAAAAATTCACGTCTTTCCTTAATCGTTGAACAGATACATATTTTTGTTAAAACATCCACTATGAACATGCAAATTTACAATTTTAATTTTATAGTTGATTAACATTCCTGAATGGAAACAATTACTTATCACCAATGTGTCCCTTAACTTGAAAAAAATGTAGTTAATTATTTATAGCCAGATGTGCCAGATGCAGGGCTTTTTAGCTTAATCCATGGCAGTAATATTTTATGAATTTGGTTTACATCGTTATACAATCAAATGTTTAGAATGTTTTTAAACAGAAGTATAAAATAACATTGAAACATTACTATATGAATTTTCAAATGAAGTAGTTTGAAATCATTGTTTTCTTTCATACTTAATGCGTAATTGTATCAAAGGAGATTATTTAGTGTCTCTTGTTATTGATAATTTACATACCTTTCTCAACATTCAGATGACAGTATGTTACTATCTGTTACCGACCCTATTCTTAGTTCACAGAGGTGTGTCTTTTCTGGCTGTTCTATTGCGCACAATTTCACTACGTAATAATGTAGGGACAATTATTTCTTTGAAAATTGCATATAATAATTCCATAGTGAATTAAAATGACATATTATTAATGATTTTCATGGCAGCAAATACCATTTGTATAACTTGGACATGCAAAAGATAATTTCAATATACATTTTAAGGCAAAATAACTTTACAACAGACTTTTGGAAAGTACTATATGAAAATCAAATTTAAATTTACGTGATTTCGGAAATATTGGCTTTATCAAATCATTAAAATCACGAATAATTTTATTTTTATATGAGTTTATATAAAATAGTAATAAATACGTACAGAAACTAATGTTTATGTTTTAGTGCCTATGTGGTTTAGTTTTACTTATACAACGAAGTGTTATTGTGTGAACTTAAATCTACCCTCTTCACCATAAGGCCTGTCAAAGTTCTGGCTAGAGATGGTATAATTTGTTTAAGTATTTCTTTGTTTTGCTGGAAAATTACAGCACTGTAATTTCAACAAAATGCACAGAAACGGTGATTTTTCACAACACCAGTTCTTGATGGCAAGAAGATCTTTGAGTGGTTAAGAAAAATATTGAAACAGGTACTCCGTGAGTGTTTGGGAGAACTGATGTACGTCACAAGCTAAATAAAATGTGTTTATGTTGCCTACAACTATTTTTTTTAAATTGACTTACATAATGCGAACTTTAATCTTTATGTTCTTATGATTTTTCCTGTATTCCCAGCCACTTGCGATTTCCGTGCAAACAAATTATAAGAGTTGATAAATATCATTCAGGCGCTACTTTTATTTATGGTAAAATTGAGCACACTTATTTATACCTAAGAATGGAGTAGGCATATTTTCTAATATATTCCAACACAACGTCTGTGTTCAACTATTGACAGCACAAGCTCCAAGTTTCTTTATTCTGCAGAAAACTAATTGACGCACCCAAGATAACACAGTAATATTATCAATAGACTGTATTTAAATCAAATTGTTAATAATAAACTGAGAAGACGGTTTCATTATTCAATTACTAAGATACTGAATTTGTGGTATGTCCTGGCCAACAATTACTACAACATATGTGACACGGATTGATGTATTACAAATGAGCAGTATTTTAATCATATTATAAAGCTTAAGTGAGAAGCAAGTTTCAAGCACACTACCTGTAAGATAACGTTGCACCCTATCATACACAGAGCGAATGTTGTTGACGGACATTCGTCGCCGATGCGAAGGTGAGGGCGAAGGTGGCGCGGAAACCGTCGCCCTGATCGTGTCCGATTCATCATCCCCAGGTACCGAGAGAAGTCGTGTCGACGGCTTCTCCTGAGTTGGGGGACTCTGCATCACTAACATCACAGTGCACTACGAGCACAGGCCACGATAACAATCAATCATGGGCCAAACACAGACGTTGGTCCGGTTACCACAGAAGGACCTTCCTAGTGACCCACTCGAAGAAAACCGCAAAGTCCGATGGATGGTTCCTGAACGTCGCTTGCTCTGTATCACACAAGCTACTCTATGGATGCTGACTGAACTGTATCGCGGATGAAGCGGCACTGATAGGTAGGCATGGCATGCTGCGCCGTCCCACTGAGTCATGGCGTGACGGCGGGTAGCGGGGGCTCCATATTCACGGGGGCCGCTGATACTCCCACACGTAGTAGTAGCTGCACCTCTGCGCTTCTTGCGGGGGAGGAAGACCCATCATTTATCGTAACTCAAATGTTCTTGACAGCAAGTGCGTTATTTCAACTTCTGCGAATAACGCAGCGTATCAGTCAGCTTTTTCATTCTCGAAGGCTTCTGTTAAAGACGCATTGAAACCGCTCCTCTGCATGACGTGCCATTGCTGTCCACATTAAGGTTAAGTCAACATTTATTTCTAACATACAGCTAAACATCTTGCACCACCTTCTATTATTTTAAACTGTGAGTTCTGTTTACTTGGAAATTTGTATATGTAGTTAAGTAAACAACAAAAATTAAAACATGCGATGTTCAAGTTTATACAGCTTCCGGTTATGCTAGAAATTACCCCAACCGTTTCTTTTTTACGCAACATCCTTATCTGGTTACATATTTAGCTGTAATCTTGAGATTTTCTAAAAAAAAAAATTACAACCTTATTAACAATTTCAAGAACTAAATGTCTTTTGTGGCATGTGTTCCACATAAAATAAAGCTATTTACCGTTACATTAACGTATAAAACTGTCGATGTTATTCATTTCCAGATATTTAGGTGCTTCTATAAGCAAATTTCCAAAGTAAACAATACCTCATAATAAATAAGATGCAACTACACTAATGTAAACAAAAAATTGAAGTGTGCCCTCATATGAATTTCTCTACCCACGATAATTTCACATTTATTTGTTAGATATTACACAAAAAGCGATTCTTCTACCCATGTTATGTTATCCAAGGTAATGTTTTTATCATTAAGGAAAAAGTTCTTAGTTACATACAAAATTCGGAAACGCATTCATATGTTTAGCCACACAAAGGAGCTCTTGCGATGAAAAAAAGAAAGCGGAATCGCGAACTTTCAAGCATGTCCTTCTGATGATGTATTTGGAAAAAAGTGTAAACATGCAACATAGAATATTTAAAAACGGCTTAAGTTACGAAAATAATTATACACATTGTGTATTTTATGGAGCTCTACGTTTTTCTTGTAGTATGTTTTGTCTGTCTCATATGATTTCTCAGTTATAAAAAATTATACAAGATTAAATTAGTATGAAGAGGACTTCACACTTAATTCTCAGAAAATACAAGGCACGTAATTTATAAATACTTTAAAGCTTTTATTTTAGTTAAAATGATTAAAGCACTTTCTGACAAAATTAATAATAATGAAAAGTTTTCCATATAAAGGATAGCTTGGGGCGGAGAAATTTTCTTGAAAATATACGCGTTATATAGGTTCTGTCTGGAGTATGAAATTTGGTATTTATCCGAATTTTTATTTTTGAATTATGCCGTTTCTTTCTTTCTCTCTCTCTCTCTCTCATGCTTCTCTAAAATTATTTTTTTGAGTTTCAGTAGCCCTAGTGAAATCTCAATTTTGAAATTTTTGACAATACATTCTCTACCTACTGAAAAACACTATTCGAGTACGTAAAATAATACACGATATACCGTTTGAAATAAGAGTTTTATTCACTCTCGCTAAATCCTTCTCCAAAAAGTGAAACAATCTCCCAGCATCGTTTGTGTATATGTCATTTTCTAGCTTTTACTTGCCTACTAAACAGGCTATTCAGTAAAAAAGATCTGATATGTTACGCTCACATGACTTTCTCTAACCACTTTCGTTTATTTTATGTACAAACTATTCTTGCAAAAGCTTATTCTTCTACCCACTTCAATTATCTTGATATGTTATAAATAAAAACAAGATGAGATAGTCAAATGTTTAAAAGCGCGTCGCTATATGCTGACCTTGAAATACCATGTTTTCTTGGCACTGTGAGAAACTATTGAATAACGTCAGCACTTTTAAAAATGACAAAAGCATTGACAAATTGAAACCGATAATAACGGATATCTCAGAAACGGCTGAAGCCACAAAAAAGTTATTTGACTGTCTCTGTGGTCTGGTGGTTAGCATGCTAACCTCAAATCCAGAGGTCCGGGGTTCGATTTCCGGTTGGAGGACGGGAATGTTTCTTAGTCAGAATGTTTCCCATCCTCCCTAGAGTCTGGAAGTGCGAATGAGAGTGTGAATGTGTGTGTGTGTGTGTGTGTGTGTATTTACTGTAATGACCAAAAGTAACACCAACTCAAAGATTAACACCGCTGTAAGAAAGTGAACATCATTGGTGATGATTTAGTGTTTCAAAGGTGTAAATCGATGTTAAAAGACGCCACACAAATGGAACATTAAAGAAAAAGTGTTTTAAACAGATCTAAATTTTTTATGCAGTAGGTTTTTGCCTACCCTTATGGTTTACATGTTAGACAAAACTACACAAAATTTTTAGAGAAATTCCAAGTTTCGAAAATTCGTCCATGCATTGGGTAATCAGGGTTGGGGAGGATTTTCTTGAAAATTCTCGTGTCGCATCTTTGTAAGATACTGAACTGAAATGCTAAGCTGGTATTTGTTCGACTTTTCGGTTTTTATTTATGCTGTTCACACACACACACACACACACACACACACACACACACACACACACACACACACACACCTGCGCGCGCGCTTGCGGAACCCTTTCTAACAGTGCTTTTTCTTGAATTCAGGGGACTCAAAACATGTATTTCTGTTGATATATTGGGAGGTATAGAATTTTCTACATGTTAAAGAAAGTAAAAATAGTAAACTTATGCTTTGAAAGAAAATTAATAGGTGGTGCAAGACTGCTTAGATATTCATCCTATCTAAATGTATCAGATAAATTGCACTGATTATTCCATTCGCACGCCGCATATTTGGTATTGACCAATAACGTTTAGCAATACGTCAGATATGGACCAATCATGGTAATTACGTATAATATGCTTGTAAGGATTGATGTTTTTGCACGAAAGATGAGCTGAAAGATTACAGTATACGTATGCAGTGATTAACAGGCTAAGTCATTAATCTCGACAACAGCGTCAAACACGATTAAGATTGAAATACAGGAGCAAGAATTAATAAGGTAACAGGTCATGCCTACACATCTTCACTGAAGCCATATCTGTAGTTAAATTAACACCAACATTCATCAGTTCTGGAAAATTGAGAAATCCTACTACCTCAAAATCCACTTCAGTTTCCATTAGCGAAAACCATTGACTTTCAACTTCGAATAGTTTGTGTTTAATAAACGCCCATTCAAATTGAGTAAATTTAACTATCTTCTTGAAAAGGAAACTGTATTTGAAAATTTAGTTTATCTTATTTTGAACTTAATATTTACTCATTCTTACTCTTGGTAGCATTGGTTAGCATTCTGTAAAACATTCGATTGCTCATTGTATTAGTATGCCGATATACTGATCTGACAACTGACAGGGTGATTTGATTTTAAACAATACAAGTAAGAAAATAATTATTATATGATTTAAAGTCCATTCGAGGTTAGATAAATTCGTAACCTCTGGTGGAATACTCACACTGTATGCACTACAAAGCTGGATAAGTGAGAAATGTCAATTTCTTACCTTGCGGGATTAAACCAAATGGTAACTTTTCCATATAGGTGTTCCCCACAGTGTAGAACTGTGGAACATTGTTATCAGTTATGGTGTCCTATGTTTATTTATAAACCAATAAACATTGCAAAACAGCTCTTAAATGTGTTGCTTTTTTAATAAAGAATTAAACCGACAATTTTACTTAGTGAAAGAATTACTAAAATACTGAATTCAATCAGTTTTTTGCATTTAACATGAACTTCAATAACAGAGAGATAGAGACAGAGGAAGTGAGTGTGTGGGAAAATAATATTTAAAGACTTTTAATCCATGAATTAGAATTTAATGCTTCTGGCGGAATTAATCTCCTAATGAAAACTTTGGTTTTACCTTAGAAGCTACAACTACACAGCTTTCTACTCGTCCATAAACATCCTAACTGGACTGAATACAAGGCGTATATTGACAAGAACAGCACCAAAGCTTCTATCAATTGGGTTTAAGCGTAATAACTGTTCGCGAAACGAGCCCAATACGCAGAAAAAGTTAAAGCAAAGGAGTCCGCCTGCCATCGAGGAAAACGCGTTAATAATAGCATTCCGAATGGTTTCACAACGTGAACCTGGCAAGAATGCCAATTCCTAAAACCCAAAAATACAATAACACAATTTCAATTTAACATCTTAATAATAAAATTTGCCCTGTCTGTATTGCATGATGTCGTTTGAAGAAACAATGTAGTGGTTTACAATGAAAGTACCCATACAAAAGGTTACACTAACACGTTTTTACGTATGCTTCAGATTTTAAAATAAAGCAAAAAGCAGATTTTTGTCAATTTTGGAAACTACTCTTGAACGCTTACGGAACAGAGAGAAGTACAAAATAGAGAAATAGCGCCTAACAGTTTACGTACTTTATAATATCTCAGGTTTACAGACGTGATAAAAAGTTATGATCAATTAGTGCTTACATGAATCCGTGGTCCGAAAACATGGATATCACTCGGCAATATTCTTTGGAATCCAGGTAACTCTGCCCAACGCGATTCGAACTTTGGACATTGAGTTTACTAAGCAGACGTTATACATATCACGGAGGATAGGTAATCATACATACAATCATATAGCCCTAGTGGAGCTGTGGGTTGTGACATTAACCAACTCTAAGTAAGAAAATATTAAAACTGACAGCTCAGTATTCCCATATACAAACAGAGGACTTAATAACGCAATATGGTTAATGTTCTCATCCTAAATCAACAACGCTATGTAAATCTCAATAGTGTTAAACAACCTTCTCCCACCTACATTCGCTCTAGTACTTCATGCACCCACAGACTGCTCCCACGACTTCGAGCACGTGTCTAGCGATACGGCACGCATTAGCGAAGAGCTTAAGTATACAGAGGTGGGCGTGTTAGAAATATCGGGGCTTCAGAAGTGCGTGACTATCTCTTGTTTCTGGACAACCACTTTTATCGCGACTGTTCTCACATGCTTCTTTCACGCCTTACCTATTTGGCTTGTAGTTATCGCTCCTTGGTCACTTGGATGTCACCAACAATGATTCTGCTGACATCAGCGACGCTCCAAGAGTTATACTTACGCTATAATCCAGTATTTAATAAGAGACCAGCCAAGTGTAATGTATTCGATATTAAAAACCCAGGAATGTTGATTTGTTTTCTTCGTTTCACCCATTGAGTATTGTCACGAAAGGGCACCACCGATTATATTTATGTGGTTTACTCCTTTGAAGATTGAAGAAAACTGGTGAGGGGTAGGAAGAGAAGAAGCTCCCAAGTAATCTGTATAAGAAGAAACGCGTCAGAGTCAGGAAGAAGAACATGGAAAGGCGTGAGACGGGAAGTCAGTCACCCACTATCCGGTTCTACATCTATTTGAAGAATTTTTCAGAACAAGGAAGGAGCGGTAGTAACAGGAAGAAGAATAAAACGCCTACAATTTGCTTATAATATGACACATGTGACATAACAGAAAAAGAAAAGATCTTAATGAAAAAGAAATTCAACAGTGCCGGATGAAGATAAATGTAAAAAAAAAAAAAAAAAAAAAATAATGCGGGGTATTTTTTAAAGTAGGCTCCATCATGGAATAAAATATACATGCTAAATATTTTGGGTAATTAATTTGTATTTCATTCCATATACTTTAAGCTTATTTCTTCTCAATTTTCCCAATCATTTAAATTCTCATTGTAGTGTAGAATAAATGTTAAAGGCTCCTTCGCATTCAGGATGTCATGGCAAAAGAAAGTGCATTATTGGTATGGAATTCCTGAGGGGAGATTGAAAATGGTGGTCCGGAAATCTTATCTTCATCACAGAGTAGCTGAAGGAAAACAGTCGCCAAACAGGCGAGTCGTTATTTATGTTCAAGAAGCTTTCGTGCAGTTTTCGCGAATGTCCCCTTAAAGATGATCACAACTCATTTTCAATACAGAAAAAAGTACAGAAAAACAGCTACACGTTTCCTAAATGGACTGGTGGCGAAGTCTGTAATGAGGTTAAAAAAACTTAATGCTGTGCCTAAATACTCAACATTCTGGTAGAAAAGTAGTGTTTGAAGAATTGAGTAAAAATAAATCTGATGTGTTACACTCACATGACTTTTTCTACTCTTGTACAAACTATTTTTACAAACGCTTATTCTCCATATGCTTCATGTTAATCGAGATATCGAGATGTTAATCTTATTGCTAATTTTGTTGTAGATGCAAGGGGAATTGGTAGGTTTTAAGCGATAGTCAAATATTTTAAGAGCTGGTTGCTATGTGGAGTATTCCATTCTCTTTGCATTACCACGACCAAAAAAAATCCCCATTTGAGAAAAAGCATAAATATTGGAAAATTTAAGGGAATAACAAGCAATATCTCGAAAATGTTTCACTCAGCAAAAAAAAAAAAAATGTATATGACATAAATTGTGTATTTTAACGCGATCTACATTTTTGTGTAGTAAAATTTTGTCTATCTCTTATGGTTTACCAGTTATGCAAAAGTCGTTCACAATGAAGAATACTTTTGGAGACATTCCCAGAAAATTCAATATATACATTTTATTTGTCATAAAAGTATCTTAATTTTCGAAAAATGTTCCATGTAAAGGGTAATCTGGGGTGGGGGAATTTTCTTGAAAACCTTCGTGTCGCTTCTCTGGAAGATACTGAACCTAAATACCAAGTTTGGTGTTTATCCGACTGTTCGTTTCCGAGTTATGCTGTTCACAGACACACACACATGGACATGTTTCCAAAAATGCTTTTTTTGGATTCAGGCGGCCTCAAAACATATATTTCCGGTGAAATCTTGGTATAGAATTTTTGGGTGGAATACAATACTTCCCCTACTTAACTATACGTAGTAGAGAAAGTAATAAACAATTGAAAACATTCAGTAATTCGTACCTTGTTCCAAAACGGAACCTATTTTAAAAATGCCCCTCATATACTCGTATGCTTAATGTGGGCAAAGCTAATACGCAATGGAGGAAGTAGACTATGTTCGATACTTGGGAATGCCACATGCAGTAACGTTAGCTATTGTCATTAAGTCAGGAGATAGCAATGACAAAGGAAGCTCCTAATACAAAAATAATCTTCAGTGCATACTTTTAAGAAAGAACTAAGAAAGGTATTAAAGAAGTGTGTTGGGCGATTATAAGTGAGGAGACTGCGAAAATTGCTACGAAGTAAGGAAAACGATTGGATGTATTTTATATACGCGTAGGAGAGCACTGGAGCATGTAAACTGGACAGGTACAATAAGTAATTAAACCCTGATTTAGAAAGAGTGGGCGAAGAAGGAGTAATGTTGAAAATGACCAGGAATATAAATAAATTGAGGAGACTTAGAGGACCTGCTTGCTAAGATAATTAATTATATGTGAGAACGAAGAGGAAGGCGATAATAGGGAGAGAGTAGAGGAGGCTGAATTTGCAGTGAAGGCCATATCCTGGGTAGAAAACTATAATTTACCAAATAACCTTATTTACGTTTAACCTTATATGTTGAGGAAGGGCCGATTCCCGGCGCGTACATGAGGCGGTTCAGATTTTTGGATGGTACAGCTTAGAAGGTAGGTAACCTCTGTGAGTCTCTTTGACAAATTTCGAAAGCCCGACTTGCTGAAAAGTACGACCTTCACAACATAAGGTCATATCCATTACCATGAAAGATCTATTGAACTTGCAAAGATCTACTATAGTAATGCAGCTTCCGACTTCATAATAATGAGATTAAATCCGAGACATGATTGCACTTATTACTATCAATAAATAAGATTGCCAAAATATGAAGCTCAATTCCCTATCTTGGTTATTTAACAAGCGACAACATTAAAGACTATAAATTTACTGTTTTCCACACTAGCCATGTACGTAGGACAAGGTTGAAAAGGTAGAATCAGAAGATTGAAAATTTCAGTGACATAGCCGGGATTTGAACCATGGATCTCCCGGTTTCCGTCCGGCTGCTCTTACCACTGAGCTACTATGGCAACATGCCAGTAGGAAATTAAACTATAAACTAACATAAAGGCTAAGCTATGAAGTCCGGGACTTAACGTACATACGGCATTGTAATCGCAATTGGGGTAAGACATCTTCAACAATTTGGTCGCCCTCTGTGGTGTAGTGGTTACCATGCTAACCTCCAATTCTCAAGGTCGCGGGTTCAAACCCGGTGAAGGGCGATGGATTTTTTTTTTTTTTTGAGTGTAAAAATTCTTAGCGGGCTTCCTTCGGAAGGGAACTGAAGCCGGTGGTCCCGTGTCGTAGATTTACGGCACATAAAAGAACCTCAAGCCTGATAAAGAGGCCTCCGAGAATAATTACGAGTCTTTCACGCCCAATATAGAATGGGACGCTAAGGACCACAGCAGTTAAAAAGCGTCCATAAATAAAACAAAAGAAAACTCAATTTCAACTCAAAACAATTTGGGATCCTCTTGTGGTATACCGGGAAAATATGAGTCAGCTGGAGAATTTAATGTCTTACCGGTATGTTGCCATGGTAGCTCAGTGGTTCGAGCAACCGGAAGGAAACCAGGAGATCCGTGGTGCATTTTTCAGTCATTCCATTCTACCTTTCCATTAAAACTATAGACCTGACGTTGGTGAAAATAGTTTTCGTTACTTGTAGGGTTACTTAGCACCAAGTTTAGTGTGATTGTATGTGTAAATGTTTCATTTTATAATAGTTTTGTGACAACTATCGTCTTTAATAACATTTAGAAACCCATGGAAGGTTGATATAATAAGTTCATCGCATTAGGGATTTTATTAAATAAAATCAAAAGGAAAAAGGTTAAACTATATGAGTGCTGAGTGATGGGACTGCCACTACATACTTTGGATAGTGCTTTCAGGCCTCAACTACTTCGTAGAGGCAACTTAGCGCATTGGAGCACATTATGTCGGATGCAAGTCGATCAGTATCACCAACTATGGTGTAGAATATAATATGTCCAAATATTTGCTCAGGAGCCACAAAATCGCTGAACGTCCATGAATGTCACTCACCGTACAGTGTGTAATCTGCATTAACGGATATCTCTCCGTCCCTGTAATATAATAATACAGACTAGCTCTATTTAATTCCTTCTTCCCGTAACATGTACCTTAATTCATCGAAGAATATGAAGACGCTTAGAGGTTTCATATATAACATGCAGCTGCGCAGCTAAAGCAATTAGGTATCGACACACCAGGCATTTAGACTCAAAGTTCGGCTCTATCAAAACACTTATTGCCAGGTAACACACGCACTGCACTGAATGTGTGTGCATCAACATGCAAGTCACTTCAGAACTGTTAAAAATGTATTTTTTTTTCTGTTGATTTAAGAAAATATAATCTTAAAATGTCCTAGCAAGTTAAATATACTGATTAACGCGCTACCCTAGAGTTGCCGCCATCGCAGGAAGTGCATAATCTGGTATCCAGGAGACGGAGATTCGCCTCTCGCGAACCTGGAATTTATCGATTATGAAGTGGAAGCAAAGGCCTCGACTGGAGTCAAGGTTGTCCAAGGGAGCAACTTAATGGGCTAACGCTTACTGTTGTGGCCTTTGTTAGCTCGAAATGAAGATAAACAAAACCAAGTAAAATGTTGTATATTTCAAAGGATAAGAATATGGTTGGTAATGGAATTACTAAATACTGAACCGAGAAAGCAATGGTTGTTGAGTTAGACATACATGTAAATAATATTTACAATGTTAGCCTATAGTTCCCGAGGTCGCGGTTTCAAACCCGGCAGAGGGCGATGAATTTTTTCGGGCGTAAAAATCCTTAGCATGGCTTCCTTCGGAAGGGAAGTAAAGCCGGTGGTCCCGTGTCGTAGATATACGACACGTAAAAGAACCTCAAGCCTGATAAAGAGGCATCTGAGCAAAATTACCGGTCTTTCAGGTCTAATATAGAGCGGGACGCTAAGGACCACAGCAGTTAAAGAGTTATGTAAATAATATGAAAAAGAAAGAATTTATTATAAAAGTCTGCAGAAATGTTTAAATATGTCATCATATAAACAATTTGTTGTCATAACCCTAGCAATAGTCAGCATAGATCCCATATACATAAGCTCCACTTGTGCCTGATATGGCATTCGAATCTATGATAATTTAGGACATAAAGTTGATAGCCAATAATAACGACTATCAGAAATGGGTTTAAAGAATGGGAAACTTTTTTTCTTATAACATAATTATAACATATAAGTAAAATAATGATATTGTTAGCCCGTGTTTTAGTATGGTACTATCAAACCTATTGCTCAAGGAGGTTCGACTTTTGTCTCCAAATCTGCCACCTCAACGCATTTGTTTCTAGTACATGAGCGTCGTCAGGAAATTTTAAAGAGGGAGGATGCTTGGTTCTTACTTAGTACACACCTACTAATATTAAGTAATAACTTAAGAGTCGTAAATATATCGTGTTATTAAGCACCAAATTTAAATAACTGCTTTAAGTTACATTCTTGATGCGGTTAAAGGCAATTAAAATCGCATGAAACAAATTATGGTGTATTGCAATCACCTGACAATACAAATATCAATTCCTCCCTCAGTTTCCACCTTCATTATCAGTTAGAGTTCTAAGCAACCCTTAATAAAAACTTAATAAATACAGTTGTGTTTATCTGTGCCAAGTTTGTCTCGATAAACATTCTTTAGCAATATAATGTTTCGAGTAGACCAAAACCTGAAATGAGTTCAGCGAAAAGTGTCCAGGCACTTAATTATTCAGGAGAATGATAGGAAGAATTCATAAAATGTTTATTTATTGAAGCTCTCAAGACCACTCGGTTTATGAAATTAGTAAAACACACCAGCGCCCTCCTATTCTTCAGTAATTACATTGGAGCTTGTGGTTGATATTCTTCAAAAGTTCAAATTAATCTTATCAGCGTCCAAGAACACTAGAACCAGTTAATAACCCTATGGAAAGTTGCATTCCAACAACATTTGTTGTTACAAATTGGGAGTAATGGCTACGATAATAATGAATGCAATAAATAAAAATAAGCAATTGAACAAAATTGTGTACTAAGTTACAGACCCGGAATTCTGTGGAGCCCATCCTTGATGACGTTCATTTATTAGCATATCACGTACTCTTAACGAAACTCGTGCTTCAGTTTCCCGATAGAAAACTTCTTGTGAATGATGCTGACTAACAGATAATGGCAATTTGCACTGATAAAAGCGTACGGTAAAATAGCTTTTTAAACGCACAATGTCTACATGTAATGCTGAGGAGGTAAACTAATGGAGAAATTCTAGCAGTATGGAAAGCCTGCTATTTCTAAGCTGCAGCTTGTTTTCGGATCAGTGCAAACATCTTATTTGACCTTAGTATACTCAGATTGCTCTTGAAAAGGTGTATTCTTTATGGAATTCATTATTATTTTATACACCACCAGTATCTGATTAATCACGCAACCTTCTTTTAGGATCCATGAACAGAATTTGCTCTAACTGCTCCCCAAAGTTCTCAGAAGCCCTGCCTATATATCTATTTTGAAATGAAAACTCAGTATTGCACAGCGCTTTCTGATCACATTGTTGAAACGATTACATAAACTCACGAATACTTTACTGCGGGTTTTAAATTTTGAGTATACTGTTATTTGAGCAACACACTGAATGCTTGATTTTAAGACTAGAGGCTGGAGAATGATCCTAGTTACAGAAAACATTCACCCATCAGCCGGAAACCAAAACTGCCATATTCGCGCTTAGAAACCACGCGACCGTCTAGGCAGCAGAAGCATTCAAAATCCATGTGGAATTCCAAAATTCACAGAGAATTCCAAAACCAAGTCAATTTATCGTTGAAAAAAACAAAGAAAAACCATATTTCAACGAATTCGACATTTAATAGGATCACAAGGACTACGCTGAGCCAAGGTTTTGAAGTACAGCAGTAACAACAAACAAATTGGTTTTGGTTATAGTCAATACTTGCGCATAATTACTATTGCATGTTTTATCGGTACCCTGTAATGGGGGAATTCTATAAAGATCAACACTTACACTTTTGATTTGTTTAGTGCAGCTCCTAAAGTTAGCCTTCCGTTAAACCTAATCCTTTCGGAGAGTATCTCTAAAAGTGGAGCATGATATAGATCAATGTACAAAGTAAAAAATAATAACCAAATGAAAGACTTCTTAATGATACCAATCACATAAGATGCGAATAACAGTTTTTTCTCTTATATTGTACCGTGGACAGATAAGATTAGTAACACTTCCCATCTTGTGGAGATGTCCTTTCAAATTACTATGGTCTGTGAGAACTTCCAGGAAAGCAGCTTTTTAAGGCATCCTCCATGAAAGTTAACGAGAAAAAGATTGTGACTTATCTCGACGGTGTTGTAATACGGCAGGACAAATCTAGCTGTTTTGTCTTGTACAGTACAGATTTCCGTCATTGCACTCGAGCACTTCAGACTTGGGCTTATTGTGCTACCTGTAGGTATCTTTTAAAGCTAATTCATGCCTGCACCGTTTGCCAAGGAATACAGCGGCATAACAGATATGGTTTCAAATTATTCTGGTTGTAAAGACAGTTTCCCAAAAGCAATACATCTCCTGTAAGCCAAAGCCACACAGGAGCATATAGCTGGGCTCTTTCAGTTTCCTTTCTGGCACACTCTGCAATCTAAGTTACTCTGAAACACTCCCATAGTGTAAGATGCTTTTCACAGCAGCATGTGAGAAATGCAATAATTGTTTTCAGCTAAAGTCTATTACATTTAAGTAAGCTTTTCAACTCTTTTCTTACAAGGTTTTCTAATAAACAGTTTTACCACCATCATGTTAAGATGATTTTTCGCAAGAGCATATCCTGTGAGAAATACAATAATTGTTCTCACCTGAATTCTGTTATATTTAAGTAAGCTTTCAGCTCTTTTCTTGCATGGTTTTCTAATAATTAGTTTACCATGTTTGTTTCCTGGAGTTTTAAGCCAGGTTTTATGATATTCTACTTTGGATCAGTTCTTAATAGACAAATTACTGTGGTTTATTATATAATAAGTATTATAAGGATATAATTTTATCGTATAAAACGTCAACTTGTTCCGAACAGTAAATAGCATGAGTAGACTACGTTATCCACCTCGTCTCTCAAATTCCGGAGAAATTCCTAAACCTTTCCACCTCATAATCCACTTCAGCTTCCATTGCCTAAAACCACCAAATTGCTTTCAAAATGGCGTTTTTACTTAATGCACATTCCAATAGTGTCAATTTACAAATAAATTATGTTCTATTTAGCATATCTTAATTTTGAGGTTAAGTATTTTCTCATTCCCACTGTTGGTAGCATTGGTTAGTATTCCGTAACACATTCGATTGTTCTTTCACTAAGTAGCTGTGATCTAACAGCAGACACAATGATGATTTGATTTTAAACAACCAAAAAAGAAATTATGTATACGCTACTTTTGTTTTTTGAATAATCTTAACACTGGATGATTTGAGCTTTAAAAACAGAATGAATAGTGCCAGCATTAATTACTATTGGTACAATGCATACCATATGCGACGTGGAGAGCTGTGGTTTACTTTATTTTTACGGTGTTCAAATAATGGAATATGCCAATGTCAACCCAATGAAATGACCTCCTGTTGCCTAAAAAAGAAAGATGATGATTGTGGTCACAGCTGGAGACCATGACCTTCATAATTTTTTGTTCCTCTCCTGGTGCAGTGGGACTGAACTGTGTGCTGCGCTGAAAGCAAATATTTGATATCGCATTCCATGTTCACTTGTTATGTACATTCCCGATTCATGCTTGCCAACTTCTGCAGCATTGCCGGGGAAGTAGGTCGCCCGCACCATTTCATCTCTCCATAATGATTAAAGTTTCATGTTTCTGCACCAACCTGGCGCTAGGGAACCTCTACTCCTGTCGTTATACCTGCTGCTTTGAACTAAACCTCTTAAAATGTTATGTACATGGTGTACTCTGTAAAAAACTGATAACATTTACCTTTATGTTTATCCTAAAAACTGGAGTTAATACTGAATGCTCAAAAATAAAATAAATCCCATAAAAAGTCGGGATGTTGCGTCAGTAACCATGAAATTATCGTATAGGTTAAAGCATAGTACTAATGGTGTCGAATTATTTTCGGTTTCATGGGAGTGCTGAATGTGTGGCAAATCCTTGTCGCATAATTCCAAAATTATGATAGGTTGCAGATTTCCAGAACATTAATTAAGAATATCCAACAAAACAACGATAAATGGGGAATCTATGAAATAATTTGTAAACCTCACGTGTTCTCGAACTGTTTCATATGCTTATTGAGTCGCATAACTGAATAAAACATTGTCTAGAAATAAATCCTGGCTTATTTCTGCTGTATTTTCATGTGGCCTTTGTATAGCTGAAAAATTAAATTTTCTTTGACAGCTTTTAAGTTTTATAATGCCTAACTTGTTTTCATTACTGTGTATCAAAATATACACTACTTTTAAAAATTTGTATTCAGTTTTTATTTTTACCCTTGCTACGCTGGGAAACCGCAAGAGGATTTTGCTAATAGCTTAAGCAACCCATCGGTGAAAAATACTAAAATGCGCAGTTCTTGTCCTATCAGTTTTACACTTTGATAATTGGCATGTGTTCTACAAATAAAATACCAAATTTGGAACCTTTCAATTACTTAGAAATTGATTTACTAAAATTTTAGGTTCTAAGTTTGCACTGTCTCAAAATGCTCCTCGCGATTAACAATTACAGATTTCTGACTAAACAAATAATTTCTGCACCACTAAACGACAATAAAAAAATTAATATGGATTTTTTGAGAAAAGTTCATTAGTTTGGCTATAACTAATTCTCAAAAATTGACGTGAGCTTTTTCTAATTTTTTGTACTATGTATTGTATAAAATATTTAATTGCACAATCAATGTATTGTAACAAAGAAATCCCAAATCCGTTACTTGTTCAACAGTTCTCCACAAATGTTGAAAATTTCAGGAAAATTGGTAGAGATTTGCATCACGTGAAGCAATTTGAATATTGCATGATGTTGAAAAAAGGTGTAGGAGAAAAAGAGATTTAAAAATTCGAGTATCCAGCAAAAGACATACGCACCAATTTTTTAAATTTCTGAATTGCTTCATAAATATCTAAGCTATTGGAAGGTTAAAAAGAGAATATGAAAACTAGAAAGTATAAACCAAGTAGAATACAAAAATATCTGAAAATCCACTTTTTTTACCACTTTAGGACAAAATTTCATGCTTTATGCATTTTGTTGTTATATTAGTTATCAAATCCTCAAAATATTCTGGGAAAAGTGTTAGGCATTTTGCGGTTGCTTAGGAATAAATAAATAAATCTACATGTCGAAAGGTTGGTTTTAGCTTTTCAGTGAAACAATCGTATCCTATTTTGTGGCGAAATTATCGTTTGACGCCTGTAATTGAAAAGGAAACACTAGCGTCAAACGAGCGGTCAACGCCTTACTTATCGCTAAAGAGCAAGAGCCACGTTCGAAAAGACGCACAGCATTGAGGAAACCTTACATCTGGGTACGTGGGTGTGAGATAGCTACAAGGAGGCACGTACACGCACGTTACGCTTCGTCTTCCAAGAAAACGGCAAGTGTTACTCATGTCGCGAAAATATTGACTTCCTCTCGGCGCTGGGAAACCACCCGGCTTAATATAGGCGTGCATGGTGCAAGAATGGGCGGACGCTTCGTCCCACCAGTACTAACGGTAACCGTTAAAAAAAGAAGAAAAACAAAAAACACTATTTATGTTTACATTGCAAACTTTGATGGAACTTGTAGCTCATGCTTCCGTAACGATGAATATTCCATTGAAGGTATGATTAAGATTTTACTCACCTTGTTAATGAAAGAATGAAACTGACCACTCGCTTCTAATAGTAATTTTCGAGGAGAGTGCTTCTCTATCCACTTGCCGCTTATGCTATCAGGCTTGGGAGGATGAAATTCCTGAACTCAGTGCGTTTTGCATTTTAACCTCCAACTATTGATATGTATATTTATTGTTGTCGACATGCCATGTAATCATACTTGAGTGTTGAATTTTTTCATTTAAATCCTACTATCTTTACTTCCATTTATTTGCTAACATTTACATAAGATTTAATTTGTGCAGCTTTTAAATATAACTGTTTTGGCGCAAGCAGCCATCTCACCTTGACTGGCTTGATCAACACTTCCAGGCGATCACCAGTTCGCAGAGGCTAGCGCGGTCGACCTTCTTATCGCTTTTGAACACCTGAAGTGATTAATTTTATTTTCGGGTAAATATTATTTGCCATCATCAAAAAAAATATACGTAACACACATGCGTTAAATGCTTTATAGAAACTCGAAAGCAAAATATTCGACTTCATCTCGTTTCAAACTTCTCCCTCGTTCTGCAAATATGCATTTGACGAATTTATATCGCAATAGGTATACTATTACAAGGATTGAAAGTGAAATTTTACAAATAAGATTATGTTTTCGGTCCAAACGTAGCCGAGACCGAAATTTCGAAATAAATTCTTGTAACCTACAATTTGTTATTTCATATCATATAGGTTTTCATTATTTTAATAAATAAATATTAAGGTTTATTATGTTAAAGTTCAAAAATGCACTACGATCATTGCAGGACTACCTATGCGAGAACAGTTGAAGACGGTATCTATTAGGTTTTTAAATATGACTATTTCATTCATATACCGCGTATTTAATAGTAATTCTTGCTTTTAAGTTTACCTGGCGTAGAACTGCTTGCACAAAATAGAAACGGATTGCTTAAACCTTCGAAGACTTACAAAATGTCTCTCGTGCATCGACAGGCGGCCCGTTATATGCGAACAGGAATGAGAGAAGTGTTGCCTATATACAGGCGTATTGCCACCAAGCTTCGTTCCATTCTTTATTTTGCTGGTAGTACGGCGTGTTGCATACATACACGTATGTATTGTGAAGTAAGTTCGGTTGTCTATAGCAGAGTTGATGATAAAACACTTCTAATTTGCATTATATGAAGTTGTTTACTAACTTTCCCTGTTGGTGTCCTTCTTTGTAAGCTTTGAAATTTCCATTTCCTTAAACCTAAAATTATGATAAATACTTTTCAAAGAAACACATCTGAGAATGGTACAGAATAATAAAGAAGTTTTATTCAAAAGTACACTAGCCAATTTCAAGATAAACTATAGGATGTGTGGCTGAAACAAGAATATAACTTTGAATATATTACATAGTGAAAAATTATCAAGTTACTGATTCAGAATCAAACTTTTAACCTGAAGAGATACCCGTATAAGCAGTTTTTAATCGTAAATGAGTTAAGGAAACTGAATTCAAACGCACAAGACAATCTTTTCGCATTTTGATAATATATTCAACAGATACGTCTCAAGAACGAAAGCATTTCTTGAAGATGAAAGGAATTAGATATTGTGTTGTTAGATTCATTAGTTTATTCAAACATGACCGGTAAGAGTGAAACGAGGAAGAACATACAGAGACAATTCTGAATGAGTAATTCAGTAGAGAAACAAGTGTCTTTTGGAAAATGAAAGATTTTGTTGAGTAAACTAATAACCACTTTTAAAATCCTTCTATGGCAAACTTATATTGCATTACTCTGATAATGACGATGGAAATATTTTTTATTTGTATTTAAGTATTTAATAACTAACGAGGTATAATTTTATAAGTGTTATGGAATATCTTGATCTTTGATATCAAGTGGAGTTCGATAGAAATAAATGTAATACAACTAGATATGATCAATCGCAGTCAAGATATCAATGTATGTTTGACGTGACAATAGGATATGAGGCAGAGTAAGGGGGTTTAGAGCCGCTTTCTGTAATTTCGACTAGCCGAAAGTGGGCGAGTCGGTATCTAACCCGCAGTGCGCTACGTTTGTTTAACCTGAGTGTACCCGTGTGCAACGTTCAGTCACGTCCACTTGTGGTTGAAGCTTCGGCAACCTCGCATCGTTGGAAGGAGAGGTTCCATGCCTAAAAATAAGTTTAAATTTTAACTTAAGTAAATAATAGGCATAACATAACTAATAAGAATGAAATACTCTCACAACATTTTTAAGTTTAGCAATTGATTTTTGTTAAAAATCATTAAGTAACAATCCCCTTTTTTGCATTAAAAGAAACCTCAAAATTGTTTATGTGAAACAATTATGTATGCATGGATGTTAGTGTGCTCGTCAACAAGAACGATTAGAAAGCCATAACATAATGTTTTCAAAAAGCTTTGTAATCAGCTTACAAATATCTGCGTTAGCTGTTACAATATAGTTAACAGAGGACTGTTTTTAGATGCTTTGCTAGAGAAATTAAACGACACTCGGTTTGTTTTGGCCAAAATGTGAAACTTTTCTTTTTTGTCTTCACCCCTGCATTTAATCCAAATTCCTATATAATTAGTTATAATACTTAATACGAATAATTAATACTTCTAAGGAAATGTAATGTGGTTTACAGATCAACAGCCACAGAAAACCTGTATCAAGGTTACTACTGAGTCTACCAATTTGGGAATCACTGCTGCAGAAGCTGGTCTACGTTGACCGACTTTTAACTCTGACAAATGGATAATTCATGAGAAAACAAATTTAAACTTCATATTTCGAAAACCAACTGAACATAAAATAGGGATGTAAAATAATTTTATCAATGTTACTATTTATCCCTAAAGGATTATTTGATCCAGTTTGATGTAGGAAAAACAGATGAATTACGTGCACTGCAGTAAAGGATAAGGAAATTTTAATAATATTCTTTTCCTTGCAGAGATTTTCCTGTTAATTAACGTTTACCTCATTCATCCAGTTGTAATACGGTGAATAACCAACAATTACGAAATCGTAATAGGTATGGTCCGAAACATAAGTCGTAGCAGCAGTTACATTAATAAATCTACTAAAACACTTAATACGCCTTTATTCACTTGGAACGTTATTATTATTATTCTTTAGTACCTGTATTCCTTAAAATGAAAACCTATTACTTAATACATAATAACACTGCTAGCCTTTATAGAACTGTTGTATCACAAACTCTGTGAACGGACTCTTCCGTTGCAACACAGCAAATACTAAAATCTCAAGTATGTTTCAGGGTATTACACAGTTATTGACAGAAAAATCCTACGTTAGTATTTCAGAGCATTAAAATTTGACGTTTTCTATGCTTATTTCTCTACCAGGTACCTAATAGGTAGAGAATGTATTGCATTCCACCCAAAAATTTGATACCGAGATTTCACCGAAAATACATGTTTTGAGGTCCACTGAATCCAGAAAAAAGCAGTTTTAGCAAAAGGTCCTTACGTGTCTGTGCATAACTTAAGGAACGAAAAGGCATAACTCAAAAACGAAAAGTATGATAAATACCAAACTTGGTAATTAGCTTCAGTATCTTTCAAAGATGCCATATAATGATTTTTAGTTAAATCCCTCACCCCGAACTACCCTTTACGTCGTACATTTTTCGAAATTTTTAGCTTCTAAAATGGCTCTAACGATTTTAATCAAAATACCATATACTAAGATTTTACATCATAAATAAAATGTATACTGGAATTTGATGGGAATATCCTGTGGTCTTCTTCATTCGGAAGGAGTTTTACATAATCTTGTGTAACTGGTAGACGAAAACGTAAAATGCAGATTTCTTTAAAATACACGACTTATTTCAAATAACTGTTTTTGCGGCATAAGTCATTTTCGAGATATCCATTATTAATGATTAGAATTATTCAATACTTTTATCATTCTTTTCGTCCTTTCGATATGTAGGTGTTTCTCACGATCGCACGCAAAGAGCATGGAATTTTAAGGCCAGTAAATAGCGTCCATTTGACCATCTGTTCCCTATATATCTGTAACGGAATGTGTAATGTAGGTATTTCCGGAAAGGTTCAGCTCGATTAAAATGAAGTAGACAGGAAAATAAACTTTCGTAAGAGTAATTTGTATACCCACTAGTAAGCGGTATAGGTAGAGAAAACTGTGTGAATTTAACACATCAGATTTTTTTATAAAGTAAGTCTGTGATTCTACCTGTTTAAATGGGATGTTCTGCTTTTTAAATTTGGTTTTACATTTTGATAATAAATAACAAGACAATAAGAAATTAAAACTAATGCTTCATAATATTCATAAAGTTGAAGAACAGTAAAATAAATTCCTAAAATAATGGTAGAAATTAATCCTTGAGTAGCTTAATTATAATTATTTTCTAATAATCCATGATGACTTCATGTAATGGTAATTCCTTAAAAGTTAAAGAATTTGACGGCATTATAACCTATTTAAGGGAATCTAGGAACATCTTTAAGAATTTTAATTCGAACTGTATTAGGAGAACTTTAATCGGACTTTTATTAATTCCAATTTCAATAATACTAACATTCCTCCTAAATAAATCAAAAGTAATGCATAAGAAAATCATAATCTTAATGATATAAATCCTCTAATTATACATATGAAAATTGTTTGAAGAAAAAGAATTAATCCTATTGATAAAGGATGATTTAAAAATAAGAAAATGAATCAGGAAGACGAAGATTATTAATAAATAAAGGTATTTAAATTTAATACCAAGAATAAATCAAATTATATTTTGAATTATAACCATATTCAATAATGGAAATGATGCTTATAGTATAAATGGTGAATTATATTAATCATAAATGTTTTAAAAGAAATTCTTTGTATTGATTGTCTATCTTAGGAACCATTGAAGGTAGGTACATTTAATTACTCGAAACTACATATTCCTAAACGTATGTCCTTTTTTCAGAACTATAAACGCTACAAAGCTGAAACTTAGTATGTTTATATAAGATAGTATATTAAATATATATTTTAAAGTACTAAACATTTTGTTTTAAAATATAAACAAAATTTTGAATTCAGTTTAGTCAGAAGGATGTATAAAAAACTGAAGTGTAACATCTCACTACTTTCTTTACACCCTCTTTTACAAACTATTCTTACAAAATAGCAGCTACTTTTCTCTCTACTTCTTATTAATCCAGATAAACATTTGCAAAAATAGTTTCATTACACATTTCGTTACATGTACAAAAGGGATACAGGATAACAAAGCAATAGTCAAAGGTTTAAAAAGCAAGACTTTATATGTTGGCTTTGAATTCCCATATGCTTTTCACGACATTGCGAGAAATAGCTGAACAGCTGTTTTAGAGGCAGCGAAGTTTTGAGCGGCCTGCTTTATGCCCGGGGCGTGGGGTCACTCATTAAAGCCTTTCGCTCTCTGCTTCTCATATTGTAATGTTCCTTCCTCGTACAGAGCACTACACCGACAGCCAAGATTTCGATATTTTGGGCCAAAATTGTTTGTTTTAGAAAAATTAACGGGGCAGCAGTTTTTCGTGATAAGCTGAAACAAAAATTATAATGCTATTTTTGTATTAAAAATTACATACATTAAAACAGTAATTAACTTTTGTCCTTATTCTATAAACGTGCAACATTCTGTCGATAACCTTGCTCCGTCGTTTAGTGCAACACGGCTATAAAACAATAAACATTTCTTCTTCTCGTTTCCTAGAGAATTAATGTTGAAGGCTGCAGTAAAGTCCTGCATAGGAATGCTAGCAGCAGCAGCAGCAGCAGGGTAAAATTTTGTAATTGCTGATTAGATGAGCTGTACATCTTAATATTGCGCGAGTTGCAGCATCGTATTATAAAGATAATAAATCCAAAACGATTTAAAAGGTACAGCAAAATTGATAAAGAGTTATTTCCCTAAATAATTTCTATGCTCTCTTAAAATGAACGCTTCTAACTCCTTCCAGCCGGTAAAAGAGTTCGAGAACAAACCAAGGGTAGTTTATACAAGAGCTTCTGAATTTGCAATTTTTAGAATTTCCAAAAATATCCACTGTAGTGGTGTTGCCTATAATGTTATTTCCAACAAAAAATGAACGCACATAGACATAACAATACAAGCATGTGACACTTGTATTCTAACTTAACGCCGCATTCTGTATAGGACTGTATGGCAACTGTGAAATTCGCCGAAAAGGATCTCTCAGTTGTCACCAACTGAGCAAACGTTTTGCGCGAAATCATGCATAACAACACACAAAAAGGAAAATTATGCCAGCTGAATGGAGCGATAACGTAGCAAATGAGTCGAGGCAACACTTTGTTATATATTTATCAGTGTAAACAACTGCAGTAATAAACTAAAACTGTGGAACCAACAGCATAAATTCATCCTTTAATTACAAATATATGTGAACATCAACATCAGCTTTAACAAGTGAATGAATTACCGGTTGTTTTGTGTGAAATTTCATTGATCGCAATCAGCACTTTGGACTTTGCGTCGCACCCGATATTCGCAGTCGTCACATCATTCAGTAGCCTTACTCTCGAAGTACAGTGGAGGGCATGGAATCATGCCCATATAATGGACAGTGGTTTATGTTGGTAAGGAAATATTAAACCGCCTCTGCGGCGCCCTGCCTCCACCTCTTACTTGGTTCTAGCACTCCATCGATGGTTGTTTTACTCCCCGTTTTCCTTCCCTCCTGAAACCGAACTGTGTTCGTAAACTCTTGACATCATACCAATACGAGACTGACTCATTCAGAGGCTGGTGTGGAGCTCGTTGAAGCAGGTCTTGCGGCCACCTAGGTGAAATATTTCCGTACGCCGTCGCCCCTTTCGTCGCTCATCTACGCCTGACCTTTTTCATAAGCTAATGCATATTGTCGGACTTGAATTCAGACCAATAAGAGAATTGCTTACCCAGAGCTGGTATGAAGCGTAGATGATATAGAGACTGCCGTTAAATAAAAATACTATAGTAAACTAGAAGCATCGGCACGTTTCCGTGCACTCGACTGTACTAAATTAAGCGAAAGCCTATACTGTTTATGTAACCCAAATTCGCTAGAGAATACCAAAGAAATTATTGGAAGGTGGTTCCAGTAATTGCACGCAGACCATATAGAATCTTGTGGTCTGCATAGTGAAAGGTGCATCATAGTATTCATTCCATATGTATATAAACACTAAGAGCCATTTTCAGATATTACATTTCAGTTCCAAGAATTCATCGGACTATCCACCCGTGGGAAATTCACACTTATTCGTTGTTTTATAGTATCCGTATCGTCATCCGGTGTATGTTTTTCTCTAGGAATGGTAAGGAATTCTTGCGATGGAAAGAAAAAAGGGGAGTCGCCAACTTTTAAGCTTGTCCGTCGGATGCACTCAGGTTGTAAAATTCCTGCAAATCCAACTTTATTTGGGTCTTTACAAAGGTGAATAGAACCCAAAACTGTCCGTTCTAATAAAGTAAAAACTGCAACGTGTAAATGAAAAGGTAAATAAGCAGATCCATCGCAAACACCCTACATCGCCGTCCATTGCTCCTGGCTCCGCAACCCTGAAAGATGTAGAGGAAATAAATTAGGGGGAATGCGGGAAAGAATCCACTCAGTCATTCGCCTAGTGACCAGGTAAAACTCTTAGCCAGGATAGTAGCTCACTCTGGGTTTTTAATGTCGAAAACTTCCTAAGCGAGAATGAGCCTCATCGCTGTGTTGATACTGCAGGTACTTAATGATGAATTTGTCAGTAGAAATACATGTTATCAATCAAGTGCTATTAATTGTAAATTATTTATTTTGATTTAATTGCTTAGCGTAACAGTGTTAAACGTCTAAACTTTACTATGCTTTATTTAATCAGCACTTTGAAAAGCTTAACAAGCGGGATAAACGTCTATTTCTAAAACATGCGTTCCTCTTATAAGTAGAAGGGGTTCATTTAAATTACGACCTTCTCGCTTTACGAATATCCTGCCTAAATATCTCATCGCTGAGCTCATGTTGACACACAAGCCCTCTCAATCAACTCCTACGCCTTGAGCAAATTCGCCGACATCCCACAGTCATGGCTGTTCATTGAGCTGGATGAATGAAACGAGTTCTGTAGCTCCAACTGCATCTCTAACAAGAGTATCTGCTACAGGAAACGTTGAAGGACAAGATTGAGAAAGGGCACCGAAGTTAATGAAACAACTAATGTGGCGGAAGTTCTCCAATGGTCAAAGATCAAAGTTTCTAGCGTCATCTACTAACATTTTGCGTTAGCAGTTATTTTCGTTATGTAGCGGACGTCTCAGCGGACGTATCCTGCAAGCATTTCCCAGTAGAACAAATTTAAACCGGGATAAACTGTGCGCTTCAAAGGAACACCTCTAAATGACTTTTGTTATTTCAGTTGTCGCAAGAATCCGGTCATCATGACCTCTTTTACTGGTGTCGTGGTGCCATTTTTCTTCATTTGTTTCTTTTCTAAATTGGCTTTTTGTACTTTCGTTCTAGAAAAAAGCTTAGAAAATATCCGTTTGCTGACACAAGTCACAAACAACTTAGGACAAATGTCACAGATGGAAATGCCTCCAGATTTAAAAATTTAACGATTTATGTGATAATGCGCATCACAATAAAAAAAGGATAATTGTGCAATTTAACGAAGCATTAGCAGGTACTAGGCTGAAATCAAACTAAGGTTTGATTTCAGCATAAAGAGGAACGAAGCTCTGTACCTGTTCTTTGTTAGCTATTGTTACTTTCTTTACTTCTTACCCATAGTAATACACGTAATCATCGGAAATACACGAGACTCCTTTGAGACTCCTTGAATCCAAAACAAAACCATTATTAGAAAAAGTCGGTTAAATACCAAACTTAGCATTTAAGTTCAGCATCTTCCAAGATGCGACCCAAAGAATTTTAAAAAAATCACCCCACCCCAAACTACCCTTTGCATGGAAAAATCTTTGTTACTTCTTATTTTCACAAAAAATTACAAACGAGTTTGATTAAAATACCATATATTTAAGATACTTGCATGACAAATGAAATGTCTATCTTGAATTTTCATTCTGAATGACTTTTGCATAATGGTAAACCGTAGGAGATAAACAAAATCTTCCTACAAACAAAATGTAGATATCGTCACAGCACACAATTTATGTCAAATAAATTTGTTTTTGTAGTTAACCATTTCCGAGATAGTCCTTGTTATTGCTTTGAATTTTCAAATGCCTTTCTCAAATGGGAAGTCATTATTCTTTCCCCCTCCCTCGTAGTCATGCAAAGAGCACGGAATTTCAAAGCCATAAAAAAATATGACTATCGACTTACCTATTGTATCTAAAACGAAATGCGTATAAACTGAAAGTTTATCTGGATTAACAAGAAGTAGCTATAATAATAAGCCTTTGTAACAATAGTTTGTAGAAGAATGAGTAGAGAGTCATGCGTATGAAGTACGATTTTTCTAGGCATATGGATAAGAAAAAACAAATAAGTTATTTAGTTAGTTGAAATAAGATAACGTGCTCTAATGATGGAACCATGGACGAGTTTCATAAGCTTTTAACTAACCACAGACCATTGCTGTTCAAAACCTATGAACTTACGTAATGTTGGTTCAGCCGTTACAGCACGTTATATATTTTATTTCAACAAGTTAAATAGTCTAACTTAATTTTTTCCAAGCGAATGAGCTAACAAAGTTTTCACTCCCCACACTCGCTGAGTGTCACTGCGACTTAAAAATGGATAGAAAGCAAAGAACTTCCTAAAATTAGCATTTTCATGTAAGTTTCCTATGTCTGTCAGCTAACAGCTCATCATGCCTTCGCTGCAGTAGATGTCTTTGTATTTTCAATCCAAGAACAAACTCAGCCTTATTTTAAAGAGATGTAGCTCAAAAACGCACACATTGGAATCTTATTTGCTCTATTCGTATACATTTTACTTATAATTCCATGCTGCATCTTGGCGATACAATCTCCTTAAATATGACCGTTAGACTTTCAATCAACGCAAAGAGTATTAATTGGTTACAAATATGATTTACATGTTTCACTGACACGTCTCTCAAAATAGTCCTTGTACTGAAAATGAGTAAACCCTCAAACAGGATTTCTATTTCTAAATTAATTCTATTAGAAGATCTTCAAATACACAAGAGTTTTAATAAAGCATTACTTTTTCAGGCGAAACTGAAATTTGTAAGCCATAAAGTAATTTTTAGACAGCCGAAGGTAAATGAACTTTTAACAATAGGTATATTAATTAAAAAAGAATTTAATACCAATATGGTATAAAATTATAACATTCCAGGACTACCAGCTTTGATTTCCTCACAGATGTGAAGATTATTATCCAAGAGGCTTGTTATGGCGAATAATTTGAATGCAGTAATTATGGAATCTGAAGAAACAGCCGAAATTTTACAAGACGGTAACATGAGAATTGCTGCCAAAAGGTCAAGGAAACAGTACGAAATAACATACAAGAGGTTTCTTCAATCGTGCACGGTAAGAAACAGACTAATTATAGATATATTAGTTTGTATGTGCTGTTGAAGATAAAGTCAAAACAAGGATATCTTCAACATTGTGGACAAATTACTCTATGATAAAACTGTGGCCTAATGTCAAAAACAGCAAAGACATTAGTAAATAATATACACCAATAGGATTCTTAAAACGGATGTCTGAAGTTTATAAGCCAAATTATTCTTATACCTTCTTTATGTATAATGATTATTTTTAGACAGCCTGACCTAAAAGTAGAACTTCTAATACAGAGCACCCGAGCTAAAAGCGTTATATTATCGCATTAGTGCGACATTCTTCAACGTGGCAAACTTTGGTTTCAAATCCAATCACATGAAAATTACCCTCTGTATCTGTATATGTTTAATAACTCAACTTGGTTTGATTAGGTTTTACTTTTCATTGTGTCTTTTTACATGATTAATTTATCATGGCGCTCGCATTATCTGTTCACAATAAATTGTCATACTTCAATTTATTGGAATTCATTGTAGAGTTAACCTATACATTATGCCGACAGCTTTCTTTGATCTAAAACGTTACTCTTTTATCTAACCCACATAAAGATTAAATGGCAGAAATTGTGAATTCAGAAGAAACTGAGATGGGAGTGAAATTGCAGAAGCAGCAGAAAGAATAACACTAGAAATACTTACCCAAAAAAATCCAGAAAGCAATATGATAAAGCAGTTAATCGCTTCATTGCCTGGCGTAAGGCAAAACATGCTGGAAATAATTTTACTGAAAATGACTGCTAGCGAATCAACAAAGCATCAATACTTCTGACATCTCGCTATTCTAATGTCATTTCTCTTGTTTCAAGAACGCGTTCTAAATATATCTATTAGTTTCAGGAAACAATATAGTATTATTGTTATTTTACAAATTCGTGCGCTATCTAAAAAGTAGTATATACCACATGTGTTAAAAGTGATTTTATTTTGCTCTTAGGATTGCAAACATTCCTACTCGCAAAATAAAATCCCTTGTATCATATTCTACTATTTTCTAACTCATACTGTCATCATTAAAACAAACAAGTGACCATCACAGATACAAAATAGGTAAAACGAATCTAATTCATAATTTATAATTTGTTTATAAATAATGAAGGCTATCTTAAAAAAACAGTGCATGACACGATGTTCAAAGCAATTTTATTCTGCTCGCAGGATAAAATCTCGCTTTTAACTCTTGCGTCATAAATGACTATTAGTGTTATTTATACAATAAGAAACCCTCCTTTCTTTGTTCCAAATATTGATATGTTCTATACATGAGATTAGGTACTTATTGCAAAAACATGATTTGGATTCTGAAGCCCCCAAGGCATGTTACCATCAACTTTTTAAACAGCTTTGGGTTATAAATTTTGAAGAAAAAAAATTACCAGCTGTAGTGTCACAATGTGGAAAGGAAATATGACAATCTATCAAGATTAGGAGTACTTGTGATTCATATTCAGTGCACTTCCAGGAGATTCATTCTACTTAGTCTATATGGTCTATAATTAATTAATTAATTAATAATTAAAATCGCAAAGAATCTTAACAATGATGGAATTATCTTTCCACCATCAAACATTTATATTTACTTCTCAGTATAGGGCAATATATTACCCAAGACAAACTGCAATGCTACAAACTTGAATCTACGAGGTGCACAGGTCTAACTTGAAACACATGTCGATGACGCAATTCTACACCCCCCTCCAGCTGACTCAACAGTATGCGACACTGACCCATTTCAAGAATAGTGATCGCGGTTAAAACAGGCGCCGGCTATCTCTTGGAAGAAGAAGAAAGAAAGAATTTGTGACGGCAAGGGATATCGGCATTCGGTCAAGAATACTTCGCTACTTTTGCAGCCTTTCCACGTACCACTCCGGTTTATTTTCAGAACGCATATCGCTTATAGCATAGCACCCATGCACCCAGTCGAAAACAGGTACATATAAGGTATGACAAATTGGGTCAAGTTCGCTCAGCGCAAATCTGCTGAGACCAGGGTGTTTCTGTGATTCTATATCTCATTGTACCTCAAGGGCTTCAAAATATTCCAACCATTGCGCCGCAAAATAATTCGCAATAGAACACAGCCGAACAGACCAGCCTGGCGATTAAACAAACACGCATTGTTCCATTCTAATCTGGCAAGCTGCATGCCAAAACCTCTTTGAATAAACTATTGACATTGTATTATCGCCTACTGTTGGCGGATTAAAGGACAATGAAGCTAATACTGGGGCAGTTTTGCTTTCCGATATGCTTATTTTTCACCAGACATTCAAACGTTTTCCAATTGCGTCTTTTACCATCTCTAAGTTGTTTTGATGTTAATCTTGTGCCAAGTAATGCGTTATTTTGCCTCACTTTTAACACAACTGTAGTGAACTCGACAACGACATACGAGACTAATATGTACCTACCGCACGACTGCTTAACGCTCCCTCAGGGAGGGCGCGATAACGACGTAATGCGGTCTGCGGCGTTACCGCGAAGCGCATTACGGTAAGCGCAGACTCCTGTAACCGTCACACACGCGCGGTCAATGCCTAATCGACCTAGCATAATCAGAGCTCATGGCTATAATCTATACAGCCTTAAAACCGGACTTGTAAACAAAATATATTGTGCGCCTCCGCGTTAAGCTCGTGTTTGTATAGCTTTGAGGAACAAACACAAACAAATGCCACGTTGAGTCGTCTCGTGTTTATAATGCAATGCAATGGTGTGCTATTGGAATAATAATAATAATAATAATAATAATAATAACAATAATAATAATAACAACAACAACAACAACAATGCTAAACTCCAAAATAAAAGTTGAGTTGAAATTAAACACAGAATAATTAAAATAAAACCCACGTTAATCTGTAGCTGCATCACTATGGAGAAGACGTATAAATGATGGGTTTCCATTACATGGTATCCTCTCTGTTAACATATTACTTTACTTCTCTTCACAAACCTAATTCATTTCCAACAATCATTTATGAAAGGTGAATAACACATTTGTTAAAATCATCTGCTTTTCCTAATGTAGTCTGCTTCTTTTGTTCCTTGGTGTTAGCAATGCTGCCGTTTTCTTTAGTTCTTTACGTTCACATGTAACGCTTCACTCGGAAACACCGATATGAATATAGTTAATTTAACAATGCAATTCAAAACGACAGTTGAATTCTCCTCCTTTAATTTGATATAAACATTCATCCCAATTCTTTTCTCGCCGCGTTTAACAGCTTACCCTTAGAACGTCTCACTATTTCACCTTTATTGTCACTGCTCAAGCTAATAACACTTGTAGAATCAACCATGTTTATCGCCTTACTGACTGCTCATCATCGTTTGAATCTAGAAAAGGGGTGAACGACATCTCACAGTATTAAACGGAAACTACAATCTCCTTTAGTTTTATTATTCAGAGAATTTACTATTTCATATTAGTCAAAAGTTTCGAACTGTGCTTCATTAACACACTTCTTGAAAATCCACAGATAATCGTGCATATTTAAGATAATATATATTACTGTGTGCTTTAGCTTCCCTCGTATCGCGGGCTAGTAAGGCCCTGTTTCTCAGTTTAAGCTTAAGCTTCGAATCGGAGTACATACAACGGAGGAGGTGGCGTCGTGGCCGCGTGGTTAGACCGCTCGCCTCTCATCAAGGGTTCAATCCCAGGGACCCGCATGTGCGATTTGCGGTGGACAAAGCGGCATCTGGGCGGGTTTTCTCCGGTTTCCCCGTAATGTTTCATTCCACCGGTGCTCCATCATCACCTTTCGTATCATTCATCTCTCATCCAGTTCCTCGCTCTCATCCCGGGCGTGTCACTGACCACTCAGCTTGGTCTCTCACTCTGATCCGTAGGCCCTCTGCCCCCCCCCCCCCGTCAGGCGTCTGGCCCCGGGCGTTGTCATACGTCCTGGGGAGTGAGAGTCCTCCGTTCGGGTGGTCGTTAAAGAGGGAAGGCTCTGGCCTAGTTGGGCTGTTTCCGCCTTGTAGTCAGTCAACTACAATGGAGTTTTACAGTGCGAAGTTCATGCGATAAACTAAGATTATATATAGCATGGCTTAAACAGTACTGAACTATGGTTTAAGAAAAGGAGTCGTTGTGTTACCTAAAGAAGACGATATTAGTGAAGAAATGCAAATTATCTTAACGCATATGCACAACAGCAGATCAAGAATGTTAATAATGCGTTCCAAACCATTTTCACATACGGAATTGCCGAGTATTCTACGAGAGATTTCGATTAAGCAAACGTCGGCAATGATTGATGATACAATGAAACATAAAACCGACTGGAAGAAGCAAAACTTAATTTGACGTGCCCTTAATTTTAAATTTATACTTCATACTTTTATCGTATGCATGTCGAACTCATTGCCGTCACATCTACATTCATATAACGCATACATTTATATTTCTTTAACAAAGCCCTCTCTTTAATATTGAGGTTATATGCAAGTGAAAGCAGGGTTATTGCAGCTGGAGATTCTTCTGGTATCTCAAAATTTGCAGCATTCAGAGCTATCAAAATTGTTTTACGCCATTCTAATCTACCCTTCATAACGCAATTTTCCCCCACGCTTGGTTTTTGTAAGTCTATAGTAATTTGTCTTTGCTTGAACTCTATTACATGCTTATACTGCTTCACAGTTTCTAGGAGAATGTCGACTTCTTGAGAAGTAAGGTTCTACGTTTTGACTCCGATGTCTCAGTCATTTTAAGTTCGTTATTTTAGGAACAGCGTCGCCATAAACAAACGATGGGAATTCACTCGATGCGCATGCACAAGCCGAATTTGGTTGTCCTACTTTCAAAATCGCAACACTTAAACAAGGCTTAAACCTTGCTTATGCGGCGTCCGTAGCTTAGTAAAGCTTCGGATTAAGCTTAAACTGTAAAACTGGCCTTTAATCACGTCAAGTGTTTACAACATAAAGTTGGGTTTTAAGAGTGGAGCGAACTTTTATAGGTGTAGTACATAATAGGAAAATGGCAATACTATGCATTTTATGTTTCAGGAAAATGTGATATTTATTGGAGTTTCTCATAGGTTATGTAGCATGAAATAGTACTTTCTCGGTTTATGTTTCGTAATTTTAGTACTTGTCCAAGCAGATGATTATTCTTATTGTGTTATTTAACTACGTCCACAAATATATTCATGAGCTTATAACTCTCTGTCGATTAAGACGTTTCAAACATGTCTGAAGTTCCCGAGTGGTCAATTATAATTATCGAGTTAGAAATATCACCAACTTAGCAAAACATTGCCATCCCTTTATCATTTTGTATGTAGTATATAACCCCTGTTTTGTGTTTAATCTCAATGGGTTAGGCGCATGGAAATGAGTAACTAAGAAGCATTTGGTCATGTTCTGTTGTCATCTTCGGCTACAACGACGAGAATCAAGAAATCCTTGTGTAGTGATGAACTTGTAAGTGTAGGTGACTCAAGGAAGAGGAACACCTCGCGCACTGCGACCTGCACAGATTCTATTGTGGTTACCAACCCCCAGGAAGAAGGCAGGAACCACAGGAGGCTACAGGTCGTGGGCAGACACGCCACAGAGAGACTCGCAGACCCCTCCAACTGCTGGAGCCGCTGAGAGAGGGCAATGACCGATCCACCAATCAAGCAGCCCTCTGGTGTCTACGGGGAGTACTCGTTCCATTGAGCATGCATCCGTGCCATCTGTCCGGCATTGCCATACGCCACGAAACCTAGAAGTACACCAAATGAGAAGGAAACGGAATGAAAGGGATATAATGGAAGGAAAATCGTCGTAGAGAATAAATTTGCCTGCCAACCCCGGATAAATTCACGAAAAACCCATGGGTCAGAGTGGGCGCTCGCTGGAAATCGAACCCGGGACCTCCCGAATCGCACAGTTACCGCAGCGCAACTTCGTTCGGTCGATGAGTTGACTGACTGACCTGCACTCAGAATATTGTATATAGGACGAAGATAACCACGCAGTCTACCTCTCCTGGTTGCGGTGACACTGCGCGGTAATCCACTATGTGTGAACCCAATTATGTAACGCAGTGCAATTACCTACCGCCTTTTGTCCCACCAAGCGTGTCTGGAGGATATAATACACTCTCTCTGGCGATACAAGATTTCGTGGGGAGTTCATTGCTACGGGTAGCAGTGGTCAGCGCGTCGAGCGATTAAATGCAGCTTCTGTGTGCAAGAGACGCTACTTCGCTTATTAGCCTCTTAATTGGCTTTCCAAGGACTCAAATGGGGGATGTAATACCATTCAAAATTTTCAGCTTGAGAAAACACACCTTTCTAGTATCAAGTATTCACATTAATCTATCATTGCTAAGACTATCTTTAACTGCAACGTGTTCATCAAAACAGAAAAACATGAAGTAGGAAAACCTAAATATAGTAAACGAATAATATAAAGTACAGGCAGAAGAAACTTAGTGCAACACAGTTACAGAGGATCTGATACATAAATGCAACAATGTGTTCAATACGATTTGCCCACAGAAGTACCCCATAATGCATTGCGTGCATCAATGCATAGATTTCGGCCTCAATAAAGGCTAAAGAAAAATGCGTCTTTTTCAGCAAAAACGTTTACAAACAAAATACATGATAAGTTTTACTAAATAATTTAGTTTCGTAAAACTAGAATTGGCATCAATGAATCTCTCTTCATCTTCATAAAGATAGCTGTGGTAGATATTTCAAGTTAAAATATTTATTCTCTGTCAAAGTAAATGAAGAAAGCGATCTATTACGCTATTTTGTCCCGTTTACTTCTTTAGCCATTTAACTATAACCTGTTAACTTTTTAATTACTTTCTTCAGCCATGGTACGAAGCATTAAGGGCACTTAAGTAGGGCGTATTAATTTTTTCTAAAAGTAGTCAGCCTCATCAGGACTATAGAAGTTATGGTGCGATAAAAATAGGCGAGTATAAGTCGTTCAATTATGAAATAAAAATAAAAATTGTAACATTCAAACTACTTTCTCAATTTCAGACTTACAAAAGTTTAAACACAAAATAACAAATATTTCGAAAAAGTATAAATGATGCGATAAAGGTAATTATATATATATATATATATATATAAATTGTATACATAAGTAATCTCTGTTTTATTTGTGGTAAGCTTAGAGTAACTTTTATAGTTTATCAGTTATATAAAATTCAATCAGAACAAAGAACAGTTCGATAGCTAGCTGCATAAAATTCAAGATGATCCATTTTGCGCTGTAGTGGTACCAACATATCAAACTTAGGAAATCTTAATAAACATTAGTGCTCAATTTTTTTTTAGAAAATAAAAATAACGAGAAGTTTCATTTGTAAAGGAAACTTAAGGTTTATCCTACTTTTCGTTTTCCATTTAAGCTTATCACATATAACCAAAACATAGGCTTTATTGGAAAGATAGAATCTGATGACTGATAAATTCAATGCCATAGCCGGGATTTGAACCACGGATCTCCCGGCCTCCGTCCGGTTGCTCTAACCACTGAGTTACCATGGCAACATGCCGATACGACATTAAATTCTACAACTGACTAGCGTTTTTCCCGGTAAACCACAAGGATATCCCAAATTGTATTGATGATGACATACCCCAATGGCGACTTACAATGTTGCAAGTACTTTAAGTCCCGGGCTTCATAGTTTCAACCACTATTAGGTCAATTAATTCCATAGGCCTTATTATTAAATATTCAGGGGGTCACAATATATGCATTTGCTTTAAAATCGCTATATAAAATTTTGAGTTTAATTACTGGCCGAGGATAGAGAAAGTAAAAGCTGAAGTACAACGTATAAAAAATGAAATAACTATCTCATTTGCCGCCACATTTCTGCTCTAGTGATCCAGATTTCTAAACATGTCTCTCTAAATATGAGTTTAAGCACATTAAGCTATTTCCACCTATCCGCTGATGTTATCAAGTGAAGGATGCCTTCCACTTTCCTTGGGTTAGTACAAATGGAGCACGTTAACTGTGGCGGCGCCAGCGCCACTAAGAGAGCGTCTGTTTTAGCGAATCAAGCGAGCGGCATTCTTGCAGTTCACTGGTTAGCGAGGCCGTATCTCGAGTTATGTTGAGTGCTGTTAACTCATTCATATTTCCTTTACGTTTTAAATATAAAGCGAAGGCCTTCTTTGCCACTCCCCCGCCTTAAATAACTTCTTATCTCGTACACTCCGAGTTCCTCAGCAGCGCGGCGTTTTAGTAGAAGTGAGGCAATCACTTGAATTTCGCCAAGTTCTCAACAAGGATGCAGAAAGATATGCTTCTCTCCAGCACAATACAGTGGCACCACGCCTGATGACTGGCATTTGTTCTAACATCCTGAACAATAACCTCTTCTAGAATTACTTACCTCTACGCACATATGTGGAATTTTGGGTGGGACACAATGAGGCCGTGGTGTGATGCCAAAATAGAAATTCTACCATTCAGTAAGGTCGGCTGACACTTCACAGAGAAAGTAAGCTTATTTGGAATGGTTACACGCAACAGAAAATGCTGTATTTGCTTAAGGAATTAATAATACCAAAAGTACGAAAACAACCGATTTTTGGCAATATTTTTTCACTGAAAACGAAATTTTGAAGCCCACAGAGGCTACTGGGAGTATAAGAGGTAGCCTTTGCGTGTTTTTATGCATTTATCAGCCAAACGTCAATCACAGATAGACAACCATAAAACCGAGCCTCCTCCATTCTCCTCTCCTTTTACACTTACCTCTGTCTCTACATACAAAACATTTGTCCTGAAGATTTCCTGAGTTTGTAACTTGGTAATTCATTCATACATAAAAATAATTTTGATAATGCAGAAAAACGATTTATTTCAACGCAAACAATTCCTACATTTATTACAAACTGTGTTTAATTTTGGTGTGAGTTTAGGTCTCTCTGGAGAAAAAAGGACTTTTAACATTCCTACGGTTTAACAATTATTTTAAATTTATAGAAAAGCGCTTAACAATATCAAATATAGGGTTTGACGCCCTTTCTTAATGAAAAGTTTTTATTTTCGTTATACGTGCGTGTCCAAGAAGTCCTTAGTGGTCACATTTGAATAAAATAGCTATATGCACGTTTACAATCTCAAATTTAGAATTATCTCAATTAAGAAATAAGATGCTTTCACATCCAGACGTAAAATCAGCGATACCAATATAAGTTTAAAGCCAGGAGAGATTTTTTTCCGTCATTAAAGTGGCAATGTTTTGTTTAAACACGAATTACAAGTGAAAGAAAGCTAGAATTTTAACATTCGCTTCAGTACATTTTAGAAATCCTGTTATTTAATACTATTTTAAACTTTGCTGCAAAACGCCATTCGCCTCTTAAAGCTGGGGAAGAGGCTGTTATAGAACAATAAAATTAATGAAGCCATAAGATTTAAACGAAAGCCAAGGGAAACGTTTATAAAAACGTGCTAACGTGAAGTAAATCCAACTGTCTGTTTCATCTTCGTAAGGTACAAGTGGTATCAGCAAAAAGCTTGCATATTGGATTTTATGCATGAAATCAGCACACCATGCCTACTCTCCCAACCCCTCCTCACATTTCACTTCAGAGAATTTAAAATCTGCTGCCTTAAATGTTTACGTTTGCATACATTTCAACGCAGAGAAAATCCTTTTAATGGAGAAAAAACATACAGGGAAACCTAGTACATTCCGCACTGCATTTCTAAAAATTAACGTTAATCTGAGAATATGCATAGCATTGAAAACGAAGTATTTTCGCAAAGACAACCAATTTGGCGCTTAAACTTATTTAAGTCAATTATTTGGAACGCATCAGGATAAAATTTTGGGCAACATATATTAAATACTAAAGTGATTTAAATGGTATGTTTTATGAAATATATTGTAAGGAGGCGATTATACTATAGTCAAGCGCACGAAAGCGTGCCTTTTGGTTTCCTATAGTGTTTTTATTTATTTATTTAATGTTTGCAGAACTCCTTATCAACTATGCTACACATCAGCCCTAAGCCATCTCTCATTGGTTCAAATTCAAGTCCGCTATACATGCATTAGTCTATAAATAAAAGTCAAGCCTTAGGTGAACGGCGAAACGGGAGGAGTACGGAAGCATTTCACCTGACTGGCATGCTTCACAACGACGGTCCAAACCAGCACCCGGATATCCCGTCTCTTATTGGTTTGATGTCTAAAGTTTGCCACTCAAATATTAACTCATGGACACAATCGGTTTCAGGTTCAGAGCGAAGGAAAAGGTGAGAAACAAACATTAAGTGGAGTGCTAGAACCATGTAAGGGTTGGGACTAGGCCTGGCTGTTTAATATTTCTTTACCAATGTAAACCATTGCGCTTTATATCGGCACTTTCCATGCTCTCGACTGTACACAAACAAACGAAAAACCCTTAATTCAGCAAGAAAACAAACTTTTGCACACTTATGGCGTTATAATTAACAAACAAAACGATCAAGGCAAGCCCTAAAGTATAAACAGAAAACTAATCTATATTTTTTGTCACCTTCACATTTCCCCTTAATCGCCTCGTTTCGTCACAGTTTAGCATTTCTGTTTTGCACAAAGAGTGCTTGATGTAAGCACACAGTCGTCTCTGGTGTCTATCCCTGACCGTTTGTATTTTCGGTATTAAGGGGGTTACATTGCAGTTACCTATTTTTGTTTACTTCAGTTATGTAACGTTTAAGTAAAAATAAAATAGTTTAATGGTTAGTCCTGCTTCTTAAATGTTTACATAAATAATTTATGCAGTTCGTTTAACTGTTAGATAAAAATGACAATTTTCTTTTGTTTTCACTGCTTAGGTACGTCGATAAACTACTGTACCTACCTTAAACAAACATGTTTCGAATTTAACAGCCTTCATTAAAAGTTTCACTCAAAATACACGAAAGTACTACCTTGTGAAGTAAATACCACAATAAAGTTTAACATCGTTCTCGTCATGCAGTAAAACATTAATGGCGGCATCGCAAAACATTAAGCATTCTAATCTGCAGCGTGCCTTATTTATTCATCGACGCTTTTTTCTCATCTGCCTGCAGGGTAACCGCACTCTTGCAACTTCTCTGCATTTCCAAGTGATTTTCTGAAAATGTATTAAAGGTATAAAAAGTGCTCAATTTTTTTTCAACGTGTATTCACGAGATTAACCTGCGGTTTTAAGACTGACATTTACGTGCCTTTCACCTGATATTTACTACCTGTTCAGCGACCTTTTAGCTAGTGGGGTGGGGTTTCGTATCTCTTTCGTACAGCTTTAACTGATGGGAGGGGTACACAGTAAGCTGAACTCGTTCCACGTGTGGCGCACAAAGTGGAAAACACTCAATAGAATATTTCACTATCGCGCCCCTTTACCCCTCATTTGGAGACCCCGCAACGCGGCCGCTGGAGCTTTTAACTCCGGCACTCTATGGTGCAAAGGTCGTGGTTTCGAATCCCGCATTGAGTATTTGTGTCCATGAGTCCCTATAATGGGTATAAGCAGCAGCATAAAAGACTTCTAATGGTTGAGGTGTCGGGGTCTCTGAATCATCCACCACCACCACCACCACCCCTACCTCAGATCAAGTAAACTTCTTGCACTGGCTAAAACCCTACCTGTTTGGAAGGGCACCCCACCCCGTAGGCTAAAACGTTGCTAATCAGACAGTATATTTTGATCATCGTTAAAAATCGCACAGTTGTAAGCATTCGCCCATCCCTCGAGTCATGTTGGTTACTGGCGTAATGAAGAAGCACTGTTGCTTCATAGCGCAGACGAGACCTTTCTCTTCCTTTCACTCCCTGCCTCCGGATAATTGCAAATCGTAGCCGTTAAACAATTGTGCGTTTCGAACATCAGTGGGAATTTAAGCGTTTATGAAGTGAAGAAACAGTCAACAGGAACGAGTCACATCCTAATGCATACATCAAGTGTGGTTCTTGCAGTGACAACGTATAGTAAAAAATCTAATGTGTTACACTCACATGACTTTCTCTACTCTTGTACAAACTATTTTTACAAACGCTTAATCTCCATCTACTTCGTGTTAATCGAGATAAACATTTGCAGACTCTATTTTATTGCTAATTTTCTTGTACGTGTAAGGAGAATATGGTAGACTTTAAGTGATAGTCAAATCTTTTAAGAGCTGGTTGCTATGTGGCGCATTCCATTCTCTTTGCATGTCCAGGACATAAAAAAAATTAAGCATTTTTGGAAACATGCCCGTATGTATGTCTTGTTTGTCTGTGTGTGGGTCTGTATCTGTCTGTGAACAGCATAACTCAAAAACGAAAACCGGATAAACTCCAAACTTGGTATTTAGTTTCAATATGTTTCAGGGATGCGACATGAAAGTTTTCAAGAAAATCCACCCACCCCAAACCACCCCTTACATAGAACATTTTTCGAAATTTTTTAGTTTCTCAAGAACGGCTCTAACGATTTTGATTACAGTATCTTATGTTTAAGACATTTTTATGACAAATAAAATGTATATCTTGAATTTTCTGGAGATGTCCCCAAAAGTCCTCTTCATTCTGAACGACTTTTGCATAACTGGTAAACCGCAAGAGATAGACAAAATTTTACTACATAAAAATGTAGATCTCATTAAAACACACAATATATTTAAAGCATTTTTTTTGTAAAGTGAACCATTTTCGAGATATTCCTTATATTTCTTTGAATTTTCCAATACACTTTTTCTCAACTGAGAATTCGTTGTTCTTTTTTATGTTTTTGACATGCAAAGAGAATTACGTTTTACACATAGCGACCAGTTCTAAAAATATTTTACTATCGCTATGTTCCCCTTGTTTTGTATTTGCAAGGGCAATATAGAAATACAGTAGCCTTTAAGCATAGACATCTACCTTAATAGCTGGTTGCTATGTGCAGCACCATTCTCTTGGCCACAGATTAATACTCTCTGCATATCCAAGACAAAAAAATGAATAACGAATTCCTATTTGAGAAAAAGTATAAGTATTGGAAAATTTAAGGGAATAACAAGCAATATCTCGAAAATTAAACATATGTCTTAAACATATGATACTTTAATCAAAATCGTTAGAGCCGTTTTTGAGAAATTTAAAATTTTCCAAAACTTTTCCATGTAAAGGGTAATGTGGGGTGAGGGATTTTCTTGAAAACCTTCGTGTCGCATCTCTGGAAGATACTGAACCTAAATACCAAATTTGGTGTTTATCCGACTGTTCGTTTCTGAGTCATGCTGTTCACAGGCACACACACAGACACACACAAGGACACGTTTCCAAAATTACTTTTTTTTGGATTCAGGAGGCCTCAAAACATGTATTTCCGGTGAAATCTCGGTATCGAATTTTTGGGTGGAATATAATACTTCCCATACTTACTATACGTAGTAGAGAAAGTAAAAAAATACCCCTATAAATCACACATTTATATGCATGAAATTAGTTTTAAAGTTTTTGGGAGCTAATTTTGTTGGTGGTTAACGAATTACTTATTTTTTAAGTAACCATATTTCTATAATGCAGTGTTATAAAATAAACCTACGCTCTATACAATTACATCGTAACACGCTGTACACACGCTGAACAGAGCTAGAACAGGTAAAGTATTTAGCACAACTCGAAACAGATGTAAACAAAAATTCCGAATTCTAAACACTATGCACAAGCAATTATTATAAGTGTAAAGCATCCTCCAAATATCAAGGAAGCTTTTGTTTGCTTGTGCGTCAGTTTGAGATGGAGGAATTTCTGGTAGAGGGCCAAAACTTTTGCATTTGGCAACAGGAGATAATAATATATTTATTTTCTTCAATTGCACCTGTCTAGCACGAGTTAATTTCACATTCCATAGCACAGACTGCGAGTTGTATTAAGGGAATTGTTGCAAGTACCGAGACATTTATGATATACTGAAAATAACTGTTTCTGTTCAATTATACTTTGCACGTTTGTTATTATGTAGTGGCAAATTTCCAAAACCCAAAGTATGGGGTGAACTGTAAGTGCTTTCAAGTTCAAGTATTAGTAATAATAAAGCATAGGAATTTTCAAACATTGTCAGGACAAAAGGAGATTAGTTTGAACTGCTACCGGATTTCACGTCGTAACGTTGTAGATAAGAAACCACACCATCCCTCGTACAGTCGTCGCATGCAGACAATCACGAGATCGCAATTTACCTGCCGTCAGTGACTCATGATCGCTGTTGTGTACCTTTATGTATTGATGACGATTTAAGAATTTTTATGCTTGGTAATGATAATTCAGCCAGGAGCGCTGCTCTATATTGCGGGTTTCATTTGACATACAAAAAGTTTATAATCTCGAAGGGAAGGAACGATAATTTCGAAAGCATTATAAAGCGCTCAAGGAATGCCTGGATGCTAAGGCTGGGAACTTGGAACCCGGTGTGCCCTGCGGTCAACTGGGGGTAAAATACAACTTAAACAAAGCTAATACGTACTCAATGCCACCACCTCTGTGGTGGCAGGAGGTGTTTGATCGATATTGAATACGCTCGCTTTGGCACATGAGATCCCAACTTCCGAGCCTTACTTATAACCAGGCATAGGAATTCTTAAGCAGTAAGCTTGAAGTTAGCTACACTCAAAACTTTATCAATAAAAGAACAGAGACCAAGGGTCAATTACGGCAAGTAAAACACGATCTCGTTAGTGCTGTCTGCAAATGCCAACAGACTGTAGGAGGGTTGGGTGGTGGTTTGTTACATGCGACGTCACTGGGTAAAGTCCAGTAACAATTCAACCAAATTTCCTTCAGCCCTGGCTTTAATACTTGGAGATTCCTATGTCTTCTTATAATGTTCTGAATTATATTCGTGAATAGGCATTTATTAATATTTACGCTTAAACATGAAAATTAAAGCAACATAATTCTATCAGCAAAGAAAATCGTGAATGGCCGCGCCACGAGAAGAAATATAACCACCCTACTCCTGAACAAAAACTAATGCTGCTGTACGTGTGTTGTTGTCTGAAAAGCTTGAGCAAGCATGGCTTTAATTTCAAACATGCCCTTATCGAACAATGTAAAAAAACGTTACATTCATAGTACTTTCTCTACCCATTATCGTTTATTTTATATAGCTTCTACAAACTAATCTTACGAAAGTTTATTATTCTGCCTACTACATGTTAATCCAGATAAATCCTTGCGAAATAGCTTCACTGCACATTTCGTTGAAGGTACAAGGGGATTCACAAGGAGACAGAATGGATAGTCAGATGTTTAAAAACCGGGTCGTTATATGCTGGCCTAGAAATTCCTAGAAAGATTGAATAATAAATTGAATAGCAGATTCTAAGGTTAGAAGTAAAATTTGTGTTAAAATTAATAAAAGTAAAAGTAACTTATTTTGTTGTATCTTGTATATCAGAATATGATCAATTTAATTATATATTTTTTCTTCTCTCGAATTTGAAAGATATAATTAAATAAGTATTCTAGTTATTGTATCACGAATATTAGAAATGTCTTTCCATAACATCGCGAGAAACAACTGAATACTGACAGCACTTAAAAAAGACAAGGTATTGAAAAACCCAAATCAAACAACGAATATATCGGAGATTACTACCACCATAAAAAGAAAGTTATTTTAAATAAATTGTATGTTTTAAAGACATCTACATTTTTTGTGTAGTAGATTTTTGTCTATCTCTTACGGTTTACCAGTTATACAAAATTATACAAGATTTCTCCCGAATGAATTTAAGATATGCATTTTATTTGACGTGCAAATACTTTAAACCTATGCTATTGTATTCAAAATCGTAGGAGACATCTTTGGGAAAATATAAAATCTCAAAAAAACTCCATATAAAGAGTAATTTGTGACGAAGTTATTTGAACATCGTTTCGCATCTTTGGAAAATGCTTACTCAAAATACTGTTTCATATTTACCGGACCTTTCGTTTTTAGGTTATGCTGTTCACAAATACGCACACACCCAAGAGTCTTTTGCAAACCTTTTTTTTTTTTGATTCAGAGGGCCTAAAAGCGTGTATCTCATACCTACTACAGGTGGTTGGCAAAGTAAGTAAAATGAAACTGTCACACCCATAGTTCTTCCCTCTGAGTTCTGCAAATTTATCACTGTTCAAGTTACGAGCAATTTAGAATAAATGCCGATCAAGATTATTTAACTTAATAAGATTCGAACTCTTAAATCACCGATTGAGAGCATGCGCAGGTGAGTATTGATCCAACCAGCCATACGAGTAAGTGCCATTAAATTATGAAGAAGCAGAAAAACAGCGAAAAGTCGGAGTCAATTCAGGTTGAGGTTTTAAGATGAATGGAGCTTGTGAGAAATTGGGTCAATGGCGAGAAAACCGTATCAGTTTCTGAATCACTCGCTTGGAGATCAAGACACAAAAATCGCGAGGAAATTCTCTCCAGCGTTAATGCGTTACATACGCAGTGTTTTTACCCCGGCAAAGTGCCAAGGACATGCTCGGCCACCAAGGAAGCCGAGAAGAATCTAACTATATTATGGATTTCTGCCAGAAGCTATCATTTTATTGCTGTTATGCATCAACATAGGACTTTATTATAAACATCCCGCTGTTGCTTATAGTAATATCTGTACGTTATAAGAGTGACATGTCTTTCACTCTTGCTACAAAGCTCACAATTCAGTGACTGACAAGACAACCTTCAGAAGTGGACTTTTGGCCCTCTTTTACTCAGCCGACATGTTTTGCATTCATTTGCAATGGTGATTCAAGAGTTGTTTATTTCCATATCTGTGTGAAAGTGAAGACAAAACTTATTGTGCAGCAATCGTAAACTTTCTATGTCTATAATTACTTATTTCATATATTATACAGTCTACTATTATTTATTGAGACACTTATTTCCAATTGCTATTAATCATTATCAGAGTACCGTGTACAGTGTACAGTTCCGTGCAATCTCGATACAGAAGTACTTGCGTATGGAATATTTCCTCTGTTTCAGGTAGAGAACGTAAAAAAATGTATTGTCTGGCAATGTTTATCACATGTTTAAGATATTTCTTTCTAAAAGTGGACATCATTTCATACTGCTACATCAGTACAAATCTGATGTGTTACATTCGCATGACTTTCTCTAATTTCTATCAATTATTAACGGATATGAAATTATTCTTAGGAAAGCTTGTTCATTTATCTACTTCATTTTAATCGAGACAAACTTTGTCAAAGTAGCTACATTACACATTTCTTTATAAATGCAAAGGGAATAGAGATGTCAAACTGTTAAGACTGCTGACCTAAAACTTCCATACTTTCCATGCAATCGCTACAAACAACTGAATGTCGGCAGGACTTTAAAAGAGTCACAAATAATTACACAGCTCAAACCATTAATAACGCATATCTAAAGGATAGATGACACAAAAAAGGCATTTGCAATAAATCGTGTGTTTTAAATAGATCTACATTTGTTGTGTAGTGCGTTTTCATCCATCGCTTAACGTTTACCAGTTATGCAAGATTACACAAAATCCGTTCCGAATGAGGACTTCATAAGCTATTCTCGGTAAATTAAAATATACATTTTATTTGTCATATAAATACCTTTAACATGTGGCTTTTTAAAACAAAACAATTAGCAATTTTTTTAGAAAACCAGACTTTCCGAAAAATGTTCTATGTAACGGATAGTTGGGGTGGGGTAATTTTCTTGAAGATCTTCGTGTCGCATTTTTTAAAGATACTGAACTTAAATACCAAGCTTGGTACTTATCCCACTCTTTCTTTTTGAGTTATGTTGTTCACAAACACGCGCGCGCAGCTTTTCTAAAAATGCTTTTGTTTTGGCTTCAGGGGGTCTCAAAATATATATTTCCGGTGAAATCTCGACATCGAAGTTTTGGGTAGAATGCAATACCTTCTCTACTTATGTACCTAACTGGTACAGAAAGTAATTTATGAGTGTAATCAGCATCAGTTTCATAGAAGAAAGAACCACTATAAAATATTATTGATTCTGCAACGTGAAACAGAATTGTAGAAACAAGTGCACCCATTGTGTCAACCATACTCTACGTGGGATGAGATTAATTACTGCAGCTTTACGTCGCAGTCTTGAAAGGTAGATAGTAACATCTGTGTAGGTCAGCACCTCCATCCAAATTTAGATTAGTCATCCCTCTCGGCGATAAATATTTGTTACCTTTCTCTAACGATTGAACAACGATCAAATATATAAAGACACAAATTCTGTGGATAAACCAGGGAGCAAAATTAAACAAAGAGGTATAATCTAAACATTTTATTGAATATGGTTTATTTTAAGCATTGTGACTACCAGAAGATCAGGTGTTCCGTTTTTCACATAGGTTGGATAAGAGTGTCTTATATTGACATAAATATTAGATCTTATTTCCTTAAAAAAAGCGTTTCCAACTAAGAAATCCAATTCTTAGTGCTGTTCCTGTTTTTGACAATTACAGACACTTTTCTTTTTCTTCGATTCTTGAGATATTCAAGTTAGTGGGTCTTGAATAAACCGACTGACAGCCGCCGGGTATTATTCGCAGCGGTATCGGGTTTAATGACCTCGCTCCGCGGTAGCCTAGCTCACGCGCAGGGTAGTTATATTTGCACTTCGGTCTAACGTTCTTTGGCATGATATATAGCAGTATTAACGTTATCTGTTATTATAACTCTATCCGCTGATTTGTTTATCTGGGTAGTTATAATGGTTACACTACATAACAGCATGTGTTTATTGCATTAAGTTTTGCTTGAACGGAATGACATGTAGGCAGTCATCTTGAATTCATTCAGAAATTCCCATGTGGAAATTCATGGTTGGTTAGAAAAATCTAAGCATGTGAGTGAGTGTTATACAAAGATAGCCAGCAGTACTAACCGAGGAAAAATTAGTCGAGATAGGGGCTGTCGTGGTTTAAGAAATCCAAGAAAATCGGTACCTAGCATTACAACGTAATTTGATAACAGAATAAAGCACTGGCCTGCTTATTCTCCAAATCAGTGATTATTATCCGTGGGGAATGCTTAAAGATAAAGTTATGCAACAAATCCTGGAGGAATTAGAAGGCAGCAACCAGCATGAGTTTTTTTTTCGGCGGCAGAAATATCTCGAGTGTTTAATAATTTTTTTTCAACAGGTGCCAGGCTTGTATCGTTTTGAAAACATTTTATAACGAAAGGTAAGCGTAACGCATTCATACTGGTTCGCATGGTTAGCATTATTCAGGGGCAAAACGAGTCCGGTGCGCCGATACTAAAAAAACGGATTCGTATAGTAGTGCCGTGGGAGCATTGGGCTACCATTCGCATTATACAAGAGAAACCCGACATTACCAATGAGCAAAGCATATCACGGTGGGGGAATAGCGTATGCATCTCATAATACGAATCTCGGGTGCTAGCTTTCTAGATAATTTTTCTTGGAGTTCTACTTTACTCGCAGAAGTTAATTTGGGTAACTAAGCCCTGTGTACTCCGGGATCATTTGAGTATTCGTTTCATTCATTTGCCGTCTTGTATGCCCTGACTGGTTAGAGGGCATTAGATTCCTTTAAAAATAAAAGGAAATTACACACTCTTATCATGTAGACACCTCACGTGAGGAAAACTTTGTACAATACATTTAGATTTGTAAGTAATAAAGATAACCTGAAAGTATTTTCCTACTTCAAGTGCCTGGAAATAGGTAAACGTTGCGGTAAGAAATTACATACTAGGGTGACCACCAAGATCCTTAAGGCTAAATTAACCCTATTTGAATAAACAGAGTAATCACTGTGAACACGATGACGATGAATGTGATAGAAGTACTCCCGTTCCGTGTACTTGATGCGAGAATAGTTTGTGCTTTGAGAATGTCATAAGTAGGTACAAACCACATAGGCAACCCATTCGTCGAGTGCATTACGCCGAAGTTTTCATGACCAAGATGTCTTTAATTCGCAAATGTCAAGCGAAGCAGGCGAGATTCACATTGGATCTGCTGCTTCACTCCTCCAACATGCATCTACGCTATTTTATGCAACAATCACCAGCAGGATTTAATTACTTAAATATGGATATGGTGGACATTTATAGGTAGACTTTATTGTCTAAATATCCAAAATGTGTTCCGATAACTTAAGCTCTGCAGCAGATTCCCTACTGTATTCACTGGTATTTTGGACAGGAGGAGTGTACAATGACCCTGGGCTGCATGGCACTGGCTGCTTAGAGTGAAAAACAGGATCCGTTGCCGTTGCGTTAGAGCAACTTTCGCTCGGGCAGGTACTAAGCCCACCCCTCTCCTCTCGCTAAAACACAAGTGAACGTATAGTAAGATTTTTTCGACCTGACTCCGCAGAAACGCAAACGAGCAGGTTGAAGAGGGGAGGGGAGAAAAAAACCAAAGGGCCCAAAAAAAAGGCTATTCTACTACTAATCTAAACCCCTCCCGGGAGATAATGGGCTCGCCCAGCCACTGTGCATCCAACTGAGTAGGGCCAGGAGGAAAATATCGTACTGTACACTAAAACTTTCATTCTTCCAGGGTTTTGTTGACGATTGAGTTATTCCCAGTGCGTATTATTTTCATCAGACTGCATTCAATATCTTAGGTATTGAATGAGGCTAATATACAAAGGCAATTTAATATTTGCTTTCCTTTCAAATATTTTAGTTAGCAACCTGCATTGACAGCGTGTGATGGATATCGGAAAAAAAATTGATGTTTGCTGAGCATTCCTGCACGTGCATTATCTCGCCAGGCCAGGACGGCGACAGTTAGACAGGTGACCGAGTTGGTTTTTCAAGGCGATGAACAACATACAACTTGGTTCGCTTGGCAGAGGACGCCGTCATGCACGATTAACAGGAAAGGGACGCCGCCCGCTCATCACGCCAGACTAGGGAGCCAGATAAGCATTGCATCACCATCATCCCTGCATTTATCCGAATACCCGCTGCTGAATGACGATAAATAACAAACGAATTGTCTTGTTGTTGGAAAAGGAATCAGGCGGTTTGAACTTGATGTCACGGTGCTGTAATAGCTCGTTATCGTTTACTCCAAGCTGCAAACTGTAGCACTACAACGTAGATCACATATTAACACATCCTATGGATGAGAAATATACACAATTAAGGAAATGCTCCACCAAAAGTTTGACAAAAGTCATCAAAATATCACTATTTTCCTCTTATCGTTAAAACACCTCTTTAACTTTCAGATCTATTTGTGTTTTCTAACTCCTTCAATTTAAATGTGCTTCAACGTGTTTTAAATGGACAGGGAATTTACAGCTTAATCCTCTTAGTACCTTTTTACAGCATTTTTTGCCATTACAAATATTCCACACAATTTCATCCGATCCGAAAATTTTAAGCGTAAGCTTCTGAAAAGTCAAAAAGCAAATCTAAAGATTTAAAGATCGCTCTCTGTTGTTTAGATTTAACTTTTAAAGAAAAGCTTGTATTTGCTGTATAAAACTGTAATGACTAATTTATAATTTTTCTGAAAAACTATAATCAATACAAAGAAAGTAATGTTTAAATTTGTAGGAGTGAACTATAAAAACAGATAGTTATTTACAATTAAAATGTAATTCTTTAAGTGTACATTGTGAGAGGGGCTCTTTTTTGAAAGTTAATTTCTCAATATTTAAAAGATGCTGAACAAAATTCGAACACTTATTTTATGTGTATTAAGTAAATGACGACATAAATATCAATAAAATTAATTTAAACTTTTGAAACATTTCTGTGGAAAAATTAGCTTAAAACAGGTGTTCCTATATTTATCGCAATCAATCAGAATAATATTAATAGTGACAGCAATTACTCAATTTTCTATACAAAACGTTACGTGTGACTAATTCAGGGCACGGCTAGTATTAAACTCTGGACATATTAATATCCTGCCGGTATTTCTGGACCATTTGTGTATAATCAAGGTTTATTTTTGTTGCATTTTGTTTAAGAAGTTGCTGTATTGGTTTCCTTACACTCTCTCTCTTGTCTTTATAAGCAATTGCACTCTACCAAATCCTGTGGTTTTCCTCGTGTGAAAATATTTTAATGAAGCTAAAAATGTTTTATTTCTTGTCACTTAAGGTTATTCTACGGTATTAATTTGTTTACGGATTGTGATCATTTTTATCCACCAACCGCAACTCACATTCTTCCCGACATCTTAACTTACATAACTGACTACAGCTTTTGTCTGAAAATAATATACATAGCATATAAAACAATAATTATGTGCGGTAGCACCTTGCCCTCCCAAATATTTCCCTTCTATCTTCAATTGACGCTCTTATTGGATGTGTGAGAGTAGTAAACACTGCTAATTTTAAGGAATTTTTGCGTTACGTTCTTTCTCAATACTAGAGAGAATTGCATCTGAAATCTTCCACGATTGTTCTTGAAGTGTGAAATAATGGGCATCGTGCTTTTATTATTCAACATGCATTAGAAGTCAATTTTAATTTTACAGGATTGAATGTGAAATGTGTTATTAGTGCAGAAATATAGTTGTGATTTTTAAACATATCTGTCAAATAATCTGAACTTCGAAGTATGTTTGAAGCATGTTGCCCCCCCTTGAGTGTTCCCCTTATCCTATGAAGATAAACGTCGGGTAACTCGGATCTCTCTGGCCTTGGGCTCATTTGGACATTTTCTATTCATCATCAAAATAATTTACAGTCTCTCTTACCTAAAATGCTTTAAGGGACATCAGTTATAAGGATAAATTTGCTTTGAAGCAAACGAAGACAACAGTATTTCTCAACAATAAGAGAATCTGATTCCACTTGTTTAGCATCGCTAAAACAAAATACACAATAACTGACTGACTTCGCTTCCTTCATGCGTTGGCTGGTCATTTCTAAGCCAGAGAGCTGTACAGTAAGTGAGAAACCTCAGTGAAGTGCTTTGGGGAACTCGTGTTTTTCTAAGTGCGACATTGACTTTTTAATCTGGCGAGTGCAGATCTGAACAGCTGGTCCTGCTGAGAGTGAAGAAGAAATTTCTGGCTGCGACATTTTCTCAGCTAAGTGGGTGAATGTGTTCCTTCGGAAGTGTGCCAGCATTTGCTGCTCAAGTGGTTTAAAGGTCATTTCCAAGGCTTGCTTATGTCTGGTTTTTGGTGGACAGTGCGTGATCCAACGCAGAGCTCTGAGCCAAAGATTAAATGATTGCAAAAATGTATGTTGTCGTCAAAGGGAAATAGTAGCCCCACTAATCCTGAAAATGTGATTTCCCGTATGTACAGAAACTTCTTCTCAAATCCTCTTTGCCTTGTATCTTTTTTTAAAAAGTCAGAAGTAACTCAAATCACGGTTCCAGTTTTTTAAACTTGGCTAACATTTTGTCAGCAGTGTTCATAATGTTAGCGTCTTAAACGATCCAGTTGGTATACTTTAGCAGTGGACCTTCAGCCTGTCGTGTGACACAATGAAAATGCAGCACACTTGGTAGATCAGTCAACTAGCAACAACGTGAAAGCTGTTGTTGCTCACCAGTTCTGGTTTTTGTAAATTATGTCCTTACCTCTTGGTCATTAATATTCTTCTCTTAATAAATAGCACACATCGGATGGAACAACCTGAAGAATAAACGCGAAATGGAGTGAGAAAAACGACTTGCAATTTTATTAAGATCCATGTGAATCATCAACATAGACTTTCCGACAGCATCCTTAGTTTTAGATTTTGTTAGTTGCTGAAATATGTTCATTAAATTAATTTCACTCATTATTACAATGGGTTTAAACTGCCATGAGCTTCAATAAACCTCAAATTTCTTCGAAGAAATATAAATAGTTTAGAAAAGTGTTTTATTTAAAGAGAGATGGTTGTAACAATAAAAAGGGGAGGACCTTAATGGAGCATTTCTTGAAATGCGCAGTCTGCTTCCAACGTTTAATTTATTCGGCGCCTCTGTCAAACAGAGAGATTTTTCTATGAAGACAGAAAGAGATTTCTTCTTTTGCTTTAGTAAAACTCAAGTTCTGAGCTGCGTTCCAAGCTATTCATTTCTATATAAATCTCTTGGTATGGGAAACATTAAACCAGAAATTTCTTTAGCAGTGCCATTTCTAAAGAAAAAATAATTGCTGCTTGACTTTCAGGAATAGCATTTCTTCTATTAAAATAATGATAGTGCTCTCAAAACTCGTTTTGAATCCCTGGCTCATAGCGGACCGTTGCAGGAAATCCTTGCAAACCATCTCCCCTTTCCTCTTCGTCATATACTGACTCGAGACGCACGTGCTTTCTCCTTCTAGCTTATTACTTTCCAACACATTAAAGCTAACATTTATGTTCTAGGTTACATTTGTCAATTATCTGCTTTTCCATTAATCCCCTCTCGAAGAATTTGTGCGCCTATTTAATTTAAGAGACAAACTCCATTTATAGCTAGAAATGTTCAGTATCTAAGAAACTAGATTCAGGTTATTCTGGTTTCTTAAAATATTTATAATAGGGACAATCATATAACCAACTATATAAAACTACATTTTAAACACTAACCTACAACCGCAGCAACAATAATGCGTAAAAAGTCCATAAAGAAAGACAAAAGAAAGAAAATAAAAAATATCACTATTTAAAACATTTTTCCTCTCTCTCTCTCTCTCTCTCTCTCTCTCTCGCTTTTTTGTTTGTTTTAGGTTTACTGTGGGCTGAAGAACATTAAGAAGGGCTTTTGACAGAACCACATTGGTGATTTTTGCAGCTTCCACCAACACAGCGCAAAACCGTCAAGTTTTTGTACTAACCCATTAGTAAAAATGATCATATCCGCATAAGTATTTTAAAATTACACCGACATCACGCCTAAGGATCTAGAAGTATCAGAGACGGCTACCTCGTGGCTTTAGCCAGCAACATTCCAATATTTAGCATGATTAGTCTAAAATCCCGCTTAACTAATAGAGCTCATTATATACAGGGTTATTCAAAAAGAAGGAATAGATTTGAAATATTTATTTTTAATGAACGACAACAGATACGACATACATAGACATACATACGACACACCATTGAATAGAGGAAAGTTAAAAGTTTTAAGCCCCAGCTATTAGTTCCATTCAGTGCCTACAGTGGCGCAGTGTTTGTTTACGAGAAAATGGCAACGCCATAGGAAAAGTTGTTTTGTGTGCTGCATTATGCAAAGAGTGAATCCATTGTTTCATTGCAGCGTGCATTTCGTTGTAAGCTCAACAACAAGCCACCTCGTCATTAAAATAAAATACAATTGATACAATAAATTCGTAGAAGATTGTTGCGTATGCAAACGGAAAAGCATTGGGCGTCTCGAATAACAAATGGTACTCATTTTGAACACATAAATTAAAATTTTGACCTTTTCTCTATTCAATGATGTATTGCATAGGTCGCCATCTATTGCCGTTCATTAGAAATAAATATGTAAAGTAATTACAGGTAGTTAAAAAGGTTTTTTATTTTCTTATTCACTTGTAGTATCCCAGGAATAGAATCGATCGCGGTTCAGCTTGACAGCTTCTAGCATATTAAGGACGATTTCAGGTTAAAGGAGACTATTTTTGCTGGCTCATAAATACAATAACTATATTTAGATGATTTTCTCCAGGTAATCACTGAAACTATGAGAAAGGCGTGTATTGGCACGAGTATAGTTACTAACAAGTAACAGTCCGCTCTTTCGAAACTGGGATTTCGTTTGGGCTGCAAGATTAGCTAGCTGAGGTGATTTATTTCTCATAAATTGAAACGGTGTTTGCTCAAGGTGATATTTAGAACCACGTTCCAGCGTTGAAGTTTTGATCGATTGTTCCGTGTTTTTCTCGTGAGCCAATAACTCCAGCGATTTCTCCGATATTGCCGGCTTCTTAGGCTCTTCCTTTCTGCTTTAACGCTAGAAAATGTCCTAAATATTACTTTGGGTCAAAACTGTTTCAACGTCTGAGAAGCACACCACCTCAGCCAGCTAATCTTGCAGCAGTGAAATCCCAGTTTGGAAAGAAAGGAGTAGGTACTTCATGCAAGATACTCAACAAGCTTAAAACTTTATTTTCTGATTCCTTAATTGGAGTTATGGTCTGAAGATCTTGAGAGCGAGGGCAAAGAAGCAAAAGAAAAGGTTTCACTAAGAGAATGAGAATATGCAAAGAAAATAAGATCAGTAGCGTGTTAAAAGAGCGGTGATAAATGCTGGATACTGCAACGTTACATTCTGGAAACCTCACACACACACAAAAAAGCTTCACTCTCACAAGAGAGAAAGGTAATATAGCAAGTTCAGTAAATGCGAGTTGTGAGCTATTTATGACAACCTAATAAATTTTGTAAAATATACGTTTAAATTTTTTCACAGCAAATGCTAATTTAGTTTCGTTTACTTAAATTAATAACACTGCATTCCCAATGCTGAATGTATCAATGAAAAATTGGTAGGACTGAGCTCAATTTTCAGTACATCATCCGAAACGTTATAAGATAGCATACGACTTCTTAGGCCCACAAGTAATTAATGCACAATTATTTCATCACAAATTTATAACATCAAGCTGGTTATTACTACAACCAATGCATTCTTTACTTTCCCCATTTATAAATCACTGAACTATCCACTTAAATCAAAACACTAACTCCTAAGGAACCTGTTTTCAATTTCAATGTCATCTGCGCTTGAGGGAGGTTTACGACTAACATCTTTCACTACAGACATAGATTAAAACTAGAGGCGAGTACCTGCTGTCACATCCTCGTCGTCTCCGAGGACATGGAAGGCTAGGATCTTCCTGCGCCAACGTCCCAGAGTGCCACCGATCGCCGTTGCTGTCATCCTCACCGAACTGCTTCACCACCACTTCCGGCACTGCCCCACATTTTGTCACTTCACCACTTCGTCCAAAGTGTCACTAATTCACACTTGTAATTACCGATTCAATGCAGTTTTTCTTGTTTATCGCGCAAAATATGTGATATATTTTATATTTGGATCTTAAAAGATAATGTGTTGTATCTGTCACTTCAGAGTTCCACGTCCTGGCTGCTTTAGTTCCACATATTTCAGTTCTGCTTGGATTGCGTTATTAAAAATTATCAGGATTCTAAATTAAGTTACACAGGCGTTCCTTCATTCTGATGGTACACAAGTACAAAGTGCAATTCAGCCACGCTAACGAACTTTGCAAAAAGATAAATAAATAAGAGTATTATATATAAAGTATAAACCCTTACTGCATTAAAATAAATTAAAATCTAAGTCATTCAATACTCATAGCCAATCGTGGGTATTAGTTTGAGTCAAAAACACTGCAGTGCACAGAGGCTCCAGTAACCTCAAACGGCCATAAACATAAATATAGGTCAAGAATGGATGATCATCTCTTCAATATCGGTTGGTAGCCGGAAGCACTGCATTATTTGGACAGCTTAACTGCACAACGCGTTTACATTTTTTATATTTAAAAGTTTTATTTTCAGGTTTAAAAACAAAACGGGTGTATTTAATAAAAATCACCACCAAAAGTGAATAATTTATTCACGATTTAATTTTGCTCAACGATCATATTTAAAACCTCATTAAGTTAGAACTTTTGTTTTAACTTGCTTAGCAAAGTATATATTTAAAATACACGTTAGGATCAAAATCGTGCAATCTTAGGACAGTCATAAATAAATACAATGTTTGCAGCTAAATAATGAGTCTTTGGCTTTTACAAAAGGTTTGTATAAAATAATTCCTAAAAGAATTACCACAAATTGAGACTGGGGATACCAGTGTATTATACTGCATTGATTTTGTTAGCTAAATATCACCGCCGCAATAGGAATATATCAATCATGAGGATATTGGTAGCAAATATAGACAAGATTTTCAATCATAACGTTTGAAAAACTCGATATTAGCGAAATTAATGCATTATGTCAGGGACTAAAGTAATACCTCAATAATTGTTACCCCATACAAAAAGTATGGAACTACAACATTTCGATACAAAATACACTATTATTTTTGGGACGTTTATGTAGCGACTTGGGCTACTGTGCATTGTTTAAAAGTCGAAAAGATTACGCTTACCCATATGAGTTAGAAAAATTAAGAGCCATTACATCCAATAGAAGTTATGAGGGCATATTCTTAAGCTGCCTCTCCGTGTTGATGAAACCACCTAAATGTGACAAAGTTGGATGTCGCGCTCACGATGTGATGCTGGAACCACAACTAAGACATTTCGCTTGGTCTGACAGCCACAAACAGGCGGACCGACCTTGCTACTTCCACTGTCAGGCACTTAAAACGTCACTGCAGATGTTGTAGTCATTTTCATTACCGACAGAATTTAGTGGCACAGGAGCAACGGGGGCATAAAACAAACGACAACACTAACGAGCAACTAAAAACGCGGAAATTAAACCGCGCATAAAACCTCGTTATTCTACGCCTAAGCCACTTTCGAACTTTACGCTTCTCCTCTTTGCCAAGGTTATTTTCGTTGAGGTACTGACATACCAAATGAGCGGGTGGTCCAATGTAACACTAAGAATGTTGGGAAAGGCGCCCAAATATCGCACTGCGAATCAGAGATACTACGTGGGATTTTTGTTGTCATACGTATGTAGTAGACCAATAGAACAACAGTTTGACGCGTATTTCTATAACCTATTGGCCTGAGAGGTAGCTAAACAATAGAATATAACATGTTCCAAGAGGAATAAGCCCAGAAGCTGATTTTATACACAAGTTCCTTGTTGATTCCCAAACAAAAAGGAATTAAGATATCCGAGTTGATTCCCAGATCTTACAGAAATATTATGCTAATGTTTTCGTATCTATTGCTAGTATTTTGGTTTCTTGAAGCTTCGCGTGAGAGGTTTAGTGTTTCTAGGGTACAATTACATGAGGAACAGTCGGCTGGGGTGAAAAGAATTTCGAATGTTGGCAAAAGTCCTCCATCCATCCACCCATCCATACATCCATCCATCGGCTGCGCACAAGCTGCGATGCGGAATACATACAAACCAATAGTGGAAGTAAAATCCAGTGAGAAGGTATTGACTTACCCTCTGACAGATACACTCGATGGTAAATGTAGGTGTATACACTTCCACGGCTTGTGTCGTCGTAGGAGTGTTGAGTTTCCAAAGAAGGTTACATCATGATGCAGCTGGGTACCCTTGCGTTTTAAGGGAAATTATACGTTGTATAAAACAGACCCTTAAACTCAATAGCGAGCAACTATGCGTTTTAGATTAGGCTCCTCCAGTTTTACACCATTAAAGAACTAAAATAAAAATGCGAAACTGTTTGGAACGTAACCTTTAGTTACGGGCGAGGTATGCTGTGAAATGGAAGGGGAAAGCCTGTGCCTTGTATCCCATCACACTAAGAACCACGTAGGCATTGACTATATTCTAACATTTAAGTAAGTAAACAGACCAATTACAATTAATTATGTATCACTTTGGTAGCCGGAAAATATTTACACAACGCGTTTCCTTTAAATAGATGTAAGCTTTATTCATTGGGAAACACTGATAACAGTATATTACGATGAAGTGCGGCGAATGCATCTTAGTAGAACGAGGAAGAAGTCTGAAGATACGATATCAAGTCGAGTATTTTCAGTTCCGAGTTTCTGCAAAGGATTTAATGTATGTGTATTGCGTACTATGTTTTCGTGATAGTGAATAATAGAAAAACTTACGCGAAAGTAAAATGAAATCACTGTCAGGTGTTCAAAAGCGGTATCAAGGTCAACCGCGCTTGCCTCTGCGAGCTGGTGATCGATTTGTCATGCAGGGTAGCGTTGACATGCAAGTCAACAACTGAAAGCGAGATGGCTGATTGCGCTGAAAGTTGTATTTAAATGTTGCATGAACTAAATCGTAAAAAATAAGAGGGATATGTATGATTTAAATTATCGTGCAGACGGTATGATTTAAATGGTAAAATTAAACTATCAATTATGATTATATTAAATGTTTGCAACAATAAATATACATATAAATAGTTGAAGATTAAATACATTTTATTATCATCTGCGGTAAAAATGCAAAACACACGCAGTGCAAGAATTTCAACTTCCCACGATAGATATCAGAGCGGAAAGTGCATGAAGGAACATTATCATCAAAACCTGTGTTTTACCGATGAGGAAGAAATACGTTATTTTAATTTCCATTGCACAAGAGGTTAACCATAATCTTCGAATACACACACTTTCATGAACACCCATTCAGTCTGCAGAGCGAAAATGTCTTGAACTTACTTACAGAGATGAATATGAACGTGTTTTAAGTAGCTTTGGAAGTTAATGAGAAATCGGTCGCGAAAGAAAGAAAGAAAGAAAGAAAGAAAGAAAGAAAGAAAGAAAGAAAGAAAGAAAGAAAAAAGACAATGGTAAGTGAAAACATAAAATGGTTTCAGAAGCCAACAGTGGCCGAGTCTGTTAGGACTAGTATGGATGGAGACGCAGAGAAAATTAGTATGCTCATTTTGTACCTTGCTTATGCGAGGTTTTCTGTTAACTCTACGCAGAAATGGACATTCCTTACAAATAAGCGTCTACTACGATAGGTTAGTCGCAAATGGGCAAAATGTTTTAATAAAGCCATTAGAATCATATGGGAATAAACAGTAGGGAATCATGTAAATTCTTTTTCTCACGGATGAATATTAGACATTACCAAGTGTGTGTGTGTGTGTGTGTGTGTGTGTGTGTGTGTGTGTGCGCGCGCGCGTGTGTGTGTGAATAAGTTGGGACTGTACAGTGTCTCCAAAACTAAGAGTTGTAAAAAGGAATGTCTTATTAAAAGTTGTTTGATATTATGGGGGAAAGTAAATGCCATTGGTTGGTTTTTTTTGGAGGACGTTATGATGGTCATTTTAGGGTCAATTAAGTTTTTTTAAATGGTAACCTACATTTTGGATGTTGTTTTCTCATTAGAAAACAGTTTATAAAAAGCTGTTCATTTTGTGATGAGGAATAAGGAAACGCAATAAAAAAAGGTTGGTTCCCAATTATGAAACGTAACTTGACCCTCAAATGACCATCCATAGATGGTCCAACCATTCATTGCACTTTTCAAACACAGTCATTAATTTTTTTTTTTTTTTTTGTTTGTTATTTACTTGGTGTAAGAACAATTGCAAAGTGCTTTATGCAAATGCTGTTTAGTCTTTTATGAGTGAGAAAACAACATAAAAAGGTAGGTTCTCATTTAAAAAACTAAATTTACCCTAAAATGACCTTCACAACGTCCTCCAAATAAAACACTTCTAATGGAATTTACTTTCCCCCCATAATATCAAGCAACTTTTACTCCAGAATTCTTTTTCTACAACGCTTAGCTTTGGAGATATTGTACAGTCAGATATTTGGAGATATTGTGTGTGTAAGTGTGTGTGTGTGTGTGTGTGTGTGCGCGCACACAATACAGTGTTAATGCTGTAACGTTCTGTATGTGGAGGAAAATCTAGGCAATTACCAACGTCGTAACGAGATACACAAATATGAAACCAGGTTAAGGAACAGCATCAATACACCATATCCACGTTTAAGTAATTCATCAATTTCACATCAATATTATCTAACATTATTTAGCGAACTTCCAGCTCACGCTAAGCGATGCACAGGAAATATATTTAAAATTAAATTGAAAAGTGGCTCATTAAGAAAGCATTTTACTGTAATGAATTCAAAATAAGCAAGAGTGACCTTGTTTTTGACCTAATTTCGTATTTTGTAGATTATAACATAATTCAGGTGTTGTTATATCATTGCACTCAATATAAACTGAATTTAATTGCACTGTAGAAATTATTTTGAATATTATGAGTTTCATTTTGTACATACATATTAAGATTAACTGAATTGTAAATGCTTATGAATTTTCTGTTCATTTAGACGAAGTCTATTACATGTATTGACGTTTAATGACAAATAAAGCTATTTATATGCTATTTTATAAGTACTAACCATATTTAAGTGATTCTGAAACTTGTATTAGAATTAATTTGAAAATCTTGATTTTCTTGAAATCGCTGACAGATTTGCTGTGCTTGGCAATGTTTTCATTACAATATTGTAACGGACATGAATCGGTAGTTGCAATTTTCAGCAAATAAGAGTTCATTATACGTGTGATGTTCAGGAAATGTGTATAAAACATATGTATACAAGGTATCTTATTAATATAGTCGCAACATTAGCGGACATTTTTCAACCCGATTCGATAATCTGAGTTAAATCCAGTTGTTTTGTTGAACTCTTGAGTTTCATAATTCGTCGGTGATAGTTTTAATATATAGCAATTCTGGTAAGGTTACACCATTAAGGCTCATGAAACTTCAACCACATATTTTTCAATCCTTGAGAGGACTTGTGTGAAGCTTCCTAATACGAATGGCTTTCGATCAAGTATTGAATCTATGTTGTGGAACTGAACGTCAATGTGATTTACAGTAGCACTTTTTTGATAAAGAGTTCTGCCGTTGAGCTTCTGAAACGCCTGCAATGCAACAAAAGCTACCAAGCGGGACTTCCCGCGGATGACGACAAAGAAGGGCTTTTGTGGAATGTAAACAATCTCCATTACAGCGAGGCTTTAGCGTCGCGAAAATGAACGACGGTTTCTTCCTCAGTTCATTTCCCCCTCCACGCACTGAGCAAAACAAAGTCAAATTGTACGGACGAAATTCAATATCCGCAGTGATTAAGTTGATAAACATGCCTATACTTTCCTCGTGTAAACCAGCAGAAGTTTCTAGAGCGTAATGGGGTTGAACGTGTAGAAATTACGTAACGACTAACTTCCCGTCTACTAACGTCTTTCGCGGTGCATTCAGCTCCACGCGCCCCCAGCCTCTATTACTTACCTACACCCCCTCAAGAAAGTATTCATCTGCACTTTAAAAATTCTAGCAGTCAAATTAAAGGAGGCAAAAATCTAATTTTTTTGGACATAAAGATCAAATGATAATACAGTTTACGTCTTTTGGGTTTTTCAGATCGTTCTTTTTATCAGTTTATAAGCTGTAACCTTTGGTACCTGGTGTTTTCAAAATTATCTTTCATGCATTGAGGAGGGCATTTTTTTGAGCATACATCCACACATTTTCATCGACATGTGACAAACTAGTGGAGAAATGAATTCGTGAAATCGTAAAAAATGAACCGAAAATGAGAAATTAAGGCATAAACGTTGATAAATCCCAACTTTGACATTTTATTCCTCCATCAAATAAAACCCTATTTTCACCGCAAAATCAAGTAATAGACAACAAAATGCTCTATTCAATGCATGTAAGATCATTTTGAAAACATACGTACAAATCAGTTGCACATTTGGCATATTTTTTAAAAATTCAAATAACTTATAAAATGAACGATCTGACAAAACACGTAAACTGTGTTACCATATGATCTTTATGTCAAAAAAATTAGGTTTTTCCCTCAATTAAAAGTGCAGACGAATACTTTCCTGAGCGGCTGTATACTGAGAATGCAAAGGAAGTATTGCATTCCGCCCAAAAATTCCAAACTAGAAATGCATACTTTGAGACACTCTCAATCCAAAAAAGGCCATTTTTAGCATAACGTCCGCGCGCACGTCTGTCTCTGACCAGCAAAACTCATGCTTCACATGAACATTTTTTGTTATTTTTTATTTTCTCATAAATGACTAACGATTTTGATTAAAATATCCCATGTTTAGGATATCTGCATGATAAATCAAGTTTATATGTTGAATTTATTGGGAATAGTCTTTGAAGCCTCTTCATTCTGAATGACTTTTCTATAATTGGTAAACCATAAAAGATAATAAGATATTGTCTCATATCGATTATACAAAAGTAATACTCGATGAAAAGGACTTCTAAGCATATTCCAAGAACATTCAATATAGGTATACATTTTATTTTCGTCAAAATATCTTAAACATATGGTATTTTAATCAACATTGTTAGAGCTATTTAAAAAAGAAATATCGAAAAATTTTCTGTATAAAGGTATTTTGGGGTGGAGGATTTCCTAGAAAATCTTCGTGTCGCGACTTTGGAAGATACCATGCTTGGTAATTATCGAATCTTCGTTTTTGAGTTACGCTGTTTACGGAAACACATTCACCTTTTCTAAAACTGTGTTTTTTGAGGGGGGGGGGTTCAGAGAGCCTCAAAAGCTGTATTTCGGGTGGAAAGCAATACCTATTTCCTCATATTCAAAATACCCACAAAGCTTAAAATCGATTTTTTTGTCAATTTTGACTGGCTGTCTTACTGTGCTAAATGTAAAACAAGTAATTTTGTTGCTTGCCATTAAGGGTCCTCAGAACTATTTCTAGATATTCATTGGAGTAGCAATCCATACTGTCAGCGGCTAGAGGTTCCGCAAAACAGGATCATAACTTGCTCGGAGGCGCCAGTCTTCCTGCCAAAAGGTCCATTTCCTTGGAAAAGAGCCTCTTTTAAGCTAAGTGCTGGCAGTTACTGCAGCAAGACGAGCATTCTTTTTTACACTTCCAACCTCTTTCTTGGGGTTCCTTTTTCTTTGACATGCTAGTACTTGTGCGACGGACATTGATTGCCAATTAGCTCCAGTAACGAAAATTCTATCAAATTTATGCCTTTTAGAATAAGCAGCCGATGAGTAACTGGATGTTTATCAAGTTTGTTGTGTCTTCATAACGTCTAACAGCCGTTGTAAATATGCAACGATTACAAAACATTGCCATATGTCAGATTTACGACAATGAAAACAGTAGTTTTTGTAATCCCTGCAGTAACTGGAAATTTGCCACTTGAATATCGATTCAAGACCAAAATATGCTATTTTGAGAATCTGAGGTGGGGGTGTGATGCACCAAGGGCAAAAAATACATTTGTAAAAGTGTTCTTGATTACATAATTAGTGACGTCAAATGAGTGGACAGGTGGAAGTTATGAGCATCGGTGTTGCCAATAAAACAAATTATTACATCTGGGAGGTTAAAGATAAATATAAATGAACAGAAATAGCAACTATACTTCGAAACATTTAGCATTTTGCTTATTAAATAATATATTGCAGGCTGCCTATATTTATTTCGTGCAAACAATTATAGGACGGCTATTTTCAGTAAAAGAAATGATACCTATAAATACTTGCCAGTTAGTGGCAACTTATTCGTTTATTTCAAATAAAAATCAGGTTGAATCGAAGTGTACTTATCGTTACCCCAATGCTTGTAAATGTGCGTAAAATTTGAGTGCATCTAATTTTTACTTTCTCTACCACTACATAGTAGGTAGAGAAAGTATTGTATTCCATGAAAAAATTGGATATCAAGATTTCCCCGGAAATACATTTTTTGAGACCCTCTGAATAAAAAAGCAGCATTTTTTGAAAAAGGTTCGTGTGTGAACAGCAGAGCCTAAAAACGAAAAGTCGGATAAATACATAACTTGGTATTTAGGTTCAGTACCTTCCAAAGATGAGACACGAAGATTTTCAAGAAAACTCCCCTACCCCAAACTACCCTTTACATGGAACATTTTTTTATTTTCTAGAAAATGTTCTAACACTTTGATTACATAACATGTATTAAAGATATATAGATACATGACAAATAAAATGTATATCTTGAATTTTCTGGGAATAGCCTCTGAAGTCACTTCATTCGGAAGGAATTTTGTATAATCTTGTATAATTGGTAAACTTTAAGTGATAGACGAAAACGTACTACACAAAAAGTGTAGATCTCTTTAAAAAACAATTTATTTCAAATCATTTTTTGTGGTGGCATCAGTCATTTCCGATATATCCGTTCTTAATGTTTCGAAATGTTCAATACTTAAGTCATTCTGTTAAAGTGATTTCGATTTTTAATTGTTTCTCTTAAATTAAACCGAGTTTTATTTATGAAAACTCTTTATCTGCTCTGGTCCTTAGCGTCCCATTCTATTTTGGGCGTGAAAGACACATAATCTTGCTCAGAGACCTCTTTATCAAGCTTCAGGTTCTTTTACGCGCCGTAAATCTACCACAAGGAAGCCATGCTAAGGATTTTTACGCCCGAAAAAATCCATCGCCCTCCGCCGGGTTTGAACCCGCTACCTCGGGAACTAGAGGCTAGCGTGGTAACCATTACACCACGAAGGACGACCATTAGTTGTTTCTCGCGATGCCATAGAAAGAGTATGGTATTTTAAGGCCAACATATAGCGTCCAGTTCTTAAACATTTGACTATCGCTATTCTCTTTGTATCTAAAACGAAATATGTAATGCAGCTATTTCCGGAAAGATTTATTTCGATTAAAATGAAGTAGATAGGAAAATAAACTTTCGTAAGAATAATTTGTATACTACTTATAAGCGAGGGCAGAGGAAGTCATTGAATGTAACACATCAGATTTTTTTAATAATTAGCTGCTGTAATACCACGAATTGCTCTGAAGTCAACAGTAATTTGACAAGCGCATAGCTTAGCGAAACGCTGGTGAAATCGCCTACGAAATGAAACCAGGATACAACCCCATGAAGTCATAAGCAACGCTTACTCTGTATTATATAGTTAAATTCACACAAAACTAATTTTTTTAATTTTAGTTCGTTTAGCAGCTGTGGACAATTGAAAATCGGATGCAGCAATATATGGTTGAACTCCAGTGCATTAGTCTTATTTCGAGTCTTACACAGACAGACGCGCGTGGGTTGAAGCTGAAGGCACTTTTATATTGGATTATTTAACATCAAATACCTGACATAGGAACGGAATGGTCAGGCTAATATTTGGTAGCTGCATGAGCAACATAATTTTTACCAAATTTCTCCACTGGAACGAGTACCAGAATTTCAACATACATGTTTTTTCACAGTTTGTTTATAGAGAAGACAAAATGTACACTGCAGTTTCTAATGAAGTATAATAAATGATAAACTTAGCTCCGAACTTGCTCGATTACACAAACTGCCACAAATGGTGAATGACAGGGCTGATCCTCAGTTTTTTATAGCTAAAATATTGGAAAAGTAACATTTATTTTTAAACCGTAACCAAAAGGTAACATATGCATAGTTTTATCACAAAATGGATAGCCCTTTAATTTATAATGTTTATCATTAATGCTTATTTCTACCATAATATAATTAGAACAAAATACTATTATATAAAAATTACATGGAAATAATTAGAAACAAGTTTAAAATCAATCATTAAATTGTTATTTTTTGCAGAAATTTGTAAGAAGAAAATATTTCTTAATATTCTGTTTGTTTATGCAAGAGATTTCCCTCTTCTTTTAAAACCACAACTCTCTGAAGCACTACCTGAGTAATCTTTGCGTCTCCAAGATAACTTCTTTCCGAAGTTTTCTCTAAATTAAATTATGCTTTTTCAAAAAACTTGACATAGTTGGCGTTTTCTCACTTCGACCTTCTTCGAGCATCTCTAATTATTCAAGTTTTTAATATTTAACTTGTGTTTCTTAAAGTTAATTTGATGCTCAATTTTTTACTTTCTCTACTACGTATAGTAAGTAGGGGAAGTATTGTATTCCACCCAAAAATTCGATACCGAGATTTCACCGGAAATACATGTTTAGAGACCCCCTGAATCCAAAAAAAGCATTTTTGGAAACATGTGTGTGTGTGTCTGTGAACAGCATAACTTAGAAACGAACAGTCGGATAAACACTGAACTTGGTATTTGGATTCAGTATCTTTCAGAGATGCGACACGAAGGTTTTCAAGAAAATCCCCCCACCCCAGACTACCCTTTACATGGAACATTTTTCGAAAATTTTAATTTTCCCAAAAATGGCTCTAACGATTTTGATTAAAATATCATATGTTTAAGATATTGTCATGAGAAATGAAATGTATATCTCGAATTTTCTGGGAATGTCTCCAAAATTATTCTTCATTGGAACGACTTTTGCATAACTGGCAAACCATAAGAGATAGACAAAATTTTACTACACAAAAAATATATATCGCGTTAAAATACACAATTTGTGTCATATACATTACTTTTGTTGAGCGAACCGTTTTCGAGATATTGCTTGTTATTCCCTTAAATTTTCCAATACTTATACTTTTTCTTAAATTCGTTATTCATGCAAAGAGAATGAAATGCTCCACATAGCAACCAGAGTTAAAATATTTGACTATCGCTTAAAACCTACCATATTCCCCTTGCATCTACAAGAAAATTAGCAATAAGATTGACATCTCGATATCTCGATTAACATGAAGCATATGGAGAATAAGCGTTTGTAAAAATAGTTTGTACAAGAGTAGAGAAAGTCATGTGAGTGAAACACATCAGATTTTTATTTCTGGAGGAGGATATAGAAACATCGACATGGATGCATTTTTTATTAGTTGAAATTCAGCGAGATTGAGACAAATCTCTCTACAGCTGACTCTAATGGGATAGAATCACACATATCTGAATTACTTCTGCTGCTTCATGATATTTAAGTTTAACATTGCTTTTCAATACTCGTTATTGCGGATATTTTATTGGATTCAAACTTTCTCCAAATGTAGAATTTTCTACTCATATTGAAGAATATTAGCGGAAGAATTTTAGCTCATTTTAAAGAAACAATTTCTTGTAATTCATCAAAGATCAGATAAAATGTATACACTTTAGTTAATGAGTGGTTTGTGTCATATTATTCATATCATGTTTCTTCAAATTTCTAACGAAGAGTAAAGGGAAATGGACGTAAATAAAGTGAAAACAAAGTGACCAAAAATAATAAACAGTTGAATATCTAACCAAGTGATAGACTAGAGGTAATTGTAACGAGTCCTTCACTATTGTTAATGAACGCTTTCGGGAGTAAACCTCAAGAAACGTAGCTTCTCAGGCAATAGTCCCGGAATTCTAAGCAGGCCCATTAGAAGAGAAGGCGCTACTATGGCAAAGCACTGTATTCAGGTTACTGTAAATTAATACTGACTGTTCTTTTCTTCCATTTGAGAGACAGAGAGAGTGAGTGAGAGAGTATACGGTACCTAAGGTTCAAATTAATACCTGACGCTACCTGACCGATCTAAGAGGGGGATGCGTTAATGACGCGTCGAGCGCTGAAAAATCTGCCACAGTCAACCTTCACTGCCTAATCTCTCAGTATCATCTGTAGTATTGTTGCCACAGCATTTCTGGCAATGAAATATGGAAACTATCTTGATATCTTCGGCCGTCCTTGCTTTGCTGGCTTTCGAGTTGTTGCAAGCGGGTGTTGGTTGTCTCTTCTAAATTTCATGCTTGAATCTAACCCAGAGTTTACATAGTAAGTTTCAACAGAAAAGGTTTTGAGATTAGGCAGTTAAGGATTATCAACTGTTGTAGGAAATATAGTGCTAACTCTTTCTACTTTCCACGTTTCAAATTAAAGCAAATGCACTATAAGTGTGTTAATATCCCTTATAGAAATTTACCCTGTGGTGACTAAAATAAATGCTTCAGCGATCCAAGGAGTTAAGAGTGTTAAGCATAAGGAAAAATCCGACATATGTCCGCGATTTTATGCTAGAAGACGAATGTCCTGGATGAAGAGATAAAAGTCCGCGAAAACAGTGAATGCTAATTATTATTATTATTATTATTATTATTATTATTATTATTATTATTATTATTATTATTATTATTATTATTATTATTATTATTATTAACTTGAGTTTTACCGCCAAACGCCGTTCAAGTATTTCACCATTCGTTACGATAGAAGTTTCCAAATGGCAACACCGTGGCTGACGAAGACCATCGATACATCGTCGATCTCGCGCTAACAGTGAGAGCGGAGCAATACTATAATCGATTCTCTGTGATTTTGCTGTTTTCGGTTCCTTTATTTCTAGTTCCTGCCGCGTGTATGTACATTCTGTGGTTTGCATGAGGTTAACATTCACGTGGAGGGTAATTCTGAACCTGAACCCGATCCGCAGTTACTGGTGACATCATTAAGTGGAATGTTAAAATCAAACGAAACGAAAAGTTCACTTGCGAGAAGAATACATGGATCAATTTCCAAGCATTAAACGTGGAAGAAATGAACATGAGGCTTTTTGTGAAATGTGTGGGTAAGTACAATACATATACTTAAAAGTATGTATATTTTATTTTCATATTCTTCGAAATTAAGGGTACACTTAAGTAAGATAAGCTTTTTGGACTCTGCTCGCGTCTCAGAACGACAAAAGCAATCGTAAACACGAAAAGTGATCTTCAACTGTGTATACTGCCAACATTTACGAAATTATCGTGCAAAATTTTAGCGCGTAATTTCAACATTCATTTAAACATGCGTATACTTGAGGTTAAATGCCAACTGTCCTGAATTATTTCATTACAGCTGTTATATTTCAATCGCCTGTGGAGGGAAACTACGAGTAGCTCTGAACGACCATGTTACAAGCAAGAAAGACACAAGAGCTGTGAATTCTGCTTCAACGTCCAAACAATTGACAGTGTCTTTAGTGGTAATCAAACAGAATCGAATAAGCTTGCTGCAGTAGAAGCCACATTTGCGTTTCATACTGTGAATCATCATTCCTACAATTGCTTAATGCTTGGACTATGTCCTTGATTTTGGTTCTTGGATTATGGCAACCCTATCCCAAGACCATCTATGGAAACAACACTGAATTGAAAATCATTTCAGATATAACCCGAAGCAAGAATAATGTGTAATAAATAAGTTTAAAGGAATGGGGAAATATGACCGTAACGAGAAAAGCATATTGCAACGCCTTAAGTTAACCGTTAACGCAGAACCACGTTGTTTTTAAGAACAGGGAAAACTGCAGGAGATTTACGGTAATCAGTAAATTATCCTGCACATAAGAGTAACTAATTCTTGCCAGTCACGCAAGAAAGAAAGCGAAAGTATTGCGCAAGACCTAAAGGGAAAACTCTTCTACTCCTCGTCTTCAAGTACGCATTTTCCTTCTAAACAGATGAAGTGTTAAAAACAACTAATGCAGAACGGTTACAATTACAGACAACTACGTTATATACTACCACTGAGTCACACTCCTCTTCTGCATCATAATTCCTTGTAAATTCGGAAGAGTACGCAAAAAATCTGATGTGTTACACTCACATGACTTTCTCTACTATTGTACAAACTATTTTTACAAACGCTTATTCTCCATATGCTTCATGTTAATCGAGATGTTAATCTTATTGCTAATTTTCTTGTAGATGCAAGTGGAATATGGCAGGTTATAAGCGATAGTCAAATATTTTAAGAGCTGGTTGCTATGTGGAGTATTCCATTCTCTTTGCATTACCAGGAAAAAAAATGAATAACGAATTTGAGAAAAAGTAAAAGTATTGAAAAATTTAAGGGAATAACAAGCAATATCTCGAAAATGGTTCACTCAACAACAAAAAATGTATATGACATAAATTGTGTATTTTAACCGATCTACATTTTTCGTGTAGTAAAATTTTGTCTATCCCTTATGGTTTACCAGTTATGCAAAAGTCGTTCACAATGAAGAATACTTTTGGAGACATTCCCAGAAAATTCGAGATATACATTTCATTTGTCATGAAAATATCTTAAACATATGATATTTTAATCAAAATCGTTAGAGCCGTTTTTGAGAAAATTAAAATTGCCGCAAAATGTTCCATGTAAAGGGTAATCTGGGGTGGGGGGATTGGATTTTCCTGAAAATCTTCGTGTCGCATCTCTGGAAGATACTGAACCTAAATACCAAGTTTGGTGTTTATCCGACAGTTCGTTTCTGAATTATGCTGTTCATAGACAGACAGACACACACACACACACACACACACACACACACGGACATGTTTCCAAAAATGCTTTTTTTGGATTCAGGGGGCCTCAAAACATATATTTCCTGTGAAATCTCGGTATCGAATTTTTGGGTGGAATACAATACTTCCCCTACTTACTATACGTAGTAGAGAAAGTAAAAAAAGCACAAAAAATTGATTTATAGTTAGGCAAGGGAAGCTATCAAAACCAAGTTCTTTCACTTCTAAAGAGAAATACAAAGCCTAGAATGCCAACTGAAAGCAAATTACGACATAATACTGCCGCTTATGCGATTACGCCAGACATAGAACTCGTCTCTTCACAGCCAAAGCAAGGGTATGAATTAGGGGGAAACTGAAGTGATTCAGTCACTGGCTGTTGTCATTGCCTTGCGTCACACAGGTGCTTCGCCGAGTTGGCTGACCCATAAATACAGTAATTATTGCCCTATGCATAGAAAGATAGTGTCCATGCTGTTCTTTCGGCTTTTGATTTAAGGGACCCAAAGCTAGAATTTGATAAAAATTTTCAAAAAAATTAAACAATTTGTTTTTATGTCCAAAAAATACTTTAAACCTTTAGCTTCAATTGCATACCATCGCTTTTGCTCTCAGAGCTTTTTAAAGCTTCAGCACGTGACCATTTAAATACCCAAGTGCACACGCCTAACGGCCTGCAGTTTCGTCTAATGGTTTTTACTTGACCGAGTTTTCTTACGCTTCTCGCATTGAAAATGTTCCACGTGATGTAGTTTGTAACCAATCTTGTTCAAATTTTCAGCACAAACTTAGATTTTTTAAAAAATCCGCTTATGGTTTTGGCTATTTTTTTGCTATGATTTGCTAATTAATTTGACTACTGAGGATAAATTCTTTAAAACATTATATTTAAGGTTTAAAACTTTTTCTGAGACAGCCATAGTACTGAATAAAATCCTATATCCTACTTTTATACATTGGTATTAAAATAATATGCTTGTATTTTTATTTTTTCATGTGGAATACCTGATTTAGTAGCATAATTAAAGTAAAATATAATTTTTCTGCAAAAAATATTAAAGATTGCATAAAACGTAAAACATGCTTATAATTGAGGCAGAGCACTGTGTAACAAAATTTTGAAAACATTTAGATAGAAATTTAAATTATAGGTACTCTTAAGTCTAGCATCCTCTAAGGATGCAGGCCAACATTTTTAAGGAATCAACCTCCCTCGCATACACACACATACAAACACCCAAGCACTACTTGTTCTTAAAAATAAAAAGTTGGAAACTGCTTTTTATTATTTTTGCATTTTATTATTACTATTGACTAATATCCGTAAAACCTCAATTCTTCCTGCTTCTCAAGAATTGGGTTATATTCGGTTCGGAAACCAAGTCATTGAAACTGTTGCTTGAATCTTTCTCTTGTTTAACAATATCCGTTTGCCAATAAGTATATAAAATAGCGCTTGGTGTGGTAGTCAACTACGTAGCTCCTATGTATAGAGTGTGTCATCCTTTCTGATATGCGATCTGTCATGAAATGCGTTATTTTAAATCTAGAGGGGAACAGGGTAGGGCAATTTAGGAGTTGAGCTATCTCAGGATGTAGTCCCCCCTGCCCTTTTGTGAGCCTCAGATTTGGCATGGGTAGCACCTGGCTGGGGCCCTTTTCCAGGAAAACGAAGCGGACAGAGAGGATCCTTGGAGAATGAAAATAAATCCAGATATTACTCTAGCTTGGGAATTGTGAAGCACACTTCGTAATTTGTCAAGTAATTTAACTGTTCAGAAAACCAAAGGAAATAGCTAAATCTATTATTGATGACAGCGTTATTAACATCGAGTATTTTAAAAGCTCACATAAGAAATTAAACTTTACTTTATTTTCTGCAAAGAGTTGCTGAAGTCCTCTTCACTGCCACTGATTATTATATTGCTGGGGAACTACATAAGCTAAAAACATACTTATTTCAGGGTTAAAATATACAACTGTTTTCAAATAAAATATTATATGGCATTATTTTCTAAATGCTATTTAAATTGTTCCACATTCTAGGCAACACGCCTTTTAGGTGAATTTTTTAAAAAATATATCACTATCGTTTGAGTAGCACTAAACTGTACTTTAAAATTAGCTACAAAGAGGAAGAAGCCCAACTGGGCCAGAACCTTCCCTCCTTAACGCTCACCCTAACCGAGACCTCGCACTCCCAGGACGGATGGGCAGATGACTGACGGGAGGCTGAGAGCCTACGGATCAGAGAGTGAGAGACCAGGGTGGGGATCAGCTACACGCACGGGATGAGGGCGAGGATGATGCGTTGATAGTTGCAGATGAAAGATGAATAATAGGAAAGGTGATGGTGGAGCACTGGTGGAATGAAACATGGCGGGGGAAACCAGAGAACCCGGGGAAAATTCGCCTAGACGCCGCTTTATCCACCACAAATCCCACATGTGGGTCCCTGGGATTGAACCCGGGCGGCCTTGGTCAGAGGCGAGCGGTCTTACCACTAGGCCACAGCGCCGCCAAAGCTATACTTTGTCAGTGCTTTATCTCATGGGAACAATTTCTTGCTAATATTTATCATTAGCCGGAAGCACATATAACAAATTAGCTTATGTATGTACAATAATTGTCAGGGAAATCATGAGAATGTTAATTATAGGATTGATTAATGCTTACGGCTTCCTAAAGAGAAATCGAGGGTTTCTTTTACCATGTATCTCACGAGTATGGTATGAACACTCTTACACTTTTATTAGAGCTATTTTAATAACCGCGGTCGTGTGAACTTGAAAGAACCAATTAGCTATTCTGCTGCCTGGACCTTTCACGTTTCGCACATCGCTGATCAGAATATTCAATGATCCTTCAGCTTTAGAGAATCGATTTTAAAGTGGTGAGCTTCCATTTTTCCATTAGTGCCTCTTGAGGAAAAAAACGAAGTAAAGACTAGGAAGCGTGCTCCCACAAACAAAAGAGGACACACTAATTGCTTCTTTTAGCGAATAGGTATGTAACGCTTTCCAATACACTTGCAAAATTAACTTCTGTTTTCCAATATATGCGCTCTGAATTCCGTAAAACGGTGGAGCGGTGTTCTTACTGGGATACATCATTCATCCTGCAGTCCATGGATACCACCTTTTCTTCTAGGATCTATTTTAGAAGGCGCAATTCACGACTAGACCTTAATATAAATGACATTATATCATTCCACGCACACACTTAATAAATTCTGTTAGTTTTGGGGACTACTATACCAGAAGCTACCCTTCTATGCTGGAGTCCAAATGTATCAGTCGGTTCAATTAGGAGCTGTGGAGAGAGGGTATTAGTGGTCTTTATTTTTACTTGCTCTACCTATGGTAGGTAGAGGAAGTATTGCATTCCATCCAAAAATTTAGAGTTTTTCGAATAGATTGACATTTCACCATAAAGGCATGTTTCTAGATCCCCTGAACCAGCAAAAAAGCATTTTAAGAAAAAGATGTATGTGCATGTGTGTGTGCGCGTGCGCGAGCTTACGAACATCATCGAACATCCGATTTTTAATAAAATTCACTCACCAGACTAACGTTTACACGCAAATTTTTGCATTAGCTTTGACTTTCTTAAAAACGACGCTTTGGATTTTGATAAAATATTGTGACGCGCGCGTAGTTACCTACAGTTGGTGCGAACGCATCCCGAGTCGCCTACCTGGCCGTCTGAGTGTGGCTAATGCCGGTCCTTTCAGAAAAATAGCCTCGTAACGAACTCTTCTCTTCTCTTATCCAGAACATTCCTTTCGGCAAGTTCTATTAGCCTTTCTTTCTAGAACATTGTGGCAGTATTTTATATCACAACAATGTAAATGCCAGAGTGATTATAGTAAATAAGCATTATTATATGACATTGATTTGAGATGTTTGTTAATTATAAGCATTGTTAGGAAATAAGTTTACACGGCCTCACTGAAACTGACAATAAGAGCGGGCAACAATGTAGCGAGGGGGTGAGTTGTTTACAAGCAAATGACGTCAGAGCAGCGCGCGTTTCTTTAGAAATGGAGGGAATATCTTCCCTAGAGCATGTGTGTTCGTAATTTTGATTGGATAAAAAAATAGACGCTAATGTTGGCGCGTTTTATTAACCAATAGCAGCTCAGTTATAATCTTTAGGCATATCGGATGAGGGAGTATAAATTATGAAGCCAAGAGACGGGTAACGTTCAGTCCAACAGAAGCACTCGCGGGTAATACGTCGTTCAGTCCAACAAAAACATTCGCAAGTTACACGTCGCTCAGTCCAACAGAATCATTCGCGGGTTATACGTCGTGCAGTTCTACAAAATCATTCAGAAGTTACACGTTGCCCAGTTCATCAGAATCATTCACGCGTTAAACGTCGCGCAGTTCTAAAAAATCTCTCGCGTCGTAAAGTTAGTTAAAATATGTGAAATACGCGATTTAATAATGTGCAGCAAATAAGTGATTATAGTGACATTAGAAAATATAACAGTTTCAGTCGGGCATGTATCAAGAGCAATTATGTGAAATGAATAAAGTGTGACGGCAATAAAAGTGTAAAAACAAATTCTTTTATCAGTGCTATCTTTCAGTGGAAACTCCTTTCCGTTTACACATCCTGTTTAAGAGATATGCTCGACTGAGAAATAATAGCTAGCCGGAGGACAAAGAACCCAAAATTCGAACTAGTAATACAATAACAGGCGCTCAGCAATAAGATAACACGACGACACCGTGATAACATTCCGCTTTCTATGCGAGCCTATAAGGGAGCTGCTCTTGCCGTGTGGCAGATCGCGTTCAGTTACTTAAGAAGTTACGAAGTTTAGCTGCAGTCAAGAAGCCGAAGAGTTTGGATAGTTAAAACTGAATAGTGACGAGTGCAGTTCACTTGTGATTCGATTCGACGGATACGTTGTGTTGTGTTCTGTTCTGAGTGTGTCAAAAGTGTAAAGTTTGTGCCTCGCTGAGCACCTAAGTGACAAAGTGTGTATAGGAGGAACTGGTGTTCTCATTTGTTACAGTATCATAAGATTTACATATTGGCATGAGGAGTAAAATGTACACCTTGAATTTTTGTGAATATCCTGTAAAGACCTTCGCTTTTATTGATTGTTTTGTCAATTGGTATCGCCATGAAACCATTACAGATAGACAAATATTTAGTTTGGAAAAATGTAGAATTTATAAAACTATAAATTGTGCTAAATTACTATTGTAGCTTATTTACTACGAGATATTTTCTGTTGTTCGACGGAATTTTCCAATATTTCACGGTCCTTTCTTTTGTTTCTCGTCAGGCCATGCAAAAAGTATTCAAAATTTTGTCCAAGGCGAGTTTCTTTTTAAATATTTAACTATCGTAGTAGCGCACGATAGAAAAGAACGCTGAAAGAATCCTGTATCTTTCTATTAAGCTGCAATAAAGTGCATATGGAAACCATACTGGAAAACATTCAGCGTGGTAAAGATTAAGTAGAGAAACAAAGTTCTTTTACAAATAGTTTAAAGAATATACGTGAAAGTAAATTTTTGCTTTCCAAAATTAGCTATGCTTCATAATATCTCTAAGTATAGCAGAAGTGTGCATCTAAAATTATACTAATAAATTGTTTTTTGTTAGTTTATAAAAATAATTTTTTTCAGAATAACATTCTTCTAAATTAGGGCACATTTGTGTATGCAAAATTTGAGCAGAACATGTAATAAGATAATAAAACATTTACGTTCACCCTTAAGTAATTCCTATTGGAAAAATATGAATCTTTCATTTTTATTTTAGACCAGAATAGCAAAATTTTACATTGAAATTCTGCTTCAAACTAGAGTAATAATTGTATTCGATAATATATGGTGTATGTATAGATGTGAAAAACTTATCAACTCTAAAATGTAGATGTTTTTATTATTATTTTTCCTACTCGAGAAGATTCACAAGATACTATGGTTTTATTGCGACAATACTTATAGGTCTTCCACGTTGATCACTAATGTGAATTTGAACGCTGTGGAAACAAACAGTAAGCTGTTTATCTTGTAATTCTAAGCAAGCAGGAATAAAAGTCTTATTAACACCTTGGAACCGGCATAATGAAACAAAGGTTGAAAAAAAAACTGCACTGATTAATGAAACTCATCCAAATATATCATAATAAGAGTCGCGAAAACACCAATTCATACCGAATTGGTTTGTTAATAAAGCTGAAAAGATTGCATCGCAATGATTAGTTTTTAATACTTCTCACACCTCTAAATTTAAAATCACACAGCAAGTCAACGTTTTACTTTTATACGGAGACATTTTCAAAGTGCATAGTAGAGAAACATAAATAATGAAGATGCCAACGAAGGATTAAAACACTTCTAATGCATCAATGCAAATTAGAAACAGGGATTTTCCTGGTTTATTTATTTCTTTACCGTGATGTGTCGCTGTGAGATTGCGTTCTAATCAAAAAGTGATTATCTCTGCTTCACATCCTTACTAGCTTCTACAAGGAAGGACTGTGTGTAAACAAGTACAGGAAACAAAGGCACATTAGAATTATAAGGAGAGGGGAGAAGTAAACGCATGGAAACAAACCATTAACGAATTCATGCACTAACTATTTAGGTCCTATTCTATAACAAATTAAATTATTTTCACTCCGTAAAATTCTCAAATTACAGTAGTTGAAAGTAAACCAATCAGAAGGTGCCAATCCCATTGTAGTTTCATGTGATGCATTTTCGAGTTAGGTGCTAATGATTTCACTCAGGATCACCGATGGCGTGACCGAATGGTTAGATCGCTCTCTCATCACCAAAAGTTTGATCCCAGCTCCCGTAATTAGATTCGGATGAAGCGGAACTTGCGCAGATTTTTCCTCTCAGTTATTTCACCAACTTCTCCATCATCATATAGTTTAGTATACAACATATTCTGCCAATTAAGGTGCAGGAGTAGAAAATGGACTACACTACTGCTCTCGTTTGCAGGGAAGCTCCAATGCCTGCTCGACAAGTGAGTTGCATTATACATCACTTACATGCCCAAGCCTGGTAAACCAGTTTTTAAGGCCCATTTGCCGCTCTGCAGTACAGTCCCTCAAGCCGACAAGCTAAACAAAATCAATGTGCGATGTAATGACCGAGCGACAGGATGAAATGGTCTTTTGCGGAAGTGCAATAGGAGTGGCGCCTTTTAACTGTTTACATTTCAACAGATATAACATGATACTAAATTAAAAGATTACGGTCAAATCTTTCTCTACTAGGGATAGCCAAATCTTCACCAGTTCTTATTAGAAACTACAAAATGATTCTTGGAAGCTTTCGCTAGTTTCTCTCAAACCGCTAAGAATACAAATTGTGGTATGGTTGGTGAAATCTAGAGAAAGTAAAACTTACCCAAGAAAGACTTTAACTTCAATCCAAGGTATAAGACCGGCATTAAGCAGCTGCAACAATCGAACTCTACGTGCATGTTTACAGACTCTAACGGTATGAATAATGTTCGGGCTACTCGTACAGTGAGTTTTGATTACTCTTGGTGCGTGATAAAACCACAAATACCGAAAACAATGACTCATTAGTTGCTGTAAATTTTCCTCTAAGGGCTGGTACAAAACTAGAGCAGGGCTCTCTCAGCGGAAAAGCCATAACCGCACATCCTGACCAGCGATATTGATTAGAAGCAAAATATCAGAAGCACATCCACTTCGGTGTGCCAACTTATTGCCCACTGCAAAACATTTCTTCCTCCGAGTCATCCTAGTAAACTGGTAGAGGAATGCTAACTCGCTAGTTCAAAGAGAGAAAAATGAAAATATCAGTATAATGGGTAGTAGAGATAAGCATTAGATACAGCGTAAATAACATAAATAATATAGGTACTATGAAGTGCATTAATAATAACTTGAATCCCGTGGCGCTACAGCCCATAAAGAGCCTAGACCTGCCAACCCGACTATCGACCTCACGCCCACGTACGCATGGCAGAGTTGGGCAATCATCCAACCGATACGGGGAGGTAATGTGGCCAGCATCATACTTCCCCTAGCCAGAATGTTGGCCTACGTGGACAGGATCGCTACCTACCGCAGCTCATCACTTTCCTCGTGATACCCTAGTAGGCACTGGTACTATACCCGGTCTTAAAATATATGGGGGTCATGGGTGGAATCAAACCCAGGAGCATTACGTGACCGGGAACCAGAGCTTCACACTCCAGCCAACAGACAGGCGCAACACTATGAAATTGATAGACGAAGTAAAAATCTGATGCGATGCTTGACATGATTCTTTTCTATCCTCTATCTTTATTAATGGGTATATAAGCTATTCTTACTAAAGCTTACTACATTTTATTCCAAATTAACCTTTGCAAAAATAGCTAATTACAATTTCTTTAGTTAAAGAGAACGGCGATAGCCAAATGTTTAAGAACTGGCGCTATATGCCGGCCATTATGCAATCGCAGGAAACAAATGAAAATCGATGAGACTAAAAGAATGACAAGTATTGAAGAGCTCGAACATTTAATAACGGATATCTCAGAAACGGCTTGTGCTACAGAAAAACTTATTTAACTAAATTGTGTGTTTTAAAGAGATCTTTAGTTTTTGTATGGCACATTTTTGTCTATCGCTTAACGCGTACCAATTATACAAGAGTGTACAAAATTCCTTCCGAATGAAGAAGACTTTACAGGCTATTCGCACAAAATTCAAGATATACATATTATTTGTCATGCAAACATCTTTAATATATGATATTTTAATCAAAACCGTTACAGCCACTTTTTGAAAAATCAAAATTTTCGAAAAATGTTCCATGTAAAAGTGGCTGGGGTGGGGGGATTTGCTTGAAAACCTTCGTGTCGCTGTTTGAAAGGTACTGAACTTAAATACCAAACGTGGTATTTATCCGATTTTCCCCTTTTGAGTTATGCTGTTCACACACACACACACATACACACACACACACACACACACACGGGCCTTTATCTGAAACTTTTTTCGGATTCGAGGGGCCTCAAAACATTTATTTCTGGTGAAATTTCGGTATCGAGTTTACGTTGCAGAGAAAGTAAAAAATACTTAAAATTGGCAGGAATTACGCAAGAAGATGTCTTAAATAGAGAAAGCTTTAGAATCAAAAAGCAGAAGTGGCAAGCTGACCAAGAGGATAAACCGAAAAAAGAGCTGAAACATGGACAGATGAGAGTAAGAAAGCTCACAGCCAAGAACTATGAATTCAAAAGCAAAGAAAAGAAAAGAAAAAAAAAACGTCCCTAAGATGGCATACATGGCCTCATTTGCCTATTAAATAGTAATAATAATAATAATAATAATAATAATAATAATAATAATAATAATAATAATAATAATAATAATAATAATATAATCAGGGCATGAATTCTGATGACAGGCCATGTTGTCAATGTTGTGTTATAGCCATTACTAACCTGTACATAAATCCTTATCATGGGTCCGAGATTATTAAAATGCATATCAGGTCATTCTTTTTTCATTTGAGCCATTTTCTATTTTGGCGCATTTTTTTCGATGTCAGGTCATTACTTTTTCCCCCCTTTGCGTCTTTATTTAGCCATTTTATTGTGTTTACAAACAACATATAAAGAATTTCATATTAATATTTTACCTAAAGATAGCTTTTAAAATATTAGAAATATATTAGAAATAAGAGTAATTTTGTACATTCTTTACTGGCAGTCTTGGAAAAGAAACCACAATCCTATTTAATGGTTAGTCTGGAAAGGATTGCTTGGGGGTGGAGGATTGGCTATTGTTAGGGGAGCAGGTATAATTAAGGTTATGAATTATTGTCCCAAAATAGGTATGAGACAGGTCAGTTTTCCAACTTTCGCGTTAATGGTACGTAAAGCCAGTTGCTAATATCCTTGTATTTGTGTCATGTCATAGGCTGTGAAGTCTTCATTTGCTATGCGTTTTGTATAATCTGAGAACTCAAAAGAGTTAATACTACAATTTTGTAGGACCCGGTTCAAAAACTATTTTCTTTTCATATTCTTGGAAGAAATACACTTTCAATTAATTTTCTAAATTATCTCATTGTTCCTATACCTCTTCTTCTACATGTAAAGCCGTTATACCCATGTGCTAAATTAATTTATAGTTATCTGTACACTAATTTTAATAAATGAAATAAATCTGAGTTTTAGTTAACTTTTGTAATAATTGTGTTATTTTTAATACTTTTACAGTCATTTTATAGGTCATTGTTCAAACATTTTTAGGTCGTCAAAATCCGGGCCTAATAATAATAATAATAATAATAATAATAATAATAATAATAATAATAATAATAATACTGTACTTTGATTCTAGATGCTTTAGATAAAATATTAAGACGCTAAAACAAATGGAAAGATAAAGCCTTTGCAGCTGGAAGTGCTATGGATCAATAAAATTATCACTGTTCTGGAGGTTTAGCTCTTAAAGATGTTTTGTTGTTGGGCACTACTTAAAAGCAGAGATTCCTTTTGCGAGATCCAAGGTTTATTAAGAGAAAGTATTATTAGGGCTCAAGAAAATATGCATTTATGCACTGAAAGTCCTTATAGAATCAGTGTTCTTCATTGAGGGACAGAAGAGATGCATTTCTAGGCAATATTTTTAACCAAAGATATTGGTAAATGGACAAGAATGTGAATCCGTTAGCAACCTCACAGCTTCCATATGAATCACATTAGCCATGGTTCTTCCACAGTGTAAATGCAGTGCAATAGTCACCGTTATGAAATTGGTTGCACAGCAGCAAAAATTCTATGATGTCATAGTAAAGTACTTCGTAGCCAATCAACAATAGAACTTTTTGTGAAGTTGCTAACTTTAAACAGTGAAATTTGCTAGTTCCGAGCTATAAATGGACTCCATTGTGCGTAGGCCTTCGGGATTCGGTCTCTGAAGGAGACCGCAGCCAAGAAGAATCACATAAACACGTATTCTGTAGTGTAACACACGAAAAGTTTAACAAAAAAATAATATGCTGCCTGGGTTCGCGTCAAACCGCCACATACTTACGACCGCTTCCATTCCTACTCCTTGCACGTGTCTGCGGGCAGTTGTCATTTACCACCGTCTTCTTGACAGAAACTATAACAGTCACAGAAATTACCTTTTAAGGAATAGGGGGGTACTTTAAATAAGTTTTGAAAAGGGTTTGTTTTTATTTCATCCAGTTCATAATGCCATTTATAAAAGTACAAAAATAATAGGAATTGCTCCATAGATATACGGGGAGTATTGTAATTAATAGCGCAAACTTAAAAGGCTGAAAGTATTCGATAATAGAAGCAAACCGTTCCAGTAAACATGGTCTGCAAACAAGCCATGTGCAAAATTTATTATTGCGAATGTGTGGTTATGAGCCGCCACTGATGTGAATTGCTTAAGGATGTTCCCCTCAAGCAACGTCGGAGTATGTGGTACATGCATGATGGAGCACCAGCAAATTTTGCTGCTACTGTAAGCAGACATCTAACGTGGAAATATGGTCCATGATGGACAGGCCGAGGATCATGAACTCCACGATCATGATCTCAATCCTTTGGATTTTTCTATAGTGAGTCACCTCAAAAGTGTAGTGTAAAACACTCCTGTTGATACCGTTGAAGTACTGGAGCAGAGAATTCTACGTGCTTGTCAAGAATTCCCAGATGATCGGGGATGTACAGAGACGAGTGCAGTATTGCATCCAGATGCAAGGACACACTTTAAACACCTCTATTAACAGGTAAGAGTATACAGTATTAGTAACATCTAGTATGCTAAAGTAGGATTGTATTCCTTGTTAAGTTAAGCTATTAGTTAATTTTGAGGCAAATTCGCTTGGCAATTATTAAACGAAAAGTCTACCTTTCAAATTCATTTGCACTAATTAGGATGTTGCTTGATGAAGTCAGTGGCGGTTTGTAATAACACGTCTGTAATTATCTCGCACATGGCTCGTTTCCGGACGGATGTTTACTGGAACGGTTTTGCTCCTACTGTCGTATACTTTCAAACGTTTCAAATTGCGCTATTAATTATGATACACCCTGTATAATATCCTCGTAAAACTATTAAGTTAATAAAAGTTGGAAATTTATGAGTAATGATGTTATTGCTCTATGAGAGAATAATCGGATGCTTCTATTCAATACTTTTAAAGGGCTCAATTCTAAATGTTGTAGTCTCCATATAAAGAAAAAAACAGCTGCTGAAAAGTTCGATCTGGTCCAAAATATATACGTGTATTTATACATATATATATATTATTGGTGAATATACAAAAATAAGCTTCACTATTGCACTTTTCAAACATTAGGAATGCTTTGAGACAGATTCTTGCAGAGTGAAAGTGAAAATGAAAATGAAATGCAGATAAAAGCTGCTCTGTAAATTCTCTTTCTACATTTTTGGGTGCATTGTGTTTATGATTTTAATTAATCACGGATTCTCGCCATTCTAATGGGCATCAATAGGTCCTTGTTAACCGAAGCTAGACTGTAATTTTAAACAGCAATGCCCCAGTAAGCCAATGGAGCGAAAGGGCCCCATCAACGTCACGTTTCACAAGATGGCAAATCGCATTGATTCTGCAACAGAGAGGGAAAATTGGAATTAACATCGGACGTCAAAGCGAGCTTCGTTCGCATTTCGATTTCGTTAACTCCTTACGCACCTCCCCCCCCCTAAAAAAACCCTGTTCATTTATTCAGTCCCTTTCTTCAACGAGATGCATCACACTTCACTTTTCTGGTGAAGCAACTTGTAAACTCTTGTACACATAAGGTTCGTAATCAACAAAGGCCAAACGCTGTTGATAAAAAATTAATGTAGATAGATATGACAGCAACCTAACTTTCAAGTTGATTATAAATGATTTGCTTCTTGAATGCTCTATCTATAATACAACACAGAATGAAATTTCACATAACCAACACAAGTTTGAGTTCTTAGGCTGCTTTCAGATCACACGACTTATTGCCGTACACTCGCTGTACCCAACATGGCGCCATGCAATCCTGAAACGCGCCGGAGGGCACAAGACTTATCGTTTTAGACTTTTTTTTGCTATTGACAACAAACCAGTTTTGCAGAATGGATGGCAGTAAAAGTTTACTGTTTGTGTTTGCTGCATTTACCATAAAAATGAGGCGGAATAGCGCAAGGTTGTGAGTTCGTCCATTAAATTGTTGGCCAAAGCCAATTGTTGGTGCTTTTAACGAGTTGTTTAATAGTTTGCAGTTTTTCAACATGTAATACATTTTTTAATATTATTAAATTGCTGGGACAAATCGTGAAATAAAATAGCAAAATGAGAGATGGCATCTCACAAGCTGAAGGACTCGCTGTTGCTCTCAGTAGGTACTATATATTGTTTTAGCATGAAATTACCGTAAATAGACATAACACTAAGTGTTCAACAGGGGTACATATTATCACGTACAAACGCTGCAGTTGGAGTAATTATGCACTACGTTTCTTATTAGAATATTTAGTATAGTTTCACACAATTATTTATTTTCTCTCATCTTGATAACAAAGATATGTAGTGTCATAAAAAACTATTCAATTGTATATGTAAAACCCTGACTATGAACTGCTGACAAAATATGTCACTGAAATCAGAGTGTTCAAATTTCAAATGTGATTCTGGAGAATGAAAAATGTGTAGTCTGCTATGTTGGGTTGTGTCTGCACAGTAGTGAGAGCAAATAGTAGTGAAGTCCATTGTTATTCATGTAATGCATTAGCATCAGCACCGTTTGTTGATGGTTGAAATGGTTTCTTTGAACAATGTGCTGAGGTATGTGTGGTGTAGCTGTACCTTGGTGATGGTTGCGATTTCGTTCTCACGTAAGAACCATTGAATAAATAACCCTACCACGATACTTGATGACACTATATTTAAAGGGTCTGCAGATGTATTTTTCATACTAGGGTAGCTACCGGCACCCAATAAGAGAGATTATGAGGGGTCAGTAGATTGCTGTTCAATGCATGATGAATTAGATGAGGACCATAGCATATTATATTGCGACAAAAAAGAAACAATTTGGAGATAAGAGATGTGGAAAGAAAAAATGGAATAGTTTTTAAAACCTAATTTTTAATGAGAACGATTTTAAGAATAAGTTAGAAAAGTGTTTGGAGGATACTTTAGTAAAATTTGGGAGAAATAGCTGAGAAAAACTGGAATCAGTATAAGAGAAGTTTGCAATTACTATCAATACATATAAAAAAACTGGAGTTATGATGTACTGGGACATGGAAATCCTAGGCTGGTAACTTTTGAGAGGTTGTAAGGTTGATGTGTAGTCATGTTGTGTTATGTAATATAATCTGTGTCATATAAATAAAATGAAATATCGAAAAGGGAGCGAACGATATCTACGGTTTTGAACCACTGAGAACCGAAGTGTTAGAACTACCAGTTCATTAACAGCTCAAAGGAGGGAAGTGGTAGTTTTGAACGACAGATTCACGAACTACCCACCACTACCACGTGCAGCCACACGGAATTGTAATGTAAGAGCGTCTTACGTAAGAAGGCGAGTTAAGTCATCCATCCCCTCTACGAACACAAAGCTAATGGGTATCTTATTCTTAGTTTGTAATTCGCCACTCGCTTAATTACGGATAATGAAGATATATTTAAGGAGAAGTAATCCTGTCTTCCATATCTTAAGTTGCTGGTGCCGCGCTCGCCTTTGATATTCAGTATGCAGCGGCTTGGTCCCGTTTGTGAGTTTGTCCTGTCACGTTAGCTTTCGACTTCGATTATACAGTCCTGTTTTATTATTTTTGGCCGGAATGGGTCTCGGCTTTCGGTCCGGAACAAGCGTGCCATCACAGAAAACCGATCGAGACATTTGCATGACAGATACGTCGCGCTAATAATCTCTCTACATAAAATATTCTAGTGAAATAAACGATGCCCAAGAGATGAAATATTAAAATATCCAACGTAATGGTGCATGAGAAGCAATAACGACATACAGGAATGCGTGGAAGAAATACTGGGCAGTGATGTTAAATGATTTGTAACGTATCAGATTACACTCTCAAACAAGAATAATCAGCAGCAGACTAGTTAAATTGGAACAACTTGATCATCTCATACCATTATGTATTACAAAAAAAATTATATTTGGCTGTTAAAATTAAAGCTTTTCATCGTTCTTGTATTTTGTAGCAATGAGCATGACTGTCATCAAGTCTTAAGTAGCCAATTATGAAATTGCCTGTCGCAGGTAGAAGGTTCACATTTCATCCGCTTTATAACGTTTGTGTATCAATGCAACTGAAGCGACTCATGCTCATCAAAAAGATGCAATTTGTACATTCCTTCGAATGTCGTTATACGCTTCACTATGCGAAGTGATGAAGTGGTTCGTTGGACTTTGGAACACCACGATGGCATAATATGATAAGCGCAGCCACTTTCGCAACCTAAATACACAATAACACTTCAAACTTTACGTCTACTTTATTGTTTCCCAGTTCTTAAGCGTTTTAAACAATTATCATTAATGAATATTTTTAAGGGAAACTTTAACGAATGTTGTTTTATGGACCACCCGCGACTTACTTCTCAAGGGTTTCTGAACGTGCTGAAGGGACCTAGCAAGATAGAGATGAACCAAGTCCTTGCCAAAACCAAGACCAGCTTGAGCACTTACTAGATAGATTGTGCAACCTTTCTAAGAGGCGTGAAGGAGACAACTTTGCCGAGACGCAAATTGGTTAGTTACGAGGTGCTCTCATTGAGATTCTCTGCCAGAGGAGATTAGTTTGCATTTCAGAGACATGTGCCCTGAAATTACAACGTCGAGAAAACAATAATCATCTCAGAGCCTATGTGTGTTTGTTCACGCATTAGCTTATGTTTATCTGTGGAATAACAGCTTGTTAAATTTAGTTTTACATGCATTCACAGTATAGTGCATGGATGAGGTATGGGCAATGTGCTTCAGTGTATACTCCAATAACTACCATCTGCTTCTAGGAATTCTTTCACTTTTTAACCTTCATTTAAGAGTGAACAAGACTTTATGTGTGAGCTGTAATTATGCATTTACCGCTTTCTATTTCATAATAGATTGATTCAATTAGATATTGATTCGAGGTACGAAATGTCTGAACTTTTCTAACTCTGCCCACGGTATTATGGTTAGTAGTAGTAGTAATAGTGATTTGAGTGGCGCAAAACTGCGGCTGTCATCAGCACCACCCTCTGGCTATAAATTTATTCAAATCAGTACAGCAATACAATAAAAACAAAACAAGTACAAGTTAAGCAACTCAGATTACAGAAGCAGCTCTGGTTATGTAGATAATCACATTATGGTACAAAACCAATATAGTCACAGCATTCACAGAGAGTAACACCAGGATTACAAAAATAGAAATAGGAAATCAACAAATGCAAAAATTAAGCAATAGAAATCTCACAGAATATGGCAAATAAGAACTAACTCTGAGCAAATGTAAACGTACAATGCAATTCTATACAGTTATAAAAAACAACAACACACGAGAAACTTCCTTCCTTAATAACCCAATTAATTCCAATCACAAACTGTCCATGCAAGGCACCGACCTCAACACCTAGTTCATGTAACACTTGCCTCCCCGTCACTCCAGCACCAAAATCACCCAAGAACATCAACGTATCCTTAAACTCCTTCACCATACTCTCCTTCCAAAATCTCGCGAAAACTTTGTCAACTCCCCTTTCCTCCACAGATGCGTATACAGAAATTATAGTCACATTCCGAAATTGGACCTTAAGTCTATTTTACACAATCCTTCATTAACTGGGTCCAACTCTATTAGGCCCTTCTTTATTCCCTTTGCGATAATAAATCCTATCTTGTGTAGTCCAGGCTCAGTTGATCCACAATACAATAATGTGTAATCCTGTTTATCTATTGTTCCTTTTCCACTCCAACTTTTTCCTTGCAACATTACTGTCCAGCCAATACCTTAAGAGTTATTTGCCACTTCTTTCATTTTTCCAGGTCATAACATAGTTTGAACATTCCAAGTTGCCAACAACAAACGATCCTTCTTAACAAGGTTTTTACAAGTGGGGTGGAGAGCCCCATGCTTAACCCCCAAACTGGAGAACCGGGTCTCCTTATTTCTGACCCCAGGAGACAGGGTGGACTGGTTATACCCCCAGACACACCTCGGGGTCGCCACTCCCGTACTCACCAAGGTGAGCCCCTGGTGGCAATCTGGTTACTAATCCGAAGAAAAATACGTGCTTTATGGTTGCTTTTTTAAATGCTCTTACAGAATATATACGCAAAAAAAGAATATGAAGAGGAAGAATTTTGCACCACTAGATATAGCTGTTGAAAATCTCAATTAGCAGTTTCACTCATCTCAATTATAATATGAAACCAGGACTAAAGAGGCGAAGCGCATCTTGCTTATACAAAACTATCAAAACATGCTCTTCTAATTATATTCCCATTATCTCAAGATAATTTCAGCAAGGAACAATTAAATAAATTTTTTATTCATGTATCCTCTGTTAAGGAAACTCAACGGTGAAGTTTTTTTCCAAAGTAGTCAAAAAGTTGATTTTATGAATTTTAGTGTTATGGGATCTTTGTGCTTTCAAAAGTGTAATAACTGTGATATTAATGAAGTAATTCAGAAATTTATAAGCTGGTGCGCATATATTTTTCTTGATACTTTTTTTCAATCTTTTTCATCAATACTTTTGTCAACTTCTTGCAACATTCAAACTACTCCACGTGATATAAACCACAACCAATTTTCCTGAAATTTTCAGCATTGGTGAAAAACTTTTGAACAAAGAAACATACTTCAGCTTTCTTTTATATAATGCATATTGATTGTGCAATTAAATTTTTTCCGTAATACTTAGTGCAAACAATGAGGTAAGGCATGACATCAATATTTGAGTATCTCTAAACTAATGAACATTCCACAAAAACGACAAAGTCAGGCTGTTTATTATAGTTTAATGGCGTGGAAATTAAATTTGAGCCAGAAATATGTAATCGTTAATCGCGAGGGGAACTTTGAAAAAGATTAATAACATTAGAACCTAAAAGTTTAGTAAATAATTCATTGTTTAAAAATGCTTTAGCTTAGAGCTTTCAAATTTGGTATTTTATTTGTTAAACATATGGCAACTATCGCATAAATGTTTGAAGTGATAGGTCGAAAATAATTACACAGTTTAGTATTTTCACCTATGGGTTGCCTTAAGTGAATTCATATCCTTTGTTATTTAAGCTTCGTTTTCTAAACTTTATTAGAACATATCATGCTCTGTACTTTGGTTATTAACAAAGAAATAGAAGCAAAACATTATATAATAAAAGAAGAAGCAGTAAGGTGAAATCTGCACATGGAATCTAACAACACAGAGTTAAAAGTAAAGAACTGGCGGAACAATTAACATCCAGTGCCGAGAAGAGGAAAACCCTTTGAAAAGGGCGGAACAAGTTAATGCCGAATCTTTTTTGTTCTACGATTAACAAGCTAATAATGCTTATGAGAGCAAGCCGCAGCTGTGGAACGTCAGCGACGTGACCTTTGCTCCTGCAACACAATCACGTTCAGAGAGCTATACCCAGCTTCAATTAATCCATAATCCAAGCGCATTAGAGCGAACAGGACTACGACGCGGGATATGAAAAAATTGGCGTCCAAATTGCTAGCAATTAGATGCCGTTCGCACGCTGCTGGCGGCAATGCTATTCGGTGCACTAAATGTTAATAACGTATTAGCGAAGATTAAATGAGGCTTATGCAATTCGAGCTGGCTATCACCACAATCTGTACTTTACAAGTTGCACTCAGGTGGTCCTTTTTAACTGTTCAGGTGTTTTTTTTTATGTTATCATGATTTACACAAAATGTAGTGAATGATAAAACAAATTTAAGATGTTAATGAACAGTCGAGTGCTGGAATCGTGCCTTTATAATGCGCAGTGTTTTATGTTGGTAAGGAAATAATAAATCACCTCTGCCACGCCCATCCCCAATCCCTTGGTTAACCGTTCTAGCACTCCATTTAATGTTTGTCTTACTCCCCGCTTTTCCTTCGCTCCTGAACCTGAAACAGACATGCGTGCACAATTAATATTTCAGTACTAGACTTTTGACATCAAACCAATACAAGACGAACTCATCCAGGGGCTGGTGTGGACCATCGTTGAGAATCATGCCTTCCAGCCTGTTTCCGCGCTCCTCCCCCTTCACCGCTCACCTAGACCTGGCCTTTGGTCATAGGCGAATGCGTATGTGTTGTACTTGAATTCAAACCAGTAAGCGATTGGCTCACCCAGATGATAAGGAGTTTCTGCCAACATTAAATAAAGAAAAACACTATTGGAATCCAAAAACATCGGCACCTTTCCGTGTGCTCGACTGTACTATTAGAAAAAATACGATTTAATTACTGCAATAAATAACGAATTGATTTCCTGATTCACATAATGACTTTGTTACATTCAAATTCAAAAGATTACAAAACTGCCTAAAATAGTCCTGGTCCCTCTTTTGGATAACCTGTTCATAATATAAATGCCAACATTAGACACTTTATTTCCGAAATGGTAGTGAACTTCTTTTTCATTGGGTTAATTTCGCAAGCTACCAGGTTCGCAGAACAAAGAGAATGAGACATGGACTCAATGAACACTTCTTTGGTAATGACTCGAGTTGCAGGGCCTGTTGAGTGTGTGCGTTGTCCTGATGTAATATTTATCTGTCTTGCAAGTTTGTCGCTTCTCTGCGATTTTTCTCTATGTAAGACACTCGATTTTGACAATCCTTGCAATACTACACGGCTTCTTATGATGGAATTAGCGCATACCCGCCCGTTATAGTTATAAAATATTATCTCTAAACCTAAGTTATAACATTTCCACATCAGATTTGCCCAGAACAAGGAGAATTAGACATGAACTTAATTAACAATTCTTTGATGTCTCGAGATACACGGCTCGTTGAATCTGTGCGTTATTCACATGTACGATTCGTCTGTCTTGCGAGATTTGGTCGCTTCTCTGCAATTTTTCTCTGTATAAGGCACTCGATTTTAACAATCCTTGCAAATGCTGCACGCTGATGGAATTAGCGGCATCTCACCTACTATAGCTACAGTATATGAGCTCTAAACTTAAATCATGACTTCTTTAACATTTTCACTTCCGATTTGGCCACACAATATAAATCCTAGGAAACTATTCGCCTTTTCGTGGTCATCCTGTGTATACCTTAAATTTGAAACTGGGTTTTGAACTTACGTTTTCTCTGTGACAATTCTGGAACCACGCCATGGCTTATATGAGGTATTTGCTTATGGTTAACGTCGACAATTTCCTTAAGCAAGTTCATTAAACATCTTAGATGTACTTTAACATTGTTATCATAATGCAATCACAACCTATTTGTAAGTTTCCTCGGTTTTTTATATTTTCCAATAAAAAAACACTGCATAAAGAATTTACATGTGGTATTGTGTTGAATCAACGCTTCCACTGTAAACACTCGAGGTTCCTTAGCATAGGATAAGCGTCTTTCGTACATGAATATAAAAGTGAACTTTAGAGGAAGACACATCTTAAGGATTAGTCTAGGACCGATCATTTCCACACATTGCAAGTGCATAATAGTACCAATGATTCTCCTAAAATTTAAATAAAATTCAAACAGGTGCAATATTTGCACAACAGATGGGGATAACATTTCGGATATATTAGATTTTTTACAGAAGGGTGAAAAAACTCATCGAGGAGGTTATCAAATGGACAATACTAGTCATTTTGGCTTCCATCTGCAATCATTCCAAATTGATCTATTCATATCTTCGTGGGCATCTATAATCTCTATTGGGCGTCTACCTTCGAGTAGCGAATGCCCATCACATATTAGGTAGTGGGGTAGCTCGAATTGGCATTAAGGAACCGTGGACCAACAAGGAACATCTATCCTTGTGGCTTTCAAATGCTTTATTAGGGGACATATGTCATAGAGAAGATCTCAAAGGCGAGGTAATGACTTCAGCGGAAGTACTATCCATCATCACTATTACGTAATGATACGGAGGACATTTTAATTAATCAAAATCCTGTAACAAATATCCCAATAGAAAGATTATCTACAAAGCAAAGAACCACGGATAAACATTGAGGGAAATGTGGCGTCGACAAAACCTTTTGGTAGGCCCGTGGCATGTCAAGAAAGATGCTGTACTACTACAAGATTCCTCTACTGACCTCGAAGTGGTGAACATGGGCGCTAAGGGACGATATTGGCAGAGAGTAGATCTTCAGTGCAACAAGCTACATAAATCAGTATTAAGCCTCGAAGTAATGGATTAATATTATTTCCATTGTAAACATCACGGTGTACATTTAATTTATTCAACTATGAGTTACAAGAGTATACGCAAACTATTACTGCTCTGTTTGTTTGATAGCTGATTGGTATTTACGTATGAGTATTGCATTACCAGTTGTCACGCGTTGCGAGAGGAATAAGCAAAACCATGTTATTCTATCAAAATTGTACTTTAATTTAAATGTTGCAGTTCCTGAGAGAAAATGTTCCAAAATAAGCCACCAACGGTCAATGAAGCTTTCTGAAGTGAAGAATCGATGAAAAACACTGTGGATAGGTTAGAAAATAAAAACACGGCCGCAAACACGGTGCTAAGTGAAAACGCGAGAAAGAAGTACCGCAATAATTCCAATAAAATTGCATTGAAACATATCTTAAGGATATGGGTAAATTAATTGGATCCGAGAAAAATGTGACTTTCTCTACTCTTGTACAAACTATTTTTTACAAACGCTTATTCTCCATCTACTTCATGTTAATCGAGATAAACATTTGCAGACTCTTATTGCTAATTTTCTTGTAGATGTATGGGGAATATATATTTACAAGGGCAATATAGAAATACAGTAGCCTTTAAGCACATACATATCTCTTAATAGCTGGTTGCTAGGTGCAGCACAATTCCCTTTGCCACAGATTAATACTCTTTGCATATCCAAGACAAAAAAATGAATAACGAATTCCCTTTTGAGAAAATAAGTATTGAAAAATTTAAGGGAATAACAAGCAATATCTCGAAAATGGTTCTGAACAACAAAAATGTATATCACATAAATTGTGTATTTTAGCGCGATCTACATTTTTTGTGTAGTAAAATTTTGTCTATGTCCTATGGTTTACCAGTTATGCAAAAGTCGTTCACAATGAAGAATACTTTTGGAGACATTCCCAGAAAATTCAAGATATACATTTTATTTGTCATGAAAATGTCTTAAACATATGATATTTTAATCAAAATCGTTAGACCCATTTTTGAGAAAATTAAAATTTTCGAAAAATGTTCCATGTAAAGGGTAATCTGGGGTGGGGGGATTTTCTTGAAAACCTTCGTGTCGCATCTCTGGAAGATATAGAACCTAAATACCAAGTTTGGTGTTTATCCGACTGTTCGTTTCTGAGTTATGCTGTTCACAGACAGACAGACACACACACACACACACACACACACACGGACATGTTTCCAAAAATGCTTTTTTTTGGATTCAGGGGGTCTCAAAACATGTATTTCCGGTGAAATCTCGGTATCGAATTTTTGGGTGGAATACAATACTTCCCCTACTTACTATACGTAGTAGAGAAAGTAAAAAGAAAAGAAAGAAAAACTTCTTATATATAGCACTTATATGACTTTTCTTAAACATACCCTGTGCATAGCAATTCCACAGGTTATTAGTACAGCGGATTGTTTTTCCGTGCACCTCACCAAAGAAAAGTCTCTGGACAACAATAGTTTCAGATACTATTTATTGTAGCCAGAGGCTAAGAAAAATATTAACTACCTGTAAAACAAAATACACTATCTCAGCCATCAGCTCTGGAAACAATTAACAACTGAAATACCCTGTTTCAGTCTTGGAAGTTCAAACGCAGATGAGTGAGAATTGCGAAAACAAATGCCAAAATAGTTATTTGGCATAAGTTGTACATTTTAAGGAAAGCTCGATGCCTTATGTATTTTGGTGATAATTTATGATATTTCAGTTAATCAATAAACTAAAGGAAAGAAACTTCCCTAAATATAGGAGTCAACTCAATCCCTAAATGGCACTGCAGTTACGAAGAGTTTCAATGTAACAATAGCATAAGGTGGATTCTCTTCATATTGAAAAGATTTTCCTGCAACACAGGTATTTTTTTCGCAAAGAGATATCTGGCGCGTTCTACAAAACAGAAAACGCAACTGGTTATGACAAAATCATGAGGAGGAGACTTCTGCTGGATGCCATTAAAGGAAAAATAAAATGAATGAGAAGACTGGGCAGAAGAAGAATTGAAATACTGGATGACATAAAGAAGAAGAGAAGCTATACTCATTATAAAATAAATATTATGATGTGATATACTCTACAGCGCGACAGCCCATGAAGGGCTAAGCCCTATCAACCTGACCGCCGCCAAAGGCCATATGCACGCAAGGCAGAGGTAGACAATCATCAAACCGGAACGGGTCACCCGGCCGTAAAGTTGGTTTTCGGTACCCATTTACCAATCTTATTTCCTCATATTCCGCACAACGGATGGACAGCATCGGTCCTATGGTTATCCCATGTGCATCCCATGGACGGGAACCGGAACGCTTCAACCCCTGCGCTACGCAGCATAATGTGATAGCATAATATAATAAAAACGTAAAGATAAAACGAAAATCAAGAAGTTTTTGTTTATTGGTCTTTTAATACCGTTAAACCGTCTTTTTATGCTGAATTAAAGTTTCCTTAATGTCGGTTTCCTTATTGCGTCTACAGCGGCAATAACTTTAACGTTCGTCTCCATCTCTCTGATTAAAGTTCTCATATTAATGTCGTAGCTGTCGTCCAGTTTAATGATGCAAATCATTCTTCACCCTTTTCTCTACAAGGACGAATTATGCTGTATTGGCTTAGCCTTTCCTTGTGTACCAATATCTTTCATAGAGGCGGTATCCGAACCACCCCTTTACTTCGTTTTTATGTCCTTAAATTGTTTTTTATTTCAGGGGAGTCGCATAGAAAACTGATACTGCTAGATGGAGCCAAAGACTGGTTAATTAAAGGTGGAAGCCTTACTGAGGAAGAAAAACTATTGCGATTGAGGAAAATGGGTCAGTTTTATGTACGTCAGTGAACACGGATAAACGTACATACAAACTTTAGCGGATTTAGTTTCCAAAAAGGTTTTGATTAAGTCTTCTAAACCAAGGTGTCCAATTCGTGTGCCAATTTTTAATACCTTCTTCACGAGAAAGTAAAGCAGATAACATGGAATTTATATCAAAAGTAATGCACTTTAATCCAGAGAAATTCCGCGAGATATTGCGCGCGAAGTTGGAATCTACAAGGTGTAAAGCTGATTACAATTTCTGCAATTTTCGCAGGCGGATGCTCCGCAGCTGTGTTATTTTGGGAAACATGCATGTTGCCATTCGCTAGGACGCAATACTTTAAAATAACCCATTGGATAAATATTTTGTATATTTTAGGAGTAACGAATGAAGCAACTTCTACCGCAAACATTCAGATTAGTTTGGATATTGCTTTAAACATAGCGTAAGGCACGACAGGAAGTAGCGAAGGCCGTTCTGCAGATTGTACCACTTAGTCAACGCTTCACTGCACGGCGGTCCAGACACTACATCAATGTCAAGGTCGCTGGGTGCATCTTTATCATAACATTGCTCCAGTATGGCCTTTAGGGTACGTGTGGCCGCAGTTCTTAAGTCCCTATTCGGGCCGGTCTGGATCAATTCCGAGCCCGGCCTACGTCCAAGAACAGTTATACTGTACCACTCGTCCCGGGCCCGATTGTCTAATTTTGTTTTAAATAGATTATTTGGCAGTTATAGACTATTATCATTATACTATGAAGCGCTTCCTCCTGCGGCAAACAGATTCAGGTTCCATTGCCGAAACCGGAACCGGCATGGAGAGTTTTTCCTCTTGCTGGCAGGCCTAGTAAGGAATGCACTGAGGTTGTTTGGACCAATTGAGGAGCACTTTGTAAAAATAATGGCAGCTGAGGTCCTGAAATCCTCATACAGTAGTCGGCATGTTGACGGCACACTGCTTTATTGACCATATATCGCCCCCTATTACTGCACTCTGTCCTGGGTGTTGATAGACGGAGGGAGTTGGAATGTGAAACAATATTTAACCTCTACTACGATTTAATTATGTTTGTATGATTATTATCCCATTTGTATTATAAATTTATTATATAGTAGGGTTCATTCACATTTGCGCTGTAAAGAAATATGTCTGTACCTATATTTTATTTTTAGTAACTTTAGACTTCCGCACCGGCAGAAATGTAACAAGCGTTGAAAAGAACAAGAGTAAAGGTTATTGCACTGCATATTAATGCTCGTAAAAGTCTTTGTTAGTTGCAAATAGGACACAATAACTAAAAGTCCGAAATAGTTCACAAACAGGGGATTTTTCACTGTACGCATTCTACCATGCGACCATGGTCAATCAGATTAACAGAAATTTATTAGTGTTAAAACGTAACGTAAATTCACACCAGGTCGAGGACCAATTAGCTTGTAAGCTTTACATTCGCGCCTCACAGAACTGTATATATTTGAGGTGTTTGTCAAAATATAAGCAGTTTTGGACTTCAAAAGCAGGAGAAACCTGTGCTCCTCGCAACAAATTTTTGGCGCCGGAATTACTTAAAAAATTTAACTCAATTTTGAACATAATCGCGCGAGTAACATGTAGTAAAAATGACAAGAAATTTGCGGGGGGATTAACTTAACATGCAGAAGTTTTGTTATACGCTGTTAGACAAGTGATTAAGTAATTTGCTAGTGGTAGTCCAAGTGTAACCATGTACTTTGTTTAACATACTTCTTGAAAGGTTGGTTGTAGGTTTCCCGTTACCACTAGGAACAATAAACAGAAAATGTGTGTTCAATTTTATATTCTGTGTTGTCTACAGTTATCTTTTAGCCAATTACGCCCTTACATATAACGCCCTGGAGATCAACGAAAACATGTTGCGACCACAAAAATAATTACGGAGATCAACGAAAACATGTTTCGCTGGTATTCAAACCCAGACAAGATCTTCAGTGAGCAGCCGAGGTGGTGAGCAACACGTCAACAGGAGGCGAACGACGGACTGCATTCTCCAGTTAAGTATAAACAAAGGCAGAGGACGACGCAGGTGTACATCTGCTGTAATTATGTGTTATTATTACCAATTGGCCGAAGCGAGCATTCATTTATTATTCTAGTATTACTACTGCGATGGATGTGTGCATGCTCGATAATTGTGGTATTCCGGGCATCTCAACATCGCGGATCAAAAAAATGTGATCCATTAATATTTGTTCGTCTTGATTTTCAAGCCCGAGCCCGTGCAGACTTCTAATAGACAGACATGCAGTATTCTACAGCCCCTAAATCCTTCGTCAACTCACCGGAAAGACACGACCACCAATCTCTGGACAACAATAATCCCCACTGGAGATAAGATAAATCTCCAAATTCCCTGTGTAGGGAGATGAGAACCTATTAATAATGATTACTCATTATGGAAAAACTACAGTAAGTATTGCATTCTAAACAAATTTTGATAGCTAGATTTCATCACGTGCTTTGTGGCTCTCTAAATAAAAAAAAGAATTTTTAGGAAAAGGTACGTGTGCATGTCTCTGTGAATAGTATAGCTCTAACAAACCAAAAGGTGGTTAAACACCAAACTTGGTATTTAAGTTCAACCACTTCCAAGGATTGCAATACGGAGATATTCAAGAAAATCCCCCAACCCAACTAACCTTTATATAAAATAACTTTCATTATTTTTATGTTCTCAAAAACTGCTATAAAGATTTTTATTAAAATACTATATGTGATGATATCTGCAATAGAAGCAAAACTGATACCTTGAATTTTTGAGAATAGCCCGTAAAACCTTCTTTATTCTAAATGACTTTTGTATAACTGATAAGCCGTAAGAGATAGGCAAAAATCTTACTACACAAACAACGTGGTTCTCGTTAAAAAATGTTTGTGGTGTTAACCATTTCCGAAATATTATTGTTATTTATTTGCATATTAAATACTAACATATTTTTCAAGTGGTAAATTGCAATTTGTTTTTCCTCGTGGCCATACAAAGAGTAGCAATTTCATAACCATCATATAGAGATCCGCTTTTTAAAACTCTGATTATAGATTTAGCCTAGTCCATCCTTCTACACGTACAACGAAATGTAAATATGCAATGAAACTTTATCTTAATTAACACAAGAAGAAGATAAAAGAGTACTCTGTTGCAAGAATAGTTTGTAAAAGAGTAAGTAGACAAAATCATGTGAATGCAACACATCTGTAATCTGTAAATCTGTTATCCCTAAATCTGCAATCACTTCCAAGGGACAAGATGAATCCCGAGATTTAGGTTTACATACACCAAATGAAAGTAACAAATGTTCTTATTGGAGAAGCCAATCCTCTTAATTCTGGCCACAAAAGGCCCTGGGGACATATCGCAGCATACTTCTAGGGTGAACAAGTTGTCTTCTAGCAGTCTAAGCTCTAGGATTCCTTGAAGGTAACATCCATCTGTTTCAAATGTTATGTAGATTTGAGAAGGAATTTGTGAAAGAATAAAATCAATTTTCAGCGTTGCTGAAAGCTTTAAAATTCTTCAGAATATTAGCCCTCTTTTTACCGTTGTCGCTCTCAAGCGTTTTACTGCTTAGGCAGATGGTGCTCCAACCGACGGTGTAAACTCATTAACCTTCGACAAGCGGTTTGTCCTGACTGTCCATTAGCGCGATCGCCGACACTTGAGTGTTGATCAATATAACACCCCAACACACTGCAAATTGCGTTAGCAGCTTCCGAACCCTCCACCTGCCGAGATCTATCTTCACGACTAGACTCGTGTTAACTATCTTAAGTAATCACGTGCGTTACGGCTAATTCCTCATAATTGCTACTTAGCAAGGATAACGAGCCTTTAACCTATGGAATTCTGAGTGGGCGCCGCTGCAAATTGGAGGTAGGTACATTAGTTGTTCTTAACAATGTTGTTCCTTTAATTACAAAAAGAATCAAGGTAGATTTATAGAGATGAAAGTTCTCAAAGTGTCAGTTTCTTAGGTGATTAAAGCAGGAATTTTATAAGGTAACATATTGCAATTACGTATTAGAATTTCACAGTCAAGAAAATTACACATAATTATGAGACTTTTACACAAAATATTCAAAGGATTTACTGTTTGCTTTTGTCCAACATATTGTGCACAGATGATTTTACATATCAGGAGCCGGAAAATGTATCTTTTGATGTAATTACACGCATACTTAAGTGAAGGGTTGGAGAACACTCCAAGAAGTTGGAATGAAACACTGAGAAAGCTTAATTGGGACTTTATACACAATTATTGACATTTTAGTTCACAAGCAGTGCAGTATCACAACGTCCACCATAAGAAGAGTTGTGTTACAGATTACTCACATTTCTGCTTACTGTAAATTTAATAAAATGAATGATTTTACTGACAATGATTGCGTATCAATAATTTTAGTTTTAAGTATAAGAGTTTGGTTTACTGCAAAACGTTAAGACATTTTTATTTACTCAACTGTTATGTTGTAAAGTTCCTGCAAAACTGATGGTCTTGCAATCTCTTTTGTAATGGATTCTTCATTAATGCAAAAACTGAAAAGTAAACATTATACAACTTACATCTAACAGGCATCTATAACCGCAATCAAATGTCATTGAAATTTCATCTGTAAATTTATTTAAATGACTTCTATTACTTCAAATCTTGCAATGTCCTTGCTTTTGAAGCAATTTCGAAGGAAAAATATATTGTTATTGTAATTGAATACTACTAATTAAATCATTTTTGTATAAATAAGTGCAACGGATTTAGAAAACATGCTAAATACGAAATTAAAAGCTTTCCAATGTAATAACATCTTTGTTATTGGGAAATGTAATTCAAGTACCAGTGCAAACATCTGAACTACATTTCTGTGACAGGTTTGTGCAACGAAATTTCTGTTGATGTGATGCAATGCTAAATATAATGAATGGAAAAATTAGAGTCCACGCCGTTGGTTGGTTTGAGAGCTGAAGTGCTTATGGCTGAAACGCATGCTAAGTCAGCGACCATGACATGTTGGTGGTTTGCAAGTTAAGAAAACATTATCACAGCACATTATGGCCGTAACAATTATCCACATCGCATCCTTAGGTTTTCAAAGTACTGATGATACAAGCTTCTCCATAAGTGATGAAAGCAGCGAGTAAAGGCGCTACGACCTTTTGATCCTGTCTTCAAAACAAACAATTCCTACCCATTTATGCTTCTATTTTTAGCTTTTTCTGGTGGAGAATGTCAACTATATAAACAGAAATCAGATGATATTGCAATGTTGAGGGAATGAATAATTCACATAAACAGTATAAACAGCTGATTAGAAGAGATGAGGTAAAAGACGAACAGAAACTACGGAAAGAGAAATAACTACAGTAACTGAACAAAAAGATCAGGAGGGTGCGCTGTGTGAAAGAATAGGGTTTGAGAGAATTTTATATTAAAAGTGTATGAAAATGGAGGGCGATGTGGACAAAAACTAGAGCCACTGTGCAGAGAGAGGGAGAGTGAGGGAGGGAGAGAGAGAGGTAGAGGTTGTACACCATCTCTTTCATTCTCGCTCCCTATTTGCTGGCAGATCACATGACTCAGAGTTGCTACTGCGCAACCTGTACTCACGCCTTCATGTGAGCTCTCGACTCTAGGTTCTAACTGAATCACTAGAATTGTATAACACTCTGACATGACTTTACTAAACAAACTAAATGTCATTGGTATATTTTCGGACACTCTCATTGTTTCATCGTATGACTCTGTTCTTTTCTCATTTCCCTATTCAACAATTTTATGTGTTTATTATAATTTTGTATTGGTTACGCTTTGTCCAAGAGAGGGCCTTTCAATAAAGGAAGCTTTAAAATTTAAATAATTCTATCTGCTAAAACGATTATAGTTATGGCTATCAGGAGGCGAAGGAGGATTTTAGCACTTACGCGCACATTCGCCTTATTTTGCTTCTAGAAACCTCCAGAAAGAAGCGGGTAGACGAAGGAATCAGAGGGCGAACAGATTCAGGGGACAGACTCGGGTCCCTAATGTCTCCAGATATAACATCCTGGTGCCGAGGGACCCCCTCACAGGCTTAACTTTCCCCTAGGAGAGGTCCCTCATTTTGTTTCAGTATAAAGATGCAATATTAAGGTTTATGGAAAATGTGTATTGCAGGAATGACTAGTTGAATATTTTAATCAGCAGAGGATTTCTTAAAACAATAGTATCCTGGATATTTGTGCTCGAATTGAGTAGATAAAGAGTCAACAAACGACACAAAATGCTAGACACTATGAAGCAAAGCAGGACCATTGTAAATTAAAATACTACATGTTGATCGTATTTGCAATAGAAACAAAATGTTTATCTTGAATTTTCTGAGAATAGTCCATGAAGCCCTCTTTACTCTGAATTACTTTTGTAATAACTGATAAACCGTAAGAGATGGGCAAAATCTTACTACATAAACAATGCAGATCTCGTTACAGCACACGGTTTATGTCAAATTAATGTTTTTGGGGCGTTAACCATTTACGAGACTCTTTGTTATTGGTTTGAACTTTTAAAAACTTATACTTTTTTCAAGTTGGAACTCGCTATTTGTTTTTCTAGCGGTCATGCAAGGAGCATGGAATTTCAAAACCATCACATGTCAGCCACTTTTTAAAAATCTGACTATCGCTATAACTTACTGTATCCTTCTCATACCCGCAAGAAGTAGATAGAAGAATAAGCTTTTGTAAGGATATTTTGTAGAAGAAAGAGTAGAGAACAACACATGAGATTTTTTGTTTTAATTTTGAAGATAAGCTCGAATTTACAGCATATCACAGAAGCTTGTTTTCATAATCAAAACCTGTATAGAACGATTAAGTGCATGTGACTTACATTTTCATTGGTGGAAAATATCTTCGAAATTAATTAGATTTATGAATATTATGTGTATAACACACATAACACAGTGACTATTAAGTAACTGGTCTTAAATTGCCATGTAGCACACGATTCAAAAATTGACCCATGGCACTAAACATCTAGCACCAAAGTTTAGCAGGTTAGCAGCTAAAGTCTTGGACCATCTTGAAGCTATCAAACTGTTCCAATGTTCGTGATGCCCCGCAAGAGCACAGGGCGAACATCCCGGGCCAGGGAAGCCTTAATCCGGAGGATGGGGATGCTGGGGAAGAGGTGGTCCAGCAGCAGGAGGGTGGCGGGAGGTCAGGGTCGCACAATATCGATCTCATTGCGGCAACTCTGAGAAGCACAAGTACACATTCATCTCAAGGCACGGTGGCAATTAACCCTTTTGCAGCCCTTCATTATAGTAAACCGCTCCGCACAATAAAACCACATTATTTGTTGTTGCACAAAGAACTTCACCGTTGTCGTTTAAAGGAAACCTGTTTGCTTTCCTGCAGGAACTCTCACTCTAGACTTCGTCTCTACAGAGTTCTTATTTATCGTGCTGCTTCGGCTTGCATGCCTTAAAGGGGGAAGAGGACAGAATGCACAACAATACAAATAACGTCGAGACACAGCTTTCTGTTCAGATATGTGCGTGGCATAATCAGTGTTGCCAACCCCTAGTAATGAAAATCGACTAAAAGGGACTGTCAAAAACGTTAGAAATGGCTAACTATGCAGTGGTTTATATAGTCATATGTTGTAAATCAGGTTTCGCATTAATGAGTGTGGTTGTAGGAATTTCCCAACCTTGAAGGTAAAATATCTTGCTTGTCATAGAAATTCCTTTCATTCAAGAACAATTTACTGCCATCTCGTCAAAAATATGCTCATGAGCAGGGATTTATGGACCTTAATTTTATACTTTGTGTGTGTGTGTGTGTGTGTGTGTGTGCGCGCGCGCGTTTTTTTCTTCTTCTTCTAATTTTGGTGTAAAGGGAGATTATTGGAGATCACCGGATGTTAATGTGCATAAATTACAGAAAAAGTGTATTTTTTAAAATCGTATTATTCCAATTTGTATATTCTTATATGTACACTTAATTTTCTCTGACGGGATTGGCATTACAATATTTTTTGAATTTTGTAAAGGCTCAACATGGAAAAGAAAAACTTGCACTAAATCCTACAATATTGTGAAGCATTCAACATTAAGCCACAATACGATTAGTTTCACAAATGTTATCTATGCTAAAATTGTGTTAATACAATTTACATCGATTTATGAAACATTTTAGATCCAGTAATAGGTACAATTACTCTTTCTTTTTCTAAATACAATTGTTTCAGATAAAGGGACATGCCTTCGGAGAGACCTCTTCTAGGGGAAAGATAGGCCCGCGGAGGGGTGTGGATCGCTCGGCGTCAGGATGCTATATCTGGAGACATTAGGGACCCCGCCTGGGTCCGAGTCTGTACCCTGAATCTGTTCGCCCTCTGATTCCTTCGCCTACACCCTTCTTTCTGGATGCTTCTAGAAGCAAAATAGGCGACTGTGCGAATAAGTGGCAAAATTATCCTTTGCTTCCTTATAACCATAACTATGGTCATTTTAGCAGGTAGAATTATTTACATTTTAAAGCTACCTTTATTTAAAGGCAAAGCGCAACAAATACAAAATTTCCAATAAACAAATATATAAGTGTTATCCAATTCTAACGATTCATGAATCATAGAACATTAAGAGTCGGGAGCACACATGAAGGCATGAGAACAGGTTGCGCTGTAGCAACTCTGAGTCACTTGACCTGCCTGAAGATAGGGAGCGAGAATGAAAGAGATAGTGCACTACCTCTGCTCCTCTCCCTCCCTCTGCACACTGGCTCCTCCCGTCCGCTTTCGTATGTGCTCCCAGCTATAATGCACTTTTTTCTACCTATCATATTTCAGCAATGAATATAAGATCGATTTCGAAAATAGATGGTTTAAGGTATCGAGGGAGTTGCGATGCTCCTTTACACGACTTCTTGCTTTGCGTTGTGGGAGAAAGTTTACATGAGCGAGACTGCTAAGTTCCGGTGCAAAAATTGCCTACTGCACCACCAAAGAGCTAATGAGTGCCACCAGATTCTCATCTTCCTATTGTTTAACTCTGTAAAGTCCCGGGATACATGGAAATCAGCATACTTAGGAACATTTCTTTCAGGAGAACGCGTGACACCCTTGTTAAGTATCAGCTCTACAAATCTCTAATATTATAATAAACTAAGTGCGTCCTCAAAATGACCAAATCAAGTGAAGCTTTTTGAGATAGTGTAAAGTAAGTGTTATACTGATCAGAGTTCGCCAAATACTGTTACTTCCTTGAAATACTCTACATACTCAGCTGCGCTGAGCAAGTGTGAATCTTGCTTTCTTTAATGTTGTAATTTGGGTGCAAACGTGCAAGTTTTTAAGGTTCTTCCTTGTAATTACTGAAGAAACAATAGGTATTTACTTATTTTGGGCAATTATTTTTAAGTGTATTATTATCATTGTTACTATATATTTTATAGCTTAGCATCCCTTATATCCGCTCTACAGAGACGAAGAATGGAGTTCCGATAGTCATTAATGAATGCTCAAGTGAGCCCGCGGTTCCTATAGTTGAGAAGTATCCGACAATTTCTTCTTAGCACAAAGAAAATGCCGAAAAAGCTTAAATTCAGGTTCTCGTTTACCAGACGGCACTCTTATTTACTTCAACATGAAGGCACGGCTTTACTCCAAGCATTTTTTTAGTCAAACTCACACGTTTCGCTTAGTCTTTTGCGCTCTGCGTTAAGGATAAAGTCGTGAAATTCTACATTTGAGTGTTTCTATACTTAAGTGTTATACTTAGGCATAAAGCTTGACAAACTACTGAACTGCATAAGTCCTCAAGTCTAGAGTTAATCTGCAAAATATTTGCAGTTAGATAGTAACATCCTATTTGTTATTATATTTGTATAAAAAGGCGAAATTATTCCTTCTCGAGTCTTTTTTTTTTAATCCCGCTCTTCATTATTACCCTTGTGTGCTTTATGCAGAATACTTTAAATGAACACAACCAGGTGGCAAGGGTAGATGAAGGGATATGAGAGGTCGCGGTCGCAGGTGATTCTTTGTACATATAAGACACTGCGGAATAAATGTATAAAGGAATATTTACTTCAACATTTTGCAAATGTTGCAATACTTCCAGGACATAAGAGATGCAAAGGTAAAACAAGAGGCTGCAACAGAAAAAAAAACAAGTCTATGGTACAGACTGCTCCTCATATGATATGAAACTCATATAAAAATATCTTAGCTGAGAGACAAGAGAAACTGCCTGAGAAACATATTTTTGTTATGCTTTACTTAAATAATTTCATGTTTTCCTACAATATTCTTACCATAAATCCAATTGCAGGCATTATAAAGACACACTATATGCAGGAACAGAACAGTTTTCACTACCCTTCATTTCAAGCACAACACGAATACAAAGTTTCATTGTGTATTTTATGTATTTCCCTTATATCACTATATGCTAATGATGCTCTGTCAAATTACAACACAGTGAACGTTGAACGCTGATGTACAACTACTTGCAACACTATATGAGGAGCATATAGACAAACACATTATACACTACATGCTGTAAGCCACAGCTAACCTCATGGTCAACTACCTTAATGCAATAAGCTACAGTTTTGGAAAAAAAACAACAGCTAAGGAACAGCTGAATAGCATTCTGCAAAGGGCCATCTAGCTAGGAAACTCAACATTTTTTATGAACGCAAAAGACCACCTTCCCTTTAGGACCCAAACATTCCTATGTTATTATGTGCACTTAGGAGCTGCTACTGTGGTTGACTCAGGAAACTGGTTTTGTTATTGAACTGCAAGCGTGCAGTGGAGAGAGCTTCTTAACTACGATGCAAATAGCGAACACCAGCAGTTCAGATGTATTGTCAACAAGCGCAGCTTCACATGTGTATGGTCATAATTATATTGTTTTATATGTATTCGGGTTTTACGGGTTTATTTATTTAAAATATGTTCATAATTGTTTTGTTTGATGTAGTAATATAATGTATTACTGATGCTACTTCGCGTAATATTTATTGTCCCGGGGAAAAAATGGTAAGTACCTTTGGAACAGGGTGTAAAACAATAGAGCGAGAGGGAAGCACTAGCTCAGGTTCGCTTACGTCAACCACAAGGTCATAGCTAAACTCCTGACCCAAACATGGTACTATGCCTCATGTAATAAGTATGTACTGAGAGTACTTTACAAAAATAACTCCAGGATGAAAAGAAAAATATGGAGTATATCTAAAAGCTATAGACGATGGACTTTTTAGTCACTTTTTCATACGTTCATTCCCCGTAAGATATACTCTGTGCGGTTGAGGTATGATAAACTTAAAAAATAGTGAATAAGTTGATTTCAAGAAATTTATTATTGATGGACAACACTCCCGTTAGTATACGAGGTTGGACCTATTATTGTTTTTGAGAAAAAGTGCATAGATAACATGAATTTACTAAATTCCTTCTAACCAACGAATGAAGAACTGCTCAGCGATTTTAAAACCGGGACGGTTTAGATAGATTCCTTCGATACCTCGATACTCCATGGTATCGAAGTATATCTAATACTCTGAGATAAATCTTCGATACTTATTCAATACTTTTAAATTTTTAAGTTTTACATTATCGAAAATTGTTGCGTATAACTTTATGCTAGATAAGGAATGAAAGGAGTCGAGACTTAATGTTATTACCTCGCAAGTGTCCCCAAAGAGTTAGACTATAGTTCTTGATAGACCTTGACTGCGTTTCCTGTGGGTGAATGAATGCAACATCCCTTAGACACTTGTGCCTAAATGAGAACATGCAAAACAATGGGGGAAGAAGTAGGAGGTACTCATATAACATGCAGCGTTAAGTGAGCTGTGAATAAAGGTGATTTAGCTGACGCACTAAACCACGTTTCTGCAATAGCCTGGCTTGGTAAACCTACTCCGGTGACCAAAATCTGCGAATCCAGCAGAAACAAGTTAAAACGTGAGATACTACAGCCATGGAAATACTTGCTCTTTCCCTCCATCTGCTGGTTTCTATTTACGCAAGTCAAACTCGGGTCACGAGCATAGCTTATAGGTATACCGTACGACGAATTTCCATAGCATGGATAAACCATTCTTTAAAAGGAAGTTTTGGGCACAAAATATAGTTATACATAAAAAGGAAAGCAAATATATTATTATTATTATTATTATTAATAATAGCCATGACTAATAATAGGGAATATATAACCTGTGGCATTATCAAGATAAAAAAAAATTGACGCCAATTGGAGAATGTCAAAGAAGAACAATTCCGGAATTAGTATACAATACAAAATTGGTTATGTGCGTTTATATACAGAAAACTACTACTAACAAGAACATAATTCAGTGAACAAGCTATCGCCTTTACAACGTTTTATAAACTGAGTATGCAAAGTTTGAGATACACCTTTGTTTTTTCTATTGAAGGAGTAAACAATATAATGACACAAACGCAAAGAAGAGACACAATTAGTTAGGAGAAACTAATGACCTTTGGGGGGGGGTTGAACAAAGAAGTAAAGAATACTAGTCTTCTGTAAAACCTCTAGTTTAGTAGTTTATGAACGGCAAGGCACATTAATACTCGTATACTATATTACTGAGTAGTGCGAAAGACGATAACAGAGGGAGGAAGGGAGGGAGGGAGAGAGAGAGAGAGAGAAGTAGTAGAATATGCGTGGATAGATATTTCTAGATTGTTTTCTGAAAAGTTATCATCACATTTTAAGGCCTTACTAAGCGCAGTTTTTGAAACAACCAAATTCTGTGATAAGACAGATTTCAGTGCTCTACTGATGAAATTATAATGTTGGATGCAAAAGCTGTTTGAACGGTGAAATACAGTTAGTGGTTATTACAGCTGGTATTTTGGAGGCTTATTTCCGCGCATGGTATTAAAACTTCCATTGACTGGATAAGCCTTTTTTACACACCCTCCTGAAACTGATCGAGTATTCGCAGCGCAACATGGTAATTAAGCAGCTCGCACCTGTTTTGTGCCGTTATCCATTCCGATGAATATTTTTGAGAGAACCTAATCGGCACGAGTATCAGCGAAATATACTATAGATTTCATTTAATATCCTGGAAGTTTAGCATGTATTAACAGGTAAATCGCTCCATTTAGTTCAGAAAGAAAGTATTTTCCAGTGCGATTATCATCTTCTTTTGTTTAGTTACTAACAATAATATGGAAAAGTAAGGACAAGCTGCTTAAGCATCAAGTATCCATGTTTAAAATTGATGGACCTGAGATCAATGAATCACGGTCATACGATGTGCAAGTAATTAACATTCTGGAGGTAGATTTGTATTAACCACGAAACACTCAAAAACTAAATGCTGGAAGTATTACAGGATCAAATTTCATTCACTGGTGCTCAGTTATTGATATTAAAGTAGCTAGTGAACAGCCTTATCATTTTTAACAAACTATGGACGCAGCGAGGGTGTCCAACGTATAACTTGTGAGAACTGAAAAATCGAAGCGCCGTGGTAATTGCTTACACATTATTTGATATGATTGTGCCATAACAAAGGTTGAACATTTTAAATTCATAATCAATATTTAATTTTGACTTCACACTTTGTTATACATTCTCAGGTTGAATTTTTGTGCATGCATGGTTTGATGTACAGCCAATCCAGAAAAAGTGGGAATTCCAATAAAAATATGTTTCAAAGCTATGCTTACTTTTAGTGTAATAGATAAGAGAGGTGCTATGTTGAATTATTATGAAGTTTCAGTTTAAAAAATAAAACATTTTCAGGTTTTATGGGCATAACTTTGGGTGATAGGTGACAATTGCTTCGTTTCCCTAAAGTTTGCGGTATCTAATTTTTTGCATTCTTTCTGAATTAGTGTACTATGCACCACTTTGGTTTACATTGTCTAGTTTTAAACATAATTTAATCCATACAGGTTTATTTCCTCTGTCTTAACAGTTCTTTAATTATTAATGTTATTTGGGATCATGATGCTTTACCTTATAAATGAAGTGAGCATTTTGACAGCTGCTTTGAAATGAAGAACAACATTAACATCCGTGATACGAACAAAACAGCTATAAAATATTTTACTGACTGTGTCTTGTGGACTAACTGCTGGCTACAAGACTTTCGTAGATTCCAGACAAAAACTATGAGTACTCATATTGATTTCTTCAAAAGGTGGACTAGAGTTTCTCAGTTTCTGTTAAGAAAGGGCGAAATGAGTTCACATAGACTGCAACATCCGTGCCAGAAACTTATTTTCTACAACGATAATACATTCAGGCAATAAAACGTTTGACTGTCTGAAAGATAATCTACTACATTGGATATCACAATGAAATGTTTTAAATGTAATTCAATTTGAGTATACAGAGCTTAAAATAGAAAAATATAACATTCATGACAGTTGGACTGCTTGGTAATTTTTTGAGTACAAACTTAATTGGAAGTGCTAATATTTTTCCAGCACACTGAGAAAGTCGCCAATTTTTCTCCCGATCAGTATGGCTCTTTATTAACCCAACATTTGTTGGAGACAGCTGCTTTGATAACAGAATAGGTATATAAATTATTATAAATGTCTAATGAAAACCTTTTTATCATTAGTCATAACACAATTGGCATAGTTAAAACTCTAACCAAACACAAAATTTATATTACATTCTGATAAAGTTTGGAAGTTTACACAATGATTTATAATAATTATTGGATTGTAACAAAGAACTGATGATAGTTTGTTTCTTAATAATGAACGGAATGCATGTTTTGGCAACTCAAGAGTCTGCCTCTATTCGTTTGTGAACCATGCATTTTTTAAACGATACCTTTTAATTATCACAATAAAGAGATTTTTTGGAGCGGAAAACCTGCTCACTTCCTGTTATAATATTATATGCTGGTATGTATATTAGGAATAATGTCTGATATGGTAGAAACAAAGAATTTTCTCTGCCCATCAAATTGACATACCTTCCTTACATATTACAACATGTTTAAAAATATTATAATTATGTTATTTACGATACATTTTAGCATGCAAGTGATTTCAAATCAATCATGAAGTACTTTTTACATGCAACACGTAGAATAAACATTCAAATGTTCATCGAAGTAGTAGTCATGGAGGAATAAATTACCCCACTATGGTCATAGTACGAGTTTTTGCAGAGAAAAAGTAGGACCAACAATTGAAAATTTTCAAGTATCTTCCGTCAGATAACGTACTTATATGGAATATAAGAACAATGCTAAGAATGCTAAGAAGAAAACTATTTAACATACACTATATATTTTACTGAGTTCCATATTTTATTCTCAAATAAGCTTTTGTCTATCGCTTATGGTTTACTAGTTATACTGAGTTATACAAAATTCAATCAAGAGAAGGGAACTTCACAAGTTGTTCACAGAAAGTTTTCAAGGTATTTTATTCCTCATGTCAATTAAACATATGTTAACTTCCTCGAAATCCTTAGAAGTGTTTATGGAAAAATAAAGTAAACAAAAAAAACAAGTACTCTATTTAAAGGGTTATTTAGGGTAGGGAACTTTGAGGAAAGCTTCGTGTCGACTCTTTGGAAGATACTGAATTTAAATACCAAGTTATTTATCCGAGCTTTCGTTTTACAGTTGCGCTGATGACAGACACAAACACACACACACACACACACACACACACACACACACACACACACACACAGAGAGAGAGAGAGAGAGAGAGAGAAGACAACCACAAGGATGTTTTAAAATACTTTGGGGAAGGCCTAGTGCAGATAAACTCAAAACATCTATTTTGGATGAAATCTAGATATCCAGTTTTTGGACGAAATGCAATACTTCCCTTATCTAACGGTAGAAGAAACAATGACAGTGTTACTGGTATTTGTGTAGGGGCATAACTGTTATTAAACATGCTCGTTAAAAATGATGCATTATTATTATAGTTAATGGTTAAGATCCCAAAGCTAATTTCTGCAGTATTCTGTTAACAATTTCCGCAACAGATCTGATTCAAAACCAAAAAGGTTATCTTAAAGCCCTAAAATAGATGCTTTTATTGTAACATTCTTTTCTTCCCGCCCATCATACGATTCTCTTCAACTGTATTAGAAGAATCGATAAAGCGAACTCAGATGAGAGAGAGAAAAAAACGCTGAAGTGAAAATCTGTAGCTCTGCAGAAATATTTACTTCACAGTCTGCTTTACATACCTTGATAATTCGCAACCGATCTTCACAAGACAACATACATTACTATAGCTAAAATGCGTGTGCGATAAAACACAATTCGCTAGCTAAAGTCACTTTTCATGCTGGAGGTAGGTCTTTTTGTCTAGGCTGGAGCCACGCGTGGCCATGCACACGAGCGCACACGCGGACAAACACACACACACATGCTTCCGAAGGCTGCACCCCAACGCAACAGAATGAGGGATCCGGACGGTCCTGAGCGATGGATAGGGTGCGAACCTGTGGTGCGCCGGCGCCCCCGGGACCCCTGGGTACTACAATCTCTGATACTATACGACACAGGATTTATTGCAAAGTATCCTGTTCTAGCACTCGCTTGGGACAGCGATTATTGACGGAATCTTCCCAGCTGCTGCCACTGATTTAGCATATTCCCCAATACACATAACTCGTATGGAACAGTGCTGCTAAAATACCATTGGAGTTTTCAAATGAATAGCTCCCTGAATTTCGAAAACTGCTCTTCCTCCATTGTAAACTAAATATGTGTCGATCCAACAGATTTTGTTTTCCTTCCTTGCTATGGTTATGATGTTAGACCCTTATGCAGAACTTGACATGCGAACACCGAAATCAACTATGCGAGCGCTAGCAGAAAAGCAATTACATTATTATTATTATTATTATTATTATTATTATTATTATTATTATTATTATTATTTGGTGCTGTAGCGGAATTCTGAATCTCTTGGATGGCAACAATGTGTTGAAAACATTGTATGAATGAGATCAAAATGCCAGAAAACATTTCTGGAAGTCAAAATTATTTACTATAAGTTGAATCGAGAAATTAATTTTTTAATTGATTTAAAACCTCACGAAGTTTTGCAAGAATTTGAAGATATGAGCAGCAAGCTTGCTGAGCGAGATGGCTCCTTGATAAAGGTGAGGCTCGCATTCGGGAGATCCCGGGTGCGATTCGCTGGAACGCATACTCTGACTATGGGTTTTTTGTGGTTTTCAATGGTCGGTAGGCGAATACTGAGGTGGTTTCTCATCTACCATGATTTTCTTTCCATCATTTCCTTCTTATTTTTCAGGCATGCATTTGTTTCGTGGCGTATAGGGAGCCGAATAAATGGCGCGGATTTTTTGCTCAAAGGAAAGAGTACTCTCGTGGATATTAGAGGGCTGCTTGGTCGACAGATTGTTCATCCCCCTCTATAGGCAGCTCCAGCAGTGGCACCGGTCGAGCCTGGAATTGTTAGGTACTTCCGCGCATCTCTGCGGCCTGTCTGCCTACGATCTGCAACCTCCTGTGGTTCCTTCACTTCATCCCTTCCTCTTGAGGGTGGTAGTCGCAATTTATGTAGGTCCGTGTGCAAGGTGTCCCACTTCATTATATATAAACCAATATACAACATATAGCTTATGCCTACCTGAAAAATAGCATATTAGCTATAATTAGGAATTGTTTGCTTTTAATTTTGGTTGATTGATACTTCGCGACCGGGTCTGGCAGAATTTGCAAGTACAGGGAGAGCCAAAAGACTACGAACCGGCAGTGCGGTGTTTTTCCTGTCCGCGTCCTGGGCGCTCGTTGCCGTCTGTCGCTATCATAGAAAGGCAGGGAATGAAACCATACAACATTTTTAAAACTAATTTTAAAGGCTTTACTAACTAACTTTATGAAAAGAAATGCTGAAGCTGGCCACCGTCGCTGCCCATACATTTTTGACACCTCTTTAGAAAACTATCCATCGCTCGCTAATTTTTTTTTCTCGAGTCAACAGTTGGCGCCCGTAAATGCGTGAATACAATTTTGCCCCCCCTTTCTTTTTTTAGAGAATTAACAGGCAGGGGGTGTGATTTTGCCTTTTTCAACAAGACTCTGCAACAGACTTATACGGCCAATATTTCTATGAGAAAAATTGAAAGTGCGTATGAAGGCAGTAGTACTAGTAGAGCTTTGCGGCCCTCTTGGTCCCCCGACCTAACCCCCTGCGAACTTTGTCTCTGGGGTAACTTAAAACAAAGTGTACAAGACAAACCCACACACCCTGGAGGAATTAAAACAAAATATCCGCCAGGAAATTGCCAGCAATTCTCAAAGTGAACTACGGCGAGTGGTGGATAGTTTCTTAAAGAGGTGCCAAAAACAACGACGGTGGTCAGTTTTAGCATCTCCTTTCTTAAAGTTAGTAAGTAAAGCCTTTTAAAGTAGTTTTAAAAATTTTGTGTGGTTTCATCCACGCCTTTCTATGATAGCGGCAGACGGCAACGAGCGCCGAGGTCGCGGACAGGAAAAGCACCGCGCAGCCGGTTTGTAGTTTTTTGGCTCTCTCTGTATAATAAAATAATTGCATATAAAATAATAAATGTCACGGAAGTAGATATTTGCAGAAAGGGGAAGAGCGACATCTTGTGACATGCATACATTTTTACACTTACGGGCCCGTAACGTTTAAGTTTACATAGATGAAGAGAGTTATGTTAAATAATATTTACGATTCGAAATACATATAGGTAAGTAACGTATCATCAATTACGAACAGCATAATGTGGGTGCTTAAATTGTGATTTTTTAGCTATAAAGGCAGTTGAAACAGAAATGATGCCTCTTACTACGCACGCAAAAGCATTAAAGGATGTAGCAGAAATGCCGAAACCCAATATAAAATATGAAAAGGATAACAAAGTAGCAAATAAAAATCACCTAGTGTTACGCTTGTATCGTTCTTAACGTTTCTTTACTCTTTAACGAAAAAGTTACATTTAAGCCTAGTAACGAAACAAAAGCTAAAGCTTTAGAATTCCAGGATTAAACCAAAACAAATAAAATAAATTTAAGACTAGGTCCAGCATTTTGGAGGATATAATAATTGAAGTGCTTGTTCCGACCAAATTGAGTCACAAAGACGAATGCCATGTTGATATAAATTTTCCCCAAATTCCAAAATGAGGTAATAAAGCAATAAATTCCAAAGTGAAAATTACGGAAGGAAATTCTAAGCCCGGAATTATCGAAAAAACTAAATACATGGTCCAGAGGGCAACATTTAGAAAGCATATCTTTTAGAATGAAACTATTTCATGTAAATAGTAAATGTGAATATCATAGGTATTGCAACATGACCTAAAACGTTAACAGTAGCAATAAGTAAAAATAGATAAGTACAGAAAAGAGTCTTTGATCCACCAATCAGTGTGAAGGCTCTAATGCCAGACGTTCCGTATTCGAATGCCAGTTAAGAGAGGTTATTCCTAATTTAGAAATGATTAAATATGTATAGGTTTACTTAGAAGATTCCTTTTTAAGGAAACTAGATTTCCACGGATAAAAACTTGAAAAATACAGTGGACGGGAAGGGGCGGTATCCTACAGCAGTAAGGTTTCGATTGCCCTGTGAGGATGAAATTGAAATTTTTCCATTACATTATCGCCCATTATTATCTTAGATGAGTCTTAGTTCTGACACATTAAGAGCAGTTCAACACAGCAGCAGCAGAAAGCTAAGTTCATTCATAATTCATTGTCACCTTCTATCAAGAGAGACGTTGGCACAAAATGAATAAATAAATCAACCATTCATCTCCGATGTCTAACATAGCAAGAACTCCCAGCAATCTCTGCTCTTTAATAGATTTTATAATCACATGTAAACCAAATTAAGTAGTCAATTGTTACAACCGAACATGTAGCAAAGCAAATAATATACTGAAAATGAATCGAATGTCACGATGCCTCGTGCTAATTTTGCAAATTGTTAGCTTTACACAGAGCGCTTCGATAGTAATGGTCAATAGCTTGAAGGCGAAGAGGCTTTAAAAAATACACTAGTCGCTATTCAAAAGTGCATTACCCTGATCTTGCCGTGCATGTACCGATCCTTACCGTCATCTCTTTCCATACTCGCCAAGAAGTATGTTATAATCATTGCATAAATATTCAAATAAAAGCTCATGAGTGACGACTGCCTTGAAGTCCTTGAACGTCACCCTCAGAGTAGCGCGTATCCTCCGTTGGTAGACATTTCCACGCCCCTCTAACATTATTCCCTATTGCGACAGGTGGTATTAGTAGCCTCTTCACTTCCCTGTTTCTCTGTAACACACTCCTTCATGCATTGCACTAGGGGGCAGTTTGAGCTCCAGCTGGGGTTTGGTCATCGCCGGCTTACTATTATCCTGCTGAGACTAGAATCTCAGAGAGGGTAAGGGTAAATAATGTATATTGCGGTAACAATCAAGTCAACCTTGTACCGGTCACATAGCAGAGAGTGCTCTGTAGATGCTTGTTCCTTTGTATCGCTGGCAAATACGCGGCGGATCCCAGCTTTAATTCGAAAGCGGTTAGTAGTTTGCGGGGGTTCCCCCCCCCTGCTTGTGTTAGTGCATTCCATTTTCCAAATGGCCATCGCTTGTGAATCATCTGTATACGGTTTAGCAGAGATAAGAGTTTGCGCACGTTTTGAACTGAAGCAAAGCGTATAATAACAATCTCACACAAACCTCATCACAAGTGCTTGTAATCGTAACACTGAAGTCCATATTTCGTTTGGTAATTTTTAATGAAAATACAACCTATATCCCTTTTCCCATACCAGGAGTAGTATCACTTTACAAGAACAGAGTAAACGTATCTGCATTTCTTTTAGTTCTTTTCGCATGTAACATTTACAGGTTGTAAATAAAAGTTAAAAGCCTCGGTGATAAGCAGATGGGCATCATGTGATCATATTTTGTTAATAAACCCATCTCCAGAAACGCCTTATTTAGGCGCTAAGTTCTCTGAAATATGAAGGACGTAAACAGTGTGGCTCACAAAAGACAGGAAGAAGTAAACAGGAAAGCTGAAATACTGTAAACCAGTGGTGGCGAAAACGGGACTCGCGAGGCAGTGTGACTCGCAGGCGCCACTCATTTTCTAGCCGTTTATTCATTTGTTCCATATGCTACTGAGTGGTGTAATGCGCGTTGCATATTTGATGACTCGAGGGAGAAGGCATTTTCGCCACCCTTGCTGTAAGCAAACAGGATTTTAATCACTTGCTGAAGTCAAAATGGCTACCCTACTTCGATACATTTTATGTATCGCCTGGCTATGCGATATCCAATTCTTGGAAAGAGTTCAAACTCTGGTGCAAGGGGTGTGCGCGGGCGTCCACAGGAGTGTTTATTAGGAACTAAGCTACCTGTTTAACTTAAATGCGTCTTGAATCTTGGAAACACGGCATTGTCTGGGTGACTCCCGTTGGAGCAACGCTGTTGATAGAGCCGGCAAGCCTCTCTTGCTTTAGGCTTCCCCGTAGATGAGAGGCATCTCGGTGTAGGTCTAAGGCTGCTACTGTTCATTTCCACTTGACGATAGCCACAAGTACGAAGTTACTAAGCAGAATATTACACTAAACATCACCTTTGATTCTAGGTATGCTGAAAGAAGTCTTACGTCGCGGATTCAAACCCGGCTGAGGGCGATGGATTTTTTGGGCGTAAAAATCCTTAGTATGGCTTCCTTCGTAAGGCAAGTAAAGCCTGTTGTCCCGTGTCGTAGACTTACGACACGTAAAAGAACTTCAAGCCTGATAAAGAGGCTCTGACCCAAATTTCGGTATTAAACGGCCAAGATAAAATGGGACGCTAAGAACCATAGTAGTTAAACAGCGTCCATAAATAAAACTCAGTTTCATTTTAAAACTGCCATGTATCAGGCAAAAGCTGTTGCAGCACCTTTGGTAAACAAATTTGGTAATGAATTAGTAGACACTAATTACAACGAAAATTTTAATTATCTATGTGTTAGAAAACACTCCAGGAAGCTATATAAAGAGAACTTCGATTTTCGATCGCTTCAAATATCGCAAGATATTTGTTCTGTGAAAGTGGTCTATGTGGTAGAAAGCCTAAACAGTTATCCAATTTCACGTACGAAACTGTGACACCAAGCAACATATCTTTTAAGTTTTGAACCACGATATCTGGTAAGATATTAAAAATTAATCGACATCACGTTTCCTTGCAGTTTGGAACAGATTTAGTTTTTCGAAAACGATCCTAACGTAAACTCGGATATTCTAACCTTTATACCGCAAACCTCAAGCACCGCAGAAATATTTAGGTTTTTTTCCCAACCACGCAATTAAATACAATTGTTACATTTACTCCCGAGAGCCGCCTGAAAAATTCTTACAATTGCTAATGCTATTAAGACTTATAAGGTGTCCTTACCTCCTCACAAAAATCTACATTTATTTTCTGGACACACTGTATACCCTGTCTTTGTTGTTTTTATCACAGGGAAGCAGCATAATAAATAACACCTTAAAACATAAGGAGATGATTATGCAATAGGGTCATTTTCGTATCGCTGTCTGGCTGAGGCTTTAATTCACGGTTTGTCATCAGCGACATTAGCGCTGAATGAATACAGAGCGGGCTTAGCGCCCAAGATGCGCATTCATTTCATATCATCTGATATGGTCCATACGGTTAAAGACATCAAACTTAAATAAGTAAATAAATAAACATCATAATGAACAGGCGGAAATTTATGTTGAATGAAAAAAGGGCACATATATATCCTACATTAAATTTCACATTGCTCTGTGTTAACATGGTTTTCCTTGTCCTTTATCTTTACTGAGCATTATGTAATGATTTTAATATTGAAATATTATCCACAAACAGAATATTTAAAACAATTTTAACACGTGCAAGCAAAAGAAGGAAAGACGTAAAGAGATAGGCAAAGTAAAAGGAGAGAAACTATACACCTACAGGTTCAAAATAAAACCTGTATTCAGAAGGAAGTACACGACTTATACAAGTTCTCTGTCTTTTACTGCAGATACACTAAACCCGTATTAATTGCGCACCGTTCAGCAAATATTGCATTCTATCCTAAAAGGGAACTACAATATGAGCACTCTTAGTACAACATTTTAGCACAGATTTTAATTTTCAGATAAGCCAGTAATACGAGTTAATGAAAACTGCAGCTATAGAAATTTACGAATTTAAATTGTACGCTTTGGCCAATTAATCCAGCGACTGATGACCGTCATTCCTCTACTTTTTAACCCATTTAGCTCAAAGCTCGTTCCAATTGCTAAAAATAACAAAAGAAGAGCGCTTTTATGCTGCTGTTGGCGACGAGTGGTTGCAACCCTGTGACAAAGGTGCACCACATCATTCAGTATTAATGTTGGCTGAACTGACACTTCAATTCAGCCACATATACGTGACCACTTCGACCGCTTGCAGATTAAATCGTACATTTTTTTCATCCAAAGTCAATCCTGAAAACACTACCCGCAGATTACTTGCTAAAACCCTGGAAATACCTGCTCGATGCGATGGAAAAATAATGATTGCGTAAATATATTTTCTAGATAGACAATGCATACTTTAAGCCTACTTTTCAGAACTAAGAGTAGGCTTTGGATACTTGCGAGTCATGTAAACAATTCGAATTTAATCGCGCTTAGTGGAAAGTCCCCCAGTTTTAAATATTTTAAGCTATTGACTGGTTTGTGAAATAAAATACATGGACAAACATGGATGATACACGCCTTATAAATCCATTTCATAAAGTTTACTTATTTATTACTAATGTTTAAATATAACAGGCAGTTATTTACAATCTTCATTACACAAAATCACTGACATATACTTCAAAATAACATAGAAAAAAAGACAAACAGCAAAAAACATCATTTGTCATTTATAATTGTATATCTGCACGTTTTGAAGAGATCTACATTGTTTTGCGACGAGTTTTTATTTATCTCTTACAGTTTTTACCAGTCATTGAAAAGTATAAAGAAACTGTTCAGAACAAAAAGGAGATCACAGGCTATTAGTAAAAAAAATTCAAGATATTCATTTTATTTCTCATACAAATACCTTAAACATGTGGTATTTTAATCACAATCATTAAAGGCATTTTTGAGAATATCAAGCAATGAAAAAATTTCCATTTAAAGGTGGGTTTGAAGTGTGGGAATTTTCTTCAAGATCTTCGTGTCACTTCTTTGGAAATGCCGAACTAAATATCATAAGTTTGCTATTTACCGACACTTTCATTTTTGAGTTATGTTTACAGACGCCTGTACACGCATACGCACACATGCACATTTTCTTAAAAGAGTTTATTTTTGGATTCAGTAGACCTAAAAACTTGTACTTCTGGTGAATAATTGATAAGAAATTTTGCGTAGAATACGGTACCCAGTAGAAAAATAAAAATGTGGCATGGTTTCAAAATAATTGCTGCCGCTACTATGCACAGTACATGAATTATAATTTACTGATAAATGATTATTAACTAGTGCATTGTTAACTGGGCTTTGGACATGTTGAATATGACCACTTCGAAATAATAAATTTTTTAAACAAATTAATGACTGCAGTTATTAGCGAATTCACATGAACAGGCTAAGGATCTGGGACAACTTAACAACCAATGTATGTACAACCTTACTATACAGTTCCGTAAACACAGTACCTACTGTTGATGTAAACAAAGACACCAGTGAGCTGCCTTATTTGTCATTGTAAATAGTACAGTCTAGTGATGATGGAGAAGTAGGACACATACATGAGAAACAGAAGCGTATTGCACCTCTAGTTACGAAGCGGATTGTACACGGCCTCGCAGGTAAAAAAAAAAAAAACCCTCACTGCGTCACCTCATTCCACCCTATCGATGGACAGTATATTTCACTTCACTCTTAAGTTGTCCCGCATCCTTAGCCTGCATATGAATATTAGTACTTACTCTAGAAAAAGTTAGAAAAAAAAGTTTTTCTTCTACTTACTCTATCTATTTGGTGTATATTCCACAATATCACCGACAATCGAATGCAGAACCTCGTACAGAAACATTAGTTCTATTACACCATTTATGGAATTTAAATTTTGAAAGAAGTATTTTCAATAGCGCTTCATAATTTAAATACCTGGAGTAACATACAAATCTTTTTTAAAAAATAAATACTTTAAAACTTTATAGCCTATTATTTCTACTACATCTGTATGCTTTTTGGCCATAGGATTCCAAGTAATAGATGCATATTAAAGATTTTGTTTAACAAATGTAACCATAAAATAAAAACAGTATTACTACAGGGTTGTTAATACAACTAAAGGCTGCTGAGCGGCCGCTGGACGATTTTAAGTCTTTCTCGCGTAACCTACCGCGCTCTGCCGGTCATTCGACCGCCCACTCCACCGGTCACTAGTTATAATAACAATCCTGATGTTTGCGAAGTACATGAATTTCAGTTTTTAGACAAGATGGCATCTTAACCTACAACAGACATGTCAACCTTAGAAAAAAAGTTAACACAATTTTCGAAAAGCTAACTGGTGACTGAGATTTAACATCAGCATGGAGTAAAAAGAAGAGATAAATAAAATTAAGGAATAAAAGTACAAATATCAGGTGTGTGGATTTGTTATCTTGAAATACCCTAGTATAGCCGGTAGAGAGAAGAATGAAGAGAATGCTAGCAACAGGAAGGCGGTACGTGGGCATTTCCTGCTCTCTTCATGTGCATGTGCGTGTGCGTGTAAGGGTTGCAAACCAATTAAGTCAGTGCTCCGTGAGGGGACTGCATTTACACAGCAGTAAACAAACGGACGAGAGGAGATAACCTCGTCGTGATTTCGGTTGGCAATACAGTACGCAGTAGTAAACAGACTGTTAACATGAAGAGATAAAGTCTCCTTGTCCACCACCCCAGAGTAGCATTCCTCTCATCGGTGAACTGTACAGTCCCAATAAAGTCGTGTCGAAATTCGGAAGAATTATCAAAACAATAGTTTCTAGGGGAAAACTTAAGTTCTAATAAAGTAGGTTACTGAAAACTCCTAGTTATTGTTAAATGGCAACACACGTCAGACAAGCATTATAAAATATATAGTTTTAACTTAGCTACAGCTCTTTTTGCGGGCGACCAAGCCATATTTGCCGCTACTTTATAATTTAAATATTTCACATACAGAAACTAAAACAATGTCATTCCATGCAAAAAAAAAAAAAAATCATATGATGTAAGATAATAGTAACCATTAAAGTCATAGGTGAGGCAGTATTTTTAACACTTAAATAATATCAGTCTAATTATATAATGTAAAATACAATAACAGTCCGCCTTAAAGCAACATGTGTATGTAATAATGTATAAAATGTATGTGGCAGTCATTGTGCTATGTTTATATTACTATGTACATGTTATGTGAATGTATTACGTAATTTAACAATGTAGGAGCTGTGAGAATAGAAGCCGAAAGTTGCTAACAATGAGGTAACCTTGAGATAACAATAAATTAGAAAGTTTAATAATGCTGCTAATAATTCTTGGAACAATAATGTAACATTTAAAACAGTTTATAAATAGCCAATCAACAACTAGAGAAAGCTTAAGTTAAATAAAAGTATTCTATTGGAGTAGAATTAGCCAATCAGAGACTTGAAATATAGTAAAATGTACACATTTAACAGAGTCAGGCGGCAGACGCGACTAGATAGCGTTCCCGAGCAGTTCGATACGTATTCAGTGTGAGACATAAAAAAATTCATTACGTCGTGAATAATATACAGTTTACGTGTTAAAAAGTACAAGTAACAATAATCTCACAGCTCTGCAGTAGGATATATCAGTGAAGTGTTATTTAATTGTGTGAAAGATTAATAAAACGAAGTTAAATACCATTATAATTTGTGTAAGCCTTCATTCTTTAGCCGCACCAACCCCTGCCAAGAGATAAGTGTTTCTACAAATTACTACTGACGCAGCCGAGGAAAATATATATTTAAATAAACATTAAAATAAGAAGTTGATTTTTAAACGTGGGGGCGAAGGCCACCGGAAAGTGAACGTTGAGCGAAGGCCACTGGAAAGTTTATATCGTACGTGGTTGCAACCACTTCAAGTTTTGGCTCCCCAACAGTGAAACCACAATACACCTTCATAGGACAGGTCAGCGGTTTTAATTATCATTTGAGCCACAATATTTTGTAGGGATGTAGGAAATACACAGATACAAAGCTAAATAAATTTCAAGCGATCTGTGTTGAATTAACGAAGAACATTAGCGAATAAAGCAAGAAGAGCTACAAAGTTAAAGGTACGAAACAATGCCAGTTCCAGTTTTCTGTTACAGAAGTGAAAACTGGACTGTAAGTAGCCAGGACAGAACAACTCGGAAATGAAATTACTCAGACCATTATCTAGATAAATTAATAGATCAGAAGAGAATATAGAAATAAGAAAGAAATTACAAATCTACAACTAGACTGAGCATATAGAGAAATTAAGAGCTAACTAGTATGAACATATGAGAATGCCAGATTGTAGATTTCCGAAAAGCATATTCAATTATGGACCCCAAGGTTATGCAAATAGAGAGAGACCGTTTTTAAGATGGCTAAATAAAATTTTCTTTCTTGAAGTAGCAACAAGTCCGATGACTAATCCTTGTTGCAGAAGAAGACACATTTGCATTCCATTCCATATACCCAAGTCGAAAGTTTGTTTTCAAAAATGCCTCTATTCTACATTGGCACTCATTCAAAAGTATTCAGAAGCAAATAAGTGGTTAGTAAAGATAATGGGTATTTAAGTCTCATAGCTTTAAAAAACACGTTTAAAAGAGAGCATAAAATACATAAAATGGCAAAAAACTGCCTTACTCATTTGCCAACATTTGACCAGAACTGTAAAAGAGATATTTGGAAATAAGTTCAAGTGGATCATTCTAAAAGAACTTTAATCCTGGTGTATGTATATATATATATATATATATATATATATATATATAAGTATGCAGAAAAATCTTTTAAATATATAGATACATGGACATACATAAAAGTATATAGATACTTCTTGTGATACTGTTCACAAACATTGAGCTCAAATCGAGCAACCGTCAGCTGGAGATCGAAACGCCATATGTTATATATTACTGAGGGTTCGATCGAACAAACATTTCGCAAACTGCTTGCGAGGCAATATCTCCTCGCTTGACATCTGTGAGCAAATTACGTGTTAAGTGCTGTTAGGGGCGATTTATGAAGGACCCTAGGATATTAAGGATCCTTCGGCTCCCATTTATCGGCGCTATACGAGTGATTTGACTTGTCCACACCTCGCAAAACTCGAGGGCTTTATGTATAGCTCGCTCAGTATAGTGAACGAACATACAGGATGGAAAGGATACAAACAGCTTATGTGAGGTTTTGTTTTGTATTGCTGATGAGGAACTAATGGTTGTGAAATGCAGTAATATTTTAACGCCTGGGAAGGAAGGAATCATGTATAGGAAACCTTAAAGCCTCTAGTTCCGGTCGCACTTACAAACTAAAAAAGCAATAGAAATAATTGGAAAGATGCAACATATATCATATACTGAAATGTTTAATTGATGTATTGGTTCATCACTTATAGATGTTATGTATTTGCACATTTTTCTCAGAAGCCATTATAGACGCAGGCCTACAATGCACGTATAGCGTGTAACCTTCAGGTGAATAGCCTTCATTCGTGAATGAATTATGTAGGGGTTTAATTATTGTTGTTGCACCACGTTTAGGCGCCAAACTTGTAGTAGTTGTAGTTACAGCCCCACGTACAGCCAAACTTGTAGGGGTTGTTGCCCCACTTAGGTGAGATATGTTCCTAGGAGTGTTCTCCCCACGTACGGTACAAAGTTTCAGGTGGTCTTCGCCCCATGTTTACATTTCTGGTTGCCTTCGCCCCCACGTTTAAAAATCAACTTTGTATTTTAATGTTTATTTAAATATTATATATGTATGCCTCGGCTGCGTCATTAGTAATTTGTAAAGCACGTATCTCTTAGCAGGGTTGGTACGGCTAAAGAACAAGGCTTACACAAATTATAATTGTATTGTACTTTTTTTTATTAATCCTTCACACGAATAAATAACACTTCACTGATATATCCTTCTATAGAGTTGTGAGATTATTGTTATTTGCACTTTTTAACACGTAAACTTGATATTATTCTCACCGTAATGAATTTTTTATGTCTCACACTGAACCCGTAAAAAATCTAACTGGACTGCTTGGTTACGCTTCCCTGTAGCGTCTCCCGCCTGAATCTGTACATTTCCTCTATTTCAAGTCTCTGATTGGCTAAGCCTACTCCAATAGAATACTTTTATTTAACTTAAGCTTTTTCTAGTTTTTGATTGGCTATTTATAAACTGTTATAAATATTACATTAATATTGTTCCAAGAATTATTAGTAGCCGTTTTAAACTTTCAAATGTATTATTGTCTCAAGGTTACCTCATTGTTAGCAACTTTCGGCTTCTACTTTATAATTCTGTTTGCTACGGAAGGCAGCTTGCTTCTATTCTCACAGCTCCTACATTGTTAAAACTACGTAATACATTCACATAACATTATTATATATTTACATAATAATATAAACACAATACAATGACTGTTACATACAGTTTGTATACTATATTATACACATATTGCTTTAAGGCAGGCGGTTATTGTATTTTATATCATATAATTAGACTGATATCATTTAAGTGTTAAAAAAAAATACTGCCTCAATTATTACTTCCAAACAAAATCATAGTTATGAAAAAAATAAAAGCACTAAAGCGGAAAAGAATAAAAATAATTTAAAAAATATCTAGTGTAATCTTCAAATGCAACCTTCAAATTGAGCAGACTAAAGAGTTCTTAAATGAGGTTAGTCTCAAACTTGATAACTTTCCGAGAAAAGTTTACCAATACTGACGAGTACGTTAAACCTTTCAACAATTTTCATTCAAGTTTTGAAAACGTATACCATTAAACAATTAAATTTGGGAATATTTTATAGTTATAAAGAGCTGTTTAATCAATGGCAAACATTTGGTTTGAATAGAGAGTATGGTTATTAAAAGTGCAGTGATTCAGCACGATAATCGTCATGCAACATTAATAAACAGCTTAACTGCATGGTCTTTGCCTCGAATGCTCAATTAGTCATAAACAAATTGCATAGCTGCTCTTTGGAAACCATATGAACAATTTAGTCTTACTTTTCCACTTTGGAAATACGATCAAAAAGAACCCATTGCAGCCTATGCCACGGTGCACAGATTGGCGGGTATTACTTGCTATGTTAATAATCTGTAAGGTTATAATGGTCCGCCAATAACAAGGTAGACGGCTAATATCTTATAACTCACTGCAGTGGGAAGTATGTATATTTCTTAAACATACAAAGTACACTTGCCTTGTATTTGAAAGGTTTCGTATAATGTAAACGGGCAAATTTGTGGCGAAGCGGGCCTTTCTCAAAACTGCAATCGCAAAGACACGCGTACTTAACCTCTTGAAAACTTGAAAATTGATTTTGATCAATGTCGTTGTCAGTATTTTATTGTATTATTTTATATCAAATAAAATTAATGTGTAGTGTTAAACGCTTGTAAGCACTATATCATATTTACAATAACTTATTCTTTGTTTTAATTACAGCAAGAAAGCCCATACCTTCATTGCATAAATCATATAGCAATATTCTCCAGTTCATCACAGTTTTTCAGTTACTCATAAAGCACAGTTTAGGCCACTTCCAAAATGGTTATGTTCATCAGATGATGAAACCAGATGATTTTGGTTTCTCCAGCTCAACAGTTGGATTATCACTGACAATATTTAGTGAATGGAATATCTTCTTTTCCATCATTTGTAGGGTTATTCTAAAGTAAGTCCCCATTTTGAAACAGCTGTGTCTTCTTTACATATTAGCAGTTTAGTTTCATATTGTGTCACTACCGGTTATGGGCTTATCTAAAAGAAAAGGTATTTCTTAACAGACCCACTTCACGGAAGAACTGAAGCAGTCAAAATCGGATGCCATTGAGAACATCAGGAATGCGCTTGCTAATGCCGTTTTTAGCATAGAAGAAAGACTATTACTTATTGAACAACACAGTGGTGGTCATATTTAGTTTTATCTTGTTTTAATAAAATCCCATTTCTTTAACAAATTGGTGCATTTATTTTGTTAGAATCTAAAAATTTGACAAATTTATTACCATTTTAAACTGGGAACTTACTGTAGAATAACCTGAAAGTTAAATTGACAAAAATGTTCTTTCTTTTTCTTTTCTGTGCATATTTCTTATCCTTTGGATTTAGGAACCATTGACAATAATTGTGATTTGCGCGATCCCATATATCCACCACTGCATGCAACAGAAGTGAATCACAAAACAGCATTTTAAAAAAATTAATGTAATTAATGTAATAAAGCTCATTTCCCACATTGGTTGCGAAATATAATCGTATAATAGGATTGGTTAGCTCATTATTAAGGACTGTTGAGACCTGGATTAGTTATTTTTACTTGTTAATTCTGATATAATTGTCTACGCTTATTTATGTCTAATGAGATACAACAATACACCCAACATAACGGTTTAGTAACTGGACTGTCGCTATAAACTATGAAATAATTATAACTTTAAAATAGTATTAAATCACAACTCTAAAATTGAAAGTAGCTAAAACTTTCGAGAACGAATGCTTTAATGTAACGTGTTAGAACCAAGAAAATTGGAAGGTCTGTATTTCAGAAATTGTTAAGTAAACAAATGAGTCATTGCCTTCGGTCTAGATGCCTTATATAGGAAGTTACCAGCTGTGGTTACAAAAGCCTAAAAGATCCCCGCTAAGCAACAAATCGGTAGTTTACAAAATCCAACGTATAAGCATGAAGTACCAAAAGAAGTGGCTCCTACGTTTTTGAGCGAGACGGACTATCACTATTCGTAAGAACCCGGTATTAAGTATATTGGCCATTGTTATCTTGGACACAGGGCACAATAAATTAATTAGTTGGTCAGGGCGATGTGGCTCAGGCCATTTCCCTGGGAAAAACTTAGTTTAAGTTAGGGTAACAGCAAGCGGCTCCTAGTCAGTAGCTGACGGTCGAATATAACACTTTACGTCCAGCACTGTCTCGATGTGATAGTGCTTCTCGTATTTTGAGTCCTTTGTGTTATGATCATTTATTCAGTAATTAAAGCGAAGTGAATGTTTTTCTTCTAAGGTCTAATCCATTTAAGGCTCTAGGTAAAGTTGACAGTTACGTAACATTCCTTTCCAGTAAGGGTGACGAAAACGCCTTCCTTCCGCGAGTCACCAAATATGCAACACACATTGCATCACTCAGAACATGTGAAAAACAAAGGAACAGTGACAGAGAGGGAACGGCCCTACTAGTCAAAATAACTCGCGAGTCCCGTTTTCGCCACCTCTGCTTTACAGAAAAGGTGGGGAAACTGATCTGGCATTGTATGAGGCATATTTTACCACTAGACGCAATTTCGAGCATGTGCGATCACTTCCTGCATTCATTATGAAGCCAGACGCAGCTGTGCGCGATCGTCGCTTTGTTTTGCTGTTGTTAGAGTTTCGAAACGTTCAAAACAATCGAACGACCCGCGGACTGCGAAGTCAGATCAGTGATTCGTTTTTGAATGCGAGAAGTGTGACACCAGCAAATTTTCGTCGCCAATTGTGGGAGTTTATGAGGAACCAATGAGTGACAATGCCTGGCCACACACAGCCAAATAAACTCAAGTTCTGATCGCAGCATTTGGTTGGGGACAATTCGACGACACTTTCTACAGTCCGGATTTGGCACCAAACGATTTTCATTTATTTCTTCATCTGAAGAAATTCCTTGGTGTAAAACGTTTCAACGACGATGTTGGGAAACAAGAAGTGCAGACTTGGCTTTCACCACAGGCGGCATCATTCTTTGACGAAGCATAGAAAAACTGGTTTCCCGTTACAAGTGCCTGAATAATGGCGACGAGTATTGAAGTAGTAGCGTAAGGTGTAAGGTAATGGATGATGATAAAGTATTTTGAAAATAATGTTTCTTTTAAACTATCGTACATACTTTAAAAACACACCTCGTAAAATGTTATCACTTAGAATTGCAGTCTGGCGTGAGACTATTGAGAGAACCGCACTGAACACCGGATGTATTTTTAAAGTCTGAATATATTTGAGAACCCAATTTTGTTGGTTTTCGTTGGTCATATAAAGATAGGATAAGTCAGTCTTGAGGATCTCTGAATAGTGTTTGATTGTTTACTTGCTGAACGTAGGTAGGCGTTTCACTAAATATTAGTGCAATACTAATCAAGTACATAGGATTATTATAAATCCGCATCCGAACAACATTGTAAATCAATATATTTAGTCCACCTACTTTCCAACTTCTAATAAAATAATAAAAATACGATTTGTCCAACTGTGCAGAATAAGCATCAGTCTCAGCTTCAACCTCACCATTTGATGTGAACCTCCATCCAACCAGTTAAATCTGCAGGTCTGAAGACAGAAATTAATCGCTGGAGGCCAACTCGGCGAAAATATCTGATGGAAGCACCTGGGAGTGAAGGTAATGCAATTTTGTAAGAATAATCTCAGAAGTTTGTGAAGGCATATTGTCATGAAATGAAGTTTTTCGCAAGGTGTGGACATTTAGCCTGAATAGCATCCTTCATTTGGTTCAGCAGTGATGTGTATAGCGAAACGATTCTTTATCAGTACGCTTAAGCTCAGGCTATAACTGTTATACCAATTGAATTGGATTCTAAAGAGACTTAAAAGTTAACATTTTGCTAATAATGCACTCATAGAAACATTAGCAAAGTTTGGCAAAAGTACAGGTAATTACAGTAACTTCGCAAAAACCTTATTCACAATACGATAAAGATATAAAAAAGTGCTTACCAATTTAAACACTACGTAGGATAAGTACAACAAGTTTATAATACCTTACTCGTATTAAGCAAGGTTATTAGCTGTAAACAGCAATAAATATTAGAAGAACTAATGTTCAAGAACTGGATGAAAATAATAACAATAATGACATTGTTGATTTTATAGTTTCTGATTTTATCGAAGGTGGTACAACTCCTGTTTTAGATGAAACGTTCTAAGTTTTTACATAATTTAATAGCTATTTTAAAGAGGTATTAGAAAGCACAGGATTGTTCACAGTTTGGTAATATGTAAATATATTTTGAACCATGTTGTGTTCTACAAAGGATAACTTGGGTTACAGAATCGGTATTCTTTAGTGAATTTTTATTTATTTCCACATATTCGCTTTCAAATAAATAGGGATCTCGAATGATATTAGATAAACATATAATATTATTACAATACGTAACAAAAAAGCTGTCTGATCTACTTAAACTAAGAGTGTGGGATCGCACAGTACGAGACAGTGCTAATTTTATCTATTAGTACTAAGTTTTGAACCAACTTAACTTCGTGAACTACAGATATTTAGACGAGCAGGATTTTTAACTAATCCTGTACTTAATAAGACGATGTGAATCACTAGGAAACATATGAGGGCCAGTCGGTGGGCTAGATAGCCCCCGGTGTAAGAGCAGCAACCCTAACCCTGTCTGCCTTGGCCCTGGACCAGGCTGCTGCAGCAGAATCGATACCACGAGCTAGGCAATGCAACACACGCACCCCCAGCTTTCAGGGCCGGGGCTCCTTGGGCCCGGATGCTGCATCCTCTCCCCGCCTTACTGCAGCGTAACTGGGCATTCAGATAGGTACCCAATTCATGCTGCACGCTATTAAATGTTCTGCTATGGGACAACTTGCTTACAAGCATTTTCATTGCCGTCTTGTTCCTTTGGGGGCATGTGTTTATTGAGTTTGGCCCTTCTTCTATGTCTGCACCAGTGCTCCGTCTCCTTCCTCTCCTCCTTTTCATTGTGGATAAAGTTTTAAAGTTCTCAATGATCCCATTCACTTCGCCTCTTCCACGTTTAACCTTGAACTTCAGGAGAATCTCCTTATACTATTATTCCTGTTTTCACAGCATTCCATTTGCTTCTACTTGATGCTTCTTCAGTTTCTTGTGAAAAGTTAAACTTTGCATTTTCTATTGCGAAAAAAACTAAAACAAGGGAGGGATGTATAAATTCCACAATTCCGCCAAAAATCAATACAAACTCTTTAAAAGTAAATCTTCCATTGGACTCACTTTCAAACCTTCTCTAAGCTAGATTCTCCGAAGAGGCTAACCATAGGTTAATTTGTTGCCCTATAATAAAAGCTTGCATCACTATAAAAACCAAAAGAAATACAATAGAAGTCACTGTTAATTATGCACTCATAGGGTTGTCAAAATTAAGGCAATTCAGGTGCAACAGAAGCTCAGTTGCTGATATTTGCAAAGAACCAGACAGATAAAACGTATTACAACAGATCGCCAAGTTTCTTAAATATACACAAAGTCTACTAGTCGGCCATGATATGTGTGCGCTTAGAGGAGGGCACCACTGTTTTATTGACAATGCGTAACGTTAAGATAGGGATCATTGGGGTGTGTGGAGGAAGGCGATAGGGGAATGTACAGTTGTACAATGAAAACAGCACTACATGTACAGGCCTCAGCCTCGCTAATAAATGCAACCCAGAACTGCGATGACTTGTTTACCTGATTGTCTTTCCGATGCCCCGTCCACTTATTGCATAACTGCTTAATTCCCATTCCCACTGAACGTGCTCATATCGTGGCCAACTAATGCTTTCGGTAAGCATAAATACCTTTCGAGCTTCTCTACATTTGTTTATCAAATCCTACTATTATAAACACGTTGCTACTATATTGCTACATAATTAGTGCATAATTATTGGTTCTTTATGGCACACAATAGCAATGACGTATTTCCCATAGTAATGAGTAATACCGGTATTCGAAGTTACCGTGGTTTATAAGGAGAAGATGAAACAATTTTGTGAACTCTTTTTCTCTGAGCAAGCAAGATGGAAAACCCTCTGTGCATTATTAAACACAGAATAATTAAGATCTGAATTTATAATTACCAGGGCCCGGATTCTGATGACATCTCATCTTTTAATTGTTGCACCATAGGCATTGTTAACGTGCATAAATCTTTATCATGGGTCCCACATTATGAAAATGCATATTTATTAGGTCGTTTCTTGGTAATTTTATGACATTTTTTGTTTTTAGGAATTTTGTTAGACCGTACGCAATTATTTTGTAATTGTCTTAACCCTTGCGTCTTTATTTGGGAATTTTGTTGCATTTACATTGGGCGTATACAGATTTTTATATCATTGACATTTTACATAAGGATAACTTTTGAAACATCATAAATGTCACTATATAACTGTGAAATAAGAGTAACTTTGTATATCCTTTACTCAATTCTTGAAAGAAAAACAATTCCTATTTAATAATTAGTCTGGAAAGGGTTGCTCGTAAGAAGAGGGGTGGCTCTTGTCAAGGGAGTAGGTGTAATTACTATTATGAATTCATATCCCAAACTAGGGATGAGACAGCTCCGTTTTCCATTTTTCGCGTTAGTTAATAGGTGCGTGCAGCCAGTTGCTATTGTTCTTAACCTTAAGTCGAGTTATAAACTGTGAAGTCCTCTTCATTTGCAGTGAATTGTGTACAATCTGAGAACTCAGAAAAGTTAATGTTACGGTTCTGTAACATCTGCTTCAAAACAATTGTAGTAATTTTCTTTTCAGATTATTAAAACAAGAATATGAAACGAATATATTTTTAATTAATTTTCTAAATTATCCTATCATTTCTATACCTACTTTTTTACTTGTATAGCAATTATATCCATTTATAAATTAATTTATAAGTTTCTATGCAACAATTTTAACAAATTAAATAAATTTAGTGAATTTTTGTAATTGTTTTGTTATTCACTTTAAGATTATTAGAGTCATATTATAGATAATTTTTCAACCACTTTAAGGTAATCAAAATCCAGTCCCCCATAATTACTTATCATGCTGTGCTGGTAACAGCTACATCACAATCCGTAACACCTGATCACTGCGTGCAAGTGGCTGTCTTGCTTATCGCTTCAATGCGAAATGTTATAACAAACACAGGAGGAGAAACTAATGTCTCATAACATACGAAAATGATCTCATTTATGCCAGCTTTGGGTGCCAAATTACTTTATGATTTATTTCCTACAATTTATAATGTTAAGATTGTATAAAACGTTGTATCCAACTCTTAGATAATCGAGATGCGTCATTCTTTAGTGCCTCAGTCATCAAGATTATCCACTTGTTACATAAATTACTATTAGATCAGTCAAAATGTTCTTTGTCCAAACCCGTACATATAGAGGTTACAATACACGAGAAGTTACTCAAATGCAACTTTGACATTTTTCCACCATTATGGGATAAGTCACTAGAATCTGGTGATATTCGGGTTGTTAGGTTCCATTCGTAAGAGGCAACACCTCCGCAAATACGCACCTGTTACATGTATTAGTTATATTGTATCTGTTACGTTGGCGCCCTGTTTTTATATTCGCTGGTGCTCAAACTTTGCACACCAACCATTTAGTCACCAACTGATGCACTGATAATATTAATTGTATTATGGTAATTATATTAATATTTACATTAGATTAGTTACACTAATTACGAGCATTTAATTATTGAATATTATTAGGTTAGATTATCAGGATATTAAGTTATAATGAATTATTAGATCTTTCCTTTGCAGTTAATTAGAAATTTTAATTGTTTTCGCAATGTTTTGTGTAAGCGTTGTCTGTCTGTGTGGGGTTTTCTTTTGTAGAGGAACAAGACCTGCATAAAAGAAAATCAAGAAATGTAATTGTTTGGTATAGCACGCCGAAATCATATTACAACGTAACTATAATTTATTCTTTATACTGTTACAGTAGGTATACTAATTTGCAATGTTTAATAAAACATGTTATATGAGTCAAGTCCAAGGTTAAGTGCTTAATTTAACACAATATGCACCCAGGTTTTAGCTAATCATTGATTATGGCGGCGAAGGAAGATCACTAGAGTTAGGACAAATATCCACTATAGAGGAGTCACGTAAGTATCGTTCTACCTAGTACACGTGACCTTGTACTGAATATACGAACCCAAGGTTGCACAGTCGACAGTCAATAGTTCGCTTGCCTTACTGGTATGATAGAGTTGCTCTCTGCGAGTTATCGTTTGTTCTGTTCTACCCCTGACGCTTCTGTTTACAGTTCCAGGTTACCTCTAGCACCCCATTTCCTTCGTCGTACTGTCGATACAAAGTCGCTGCATGCACATATAAGGATATTCGTCCTAGCTCTGGTGATGACCAAACCTTTGCACGGAAGAAAAGCATATTACAGAACAGATTCATAATACTAGCAGAAGACCGAAATGTGCGTCTTTTGTAAATCGTTGTTTGGTAATGCCTTTGGTTATATATCGAATGATTCAAGTTAAACCGTTGACCGCTCTGACATGCGGTACCAGCCATAATTGTTTTTAGTAACCTGAGTTACGCTGCGTCCCCCTGTATATCGCGAAATCCCGCTGCTCCTTTGCTTAAGCTGTTGAGTTTCTATAAATTGAGGCATTTGCGATATTGCGACTTATCATAGCAGTGAGAAACACCCAAAAAGCAAGTGGTAAAATTCTTTAGATTTATATTGAAGCTACAACAAGGAAAATTTTGACGAGGCCGCTGAACATCAGATATAAACGCTTGATCTATCTTTAACCTGAACAGTGGCTCTTTCACTACTGAATAACGTCGCAATATAAATGTAAACGCGTCATTACGTCAGGCGGAAACACTAGAGGATGCGCCAGTGAAGAAGAATAAGAACTGAATGAACAAATACAAACAAACCGCTGGAAAAACAGGAGCTTTATAAAGGAGGGATTGTGTAGGCTAACCGTAGTTTCTCAATGGTACGAACCAAAAGAAAAGAAAGAAAATAGCGCATTTGGTATATCTTGAAGGAAAGGAAAAAAAGTTAAACTATGAAAAAAAAAAAAAGCTATGCATTTTTTCTGAACAAGGATTATGTATAATTCTTTAATGTCACAGGCAATTAAAGATTTAAAAAACTGCAGTGGTTATTGTGTGTTTTCCTTACAAGTCTACAGCCTGTTTTAGTGCAAGAAATTGACTCTTTCCTTCATAGCTAACAAATGAAAGTGCTTCTAAATTCTATTTGTTACAGCTGAGTTGATTATTGCACCTAGAACCTTACAAACTAGTATAAAGAAATGGTGAGGTGAGTTAAGATCAGTGCTATTGGTGGAGCTAAGGCAATTTTATATCGAAGACTAAAAAAACAACAGTTTTGTTTTAAACATAGTCCTGCAAACAACAAATACGTATTATTTTTAAAAGTTCAAAAGATAGAAAGTTTAATCGCCATTTTCCAAAACTAACATTTTATTTAAACTACCCCTTGATATCCATTTATATCTTCCATATATAGCACGCGTTTCCCAAAGAGCACACTGTGACAAATTGATCGAGCTGAAACTTAAGGGCAGGATAGTTGTTGAGGCAGGAATTATTGTTATAGGTTATAAAACAAACTATTAATTCCGAGCCCCAATGTCTAAATGTTTATTTATCATTTCTACAAACCTCCTGTTATAGCCAATACCTTACATTAATACGTAATTTACGAAGATTCTGCACGATGACCTTCAAACGTCTGATGGTTAGTGTGCAAAGGTTCCGGGTTTGATTCCCGGTTGGAGGGTTGGAATTTTTCTTCTGCCAAGATAATTTCCTAACCTCCCTAGAGTTTAGAAACACGAAAGAGAGTCTGAATGTCTGTATGAATTTAAAGACAACCCAAAGATTAATCCAAACAGCCAACGAGTGAACACCGCTGCCAATATTTTGTTCCAAACGTAAAGCTGTTATGACCTAGGATGTTAAAGGCGGCATATAAATGGAGGAGGGTGATCTTTTGATTTCCTAGGGGTTTGGTGATTAGCATGCTAAGCTCTAAATCCAGAGGTCCCAGATTGGATTCCCGGCTGTAGGGTGGAAATTTTTCATTAGCTAGGATTATTCCCCACACTCTTTACAGTCTGGAAGAATGAGTGGCAATGCGAATGTGTGTGAGTTTAGTATAATTACCAAAAAGTAATACCAACCCAAAGATTAACACCACCGTAAACGAGTGAACATCATTGCTGGTGAGCAATTGTTCCAAACGTAAAACGCCGCCGATATTACCTTAGATGTTAAAGGCGGCATATAAATGGAACATTAAAAAAAAAAAACGTCAAACATCACAAGTTTATATTTTGTCTACAATAAGAAAACTAACCTGTAAATCTGGGATACAACTTAAGTTAAAACAGCATGAAGAAGTAAATGTCACTCTATTTTTACTATGACAAACGTAACCTCGGTTTGTAGTTTTAGTAGGAGTTGTCTCAATGTTCTTATATATGGTTGTTATAAAAAAACACAAAAAGATGTGATCCACCAAGTGTTGAATCTAGGCAAGATTTTCCAATTTATTTACTAACGTTGTAACAGTACAAAATGTATTATTGTTATACGGTGTTACCAGCAGCTTTAAAACGCACTTAATTAAGCTCTCTTACAAGATTTCTCACATAAGACCTCTTACACAAGATGTTCGCGAGCAAAGAATTATAATTATATTGACGAAAAAAGATGTCGCCCTTTAAATAAACATAATAAACTACGACATTGAAGTATTTGCTTCATCGAAGCATTTGGAAGAAGCTGCTTTTTACTTTGTAAGTATCTGAATATAGAAGTAAAAGGATAATTCGTCAAGTTTAAAGATAATAGAGCTCTGCGATTTATGAATATTATACGAAATTATTAAGAGAAATTATTTATATTTATGATTTGAAATAATAAATATAGCAGCATAAATTCATCGCCTTAAATCTGCTCTTGCTATTACAAGTTTATTATTATAACGAATGAAATTGTATGTTTACAGCCTTTGTTCTACGTACAGGTCAATCAGCGAGATTAAATGCCAGTATCATGAAAATAATCTTTATTTCATTTAAATAATTATACTTACGAGCCCTTCTCTAATCCAACTAATCGCCTAGATACTATGAGTTATCATAATCTACCAACTGACAGAAGTCTTGGCAAAACCAGTCTAAGGAAGAACTAAAACGTAACTTTAAATCATTCAAATCCTATTTCAGTGTACACTTACATGCAAAAATTATGACTACACCCCAGATTGCAACGACGATTTTTCCTGTGCAAAGCTATAAAACTAAAATTTGTATACAGCCCAGCTCCGATGATTCTTTGTCTATTGCATATCGTTGTGAACTAGTCATTTAGTTGTATTGAACTGGTTGTCTATCTCATTTTTCATACCGTTCGCAACTCTGTCCATTCGACGGCCGCTCGCTCTCTGGTTCTACCTTCTACACACTACACCGGTTCTACAGCTTCTGCCAATGCAACCGCTACGTCGTTCATTCCGTCCCTCGTGGTTAGGATCACTGATTCGTGTCGCTGATATCGAAGGATTTCATTACTAAATAACCAACTCATCATTTTTCTCATGCTTTAAGATCTCTTGAAAGAACTGCTTCGTTTGAACGACTTAAGATTTGCACCAATAAAATATTTTAAGGAATGAAATTGAATAATCACTGAACCAAAAATGTCAGCGTGGTTCGAACGATGTTGTGAATGTATTCATATCTTTAAGTCAAAGCGGAATGTGGATGTTACATGACACGAATCTACTGGTAGAGAGATGCAATACGCCGTACGACGTCAGTTCATTTACTCGTTTCATGTGCGCTACAGATTTTTCTCATGGTAGTTTGCATGCCCTTTTAAGGTCATTAATGCGTTTTTTAGATTATCTGGAATTTAAAATGGAGTAATAAAACAGAGATATATAAGATAGCAACACAAAGTTGATATGACAGTACCTGTCATGATTTCACAACGAAGGAAAATATAACATATTCAGAATGTACATTCGGTCAAACTACAAGTGGTCGGTCTCTTGAGCACTTAACATTTTCAGACCCTTCGAGTGAGCGCGCGATTCACAACCGTCAACTTCTGTGCGCCACTTTCACTAACTCTACAATACAAAACACAAGGCACTAATTTTAACTACCTCCATACCGTGCTTGCTGTGAAGCAATGGTTAAGCTACTAACTTCAACGGAAACAGCTCTAATTCGATCTCCGAAGTGGATTGTTCCTTTATTTTTTACAACCCGTTTTACTGTAATATAGCTAAATAATATTACCTGTGTTAATTCATTTTTTTTTACAATTATAATTCCAATAATAGTGAATTTGTGGTTATAAAATTAAACTGAATAAGTACGAAACCTCCCCCCGAACGATAAATAAATGTCATGGTTGCTATCTACCAGTATGACGGACCACTAAATAAATGCCACGTACATAAAAAATGAAGAAAACCTGTTATATTTTTACTAATGTATTTAAAATGAGAGGGGGGAAGTTGAGTATCTCCACGCAGATTTGAACTTGCAACTTTAGGAACAGTAAGCTAACTACACCACCGAGATAAAAGTGCAGCAGTAATGGTGGCATTATAAGGAGCTTTAGTCATACTCCACTTGAGAACTATAAATCAATAAAGTGTGTTTTAGTTACAAATATTCTGTGTTGAAACACACTGAAACAGCTGTTTGTTGGAAATTATTTTCTTGGAAGACATTTGTGATTATAATTGTGTTCCCCATTATAACACTATTACATGAATATATTATGCAGTCTTATGAACTAAGCCTGGCTGTCCCGAGCGCTCACGAACGTACCCGATTCAGCTCCGTCTCTCAGACGTCGGCCAGTTATAAATTGACCGAGTTTACATAAAGATCCACTGCTATGTCCGAACACAGACTTAGCAGTAAACGGTGAAATAAGGAAGCTATCGAGCAACCATGGAAGCTTTCAAGAAAGTTCTCAAAAAAAGAAAGCTCATGCAAAGAGCGAGCAACTGGGGAATCTTCAGGAGGAGGGGGTCGTCTATTTCATTTCCGCGGTCACCGGGAGTCGTAAGTCATAAGTCGACGTTTCTCTCAGAAACAGTAGTTTGCTTAGCATAATTTTGACTGCATGTAACCAAAAGATGTACTTGTCATTTTTAACATTTAAGGTACACAGTTTGTGGCATTAGAAACAATCAGATCATTTCTAAATTTATTATTCAAAAGCATAAAATATTGATTAAGTCTTACAAATCTGGGTGCCGGGTCACAGTGGCATGGAGGGAAGTGAAAAATTTGATGAACGAGGAGCAGCTTCACAATTTATTGCGCCAGAGCCGGTTCCAGGAACAGTTCGTTGTTTAGGAAGAGAGGCTATTAAGAACTGGTCCAAAGTAGAACCTCATAAAATGGCTTAAAACTCCAGGAAACAAACATGGTAAACTATTTATTAGAAAACCATGTAAGAAAAGAGCTGAAAGCTTACTTAAATGTAATAGATTTCAGCTGAGCACAATTCATGCATTTCTCACAGGACATGCTCCTGAGAAAAAGCAACTTAACACGATGGGAGTGTTTCAGGTAACTTAGATTGCAGATTGTGCAAGAAAGAAACTGAAACAGTCTAGCACAGTATATACTTCTGTGAGGCTTTGGCTCACAGAAAATATGTTGCTTTTAGGAAAATGTTGAATCAGAAGAATTTGAAACCATATCTGCTCTGAGGCTGTATTCCTTGGTACAGGGTGCACACATAATGAATTGTTGTTAGAATGATACAGGTAGCACAATAAGTCCAAGACTGAAGATCGTCCGGATCAATGATGGAAATCTGTATCGAACAAGACAAGGTAAGACAAGTCTTAGTGAAGTCAGCTAGTTTAAAAATCCTGTTTGTGACATTCAAGACCAACGGTGAGTATCTAAAGTTGTAAATGATGTTTACATTTCAGATTATGAATTCGCCCTAGTTCAAATTCGGCAATTCTTTCAAGAACCAACAAGAATATCCCAAAGTATTTTGTGGAATATATTTACTTGGATGGAAGGGCATTCCTTCTCTTCAGGACACCAGAATGCTCTCCAGAAAGAAAGGTCTGCAACCGGAGCAACTACAGAAGTAACCCATCCAAACATCTTGGGGTCACATTAATACGAAGGTAGAGAACCGTAAACTGAATATTTTAAAATAGGGGGCTACTTGCGCCTTCAGAAATGTTGATTTCAAGCGAAGATCTTGAACGATTCATGGGGAATTATCTTCAAGCTGCCTCTTATTTCCTACAAATAGCTTGGAATGCAACTCATGTGTTAGGAATAAACTTTACTACAATGACCTATGTTAATTTGCCGCATAAACAAATACCTCGTGTTTATTGTGCAACGAGGCAGGGTTGGCAGTTTTTATTAAGGCTCCATATGCCAAACAACGTGACAGACAGTTGAAAACTGCTGCGGCTTTTTCAAACTTATTAACCATTCAGGTTCTAGTGTTTAATGTCCATTCTTCATACATACGTCACCACAGACGGTGGACACTGATGATACATGCAGACAAGTGGTATTTGGGAAATAACATTTTGGAAGGGAACGTTCCAGGCCTAAGTTTAGGGTACCTTCCCAGCATTTGCCAGCTATGAGAGCTGAGGAAAACTTGAAAAAAGTATAATCATGAAGGACTGGAAGGATTTGATTCGCGTTTACGTTCAACGAGTTAAAAATCTGTAGTTCCATATTTTAAAATAACCAGCGCAGATTCTTCCATCACCTGTATTAGTTCGACCAAAGGGGTCTGCGGTATCTTAAGTATGGTAAAGAACAGCAGCTTCTTGCCGGCGGAGTGCTCCTACAAGCAACGGGAGAGTAGAGAGAGCAACACCAGTAAAGCGAACATTGTTACGAGTGAAGAGCCACCTGAGTACTGCAGAAATGAGGCAGCGCCATCTACAGTTCCTGCCCGAAAATTACGAGCAGGAAATATGAGAGCTAAGCAGGTGCTATAACGTATGAGGTGCAGAATACTCGAACAAAGACAGAAAATTCATGGAGGACGAACTACCGGCTGGCCACATGATTTTTTATTTAGGGAAATGTGAATGGAATTCGGACGTATCTGTTTCATCTGCATTTCCTAATAAGAGCAGTTGTGATTAAATTTCTTTGTTTAGGTCATTTCAGTTATCCGATAAACAAGCAATGGCGGCAAAATCCCTTGCATCGAGAGCTGGCCCACCAGCCGAGACAAAGAATGCTGATAAATTGATTAAATAAAATTTGTGTATTGTATATAAATGCAAATGCAATCTAAAATTGGAAAATAAAATTATGCTCTTCACCAAAGCCTATTCACCTTCCACATCTGCACTATTTTATTTATTTGTGTTATTGCTGTCTCCAACTCAACCAACTTGCTATATACCTACACAAAATATGAACTCCTAATAGACTTAGTCAATAGGCTCTGTTATTTCCCTCCTATTGCTCTGCAAATTTACCATGCGTAGCCCAGGGTGCTACTAAAGCAGTTATTATCTTTAAGAATTCCTTTTCGCGTTTGATAATGTTCTTGTAACAAAGCATGCCCGAGGTACTTACCGGAGTCATGGTCAACCGTGTTGGCGGGGACCTGGGGGCGGCGGGAGGGTGAGGTTTTGAGGCCGGGCGGCGGTTGCTTGAGCACGGAGAGCGGAACGAGGCCCTCAGGCGGCGAGTCGGATCCCGAAGTGGGCATGCGCACTAGACACCAGTCGGCGGCCTGCACCTCTAGCACCTCCACTTGCTGCCCCTTGTGCACACTCAGCTCCTGGGATCCTGCCGCAGCCACGTGGTCCGCTATCACCCACGTCATCTCTACCCCGGGGGCCTGTAAGCACACATCACACACGTGGTGTAAAACACCTGTACAGCATATTTACTCAAAATTTTCTCTCTTAGTCACAATACTTATGTTAAAGGCTCTTTCAAAAGTTACTTCAAACATTTAATCGTAATGAATCTTATCAAGATTAACGTAAACATACTGAATTACACAACTAATCCATTTAACTTTGATGGAAAGCTCATATAGGACGATAAATGAATGCAATGGCTGTCCAAATGATCCTTAGGGTCCAAAGAGTATACAGTTACACAACGTTAATTTCTTCAGGACAGATGAAAACCCCGAAAACATAACACAAATTCCAGGTACCTCACTCAACCTAGATTGGAACTCAATTCCTCCTTGAATATGCAGCAGACACGTTACCTCCACACAACGGAGCTAAGAGACGGGATAAACGGGTATTTTTTTAATGTTTGCGTTGCATTCAATGCATTCAAAATTTAATTAACACATAATTCAGATATTCTTAAGATGCAAGTCACCGTTCTAACATTAATGTTAGGATACACAAGCCCCAGTGCTATTATAAAGCAATTGCTATCTTTGTCAATGTTTTTGGGAAAATGTACAGCATTTAATAATTTAAAGTATTTATACTCCACTTGAAGACCTACATAATAATTCGCATTAACTTAAGCTTCACAATGATAGACTTTCGATGGCTGGACTACATCGAAAAAGGAGCTTTTGGTGGACTACTCAAGAACCCTCAGCAACAGAACACTTATTCCAGCAAGAAATTCGCAGAATACTAATATCACAACTGAAGATCATGACACAATGCTACTCTCTGCATAAAAGTAACTCAAACAAATTCTCAGTTGTTTGTAAAAACTAAATCGTTATCTAATGAGCAAAGTGAGATTTTTGTTTCTTTCCTACCGCAGATATTGCGCAATTCCAAACGATGGCTTAGGCTACTCGAGGAAATCAGGGTATAGGAGAGCAACGGTGGAGGACAGCAAGGGAATCCTGTACAACCACGACATACTCACGAGAGTATTTTAGCAGTAAAACTGGAAGGAAGGTAACTGCATGTTTTACTGTCGAGTGGTGCGTGCAGCAAGAGAAACACTCCCAGCACCAACACTACTTCTATAATGACACATACACCCCCATTCTCAGCAAAGTAGAACCGTCTGAGTGGAATATCTTAGGATACCGCAGTGGTTTCTGCGCAGGTACCTTCAGTTGGAACTTACACAGCGCCCAGGAATTCGTGCTCCTACTTTTCGGAGTTATTTTTTCATTATTCCGCGAACAAATGTATTTGCTAGGTCTAGGTGTGCATTCACCCAAATGAATAGGCAGTAGGCCAGACACTTCTGTGTTAGTATACCATTGATCATAATCTAATCGAGAGACTAAAACAAGTTTTCAACTACTATAAGCAAGCCTCAAATGAAGAAATGACATCGTACTCTGCTCGTGGACAGTGGAAGGAGAACGTATAACCTGCTTGTTTCCCTCCATTCCTTCTTTACCTACTCTGGGTCCTTGGTTCAAGGTTTTCAACAACGGCACATGATTCAAGTTATCCCAATATTTTAATATAAGACGTCATAACAATGTATCGCCTAAACGATATGCCATAAACATTTAAAATTTTTAAATCAGTCCTGCATTATGCCACCGATTAAGATTAATGCCTCAAGACAAGGTATTTTCAATTGATGCAGAAATCTTAATAATAATAATAATAATAATAATAATAATAATAATAATAATAATAATAATAATAATAATAATAATAACAGAAGTTGGAGTGAGAACTGCTCTTCCTTAGGGATTATTTAGGAAGAGAAACTCCGATTGTTTAAATAAGTCCATTTTTTAATTAAATTTTCTCGGACAGCAGCATAACAGAGGGCAGAGAGTGAAAGAGAACAGGGTAAGAGAAAGAAAAAGGAACAGGAAAAAGAAATAATACATGAAGGAAGCTAGACATATCCTTTTCAATCAATAAAACAATAAAGAATAAAGTAAATCCAGCTCCAAGAACACAACTTGAGGCGAAATTAACGGTAAACTTCCGCGGCAAAAGGACTGCAAGCTCGAAATGGTGATATAAAAGGAACAAATCGGTATCTAGGGATGTCTCTGTCATAAGGATATTAATAAACAACTTCGAAAGTATTTTTACTGCATACAGAGGAGCTCTACACGAGATCTGAGACACGGAATCTAAAGTCAGGAACGAAAAATAATAAAGTAATTTATAAATTGGCATCAGAAATGTATACTAAAGTTAAACCATATTACAATTCTTTCATGTCTTCTTAATAATCAAGAAAAATTGTTAGTACCAATTGACAGTACCTTCACAATCGTCCAAAATAAGCTGCAGGCTTTTAGGTTAAAATTGACTGTACGCCACTGCACTAGTATGCTAATAGCCAGAGACAAGTTGCTGACTGCTAACTTGTTGAGATGACTGTTAGCGGCGTGCATACGATTAATTTTAAGCTTGCTTCCCGTAGGCATATCCTTGACCCTTATCTAAGACACCTTTCCTTACAATACATACATTTCCACATTAGTCAATAAAATTCTAGGTATGTTTAATTATTCAGCAAAATAATTTAATACAGAAAAGATTAACGATGGCCCAGATTATTTCGGCAAAGAAATGCGCATCAACAACTTAACACAACAAAGACTTAAACATTTGTTTCGAAAAATACGCGATATTTTGGATATTTCCACGTGTTCTAACTCAAAGTCCAGAGAGAATGTAGAGGTAAAATGTTGTCTTTATTACCATTTTTTATATCTGATTACGAGGAACTGTACTCCTTGAAATCAATAGTGTACAAAGATCATAGAAAGATAATCTCTAGGAATTGTGTTTAAAAATACTTAATCTTAATCGCGCTGAGATACCTCAGGGAAACAAAATATTGCATTGAAGAACTGTATAAAGATGCTAGAAACCAAATAACGGTGTAACTAAGCCAAATATGGAATGGGCAATATTACGATAGTTGAATGAATAACCGAATCACAAACCTCTCCAACTGTAAATAAAACGGGATAAACTCTGGCGTGTTACATTCACATGTCTGTTCTCTACCTTAATTTCCTCCCTCATGTTCATCACGATAAACGTTTGCAGAAGCGACTTCATTGTACATTTCGTTGAGGGTATAAGGGGAACACGGGCGGCTGAAGCGATAGTCGCATATTTAAAAATCTGATGTGTTACACTCACACGACTTTCTCTACTCTTGTACAAACTATTTTTACAAACTCTTATTCTCCATCTATTTCATATTAATCGAGATAAACATTTGCAGAAACGATCTTTTGACATGCAAAGAGAATTACATTATACACACAGCGACCAGTTCTATAAATATTTGACTTTCGCTTAAGGTGTACTATGTTGCCCTTGTTTTGTATTTGCAAGGACAATATAGAAATACAGTAGCCTTTAAGCATAGACATATCTCCTAATAGCTGGTTGCTAGGTGCAGCACCATTCTCTTTGCCACAGATTAATACTCTTTGCATGTCCAAGACAAAACAATTAAAAACGAATTCCCATTTGAGAAAACAAATATTGAAAATTTAAGGGAATAACAAGCAATATCTCGAAAATGGTTCACTCAACAAAAAAAATGTATATCACATAAATTGTGTATTTTAACGCAATCTACATTTTTTGTGTAGTAAAATTTTGTCTATCTCTTATGGTTTACCAGCTATGCAAAAGTCGTTCACAATGAAGAATACTTTTGGAGACATTCCCAGAAAATTCAAGATATACATTTTATTTGGCATGAAAATATCTTCAACAAATGATATTTTAATCAAAATCGTTAGAGCCATTTTTGAGGAAATTAAAATTTTCGAAAAATGTTCCATGTAAAGGGTAATCTGGGGTGGGGGGATTTTCTTAAAAACCTACGTGTCGCATACTGAACCTAAATACCAAGTTTGGTGTTTATCCTGCTGTTCGTTTCTGAGTTATGCGGTTCACACACACGGACATGCTTCCAAAAATGTTTTTTTAGATTCAGGGGGGCTCAAAACATATACTTCTGGTGAAATCTTGGTATCGAATTTTTGGGTGGAATACAATACTTCCCCTACTTACTATACGTAGTAGAGAAAGTAAAAAGTGGGTAGCCATTTGCTGACCGAAATTCCATACTCTTTCCTTGGCATCACGAGAAACAAAAGGATTAGCACTTCAAAACATATGAAATATTGGAAAATTCAAACCAGGAGCAACAAATGTTCAAGAAATTGTTACTGCCACAAAGTATCACACATAAATTGTATGTTTTGACGAGATCTAGATTTCGGCATAGTAAATTTTTGTCTATCTCTAATGGTTTACCGCTAAACAAAATTCATTCAAACGAAGTAGACATCAACGGTATTTACAGAAAGTTTAAGGTACACATTGTATTGGTCAGGCAAGTAAAAACATATGTTATTTTAATCAAAACAATTTAAACATCTTTGAGATAATAAATTATAACCACGCTTTTTGGGTAGTTTAGGTTAGGGTATTTTCTTAAACATTTTGTAACTTCAGAGGATGCTGAATTTAAATACTAATTTTTGTATTTATTCGACATTTCGTTTTTGAGGTATGCAAAGAGCTTTTAAATGTTTTTTGTGAGTTTAGATGACCTCAACACATATATTTCCGGTGAATTATCGATACCGAGATTTTGGGTGGAATGCAAATTATTTTCCCTGCATACTATAGGAGGTGGCAGAGAAAGTTAGCTGGAAAATTCATAGCAATCTCTGAAGAAACTAGGCAGAGTTTAATTCAGTTTCCAGGGTTACAAACAAGTTTTATACTATACGTGTATAACTTTCTTTTGTCTCCCCATTATGATAAAAAATTGATGCATTAATGCGCAAGTGCGCTAACGAAATTACAGAAAACAGAACGAGACAACTCTGTCAATTTTCGTGGGCCGACAATCTGACTGTTTTTGTTTTGTGTCCCCCCGCCGTTGCCAAGGTATATACCGGATTGGATATTTAAAACCAAAGCCCAAAGTTCCAAGTCTAAAACAATAGCAAAAATGGAAATAGATGATAACAGCGAATACTCTGCTATCTCTCCACAGTTAATGAAAGCAGATAGACTGGACGACACCCAAAATAATGTTATCTGCCTGATATTAAGGTATCTGTGGACACGTGCTGCCATCTACCCTTCACGTATACAAAAAAGGTACAGTTGCCTAGCACTAAGGCCTCTGGGGGCATTTTACGAAGCAAGGGATGAGACCTACAAGAAGGCTAACTGTCCGCCACATACAGAGCCACGAGATATACATCGCGATATGACCGTATAGTCAGAACGACGTAAAATAAATAGAGAGAAAAGAAAAACTCTGTCGTCAGCATTAAAGCTAATGTTTAGTCAATGTTGATTATGAGGAACTTTAATATGAGTGGAACTAGGCTGTATGCGACCTTATCGTTATCGTGCGGCACCGGAAATCCTACGTCCCCCTTCATTGGTGAATTTAGGAATTCGAGGAACGCTATTTCACCACAAAGGAATACCGTAATGCACTTCCGCTTGTATCATAAGTTTTAACTTTTACATGATTTCTGCACGTAGGAACACTGTGATTAATCTGGAAAACGCCGGTTAGAAATGTAGGCAGTGGATGACTAATAAGTATTTCCCTTGTTTTGTCTCTGCGATTAAAGGAATAAATAATGTTTTATAGTATTGCAGACGTAGTGCTGAAATTAGGTGCACTTGCTCAAAATATCAATGGTAACAATCCTAAATATTTTGACCCACTTATACGCATAACTAATTGCACTAAATTTGTTTGTATTAGTAGTAAAATATATCTCTGTCATTTAGAAGTAATAGGTATCGTATTAATCTAAAAAAGATAAATGCAAATGGTTAGGTATTTTAGTTTTAATCATACATAGTTGTATTTCCGTATATATTGCGAAAATTCACAACATGATGCATTTAAACAAATTTACAATATAAACATAAAAAGATAGAGGTAAAACCTATACGTAATTTCTGAGCATAGTATGTCTCCAAGTACACTCGCTTCCATTTGTGCCGTCACCGCAGCTTTGGAAGGCATTCTACTGACCTTCACAGGTGAGTGTGTACAGCAAGTAGGAGGTGTGTGCGTTTAACTTTTTTTGCGTATGCAGTGGCGTACTGTGTTACTTTTACAATTTCAGATTATTCACATCTTTAAGCAATAGCTTTAGTCGCCATCGCTTATAATTACCATGTTTAAACATATAACTAAATAAAACCCCGCTTTGCAGCATATATCCACGAAAAATATTTTTAATGCAACATAATGTAAAACTGAAATACATTATACTTTTTACTCTCAAACAGGTGAAAAAGCATTTTAATGACAATATAATGTAAAACTAAAGTAAATTAGACGTTTTACTATCAAAGAGGAGACATTTACCAGACACTATTTGAATAATCTGTTCAATTTCCATTCTTGTTCAATATCTGATTTAGCTGCTTAAGCACTGAATCATTTACACATCGCTGGCATCCCACATTTCATGACGTTCCCAGAGAGTGACGAGTGATTGGACAAGATTGGACAGGCATTGAACAAGAATGGAGATTGGAAGGATTATTAAAGTAATGTCTAGTAAATGTGTTCTCTTTGAGAGTAAGAAGTATAATGTATTTCAGTTTTATATTACGATGCCATTAAAAATATTTTTTTTCGTGGAGATATTGTGCAACGCAGGCTTTATTTAGCTATATATTTAAACGTATTATCAGTGATGTCAAGTAAAGCTGTTGCTCAAAGTTATATATTCATATGTGGATAATCTAGAATTGTACACGTAAAACGGGATGTCACTGCTTGCGCAAAAAAGGTAAACAGATACACACACCTCCTCCTTTCTGTACACACTCCACCTGTGAAGGCCAGTAGAATGCCTCCCAAAGCTGCGGTGACGGCTTTAGTGGAAGTGAGTGTGCAAACAGTTTTGCATAATTATGTAGCTCAATATTTTAACAAAAACAGGAGGAGGAATACAGAGATGGAAGCTCAAAAAATGTACAAATTAAAAAATAAAGCAAAAACCCCCCAAAAAATGAGAATACCACTATGTTGATTTAGAATTCTAGCATTAATAATAAACGCTGCCATTTAAACGTGGTTGTAAAAACAACTGATCGCAAGATAGAAGGGGCACAAAACATTCTGCGAGAATTAGTCACGCTCTTCGAAGTATTAATTTTTAACAAAAAAGATATGAAGTTTTTTACTTTCTCAAACACTGTACAGTATGTAGAGGAAGTATTGTATTCTACCAAAAAATTCATATCCAGATTCCAAAGAGATACGCGTTTTGAGATTACCTGAACACAGAATTAGCATTTTCTTTAGAAAAAGGCATGTATGTGTATGCGCGCGTGAGAGCGACAGAGAGAGAGAGAGAGAGAGAGAGAGAGAGAGAAAACAGCATGAACCAAAAACTGTAAGTCGAACAGTACCAAACAATGAATTTATGTATTTAACTTCAGCATCTTTCAAGAATGCGACACAAAGATTTCCTATAAAATCCTCCACCTTAAAATTACCCTTTAAATGGAAATTTGTTCGAAATTTGTATTCTCAAAAAGTTATAACGATATTGATTAAAATACCACAATATTATGTATTACTTGAATTTTCTGTGAAATAAGCTGTGAAGACTTTATTCCGAATGAATTTTTCATAATTTTGTACAATTGGTAAACCATAACATATAGACTACAACCACGTTAAAAGGGTGGAATGTCCAGTTATTGGAATGTCCAGTTTATGTCAAATAGCTTTTTACTTTCTCTACCATGTACATAGTAGATAGAGAAGGTATTGCATTTCACCCAAAAATTCGATAACGAGATTTCACCGTAAACCATGTTTTGTGACCCCTGAATCCCAAAAAAAAAAAAAAAGGATTTTTAGAAACAGTTCCCCCACCGCGCGCGCGCGCGCGCGTGTGTGTGTGTGTGTGTGAATAGCATACCTCAAAAACAAAAGTTCGGATAAATATCAAACTTGGTATTTAGGTTCAGTAGATCTCTTCCGAAGATGCCACAGGTTTTCAAGAAAATCCCTCACTCCAATCTATCCTTTACATCGAACATGTAACGGAAAATGGCTCTGACGATTTTGATTAAAATACCACATATTAAAGATATATGACAAATAAAATGTATAGCTTGATTTTCTGGGAGCAGTCTGTATAGTTCTCTTCATCTGGAAGGAATTTTGTAGAATTTTGTATAGCTGCTAAACGTTATGCAATAGACAAAAGCATACTACACAAAACAATGTAGTTCTCTTAAAACACACAATTTATTTCAAGTAACTTTTTTTTTGTAGCATCAGATATTTCCAAGATATCCGTTATTAAGGGTTCGATTTGTTCAATACTTTGTCATTCTTTTCAAGTCCCATCGATTTTCAGCTGTTTCTCGTGATGTCATGGAAACAGTGTGTATTTTAAGGCCAACGTAAAGCGTCCAGTTCTTAAAGATTTGACTATCACTGTTCTGTTCGCATCTATAACGGAATATGTAATGTAGCTATTTCTACGAAGGTTTACTTGGATTAAGAAGTAGGAGACAGAAAAATAAGCTTTAGTTTGTATACCCACTACTAAACGATATAGGGTAGAAAAATCATGTGAATGTATCACATCAGATTTTTAATGTTGCACTACATTAATAAAATCACAAGTTTTGAGTATGAGTAGCAGACAGATCTAAGTCATTCTGCGAGAGTAATTATCTCCGACTTGTTACTTACAGTTGTCATAAGGAATGTGAGGCTTGGCTTCGGAAATGTAATCACTCCGGAAGATTCTGCATTTTTATTTACATGATGACCTAACTCAAGTTAACTATTCAAGAATCTGTAGAACGATTTACAGGGCCCTATTGTTCAACATGTGATTTTTATAATGAAACGATACGTTTAAACATAAGCGAATACCTACTCAGAATGGTGTCTGGTGTTATCCTTTATGGACGAATACTCGAACTCCGGCTCGTGGTAAGCCTAAGTGATTTTTGCTATGTGCCTACCCTTGGAAGGGCTTAACCATAGGGATGATGGATCTATTGTGGGGTGGCGGTTGATGGTGTGAGTGTGGTGGGAGATAGCGCTATACGAATACATTTTTTTAAAAAAAATCCTATATAGCTGTTAAAAGTTAAGCAATAGGCAGCAACTTACTCCACTAAAAATCAGATATCCTTAATATAAACTATTTTCATATAAACTTTATTTCAGTATTAAGCATTTCTAAAATATTCCTTGTTGTTTGTTTTAGTTCTAGTATTTCCCAATAATTAAACATTTTTTTTTAAATTATATGGGAAAACTTTCAAACTCTATAGAATCAGAATCCACTGAGGTTTTGCAAATGCCCAGACGCGGCCTTTAAAAGTACATGTGCAAATGCGTAGCACGTAAAATATTAAAACATTATTTTGTTGTAATCATGTTTCTGAATGTGTGATTTATAGAATACCTATTAAATACATAATAATAGATGTAGGATAAATTTCATACATAAGACTTTTTAGAATGCTTTCTACTGCTCCTCAAAGTACAGAACCAAGTTACCTCCTATTGAGTTTAATGTAAACGTCCTGCTATCTAGCGGCTACATCCTGCACCAACAGCATCAGAGAACGCGTGCCATCTTCCGGCGCTTAGCGAAACCAATACCACACGCTTTTGTTTCTAATAAATGTTGGCGATAACCTAAATTACATTGGGATATGGAAATGTAACAGAAAATTATATTCCAATAAAAGAATAAAAGAGTTAATTAAAGTTCTGCACTTCCCACGATATCCTTATCAACATCTTCCATTAATCAATAGTGAAAACATAGCACGCAGCGCCACGTAGTTCATACAGTTGCCACCAGATGGTAGATCAATTCCAAACCAATATTGGTGGGTTTATTGAAAATATAATTTGGGGATTCTCGGGAACCTAAACTAACGGAGTAAAAAAACATGTGTTTGGCTATAAGCTATTAGCGCAGGCTATACTACTTTGATATAGGCTCTTAATTCTAAAACATTGGTTACGACAACTGATCATATAGTTTGATTTTGCAGTTTTTGTTTTAGCCCCCATGGTTAAAAAAAATCTCCAAGTCAAAGACTTCAAATTGCAGTCCTTAACGTATTTGCTATGGCTTTCACAACATTTGTTTAGAAATCTAAAATGTATACCGCTGCGCTAAAACGAACCAAAAATTGCTTTGCATTTATCACTGGTTTGTAAGTGACAGTATTATGGATTTCTCGTTTGCAGATCCCAAAATTCCAGGTGCAAAGGAAAGAAAAACACAGCAACAAAACAATTTTATGCTTTTGTACAACTGCTTTATCATTTAATGCGCTGTAGCAAGACAGGAATATTACACTCTTATAATATTAAAATTGCCATCCTGTCTGATTTAACTTGAATGATATGACTGGCGGCCGCCAGATTGGGACTCGCAGAAGATATCGAGTTGAATGGCCTCTCTCTGCGGTAGCCTAGCTCATGCATCTTCGGAGGTGTGTGCATTTGCAGTTCAGTCTATTATTTGGTATGGTATACAATTATTATTATTATTATTATTATTATTATGTGAAGCTACTTGTTGATTATGTTTACTGTGTCTAGTTATCGTTATGCATACTTATCGAAATCTGGTGTTTATTGTGTCAAACTTTGCAGATGATTTTTATTACGAAATGTAAGCGTAACATATTCATACTATTTCGTATCGTTAGCAATGTCTAGGGGAAAACGTTAAGCGGTCCACCGCTAGTGGCGAACTGGAATCGACGGGCTGCCAGTAGCGTCATTCATAGAAAACTTGTATTTTGTAATTTGGATTATGTAAATAATACTGCGATCTAGTGAGAATTACCATAATTAGTTAGCGGAGGCAAATTATTTTAATTATCTTTGGAGAAGGATAAATATCATTAGAAAACGGGACGTGGCATGTCCTTCGCGAATCTTTGAAGAAAAACTACGAGTATAACTTGTTCGGTGTTTGATTGCAATTACATAAATGAAAACAGTCGAAATTGAATTTAAAAGAAACCTGAAATCTAACTTGATTTGCAGTACGTTATGTGGGGCGTTAATGAATATTTGTTCTCTGAAGTAAAATTCTGAGGTTTGCTCAGACAGTTTTACTTTCACAGGATGTGTGTGAAAATACATCCAGTGACTGCAATTATATATTACTCGCCTTTCTAAAATCCTTTTCCAAGAAAATGCATTAATAAAAATGTATTCGAATCTAAGCGTATTATTTACTTTCGTTAAAACGTACATAATAACACAGGAAATTACATAAAATTCACGTAAATAACTAATTTAAAAAGTAAAAATTAAAATCTGATTTTCAGCTTCTTAGCTAAGGCAAAGCTCAGAAAAAGGCATATTTAACAGAGAGAGAGAGAGAGAGAGAGAGAGAGAGAGAGAGAGAGAGAGAAACTTCAAACACTCCTTCTTTTCTTCCACTTAGGTCACGGTAATCATAATACCTGTACAAAAAGGTTTCAGCTACAGAATACCATGGAAAGACACACTTTGTAACAGGCAACCAAAATCATAAGCAGCTCTTAACAAGATAGAACTCATTTAAGTAGCGGCTTTTAGCAAGAGGCAAAATAGTTCACCCACAAAATACACTCATTGGACTTACAACTCTGGGAAACTTTAAAACATATAGTAGCAAATAGTTCGCAAATGGCCAATGCAACGAAAAAAGTTATTGAACAAATTGCATATTTCAATGGCAGTGTGCATTCAAACAGTGGAATCTTCATGCAACAAGTATGCAGAAAATGTAAAATGCCTGCAAAAAACGTGAACAAATCTTTGTGCCTTGGGAAAGTTTACCACATTCCTGGCTTTTATTTTTTATTTTGAGTTGCTTATAAATTCAATACTCGGACCTAAACTACGAATGAAATGGGAATGATCTGCGTTTGCTAAAATTATCTCGGTGGCCAAACACAGTGTTACTATGTATTAATCTTCTCAGAATATGGAAAAAAAATCCCAAAAAACCTTATCTAGGCAACAAAGATTTAAAATCGAACCAGATTACTGGGTAAGACACGTAATACACGCTACTCCACCATGTTAGGATACCCGCAGTTATCAAATACAATAAACGTGGAAAAGGTTGCTCCGAGATTCTCTTGTTTGAAATTTCTTATTCTGCTAGTGAACAAAATGATATATAAAAGGAAAGTGTTTGTTCATATAACAAAATACACAGCTGCTAGTCAAACTCTTCTTCTTGAATTCGTCTCCGATTTCAGTATTTTGAAGTAGAATATATGTTGGTAGTAGTTGGAAGATGCTTCATGTTTATCTGTCCCACGTTTGGAAGCCAATTTGTCGCGGTCACTTCGTGTTATCTTATTTCTGAGCGCCTGTTATTGTTTTACTACTTTGAATGTTGGGTTCATTGTCCTCCGGCTAGCTATTATTTCTCGGTCGAGCAAATCTCTTGATCAAGGTGTGTAAACGGAAAGGATTTGTTACTCAAAGATAACACTGATAAAAGAATTTGTTTTTACACTTTTATTACCGTCACAATTAATTAAGTTCACATATTGACTCGTGATATACGCCAGACTGAAACTGTTATATTTTCTAATATCACTATAATCACTTATTTACTGCACATTATTAATTCGCGTGTTTCACATTTATAACAAACTTTAAGACGCGAGAGATTCTGTAGAATTGCGACGTGTAACTCGCGAACGATTCTGATGAACTAAGCGACGTTTAACTTCTGAATGATTCTGTTGGACTCAGCGACGTGTAACGCGTGGATGATTTTGTTGAACTGGACAATACTTGCCTCTGGCTTTAGCTTTTTATACTCCCTCACCCAATATGCCTAAAGATTGTAACCGAGCTGCTATTGGTTAATAAAACGCGCCAACATTAGCGTCTATTTTTATATCCAATCAAAATTACGAACACAAATGCTCTAGGGAAGAAATTCCCGCCATTTCTAAGAAAAGCGCGCCAATCTGACGTCATTTGCTTGTCTCTAATAATTGATAAACAACTCACCCCCTCGCTCATTATTACCCGCTCTTATTGTCAGTTTCAGTTAGTTTCAGTTAGGCCGTGTAAACTTATTTCCTAACAATGCATATAATTAACAAACATCTCAAATCAATGTCATACAATAATGTTTATTTACACTACAATCACTCTGGCATTTACATTGTTGTGATACAAATTACTGCCACAATTTTCATAAGTGTTTGTTAATTTATTTTATTTACAAACTGATGACAGAAACTTTATTAATGCAAGGAACTGGCTGATGAAAGAAAGGTAACAAATAATAATTACGAGGCGTGTTTGTAAAGTAAGTACCGCTTTAATATATTGCCGCTGCAGCCCGATTTTGAGCATGTGCGATCGCTTCCTCCATGCATTAGAAAGCCATACACAGCTGTAAGCGATCGTCACTTTGTGTTTTCCTGTTGTTAGAGCGTTTCGAAATGTTCAAAACAATGGAACTACCCGCCAACTGAGAAGTCAGATCATTGATTTGTTTTTTGAATGCGAGAAATGTTACGACAGTAAACATACATCGCCAATTGTGTGAGATTTATGGGGAAACAATAATGAGTGATGGAAGAGTGAGGAAGTGGTCATACACAGTCAAACTCAAGATCTGATCGCGTCACTTGGAAACAATTCGACCACCCTACCTACAGTCCAGATTTGGCACCAGAAGATTTTTATCTGCTCATTCATCCGAAGAAAGTCCTTGGTGGAAAACATTTCAACGATGATGATGATGATGATGATGATGTGAAACGAGAAGTGCAAACTTGGCTTTCATCACAGGCAGCACCATCTTGTTTTCGCATGCTTGTAATGCGCTGAACTTAAATAAAGTTTGGTATTTAACCCACTTTTCGTTTTTGAGGTATATGTTCACAGACAAATACAGATAAGCAACTGACTCCACACAGATACACCTCTTTCTAAAAATACGTTTTTTGGGTTAGAGAGTCTCAATAACTGTATTTCGATGAAATCTCGATAGGTATAGAATTTTTGTGCGGAATGCAATACTTCTTCCACCTTCCTGTACAATAAGTAGTAGGGAAAATAAAAAGGGGACCACACCATTTACAGATTTGAGTTTCGTGTTCCGAAGATGGTGAAACAAGCACTCGTCAATTTGCATACACAGTGGATACAGTTCACAGATGTCAAGAATGCTAGCAAACAGGAATGCGTTCCGTAAACATTTCTTTCTCTCTTCAAACATGTACCTACACATACAGTCACAGAAGCCAAGTAAATAAGTTACAGCTTCCCTAGTGGATTGCATTCACATAGCAGAAAGCAAACTGTGGAAAGATAAACTCATGTCAATTCCGTTTGGAGCTGGGGAATTCCGCTACGGTTGGCAACACAACACAGAATAATAAACAAACCGTCAGCGTTAACAGATGAAACCTCTGGTTCGTCACCCCGGAGAACCATTCGTCTTTTTATTCTGTGAACTGTACAATACACATGGATGTTATGGGTGTAACTGCTGGCCGTAGCACACGTGTCTACTGCCTTGAAAATTAAGATAAATTAAGATTCCAGTATATTCCAGTGCAACTTTTACAAAATTCCAGCCATATTGCAGTAAAAAATGCAGCAGTATTCAAATGCGTATTGTGGCTGGCTAGCTTAAAATATTTACTGGTTTTATTTGTTTTCGCAACCATAATATGAGGCAGTGGTTATTACTAGCTGCCATACCCGATGATGCATAGGCGGCTTTTTAAAACTCGAATGATGATTTGATTAAATATACTCTCTGAACTCTTTATGAAATTATTGCACAATGATTTAGAATATTTTTGTGCTGAATTTTACTCCTTAGAACTGTAATTTTGTAAAATTACAATCCCATGCGATTCGTAATAATGGAGCAAAAATTCACTTATACTCATGGAAATGGGAATGGAATATCAGCAAATTTTGTATTTCTAATCTTGGCCTCCTTCCCCTCATTTCTTTCCCCACAATAATCTTCATAATTCTGGAAATGTATAGTTTGTACAAAAAATTATGTTTGAGTTATTTTCACATAAGATAAAAAATTATGGGGGGATATAAAAATATATTATGCAAAACTATAACATTAAAAAGTTTGATTACCAAGATTTTCCAAGAACCGATCAACTGAAAATTCAATCTGAAATAAATCAAATTTTATACAGATAGGTACTTCATCCAAATTTTCCAGTATGTAATCACTAATTCTAGTATATTTCCATTATATCCAGTATAGGTAGACACCCTGTACAGTGTTATGCACAATATGATTCATAGCGTGTTCTGTCATGTGACAATTTAAATACACTAAAACAGAGTCATCTTGTGCATGGGAGCTAAACAAAAATGTGCAACATGGAATGCCTTAACACCAGACTCGCTTTTACATGTTTAAACTCTTTTCGTCTTAAGATGGCTTCGCAGAACACAAGTTCTCTATAGCATCCCCTATGCATGTTTTAACTTTTGTACGTTTTTTCTCAAACACCCTGTATAAGAAACAATATGCATTTCGCTGACAAAATGGCCTCTAACTACCATCATTATTGTCATCACCGCCTTCAACGTTGTTTAGTGGCAGAAGATTCTCCAAGGGTGCCCAAGATCCGTTTCTATTCTATACATTCATTTCAAAGTTCATTTCATTTCATTTGAAATATTGGAGAAGAAATGTTTCAGTAAAGGTATATTATGTGGCTCAACCGTGTAACCAATATCTATCCATCGCCAGCAGTGGTAGTTGTGCTCTGTATCTGTTAGCACTTGTGACCTTTCCGATATCCAATATCGCCAATCCCCACTTTAAGTGGCAGCACCAGCGAACCGTGGAACGAATCAGATTACTATTAGCCCGCATGCCAAGTGCTCAGGCTTACCTACATCGACTTGCATTGCCTCGTAACGTTCTTCTTACGAGGAAATACAAAGCTATACAACAGGATTACAATCACACGCATTATTTTGGGGGGAAAGGTATCATTAAACATTCATTGAAATGTACGATTTTTACTTTCTCTACCAAGCACCTAGTAGGTAGAGAAGGAATTGCATGCTTTGAGGACCCTGAATATAAAAAAATAATAATAGTAATAATAATAATTTTTACAAAAATGTCTGACTGTGTTTATGTGAGCAGCATAACTCAAACAAATATCAAACTTAGTATTGAAGTTCATTATCTTCCAAAGATTTTAAAGAAATTCATTAAAATGCACGATTTTTATTTTCTCTATAGGCACCTAGTAGGTAGAGAAGAAACTGCATTCATCCAAAACTTCTACATCGAGATTTCACGGGAAATACATGTCTTGAGGACCCCGAATAAATAAAATAATAATAGTAAAATTAATTTTTACAAAAATGTGTGTGTGTGTGTGTGTGTGTGTGTGTTATGTGCTGCGAGCAGCATAATTCAAATGCAGCAACTCAAATAAATAGCATACTTAGTATTGGAAGTTCAGAATCTTCCAAAGATGCGACACGAAGATTTTAAAAAAAATACCCTTTCCCCAAACTACCGGAAAATTTTTCGAAATTTTTTATATTCTCTGTATATATTATTTATATAATTTTTATTAAATATTTTACATTTTTATATTATATATACTCTTAACGATTTTGATTAAAACACATACATTTAAGACATAAATAAAAGTATATCTTGAATTTTCAGGGAAAAGCTTAAGAAGTCCTCTTCAGTCGGAAGGAATTTTGTCTAACTGATAAAGATTAAGATTCTCAAAACATGTAGATAACTTTAAAGCACACAATTTATTCCAAAAACGTTTTTTTTTTTGATAGCATCCGGCAATCCGAGATATCCTTTATTACTAGTTTGAGTATTTCAATAGGTACTTTGTTATTTGTTTGAAGTGCTATCGGTATTCAGTTGTTTCATACGATATCATCGAAAGGGTATGAAATTTAAGCCACCATGTTATTCGCTTTTAAAGATCTATCGATTCGGTTTCCTGTATCCCTTTTAAACCTAAAGCGAAATGTGTAATATAACTATGTCTGTTAAGGATCTCGATGATTATAAAGTAGATAAAAAAAATAAGATTTCGTAAGGATAGTTTGCAGAAATTATATAAAAATAAACGATCGTGAGTAGAGAAAATCATGTGAATGTAACACATAAGTAATGTTTATATCTAGCATCTTTCACGACTTACTTCAAAACGTTATAGGATTTGTAATGTTGAGAGTAGAAAAGAAAAAAAAACATCACTTTGTTGGTCAAACAGTAAGAATTGGGTTTCACTAAGCTTATATATTCTGAACTATCTGGCACCATTTTTCTTTTTCTTTATTTATGACACTATGGACATATTTTCAGCAAGGGCCGAAATGTTTCCAGTTTCCTTCTAACGGAAATATTCGGTTATTGTAGAGTCGCTGGGTAGCAAATATCTTTCCTTGGTGTAACCCAGCAACCGAGATACGAATGGATTAGGCTTTGTAGTCTGTGAATATCAGGCTGATGAAATATACATTTGAGAACTTGTCAGGTGATTTTCAATGCCGAGGTTTATAAAACGTGGAATAGACGCTTCTTTTAAAGGCTATGCATTGTCGTTGTGAACAAACTAGAGGGGCTAGGTAAGAGAGATGTTGAGAATGAATTTGGTTACGAAATTGAAATTGAGTTTTATTTATGGACGTTCTTTAACTACTATGGTTCTTAGCGTCCCATTCTATATTGGGCGTGAAAGACCGGAAATTTTTCTCAGAGGCCTCTTATCAGGCTTGAGGTTCTTTTACGTGCCGTAAATCTACGACTAGGGACCACCGGCTTTACTTCCCTTCCGAAGGAAGCCGTGCTAAGGATTTTTACGCCCGAGAAAACCCATAGCCCTCCGCCGGGTTTGAACCCGCGACCTCGGGAACTAGAAGCTAGCACGGTACCACTAGTCCACGTAGGACGACAATTTGGTTACGACGCCCTGCTTTCCCTCTCCTCGAAACATCTCATTTGAGACACGTGGTCCATGTCATTTAGGTAATTGAAAGGACAGAAATTCAGTTTCTTATAAAAAATAACTAGGGTAATACATTCAATTCAGGTTGTAATGTAGCTTATTGTGATTATCATTACTTTAAAAACTAGCTGGCAAGTCATAAAAGGCGATGCCTGAAATTTTTGTAGATAAAAAATTTTCTTGTTCCAAATTACGTTCTCAAACAAAGCGTGTTAATATTCTTTAATTTGGATTACGTTAAATTTTAAAGCACATAATTAGTAACTCTGAGACAGTAACGAAATGATAGAAAACATAATCCTCATTCTACACATTCTTCTCTCCCAAACCTTCGAGTCTTTAACACGTCACCGTGATAAGAACTAGTGCTCACGTTTGCAGGTGGCTTTACTTAAGCCTGGAGGAAATAAGAAGGAAAAAAGAAAAGAAAAACAGAAATACATTTGTTTAAACAATTCATTATAAGAATATATTTAAACACACCAGTTATCGAATTCTAGATTACTTTCCATTAAAGGTAGCATACGTAAAACAAATATTAAAGCAGTATAAAAAATGGCTAAAAGATACTTCTTTGAATGCTATGGCCATTAGGAACGAAATTTATCTCACTGAAAGTAAGTACTTCTTAAAGCAAATTATTTTACGCTATTCCATTCATGCTTAGGTCCTTTGACCTGTTACGACTTTACACGACATAAGGTTTCCCAATTTTCGTTACCCTCCTGGTCTGTTATTAGTAACTTAGAAGTATTTCATTCTTATTTCTCTTTAAATGCTTCCTCGTGTACTGTAGATGTTTCTTTTTATTTATTACACAAATGTTACCAATTTACTTCAACGTTATTAAACTATATTTTAATTTGTCCGGGATTTTGTAGCTGTTATCGTTAATCAATTTAAATGAAACCTGGAACAAATGTATTCAAGACGGAAAAAAAAGAAACAATGAATACGGTTACATTTATAATCACAAATCTCAGTAGCATATTACTTGATTAAAATCCCACAGGGATTAAAGCAATAAAACATAAAAAGATTAAAAACGAAAAAAGAAAAAAAATAATATAAACGCCATCTCGGATTGAACTTCGAGACTGCTTTATATTAAAGTCGCATCAATCAACCACTAATGGTTCGCAATCACACAAAATTGTCGTATGTGAGATGAGTAATGAGTTTGGAATCGTGATCTCTGGCTATTGGAAAATAAAAGTCGATACAAAACGTGATTTTGCCTGCTTTATTACCTCTCAGATTGTAGCAATTACGATAACGTATGATCTCACCGCAGCATATTCTATCTCTTGTTAGAATGATAGCAGTGAAAATATTCGTCATCCATTCATACCAAGTCGGCCACCAGAACAAACGTCTAAGGGAGAAAAGTATTCTAAGTAAAATTTTTGAGATAAAGTGAGAAAGAATGGGCGAGATTTCAACATCTGCGTCGGATCATAAATCCTGAGCATAAACCCAATCCATTTTTCTCCAAAATCTCACATTTGCTTTAAATATCATTCCATCACTAACTCCCTCCTTTCTTAAACGGTCTTCTCTCATACTCCTTGACTGAACGTAAAATCCTCATTTCAGCTACGTTTATCTTACGTTTGTGTTTCTCCTTGACAGTTCATACTTCGCTTACATCCTATATTACTGATACTGCCATGCCGAGCAGAATTTTAGTTTTTTTCTTGTCTTATTTATTTTTAAAAGCTAATTTAATAGTTTCACAATCTACTGAAAACTCTGTATATTGTTGTTATATCCTGATAGAGCTACATCACAACCAAGATACTGGAAGGTAACAGTTGATCTAAGACGTTTTCTTCTAATAAAAATTTAGTTCTATTGATATCTTACTTGGAATGCTATTACTTTTGTTTTATGTCTAGAAATGTTTGCATTATATTTCCAATATTAATATATTATTTCCTGTAGCCTCCCCTCCCTGTAAACACTAAAACGATATCATCTCTCCGTTTACAAAATCATGCTACAGAGTTGGGTTAAGAGCTATAGAGTACTTCTAAACCCTGCTTTACTTTCTATCCGACTTCAGAGTACCGCTTCTCTCTATGCATCTTCCTCTCCTCCCGGCTGATTTTCTTGTTCACGAACGTAACGGGGTGGGAAAAACTAGAAAAACAAATAAAAGCAATCGAACAAGTAAAAATGCCTGCTTATCGCATATTTAACACTTACTTTCCGTATGATTTCACTGCAGAAGGAAGGGCGCATGGGGTTACATCTCTTATCATCTTACATCTCTACATCTCAAGGAACTATTGTAGAGTTGATGACACAAGTGCGAGACATTGCTGCTTCAACATTCACCACAGAAACGCAGCACTGTGAGCGAAGGAAATACCGATGAAGATGGCTCCATAGTAGAGTGCGAGTCTCCGGGTTTGGCCTGCCATTCTGACTTTGGGATTTTTTCACGGTTTTCCCTGATTGGTAGGCGAATGCTGGGGTGGATTATACAATGCCACAAATTTCTCTGTTCCTAATTCCCTGCCATTTAATTTCCTTATGATGTTTCAGGGTCGAAGGATCAGGCGAGTGGACGGCGAGCGAGGCGTGTTTGCTTTGAGGAACTGTTTGCCCTAGCGTTCGGGGATTAAGGGCCACCCAGAGGGTCCTCTCGAGGGGGAAGATGGACCTATGCGAGAGGTTCCGTCGGCGTCACGATGCAATATCTGGAGACGTTAAGAACCCCACCTGCGTCCGAGCCTGCTGCTCCGGATCTTGTCACCCTCTGTGGCTTGTGCTTCACCCGTTCCTCAGGGAGGTTACCAGAAGCACAACAGGTCTTCATGTGCCCTTAAATCCTCCTCGGTTCCTGAAAACTATAACCATGAAGGCAGGAATGGACGTGGTTCTACAAGGAATCATGTGCAGAATTATTGTTCTAACGGTGCTATGTTCTTCGGGCCTATGAGGAGGTTGTCTCCGCTTTCTTAGGAAATTGCTTATTGTAATACAGATTACTGATAACAAAATATTTCTAAATTTGCATTAAACCGGACTATGATCGGCTACCTTAACCCGGACTATGATCCGTTACCTGAAAAGTTAAGACATTTCGACGTTTCGATTACATTCTTTGCTCTATTCTGTATGTGTGTTTTTTGTTTGTTTTTTTTTTTTTGCATTTTTTTTAACTTTAATGACTAGCATAGCCGTCAACATTGAGACTGTGTTCACATGGAAATTATGCTATGAAAATGCTGTGTCAAGGATATTTGCAGCAAATATTTCAATTTCATCTTCATATACTATTTCTGATGCTTTCTTTTCAGCATACTGTAACAAATGAGAACACCAGTTACAGTGAAACACACTTTACTTATCACTTAGGCATCATCACAGCACAAACGTTACACTTGAGTCACTTTTGACACACACTTGGAACAAAAACAACTGATGTGTTGAATCACAACTGCTGGGCCACACCTCAAATTAAACTGCACTGGCCACTTTTCACTTCCGTCACTCTTAACTGACTGAACTCAACTCCCGGGTAAGAGCAGCCCCTTATATAGCCCGCATACAAATCAGAACCTTCTAGAAGCGGAACCTACTCGAATCCTCTGGAGCGGGGAAGCAGCACACAATGGTTACTGTTCTGCACGCTTATTGTTCTGGAGGAGATAACCGCACTGGCACAGGACGTCGAGCCGGGTTACACTCGAACCGCCGGCTCATACGTAATTTACGCTGAGTCACAATATTTTAAAGTTGTGGTTTTGTAGCCAAATTAAAATACTGATGTTTTATATGAATGGTTTTAGTGGAGGCAGGATTTAATTTTGCCAACGGTAATGTGGCCCTGTTTTCTAAAGCGCGCAGCAATTACCGAACGTGATAGCTACATAACGATTAGTTACAAGGTTGAAATTGTTTGACCTACGCCATTTCACAAATTGCTGATAGACTAACGGAATACTAATTTAATCTGCATTTGTCATTCATTGCACTGCTTTTTCCCCCCCTCCTTTCCTTTTTTAGAGGGAATGTTTCTGCCTATCCAAATAAATGCAATCACCCGCTATCGTTCAAGAGTTTGTATTTATTACACGAATGGAGATGAAGCTGGGACTAAAATATTAAAATGTATTGTCTCAGACGCTCTATTCACGTGTTAGTTATTGATTTTGATCGCTATAACTGTTGGAAGCTTACACTTAGCTGTATGTAGAGATTATGGAAAACCACTTCAAGTAATTGCAGAACTGTGTCATTTCACTGCTTATTCTTTTAGTTAAGTATACACTCTTTTTCAGGGTAGAAAAGAACCTCCAAAGGATTTTCCTGTAACAAATGTGATCGAATATGGACCAGACACAGGCAAAGAACAATTATTTCATAATTATTAGAACTAACAAGTGGACAGTCAACACTCCCCAAGTTGCATGTCCTAATTTGAAATGTAAATATTATAGGGAGAGTTATAATATGAGTTATGTTCTTCCTGACGGACATGGTCTATAAAACATCCAACTTCATTTCATAATTTACTAAAATATGAAAAAAGATTTACAAATCCCTTGTAGTTGAATACAAAACATTGGAGTTATAAAAGAACGCAAGTGGGCTTCGTGTTTTAGTTGAGAATACTATGAAGTAGAAAATAGTTGTTACTCCTAAGAATATGCACTTAAAATAAGACAAATGCCGGCGATATTTTATTCCAAGCACGATTTACTACTAAGACACAGCAAAATAAAAGAGAATTGCATCTGCTTTTAACAGTATGATACGCACACTATACCAATGCCAACATATTTTAATAACCTTGAAGTAAGAGAATGTTGCTCGTTGGAAGGGGATGTTAAATAATTGAACAAAGGCAGAAAATTGTGCCCAGCTAACATTTGAAACCTCTCAACCAATATTTCGCAATTAACAACTGAAAAGACTACTTTTTCTTGACGTTCGTAAGCCATGTGTGTTTTCCAAAGCAGTTAAATTTGTGGCCTGGGAGTGCGGAATCGTATTCACCTCTATTTTATATTTATGTTAAGCCCTATACATTATGTGAAAACGATGCAGTTCTTATGTTATTAAATAACTATAGGGCTAAATAGAAGGTACAACCGCTTAAAATGTTACGCTTTGTGACTATCTATGAAAATTACTCGACCACTTCAACCGAAGATTATTCGGTATAACCATCGTAATAAGTACCACCAAAGTCATTTGAACTTTACATTGTTTAATGACGCGAGTTTTCACGATTTGTCAAGAACGGTTATGAGCAATTTTCCCATTAGGATGAAGGCCTCAGTCGTTTATTAGGAAGATGGATCATACGAGAGCGTTGCTGAAAATGTTTAGAATGACATTTTTCAAAAAAATTCTTTAAATTTGACAACTATTGTCTAATGTTTTGAGAGTTGATTGCCGTATAGTTTGTTCGATTTGCTCTAATAGTTAGTTAATTATGAGGCAGTATTTTTAACACTTAAATGATATCAGTCTAATTATATAATATATAAATTCAATAACAGCCCGCCTTAAAGCAATATGTGTATACTATAATATATAAAAAGTGTATGTTACAGTCATTGTATAATGTTTATGCTTATGTACATGTATAATAATGTTATGTGAATGTATTACGTAATTTAACAATGTAGGAGCTGTGAGAATAGAAGCCGAAAGTTGCTAACAAGGTGTAATCTTGAGGCAATAATGAATTGGAAAGTTTAATAATGCTACTAGTAATTCTTGGAACAATAATGTAATATTTAAACCAGTTTATAAATAGCCTATCAACAACTAGAAAAAGTTGTAAATAAAAGTATTCTATTGGAGTAGGATTAGCCAATCAGAGACTTGAAATAGAGAAATTTTCAAATTTAAGCGGTAAACAGTAGACACAACTAGACAGCGTACCTGGGCACTTCGATACGGTACAGGTTAAGTGTGAGACATAAAACTTCATTACGGCGAGAATAAAAATAAAGTTTACGTGTTAAAAAGTGAAATTAATAAATAATCTCACAGATCTACAGTATGATATATCAGTGAAGTGTTATTTAATCGTGTGAAAGATTAATAAAACGAAGTAAAATACCATTATAATTTGTGTAAGCCTTCATTCTTTAGCCACACCACCCCTGCTAAGAGATATATGTTTCTACAAATTACTACTGACACAGCCGAGGCATACTATAATATTTAAATAAACATTAAAATACAAAGTTGATTTTTAAACGTGGGGGCAAAGGCCACCGGAAAGTAAAATTGGGGTGAAGGCCACCGAAAAGTTTGTATCGTACGTGCGTGGTCTAAACAACTTCAACTTCTGGTTCCCCAACAGTGGAACTACATTACACCTCCTTCAATTATCATAATTTAAAGATTTTGTGTTCACCCAAAAATGAATTTCACCAGAAGGTTTTCGGGCTATGATGTTTTAAGATTTTAAATGGCGATTAACTTCTAAACAATGTGAAAATCGGCTTAAAAATGCATTTGGCGAAGAAGTCGCATCTAGGGCAACAATTCATAACTGGTAGAGCGAGTTCAAAGGAGATCGTTTTTTTCTTAGCGATGAATTTTGTAGGCGACGCCATGGCCGTGGTTAGACCGCTCGCCTCTCACCACGGCGGCTTGGGTTCGATCCTAGCAATCCGCATGTGGGATATATGATGGACAAAGTCGCAAGTGAGTGGGTTTTCCGGTTTCCTCTGCTATTTTATTCCATCGGTGCTCCATCTTAACCCTTCTTGTCCTTCATCTCGCTCACTTTCATCTATCTTCTGTTTCCTCGCTTTCATCCCGGAGAATTGGGTTGATCACCCACCCTGATTGTTCACTCTCTCCGATCTAAAGCATCCCTCTGCTCCTCGACAGGCGTCTGACCCAGGCATTGGCTTGTAAGTCCTGGGGGTGTAAGTCTTACATAAGAGGAGGGTAAGAAGGTAGAGAAGAATAAAATCATGAATTTCGTGAAGGACACCCTAGAACTGCTGTTACTGATGAAAATATAGGAAAATATTGCCGCTGCTCGAGCAATGCTTGGTGAAAATCGACGGACATCTTATGAATTTATTCGAGCTATATTGGGCATTGCTATGAATCAAATCCAAAACATTTTACATCAACAGTTAGACGTGAGAGAGTTGGTTGTCGATGGATTTCTACATAAACTGACTCCCGATCAAAAACAGCAATGCAATGATTGGTGCAGAAAAGCTGCGGAAAAATTCCAAGGCGGCAGTTCAAGTTTGGTTATGATTATCTTTACTGGTGATGAATCTTGGATTTATTGTTATGATCCTGAAAAGAAGTCATTCGGCACAATGGCTCTTTCGAACAGAGCATAAGCCTACAAAAGTTCGACGAATCCGCACTGCTGGTAAGAAGATGGTTGCTAGTTTCCCACCCCCCTAAAACGGGTCACATTACTACTATAGCATTAGAAGATAGACGTACCGTTACTGCCGATTGATACACCAATGTCTGTTTAGCGCAAACTTTTGAAAAAATTTGTGAACAACACCCAAAGGGAAAATTATGACAACGCATGTAGCATACAGCAAAGCTAACAACTGAGTATCTGGATGCCCTAAAGGTCAGCATCATGGTTCCTCCACCATACAGCTCTGACCTAGCACCTTGTGCTTTCTTTTTGTTTCCAAAAATTAAAGATAAAATGCGTGGAATCACTTATTCGTCATCAGATGCAGTGGAACATATTAAAATCTAGTTTCTGAAGTGCCTCAGGAAGAATGGCATCGTTGCTTTACTGGCTTCATCGAATTGATGTTAAAGGAGAATATTTTGAAAAAACAATTAAATCATTTAACTTTTTTAAAACTAATCTTTGGTTGATTTTTCTAAAACTTTTCAGTGTCACCCTCGTACTACCGCTCCCAGTGGTCATCGTAATTCAAGCCCAGGATTCGTCCTCGGAGTATTAGTTCCTCTTTGGCAGCTGCCCAGTCAATTACCACGCTGTGGCTCTAACATAGATTGCTCTCATCTATCCTCAGATCGGCATTTTTATAACAATTAACGCAATGGCTTAAATTGTATTCCCTAGCGTCAGCTTTGAGGAAGCTTGCAAGCTTATAAATAATAATGTTAATTACCTTGGCATGGTTCTGCTTCAGTACACACAAATATCTTCAAGCCCTACAATTTTTGTCATGCAAGAAAATATAATTATTGTTCTTTATAAACGGGGGTAAGTTAATGAAAGAGGTTCAAAAATAACAAAGAACTGCAAACAACAGAGAAGACCAAAATTGTTAGATTTAGGAATACTCTGTCCTATTTATAGCACGAAATGAACCCATAAAAAAGTTAAAATTACTGCTGAGTGCAGCATTAGAAAATAAGTACCTAGAGCGTCAAGTGACTTAGCAAGACTTACAGTATTCTCCCTTTACCCTCCTCTCTCTTCATCACCTTTCTTTTTCATGGGCTTCGAAAACTGTTTGAAAAGCAGCTATTTACCTCAAAATGCTTAGTGACGGCGAGCAGCACGGACAAGATAAATGATTCCCTTATTCTTTCAGGTGCTGCATTATTCATGGAGGGACCGTTTTGTGCGAACATCCTTCATTCGGTTATCTTGCGTACTTTTACACTGACTAAACACCTATAAAAGCTTATCTTTCTTACGGCACAAATATCTCAATATCTGCCACATACAAGACATTTAGTAAAGTGTATATTACAACGAGACGCAGATTTGAAAACGCTGGTGAACAACAATTCCGTAATCTTGTCATGCGCTATGGCCATCAGCCTTCAAGGCCACGAGGATCCAATTTCGGAAGGGCCCAACACCGCTCGTGCACCTTTTCTTTCGGGAAAAGGCACACTACGACGCTGGCCTCTCCGACGGCGTGCAGTTCTTGGGCAGGAGCTTAAGGATTGAACCAAGTCGCTCAACATGGACGCCGCCCTGCCGACGCTGCTGCCTTTACGCGCACAGCGAGGTAGGCTGTACTGCACAGCCACGGTGCCACTACTGTGGGGCACCCAACCTGACGTCTGTCTGCCAGCAGCACGATTTAACTCGTCGCCGCCGCTTCTGTGCAACCTGCTGGAGACACGACCACTTCACCGGGCAAGCTTGTTGTCCGCTACATCCCTGCAGCCGCTCCACATCGCCGCAGCAGAAGGCCGGCCTGCCCTTAAGGCAACAGCAGTTGTCACTGCAGCTTGACCGCGTCGAGCAGAGCCAGCCTACTGCAGTAGCAGAAACGCCAGAACACTTACCAAACAGGAATTACCATAACGGAACCCTCGCCTGAGATTCTTCAGAAGCTGGAGGATGTGCAGGCAGAGCTTCTCAACATCACTGCAAACTGGCCCAAATGGAGGAAGTACTCGACTACCTTCAAGAGGACCACGTCACCATAGTACTTGCAGAAAAACTATTACCAGCACTACCAAACAGAATTACACTGCCAAGCTTCTTCGATGAACACTACTTAAAACTCAGAAGACTCGTCAAGGAGGAGGTATCAATCCCCCAGTCGGCGCTAGATGGCGTCTTAGAACAAAGAACTCCACAGCAACTAGATGAGCCCACAGCGAGTGCTCCGGCTACTCACTACCGAGGACGTCGGAAGCCCAGGTAATCACCCTACAATCCTGACATACATCCACTCTCTTTCTACATTTTCTCACCCTAAATTCCCAAGGGCGCAAGTAGGGCCTCGGTCATGCTTGCGTCCTGGCACCTTCCTTCACCCGGCTTAGGTCCAGGCGGCCGGCCATTACCTATCACCTTGAATCCGCAGGTGCTTAATGCGACACTGCCTCATTTTCACACTTGACTTTTCCCTCTCCGGTGGAGGAGCTTTTAGTGGGTATGCCGATTTGCCGGTGAGTCCCACACTCTCAGTCCCGACTCCCATCGGGGCTGAGGTTAGTGATTAAATCATTTTCTCCTCCACTCGAAAAAAACATACTCATGAAGTTCCACATATGTTTAAATGAATTTCAGTTCAGAGTAGCTTGTAACTCCTTAAAAGAGATTTTTTTCACGAATAACGTCTATCCAGGTCAACAATGAACACATACAAAGCGTATGTTGCACTTAACATATTTCACACATCAATATCATATAACGATAATAATAATAATAATAATAATAATAATAAAATCTGTGGCCCTATAGCCCATAAAGGGCCTTGACCTGCCAACCCAACTGCCGGCCTCACGCACAATACGCACGGCAGAGGTGGGCAATGTCAGCATCACACTTTCCCCAGCCAGAATGTTGACCTCCGTGGCCGGGTTCGCTGCCTATCACAGCTACTTACGATGCTGAATGGGCACCGGTCCTATACCTACCCGAGACTTAAAAACCGCACCCCCTCGAACCAGGGTACGCTCTGTGGCCGGGAACCAGAGTTCCACGCGCTACACCACAGCGCCCACGGCGCAGGACATCAAAAGAATCTAGTAGCTGCTAATTCAGATGCCATATTTGTTATTACTTTAACAGATTGAATTCATTTATCGCAAAGCAGGTGGACTCTGAAGTATTTCCCATATTATTATTATTATTATTATTATTATTATTATTATTATTATTATTATTATTATTATTATTATTTTGTGTTTAACTTCCGTTGATTGTCTAATTCTTCAGTTCGATGAACTCCATTCCAGGTAAATGAATACGCAGCACCTCGGTAATACCGGGAGAGCCAATTAACTAAGAACCGACTGCGCGGTGTTTTTCCCGTTCGCGTTATCGGCGTTCGTTGCCGTCTGTGGCTATCATAGAATGACGCGGGTGCAACCATACAAAATTTTTATAACTACTTTTAATGGTTTACTTGCCAATATTATTAAAGGAGGTGCTGAAACTGGCCTCCGTCGTTGTCCATACAGTTTTGGCACCGCTTTAGGAAACTGCATCACTCGCCGTAGTTCACACTGAGAAATATTGGCAATTTCCTGGCGAATATTTTGTTTTAATTCTTCCAGTGTACGTGGGTTTGTCTTGTACACTTTATGTTTTAATTTACTCCAGAGGTAGAAATCGCAGGGGGTTAGGTCGGGGGACCGAGGGACTACAAATCTCTACTAATAATTCTGTCCTCAAACAGATTTTTAATTCCTCTCATCGAAATATTGGCCTATGAACTATGGCAGAGTCTTGCTGAAACAAGGCAAAATCACGTCCCCGGTCTGTTAATTCTCTAAAAAAAGGGGGCAAAATTGCATTCACGTTATGTAGGGTCGTCAAATGTTGACCCCCCTCCCAAATAGCCTTATAACTCTTTCTTCGCTCATGACGCACCACACATCAATGTTTTCATCATGGAGGGGTACTTCATGAACAATATTAGGTTTGTAACGGCTCCAACAACTATTATTTTGTGTGCAGACTTAAGCATGAACCAAGCCTCGTCCGAGAAAAATATTAAATATTTTTCACTTGAACTGACTGAGTTGATACATACGAATTATAAATAAATATACGCTGCGCAGTAGAAAACATATACCATAATATACTTTGTGACTAAATACAGGACGAAATAATAAATAACTGTAATAACTGAACTACATCATATCACTGTCAATCCAATACTGCAGAGTCAGAGCAGAGCAAAGCCGCGTCAGTAGCCTGAACTAGCATCAGCGCATAATCCACTTACTATCCAGTGAAATAAACATCCCGCAGTCGGTTCTTGGTTCATTGGCTCTCTCGGTACAGCCACCCTACTTTATTCCATGAAAAGAAAGAAAGCCCCGGAAAAGAATCTCAAATACAAGTTTAACCCGACATCAGCTATCGGTACAACCAAGGGGAAAGCATTCTACAGCTGGGCAACAGATGGAGGTGCTGTGGCTTACACCATGTTGAATAAAACTACGTAACCAGGAAAACTGTTAGGAACATAAACGTATTAAGAATGTACCTCACGTATACGTGCAATATCTTGTTGGACCCTAGAAATACACCTTCAGAAGTCAGGCAATGCGGTACATGGCTGCATTTATTTATTTATTTATTTTTACACTGACGTATATGTGCACGTACACCATCCTTCCAAATCCGTCTTGCTTGTGCTCGGAATTCGTCTAGCTATTCTGCAAATATTCCCTGCGGAGACACTATATTACATATTCAGCAGAAGGTTTCAGAACTTTCTGAGTTGAAAGTGGCACCAACTTTCTTTTACTTCGCTCTAACTGCATGCAAAGTTTCAAAGCAACTGTACACAGAGTTGCCTTGTAATCTTGTTACCGAAGTAGATATCACAGTCCCACGTATTACACTGTCGTTCTTTTATGTCCAATTCCACGCAAACTTCGTAAATATTAAAATACTGCAGAACAGCACTGCTTTTTGAAATTGTCAGCTGAATGTGGATATTCATCAAATATGGTCACTATTCATTTTTCACTACTGATCTTCCATCAAATACAGACACGCATGCAGTTTTATCACTCGCCATTAACATTGAATCGCAATCTATCCAGAGCATACATACATCTGAACAAACGACTAGCGAATCTGAGGAATCAGGCCCTAACTTATGCACTTTTTTCAGAAGATGAAGGCTTCATATCCAGCCCAGTTATTAATTCCAGCTAAAGAAAAACATTCACGTGCAAATTTAAATGAAGTTTGATAGCTTAATTGAATGATAAATATTAATAACTAATTCATTTGTAAGACAAGTTATTTCATACGTGCATAAAAAATATGCTATTGCTGGACGTTTGAAGCAGACAGGTGCAATGGGCGTTAATATCGACGATATGGATAAAGGAACTGATAATTGTGTATTTGTTATTTGCTTTTCCCTCGTTTTTAAGCAGGCAGGTACTTTTGATTTTAAAGGTTTGTGCTCCAGGAATCTACAATAGTATAGAAAAATGCAATTAGTAGCCTAAATGTTTTCTGTGTTAAACAAACATTGTTTACGTTCTATATTGATTGTTTTTGGTAGCGATTAACGCCTGTTCTTAATGTTTACGGCATCACAGGCGGTGGACACTGATGATACATGAAATGATTGGAAACGTAATTTGGGAAGGAAATATCCAGGTCTAAGTTTAGGGTACCTCCCTGGCATTTGCCAGTTATGAGCACTGAGGAAAAGCGGAAGCAACCTCAGTCAGGGGGGACGGTTCTGCCGGGATTTGGACCACGGACCTCCCATTCACGAGTCCGTGCTTTAACGAGCTCGGCTATCCATGTCGGTTACAGCGATTACTTAAGAGAAACGCATTCGATAGATATAGATAGATAACACTTAAAGAAACACGAAAATTCATACATTATCAGCGAATGTCATACTTAAGCATCTTCAAAGGTGCAAGCTAACGGTCAGAATTATATCACACGTTTTGAGAGGTTGGCATGATGAATGAATTGCATGTCTTTAATTTACAGCCTGTGAAATCATTTCAAGTTACACAGAGTTTTATATAACTAGGGAAATGTAACAGATGCATATGAAATTGACAAAAAAGAAAAAAGAAAATGAACTCATCGAAAAATGTACAATTTATATCAATTAAAAAATGTTTGCGACCTCAAACATTTCCAAATATTTCTTGATACACTTTAATTTCTCATACTTTAAACAGTAAATTTTGGAATGCTAAGTGACCCCCTTTGGTATCTCGTGAATTCCTGTGAAGAAAAATAATGACCGGCATGACTTGCTTTTTCAAACAGTTGAGTACTGTCTTTGACTACTAAAAGTGTTTGATTACTATTACTAATTCAAGTAGAAGTAGGCACACAAAATAAGCTTTTGCAATGAACAGTTTTTAAACTATCTATGAAAAACATAAGTGTTAGAATATGCCAATGGCAGCTATAAGACACGTTAACTGTTCCACATGTTCTCTCTTGTCTGCAATACAACAAGAAGGCTTGTGGAATACTAACGCCCATTTTTAATTCAAAAATCTACCCAACGTGAACCTTTCCTGTCCCAAAATATGCAAGAGTTACCATTGTTTGCGTCAACAGCACAGCATAGCGTTTGTCTATTTCTTGCCTGCATCTGGCATTACCCAAGCGGTGAATGGTCTCTGCCAAAAAACGCCCAAAAATTAAAAAAACAGAAGAGCGTGAGTTTGCTCCTTTCAACTAATCTGTGAAGATACGACGGAAATGACCGCACCTTCCCCTTCCAGTTGGTGATGGGAGAACTGTGTATCAAGAGCAGTGGCGTTAGTGAGAGCCTTTGGACATATCCAATCAAGGCTTTGCTGAACAGCACTGCATTTGGTTTAAACACCCTGTCTATTGTATTACCATGGGTTTATGTTTCCTCGGGGATTGGCATTTTGATGGAAATTAAGGCTATTAAGGTTAATTACTCTTTAATGAGTTCAACCGTAGACCCGTGCTGCAGGCTGTTTTAATAAATAAGTTTATTAGAGTATTTCGTGAAGCCATGTTGTGACATTGAGGCTGGCGCACTGAATGTCATGCTATTTAATGGTCGAGGAAACATCCTTGTATATTACACGGGAAAGAAATGCATGCAATGTTAATGCCCTGACCAAGATTTCGAGTCAATGAATGATTTTTCCTCGATGAGACTTAGAGATTCGGTACAACACCATGTTGAAAAAACACTTATCTAGAATTTATTGGCAAAACACAGTGCAAACACAGTGGTCCAGGTAAGATGGAGCCCATTCACACAACAAAAATACCGATTTTCTACTTTCTGCACGTGAATTTCTTGTGTGGAAGCATTGGTTTTCTTAAACACACGATGACCGAAAAAGGCAAAAGTCGCATAAGCTAAAAGTCTCCTTAATCTAAGTGGTTTATTTTTAAATAAGGATTCTGTGCATGGAAACTGTATCGAGCTTACAACCATATATTATACACACACATATATACATATACTACGTGACCTGCTATCTTGAGAGCAAAATGACGCACCCGCAAATACACGGTGGGGAAAGACATGGGAGAGTTCTAGCGCCACCACTTTGCCACCAACAAGCATAAATTGCAGCGCTGTTCAGCCCTATTCCTTCCACCCCTTAACTCACTTCCTTAAGGTCATTGGTCGTGTGAACCCCTCCTATACCTAGCTGCGCAGAAGAAGTTTACCATTACTTCCGCTATCATGACTCCGGAAATGAGGTCTAGTGGAGCTGTGTGCGCACTGTCTGACGACTTCTGATGAACACAAAGGTTCGTTTACAAGAGTTTGCAACGAACAATAGCAGCTGTGTTAGACGTATTATTCCTAATGAAGACTTTTCCAGCCTACATGATTATTTCTGTAAAATTCTGTATTGAATGTATACAAATAAATATGTAACATATAAATTAAATCGTATGGCAATCCGTGCACCATTAAGGCTGTATTTGTAATGTCAACCCTGTAAGAAGTACTTTTTCATTCACATCAGAGTATAATGCAAATAGCATCACAGAGCTAGGCACAGATCCCCGGCATGGTTAATCCCTGTATGCAAGTAAGAAACATCGCCGCTGCGTCGCATGCGCTTGCGAAGATCTAGTAAGTACCTACTATCTGTTTAGAGACGTTTTAGCTAATGGGTGGGGGAACCCTTCCATGCAGGTAGGGGCTTACCTATGGAAGGGGGTAGCGTTTTCTTGATCTGAGGCAAGTGAGGGGTAAAGGCGCGCGATAGTGAGAGATTGTTGGCTGTTTTCCAATGTGCGCGACACGAGTTCAGCATACAGTGTACCCATCCCAAAAGCTAAAACTTTACCTCAGAGATAAGCAAACCTACTAGCTAAAAGGTCACTAAACAGACAGTACAATGTATGTTTCACGCTTTTACGCTTTAAAACTCACCAGGTTCAACTCAAAGTTTCTTTTTCTTTTCAGCTTGCTGAACCTTCACTATCAATGTTATTCTATGCGTTATGCTACTCAGGGTTACAGAGACAAGACTCTACGTCATTATTTACGATTACAGATCAACGAGTCGTAGATCTTTTAACTCTTTTCAACATCGTGTCTTTTCTTTGGAAATTCTGTAAAAGATTAAGCTCTGTGCCATATAAAACGATATTGTAATATTACTCATGTACTTAAACTGCTACTCCATGCTCTTCCTCTGCATCAATTACGTTAGCAAACCAGCGTTATTTTTATCATTTAAATGTTTTCAAAACATAATCACTTTGTTCGGTTTATCAAACCTTAACTGCATTCTGCATTACACTTTGCAACCGCATTTAGCCACATATTATTACGCGACTTTCTCTCTCTCTCTCTCTCTCTCACACACACACACACACACACACACACTATATTTATGTAAATTATTGTTTTTCTGCGTGAGTGACTCAACACAATGGACTAAGCCGAGTCGTGCCGCTATGGTGATTAATTCTGTCTCATAAAAAGCTCATCCCTGCCCAACATGCAATTCCATTTGGATAATACGTTGAAGCGGAGAAACCTGGTAACATAAGGTGTAAACACGTATCTGCGCTTCGGGGGGTAACATGAATATTTCATGAGGCAGAGCTGTTACATATAAACGAACAATACGTTCCCCTAGATGAATATGAAATGCTGCAAAGCTTTGCGCTCAGAAGATCCGGACAGTGCTATATTCAGCACCAGAGTTGAACAGAGGCGCATACAAATTTGGACTATTTTATTCTATGGAATTAATTGTTCTTCCACACAAGCCGTGTGTTGGACAGGGCTGGAAAGGTAGAATCAGACGACTGAAAAATTCAATGCCATAGCCTGGATTTTAACCACGGATCTCCCGGTCTCCGCCCGGTTGCTCCAACCACTGAGCTACCATGGCAACATGCCGGCACGCCATTTATTCTAGTGCAAACAAACGTGCCGAAGTTATACTAAAATATGAACAGTATTGAAAGCTCTACAGAAAATCTACCTTTGTAAATAACTAAATGTGCAAAGTATTACAATTTTAAGCATAGATACCGAGTTTATAGTTTTACACTACAAGAACCAGTAATTGCCTGTGTAACAAGGAAGTCTTATTCTGTATAGATATAGGTTACCTCGCGCACTGCGACCTGCATGAATCTATTCAGGCCAACACCCCTGAGACAGTATTTACACCTCTCCTACGATTTAATTATGTTTGTATGCCTATTGTCTCATTTGTGTTATCATTTGGTTATACAGCAGGGTTCATTCAAATTTGCAACGTAAAGATATATGTCTCTACCTATATTTTATTTTTAGTAACTTTAGACTTCCGCGCAGGCAGAAATGTAACAAGAGTAAACGTTATTGCACTGTGTCTTACATGTTCGTAGAATTCTTTGTTAGTTGGCGTGCAAATAGAACATAAGTAACTTAACGCTACGTAAAGTCCAGAATATTCTAGAAGCAGGGGATTTTTCACCGTTTTCTACCATCTGACCCCGAGTTGGCCAATCAGGTTAGCAGAAATTTGTTAGTGTTTAAACGTAAAGTAAATTCGCGCCAGCTCGAGGACCAATAGAACCAGTTTGTGAGCTTCACATTTGCGCCTCTCAGAACGTATATATCTGAGGTCATTGTTGAAAATTCAGCAGTTTTAGACTTCGAAAGCATGAGTAATCTGTGCTCCTTGCAACAAAATATTCGCGCAGGAATTACTTTAAGAATGTAACACAGTTTTGAAGATAGCCTCGCGAGTAATATGCGCTAAAAGTGACAGAAAATTCGCGGAGAGAGTAACTAAACATGCAGAAGTCTTGTTATACGCTGTTAGACAAGTGATTAAGTTATGAGCTGGTGGAAGTCGAAGTGTAACCATGTGCTTTGCTTAACACACAATTGAAAGGTTGGTTGTTGGTTTCCTGTTACAACACGAAACACTAAAAAGAAAAAATGTGTGTTGAATTTCATATGCTGTGTCATCTGTTTTTTTGTTAGCCAGTTGAGCCTTTACGTATCACGTCCTGGGGATCAACGAAAACATGTATCCACCACAAAAATAATTACAACAGGTATTCGAACCCAGACATCATCATCTTCAACGAGCAATCGAAGTGATGAGCAACACGTCATCAGGACTGCATTCTCTCTAAAAAAAAGTTTGTCTTTATTTATGGAGTTTAAATTCATTGCACTATTCTGCCATATTGGTAAACAAATAAAGTGAAAGGACGACGCCTAGGGGAAGGGATGAAGTGAAAGTACCACAGGAGATTAAGGGCCGCAGGCGGAAGTCCCTAATATTTGCAAGCTCCAAGACCCGTCGCAATGCTGGAGCTACTTAGAGAGGGCGATAAACGATCCAACGACTAAGCATCCCTCTGGTGTCCAGGAGGAGTACTCTTTCCTTTGAGTATGCATCCACACCATCTGTCCGGCAGTACCATACGCCACGAAACCTAGAAGCACACATGAAAAATGAGAAGAAAATGGAATGAAAGGGAAATGATGGAAAGGAAGTCATGGTAGAGAAGAAGCCACCGCAGCATTCGCCGGGAATCGAACCCGGGACCTGTGAATGTGAGTTGTACACATTACTGCGGCGCCACATTGCTCCGTCCTTTTACTCTGTAACAGAACTTATTAAAGAACGGATCAAGATAGTAATATAAGTTATGCCCATTTTAACATCGAAACATATTAAATTTAATATTAAAAAATATACTCGCTCAAGAGATGCTCAAGTTTTTTCTTCTCGCATAAATAGCATTTCGCGTACTTACTAATTATACATTTGAATTAACTGCACTGGTTTGTGCGTTTGCTCATATTCATGACCAACCAGTAGGAAAAATTGAAAGGGAGGCGGATGATAAACTATATGGAACTGTCCATATTTAAATTACTTGCTGCAAAATGGAAGAGGTTTGAAAAGAAAATCTGCTGTGTTACATTCACGTGGATTTCTCTACCCTCTAATTATTCTTACGAAAGCTTGTTTTATTATCTACTTTATTTTAACCGATATAAACTTCTGCAAAAAATGGCTAACTACACATTTTGCTATAGATACAAAGAGAACAGCGATAGTCAAATATTTTTCCACGCAATTGCGAAAAACAACTGAATGTCGACAATACTTTATAGAATGACAAAGAACTGAACAACACAAAACTATTAATAACGGATGTCTCAGAAATGGCTTATGCCATAGTTATTTGAACTAAATTGTGTGTTTTAAGGAGCTTTACATTTTTTGTGTAGTACATTTTCAACTATCATTTAAATTTACCAATTATAAAAATTACATAAAATTGCTTCCGAATGAAGAGGATTTCACAGGCTATTCCCAGAAAATTCAAGTTATACGTTTTATTTTTCACGTAAATATCCTTAATATATGGTTTTTTTACTAAAAATCATTAGAGCCATTTTTCACAAAATAAAGAATTTAGAACAGTTTCCATGCAAAGGACAGTTGGGGTGGGGGATTTTCTTGAAAATCTTTGTGTTGCATCTTTGGAAGATACTGAACTTAAATGCTAAGTTTCGCATTTATAACTTTTCGTTCTTGAATTACGTTGCTCACAGAATGACAAACACAACACTCACACGCACACCTTTTTCTACAGATGCTTTTTTATACTAGGGCCCTCAAAACAAGTATTTCCGGTGAAATCTCGACATCGAATTTATTAGTAGAATGCAATACCTTCTGTATCTACTCTGTACGAGGTAGAGAAAATAATACAGTCCACTGCCATCCCAACATGTTAGGAGCTAAAGGTGTATACGATTCTTTAGAGCACTGAAGTCATATAACATTTTAATAATTTAAATACTTATAATAGCCAGTTACAAATTGGAGACTTGATTAGACTTGAAACATTCACGGTAACAACTGGGATTCGAAAGGCGATCTTCGCCTTTCCGTGACGAGATTCTACCACTGAACCACCACGGCGGATTATCCAAACATATTTTTTAATTTCTCATCTTATTTACACATCCCGGTAAACCCTCAAAGGGATTTCAAATGCACCGGGATTTACTTACCTTAACGGCGGTTTGTAATGTTGTAAATATTTTTAATTTCCGGCCTTTATGATTAACGACTGCTACGGTTAAATTTTTTTTAATTGCACGCCCACATCTACCGTGCATATGTAAAAGTGTGAGAGAGAAATTACACTTGAAAAAATGCAATGTCAATGCCAATAGTCAAATAATGAATCTTCGCATTCTTTCTGTGACGCAACTGCACATCGATTTTCTGCCAGTGTCTTGGAATTTTCCTAATATCTTGTTAGAGGGTTGTTGATAAGCTCCTAAAATTAGATTTTTAATGCAACCAAGCAAACGAAAGCCGAGTACAGATCTATAAATTGTGAAAGTCAGTTTATGAAAGTGCCAGCTGATGATATAATTGCGAATTGTCTGGCAAGGCTGAGCTTTATAAATACAATGCGTGCGTTCTTTTAAATCGTCAAATATGATAACTTTTCTCAAATACTGATACAGACTGGTTTGATTTATAGCAATACTAAATTACAATAGAAACGTATTCTAACATTTAAAGCAATCCACCCGTGAAAAACCTTTGAGCTACAAACCATTTGTGACAATATGGTTATAAGGTGCGTTGCAAAATGATACAACCACCCTGGTTTTCAGCTGAAGTGCAAACTTCACCGAAATTCAAAGCAGCTTTTGCCGTCACCATTCTACCATAAATACCCTCATTGCACTCGAAACAGAAATCCTAAATGCCTTCTCAAAATCACACTATCTCTCTATGATAAATTTAGACCTAAAAACGCATATGACATGGTATGGAAGCCACACATTATTAGGACACTTTTGGATTTCAGCATCAGAGGAAGAATTATAGCATTTATTTACAACTTTCTTCATAACCGCAGTATCAGAGTTAAAGCCAACGGCTACTCTCCAAAGAAGTCAAAATAGAAAATGGTGTTTCTCAGGAATCAGTGTGACTCTTTTCCTCATAGCTATAAATAGTATTGCATAATTTCTTCACACACCAGTTAAGGCATGCCTTCATGCTGACGACCGTACAAGTTTCTACCAAGGCAAAAACATAGCTACCACTCAAAAAATATTTCAGTCAGCCTTAAATAATCTCCAAGAATGGTCACCTATACTGGCTTTAAATTCTCCAGCAGTAAAACGAAATAGATCACCTTCACAAGAAAAAGACTTCCTGAGCAGGACCGTGAACTATATTTTAATGAAGAGAAACTCGAGATAATTACAACCACAAAGATTCTGGGTGTTACTTTTGACCAAAGACTTTCATGGAGCCGTGTTAAATCCTTAATAGAAGCTTGTACGAAACGACTCAACATTCTCAACACTCTTGCCGCAAAAAATTGGGGTCCTGACTTATTCACCCTTCTCAAAACCTACAAGGTTCTTATTAGATCCAAACTGGACTATGGAGCAATTGCATATGACTCCGCAAAAAATTCAACTCTCAAAACCCTTGATTCCATAGAGTCTACACCCTAAGGCTGGCAGTACCAGTCCAATCTCAAGCCTCCAAATAGAAGCATATGAACCGCCTTTAAATATTCGTAGTAAAATATTAAGCCTAAGGTATGCCACAAAGATTGCCTCCCAGCCATCCCATAAATTGCATAGCTATGTATTTCCACTACACAAACCTTACCAGATGCCAACAGAACGACATAGCAGTCCTTTTACATTCGGATTCTTCAATACCTGAAAGAAATCGATTTTACAATCCCTTTGATCTATCCCAGCTGTATTGATTGCACTACACCCTAGTGGCATATACAAACTCCACCAATTATACCCAACTTTCACCTCACTTGAAATCTCAAACACCTGGTTGTATCCTGAAGGAAATGTCCAATTCTTTACTGGACAAATATAACTCTACCACAAAATTTTTCACTAATGGATCGGCATCCACAGAAGGAAGAGGATGCGCCATAGTATATCCTGATCAGATAGTGTTCTACAGCTTGCCTCATTTCTTAACAATTTTCTCTTGTGAAGTATTCGCCATTAAGGAAGCCCTTCTATATATAACTAATTCATCCTCTAAAACCCACTACACCATCTTCACCGATTCATTAAGTGTAGTACTTGCCACCCAAAACTCTGAACCAAACCATGCTCTGATCCATGAAATCCGATTGTTAAGTTACAATACAAATAAGACCGATAAAAAGGTATCCTTTGTATGGACTCCCTCTCACATTGACATAAAAGGTAACGAAACAGCAGATAAAGCTGCAAAGAAGCAACTAAACATCCCGACAGTGATTCATCGATCGCCTCTCCACACCAAGACGTCATCAGTTCCATTAAACACATGTCACATGCAAAAATGGAAATTGAAATGGTTATCAATCAACAGAAAACTTCATGAAGCTTGCTCAGGCTGCACACAACCTTTTCTGCATTACCGAACTCTCAAAAGAACAGACTAAGTTATCGTCACCCGGCTTAGAATTGGGCACTCCAAACTAACGAACTGTTATCTTCTCACTAAGGGCCAACCTCCAAACTGTACCAGCTGTAACATTTCTCTAAACATCCTGCATATCCTTATAGATTGTCCACAGTACAATACATCTAGACAACAGCCGACGTGTCCAATCTTCCCAATGCAGTTAACAGACCCAATATGCTCAAGAAGACGCTACCGGTTTCCATGTTTATAATTGTAAATTAATGTATATCATCTGTACTGTATATGTATAACAATGTATTTTTATAACAGGTCGTGATAAGACCATGCAGTCAAAACGACCTTAAATAAACACTGAATATAAAAAAATAAAACATAAGCACCTAATAAGCTTGCATCGATATGTCCCATGCAACATATTTGACGTGCCTGTATTCATCACAAAACCACGGAAACATTTGATCTCTTTGCCGTATATGGTTTTCTAACAGACTACGAGACCAGTGCTCTGCTGCAAAATGATACAATCATGCGTCATACCCGCCTCACCCCGTTTTAACCGCTGATGATAGCAGTCGTAGAGGGCAGGCACATCGAGTTGTTTACATACTAACTGCACACCAGTAGTCGAAGCTAATAGTTGTAAAGGAAGTCGTTCGTGAACGTGAGACTTAAACTGGCGTTATTAGGCGAGGAGAAAGGGCAAATAATTGTCTATAACAGGGAAGGTTTATCATCTAGAGAAATAGCAAGAAGAATTCACACATCTCCTTCCGTCGTAAACAATTTTTTGAATCTTTGGACGAAGGAAGGCCACAGAAACTTACACAAAAACAGGGGAAGAATCGTAACCAAACAACTAAGTAAAGGACCTCCTTGGGAAGATTGGCTCAAGATTCAAACATTCGCGTGCACAAGTCTATATTATCCGAAATGCTAGCACGGAAAAATGTCTTATTGTACAAGAAAAAGAAGCGGCAGACCAGGTTTACCGAGCGCTTAAGAAAAGACGGGTATCCTGGGCAAAAAAAAAAACAAAAAGACACGTGACCTGGAGAATCCAATGGAAGCAAGCAGTGTTCAGTGATAAAAAAATATTCAATCTAAATGGGCCAGGTGGTGCAGCTTGCTATTGGCATTATTTACGGAAAGAAGAATAGATATTTTCCAGACCTCATCAGGGAGGAAGTCCATTAATGGTTTGGGCTGGGTTAGGTGCCCATCACTCAACAAACCCTGCATTCCCAACGGCGCGAATGGAAGCATCTGGCTACCAAGATCTGTTGGAAGTTCATCTTTTACCTTTTGGGGAAGCGATTGGAGGTCCATTTTGGATTTTTCAGAAGGACAATGCTAGTATCCATTGTTGAAAATTCCACCTGGGAATGGTTTCTACAGAATGGAGTACATGTAATCGATAGGCCTGTAAATTCCTCGGATCTGAACTCCATGGAGAACTTATGGGGCGTTTTATGTTGCTCAGTACATGCTGATGGCAAACAGTACCCTAATATAACACATTTGAAAGCTGCCATCATATCTGCTTGGGAATATAGAGATGTCCACGCTCCAAAAATTAAGTTGTATTTAAATAACACTGAGGTGAGGTGGCTGTATCATTTTGCAACACCACTCATATGTTAAATGTTTCTTTATATCTGAATGCAATACCCAGTTTGTGAACTTCGTGTGGATTATAAAATGTTAAAACATGTCTAAATAAATACACTATGCGATCAAAAGTATCCGGACACCCTCACAAACATACATTTTTCATCTTAGGTGCATTGTGATGCCACCTACTGCCTGGTACTCATTATCCGCGACCTCAGTAGTCATTAGACAGCGTGAAATAGCAGAATGCGACGCTCCGTGGAACTCACGGACTTCGAACGTGGTCAGGTGATTGAGTGTCACTTGTCAGAAGTCTGTACGCGAGATTTCCACACTCCTAAACATCCCTAGGTCCACTGTTTCCGATGTGATAGTGAAGTGGAAACGTGAACGGACATGTACAGCACAAAAGCGTACAGGCCGACCTCCTCTGTTGACTGACAGAGACCGCCGACATTTGAAGAGGGTCGTAAAGAGTAATAGGCAGACATCTATCAGACCATCAAACAGGAATTCCAACCTGTATCAGGATCCACTCCAAGCACTACGACAGTTAGGCGTGAGGTGGGAAACCTTGGATTCCACGGTCGAGCGGCTACTTATAAGCCACACATCACGCAGGAAAATGCCAAACGACGCCTCCTTTGGTGTAAGGAGCGTCAACATTACACGATTGAACAGTGGCAAAACGTTGTGTGGTGTGACGAATCACGGTACACAATGTGGCGATCCTATGGCAGGTTGTGGGTATGGCGAAAGTCCGGTGAACGTCATCTGTCAGCGTGTGTACTGCCAACAGTGAAATTCGGAGGCGGTGCTGTTATGGTGTAGTCGCGGTTATCCTGGAGGGGGCTTGCGCCCCTTGTTGTTTTGCGTGGCACGATCACAGCGCAGACCTACATTAATATTTTAAGCATCTTCTTGCTTCCCACTGTTAAAGAGCATTTCGGGGATGGCGATTTCATCTTTCAACACGATCGAGCACCTGTTCATACTGCACGGGCTGTGGTGGAGTGGTTACACGACAATAACATCCCTGTAATGGACTGGCCTTCACAGAGTCCTGACTTGAATCCTATAGAACACCTTTGGGATGTTTTGGAACGCCGACTTACATCGATACCTCTCCTCAGTTCCGCACTCCGTGAAGAATGGGCTGCCATTCCCCAAGAAACCTTCCAGCACCTGATTGAAATTATGTCTGCGAGAGTGAACGCTGTCATCAAGGCTAAGGGTGGGCCAACACCATATTGACTTCCAGCATTACCGATGGAGGGCGCCACGAACTTGTAGGTCATTTTCTGCCAGGTTTCCGGATACTTTTGATCACGTAGTGTACCTCAGTCGTGCGCATGTTGCATTTTTTGTATATTTGCTTGGGTGGTTGTATCATTTTACAACGGTCCTTATAATACTAAAGGCGGTGTACAAAATGTCAATGGGCTATCTGCAATTGTTCAGATCTATTAAATTTTTTTCATTTAATTAATTTAACACTTTAATTAAAATGCCCCAATAGTCAAACGGTTTATTATATCCTATTAGCAACTTTATTTTGTCTTTCACAGACCATTATTAAGAAAACCACGCGAGATATCACAAATATAAAGCTATAACATATTTAATAAAAGAAAAAACGTAATGAGGATATATCAGACTCAGGAATGAATCTCTCTAGAAATAATTTCCTTACTTTTACTGAAAATCAGAAGTTAATCTCAAAACAAATCTATGTAGCCGTTTTTTATATTTGGAAAATAATAATATTTATGATTATGCAAAGGAATGTATTTAAGGGATTTTTTCAAGGCCAAGCATTTTTTATGTTTGTTTAATAAGCTAGCAGCGTAATAAAAAGTTTTCTGCATACAATTTATATCACCATATAAGAATTTTCGACACAAAGTTTACTCCAATTGATTGAGTGAACCTAGAAAAATGCGTTTTTAACCTTTTTTGTATCTTAACATATCAGAAAAATATTTTAAACTTTCAGCATTAGTGAACAAATGTATTCCAAATGCTGCTGCCAAGTTTCATTATATTATCTTAAAATCTTGGGAAGATATAGATAATTGGTGTAACCATGCATTTTCACCTACATCCCCTCTTAAGCGACAGAACGAGGTGGCGCCGCGGTAATGTGTGCGCCTCATATTTGGGAGGTCACCTCCTTCAATAATCCAAAATACCATAAATAAGTTTTGAGAAAAACGACACTTAAAAGTGAAATGTGCAGTACAGTGCTTTGTTACCGAGGGAGATGGGTCCACGGTAATGTGTGCGGCTCATATTCGGGAGGTCCGGGATTGGGTTCAAACCCCCGGGGCCGACCAACATGGCCGAAGGTTTTTTTCGTGGTTTTCTTCAGTCGCTAGCCGAATGCCGGGTAATTCGTAAAGAAGAAGAAGACGAGGACCTCCTTGAATAATCCAAAATACCATAAATAAGTTTTGAGAAAAACGGCACTTAAAAGTGAAATGTGCAGTACAGTGCTTTGTTACCGAGGGAGATGGGTCCACGGTAACGTGTGAGGCTCGCATTCGGGAGGTCCCAGATCGATTCTCCTCGGGCCAATACTCTTACCGTGGGGTTTTCCTTGATTTCCCCGGATCAGTAAGTAAATTCTGAGGTGGTTTCCTTTCTACCACGAACTTACTGTCCATTTCCTGTTCCCTTCATTACCTTTCATCTGTTTCAAGGTTGAAGGTCCAAGCGACTGCGATTGGTGTATTGCGACAGAAGGGTGAATTTGCGTTTTGGAAAAAAAATTCTTCCTGACGTCTGGTGGGCCTGCTGGGACCCCCTTCCTGGGAGCTCAATTGGATTGCAACGAGACCCCAATGGTGTCAGAATGGGCTCCATTTGGAATCGTTAATGGTTGCAAGAACACATCGTCGCCCGAATCTGGTTGTCCTTCAAGTCTCCCCACATACTTTCCTCCCAAAAGTCACGTTGGAAGGAAACAGGGCCCCACTGTGACCTACTTGTGATGCATGCTCTATATACGAAGGCCCCTCCGTCTGTCTACTCCTAACAGTATTTTGTTCAGGAGTATTTAAATGGTGGCACACAACTTGAAATATTATCAATATTAGAAAATCAAAAGTACCAAATGGTACAGTACGTTAATATGCTAAAAAGAAAAACATGCACAGATTATTTACAGATGCTACGCCTTAATGCTAGAACTACTGCAACTTCCTGTTGCTATACTAATTACGTTTCAATTAAAATGGCAACGTACATACTGCAAAAGAAAGGTGAAAATATATCCTTGTTTGTCCTAATTAGAAGATTACAATTATTTTAGTTTAACTTTTCCCAAGAGATTTTAAATGAAAACAGACCAGTCTCTCAAAGGCTAATTAATACAAAGAAATGCTGTAAAGCCTCACTACTGTGAAATTACAGTTTAAACATCCTCCTCATCAGCAGCTTGCGATAATTATATCTAAACCCGTGGGCAGGATTTTATGACCCTCTCTGTTGAGTTGAAGACAAATTTTAGATAATTTGTTGGCACCCTATCAAGGGCCATTCAACGAGACCTAGTTACAATGGAAGAGAGTCTCCACTTCACAAGTGTGGATCAATGAAACCAACAAAGCTGATAAAAATAGCAATAATAATATCAGTAACTACAGACTGGGGAATTTGCTGGAAGACGTCCATCTTATATTTTTATACACCTGTCAACAGACTTATTTGTGGCAAATAATGCTATCTACAGACTCTTGTTAATTCCAAACGTATAGTCAATGGCAATTCCGTATTTTATAAAGCTAGCTACTAAGTACTAATATCAATATAAGCTTTAAAGTATGTATGCAATGTCTCGTGGATGTAAAGTTGCAAAAGTCATAGAATAATACCGTTTTAGTACCTTACGATAGTAAACTATCATGAATTTAATAAAATGCTATACAAATCGGGCATGTGCTTCAATTTTTCAGTTCAATTAAATCAGGTCTTCAAAAGAAGTACGGCAAATAGAAATATCGTGTAAGAGGAGCATGACGGTTACAAACTATGATGGGAAATTGGTTAAATATACATTTAAGTGCCACTAAAATGCACCTGACCCAGAAATTTCATAATAGTAAATAACACTCATGATAATAACAGTAACAATAACCATCTTAAGCTTGCCTTTAAATTGTTGCAAGATAATCTAGGCATTTTGAAGTATTATGTAAAACTGAAATCATGGACATGGTACACTCGATTCTCAGTGCAAGTGGCAGTCGTGCAGTTTACCTTAAGCATTAAAAAGTTCGAGATTTTACTACCAAAGGGCCAAATAAAGATGAAACCTAAATTACATTTTTATAGGAAATAACGCCTGCTATCACGTGTTTATTTCTGAGCAGTCTATTTGATTTTATCTGTGATATAACCATTCTTAGTAAATTTTCTAAATGGGTGTTGGGCATTGGGGTTCTAGTTTTACAGTTAATGAAAAGAATTGAAAAAAAATTGCTCGCATACGTCGCATTTTCAAGAAAGGATCATCTTAAGAGCATGAGAATAAATGCCTGCAAAACAGCGCTTATTCAAGTAATGGAAGTCAACAAGTCTAAAATAATCGAGTGTTTTGTTTCAGAACAAAGTTACTCTGCAGTTGACCACATCATCTCCATACATATACTATGTGATCAAAAGTATCCGGACACCCCCACAAACATACGTTTTTCATATTAAGTGCATTGTGCTGCCACCTACTACCTGGTACTCATTACCCGTGACCTCAGTAGTCATTAGACATCGTGAAACAGCAGAATGGAACCCACGCTCCTTGGAACTCACAGACTTCAGGTGATTGGGTGTCACTTGTGTCAGAAGTCTGTACGCGAGATTTCCACACTACTAAACATCCCTAGGTCCACTGTTTCTGATGTGATAGTAAAGTGGAAACGTGAAGGGACATGTACAGCACAAAAGCGTACAGGCCGACCTCCTCTGTTGACTGACAGAGACCGCCGGCATTTGAAGAGGGTCGTAAAGAGTAATAAGCAGACATCTATCCAGACCATCACACAGGAATTCTAAACTGCATCAGGATCCACTCCAAGTAGGTACTATGACAGTTAGGCGTGAGGTGAGAAACCTTGGATTCCATGGTCGAGCGGCTGCTCATAAGCCACACATCACGCAGGAAAATGCAAATGACGCCTCGCTTGGTGTAAGGAGCGTCAATATAACACGATTGAACAGTGGCAAAACGTTGTGTGGAGTGACGAATCACGGTACACAATGTGGCGATCCGATTGCGGGGTGTGGGTATGGCGAATGCCCGGTGAACGTCATCTGCCAGCGTGTGTAGTGCCAACAGTGAAATTCGGAGGTGGTGGTGTTATGGTGTGGTCGTGTTTTTCCTGGAAGGGGCTTGCACCCCTTGTTTTGCGTGGCACGATCACAGCGCAGACGTACATTGATATTTTAAACACATTTTTGCTTCCCACTGTTGAAGAGCAATTCGGGGATGGCGATTGCATCTTTCAACACGATCGAGTACCTGTTCATACTGCACGGGCTGTGGCGGAGTGGTTACAGGACAATAACATCCCTGTAATGGACTGGCCTGACTTGAATCCTATAGAACACCTTTGGGATGTTTTGGAACGCCGACTTCTTGCCAGGCCTCACCGACCTACATCGATACCTCTCCTCAGTTCCGCACTCCGTGAAGAATGGGCTGCCATTCCTCAAGAAACCTTCCAGCATCTCATTGAAAGTGTGCCTGCGAGAGTGAACGCTGTCATCAAGGCTAAGGCTGGGCCAACACCATATTGACTTCCAGCACGAACTTGTACGTCATTTTCAGCCAGGTGTCCGGATACTTTTGATGACGTAGTGTATCTCCCATGCGCATGTGGACGCGATGTCTGCATCCACTTTGATAGACCTAGTTCCGTAAGTGCTGTCCTGCCACATATCATCATTAACATTAACAACAGTGCCAGATACACTTACTAACCACTAGTTATTAAGACTCGCTCTCGCCCAGTTAAGTCTAGAGGAAATGTGGTTCCGGAAGGTCGCAAGTTGAACACGCACACTCGATCCAGGTAAGTAAAACCTCTGGAATGGCGACAGAAATCCAGATATCGGCATTTAACATGGCAAATGCTTATTTTTGTAATTGATAAGCAATAATATATTATGCTAATTTATCAACGCACACACGAGTTTAAAAGTAAGAGATTATACTCTCAGTAGAAACTTGCAAATATCCCCTACAAAAGGAAATAAAGTAAAAAAATAATAAATAAATATAAAAAACTAAACACTTCAATTGCTTAAGCAAACTCATGAAAGCGAAATGTGTAACTGGATGTTATAATGAGACATGCATACTGAACATAAACATTCAGAAATAATTATGGGTAACATCTTACATTGCAACGACGTATTAATGTTTGTTTAAAACCGTAAAGGATATTTTCTCAGAGAACATAATGCTGCGTTAGTTAAGGTATATTTTGCTTCCTTTCACCCTTAGTTACAGCATGGATTACCACTATCGTAAATAGCACTTATAATACCGCTATGGGTAAAAAAAGTTATTGTAGATATAGATTATATAAGGGAGAGAGACACCTCGCGTAATGCGACATACCACACCCCCTAGAGGAAGGAATCAAGTAAGAAACCAACACGGCGATAGGCTGCAAGCAGACAGGCCATAGAGACGCACTGAAATCCCTAACAGATACAAGCTCGAAGATCCGTCCCACTGCCAGAGCTGCCTGCAGAGGGCGATGAACGACCAGTCGACCAAACAGCCCTCAAGTGTCCGCGGGAAGTGCTCTTTCCTTTGAGCAACCACCTGTCCGGCACCGCTATACTCCACGAAACCTAGACGCACGCCTGAAAGATAAGGCAACGGAATGAAAGGAAATCGTGGTAGATGAGAAATCACCCCCAGCATTCGCCTACCGATCAGGGAAAACCGCCAAAAATCCAAGGTCAGAGTGAACGATCGACAGGAATCGAAACCGGGGGTAGACTCACACGTTACTGCGGAGCCCTCTCTCACGGTAAGAGAGTTATAATATGATGGGTACACCATTCAATAAACCTGTATATTACTTATTCATTCATATAAATGGTATGGCATTAGCGGGTTTATACATACACGTAATGAAAGCCTTAAAAAATAAAGCGTAACCGCATTAGTATGCTCAAGTTAATCTAGCCCAAGTGCGTAATAAATGGAACAATGCTATGCATGGGAAATTGCTTTTAAATTGGGAAAAAAATTTTCCACCCAAATATTACATTGGTATTACCGATTACTGCCCAATGTTTATAGTACAAAATATAAATTCGAGCTGGTTTCGTCTCTTTTTTGTTTTTTTGCTTTTGAAAGAGGTGTTTTTCTATTTTGCACTATCACAATTTACTATATCTAACGCAGAATTAAGATAGCTGATTATGTTTATAGAACAACAAAACTTACAAGGAAAGTACTGAATGTTCAATTGCTTACATATAATGAATATCGTTAAGGCACAAAACTTCCATCTATAATACACACTGAGCGGGGAGATGGATTTAGAATTTCCTGGAAATGCGGACGTTAAAATATGTGTCGTTATTAACATATCCTTGCTATCATCACCATAAAAAACATCACAATTCTTACAATTTTAAGGAATATTTACTCATTTCCTCACTCAAAAAAATAAAAAACGCTAAAATGGGATTTGAGGTACTATGAGAGGGTAAAATCGTGTAGAATTGCATAGGAAGTGTCCTGGGGTCATATATAAAATAGCGATGAACGAAATATTTTCTTAGCGATAGGGTGTTCATACTATTTAATAATCGACGTTTACGTAATGAACTTCTGGAACAAGAGTTGCAATGAAAAAATTCTGATGTGTTACACTCACATGACTTTCTCTACTCTTGTACAAACTATGTTTACAAAGGCTTATTCTCCATATGCTTCATGATAATCGAGATATCGAAATGTTGATCTTATTGCTAATTTTCTATATATATGGTAGGCTTTAAGCGATAGTCGAATGTCTGGTTGCTATGTCGAGTATTCCATTCTCTTTGCATTACCAGGACAAACAAAAAATGAATAACGAATTTCCATTTGAGAAAAAATATAAGTATTAGAAAATGTAAGGGAATAACAAGCAATATCTCGAAAATGGTTCACTCAACAAAAAAAAAATGTATATGACATAAATTGTGTACTTTAACGCGATCTACATTTTTTGTGTAGTAAAATTTTGTCTATTTCTTACTTTTGGAGACATTCCCAGAAAATTTGAGATATATATTTCATTTGTCATGAAAATATCTTAAACATATGATATTTTAATCAAAATCGTTAGAGCCATTTTTGAGAAAATTAAAATTTTCGAAAAATGTTCCATGTAAAGGGTAATCTGAGGTGAAAACCTTCGTGTCGCATCTCTGGAAGATACGGAACCTAAATACCAAGTTTGGTGTTTATCCGACCGTTCGTTTCTGAGTTATGCTGTTCACAGACAGACACACACACAGACACACACATGACATGTTTCGAAAAATGTTTTTTTTTGGATTCAGGGGGTCTCAAAACTTATATTTCCGGTGAAATCTCGGTATCGAATTTTTGGGTGGAATACAATACTTCCCCTACTTACTATACTAGTAGAGAAAGTAAAAATCTAAAGTAAATTAATAAAATGCATTAATAAAAATATTTCTATTCTGGTAAGCATAGGAAGACCGTTTCCTAGTGGAATAACCTTGATTTTAATTGAATTTTGCATGTTTATCATCATTAACTAGTGCTGGTATAGTTACAATTCCAATGATTTAGAGATGTTGAAAATGTCCTTTTCTAACCACATATTTATGACATATTCAAGAACTTTTCATTCACACTCGAGATTTCAATATGCGAAATTGAGTGAATTTCTCGTCTGATCTTTGCTTTTAGTTCTTCAAATGTATGGGGGTTTGCTGCATACACTTTATTTTTAATGTGATTATCTGAGTTGGCTAAATTTCTGGAATTGGAATTGGATTTTGCGAATTGATAAAGCAATAAAACTGATCCACAGCAAACATTAAATGTAAAGAAGAAAATTTTTGAAGATAGTGTAATTAGTAAGGAATGATGACCCTCGCGATTCCCTGATTTAACTATATGTGATATTTATCTTTGGGGAAACTTGAGAAATAAGATGGTGCAATAAACCCAATATATTGGAAGAAACAAAAGAAAACACCAGGCGAAAAATTCACACAATTCCAGATACTGAACTCTCCAGTGAGGATATACATTTCTTGTGAAGATGCCAGAAATATGTAGACAGAGGATATTTCCAACGTCTCTTATGATAAAGTATGTCCTTGTTATTATTGTAATTATAACTGTAATTATAAGAAAGTGAGGCGGTTGAGGGAATATTGCAACTATATCGGCGGGAGTGCGAGCTGCGGCGACCGGCCACAGGTGGCCACAGTGTGCAGGAAAAGCACTGTAGTATTATTATTTATTACATCTCATCAATATTGACATTCATAATGTCGAGGGTCGCCCTTGTAAAGGTTTTTACCCGCGACCATTTAATAATGCTTACTTATCCATCGTCATATCACCATGGTAATGGCGTTCATGCCGTACTGAATGCGATATATTATTCATTGCCGCAATGAGTGGGGTAATTAATTAATACACTTAATGCATAAAAGAATATGCCCAGAGAGACAAATCTGCAAGATTATGATAAAAGCTCAAAATATGCTAGCAAAGCTTTCTCATGCACAGTATTACTCACTCTCTTAACTTCTCACAAGGCGCTCATATTCTCATTCTGGTTTTACCCTCGATTTACAGAGGTGCCACATCTGTTGAAGCTGCTGCTTCAATATCTGGAGGAATACATTCTTCAGAATCACTTATTATTCAGAACGAATTAGCCATGTTTCTTGATACCGGATAATCTATACCATTATACTGTCATCGTAAACAAATTGATATAAACTGAAAGAATAAATTAACCAAAAATGATTGGTAATAAGATAATTGTTAAAAAAATTATTTGAATAAAACAACATTTAATTTGATGCTACAACTAATATTCCTCCCAAGTAAACTAGAAGTAAAATATAAGGAAATCAAAATCACATAAGTTTGTTTGTTTCTAACCAACTTTAACACGATCAACGAATAATAGGTATTAACTACGTTTTGGTTTACGCCGAATCATAGAGTATCATAGTATTTATTGAATGTTGAGGCTGTTATTTATAAATCAATGATCGCATTATGAATGCAAATAAGCTAAGTAGCCATTATTAAATGGTCGCGACTAAAATGTGTAAACAACTAGTGGGATGAGAATAATTACCGCTCTCATGTAATTACGGAACTCGCCTTACGCCTCTTTCTTGAAAACCACATTCGAGCAGTACTGCAGGGCTAACTCTAACCAAATCTATTACATGTATTGTTGCTTAGAGAAGAATAAGGCTGTCGGTATCAGCACCGTTAGTATTATTATTATTATTAATTATTATTATTATTATTATTTTATTTATTATTTTCATAAGCGGACTCTATGTTTTCGTTAAGCTTGCATGCACTTTACTGCCTCCTCTTCTCGGTCATAAACTTCCAATATTCTCTGCAACAGGCTTTTAAATTGATTTATGAACGGAAACCCATAAAAGGCAACAACAGATGATAAACCGATTGCCACGTTATGCGATTAAGCGCGAAGTGCAAATGTTGTTTCGCTTGTTACCACATTAAATACAATAACAGTTGACGGTTACAGAGCTCTAGATACAATATGATAACGGTCACACTAAATCAAAAATCTATCACTTGCAACTCCAGCGCACTGATGACATCTTTCGGGCTGTTGCGCTTTGAATGACGCTCAAAGAACACAGTGGCTTTTGCATAGATGTTATAAACGTTTTATACACGTAACATGCTTGACATTTTGTTAATTCTTTATTTCAACTGTTTAAAATACTGTAACTAATGTAGTCTACAAGGCAGATAAAGTGTAACTAAACAACGTGCACAGGCCAGTAAAGTTTTACACTTTAGCGATTTTTCTATAGCTTCCGCAGCATCCATATGTTGCAATCGTCCCTTTCCTCGTCCATTTATTGGGATGGCCTGAAGTACACTGTCTAACTTACGAAGCACTTGAAACAGCTGGTTTACACACTTTACAACCACCGCCGCTCTCTTCGCCTCCATATGTCAGGTCAGCTGTACTGCGTTTCCTTCTCTTTTGTTAGCAGACTATTCTTTCAACAATTGGTCGACTTCCAAAAAACTGACCTGATCTATCAGCTGCCTTCTTATAGAGAAGTCGAGTTTTGCAGAGGTTTCTCTTTCCGAACTGTCAGCACTAGAAAGTTATAAGGCAGAAAACCTGATACTAGAAATTCCAGAATTTTCTGGCATTCATGCTTCATTAGACATCTCTCGCCATGTAAAATCATACCTATATTTTGTAGCGGCGCATAGTAATAAGAATGTTCCGATAATGCGTCGGACCCTGCCCTAAAATGCTCTGTCATATATATGTTTTAGATTACGCCGCAAAAGCACCGGCGCAATGTAGCAAAATATTAGATAAAATGTGTGTATATGTGCCCTTGTCAGAAGCACAGAATCCATTTAAAGACTCTGTACCGTAATTTCTTCTTCTTGCTATATTGCCACGAAAACTATTTTATCTTTTTTTTAACGGCAGCTATCGAAATTATGCTTCATAAAATTTATAGAACGTAGTTTGTTTAGTATAATGTAAAACAGTTTATCTCTAAATTTGGATACAGAAATTTTAGCGATGTGCTGCATCGATGTGACATTTTTTACGAAATGCAGGACATTAAATGATCTCTTTCAAAATACTTCTGGGTTAAAATTGTAAATAAAATGAATATTATATCAGAACAATCAGTGAGATTAGAAAAAAGACGATACAAGAACCAGTAGAATATAAAGTCAGATTTTGAAATAATGGTATGTCCACTTTCAGAGGTTTAAAATAAATTCTGTAGAATTAATGACGCAATTCCAATTCCATTAGTATGGAAAGGAAGAAATCATCTCCGGTATAACATCTCCTCTTGTAATAGCCCGCAAGGGACTTTTATGTCGCCGAAAGAGAAGGAAGGGAGTTTGAAGTGAATGGCTAGAAAGGTATATTGCATATCGACTCTGCAGAATATAAAGTGAGACTTTCTAAATTTGCGGAACTTTTGCGAACCTTTCATACAATTTGAAGGACGAGAAGGGCTGCATTGATGTAGATCATGGAGAAACGTGAAAAGACTTCGTAATAAGGCACCGACCATAGACGCCGAAGTTCCCATTCTCCAGTCCAGTCCCGAATTCTTGAGGACGTGCCATGACTCGCTAATGTTCTAATGCTTAACCCTGGTGCTGTTCCTAAGACAAACTTCCCCTTATACGGAGCAGGGGTGGAAAAATCTGTCTCCTAATGCTGCCTCCAATAAAGTGAAACTATGAAACATAAATAAAAAGTGTAATGTGTAACACTCACTTCCATTTCCTCCACCCGCTTCAAGGAGATTTTACAAGTAATTGTAATAAAAGTTTATTTTCGCCCATGACATATATCCGCACAGAAATGCACTCGGCTGAATGAGATAAGACAATTGCCTTTAAACCGAGTAGATAGAAACCAAAGTAATAGGCACTTATTATTTTATAGTACACTGCTTTATGTCCCTGGGCCAAGAAAAACTGCCAATGTTCAAAACAGCGTACACGTACTAAAATTACTGCTTTTAACTAATTAATAAAATGAAATATGTTATTTGAACACGCCGCTTCATTAAAGTTATTTTAAACAATAAACTTATCAAATGCTATTCATGCCCTCCAGCAGCATAGTTCGTAACTGAACTGAAGTCTCTGTTCCAAGGCATGCTTCATTGTCTCAATTCTTTGTAGTGGTCTGGGGGTGAATAACGGACTTAATGTTTCAGAAAATTTCCTATAGATAACCTCATAGCATTCCTGCAAAGAAGCACAAGATGACATATTGAACTGATGAAGAAACAGCCATAATGTAATAGTAACGGAGTCGTAAAAATGTTTCCACTATGAAAACATGATGCTCATCAGCGCATTGCTCCGCTGCTCTATGGCACAGTTTAAACAATCATTTGCTAAAAGTGCTGCCATCTCAGTTGTATGAAAATGTACTTCAAACTGCATATTTTAACTCCGTGTGTATTTTCTCTATAATAACTTTGTAGACGTTATCTGTAGCTTATCAGCTGTATGAAATTTCCCGAGCACATATTTCACACGCATTTGACAGTAAACTTCCAAGGTGTAATTTTGTAATGCCGTTATCTCAAACATGTTTGCAAACATGTTTTGTCCCTCTTTGCACTCAAAAGAAGTCTATGTCACATTCGACAGAGCTAGCACTCTTAGCAAATGTAAACGACGCAAGCGGTATGAATCTATCACGTCCTCGCGTCAGAGCATAGGCATGGGATGAACCAGGTGGACGCTGCCGAGTCAGCATCATACGATCGTTGATTGTGCGAAGTATGTAACAGCGAAAAGCACACGGATCATCTAATAAAAATGGATTTTTCATTTCTGCTAATAATTTCATTTGTTGGTAAAATTGTCTTATTTTTCTGCTTTAGGCGCATTTTTAGATTTCATTTTTGGTACAAGCTACAATTATTCGTAAACTCAGAACCTGGTGAAAAAATAACATTCCCATTTAAAATTACGTGAAAATGACCATGATCAAACACACTAAGTTAAAAGTAACTAATACTACTCTTTTTCCGGACGAGATGGCTCCGCAGTAATGTGCGAAACTCGCATTCGGGAGGTCCCAGATTTGATTCCTGTCGAGGGTTCCATGGTTTATCCTAGTCGATAGGCGAGTGTTGGAGTGGTTTCTCATCTACAACGATTTCCTTTCTATCATTTCCTTTTCAATCCGTTTCCTTCTCATCTTTCAAGTGTGATCCCAGGTTTCGTGGCGTATGGCAGTGCCGGACAGATGGTTGCTCAAAGGAAAGTGCACTTCTCGTGGACACTGAGGGCTGCTTGGTTCGACTGGTCGTTCTTGGTAACGTATGGCGGTGCCTGGCAGATGCTTGTTCAAAGGAAAGAGTACTTCGTGGGCATTAGAGGGCTGCATGGTCAACGGGACGTTCAACGCCCTTTCTAGGCAGCTCCAGCAGTGGGACGGGTCTTCGTGTCTGGAACTGTTAGGGACTGCCGCGCGTCCCCGTGGCTTGTCTACCTGCGAGTTATAGCTTCCTGTGGTTCATTCACTTCATCCCTTCGTCCTGGGAAATGGTAGTCACAATAGATGTAGCAGGTCGCAGTGCGGGAGCTGCGCCCCTCCGTTGTATAACCTATATTTGTACTGCTCTTACCCCTTCAAACAAAGGAACTTGTTTCAAAAGATTTTTAAACACGTTGTTTTCTCACTAAACAACTGCATTTCCGTTTATAAACAGGGTGTAGCTCCAAAGCGAGTCGGCGAACGAGAGTAAGAGTTTCCACAGTTTGTGAAGCTCTGCTGCATGCCGGTCCTTGACAGTCCAGATACAAATACTGTATTAACAACTGCTTGCTATTCATTTGTCCCCATGAATACAAGTTCGCAAATATTCTGATAATTTACTGAGGATATCAATGGTTCATACGCTTTGCCTTTACACTTTCTCCAGTAGTGTTCACTACCATTAGTTGTGAAAATCTCACGGATGAAATCGTTACAGCACTTCAGAGCAATAAAATTAATACAAAACAAACACTGGTAGTGGTTTCCAAACATTAATAGGATAAAAGGCCTGCAAATACAGGCATTTGTGATAGACCACAGCGAATAACTGCGATTTAAAGCATTATAAGCCGGGAAATGTAGAACAAAGGCCATTCAAAGCTAATTATCGGACTGACATCAAATTAATCACAGTACCCCAATTGCGATTCCCTTGTGTCTCCTCTTTACTAGGGCGCTTCGAAATATTATTCGGCATGCCACTCAAAAATTTCAATAAAATTAATTAAACAGCACCAACATTGTGCCTCTGTGTTCGCCATTAAAATGAAGCCCTTAACCTTTTCCAAAAAGCAAAACGAGAGTGTACTACAGTTCAGCACTATACAACCCATTTATATGTAAATATACATCGTGCTGATTTGCATCAGCTGGGAGAAATTGTAGAATTTATCATCGAAAGCAATGTTCACCGATGTGCTGTAGCTCTATAGAAAAAATAAAAAAGGATGACAGAATCTAATCTGATCCTAGATATAAAAAAAATCGTCTCTCTGCTTAATGGCAATATATGCAGCTGAAATAAGTGCGTATCACGGAGGGGTCCCTGGAACCGGCCAGTCGGCCCATTGTGCTTCCAATGTGGCCCCTGGGAGGGAAGGATGAGGGGAGAGACCCAAAGGACGACCACATCCGGATGCCGACGGGTGCAAGCATGGACGGGGTTCTTAACGTTTCCAGATAGAACACACCCACCGCCGCACGGTCCCTCCCACAAGCCGCCAACCTCTAGGGTCCCCCAGAACGGAGCCCCAAGCTGAGGAGAGACCTAACGAACGGTATCACAGCGACGCCAGAGAAAAACCCTTACAGAGGCAAGCCACCGCCCAGCCGCAACACGCCGAACACCGTCGCCCGGTCCTACAACCCTGAAACACATGACAAGGAAGATGATGGGTACAGGAAATGAGAGGTAGGAGAGTCGTGGCAGAAGATGAACCACCCCAGCATCAGTATGGCAACCCGGGGAAATCACAAAAAACCCATGGGCCAGAGTAGGCGGTCGCAGGGAACCGATCCCGGCCCTCCCGAATGCGGATCATAGACGTAACCGCCTGAGCCATCCCGCTCGGTGCAGCTGAAGTAAACATCAATCCTAATTATTTTTGCGGTTTTAATGAAGTACATCTCGATTATGAAAACAGAACCAAAACTCCAAGTATAATTCCATATCCTTTTTTTCTTCTTCTTCTTTTTGCTTTAATGTCTGCTTTCTGCTAGGATTTTTATGATCCATTTCGAATTCAGCAAGTACATTTATAAATGATGCTAAAAGTATACAACAAAAGATTTCCTAGGCCATATTATTTTAGAGAAGCATTACTTGAAAATTGATATGAAGCCAAAATATGGCGTTAACCCCTCCTTTTCCGTTATAATGCACATTCACTTACAAATTAGTTTCCTGCAGAATTTCAAGATACTCTTGATGATTTTGTTCTATTTACTGCTACATATTTCGTTAGGTTGATTACATTTATGGCTTAAATGAAATAAAAACGGAATATAAAAAGTCGTATTAGTACGTTTTACATTTTCTACCACGTACTTCATTAAGTAACGGAAGTACTGTAATCCATACAAAATTCGTTGTCGAGATTTCATCTGAAATACTCCTGAATCGAAAACGCGTTTTAGTAACAGGTCTGTCTGTGTGTGTGTGTGTGTGTGTGTGTGTGTGTGTGTGTGTGTGTGTGTGTGTGCAGCCTGTCTGTCTATGAACAATATAACATAAGAACAAAAACCCAGATGTATATCAAGCTTAGTATATAAGTATTTTTTTCGAATTTTTACTTTCTCTACTACATATAGTAAGTAGGGGAAGTATTGTATTCTACCCAAAAATTCGATACCGAGATTTCACCGAAATACATGTTTTGAGACCCCCTGAATCCAAAAAAAGCATTTTTGGAAACATGTCCGTGTGTGTGTGTGTGTCTGTCTGTGAACAGCATAACTCATAAACGAACAGTCGGATAAATACCAAACTTGGTATTTAGGTTCAGTATCTTCCAAGGATGCGACACGAAGGTTTTCAAGAAAATCCCCCCAGCCCAGATTACCCTTTACATGGAACATTTTTCGAAAATTTTAATTTTCTCAAAAATGGCTCTAATGATTTTGATTAAAATATATGTTTAAGATATTTTTATGACAAATAAAATGTATATCTTGAATTTCTGGGAATATCTACAAAAGTATTCTTCATTGTGAACAACTTTTGCATAACTGGTAAACCATAAGAGATAGACAAAAGTTTACTACACAAAAAATGTGGATCGCGTTAAAATACACAATTTATGTCATATACATTTTTTTTGTTGAGTGAACCATTTTCGAGATATTGCTTGTTATTCCCTTAAATTTTTCAATACTTTCTCAAATGGGAATTCGTTATTCATTTTTTTGTCTTGGATATGCAAAGAGTATTAATCTGTGGCTAAGGGAATGGTGCTGCACCTAGCAACCAGCTATTAAGAGATATATATGTGCATAAAGGCTACTGTATTTCTATATCGCCCTTGTAAATATATAGTCCCCTTACATCTACAAGAAAATTAGCAATAAGATAGAGTCTGCAAATGTTAATCTCGATTAACATGAAGTAGATGGAGAATAAGCGTTTGTAAAAATAGTTTGCACAAGAGTAGAGAAAGTCATGTGAGTGTAACACATCAGATTTTTTATTTACTCACAAATGGCTCTAAACGATTTTGTTTAAAATACCATAAATTAACATATTTACATTAAAAACGGATGTTAGTAAACTCCGGCATGGTTATTCCTTTTTACGTAAAGCATAAATAATGTGAATATGTAAAGTCCGGGATTGCTGAAATGTAAACTCCTGCGTCAACTGATATTTGTTATTACGCCGATCATTACTAAGGCCCTGAAATTTATGAGGCGCGGAGTACATCCGGCACGGTTGTTTTTACACTTACGGAAGACAGACACCGAGTGACAAGCATTTGTAATTAGTGCTGCATAAAGAGGTAGTGGTAAAATTTGAAAATTGATATATAAAATAAATTAAAAGGGAGATAATAGAAAATTAATATGGAGTTAAAATAAAACGTTATAAGACAAATAGATAAACAAATGAACACAAATACATAAATAAAGATAGAAATGAATTAAACAAAATATTGAACTACTATAAGTTAAATAATTACAATGAGAACAATGGAATGTTACAAATAGATAACCTTAACTTTATAAAAACTGTTTAATTAAGGAAATTTTAAAATAAAATATAAATAAACTTCTTAAAACGATTAGTAGTTTAGTAGAAGGTTTTGTGCTGGCTAGCAGTACATTTTCGCTGGCTACCGGTGAATATAGTTAAATAGGAATAGATAAGTAGCTGGTTACCTGTTGCTAAGTTTGCTGGTTTCCAGCAAGTGTAGATAAATATAGAATTTACAATTGTAATCATTTTTTTTTTTGTTATTTTTACCCCTTTACTCTAATCTAACAATTTCTATTTCTCTTTCTTTCTTTTATTTATTACTATATTATTTTGTAGACATTGTGTAGTTTGTAGTTATTTTATCAGAAAAATTTTGATGCAATCTAAAATGTAATTGTAAATTAATAAATGTAAAGTTTGAATCTATGTCCGGTGTAGTAACCAAGATACCAAGACAGTATTTTAATATTTTATTTATTTATTTAGAGCTACATTAGTTTTTATACTTATGGAAGACAAGACGCTGAGTGAGTGATTGTTAATTGTGAGTGAACGTGGTCAACCCGATGGAGACCACCAGGCTGCATGTGCTTTGCGGTTGAACGCACCTTCTGAAATATCAACGCTTGGTAGTGTTGAAGTCTGTGATGCATTCGTTTTCATACAACGGAAGACGTGCATTTGCTTACTAGTAAGCGCCGAGTTACTTGCAGGAGACACGGCCTGCTTTGTTATGGTTAGTCAACGGATATAAATTATATTTTAAACATAAACCAAATAATGGTTTGTATCGGTGATGTGTTAAAAAGTTGTGTCCTAGCAAAGCTTATGCTTATGTAATTTCAATTTTGGATATAGAATTTTCTAAATCTAATTTCGAACACATGATCCAGATGATGTGTTGAACCGCCAAAGTGTTTCCAATGAGCAGAAAAAGAAAATGAGAACGGATGATTCTTTACTACATGACAAACCCTCTAAAGTGATAATGAAAGAAATCTCTCAACATGAAAAAGAACTATTGTTAACACAATAGATGCTAACCGCATTTGAAGCAACGTGCAGAACATGAAGCAAACTGAATTGCCACCATTGCCGAAAACATTATCTGAAGCGCATGAAGCTGTCAATGCCTATAACCTGAAAACTAATTAGGTTCTAAACCTACTACACTTTACTCTGCCAAAATAGTTTCATTAATAATATTATTTTTCTTCACAAAAATTATTTTAAATATTTGGTCCTCTCGTACTAAAATATTCTAATATAATTAAAGATAGAAGAAAAGAAGATTTCCTAGTTTACAACGATGACGTAAGTAACGTTATTACATGCTCTTGTGTCACAAATTTGCAATTTCTCTGTTGTGCAACAAAGCGTATGTCGATGGAACTTTTCAATATTGACCTGGTTTCTTTTTCAAATGTTCTCTTTGCATGCTACCGAAAAGGACAATACATCCGCTTATTTATGCTTTATTGTCTAATAAACATGCTGAAACCTACACATATTTATTTACTAAACGAAGACATTTTTAAATCAAAAGGCTTACATTTTCAACCGTCAGTATTCGCCTCTGATTTTGAGCAAGCTATACATAGTACTGTAGTAAAGTTTTCCTCCAGCGTACTATATGCTGTTGCACTTTCCACTTACCCAAAACTGGTAACGGAAAATACAGAACCTGAACTGTGTAAAGCGTTCTCTGCACAGCATTCAGAAGTGGGGAAATTGTTAGTCTATTTCTTTGGTCTTCCTTTTCTGTCAGTCGAAAACAAACAACTCTTTCACAGATGGTTTCTTGGCTTCGAAACCTAATTGTCACAAGTTGGATGCATTCTGCGACTACATCTATGATAAGTAAATCTCTATTACTCCCCCTACATTATGGGGATAACAGAGTATTGACGAATGGAAAGAAACCCGAATGCAGTTCATTTCATTCCAAATTAAATGCCTCCTTCCATCGAAGCCATCCGAACATTTTCAAGTTCATAAGCACCATAATACAGTTTCCAGTGCAAACCTACATAAAGAACCAAAGCATCCAGCAACAACTTCCAATCGGAAGTATGCAAAGACAGTAACTAAATACACACATATTTCACATTTGCTTTGTCAGCGATGCCTGTCAATGATGCTTTCTGAAGGAAATACCAATATTTGAGTTCGTTAAAAGAGCAGCCATATAATGTAATGCAGGCATAATGTAATTTTAATTGCCGACTTAGCGAAACATGTTTAACCACAACTATGCAATTTCGCATACCCAGTACTCATTCTGGTAAAGTGGGAAGGAAAATGCTAAGCTGGTCCATGATGGGAGAGTTCACTAATTTCTAGTGCCGGAGTTTACATAGTCTATGTGGCGGAATTTACATTACCTGAATGCAGTTTTTACTTGGCCGTGCTGGAGTTTGCCGTCTGCATTACAAATACGATATATATCTTTATTTTTGGGGGAATATCCTGTGAAGTACTCTTCGCTCGGAAAGAATTTCGTATAATTGTTTTATAACGGGTAAACAATAAGATAGACAGAAACGTACAACACCAACTATGTAGATCTCTTTAAAATATACAATCATCTCAAATAACTTTTTTGTGGCATCTGCCATTTCCAAGATATTCGTTGTTATTGGTTTGAAATTTTCAATACTTTATCATTTTCAAGGTATTGTCGCTATTCAGCTGTTCCTCGCGATGTCATAGAAAGAGTATCGAATTTCTAAGCCAGTGTATAGAGACTCGCAAACATAAGACTATTTATTAAGTTTCCTATATGACCCTGTAGCTACAACGAAGTCTGGATTCAGTTTCTGCAAAGATTTATCCCGATTAACACGAAGTAGACAGAAAAATAAACTTTCAAATGAATAGCTTGTAGAAGCTATATAAAAATAAATTATAGTGAGTAGAGAAAGTCATGTGAATTTAACATATCAGATTTTGATTTCTTTTTCCATTTTAAGTTCAAAACATGCGATTCACTACAGTGCAAACAAATTCCAGTCAACATTCATGCTAGTCAATCACCGTTTGATTAGCACAGGCCAACCCATTCATTACCGCAAACTTGTGGCGAGCTTTGAACCAGTCTCCTACAGTGAAATCCAATGTCTAGTGCTGATGACCCCAGGGGTCTGAAAGGCTTTAACCCAAGTCTATAGGTACGAGGGCTGATCAACAAAAACTGAGACTGACGTTTTTCACAATGTTTATTACACGATTTCAATGTTTATATGTTCTTCAAAATAATACCCTCCTACTTCAATGCATTTTATAGCGTTTCTGCCAGTCCTCTAATACATGGTGCAGGCCATTCTTTGTGAGGTCCTTGAGAATCACCTCGCTTTTCTTGAGCACTGCTTCAGAGTTCTCAAATCGAATGCCCGGGAGCTTTGCTTTTAATGATGGGAATAAAATAAAGGGGGCTATAAGGCGGATACAGTACACAGGTGATATTCCATTTAGCCTAAAACTGCATGACTAGATTTGCGACGTGAGCCCGCACGTTGTCATGATGAAGTCGCACCCAGTTCGATGAAGTTCTGGTCGTTTCCTTGCAATGTAATTCCTCAGTTTAGCCAATACTGACGAATAGTATGCTGCTGTAACAGTGCATGCTGGTAAATCATTCCATTACAGTCAGTGGTGGTACGCAAAAGCAAGCAGGTTCTACAAAACAGAGCATTACTACGACCTTACCGATACGAGAGTACTGCCGCGTTTGGACAGTATACATAAAACCCCGCTGTTTTCAAATATTCATGGTACAGACAGGAAACTATCAAGGAAACTACAGGAAAAAATCAATCTCAGTATTTTTTGGTTAACCCTCGTATAAACTGATTTTGAATAAAAATGCAAGCAACATTCAAACGTTTTATTCTAACCTGCAGCCGTAGTAATATTTAACAGCAACTTATTTTTTTCGGTGCGGTTTTGTAGTTTATTGCTTATCTGCGAAACAGAAAGTTCATGTGTTGCGCAACTGTGTAACATAATAGTCAACCTCTGTGGTTTCCCGAGGTCGCGGGTTCAAACCCGGCGCAGGGCGATGGATTTTTTCGGGCGTCAAAATCCTTAGCATGGCGTCCTTCGGAAGAGAAATAAGTCGGTGGTCCCGTGTCGTAGATTTACGGCTCGTAAAAGAACCTCAAGCCTGATAAAAATGTCTGTGAGCAAAATTACCGGTCTTTCACGTCCAATATAGAATGGAACGCTAAGGACTACAGCAGTTAAAGAGCGTCCATAAATAAAGCTCAATTTATTTATTTATTTATTTATTTACTTAACTGTGTAATACTCAAAGGCGACCTAGCAAAGTTTACTTTCTCTATTACGTGCTTAACAGTAGGTAGAGGAAGTGTTGTAATCTATCCAAAAATTCAAAACAGAGATTTCACAGGAAATACATGTTTTGAGGCCCCGAACCCACAGAGAGCATTTTTATACAAATGGCTCTGACTGTGTTTGTGTACAGCATAACTCAAAAACGGAATGCCGGGTATTTAAGTTCAGCGTTCTCAAAGCATTTTCAAGAAAATCCCCCAACCTAAACTATACTTTACATGGAAAAATCCTGGTTAATTTCTCAAATATGGCTCTAACGACTTGGATTAAAATACCGTAGCTTAAAGATCTTTGCATGGCAAAGAAAATGTATGTATTGGGTTTTCTGGAAATAGTCTGCAAGTCCTCATCATTCTGAATGACTTTTGTATAATAAGTAAACCGTAAGGAATAGGCAAAAACGTATTACACAAAAAATAAAATATCATTTAAGCACATAATTTATGTCAAATGAAGTATTTAGTGGCATTAGCTATTTTTGAGATATTCCTCGTTTGAATTTCAATTTTTGGGCTTTCTTTTAGTGGCCATGAAACGAGCATGGCATTTCAAGGCTATTAAATAGAGACATGAATGAATGAAGCCTGTTGTGTCCCCTTAAGGGCAAAGGCATCCCTGTAGAGGGGTAAAGCTCTTTTACATATCTCTTACGGTGAGCTACTCCGGCCATTTGTTTGTCTCACTGGTATCGGTCTGTTACTCTGATATTCTATGTAATGCACTGTTACACAGTCTGTTGCACTGGCTGTTGTGTTGTTATGTAATGCATTCTTACACTGATATCTATCTGCTACAATGTAGTTACAATATAGTACATAGCCGACTCTCCTAAATAGAAACATGCTTTTTAAAAATCTGACTACCGCTCTTCATACTGTATCCAACAACGAAATCTGTAAATGTGTAATAAAGTTTATATGGGTTAACAAGAAGTAAATAGAACAATAAGCTTTTGTAAGAACAATTTTTAAATGTGAATAGACAAAGCCATGCGAATAATTTTTGTTGTTCTCTATCTCTCTTTTCAAGAATCTTTTGCTTGGAGTAGTTTCGGTCAAAATTTATTTTAAAATTCGTCCACGAGCTCGGCGCATGCGATTACTTTCTCTGAAAATTATGGAAATCATCTGGTCGATGAACCCCATATCAAACGTGGATCATAATTGTGTTTTGTTTCATACCATTCCAAAATTTCATGTTTCTCCATCTCCAAACCAGTACGTCAAATTGAACTAACCCGTTCACTTACTTTCCGTACTCCAACACCAACCTTTAGTATTCCCTTCAATTGTTAAATCAATAGCATAACTTTGGCCATGCAATACATATGAAACATAAGACTGCGTCTATGTCCAACATAATATGCAGTACAATATTTAAGCAAAATATTTCGAAATACTATGAAACAAAACATTGCTCGCAAATGCAGAAAAGTGTTTTCTCTGGAATTGCTCCAATTTTCCTGATTCAACTACTCGTCCTGAAAAAAACTCACTTTCCTACACAATTACGTAAATGACTACAGTCAAGGAGGACTGCAAAACTACTTCTGGTGATTCGTTAAATATCTATACACAAGCGGCGCTTTTGATTGTATTTGTAACACTCAATGTTGAACGCATTGTGTGAATTCTGACCATTCCCTGTCGTGTAATATGTATCAATACCATCACTAGATTTCCAAAAATACTCGCGAGAGAATTTTTTTCTTTATTAATCAATTGCTCAGCACGGCTAAGTGCTATACAAATTGGAGGTATACTAAGAAATACCTCCGAAACTATTCGTTCAAATTAATACAGGTGGTAAAGGACATCAAAACGAATATATTTCGATAAAGAACATATGGTCCCTGAGGGCAATTTCTTATGCTAGGGATGATTTACACAGAAGATAGTTTAGCATGCTAATTAGCAGTAGCATTCACAGGAACTACTCGAATGCGTGACCATTGGCTTGTATGCACGCAGTACATCGTCGGACTAATGATTGTCGTGTCTGTTCGAAGACTCCTGGCATGTCCGCAATGGTACCATCAGCGACGGCAATTCTAGCGAGGTCTTCTTCTATTTCCACATCGGTTTCATACACCAGCTGCTTCATATTCCCCAGAGGAAGAAATCCAGACACGTGAGGACAGGTGACCTGGGTGGCCATGCCACAGGACCAACTCATCCGATCTATCGATTCCCGGAGGTGGCTCTTAGATGATTTCTCACAGCAATGCTGAAATGGGCTGGCGCACCATAGTGCTGGAAGTACATCCTTTGTCTAACATTCAGAGGTACATCCTCCAGCAGTTCTGGCAATACATGTTCCAGAAGATACGATAGCTCCGTCCGTTGAGGCGGAATGGAAGAATGTATGGTCCAATCAACCTATCACCAAGAATGCCGTGTTTCCAAGCAGACCTCAGAGCCAACCGTAGACAGAGCAGGTTTGAAGGTCAGTACATATTCCCAATCAGCGACACCGACACATAATCTTACGTCATCACCACTCACAAACCGTTCCCTAACATTATAAGTTGACTTCAGAGATGATATGTTCCTTGTCGAAATATATTTGTTTTGATGTTCTCTACCACCTGTATTAATTTAAACGAGTCCTTTCGGAGCACTCTGTATAATAAAATGCAAAAAAATACAAATTAAAGGGGATATTCATATGCGAGTCCCCAAATCGAACACGAGTTAGTAAATGAGAAGAGAAAGTAAGGAAACAAGTAGCACATTATTTATCCTTAAAGTAAGATAACATCCTGCGGCAAGCGCTGCTTCAATCGAGGCTCAGCATCTGTACGGCGTCCCAGTTCAAAGTTTGCAGCACCAGGTACAGGTGAGCATAGAAGTTGCGAGTCGTAGTAGAGATGTGTTCTCGGATGTCGGTGATTCCCAGTTCTCGGTGAATTGTGCATTCCGGATGTACCATGGAGCGTTCACAGATATACGCAAAACCTTGCTCTGGAACACCTGAAGGCATTGAATCTTAGTAGAAGCACAACCCCATATAGGACTGGCATACAAGAGCGGAAGGAAATGAAGATAATTTTTGGATATCTAGGGATAAAATAACCGCGTTCTTCGGAACGCCAAAACAAACAAGAACCACTAGTAGCATATTCTCCAGGAAAATTAGGAGGCTGTAATACTGATCCTGGTCAACCAACAACAGAACGCGATGTCCAAGGTGAACCCAAAGATATGGCCATAGACTACTGCAATAAAAGTAGTACAAGCCATACTGCATTAACCTTCCGCAATACCAAAGTTATCTTTATGGAAGAAAGTCGGACAAACAAAGGCACTACTGGAGCTTTTAACTCGGAAAATAAAATTTAATAAAGTGTGGCGCTCCTGGCGTAGAAATTCGGTCAGAAGACCGGAAAAGCCGCATTACAATCTAAAGGATTTTCACTCAACTTCCGCAGGCACAAGAAGCAACTTTTAATGAATGCAAAGCGGATCACGCGACCCAACAAAACGTTTATAGTCTTTTACTACTTTCAAACTAATCTGCATACTTTATTTTGAAACAAGGGGCTTAACAAGTTTTCAGCCTTTGCCGCTTCGTATCGTAACTAGTCTCTAACGTATTTTTAATGATATAATAGAAACAACATCTTACGTAACTGCAGAGAGGTAATGAGTTTTGAAAAGCCGTTTAAAGCACTGGCGATTGAAAATGTTTCTAATAGACTTTAATTGAAAGTAAAGGAACAAAATACAAGAGATTAGAATCCTATCTATTCTGCACATTACTGCACAGAACCTACAATTTGATCAATAAATTATTTTACTCTTAGGTCCTATTTAACGATATGCAAAGCAAGTGGACAGTTTTAGAAACTTGGGATGTAACATGAATATAGTAGGAATACCTGTAGTTGATATGAAGTCAAATAGACAATAGCAGGATAGCAAAAACAGTTTTTATTAATACGCAATTTCATAATGTGAAATACATAGTGCAGAAGCTTAGATTTTGAGAACGAAGTGGAAAAAAAGACTAGGAACATGACTTGCGCTGCGTGGAGAGCGGGTCGTATCCGTCAGTGCTAGCCGGAAAACGATTGGCTGGAGACAAAGAGGGAGGTGCTTTCGCCCATCGTAAATGACAGAAGCGCTATCGAGACCCAAGGGGATATTTCTGGATAATTCCCCCACCTCACGCGAACTCTCTCGAACCTGTTTCGAACTATATTTCTGAACGTGCTCTTGACAATGAGTCTTTTAGGTTGTTGTATAAGCATTGGGAGCTATATAAGTAATGGCGCTGTTTGGAAAGAGCGGGTAAGGAAGAACATTACTGAAACTGATCAAAAAAGAAGTAAAGAAATTGATGGGAATTTGAATGAGGAGAAACTACTTGCTGAGAGCTGCACTGGGAGCAATGGTGATTGGGAAAAAGGACCGGGCAGAAGAAGTCAGCATTGGTTCACATTCGGAAACAAAGAGGAAAGGGGAAAATGGGGAAGAATGGTTAACAACGAAGGATATGCACTGGGAAGAAAATTATAACACTGAGCGCCGACATTCATTTTCATTCTCTTATCACAGCTCAGATTTTATACTACTCTATTTATGGAATAAAATTATTGTTTTTAATAATTGATTTAAGTCTTAACAATGAAGCACAGATACATATTTTCGCAAAGAGGGAAACCTCATATGACATGTAAAAGGACTAGAAAATTATCAGGAGCAAAAATATATTTGTGTTTTATCGATACCTTACTTATTGATATAACAGCACCGAAAAGTTGCATGCAATGTCATGGTTTAACAAGACATAAAATTATTACTTTGCGTTGGTTTATGCGCTCATTTAACTCCCCAAACTGCACCAGGTAAAAACAAAGTACATGATCAAAATAGGGGCTCCTAATATCTTCCACTTTATTTACTAGTTACCTACGCTAGATATAGGCAGCATTGCATTCCAACACAAAAATTCGATATAGAAATTTCACTGAAAGTGCACGTTTTGAGTTTTCCTGAATAAACGAATACGAAAAGTATTCTTTTAGAAAAAAGTCGTCGTTGCGTGCGCGCGCGCGTGTGTCTAACGTGTACAGCACAACTCAAAAAGGAAAAATCTAATAAATCACATACTACATACTAGACACATGATATACAAGAACAACAGAAGATTTTTAAAGCAAAACTATGACCCTAAATTACTATTTACGTGAAAAAATATTTGCTTATTTTTTATTTTCTGAAGAATGTCTGTAACCATTTTTTGATTAAAATATCATAAGTTTGGATAACACAACAAATGTAATATATACATGTCTTCAATTTTCTGTTAACAGCCACTTTTTCTCAACTTATTTTATACAGCTGGAAAAACGTAAGGGGCAGACAAAAACTTACTCAAGGAAAAGTGTAGTTGCTAAAATATGAAATTTGTATCAAATAAGTTTTTGTATCACTAGCTATTTTGAGATATTCACTGTTCATTTGAATAAGTCAGTGCTATTTTAAGCAGTACACTTCCTCTTAAGCTCATGCAAAGGGTATATAATTTCAAGGGTATATAAACAGTTGACTGTCTTATCAGACTCCTCTGCATTCTGTGTGTGCAGAAATTATATCTGCCAAAGTTTATTACAACAAACACCAAGTAGAGAACAAAAGTTGTAGGAAAGATTTAAACAAAATGGTGTTGTTATATTCACACGACTTTGTCTACCTGTATCGTTTATTAATGGGCATAAAAACTTGTCTTACGAAAGCTTATGTTTCTGTCTACTTCATTTTAATCGAGATAAACCCTTGCATAAATAATTTTTGATAGAAATGCAAAGGGAATAACGCTTGTCAAATGTTTAAGAACTGGGCGCTATATTCTGGCCTTCAAATTCCATATGTTTCCATGCAATCGTCAAACATCTGAATGTCGACAGAACAATTCGAACCATTTATAACGGATATCTCGGAAATGGCTTATTACATAAATTTACATTTGTTTTTCATGTAAATATCTTTAATGTGTGGTATTTTTAATCAAAATCATTAGAGGCATTTTTGAGAAAATCTAAAATTTCGAAAAATATTCAATGTAAAAGATGGTTAGGGGTAGGGAAATGCTTAAAAAATTTCGTATCGCATCTTTTAAAGACGCTGAACTTCAACGTTTGGTATTATAACGGACTTTTTGTTTTTGAGTTATGCTTTTCACACATACAAAATATTTTTCCTACTTTTTTTTGGGGGGGTGGAGAGCTTCAGCACACGTAATTCCGGTAAAATCCCGGTATCGAATTTTTGGGTGGAATACAATGCTTCCCCTCATTATACGTAGTAGAGAAAGTAATAAATAATGGTGGGCAGAGAAAGTTAATGTGAATTTTAACAGTTCATTATTCTAAACCACGTTCTATGCTATGCAGTGACACAAAGAATGGATAGCAATCTCACCAGATCCTTCGAACACACGGCGAGACCTTGGCCCAAGCAATGAACCGGGATGCCATTGCACGAAGGCAGCATCTTATGAAAAGGCACGGAACTCGCTGGAAATGCAGGATTTCAACAGACTATGCCTTACGTTGGTCAATGGCATGCCATAAGAGGCAAGCCAAACTATGCGGCCTCTTGGAAGTTTTAACTGCAATGCCGTGGTAGTGTATGTGAGAATAAATTAATCAATTCTTTAAGTCTGCAGTCTACGGTGCAATATTTCTGCAAGGAAAGACCAGGAGAAAACGATACATAGTACTAGAATTCTACATGTATTACAACTGCTAATTCTTATCTCATCAGCTTGCAATATCTGGGGCTTTACTATTAAAGATAACTGCAGCATACATCAGAAACGGAGGCGGTAATGTCAGTTGCAGCGCAGACAGTTGCAATGAGAGGGAAGAGGGCGCGAACCAAACCGCGTATTATTTTGTTCTTCAAGGTCAATATACTACATAGTTATGTATCTTAACTTATTCTTCGTCGCTGGATTCTACTTCAAAGCCTCAATAAATTTAAAATTTAAATTAAATTGAGTTTTATTTATGGACGCTCTTTAACTACTATGGTCCTTAGTGTCCCATTCTATATTGGGCGTGAAAGATCGGTAATTTTGCTCAGAGGCCTCTTTTATCAGGCTTGAGGTTCTTTTACGTGCGTAAATTTACAACACGGGACCACCGGCTTTAAAAAAAGCCTCAATCCCAGAGGTGTCCGCAATATGGGCTCGATTCGAAATTATAAAATTGCACTGTTTGTAACGTTCTTGCTATGCCGATTTAGAAGTAGTCGATGCATAGAAGTCACAATTACTTTTCGCTGGTCGTCAAGAACTGACACACTCTTTTTTCTCTTAATGCATCGCTCGAGGTACGCACTGGGAGCCAACATAAGCGCTAACTATACTGGCGGAGAGGACAAAACCTGGCGAGCGCTGTAGAAACTTGGTGCAGCCGACTTCTCGTGTAAGGCAGGCTGCCGGCGTAATAAGAAGCAGGGGCCGAAAATTGTAGTTCATGATTGTAGGTACATAAAAGAACTACAGCCAGCTCTGCAAAACAGCCACTCGGTGAAAGAATAGCCACAAATGGCTCATGTTAAACAATAAACACACGATCACTGAAAGACTAGGAGACGCGACTATGACGTGACTAGAGTTGCACAGTTATACTACTACGCGAACGCCTTCGATTGTAACAGACTAAACACACGCCCTTGAGTTAGTTGCTTGCGTAATGGGCGCATAAGAAAATAGTAAACTGTAATGGTTAATGCTCTTAAAAGTCAAAGAAACGCAATTAAGCACTTAATAATAATAATAATAATAATAATAATAATAATAATAATAATAATAATAATAATAATTGAACGGAGGATAAATGAGATGCCCTTTTTATTCCCATTGTTGACAAAAACCACCCACTGGCAGAGAAGAAGTGCTCCAGATACTGCATTATCGCTGTTGTACCTTATAATATGCGATAATATGGCTGTGAATAGGATTTTAAATTGAAATACAAATCTAAAATGCTGTTACTAAAACTGTTCAAATGTATTGTTTTCTTTTTCTGTTGTTCCTTCTCCTCCACTTCCATTCCATGGATTAGGCTTACATGCCAGTTGCGGTTTCCTAGATCACTCCAGTGTTTCCTGGGTCGCCCTCTTTCTTATTTTCTTCTCGGACTGTAGATAAAATGTATTGTATGATCACAAATTTGCAATTTAAAATTTTTGTAACACTGAAACTCTTCATAGAAAATAATTAAAATGGGCCACATTTTTATTTTTAAAACTTGAATTTTATACTAATGTTGGGTGAAGCTATACAGATAACTTTGGTTTTAGATGCTTTTGTCACGAAAGAATATTTTTATAACGTACCTTAAGATCTGCAGTTGCACGAGGGGCACTATTTATATTTTGAGCCTAATAATTAAAACAAAGTAATTTCTGATTGAAAACCGCTTATTGTTTTTCAAAATATTTTCCTTTATGATCAATACACTTTTATATCCGTTTGAGCCATTTGTCAAAACATTTATTCCAGTCTTCTTGATACACCTCAAAACATGGTTTTTGAAGGCATCAACGGCTTCTTCTGCCAACGAATATCATTGTCCAAGAAATTTATGCTTGATGTTCGGGAACAAAAAGAAGTCATTGGGTGTCAAATCAGGACTGTATGGCGGATGATCCATCAATTCGATTATTTGAGCCTTCAAATATTCTGTTATTAGACGAGATGTGTGTGCGCTCGCATTGTGTTGATGAAGAACGAAATTACGGTTCTTGTTGGTTTTCCTTACTTCACCGAAGACTTCCGGCAAACAAATGGTTGTGTACCATTCGGCATTGACGGTTTTACATTCCTCTAAAGGCACTGCTGCCACATGGCCAGTTTTGCTGAAAAAGCAGGCGACCATTTGCTTCGAGTGCGAACAATTTTTGTTGGATTTGCTTCATCTTGAAACACCCATACAGTCGACTGCTGTTTACGTTCCGGGTCATACGCATAGATCCATGATTCGTCACCTGTTACAATGTTATATACGTCTTTTGAGGCACCGCCATTGTATTTCTTGAGCATTTTTGTACACCAATCGACACGAGCATCTTTTTTAGATTGCGTCAAATTATGTGGGAGCCAACGAGAGCAAACCTTTTTCACGGCTAAATAATCATGCAAAATTTTATATACACTGGTGGAACTTGCCTAGGATTGCCTCAATCTCACAATATGTCGCATGACGATTTTTCATTATTAGTTTTTGCACAGCATCAATGTTTTCTGGCACAACAACTGATTTTGGACGACCTTCAAGAACTTCATCATTGAGCGAACGGCGGCCACGATTAAATTCGTTATACCAGCGTTTCACAGTGGCAAAGGATGGAGCTTCGTCGCCAAATGTGGAAGTCAGTTGATCGATGCACTCGTCTTGAAAATCCACATCGAAAGTCGTAATAAATCATTGCACGAACATTTTCACGAGTTAATTCCATGTTTTTGTTGAGACACAATTTTCAAGTTAGTGTAAACAAAACTAATGACGCTCTATTGACAAAATATTTGAAGTAGATTATGATAAAAAATGTCAAACGTTCCATTGGAAACGTCAGATGGCTCCTACAACATTCAGAGTTGCCAAGGCTCAAAACATAAATAGTGCCCCTCGTACAGTGCTAATGTTCCACTGCAAAGTTGCACTACTAAGGAAGAAGCACAAGGGATCGATTGATTAAAAAGTGGTCACAAATACTTAAAAATCAACATTTTGTGCCTTAATCCTTCTATGAAGTGCGATGGTTACGAAGGTTATCATGTATTCCTGCCATAAGTGAAACTAAATGATTTACGTGACAATTTAAATATCCCTATGGAGAAGGGGGCTGGAGCTTTCCTGGTACTTCTCACATTTTTACTTTCTCTACCACGTACATAATACGTAGAGAAGGCATTGCATTGCATACCGGCATTTCACCGGAAATACATGTTTTGAGGCTCCCTAAATAAAAAAAAAGTTTTCGAAAAAGTTCCGTGTGTGCGTGTCTCTGTGAACAGCAGGACTCATAAAGAAAGTCGGATAAGTAACAAACTTGGCATTTAAGTTCGGTATCTTCCTACTATTTATTCTACATTTCGTTTTTGAGGTATACTGTCCACAAACAGACACCCACACACAACCTACAGAGAGAGAGAGAGAGAGAGAGAGAGAGGGAGGGAGGGAGAAACGGATCTTTTTCCCAAAATGCTTTTATTGGATTCATGGTCCACAAAACATGTATTTCCGGTAAAATCTCCGTACCAAATTTTTGTGTGGAATGCAATACCTTCTCTACCTACTATGTGCGTGGTAGAGAAAGTAAAAATTAAAGTATTTGAAGAAGAACGCATAAACAAATCTTCTGTTTATATGTACACATTATCAAATACTTTTTTCTCACCATTTATATTGTACACGCTTGTCAGCATTTAAAATTCTCCAAATTATGTAATTGTTAATATCACGGCGAAATTTTGGAAGTAGTGTCCCTAACATAAATTAAAATTTCTGTAACTTACGCTAGCCAGCTTTTCGCTTTTTATGGGTTTTTCCCCGCTCTATTACTGATGTAGTTGTCCATGAAGTTTGAGACATTTCTACTTTACTATGTTTAAAACATGCAAAATGGCAACTTTACATACTGTACATGAACAAATTCCCCTGATAACTCAACTGTTTTCCAAATTTTTGTGACATTTCACTGCATTATATCGATTACTTCACAATATCATAATGTTTTATCCAAATGTATTATTGAACGCCATTCTCAAGTCTGTTCCGAAAATAAATTGCATTTTTATATTACTACGTATTTTAGACACAACTAAGTAGGGGAAGTATCGTATTCCACCCAAAAATTCGATATCGAAAAATCACCAGAAATACATTTTTTGAGGCCCCCCGAAACGTAACAAAGCATTCCGTATGTGTGTCTGTCCATGTGTGTGTGTGTGTGTGTGTGTGTGTGTGTGTGTCTGTGTGTGTGAACGGCAAACTCAAAACGAAAAGTTATATAAATACCAAACTTGGGATTTAGGTACAATACCTTCCAAAGTTGCGGCACGAAGAATTTCAAGAAAGTCCCAGACTGCGTTTTACAGACAAATTTTTCTAAAATTTTGATTTTCTTAAAAATGGCTAACAATTTTGATTAATACACCATATATTAAAGATATTTACATTACAAATAAAATGTATATCCTTAATGTTCTGGGAATAGCCTGTGAAGTCGACTTTTTGTAAGATATTTTGTATAGTCTTGTACAGGGAACTGGTAAACGTTAAAGGACGAGTGAAATGATAAATGGAACGAAATGGGTGTACAGGAAATTCGGGGGGATGAAATAAACTACTCCAGCATGTGAGACCCGGAAAAACTCTCGGATAAACCCATGAATCAGTGGTTATCCCCGGGGCTCGAACCCGGAACCTCCCGAATGCGGGCACAGACGTTATCGACTGAGCCATCCCTTTCGGTACTAACATCGTATATCTAAAGCACTTTCAATATGCTGCAAAACAATTACTGTGGAAAACCTCTCTCTAACCAATGTGTGGCTCATATTCTGTTCTTTTTAACCACAGTTAGCCTGCTCATAAATGCCGGTTATATTGCCACGTTCAACCACCTAAACATCCGAAACAACACTAGTGGCAGTTCAGTTTTATTTTCATTCCTCTGCTTCCCACTAACAGTGCTGACTGAGTGACTGTCACGGATGACAGCTTTAGTTGCTGATCTACTACCTCTGTCAACTTGCAAAACGTTCGTAATTTGCAACGCCTCGTCCGCAAGGCTCAACAGTTATTTTTGTTTTATTACAGGAAGCTGAAAGGTAATGCATATCGCTGCATTGGGTTGCTGAAAACTCAAATGGACGAGCACACCACAGATGTGATGGCGAGCTGAGTTCATATTTCTAAATACAAAATATGGAATGACGTGAGAAGTGCGTGCGTTTTACCCGTTAAGATCAAAGGCATGTTCGACAGAGTGGGTCTGCATAAGGGGAAGGAGGGAAGAGTCTGACCCAGCCCTCGCGAGTGTGCTATACACTGTTCACATCTTAATCATTCTTTTCTTTCCGTTTTTATTCCAATTACTTCAGGCACCAAGACGCATCATATTAAGTAGTTTGTATTAAAACATAAGGTGCACAATTGTAAGTAATCCAAGTACGAGAGCAACACTGAAAACATTTAGAAAATCAAACAAGGATTAGTTTTAAAACGTTTAAATGTTTTTATTTTTTTCAAAATATTCCCCTTTAACATCACTACATGTTTGCATTCGATGAAACCACTCCTTAAAGCAATGATGCCACTCTTCCTGAGGCACTTCAGAAACCAGGTTGCATTGCTTCATCTGAAGGCAAAAAAGTGATCCCACGCATTTTATCTTTAATTTTTGTAAATAAAAAGAAATCACAAGCTGCTAGGTCAGGGCTGTATGGTGGAGGATCCAAGTGCTGACTGCTGACCTTTAGGGTACCAGATACTCAATTGTTGATTTTGCTCTATGCGAGAGCTTATTCACGATGTAACATTTTTTTTTCATTTGGGAGTTTTTCACGAACTTTTTCAAAAGGTTGAGTAAACAGGCATTTGTGTGCCAATCGTGATCCGTTTTAGAAAAAACAAACAAACAAACTAGCGACCATCTTCTTACCAGCATTGCAAATTCGTGGGACTTATGTAGGCTTACGTTCTGTTCAAAAAATCCATTGCGCAGATTTACTTTTTTCAGAATTATAACTATAAATCCGAAATTCATCACGTAACGATATTCTAAACCAAATTTGAAGTGCCGCCTTGGAATTTTTCCGTAGTTTTTCTGCACCAATAAATACCGTGTTATTTCTGATCGAGAGTTAGCTCATGTGGAATCCATCGAAAACAACGCCTAACTGTTGGTGTAATTTTTTGGGGGGTTTGACTCATACTAATGCCCAGGGTTGCCCGAATAAGTTCATAAGATGTCATTTTTTTCAAGTATTGCTCGAACAACGGCAATATTTTCGTCTGTAACACAATTCTTGAGCGTCCTTCACGAAATTCGTCACTACGAAAAAATCGATCTCTCTTGAATTCGCTGTACCAATTATAAATTATTGCCTTAGATGGGGGTTCTTCGCCAGATGCATTTCTAAGCCGATGTTTACATTGTTTAGGCGTTAATGACAATTTAAAATCGTAGATCATTGCCCGGAAATGTTCTCTAGACAAATTCATCTTTGGGTGAACACAAAATCTTTAAACAATGTTAATTCACAAATTATTAGAGCAAATCGAACAAACTACACGGCAATCAACTTCCAAAGCTACAGAAAGTACCTGGCAAATATAAACGAACTTCCATTTCTTTTTAGAAACATAGCATTCTAAAAATTATCAATATCGCCATCGTACACAGGCAATTTCTCTCTTGCTGCGATTTTTGCGAAGGTTAATGTAAGCATGAGTGAAAAGTTCTTTCTTGGACATTTAAAGCAAAGACTTACGATTAACCCTGTAGGCTATGTATTATTAAGGTTGTGGGGGTATGTTTACATACATTTCGCACCTTAGAACAACATTGTCAACTCAAAAATGTGTTGTTTTGAGTTACATCCATTTTCTAGTTCATGGAGCGGTTCTCTATCGAAAATGAAACCCGCCGTATCTTGAATAAGCTTCCGGAAGATATCTACGTGAGATATGTCAGATTATTATGTTACAATTGAGAATATTCTGTTAGTATGAAAGGTTTTATATGAAATTACCTCAAAACTGTGCTTGATTTGTGGCAGTGTTGTTCTAGGAATGGGATTTATGAGACTGCTAATGTGAGTGTTCTTAAATGTTAGTTTTAGAAAAGCTATATAGCATTTAAATTGCTATATCAGTCTCAAGTCCTTGGTTCTTAGCAAAGCTTTTAAGGTGATGAATTTCTATTCAAATTTTCAGGTTTCATGGAAGCTTTAAAAGGATTAATTGTATTTAAATTTTCAAGTTATTGTGAAATATATAAAAAATATATCGAAAATGTCTCATCGCTTTATTTCTTTTTATTTCTGTTAAGATACAAACATAAGCACTTAATATTAATATTAAAAAAAACTACTCATGCAACTGTTAAAGACATTTTGGGTCGGCTACATATTAGTTGTAGCAGCGCTGTAAGATTGTTATGTTACGACTTTTGGTGCAACGATGCAACAGGTAAGCATTAAACTGCTCTGCTGTTAAGTGTTGCGCTATCTCAGCGAACTCCAGAAAGTATTCGTATTCACTTAAAAAAAAAAAATTGGAAGCCAAATTAATGAAGTGAAAATAACAAGCAATATTGCAGTTTACGTACTAGCGTGTTTTCCAATAGTTTCGTTGTATTAGCTTTTTCAATTGTTTTTTGGAAGTTGCTGGGATTTTCCCACATTTTCATATGTGATCCTTATAAAATGATTTTATTTGCATTTAACAGAGCAATTTATTACATAATAGCCCGACAATTGCACCAATATATGATTAAAACGGAGAAATAAATTTGTGAAGTCTGTAAAAACTGAGGCGTTAATCAAGAAGTTCATTCAAAACGCCAATAAATTCCTCAGTCAGATCAAAGCCCATTGTCGCCACAATTTCAGGTACTGAACCAAACATTTCCTGTACTAAATGCATATACACTACTTTTGTAAGCAGTATACAGGAACAATTTGAAAAACGGTGCAATTTTGAAAAAAAAGAAACTAATAAAATGAAAAATATAAAAAATGCAAGAACACGTCAACGGCAATGCCGTTTGTCCTTCCTGCACATTATAAATAAGAATTCTCTCTCCGTAAGTAAATTTGGCTGCTTACCTTTTTTTAAAATGAGACTTTGCTTTCTGGATTTAGATACAAGACAAGTCAATCAATTCAATGATATAAAAATGCACCACGAAGCTTATTGCTAGTACTCTGAACAACGTATATATATATATATATATATATATTAAAAGGAGGAAGGAAGAACGCAACAACGTAATTTTCTGCTGTACGGCCTACAGCTCAATCAGTACGACAATTTATGCAAAATAGTTTTTATTTTAGGGGCCAGACTATAAGTGACCTGGTCTCCGGCTATTGCTGCTCCGCGGCTGCTGATTTCTCCATTCCCAATAAATTACCTATCTAAGTAATTCCACTGGTCTCAGGGTTTTCGTAGGTGAGGCAAATTGCAACACATTGCATTTCCCTTAAAGACGTGGTTTATTATGAAATAAACACTTATGGGCGGCTAGCTTTTCCCATTGTAATAGTTCCCAACATAATTTAGGAGCCTAGTCTAACCGCACGCGCTTCCCATTCATATACACACACGTGCATCCGTCGTCCAGAGAGTATCACTGTGTGTCAACGAAATTCTATAAGAGAATGAAAATCTGGGGCTTTCTTCCCCTTTTTATACCTAAACTTAGTGACGTTCGTCTTCGCGCCTCAAAATGTAACGACATTTCTAATTGGTCCTCAGACCGCATTACATTATTATGTATGAAAATATTCTGCTCCAAAGTTTTTCGCACACGCGCCCCAGTGATGCGCCCGGATGCAGATTCAATATCTCTGTCTCTTTCCTTTCCGTATCTGTCTCTTTCTGGTTATTGCTTCCAGTTCCTTGCTCATTAGCTTGGTGAAAGGTGGGCTCTACCTTGAATTATCTTTTTACCTGGAATTAGCTAGCTCGCCCGTCCTTTACTTATCTAAGTTACAATGTGCTTTGTACATTTCTTGGTTGCTAAATATTCTACATATTTCTTGGTGAATTATATTATTATGTACAATTACTGCTTGATATTGATTTATGTGTGTGTGTGTGTGGTATATCCCCTTTCAATTTGTATATGAAATAACACCTATTCTTTCTTTGAACATGGACAGTCTTCTTAAATGGCAACAGGCAACAAGTCTATGAAAGTAATTAATCGCAATTAATGACAATATTTGTTATAACAATTTACGCCACGCGACGTTAGAATAAATTTTGAGTTTTGCTTGTTAAATTACATCGAAATACATTCTTGAAACTTAGTTTAATAATAATAATAATAATAATAACAATAAACAGAACTAAGTGATTGAGTTTTAAATAGAAGCAATTCTTCTTCAGAGCTTCCTCGGATGTGCCTTTCTTCGCCAAATTGGCAACGTCAATCTTGCCACTGTGCGCAACAGTGAAGGCTTGCGTCAGTCCTACTGCACAGCTTGCACTGCTGTGAATATCGCAATCAACACTAAACTACTAGCTAGTTGACGAGCCCAGCTTAAGACCTATTACAAGAGTTTTGAACAATACCCCCCCCCCGTTTTTCTATCTATGCATTTCCCCCTGTCTTTCTGAATTGTGCTTTCTCCTATTATGTATTACAACGATAGACGTTTGTAAGTGTGCCAGTAACAGCCTAAAGCTATTCACTAGTTCTTCCTCCCGTGTTATAGTCCCTTTACCCAGCTACAGTCTATAAGTGAAATCTGTCCACTATGAGCCGAGTTTGTCCCAAAGCAGCTTCAACAGTTGTATCATTTTCTGCTGCGAAGGACTGAATTCCTCATTCGTTGTGCTACTCCGGCAGTGTGTGAGAGTTTCTGTAAAACCAAACTAACTACAGGACGGAAACAGCCCAAATGCGGCAGAGCCTTCCGTCCTTAACGCCCACCCGAACTGAGAACTCACACTCCCCAGACATATGACAATTCCCGGGCAGACGCCTACGTTCAGAGAGTGAGAGTCCAGGGTGGGTTTTCAGCCACACGCCCGGAACGAGAGCGAGGAAGTGGATGAGAGATGAATGATAGGGAAGATAATGATGGAGCAGCGATGGAATGAAACATGGCAGGGGAAACCGGAGAGCCCGAAGAAAACCCATCCCAGACGCCGCTTTTTCCACCACCACAAATCCCACATGCGGGTCCTTGGGATTGAACTCAGCCTGCTTTGGTGACAGTCTAACCACTCGCTACTGCGCCGCCGTTTCCGCAAAAACTTTGAGTAAATCTGATCATAACATGGTGCTGTTCTAAGCTCACTGACCAAAGCTTTTACATTTCCTGAACAAAGCTTAATGGTAATAAACAACTAGATTAACATATCCTAACGTTGTCGGTTCAGCAGCTTTCAAACATAATCCGAAAAAAATTATAGTTAACCAACAATTAAATGTCCTTTAAGAACACATTACAAAGTAATAAAACTGCATGTATAAAAATCGACGTTTACCTAACCAGAACAATCTTCACATTGGTATTGTTGGCTCAGAAGGTATAGATGTTTGCTCCTATCCATTACTGATTTTGCTGTGGTTTCCTAGCCTACGAAATTTCCAAGACAGGAGCCAAACAAAAGATCATAAATTATTACGCAAACAAGTGGTGCTCTTGCAACTGTGGCATGTTTCCCGATCTTCAATGGGGAAACTGCCAAGACACTAGCTGTATTGCAACTTTAGCAAATGTAGAGTAACAAACTGCAACAAGTTTATTACAGGCTGGCCTCGTACATCAATCAGTAGAGCACCTGCCTGCTGTGCTAGGGATCTCGGTTCGATTCCCGGCTATGGATTGGGCATTTTTCTCTAGCCAAGATTATTCCCTATCCTCCCCAGAGCCTGGAAGTATGTGTGTGTGTGTGTGTGTGTGTGTGTGTGTGTGTGATCTAATGAATAAAGCCCACAGTTAACGAAATCCAACGACAAGTTAATACGAGTTAACAGCATTGATACGCTATAAAATGTTCCAAAGCAAAGGCCGCCGATAAGACCAGGGAAGGTATAAGACCAGGTATAAATGGAACTTAAAAAACAAACAAACAAAAAAACATTTATTACAGATATGGCTTTGTTCTCGCGAGATAATAACGTTGCTGCAGTCATATAGTACAACGACGATCCATCGAAGAACCCAGCAGAGAAACCCAGCGAAGAGCCCAGCAGAGAAATCATCGAGGTGCAAAGTAAAAAAAAAACTACGGGTACAAGAAGATCTTCAGACTGCCAACAGGATATCAAACAACGCAGAACGTCAAGAAACGACGAACACATCCACAGCATCTTAGGTCTACAATAACACGTTATTCATGAGAGAGGGGCACGAACTGCGGACAGCAAGAATACACCTCAGCTCTACGTTTGGTTACCGTAAGATCACAGTAAAAAGGTCAGACAAAAACTTTATACAGTAATAGTGATAAAATTTCTTTGTAAATGTGTATTGTGCATGTTATAATTTAATGGAAGTGTAAATGATACATAGAAGTGGTAAGATTAGTAGGAGAAACTCAAGTAGTAATATCCAATTAAATAGACACTCTACAGAAATGGAAGGGGAAAATTCAAATGAAAGCATTTTAATTTCGTTGGATAGAGATATATCCGATGTAACTAATTTTAATGATAACATTCAAAATAGAGTAACAGAAACAGATAATATGGAAGTTCAACAGTGTGTAAGGGCAGAAATACCATTAGGTACAGAACAGGGTCAGGCAACAGATACGAGAAGGAACAACAAACATACAGGGTTACATGATAATGCAGTCCCTCAGAAAGATAACACAACTCAAAGGGAAATATCCGAGTTAGGTAGTAACGATCAGCTTAATCTGATGACAATTCTTAGGGCAATATCAAACCTTAAAACTGACATGAACAATAAATTAGAACAATATAACAAAGAATTGGATAAAAAGCTAGGTAGTAATAACAAGGAAATTGAGAGAAAATTTGAGATACTGGGGCAAAGTAATATAGCACTAGATAAAAAGCTAGATCAGCAAAGCCAAGAAATAGGTAGACAGATTGCAAATAACTTAAAGGAAAACAGGTCTGAAATTAAGAGAATAGAAAGGAAACTAAACGATACTAGTAGAGCAATGCATGCTGAAATGGAAGAACAGATTAATAACCAGTGTAAAAGGCTTGAAGGTAAAATTGCTAGTCAGATTAGCATAAATAGTCAAGAAATGAGTACTAAGTTGGATAGTCAGACAACTGAACTAAGAGAAATTATAGACCATACAAATGCAGACTTAGTGCAAAATCAAATAGACATAAGGGGGGAAATTACAGAAATTCAAAAGGAAGGTAAAATAATGCAGGAAAAGTTTGAATCTGTAGTACACGATAGCAATAAGAAATTTGAGAAACTAGAATATAGATTGAATTCAATCATGAATAATAGAAATAGGGTAGACAATAGTACAATTACTGATGCTGTAAAATATGTAAATATGCATGAAAATAATGTAACTGAAAGGGGTACAATAACTTCTGGTTTCACAAGTTCACGAGGTACTTCAGCTTCTCCTATAACAGCTGCACTATCTCGTAGCAAACATGCAAATGTAGAATCTAATACTAATGTAGCTAATAGCCTAGCAGGATATCACATGGTACTTAACGAATTACCTTTACCCAAATTCAGTGCTACCACCAGTCCGGTCCAATTCATTAATGAAATAACTGAATACTTTCAATTGAAAAGCGTTCCGGAATCACTTAAGATGATCGTGGTCAGAAAATGCCTTGACAACAAAACTTTGCAATGGCTAAATATGATGGCCGACGGCGAGTTAAATTTCGAAACCTTCAGAGTACTATTTCTTAATAAGTTTTGGAATTCCACGGTCCAGCACCGTATAAGAGCAAATTTAAGCCATGGTAATTACGAGAGCAATGAAGGATTGTCTATGTCAGACTACCTCATAAAACAAGCAGGTTACGTAAGATACCTTACCCCAGCCATGCCAGAGGAGGATTTTATCAACCTAATAACGCGACATTATCCCTTGCATATTCAGAACTACCTTCTCATAGCACGTCCGAGATCTATTTTGGAAATGACTGAACTAATATCTGCCTTCGAACAACAAGAATCCGACAATTCTAGAAGCAGGAACCCAAGTCATAGAGATAGATATGTAGACCGAAATAGACGCGATGATAGACCATATAATTCACGAATGACACCTGACTACAGAGCTAACAACCACTACCAGGTACGAAATAGACATCCAAATTATGTGCCAAATGCCAACAATGCTGGCCACAGATACGACAAGAGAACATCAACTATGTTAGGACTGAAAGGCAACATTATAGAAGACAAAATACACATGGAGGTCGCATATACCAAGTGAGAGGAAATCCAAGAACAGGTAGAAGTTATAGATCACCAGAAAATTCTGACAATGAAGGTAACAATAATTTCGTAAGAGGTGGAATGAATAATCGTAGATGTGGAAGCAGATCTAGGGGGCGTGGCACCCAACATTACGAGAATGAACACGAGATTACAGTCACTGCAATGCGAAATGGTAGTCCAGTGTATACGGAAAATAACGCTCCGGAAAACTAAATATTGTTTCACTCGATGTAGGTGCTTGTGAAACAGGTTCCCGTCTGCAATAGTAGGCAAAATTAATTATATACCTACAGTCGATAACTGCAACAGGATTACTAAATATGACGACAATTTAGATGAGATATACGATTCGCCATATATTAAAGTGATAGTAGCAGGTAAAGAAATTAATGTAGCTTTGGATTCAGGGTCAACATCCTCAATATGTTCTAAAAACTTTTATAATCAGCTGCTCATGGAAGGAACAAAAATTATGTCTGCACCGGTATGCAATTTAATTTGTCGTGTAGCTATCGGGAAGAAGGCACAAACCATAAACATGCAAAATTATTAAACGTTCGGATTGGAGAAGAAGAAATAGAAATAATGTTCCTAGTTGTCCCAAATTTAATATGTGATGTGATTTTCGGATGTGATATGCTTCAAGAATATGCTGCCATTATGGATTTTGAAAATGATGAGGTACGGCTACAGATAGCGAATAAGGAAATTAAGATACTATTCCTTAGAGAAAGTAAGATTAAAGTGCAACGAATGGCTCAAGAAGAAGACGTATACAATGAAGAATTCTTTGTACAAATCGTACAGACGCAGAGAGCAGAAGAAAGAGAAAACGTCATATCAATTGTGAATGCAGGTAAAAAGGACAACGACCTACATGTTTCCAACCCAGAAGAAAGGTTAACAGCGACCGTACGGAAATCAGCTGAATAACAAAGGAAGATGGTCACCCTCCCCTACTAGCCGAAGAATTCCAGGAAACTACCATGAATGGCATACAAAAACATATGCTATGTTAAAGTATTGGAAGACAACGTGAAACAATAATTCTCATCACGCCACGAACCTAAGGCAAATCCAGTGGAATGCGAAATAAAAGAAATTGCGACGTATCTTAAATTATTATGTCATCACAAACAAAGCAGTTGGTACTCGTATGTAAAAACAATACAAGACATACTTAATGAAACAATCCATCTAGTGACAGGATTTAAACCTATTGAGCTACATGAAGGCAAAATGCTCAATACTCTCTCAAGTAAAATTCCCGAAGCAATCAGTGATGCGAACGTAAAGATACCTGAGGAAGAAGAAATGTTTAAATTAGCTTTAGAAAGAATACGGGAGAAGGCTAGAAAAAGGAAAATAAAGCACGAAGCTAAAAAGAGAAAAGTATGGCAGCTACGCGTAGGTGATTTAGTCCTAGTACGAACCAAAAAATTATCAAATAAATTAAAAAAAAGAATACTGGAGACTATTTCTAAGCTACCATGGTCCATATGAAGTGATAAATAAATATGGTACTGATACATTTGAAGTACGACATCCGCAAACTAAGTAAATACTAGGGAAATACCATAAGCAAATGCTTAAACCATATAAAACCAGAAAGGCTGCAGAACATGATAAAGAAGAAAAAGAATAAGCAGGCTTATAAGAAGAATATTGGGAAATAAAAAAAATAAAAAGAAAAGGTACGGATCATAAGAGTGGATAGCCTTGTAAATAATTGTAAATGTAAGGAGTAAGAGTATGAAATAAGTATGTTTGAGACCTGTAAAAATAGGTAAACTATATATGTGTATGTATATAAAATCATATAGTTGATTACCTGAATGTACTATATATATATATATATATATATGTGTGTGTGTGTGTGTAATAATCAACAGAAAACTCAAATGATAATATCTCATAAAGCTTTAGTTACTGTAACCTGTGTGTAAATATACTAATGTAAATAGATAGAAGTAAGAATTAACTCATAAAATAATTAGTCCATAGTTCAAACACTGGAACAACCTAAATACATAGCAAGCAAATGTCAATTGTTTTTCAGTTTTATGTATGTATAACCGTTTTCTATGTTTCTTTTATATATATATATATATCTGATTACAACTTGATATACATAAATGAATGTGTCTGGATTATATATTATTCAACATGTTTTATTCAATTAAGTTAATACCAGCCAATGTCCATTGTAATTGTTTATACTAAAAGGATAGTGAAAAACGTGTTTTACACACAATAGCGCAAAAACTGACAGCTGTGTTTGTAAACATAACCCTAGCAAAGCAACTGTAATGACTTAGCCGAAAACACAATAGAAAGTGCAGTGAAGTGTGTGTTGTTATTGTATAGTATGGTCAGGTAGGAGACCCATTCTAAAGGACTGTAACAGAGTGAGAAAATTCTCACAGATATATGGAGTGTGCAAAGAAAACTAGACACCTATGGCATGATCAATATATTCATGAGACATTAAACAATATTAAAAATTTACACGTACACATAAATTTTAAATATGTTTAAAGGGGGAATATTTGAGACAGTAACTATGGTTATATATGCCATATATATAATAATGTGAATTATAATGTGAAATTGTATTAATAAGAAAAATACTTGTTGTATAAATAGAAGTTAAGGCATAAGTTTTATGTATGTGCAAGTGTAGCTGGAGCTGTGGAATTCTTGTTAAAAGCCGACAAACATATTTTGTGTTAGAATTAAGGCCCAGGCAAAAAGGACTTGTACGGGAAGGTCATAAAAGCCAGACCTTGAGTCTTTGTGAAATAGGAAAGGCGACAAGCGAAAACAACATATGTTTGTAGAGAGGCCACATGCTTGCAAACGTAGAACAATAGCGGGGTAAGTCTTCTGGAAGGTTCCAAGCTGAACGAAGACAGACAATGAAATTTTAAGGAAGAATATGTTTAGAATCTTCAAGGGGAGAAATGTTAGTTCTAGCGTCTCCATCAGCCAGGGCGGTTGAGTATAAAGTGCTGCGATGTGAATAAGATACATGTAAGCTCTCAGAAGCAGGCGATATTATTTACTTCTTATAATGTAGTAGGATCGGTGAAAGGTTATCGATTTAAAGGTCTATAGGAACGTGTGATAAATATTACAATTATTTCTAGAGCACGTATAAAATACTTGATTGCTCAGCGACCGCAAGTTTGGCTTACGAACAGGGTAGGGCTCGACCGTTCTACAGCTCCAACTAACTTAAGCAACTGGGTAGCTTATTACTAAAACAGTAAATGCGTGTGCCAATAAAGCACAGTGTTCTTCAATAACTTAATCTATTGTTAGAGTTGTTACTTATTACCTTCCTTCCCGTATCACACCCTGCAAAGTTATACAAGCTCTACCAAAACCTAAATAACAGCAGCCGTGGCAAGAAATATAAATAACACTTTAAGAGTAACAACTAAAACACAAGATAATTATCAGTATCACCATAGTTCATATATTAAATCATATATTAATATATCGGACATACTGCGAGTTATGCTCTCCCTCCACGAGTATACCGCACTTATCATTCACATAAATCAGGTTCGTACTAATGGCAATTGCTTCACAGGTTCTGCATTTCTCACTCTTTATATTTGTTTCTGCACATGAATAATTCATCTTAAGGTTAACATCTGATAACTTTCTATCACAAACATTCCAGCAACATTGCAGGATCTCTTAAAAGACTGATTCTTGTCGTTCGATGTACCAATCAATCTAATTTTCTCTTTCTGTTCAGTTGAAGTATGTTTGTCCACTCTTTCTGAAACATTTATTTTGGAAGGGTAGAATCAAACTAAAAAACTCAGCGTCATTGACGAGTATTGACTCGCGGATTTTCAGCTTTCCGTGCTGTTGCACTAATCAACTGGGTTATCATGGCAACATGCCGGTACGATATTAAATTCCCAAATGACTCGCATTTTTCTCAGTAAGCCACAAGGAGATCATTTTGAGATGAAGTACCCCAATGGCGATTTACAATTTTGTAGGAAATTTTGATCACTCTGAGATTGGAGCAACAGCGCAGAAAGCTGAAGATCCGTGGTTTAGATCCCGGCTACTGCATTGAGTTTTTCAATCTGATTCTACCTTTCCAAACTTGGCCTACACACAGCATGTGTTAAAGAACAATTAATTTATTCTTTATTTTGTTTTTCTATTTCGAGATGCGCGCTAGCTTATCAGCTCGAAGGATTGTGTAGATCGGATGAATGAAAACATGGCAGCTGGTCTTCTAAAATAGCCCAGGTACGCCGTGGTATCAGCTCTTGGGAATAGCAAATTGGGGTGGGGAACTGCCTGCGTTTGTCTTCATGTGCCCAGGAAAACTGCTGGGGGCAAGTGTTATCAATCTCTGCTTCTACACCACCCTTTTCATGTTCCTTGATGCGTGAGCTTACTCTGCAGATTCCATGCATAGGGTTTAGAGGCAACGAGTGGCAAGGTCTGGCAAACAGAAAATTCCCTGATATAATTACGATGTAGTCCTTTAATATATAGTAAAATAATAATTAGCAATTTAAAAGTATAGGTTCAAATAAGAAAGGACTGGCCCACTGTAAAGAGGAACACTGGAAGTTTTAAATCCATCAGCTGCGCATGGCATGACTGTGTGGAAGAGTTCTTGATTTGGGAAGCGCCAGGCAATATGTATGAACACCACAGCAGGTGACTTTTTGTGTTATCGCTTGCAGAACTGAAATCTGTGACATGTGCAGCGCCGCTTTCGTCGCAACAATGCATACCCTAGGTACTTCATGGAACACACTGTATTAAAGCAACTTATTTATTGTCGGTTCGAATCCCTAGGCCATATAGGGATATCCTAAATTTCAGCACACTTGGAAATATGGCTTATGCTGGAGAGACTGTTAGACGCCTCTGTACAGGTGTTTGCTTCTGATACTGGAGAGTTAAACTAAGAGTTTCCTTCCATATCCCTATCTTGTTTTAGTGGGGATTTTTTGACATCATGTAGGCCTTGGAAGACGTCACACCACCCGGCATTCACCTGAGAGGTTAGGGAAAATTACGAGGTACCTAGCCAAGTTGGTCATAATACGAACGTTAACCTTAAATCCCAACCAATTCGGCCTGAACACCAACGCCAGAATCATCTGTTCGGATTATTTATTTTCGTGCCTTTTTTTAGATGGATGCATTCATTAGTGGTTAGGATAACTTTTCAGTATGTAAAATGGTGCTCGAAAGTTTAAAATGGGAATATGCCGGGGGAAAATACTGAAACTATATGTTGAGACAGAATGTGCCGAAATTAATTTTATTATGTACTAATTTATTCAGTGTTCAATTTAATCTATAAATTATATAAGTGTACAATGTGAAAACAATGTAAATAGTAATTTTTGTATAATGTAATATTTGTCCTGTACATAATGTTCCTGTTTCACTAGGTTTAGAATGTGTTGAAAGCTGCAGTTAGGATAGAAACATGCTGTTCCCAGGTGCAGCGAAAACGGTATCTTTTGTGTAAGAAAAGAAAGATAAAGTTTTATGACTCTGTTTGTTTCCGCTCCGGATGTATGGAGCGAGGCAAATATTATAACGGCAGTTTTACCGTTGACTTTTAGTAGAGGACCGTCCACAGTGTAAGATAGTTGAGTTGAGTTCGCAGTACACAGGGGAAGACAGTGGTGATATGCGAACAGGAACAGTATGTAGTGTTAGAGTGAGGAAGTAATAATAAATAGTCCTAAAGCAAACGTTCCAGTGTGTAATCAATTCCTCTATAAGCTCCCATTGCCACAACTGAGATCGACGAGCTTATCAAATGTCATGATAGGCAGAGTCCATGCAAACATCACCGCTGAGATCCATCTAGCCAGGGTAACAGCGAGAAGGACTACAAGACGAAGCCACGTCGAAACAATAGGCAGGGATACCGACGCATAAATGTCGCCCAACCTGGTGGGGCCTGAATGGAGCAAATGAGGAGAGAATAGGAATCATCAAAAAGGAATTAGGAGACGCGGGAAAGAAAGAAGAAGATGATACCAAGACAGCGAGCAGAGGAGAGGAGCACAGCGAAGACAGCGTGAAGCTAAAAGAAGAATCTTGTGGAAATATTTAGTGCAGTGTTGTGATATGTGCAGAGTAGTGAATGTCCCTTAGGAAGGAAGGGGCGTAAAATTAAGAAAAGAAAATCATATCAAGAGAATAAAAACCGCTACAATATACTGCAAGAAGAAAGAAAGAACAAAAAAAAAAGGTCAGATTAATATTCATGTTAAATTGTAAATCTAGTAATAGTGCTATATAATCTATGTTATTATGTAATAATAAGGTAATACGTAGGAAAATGTCTGATAAGGGTGAGAATTTTGAGAAAAGTCAGGAGGATAGGGAGAGCTATTCAGAACCTGATATGAAGTTGGATACGATCAAACGGAAGTAGTAAATATGCCCTCGAGTATCATTTCTACAGAGGTGAATTTAGATGAAAGCCCAGATGATAGGTTCAGTGACCCACTTTCAAACCTAAACATTCAGAGAAACCCCAGTCCAGAGCAGGTAGATAGAGTAGATGTCAGTCAGGTAGAAAATAATGCTCAACCCTCCACACAAAACTTAGAACAGAGTAATTTCGAGATACTTATGTTCATGATGAAGCAAATAAGTAGTGAAATGAAAGACATTAAAGGGGAAATAAATCAGAAATTAAGTAGTGAAATTAAAGATATTAAAGGGGAAATAAGTCAGAAATTGAGTGGGGAAATGAAGCAACTAAATCAGAAAATTGACAAGCAAAGTAGTGAGCTTCAGAACTTAAGAGGGGAAATCAGCCAAAAGGTGAACCAAGAAATATGTGAAATGAAAGAGAGGCTTAAAGGACAAATGGAAACAATTAATATTAAAATCCAAGGAGAAGTTAATCAGGTTAGAAAGGAAGCTAAAGATAGGGAAAGCAAAATATCTAAAGAGATAGGGAAACAATCAGAAAGGGTAGATAAACTAATGTCGAAACAAGAAGTAGAGATAAATAAAGTCAGGGAAGAAGTAAATAAAATACATGTAAGTATTACCAATAGTGTAAAACAGGTGGAAGAAAAGATAAGTGCTCAACAGGTAGAAAATATGCAGGGGTGGAATGATAAATTGCATTCAGTTCGTGAGGAAATATGTGAGAAAATGCATAGTACTAATGATGAGATTTTAAGTCAAGTAAAAGATATAAATGACCAGTTGGCAGAGGAAATTATGAAACAGAATGCAAATTGTCAGAACACACAAAAAGCTGTTGATGTGTTACTACATAAAATTAATAGTATGCATGTAAATAATAACAGTAGTTCTATGTACAATAATGTCTCCAATGTATTTAATAGTGAAGGTAATGGACGTAGAGAAACCTCTTCTGTATTTTCCAACAATGTTAGTGAAGCAACAGGGGGTGCCATTCAAAGTTCTGAATCTAACAATCTAATTTCAGGGACCTTAGGTCAAACAATAGATTCCGGTATGCAATCTTATAATAGCAACGTGTTGAGTGACCTATCTCTACCTACTTTTTCGGACGCCAATGACGACTCACCAATTTACTTCCTAGAGCAATTACAAGAATACTTTAGACTTAAAAATGTTCCAGAGGGATTAAAGATGATGATAACTCGAAAATGCGTGGACCGACATACTTTGAATTGGATAATGATCGCGATGGGTCCTGAAAATAATTTTGAATATTTTAAACATCTGTTCCTCAATAGATATTGGAGCGCGAGCAAACAACAAGAATTAAGAGTAAAACTGTGCTATGGTTACTATTCTCCCAGAGAAAATATGAGCATGGCAGATTACCTTTTGCATAATGCAAGGTATATTAAATACTTAAGACCTCCTGTACCGGAAGTAGATCTCATGGATATGATGGCAAAGCATTTTACAATTCATATTCAACGTTCTTTGTTGGTCGCGAAGCCTAAAACGTTAATTGAAATGGTAGACCTAATTTCTGCATTAGAAAGTCAAGAAACTGAATTTTCAAATTCTTGGGAAAATACGCAACATAACTCGAACTTCAGCCGAAACATTAATCACCAAGAACGTAGGGGACAATCAGGGAGAGAAAACAGACCTCGTAACAGATATGAAACTCAGATCCCTCAGTTCCAGCATGGAAATCGAGTAGATAACCGAAGAGATCGCCATGAACGCATAAACTTCATGCAATTCGAGAAAAGATTTTCTCCAAGGCAAAAATTTCGTGGCCGAAACGAATTTTCGCACAATTCAAGGGGGCATACAAATAACTGGAGATCTGGGTACAATGGATATCATTCCGATGGTGAAAGATCAAATAGATCAGTACGAACAACAAACAACCGAGAAAGAATGCAACCAGTTCAAAATCGACGTGATGGCAGACAGGAAATCACAGTAGCACCTGCTCAAGATGGCCGCCCTCACATGGATAGTAATACCAGTCAGTTAAACTAGATTGTGACGTAATGGTTACGGATCACAGATGCGTCACAAGAATCAGTTCGTGAGATATCCCGCAACAAAAGAACCGATGGAAGTAAGAACCGGGGAAATTAAAATTGAAAATAATAAATCCGACGACTCTGAAGTCCCTTAATATCTATTAAAATAGGTGAAAATGTGTTACCCGCAATTTTGGATTCAGGCGCTACTACATGTGTATGCTCAACAAGACTATACATGCAACTAATTAACAATGGAATACAAATAATGAGCCTTCCTACATCTAATCTAATATGTAGGGTCGCAGTTGGAAAATCTGGCCAAATAATAAAGAGGCAATGTTTGTTAACAGTAAACATTGAGGAAGAAATCTTTGAAATAATGTTCTTAGTTGTAAATAATTTAAATAGTGACATTATACTGGTTGTGATTTCTTAGAGGAATATAGAGTTAGGATTGATTTTGAAAAGCATAGTGCTTTTATTCAAAAGGAAGATCTCATTTTAAGTGCTCCTTTCATTAAGAAACAAATTATTCCAATTGAACGCACGCCTGAAGAAATGGAACTTGTTGACTCGGAACTCACTGTACAGAAAATAATGATTGACAACACCGAGATAGTAAGGATGCGTACTGTAGAAGGAAACGGACAGAGAGACCTGTTTATTCAGGAATGGACGGCTATACCGACCGATTTCCAGGTAGTGAGCCCAGGTATGACCCAGCAACGGGAGAAAAGAGACAAAAGGTAGAAGTTCTTCAGAAATGCAACGATGTCAATGGCCTGAACTATAAACAGCAAGAAATATAGTCGAATATTCAGAGTGGTGATAAAGTACTATTACGTAATAAATCGTTGTCGAATAAAATAAGGAAGGAAAACCAAAGAATAATGATCTATGACAAGGGACCGTATGAAGTCATCAAGAAATTTGGTACGGATACTGTTGAAATTGCCGATATTAAAAATGGAAAAAGCTTAGGAAGATTTCATAAAACCTTGTTGAAGAAATATAAACAACCATCGGAAGAGCAACAACTAAAGAATATAGAGGAAAATGAAAAGTAACGGGTAGAAAAGAAAGAAGAAAGACCAGTAAATGAGAAGTAAAACTGAAAGCCAGTTAGGTATAATACGGTTGCTCAACTAGGTTGCTAACTAGGGTTGAAATGGTTGTAAATAAAAATAAAATTGCTTAACATTGTATTGTATATAAAATAGAATATTAGGGATATTGAATATAATATAAATTTATAATAAATATATTGTTTATATTACTTGTTACTCATATAGACATGTTAAAATCTAGTATTAGTGTAACGTAACACAGAAAAGGACAACAATAAGTGTTATTTGGGGCGAGAAATAAATGTCAGAGGTGGTTGTGTTGTTAAGTTGTGAATAAAGAACAATGTGTGTGTGAAATATTAGAAATGTCAAAAGGAATGCTGTATGGATGATGAAGTAAAATATTTTGTATTAAAATTAAGATATAAATGTCTAGCTTAGGAAGGAATCATTAGAATGTAAAGAAAGAAACAACGATTTAAAATTTTCTTTAACATTCATGATTGGGGCATTATGAGACAGAATGTGCCGAAATTAATTTTATTATGTACTAATTTATTCAGTGTTCAATTTAATCTATAAATTATATAAGTGTACAATGTGAAAACAATGTAAATAGTAATTTTTGTATAATGTAATATTTGTCGTGTACATAATGTTCCTGTTTCACTAGGTTTAGAATGTGTTGAAAGCTGCAGTTAGGATAGAAACATGCTGTTCCCAGGTGCAGCGAAAACGGTATCTTTTGTGTAAGAAAAGAAAGATAAAGTTTTATGACTCTGTTTGTTTCCGCTCCGGATGTATGGAGCGAGGCAAATATTATAACGGCAGTTTTACCGTTGACTTTTAGTAGAGGACCGTCCACAGTGTAAGACAGTTGAGTTGAGTTCGCAGTACACAGGGGAAGACAGTGGTGATATGTGAACAGGAACAGTATGTAGTGTTAGAGTGAGGAAGTAATAATAAATAGTCCTAAAGCAAACGTTCCAGTGTGTAATCAATTCCTCTATAAGCTCCCATTGCCACAACTGAGATCGACGAGCTTATCAAATGTCATGATAGGCAGAGTCCATGCAAACATCACCGCTGAGATCCATCTAGCCAGGGTAACAGCGAGAAGGACTACAAGACGAAGCCACGTCCAAACAATAGGCAGGGATACCGACGCAATGTGATATCGAATTATGCTACAATTCCTCTCCTCCAAATCTGCATCTAAAATTCATACTTAAAATTAAATTAAATGAGTTTTATTTATCGACACTCTTTTAACTGCTGTGGTCCTTAGCGTCTTATTCTATACTGGACGTGAAAGACCGGTAATTTTGCTCAGAGGCCTCTTTATCAGGCTTGAGTTTCTTTTAGGTGCCGTAATTCTACGACATGGGGCCACCGGATTTACTTCCCTTCCGAAGGAAGCCATGGTAAGATTTTCACGCCGGAAAAAAATCCATCACTCTCCGCCGGTTTGAACCCGCGACCTCGGGAAGTAAGAGGTAACTAGTACACCACGGAGGACGACAAAGTTCATACTTAATCTATGCACTTTGTTACTTCCAAAATGTCTTAGAAGTTAATTACCTTAACATAAAACTGAAGAATGAAATTATAATTTATATCTGAAAATAAAACCAAGTGCATCAGCATTTTGTAATTAATGGCCTTAAGGTGAAGAACTACTGCTACACCGAGGCGTTCACTTTGAGATGAAGGTTTCACGATGTAAAATATTCAGCAACGTCTATCTCAAAATTCTCTGTGTGGCAATAAAGGACTGCGGATGTACGCGTATAGCTCCACGGGGACTGGTTGTGTTTCAATTAGGTAGCCGCAACACGCTACTCGGCTGCCTGCTGGCAAAATTAAGTTCTGCTACATGTCCCATGGATTATATCTGCGTCCCACGTGACAAGTGAAACCACTGGAGACACTTGCTGCTGCGGGGTGCCACTGATGGCGCCTGTCACACACAACGAGCTTGTGGCGGTATATATCATGCCGCCCACAACCAAAGAATTACGCCGTCCATCTAATAGCTAACCGTGCGCTCCGGAACAGATGACGTATGGTTATCGAATCGACCTATCTAGAACTGGCTATGTTGGTGTACTCCATTCCCTTGTGGGGATATCTAAGCGGTTTATGTCACTCTGTTAGCCTATGGCATAGGGTTAACATCATACAAACGAGTTTAGTCTCTCTATTCATATGGTTTGTAAGGATGACATTTATGAATTGTTATTGAAAAGAGAATATGTATTAGAACTTTTCTTTACTTAATTTTCATGCAGATGCCACAGAGAGAATACTTTAATTTTTTCTCACAAATCAATGCACTGTTGTATACTTTCCCCATTGGTTTAAGCAAGGCATTTACAAAGTGTAATACTTGAATTATTATTAATGTTCATTACGAAAACATTTATTAATGATAAGGATTTCGAAGGAGCCAGAAGCTAAATGCAACGTCCTGTCATTGAACCAGATGAAAAATTCTGAGGAAACCTGTATTTAATCCCCGAGGTGAATTGAGGCTTCGGCATTTATTTTTCCTCTAGAAAAGCTGCACAACTTAACATGATTACGTTCGATAAGACACGTACTTGAAGGAATGATGATGAGGTGGCCAAATGATTAGAAAATATAAATAGTTCATATGCAGCGACAAAGAGGAAACAATGCAGGAGGCTGAATTTTCATTGCAGGTTCGCTCTTTTTGACAGGAAACTATAATTGCCTGATTAATGATGAGAATTTTGGTCATAATTAAAAGTTTTCTTGCATTCTTAAGCATTAGATCACATTAAAACGATAGGAGTAAGGATTTCATTCATTTCGAGTTTCGTCAGTGATAGTTTTACTTATCTGAAACGAAATACGATTCCTGAGAAACTTAATTCTTTTGTTTAGATTTCGCTAATCATGAGACTCAGTTGCACTTTGTTTCCTTATGTTTTCTTTTCTTTTTCTCTCTCGGAATGTCTTGGTCAGAAAAATTACTTCAATTGCGTTTTCATTAGCACTACCAGTAAGTACTTGTAGAAGATTGGCAGTTTGGCACTATTCACGCGTTATTTTCCTATTTCAAAACAGATGTATTTTATCAGTTATCTAGTAATTAGAATGATGAAATGCATTTTAAAAAATTAAATGTACATAAATTAATAGATTAACTTATTTATATATTCAGATCTGTGGGAGTATTGTGTACCCCAAAAAGCAACTTTACTTCGTGGCAGCGGTTAAAGTACTGAAATTGTAAATTTCATGAAAAAGTCATAACATCAAGGGAGGAACAAATTATCCAGTGTAAATGGTGAACAGGAAAATAACTGCAATTAAACAGCAGCCGCCAATTCTTGGGTTAAAGTCCTTGCAGCCTGCTATCTCCATCATAGGTACTGAATCTTTAGTCTCAAAGATGATAATGAGATAAATATGTACACAAACATGCGCTCCTAATTTGAATGCCTAGTATTTAGCATGTTGATCGTCAAACAAATGTTGTTAACGACCCATGCAACCTGCCTTCCCCTTGAACATTATCAAATTCTACTGTGACCATGGAAATCATATCAAGCGCACGGAGCAGAGGTAAATCCGCTACGGATTCTGCGATGGATGGATGGCGTGCAGATGACAGGTTCCAAGAACGCATTTGCCTCCTTTTGTTTCAACAGAACAGTTGAATCAACAACAACGGCGAAACAGCGCAAATTCCGATTAGGCAGTGCATGCAGAGCAATGCACTTGCCTTAAACGTACTCCAACTCATGTTCTTCCGCATTTCTTGCTCCTTTTTGGCAAAAATTACTCGCAGCATAGTGTGTCTTTCCTGACACATGGAGTACATAACAGGAGACGTAACATCCATCAACACCCAAAAGCAGCCTCAATCAAGTAAACGAAATGCTTGAAGGATTAAATCATACAATCAATTGTTAAAACATGACTTTTGAGTTTATTAATAACAAATTTATTTTCAAAACTACGTCTAAGTTTGCTATGTGGATTAAAATATACAACACATGTTTTTCGCCATGTTTCAAAATCCAGTTGCCAGTCTTTCACCACCAACATAATTTCATATCCTGAGAATACTAGCCTATGTTAACAACCTGCAGTCTTTTGTTTAACTGGGCCAAATCAAGTGATAAGGCAACACACGTGCTCTGTTATCAAGAATCAAGTGCAAACATGAGAGGTAATGTTCCCCACTATTTCGCATAAATGCGTGTAAAAGAGATACAGTACAGCCTGGTCAGTGCATCAACATTGAGCATTTCGATCCTGCACTTGGAGAAAACGCAATTATCAGCAAGTTCGCTGTACATATTATCAGGGCAATACTATTGCTTACAAAACAATAAATTAATGCGTTATGAGTAAATTCCGTGTTCCGAAACCAATGAATGATACCTAAGACTACATGGTAGTGTTTACATACGGATGGAAAACTGAGATTAAAAACACTCAATTCTATCACCTGCGTACTATGCGGACGCTTAACCTCAGATATGGTATCAAGCTGTCCGTTATATGGGTTTCAGTGTTGGAAACGAAAGCTTTATTAAACGTTTGTGTTCCCAGTTTACTTCTTTATCTGCACAAATATACTGAAAGGGTTTTATGCAGATTAACGTACAAAATCATAATAAACACCAAGGAAACCAATGCATACCTGTGACTGAGAAGGCTGACGTTGCAGCAGCCGCGCCTGGAAGGAACTTGGTGTATCAATGGTGTGTTGGCGAGTCAGCTGCTGATGTGGAGGTGTGAAGGATCCCTGCCGGAACCACGGCAGCGAGATCTTACGCCGTGATTTCTGCGGCTTCCCGCTCGCCGCCATTGCGTCACGTGGCGTTCACTCTTCACTCACACCTAACATCTCCCTGTGCCACATAGTAGTGATTTCCTCCGTTCAGATACATCGCTACATCAACAACAAGCGGTACAATAGAAGCCCTTTCCTCAGCCCGCAACTCCCTTCCCCAAGGATCAAAAGAAAAGAAAGAAAAAAAGAAAAAATCGAAGTCGATGGCGACGACGATGGCTTCTACACACTACCACTTAAGTTAGAAAGCAAGTTTGATATGAAATCATAACGCGTGTACGCTGACTTCTTATTTGAAGGTTTATTAATATTATTAAATATCCTTTCTCCTCCAAAATACTATACCGCAAGCGTGTATTCTGTTGAGTGTTGCTTCTTGACTGCGTTCGTGGGTAACAGGCTGATAATATCCATTCTACTCAAAGATAGTTTCTAACTTCAGTTTTGGTGATAAGTCTTATGAACTAGTCGAGTTGTGTGCTCAGTAGATAACGGCTGCGTGTTTCACGTAATGGAGACAAATTTGCCAGGAGAATTGTGTCGTCCTCAACCTCTTTGGAAGTAAAAATGACAATATAAACCAAGCCCGCTATGTATAAACACTAAAAGTATTGGCAATGGATAAAATCCTATTATAAGAAATGTGTGCTGTCCTTTGGGTTTAACTGTTGACGGTATAAACATGTAGGATATTTAAAATATATTAGAGATGGTATATAGTATGTTTCGGATCCTCTTTGGATCAATATGAACAAATTGTGCTCTTTATCACAAGGACTGTGAATTACTTCTGGATAATAGACATGTGGATCAATAACTAGTCATTTTCGGCAAGGAAATTAGCGAACTTTAACTCCTTAAAGAGGATAAGCCGGTGTCCCAATATATTGTATACTTCAAAAGAGCACTTTTTTAATATATAAATCATCGTAAAGTTGTGGGTCAGTAATAGTGAGAAGCACGTGGCTTTGTCTGCGTGTTCATCCCTGCGTGCCAACTTCAGGATCGCGTGCTCCCTTGTGTTTTTCAGGGCTGTTTATTCCAAATCAATGCACAATACCTACATGACAACCCGGAAAGATTGACTTCTATTTTAAACTCACTTACCATTCATCACAAACATTACTTATGAAAAATCAGTGATTTTAGTTATGCGTTATTGTCTGCTATTCTGAGAAATCTCTTATGAAGCTCATTTAAAGCATGTTTATTTTAACCTTGCCCCGAATGTCCATACAAACCATCTTCTTCCGCGTCTCCGTCCTGTTTCGTTTCTAACGCTCCCCATAAGGCCTATGGCCTTCGGGGGTTACCTCGTTCCACCAAGCGATGACTGGATCCATTTCTGAGGTGGAAGCACTCAGAAATGGGCGGAATCCGATGCCTCCAATGGTAGGGTGATGGCGGTGGAATGAGGACCTACAACTAAAGTTGTTCGCCTAACACGGCGAGGACAACAGAACACATAAGCGCAAAGAATATCCAAATTCAAGTGTTTGAAGGATTGAACGACTCCTCATTAATAAAAGACGTCCAGCACCCATTTTGGAGCGTCCATTACTGAAAATAATTATCAATTTCCGCTTTTGATTATGCTACATAGGTTAAAGCATACAATGCAGAATACGATATTTGGGATCCGAATTAAATGTTGTGGACTGTGCCGCTGTGCTACATAGACTTGAGGCCCAAAAATGTATACGTACTTTAATGGTGATTATATCTGCTGAGTTGTGGCACCAATGTGTCTATTATGTTGTATCTAAAGATGTCAGTAGTTGAACATTTGCAACAGCAACCACATGGTCATGATGAGAGTCACAAAACGGCAGAGGTATGCTTGACTTTCAATCAATCAAAGAGCTTTCTTTGATTCTCTGCACGTTCCCTTGATTTTTATCTGCAAGGAAAACTAAAAGACGGCGTGCTGGAGGAAACCAGCTATTAACAGCATCATTAGTGCTATAATCGCAACAGCTGGAATTTGCTATTACGCCTTATCTATGGTTCTTAGTTCTCAATTTTACTTGTTTCAGATGTCCCTGCAGATAGCTACCATTCAGTGGACCACTTGAAACAGCAAATTAAAGGCACTATAAGCAATGACAATGCTGCATAATTGAGGGTAGAATTTAACGCCTAAAGCTTTAATTAACAGTTAGGTTTCGGCACGCACTCTCTAGCAGTAAGATACAATCAGGGCGTTTCCTCAAGCTCGAAGCCCCTTTCCGAGAACGTGTATTTAATTACCTGATGGAGTTCCGGTAAGGGGATTTAACGCTCCATTCCACATGTGCAGTAGTTGCATTTGGTCGCGTAGGAATATCCTGCGCTCGGATGTAGTGCGTAACACAAGGCACTTCGGTTGGAAAAGCTTACGGACATTTTCCAGAGCTACGGATGGGATAAGGCCATGTTTTATTTTTGTTTTCGTTATGGAATGAGTATTTTCTTGCAAGCTTGTAATAAATCTAAACGTATAGCAAAACTATAACAGAAACGTTTCTGGCGATTTTCAGCTCTCCATGAATAACTGATACTAAGCAAAAATATCATTTTTAGAGCATTTATACCTATATTATGTGGTCGTGCCCTTTAAGGATGTATTGTAAAGATTTTTTTAAATAAATTCTCCTTACAGACAACCCTTTACAAGAAAGAAAACGTCGTAAGTTTATATTTTCTCAAAAATGACCCTAAAATGTTTTATTAAAATACCACCTAGGACATTTGCATGTCATGTATGTCTTGAATTTTCTATGATAGCTATGTACTCGTAAAGGTTGTCTTGGTGACGACACCTTGCAATCCTAAAGTTTCTTGTTTGTATGACTTTTCCTTTTTTGAACCACGCTGTTTAAACACATACACGCGCGCGCATACGTACCTTTTTCCAAAAATACTTTTGGACGTTTAGGCAATTCAATTTTTCTACCTCGGTGAAATCTCGATATCGAAATTTTGGGTGTACTGCTATATTTCTATTTATTTCAAAAGGGAAGCTATTAACATTATTTTCCTTCCTGACTGGTCTTACAATTAACAAAGCTAAAGATGAAGGTTCATTAAATAAAACTACGATGTCAGGCACCGAAACACAGGAAATCAGGTTATTGCTATTACATCCACATGTACTGAAGGAGACAATAAGAGACTATTCTACAATTGGTGCTTAGCAGGGCTAGAATGCCTAATTTAGCTAATGAAGACAAAAGTCAGGCAGCATTGCACAGCCCGTGTAGCAGTGCTTGAAACCTCAAGAACTTCTGGCAGTGGTGCCATACTTTATAATTTCATTCGCCAAAGATTCCATTGTGTTCACAAAGAAAAAGGATGATTTAAATTTATGCCACTTTCGTTGCAACCATTAATCGTGAAGACTGAGTTTTCTGGTCTCCAGAAATTTTCCAAAAAGCATTGTGCAACCGAGACCCAATTCTATCTCTTTAGCTTGAAACTTTCAATGAATGTGTTTTATTATTTTTATTTTAGTGCATATGAAAATAAAGACTAAATAATATCTAGGCTGTAAATTAGCATTTATTGAGGAAAGTGTTTTGGAATACAGGCGGCATAATTCAATAGAATTTGGCGAATAATAAAAAGAACTTTGAAGAAAACCATAAAGAGTAATCAAATTGCATATCAAAGTTATAACTGGTTATAACTGCCTAGTTTTCTGTACGGAAATGAAACCGACAAGATAAGTAACAAATTTAAAACGGAGAGATTCTAAGACCAGTGAGAGGTAATGAGAAAATATAAATGATAAAATAGAATGGAACAGAAAATCCCTGGTTGGATCATTCAAAATGCATGCCTGGTGAGAGAATTCCATGCTTTATTTTGATGTTACGCAATTCTTCGAATCTGTCTTACATGATTATGAAGCTGTAATAAAGTTGGAATTAAACTTGCTTAAAAAAATGAAATGAAATTCATTCTATAGCAACTCTATTCTAACGCTGGCCTTTTTTAAATATAGATATTGATAGCGGAGAATTATATTAATAAAACGGAAAATCCTATCTTGAATGCAGAATTGAGATAAATTAGTATATAGCTAAATATTTAGGAAATTGCTTTCTACAAACAGGTCGAGAACCAGGATGTGAGTTATTGTAGAATAAATAAAGGTACAAAACATAATGAGGAGCAAGAACTCAGTCTTATGGAACAAAAAGGAGGAAGGGGAACAAAGAAGACAATTCATAAAATTTGGTACGACATTCTTTATAGTGCAGAAATATGGGATGTCAAGAAAGGAGGGGGAATAACAACAAATATTTGCAACCACTACTAAGCCTTTCATAGAAAAAACAGCATTGCACGAAACAACGAATAAACATGTACAAGATATGATGGAATTCGTAAAATATAAACTGGATAAAGTGTAAACCTTCATAAGTTTAGACACCTAAGAAGTATGGTATTAGAATCCACAGAAATCATATTCATGGATTCTGGCTAGAAGGAACAATAGAGGGTGACCAAAGTACAACTGGTTTTATAACATAATTGCCATGAAGCAGAGAAATTTAAAAGAAGTTAGTCACGATAGAAATAGATGGTAACTAAGGTCAGAGAAACGGTGCATGCTATATAGACCTGTTTTAAATAAGATAAATTCTGAGGAATAGTTGGAGCTGAATCATAAAGTAAGAAGTAGATGATGACATATAACAATAATCTCAATGTCGACAATGTAATGAAAGTATTCTGTTCTTCAGTGATTCCTAAATATTCTCTGAAGCTGCATGCAGTGTTGTTTTGCTTGGGATGGCTTTGGGCAAGATCGTAGATGGCAATGAAAATAAACTCTGAGAGCCGGTTGTTTTCGAGTAAGAGAAACGGCTCCCTGCGAGTGCAGTTGGAGAGCAACCGGTTTAGGATTGAAACAGGTCAGAACAGCTTCCGGACAAAAGTGCGTTCTGTTTTTGTTTTTGTGCGTTAGATACGAGACGTATTTGTAAAGTAAGTACCGATAATGTTTTAAAAAATAATTGAATATTATTTTCCAAACACTTTATTAACATTCATTACCTTACACTACTTCTTCACAGTCACCGCCGTTATTTAGGTACTTGTCGTAACCGGAAACCAGTTTTTGTATGCCTTCAACAAATAATGATGCCATCTGTGATGCTTCACATCAGTTCAGATCTGGTATCAAGCGATTTTCATCTGTTTCTTCATCTAAAGAAATTCTTGGTGGAAAGCATTTAACGCGATGATGATGTGAAACAAGAAGTGCCGACTTGGCGTTAATAACACATTCATACTTCTAGACTTTGAACAGGACAGGGAATAATATTAGCTAGAGAAAAATTCCCACCCGCCAGCCGAGAATCGAACCCAGAATCCCAGAACAGCAGGCAGGTACTCTACCGACTGAGCCACGTTGAATATTGCTTGTCTTCTTCCCAATTACAAATTATGAGGAGATTAAAAGCCGTATCCTGCCAGTGTTAAATCTGTTAAAATCATGACTCAGTATGTCAAACTGAAATTCTTACAGAATGTAGATGATCACTTATAAGTTCAGTAATCTACATTATCCCATTAGTTTGTTTGTTACGGAAGATTATGCCACCTTTTCATTAACATTTATCAGAAATTATTGTTTTACAAAACAACAACTATCTTATTAACACTACAGATCTCCGTTAGCACTTGGAGATCGTTTTGATCGTTCCAAAATTTAATTTATTTATCTTCAATAGCTTTTGAGAAAACGGTTCACAATAAATAAATAAATTCAGTTTTATTTATGGACGCTCTTTAACTATTATGTTTCTTAGCGTTCCATCCCATCTTGGGCGTGAAAGACCAGAAGTTTCGGTCAGAGGCCTCTTTATCTCGCTTGAGGTTCTTTTACGTGCCGTAAAACTACCTACTTCGATAAAACTCATCCATGCTAAGGATTCCTACACCCGAAACAATTCATCGACCTCCGCCAGGTTTGAACGCGTGACCTCGGAAACTAGAGGCTAGCATGGTATCCCTAGACCATGGGGGATGACAAGAAAAATGTCATTCACGAAAAAGCTGTTTAAAGCAAAACTGTGTAAAACAAACTTGCATATATTTGCGAAGAAATAAATCACATGACTTGAGCAATACATTAGCTGCCATATTTAACAGTAGTATCTGCCATATTCAACAGCGGTACCTGCAATTTTAACAGTGGTACCAATTTGTAGGTGAAACTTCCCCTAAAAATGGGCTTAAGTTTACCTCTCTACTCCAAAGTGTGTGGGAGTTACGACATTTTTTTCTGTGAAGTGTTGAAGAATTCTTCTTCTTTCTCTGTTTACACTCCCTGTTATTAGGCCTTACACCCCCTCAGGACTTACAAGCGGGTGCCTGGGGTCAGATACCTGTCGGGGAGCACGTACTATGGATCAGATAGAACAGCCATGATGGGCGATCAGCCCGAAGCCCGGTATGAGAGCGAGGAAGGAGACGGTGAGATGAGTGGAAGTAAAGGTGATGATGGGACAATTGGTGGAATGAATGGCGGGAGAAAGCGGAGAACCCGGTGAATAAACCCACCCAGACCTCGCTTTATCTACCGCAAATCCCAATTGCTCTTCCCTGGGATTGAACCTCTACCGCCATGGTGAGAGGCGATGATCTAACCACTCGGTTACGCGCCGTCCTAAATGTTGAATTCAAAGTACAACATGGCATATGCAGTATCATTTGAAAAATATATTTAAAATATAACTATTGCGCCTACAATGATAGAATATATACCAAATTAAAGAGAAAATTTCAATTTATAAGACTGCATAAAAACAAACAAATAAATAAACATGTCACTTTTTGGAAATGTTCGCATTTAGTCTCCCCTTAAAATTCTGAAGATTTTTACGCAGTTCTTGGACGCGGGATGCTGAAGCCCGAAACGTCTAATTAATGTAACAAATCAGAAAACGCGAATGAATACAAAAATTTCATATTAAACAATATTATAGCCTTTCTATACAGGTAATTCAGGAGTACATTAATACATCCTTACGCTTGCTATTGCTATTTCAACTATAAATGCGTCAGAGGGCATGAATTCCAAATCCTGCTAACTCAAAAGACCAAAAGCATGACATTTGGATTATTTTTCATTACCCCATAACTGTCGCTCTTTTCGCTTAACCTTCATCAATATGCACAAAGCTCAGACATTTCTAAACATATGGAAGAGACTCTCATTACGAATTTGAATAAATTAGAATTGGTCGCAAATTATTTCCGAATCTGCGAGTTTTTGCAAACTAATTCAGGTACGGAGATGAAACGTTGGATAAGTTTTGAAGACGATTTATGACACGAATTTCTTTCAATCGGTATAAAATTAACAGTAGGGACGAATGTTAAAATATTTTCCAAAATTTAGACACATTTTGCCAAAATTGCCACTTTACACCTACAGCAGATCGAATGCACCTAAAATGTGCAGTTTTACCATATTGTTATTTCTTTATTTTTCCTATTTTGGTAATGTATTTTATTATGTAAAACTGCAAATACTTTTGTTCCAAGTATTACATATTTGACGTGTTATAAACTGTGGAACTTTCATTTATGATAGCAAATTCACACAGGCACAAGACTGCATGTAGTAAGTTGCATACTCCATGTTCGGATATTCTCATAAAATCTTTGGGACATTTTATTTATATTTATTTGTTTATTAAATATTACAGAAAATATTAAACAATACTTGCTGTCTTTACAACCTTGTTTAGCCTTGACACAAACAAACACTTTGAAACTTTATTCACATGAAATAACTTACATACCAAGAAGCAACACAACGTTAACATATTTAAATTCAATTTCAATGTGCTGCATTTTCCGAAATAGTTTGCATCAAGTAAGTACTGGTGCAGGAAATGGCACTCAAACGCTCAAATATTTCATTAAAAGAAGTAAACGAAATAATAATTAGAACATTTCTGCTGTTTTTATTGGACTTGCTAGGAGGTTTTAACTTCTAACATCGCACTGAATAACATGTTTGCAAGAGAGTCACCGCAGCGTTTTGCATTTGTACGTGAAGAACATTATACTTCCACTATCTACCGTGGTAGAAGTTCAGAGAACGCATCACCGCCGCACTGAAGGTCGTCAATATGAGTATGCTACGCATAGTATATGGTTTAAACTGGACCAACGTTTGGGGTATGTTGTTTTACAAATGGAAGATAAGTTGGATGAAAAGTTGCACAGTGTGTTTATCGCCATGTAATGATAATGATTTTCTATGAACTACTTTGGGAAATAGAGCGCTATGAAGTTAAACATTTCTGTTAATCCCGTCGCTTAGATGTTCCGATTCATTTCCACCGCATTTTTGCTCTCGCTGCCACCTACCCGTAGTGGATAAAGAGGAAGTATTGTATTCCACTAAAAAAATCGATGGCGAAATTTCACCGGAAATTAGTTTTCCACAGTTAGCAAGTTTTAGAATTCAGGACCTCAATTAAACACGTAATTATTGAATTTAGATTCCATTTATTAAGCATTATGAGAGATCCAACATGGTATGTGTGTGGTGAACTAAAACGCCTCATTTAGACGGTAAACGCTGTTTGTGCATTGTTCCCTAATGTCGATGTTTACAAGAGGCACAGGCTTTACAATTTCTAACAATGTGCTTGTACAATAGCGGAACTCGGAATGAGGAGGAATGGAAAGCGGCGCCTAAAATTAAATGTCACAAAACAAAGAAATTTGTGCAGTTCTAGAGAACACGAAAATAATCCACGACATTAAAACGTTGCTAATGAGAGTTTCAATAGTTCAAAATGCAAAGACGTTTTAGGAATCGGGATCAGAAAAATTAAAAGTTTACTTGAGAGATTATGAAATATTATTTTTGTTCATTTATAGATTAAAGGTTATAGGTTATACAACAGCGGGGGACACCTCGCACACTCAGACATATATAGATCCATTGCGGCTATCACCTGCCACGAGGAAGGGATGAAGTGAAGGAACCGCAGGCACAGAGACACACGGAAGTCGATAATAATTCCAGGCTCGAAGAACCGTCCCACATCAGGAGCTTCTAGAGAGGGCGAAAACGACCCGTCTCGGCATGCAGCCCACTAGGTCCACGGAAAGTACTCTTTCCTTTGAGCAAGCTTCCGCGCCATCTGTCCGACACCGCCATACGCCACGAAACCTAGAAGCAACCTGCAAGATGAGAAGGAAATAGAATGAAAGGGAAATTCTGGAAAGGAAATTGGTAGGTGAGAAACCACCTCAGCATTCGCCTACCAACCAGGGAAAACCCCAAGGTCAGAGTGAGCGTCGGCGGTAATCGAACCCGGGACTTCCCGAATGTGAGACCCATACGTCACCGTGGAGCTTTATGCACATTTAAGTTAATTAAATTAATTTACCATTTTAAGCTGGGTTTTGATCACATTATTTTAGTATGATTTTAATTGGTTTATGCGATAGATAAATACTAAACTTCTATCATTACATGGTTTACAAATTTCGCCTTGGTATGTACCTAATATTTGGTGCTTGCAAGAATCGTCCGACGTGTATTCTCGTTTGCATTTGTTATTTATTGATTTCACATTAAATATCTTCGTCAACGTTGATGCTATTCAAACTTTTACAATCAACTCCCATACAGAAACATTCCACGGGACAGTCGAGAATAATCCAAGTTCTTCCATTCCACGCTCATTTGGGCAAACTTCATTACAAGAATACCCATTCCTCTATTCAGGAGTGGTTTTCATCTTTCAGCTCTACAGATAAACCACGAGTAACCACAAATACATTAGCATTTGCTCTGTAACGTTATTCAGTTAATTGATATTATCTGATTTCATACGCGAGAAATTCTCTTCATTCTATTTTGTATCACAACGCGTAAAACAGCATAACGTGTGATAATTTCCTACAGTTCAGATGTTTCAATTCATCTCAAAAACTTCTCAACGACAAACTGCCGAGATTGGATAAAAATGAAACTATTCTTACTTAGACTGGATTTATCAGTACAAATTGTCTGGCATATGAAATGAACAGTGTATAAAATCATTTCAATAACCGCACATAGAGCTGATATTTCTGAGGCCAAAGTCTGCTAGCCGAATTGCAGTAACATTAGGGCTTATCTAAGCTCGTGAAAGGTAGTTGAAGTTCAACCCTGGGGTTATAAAGTTGGTCGGAAAGCATGAGGTAAGCCGCACACATTCAATATTACATCCCGGGGGACCTAACCTTCATACTAGTTTTATCGCTGTGTTCATAATAACGTTTGCAAATTCAATCTCTCATGCTTATTCTGGGTACTCCTATCGCTCGAATTTGATGTGTTGCACATTTGACTAAGCTCGGCTTCTTAAATTGATTTTGCAAATATTTTCGATAAACACCGCGTTTAATTCCTATGACATCGATTGCACTCAAAATAATCAGTGAACTAGATTGTTTAACCAAAAAGTCTTCGGAATTTCTGAATTTCTTTTCATATTATAGTTCTGCAAACTAATGCTGACTTAGAAAGGTAAACTTTTAGAGTATTAAGCGAGAGAATACGGGTGGATCAGGCTGTCTGTCAAAGCTTTCATATCCGATGTTTGTTAGTCGACATGAAATGCAGGGTTGCTTTTACGGGTTTATACGCGCTAATTTGGACAGGTGTTATTCAACGATATACTCACAAACAACATCCTACAATTAATGATCCAGAAAATCGGTTTAACAGCCCAGAGAAAATGTGTTTTGATACAGAGGTAGCAGATTAGAAACACTACCGTGCCCAGAAAATTGCTTCCTTTAAGGCTTTTCTCCAAACCAGAATGAGAAACGTAGCAGTTAATGAATACTGTTTTGTGGGAGGAGCTTGGATTATACTCTGCTTCTTTTGGTTTATACCAGAGGCATAATAATTTCTTACTCACGATTCTATCCCCCTGGAAATTTGTTTCTCCAGTATCTTCGCTGTAGGCAACATACCAAAGCAGTGCTTAAAAGGCAAGCTATGATATTTGACAAACCTAGATTTTATAGAATTGCTGAAACAGCAATATGCGGTATTATCAATATCTCTCGATTTAAAACCGAAAAGACTACTGTGGAAACAGTTATCACGACAGTGTAATTCAAACTGAACAATGCTCTTACTCTAAAAATTAATGTGCGCTAGTGAACAGCTCCTGCTGAATACTTTATAGGCCAAAACGGATGACGGGATTTTTGATGAGCCTTCCACGATTGCAAGCGAAGTTCTTGAAACGATTAGCAATTCCTTATTTTAGGTCAAATATAGGTTCTCAAATTTAGATGATTGATTAATCCTGTAGTTATTAATATGAAGACTGTTTGAACCTCATTCTACAATAACTATAATTTCTTAAAATGTCTTGATATTTTTAACAACGTATGCAAAATCTCCTGATGTTCAACAAAATGGGTATAAAATATAGGCAGTTGTTTCATTTCTGATTTCTTTAACCCTAGTTTTTTTAGTTCTGAAAATTATGTATAGTCTATAAGTACCTTTTTGCGACGAAACAATCATCGGAATGATCGAGTAATTTTTAGATACAGTAGGTGACAGTTTTAAACCCTTGTACCGTTTCTCTGGTTCCACAGTAATTTAATACCATAAAACCTACGCAGTTTTCACATAATACAGGAACCCCTAGCATAAAATGCATGATATAGTAAGCGAAAATGAAGATGATTCCCCACTCCCAGGCCAACAAGTTAAAACATTTTAGAGAACACATCCAGTCTGTAACCATCCAGAGAAATACACTTCTCAGTTGTTAATTATCAGCTAACGGGAGAATAATATCTAATGTCACGCTGGGAAACATTTTCTCTATATATAATTATGTATTAGCAACGAACTTGATTACAGTATATAGAAGAAATAGGGGAAAACTTTCACCAAAGTTTTATTAAAAGATTTTGGCACACGTATGGCATACATGTCGTACCGTTATAAGGGGATTGGATTGCGTTTTGTTTGGTTGTGCCTTATATCTTCTCTGTTGCTAAATGTGTATTACTTGGACTGAGGTTTATTTCTTATTTTATACGAACTTTCTGTGAAGTGCCAACTATAAATTATTTACTGAATGGCATTCTTAAAGAAAAACCAAAGCCTTCTTCGCAAGTATGTTCTTTTACGACTACGACGTGTTCGTATTCTAGTATACGGGCTTTGCATAAAAGCCCTTTATTATTATCACTTAGGAATGGAAATTTTGTGTCTAATAGTCTATGACCGTCGTGAAGAACACTGAGTTTCAAAGGTGATAGAATTATGAAAATTGGTTTAGCGGTTTCCGATCTCTCTCTCATAAACACACGAAAGTTTCACTTTTTATCATATTTGCATTAACTAATTCGAAAGCAAATAGTTTTAAAACTGCACTTCTTCAGAGTACTTGATTATAATTTAAGCAAAACTCGCGTCAATTAAACCTGGGAAGCTACAAGTGCCGCTACATCCAATTAAATGGTTTCCACGAGAAAATTAAGATGGTGGTCAGAACGGTAGCTGTTGGAGATTTCCATTTCCATGTTGTGATTTCCCTTGGGATGGAGCATCCCTCAAGGACTACATAGCCTGGGCAAATTCAGGCTTGTTTACTTGCGAGCAGTTCTGTTGCAGGGATTCCCATCCGAGAAGATATATAACATCCACAGCATTTACTAATCAATTGCATATCCCTTACTCACCACGATCCCTGACTAATTGCAGCTGCACATAGGGAGAGAAAATACCCTAAGTCCGCGTAGTTTGCTGCACTAGCATACTTGGCACTGGTTTTGGGCACACTCAAATTATAACATTAATTTATCTGCTCCTCAATGGCAAAAGGTGGCCTATTATATTCCAAAGCGAATGTTATTCACCGAGATCGAAAAGTCTCTGCAAAAATGCGAAATTATATTTTCAGCTTTTTTATGCACAAACCGCTATTTGGAGAATTATGCGTTTAAATTTGCTGGGTTGTTTAGTACTTAAAGGTTCCCTTGAACTTGTCAAATATAGATTGGAGCCGAACAGAAAATTACAAAAACTGAATAACGTGCATTTCAGTAAATTAAAAGAAGAGTTGGGTATCATACGTTGTACCTTCTTCGTTTGCATATTTCTTTTTTATAAACTGCAACGAAACTCCTTCCTCCTGAAGGCGTTTTACATTTTTGAATTAACAAAGATTAAAGTAAAATGAGTGAATCACTTCAAAAGCAGCGTCTCTCATAGAGATCAAAGTAAGTAGAGTTAGCCGGCACACAATCGTCATTTTGCAGAAAGTTTTAATATATGGCTTTTTTCTTTCATAAATAAACCATGGAGGAAATCAGAGAGGAAAGGACAGCACAGGCTTCATCTCATTTAAACAGTGAAGGCAGGGCACATGTGCACTTCAATAAGAAAATATTAGAAAGTTTGAAATGGAGGAACTATATACCTACCTACCTCTCTCTCTCATTTATTTACTTCCTCTACTGCTTACCTATAGTAATTAGATGAAGTATTGCATTCCACCCAAAATTTGAAACTCAGATTTCAACGAAAATCTAGTTTGACATTCCCTGATTAAAAACTTTTTTTTTACAAAAATGTGTATGTGTGAAAAGGATAACTAAAAAACGAAAAGTGGGTTAAATATCAAACTTAGCAAGAGCATGTAATTTCAAACCCATCACATAGCAACACGCTCTTTAAACATGAGAGTGTCGATTTACCTGCCGTATCCTACAACGCAATGTGTAAATGTGAATCTGGATTATCAAATACGTTTTTATAAGAACAGTTTATAGAAGAGTAAGCAGAGAAAATCACGTGAGTGAATACATTAGATTTTCGTTTTCTTCTTATTTTATCAACAGAAGCAGAATACGACCATGATACAGAGGTTGGTCTTCTTAACTGGATTGTAGTTTTTTATGTAATGGCATGATATAGAAGAAGGCACATCCGTGGCCCTCCAGTGGCATTGTATGACTGATTGTTGCACGTGGAAACGGGGATCGGTTCACTACCGAGTGTAATTTTTATCCACCCTAAATTAGTTGTACATATTCTTAATTTTTTGCAACTTCGCTGATTATCATAAGCGCTCTTTTATTTTACGTTTAATGCCATGATTGCAATCTGATGTGTTGCATTCACATAACTTTGTCTATTTACGCTTCTTCAAACTCTATTTACAAAAGCTTATTTTTATTTAGTTTTGTTGGTCAAGATAAACTTTCATTACACAACGTGTGGGAGGGTGCGTCTTGGGGTACCAAATGAGCCTGGGCAACTTGGTGTTTTCTCAGATTCAAACAACGTAATAGTTACGCTTAGAGGTAACTAAAGCACATAGGTATCTCATAGGTTTATGCAAATGAATGCCCTCTAACAATGAGTTAACATTAGTGAATAAAAGTAGTGAATCAGATGAAATCCGATTATAAAAAAATCTGCTGTTACATTCACATAAATTCTCTACCATCTATTGTTTATTATGGGTATACAAATTATTCTTACCAAAGTTTATTTTTCTATTTACTTCATTTTAATCCAGCTAAACCTTTGCAGAAATAGTTACATTACACACTTCGACAGGATACAAAGGGAACAGTAATAGTCAAATGTTAAAGAGCTGGACGCCATATGCTGGCCTTAAAATTCCATACTGTTTCCGTGCCATCGCCAGAAACAATTGAAAATCGATGGGACTTAAAAGATGAAAAAGCATTGAACAAATCGAACCATTAATAACGCATATTTCGGAAGTGGCTGATGTTCCAATTTTTTGTGTAGTACTTTTTGTCTATCGTTGAACAATTACCAGTTTTATAAGATTATATATAATTTTTTCCAAATGAAGTGGACTTCACAAGTTATTCCTAGAAAATTCGAGATGTACATTTTATTTGTAATGTAAATATCTTTAATGTACGGTATTTTACTAAAAATCCTTACAACCATTTTTAGATAATAAAGAATTTCGAAAAATCTTACATGTAAAGGGTAGTCTGGGGTGGGGGGATTTTCTTGAAAATCTTCGTGTCGCATCTTTGGATGGTGTTGAACTTAAATACTACATAAGTTCAATATTTAGTTTTTGAGTTACGCTGTTTACAGACACAAAGACACGGGCCTTTTTTCATAAATGTTATTTCTGGATTCAGGGGGTTTCCAAACATGTATTTTCGGTGAAATCTCGGTATCAGATTTTTGGGTAGATTACAACACTCCCATAAACAATCTGATGTGTTGCATTCACATAACTTTGTCTATTTACGCTTCTTCAAACTCTATTTACAAAAGCTTATTTTTATTTAGTTTTGTTGGTCAAGATAAACTTTCATTACACAATTACACATTGTTATACGTATAAGAATAACACAAAGCTAAAGTGATGTGATGGCCTTGAAACTCCGTGCTCTTTGCATGACCAGGAGAAAAAACGAAGGGCGACTTTTACTTGAGAAAAGTATTTGAAAATTCAAACCCAGAACTAAGAATATCTAGAAATGCTTAACACCAAAAAATTGTTTACATTAAGTTAATGCATTAACGAGATCTACATTCTTTAGAATAGTAAGATTTCGTCCATTTCTTACCGTTTAATTATACAAAAGTCACTCAAAACAAATAAGTCTTCACGGGTTATTCGAGGTACGACCTCGTTAAGAACCATTTTTGAGAAAATAAAAAATAAGGATTTTTCCATGTAAAGGGTAGTAGGAATGGAGGAATTTTCTTGAAAATCTTCCTGTAGCATCTTGGAAGACGCTGGGCTTAAATACAGCGTTTCGTATTTTAACCGACTTTTCGTTTTTGAGTTATGCTGTTCCTAGACACACACACGGATGTTTTTTCTGAAAAGACTTTTTATTTGGGGAGTCTCAAAAATGTGTATTTCTGGTAAAATCTCGGGATCGAATTTTTGAGTTGAATGCAATCTTCTCCTATTCACTATAGGTAAGCAGTAAAGTAAAAACGGACAGCATTAAACTCACTATTATGTTTTTATTTGGTTCCCTTTTTTGGGAAAGAAGCATTATATATTTCAATTATAATACGTAGTTTAACTGCAGAAGTTATTTGCCTCCACTTTAAAACGGTTCTGATAGCCAAATTAGCGGTGAAAAAATTCTCATTTTTAATAAGCGGAACAAACAAAACAAAGGATGTTACAGTTTACATGTTCTACATTTTTTAGCCTTTCATTCGTAATGTTCATAAAATTACTTTATATGCATTTTATAAAATCATTTGCTTCTTCTATAGCATCTGACAATGCCAACAACTCGGGCATTAAAGCCGAAATTTAGCAAAATCGCTGATTATAAAATTCCTTTTCACTGCATTTCGGGTATTACACCAAACGACTGCCTTTCTATGTAAGTAAAATGATTTTCTGAAGGTTGAAAAATCAATGCAATTTTCAAATATATACCAGGTGTTAAAAAAAAAATCATTCCATATTATGGACCAAAACAAGGGAAACAATGTCCAGTAAACATGGGCTTTAAAATGCATACCTTAAGAGCTATAAGGATTTGTTCATCTTCCCTACTATGAAACATCGCTTCTATTGCAAGCTCTATACAACTATGTATGACCTACAGAATGCAGTAAACAAATGAGGAGACGTTACTCTGTTACTGAGAAGCAGCATAGCTTTTAATGTAGTCTGCTTGCGACTGCATACGACCTGCACTTGTGAACCATTGCTAAAAGAGATGCTCAAAGTGCTGCACATTCACAATAAGGCATGCTTCTTTCTGACGTCTTAGGGAATCACGCACTCTCTGAAAAACTCCAGGTTGGTCACGGATGCACTGGCAGACAATGACGTCGCCTTCCTGTAGTGTTTGTATAGCATTAATGGGGTTGCATACACCAAATATTTCAACATAACACTACAATGTTAAAGCATTTTACAAGCTTATCAAAACACAAATTGATTTCATTAGAACAAATAAGAGTATGCGTTTCACTTACCCAGAACTTTAATACAGTTTACAGTAACAACATTAACTGATGTTTGTTGTATGCTGTATCCATGTACAATAACAGAGTAAAGTTGATTGTATGAAATTACGAAGAGCTTACAGTAGAACTGATGTTTCACACTAGTGAAGATGAACAAGTGCTTATAGCTCTTAACGTATACATTTTAGAATCCATATTTACTGGACATTCTTTCGTTTTGGTCCACATTACCACCTCTCAAAATATGGAATGCTTTTTTAGCACCTGATACAATGAAACATCTTGAAACAAGCCAGGATGCTTGAACTGGTATGTCATTTATACCTTCTATACTTTAAAACTTGAGTTTTCTCTCCTTTAATTGGCTGCTAGAAGATTTTAAAGTGGGGACTAACACTTTCTGGGGTTACTGCAAGTTTTAAGGCGAGGCGAACCTCAAAAATAGTCCACAAGAATTGGATGGGTATAGTTGCTCCTCTTTTTAAAAGAATAAGGATTAGTCCAAGTGCTATGCAATAATTAATGTACTTTTATTAAAGGAAGGGGGGAAATCAGCATTCGCAGATGAGGGGATTTGAACTGAATGGCTTAGAAATGATAGCTAAATGCTGAAACCATTCAGTTTTTAAGAGCTTTGTAAGATATTGATGCACATACCTAGCTCAACATGCTATTCCAGTTCAAATAGAGAGCAGGACAGGAACATTCACGCGTGTAGGCTACGTGAAAGCTACTCAAGAGCAGGGCGATTACTTTATTCGCCTACCGTACAGAGTTGAAATTTGGAATGCATATCCACCTACACTATACAGGATGGAATGCATGATACGCTTAAAAACTATAATACTACTTAGTCCTAAAGCATTTATTTTAGAATAAGTAGTTTTACACCTTTTATCACTTTAATTCAAATACGAACCGATTAAGGTACGTTTGTTGTAAATTATAATATAATAATTTATATAATATACAAATTACAACAGCAGTCGATCTACATCCCTTTTAATGTACTTTCTACCTTAAGCACCTAGTTTACACATAATGTAAGAGTTCTTTTACATAAAACCTAATTTACGCTGGAGTTAAGATGTTTCAGAAACAGGCTGAAGACATGATGCCGAACAAACTCTCGGGCACCTGTGGTACCGGCCGCTATGAAAAAGCGTTTCCAATGCGGTCTTTTTATTTCCACTTTGTTGAAGGTTTAATAAAATATAGGTTGTTAGTCTTATTAATATTTTAGAAGAAAGCATTGATTAGATTTATAGTATTTCGCTAAACACTAAAATAAAATGCTAAGATAAGCACACATATGAGAGTTATAGCTTGTATCTGATAGTTAAAAATTACTGTACTTATCAAAATTAGAAAGGAAGAGGAAAAAATATAGAAACTTTTTCAGTATACCCATCGAGATCTTTCGCGGTTTAAACTATGAAATACACAGCCACTAAACAAGCATACTTTTTATTAGGGAAACATATTGTTTGTCACCAACAATTATGAGCCCTCGCGGAGCTATCTGTCTGTCGTTCAAAGGACTCAGATTCGTTTCCTGGCCAGGGTAAAGTGAATAATAGACGAAGATGCGAATAATCGGTAACTTTAGGCGGCAAAGACTTCAAAATTTCGAAAGACTGAGGGCTGAGTGAAAGTTGTACCCTCACAAATAAAAATCACATCGCAAATATAACCTGTTTCTGATTCTACTGCAATAAAGCAGATAGCAATATCCTTCTTTTGTGAGCAGAATTATATTCGGAGCAACTCAGGCGAGTCGTACTGAAAAGATCCATGTTCCCGAAGTTCCCGGTGCTCATTTACATGAGGGGTTGAGAGGAGTTTGCATTCCTCTCATATCTTTCCTATTTGCACTCAGCTCGTCGAACTTCTATTGTCGCCTTCATCGATCAGTGTCTGCTGTAGTGGTCAAAATCATTACATTTTGCTTGATATTACAGCATCAGCCTTAATAAATTGTTCACCACGATATGAAATCTGAATATTGTTTTTTCTACTTTCTCTACTACGTATAGTAGGGAAGTATTGTATTCCACCCAAAAATTCGATACCGAGATTTCACCGGAAATATATGTTTTGAGACCCCCTGAATCCAAAAAAAAGCCTTTTTGGAAACATGTTCGTGTGTGTGTCTGTCAGTCTGTGAACAGCAGAACTAGAAACGAACAGTCGAATAAACATCAAACTTGGTATTTAGGTTCAGTATCTTCCAGAGATGCGATACGAAGGTTTTCAAGAAAAACCCCCCACCCCAGATTACCCTTTACATTGAACATTTTTCGAAAATTTTAATGGCTCTAACCATTTTGATTAAAATATCATATGTTTAAGATATTTTCATGACAAATGAAATGTATATCTCGAATTTTCTGAGAATGTCTCCAAAAGTATTCTTCATTGTGAACGACTTTTGTATAACTGATAACCATAAGAGATAGACAAGATTTTACTACACAAAAATATAGATCGCGTTAAAATACACTATTTATGTCATATACATTTTTTTTGTTGAGTGAACCATTTTCGAATATTGCTTGTTATTCCCTTAAATTTTCCAATACTTATACTTTTTCTCAAATGGGAATTCGTTATTCATTTTTTTTGTCCTGGTAATGCAAAGAGAATGGAATACTCCACATAGCAACCAGCTCTTAAAATATTTGACTATAGCTTAAAGCCTACCAATTCCCCTTGCATCTACAAGAAAATTAGCAATACATCTCGATATCTCGATTAACATGAAGCATATGGAGAATAAGCGTTTGTAAAAATAGTTTTACAAGGGTAGAGAAAGTCATGTGAGTGTAACACATCAGATTTTTTATCCACTTTTCTGCTTAATTCAGGTCGCTCTGATTGTGAACTTTGCTTCTAGCGTATTGAAGACATAGTGTATTTATTATTTGGAGGCGCTGAGCGTAACATTTTCACTGCTTCATTGAGAGAAAACTTAGCTGCATAAAGTTACACAAACGCTCTAGGTACAGCCGAATACTAAGCCTAAGTTAAGGCCGAGAATTGTTTCAGAAGTATTATTTGAGAACTTTCGCCATAAGAAGGCTGCTAAATATGAAGAAAATTATATGGCTGATAATATAAACTGTAACGTAAAGAAAATAACCGAAATGAATGAAATATTATCTAAAAGTATTGACTGATAAAATTTAATTTATTTAATAAGGAAACACACAATTAAATAATAAATTTTATTAGGTGGACGTTTTGGTACTTAAATATCATGCTGATGATGACGCAAGACAATTTACTCTAATTTTGTTATTGAAGTCCAAGCTTTTATAGCTCTATACAAAGAAGGAAGTTCTGCTCCCACCATAAAATCTCTGTTTCAGAATTAATGTAGTACTTTTCTTTATAGTAAAAAAAAGTTTGCTACAATAAAGTTTCGTCAAAATATTTATAAAACAAATAACATTTTTATATCTTAAAGCAGGTCCTTTGAACCTTCAGCTTCAATTATCTGCTAAGCGATTTGCTTGAGCGTTTTAACTCCATTTTTCTGACCCTGATTTTTCATACACTTCTGAAAATTAAAAATTTTCCAGAATAGACTGTAATCTATCGCTATTTTATTTTTACGACAAGAAACTAAAAAATAATGGACTTTAAAAATGAAGTAAAAATCATAGAGCAACCTTTTAAATTGCTTAAGTAATGACATAATTAATTTAATCACTGAGAATTATGAAAAAATATGTTTAAACATTTAAGATTTATTTTCTGAAACAAGCAGAAGAGCGACACGAATCTACAAACAATTTCCTATAGAAGTATTTAAATAGTGCGCAATACTTTGCTTTTGAAATGTGATTTTTGCAACCTGTGAAATTTCTGATTATTTGGCATAACTGAAGTAATAAGGAAGCTGTTTTTCCCAAAGATATCTGCATGAATCCAAAGTGACGTATGCAACATATCATAAAATTGTGAAAAGGTTACCTTAAAAACTACAGTATTTAAAAACTTCACCTGTGGGTATCCTTAATATATGATTACTTTCAATAGCGACTTCCTGCGACTGTTCCGTATGAACACAATAATTAATGCTTTATTATGGTATAATACATATCGAATTTGCGACTGACGATCAGATATGGGATTTCCCCCCCTCCTTTTGGTGGGGGATTTTGCACTTCTGAAATCCTATACTTTATAATATATAATTGATTATGAATAATACTTCATTGGATCTGGAGTGAACGGATATTATAATGCAGTTACATTTTAAACGTTCTATTTAGAAAATTAACTGCATTTATGCTACTTCAAAATATGTATATTTTGATGTGCATTAATTATTATTACAAATTATTCAAACACACACTGATAATTTAATCTCCTTAACAAGTTCGTTTTATGAACGTCTATGCAAAGGATACAAAGGCAAGAAAATTTCAGAAATGTGATGAGATTTAGCAATTATTTAATCACTGGATACTTTGTTGGAAAGCGTGTAACGTCTCTTTTTTACTTTATCTACTACGTATAGTAAGTAGGGGAAGTATTGCATTCCACCCAAAAATTCAATACCGAGATTTCACCGGAAATACATGTTTTGAGGCCTCCTAAATCATTTTTTTTTTTTTTTTGGAAACATGTCCGTGTGTGTGTCTGTCTCTCTATGTGTCTGCCTGTGAACAGCATAACTCAGAAACGAACAGTCGGATAAACACCAAACTTGGTATTTAGGTTCAGTATCTTCCAGAGATGCGACACGAAGGTTTTCAAGAAAATCCTCCCACCCCAGATTACCCTTTACATGGAACATTTTTCGAAAATTTTAATTTTCTCAAAAATGGCGCTAACAATTTTGATTAAAATATATATTTAAGACACTTTCATGACAAATAAATTGTATAGCTTGAATTTTCTGGGAATTTCTCCAAACGTATTCTTCATTGTGAGCGACTTTTGCATAACTGGTAAACCATAAGAGATAGACAAAAAATGTTACTACACAAAAAATGTAGTTAAACGCGTTAAAATACACAATTTATGTCATATACGTTTTTTTTTTGAGTGAACCATTTTCGAATATTGCCTGTTATTCCCTTAAATTTTCCAATACTTATACTTTTTCTCAAATGGGAATTCGTTATTCTTTTTTTTTTTTTGATAATGCAAAGAGAATGGAATACTCCACATAGCACCCAGCTCTTAAAATATTTGACTATCGCTTAAGCCTACCAATTTCTCTTGCATCTACAAGAAAATTAGCAATAAGATTAACATCTCGATATCTCGATTAACATGAAGCATATGGAGAATAAGCGTTTATAAAAATAGTTTGTACAAGAGTAGGGAAAGTCATGTGAGTGTAACACATCAGATTTTTTTTCTATGCACGTATGATAATACACTTAAAGAACACAATCATACGGAAAGTTCAGCTTTAGATTCTACGTATCATCATGTTGGCAATGTCATTGCCGTTACTGGCAGGAAAACTCTACTGTGTTCCAGCTAATACGAATTCGCATAATTTCTAAGTCCTTGAAACAGTCAGAGGTATTAATATTTTGCTAGAAACGAGAAAGATAAGTTTGTTCGCGCAGTCTCTCAGAGAGGAATTCAAAGAAAACCTAACATTTTCTTGACATTTAGTCTTTAAAAAAACTAATTCCAAAGTTCATATTAGCTGACACCTGCAAGGTGCTGGGCCTACCACTATGCACATTAAATCATTCGGAACGTCTGTTTTGAAAGGATTAGTAGCCCTCCTAAAAAATTACCTTTATAGCCCTTGCTATTTAAGTAACGCCTTCCGTGTTCTTCTACTGGGTCCCCCCAAATCATCGTGAATTTTCAAAACATCCCACAGCTTATATTCCACTCTCTTCACCATGGGCATTTGTAAAAGCTTCAAAATTTCATTCAAGTTAAATGTTTTCTAATCGTAACATTATTACTTCCTTTTAAGATTGTTTCAATGTATGACTTTTTTTTCTGTTTTTATATTCCCTATTCAAAAATGTGTGTTTATTGATAATTTTGTATTTGTTATGCTTTGTCCGAGAGGCAGCCCTTCAATAAAGGAAGCTTTAAAATTAAGTGTGTATGGTGGAATTAATGAATAGAAGGATAGTACTTATTTAAATAGGTTACAATTTGAAAAACAAGATCTAGTTTTGCTCTAGGTGCGCTGGTCGATTGATGGGTTTTCCTTTATTTAATTTATTAAGCTTTTATATTATACTCTATTAAGCAACAACGCATGCAGTTTATATTATTAATTCCAAATTATGCTAACATTTGCAACATATAAATGCTCAGCGGCCTTCAAACAAGTGAAAATTAGTTTCAACGTAACAACAAACGTTTCTAAGGACTGCCTCTTTAGTGAAGTAGTCAATCCATAGTCCCGTGTTTGATTCCCTGCTCGAGAGGGACATTTCTTTAGAGTTACAATTATTCCCTACCCACAGCACAGTCTGAAAGTATGATTACTAGAGTGAATGGAGAGAATTTTAAGGGAATAAAATATAAACACCACAAGTAAAAGCCCAAATTCAGTTAACAAGTTATTTTTTCAAAGTTAAAACTGCCGATAAGAGTAAATTAGTTAAAGGCGGTACACATAATTGAATCAATTTAAGCTAATCTAAATAAAATCACGTTTTTTGTTTTTTGGTAATAAAAACAAAAACCAAGTGGCCTGTCTTTAGTAAACGCGCAGATATTTTTGTGACATAGAAAGTGATTACACTACCCCTTATTAAATTTTGTTAGAATTATTTGGATACTTGAGTTATGAAATCGAATCGCTTCACATATAAGGAATTATGATGCATTATAAGTTTGCAAAAAAATATTCATTATTCACAAGGAAAACATAAATCGTAAGTCTAATTCCTCTAGAGTTACGCAATCAACCATTTTGCTACTCGATAGCATTTGCGCGCACATATATTTTTATTATACACGTTATTTTAAAACTAACATTGAAGAAGTACACCATTTTGCGCATTTCCAAACGAAATAATTAAACCCCGTTAAGCAATACTATTTAAAAGAAAAACATTTATAGCCCCAAAGATATAACACAATTTTTGTGCAGAAAAATGTATTGAATGTTGATACTCGTGAATCTGAACCAATCAGCCTCAAACTTGTTCTTAGGGAGCCTGTAATATTTCCAGAAATACAGTATGGGTGTAAACAATCTTTTTCCAGGTAGAAACCGGGCATGGTTTCAATGAAAGATTTTTAAAAGGTTGCAAAATAGTAAGAGAAATTTTCCTGCTGCTTCATAAAAATATACGTCTTGGAACTTTTAAGATTTTATATCGACGAACACAGAGTAAACAGGAAGAAGATACCTTACTTACAGAACATCAACAAAACCGAAATAACAAACAATTACAGCAGAAAAAAGGGGGGAAAGGAATACGCGCTCTGTTTTAAATATTTTATCATCTAATGCTATAGTTGAAATGTTTAAAGTTATACCAGAATTTTATATTATGCAATTCTTGTCCAAAAGTTTACTTATTTCGTTTTACCTTGAAACCAGTCCATATAATTTTGTCGTAAGCTTTAATGCTCAGCAAAAAGGAAAGGATATAAAAAGCAGATTTTACCTCTCTCCAATTATGAACCCCACGATTCGTCTAATGGGAATACGAGTCGGGCAGAAAATGTTTAAAAATAATTAAAGCTCTCTTATCCCTAGGGTAAGGTTTCTGTAGTCCTAGAAAATTCTGAGGAGGGAGTTTGATGCTGCACGACTTAATTTCTTTAAATTGCTCATTAAATGTGCATACGTAAGTTACCTGGACTATAAAAACATGATGAAATAACAAAGATACCTTGGGTATACAGAAGCTGTTTCTTTGGCAAACTTCCCGTTAGCCTTAGGCTAGACATCGGAAGTGAGCTACAAATCAAAGTACCAACGTGGAATGTGAGGAGAGCACGAGTGAACAAGAAAAGCCAAACACAATCGCGATAAACGAGCATTCTCAATACTGGAGCCACAATTCACAGCACATTACACTCAAAACAGAGGCGTAACAATTTTCGGCGGGATAATACGTTCACTGCAAAACGTGACATGATTAACCTTTGTAAAACGCCCACCCAATAAACAGCCATCGCCCTCGCCTTCGACATTTTTGCTGGAAAAACAAATGCCCTAGCCCGCTCACCAATCGTCGGCCAGAAGATACCACCAACACCAAGAGCACCACATCGACATCGCGTGCGCCACTTCCTCGCGATGACACTGCGCGCGTGGCGACCGAGCTACTGACTGCCTCCGCTCACTCCCGGCTTGCACCGAGCCTGACCTAGCTCCTCTCACGCAACCATGAGCCACCGTCCCGCGCAATGCCGCAGTCCTCCACGCCGAGCCACACAATACTTAACTGTTTACCTTAGTCTAGCGTTGTCAACTTGCCGGTACCCTGCTCAGTCACTTTCTTCACATCTTATACCTGAATATAATTGAAATCGCTGCTGCCATATTTCTTCCAGATGCTCAAGTTCCAGCTTTGAGATGATATCTAATTCTAATTTATGTAATTAAAATATTATCTGATAATAATTTTATTTAATGTTTTTTACTTTCTCTACTACGTATAGTAAGTAGGGGAAGTATTGTATTCCACCCAAAAATTCAATACCGAGATTTCACCGGAAATACATGTTTTGAGATCCCCTGAATCCAAAAAAACATTTCTGGAAACATGTCCGTGTGTGTGTCTGTGTATCTGTCTGTGTGTCTGTCTGTGAACAGCATAACTCAGAAACCAACAGTCGGATAAACACCAAACTTGGTATTTAGGTTCAGTATCTTCCAGAGATGCGACACGAAGGTTTTCAACAAAATCCCCCCACCCCAGAGTACCCTTTACATGGAACATTTTTCGAAAATTTTAATTTTCTCAAAAATGGCTAACGATTTTGATTAAAATATCAGATATTTAAGATATTTTCATGACAAATAAAATGTATATCTTGAATTTTCTGGGAATGTCTCCAAAAGTATTCTTCATTGTGAACGACTTTTGCATAACTGGTAAACCATAAGAGATAGACAAACGTTTACTAAACAAAAAATGTAGATCGCGTTAAAATACACAATTTATGTCATATACATTATTTTTGTTGAGTGAACCGTTTTCGAGATATTGCTTGTTATTCCCTTAAATTTTTCAATACTTATTTTCTCAAATGGGAATTCGTTATTCATTTTTTTGTCTTGGATATGCAAAGAGTTATAATCTGTGGCAAAGGGAATGGTGCTGCACCTAGCAACCAGCTATTAAGAGATATGTATGTGCTTAAAGGCTATTGTTTTTCTATATTGCCCTTGTAAATATATTTTCCCCTTACATCTACAAGAACATTTGCAATAAGATAGAGTCTGCAAATGTTTATCTCGATTAACATGAAGTAGATGAGAATAAGCGTTTGTAAAAATAGTTTGTACAAGAGTAGAGAAAGTCATGTGAGTGTAACACATCGGATTTTTTTTCACACAAACCGTGTGCAGGCTAAGGTAGAATCAGACTGAAAAAAATCACTGTCATAGGGATTTGAACCACAGATTTTCGGCTTATCGTACCGCTGCTCTAACGAACTGAGCTACCATGGCAACATGGAAGGCCACAAGGCGTTCTCAAATTCATTTTTGAAATAACATGTCCCAACAGCGACTTACAATCACCTAAGTACTTTAACTCCCGGGCTTCATTGTTAACCACTATTCGGCTAATCGATGTTAATGAATTGTTGTTACACACATGCTGTAGGATAAGGTTGGAAAGGTATAATCAGACTGAATAACTCAATGCCACAAAAGGATTTGAACGAGAATATTCGGCTTACCATGCTACTGCTCTAAACAGCTGAGCTATCATGGTAATAAACCAGCACGACATTAAATTCCTCTACTGACCCATATTCTTACTGGTGAACCACTGGTCGTTTTCAAATTCACTTTTGAGAGAACACGTCCCAATGATAACTAACAACCTCGTGAGTACATAAAATTCCAGACTTCATAGTTAAGCATTATTTGGTCACAATTAGCCCAAATGTATCCCTTTTGGGCAAGGGCCTCTTTCAAGTGAAACGGGGGTGTATTTTCCAGTCCCGTTAGCTATTCCGGGAAAGATCAACCTAGTTTATTATCCTACTGGTTATGTCCACTATTTTTTCCAAGTTTCTCTCTCTCTCTCTCTTCGGAGAGATCATAATAGTCAAAGGTTCTCACTTCGTCTGCCCGGCAATTTCTCTGCCTGCCGACGTTCTTTTGACCAATCCTGGGATCCCAAAAAGTCACTCTACGTGTCCATCTATTAGGGTGCTGTCTCATAACGTGTCCTACCCATCTCCATTTTAGGTAGTTTGCTGTGGTCGCGGCGTCCTTAAATCGTGTCCTCTTCCTTACTTCCTGGTTCTCCATTGGTTAGAACGCAGAATTACTGGATCAATCACTTGCTGTTACACACATGCCGTAGGCTAAGTTTGGAAAGGTAGAAAAGTCAATACCTCAGCCGGGATCTGAACCACGGGTCTTTAACTTACCATGGCGCTGTTCTAACAAATTCAACTATCAGCTATTGCCCAACATACTCAAACTTTTACATTTTTCCACTAATCTACACGGCGCCTTCAAAATAATTTTTAAGATAGTATAACCCAAAGGCGACTGACAATCTCGTACCCACTTCAAGTTGGTTAACACACAATTTTTCTTAATTTTGTCGACAAATTTACGAATGAGAAGTCACTACAGAAAATAAAACCTCCAGCGGGATTTAGTTAGGATATTTAGGAATAACAGAATGGTATTCATTAAGGGAGAGAAACAGATGATTTTCCACGAGGTACATAATTGGAGCCCGAGGGATTTATCCCGAGGGCTACAAATGCACTGAGGGTAAAATCTGTTTCGATCCAATGATGTATTTACTATTTTTACACGACCGGAGTTAAATTGTCACATTTTATTTATTTTTATAGAATTTTTCTGGAACTATTTAATTGAGATGCTTTGAAATTATTACAAGGGTTAAGGAGCTTTGGAATGATTGAAAGCATATGCGTAGCAACGTTGTTATTAACATCGGTTGCATTGTTTACATTGTGAATTTAAATGCAAAATGGATTGTTCTAAAGAACCAAAAGATATAACATGTGCTGGTAGTGAGGCAGTTACTGGTTTGTTACCGAAAAAATCCAGAAGATTATACGAAGGAGCGTACACTTGTTTAAAAAAATGGTGTTTAAGGAAGGATGTACACATGTATTCAGAAAATGTCTTATTGGCTTATTTCAAAGACGTTTTCTACGACATGGACACAATATTCTCGAAGTATATTTTTGGATTAAGGTTAGATCGCTGCAAAACACGTGGAAATAGAGTTGCTAACAGTTCTCTCCCGTGTTTTGGAAACCTAGAAACCCACATTTAGCTCCGATCGTGGAAAAATTATAATCAACTGTATAAAACATAACTACTGCTATTAAATAAATAAAATATCGCATTTTGTTCCAAATACTTTTCTCTGCTTTTCTTGTGTAAATGAGTATGAGTAGGAAGTATAAGTGCTAAGCTTTACGGTATGTAGTAGAGTTACAGTTGATTACTGCTAATAAATAGGAACCTAATTGGCCCATAAACGCTCCAAGTATTGGAAATTGGAATTTCATTCAGGTTACACGACTAAGTGGCTGGGGCGAGGTGTTTCATAAATTGAAAGGGTATCGGTCTTAAGTGATATTTAGGGCCGCTTTCTATCGCTTAAGTTTGAGTCTTCCGCCTTGTGCTGTGAATCTGGGAATAGAAGAGACTGGATTACATAAACTTAGCTCGGTGGTGAATGGCTTCACGCGCCAAGCACAAGGTCAACCGCTCATATCTTCAGTGCTAAATAGAACTCTGATCCAAAAGAGTTTTAATTTCTGAGAATCACACCAACTGGCCAGCTACCCATGAATACCGAACAAAACTCCAGTTTGGAGGGTTAATTGTCCCTTGTGAGTACTTCAACAACGCTAGTAAAACCAGTCAACAGCCATTTTGTATTTGGAGAGTCATACATAAACCAATATTATATTTGAGTTTAGAATTATTTATAAATGCTGTGACCTTTGATTTGATGTATACTAGATTTAAACAGGTACTATAAGGTTTCGGCTAGTTTGTTCTTTCTTTTGGTAGTAAGACATGCACATAAATTACATCAGTATGCCAAATAATAACAACTACGGTGTAAATGTCACGTTTTAAACTGCAGCTTCATTTCTTTCCACAAAGTCTGAGACTGGTGAGAAACCATCCAAGAGAAAGACACTGTCACTATATTTTTTTCAATTTGAAATTAATATTAAACTTCGCAAATATACTGTGAACTATATTTTAGTGATTTGTTCCTCTCATCGATCAATGCTACTTGATGATGCTACGTATCCAAGAAATAAGCTAAGACAGAGAAACGTGATTTCTCGACTGAACTCAGTACCCAAAATCTGGTATATCCACATGTTTACAAAGATAAAAAAAAACTAACAAAATTAATAAATAGTTCAGCGAAGTGATTCTAAGTTGGTGAATAATTTAGTCTGAATTTTATAAAAAAAAGCTGATTCGCACACTTAATTACTATATAAAATTGGCAAGACATACCTCTGTTCTAATTATGGGAATTTTATTGCACTCACTGAGCTCAGAAAGCCATTTTCTTTGTAGTCTGAGTTTAATGAAATATCATTTTGCAGTCCAAATATTTTGATTTCAAATTATATTACGTTTCACGGCAGAAAAGTTGAATGTGAGTTTATATGAAATATTTTCCATATAAAATTGTTGTAGTATGAAACCTAGATTAATCTGAATTTATCCTCACTGATTTTTACTTTCTCTACTACGTGTGCAAGTAGGGAAAGTATTGCATTCCACCCAAAATTTTACCATAAATACATGTTTTAATGTGCTCTGAATCCAAATATAGCATTTTTGAAAACATGTCCATGTGTGTCTATCTGTGAACAGCATGACTTAAAAACAAAATGTCGGATAAATACCAAACTTGGTATTTTAAGTTAAATATCTTCCAAGTATGTGGCACGAAAATTTTCAAGAAAATCCTCCCAGACTACCCTTTACATGGCATATTTTTCAAAAATTCTGATTTTCTCAAAAATGCCTCTAACGATTTTGAGTTAAATATATGTATCTCGATGGAGAATAAGCGTTAAAAAAATAGTTTTACAACAGTAGAGAAAGTCATGCGAGTACAACACACATTTTTAAACTAGGTTTCACTATAGTTAGGTTAGCTTCATACTCGTTTGCCGTTTATATTTAAATATGTCTGCTTCCGTGAGAGTTCAGCAACGGTTTGAGAAAAATATTTTTGCACATATTTCTGCAACTATGCTACCCAAAGGTCATTTTGCATAAAACTATACATCAATGGCGTGCGTGTTATTATTATTATTATTATTATTATTATTATTATTATTATTATTATTATCGTTTTTCCTGTTTCCTTTTTTAACTCGTTTAACCTACTTGAATTGTTTCTCGTATTATCTTCTAGCTGCACAGCTAAATGCCGTGTTGGTAAAAAGCTTCTTAAAGGAAACAAAAGCGAAGGTGAACTGAGGCTTCTCACTATAGCAGAAAGCAAATGGTACAGCAGACAACTTTAAGACCATCCGTCTAACATATACGAACATACTCCGACAAGTAGAACGAACCTTTAAGTTGTCACAATATGACCTTAGAAGTCAAGAAGTCCATAAATAAGCGCCAAATAATATATAGTTGTCACATCACACAGAAATGCAATAATATCCAGCAGTGCTTTCAAGTCATTCAAACGTGGGTATTTCTCCTGTCTTTCGGAAAGAAGGTTTTTACCTCTAGTAGTGCGCCATAAATTGTTTACAAGCATATCTACAAGCGTACTAGAGTTTCATTGTGGTTTAGTAAACATATTTCGAAATGGGAGAATTCAAAGTTATTCATATACGTACCTTGACACCTAGGCAATTGTTACAGCATTACATGTATTCTGAAAATGCTGCTTCCACTTAAGGTTTCTGACTTCATCGTCTGGTCCTTCCGACTCAAAGGAAACATGCTAAATCTCGCATTTTTCAATAGATTTAATTGAAATGTATATCATAGCTTTATCTCACGAATGTATAGCATGTGATTAAATTCCAATGCAATGCATTTTCACATTTCGAGGTTCTAATTTTCAAAAAACAAATTTTGCAATATTTTGGAAACAGTTCCATACGATGGGAATGTTGAAATTTTAAATATAAGGATCGAGTCTTAAGGATCCCTTGTTCAAAACTTCTAAAAAACTTTCGTGTATTCCTCGTGGTCTTCCAGAACAAAAACGATATCATTCCTATGCCATTCTGCTTTTAAACAAAAATACAATCATATTTTTAAAAATCTGATGTATTACGCTCACATGACTTTCTCTATTCTTGTACACACTGTTTTTATAAACGCTTATCCTCCATCTGCTTCACGTTAATCGGGATAAACATTTGCAGAAACTATCTTATTGATAATTTTCTTGTAGGTGCAACAGTAATAGGCCTTAAGCGATAGTCAAAACTTTTAAGAGCTGGTTGCTATGTGGAGCATTCCATTCTCTTTGCATAATGTGCAGGATATATTTCCATTTGAGAAAAAGTATAAAGATTGGAAAATAAAAACAAATAACAAGGAATATCTCGGAAATGGTTAACTCCACAAAAAAAGTGCATGACATAAATTAATGAGCTCTGCATTGTTTGTGTGTAAAAATGTTGTCTATCTCTTACGGTTTACCAGTTATGCAAAGGCCAATAAGAAAGAAGAGTACTGTTTGGGACATTCCCGGAAAATTCAAGATATACATTTTATTTGTAATGAAAATATCTTACATGTGATCTTTTAATCAAAATCGTTAAGAGCCAATTTTGAAAAAATAAAAATATTCGAAAAATGTTCCATGTAAACGGTAGTCGGGGGTTTCCTTAAACCATTGCTTCGTGTCGCAACTTTGAAAGATACTGAACCTAAATACCAAGTTTTGTATTCGTTTTTGAGTTATACTGTTCACAGACACACACGCGCGCGCTGATCTTTTTTCTAAAAGTGCTTATTTTGAATTTAGGGAGCCTTAAAACATGTATCTCCGATGAAATCTCGGTATCAAATTTTTGGGTGGAATGCAATACTTCCTATACGCAGTGAGAAAGTAAAAATAATTCCGTTTGCCGCTATTAAGCATCAAAAAAGGCATATTTATACTTCTTTATTGACATTTCAAGAATTCATACGAAGACGTCAAGCAGGTTGAATGAAAACTCCTTCGTATGGAACATCTGCAAAGTTGAAACATGCTGGAAAGAAATTACCAGCAAAGCGAAATTAAGCCGTAAAATTCTATGGACAATTTAAATCGTGCTGAGGGTATTTAAATATGAACAAAGTAGAAAATCCAAATGCATTATTAATCTACAAGGTTTAGATTTTTTCTTTAAAAAGGTAAAAAGGTGAAATTATCAAAATTTCAATGGAGGATTCCCTTAACTAACCTAAAGATGAATTTACGAAACTGCGGCGATCGATCTGTAAGTTGCATTCAAATTCCACATGCAACAAAATATGCCTATTAGTAAAGAAAGCTACTCGTAAGACTAGAAGAGAGGCTGCGACACAATAAGGATTCCACAGGAAGAGTTAAAAATAGCGCAGCTGAGACTGTTATATCAACCGAAAATGCAACGTGAGAAAGGACTACAGAAGTTGCTGCAGATTTCACTGCGAAAAAACAAAAAAAGATGCGGTGCAGGTTCGTCGAAGGCGATAGAAGAACATACTTCGAGATTATGAACTTTCTACATGCATAGAATAATTTCAACACATGTTCTTATTGCATAGCAAAACAGTATTTAAACTTAACAGTAAGCAGTACAATACAATTTGAAATCATAATAGTATTGCTGGAAGTAATGTTATCGAATTTGAAAATGGTGTACTAGTATTATCTGTAAAGAATAGAGATGGCCCACTGTAGTGTACTGGATTTTCAGTTTTTATTTTCTTTATTACACGCCTAAAGTGAGTAGAAGAAGAAATTTAAACAGGAAATATAAGGTTTGAGGCTCCCTGAATGAATAAATAAATAAATAAATAAATAAACAAACGAAAAGTCGGCTGTATACCAAACTTGGCATTTATGCCCAGCATCTTCTAAGGATACGACAGGAAGGTTTTCAAGAAAATCCCCCTCCGTGTGAGTGCAGCACATCGGATTTTTGTCTAAGTAACGCTAGAAAAAAATCTAAGCGGTGCAGCTTGATATCACCTCGACATTTATTAGGAACGACTTAACATGCTACTTAATTTCAGACAATTCTATCTTTTTTAATCATGCAAAAACACAATCCTATACTTGCTCTTCCCCGAACACGAGGAACCTAAGTTGCTATGTGAGATAAACTCATTACTTTTCCAAAAATACAAAAGTTTAGCAATTACAAATTCAGTTTAAAATTCTACACAGAATGTTAGTATAATCTTTAACATCAACCAGCGAAATTTGAAAATGAAAAGCCCATATAGGAAAATAACCAATTGTACCATGTTTATGTTCAAAGCGACTGCCTATCTTGGATCAGGTTGAATGGCCTTGCTCTGCGGTAGCCAAGCTCATGAGCCTTCCCGGAGTACCGACATTTGCGGTTTAGTATGTGAAGTGTGAGTAGCTTGTATTAATTGTTTTAAGTTTTGCTCAAATGGAGTCACATGCGAACGATTAGCTTGAATTTATTCACAAATTTCCAGATGGCATCGTTCCTAACAAACTCTCAAGATTTATATGCTGTTAGAAAACTGTAAAAATCCATAGGATTATTATATGTGGGAAATGTTTAAATATAAAGTTTATGCCATGAATCCCCATTCGCTCGACGAATTAGAAGCTAGCATCCGGAATGCAATTTACAATATTTCGGTTACAGAAATTAGTCGAGTGTTCAATACTGTATTCTACAGGTAGGCTTGAAACCGCATTTCAAATGCCTTTCGAAACGAAAGATGAGCGAACATATTCGTATTGCTTCGCATCCTTAACATTATTTAGGGAAGAAGCGGCGGGCTGGTCCGCCACTACTGTAACAACGCTTGGGAGCGGCCTGCTACCAGTCGCGTCATTCGAGAGAAACCATAATTCTACCCACAGTGAACTAAGATTTAAAGCTTAAGACTGCAAATGCTAATTGCTTTGGATGCGACATCACTTTAACACCAACTAAGAAGTTACTGAGATTTATACAAGCAACTATGGGACCAAAAAGTGCGTACGTAAGTAAAAAGGAATTGCCATTTACTACCGAAACATGCCTCTTCTGTGATTTTACATGAGACACTTATATAATGTATCGCATCATAAGTCTGAGTGTAAAAATTACAAATATTTTGTGGTCGGGTATCTGTGTATTTGATGACGTTAGATCTTATTATTAATAGTAACAGCCGTACGGCACTGGAAGAACATGCCTTTGTCACAATAAGAAAAGACCTGATGTTGCATATTAAAACATAGCAGCTACGAGAAAGATATCCAGTCAAAATAGACTAAACTTAGCAACACTTACGGTTTTACAGGTCCGTCAATGTGCTATTAACATGTTTTTATGTCCCACCAACATTCCCTATTAAGTCTCAGTTACTCGAGAAATCCTTTTTTACCATTTACTCTGCGAATTACCTCACTGTAAGCATAATTATTCGTATACGTATACCTCTCCATTGAAATCATAATTTCTCTCACTTTTGCTTTTCCAACCCTTGCTCCCGTCAATTTTACTTAACCTCTCAAAATGATTTCAAACGATTCTTTTACTCCATTTTTTCTTGTAATTCGTTTACCCAACATCACCTTTGTTTGTTTGTTTGTTTCTTTGGTGCATTTCATAAAACCTCCCCTTTTAAACACATCTACAACAGAAATGTGTTTCTTGCTTTTTCTACTAGAGCTTTCCTTTCATCTCCTCTGTTTGGAAAGTTTACACGCTGTTTCAAACAACGGAGAGAAAGGTCTTCTAAATATTTCTATATGTTTTACCAAGTTTTCCTTCAAAATGAGCTTTAAATTTTCTAAAATTGTTCTTACTGGCCAGGATTATGTCCCAAAGCTAACGTTTAAGACTCCTGAATAATTGGGTGAAGTCAGATGCGTATCAGGAGAAAGTAACTTTGAGGGCGTTGTAATCGTTCTTCCCGTAACTGCCAACACTTAAATGGTAACCCCATGACACTGTTGCTTCAGAGCTCCAAAAACCGTCAGGAATACCTAGTGAATTGTACCAAATATCAAGTTTCCCAGACGTTTGGACATTTCTTTGGGGAGTTCCACAGCGCTGGGACATATGCAACTCAGCATCAGTCAGTAATGCAGGTTGGAAAAGCCTTGGGCGACTAAAAGGTCGTATACTTGATATTTTATGTAATATTTATTTACAATATTTACAATATTTATTTTTATGCTCTGGGGATTAATACAAATGGGTATGTTTAGTATGTTTCCGCTCTGTCATTTGTAATTGCTTATTTTAGAAAATAAAATTACGCTAAGTATTCTATTACTATTTTTTAAACTTTTTTATAGTCGCTTTAACCTTAAGTAATATCGCGATTTTACATGAATATTGGAATTAGAACCAAATATTACCACGTATTGTTATACGTCTTTATACTTTTGGAGAACTGAATTAACTTGAAGCAGTTAGGAGAGCAGTTAAGTGCTGATTGAGCTTCACTAGGTACTTGGTAGTCTGTCGCCATAGGTTGTAAAGTTCGTTCGCACTCGGTGATGTGCTCGAGGGCCAGTTGTACGTTGCACTGTTGGCAGATCGGAAGTTGGTCCTGTCTTAGAAGATAGCGGTGTGTAATCTTGGAGTGAGACATTAAAACTTGAACCTGTGTAGATAGATTTTTCACGGGCAAGTTGGGTTACTATAATGGACATTATATTTCGCAGTACCTATTGATATTGTTTAAAAACATTAAGTTCATTCATATTATACAGGCAGGTACGGTCTGTTGTACCCGTACGTATGTTAAATGTAAATCTCTGCATATTTCTTAGAAAGTTTCAAGTAATGAAGTCAGATGGCAAAAAGTTTCATTCAGGAATTCTCTTCCTATCGAAAACCATCTCAAACGCGTAGAATAATGAGATACATTGAGGCTTACTACAGAGTTGGACTGCATTATTAGAAAAAAGGAATTGCGGTTAGCACGCTACTAGCATTAGCACGCCACTATTGACACGAAGGTCAAGTGAAATATGACTAGAGGAAAATAAAAATTAGTTAAAAAGCAGTGGTACTCACTACAACTCAAGTGGATAACAAATAGATCTACTTTAACCATTACTTGTTTGGTTCATTATCACTCGAGTTTATTGCAAAATGTCGCAATAGCACACATACCTGCAAAGCCATCCAAACATTTAAATAAAATATCGAGTGTGTGTGAATGAGTTAAGTTTCTGTTAACTAACAACACAAAATAAAGAATTTTAGGAAGCACAAACTCTTAAAATCCCATCTGTCTCCTTTTGGATAAACGCAAACTCAGACAGCAATTGGATTTACGAGATTCATATACGGCAGATTCCGAGCTTGGTATGTGCCTGACTGGCCAGTATGCTCCTTTGTGCAGCAAATACATTCCACTGAGTTGAAATGAGATATGTCGAAACATATACCTCTAAAGACACTCAATCCCACAATAAAATTAGGACTTAATACGTGTATAAGGGCCACCCAGCATGCCGGTATTATTGTGGCGAATTAGGTAATTTTGTGGCATTCCTTTTTATTCAAACGCCATATATATCCAATTTAGAAAGCATTTTGTAAATGTTGTTTGTGATATGTAACAGAAATAATTTCATTCGTATGAATTTTATAGCGGATTCGTTTTTAAAAGTTCCCAAAGGATTCTGTCTTGAACATCGCAAAGTTCATTTCATTGAGAAATAACAAACAACACTTATGTAGTAGAACTGTATTAAAACTCCATTCAAAATTAAAAATAGATTCTTTCCTCTTGAAGTTGTGATTTTTTTATTATTACTAACCACTATAGCAAAAAGGTAATTGCTACTCTGTTCCACCATCAGATACACCATTCTCTGTCACTGTTATGTTCATCTGAATGCACAACTGATAAGTGGTGCTGAAGATTCCCTTTCTTCTGATAGTTGTCATCGAATACCCAGCTTGAATGCCTGCGTCTTTGTCTATCGTTTACATAGAAGTTATCACCTTTATGCGCCCAATGACTCAGAACCTGCAACAATACCGATAGTATCGCTATTACCATTCAGTTCATCCCCAGATGCTACAGCATTTGCGGATAAATGGAAACTGCACAATGAAATCGGGATCAGCACGTTAGATATGTTACTACTAACACTCATATGAATCATTGAAGGTAGACAAGTTTTAACAATGGAGTTTTCGATATCCTCTATATAAACCGAGTTAGTGTCATGCTCACCTGCATTCAATTTCAGCCTTAGGGTGTATGAGTGCGGAGACTTCATGATCAGCTGAAACATTAACTGATCCAATTTTTTTTCTGGCGTATAGTTCCTTAAAATCTTCGACAAGTTTACTGAAGCATTTCAATATTCCTAACCTTTATAGGCATAGTTAAATAGAACTTGATACGACAAACTATTTCTGTCTAGGTTATTTTTCGTAAAAATTGTGTCTCTTATCCAAAAATGTATCTTACAATGTTTAGTTTAAGTGTCTCTAGTAAAATAAATCCTGAAAATGCGCTTGGGAACTTTGTAATTTCTACAAGCGGCACTGATGTGCGAGTAGAGAGGTAGATTAGCCTCTGTTAAAACAATATCATTGCTTTTGAACTTCTTTCGCTTTGCTCCTAGACTTTAATTAGTACGAGAGATTTTCAAAGCCTAATTTTTATTTCCGGAGACATCTGAAGAAACTAATCATACCTCGATGGCGTCATTACAATCGATCTTTGCACAAGTGTGTGTAAAGCACCTACAGAAACTGGTAAAGTGCACAGAAGTTGTAGCGAGAATAAGAAAAAGCGATTGACGAGATGTGATGTCTGAATAGATTCTGGCGGTGAACTTTTGAATATCTGTAATAAATTAGGAAGTCATTGTTTTGATGTCTTAAAGTTAGTCGCTCAACTATTATTAATAGATATTTTGTTTGGAATGCCCATGTAATCTCTGAACAAACTATTTGTCGACTGTCTTTGTGGTCGAGTGGTAAGTGTTCTGACTTCTCCACCCAAAGTTCCCGGGTTTGATTTCTGGCTGGGTGGGAGAATTTTTCTTTAATAAGAATCATTTCCTATTCTCCACAGGGTGTTGGAGTTGGAAAGTGTGTTTCATAGTAAAGGTGTATAAAATTAACACATCTAAAAAAATCTACAATCCATTGAGTTACAACGCCTCGCTTGGTGTAAGGAGCGTCAACATTACACGATCGAACAGTGGCAAAACGTTGTGTGGAGTGACGAATCACGGTATACAATGTGGCGATCCGATGGCAGGGTGTGGGTATGACGAATGCCCGGTGCGTACTGCCAACAGTGAAATTCGGAGGCGGTGGTGTTATAGTGTGGTCGTGTTTTTCCTGGAGGGGGCTTGCACCCCTTGTTGTTTTGCGTGGCATGATCACAGCGCAGACCTACATTAATATTTTAAGCACCTTCTTGCTTCCCACTGTTGAAGAGCAATTCGGGAATGGCGATTGCATCTTTCAACACGATCGAGCACCTGCTCAGACTGCACGGGCTGTGGCGGAGTGGTTGCACGACAATAACATCCCTGTAATGGACTGGCCTGCACAGAGTCCTGACTTGAATCCTATAGAACACCTTTGGGATGTATTGGAACGCCGACTTCGTGCCAGGCCTCGCCGATCTACATCGATACCTCTCCTCAGTTCCGCACTCCGTGAAGAATGGGCTGCCATTCCCCAAGAAACCTTCCAGCACCTGATTGAAAGTATGCCTGCGAGAGTGAACGCTGTCATCAAGGCTAAGGAAGGGCCAAACACCATATTGACTTCCAGCATTACCGATGGTGGGCGCCACGAACTTGTATATCATTTTCAGCCAGGTGTCCGGATACTTTTGATCACGTAGTGTATGTGTACGAGGGGGCTTCAAAAATAAGTTACACGTGATTACAGCAGGCCAAGTAGCTTTTATTAAATGGTGCACTACAAAACAAAGCGACACAAATAATTCACACTATTTCCCAACATAGTACTAAAGCCTTTTGTGCATGATCAACCTTTTTTTATTTTTCAATTCAAGAGTTTACCAGAAAAATTGTCAAATGTTTTTCAATGTTTGACAAGATTGGACAAGACTTGACAAGAAGTGGCAAGACTTCACAATGTCATAAATGTGTATTTACACGTCCTCTCTTTGCCAAACTTCAGAACGTATTGATCATCTATTACGTGCAAAGCAAATTACAATTGGCGTCACCATATAACAATTTGCAATGAAATGTAATATCTCTCTACGTAATATTACATAGCACTTTCCCGTATTACAGACCATGAAATCAGACTACAATTAAAGAATACAATAAAAAATTTACCACTTGATAGATTAATTACACTATATAATATTGCATTAATGCATTATTGTACATTTCGGAAATCTGCCCGCCAAATTCCTCATATGTTCTCGCTTTCATCCTGTGGTAATCCACAAGCCCACGACGTACAGACACGGCCAGCTTTGGTATAAAGTAACCAGCTCTCATATGACATCCGTTGTCCAGGTAGCCATTCTAGTTTACTTTTCGTTTTCAATCATGTTGCAGATTTTGTGACGCACTGTAAATAGTCACATTTCATTGGCCAAAGCCATCAAATATTGTCAAACCTTCTATTGTTTAGAGCATGTCTTTATTTGCTTTCAAGACTTCCAAAGACTTCAAATGTATTAGAAGCAATTTGACAAAAAAGTTGTGAAGCTGTGACAACTCTTGGAAAGTCTTGTAAAGCATTAAATTTGAGCTTTAGTCTCTGTACATTTGGTCTGAACGTTCTATCAATCATTGAATTCCTTGACGATACAAATCCGCCCCTTAGACATTGTGCCATTGGAGAACCAATTTTGAACTTCATTTTGCAAATCTCTTTCCACCTAGAAGTTCCTTCAGCTTGCTCCTATATCTCCATACGAAAACGTTGCAGATGATGGTGATCGCGAAGTATAATTTCCGATGCTATAGACCTTACTGGACGATGGAATGAAAACTGCGTATTGAGATGTCTGCATACTGACTCTGTGATTGCTGCGAATCATTTCATCCATTTTCTGGATATTGACATCTGTGGTCAATATCCTGCCCGATCAGCATCACCCGATATGTGCGGCCTTGTTCAAATTGTTGACAGTGCTTCATAGTGCTGGACACGACGTTGAATTTGGTCCACATACCGTCAGAATTTCATGGCGATTCTCTGTGCACTTTAGACGTTTTACCCACACTTCACGCATACTTCAACTTTGGAGCATATCTCCAGTTGACTAGTCATTTTTCTCTTGTATTATAATGCACGTGTTGTCAGTACCTATAATACTGTCTCTGTAGGAAGGCCTGAACATAAAACTCTATTCTATGAATGCGCCACTCTTGTTGCGCAATGATTGTAGCGTCGGACGACATATGAACTTATTACAGCCTCTCGTAAATTCACATTTGAATCCCCCTTAACGTTTATTTTGAGAGCAAACTTTTCTCCTGTGTGTAACAATGCGTCTTTTAGAATTCAATAATTTATTGGACATTACCTCCTCAACCGTTCACGTTAGACAATTTTCCTAGAGACTTTTCATGTATCATATTTTAATCTACCATTTCGCGAAATTTGCGAATGTAATCCTGAAAAAAGAAGAAAGAAAAAAAAAAGGATGCACACAACACGAGATTCGTCTCGTCTTCAAATGCATCTGTATTCAAACTTCTGTAAAATTCTAAATAACTACTAGTATACCCAAATTTAAAATTGTCAACGGGGTCTGGAAACGCATTTGAAAGAATAGCTTTATAGCTCAACAAACACATGGCTGGTGACGAATACGAAAGAAAAAGAAGCAGAAGAGGATGGGAATAAAAGTAAAAGCATGTAGGGGTTTAAAGTGCTATATACTTGCCCGAGCTCCGTTTTCTTAACAGCCAGCACATTACATTCCCACAAAGGCGCTGCTTGGGCAACGCGAACACCTTAACGATGTCGTTAAACATGGCAAATATGGCAGAAGAAAATAATAATAAAGATAACACACGTATAGGGTGAGTAGTGATGGAAAAAATGAAGTAAACTGAAAGGATTGTGCAAACAATTTCTAGTATTTTCCTGTACAATTTCAACTTTTCCCACAAATCCCAATATACTTTGTAAAATAGTTGAAAACTTAGTATTGTGTTCAAATATTCATATGCGCCAATATTTCTTTATTGCAATCGACGAGTATTCCGAAAAGCGCACAAATGTTTTGCTTATTTTAAGGTAATCTATATAAGTTTAGCAAAATTGTGAAAAATAAGCAAATTGAGTTTTTCATAATAAAATAATATGAAGTCTAAATTTTAAGAAAGTCTACCTTTTTACCACTTAGCGCATTTAAACTACCAATTAACTGAAGCTATGCATGGATAGGTAAATGCTTATTAATAGGCACGCCCAACTTCAAAGCTTTGCTCGCAAACATTTTTTCAACATTTTTCAATAATCAAATGCTGTAGACGATGCACCTTGTTACCAATTTGTATCAAAATTGTTGTACTAAAGTATACTATAGAAAATGATCGTATATATTTTTCTTTTAATAATGGTCGAATTCCGAGAAATAAATTATTAACTTTTGAAAAAATCAAACATATTGGAGAGTACAAAAGTTAATAAATTGTCTTCAATAATTAGGGGTTAATATACTGCATAACATGAACTTTTGATGTGAATATTTTAACAAATCCATCGCGCGCGCGCTTGTGTGTGTGTGTGTGTGTGTGTGTGTGTGTGTGTGTGTGCGCGCGCGCGTTGCTATGTATAGCTATGACATGGAAGGTTCTCACGTTCGGACTGAACGCCTTGCTTTCTAAGCAAATTCTCCGACACGCGAGCCTTACACTTCTGCGGAAATGCAAAGTGGGTTTCATTCTAGGCCCAGCGGTTAGCATATCATGGCACACTTTGAAATGAACACCCAGTATATACAGTGGAATTGGATCAAAAGATGCATAATGGTGTCACACTTTGGCTAAGGATGGCCGGGCGATGGTCATCACTTTTGAAGCCGTACCCTTTGCTTCAGTATCTTTTGTTGATTCTGCTGTCGGCTGCTACAGTGGTTTGCAATGAGATCTTTCTCTCAGGGTATGCGTGAGTGTGGTGTGAAAGGATAGCACCAGCTTAAACTGACTGAGAAATGTAATGTTATCTAATACTCGAGCTAATGAAGCGAGTTGCCGACCGTTTGAAGATAAAGAATGAAACCGATTATGAATCGTAGCACTCGAAGCATAATTGACTTAGTATACCTGTTATTATACTTTATTGACTATATTGGCTCTACCCTATGACTTATTATAGCTGTAACTTCTACACTATTAATTTGATGGTTTAAATAACTGTTTCCGCAATAAAAGAAACTAGAAGCGTAACTTGCCGTGCTAAAATGGTTACCGGCAAAACCCCTTGCGGCTACCGCTAAACAACTGATAACCCAGCGCGGTTTAGGCGCTACGAACTGCCTATCACCGTAAAAGACTGAGCCCCTAAGTCTGTACACGATGAAAAGAAAAGGACGCCAAGGCGTTAAATTTTAGCAATACACGTTCTTTTATTACTTAAGCTCCGCCTAATTTAGAATTATCCCACCAAGATTCCTTCTCGCGCGGGCCAATCTTAAACTCCTACAATCTGACATTGTTAATAGGCGGTACCTCCCTGAATTTGTCTAAGTGACTCCGCAAACGTACTGAACTTATAACCTTAATTGCATTCCAGGAAACTTTATACTAACGTGTTCGCTCCTCAGCTAATACTAACAACTTTGCTCGCTAATTACCTTTTTCTCGGACAAATCTTTTCAACTCAGGTTTATTACATTATACATTGATGTAATATACGGAAATTATTTATGCAACTATTTCCCTATCCTATTATTCCTTTATTTAATTATTTATATTTTCTTAACAATAATTACGGTATCAAACAGCTCTATATGTTCATGAAAAAATTTCTCTGCAGCATTTTTGTGCGTAGCTCCAGGATATATCCTTTGCCCAAAAACTACGGAGGAACGCAGGTTCCTTTGACAAATTTCATTTCTAGGGCGATAAAAAAACTAAGTTCGGGGTTACATTTCTGCCAGCTTGATGTGCAACCGTGTTACAGCCACCATACACAATCGAGGATTAAACCTATAAGTAACTTGTTATTTCTCTCAATTCCCATTCCATTCTACTTATCGGACACTGTTATAAATCAATTGCTGCATAAAATACACGACCACAAGAAGCATTTCTTTAGACAGCTCTCTGTTTTTATGCTGCACATTTTGATATCTGCTTTAAATTTATATCAGCATCTACTTTCTTTTTAACTTAAACGCAAAACATGGTGGGAAAATCTGATTTACAAAAGTTAACCAGATTCGTTTGACTGCCAGGTATGAGAGTTTAGGATGCGTATTTTGTCACTTCAGGTTTCTAATTCTCTAAGCGAATCTACTCTCATGCCGTATGCGTCGAGAGGTTCGCGTAGTCTTTATTAAGTCTGCAACGTGCAGCACGGCTGGTTGGCGGAGACGCGGAAGGTAATGCCTCCGGCTGTTCTGCACAAGAAGCTCTATTTGCATAACCAAATAAACGTGAAATCTGATTTACAGCGCTCGAATGATTTCGCAGTTTCTGCTGTTATTTTGCTGCAATTAACAGAAGTAAACAGGTTCCTGCCATGTCGAATAAAACGACAGTTTTCAAGCTGCACATAATTGCAAGGACAAAAACATATCGTATAAAATACAGATACACAGACTTACACGATTCGTAACCAGTTTTCGCTGGAATGCTAAAGAATGTAAGTAAAGGACTTAGCTTTCTATTTATTTCATGTTAATTATGATAAGCAACTGCATGGGTTTACAGGTGTACACTTCCTTATACAGAAAGCAGAGATGACAGTCAACGTATCAAATATTCAATTTCAAAGTGCCTTGTTTCTATCGGGGAAAATGCAAAAATGCATTTCCAGGAATGCGCAGGGAGATGCATAAATATAACAGTTCTCTACGGCTCCCGCTTATTTTTAATTTCTTTTGACAGTGATATTTTTACCAAAATAAGATAGGTATTTTTAAATTCATAAAATATAGCTGTAAAATGGAAGATCAAACTTTTTTTTTAAATTAAAATCTAAAATCACATGTATACAACATACCATTTGAGGAAAAACGTGCTATGTGAGCTTTTAACGCCGACATCTTCCCGCTCGGTCCCCTTAATTCCATGACATCGCTTTTGTCGATCGCGTTAATTCCATTCACACGCAATCAATTTGCTATTTTCACTACGACGACTTTAATAATGAAATCAGTAAATAAACTTTAATTACTTTCTAGCTTTGTTAAGTCTCTAATACGCTCTATAGTAATATAAAGAGTGAAAACAATTTAAAAACTGATACCTTATTTAGTTACAAAAACTACACATTTTAAATCATAGAAATAAAAATATCTTCTCAAACAGCATATTTAAAAATGCTAAATGTCAGTATAAATCGGCACTTTAAGCAATCCTGTGTAAGCATACGCCTACAACAGCGTCTAGTGCGATATTGGCAAAAGTCACTATTAAAATGATTTCACATAAACGGTACAGAGCTTTTCTTGCAATACATTTCTCGCCATGTTTAGGGTTTTCCTATTGTACAAATAATTGCATACCAAAATGATGACTCATGCCATTTACTAAAGCTTAGGTATATTTTAAACAAACTGCTTTGAGCTACTTTTGAGGAAATTCAAAAGAATTAAACAAATAATTTATAATAATCGGTTTTTAAAATCCATTTTGTTTGTTATAAAATGAAGAAGAATATGAGCCCCCTTTTTTACTTTCTCTACTACGTATAGTAAGTAGGGGAAGTATTGCATTCCACCCAAAAATTCGATACCGAGATTTCACCGGAAATACATGTTTTGAGACCTCCTGAATCCAAAAAAAGCATTTTTGGAAACATGTCCGTGTGTGTGTCTGTGTGTGTGTGTGTCTGTGTGTGTGTCTGTGTATGTGTGTGTGTGTCTGTGTGTGTGTGTGTGTCTGTGAACAGCATAACTCACAAACGAACAGTCGGATAAACACCAAACTTGGTATTTAGGTTCAGTATCTTCCAGAGATGCGACACGAAGGTTTTCAAGAAAATCCCCCCACCCTAGACTACCCTTTACATGGAACATTTTTCGAAAATTTTAATTTTCTCAAAAATGGCTCTAACGATTTTGATTAAAATATCATATGTTTAAGATAATGTCATGAGAAATAAAATGTATATCTTGAATTTTCTGGGAATGTCTCCAAAAGTATTCTTCATTGTGAACGACTTTTGCATAACTGGTAAACCATAAGAGATAGACAAAATTTTACTACACAAAAAATGTAGATCTCGTTAAAATACACAACTTATGTCATATACAGTTCTTTTGTTGAGTGAACCGTTTTCGAGATATTGCTTGTTATTTCCTTAAATTTTCCAATACTTATACTTTTTCTCAAATTCGTTATTCATTTTTTAATGTACTGGACTTGCAAAGAGAAAGGAATGCGCCGCATAGCAACCAGCGTTAAAATATTTGACCATCGCTTAAAAGCTACCATATTCCCCTTGCATCTACAAGAAAATTAGCAATAAGATTGACATCTCGATATCTCGATTAACATAAAGCATATGGAGAATAGGCGTTTGTAAAAATAGATTGTATAAGAGTAGAGAAAGTCATGTGAGTGTAACACATCAGATTTTTTTATCTGTAACTGCTTTTTACGGTTCTTTCTCCTACTGTTTGCTCTCGCAAAGATCTAAAACCCAAGCCCGAAGAGGGACTTGAACCCCCAGTCCTTTGCGCCAGAGAATATCAAAACTAAGGACCCTAGCGATCACGCCGAGGGGATTGGCATCTTTATTGCTTCGCCTTGCGTCCTCCGAAGTTGCCCGATTTAAATATCAGTCTTACTCGCAAACAATAGGAAGTATTTCTAAAAATTAATTTTTGGATTCAAGAAGTTCTAAAATGCACGTTTTGGTCATATGTAGGTATCAAATTTTTGGATTTAACTATATCTCCTTTACTAAAGTAAAAATTACCGCAGCTGAGGTAGTGATGTACGTTTTATTCAGACGTATTTTTACAACTTATTCATGGCTGTTTTGTTGGATTCTTTGTCACGTATATAGAGATATACATAAAAAAAATCCAACTCTCTTTGGAAACGCCGACGGCGCGGCATTTAACGCATGAATGATTGGTCATTTTTCAACATCGATGGTTTATGGACTCACAATATGAGGGATTCATCTGAGTCTTCAGCCAAAGGCAAGCTGATATGCAAGGCAATCAGATTTAATTGAAATTTTCGGCGAATAAATTTCAGTAGATGACGTCACTTGCAAGTCCGGGCTCCCTTTATGCAAATCTTCAAAAAGAGAATAAAAAGTGACGGGTAGTAGTGGAACTTAAGGATTATACTTGTACCCTTGGGATACATAACTGTACACTATTCAGATGCCAGATATATTATCAATAATTTTTTGCTATTAAAACAGAAAAATAACCTGATTTCAATAGTGATGAAGAAAAATAATTGCGAAGGAATGGACACTCATGCTATCAGGAAAACATCGGATTGGAATGACCCAATGTGTAATTTAAGCAGTGGAATGGTTGGGATGAGTTGGATTATACGATTAGTTATTTTCTCATTAACAGAGATGCTCTTGGCCATTATACTTAATAGTGGATAAGCAGTAACGACAGTAAATAGCAACATTTTCATTAAATACATGGAATTCTCTGTTGAAATGTTTGCATTTCTACATCATAGACACAACGTAAAAGCGAGGAAACTGACATACCAATCTCTTTGCTAACGGACTGATTTGACAAAGGTTACATTTAACAAAACTATTGGTGTTTTTCCCCGAATTACTCTTCGATAGATACGTTTCTCAGACACATTACCACTAGGGCGCTATTACAAGAGATAATAGTTTCAGATATTCAGTCTGTGATGCTTTTAATCGCAATTACGTCACAGTTATGTTTAAATGCTTTATCTCACAGCCTTTAAAATTCGAAGGTTTTACTACACACGACTATAGCAAAAATTAGCTTTTAATATTTGTAATTAACCAAATATTACCTATTCCCCCAAAACAAATACATTCTTAAACATTGGGAGAAATGGATGAATGCATCCAAAATATTAATGGAAACAGCATTTATCGGAAAGATTAGTAATAAACAAAATCTGAACTGTAACATATTTTAACAATATTATACGCATTTCATTCGTGTCAACAATGAGAAATGTGGTTTTAAATTTTAATTTTATAACAATATACTCATAAATGCTTCTTAGAAGATTTTCGAAAGTTGCTTTTCTTATTTAACCTATTTAGAGCAGTTTTAGAATAATATGAGGTGTAATTTTAGAATTTGACAACTTCTAACATATCAAATTGAAATTTCATCTAAGTGTTGCTCCGCAAGAACGCTGCTAGAACTCAACTGCTTTCGATGTTATAGTTTTTAAAGGTCGAACAACAATAAACGGACATAAGTAAACATTCCATGGATAGAGAGTGTCGTGTACGTGTTCGCATTCAGTTCGATTATTTTTCGTCGTAGTGTTACCATCATCTTTCATAAGTCGAAGTCCCATGGGGTTACATCTCACAATTTAAGAAACAAATACGCAAATCTATGCTTGAGGATAATGTATCTTTTCTTTGCAACTTTCGTTAGGAATTAAAACAACAAGGTTAAACGTAACCAAAGCCTGTGCGGAACCAGATTTCAGGGTTGACATTCCATTCACAGAATTCAGTTCTCTTCGTTTACCCTTTATTTTAATACTAATCTAGTAGTATGAGAATGATGTAGTAGCAGACATCTGGTTTAAGGATGTCGCTTAATGAGGAAAGTTAGAGGATGGAGAATAATGATGACGTATTACAGCCCTTCCAAAGTTTTGATGGAAGCTATGGCTCAAGACTTCAGCTGACACTGGAAGCCGTAACTTGTTGTGATGGATTGATGATCGATTTGGTACAACCCGAACTTTGGGCAGAACTGTTCTTCGCCTCTTACAGCCATCGATCACCGGGTACGACAGCGGAAAACCCACGGGAGCAGCAAGCTTTAAATAATAATGATCGCCCTATCACGGGAGAGGTCGTCCTTCTGTTCTGTTTTATGGCACAAACACGTTCGTTACCGTGGTTCCCTTATCGGATTCAGGTCACCAACGCTCGATTGTCAAGCATGAAAAATAACAGGTGATTCTGCTGGCTAACAGGAACATATGTTCCTGAAGCCACGCTATCATCTGGATAACTGTAACGGAACAAATAGGTACCTATGTGGGATTTTCACATTGGTCCAAACATATGTACGAGATGTTTAATGAATATTTTGTATTTGAAATAAATTATTGGCTGATTGTTCTCAGCGAGGGGAAAATTCTTATGGTTACATTCACGTGACTTTCTCTGTTCATTATAGAATCGAAAACAGATGTCGGCATATGCTAACCTTGAAATTCCACACTCTTTCCATGCCATAGCGAGAAACAACTGAAAGGGACAGCGCTATAACGGACATCTTGGAAATGATTGATGCCACTATAATAATAAAAAAAAGTTATTTGAAATTAATTGCTGTTTTAAAGTGTTCTTCATTTTCTGTGAGAGCGCTTTTGTCTATCTCTTTAAGATTTACGGCTATATTCCTTCCGAATGAAGAGGACTTCACAGATTATTCCCAGAAAATCAAGATACTGCAGTTGACAGCATATTGAAATATCGTTGAAATCCAACGGCAAAAAATCTCGTATTTTTTGTTTCCGTTGTAATGTTTCTATTAATAAGGGGTGCTATAAAGTATATTTATCAAATATTAGCATATGAAACCCAACGGTTGTCACGCTATTGAATGATAAATGTGTTGTATTAATTCATTTTATTGCATTTTAAGTGCGCATAGCTCCGGTACCCTTTATTTCAGAATATTGTACCAAATGTCATTTTGAAGATAAAAGTCCACATTTCATTACAACATTTACTAATTATTTTTACAATAATCACAAAAATCTATATGTTATTATTTATTTTAAGCGTCTACAGATTTCTATAAAACTAAAATATTAAATTGAGAATCATCCATAGTGCCGTTAGGAGTAGCTGGCAATGTTGGTAACGTGGTAATGTTAGGATGTTGGTATTTATAACACAGAAAGTGAATAAACGCAGCGATATATGTGGTTGGTGTACGATGATCATCAAGCGCTCTGTAAATGTGTGAGGAAATACTCAGAACCATGAACCGCTTAGTAAGCCTTCTCACTGTTTTAACCTTACACACAGCAGCTTGCTTGACTTTCAGTTCAAAACAAACGTGCGAGAGCGACCATGAACAATATTTACTAGTCCCGCGCATAACGTAATTAGCTTTTTATTTTAGACAAACCTTTATCAGTCCCATTACAGTAAAATAAATGTTTTATTGTGTTTAAATTACGGAATCCTGCCATATACGAGCATAATACAGTTATTTTTCTTAATGTGTTGCCGCACACACTAAAATAGAAATTTCTTCACTTAAATAAAAATAAGAACAACAAGTTTACTATCAGTTCAGGTAGTCAAAATAAGCACGATTTAAATAGATTTAAAGTTTTCAGAGTTATAACTGCTTGAATTTGGGAATTTCAGGAAGATACGATACAATTTTAATTGCAAAGTTACGATCTGAATTTTAAGAGTTTGCGTAAAGCACTGTATCGGGTTTGTCTCAAAATACAAAAAGTTTCCTTTCTTTAAAAAATGCAAGGTCGATTTTCCTTCTATTTCGGACGAATTTAAATGGAATGTTCCGCGTACACAGCTTTTTTTAATTTTTTTTCTGCACTCGGGAACCCTGAAAAGGGTTGTACTTCCGTGAAAACTCAGTTGAATATTTGTGTGGAATGCACTACTTCCCCTACTTACTATACATAAGCAGTACACAAAGTAAAAGAGAAGTGAAAATATAAGGCTATCAAATGCTGACTTCATTTGTCCATAAGATTCTGCGGCTTTTTTTCTTGAGAGAATTGTAAAACCACACGGTGGTTTCACAAATTAAGCTTATGCTACCATTTTTGCACAAAAAACAGCATTACACATGCATGCATAATAAATAAAAATGTATGTGTCCAACCCACACAGCCTTCTCCGTTCGTTACCCTTATATTATAGTCTCTACTATATTGATTCTACTATTCAGGTTACATTACGATAAACTTTTGGCAAGAAATAATCTCAAATTAAGCAACATGGAAAACAAAACACCTTTTGCATATATTCAGTCAGCTTTTCTTACTAATGATCCCATGTGGTAAGACAGAAGAACTGCGTAAAATTCTTTATAGACAATAGCTCATCTTCGTTTTACCCTCCTCTACTGGGATAACTTAATGATGTAAGAACAAAGCTTTGGAATGAGTAACTCTCCAAGCCGAGTAGGGATCGTTCAGCGCTTCCACTACAGAAAAACCGTTCGGTTCCCAGGCAGTGTTAACCAAACAATCCAAGGTTCATGGATTTAATTCCGGCCTACATCGTCGATGATTGTAAAATTGGAATACAAATCCAACAGGGGGAAAAATTAAAACGCAGGTTCCTTGTAGTAAATTTAAAAAATAGTTTCAAACTAGAGAAAAAGAGCTCCCTAAATAAAATCACCCAACATTTACGTCCGAGTAATTTATTATGATTCCCTGTTATACAGCAATGTGAGCATCAATCTCTCTGGCATCTACAAACAACAGCAGTAAATAAATAAGAGCGGTTCATACCCCCAAGCAAAGAATAGGGATGAACCTGATGGTGACTGCAGGAAAGCTGGCAAATCCTGTCTTAGTCTCCGATTTTACCCAGGAATCCAACTAGAGAAAATAGCCGACACCTAAACTTTTATACCGTTGCAGTATTATTATTTATCATTCGCAAAATACTTCTTTTGCTTATATAAGCTCTATTACTTCAGACTTATAATTGACCTGCAGGAAATTTCATTTATTAAGTTTTTCAAAGAAATGACTAAATTATCGTATAAATGAAAAAAAAGCTATAAATATAAACTATAAAGGAAACAGAGTTTATTATAATCTTAAATATAGCATTTCAGAAGAGAAAGAAACACCTGCATATCTTATTGCTTTTCTTCACAGGGTGGGACGATAAGTTTAATCTCTTAATGGAAGATTTAAATCTATATGAAATCAACAACGGCGGATCCTCGATGGATCACTTAAACGGTCTTTGGTTCCCAAGGTGAGGGAAATTCAAATCAGAAATTGCGCTGTGTGAAATAATGTGGAATGTGTCAACTCGAAAATGCCAAATATATTGATGATGAGCGTGTAAGACATGCTCCGAAGAAGAAATTTCTAAAGTATAAATTTAGGGTAAAAGGCAGAAACGTTTTAAACGAGAAAGATTTATACAAAACCTTCTGTATTTAATTTTTTTTCTCATTTACAAGAGGTATTCAAAAGTTTTGCAACCAACCTATCCATTGTTGGACAATGGTTACAAAACTGTAATTAGTACGGCTGGAAACAATTGAATTAAGCTGACAAAATTTGCATAAGTGCGAGTTTAAACTTTAATATAGCCGTACAGTCTGTTGAGTTCAGTACTGTGTCAACAGCTGGTGAAAAGTCGTGGATATTTCTAAAGAGAACATTAGAGTCTACATTTTCACACGCTACAAGCTAGGTGAAAGAGGGGAAAAGAAAGAAAAAAAGAAGGAAAGAAAGAAAGAAAGAAAGAAAGAAAGAAAGAAAATGTCCATGAGGACTTGTTAGCTGTTTATGGTGATCAAGTGTGTTCGTTTGATAGCATTGCAAGATGGATTTCAGGCAATATTTTACATAACATGCTGTGAATGCCAGAGTGATTGTAGTGTAAATTAATATTATTGTATGCACAGGATTTTAGATGTTTGTTAGCCATAAGTATTGTTAGGAAATAAGTTTACACGGCCTCACTGAAACTGACAATAGAAGTGGACAACAATAAACCGAGGGGGTGAGTTGTTTATCACTAAGAGACAAACAAATGACGTCAGGGTAGCGTGCCTTTTTTTTTAGAAATGGAGGGAATATCTTCCCTAGAGCATATACTGAATGTTAAAAGGACTTTAAGAGAATGACCAAGAACTGCACAATTCGAACCTTTAATAACAGATATTTTAGAAACGGCTCATACTACAAAAAAAAACTTATTTGAAATAAATTGTTATTTTAAAGAGATCTGCATTTTTTGTGTACTACGTTTTCGTCTGTTGCTTAATGTTTACCAGCTATACAAGATTATACAAAATTCTTCCAAATGAAGTGGACTTCACAGGCTATTTCCAGAAAATTCAAGATATACATTTTATTTTTCATGTACACATCTTTAATATATGGTATTTTAATCAAAATTGTTAGAGCCTTTTCTAGAAAATCAAAATTTTTTAATAATCGTCTATGTAAAGAGTAGTCGGGTTGGGGGGATTTTCTTGAAAATCTTCGTGTCGCATCTTTGGAAGGTAGCGAACATAAATACCAAGTTTGGTGTTGATCTGACTTTTCGTTTTTGAGTTATGCTGTTCACAGACACCCTGATACACACGGAGGTTTCCCAAAACTGCTTTATTTGGATTCAGGGCGCCTCAAAACATAAATTTCGGTAAAATCTCGGTATCCAATTTTTGGGTGGAATGCAATACTATACGTAGTAGAGAAAGTAATGTAGAACAGCATATTCCCGGTGTGGCATTTCTTACTGTATCTCTCTAATAATAATTTAATCGTGACTTTAAATACTAAATTTCATTAGTAAAAAGTTGAAAATCGTACAGCATGTGGTATTTTAGAGAAATCCATTACATTTTGCTTTAAAAATCGTAATTTCGAAAACGCTTTGCTTGCAAATACCAAAATTATGTATACTAGTACTTCTATAAGCATATTTAATTCACGATAAAGAGAAATACATCACCAATCGCATACATTTTTTATAGTTCACTTATTGGTCAGCTTAAATAACACCACATTCATATTTTGAGATTCTAGGGAGAACAGGGAATAATTCCGGCTAAAGAAAATCGCCCACTCTCAGGCTGGTAATCGCACACGAAACCTCTGGATATGGAGACTATTACGCTAAGCACCAGGCCACAGAGGCAGTAGCATATGGATTTCTGCCTCTAGGTATAGCTTATACAACAGAGAGGTATAGCTTATACTGTGACGTACATAGATTTATTGTGGCTATAATCGCCCAGGAGGAAGGGATGAGGTGAAGGAATCACAGGAGGCTAGAATTAGTAGGTAGATAGGCCACAGAGGCGTGCAGAAGCCCCTAACAGTTCCTGGCTCAAAGACCCATCTCACTTCTGGAGCTGCTTAGAAAGGGCAATGAACGACTAAACAGCTCTTTGGTGTCCACTCTTACCTTTGAGCAAGCATCCGCGACATCTGTCCGGCACTGCCACACACGAAACCAAAAGCATACTTGAAAGATGAGAAGGAAACGAAATGAAACAGAAATGATGGAAAGTAGATCGAGTAGATAAGAAACAACCCCAGCATTCGCCTATCGACAAGAGAAAAACCACGAAAACCTCAAGGTCAGAGTGTGCAGTAAACAGGAATCGAACCCGGAACCTTCCGAATACGAGCCTCACATGTTACCACGGAGCCATCTCGCTAGGTAACTTCTGCCTATATTTTGTGTAAAAAAGGTCTTCATTTTTTAAAAAAAGGTGCAACTTGAAAGCAAACCCACATTGTTCCACCAGCTGTGGAAGAACGATGTTTAAATATATTGCAATTAATGTTGGTGGTCACAAGGGAGAAATGCCTTGTGAGAGAGTACAAAAGGATTGCTGTGCACTTTGTGCACATGCAGGCCACATTGGCGGAAGGGAAGAGTAAACCGAGAAGGAGATGTGGTGACCTGGTATGTTTCTCTCTGTAATTTACACAACTGGACGCTTGACGCCCTCCCACGTTGGCTCGCGTGCAAAGATTAACGTGGCGTCAACATGTGGCAAGGCCCTAGGGCAAAACATGTATGTCGTGTGTGATTTTATTACATTCTCGAATGCAATTAAACTAGGCAAATCTTTTAATTCCTCAAGTACATACTTTATAAACTGCTAACGCCTGAGACTTGACGCCAAAATCAATAGAATGAATTCTTTCCAAGAGAAGAGGTTTTTCCTACACAAAGCTTCACAATCGGAAAGAAACGCTGATTTTAGCACGCTTGATTTAAACGAATTAATAATTAGAACAACATTTGATGTTATATTCACACGACCTCTATTCACTATCACTTATTTTTATATATTTTTACAGATTATCCTTACGAAAGCTTATTTTTCTATTTACTACACGTTAACTGAAATAAACCTTTGCAGAAATACTTTCATTAAATATTTCGTTGTAGCTACCGCGGGGATGGAGGAATCTGAATACATAATCCGATCTTAAAAGCGGGGGCAATATCCGATGAGCTTAAAATGCCACAGTCTTTCCAAGACAATGTCAGAAACAACAGCACTTTAAAAATGACACAGTACTGAAAAAATTCAATCCAATATAACTGATATCTCAAAAGCGGCTGATGCCATAATTATGATTTGAAATAAATTACGTTTTAAAGAGTTCTACAGTTTTAGTATGTTTTTGCCTATCTGTTATGATTTACCGGTTATACGAAATTATATAGAATTCCTTTCGAATGAAGAAGATTTCACAGGGGCTATCCCTAAAAAATTCAACATACCTATACATTTTACTTGTAAGGTAAATATATTAAACGTATGGTATTTTAATCAAAATCGTTAAGAGCCATTTTTGAGAAAATTAAAAGTATCGAACATTTTCCCATACAAATGGTAGTTTGTGGTATGGAAATTTTCTTGAAAATCTTCGTGTCTCATCTTTGCAAGTTACTGAATTTAAGTGCCAAGTTTGGTATTTATGGGACATTTCGTGTTAGAGTTATGTTGTTCACACACATATACAGCTACACGTACCTTTTTATCTAAAAAAATTGTTCCTATTGGATTCAGGGGCCCCAGAATACATATTTTCGGTGAAATCTTAAGAATCTGTAGTGTACTTCACTATCGGCCTCTAAAAATGACAGTAGTGTACTTCGCCAGCGGTCTCTAAAAATCACAGGAATCTGCACAGTACTTCACTATCGGCCTCTAAAAATGACAGTAGTGTACTTCACTATCGGCCTCTAAAAATCACAAGAATCTGTAGTGTACTTCTTGGCAGAATACAATATTTTTTATCCACTATAGGTAGATGCAGAGAAATTAAAAACAATTGTTCGACGGTACTTCAAACGGCAGAAAACGCTAGATTCAGTTTTTCTGCACTTTTTTTTCTGGCGCAAACGAGGTCATGTCGGGATAAACTAGATCAGGGAGAGAGAGGGGATTAAGGAGTTTCCTTTCCCACTCATTTCCACTCGTGCTGCCAAGGACTGAAACTTGATTGGTTTGCTTGTCAATCTCTTCAAATATAGTAGGTAGGGTGAACTATGGACTTTGAACCTTAGCTCTTTAGAGAAAAAGTTGGGTTTCATTGAACTAGATGATTGGCGAGTCGCAAAGAGGGTGCAAGTGGAGTATGGCATAAAACGACAGAAATTTTTGCTGCAGGAGTTTATACTGTGCTTCGCCATCAGCCTATAACAATCATAGGAATGTGTCGCGTTTTCACTATCGCCTCTAACAATCACAGGAATCTGTACTGTACTTCACTATTGGCCTCTACAAATAACAGAATCAGCAGTATACTTCACCGTCGACCTCTAAAATCACAGGAATTTGTACAGTACTTCACCATCGGCCTCCAAAAATCACAAGAATATGTAGTGTACTTCACTATCGGCCTCTAAAAATGACAGTAGTGTACTTCACTATCGGCCTCTAAAAATCACAGGAATCTGCACAGTACTTCACTATCGGCCTCTAAAAATGACAGTAGTGTACTTCACTATCGGCCTCTAAAAATGACAGTAGTGTACTTCGCCATCGGTCTCTAAAAATCACAGGAATCTGCACAGTACTTCACCATCGGCCTCCAAAAATCACAAGAATCTGTAGTGTACTTCACTATCGGCCTCTAAAAATGACAGTAGTGTACTTCGCCCTCGGTCTCTAAAAATCACAGGAATCTGCACAGTACTTCACTATCGGCCTCTAAAAATGACAGTAGTGTACTTCATTATCGGCCTCTAAAAATCACAAGAATCTGTAGTGTACTTCACTATCGGCCTCTAAAAATGACAGTAGTGTACTTCACCATCGGTCTCTAAAAATCACAGGAATCTGCACAGTACTTCACTATCGGCCTCTAAAAATGACAGTAGTGTACTTCACTATCGGCCTCTAAAAATCACAAGAATCTGTAGTGTACTTCACTATCGGCCTCCAAAAATCACAGGAATCTGCACAGTACTTCACTATCGGCCTCTAAAAATGACAGTAGTGTACTTCATTATCGGCCTTTAAAAATGACAGTAGTGTACTTCGCCATCGGTCTCTAAAAATCACAGGGATCTGCACAGTACTTCACCATCGGCCTCCAAAAATCACAAGAATCTGTAGTGTACTTCACTATCAGCCTCTAAAAATGACAGTAGTGTACTTCGCCATCGGTCTCTAAAAATCACAGGAATCTGCACAGTACTTCACCATCGGCCTCCAAAATCACAAGAATCTGTAGTGTACTTCACTATCGGCCTCTAAAAATGACAGTATTGTACTTCGCCATCGGTCTCTAAAAATCACAGGAATCTGCACAGTACTTCACTATCGGCCTCTAAAAATGACAGTAGTGTACTTCACTATCGGCCTCTAAAAATCACAAGAATCTGTAGTGTACTTCACTATCGGCCTCTAAAAATGACAGTAGTGTACTTCGCCATCGGTCTCTAAAAATCACAGGAATCTGCACAGTACTTCACTATCGGCCTCTAAAAATGACAGTAGTGTACTTCACTATCGGCCTCTAAAAATCACAAGAATCTGTAGTGTACTTCACTATCGGCCTCCAAAAATCACAAGAATCTGCACAGTACTTCACTATCGACCTCTAAAAATGACAGTAGTGTACTTCACTATCGGCCTCTAAAAATGACAGTAGTGTACTTCGCCATCGGTCTCTAAAAATCACAGGAATCTGCACAGTAGTTCACCATCGGCCTCCAAAAATCACAAGAATCTGTAGCGTACTTCACTATCAGCCTCTAAAAATGACAGTAGTGTACTTCGCCATCGGTCTCTAAAAATCACAGGAATCTGCACAGTACTTCACCATCGGCCTCCAAAATCACAAGAATCTGTAGTGTACTTCACTATCGGCCTCTAAAAATGACAGTAGTGTACTTCGCCATCGGTCTCTAAAAATCACAGGAATCTGCACAGTACTTCACTATCGGCCTCTAAAAATGACAGTAGTGTACTTCGCCATCGGTCTCTAAAAATCACAGGAATATGTACAGTACTTCACCATCGGCCTCTAACAATCCCAGGAATCTGCAGTGTACCTCACCATCCGCCTCTAAAAATCACAGTACGCTTGCCTACTGATCATAAGGGCATTCTTCATTCTTAAATTCAACATTCAATCCCGAAAAATTCGCGCATAAACTTGTAATTATGTTCGAATACTACTGCGTTTACTGTGGGGTCTGCGTGCTCCATACCACCTTTCTTTCGTGTTAATGACCAACATAAATGTGAACAAAGATCTCCTGGACGGCCTTTCGATAATGTCCTCATTCCTTGATACCCGGCTATATCGCTTACAATCGTTTCTGGTTTACAGAATTATGTTGTATTCATTATTATCTATCTACAATAGTATTTTTATAGCCAAATGTGGAAACGTTACGTCACAGAAAACGAGTAGGAGGAATTCCGAGCTGCGTTACTTACAAAGGAATACGACTGCTGGAGAACATTTTGTCACTGCGATCCAGTTCCCAGAGTTTGATTCTGTTGTCTGGCGTGGACCTCTACGGCTTCAGTCCCGCCTAAAGTATGAATGTTTGTGAGAATAGAACGTGTGTATATGCGTACTATAGGTAAGCCAGTAAAAAACCCACAAGAAAACAATGCTTACTGCCCAAAATGTTTCCAATGGTCAGAGGGGGAAAAGAAAGAAAGAAAAACTATTGCTTTGAAAGTGTGGGGTACAAGAGTAACTATTTGTTTGAATGGTAGTTACTACCTGTCTGAGGAATAAGTGCAGATGGGAGACAGGAAGCCCGCGTAGAAACATAACAGGTAGGTGTATTATGTCACCACTCCCGGTGCGTTCGTTCGGGCGTTCTCTCTCCAGTCTAAATCTAGCCACGGTGCACTTTCGTCAGACAGGTAGTACTATTGCTGAAAAAAAAGTCTGATGTGTTGTACTAACATGACTTTCTCTACTCTGGTACAAACTATTTTTACAAAGCTTATTCTCCATCTACTTCATGTTAAAAGAGATAAACATTAGCAGAAACTATCGTATTGCTAATTTTCTTGTAAGTACAAGGGGAATATGGTAGGCTTTAAGCGATAGTCAAATCTATGTGGAGCATTCCATTCTCTTTGCATATCCAGGACATAAAAAAAACGAATAACGAATTTCCATTTGAGAAACAGTATAAGCATTGGAAAATTCAAACAAATAACAAAGAATATCTCGGAAATGGTTCATTCGACAAAAAAAAAGTATATGACATAAATTGTGTTCTGTCTCTCTCTTACGGTTTAACAGTCTTTCAGAATAAAGAGGACTTTTGGGGACATTCCCAAAAAATTCAAGATTTTCGTTTTTGATTTATGCTGTTTACAGACACACACGGACACGTTTCCAAACGAGCCTTTTTTATTCAGGGACCTCAAAACGTGCATTTCCGCTGAATCTCGGTATTGAACTTTTAGGTGGAATGCAATGCTTCCCCTACGTACTCTACGTAGTAGAGAAAGTAATATATAGCCGACATGTCTGATTTCTGAATTCCTTCACATTAATTCACTGAACAGATTAAATATATATTTTCCAGTATACTTCCTGATAAATTCCTTAGGATACTTATCCCAATTAATCCGCCATAATGCATGCATATCTGTAATATAATTAAATGCTGAATCTTAAAACCGAGCTAACACTGCATGATTGACTAGAAATAAACACTTTTCTTTTTGGAATTATAACATCTACCTGTAAGCATATTAATATTTCCGGTTTTGTGCAGTGTAACAAACAGAAGTGCATAAAAAAACAATGTCACTATTGAACCTTTCAACACACCTATGACACTGTACATCTACATACTAGGAGCAAAGGTTATATTTTCATCTCCTATGCGAGTCACAATGAAGCTTCCTGATATAGTAGGCACACATACGTATTACGAATATATACATTGCACATAAAGGGGAGGGGCTTCGAGCTTGGTATCAAACCACTGACTGTGACAGGCGTGTTAATGCACAGGATCATAGCACTAATGAATCTCCCTCGTGCTCCTGCATAAACCTGTCAAAATTATCGATCACGTTAGTATAACAAACGCCAGTGCACTCTATCGGCTCACTTTCATGATGTGTCTTTCTTAATCCCTTGTCTGGCGGTTGCATACTTCGTCATTTTCAACATAACAAAGAGCAGAAATACCTGTTCACATTCCCAAGATATCGGCTTGGTTAGAGAAAGGCATTCGAAAAATCAAGGTACCACTGAATGGCGATGATGATAAAGATATTTAGCCGTTATGACTGTTTTTTAGTGATTTGAACAGGCGAAGATTATAGAGATTGTCGGGATACAGAATTGATAGTGCGAGTATACACAACGGAGGATAGTACAGGGACAGCCAAAAAACTACGAACCACCTGCGCGGTGTTTTTCCTGTCTGTGTCCTCGGCGCTCGTTGCCGTCTGCCGCTATCATAGAAAGGCGCGGATGAAACCATACAACATTTTTACAACTGCTTTTAAAGGATTTACTCAACAACTTTATGACAGGAGATGTTGAAACTGGCCACCGTCGTTGTCCATATATTTTTGGCACCTCTAGGAAACTATCCATCACTCGCCAATTTTTTTCGAGTTGAAACCCGTACATATGTGAATACAATTTTACCCCCCTTTTTTTAGGAATTAACGGCCAGGGAGCGTGATTTTGCCTTTTTTCAACAAGACTTTGCAACAGCTTATACGGCCAATATTTCGATGAGAAAATTTGAAAGTGTGTTTGAGGACAGAATTATTAGTACAGATTTGTGGCCCCCTCGGTCCCCCAACTAACTCCCTGCGATTTCTATCTCTGGAGTAACTTAAAGTATACAAGACAAACGCACACATCCTAGAAGAATTAAAACAAAATATCCGCCAGGAAATTGCCAGCATTTCTCAACGTGAACTACGGCGAGTGATGGATAGTTTCCTAAAGAGTTGCCAAAAGTGTATGGACAACGACGGTGGCCAGTTTCAGCATCTCCTTTCATAAAGTTGGTAAGTAAAGAATTTAATAGTAGTAGATGGCAACGAGCACTGAGGACGCGGACAGAAAAAACACCGCGCAGCCGGTTCGTAGTTTTTTGGCTCATCCTGTATTTGAAAAGGGCAAAATGAAACAAATACTGACGTTTGCTATGATCAGCAAAGATACTTTGAAATGTCCTTGTAAAAGATACAGTTTAAAGCAGCAGCACAGTCTCGTGCACTGCATTGTTCTGTGCAAGCGCTGTGGTGTGAGGGTTGTTTTTTTACCACCGCAACCACCACCATCTCACAAGGGATGCATCCAAACTCGAATATTCAGAACCGATGGAAAGCGTAGGTATTTTCATATTCAGCATAAATTTAATAGGATATTCAAGATGACCTGCATATCAAATATATCCACTTTTAAAATAAAAACTTTAACTTTTAAAGGAAAACTCTCCTTGAGATCAAAGATAAAATAAACAACATAACTGACCAAGCACAAAATTTTAACTAATTAGGCTGGAAAATACATAATTTCAAACAGACTGACATTCAAAAGAAGATACAAAGATTTAATTATATACGTGGCACAATCAAACGAACACTATTAAACAAAACAAACAAAAATAAACTATACTAAACTTTTATAAACTGTTAGCAGTACCATCTATTTTGTATGGACGTGAATGCTGGACGCTAACAAGAAAAGGAGGCAGACAGACCAGACATTGCAGAGATGAGATTTCTAAGAACGGCGGCGGGCTATAAAAGAATAAATACAAATAAAAATGAAGACATCAGAAAATAACTATGCAAACTTTGGGCGAAAGAATAAAAGAGCAACAAATAAAGTACTTCCAGCATGTAAAAATGATAGAAGACCATCAGATCCTAAAACAGTAACTAAGTATAGATCAAGACGAAAAAGAATTTGATGTCCAAGATGACATGAAAAGATGAATTCACAATTTGAGACTGGAACAGGTGATGATAGTGTAATATATAAGGCGATGATGATGATAGTAAATATACCATATGACTAAAATACAGACACGAATAGCTGAGGTCGTTAAGGCACGGACTAGTGTACGGGAGGTCTGCGGTTGAAATTCGGCCAGAACCATCCTCCCTATGGGCTGTTCCTGTTCTCATAACTGGTAACTGCAGGGTAGGTGCCCTAAACTTCGGCCTCAAACGTTTCCTTCCCAAATTTCTTTCCCCAATAATAATTTCATTTCATGTATCACCAGTGACACTATATGTGTGTCGTAAGATTTAAGAGCGGGCGTTAAACGCTATTCAAAAACTAAAAATTGAGTAAAAGGGGATTATAGGGCGGCTCACGTTCTCCTTGACCACCTTGCCTACTCATTGTCCTAGCATTGGATAGTCAGCTACATGCTGTCTTTATGGATGTGAACTAGTCATTTGTCTTGTGTGTACGAGGACACCTACTTGTATTACTTATATTACTTATTCATTATTTTATTAATTATTAATTAATATATATATTTATACATAAATTATAAATATTAATAAATTATTCATTATTATTACTTGTACGTATATTACTTATTCATTACTTAGCAAAGCTGAGGTACAAACTCCCTATTTTTGCGTGTGCAGGAGGGCACCTTGTCAGTACTACAAATTGAATTGGAGTAAGGCTACTACTCTTCACGTAGGCAAAATACTCCGTGGTTTTCCAGAACAGTCATCCTTAATAACATACGAATACACGAAACAGCGATTCTAATAAGCCTTTCGGTGACTTAGGAAATAACTGTTTTACAATTTCTGAGCTTCTAGGTCATTAAGAGTTATCGCTCGGCCTCTGTCACTGACTGCTAACAACTTATCGATCTTTTCCAAGTCGAGCGAACGATGTCTATCGTAGATTTCCCAGAAACAGCAATTTGAGAGAGCTGTCTTAGGGTTTATAGCCATTTTGTCCTCAAGATATAAAACAATATATCAGGCGACAGAACAAATAAGTTCAACACGCAACAATTCTCTGAAGTTTGTTTGTTTATTCCAGTCACTCATACGTGTTGATTTTTGCCTTAGGTACACAGAGTACCAACCATGATAGCATTATGGAGGTTTAGTGTACATTTCTCTTCCAGTGAAAGTATTTTTATAGTAGTTTTGTACTTGAATGTTTACTTGCATAGAATGCGAAACTCCTTGAATACATTTCTCAGGTACTTTCTTTGTGTTAAATACTAAATTTCTGTTTAGTAAGTTAAAAATTCGAGAGGAAAACCGTAAAACAATAGTGATGGAAATAAGTAACTAACCAATAATTTTCAACTGAAGCAACAGAAGTTAACCCGATGTAAAATCACTTCAAGAGAGTGGAGAAAAGGTGTGCAAGTTAAAAGCGGTTACACAATGACTACTGCCATTGCACAAGCGACTGGCTGAGGAGTATACCACACGCTGAATTGTATGTGCATAAGCCGGTTTACTCTGACAAATGGTTATCGGCTTCGAGCTTCATGAAAAGGATAAGCAATTCATGGCGTTCCACTCCTGATCCGAGGGTTATAAATAACTTTGGAGACATATAGGTTACAAATATTTGCCCAAATCAGCAAACTTACCTTAATTTCGGTATAAACTTTTGGACAAAAAAGTCCGGGCCGGTTGGTAAACTATGGCTTATTCCCCGCCACGGGTTTGGTTGACAGGCTGGGAGAGATCAAAGAATCTCGGCCGATGTAGACTTCTAATTCTTGCAAAGAGACAGAGCATACTCCAGCCCTTGATCTCCTAATTTCGTTTTCTCTCTTCACAGAACATCTCTTGAGCAATGCAAAGCTGACCAATGCTTGGTGTGTTCACCTCAAGGTATATGTGTGGTTTTAGTACGAAAATTGTATCTGTCATAATGCCAACTTCACCAAAATAAATATGAAACAAATTTTCACAAAGCTTAGGTGCTTTTGTATCTAAATGTTTTAGTTATTAAACATAAAACCCTTCAGTGCGGACTTTTTCTTGTACGGCGAAGTGGTTTGTTGTTATAACGTTATATAATTTGATATAAAATATATTTTTCCATTGGATTGTTATGTTCCCCAAACTGCATTACTGCCTATCTCTCATTCTATGCATATTACATTTGCTACCTATACCTTTGTTTGATACGTTCAAATTCGATGACCACTACTCGCTATTTTAATGAAATAAACTGTTTCAAGTACGTCATGTAAAACCTCTGAATATCTTTTTGCCCATCAGTGAAGGGTTCGAACTAAAAAGAGAGAAAAACGGATACTTAGGGATATGAGATATAAATCGTATATTGGGTTTCCGGTCATTCAGCTTTGTATATAAAATAGTGGAGGTCAGTAAATAAGGTCTTCCTTAATGACTAAGTACTTACATAATCCAGTTTCCAGAGTAAGCAATTCCCTTACCTGCAACAAAAAGAAAGCAACTATAGCATATAGTGAAAATAAAGAAACAATGAAGTAATATTTTTGGAAGTTCATTCTTAAATGTACACTATTACTGGAAATTATGCTTTTATGCGAGTAACATCAGTTTGATTTTCTCTACCATGTACATAGTAGGGTAGAGAAAGTATTGCATTCCACCCGAAAATTCTATATCAGATTTCACTGGAAATATATGTTTTGAGTCACCTTGAATCCAAAAAAGCACTTTTAGAAAAACAATCCCTATGTGTGTGAGTGTGTGTGTGAACAGCATAACCAAAAAACATTCAAACAGAATGTAAAGTTGTGGCTTTTGAGGGCAAATATCCAATCAAATAAAAATAGTTCTGAATAACACTATAATAGAACAAGTAAGCAGTTTTAAATAACTAGGATGCTGGATTTCCTATGATCAAGAGAAAGATCCTAATCAAAAGCTAAAGAAATTCCAACATCTGCAGACTATCGAGAACTCTAAAGGGAAAAATAAGGAGATACGATTATTTGATTTTAGAAGCTATTGGCCGTCCCTCCACTGTTATTAGGCAGTGAAAATGGATTCTCAATAGATCTTTTAAAAGGAGAGTACAAATATGAAATGCAATTTCTCAGTCGAGTAGCAGGATATACATGGAAGGACATCTCAGATGCACCAATACGCGGAAGAACTAAATTATATAAACTAAAAGATAAGATTAATGACATGAAACGGCAGTGGATCCTACATACAGAAAGAATGGATGACAGCAGGATTACCAAACAAGTATTCCGGGTCCGGCATTCGATTCCCGGTTGGGGGGGTGGAATTTTTCTCTAGCCAAGATTATTCTCTATCCTCCCCAGAGTCTGGAAGTATGAATGAGGGTGTGATGGTGTGTGTGGTCTAATGATTAAGCACCAAACTTTACTAGTAGCCCAACGACAAACGAATACGAGTTAACACCATTGCCTATAGACAATATGTTCCAAAGGAAAGTCTGCCAATAAGACCATTGTAGTTAAGCGCGGGAAGTATTCCGGTACAAACCAGAAGGTGATGTTCGATTGGAAGACCAAGGGCCAGATGTGATTATATCTTTGTGGCGGAACAGGCTTTATAGCCTAACTTTGCAGAAGAAGAGGAAGAAAATACTTCCTCTACTTACTAAGTAACAGAGAAAGTAAAAATAGGTTACAGGAGATACATAGCAAAAGAAAACAGTAGTAACAGGATCGACAGTAAGGCCGGATGCAGCATAATGAGAGCAAACATTTTAAATTCACTATGGCTGCAACTCGATAAATCTAGATTTCATCCGATACTTAATCCCTTAAAGTGTTACAGGATCAATGATGATAAACTCTGTTTCCCACGCTACACTAGTTTGGGTTACATCCGCGAGATTGATGGGATGAGCCATAGCCAACTTCGGTAATTAGGTAATTAGCTCGAGGCTTGCGTGAATCGGCCAACGGTTGAGTTCGTTCGGTAAAGTACATTTTAGCATTACGTTGGCAGAGTTTGTTGTGCAACTTCAGCAGAAACTACCACAAAAAGGGTGTTTAACTACCCTGTCAGATACCCCAATATAGCAGTGCTCCTTTTAGTGAAAGAAAACGAAATCACCCTACATTCTGTATTTCTCAGAAAGTATTTTCACCACAATCAGAGTTCCCAAACCCATTTATACTTTCTCCAGGAAGTGTTGCATTTCACCCAATCTGATACCGCATTCCACCCAAAAGACATGCTTTGGGACTCCTTGAATGCAAAAAAAGAAAGAAAGAATAGAAAAGAGCTTTTAAAAAGTCCCGTGCGCGCGAGTGAACAGTACAACTCAAAAGCAGAAAGTTAGTTCGATACCAAATCTGAGATTTAAATTCAGCATCATCCAGGGATAGGACACGAAGATTTTCAAGAAAATTCCTCATGCCAAACTACCCTTTACACTGGAAAATGTTCTAACATTTTGGTGTTCTCAAAAATGGCTTAAAGATTTTATTTAAAATACCTACCATATGTTGACACATTTACATGACAAATAAAATTTATATTTGAATTTTCTGGGAACAGGCTGTGAAATCACATTCATTCTGAATGATTTTTGTATACTTGATACCCGTAGGAGATAAAACGTTACTACAGGGAAAATGTAGAACTGGTTGAAGCACACAATTTAGGTAATCTGATAGTTTTTGTTGCATTAAGCATTTCTGAGATATTCTCTGTTATTGGTTTTCATTTTCAAATACTCGCTTTTTCTCGTGGTCATACAAAGAGCATGAAATTTCAGTCATCAGCTAGCGACAGCTTTTTAAAAATCTGATATTGGTTTAAAATTTACTGTATCCTTTTTATACCTACCTATAACGGAATTTATAAATGTGTAGTGCAAGCATATCTCGATTAACATGAAGTAGAAAGAAAACAAATCTGATGTGTTGCACTCACATGACTTTCTTACTCTTGCACAAACTATTTTTACAAACGCTTCTTCTCCAACTACTTCATATTAATCGAGATAAACAATTGCAGACATTATCTTATTACTAATTTTCTTGTAGGTGCAAGGGAAAATGGAAATAGAATAGGCTTTAAGCGATAGTCAAATCTTTCTGGAGATGACCGCTTTGTGGAGCATTCCATTTTCTTTGCATGCCCAGAAGATTTATAAGAATTTCCACTGGAAAAAAAATGAAAAGGACTTTTGGAGACATTCCCAGAAAATTCAAGATATACATTTCATTAGCCATAAAAATATCTTAAACCTATCGTATTTTAATCAAAATCGTTAGTCATTTTTTAGAAAATAAACAATTTCGAAAAATGTTCCATGTAAAGAGTAGTTTGGGGTGGGATTTTAAAATCTTCGTGTCGCATCTTTGGAAGATATTGAACTAAATACCAAGTTTGGTATTTATATGGTTTTTAGTTTGAGTTATTGTGCTTACAGGCACACGCATGAACATTTTTCCAAATATACTTTATTTGGATTCAGGACGTCTCGAAATATATATATATATATATTTCCGGTAAAATCTCGGTATGCAATTTTTGGGTGGAATGTAATACTTCCCCTACTTGCTATTCTTAGTACAAAAAATTAAATTGAATTGAGTTATTTATGGACGGTCTTTAACTGCTGTGGTCCTTAGCGTCTCATTCTTTATTGGGTGTGAAAGACCGGTAATTTTGCTCAGAGGTCTCATTATCAGGTGTGAGGTTCTTTTACGTGCCGTAAATCTGCGACACGAGACCACCGGCTTTACTTCCAGTCCGATGGAAGCCATGCTAAGGATTTTTAAGCCCCCCCCAAAAAAAATCCATCGCCCTCCGCCAGGCTTGAACCCGGACCTCGGGAACTAGAGGCTAGCATGGTACCTTTAGTCCGCGGAGGACGACATATATAGTAGAGAAAGTAATGAACTTTTATACGAACAGACTATAGAGAGTGGGTAGAAAAAATTATGTGAATGCAACAACATATTTTTTGTAAAGCTGTACTTCACACTGCTTTCTGGGTTTACCCATGTGCGTTCTAGTGTATTATGAATATGTTGTGGCTTTTATTCTGTCTAATCCTGAGTGAAAAGCCAGAGATTATACTTTGATTTTCTTATATTAGTGTTTTGTCACATTTTCGGAAATTAAAGATTAAAATCAAAGATGAAATCAACAGATTATAGAAGAGCGGGTAGAGAAAGTCATGTGAATGCAACACTTTTTTTGTAAACTTGTATTTTATAGTGTTTTATTGGTTTACCCAAGTGTCTTCTAGTGTATTGCGAGTATGCGGTGGTTTTTATTTTCTCTAATCCTGAGTGAAAAAAAGTTTATAGCTTTTACTTTTTCTACCACGTACACAGTAGGTAGAGAAGTAATGCATTCTACCCACAAACTCGATACCGAGATTTCACCAGAAACACATTTTGAGATCCCCTGAATAAATAAAAAAGAAAGCATTTTTAGAAAAACGTCCGTGTGTGCGTGTGTGTTTGTGAACATCGTAACTCAAAAACAAGTCGAATAGATACCAAACTTGGTATTTGGTTTCAGTACCCTTCAAAGATGCGACACGAAGGTTTTCAAGAAAATCCTCCCACCCCAAACTACCCTTTGTATGCAACATTTTTTGAAAATTTTTATATTCTAAAACTGGCTATAACGATTTTGATTAAAATACAATATATAAAATATATTTACATGACAAATAAAATGTTTAGCTGGAATTTTCTGGGAATAGCCTAGGAAGGAATCATTCGGAAGTAATTTTGTATAATCTTGTATAACCGGTGAACGTTAAGCTATAGACGAAAACGTTATCACACAAAAATATAGATCTCTTTAAACAACACAATTTATTTCAAATAAGTTTTCTTGTGGAATACGCCATTTCTGAGATATCCGTTATTAGAAGTTCGAACTGTTCAATACTTATTTTTTTTAAGTCCATCGAGTTCAGTTGTTTCTCGCGATTACATGGAAACAATATGGGATTTTAAGGCCAGCATATAGCATCATGTTCTTACACATTTGTCTATCGCCGTTTTCCTTGTATCTGTAGCGAAATGTGTAATGCAGTTACTTTTGCAAAGATTTATTTCGATTAAAATGCAGTAGACAGAAAAATAATAGTAAGAATAGTCTGTATACCCAGTAATAAATATAGAGGTTAGAGAAAGTCATGTCAATATATCACATCAGATTTTTTCCCTTAACTTAATGTTTTATTTTTCATCACTATTCTTTGCACGCTGGAGAGGCAATTTCTTTTGTGGTAAACCACACGTTCTTCCCTGTTAGAACACGCATTTTACAGTGTATTGTGTCTAAAGAGTTGTACAGAAGTATTTCCACCTATATGAAGTTTGTTAAGCTTCAAAGTCGTACTACATCATGCGAAGCAACACATTTTGTCATCCCCAAGCTCAACTATTCGTTGATTACTGTAGGAGGGAAATGGAGGAAGGAGTGGGCGAGTAGGAAGCATGAAATAGTATTTGCACGGTCAACAGTATCCATTCGGCGCAAACTTTGATCATTTATTCTGACTTTGCAGCAGTACATATCCTCTGTAATCATCCTTCAAACATTGGCCATTGGATGGATTTCTCTTTTTAAAAGTATCTTTTTTACAAACAAGTTCTGCTATACGTCTCTGCCGTTGCAGTCTGAATTCTTTACAGCAACCCATCCGTCGCCCCAAGGCATTCACTAAATCCCGTATTATTCTCCATGTTTCGAATCAAGCCAAAACCCTCCTGAGGACATTCCTTTTTTGTTCCCTAGATCACAGCATAATCATTTTACACAGTACCACAGAAAACGTTTCCTTCCTCTTACGCCCATATATGCAAGTTTGATTAGTAACTAGATTTATCATAATGCATTTGTTCTGTGAAAACCTTTGTTCCCGGAATGGGGGCGGTCTCCGGGTTCCAGGCCCCCAGGAGTTGTGCAAGCAGGGAGAGGGGAGCCGGCAGCATCAGTGACCATCCGGGGAGTTTAAATCTGTAAATGGTAGGGACCCTGTCCTCTGCCTGTCGTCCCCCTGGTTCGACCGCCCTGTCTTCTCTCACCTCATCCTTCCCTCCCAGGGGCTCCCGTCCGGGGCATACGTACAAAAGATCTATGTAGGTCGACGTGCTAAGTCCCCTCCGCGTTAAATCCGAATCTTTCTAGTTTTGTCATAATACAGGGTTATTCAAAAAGAAGGAACATATTTTAAATGTTTATTTCTAATGAACGACAATAGATAGCGACACATTCGACACACCATTGAATATAAAAAAGTTCAAAGTTTTAAGCCCCACCTATTAGTTTCATTCAGTGCTTACAGCGGAGCTGTGTTTGTTTACGAGAAAATGGCGACGCCACATGTTCGTTTTGTGTGCTGCATTATGCAAAGAGTGAATTTACAATTTATACAATAAATTAGCAGAAAATTGTTGCGTATGCAAACGGAAAAACATTGATCGTTCTCGCATAACAAATGATGCTCATTTGAACACACAAAATGTTGAAACTTTCTCTATTCAGTAATGTATCGCATGTGTCGTCATCTATTGTCGTTCATTAGAAATAAATATTTAAAGTTTGTTCCTTCTTTTTGAATAATCCTATATATTTACCTTTGCTTCAAACACAACTGCAGATACGATTACATTTTTGCTACTATACTGTCACATTGTGCACAGTCTTCCTCTCGTATCTCTAAGAATCGGATCGACAATCGGTTCAAGATGCTCTGGCGTAGAATGCTCGGAAGGCTCTGCCTGCCGCACTCCAGAAATGTCCAGAAAAGGTAATTCCAGGGAGTGTTTGGTAATACATAAGGCCAAACACCGGAGCTTGGGGCGGTTACGCAAATAGCTGTGCATATGATTCTTGTTGGTGTAGTGGCAACCGTAATACTGCGAAAGAACTGAATGTTTCAATGCAGATGAAAGAACCAGGTCACGTGAAACGAACTTGCTGCAAACGCAATTGTTGCACGTTTTGCAAACGAAAGAGAAAGAGGTAAACATGAAAATAGAGAATATAAGCGAATAGTTTAACCTTTTCGGTTTGTAGTTTCGTGGTGAAACTCGTGTTACTTTTACTGATGCAAATATTTATGAACAATGGTACGTCATTTAACTTGTTTTATAGAAAGATGTCCCTGAACATGCTAAAAAATCCGGATTTTCAGTTCTTACTTTCTTTTGCTGTTTGCATTTGGGAACAAAAACATGTTCCCAAATGTCATTTCTCGAAATTCTAACAGGAAATGTCACAAAACAATAAAATAACAATAAGATACCAAGTCCTTTTTTTATCAAATTACCTCTTGTCTATTTCTTACATGCAAAATAATATTATAATAATTTTTATTAGATGTGGTTTAGCTTTTAACTTTCCGTGAAATTTCAATTCAAAGTAAATATACATTTTCAGTAATGCTTTTTATTTACATAAATAATGAATGTAACGCTAAGATTTACTGAAATGTATACTAAATTTGAAAAACTTTTATCAAAATTTCAATTTTTGGTTCCATGTACCGATATGAGTATCCCAAACTCTTAATAAATTGTATATTTAAGTAATTACGGGAAATGAGCTCATATGAAAATAAAAGCTAACCTTTAATATTTCGCGAAAGAATCAATAGAGTAAACTAAATGTCAGAAATACTTCAACTGCATATGAAGAAACACTATGCAAAGTTTCATGTTAGTATAATTGGCGAATTTATTGAAAATTACATACAGGCAAAATAAATATTTTAAAAATATCTAAACCAATTGTAGTTGGGTGCATCTTAGGGGCTAATATCCAAGAACGTTAGGTGAAATACAGCGCTTTTATTGATGTTTCTCCTTAAATATATCGTAATCGGTTAAAGAATGTCAACTGAGATATATGTGACAAAATGAAAAGCATGTTCTCCTTTCAAATAGAATATGACTTTTTAAAACAATTAGGATACTTTTCTACAAATTCACGATAATTCTTATAAACGAATTTGAAAGTTGCTTTGTCTTCAAGACAGGTACCGAGTGTTACACAAGGAAATCTATAAATATACGTTCAAAAATAATTTTCTCTGAATAAACAGCCAAATGTTCAAATTTATGTAAATCACGTTTCTTTTAGAAATTCACTATGCTTCTGTAACTAATTTTTTCGTTTCTGCTTAGCATATCAAAGCTTTTTTTTTTTTTGTATTTTATGCGAGAGTTAAGACCTTTTTATAGACCTCTCTTTAGCGACTTAAACGTTTACCTGACTTTGTATCTATGCCTTTAATATTTATGGTAATTGGGAGCGACAATTTTTATAAAAAGAAAACGTAAATAATAGAAATCCCTTTACCGTGGCGCTGTGGTTTATAGCGTGGAGCGCCCCATGGGGGTGCAGATTTTAAGTCCTGGGTATAGGAGCACTTTCCACTCAGGGTCATGAGGAAAGTGAGGAGCTGCGATAGGCAGGAATCCCGACCACGGAGGCCAACACTCTGATTGGAAGATGCGTGATGATGGCCACATCAATTCCCTGAATCGGTTTGTATGATCGTACACCTCTGTCGTGCATAATTGGGCGTCAGGCCGGTAGTTGGGTTGGCAGATCAAGGCCCTTCATAGGCTGTAGCCCATGGTATTATTATTTATTATAGAAAATATCTCTGAAATGTGATTTTGCACATGAAATGCTTTTTTTATTATGTCTGAAAGCTACAGGGCTTACCTTTCAATTAAAAGGGGATTGCGCGTAACTTTTCTCCCGCGATGACCGCAACACGAACTTAACAACGGCCTCGGTTTAGTTCCAACTGATCTGCTCATCGTGCAATAGGAAACTAGATAGTGAATGACTGGAGCTACGATGTGTATGGGTAATTTCCTAACTTCCTATTTCTTTAGGTAGTTAAAGAAAGATCAACTACTTCCCACACCTCTCCCCAAAAGCAAAGTTGCACTGGAATGAAAAGTATTCCATTATTGCGCTTTATTTCTTGCAAATATAAAACATTCTGGAATGTTTTAATGCGTTAAGAGAAGAGAGAAAGTAGTCTGAAGTTAGCAGCTTAACTTGCGCTTTCTAAAGTATACCTAGCTATCCTAAATCTGCTTCTCTTACCTATATTTATTTCTTCAACAAGTTTAGTATGCGCGATGTGGGCACTTTAACACTCGTTAAAGCGACACCAGAGATACGGCGGGCCGAACATCTGAGATCCTCCCTCAAGGGATCTGTTGGAATTGGGTTGGACTCGACGTGGCAGAGGTTTCCGATACTCATTAGCATTAAGAGTGGGTAACCTTTAACCCTTGTGGGTAACCCTTAAAAATTAGGCTGAATACGTAGGGAGCGCGTCGTTGCTAGACTAGACAATCACACGCAGGTTTTGATAATCCGGCTGGATGACTTGATGGGCATAAGTGATCTTATAGCTTCTAGCTCGTAAGCAGGAGTCGATGTAAAGCAGATCCGCGAGATTAGGCATCGGATGTTTTAAGTGCATTATCCCTCCGAATACCCTCTCTCTTTTCCTCGCTATATAAAGCCTAAACACATTAGAGACTTTGTGGAGGGAAATTTTGCAAATTTTGCTCCAGCTACATATGCCAGACTTTTAAACACTGGCACTGTATGTCGCAACTGTAAACTTTGGACTCTGAGGTGACAAAACCAATATAGCCGTTATTTCCATTAACTGAAAGAATGAGGATGGGGTTAAGACTAATTTCACTGCTTCATTATTAATTTCGGTTCCCTGTTTGAATAAGCAGTCGCCCTATTGAAAACCAAAGAGGTTAGTGGGTAGGTTGAAAAATCGAAAGATGGCGCTTTGATAACCGGCACCATTTCTTTTACAACATTTAATGACTCTCTTACTCTATTGCACAGTTATCACTAAGCTCTGTTTCCATGGAATATTCATATGCTGATTCCTCAGGGCAGCTTTGTTGCTTTGGACGATAGGGTTGTTTTGGTAATAAGCAACGCATTTAAATTATATGATATAATCCCTTTTTGGTTAATGTAAAGTGATTATTAAGCCTATGCGAGATACCTTTACACCAAAACCCTGGATCTAACACGATGGCTTGAATGAAGCGTCAACATTTAAAATTCATGGGGCCGGCGCTAGTAGACCGAAAGTCTGGTAATGGACTAAATTCCAAACTCAGAGATATATAATAGCAAAGGGCTGTAGCAGCTGCAAACATGGGATAATTTGTCAAACATTTAAAATAACGATAACTATTGCGTATTTTGTATGACTTTTATAAACAATGAATACATTATGGCTGATGAAGTTTTAGAAGGTACAATGAAAGGAAAACTCTCCCAATATTTCTTCCTTTCTTTAGAATGAATTCGCTGCCGAAATGAATGTAATTCAGTTTATAATTAACTTTTTAAGAATGGGACCGAGTTTTATTAAGAGAAAAAGCAAAAAATCAGCGACTAAATATAAAAATCTCTTTTCCTACCTATCAGTAATCTTTGGCTTAAAATATTACTTACAACAAACGTTAGTAATTTTCATATTTTCTTTTTCTTTTCCACAGAACGGATGGCTAACTTATTCAAAAATATACTGTTATAGATAGGATAACCTATCAAGCGAGATAAGCCGAGTTTAACCAAAATTAACAACTCCAACCTAACCTAAATGGTAAAGGTCAACAGGGAAAATAGATAGGAAGGACAAAAAACGGCTTATGCTTGTGTATTAGTGTATGAGGTCTAAGCGTAGATAGCTTAAAGTACGGAGCTAATCCTAACTTAAATGGACCACTAAATTCCAGCCTTATCGGGCAAATATAAACTAAATACGCAAGAAAGTTTTTGTACAGAAGGACAATGTTCCTTCACCCTGAGTGATAGGATAGGATAGGATAGGATAGGATAGGACTAGAAGCGGAGGGGAACTTAGCACCTCGACTTACGCAAATCCTCTGTGCCTAGGCCCCTGACGGGGCGCCCCGGGGAGGGAGGCAGGGAGGGAGGAGGTTTGAGGAGATAGAAGGAGGCAGAGGGCAGGGTCCCTACCATTAACAGATTTGAATTCCTCGGAGGCTGGTGCAGCGGCGTCCCTCCCTCCTGTGGACTTACACATCTCCTGGAGGGGAGGCGGGACCCGGAGACCGCTCGCGGTCCGGAGAACGAAGGTTTTCTTAGAGCATCCTTTTCCCCTGCCATGCACACGCCTAGACCACCCGCTGAAACTTGCAACCCTGAAGGAGACCAAGCAGATGAAAGGTGAAGTGAAATGAGAATTGAGATGAAATGTAGGGACAGGAAATTCGGGAGATGTAATGATCCTTCCCAGCATTCGCCTGGCGAACCGGGGAAACCCCGAAAAAAACCCATGGGCCAAAAATCTTAGCCACGGGAATCGACCCATGACCTCCGAATGGCCCACAGACATAACCACCCGCTCGATCACCCTGAATGATACTCCATGTTTTGAATAACTAAGTAGCCAATATCTGCTCCCTTCTTTACTAATTCAGGTGCGGTTGAAGCTATCAAGCATACAATACTGACCCCTCCCCAAAGGATTAAAGTATTTCGCTGCTTTCCTGTTGATTTATTCGACAACCGTATATTACAAAAATAAAACTTATTGCAGAGGAAGAATAAAAGCATAACAGGTTGTAGTACCATGCACGAGAGCGCTTTAACGTTCTCTCTGCTGATTTGTGCGGGTCTGCGCAGGACAGCTAGCGAAGATTACCTGTCTGTCCATTCGCGTGCGGAAGGCAAGAGTAATGAGAATTAGACTCTTGGAAAGATCGGAGGAAAAAGCAAGCAGCGACCTGTCAAATGCAATGGATCCGAACGTTGCAGAAACTGTATGAAATGGGTTGTGTAAGATTAAGGGAAGGATACAAATGTCAAGGGACACAAAACTGCTATTTCGATGATGCAACTCTTTGAAAGCGAGAGATGAAACAGCACAAAGAGTTGAGTTGGATAAAAACAAAAAACAACAAATTCTTGTTGATACTTTTTTCGTATACGCAAGAAAATGGTAGCTCTGATTGAAGAACACATAAAGGTATAAAATGTTTATACCGTTTAATGGAGGAGGAGGCTTAATTCATTATACTTTTAACGGCCTGCCCGGCTAGGGAATGTGAAATAGCTGAAAAGCTCAATGTCATAGCCGGGATTTGAACACCGTTCTCCCGATTTCCGTGCGGTTCCTCTAACCTTTGGGCTACTATGACAACATGCTGATAAGACATTGAATTCCCCAACTGTCTCGGATTTTCCAAGGTAGACCAACCAAGGTATCTCACATTAGAGATTAGATAGTTTCTTGACGGCGACTTGCAATTCGCAAGTACTTTGTTCCTGGGAAGTATGTAAGTTAGAACACTTAGGGACAAATGTTACGTTATTATATGTACAAGTAATGAAATTAATTCATTATATTTTTAACGGCCTGCCCGGCTACGGTATGTGAAATGTCCTACCGTCATGTCATAGTAGCTCAATAGCTAGGGGAACTGCACGGAAAGCGGGAGAACCGCGTTCAAATCCTGGCTATGGCATTACATTTTTCAGCTGGCTCTATTTTACTACTCACAGTATTTGCTTAATAGTTGTTCTTTCCCACCGGTCGAATGGTGCCTCAGATTGGAAAGTCAATGAGATTTAAAAACCTCATTCAAACACTACGCCCTACCGCGACCAAACGCAGGAAAGCACATTGAAATCACCTCATCTGGTTCATACACGCCGGGATATCTTTAAAGTAATCTCAGTAACTCTACCGTGTTCCTTAACGACGACTTGCATTGATGCAAGTACTTCAGACTTCCGGTCTTTTAGTTGGCCACACCTTTTGGTTATTTTAAGTCTATTCTTCTTTCGCAATGGCCGTATATAGACTAAGGTTATAAAAATTGCCAAACTCAATGTGTTAGCCAGGATTAGACCGCAAATCTTCGTCTTTCCCAGGCAATGTTCAATAACTAAGGTGCCGTGACGAGTCACCCGAACGGCACAGTGATTTTCTAACCTGGGCATGTGTTAACTATGAGACTGTATTCCTCTGATTCTTAAGATTGTTGTTTCCCTGATTCTTATAAAAGGGACATTTTTTAAATCATCATTTTTGTTCATTTCATATACGAGGCGTATCTTTAAAGTACTAATACTTAAAAAAACAACAACAGAACATTAGTTTCCAAATACTTAGTTATCATTCGTTACCTTACACTACTTCTCCACATAATCACCGCCATTATTCAGGCATTTGACGTAACGGGAAACCAATTATATGAACCAAAGAATGATGCCGCCTGTGATGAAAACCAAGTCTGCACTTCTTGTTTCACAACAGTCCGGATTTGGCACCAAGTGATTCTCATCTGCTTTTTCATCTGAAGAAACCTTGGTGGAAAACATTCCAACAACGATGATGATGTAACACAAGAAGCGCAGACTTGGCTTTCATCACAGGCGGCATCATTCTTTGACGAAGGAATACAAAAACTGGTTTCCTGTTACAAGTGCTGAATAACCGTATAATAATAAAGGATTTGGAAAATTGGAAAATAATGTTGTGTTATTTTTTAAAAAATTATCGGTGTTTACTTTAAAAACACGCCTCGTATGTGGTGCGGATTGAGTTAGTACCATCCCCATAAAAGTTTAAGCTTTTTAGACTACTTACGATGAAAATGCTGAAAGATAAATTGCTTCTACTTTAATGTTAAGCACTAGTTTTCTACTTAAGGGTATTCAGAGCTGAAATTAGGTGACAATTTAAAAAAAATCAATTTTTGTGTGTAAAAATATTATACCATGCTATACTCTTTAAAAGGTGTTTGTTTCTAACTCGTTTCGTCCTGAATGCGCATGCATAAGTATGAAGAGAGAGAGAGAGTGAGAGTGAGAGAGAGAGAGAGAGAGAGAGAATGCATAAATAAGACTGCGCTACGGTACACAGTGCGGCGCATGCTGATTATATTTTGTCAATATATGCTTTTGGGGAAACGCTTTACTTACGAGGGACCTCTGAAATGTGAAAGAGCATGCCTTAAGGCAAGCAACCAATTAGAGGCGCCAAACCCGTTTCTATGTCAAAGTCGCACAGGGATTATTGGTGACAAACTAATTACACGATGCCACCTACCTGCTTGTGACATTTGCTTAACATCTCTCCGAGAGATCTAGCCAGGCAGCTCTAAGAGGCGCCTTTATAAGACCAATGACATCCAGAGACATTTCACTGCAATCGCCTTTATAGCATTAGGCGAAATCTCTACAAAATGGTTTAGGCGTGGAAGACAAACAACCTGACTTAATCGGAGTTCTTATAAGAACGGCTTGATGCAGGGAATTCCGAAGGTGACAGAAACAGATCTGGTGATAAGAACGGAGTGACAAATGGAACCATCAGGCAGTATGTTGGACATTATTCAGGAAGCTCGACATAGCTTAGGCAGGCGCTTCCAAACCAAACAAGATCGGTGGCCGCCAATATGGAAATCTAGCTATTTTGTAACACAGTCTGAATGAAACTTTGTATCCTCTATAAATCTTATCCAGTCTCAATCTTACTAATTTGTTAATCTAACTGCCCAACATTTCAGAGGTGTTTTCGAACACGAACACAAGGATAACATTAACAAAATACGATTAGCATTAGCTTACTACCACTAAACGTTGAAACACTATTACACATTAATTGTTTTCTATTTGTAATGCATGAGGCCCTACTAATTTTAAAACAAAGTGAATCTTTTGTATAACAACCGTTGTTGAATCATTTTGGATTCTTTTCCTTCTAGAGCACACACATCATGCTATCGACTCGGTTGCTGGGAAACCCAATCTTAACACAAAGATAAAAAGTAAAAGAAGCCGTAGAACAACGAAGAAAATAATAAACTCAACGTTTGACCTCAATGAAGCCGGGTTTTGAATTGGTCCCTTATCAAGAGAGGCGCCATCTGTCCGAGAATGGCGACGGCTTCCTATTGGCGTCATATGGGACGCGTCGTTGAGCGTGATGCAGAATTACAATTACCATCAGAGTCTGCTCGTTAGTTTATTGCCGAAGAGCGCAAGCATTCGATCCACAAAGAGAACACTGTGGTATGCCATGATCAGAGTAACCGCATTCTCATTAAATTATTTATGAAGAAATTTCAAACACAATGCATGCACCAAGTCGGCAAATGAATGCAGACAGTCAACAAATGTAGATCAAGCAAAGCTTAATGCATATCGTTGATGTTAAAGACAGATATGTTAGCTTTGTATTGCTGCCCCAATGCTGCTTAAACTGTGCTTGCTAACAAGCAACATGCATCTTTCCTTACTTACTATAATGGTGGATCTACAATAGAATACCTACATGCGGAATGGACTTAAGCCACAAAAATATTTTATGTCTTGCATATAAAATACAGTCAATATATAGCAATAGTCAAACTATGCTAAAAGAGTTTCAGGATAATACACTTAGATTATGAGAACGAAACTCTGGACTAATGGTATAATGCCCACTTTGTTTTAAAACTGGGTGTCTTGGATTAAAAATTTTTCTGCGTAGAGCACTGATGTTACAAAATCTTTTTCATGGGATGCAGCTATCTAACTTCCCGACGATTTCCTTATCATATGAGTTATATATCTAATGATACGTATCTCCTCCGTATTCAATTTATTTAATATAAACATACAAAAATTAAAATAAATTAAAGATGCGCTGGAAAAAGTATGCACTCAAGACGAAACCTCAATCGGATATGAACCAAAAAGAAAAGGCAAAGTTGACAGACCAAAGGAATTTTGGACTAAGCGAATTCCAAATTATAATACATTTTTCACTTTCCCTAGGGGTTTTGTATTTCACCCAAAAATTCGACATAGAGATTTCGCAGGAAATATCCCTACGCTATGATGCTCCCTGAATAAATACGAGTAAAATTAGAAAAAGGTCCATATGTGTGGGGGTATGTGTGTGCGTCTAAGAACAGCAAAACTCGACAACGAGAAGTCGGTTAAATTTTCGAAGTACCAAATTTGGCATTTAATTCAGCGTCTTCAAAGGGTGTGACACGAAGTTTTTAAGGAAAATTCCCCAACCCCAATTAACCCTTTACATGAACATCTTTCGTTAATTTTTAGTTTCTTAAAATTGATTGTAACTACTTTGTTTAAAATGCCATACGTTTAAGTTATTTACATGACAAGATACATATATTAAATTCTCTTCGAATAGCCAGTGAATACCTCTTCATTCTGAATGATTTTATATAAATTTGTATTGTTGGTAAACCATAAGGATTAAGATTAAAACTTACTACGCAAAAATGTAGATCTCGTTAAAACACAATTTATGGCAAATGCTTTTGTAGCATTAATCATTTCCCAGGTATTTTTCCTTATTGGTTTCAATGTTCAATCCTCAAAACACACCTCTTTTTTACAAGAGTTAGGTCGTTCTTCCTCTTTTTTTTTAGATGTTATGCAAAAGGAATGGAATTTCAAAGCCAGCACATAGCAAACCCCATTTTAAAGATTTGAGTATCGCCAGCCTACAATGGAGTGTGCAATAGAAATATTTCTTCAGAAGTTTAGCTCTATTAACATGGAGGAACAGAAGAATAAAGTACTGTAAGGATAATTTGTAGACGAGCGAGTAGAAAGAAAGTACACTTTGACGATTCCTCTCTGTACTTCTACTGAAATTCGAAGAAGCGATGAAAAGTATGCTCTAGTTGGTGTGATGTATTTCACATGGCAAAAGACTGCCAAGTGAGAGTACATTCGCTTTCATTTATGCCGTCACCGCAGTTCGGGAGGTATTTTACCAACTTCTCAGCGGGCACATACATAGCAGGGAGGGGTGTGTCTGGAGCGTTCTGTCTTTGTTGTTGGAACATGCAGTAGTGTGTGTTAACTGTAGCTAACGCGATGTTTGCAGATATTTCGGAGGTGCATCGGGGAACAATTGTGGGTATCTGGAAGTCAATTTGCCATTTAAAGATATTGCTAGGGCAATTCCATGCAGCATTCGCATGGAGAGATTATTAAAATGATGTCTAGTAAATTTTCCTCTTTGAGAGTAATAGGTATAATTTACTTCAGTTTTACATTATATTGCCATTAAAATAATTTTCATTGAGAAATTGAGCAACACAGTGTTTTATTTAGTTGTATATTTAGATTTGACTGATGATTCCAGCAATGTCTAGTAAACGTGTCCTCTTTGAAAGTGATATGTATAATGTATTTCAGTTTTACATTATGTTGCCATTAAAAATATTTTTTCGTGGAGATATTCTGCAAAACAGAGTTTTATTTAGTTGTATATTTAAACATGGTTATTATAAGTGATAACGAGTACGGCTATTGCTCAGTTATAGATTCTTATGCAATAGTCTAGAACTATGCACGTAAAACAAAAAGCTACAGCATGCGCGAAAAGATAAACAGATACACACACCTCCTCCTTGCTATACGTTTTCCCCCTGTGAAGGCCAGTAGAATGCTATCTGAAGCTGTGATGACGCATATATAGAAGTGAGTGTATAAGCTGTGCTTAATTCACATTTTGCAAACTGAACCATTACAGGTCATTCTGATACAAAATAAGGATACTCAAGCAGTATCGATGCGGCTTAAGGAACTATATTCTGTTATGTCTATTTGAGTCAATACTCGCTTCTTGTCTGGTCTTGAGCAGCGGAGAGTATACACTCCCTAAACATCACAGAATCAATGCCATAAGCAATACATTCGCGTATTTCCAACAAGTGATGGTTTCACAGTGAAAATCAATTTTTTATAATATTATGTCAATTTGCTTATAGTAACCCCAAGGTGTGCAGAATTGATTGGTTCAACAATGAGCTCGTTTCTAGAAGCTAATGCATTCAATTCGTAAGCGCAACGCAAGTTATTTAAACAGTGTTTCTTTGGTTAATTCTATCGCGTCAAAAAAATGCCAGCCTATTCCGGCTCACGGGATTGCTCTCTGTACACACAAACACTTGGTGAAGAGATGATATTACATTTATATGGCTGTTCTGCAGCCTGGTGGTCAGTATGTCTGCTTCCCTGGGTCCGATTCACCCATTATGCTTGGTTACACTCATTCCCAATATACCAAGCTGAGCGTGATCGGGACTCACTTTTGCTCATGTATGTCCTAAGAAGCTAGTTAGGAACTCATACCAGGGGAAAATAGCTTCTATTCGTATAGGGCACGAACTTTCTTCTTCTTCTTCTTTAACAAAGCAATATCTGGGTTTCTTCTCCTTCACATTCTCTTGGCATTATTTGATAGTGTAGCATAAATCTGGGTATGTCCTTTCGGGTGTTTACCCACGAAAGTTATCTTTGTTTACTGAACTCAGTTCTCTAACAGCTTCAATTAATCTATTGTATCTCGCGATATCACTGTTCCATCGGTTGTGCAGTGCTTTAGAAGAAGTTGTTTACTTCCTCCATTGGCAAAATATGTCTATTTTTTTCTGTTGCTTTGTACTTGAATATAGTCGTCCTTTGTGGTGTTGTGGTACCATGCTAGCCTTTAATTCCCGAGGTCGCGAGTTCAAACCCAGCGGAGAGCGATGGATTTTTTTCGGGCGTAAAGATCCTTAGCATGGCTTCCTTCGGAAGCGAAGTAAAGCCGGAGGTCCCGTGTCGTAGTGGCACGTAAAAGAACCTCAAGACTGATAGAGCGGCCTCTGAGCAAAATTACCGGTCTTTCACGCCCAATATAGAATGGAAACGCTAAGAATCACAGCAGTTTAAAGAGCGTCCATAAATAAAAAACTCAACAATGTACTTGGATATGCGTAGAAGGAAACTCCAAAACCTCCGGCGCCTCAGAGGAAAATTACCTCCGCTACTTGAATTCCGCCTAAGTAAAATCAGGTTTCTGAAAAGCCTAAATGCTAGTAACCCCGAAACGTGGGAAACAAAACTGAAAAATGAGCTATATGTAGAAGCTAGGGAGACTCAATGTCGTCTTCCGTGGTCTAGGGGTAGCCTCTAGTTCCCGAGATCGCGGATTCAAACCCGGTGGAGGGCGATGGATTTTTATTCGGGCGGTATAAGTCCTTAGCATGGCTTCCTTCGGAAGGGAAGTAAAGCGGATGGTCATTTGTCGTAGATTTACGACACGTAAATGAACCTCAAGCTTTATACAGGCATCTGAGTAAAATTTCCTGTTCTTCATGTCCAGTATAGAATGGGCGCTAAGAACCATAGTAGTTAAGAGTCCATAAATAAAGCTCAATTTAATTTTTGGGAGACGCAATAGTTACAGCGTAACTATAGCGCAGGTCCAGATACTTAAAGCCTTTAATTAAAATATTTTTCTCCAAAAATGCCACTATATTCAGACCCAATAATTCTACGAATTCCTTCACTATAACAGCTTTTTGCACCAGAGCTGCTCCTCGAAGTCGGGGCTCTTGCAAAGGATAACATCATCTATCATGCTTTCTATATTTCGCGGGTAAAGAGGATGAACCAAATGCTGTAGCAGAATAACAAGATTAAGACATTAAAGAGTGACGAGACTAAGCGAGCTGTAATAAGGAAAGCGGGAACATTTTCATCCTTCTGTGTTAACGGGACTTTTATCAGCCTAGTCCCTAGTCAGCAGAAGTTCCAGCTGCTATTACACATGTCGTTGCGACCGACAATGGCCGTCGTTATGGTAATTAGCGGGCGTTGAGTGTATTTTGTGGCGTCCCTAGTTTCTAAACTACACTACATGGCATTACTTCACTCCCCACGGACTTAAATACGTCATAAACAATGCAAGTCTTCTTATAAAATACTAGCATGGGAGGAAGTAACGTCCTCTGAATAGTTCAGACACCAAGGCTATTTCTTTTCCTCATTTCAAGCGTTCACCGGAATAATCCTCGATTATTCCTTAATATACGTTTATAGTTCAGAAAACAAGGCCATTTTCTTTTCTTTATTCATTTTAAACATTTACCGGGATTATCCACGATTATTCCTTAACATGTGTATAATTGAGACATCAAGACTATTTCCTTTTTTAATTTTAAACATTCACCAGAATTATCCACGATTATTCCTTAATATACGTTTAAAGTTCAGGCAACAAGGCTATTTTCTTTTTTAATTTTAAACATTCACCAGAATTATCCACGATTATTCTTTAATATACGTTGACGACGAACGGCCGGTGTCACCTTTTGACGCCGTCTTCAATATCTACTGTTCATTCTGCTAAGGCTGCTACAGTGATTGACTACGAGATCTTTCTATCAGGGTATGCGTGAGCGTAGTGTGAAAGGACAACACCAATTTAAATTGACTAAGAAGTTTAAGGTGATCTAATACTTTAGCTATTGAAGCGAGTTGCCAAACGTTCGAAGATAAAGAATGAACTGATTATGAGTCGTGGCGCTGGAAACCATAGCAATTGAATTATTATACCTGCTAACTTCGCGCTATCAATTTTACGGTATGAAGTAACTGTTTCCGTAAATAAAGAAAATAGAAGCTTAACTTGCCTTTAGTCGCTAAAATGCCTACCGGTAAAACCCCTCGCGGCTGCCGCTAACTAATTGATAACCCAACGCGCTCTTAGGCGCTACGAACTGCCGATTACCGTAAAAGACTAAAAGCCTCTAACGCTGTACACGAAAGAAAATAAAGACACGCTAATTTGCAATACAGCTCGTTTATTAAGTTCTGTCTATTTTAGAACCAAAGTTCCTACAGTATACGTTACCATATTTTGTGCATCTGAAACACAACTTTTATTCTTTGACTACCAAATTCTAAGAATTCTTTCATTTTCTTATTTTTCCGAATTGACCTACGTGCAGCTTCACATCTCTTATTTGTTAACGTCTTGAATTCAAGCTACCTGAACATTAAGATAATGGGTTTCTTGTTGAATTAAGTTCACTGGAACACTTAATTACCTTAAGTGCTCTACACTTTAACTAATTGCTTTTTCTGAACTCGTAATCTACCTGATACTGACTTTCTTATTCACTTAGAAAGTTGTACCCCTTTCTTCTTCCATTATGCACTGATTCAAAATATGGAAATTATTAATTGCAACTATTCACTATTTCCCCATCGTGCTTTTGTTTAATTAATAATCATACGAGTTAATAATTCCGGAATCAACGTATATAGTTCAGACACCAAGGCTATTTTCTTTCATTTTAAACATTCACCGCAATCAATCACAATGATTTCTTATATACGTGCGTAGTTTAGGCATCGAGGGTGTTTTCTTTTTTCGTTTTAAATATTCCCCGGAATTATCCACGATTATTCCTTAATATGTGTGTATAATCTTCTTAACAGCTGAGCAGAAACAACATTTATAATTAAATCACCCAACCCAGGAAAAGGGATCCTCGGAAAAGGGTATTTAAGAGAGGGGGGAACACAAATTCTGCTTTCAATTGAGGCAGAAACTATCGTTCCATCTCACCTTAACAATAAAAGAGACGAATTACACAATTTGTGACATCCCCACAAGGGAGGGTCTAACGCATTTTGAAACATATCTTAGGAATGAACAAACTGCAGTCAATAATATAAGGTTTTACCATCATAAATTTTCAAATATTTTCAACTTTCCATCATACTGTACAACAAACAAAAAAAACAAAAAAAAAAAACAGAACAGTTGAATTGATAACTCTTGTAAGGGACTATAATAATTATTTTAATTGCTTTCCTATTTAACGAAACGAGAGGCAAAGCCTTCATGTAATGCTTCTGCAGGAAGAGTTTTCAAAATAATTTCTGCGAACAAAAAAAAAAAAAAAAAAACCACGAATCACATACCCAACAATCTACAAAGATATTGCCAGCCAAAGCAGCTGTATTGATTCCCGATGATATGTGAATATGATTTTAAAATATGTAAATAACAAAATTAAATAAAATCACTTTGGTAAAATGAACATATAAGATGAAAATTCTTATTGATAACCAAATTTGACAGCAAGTATCAAGCGTCATTTATATAGGACGCAATTTTGGTATAAACAGAAGTGCAGAAACATAATAAATCAAACTCGAAATGGTGTGAGGGACGATTCATAAAACTTAAAAATAAATAAATAAAACAAGGAAGCTATTGCTATTCCTGTGTTGCTTTACGGATGCAAAACCTGGATTAATGGCCAACAGGCTGCAGAGATGAGCTTTCTTAGAAGAAGCAAAGGCTGTATAAAATTAGAATGCAGAATGAAGATATAAGAACATAATTAAATTACATATTCAGTAAATGATAAAATCCAGGAATATCAATAAACATGAAAGCATCATCTGAAAAGAACGGAGTCAACTACACAGAGTGCGAACAAAGTCCGTTCTTCATTAATTTCAAACTGACGAGATAATACAAATTTAATTTATTTGAATTAAAATTTAATTTACTCATATCATCATTTTCATCTATTGTTTATTTTAAGGTTTTCCCTTACATCTTGGAATCGGAAGATCCGTAGTTCCCTCGTGGTCCCTGCATAGCTGAATGCGCCGCCATGTCCTCTTGTTCATTTTGTGCAATATCCTTGGGGTCACAGTCTGAAAACCTTCGCGTGCCGCATTTTCCAGGTCTTCTTTTGTTGAATGCCGGCGCTTCTGCACCTGCTCTTTGATATCCCAGCGTGCGTTATCTGGTGTTGTCAGATCAGGCTCCTTGGAGACCGGGGAATAGGAGCTGGCTCATTGATCAAAGTTCATGTCTGGATGGCTTCCACTTATCGGCGCACCGCGAACACTGCCTATCGTAAAATTTTTCTTTTTCCATGCCAATAATATCATCTTCTCAAACAGCACAACGAAATCGTCCATGACATTTCTCATTGATTTTCCATTAATTTGACGCTCAAGGACCCACACGGCGGCTATCGAGGTTTCTCAATCGTGTAATCGCTTATGTTAGCCATTCCTTCAATATCTTGCATTCTACTAACCATGTGCAGTCACACGATTCTCAGAGTCAACAGTGGAAATCGAAAACAATCGATTCTTAAAAATCTAATGTGTTGCACTCACATGACTTTCTCTACTCTTGTACAAACTATTTTTATAATGGCTTATTCTCCATCTAATTAATGTTAATCGAGATAAACGTTTGCAGAAACTGTCTTATTGCTAATTTTCTTGTAGGTGCAAGGGGAATATGGTAGGCTTTAAACGATAGCCAAATCTTTCAAGTGCTGATTGCTATGGGGAGCATTCCGTTCTCTTTGCATGTTCAGGACATAAAAAAACAACAAAACAAACAAACGAATAACGAATTCCTATTTGACGAAAAGTATAAGTATTGGAAAATTGAAACAAATAAGGAAAATCTCGGGAATAGTTCACTCGGGCAAAAAAGTATATGACATAAATTGTGTGTTACAGCCAAATCTACATTTTTTGTGTAGTAGAATTTTGTCTATCTCTTACGGTTTTCCAATTATGCTAAAGTCATGCAGAATAAAGAGGACTTTTGGGGGAATTTCCAAAAAAATTATGATATACATTCAATTTGCCATAAAAATTTAATCAAAATTTTCAAAACAGGTTCAATGTAAAGGGTAGTCGGGGGTGGGGTAGTCGTTCGTGTTGCATCTTTGAAAGATACACAAACTTTGGTATTTATCCGACTTTTCGTTTTTGAGTTATGCTGTTCACAGACACACACGTTTTCTTTTTCTAAAATGATTTTTTTTATTCAGGGGGCCTCAAAACATGTATTTCCGGTGAAATCTCGGAACCCAATTTTTGGGTGGAATGCAATACTTTTCTTATTTAGTATGCGTAGTAGAGAAAGTAAAAATAGCGAGAAATAACATGAGAATATGTAGCAACCTCAGAAACAAAACCATACCATTACTCCCATTAGTTTGAATTTATAAATAATTTAGGGATATACGGACTTTGTGCGCACACTTTACTATCCAAAACAGCATATGATTATAAACGAAAGGGCAATAGGAATTTAGGAAGACGGAAGACTTGTGAGAAGGGCGGAACAGACAATTTGCCTGGTCCACGAATTGGAGAAGAACAAGAAGTTCATGAAAGTGCTGCTGCAGCAGGAGAAAGTCTTACTGTAAATAAACCTAGTAAGTAATCATGTGTTTTATTGTATTCTAACGAAGTTTTCAGTAACCTCAAAAGCATTAGTGTTCATTTGTTTGTTGTTTTTTTAACTGTTTGCTCACCTTTCCCATAAAGCTGAGATACAGACTTCTGGAAGCAAGCAAGAGTGCTTATTATATTAAATTAGGATGCGTTTTAAATGCTATCAAGATGAATACGTAAGTAAATTTTAGAAGATGGAATCTACGTTTAACAAAACGAAAAAAATTCATTCATATACAAGCCAAATTCCTTTAATCTTACTGCTTACAGCAAAGTGTATTAATACATTAGTACTACACTATAATGGACAATATTTTTAAAAAGCACTTATTAAAACAGTACCCTTCATTGCATAACGAAACTAGAACCGTTACAAATAAGGAATGGCTGAGCAAAACCATGCATTCCAGCTCAGTTTTGTTTTATAGAAGTACAATACCTTTTCTGCTTGAAACAGCATTAACGCCTCACCTAGATTTCCGACGCAAACAATAATGTAGATTTCAATGAATCTGATGCCGTTGTCTACGAATTCAAAGCCACCGATCCAGTGGATGCAAGAACAAATCTCTACGGAGAGCGAAAGAAAATTAATGGAAAGGCTGCTCATTTCGTCCTACCTAAGGAAAACAATGCATTTAATTAACTGCTGTGCGTCGCAATATGAAGAAAAGTCCCTCCTCGTATACGACAAAAGCAAAATGAAGCAGTAGAAAGGCAAACACACCTTGTTTCTAACTCCTTTTATAACGCCTTCTCATTTTTACAGGCATTCAGTTTTTCATAAGGATCAATCTAACAGTTTATTCCGAATAATTATATAAGGTTAGCCTTTTTTTCTCTATTATTTACCTTAGGCAAGTAGGGGAAGCATTGTAATTCACGCGAAAAATCGATATCAATATTTCGCCGCAAATAAAGGTTTTGAGAGCCCTAAATAAAACATCTGAAACATTCACATGGCTTTCTCTACCCTCTGTCGTTTATTAGTGGATATACACACTCGTCTTACTAAGGCTTATTTTTATATCTGCTTCGTTTTAATCCAAATAAGCTTTTGCGGAAATAGCTAGGTACATTACACACTTCGTTATAGACACAGACGGAACAGCAATAGTCAAATGTTTAAGAATTCGACGCTATACGCTGATCTTAAAATTCCACAATGTTTCAATGGAATCGCGAGATACAATTGAATGTTGACAGAACTTAAAAAGAATGGCTAAATATTGAACAATTCCAACCATTAATAACGGATATCTCAGAAATGGTGAATGAAAAAAATATTTCAAATAAATTGTATTTTTAAAGAGATCCACATTTCTTTTGTAGTACGTTTACGTCTATCGCTTAACGTTTACCAGTTATACAAGATTATACAAAATTGCTTCCGAATGAAGAGGACTTCAAAGGCTATTCCCAGAAAATTCAGGTTATACCTTTTATTTGTAATGTAAATATATTTAATGTACGGTAGTTTAATCAAAACCATTAGAGCCATTTTTTAGAAAATCAAAAATTTCGAAAAATGTTCCATGCAAAGGGTAGTTTGAGATACAGGGATTTTCTTGAAATACTAAGTTTGGTATTGATCCGACTTTTCGTTTTTGAGTTATGCTGTTCACAGACACACACACAGACAGACAGACACACGGACCTTTTCTAAAAATGCTTTTCTTTATTCATGGGGTTTCAAAATATGCGTCTCCGGTAAAATCTCAGTATCTAATTTTTTAGTGGGATGCAATACCTTCTCTACCTATTATATATGTGGCAGAGAAAATAAAAAGAAAAGCATTTTAGAAAAAGGACCGCGCGCGCGCGTGTAAACAGCATAACTCAGAAACGAAATCTCGGATAAATACTTGACTTGGTATTCAAGTTCAGTATCTTCCAGGGATGCGAAACGAAGATTTTTCAAAAAATGCCCCAACCCAAACTATATTTCACATGGAAAATTCTCTGTTATTAAAATATTTACATAACGAACAAAATGCTTATTTTAAATGTTCTAGGAATAGACCGTGAAGACCTCTAGATTCTGAGTGAATTTTGTATAATTTGTGTAAAGGGATAAGCAAACTTCTATTACACAAAAATTATAGATCTCATTAAAATACATAATTTATGTCAATTATTTTTGTGGTATTTCTGAAATATTCCTAAGAATTAGCTTGAATTGTCAAATGCTTATACGTTTCCTTACTGCTAAATCGCTATTCGTTGTTTTCTCTTGGCCAAGCAAAGAGAAAGGATTTTTAAGCCATCACATAGCGATCTCCGTTTATAAGGCTGTACCTTGTACGTAAACGAAATGAGTAATAAAATAATTTCTGCAAAGGCTTATCGCGATTAACATGAAGCATGTAAAGGGTCTTTCAACAAGAGTGTCCTATCTTTAACATGTGATAGCTGCCGTTGTTATTGAGTTACAGCAGTAATGCTTTTCATGTGGTTACAGTTGTTATTGACAAATAGCATTCAGCAACGCGTAGAAATTGTGAAAATTTATTATCAAAATGGATCATCTGTTCGCCAAACCTTCAGTGTATTGCGTGAAGTTTACGGTGTGCATAATCGTCCCTGCGAGAGAACGATTCGACGTTTGATCGATAAATTTGAAAGAAGTGGTTCTGTCAGCGATCAAAGAACGCCTGTACGTAAACGACGTAAGCGCTCCAACGAAAACATAGGCGCCGTTCGTGAGAGTGTACGCGAGAACGGAAACAAATCAATTGCTTGTCGAGCGCAAGAATTGGGGCTTTCGCCGACCACAACTTGGCATCTACACTTGAGGTTTCACGCTTACAAAATGGTGTTAACTCAAGAACTAAAGCCCAACGACCATAGGTTGCCCCGTGTATTCGCTGACTGGGCTATGAAGCAATTGGAAGCTGACCGGATTTTTGTCGAAAAATCATCTTCAGTGACGAAGCCCACTTTTGGATGGATGGTTGTGTTAACGAACAAAATTGCCGCTATTGGAGCAATCACAATCCAATGCAGATTCAAGAACGACCACTTCATCCCCAAAAGGTTACTGTGTGGTGTGGATTTTGGTATGGTGGAATCATTGGTCCATATTTTTTCCAAGATGAAGATGGAGAAGCTCTAACTGTCAATGAAGAAAGTTACCGGGCTCTTATAAGGGGATATTTTTGGCCTCAATTGGATCTCAGAAACATCTGATTCCAGCAAGATGGTGCCACATGTCATACTGCTCTCGAAACAATCGATCTTTTGAAGGGGAAGTTCAGAGGTTTCATCATTTCCCGTGGTGGTGATGTTAACTGGCCCCGAGGTCATGTGATTTAACGCCGTTGGATTACTTCTTGTACGGTTATGTTAAATCTCGAGTTTATGTCAACAAGCCAGAAACAGTAAATGATCTTATGAATAACATCACACGTGTTATTCGTGAAGTTGGACCTAATTTACGTTCTTCTGTCATTAAAAATTGGGTCAACTGTATACGCGCAACCCAACGAAGTCGCGGCGGTCACTTAACTGATGTTCTCTTCCACAAGTAATGATATTAATTATATTCCAAAATAAAAAAAGAAATAAACCTCTATCATTTATAGAACGTGTTTTATTTAAGTTCAAAGATAGGGCACTCTTGTTGAAAGATCCTATAGAAGAATATGCTTTTAATGTACGATTTGCAGCATAGTAGGTAGAAAAGGTTATGTGAATGTAACACATCAGAACTGTTTTTCCTAAATACGTTCGGTATCAGTTATCTTTGGAACTCCGGAGCTGTTCTTTACGTTAAGGCATACTAAATTAATTTTATTCAGTTATAAAGAAATAAATAAATAAATAAATAAATAAAGAAAGAAAAACAAATGTCCACGGATATTGACAAAGAAACGAAAATACGAAAGTAATTTGTTGCTGATGACTATCCCACTGACCTACACGAATGTAATAGCTAGATACTTAATGGAATTTATAAATAAGCATATGTATCGAAACGAAGCCAACTCGATTCGCCAAAAGAAATAATTAAATCTCAAATACAGAAACAAAACAGCAGAAAGAGATGATCAGATTATTTAACTCCAGGGAGTAATATCCGGTTTTGATTTGAGCAATGTGTGACAAGAAAACCTAAAATATACAGTAGTGTAGTAACTAACTAGCAAAGGCATGGTTTTTATTTTCTCGCCAAATATCCACTACTTTTACCCCATTTCACATGTCATGCATTTCATATCCATAAAATGAAGGTGGTTTATTTTAGGTGTAGTGTTGTATTGTAGTTCAAATGCTGGGGAGCCGAACTTGAAGTAGTTGCAAGCACGTACGGTACAATTTTTAAATAGGTTGAATGCCTCAAATATGGTACAAAGTTTCCGGTGGCCTTCGCCCCAACGTTCACTTTCCGGTGGTTTTCGCCCCAACTTTACTTTCCGGTGGCCTTCGCCCCAACTTTACTTTATTTAAATATTATATATTTAGGTTTGCCTCGGCTGCGTCAGTATTAATTTGTATAAACATGTATCTCTGAACAAGGTGTGATGCGCTAAAGAATGTAGGCTTATACATATTATAATTTTTGTTTCACTCCTTTTATTAATCCTTGATACGATTAAATAACACTTCACTGATATAGAAAGCTACGAGATTATTTATTAATTACTTGCACTTTATAACACGTAAACTATTTTCGTCTCACACTGAACAGGTATTAAACTTCTCGAGGACGCGTCTCGCGTCCAGTTAGGAACGCTGTCTACAAGCAACTGACTTCTACCGCCTGAATTTGTAAATTTCATCTATTTCAAGTCTCTAATTGGCTAATCCTACTTCAATAGAATACCTTCATTTAACTTAAGCTTTTTCTGGTTGTTGATTGGCTATTTTATAAACTGTTTAAAAAATTACATTATTGTTTCCAAGAATTACTAGTAGCACTATTTAACTTTCCAATTCATTATTGACTCAATGTTACCTCATTGTTAGCAACTTTTGACCTATATTCTCAAAGCTCCTACATTATTAAATTACATAATACATTCACATAACATTATTAAACATGTACATAATAATACAAACATATACAATGACTGTAATATACACTTTTAATATATTGTTACATACACATATTGCTTTAAGGCGCGCTGTTATACTTTATATTATATAATTAGTCTGAAATAATTTAAGTGTTAAAAATACTGCCTCAAAAAGTTTGCACTTATTGTGATTTTAAGGCTCTGTCTATAGGGCGCTGATTCGCAGTGAAATGACGTTGGAGCGCATGCTTCCAGTAGAGATTTCTCTTGCAGTTTCTAGGAACCCAAGCAAAATTGGAGGAGGATCATCTGTAGGCCCCTAGGAACAACAATATGGATTGTGCGTGGAAGTGGCGTGTCACATCTGGAACTGTTAGGAACTGCCGTCGCCTACATTGTAACGGGCCTTTGCATTTCACTTATTCCACTTTCCGGAGTAGACACAAGAGAGTAATATGAGTCTTCGTAATGTTGTCTCTCAACCTCCTGCATTTACGGAACAAAGTCTGAGGCAGAATGACCGCCTGAAGTAACACATGAGATTGCATTGCACATATATTTGTATATACAATGATTTGAATGAATTGAATTTTATTTATAGACGCTCTTTAACTACTATGGTTCTTAGCGTCGCATTCTATATTGGGAGTGAAAGACCGGAAATTTTGCTCAGAGGCCTCTTTATTAGGCTTGAGGTTCCTTTACGTGCCGTAAATAACGCGAGACCACCGGATTTACTTCCCTTCCGAAGGAAGCCATGCTAAGGAAATTTATGGCCTGCGTTTAAACCCCCGAACTCGGGAACTAGAAGATAGCATGGTACCACTAGACCACGGAGGAGGACATGAGGTGATGAGTGCCAGAAATTCATATACGATCTTTTAGACACCAGGAGAGCTCTGGTCCTAAAATGTATAGATCACATAATGTAATTTTCCGCGTACTTCACTGGTAGAAATTAATTAGCGGAAAGCGTAAGTGAAATTGATCAAAATATTTCAAAGACCTTCTTAATTCAGATTAAATTCTAAAATTTTGCTTATTCTGCGGGACGTTTTACAAAAGAGTACGTTGAGCAAGATACACTTTTTATTCGGATTTCTTCAACTTTTCAATAGGAACTCCAACAAACTCAGATGAAACATTCGGTATTATTTGCCTGGCATTTTTGTATAATTCCAAATATCTGCAATTTAAATTGACGAATTCTGGGGGGGATATAACTAAAATGTAGTATTTTGAAAGTTGAAAGTTTTCTTGAAACAGTCAGAGCATTTCAGAAAAGCTGCACGATGGTTCGTTTTTAGTCTTAAAGCAATGTATTTGTGTTTCATCAAAATGTTTACGTCAGGATTAGAAATAAGCCTTTTTTTCTTGTAACAAAGGGGTCAAACCATTCTTCGAGAAAGGTTCCATCATTAATCTTATTTCCAACATTTTTCATCTGTCGTATTACTCTTTCGCAAGATATATAACGCCGTCATTCCAAGCAAGTCTTTGCTCATTCCTTCCTCCTTTTGGGACGCACTCATTTATTTACTTCGAGTGAAGAACGTCGCCAACCTTACTTAATGATCTTCTCAGCATCGCTATGGAAAAACCGTAGACGAATGCCAAAGCTGTTTATTTCAAATTAAAACCTTAACGAGCAACGGTGAATAGAACGTTTAATACTAAAGTAACCTTGGAGCTTCGTAAGCTCACGATGCATCCAAAGTAGAAAATGGAGGACAATGAACTATAAATCACTGTATGTATAGACATCGCCTAAGGAGAAATAAAATAAAATATACTCGTATTTATATTAACCGAGGTGACCCGGAAATATTCGCATAGTATAACCAAAAACTTTATTAATTTCGATTGGAAGATTACGTGCTTATAACTAAAGCCCGGTGTCTTATGTTTTAATCTATTTTATCCGTTCAATGAACTACAATGCGTTCGTAGATCGGCCGGACCGTTCCGCGGCGGCATTGAACTGGGTGAGGGTTCACACTCTCATTCGTACTTCCAGACTTTAGGGAGGGTGGGGAATACTTTTTTCTAAAGAAACATCCCACCCTGCAGTAGAGAATCGAGTCCGGAAACTCTGGATTTAGAGGTGAATAGTTTTTGTTAAGTAAATTCTTGTAAAATTCGCGTAAAGGTAAACCTGAAATTGATAATAGAAACAGTTCACACCAGAAAATTATTCGGATATGATTGTAATTACCTACTGCGTTGTTAAGAAATACAAACAAAGCAAACAGTAAATGTATATTCTGTGTATTTGTGATAGTTATTAATAAGGCGCGCTTTTGTGAAGTACGGTTATAAATAAAGTTATATTATATTATATATGTAAAGTTATAATATATACCAACCGCAACAATTTAGGTGGGTACCTTTAATAAGAAAGTAAAAGTAAGTCCGAAACTAGGGATGGGACCTCGATACTCTCGATACTCGGTGGTATCTGTTACTTTGAGATAAACCTTCGACACTTTTTCGATACTTTTCAATTTTTAAGCTTTGCATTTTTAAAGTTGTTTTGTTTAACTTTATACTGGATAAGGAATGAAAGGAATTGAGGCTTCACGTTATTGCCTTGCACGTGTCCACAAAGAATTACTGGACTACAGCTCTTGATAGACCTTGACTGGGTTTCCTGAGGGTGAATCAATGTAACATTTCGTAGACTTGTGTCTAAATGAAAACATGCAAAACAATGCAAATGAGTAGAGGTACTCGTATATGCAGCGTTAACCGAGTTGTGTACGAAGTTGATGTAGCTGTCCACTAAATCACGTTTCTGCAATTTGTAGCCTCGCTTGGTGACTCACTCTCAGCCATTACATGTCCCTACCTACCCCGGTGACCAAACTCTATAAATCTAGCAGAAGCAAACCAGTGCTTAAGACGTAAGATAATACAGTGCATGGAAACATATGTTCTTTCCTTCCATCTGTTAGTTTGTGTTTACGCAATTCAAAACTCGGGTCACGAGCGTAGCTTACAGGTGTACTGTACGACTAATTCCATAATATGGATAGAAAAGCGTTTAAAATAAAGTTTTCAGCACAGAATATAGTTACATAAAGAGGGAAGCAAATAAATTATTATAATTATTACTATTATTAGCCTTGACTAACAATAGGAGATATATAACCTATGGCATTAGCAGAGCTAAAAACATTGCTGCCAGTTGGTGAATGTCAAACAGGAACAATTTCGGAATTAATCTACAGCAAAAAATTGATTACATGAGTTTTTACACAGCAAACTACTGTTAAGAACATAATTCAGTGTACAAGCTATCCCTTTACAGTTTTTTATAAAGTGAGTATCGGTGCTCAAAAATCAGTATCGGTATCGAGAAATAGTGGTATCCTCCCATCACTAGCAGAAACCAAACTGCCTTCATCCCAAAAAGGTTTTCCTCATATTCGTAGACTAAAAATAGTGAACATCCAGCTTTGACTAACCGTTATAGTTCGTCCCTGGTAGGAAAAGTGGAAATAAATAATAATTTATAGGAATTAATCCATTACAAATTTAGAAAGGTACTTGCTTGGTTTAACCTTTATTTCCATTATACCTACAAGAGATTTAACACTCCGAGCTCCAAATACTCGATTTACCTTCTGCCAGAACCCTGTTTTGTGTAGTAAGTTATGTTTGCACAGCTGTATGTGTTGGTGTGTTACAGTTCTGTGTACATTACACTTGTCTCCTCTCCAGATCTCAGTTTCTTGCCCACAATCGTGTGCTTTGTTTCACACTACGTTTTGAGCAAACAACTGTTCTACCTTACATAATTCCTGTGTTAGATTGTATGTTTACGACATTTTACATTGCCAGCTGAAATGACAAGGTTATTGAATTTAAAACAGTACTAAATGAATACACATTTAATAAAACAATCATAGGCTACATATAATACACCCTACTACTCGCACAATCAAGCGAGATAGCTCCGCGGTAACGAGTGAGGCTGGCATTCGGGACGTCTCGGGATTGAATCCCGTCGACCGCTCACTCAGATCTTGGGTTTTTCGTGCTTTTTCCTGGTTGGCAGGGGAATGCTGGAGTGGTGTCCCTTTATCCTTGCTATATAATCTAATATCCTTTCTATTATATCCCTTTCATTCCGCTTCCTTCTCACGTTTGTTTGCTTCTAGGTTTCGTGTTGTTAGGCGGTGCCGGAAAGATGGCGCGGATGCTTGCTCCAAGAAAACTGTCGATACTAGATGGCTGCTTAGTTGAACGTGTCGTTCATCGCCCTCTCTGAGCTCTCCCAGTAGAGGGAAGTGTCTTCGAGCCAGAAACCGCTAGTAACTTCCGCGCGTCTCCATGGCCTGTCTGCCTACGGTCTGTAGCCTCTTGTGTTCCTTCACTTCTTCTCTTCCTTTGGGATGGAGACGCAATAGATCTCTCGTATGTGGCAGTACGCAAGGTGTACCTCTCCGTTGTATACCCCTATACTCGCACAACTTAAAACAGCTTTGTTTTAAGGAAACTAAATTGTTAAAACAATGTTCAAAAACCTTCCAACTTTGATATCTTTGTAGTTATCGCAGTAACTTTTGACATATTTTGCCCACGTAACACTATTGGCCTTTATTAATTATTATTAACATTAATTCAAAATACTTACGTATATTTCTAAGCTCTTAATATTTTCCTGCGTTTTGCACAAACATTCTGCGACAAAAGCGTACTTTTCATTACTTAGAACGAATCTGGTGTGAAAATACCAATCCACAATGCAAGAAATTAAACTCAGACAGAATAATGAAATCTATTTATGTTGTGTACTGCAAGAATAAAACTAAATGGAATATATTTCGGAAATGAGGCTTAAATCATATTCTAGCATACAATGTGATAGTGTTGCCAGAAATGAAATAATTAAAATTTCAATAAAAAAAAGGATGCCATCAACTTACCCAATTTTTCAAGAATATTCTGGGATTATTAATTGTATTACAATGTGGCACCATATTTCCAAAGAACGCATAACCCCGTAAGAAATACTGCTTGCTTCTACACCAGCTCCGCGCCACCCCCTGCCAATCTGTTCCAGTCATTCCTGACTTTATTGCCTTTAGACGCAGACTGGCAAAGGGAAATAATATTAAAATCCAGATAACGACCATGCACACTGCACGCTACCAAATGATCTTATAACAGACTAAATGCAGATCTCAGACGTTTATGAAAATAAGCAGAACGACTATTTGCAGTTCTCCAAAAGAACCCGGATGCTGAAATATCCTTCTGAGAAAGTAGTGCCTATTTCCGTTTGCACTTCATTCCAGATATACGCTTCTAAGATTTATATTCTGTTAAAACTGTGAACATTATAATACTCATTTCTGAAATACTAATTAAAAAGACCTGGAAAAATTATCTACGCTATTTTATTGCTGGGATTATTTCAAAGCATTAAAATGAATTACGTAGAGGTAAAAACTGTCTAATCTGGCAAGAGCTATGAATTTTAATTTCGTATTATTTAAAATAAAATGGTCATTTTATTTTACTTGAGTACACCCAATAACTATATATTTTTTTCTCAGTACTAGAATATCTTAAAAGCAAATGTACAGTTACGTGCAAAAACATCATGACAAAAAATACGAGAGCCAGCTTCTTCGTTCTCGCAGGTGTATGTAGGCGTAACCAGTTTTAACCACGTAACAATATTTCACCCCATTCTTTCAAGGCAAAGGCACTAGACTTTCAAACTGGAACAGTCAACATTCACCTATTTACATCCAACTTCAACAAACGTACTATGTACTTTCTTATTCTCATGATATATATTCATTGGTTAAATTCCACATTCTACTTCAGGTATACTAAATAAGCATAAGAATTTGTTGCGATAAAATGCTGCGCAATCGTATGAACGAGAACTCACTCTTAGGATCTGAGGGCAGCACGAGAGAAAGAATTTCGAAATAATCTTGTATTTTGGACGGTCTTAGTTATCTTCATTCTATTTGTAATCTTGTAATGCATGAACAGCCAAATTATGTTTCTGTGTCGCCATGAGTAATTTCTAGTCGCGGACAACAAGGGAAGGCTGGTAAACAAAACAGAGTACCTCAGTCACTACTTAGTTGTGGCGATCTTGATGAGGTTTGTTGCCCCACGTATGGTATACCAACTTGCAGTAGTTGCAGCCCCACGTATGGGAGATAAACTTGAGGTTGTATATTACTGCTGTTTGCACCACGTATTGAGGGAAATATGTTTCTTGAAGTGTTCGCCCCGTGTACGACACAAACTTTCCGGTGGCCTTCGCCCCCACGTTTAAAAAAATCAACTTTATATTTTAATGTTTATTTAAATATTATATATGTATGCATCGGCTGCGTCAGTAGTAATTTTCAGAACACGAATCTCTTAGCAGGGGTAGTACGGCTAAAGAATGAAGGCTTACACAAATTATATTTTTTTTTACTTCAGTCCTTTTATTAATCCTTCCTACGATTAAATAACCTTCACTGATATATCATACTATAGAGCTGTGAGATTGTTATTTGCACTTTTTAACACGTAAACTTTATATTATTCTTGCCGTAATGAAATCTTATGTCTCACACTGAATGCTTATAAAATCGAACTGCTCGGGAACGCTTCCTTGTAGCGTCTAGCGTCTACCGCCTAAATTCGTACATTTACTCTATTTCAAGTCTCTGATTGGCTAATCCTACTCCAATAGAATACTTTTATTTAACTTAAGCTTTTTCTAGTTGTTGATTGGTTATTTATAAACTGTTTTAAACATTACATTATTGTTCCAAGAATTATTAGTAACCTTTATTAACTTTCTAATTAATTGCTGTCTCAAGGCTGCCTCATTGTCAGCAACTTTCGGCTACTACTTTATGATTCTATTTGTTACGGAAAGTAGCTTGCTTCTATTCTCTCAGCTCCTACAGTGTTAAATTACGTAATACATTCACATAACATTATTATACATGTACATAATAATATAAATATAATACAATGACTGCAATATACACTTTTTTATATATTGTAGTATACACATATTGCTTTAAGGCGGGCTGTTATTATATATACAGATAACCCGAGAGCAAAGCATAACCCCTACCCAATACTTTGCCTTTCCTTACTTTGGCTTCCACTTAAACATTTTCTTCGCCATCCCTATGTCATTCTAAACGGAGAACTAGGTTAGCCTTTGTGCAACGCCGTTTAATAAGCGTTTTTATTCGATTCACGCGGCACTTTACTGTAGTCTGTCGTACTTGTTTCATTTTCTTATTTATTCCATTTGGGATGAGCCACTCTCAACGGGCGCTGGGCAAGTGAATATTTGATCTTTCTTCGCCGTTTCATAAGTTTAGAACTGGTAAATTTCTCCTCACGAGTGGAACGTATTCGCAACTATATGAAAAAATCGGAGAACTGAGTAAATGAAATCCCTTACCTATAAAACACAAGTTGTTCGGCACTAAGTTTTTTTATACGAAGTTAATCTCTGTCTTAGATAATTTACTGGTATCCTATATTACACAGGAAAGCAATTAACTTAATCTCTATAAAACAAACTGTTTAGTTTAATAGAAAAACTCATAAAGTACAGTTACGTTTAGTAGCACAGTAAGGGTGGCGTGGGTATTTCCCAGGAATTTTTCACAACGCTGCACACAGAGCACAAGCGAAGCGAATTCCTATAACTCACCCACTGTACTGGAAGGAGTGGGTGGCTAGAAGAGAATCTAGCTCGTAACGCTGCACTGCACCTTTAGTTTTATTTTATAACTAATGAGAGAACCGCTTCCTCATTATCTTTGTCAAAGATGACCTATAGAAAACTAAGAGCGTTAGCTTATCCAGTGGGGCTTCGTTTTTTTCTGGCATCATCCGCCAAAGTAAAGTGGCTTACAAGCTTTGCTATAGCCAGTGCCGTTTTTTTAACGATAAACGCGAATTGTAACGGAGAGATGCGGCAAGAAGTACATCCACGATTTATGACAAATGAGATCGATTTATGGCTATAATGTTGTCGCGAATTTTCGCGAAAATTGATCGCTTCTACAAAAATCTTAATTTTTACGATAAAAACTAAAAATATATATATATATATGTAATTTTAAAAAATGTATTCGTTTTGAAGCTGTTGGCTGTAAAGGAATGAGAATTTGACATATGCTGCATTTGACACCAAAATCATTAGCAGTCTTGCTCTCCAGTACTGTGCTATCCTGCAATCTTCAATTTGTAATGCAATGCACTTATCTAGATCCTCTTTCGTCCATACCCTCTTCTGTATTGTTGCATAAGATGCTTTTAGGAAATGTGAAGATGTTGATCCTGTTCTGTTACTAGCCCGAATTGTGCGACTGCTGTTTTCCATGGCAGATGTGGTATAGTTTCTGGATTTTGCAACAGGCATTCCCGTTTTTAGTTTTCTGTTGCTGCTGCTGCTGCTCGGAGTCTACTGTTGGTCACGGCTTGAATTGCTTCTTTTATGAAACGTTTCACTGCAGTGTACGCTTTGGGTTTAAAGGCTGATAATTGTTTTATGAAAGACCCTTTCTGCGCCAGGAAATCTGCTGCTTCACTGCCAGGAGTTCCACAGTAGGAGGGTATCCACTGGAGTGTAACAAGTATTACTGGAATTGAGGAATTGGCCCTGCAAATGTAGTACTGTTTTCATTGTGCAACTGTACATTCGACTTGCCCTCACTCTCCTCTGATCCCGTGTTATTTTTATCAACAAAAACAGTGGTGCCCTCCTTCAAGCGCACTCATATCGTGACCGACTAGTACAAATGAGATACATTCAAAGCAGTCACGTGGAGATACACAGATATTAGAAGAATAAGAATAGTAAACCAAAACTTAAGCAATGGAAATCTTCAGATTATGGAAACAAGAACTAACCTGAGCAAACATGAGCGTCAAATTAAAATTTATGATTTGTACATGAATTGTTTATCGATTATGTTTCGAGATATGACATACACTCGACTGAATTGTTTATCTTTATTCTTCTTTAAAGAGCGCAGTAAATCGATGTTATACAAAAGTTTGAGCTTAACTGCCTGCGCATTAGACATCTCCACTTCAGAATTTTTAATTTTTCCTGAACAACATGATCGTACTATACAGTTCTGGCACAGTTCAAACTTCCTTTGTATTAAAGTTTCACCATCTCTTGATTACTTCCAACGTCCACATCATATTACAGCGATGAATTCAGCACGCACCACAGTAATCCTATCCGACAAGTGCACTTTATCTGATGTCACTGATCTCTCCTCCAAAGAATTGGTAACGGTACACTTTTACTGGCAGGGCTGTGATCCTAACCCAATCCCTGAAACGTGGAAGACCAGTGGCTCGAAACCCCGGGAGCGGCAATCCTGTACTTACCGAAGTAAGCCCCTGAGAGCAGGAGTTAAAGGGGAAGAAAAAGAGTAGAATAAAATGGAGTCATCATTCTGCAAAGAAAGTAACACTTGCTTCCCACCATAACAAACACTTTTGTCAGTTTCGGTATAGCATGTGTTAGTACTTTGCGAGAGTAAACAGGGTAATAGCAAGTATAAAAGCATTATGGTGAAACCAGCCAGAAGAAAAGCAAACAAAAATAACGGTAATACAAGCGAACTCACAAAGGGAACGATAAAGAGAGACTTTAGAGTGGATGAATTGTTCGAAATAAATGCAAATATATCAAAGCTATAAAGAAAATAAAATAGCAAATGTGAATGGAAATGCTGGCACAATACCCGAAAAGGCTGTTTTATTCCCTTTATAAATTGGAGCTAAGAGATTTAAAATTACAAACCGTCGCTACGTACTAAGTCAGTAATTGACCAAGTTAGTAAAATAAATATTTCAATTAAAAATAGTCGGCGATTTAAGGGGATATTAAAATTCCAATCCCCCAATGTTAAAGCCGCTGAATTCGTTACCCATTAGCTCAGAAACTCATTAAGATACCAGGCTGAGATATTTACATGATGTAGATCCATGCCTTCCAAGTTCACTAATCTACTTTTATACAATAAGTTTGTTTATTATGGAAGTTACCATTTTCAACGTTTTTATTAAAATTTATGAGTAATGAATTTCTGAAACATAATCAACCAGCTTATTAACACTAAATTAGCTCAGAAACACTGTTTCTGTTTATATGATATCAAAATTTAATTTAGCTATCTTCAATAATTTCTGAGAAAACCGGTCACTTACATCAGAAAATACCATTCACAGAATAAACGGTTCAAGTAAAATTGGTGGGGGGTGGAAACTCTCATATATTTACAAAGAAAAACCTACATTGCTTGAGCATGCGAAAGTTGCCATATTTAGAAGTGGTACCAATTCGTAGAGCAAACTTTTCCCTCAAACACGAGCTAAAATGCACATACTCCACAGAGTATAGAAGTTATGATTTTTTTCTGCGAGGCGATGCAGAGTCCGGGGCACGAAATGGTAGATGCAGTACCATTTTTACAAATCTGATGTGATACATATACATGACTTTATCTACACTCTATCGTTTATTAGTGGGTATACAAACTAGTCATAAACTTATTTGATATAAATTGTGTGTTTTAAATAGATTACATCGCTTAACGTTTATCAGATTATACAAAATTTCTTCCGAATGAAGAGGACTTTACGGCTATTCCCAGAAAATTCAGAATACGCATTTTATTTGTCATGTAAGTATCTTTAATTTATGGCAGTTTAACAAAAAACTTTAGAGCTATTTTTTAGAAAAAAATAAACTCGAAAAATTTTCCACGAAAGGAGTAGTTTAGGGTGGGAGAATTTTCTTGAAAATTTTTGTGTCGCATCCTTCGAAGGTACTGAACTGAAATACCACGTTTGGTGTTTATCGTCATTTAGTCTCCCTTTAAAGTGTTTGAGTATACTGACTGCCACAGCCCTGACCACCAATGACTAATATGGTATTTAAGTTTCCCAATAGCTAGGAATGTTCTTAAAATGAAACTGAAAAATTAGAGGGTAATGCTACCAGAATGGAAAAGAATACACTTAGAAAATTTCGTTCTTCTTCTTCTCCTCCTTCTCGTTTTCATGTAGTAAGAGAATCTTTGCTCCGTCCTCAATCACCATCTTGCTCTTGGTCTACCAACATCTCTTCTCCCTCGTGGTTTGAAAACCAGTGCCTGATTCGGGAGTCGTTCCTTATGCATTCCACCCAGAAGGTTTAACCAACGAGCCCTGTATTCGTTTAGCTTTTCTATAACTGGGAGTACGTTTAATGAATTTCTTATATCCTAATTTTTATATCTATTCAATTTTTTACATTCTTTTATCCTTCGAAATTTCATTTCTGCTGAGTGTATTCTCGTAACATCGTTTTTCTTTAGGGTTCATGTTCTGCATCCTGCACAAAATTGGTGCAGGGATCGTCTTATAAAATGTGACTTGCGTTCCTTTTCTGGTTTTATTTTTTAGTCCCCTGTGCCACATATATTCCGAAAACTTTGTTTTATATTAGTTTCTCTATGTAGTCATTGGTAATGCCACAACCAACGTATTTCTAATAGCTCACGTGCTCTAAAACGATGTTATTTAGTATTATTTTGCTTCTGATTGGATGCTTCCCTATGAAAGCCATAATTTTCATTTTCTGTAGTGAGATGGGATGCGGCGAACTCATCGCCCAGTGTTATTGATAAGACTGCAATCAGCCTGCAGAGTGACTGCCAGGTTAACCAGTCCCACCCATCTACCAACGGCTTCATTGAATGCGGAGGAGTGGATAGAAGGGTTCCATATCACTCAGAGGAACTAAAACGCCTCTAAAGATATGAATAACCCTTTCCAAGGTTATGGCAAGAATCTCAACGATAACTTAAGCGGAGAAAAAGTCCTTAGTAAGGGCTCAGTTAGCGGAAGAGGCACCACCTCTCCTGTTGGGGTGATAACGGGGATGCAGGTCCGGAGGTATTAAGGAGGCAGCTCCATCGCTGGATTAACCCATCAACAGGCTCATAACCTATTATGAGGACATCTTTAATACTCACAATTCTCAGCAACCTAGGCCGGATGGATCAAAATTTAATCTAAACCTAAATCTTCTTTGGGCGCTAAAATAACAGAAGAAGAGTTTGGTGAAAATTTAATTTAATTATTAGAAAGGAGATTTATTTTTATTCGCATTCCAATATGTGTCATAGATTGAGTAATTACCACAAAATACGTGGAACTATTAAAAAAAACGCGATTACGCCGATATTGTGTTATACGGCAGTGAGAATTAGTTTGTAAGCAAAAATAACTATAGTCGCCTCCCAACTGTAGAGATTTAGATTCTTCACAAAATTGAATGAACTTAGAAATAACACAAGAGAGAAACTTAACGTATCTATTATACCAAACGTAGACAGAAACAGAAAGAATGCATTCCAACAGAATCGCCAAAAGCGATTTGAAAGGCCGAGACAAAGTTGGAAGGAGCTTAGAATAGACATGGTATTACAGGGGGAACAACAGCAACTCAATTTCAGATTACGCATACAGAACTATATTAACAAGGTAAAGCTGGACTGTATAAAATGATTATATGCCGTTCTCACCCTTGAATTTGCCACCACATGTTCAAATGCTCTTTCTTCTGCTTTCTTTGTTTACCCTCCCCGATGTTAGGGCTTACAAGCGGTTGCCTGGGTTCGGACGCCTGTCAGGGAATAATCTGGATCATAGGGAACAGCCAAGATGGGTGATCAGCTTGAAGCCTGGTATAAGAGCGAGGAAGGAGAGATGATATGAAAAGACAGCGAATGAAAGGAAAAGTGATTATGGAGCAGCTGGTGGAATGAATGGCGGAGGAAACCGAAGAACCCGCTTTGTCCATCATAAATCCCACATGCACTTTCCTGGGATTGAACCCGGGCCACCTTGGTGAGAGGCGAGCGGTCTAGCCTTTTGGCCACGTCGCAGCCATGTTCATATGAGTGGGGCAAAGATCCCCAAGTGTGCTTAGTATTTATTAGCACCTGTATTTCCGCTCTTATTGGTGAGTTCCTCCAGTTGACTTTATGTGCTAGTAAAACTAGTCTAACTTCGATCTACATTTCGTAACTTCAGTCTGCATTTCCTCAGGTCTGAATTAATGAAAGCAGCTTTCATCAGCTGCGTAAAGGAGTTCAGTTTGACAAGCCTGAACTAAATGGTTACTAATGCAAAATTTTGCGCTTAGGAAGCTGAAGCGATCAGATTCAGAACCGGTCAGGTAAACTTTTTTAATGAGATGCTGTAAATCTGTATTTTCATACATAGCAAACAAGCGGTGTACTGTAAGTTAGGTTGCCTACTACATCAGGGACTCTGATATAGCCGACTTTACAATTAAAACCTATGGTATATACGCTATTTTAATCAAAGTCGTTAAGAGATATTTTGAGAAAATAACAAATTGCAAAAAATATCCAATGTAAATGGTAGTTTGGGTTTGGGGAATTTTTGCGTCCCATTTTGGAAGATACTGAATTTGAGCTCTAAGTTTGGTATTTATCCAACTTTTCGTTTTTGAGTTACTCTGTTCACACACGAACACACACACACACACACACACACACGCACACACACACACACAGAAACACACACGGATCTTTTTAAACTATATATTTTTTATTCCGAGGGCCTCAAAACATGTATTTCCGGTGAAATATAATATCAAATTTTTGTTAGAGCGTATAATACCTTCTCTAGCTACGAGGTATGTGGTAGAAAAGTAAAAAGTAATTTTATTATACCAAATATTTTACGTGGAAGTTATACTTTTTAAAGTTGCTTTGGCTATCGACTGTGTTAATTTATCTCTGGAAGATAGGATGTTAATAAAAACCAGTGTTTAATCACATTTTGTATTGTTTATTAAACTTCCTGATATTTACAACTTCAGTATGCGTCTAACTGGTTTTCGAGGGATTGACATTTTATAAATCCCTGAATCCAGTTAATGAATTGATGCTTTTAATTAATATACTTTTTTCTCTACCTTCTTTAATACGTATTATGGTAGGTAATATCCGTGATTCTTAATAGCCGCCGCATGCTTTAACATTATTACATTTCATTATCAGGCGATTCACTTCCGTGCTACTCGCTAAAGGAAGGTCCGCGGTTCAAATCCCGCCAGGACCGTCACCCCTGACTGAAGTTTTTTCCAGATCTTTATAAACAGCTAATGCCGAGGAGGAAACTTAACTTAGGCCTAGATCGTTTCTTTTCCAAACGTCCTTTCCCAATGATAATTTCATTTCATGTATCATCACTGATCAAATCATCAGTGTCCAATCCTTTGTTGCCGTACGTAGTAAAAGCAGGCGTTCAAAACAGGATATCCTATGCAGTTAAGAGTAATAAAAATATTAAACAGAAATTATTATTAATGCCAGGACAGAAAGAACAAAAACAAACACTTTGATGTTAGCAGACGACCACGTTATTAAAAAATATTAAAAGCACTACACCGTCACATGCACTATATTGTTCGGGTCAGTTATGCAAGAATTAAAATTTTAAAACTGTAAGACGACAAGACTACATTTAAAGGAAGAGATCCATAACGTTCCAACATAGTTCATCAATGGAAACTCAACAGAATAAGTGTTCCATTTTATTTTTTTAGAATGTGTTATTAGTTGAAAGTGAAAATAATATAGATAAACTCATGATGCACGATACTATCCAGCGAACCTTAACAAATAAAACACGAGAAGAAACAAAATTAACATTTTATAAAATAATGCTTATACCTATTTTAACCTATGAAAATGAAACATGGATTTTTACGAGAAAGGAACAACAGAAAACAAAACTGCAGACATAAAATTTCCAAGAAAGACAAAATGATGTACAATATTAGATAAATACGAAATGAAAGAGAAATGAATACACTATATTCCATTAATGACTGGTTAAGAGAAAATAAACAGTGTTGGATCCGAAATTTATTAATAATGGGGGATAAAAGGATTATTAAACAAATTTTGCAATATAAACCAGGTGAAACAAATCCGATGTGTTACATTTACAATATTTTCTCTATCCATTCTCTAACTATTATTACAAAAGATTATTTCTATCTACTTCAAGTAAATCAAGATAAACGTTTGCACAAATTGTCTTTTTGCATATTTCCTGGTAGGTGAAAGGAGATTACGGGAATACAGTAAGGGTTTAAACGATAGTCAAATATTTTAAGAACGGGACGCCATGGGATAGCTTTGAAATTCTGCTTCCTTTGCATGACTAAGAATGTGGAAAAAAAAGGGCCAACAGAGACTTTCCTCGAGAGAAATAGGTATATTTCAAAATTCAACTAAAGAACAAAGAATATCTCGGAAATGTTTAACGCCACAAAAAATTTTACTTCCCATACATGTGTTTTAACGAGATCTACATTTTTTGTGTAATAAGATTTTGTCTATTTCTTATAGTTCACCAGTTATGCAAAAGTGAATCAGAATGAAGATATCAGAGGTTATTCCCAGAAAATTCTATATATATATATATATATATATATATATATATATAGTATATATATACACATTTCATTTGCCATGAAAATATCTTAAACATTTGGTATTTTAAACAAAATCGTTAAGTAATTCTTGAGAAAATCAAATGTTCGAAAAATTTTCCATGCAAAGCGTAGTTTGGGTAGAGGGAATTTTCTTGAAAATCTTCGTGTCGCATCCTTGAAAAATACTTAAGTTTGAATAACAAGTTTTTGGTATTGAGTTGTGGTGCTCACAACATTCATTAAAAATCCTTTTTGGGGGGTTCGGAGGCCTTAAAAATGTATTTACGGTAAAATCTCGGTATTGCATTTTTGGGTGGATTACAATACTCCCTCTGCTTATTCTAAGCACGCATAGAAAAAGAGGAACAGGACAGAAAGAAATGCCTGGAGTGAAACGAACAGGCTGCAAGCCCCCCATGGAAGTGAGATAATAACAAAATAATCATGCTAATTAAAGTATCTGTGTTATGCTATTCAAAATGGTTGTGAGTTTTTCTGAAATTAATCTCTGCTTAAAACCACAAGCGTACTACAACACTAACTAAAGCTTTAAGGCTCTCATAGAATTATATGAAGTGCAAGATTAGTAAAGAGTAAAATATCGGTTCATTCAAAATGAATGTTTAGTTCACAGTTCATAGAAATGAACTTTCATATTCAACGATCCATTCGTGAATTCCCATTAACTATCTACAGCTTTAGTGTACATAGTCCCACTGCGCAACTAAAGCCGTTTAGCTGTTCATGAGGAACCTATACTAAAATGCAGGTTTATAAAGTCCTAACATTTAGGTAACCCAAATTACTTTATTGTATGTGTATGAAACACAAAGCATACTGAAAGCAGGCGTATCAATAATGAGTAAATCAGTACTTAAAAATATCTTGTTTACCTTCCGCTCTGTACAGAATTCATAGGTTAAGTACTGTAGGGTATACAGTTACAAATATATTTGATTAACATCAATATAAGCAAGTACATTGTTTTCTGTTTTCCCTATACTACGAAAAGCAGGCGCAGAGGGTAGCTTCTACTGGCAAAACAAAATGTGAACAATGAAAAGATGACAGACGTTTGGCGATGTGAGCTTCCACGCACCCCTATCGACGCGTAGTTTTGTCCACCGCAAACCTCGACAATCGATATCAACAAGCAGGGAAAAGAGGAGCCAAAGAACGAAAACGGAAATACGTATAGTAGCTGTAAATCAAATTCAATCTCAAGTTTTCCTGTGTGAAGAGCACATCGCCAACTGCCAAAAGGAAATTATATGATTCAGTAGAGGAGTCCTAAGAAAAGTTACATTATCTCTAAGTAAACACACAGAAAAATGAATTTATAAACAGATAATTATATCGTATTTTAATAATAGGAACACTTCTGAAAAAGGTGCCAATTTATATTAATGACGCCATACTTCGTTTTACTGCTAAAATAGCAAGTGCTTATCAACATAATCATCAATGACCCATAAAAAGTGTTGCACCAAGTCGTCCTGATTAGATTTCCTTTTCTTCTTCGTCTTTCTTTTTTTTCCAGAAAGAAGCTTTGCCATGTGCTTTTTACTTGCTTTGACCGTCGTAAACTTTTATTCCCTAGCTCTGGTCATTATGTTCCTCCTCGATTGGTTACGAGAATGCTTTCAGTTTAACCAAATATGGCAATCTATCACTGAAAGGCTGTCAAAACAACAGCCCATTCGTACTTATTTCTGGCTGTGACGACAGCTAGCGATTTGCTAGCAAATTTTTAGCGTGTGAAGTTTTATAATAGAATAAAAAACGAATAAAAGCTTCTCCTAGTTTTAACATTCTTAGTAAGACGTGTTGCATTTTTTTATTCATAACATAGTCTAGTTGTAATATTAAGCTTTCGTAGCCGTTGTCCCACATCAGTTACTGCCACGTCAGTAAGTTCCAACGTTTCGAAATCATTACAGACTCTCTGCCCAGGGAAGTTCTCCGCATAAATATAAGCTTTATAAATATTTAATTGCGACATAATTTATCAAATGTATATAATTATTCACAATTAAACTAAATTCTGAATGCAGAACGAGCCAACAGGTTTAACATATTCAGTAGAATGACTACGCGAAAAGTTAGTATTTGAAAATAACCCACCTGAAGAACCTAACTACACCTTTTTTTAATTACTTTCGTGTTTCTCTAATAAATATGCTGTTTTATAGCACTTGAATTCAAAAAAAAAAAAAAACTTTTAGGCTGAACTAATGGAAAAACTTCAAACAGTAAGTGTATACATCACGCACGTCAAAGAATACCCATAGGTACTATAGCGTATTTAAGCATCTGAGCATTTCATCAATAGAAACAAGAGAGGCAGAAGAGAGTAGAAGAGCCACAGTATAGGCAATCAACGTTGAGACATATTATTTCAAATAAGGAAAGTTTTGCGTTTGGGAAAAGCACACTATGATAAACAAAATGTAAAGTAAAATTATAAAATTCACTATGCGTTTAGAACTGATCATCATTATTCTGGTGGTAAACAGCTGATCAAATAACTGTTGTTTTTTTTAACCTAATCAGAGTTTGAATTAGCTGCGTGTTCTAAATGCGAAATGCACAAGCTATATTTTTATGCGTATAATTTAATGCTTGTTAAAATCAGAGATAGGTGGATTATTCTGCTGAGGTGACCACCATTTCTCCACTCGTCTATGAATATCATAATTTCATTTTGTGTAAAGTTTTGTTTATGCCATTATTATCTCTGCAAATAACCTGAAATTAGTGCCAAACACAATTCAGCGTAGCAACTGTGCGAATAATTGCGTACGGTTAAATCAATATAAACACCACAAAATGTTGTTTGTGCAACATTTATAAAAAATGAAGCTCTGTATCATATGTTTTGTTCATAACTGAGGTGCATGTGTATTTCTAAATACAATGGATCACTTAATGAGATATATTTTGGTTTTAATTCATAAAAGCAACTGTATTGTGATAATTTGAGTCAATTATTTATCGATGATAAGAAAGAACCAATATAACCTTAAGCCTCACTCCACATTCCACGTAACAGAGCGGGATGGCTCAGGTGGTAACGTCTGTCTTCTGCTTGGTCTGTTTCAGGGGGGAAAATGTCGGCGGGAGTCTCAACGTTGCAAGGGAAAAGGATCCTCTGAGTAACATTTCGTCCCCATTCCGAGGGACGTGCAAGCCTGCAGGGGGAGGGGAGCCGGTTTCACTATCCGGAGTGCTTCAATCTGTGAAAGGTAGGGACCCTGCCCTCTGCCTTGTCGTGCCTCCTGGTCCGGCCGCCGTCTGTCTACTCTCACCTCACCCCATCTTCCCGGGGTACCCCGTCAGGGGCTTATGCACTTAAGATCTTGTAGGTTGAAGTGCTAGGTCCCCCTCAGCACTAGTCCTACTCCTAGAGCTCGTACATCAGTTTTATTGGTCATACACAACTGAGAAGAGGATCTTAGGGCTAGAAGTGGCACATGTTTTGGAGGTAAAAGAAAATGCGTTCTCTCCGAGATCGCTGACATACCTCAAATCTACTACATCTCTCAAACTATAATCGTCAGTGGTGATCATTGGTCGTATTATTGCAAATTAAAAAAAAATACAAATCTTAGTTCAGCTTCCTTTAGGCAAATAAGTATGTTTAAGGGGACACACTGGTATCAAATGGACTTTCTTCCCTAATCAACCAAATTTAATGAAAGTTTTAGGTTAAATTGCACCTGCCTTGATATATTGTTGGTATAAGTTTGATTACTCTAAATTAAATAGTTGTGTAATTAAGAATTATTTATTATATTTTAGAAAGAATTTAATACTAATAAAAGGTATACTTTTTGTAGTTTAAAATTAAAATAGAAGCCTGAAATTTGGCATGCTAGTTTTTCTATGCCTACGCAATAAAATTGTGTATCGATTTTCCAAAATATTAATATTTATTAAAAATATGAATTTTTCCTATTTAGAACAGAAAAAAAGGAAAAAGCCATATAGGTACTTGTATGTATAAGTGTGATCAAGAAACCCATACACAGTTTTCTTTAACAAGTCATATTCTATATGTCCTGAAAATTTCAGCTTTATCTATCAATATTTACTGCAAAAAAGTATACCCCAAAGAACAAAAAGCAGCTATGCGAATGATAGAGATAGCTTTCCTACTCAAAGTGAATACTGATCTGTGATAAGGTATTTCTCCTGTTAAAATTCATTAGACTTTTAAGAACTTTCTGGTGGGCTTTTGTGCTGCATTCATTTTGAAAAACGGTTATTCCTGTAAAACAAATTAGGCTTGTAAATAAAACCATTTCCTTTTCCAACTTTGCCAATACATCGGATATGGGCGAAAACCAATACGGTATATCGGTTGCATTCTGCATGTATAGCAAAGTATTGAGCGGGAAAACGATACTTTTACTTTCAGATCGTTTTCCCGTGTTGTGTAGATGGATAAACCTGTCCCCAGCTGTTTCAAGCCATGGCATTCAGGTATAATACATTTGAGGTGATTTGCTTTTTGAAGGAATGATGCAGATTCTTATTCTAGACAAATAGGTTTAAATGTTGACGAATATTGATTTTTTCTTTCAATTATAATCTGGTATCTTTAGTAGGTGTATCACTTCAACTGCTTTTCAATTATTGATCGCATCTTACCGACTTTTATATACGCAGGACTTATATCAGCGGTAGATATTTCGTTCGTCTTACTTGACACCAACGGAGAAAGAAAGCAAATGAACTTAACGGGTCACTATTACTGTTATGTTCTCTCATGGAATTTATTTATTCATTCATTCATTCATTCATTCATTCACATATCATAGCTAGTACGAGAAGGCAATAAGGCTCTTTTGTAGAAGGGTTATCTACTAAAGGACCCAACGTCAATGGACTGGTATCGCTGCAAGGAAGAAGCCGATTTATAAATATTAACAATAGAGTATTAAATGCATTTAACTAAATTCAGAATTAAACGTGAATGTCTGAAATATATTTCAGAAACTAAAACGTAAAGGTGGTTTCCTGTTGACGACATAACATTCAATAGTTATGTCTGCAACAATGATGTGCCGCATTCTTATTGGTTAAGAAACATTCCAGAAACACGTGCACCTTGATGTGAACTTAAGTTGATACAAATTAGGGCTCCATTGTACAGTAATTCTCTTGTCTCCTTGTTCTGTTTTGGAGCTTGCTCTTCTCCGCTTTGGCTCCATCTTATGCTACACTTCTGCGTCTGTAAGGTATGAGGAGCCCCGGCAGGAACTTCCTGTCGGCCACCACCCTTTTGGCTTGTGTAAGACATCTTCGCACCAACCACTTTAGAAGCACTATATAATCTGTCTTCTTAGTCAACTTGCATTTTACTTATTACTGTTATTACGTTGAATTTCGTACTTAGTTACTCCAAAGAGTATTCGTTTGGCCATAGCGCACACAATATAATAGGCACAATTACAAATATATACAGCTAAAAAGGTCAGTACCTACCTATTTCCTTATATCTACATTTATAAATAAAAGCTATTTGTGAATAAATCCGTGTTGTTTAAAATCATAACCCACATAATGTCAGACAAGCATAGTCTAGTAAACAAGATTCCATTTGTAGCACCTCACTGACAAACCCATTTCTGTTTCCTTATGCAGTTTGGTTTCATCTATTGAAACTAGTAGTTTCTTCCCCGTTTTAAAACCTTTGAATGAGTAATTAATACGGATCGAAAAAGTTGGTTCCAAAAAGGAAAATCTTGTCAAAAAATTGTGAAACCGCTGGCAGACCTACCAGCACAGGGAAGACTAGTATATACATGTTCAATTAATGCAAAACTACGAAAACCAACTATGTGGTGTAATTCTAAGAAGGAAAAACGACTAGAGAAGTGCAGAAATGTCCAAAAACTCCTAGTTTCCCAGCTCAAATGCATATAAGAAAGTCTGTTTCACCATAGATTATAAGAAATGTGCTTTATGATGCCGAGTTTGGAGGCCGAAATGCCTGTAGAAAACCACACATCAGTAAAATCAACAGAAAAAAACTTACATATACAAAAGAATATAAATAGATGAGTTTGACTTCTGGAAGACTAATTACTGACGGGAGTAAATTTAATCTGTTTAAGTCAAATGGATGCGTAACAATTGTTAACTGGAAGAGAGAAATATCGCAGCTTCGATTAAATACGGAGAAGGTTCAGTGCTTGTTAGGAGTTGCACGAGCGCCAATGACGTGGGGGACTTGTGTTTGTTTTATTGATGGAATTAGCACCACAAAATCTACATCAACATTCAAAAGGCCATCTTACCAGAAGTGTGGAAAATGTGGGTTTTCCTAGGGGTTATACATTCACAACGATAAGCCCGGTGATCAACAATCATATAAGAACTGCATGATGAAATAATACACAGGTACATTCGCAGTCTTCTCACCAACAACACATGACGACCTTCTTCCTCTGTCCGGATATGCATTTGGGTTGCTCACGCTGCGGGAAATGAAAAAGCGTTCCCTGGAGTAACATATAACGAATGTTTCATGTCGAGTAGCTAGAACTAGAAGATGAAAGGGATAACTTATCTGCAAAGGCATCAGGGCTCAGCCAAGGCTGAAGGGAGAGAGACGGAAAGTTCGACAAACTACCGCACAGACATGAGTTTAACACACTTCATATCGTAGTTGTCTTTGATTTGCACGTCTCTTTTGCAACTACTGCGCCCAAAGGGTGAATGTGCACATAATCGAAATATGCATTCCTTTATTGTTTGCACTCTTTGATACATATGGAAACAAGGTTGGTTAGAAATCAATATCTTCTTTTTCACTGATAGTCTGAAAGTACAGCAGTTCTCTAAATAAGTTCCTTGAAGACGCATTTACCATGCGTTTGAGAACATTTTAAATACCATTTAAAATATTCAACTTAAAAGGGACTTCTGGAAGTGATCCCCTTCTGTAACACTGAGTTAAAATACCACACTGAGACTGAGGCACGGGAAAATAATCGTTAGCCATTTGCTTGCTTATATTGCAGAAGAAACTGCACGAAGATCCTGCTTTAACAAGTAAAGTATTAAATCATTCACATCCAAAGATTGAAATCCTACGGCAGAAGCTATTCGAGATAAGAGTACCTTAAAAAATAAACTAGACCTCAGGATCAACTGCTAGATATAGAAATAAAAGCCGCAAATCTATAGTATGTTGTACTTGAATTTGAGCAGAGTATGAGTACTTTCTTAAGATTAATTCTCCTTACTCTTTCGCTCAAAGCAGAAAGTCGGTTGTTCAATACAATCAAATAGCACTACTATTCCAAGCACGAGTAATTTAAATCGGTAATTTGGCGCTTGATTTCAGAGTTCTGCAGTTATAAACGTTCTGGAAATGACCATTGTGCGACAAATCGCTTCCGTAACTGAAATTTTGAACAAGTTTCCGCTTGAAGCGTCTGACGCTTTCCTTGCCAGAAGAGCGTGAAAAAACCATTCCCCTGCAACCTGTAGCTCCAGGCATCCCACTTCCCCAATCGACAAATCACCGGACAACTGAGGTAGAATGGAATCCCTTGCTGGAGGTTCAGAAACTGTGCAAGCTTATCACCAAATGCTCCGGTATCAAAATAGAGAAATTAGGAGGGGGAGGGAGAGAGAGAGAGGCTTGAATGTTTCAATGTAAGTCGGTCAGGTGCCTCAGTGCACCAATGAGATGTTATTTGGAAACGAAAATAATGAGTCCTACGGGAATGAACATGAAACAATATGAGAAACTTTACTTTGTTTTCTACAATGCTTCCACACATTTGAAGGTCTGTTTCTTAGAGTGCGGGGTAACGCGGGTCTTAGCAGCTTAGCTACTGATACATTGGAACAACCACCACAGCATCATAGTGCACCAGCCCTGAGCTGGAATAATAGTTGGAATGTTATGTTCTTGCAAAGTAATAAATAACTTGTGTGCAAGAACTTCTCATTTCTTCCATATGACACAAGGGATCGTGATAACGGTTGCACTTCTATTCCATTTTAATTGGTAGTGTTCAAGATATCCAGTTTAGAGTTCATTTTCCTGGTATGTACATACATCGAGAGATTAGAAATTCCATTTCTCACACTTCCATGTCAAAACAGACAAAAATATGTAGCATAGGTACTTGGATTTAATGGAAACAAACAACATAAACCTTTTATGAAGATAAAGAAAGTAACGGAGGAAGAATAAACACTGCAGCAGGAATGTTACAGCAACAGTGCGTGAATTCAACTTTGTGCAGCGAGGCAGTAGATTGCTATATCTTTCCTTGGTTATCTTCATTCCGGGGACAATCCGTATTTGTGTAGTTCATAGATGCAATGTGAAGAAAAAAACCGTCTTCGTTGTACTTACTTGTACCTTTTGCAATGATATCTGCAGTAAATAAAATAATACAGCTATGCTTGTATAAGCTCGAACACAGTATAAAGAATGAGCTTGAAATTACAATGTTAGCTTTACCGTCCGATTAATGTTGACTTTAAACTTTTAAATTTAAAAGTACTCCACAAGTGTAGTCGATAAAATACTTTGTTGAACGGTATTATTACCGAACGAAGTGGCACGCGGTAACGTGTGTGACTCGTATTCATGAGATCCTGGGTTCAAAACCACGGAGATGTCCAACTGAAGGAGTATTTTTTAGGAGGAGTTGTATCGCAGTTCAAATTGTTGGGGAGCCAAACTTGATGAAGTAACTGTCCCATGTATGCTACAAAGTTTCCGGTGGCATTCGCCCCAATGTTCACTTTCCGGTGGTCTTCGCCACAACTTTACTTTCCATGGCCTTTGTCCCAACTTTACTTTCCATGGCCTTCCCCCAACTTTAAAAAATTAACTTTGTAATTTGAATGTTTCTTGAAATATTATGCATTTAGGTTTGCCTCGGCTGCGTCAGTATTAATTTTGTAGAAACATGTTTCTCTTAACAGGGTGTGATACGGGTAAAGAATGTAGGCTTACACAGATTATAATTTTTACTTCACTCCTTTTATTAATCCTTCACACCATTAAATAACACTTCACTGATATAGAGAGCTATGAGATTATTTATAATTACTTGCACTTTTTAAACACGTAAATTTTATATCCTCGCCGTAATGAAGTTTTGTCTCACACTGGATACGTATGCGTCTAGCGTCCGGTTAGGAACGCTGTCTACAAGCAACTGAATTCTACCGCCTGAATTTGTAAATTTTTCTTATTTCAAGACTCTGATTGGCTAATCCTACTCCAACAGAATACTTTTATTTAACTTAAGCTTTTTCTGGTTGTTGATTGGCTATTTATTAACTGTCTCAAAAATTACATTATTGTTGCTCCAAGAATTACTAGTAGCATTATTAAACTTTCCAAGTCATTATTGCCTCAAGGTTACCTCATTGTTACCGCAGTGTTAGCAACGTTTGACCTATATTCTCACAGCCCCTACGTTATTAAATTACGTAATATATTCACATAACTTTATTAAACATGTACACAATAATATAAACATTAATACAATGACTGTTACATACATTTTATATGTTATTTTATGCACATATTGCTTTAAGGCGGGCTGTTATTGAATTTATATATTATACAATTAGACTGAAAATCATTTAAGTATTAAATATACTGCCTCACAACCTAACCGTAGGTTATTTCGTGGTTTTCCTCGGTCGCTAGGCGAATGCTGGATTGGAGAATTTGATACGCAAATTTTTCTACCATCCATTTCATCACTACATTTCATTTTCTTCTTCACCGCCATACTAAGTATTGGGTTGATCACCCTCTTGGATATATGCTATGATCCAAAGCTTGCTTGCCCCACGATAAGCTACTGAACACAGGGCATTGGCTTGTAAGTCTTTGGGGGTGCAAGTCCTACAAAGAGGAGGGTAATAGGATAAGAATATCTTATCTACTTATGAAAATTCTTGGGAGACAACGATCTATGCAAAGATGTGAGCACTCTTGTTCTATCTAACAATTTTATACCTGGACTTTTAACTCTGATACTTTGAGGTATTCGAAAGTTACAATTATTTGTAGCGGAAATCGTATGGCATATGGGCTGTAAATTCTATGAAAATATAAGAAAGGTAGAATTATAATAAAAAATGTAATCCATAGCCGAATTTGAACCACGGATCCTCTGGTTTCCGTCCGGTTGCTCAAACCACTAAGCTACCATGGTAGAACAATAAATGTCCCAACTGACTGGCTTTTTACAGGTAAACCACAAGGAGATCTCAAATTAATTTTGAGATGATATACCCCAAAGAGCGACTTACAATGTCGTAAGTACTTTAAGTCCTGAGCTTCACAGATGTTAAGCAAATATTAGGTCAATGGTAATTAATTGTGCTTTCGCACAAGCCATGTGCAGGAGAAGTCTGGGAAGATAGAATCAGACTGAAAAATTCGGTGCCATTGCCGAGACTTGAGCCACGAATGAACTTTGATCTTCCGGCTCCTATCCGGTTGCTGCAACCAACTGGGCTACCATGGCATCGTGCCGGCAGGACATTAAATTCCCCAACTGACTTGCATATTTCCGGTAAACCACAAGGAGATCTTTGAAATGACATACCCCAATGGCGACTTACAATGCGTAAGTACTTTAAAGTCCCGAGCCTCTTAGTTAAGCAACTATTAGGTCAATCAATGGTCATTAATTGTTCTTTCACACAAGCGGTGTTTAGGTCAAGGTTGGAAAGGTAGATTCAGAATGAAAAATTCAGTGCCATAGCCGGATTGACTAGACCAATCGGAGGGAAACCGGAAGATCAGTTAAATCTCGGCTATGACATTGAATTTTCCAGTCTGATTCCACCTTTCCACACTTGTGTGAAAGAACAATTAATTATAATTAATTATTTATGAAATTATAAATTGTTTATCTCTTCTATAATCCTTAGCACAGGAACAACGAAGTTCCTATACACTTGCAGCGAAACGTCCCTGTGCAAATGAACTACTATAAAAAATACCAATTTTAAGTGACGCAGAAGTTGAAACGTTTTTCACGTGTATTCATCTAAAAGCATTTTGACAGCTCCAGTGGTGCTATGTTCCCGATAACTTTGCGATTACTTTCTTTAACTGAATCAAAGGCTTGATGAAAACACTGATTTGCACTACTTCGCATATAACATCTGATTTCTCCTGATACCTGGAGCATAAACGTTGTGTCTCAGCCTAAAAGAAATACAACATTAGGAAAAATTTACTGAACGGACAGTTTAACGAAGCCGGACTTTCAAATTACATAACTTTGTTTTAGATTAAAAAGGTTTCACACTTCAACAGAAGAATCTTAATGTGTTACATTCACATGATTCTCTCTACTCTCTATTATTTTCAGTGGGTATACAAATTATTCTTACGAAAGCTTCTGTTTCTATCTGCTTCATTTTAATCGCGATAACCCTTTCAGAAATAGCTAAATTACACATTTATTATAGATACAAAGGGAACAGCAATAGTCAAATGTTGAAGAACAGGACGCTATATGCTGGCCTTAAAATTCTGTACTCTTTCCATGCAATCGCGAAAAACAACTGAATATCGAAGGGAAAATTGAACGATGCAAACATTAATAACGGATATCTCGGAAAAGACTTATGCCACAAAAAAGTTATTTGAAATAGATTGTGTGTGTTTAAAGAGGTCTAAATTTATGGTGTAGTACGTTTTTGTCTAGCGTTTAAAGCTCACCAGTTACTCAAGATTATATAAAATTCCTTCCCATAAAAAGGACATCATAGGCTATTTCCAGAAAATTGAAGATATGCGTTTTATTCTCTTATAATGGCATTTTAATCAAAATCTCAAATAGTCATTTCTCAAAAAACAAAAATTTCGAAAACTGCTCCATATAAAGGGCAGTTGGGATGGGGGAAATTTTCTTGAAAACCTTCGTGTTCCATCTTAGGAAGATACTGAACTTAAAATACAAAGTTTGGTACTTATAGGACTTTTTCATTTTTGAGTTATGCTATTCACAGACACACTTATAGACACACAAACAAGGACATTTTTCTAAAAATGTGTTTTTTTTATTTATGTGACCTCAAAACATGTATTTCCCGTTAAATATCGGTATGCAATTTTTGAGTAGAAATCAATACCTTCTCTACCCACTACGTACGTGGTAGAGAAAGTAAAAAGAAGTTCTACATTTAATATTATTGGCATTCTAGAATGTTAGGTAAAGGTTACCATTTGTAATATTAAAACAATACACAGCATAGAATGCAGCATAGAAAATGAACACATGAGAGCCATAATGTGTTAATAAAAGATGACACTTCTTAACCAAGAAACCTGCGTGACCGACTCATGGATTATGATTACCTGTAGTAATCTCATTAGACGTTTTTATTCCATCGACATATTTACGAGCAAATTTATACAGAGAAAATGCATAGTTGGAATGATATTTAATTACATTATTTATGGAATAAAACATACTACGTTACATAAATAATACACCTATATTCAAATAGAAGTTTTGGTGTTTAAAAATAAATCACCATTTAAGGGCATTCCTCGCCTCAAATGTAGAAGTAACTACGCAAAATTCAACCGATTACAAAAATAAAAGCGCCGAATATTCTAAAGGAAAGAAATTTCAATTTTAATTCAGGATGATTGAACAAACATTAATGGTTTCACAAAGTACAATTACAAAAACATAAATCTAACCCCTAAGAAAAGTAAACCATCACTGCAACTCTACTGTCCTCTGAAAGTTTACAAAACTAAAGCTAGGGGAGGAGTTAATCGTAAATCGATAAATTGGTAGCGATAGTGATAGACTACTATGACTCTTGAAAGTAAAATTTCTTTCCGCTTTATTTGTTGATAGTGGTACCAAGTAGTAAAATTGGAATACACAGAGATAAAAAAGCTCTTGCGAAAGAGAAGCCTATACTCCTCAGTTTTGAACAATATTCCTCATTATAATGCTAACATTAAAATACGTGTTATATTTCCTGAAAAAAGAACAGTAAAATTTATCTGCCTTTTACGCGCAACTGCCTAAGTAACGCATAGCCGCCGGTGACAACAGTTTGCTGCGATATACTAGAGAACATGACAGATCAAATAACTCGGGATCACATAAATCCAATCGCAACTAGAGAAGAATGTGAGTCCCTCCCAGAGTTGCAGACATTTTTCACTTCATGCAACATGATCTTCATTATAAATGTGTCATGCCGGGAGATAAACACGCGGGAGGGTGGAGGCGGGTCCTGCGAGGGTGGAGGAGAAGGATGGAGTGGCTCCAGGAAGACAACCACGAGGCGCATGCGCCATGGATGCAGCTACCATGGTTGAATGTCAAGAGTTCACGGCCCCGGCTCCTGGTCCAGCTGACCTGACCTGACCCGTTGCAAAGAATACTTCCATAGACACCCACAACACTATGCGATTACTTATTTTTTGTTCTGCATGTGCTTAGTCATTTATGTCCTACATCCTCTGGCTGGTAGTCAGAAGTCGCAAAAGTGTTCTTCCTTCTTTACTGTCAACTACAATGGTCTATGACTGCCAGTATGGTCTGTTCAGCTTTGTGCGTTTCTCAGGCACTATAAATAAATAAATATATTATAATATTTGGAGAGGGAAAATTGAGATCTAGACTTTGAGTCTGATGATGGAATTTGCCCATTGATGACATGAATGCCAATTGCTTTTCAGTTGTTTTGGTGTTTCTACATATGAAAGAAAACAAATTTAAGTTGCTAAATTTTCTAATGTTTCTAAAAACAGGAGACTCCTTTTACTAGAACCACAGCTCGTATCTTTAAATCTTTAATAAATACCACGTTGTCTCTTAATTAAAATAGCAAACACAATATATGAAAACCACAAAGAAATAAAGGAGCGCCTATCACCTGAGCGAAACAATAGTGCTTTTATGTTTTTCCTAATCAGAAAATTATATTTACTATATTTTAAAGTTCGAAGCTACTTTGGAAATCACTATTAAAAAGAGCATCTATGAAAAGCTGCTCCAAAGCAACAGGGAGAAATGGATAATGTTCATTAATTTATTGTGCAATGTACAAAACAGAAAAAAAAGAATTAATACATAATATTTGTCGTGAAAATTACACTAATATTAACACCGAAATGATGTGAAATTAAAATGCAGATACGATTATATTTACCAAAACCTACATTCCTATTTCCAGAACAATGTGCAAGAATATAAACACTCAAGGCAATGCCATACGATGAAAAGTCCAAGATGAAAGAAGGTTTATCCGTTCATTTTAATTTCCCGTAGAACTTGTTTATAATTTTTTATAAATATTCCAGAAACCAGAAGCAAATTAACTATTAAAACATAAGATGCAGGTTCCAATCTTGTTTGGATTAAGCCAGCTCGTTGATTGTTAAAGTAATGCTGCATAAATGTCATAATGCGTTTGAAATTAGAAAGATGTTCTGATTAGATTTACTCTCTCGGAATAGGGCGTTGGTAGTAGAGAAAGGAAAAGACAAAAAGGGCATTGCTTGTATTTACAGCTTCAATTTCTTAACCTGTATATTAATTATAATACAATCTCTCAAATATCGGCCGGATATTTCGCTGTTCAAAATCAATCGCCTTCCTCAAAGTACAGCTCTTCTGTTACAGCCCGACGAGCACGGAGTTCGCTCTCCCCAAGAGATTCGCTAATTCCCACAGCTTCTTTACTGCTAGCAGGCGTTAAGTAATTTTAAGTATATAGTTCGAGTGGAGTGCGTTCCTATTCTTGCGAACACTGTTCTTAGTTTTTGTATAAAGCATGAGAATTAATTTAGAAGAACGTATTTTTATTTATGATGAAAATCAAACAATAGAGAGCAAGAGGTTAATCCCTAAGACATTTTAAAAGCCGTATAGATAAAGGAAACATTTCCCTAAAACAGCTTCACCTTGTTTCTAGCAATTTATTGCTTACTTGCGAGCGGAAGAGTTTGTGTGTCTTAACCGCAAAACGGTTTATGAGTGACTGTCGGCGCTCTACAAGATACAAACGCCATACAGATGGCGAGGTCAAGTCGCGCTGCTGGCGGGAAGACTGTAAACTTTGCTCATACTCTGATGCTATTTTCTCTTCCTTTTAAAGGCATTAGCAAATTGTAAGCCCTTGTCTTTTTTCCCCCTAATCCATAGAAAGCGCTCATTCTAGAATCCATCTTCTAAGTCTCTAGTTCGCATTTCTGCCGTTACACCTCCTCAACAGATCAACTGAAGCCCACGGTATATTTCAGACGATCAACACAATGCAGCGACCTACACCCACTGGGAACAAAGTTGGACTGTAGTATTATATGAAACAGTTCATAAGACTGTGCTCGCAACTCAGTAATACGACAGAAATGGTACTACTTATCAAATTTGACATACAATTAAATTCAAGAGGCGGTTCACAGGATAACAGACATAATACTAGAAATCTGTAAGTCTTGGCTTATTTTTGATAAGGTGTGAAATAAGGGACTGTACTGTTGTACAACGTAAAATCCTCTTCTCTCAGAAACCTGGTATAGAATTTTGAAATTTTAGCCTTTCAAAGGGACCTTATATGTGAAATGTGAACATGTGCACCTTATACAAAAGCAACTGAAGCAGAAGTATTTCAAGGCATCGTTCTTGGGTCTTTTTTGCATTTATCTCATATTATATATATATATATATATGTATTCGACTTTCCAACAGATGGCAACGTAACAATGACCCAGTATGCAGATGAAGATATCATGCCGCAAATCAAATTCAGGCAATTTTAATAAGATAAAGGAAATGTGTAATAAATGGAAAGTAAACATGAATGCTAAAAACCAAAAATATGTTCTTTTAACTTACAGACATAATGCAATATACTTGCACCAGATTGACTTACACTGGGAAGAAATGCTCAGGCAGATAAAGTCACATATCTAAGTAATTTTCGATAAGAAGCTCAGATGGAATTCACATATTACAAAACTAATGCAGAAACTCGGGTAGAGAATCCACCAGCTTAAGCAGCTCATTAGGACCATTCCCCTTACCACTTCATTTGAGAATAATTATATAGCTCTGTTTGATCCAATACATCTGAACCTATGGATGTGCTTGCCGAGCTTCACCTATAAAATCAATTAACAGAATTAAAAAATACAGAATCGGGGACTAAGACTGATCGTAGATGCACCTTGGTACATTCACAATGACAAGCTACATACCGATCTACAATTCGCCATCCATTCAGGCTACGAAAGACTATAATTCCACAGTCAATCTTACAACTGAGCTACTTGCTAATATCCAGGATCATCTACTTCCTGGGCGTCATTAGCCTGAAGGACCATATTGATCAACCGAATCCCGTCTAATTATCCTGGACCTACTGAAGACAATGGATGGAACCTCAACACATGTATCTTAGTGTTTTGGTTCTTGAGCAGAATTGCAATGTACAGCACGTATCATAACATTTCCTAAATTAAAAAAAGGCAGCAGCTTTTTAGTTGCATGTTTCTTTTGGGCTTTTCCATAATCTCACTGTGGTGTGTCGTTGCGTTCTGCTGTAAAGAGCCTGAAGCCAATCTTACGAGTTCCTCTGCCGACAATCAGAAAGGGAGGACCTGACAGCAGGTGTTCCATAAGCTCTAATCCAAGTACCCCTTGAGATATCTTCCCTTCACAATCTACTTTACCTCACTCCACTGACCGTTCACTGAAGCCCCTACTTCGTGCAAGCTTGGCCATGGCATGACGATTTTTTCTATTTATACAAACGGATCTGCTGTAACTGCATGAAATAAATAATGTGAGACAAAATGCGAGTATGAGCGGGCAAGGTATCCCAGATCTGGCTATTGAAAAAAACAACTACATCATGCTTCAACTTCCAGTCAGTGACAAAATGGAGTAAAGGTATGTTCCTTCCTTTCCGAGTTCTTATTCTCAATACGTACTCTCAGCGTATACTTTCTCAAGTATGTGAGAGCTAGAATTATGAGATACAATATGATCCCTTTGTATGCCTGTTATGGCTCACTATTGGGTTTCCATAAGCGGAAGCTATTTATTTTATAGACAGCATGCCTACATTCAGTATCTATATAGCAGCTTTGATTTCTTATTCTGAAATACCTGCTGAAATGCTCCAGCCTTGAACACCTAAACCGTTTCTTATAACCTTTCCCCGCAGACATGTATTCTTCCACAGTGCGTTTCGTTCCCCTTTCCCCTGATTGGCTAATGTACACCTTCGAATGGGACAAACAAGCCTGTGCAGTGCAAGGATAGGCGATTAAATGGTATAAACACATTGTCATAATGGATACACATGTTTTCGACATTCTGGCGAAAACCGAAGGATTCTTCCATCTACTTATTGATCATAATTGACGTACATTCCGATACACTGACCCTGCTACGTAGTATATTTAATTCCTACTGTTATGAAAATAAAAATTTGAGAATTATCTTCGAATATATTAAGGTAAATGATCATATCAAGTAAGGAACTATTTTGTATCTCATAACTACCTTTTCCACGACAGCAGCCAAAGACAGGCGACTACTGCACGTGACCGTTAAGAGATACGGGGTAAAGTTATATGGAACAGACGTTAGAGGTGTGGCCGATACTTTGCGTTTAGACAGCCCTAACATGATTTTACAGATGTGCTCAGTACAGCGATTAAAATTGCACTACGTGCTCAAAACACTGTGAATGTGACATTCCCAAAGCAGGCTGAAAAAAAACTGTATTCAACTTCATAATAACTTCAAATCTCTTTATTTTTAGGAATATAAGCTAATCACATAAATTTTTGTTTTAATCAATTCGGCGCAAGTAATAGTTCCAAAATAATGATGTTGACGGAAATAAATTTCTTTGCAAAATAAGCCACTGCGTGGATTTGAACACTAATATAGAAAATTAAATAAATTTAAACCCGTTGCCTTTAAAAAACCTACAGCTTCGAAGAATTGTTTATATCTCAGATTCTCCTAAAAATATTACACAAATTAGAGAAAATGAACACAGAAGCTACTGAGAATAAACAGTAGTTAATTCCATTTTAAAGTAATAGAAAAGGAATGCGCTGCAGCAAAAATAAAAAAGAAAGAAAGAAAATATTTTTTCACAACATAGTTATTTGTCATCTTTTAATAAAATTTCCACAAATACCCGATACATCAATTTAACAAGGTGTTCTAGATGCACGCTGTGGGGTTTAACACGTTAATAAAAAACCTTTAAAGCTTTAACGGATTTTGTTGCATGTGTCACCGGTATAACTTTGAAGCAGCACTTAAAAACGTCCAGGGGGATGAGTGTTAAAAGAGCTGGTAATCGGAGACACAGAGAAACAGGAAACTGTTCTTGGCGTTTGAAATTCCCAACGTCAGCTCTTATCTACAAACTGTGTACGAGTATTGAGACTTTATACAACAGCACCAAAATTCCCATTAAATTTGTCTCTCTCAGGCTTCATATGAAACAAGATACAAATTACAAAGTGTCACAAGTACACAAGAACCTCGTTTATCCGGATTAGTGGGACCGGGGATAATGAGTATTAATGAAAATCCGGATAATCCGGAAAAAAACTATTGAATGAATACGATAAGTTTGACATATTATCGTAGCCAAATTTGGATCACTACAAAAAAAGTAAAACTCTTATGCCTTGCATTCACATGGCTCTCTCTACCCATTCTTTAACAAACTATTCTTACAAATGCAAATTTTTCTATATACTTCTTAATCTAGATAAACATTTTTAGAAATGTCTTTATTACATTATTTCCTTGTAGGTACGAGAAAAAGGGAATGCAGTAAGCTTAAGCGATAGTCAAATCTTGAGAGAGCTGGTCGCTATATGATGGCTTTGAAATTCCGTTCTGTTTGCATGACCAGTAGAGGTAAAAAAGGGAAAGCTACCGAATAGCGACTTCCCATTTGCGAAAAGTATAGGTATTTGAAATTTCAAACCAATAACAATGAATATCTCGGAAATAATTAACTCCAAAAAAAAAATGTTATTCAATATAAATTGTGTGCTTTGACGGGATCTACATTTTTGTGTGTACAATTTTGTTTATCTCTTACGACTTACCAGTTATGCGGAAAAGCCACTCAGAATTAAGAGGACTTCAGAAGTTATTCCGAGAAAATTCAAGGTATGCATTTCGTTTGTCATGAAAATATCTTAAACATACGTTAATTTAATCAAAATCGTTAGAGCAATTTCTCAAAAAATAAAAAGTTTCCAAACATTTCCCATGTGAAGGGTAATTTTGAGTTAGGGAGGAGAATTTTCTTGAAAATTTTCGTCTCGCATCCTTAAAGAAGCTGAACATAAATACCAAGTTTCGTATTTAACAGACTTCTGGTTTTTGAATTATGCTGTTTACAGACACATGCACGCGCGCACACATACACACACATACACACACACACACACAGGACCATTTTCTACAATTTTTTTAATCAGGGGACCCCAAAACGTGTTTTCAGTAAAATATGTTTTTGGGTAGAATGTAATACTTTATTAGAATGTAATACTTCATTAGAATGTAATACTTCATCTCCTTAAAAAAACAGCAGTGTAAGTGAGAAGGAACTGAAAACCCTCCAGATTAGAGGTCTACAATCCCTATAAGGACGGTCATGAAAACGAATGAAACATGTCACACATTTTAGTTTTGTTGTTTCTGTGTTTTTTACCAATTTATGAAATCTATCCCTTAGGTTATATAGACAGTATAAATTACCCTAGAGTTGAAGAAATTGAAACATTTATGTTCCAAATGGGTCACCAAATAGATTTTATAACGTACTCACAGTCTCAAGTTTAATTCTGATTCTCAACATTCACCTATGCAAACAATATACAAAAAAGTACATATTTTAAGTATCTGTATATACAGCATGAACGTTAATACGTTTGCTATAATGACTATAATACTCTACGATAATTTATTCAAAATTTAGCCAATAATGAAATTAATTATAATAAAATTTGTAGAATAGATATCTTGTAGTTTCTTTGCTTTTCTCTCTTTTTGTTCACAAATAATATATCAATTTGTTTTTAAGTAGACTTGGTAACTAGGAATGCCTGTTATATTTAAATTTGAAATCAAATTTCAAGTGCGTCCCTGTTTTAGCAAAATTTACCATGGATATTATGGGAATTATTCCTACAGACTACACACCCTTTATCACATAAGATAACCATAAATTTTCTATGGAGTTCAACTAAATGCGTAATGCGTAGAATTATCAAAATTATATATACTTTCTCAACTACGTATAGTAAGTGGGGAAATATTCTATTCACCCAAACATTCGATATCGAGATTTCACCGGAAATACGTTTTGAAGCGCCCTAAAGCCAAATAAAGCATTTTTGGAAACATGTCCGTATGTGTCTGTATGTCTATGAACAGTATAACTCAAAAACGATAAATATCAATTTTGAAATTTGAGTTTAGTATCTTCCAAGAATGCGACAGGAAGATTTTCAAGAAAATCCCCCACCAGCAATTATTCTTTACATGGAATATTTTTCGAAAATTTTGATTTTCTAAACAATGGCTCTAACGATTTTGATTAAATATATATTAAAGATATTAATTACAAATAAAATGTATATTTTGAATTTCCTAGGAATAGCCTAGGAAGTCCCTTTCATTCAGATGAAATTTTGTATAATCTTGTGTAATTTACAAACATTCAGCGATAATGAAAATGTTCCAAACACAAAATGTAGGTCTCTTTAACACACACAATTTACTTCAAAAAGTTTTTTTATGTGTGGCATATGCTGTTTCTGAGATATCCGTTATTAAATTTTCGAATTGTTCAATACTTGTCATTCTTTTAAAGCCCCATCGATTTTCAGTTGTTTCTCGCAATAGCATGAAAAAGCACGAACTTTTAAGGGCAGCATATAGCTCCCAGTTCTTAAACACTTGACTATCGCTGTTCTCTTTGTATTTATAACGAAATGTGTGATTTTTGCAAAGGTTTACTTGGATTAAATGTAGTAGATTGAAAAATAGTAGTAATAGTGTGTATACACACTAATAAAGATAAAGGGTAGAGAAAGTCATGTGAATGTATCACTTCAACTTTTTAGTTTCTCTACTACGTATAGTAAGTAGAGAAAGTATTACATTCCACCCAAAAATTCGATACCGAGATTTCACCGGAAATACATGTTTTGAGGTGTCCTGAATCCAAATAAAGAATTTTTGGAAACATGTCCGTGTGTGTGTGTGTGTGTTTGTGTGTGAGAGAGAGAGAGAGAGAGAGAGTGTGTGTGTCTATTTGTGAACAGCATAACTCAAAAACAAAAAGTTGAATCAATACCAAACTTGGTATTTGAGTTTGCTATCTTCCAGAGATTCGACACGAAGATTTTCAAAAAACTTTCCCTACCCCAGACTACTCTTTACATGGAACATCTTGGTACTGACGATTTTGATTAAAGTATCATATGTCTAAGACATTTTTATGGGAAATGAAGTGTATTTCTTGAATTTTATGGGAATGCCCCCAAAAGTCCTCTTCATTCTGAATGACTTTCGCATAACTGGTAAACCGTAAGAGATAGACGAAATTTTACTCCCCAAAAAAATGTATATCTCATTAAAACACACAATTTATGTCATACACTTTTTTTTTCGAGTGAAACATTTTCAGGATACTCCTTGTTACTTATTTGAATTTTCCAATACTCAATACTTTTACTTTTTTACTTTCTCTATTTCGTATAGTAAGTAGGGAAATATTACATTCCACCCAAAAATTCGATACGGATATTTCACCGGAAATACATGTTTTGAGGCCCCCTGAATCCAAATAAAGCGTTTTTGGAAACATGTGCGTGTGTTTGTGTCTCTGTGAATAGCATAACTCAAAAACGAAAAGTCTGATAAGTATCCAACTTGGTATTTGTGTTTAGTATCTCCCAAGGATGCGACACGAAGATTTTCAAGAAAATCCCGCCACCCGAGACTGCCCTCTACATGGAACATTTTTCAAACGTTTTGTCTCAAAAAATTGCTCTAACGACTTTGATTAAAATATCATATGTTTAAGATATTTTCATGGCAAATGAAATGAATGAATTTTCCGGGAAGTACCCAAAAGTCCTCTTCATTCTGAATGACTTTGCATAACTAGTAACCGCAAGAAATAGATTAAATTTTACTACACAACAAATGCAGATTTCGTTAAAACCACAATTTATGTCATATAAATTTTTTTGTCAAGTGAACCATTTCCGAGGTATTCATTGTTATTTGTTTCAATTTTCCAATACCTATACTTTTTCTCAAATGAGAATTCGTTATTCGTTTTTTTATGTCCTGGACATGCAAAGAGAATGGAATGCTCCACATAACAACCAGATATTAAAAGATTTGACTATCGCTTAAAGCCTACCATATTCCCCTTGCACCTACAAGAAAATCAGCAGTAGGATGTTCTGAAAATGTTTAACTGGATTAACATGAAGTTGATGGTGAATAAGCGTTTGTAAAAATATTTTGTACAGGAGTAGAGAGTCATGCGAGCGCAAAAGATCAGATTTTTAATAGGCATTTCAGTTAAACTACCCTTAATTTTCTACAGATTTCTAGAAAACATACAATGAGTCAATAAATTTTCTTTAAGCTTTTATATGTGAAATTTCAACTGCGTAATGCAGCATTTATTAGGTGTTTAATGTACCTACACACCTGCACGTGTTCCGCAGATTGCGGTGCTATTTGCTTGCTTTTATTCCCTTGCAGAGAGACCTACTCCTCCTCTTACGGAAGCTGCACGGCGCTCGAACTACCGTTGAGATGCTGTCCAGAGCGAGTGCAACCTTTTCCAAATGCCAGGAATGGTAAGGTGCATCCCAATTAGCAACCGTTCATTATTTACGGGCTCCAGGGAATGACTGTCGCTTCTCTTTACTGGAGGTAGCGTGGTAATGCTCTCAACTACACAGAAACCGTTGGAGCCAGAAAACCTGAAATACTAACTCGTTGCTAAAGTAATCCCACTACAGTTATTTTCAGCAAACTAATCTTTCCACAAAGATGATAAACATTAGTATAAAACGGCTATAGCAGAGCTGGGAATATGTAATACGTTTTAAAACTAGAGTTTTTTACTTTCTCTACTACGTATAGTAAGTAGGGGAAGTATTGTATTCCACCAAAAAATTCGATACCAAGATTTCACCGGAAATATATGTTTTGAAGCCCACTGAATCAAAAAAAAGCATTTATGGAAACATGTCCGTGTGTGTGTCTGTGAACACATAACTCAGAAAGGAACAGTCGGATAAACACCAAACTTGGTATTTAGGTTCAGTATCTTACAGAGATGCGACACGAAGGTTTTCAAGAAAATTCAATTCCCCAGATTACCCTTTACATGGATAATTTTTCGAAAATTTTAATTTTCTCAAAAATGGCTCTAACGATTTTGATTAAAATATCATATATTTAAGATACTTTCATGACAAATAAAATGTATGTCTTGAATTTTCTGGGAATGTCTCCAAAAGTATTCTTCATTGTGAACGACTTTTGCATAACTGGTAAACCATAAGAGATAGACAAAATTTTACTACACAAAAATGTAGATCGCGTTAAAATACACAATTTGTCATATACATTTTTGTTGTTGAGTGAACCATTTTCGAGATATTGCTTGTTATTCCCTTAAATTTTCCAAGACATACTTTTTCTCAAATGGGAATTCGCTATTCTTTTTTTATTTTTTTCCTGTAATGCAAAGAAAATGGAATATTCGACATAGCAACCAGCTCCTAATATATTTGACTATCGCTTAAAGCCTAACAATTCCCCTTGCATCTACAAGAAAATTAGCAATAAGATTAACATCTCGATAAACATTAAGCATATGGAGAATAAGCGTTTGTAAAAATAGTTTGTATAAGAGTAGAGAAAGTCATGTGAGTGTAACACATCAGATTTTTTCAACTGCATTGTGAACTGATGATCATATATTACACCAATTAAGTTACTTACAAACCACAAGGAGTTAGTTCCGCAGTAATGTGTGAGGCTCGCATTGGGGAGGTCTTGGATTCAATTTTCACCGACCGCCCACACTTCTGTGGGTTTTTCGTGGTTTTTTCTGGCCGGTACGCGAACATTGGGGTGGTTTCTCTTCTAATACGATTTCCTCTCCCTCATTTCCCTATCATTCCGTTTCCTTCTCATGTTTCAGGTGTGCTTCCAGGTTTTATGACGTAGGGCGGTGGCGGACAGATGACGCGGATAAGAGAAGGCTGCCTAGTTAGAAGGGTCGTTCATCGCTCTCTCTAAATAGCTCCAGTAGTGGTTTGGGTCTACGAGTCAGGAAATGATTTCTGCGCGTCTCTCTGGCCTGTCTGCCTGCCGCCTGTAGCCTCTATGGTTCCTTCACTTCATCCATTCCTCCTAGAGGGGGAGGTAATAGTCACAATATGTAGATCTATTTAGATTGCCGTGCGTGAGGTATCCTCCTCTGCAGTATATCCTACATCTTCCTACTAAAAAATCTGAAGAAATATTAAGCAACATAACACTTTATTGTGTTTGATTAAAATCGAAAATGCTGAGAGATTAATCAAACTTTGCTTTATACTGCAGCTAGGAGCAGACACACTGTTTACTCTACTGTAAGACTGCAAACCCTAGCAAACATGAAGTACTGCACAGATTCTCTCTTCCCCTTGAAGCAAGGTGCTGACGCGATATATGGGCTCGTGTTCACAAACCCTGAGAAATCAGGAGCGAGAAATTCAAATGTGCGGTGATTCAAGGCGTGGAAGATGTTCGGAAGTGGCTGAATTAGATGATGGTAAAAGTTCTGATTTGTTAGCTCCTTCAAGCATGAAGACATTTTGTGCAGTAATGCAAGAACTATCTTTTAGGACTGACTGTAGTAGTTAATTCTGCAGCTGGTGCGCAATAAAGACAACTATGTGCCAAAAATATCGCATCATGACATATTCTCCCAAACAGCCAACAAAGAGGTACCGGAAGATGATGTGCTGTTTGTAAAATTACACAGAATAATTTCTAATACAATGGATATGTTCTCTCTGCACATTTCTTCTGCCTGTCGAAGACAAAGACGTACTTAAAATAATTTCGTATCTCTTGAAGAATGATGCAAGACTTTAAAACCATTTTGTACTGTAATTCAGTTCCGAGAGCATAAGCCTTTAAAATAATATAATGCACTGCTTCTATAAGGTACTGTTACTACTTCAAGCACGAGGGAATTAATACGCAGTAATCGTTCTTCTTTAGAGGACAAGTTAAGATGAACAAACTGTAGTATCATTAACTCGTTTTCCCATGGTTGACAAAAATAATATAAACTACAAGTTAGTGTTAAATACGGTTAAGAATAGGAGGATGCACTCACTAAACATGGCTCTCTAGTTCTTTGGCAGTTTACCTCTAGTTTTCTATTGACCATTCAGTTTCGTAAATCCTCGGATTTGTTCTCTCTACTGACTAAACATCCGAACAACGAAATGTGTACCGCAGATCTAATTAAACGCATAACTCTTGCTCTGTGGCAGGCTTCCTGCCAATTGCATTATCGCTGCTGCCAATCGATAGACTGTGTAACGCTCTATACCAAAATTTACAGCGATTCAGCAGACTTAATAGTCGGTTCTTTTGAAGCAGACAATACAGGAAGAACAAAATCACAATCCGCTGCCAGATTCAATCAATAATCTATCAGAGTAGCAACGTCCTGAAAAGAACTTCCTAATGCCTCGCATCCTTTCTGATAGGCATCTTTCGGCTTCCTCATACGATTTCACAACGAAGCGCATCTCTCATATCTTCCGTGACTGATCGACATTGTTCGACTTCCCCATTCAGCAGATTTATACGTATTGTTCGTGATGGATAAAGGCCAGTCCATTTATTACAAACTTCTTTCCTAAAACAGTCGCCAGTAAAGAACACATATATTTTCTAGAAGTTCAGGTATTGACTGCTTCCTCCATAAGTCACAACTGGTTGGGACTTGAAGGATTCAGTTATGTTCTAGAGGATCATCTGTGCAAGCACTAATCCGAGGGCAATATGGTTAATATCAGTTTAATGAATCTCATACCTGATAACTAGTAGGATACACCTTCACTAACTCACGCAATGTAAAGCTTATAGTTCTGTGCCTCAGATATAAACCTAATATTAGCCTCTTGAACCTCTCCCGCAATCAGCATGAATATCCTTTGTGGCTAACCCAGAATGACTTGTAAAAATATACCTACGAGCTGTCATAAAAATGATAAAATGTAGCTTCAGTCATGCATCCTACAACCCCATACAAATCCTGCTACATTAGGAACTTGATGAAACTTACCAATGCCAGTGCTACAGAAGCTTAGAAATCCTTACTGCCTTAGGCACTTTTCCTAAATAGATTTTATTTTGAAATTTAGTATCCTTATCCACTGGCGACAAGATACTATAAAACTTAAAAAACGAGGCAATTAAAGATATAAGCAGTAACATAGAGTATAAATTAACAGAAGGGATCATGTGTGCTCATCCGTGAAACAAACCTCCCGCTTGAGAACTTACTATATATCAAGCAGACATAACAGTGAAGTTGCCTAGATAACCGTGCTATGCTACTGAGGATATGTGCTATGCCCCCCATGCAGGCAAGGCACAGAAGTTATCTAAATGTAAAAGCAGAAGACGTCCAGTTACGTCTATTTTTTACATTACTAGTACAAATACATCTCATCAGAAAACTTCAGGACTTCGCATCTTGCCAAATTCTGCCTGCACTATTGTGGTCCCAATAAAATATAACGGCGACAATCAAACATGATAATGAAACTCTCCAGTCCAACTGGGGCACGCTTTTTTATTCTCTGCAACCACAGTGTAGTGGTACCATTAGCTTTTAATTAGCACCAGTTACGCTAAAAAATGAAACAGCGCCCAGAAAGTAAATAGATGTGTCGCCATAAGACTCAAAACCAAATTCTATTCTCTTAGCGCTCAAGACTGTCGAAACACATGCCGTTTTTGAAAGGTGCAATACTTATGTATGAAAGTTTAGTATTGACAAATGTCACTAGAGTATACAAAAAGGCACGGCAATAAGGAAAAAGAAAAACCAAGTTATTCATTCATTTCGCGCCTCTTAGATACATGGAAATAAGCAGCTTTTTAAAATCTTCAGATCAGCCCACACGTCAACACCATGCAGAATCTATGGGAGACTGTCAAACAAAGTTCACAAAGAAATACATAAAAATATGGCATTACAAAGAACAAATAAAGGAATAATGTGCAGTTCTTATAAAAGAAATGACAATTTATGCACACAAATTATCGATTTGAATACATTTTATATTAGAGCAATAAATGTGTGCTGCAATTTTCAAATCTCTGCGTTTTATGCTATGTCATATATCTGAAAGGAGCTTTAGGGTTACTGCAATTACGATATTATAATCCCTAGCAACAAAACCATTACTTCAGTATCTTTTTTATTCATTATCGTTATTACGATTATGTATAAGTAGTTTTGCTCCGAAACCATCACAGCAAGTCCGCCTTATGCTTCTGTAGCACAAGCATAGAGGATTTTGTTACCTTTGCTCACCGAGATAAGGCTCAGGTGTGCATTTCCCCACTGCTATCGTAAATTACTTGCGTTATGCCTTATCCAGAGCTCTCCCTTAGCCAATGTCACGTAAATTTGTGCCGACGTTCCACGCCTTCATAGGTGGTGTTAAAGGATTTCACCTGTCCCCAGAAATTCACAGGATACCTGTTCTTAAAGGTTATTAAACATTTTTAATACTGTAGTACACTAACATCCTTTCTTGTGACAATGCAAGAGTAAAATATACCACACATAAAATAACCTTCAGACGCAAATAATAAAATGCATAAATAATTATTTTTTATAGATTATTTTCTCTAAAAACCATTCAGTTTTTCAATACTTGCTCTCGTACAATGCAACACTGCTGCGTTAAGAAGACTGTGGGTTATGACTACCTCAAATTATTGTTGATGCTACTACAGTTCTCTGTATGTATTTTTCAGGAATAATAGGCAAAATGCAATTTGGATACTGTTCTTCACTTCGTGTTGGCACGCGTTTAAAGTCATGGAGTCTATACATATTGGCAGTCACTCATTCATTTACAAATCCTGCAATGATAGACAGAAGTTTCCATTACGTCGGCGCTCCTTACTCTACAAGGCTCAATACCGGTCATCGTCTAGTCTACGTTTGGATGGCACTTCCCACCACCACTTACTGTAGCGCTATTTCTATCTCTCACCGTCACTTTATCTACCTATATTGCCCCGTGTTTTCGGGGAGGTACCCATTCATTGGCAATTCAAATAAACACGAGTAATCAACCCACAATCGTGTTGCCAGAGGCTGGTGCAACAGACTTCCCCATTCTTCCTAGAGGGAATGCGGGATCTATAACTGCACTGCGTCCATCACATAATCATTGTGCAGTTTTTGATCAATCTTGCGGTAAACATAACATATTAAAGAGATAAAGTAAGGAAGGAAGGAAGAAAGGAAGGAAGAAATAAATAAATAAATAAATAAATAAAATGTCGAGTATAAGAAAAAAATAACAGTTGGGTTTTCGGGCGGGGAGTTTAACATGGCTGATGCTATCCCATGTTACAGAAACATTAATGAGCTATGAAATGAAACCCAGAACCAATGAGCTGGGATTCACTTTCAGTTCAACAATTCAGCAAACCGTCCCAAACCGATATTGAAATCGGCTTACTTGGCAAACATCATGGAGATTGATACATCCCGCTTTTTTATTACTTGAATTAAGATTCTAAAGCGATTTCCGAACATCATACAAACCTACTTCCTTTTGAAAATAATATGCAGATTACTTTGCATGACGTTGAATAGCAACTGTAACCATTTTCGCTTTAATGCGCTCTAAGCACAATATGCGTTTCTGTTTCCTTGTGTGTGTTAGTTGGTGCTCAGCATGCACATGCGAAAAACAATTCCAGCCTCCGGGATGAACCATCAGCAGCACATTTTCAGTCGCAGGAAGTCCCTAAAACTCGTAAAAGTTTCGACAAGCCTGCTGCTGCTGCAACGGAAGGACAAACTCCATCTGACTTTTTGCAAATCTGCGTCACTTCCATGCCAACGACGCCCATAGCAACTAAGGCCTGGGTGATGTTGACACTGAAAAAAGTTTTAACAAAATCGCTGACAAGGGAATTTATTTTCGAATACCTCCTGCTAAACAAAAGAAATGGACATATTCCTGCCCTTCTGGAAAAATCAACCTCGCAATGCAGTTGTCCCTTATGTTTGCTTCGAGGAACACTAGCAAAAATAGATGACCAGATTTCAGTCCTGCGAAAGCCTCGACGTCAATAGACGTCAACTCCCTTGGAAAAACTTCTCTGCTTGGTGAGGTGGGCTATTATAGAGTTGTAACTGCAAAATTGTATTTCTTTATTTACTTTAAAGGTGTGCATGTTTGCGATTCCTTCTCAAGGTTAAAGGTAGCTACAAATAGAACTGGTTGGCAACGCTTCCCGGTAAACAATAAATACATCTTATGATAAACCAGAATTATTATTTATAGTGATGTTATGTAGTATTTAAACTTTTTGAGTTGGAAAATGTTGATTCACATCACATCCAACTCAGCTGAAGATGGGAGAAACATCTCTCGAAAGCGCTCCTGCGATAACAACCAGCGCATGTATGTGATGTGAATCAACATTTTCCAACTCAAAAAGTTTAAATAATAAATACATCGTTTTAGGTTTGAAACATGGTCTAGAAAACATGTTTATTACGTATGAGCGGGTATATGTTGTAAATTTGTGCTAACTATAGCTTTAACTCGGAACATAATATTTATTATTTATGTATTATTGTGGTTTTCATATATTAAACGGTCATTAAATGAAATGACAGCTATTGGATGTCAATAAAGATAACAGTCCTAAAAACTGACCGATCAACGGGCCGTTTATCACACCTAAGTGCTGCTAATTTTGCAGAAGGGCATATCAACCAAAAAGCAAAATAATAACAAAAATGAAAATATGTTATATTGATAAATACTGCTCCAAGTTTCATTTGTGTGGTAAGTTACATCTTAAGAGTTCTCTATTACCTGCAAAAACGTGCGTAGATATTCCAAAAATAAATCACACCGAATATAAAAACATTTCCTTTGCAACGTTAATTGAACAGCACACAACGTAACAATATATATTGGTGCAAACTACAAAAACCAGTCAAACATATTATAAAACCTAGCACTGGATAAATTATGGCATAACACAAGTCTTCTATGCTCTTAAAAGTATCTGCGTGAAGTTGGTTCAGCTGAAAATAAATCTGGTGTGCTACATTCACATGACTTTCTGCGCCCTCTAGCGCTTATTGGTGGATAAACATATTATTCTTACGAAAGTTTATTTTCCTGTCTACTTCATTTCAATCAAGGTAAATATTTCCGGAAGTAGCTACATTACGCATTTCGCTGTATATACAAAGGGAATGGCGATAGTCAAATGTTTTAGAACTGGACGCTGATGCTGGCCTTAAAATGTCATACTGTTTCCATGCAACCGCGAGAAACAACTGAATATCGGCAGGACTTCAGAATAATGTCATAGTATTGAAACATATACGGGTATCTTGGAAATGGATAATGTCACAACAAAGTTTTTTGTAATAACTTGTATGTTTTAAAGAGATGTAGATTTACTGTGTAGCACGTTTTCGTCTATCGCTTAACGTTTACGAATTATACAAGATTATACAAAATTCCTTCCGAATGAAGAGGACTTCACAGGCTATTTGCAGAGAATTCAAGACATACATTTTATATGGCATGTAAATAAGTTTAATACGTGGTGTCTTAATCAACACCGTTAGAAATTAAAAAAAATATGTAAAATGTTCCACGTTAAATTAAAAATTGAAGTTTATTTATGGACGCTCTTTAATTGCTGTGGTCCTTAGCGTCCCATTCTATATTGGGCGTGAAAGACCGGTAATTTTGCTCGAAGGCCTCTTTATCAAGCTTGAGGATCTTTTCGTGCGGTAAATCTACGACATGGTACCACCGGCTTTACTTCCCTTCCGAAGGAAGCATGCTAAGTATTTTTACGCCCGAAAAAATCCATTGCCCTCCACCGCATTTGAACCCATTTGTATCTCGGGAACTAGATGCTAGCATGATGTTTGTGGCATTAATTTGTATCACAATAATGTAAATGCCAGAATGATTGTAGTGTAAATAAGTATTATTGTATGACATTGATTTGAGATGTTTGTTAATTATAAGCATTGTTAGGAAATAAGTTTACACGGCCTCACTGAAACTGACAATAAGAACGGATAACAATGAGCGAGGGTGTGAGTTGTTTATCAATTATTAGAGACAAGCAAATGACGTCAGATTGGCGCGCTTTTCTGTAGAAATGGAGGGAATATTTTCCCTAGAGCATTTGTGTTCGTAATTTTGATTGGATATACAAATAGACGCTAATGTTGGCGCGTTTTATTAACCAATAGCAGCTCGGTTATAATCTTTAGGCATATCGGGGTGTGGGAGTATAAAAAGCTAAAGCCAGAGGCAAGTATTTACCAGTTAAACAAAATCATCCACGCGTTAAACGTCGCTTAGTTCATCAGAATCGTTCGCGAGTTACACGTCGCAATTCTACAGAATCTCTCGCGTCTTAAAGTTTGTTATAAATGTGAAACACGCGAATTAATATTGTGCAGTACATAAGTGATTATAGTGATATTAGAAAATATAACAGTTTCAGTCTGGCGTGTATCAAAAGTAAATATGTGAAATTGAATAATGTGTGACGACAATAAAAGTGTAAAAACAAATTCTTTTATCAGTGTTATCTTTCAGTAACAAATCCTTTCCGTTTACACACCCTGTTCAAGAGATTTGCTCGACCGAGAAATAATAGCTAGCCGGAGGACAATGAACCCAACATTCAAAGTAGTAAAACAATAACAGGCGCTCAGAAATAAGATAACACGAAGTGACCGCGACAAATTGGCTCCCATACGTTGTGCAGATAAACATGAAGCATCTTCCAACTGCTAACAAATATTCCACTTCAAATTGGCGCCCAACGTGGGGCTAACATATAAACTACTTCATGTTCTACATAAAGGGTAGTTTGGGGTGGAGAAATTTTTTGATAATCTTCGTGTCGCGTCTTTGAAAGTATGGTATTCATCCAACTTTTCGTTTTTGAGTTATATTGTTTACTCAAACACGCGCTCGCGCAGACCTTTCATTACAAATGAGTTTTTTTTATTCAACGTGCCTCAAAACATGCATTTCCGGAGAAATCTTGGTATCGAACTTTTAGGCGAAATGCAATACATTCTCTCTTTACTTGCGATAAATTAAGATAAGAACGCAATATTTGACAACAGTAAGAACTGGAAAGGTAGAATCAGACGACTGAAAAATTCAGTGTCATCGCGGGGATTTGAACCACGGATCTCCCCGGTTTCCGTCCGGTTGTTCTAACCAATTTTTCAGTCGTCTGATTCCAACTTTCCAACCTTATCCAACACACGGCTTGTGTGGAGGAACAATTAATTCCAACAGTAAGAACTATTTATTGAAAATTTTTCCTTTTTGATGCACAACAGAATTACTGCTGTTAGTATCAAGATACTCTCACTAACATTTTAGGTTACATTCCCACAGACATGTAGATCAGTTGCGACGACAACACATTTCTTCCTTGAGCTCAGGAATAGTAAGTGAACTTGTTGACAAATTCATGATTTCAAAACCTCCATAGCTACAGGTTGCTTAGTCACAAGATCGGTCTTTTCTGACTGCCGTTGCATGAGAAGACACGGTCATAGGCAAGAACTTGTTTTCTCTTTCAATAAATCAGTTGTTTCGCATACAGTATGACTGGTTATTGTCGACCGGAACCATACTGTACACCGAAGGCTCATAAGGCCTAAAACTGCATTATCGTGTGCCATAATGTTCTCCATTCATTGTTACCTGTGCTCCTTTCCCCTCTTCGAATTTCTTCCGAAAAAAAAGAAGATATAAAATGGAGAGAGCTTATTAACCTCAATAAGTAACTGTTTTAAACAAACAACAAGTCTGATATGTCACAATCATAAGTATTTTTCTACTACTTACATACAGGAAGTAGAAGCATTGCATTCGACCCAAAAATTCAATACGTAGATTGCACTGGAAATACATGATTTGAGGCCCCCTGAATCCAAAAGGAGCATTTTTTAGAAAAGTATGTGTGTGTATGTATGTGTGGGCGGTAAAAATCAAAAACGAAATCCAGTTGAATATCAAACTGAGTAATTAAGCTCAATATCTTCCAAGGATACGACACGAAGATTTTCAGGAAAATTTCCCCACTCCAAACTAGGCTTTTGATGGAAATTTGTTCGTTGCTTGTTAACACAATATAGGCAAATGGTAAGTGTAATTTCTCGATAGATCGTTATTTTATTCCAAATTCTTTAAGGGACGTCCTTTAGAAGTGCCAACTTTTGTGTTGCAGGATTAAGGCTGAATATCTCAGCTGATCGTTCCGTTCATAATGAAAAGAAGTTCTTAATTATTGGACATAAGCTGAAGCGTTAGGAATGCAAGATTAAAAGTAATCTTCCTAAACCAAAAGCTATATGCAGGATAAGCATCGAATTATTGATGACCAAGTGTTGCCAACACAACGTGCATATACAGCTCCGAAGGTTTGCGCTTCCACATCATCGATTGGTTTACTGATGCGTCCCCTAGCTTCACACGCATCACAAACATGAAAGTGAGAATACCCTGGAATTTACTGACCTTGAAAAATATTGCCACCTTGTGCATTAGAGGGCAATATGAAGAAAATTTCCCAAGCACAAAGTGAACAACTTCAAACTTCTTGAATTTGTCCTACTCCTGCATGCTGTCCTCAGATTTATACAAAGTGAGGTAATCGCCTTAGTAATCTTCTGTTCCGTATATTCCGCTGGTTATAGAGTTAGGTCCTTGAAATTTCACATATATTGTATATAAATAATTTTACATAGGTTTGCCTTCTTCAAAATCTCAGCTGTAGCAGTTTTTTTTCACCCAAAATAAATAAAAACTTCCTATAAACCGTAAAAATTGTACAGCTGTAGATTATTAACTATGTTGCTGGGATCGATTAGCATAAAAAATAAACGTCCAGAATTCTAGGAAGCTGTAAACTGTCTTTTTACCTCATCTCTGAATCTGAGGATCAGATAGTTCAGTCCCTGAAACTATCCAAATCCTTATCGGCTTCTCTTTACATGAAAGGAAGTGTGTCGCTGCCAATTTCTGCCCTTTAGTTGTTTAACTTAATTTAAAGTGAGAACAATGGGATAGTTTCACGTGGTCCAATTATTTATCTGGTTTGGCGAGAGATTTGACATTTTTGTGTAATAATATAATTTTAGACTTGTTTCAATTATATCAAGTATAATTTTTTTTAAAAAAGATAAAAATCCCATAAAATGTTTGTAAGGTTTTGATACATACTTTTAGAAAAGTAGATATTGATTTTGAACCAATAGGTAATAACACATAATTAAGCCATCACGGTTCTCTCTCAGCCACGTTCGGATGACGCACTTGCTTTGCAGAGGTGATGTGAGCACCTTGTACAGGATACATTCCTGATCTTGATTGCATATCTGCCATTTTATGTATCCAGATGCAAAAATATCGGGGATTGCGAGATCCAGCGAGTTTAAGCCCTAAAGCGCTATAAATCCACCTATAGACGTGGTTCGCTATCTTGAGAGCAAATTGTCGCACCCGGAAGTAAATGGAAGGGGAAAGCACGGTAACTTCCAGCGAAAATGCTTCCTCCCTTCTTCATGTCCCTTTCATTTCGCCAACAGGCTGAACAGCAACTGCCCTTCCACCTCATTTATCCTGAAAAATCCTAGCTGCGCATAAACGTTTTCAACTACTTCAGCAGTCATTACTCCGGAAATGACGTATAAATGGCAGTGTTGAGCTCCGGTAGCCACGAACTATCCATGCAATACGGAGGTGCTCCATCCTGTAGGAAAACCACTATTTCCAAGCTGCCTTCTTGCTCCAATTTTGGCTGAAGGAGCATATGTATACAAAGATAGGAAGTGCCTGTCACTGTGGGTTCTGGGAAGAATACTGACTCCGCTGGCCACCTAAGGAAACATACACGGAATGCAGTGCTCAATAGGCACGCCTTCAGTGCTAAAAGCTAGAAAGGAGATTCATGCAGCGATTATAAATACCTGCATTAATAGATCTGCAATTAGGAATGTGCCGTTGAGCATTTTAATTTCCACCTGGAGTTGAACAGATGGTCAACATTGAAACAATTTACGGATGAGGCTAAGGGGCAGGGATTGCAAACCGAGTTGATAAAATAGAAGACTGGCAAGACAGACAGCTGTAATTGGAACACATACAAAGCAATTCTAATATAAAATCAGTAACTTGATTCATAAATTAAACAAAATTTTTTACGGAACGTATAAGTGTTTCCAGATTACATCATGGACCCTAGCAGGTTCTCCAAGTCTTCAAGGACATTCATAACTACGACCCTAATGGAATGAACAATTCTAAACATGTAATTAGAAATATCCAACAACATTTAAAACCAGTATGTAAGGTTTTATTTTACGTAATATTGTTAGAGTACACGTAAACAGATAGGGATAGATTATAACATGGGAAATGTCCATTTCATGAGTATTTTAAAACTCCTTGTAATTAACTGACTTTATACTCATTTATTTTCATGTCTATTCAAATGTATTTTGTCGTATAACAATAACGGCAGTAAGACAAAATTGCGTTTCAGTGTGATTAAGATCTCTCCTCAGATTATAGCCTTTCAAACTAGTGAAGTGCAATATCAACATAGATTTGCAATTGTTCTCAATTTAGCGCTTTAATTAGAACTTAATAGCACTCCGAAGTTCTAGGATAATTTTCTTTCCTGGAAAATAGTACAATAATGATGGGCGAACGTTAAAAACGCTGCAAATGTTTCCTGGTGCAGGGAAAAGAGAAGAAAACAATAAAATAAACAAAGTCATGCAGAAGTTCCATGATTGACGAAGGAAGGAGGGGAAAAAAAGCGGAAAGGTATTAATAACTGCGCGAGACTGTCGCAGAAAAGCAAAATTTCCTCTCGTCTCTTGAACAATGGGACATTAAAACTAAGGAAGGCCGGGGAGGAGAAAATGATGGAGGGGTTGGAAACCCTGAAAGTGGCGACAACATTCTGTCAGAAGAAAACGGAGAGAAGAAAGAACTAAGACCTACGACTGGAAAATTTTCCACGCTGAGGAGGGTTGTGTGCATTATCAACAATCTGTTAAACAGCGTCACTGCTGCCTTCGGCCGCGTATTGCGTATGCAGCAAGATTCCCTTTTCTACGGTGCATTATCAGCCGTGATCGCCGAGTTCATTCTGCTGCAGAACGCAAAAAAGGGGACATTTGACAACCTAGGACGAATCAGTCTATACCACCGATGTCCATGCAGTGCTCATATTGCTGTTCATGCATTCTACATATAAAATATATGTAAGAATATTAAAAGATTACTATTACCTATATTGTTAGAACAAAAAGTAGATGATGTCACTTTTACAGTTAAGCATTTAACTTTGTAACCCACATAGCCTTTATTGATTTCGAAAAAGAGTTTGATCGTGCAAGTAAGAATAAACTCTGGGAAATCATGATTTGAAGATGATATCTGAATCATTTAATTAAAGTATTAAAAGTATATATATATATATATATATATATATATAAGAACACGACAATTAGCAAACATATTGGAAATAGAAGATATAGTAAAACATGTACACATAAACCAAGGTGCAAGATAGAGCTGCAGTTTATGTATCACTTTGTTTTCTGAAAATTAATAGAGGTGTTTGTATTGCACCAAATTTTATATTTAATACGATGCCTTGGAATAAGACAGAGGAAATGATGGTCAGACACATTTTGAAGCCGGAACAGGAACTGTTGCCTAGTCCTTGATGCGTAGAAGAAGAGGAAGAAGTAAGTTGTGTAGTCAAAACAAATCACAGACTAAATAATGACTGCTCATTTGGATAAGTCAAAAGACACTTATAATCATGTGTTACCGCCGTAATTTTTGTGACCGTTAAATGTTTCTCAGAAAGAAAGAAAGAAAGAAAGAAAGAAAGAAAGAAAGAAAGAAAGAAAGAAAGAAAGAAAGAAAGAAAGAAAGAAAGGCTATCCAGAGTATCCCGAACTTTATGTGGGATGTATGCTGCACAAGAAAACCGATATATTTGAGATGTGCAGAATCGACAGTGATTTTCCTTCGCACTGTGGTCATGCGGTGGTCACAGTGTGAAAGAAAAGCACTGTATTATACATGAGGAACACCAATTCGGGTAGTTCGCTTGCAACAAACTAAATGTTGTGAATATTTTGGCGTATTAATGACGGAGAATGTGATCATAGGGACTTATCAGCATTATATACGATAGCACAGAAATTCTATGCAACTCCCTTTTATTTATTTTGTGGATGTTAATAATAACAACATACATTAATGTTACAGCTAATCAAAAACTCGAAAGAGAACTTGCGGGAAGACAGAGGGTATGAAGATACACATATTTTTAAAACATACCTTTATAGAGCCGCAGAAGCACATTTTAGGATAGATCCTTTTGAATCCGTTATAAAAATTGTACAAGGAAACAAATACAAGTAATATGCAGTTTCGGTGTGTTGTTTCCGTTTGAATTTATTACGATCATATCGTCTTTTATTTAATGTCGCAAAATTAATAGTGAACCTACATTCAGAATTACTGAAGAGGAATAATTAACGATCAAACCATGGCTAAAACTAACGACCATGATTCACGACATCTACCGAATCCTGATTACCATCTTAAATGTATTTCCGTAACGTGAATTATTGGATATTTAATCTACCATTTCATTTAAAGGTTTGAACTCCTTCCATGTCTTCGGGAAATTCCTTCCACCGGTCTTAAAAAGTACCGATATATTCATGCTCTCTGAAATTACTGTCTTTCATACATAACGCCCAGTTTTCATCCCGCATATTGTTATGTGTGAGCGATTTTTCGACACACCAAAGCAAAGCTTGTTTTATCTACATGTTTTTATAGATGCGATTTCTAATGGCATAAAAGTTATGCTTTATATGCTGGCTACAAATGTAATAAAGTGATTAAATAAAGACGCAAAGGGGGAAAAAATCTAAAATCCGAAAAAATGATCCAAACTGACCTAATAAATATAGTATATATTTTCATAATCTTGGGGCCTATGATAAGGATTTATGTACACGATGTCAATTGCACAATGTCAATTAAAAGATGGTATATTGAATACGGGTCTGCTAATGGCTAACAAACATTTGTGATATACAACTGTGCATTGTCTCCGCATTCTGCATATAAGAAGGCTTTGATATACATAGAAAACTTAGTACTGTCAATAGTACTGAACAAGATACAATGTTTATGAGAACTACACACTGCTTTCAGGGTAAATTCCATATCACTGTGAGGCAGAATTAAGCTAGCCTGCTCGGATAATTTTATTTTATGGCATTTTTATCAAGATAAATTTGATGTATGTTATGGGCAATATGTAGGAAACAGCTGGAAATAATAACATGTATTAGTGTAGTATTTCTAATGTGGAAGATGTTCCTGATCAGCCCTATCTTCGTAGCATATAAGTTTCGAATACACGTGTTTATGGTCGAAGAGAAAGTGGGTTCTTTTGTATCCAAGCGTTAGGGGAAAACTCCTTTGTTCCATTACAGCAGATCGAGAATTTACAGTAGGAGACGTTGGCGACGAAATTGCCAGATATTTGGGGAAACTGCTACATTAAGTAACGGGAGAAGTATGTGATAGAGAAGGAGAACCAATCAGAATTCAGTTTAATGATATCATTGAGTAACAGAGCCCGTGAGAGTTCCTTCACTCAGAAACGAAAGATGTTATGTATCCAGCATGGAGAAGATTGCGTATAGATAGCCTGTGCCTCCACAGAAATTGACTATTGAACTGTAGAAAATGGGTAAAATCCACGCCGGCTAACATCGCAAATTGCCGCGCAAAACTGCCGGACATAAATTATATAATTCCCGGAGTGCAGTTTGTTTTAAGCAGAACACCGAAGTAACATTCCGGTAATTACTCTTTTAGTCCGCGAAAGTGCTTTTAGTTGCACATATCTGTGGTCATGCTTATCAAGAGTGACGAGTGAAAGTAATATAAGTAGCCAGCGAAATAAACATCAGTGCGTTTCGCGATCAGGAGCGACACTATCAATGACCAGAAATACTTGTGCAGTGCAATGCAAAATATTTCTGCAATAAATTCAGGAATAGTTAACTTGAATTCATTGTATTATTCATCATTATCCATGTGTTCCAACTTCTCGCCCGAGATCTACGACGCCTAGTATATTCCGCAGGCTCTTGCTCACCGCTGAGAGAGCAATAGCCAGGGTAATAATTCATCTATCACCGGAGATAGCCGCAGAAGAAAAAGCCACATCTAGGTGGCCTTAAAACAGCTACGGTGTCAGCTTCTGCAATTGATAGCCAGTGCCCCGCCTCAACTGCCATACATAGTGAGTATATACACGTCTGCAACTTCTTTATTTTCTTCTGTTGTATTTTTAATAGACTAACTTATATAGGCAGTGAATGAAGCGATTATTAATGAGGGTTCAAAGAGTTGACAGTTGCCAAACTTTCACACTCTTCAGGTGAGGGAAAACTCCGGAGGGAGGAAAAAAAAAAAGAAGCAAGAATTACTCCACAACTCACGTGAACCGAGATTCAAAGCTGGTTCTTCAGTTTGCTAGATTAATATGCACCTATTACATCATACATATGAGTGTAATTTCAGCAATATAAATCATTTTAGTAAAAAAAAAGCATGGGTTTTATAGGAAATAACTCTACTAGAATTAAAACTGCAATAAATAATAAGAAACAGGTACAACACTTGAACTACTTAGGATCCGACGTTAGCTATAATTATGAGCAAGACTTAGATATAAAACTAATGACATATGAAATGTGTGGAACTACAAGCTTGAAACTTACACGAAAAGACGCAATTGAAATTTTATGAAGCAATGGCTGTGGCGATCCATTAATATGAGAGTGAATCGTCACAAGAAAAAAGATGAAAAGCGCATGCAAGCGACAAAGATGGCATTCTTACGAGCTTTTAACAGGTTATACCAGAAGGGACAGAATAAAAAATGAACAAATAAGAGAGGAATCGGGCATTTATGCAATAATGATAAAATTTTACACTATAGAGAAAATTGGAGAGAACACCTTCAACGAATGTAAGAAACTCGTATATACAATACTTGAAATATTGGCCCTCAGGGAGAAGGAACGTAGGACGACATAGAAAGAGATAGCAATGAGACCCTAACAGGCCTGATACTTACAAAGAGGAAAAAGAAGTAATCGATATTATGTACATAATCTGATTTTAGTAAATAATGCCATAGCTAGGAAGTAAGACTTTCCATAACTGTTCATGGCATTATCAAAGCATACGACAGCATCTGTCAGCTGTTTATATCGGCCAAAGTTCATTGGCTTTGAATCTGGAGCCACAAAAGAACCTAACGAACACGCAACAACCTCGTAACAGCTTCTAATGCTTTAATCTCTTTAAGTTTATTTTCCTTTTTCTGTTCAATGAACACGCCAAACTAAAGAAGCAAATCCTCTCAACTTAAAAGTTTTTCTATTAGGTTGTCAGACATGCGAAAGAGTAGATATTGATTTGATTCCCCTTCCCCTCAACATTTTGCTGTTTTCCTTCTGGAGAAAATTGGGTCAGCGACAAGAAAAGAAACACCTAGGAGACAAAACTTTGGGCATGGGGGTGAAATGGTCTCTGCTGACGACGCAGGCATGGTCGGGGGAGAGGAGTAGAAGAATACAGAAAGGGAGCAAGGGATTACTGAGGCAATATAAGTCCACCTTGCAAGTTTCTCTCGTGTGGCGTGTTACACCCGAAGCCTTTCACCCCAGCTACAATCTGTCGTCGCGGCTTTTCTTCCTCTTACGCTTATTACATTTTTACGAGCGAACACAAGGTTAGTTGTCAGATCGTGATCTGCGTACGTAAACACTTCATCATTAAGACCTCGACAACCCGCTTTCAACGATAAAAGAAAAAAATGCCTATACGTGAAAAGGTGTTTTTAGAAGTGTTTTTTATCGTTTACGCTAATATAATCTAGGCCTGACGAAAACAGCATAGGAAAATCTGGTTTCACGCTCCAAGGTGGCAAGATAACCCGTGATCCGTTGTATGGCTTTAGGTACAATACTTCATTCGTTACAATGTCAAATGGGAAGATAAACAGCGATTAGAGCAGCAGTTTGCTCAAGAACCTTCCAGGTCAACAAGATATATTGATTTGCTTTGTTTCAGTTTCCTGAAGTGCTTAAATTCATGTCGAAACCTCCCTCAAATTTGATTGCAAAGGGGATTTGTTGTAAAACGTTTGCAGGCATATTACTAGTTGTTAATTTTAACTACGAAGTTTCAAACTCCAACATCGTATCATAGATTTACACTAAAAGTTAGCAATCATTCTGTTACATGACTGCTTTCTGCACCCTGTGTATTGCAGGGTAGTATGGTGCAGCTCATCTGTCTTCTGCTCCACTTAAAGTGCTATTTTGATCTGTATCACCCGCTGCGTCCCCACTGCATCATTCTAGCTACGATTTCGAATCATTTCCGCTAGTGTATCAAACATTGTCTTATTTATTCACGTGGATTTCAAGAATGAAAAGCTTCTGCTTTCGTTCCAGCCCAGAGGATAGATGTTTGAGCGATCGAGGGGTACTATGTGTAGATAATCTGGGATACTGTTACCTTGTTCTAACCGTAGGAAGGATTAGAATTAGTCGGACAAAGCGGTCCTTAGTCACTGGAACACATCGCTGCATGTAGGCCATAGCAGGCCCTTTGTACCTCCAACCTGACTTTTGGGAGGAAGGGCAGACCCGAAGGGCGAACAGATCCGAACGATATTACACGCTAACAAGGTCGGGGTCCCTAACAATTTCAGAATGAAACTAACCTGCCTTAGCCATCTTCAACCTGGGGTCCCAGAAAGAAAAGAGCCACTCCCAGGAAAGGAGCCCCAGCCGGTCAGCCAAGCGCCAGGGAGAAATCTTTACACAGTACAAATTCTACCGTTCCGCCGCAACACACCAATTGCCGTCGCCTGGTCCTACAACCGTGAAACATGTGAGATAAAATAGAGGAAAGGAAATTGACAGAACATTCGCAGCAGAAGAGAAACCATTCCTGCTATTCGCCTATCGACCTGCAGAAACCACGAAAAAAACCCATAGCCGGCTCAACGAGAATGGAACCCGGGACTTCCCAAATGCGAGCCTTACAGGTTACCGCGGAGCCATCTCGCAAAGCATAATGACAGGTAGCAATATCCTCGACTTGAAGTTCAGGAGAGTTTTTGCACTCAATGGCTAACCTGTACTTAAATGTAACGACTCAGGTGTAGGTAAGCCATTGCATTTGTGTTTGTCACTACAGCAATAATTCTTTATTAAGCCAACTGAAGTAATTGTATAGGCACATTCCTTCTCGCCGTCAGAAGACACCAGTGATTTTCTGATAGACAGACGGATGACACGCATATGGTGTTCTTCTCACTAGAAGACGTTTACCCCTAAGGTCATTAACACCTAAGGAAATAGCAATAAACGGCTTTAAAATTTCCCTGGCCAAACCGTGAAAACCATCCTTTGTAAGTAAAAATATTCGTTGCAGCTTTCTTGGAAATACTTCAAGATATAGGAACGTTATTTGGTCATAATGAAGACACCAATCTCACTCGTGAAATGGTAACACGCAATGAACAAATATGTACTGCATTAAAACGAATTTAACTGAAGGAAACTACTTAATACATATTTTTCTGAAATTGTAAAGGCAGTTCTCCATTCAGATTATTACACTTCTTTTATCTCGGAAATGTCCGAGGAGTTTAATTTCAAACCAAAAAAATACTTCTCTTTCGAAGAATCTCTCCTCATACTCTTTTTACAACACGCAATGCTTCCGTATTTTACCTCCATTATTAATGAAGGAAAGTAGGGTGCGCGAGTATTTTAGAAACAATTTTCTTTTGGAGAAAAATACAGGATGCCCATAAAGTCTTAATACATTTTCATGTTCTTGGTCTGTTAGAATACAATAAACATTATATTAGGATAGAGTGCGATCTTATAAAGCCTAATGCAGTTCAACAGTCTACCGTCATTATCAACACACGGTTATCAGCACGTGGTTATACGGTGCACGCGTCATAAGGTTTGAGGGGTTATTAGCCAGCATGGCGCTCTTATTCTTGTTTCAGATCATACCCATCTGGCATCCTGGTATCGTAAACCGGCTCTTGATGTAACACCATGCAAAAAAGGTCAAGGGGAGTGAGGTCGAGGGAACGGGAAGCGTTGCGATCCACATGCGGTGGATCCACCGGTTAGGTAAGGTCCCATTCAGGTAGTCCGCACAGTGTTTGCATAGTGGGGTGGTGCCCCATCTTGTTGATAACTGACAGAGGCAAGAATACCCTCCTGCCGTAATTGTGACTTCTGCAACAACCGCAGCATGTCTAGGTAGACATGTTGAACTGCATTAGGCTTTATTCTCTTCTAAGTTATTGTGTTGTAGCAGAACAGAAACATGAAAATCTATTGGGGCTTTAAGGGTACCTGTATACTACTTGGCTGTGATTAGCGGTTAACCTGCTGATACAATTTGAAGTCCATTAACTGAATATCTGATTTATATTTAAATTGCCATTTTTCCCTAAAAATAAATCTCCCCATGGTTATAACCTCTTGTTTAAACCTCGAAAGAGAAAAGCACGCTCCACGGTTGAACAAAGTATGTTGAGATCTTAACGCGATAATTTTGGGTCACAGCATGAAGTTTGTAATGCACTAATAAAATTATTTTAATAAAAAATTTACATTCAAACATTTACATGTATAATAAAAATTTATATTTGACACACATGCCTCTTATTTTGTTCACTATCGAGTTTATCCTAGAGTAATGTGACGCAGCGGTTATGATCCAAGGTTATCAGGAGGTCGGCGCCGGGCAGTCGGAGGTAAACAGAGATAAGCAGAGCGCTCGACCAGCGTAAACACGAGAAGCTCTACCGTCAGAACCATAATCTTCTGGATGTTTCACCTTCTCGAACGTAACGGAACTCTGTGGAAATGTCTAACGGTTATATAAGCGAGCGCTCTCGCAAGTTATTGAGTTAGTAAGTTGGCGAGTGCGTTTCTGAGACATCAAATATGGTTCTAAAGTGAGTATATGACGACTGCTGTGATGTGCAGTGCGTGCTACTTCTGCGAGATATTGCAGAAGTCTTGTGTTCGACTCACCGGCGAGTGAACCGTCCGAAAGAAGAGGCTACGTCGAGCGTATTTCGTTACGTCCGTACACTACGAAAAAAGTGAAGTGATAGTAAAAAGTTCCACTAGCTCAGTTATTAAGTGACAGTGAGAACTTAGTGAAGTGAAGTGACAGCTAAAAACTGGACAAAGTCACGTAATATATAAGTTGTCTGGTTATGATTTAGCTTCCATTCGCTATTCTGCCATTTATCACAGGACAGACCTATTGTATTGTCTGCTACACCAGTTTTCGACGACGATAGTTTAGGGTCAAACACCATCCTAATCTATAGTCGATCCAGTCTTACAACCGGACTAGAACAAAACATGTTGTATCCCTCCGCATTAGCCTTGCGTTCGTATCAGCTGCGAGGATAAATCGCTCATAATTATAGTATGCCTGCAGGAGAGGCGAATGACCCCAAACAGAATTAAACGGAAGCTACAACCCTCTTTAGTTTAACTATTATTATTTAACTAACTCATATTCAATGTACTATTATGTTTTGTGTGCTTTGTTTTTACCGCGTATCGCGGCCTAGTTAATAACGTCATGAATTTACATCAAATCGGGAACTAAGAGTACAGCGATTATACACAGTATTTTCTCGCGCGGTTGGCTGCTTATGAACACTTCAGTTGCGGCATTTGATTCTCTGAGAAACAGTAATTGCAGACGGTAAATGTTGCTCGTGAGACCGGGGCCTTAACCGGATCAATCGAGGGATCGTCAGCTCCTTCATACGTATACAATATAGGTTTTGTTTTCATTATGGTGCTATGTTGTAGTGGAACTTCTTTCAGTTCGACCCGGAGCAATACGCAGGCGCGAAGTACCGGGGACTGTGTGGCTCCAAACTGTCTGGCCCGGGCTGGGAACAGTGTGGGATGACGAAATGCACTTTGACCTTATACCTGCCGACACTGGGGGTTGTAATAAGCCAGCAGCGCGGGGGCGAGGTATCAAACAGAAAAACAAAGACGGGGGAAGGAGCAACAGCCATCCGAGGAAATCCCAAGTTGCTCGTCCTCGGGCAATTATCCCTGTCAGAGTTGGACTTGTTGCTTCTGAGAGCGTACTGCGAGAAATATTACAATGATGCATTCATAACGACCAGCACTTCCCTTTAACGCTTTTTCTTTTTCAGCACATGGAAGCATGCCAAACAGGAGAGAAACTGAGGTAAATGCTATTTTTAATTTCATTTATTCCCTCATTCCCCGACTGTAAGAGATATCACTCGGCCAGAAGCCCACAGTCAAATTAATACAAAGGGAAGGGCTATTTTAACAATTCACCTTCAGAGACTTGCAGGAAAGAAGTGGAATTTCAAACATTTCTAGTTAACCTCTTTTACAGCTGACTTCTTTTATTTCTTTTCCTCTCTCCTTTTAAACTAGCAATACATCACGTCAGCTGGTCGAAGTCTTCATACATATGTATGAAACGAATTTCTGATGCACAGCATTAGCGCAGTGTACGATGGTCTCTTCCTTCGAGACGAGGAAGTATGCAAAGCACCTCCCCTACTGAATCTGAATCACAAAAACTGACGCTGAATGAAGTTATTACTTTCTTCTGCCTAACTTTTTCCTGCTTCCTTATTACCTCCTCCTTGAAATTCTATGTTCTGAAATTCAGCTTTGTGTTTTTGAACGCAAAATTGCTGGTAACTAATGCTATACGTTGCTGATTGTGGTTGGGAATATTTTACTAGTTGGCAAAATTACAAACTTGAAGAAAATTTACACCTAATTTACCATGATTGCATATCTTAATTGTAACACGTGAAACGAAAGATATTACCATGTGAGACGTTATCCTCTACTAACAAAGCTTAAATATTGTTCAATTAATTATCAGCAACAAAAACATGCAATTATATTAATGAATACCATATTTAATATCAATGTTAATAATTAATATTTAAAATAAAAGTCAAAGGTATTTCGTGTTTGCAGTAGAAAACAATGTTTGTAATAAAAAGTATTCAATAGGAAATCGCCTAACAAAATATATTCTACCTCAACACTGCTGGAAGCATGTAACAATAGGCAAGCTTCTAGAATCTAGAACATTCGACGACTGTTTTAAACTCCAGCAAACGTTCCCCCTAAAACTATCCATAGTACATAGTATTTGGTAGATTTGTACGTACGCTACGTCAATATGGTAGCCAATAGAATTTACGACTTTATATTTAGTGCAGAGAAGCGACGCTACAAAAGTTGTTCCAAATAAATTCTTATTGAGACTCGCTTGACAGAAGGTGACTATGTAAGTAGCTCCATGAAATGCCGTTGCAAAAGTGCGGTAGTTTTAAAGAATATTGAATTACGGCATTAAACAGCGAGTGAAATAATAATTACTTATTTTACTAGCAGTACTATAAACAGTGTGTACTTATAAATACTTCGTGTGTACGTGAATACTCTGGCAAATAAAGTAGCTATCAGTTTATAACGAGCGTTGTATGTTAAAGTGATCTACAAAGTTTCAATACACTATCTTCAAGTATTAGTACAGTAAAGTGTGTGTGTGTGTGTGTGTGTGTGTGTGTGTGTGTGTGTGTGTGTGTGTGTGTGTGTTAGTCGTTGTGCCACACCCTGACTAGAGCAAAAGTGCCTATCGAAAACATAGCTAGACGAGGCATAATTAACATAATCTACAGCAACATTTAATTACACACTAACATACACAATAAAACATACATCAACATCTACCAGAGACAATTTGCACCGCTGCATCCAGAAGCACGCAGAGCAGCATCAACCCTAAAGATACTGTAACGGAAGATGACGTCAAGACGGCGAGGAGACGGAACCGCGTTATAGGTCTCGCCAGGGATATTGGTATATGACCTTCAGGGCTAGCCCAGTCAGCCAGCCCTCTGATGTTTCAATACTCCCTTGCAAGTAGCACGTGGTTCCTTCTGTCCAGTTGTGGTCCAGTTCCTTCCACCGTATACAACTCCCGTCTCAACTTGCACCATTCTTCGAGCTACCGCCCCTTATGTGTCATACATCTATACGGTAAATGACATGCCAAAATCCGTGGCGCGACCTGTACATGCTACACGAACTTCATATATTACAACGAATACTTCAGAAATGGCTTGCGCCACTATACGGTTATTTGGTACGTAGTGTATGTTTTAATGATTGAATTTTTCCGCAATAACCTTTTGCCTATCTACTATGGTTTCCAGTTATACAAACACACTGCAAAAATGAAGAGGGTTTAATGCGCTATTTGCAGAAAATTCGAAGTATACATTTCGTTGTGCCAATATCTCAACAAATTTTAATATTTTAATTAAAATCGCTAACGTAATTTTTGATAAAAAAAAATGACAAGGGTTTGTTTGGGACAGGCGGAATTATTTAAAAGTGAGGCAGTATTTTTGACACTTAAATAATTTCAGTCTAATTATATAATATGTAAATTCAATAACAGCCCGCCTTGAAGCAATATGTGTATGTAATAATTTGTAAAATGTATGTAACAGTCGTTGCATATGCTTATATTATTGTATACATGTGTAATAATGTTATGTGAATATATTACGTAATTTAATAATCTAGGAGCTGTGAGAATAATAAGTTAAACGTTGCTAACAATGAGGTAACCTTGAGGCAATAATGAGTTTGAGAGTTTAAATGTTATTTGTGATTCTTGGAAGCATTAATGTAATTTTAGCCAATCAACAACCAGAAAAAGGTTTAGTTAAATGCAAGTATTCTATTGGAGTAAAATTAGCCAATCAGACACTTGAAATACAGAAATTTACAAGTTTAGACGGTTGAAATCAATTCAGTTGCCTGCAGACAGTGATTGTAGCCGGATGCGTGATGCGTCCTCGAGAGATTTTATGCGTATTCGTGTGAGACGAAAAATAAGTTTACGTGACAAAAAATGTAATTAATTAAATAAAAGAATCTCACAGCTCTCGATATCAGTGAAGTGCTATTAATTTTGTGTCAAGGATTAATAAAAAGGAGTGAATTAAAACTTAAAATCGGTGTAAGCCTACATTCTTGTTGCATCACGCCCTGCCAAGATATCCATGTCTCTAAAATAATACTGACGCAGCCGAGGCAAATATAAATATTAAATATTTAAAGAAACAGTTTAATTACAAAGTTAATATTATTTTAAAAATTGAGGCAAAGTCCGCCTGAAAATACATTTGGGACGAAGGCTACCGGAAACTGTTTACTATACGTGCGGTTGCAACGAATTTTAAGTTCGGCTCCCCAACAGTTATTATATAATACAACTCCTACTTCAAATCGGCTTTTCATACGTAGCAGCAACTACCTACTTCAAATTGACGCCCAAAGCGTGGTGCAAACAACGTAACAAACCAACTACTTCAAATTGGCGTCCATACGTGGAGCTAAATAAATAAACAACTCCAACAAAACACCTACTTCAAAAGGCGTTTTGCATCGTTAAAGCTACCTGCCTTGATATGAAATATGGTGAGTATACGAACTTTGTGTTCCGTCTGTCTGTCTCTCTTGTTCTATAAATGAAGAGGTTACGACCAAAGGATATTATATTAAATATTTTATGAAGCAAGAAATTGGTTAGGTAAATGACTGATTGAGCATTAAACAAAATACAAAATGAATAGCTATTCTACACGCCAGTACAGGATAGCTTTAAATGTGAACTTATTTATTATTCTGTATATAACGCAAACAGTTCTCTCTCTTCCAGTCTGAACAGGCATAGTGAGTATTGACAAAAACTCGAGGTAGTTCCTTTTCTCGATTTATTTCGACACCATTATCGACACATGACAAACGGAGGTTGAGAAACGAATGACTTGTCAATTCCGCGACGGTTCTTTATCACCCATAGATACATCGCGATCCCTTCTTTGCAGACATTCTAGCGAGAGCACAGGGCTGTACAAACATGCAGTAGAGCGATCGGAGGTAAACGAACGTTCTTCTAATGTAAACTAAACGTTTCACCACGCGTTAAGGGTTTCCTCTTGGAATTAGACTGACTGGCAGCGATAAAGTTAATGGAGTTGGGCGAGGTTTGACGATCAAGTGGGAAGAAGAGTTAAATTAGCACTTAAAGGATTCTCTGTGCACACAAGAGTAGGTACTGAAAACTGCTGTGAACACAATATAAAAATGTACGTGACACATCATAATGCAACAGAGTTACCATTTGTCATTTAATAAATTTCAATTTCATATCTTTCAGCACCAGTAGTTTCGTTATGAAGAAAAATATTTTTTATTATAGGTAGTAAAGCAATTTAAACCTAGTTACTACACAGCGTTTCAAGCCTGAAAATAGCAAGGTTAAACGAAAGGCATTGTTAATGTATACACCATATAGAACGTCTTTGCTTGTACTCTCTAGAAGCCGAGTCAATAGCAATAAACGGTGATTACGCTGGGTTAGAGGATTCTGGTGGCTTTTCAACCAAAAAAAAAAGGTCCGAAATATATTTAACTTGACAATTTGCTCCCTTGGATCCCCAGGTTAAGCCATAACAGAAAGTGAAGCAAGAAGATGGTCGGCAATTTTGAAGCCGTATACTTTAACTGCTTTTGACGTTGTTCTTATCTCGTAGCTCGTGCTGTTGTATCGTGCGTCAGCTGCTACGAGTGCTTTCTCAGGATATGTGTGAGTGTAATATGAAGGATAACACTAGTTTAAATTGGATGAGAAATTTAATGTAGTCCGATACTTGATCTACTGAAGCGAGATGCCGACTATTTGAAATGAAATAAATTGACCCTGAATTGTAGCACTATAAATTAAGACACTTGAATAATTATACCACTTCTGTGTCAAAGTTACGGTTTGAAATAACTGTTTCTGCAATAAAAGAAATAGAAGTGTAGCTTGCCGTGAATCGTTAAAATGCTTACCGGAAAGATCCCTCGCAATAGCCCTAAATCTTAATCACACAAGCGCTTCACTGGGCACTTATAAATCACATGAGTAGTCACAGGGTGAAGACTCAATGATCAGCAAGCACCTGTGACGGTACCAGAGTAACTCTCTCGTTTAAAATGAACGCCTATTTCTTAGCTTAAAAAGTCCAGCTATCCGTGCCTCCTCCCACCAAAGTTACTTCATACGCGGGCCATCTCTAAACTATTACGAATGCGTTTCTGAACTGTTGCTATGGAGCCTGCTAAACTCTCAGAAATGTCTTTCACTTATTTTTTTAAGAATTGGCCTACGTGGCTTTTCAAGCAAGCTGAACTTAACTCTAAACTGCCGTCCCAGAATTTTTCAGCTAATAAGTTCTATTTCGGCTGTTAGTAATGACTTTCGTTAACATGGCTTACTAATTATCTTCTTCTTTCGCGACAATTCTTACACTCAAATTAATTACATTATAAATCGATTTAACATACGAAAATTATTTACTGCAATTATTTCTCTGTTACTATTATTTCTTTATTTAATTACTTATATACTCCCGTCGATAATTACGGCACCAAACGTTTTCACTTCGCAAACACACAATGCCCAAAAATAATGCCAAAAAATAGATAAATCTGTTATAGAAGTTATTATTAAAATTCTTAAAACAAACCAGGCTTTTTGGCCGTGATGTAAACGATAATACATCGTCTAACGTTTCGCCCGATGTGTGGTTACAGAAGTCGCTCAGTGTCTCTGAAGATACCCGCCGGAATGCCAGGAATACTACATTTAAGCACAAAGGTATTCACAAACATGCCTGGATAAACCCTTCCAGGAATGAGACAGCAACCCTTGATTAAAGTACAAGATGTTATAGTATGGAGGAAGATAGAATGTGGATCGGATCATCATGTTGTATCTAAAATTGTGTTCCCAAGGAAAACAATAAAAAAACAACTGAAATTCGGAAAAATAAAGAAACTACTACCATAAATGATACCAGATATATAGCGCATCTGTTATAGCAGGACAGTGCACGATATTTATAACAGAAAAGCCTGAACGATAGGTTGAAAGCAATAGAGGACTAATGTTGATGACCTGTATTTTTTTATATAACATTGTGTTAGTGGAGTAGTTGAGGAAGTTTTGGGAAGGGAGAAAAAAAAGTGGAGTAACCACAGAATGGATGACTAGAGAAGCAATGAAAATTATTAAGGAAAAAAAAAGGGACTGTACCATCAGAAGTTAAATTCTAAGAGCGAAGAAGGCCTAAAAAGCATGCGGAATGTAAGAAATAGATAAAAAAAAAAGGTTATAATAAAGTTAAAGAAGAATCGTGGTAAAAGGTTTGTGCTGAATTCATCACTCGTTAGGATACAGAAGATCTGCAGAGGCATGGAGAGTTATAAACAGGATAACAGGATGAAGGCAGTTAATAATCTTGTGAGTTTGGAACAATGGGAGAAACACTCTGAAAGCCTAATTGTTGAGAAAAAAGGGGGACAGGAAAGTGAAAATTTTAAGTGTATTGGCAATATATGATCATATACGGAACCTATTTTAGAGAAAGAAGTAAATCAGGCAATACAAAGAATGGTAGATCCTAGTGAAATGTGACAGAAGTATGAAAATATGGACCCCCTTATTAAAAATACTTATTTGTAAAATGTTCAATCAGTCATTGGAGGTGATGGGATACCGAAGGATTGGTGTACGTCATATCTATATATGAGAAAGAAAATCGAAAATATCCTGGATATTATAGAGGAATCAGTATCTGTGCTCCATTAGTAGAATTTTTAGTAGTGTTATTATAAACAGACTTGAACACACTATTGAAGGGATAATGAGAGGACCAAGCAGAATTCACTAAAGAAAAATCATGCACGGATCACATTTTTAGTCTGATTACAGAAAAATCACATGCTAAAGGCCAGAAAATTAATTCGATATTTGTTGATTTAGAAAAGGTCTATGATTCTGTGCCTATCAACCAACTTTGGGACCCAAATGGCGGGTGTAGGTATTGAATTACCAATGATTTCACCTGTTCGGCGGTTGTGCCAGCAATGTCAGGCTTCTGTTAAAGTTGGGAAGACATCTCCATTTAGAATGACTAAAGGGCTGAGACAGGGTTGTGGCATGTCTCCTATTCTATTTAAAATATACATCCAACAAATATTAGAACAATGGTACTGGTCTTGTGGAAGCTAGGGAATACCAGCCCAATGTGACATAATACATTCATTATTATTTGCAGACGATCAGGTGGCGATGGCTCAGAGTCGTGAGGACTGAATTACATGATGAGAAAACCTCTGGATGGCTTTGAAACAGGAGGGTTACGAGTAAATATGGAAAAAAACTGAATACCTTGTTGTAGGAGGAAGCGGACAAGATATCTCCCTGTCCCAAGGAACTATTAGAGCGGTTAAAAAGTTCAAGTGTTTAGGATCACTTATTGATGAATCAGGAAGTTGTAAAGCCGAATTAGATAGTAGGTTAAAACACGCACGAAGAGCTATAAAAATGTTGGAACACTGTGGAATAGAGCCACGTTGAATCATACGAAGAAGAGAATTTTTGAAGTCGATTATGGAAAGTATAATGACCTATGGTGCTGAGGCGTGGACTTTGGTAGAGGGTCAAAAATCTAAGATTTGGGTAGTGGAAATGGGCAGAGTAAGACGCAATTCCTGAGTATCCGATTCGAAAGAAGGAGAAATGAAGAGATGAGATATGATGAATATGGAGTGGTGGAAAGAAGAAAGACGAACTCTTCAATGCTATGGACTATGTTAGAAGAATGGAGGATAGAACTCTCTTGGAAGGTCACCTCATGGTAGAAGGAAGTGGGGCAGGCCAAGAACAACCTGGAGAGGACAAGTCCATATATTGATGGGTGATCGCTATCTGGAGAAGATGACTGACTTGATGGGGAAGAATGCCGAATGGGAATACAGGGTAACTGCTGAAAAGTGGAGAAGCTCTCAAAAGTTGAAAAGTAAAGTTTATATATGGCAGCGTAAACAATCTAGGGAAAAAATTGCATGATTAATCTATTGGTTTGCTCAGTAGTTTAATGTGCTTTTAAGATGTAATAAATTATTCTCAGAGCTAAATGAGCATGATGTAACGTGAACATTAAATGTAAACGAACACAATATTAATGGAAAATCCTTCGGTGTAGCAACCAGAAAACGGAAGCACGAACGGCAAAATAAACGCATATATAAGGAAGAAAAAGTTTGCTTACTGCTGCATTGCTTTTAGCAGTTAAAAGGTAAGGGAAACACTGCCTAACACGCACGGTGTTTTAGTTACAATGACTCTAGATTTAGGTTTGATCGACTGCGCAGCGGGCCGTAAGTTGGTGAAACTATCGCTAGGTTCGTTATCAATCAGGCTTATGTAGATAAAGCCGCTGTATAGGGGAGGCGCCTTCTAATGAGAATTGCCTTGTGATTTTTATCGAAATGTATAGCTCTAGTGCAGCGAATTGCTCCAATCCTTCGGAAAAGGGATGCAGACCCTACAGTTGTCCGAAGGAAAACGAAACAAAGATTGCAGAAAACTGTGAATTAGTATTGGCAGAGCAACTCTTCAATCACACGTTCATATTTACCCCATTATAGGCTAATCGTATTAAATACACCATACCTGTTTAAACTTCCTTTGTGGACAATGTAACGACCTACAGATGCTAAGAAAATTGATATGGTCATGCCTACTCATATTGCTCCATAATAGGTTAGGTATTCACCCAAAAGTTTTATTTGATATTTTTGACCATATTAAACCTTGCGGACATATACTCGCTGCAAATAGTATTCATACTAAATGTGAATTGCAAATTATTTTTTGTAATTCCTTTCAAACATAATTGACCTTTACACATAAAAGAAACTTTTAGGTCATTTGTGTAGAGATATGTTTAACAATGAATGTCAACTATGATGTTAAGTTTTACAAAATTTGGATTTGCACGGTTTTGGTTCAGAGGGACAGGTATGTACGTATGTAATGCAAAACATGGAACAAAATTTTAAATTGGATATATATTTTTAGTAGATAAAAAAACAGGCTTGAATAATTTGCGACTTTACAAAAAAGGGTATCTGTTGGTCACAAAAGTGAAAATATCAAGGGTCTTCGATATAATACCTGACCGCTCGCATGGTATTTTGCGTCTGGGTAGCAGACATGCCACAACTGGCCATACCATCACTCTGTCTTCGCTTCTTAAATCTGTATTTCTGTAAACCCGTACATAAAATATAACCAAATTAACTCTTACCTCACAGCAAATGCTAGAAATGTTGTCCTTCCGCAGCTAAATAAGCATTGCACCAAGTAAACACATTTAGATTGACACAATTTTCAGTGTAAATGAAAATCTTAACTTAAAGCTTAATTTGTTTAAATTCCCATTTAGCTTGGCTACTGTAATGTTTCGTAAACTATCACTTACATACAAACATAGACTGTTCTAAGATAACTGCCTTCCCATATTCGCAAATGGACTATTGACACTAATGAATACGTGGTAATTGAAGGACAGAAAGCCTGTCGTGAGTGCGGGTTGTGGGAAGTGGAGGAAGCCATCCGACATTGGCTCTGACGCTCAACATCGTGCGAGCGGTCCGGTTTTATACCGATGAGCCAGCATTTAAGGGATACCGGGACTGAATTTGCTAACTTTTTTCATTTCAAAGCTACTTATGTGAAAATTGGCACATTTTATATTAGTAAATAAATAAATAAACTACTATGGAAAATTCTTGGCTCTACCTCAAATAGTTTGAAACAATGCAATTTAACAGCAGTGATGCTGCAGAAACATATTTTCCGCCCTAAACTACTATAAAAACCGATTTCGGTGCTTATAGTGTAAAATATAGGTCAGTATCTCACAGCGAAAATACTGTACTTTGAGTTTGTATGGTTGTTATTAGTATGCATTCATTTATATGAAGAGATCATGAAAAAGTAATGAACTTGATTCATTGAGATTCAATATACTATGATAAGGGACTAAACCACCCTATCCTTATTAAGTCATGAGGCATTTATTCTACCTTTGAAATTCGCGCTTCTTCTACACGGAATTGATACTAAATTTTCCTTGAATTGACTACAAAATGCGTTGATCTACAACTCCATGCTGCTGCGAGTTCTAACAATCGCAAACTACATCACTCCTCATTCGGGGCAAATATTGTGAAGAAGTACAGTATTTCTTAATTTTCCCGCATTTCCCCATACGTCTACATGTAATTCACTCAGCTGGTTGAATAGAACATGGCGGTATTCTCTAAGACACAGTACAGTGATTCTACACGGAGACGCCCGTTGACGTCTGACAGTTGCATAGAACTTGTCTGCCGTTATAGCCGGAAGCGCACACAAAAGCGATAGATTTCTAATATCGGCAATATTCAACGCTCTGTGTGGCATGATATATACTGTGATGCACATTCCAATTTTAAATGTTTTTCTCAACTTTTTTCTCAGACCTTTTATTACTTAAAACACTCCTCATGTCAAAATGTTCAACCAACTAACTTCAATTTTCAGCAGCAGAACTACATGAATTATTTCTTAACAGACTCATATAGCCCTTTTTTGAAATTTTATAACTGCGTTATTACTTTCCCTACCTCGTACTTAGTAGGTAGAGAAGGTATTGCATTCCACCCAAAAATTCTATATCGAGATTTCACCGGAAATGCATGTCTTGAGGTCCCGTGAATCTAAAAAAAAAGCATTTTTAGAAAAATGTCGGTGAGTGTCTGTGAACAGCATAACGAAAAGTCAGATAAATACTAAACTCGGTATTAAGTTTAATGCCTTCCAAAGATGCGACACGAAGATTTTCAAGAAAATCCCTCACTCCAAACTACCCTTTACATGGTACATTTTTCGATTTTTTTTATTTTCTAAAAAATGGCTAACGATTTTGATTAAAATACCATATATTAAATATATTTTTATTACAAATAAAACATATATCCTGAATTTTCTGGGAATAAGCCTAGGAAGTCCTCTTCATTGGAGAGGAATTTTATATAATCTTGCATAACCGGTAAACGTTAAGGGATAGACGAAAACGTACTTCGTAAAGCCTGTAGATCTCTTCAATTTATTTCAAATAACTTTTTGTGACATAAGCCATTTCTGAGATATACATTATCAAAGGTTGACATTGTTCATTACTTGGTCATTCTCTTCAAGTCCTTTCAACATTCAGTTGTTTCTCGCGATTGCATGGAAATAGTATGGAATTTTAAGGCCAGGGTCCAGTTCGTAACATTTGACTATCGCTGTTCTCTTTGTACCTACAAGGAAATGTGTAATGTAGCTATTTCTGCAAAGGATTATTTCGATTAAAATTTAGTACATAAAAAAACAAGCATATCCACTAATTTACGATACAGAGTAGAGAAAGTCATATGAATGTATCACATAATTTTGAATTAAAATTGTTCAAAGTTTGATATTCATAAAATCGAAAAAATGTGTTAAAACCAAAATAAAATTCTCAATAGGACGTAACAAAGCGTTTGACACGTAGAGCATTTTAATTAACACAAATGAATTAAATCCAGAATATAAACATTAATATCTTTCAAACAAACTGAAATGTTTCTGATTGAAATGTTGTATGTGGTCTTTATATTACATTAACATACTGTGACAAAAATTTCAGGTCACTCAAATGAAAATTATGGATTTTTAGGCTTTTCACAGGTGAGAAACGTCTATTTTGCTTGTTGCAAAAGCGTATTCAAATAGCTTTGATTGCACTGCATAAAATGCACTTTTATCTGAAGGGACAAATCATACAACTTGAAAGAAGGTTTCATTGGCAGATTTGCCATTAAAATCAGATTTACTGGATTTCATTCGTCCTTTGGCGTGCGTCAAATGGGATGTAGGACATGCGACATGCTAGCGCTCGTTCCGATTAGCTTTGAAGCTTCCGTTTCGGAATTGAAAGGTTAATGTTTTTAAGCGATGCGACATGCTAGAGCGGTTTCTCCAAATATTTCCCGGTAAATAAACGCATGGCTAATTTTAATGAGCACGCAGTCTATCAGTAATTAAATTGTTTTCTACAGCGGGAACGTTATCCCCGTGTCGCTAAGCGCGCTGGGTTGAAGTTAATCAATAGAGGTTCTGTTTTTAACAAAGCCGCAAATATTATAAACACTTTATACCAACTCGTATAATCAATATCAATGACAACAGAAGCGTAGGTTATTACCAGGTAAAATACTAATCCATCATATTTATTGACCGTAGTGTGCGTTTTACAGAAAGATAAAACTTGATTTGATAAGCACCGCCTACAGGAAAATTAATCAAAAGGTTCATGTCAGACATTAATCCATGCTGTAAAAATCATAACAGCAAAGCTAGTTAAAAATTATGGCTTGCGCTTAATTACTCTCTCCAATCTCTTCTTTAATTATTCTTACAAAAAATATTATTCTATCTAATTCTTATTAATCCAGATGAATCTCAGTTCACAGTTACACGTTTTGTTACCGAGCGGGATGTGGCCCGCATTCAGGAGGTTGTGGGTTCTATTCCTGCGGCCGAACCTTCCTGACCCATGGGTTCCTTCGGGATTTCCCCGGGTCGCTAGGCGAATGCTGAGAAGGTTTATTACATCCCCCGAGTTTCCTGTCCCTCCATTTTATCTCCCTTCTCCTTTCACTTCACCTTTTATCTGCTTGGATGTTTCAGAGTTGCAAGTGTCGGCGGGAGTCTCGGCAAGGTAAGAGGATCTATGTAACACTTCGTCATCCGGAACATTGGGCGGGTTTAAGAGTCCCGGGCCTCCCAGTGGTACGTGTAAGCCTGCAGGGGAGAGGGAAGCTGGTTGTATCAGCTGCTATTGGAAGAGTTTCAATCTGGAAAATGGTAGAACCCTGCCCCGTCGTGCCTCCCGGTCCGGGCGCCTTTTATCTCCTCTTACCCCACCGCTAGCTCTCAGGGGCTTAGGCACAAAAGATCTTCGTAGGTCGAGGTGCAACGCCTCCCCCTTCCGGTCCTAGTCCTAAACATTTCGCTGTAGGATGCGGTAGGTAAAGCGATAGTCAATTAAGGAGCATGTCACTCTATTATAATAGTAAAGAGGACTATAATGGTAGTTATTAAGACGCTCGTAGTAATTTCCATTACAGTCAAATTGCGTACGACTGTTTTTGGTCGACCACATTATAATTTCAAAACTTTCAGTTTTTACAAAAAGACCTTACCCTGTTAATTGCGCATAATTAAATGCTGATCAGATGATACACTGATGGCAAGACCTTGAGCCTGTTTGCGAGAAGTGCAACGAATGGCAGTACTGTCGAGTTCAGACCATACGCAATGTACTGCAGCGTGGACTCACCAGCATTTATTGCTTTTTGCAGGTAACTTGAAAGCAACACATATCGGCGCAAAGGAAATGAATTCAATTTATTAAAATATTAAAACTACAACGAACAGAAAGTATCTTATTTCATACACATATTTCATTGTTTATCTGAGGAATGGATCCCAATGGATGCTGCTTTGAAGGTGTTAAAAGGCATGGGCGATAGAGGAAGGCGTTGCGCGCGACCAAATAAAATCATAATGAGTCGCTGAAGTATTATAGATGCCATAACATTTCAGTTATGTCACATGTAATCAGTGTATAGAAGTGTGTCGACCAAAAAATATAACTTCGTTCTTATCAACTGTTAACAAGGAGATGACAACATAATCTGCATTTTCCGCAAGCTATTAAACAAAGCTCTACAGCCACATATGAGGGGAGTGAAGGTGTAAAATATGATTGCTGTTATCAAAGAGTAGTGAAAGTTATATCGTTAAAAATCCTGAATATCTCTAATGTATTATGCGTATCCAAATGGAAGGTTTATGAACAGAGCAAACTATAGCTAATCAGAAAATTAATGCAGTATAAACCCAGCGTTTGCTTTTGATGGCAGTATCAAGCTTCATAATCGGGAAAGAAATCCAGATGTTGAAAATGTGGACATAGGGCTGGATGAAAAATATCATAAATAAAGTTCATGAATTCAAACAAAATTGAAATAAATAATAGTAATAGTAATTAAAAACAACGAGAAACTGATTAGTATTACCGTTTAAAGGAAAATGTCCCGTTAGTCTAAACGTTTGATACACGGTCATAGAAAAAGTTAATGAATTAGGATTTAGTGTTGCTTTTGAAACACGTCCAACAAGGTTACATAAATTCCAATTTTAAAATCAGAAATGTTTGGCTGAAGAAAGCACTAAAAGCAACACCAAAAAAATTCTGTAAAACATTGTAAGTTTTACAGAGTGGAGCCGTGGCTGAGTGGATAGACCGCTCGCCTCCACCAAGGCGGCCCAGGTTGAATCCCAGGGGCCCGTATGTGGATTTGTGATGGACGAAGCGGCTTCTGGGCGGGCGTCTTCCGGGTTCTCCTCGCTATTCATTCCCACAATTGCTCCACCATCACCTTTCCTTTTATCCAATTCGCCTCCATTGCATCTTCTTCCTCTCTCTCTCTCTCTCTCTCTTACCTGGCTACGAACCGATTTCCCATTTCGGATTCTTCACTCTCTGATTCAATATCCGTCTGCTCCTCGAAGGGCTTTTGGCCCCAGGCGCGGTTGTAAGTCCTAGGGGATGTAAGCACTACATAAGAGAGTAAGCCAACTAAGTATGTAACTTGGGTATTGCAATGCAAACTACCTACAATTTGTCGTCCTCCGTGACCTAGGGTTTCCATGCTAGCCTCCAGTTTCCGACGTCGCGGCTTCAAACCGGGCAGAGAGGGATGGATTTTTTCGGAGTAAAATTCTTTAGAATGGCTTCTTTCGGAAGGGAAGTAAAGCCGGTGGTCCCGTATCCTAGATTGACGGCACGTAAAAGAACCTCAAGCCTGATAAGGAGGCCTCTGAGCGAAATTTCAGTTCTTTCACGTCCAATATAAAAAGGACGCTAACAATCACTGGTAATTAAAGAGCGTCCATAATAAAAACACAATTTTTACCTACTATTTGTGTGGCAGAGAAGGTAAAATTGGGATTAATACACTTCAAAATAAATAAGAAATGAAAAATATGCTAAAATCGTTGTGGAAAAATCGTCCTTGCCCAAACAGTAGTAACTTTACATATACTGTGCATAATCTCTGCCACAGTCGCAATATATTTTGTATCGTTACACTTAAATTATAAACCTAACATTTCTTATGCATTAGTTTTCTTGAAAACACACTTATTTTGCCTTTATTCAATTTCGCCATTTCCTTAGGTATAAAGAAAAATGCTCTATAAACAGCAACAACGATAAAGAAAATACAACATATTTCCCTTCCTTTAGACGCAAGGAAGGAAATATTCTGCTAAACATAAAATATACAAGACGATCACCTAAAATTTGTGGAAGAATGATACAGGCTATTGAAAGATATTAATAGGAATAAAGACACGTGGAAAGATCCTCTGTCAAGAACAGAATTAACGACAAGAGAAGGAACATTTTCATTAAGCGAAAACATTCCACTAATCAATAGTCGTTCTGCTCTGATGATACGTTGTCTCCTGCATAGTCGACATCCCTGACAAGTCCTTAGCTGACAGACGCAGACTGTGGCCTATTTTCAGATCGCTCACTGTTTAGCAAGAAGGACGGCAAGATATATTAAATTTGTCAAAGACAATTTTCGGACGCTGTTTTTTTCGCCGCCTGTTGGAAAAAGGACAATCTAACAATTTACTTAAGAGCCTCAGTCTCACCGTTCATCAACTAGATTAGTACAGGATGCGGATTTCAGGGGGCTTTCTGAATATGTGCGCAGAGTTCAGAGTCATTCATTGACATACTCGTACTCATTGAACTTAACTCAAAATTGATGCAACTGTATCTGTGGAATTCTGGCTATTACAAGCTGTTTCTGCTCAATTCGGTCACATGCTTGTGTGGCTCGCATTAGGCGCAGAGTTCAGAGCCATCCACGGGCACATTCATTGATCTCAACTCAAATATTGATGCAAATGTATCTGTGCAATTCTGGCTATTACAAGTGTTTCTGTGAGCATTTTAAAACTTTGATAACGCATGTGTTTTCAAAGAATCTATTCTATGATTTTCAGGACTTAGATAGCTTAACACAGCTGAAAGCAACGCAATGTCTCATGTATTACATTTACATGAATTTCTCCAGCCACTATCGTTTAAATTTATCTCTTCTGCGGAATATTCTCACAAAAACAAGTTTTCTTGTATTTCGTGTTCCTCCAATAAAATGATAGAAGAAACACCATTATCTTCTATGCTGATACACTTTGAAAAAGTTTCTCCCTAGCTTTGGCTGGTCTGCTGGGACCCCTTCCTGGGAGTGTGCCTCGGGACGGATACGGGGCTAAGGCGTGGCTAGCCGGTGCCAGGACGTGCTCCCTCTGGAATCGTTGGGAGCCCCATCCTTGCTGACGAACAACGTGGTCCTAATCTGGTCGCCCTTGGGGCCTTCCTCTCAGGGATCATGTTAGAAGCCAAATGGTTGTTCGCCCAAGTACGACGGAACTTCGTCCGACGTTGTCATGCCTGCATCTGAGCTCAAGGACGCCATTTTGAACACTTGTTGTAGTATCACGACTTGTGTAAGTAGTACAGCGAAGTAAAATATATCTATTCCTAAGTTCGCATATTTCACGCTCATAGGTATCCCAAAACAACTTTTGCCTTAACTTGCGACGGAGTTGTTTCCGGACCGGGGTTTCTTATATCAAATGTATTTGTCCTTCTTAATCTTTCCTGAAAGTTTGTATCATCATCACGGAAACATCGTGCACCTCAAGCCGTATATAAACACTGGTATCGCTATCACTTTATAGAACTTCACCTGTATCTCTTTCCTGTATTTTTAGTTAGGTTTCCGTTTAGTGGAGCACATTTTTAAATATATTTAGGTAGCTTTATTTTCAAATCCTATTCTTATAATTAACTATCATTCGCTTATTGCCTCTTCTATATTAACATGTAAACATTTTACAAATTGTACATGCCGAATGGACAAGCCGCATAGTGTATTTTCCACATAAGAAGCACGTTCGATATTGATCACATATGCTAAATGATAGCATAGTACATTGAGAACGAACCCAATTTTCATGGGCCGGAAGAAGAAGAGTCAAGACTGGGGATAAGCTTAATATTATCGAGGGCCTGTGCTGAATCTCGTTATCTTCTCGTATCTGCCGGCAACTAAATGAGTCACAGACGGAGAGAGATTGCATCAGCGGACAATCTATCGCCGGGTAATGAGTTGAGATCAAAGAACTACAGGCTAAGTTTCCGATCAATATCCTGGCTCGTCACATCCATTATTACTGCGACAACTTGTGAAGCTTAACAGGCAAACTTCGGTAATTACCTAAACACCCAATATAGTTCCTAAAACGTGGCATGTAGCGGAGTGTTAGTGCAGACGTGCACAGGAGAACTGCAAGGGGTGCAGCCCCAACCACATGTCCCTGCTAATTGTGACAATACATTTAAACTAAGAATGCGATTTCTCTAAAGTTTGGATTTTTAAACTTGAAATAAATGTGGAAAAATCTGGGCGCAAAACTCTATTTGCTAAGCTGAATTTAACAAAATTTGAATTAACATTTCTATTTTAACTTAAGAAATAATGGGTGATCAGCATAAAGGAGACAGGTTTCGCGGCTCTTAGCCGACCGGTGGTGCTGCTTGCTATGCGCGCTGAGCGGATGACAGCAGGTCCGCAGTAAATATAGGTATACTACGGTTCGTCACGTAAGTTATTTCTAACTAAGAAACAAAAAGTACACACTTAAAGATAAAAGTACTCACATATATCAAGTCAGGAGATGTTGGAAGTGCCTCCCTTCGTTGTTCAAACATTTCTGGCATTTCTGCAGTTCCCTCTGAGAAATGGCAGCAATTTTCATTATGAACGTTTTTTTAAGTTCTTTTAAATGTATGGATTGGTTTTGTAAACTTCCTCATTTAATCCCCCTCCCCCAGAGATAAAATCAGGGGAACGAGGCAATTATATGTCGTTAGTGATAACTATCTTCAAACACACTTAATGGATTTCCTGTGATGTATGTGCCGTCGCAGAGTCTTGCTGGAAAGTCGTGTAACTGCTTTCTCTCAGTTAATTTGCCAACAAATGGCCCCAAAATGTTTTGCACATACCTCTTACTATTGTTTCCGCAATTCTCTCACCGCTAATAGCGCACCATACTCTTGTTTTTATATTATTATTATTATTATTATTATTATTATTATTATTATTATTATTATTATTATTATACAGGGGTTCTGGTGAAGGTGGTTAGGCTTTTCAGCACTCCAATAATGATTGTTTTGTGTATTAATAACCCGATTAGGTGGAAACACGATTCGTCCGAAAACAAAATTAGATTACGGTTCGTTTGACGGTCATGCACCTGATTCAAAACCCATTCACAAAACTGCATCCTTAATGCAGGGTCATCCGGTTTAAGTTCTTACGGTACAGTAATTTTATAGGGCTTTAACTCAAGCAACTTTGTAGCCGTTTGAAAAGAGCTATAGGAAATTTCAATTTGCTGGGAAAGAGTCGAAGTGATTTTCTAGGAGACCTTTCCAGAGCGTGCAATGTTACCTATAGTTTCTTCAGTGAGTACTGTATGTGGTTTCTTATCAAGAAGATTTCCCATTTCACGCAATTTATTTATACTATACTATGAAACGTAGTTCGACCTGGAATTGAACATTAGAAAATCTCTTTTGAAATAATCTCCTTACGGCACTCGCAGATTGTGTATGGACGCATGAATCATAAATGAATACTTTTTAGGGCACAGAATACCCACTGTATTGCATCAACTAACAAACACGTGCCACGTTTGCAAGAGTTGAGACAGTAACTATCGTCATATATATGAGTCCATAATAATAATGTAACATAACAATAGTAAGCAAAAACTTGTAGTGTAAGTAAATATTAAGTATAAGTTTTATATATGTGTAGGAGTTTAGTGGAGTTGTGGGACACTTGTATAAAGCAGACAAACAACATTTTGTCAGAATTAAGGTGCAGGCAAACCGACTTGTAGGGGATGACACAATAGCAGAAGCTTGAGCCATTGTGCAGGAGAAAGGGACAAGCTAGCTCAACGTATATTTTTGAAGAGAGGTCATATGTCTGGAAACAGCGAATGATAGTCTGTTAAGTATTTCGAGAACGTTCCAAGCTGAAGGAACGTAGCCAAGATTTTAAGAAAATATGTTTAAACGTTTAAGTTCAGGAAAGTTAGTGATAGCTCCCCAAGTCTAAGTCAGTTGGGTATAAAGTGCGATGATGTACAGAAGCTACGTGTAAGCTCTCTGAAGTCGGAGTTACTAGTTACCTCGCATAATGTAGTGGGAACGTTAAAATTATCTAAATTTGAAAGTGCAAGTTATTACAAGGGAAACGAGGTATAATTTAGGGCATGTGATACAAAGTTCCATTATTAATCGATCTTATAAAAATAATACGTTGATTGCTAAGCGACCTAGCTAAGGAATCTTCTACAGCTCCAACAAACTCAGTGTAGCGTCTTACTACAGCAAATAATGCGTGTGTAATTAAAGTATTGTGTTCCTCCACTGACTTAATCATATGTTAGTGTTGTTACTACATACTTTCCCTCCCTGATAAGTTATACATGCTCTACCATAAACCCATACAACAGCAGCCGTGGTAAGAAGGAAACATAACAGCACTGACAATTTAATTGTAACAACTAAAACACAACGATAATCATCAGAGATAATATAGTAATTCAGATGTTAATATATCAATATGCGAACCTTCTGCGAGTTAAGCTACCAGTAACGATGAATCTACTGCAGAGTTCAACTTACACTGAAGCGTCGCGCTTGAACGCCGGCCGGTCGTGAAACCTGTTCTGCTCTATGCTGATCACCCAGTATTACACTATTTGTAGTTACAATACTGTCGGAAAATTCAGCTAAGTGCAAGTGCAGGAAAGAATCTCTCAAAAAGCTTTAGCCATTGTTAGTCACATATTGCTGGGTAGAGAATTCTATCGTTAAAGCTTTTAAAGGTGCAAAGTACTGCAAATTACGAGGACCCGTGTATGAAAGAAGTTGTTTCTCAACCATATTACGTTGGCTTTCCATAGCAGTTACTACTAAAAATTGAAATACTTGTCAAAACTTGCCTTCACAGCATATTGAAGCTCACAGAAGAGATTTATGTTACACGTCTGCATAGACTGTATGAACAGTAATGAACAACGATCATGTGATATAGCAAACATTAAGCTCATCTAATTCGTGAGAAAAGCGAGCTTACAGACCAACTGGTGCAAAATTTAATCTGACTCTTCCGAAGCATTTGATACATCTGAGCAGCCCAATGTGAACAAACCGAGAGCGACGGGAAGAGTCGCACAAAATCCCTTATTAGCCTTCATGTTCGGGAAAAGCTGATTCATTCCAAAACAATAATACGTGAACGAGAGAGAACGGTTCTATCCATCGGTGACAAAATAAAGTTACACCAGGATTTGCCGAGTAAACTTAACAACTGACAAAAGCTGCAGGCTCCGCATCCCGGTTAATATGATTATAAACATGTTTAATTCAGAATATCAATACACTAATACAAGCGCTGTTACGGAGGAGTACCGATAATTATCTCCGTATAGTCTCTCAAATCAGATTAGCGTGAAAAGGAATTAAGACTATGTGAAACAAAAATACGCAGCCACTATGTAGAACTCAATAACATTCTAAAGCAAATAATTTACGTTTAATATGTAATGGATTTTTTCATTTTAATTATGATTTGTTTAGTTAATATTAAGCCTCGGCTGCGTCAATTATATCTGGTAGAGCAAGTATCTCTTAACAAGGGTGGTACGAACGTAGAATAGTTTCACACACTTCACACAAGTTATAGTTTTAAATTCTCACTCTTCATTATTTCTTGAAGGCAGTTGAATAATATATCAAATAATACAAATTACTGAAGCATTTACGCATGGAGCTGCAAGATATTAAGTTCTATAAGTGTGCTAACGAACTGCAGTTTACAAAGAATTTGTTAAGTTCTTTATTCGGGTTAAAAAATTATAAATCACACAAATTTATATCTCTGTAAATATTAAAGAAAATGTATTTTACGTTTGTCGTAATTATCTGTTCTAACTACATTTTTTTAAAGGTCAAAATTTATCTTCTCCGCACTGCTCTAATATTTCACATCTGAAAACTCTGAGCTTCATCTACTGAACTGACTTGGCATGGGTACGCTACCTCTTAGCGTCCACAACTTAAAACTTTAAATTTAATGTTTCTATCTTCTGGTTGGCTAAGCCTACTCTAGCAAAACACTCTTAGTTCGACTTTAGTAGGAATATAATGAGAGTTCTGGCCCACAGACAGATGCCGCCGAGTGATAAGGTTCTTTGTTCTATGCCGACAAGCCCCGCCCCCTCCCTTTGAGGGCTTAGATGCCGCCTGGTCGCGCGTGCCGCTAGCCCCGCCACCTCCCTTTGTGGGCTTATTAATGCCGACAGTGTCTGAGTCATCAGGTCCTCCCCCCTCCCCCATGGTGTCTGGTGACGTGCTGGTGGCCCGCCCCCCCTCCCGCCCCCATACGCTGGATGCGTACCCTTCCTCCCCTTTGTGTTCTGGTTGGTTCCCAGTGGATAGGTGGGAGAGTGTGTATTGTTCCTATACGGTGACTACATTCCCACCCCCCTCATTGTGACTTGTCTAAATCCCTGCCGGGTGATTGGTTCCCCTGCGGATATGTGGGGGTTCTCGGTGCGTGACGCTGGCGACGTCACCCTGCTCCCATAGCGTCCTGTCTAAATCCCGCCCCTGGTAAGGTGTGTGGTAGGGGATGTGATTCTCGATGCCTGCCGCACATCGGCAAAACGTTTGAGTACATAATTGTGTCAATAAATTAGATAATGTTCGTCCATGCATAAAACATTATTGAAAAAAAAGAATCGCCTTCATATTACTACTAATGTCCTAACATTGCATATCTAATGAAACGATACTTCTCGATCGATGAAAACAATTAAGTATTTTTGATTGATTAATTGTATATGAATTGACTTGCGCACCTGCTTCTAAACCGCCATTTTTACATCTACTAATGTCAACAAATTACACTTCTAATGAAACGCGGCTAGTCGGTCGATGAATACAATTAAGTATTTTTGATTGATTAATGTAATTGACTCGCGTGCGCAACTGTTCGTTATCGTATATGTGTGGTAGCATTGTATAATTATTACGAGTAATAACATTTATTTAATTCTACTTTTGCGGGAAAATATATTTTGGATTTATAAGAATATTACAACGCTTAGATGAATCCATAGCTGAAAGGACAGAGTTGCCGTAACAGTCGTTATCGCGTGATAATTTCACTGAAAACCCGCGCGCATCCCTTCCTCCACGAAACGTCTCACTCGAATGACCGGCTCTCGGTAATTGCAATGACAAGTCGACTACGGCACCCCCTCCACTCGCGTTTCAGTTCGCAACCTACACCAGCGCGCCAGGTGGTAATATGAGTGAAACTGGTTTTTTCTCTCTGAACCAGCGAGGGTTTCCTCACGGCGCCCCTGGTGGTCATATCCGAAAGTTGTGAATTCGCCATATTTAAACTCAAGGTGCGCGCAAGGCGGCCATCTTAACTCTATATAATGCAGCGAAATATGATTCCGGAAAAAAAATAAAGGCGAATTAACATTTTAGTTAAATAATACTCGTTTAACATGCGAGGTGTGTTCATGTTGTCTCGTTATAATTCCGGAGGAATTGATTATGAAATAAATAAATACGGTTAACATTATAGTTAAATATTACATACGTTATTAAAAAATAAATAAGGCTCTCGCTGATCGATGAATACAATTAAATATTTTTATTAATTAATGTAATTGACTTGCGCACCTAGAGCTATCTCATCCATTTTTCACCTACCATGGACATCTCACTTCTAATGAAATGACGCACGTCTATCGATGAAAAACAATTAAGTTTTTTTATTAATTAATTGTATATGAATTGACTCGCGCACCTGGTTGTTCTCGTATATGCGTGATTATTACGCGTGTATAACTATTACGGCTAATACCGTTTGTTTAATTCTTCTTTTGAATGGAGGGTTTATAAAAAATATTACATTGCTTAGATGAATTGAAAAGCAACTGAAAACGATATTGCAAATAGCTAGTATGAGACGTTAACACGAGAACCCTTTACGAAAAACAAGACGCATGCGACCGCTGTGCATCGTCTAATACAATGAAGCTTAAGAGGCGGTTAAACCAGGACGCCTGGGTTTTCCCCTCGGTACCTGCTCTTAATGGCTAGGGGTATCCATCACATCGGGGTACCCTCCAACTGATGTTAAAAATATAAGACCGCTATGCCTCTTCTCGCTCGAGAGAAGTAATAATTACCCTTCAAAACAGGCATACCTTTCTTAGTAGATATAAAAGTAACACGCACGAAGACCCCAAATATAAATTTTATATTCGTTTTTAAATGTTCTTTCTAAAGACGTAGCGAACTTTGAGAAATTCAACGAATTATTCACTTGCGTACACTGCTTGAAAGAAATATGCTGTACAACCCTGAAGAACGCATATGGCTTTCTCGGAAGAAATGCCTATGTAGACACATTAGCGGACAATGGCAGACGCTTCCACGTCATTAAACATCTTAAGAGGGTTTGAAGAATGCAAAACAGGGTCCTGTATAGAGCCATTAGTGGACAATGGCAGACGTTCCCCTTCATTAAACATCCTAAGTGCTCTGAAAAACCACAGACCTTCAGGGTAAATAACTATTAGCGATACAATAGAATTTCTTAATGGCTTCCTCTGTGCAGAAATTCCATCACAAACCGTGGAAAACCTGGTCTAGTCATGTTTTAAGCTTACCACAAAAATTTTTTCCCCGATAATTAATATAAATTCACAATGAAGATTCTTAATGATTAAGTTTCATAGCTCTTATTTCTTTCAATAAAATATTGAATATGACTCGAGCGTTAGGAATATGAAACGTGAGAAGCACTATTATAATTATAATTAAACGTATACTGTATAGATTCTGTACTTAAACATTCGATTGTATCTTTGTCATTATTTAAATACTCACATACAAGAATTGCATGTATGATATCAAAAATTAAACTGATTTTTTTCGGTATGTTAAACAAAGAAATATGATTTGGCGAGAGTAATATGAAGAATAAAAAGTATTCAGAACGGTGAATATTACATACGTTATTAAAAATAAATAAGGCTCTCGCTGATCGATGAAAACAATTAAATATTTTTTATTAATTAATTGTATATGAATTGACTTGAGCATTTGCTTGCTGTCGTATGTGCGTGATTATTACGCGTGTATAACTATTACGACTAATAGCATTTGTTTAATTCTAAATAAATAATGAAATATGGAGCCTAGCCTAAACAATCCTCGTTACTCTTAATTTATTCCATTTAAAAAGATTGGCTTATTCTCTTAGTAAACATAGGACGAGAACGATTTTAAGTACCTCATCCATTCGAGAGATATTTTTTGAATATTCCAGCATGTTAAATATAAACTTAATGAATGAGAAAAGTTTGCAGAGGCCTTAGCTCGTTGATTTCAGCGGGGAAACTGTAAGAATTCGCGATGAAGCAGCCTTTTTATAGTGTTCTTTTGCAATATAAAAAATGTATGAGTGAAAGTTTAAGATGTATAATACAACGATTTTGATTGGCTACTCCAAAAATTCGAGAAGAAGGAGAGGGAAATGCTAGCCTCGCACAGTGGCATTTCGTAAGCAAGCCTAAACCTGTTATGGGGAAATCCATCGATCACGCCACCTCGCCGTAAGGGAAATGTTTCTGCGTATGACGCTAGGAAATAAAAAAATATATTTTATTTTTTACATGTACCGCTAAAATTCATTGTTAATTATTGTTACATTACCAAAATAATCACAGGGTGAAAATAATGTATTTTTTCTGTTGATATAATTTTCCTCGAACCAGAGACCTTTCGATTGTGAATAGACACGTCACAGACGTTTAAAAAAACCTGATGCTATGTGATGGCTTTAGAATTCTATTCTCTATGCATTACCACGGGAAAACGAATAGCGAGTTACCACTTGAGAAAAGTTAAAAGTATTTGAAAATTTAAACCAATATCAAAAAAAATCTGATGTGTTACACTCACATGACTTTCTCTACTCTTGTACAAACTATTTTTACAAACACTTATTCCCCATATGCTTCATGTTAATCGATATATCGAGATGTCAATGTTATTGGTAATTTTCATGTCGATGCAGGAGGAATATCGTAGCTTTTAAGCGATAGTCAAATATTTTAACGCTGGTTGCTATGTGGCACATCCCATTCTCTTTGCATGTCCAGGACATAAAAACAAGAATAACGAATTTGAGAAAAAGTATAAGTATTGGAAAATATAAGGGAATAACAAGCAATATCTCGAACACGGTTTACTCAACAACAAGAATGTATATGATATAAATTATGTATTTTAACGCGATCTCCATTTTTTGTGTAGTAAAATTTTGTCTATCTCTTATGGTTTACCAGTTTTGCAAAAGTCGTTCAGAATGAAGAATACTTTTGGAGGCATTCCCTGAAAATTCAAGATATACATTTCAATTCTCATTACAATATCTTAAACATATAATATTTTATTCAATATCGTTAGTCATTTTTGAGAAAATTAAAATTTTCGAAAAAATGTTCCATGTAAAGGATAGTCTGGTGTGAGGCATTTTCTTTAAAACCTTCGTGTCGCATCTCTGGAAGATACTGAACCTAAATACCAAGTTTGGTGTTTTATCCGCCTCTTCGTTTCTGAGTTATGCTTCACAGGCACACTCGCAGACAGCCATGCTTTTTTCGGATTCAGAGGGTCTCAAAACATGTATTTCCGGTGAAATCTCGGTATCGATTTTTTTGGGTGGAATACAATACTTCCTCTACTTACTATACGTAGTAGAGAAACTAAAAACTCATTCGCAAATACTTAATGTCGCAAAAATATTACTTGGAATGAATTTTTGTGTGTGTGTATTAGGTTTATATTTAACATGCTGGAATATTCAAAAAATATCTCTCGAATGGATGAGGTATTTAAAATCGTTCTCGTCCTATGTTTACTAAGAGAATAAGCCAATCTTTTTAAATGGAATAAATTAAGAGTAACGAGGATTGTTTAGGCTAGGCTCCATATTTCATTATTTATTTAGAATTAAACAAATGCTATTAGTCGTAATAGTTATACACGCGTAATAATCACGCACATACGACAGCAAGCAAATGCTCAAGTCAATTCATATACAATTAATTAATAAAAAATATTTAATTGTTTTCATCGATCAGCGAGAGCCTTATTTATTTTTAATAACGTATGTAATATTCACGGTTCTGAATACTTTTTATTCTTCATATTACTCTCGCCAAATCTTATTTCTTTGTTTAACATACCGAAAAAAATCAGTTTAATTTTTGATATCATACATGCATTTCTTGTATGTGAGTATTTAAATAATGACAAAGATACAATCGAATGTTTAAGTACAGAATCTATACAGTATACGTTTAATTATAATTATAATAGTGCTTCTCACGTTTCATATTCCTAACGCTCGAGTCATATTCAATATTTTATTGAAAGAAATAAGAGCTATGAAACTTAATCATTAAGAATCTTCATTGTGAATTTATATTAATTATCGGGGAAAAAAATTTTTGTGGTAAGCTTAAAACATGACTAGACCAGGTTTTCCACGGTTTGTGATGGAATTTCTGCACAGAGGAAGCCATTAAGAAATTCTATTGTATCGCTAATAGTTATTTACCCTGAAGGTCTGTGGTTTTTCAGAGCACTTAGGATGTTTAATGAAGGGGAAACGTCTGCCATTGTCCACTAATGGCTCTATACAGGACCCTGTTTTGCATTCTTCAAACCCTCTTAAGATGTTTAATGACGTGGAAGCGTCTGCCATTGTCCGCTAATGTGTCTACATAGGCATTTCTTCCGAGAAAGCCATATGCGTTCTTCAGGGTTGTACAGCATATTTCTTTCAAGCAGTGTACGCAAGTGAATAATTCGTTGAATTTCTCAAAGTTCGCTACGTCTTTAGAAAGAACATTTAAAAACGAATATAAAATTTATATTTGGGGTCTTCGTGCGTGTTACTTTTATATCTACTAAGAAAGGTATGCCTGTTTTGAAGGGTAATTATTACTTCTCTCGAGCGAGAAGAGGCATAGCGGTCTTATATTTTTAACATCAGTTGGAGGGTACCCCGATGTGATGGATACCCCTAGCTATTAAGAGCAGGTACCGGGGGGAAAACCCAGGCGTCCTGGTTTAACCGCCTCTTAAGCTTCATTGTATTAGACGATGCACAGCGGTCGCATGCGTCTTGTTTTTCGTAAAGGGTTCTCGTGTTAACGTCTCATACTAGCTATTTGCAATATCGTTTTCAGTTGCTTTTTAATTCATCTAAGCAATGTAATATTTTTTATAAACCCTCCATTCAAAAGAAGAATTAAACAAACGTTATTAGCCGTAATAGTTATACACGCGTAATAATCACGCATATACGAGAACAACCAGGTGCGCGAGTCAATTCATATACAATTAATTAATAAAAAAACTTAATTGTTTTTCATCGATAGACGTGCGTCATTTCATTAGAAGTGAGATATCCATGGCAGGTGAAAAATGGATGAGATAGCTCTAGGTGCGCAAGTCAATTACATTAATTAATAAAAATATTTAATTGTATTCATCGATCAGCGAGAGCCTTATTTATTTTTTAATAACGTATGTAATATTTAACTATAATGTTAACCGTATTTATTTATTTCATAATCAATTCCTCCGGAATGATAACGAGACAACATGCACGCACCTCGCATGTTAAACGAGTATTATTTAACTAAAATGTTAATTCGCCTTTATTTTTTTCCGGAATCATATTTCGCTGAATTATATAGAGTTAAGATGGCCGCCTTGCTCGCACCTTGAGTTTAAATATGGCGAATTCACAACTTTCGGATATGACCACCAGGGGCGCCGTGAGGAAACCCTCGCTGGTTCAGAGAGAAAAAACCAGTTTCACTCATATTACCACCTGGCGCGCTGGTGTAGGTTGCGAACTGAAACGCGAGTGGAGGGGGTGCCGTAGTCGACTTGTCACTGCAATTACCGAGAGCCGGTCATTCGAGTGAGACGTTTCGTGGAGGAAGGGATGCGCGCGGGTTTTCAGTGAAATTATCACGCGATAACGACTGTTACGGCAACTTTTGTCCTTTCAGCTATGGATTCATCTAAGTGTTGTAATATTCTTATAAATCCAAAATATATTTTCCCTCAAAAGTAGAATTAAATAAATGTTATTACTCGTAATAATTATACACATGCTACCACACATATACGATAACGAACAGTTGCGCACGCGAGTCAATTACATTAATCAATCAAAAATACTTAATTGTATTCATCGACCGACTAGCCGCGTTTCATTAGAAGTGTAATTTGTTGACATTAGTAGATGTAAAAATGGCGGTTTAGAAGCAGGTGCGCAAGTCAATTCATATACAATTAATCAATCAAAAATACTTAATTGATTGACGAGCAGCGTTTAATTGCATTAGTAGTAATATGATGGCGCTTCTTTTTTTTCAATAATGTTTTATGCATGGACGAACATTATCTAATTGATTGACACAATTATGTACTCAAACGTTTTGCCGATGTGCTGCAGGCATCGAGAATCACATTCCCTACCACACACCTTACCAGGGGCGGGATTTAGACAGGACGCTATGAGAGCAGGGTGACGTCGCCAGCGTCACGCACCGAGAACCCCCACATATCCGCAGGGGAACCAATCACACGGCAGAGATTTAGACAAGTCACAATGAGTGGGGGGGCGGGAATGTATCCACCGTATAGGAACAATACCTACTCTCCCACCTATCCACAGGGAACCAACCTGAACACAAAGGGGAGGAAGGGTACGCACCCAGCGAATGGGAGAGGGAGGGGGGCGGGCCACCGGCACGTGACCAGACACCATGGGGGAGGGGGGAGGACCTGACGACACAGACGCTGTCGGCATTAAGTAAGCCCACAAAGGAAGGGGGCGGGGCTAGCGGCACGCGCTACCAGGCGGCATCTAAGCCCTCAAAGGGAGGGGGCGGGGCTTGTCGGCATAGAACAAAGAACCTTATCACTCGCCGGCATCTGTCTGAGGGCCAGAACTCTCATTATATTTCTACTGACTTTCATTAGCTTTTTGCACCCACGTGACTATTTACAAACTTTTTGACGTTGCATCAGTATTTTTCCATCGACTGTTGGTAGCCTTCCTTAGCTTTCTAACTTATTGTTCCGCCAACGTTACAACTTATTGTTAGCCACCCTCTGCTTTCCACTTTATGAAACTGTTTGCTACAGAAATCAGCTTGCTTCTACCCTCACAGCTTCTACGTTGCTAAACTAAGAAATACATTCACAAATATTTTACACATATACACAATGGTTTTAATACACACTTTATAGTAATTACTGATTGCTTGTAGGCGGGCTATTATTTTTATATTCCATAATTAAACTGATAGCAGTTAAGGGACAAAAATACTGCCTCAGACTAAACTAAAAAGGTGAGGATTTAGAAGTTGATGATCTATAACGAAATATGAACTCTTAATTTAAAGCAGCATTGCACGGCACTTAATGCGGGTTAAGACCAGCGCATTGCAATGGGCGTGCCTCGAGAGAAGTCCCGGCAACTTGTGCGGGGAAAGGAATACGAAAGACTGCGAGCACACGCAATGCCTCCTCGATTCCTAACATAAGTTACTGTGGTTGTTGGTATAGCCTGCGTGTATAGTTTCCGTGAGCAGAAAAAGCTAAAGCAGCGATATTTTTATCTTCGAATGAATCATTCGTATGTATCTTTTCGCTATGAGGCTCTTACAGTCCCTGAGATTTCCTGTGGTTAGTGAAGATAATAGTGAGTAATTATGATAAGTCACGAACTTTTATTGCGTTAAGGTTTATGTAAATTCTATACGTTGTAACTCTTAAAATGTCATACTATAAAAACAAGGCATTACATTTATATTGTATATTACAAACCATATTATTGTGGTCGTCGTCATCGTAGTCGTTGCTATGGTTAGCAGCTCTGCACTTTGGTTTTAATTGTAGTTCATACAATTCCCCAAAATATACACCAAAGCAATATTAAATTTCAAATGTCTTTGAAATAAAGCATTGAACATTTTAAAACACAATAACTACAATATGTAAAACAGCTCTAAATTGTTTTTTCTGCAGCCTATCTCTTTCATGTTTTAAACAATTTTAAACTCATTGTTTGGCTACGCCCCCACACCCACACAATCAAGCGACTATCTCCAAGGAAAGATTTAAATTAAACATAACTGTACAACACACACAATTTTTCGGTTCCTGCAATTTGTGCAAACACTATAAAATTAATCATGACGTGGTTTCTCTTGTCGTTAACAGTATTTGCAAACCCCATACTTGGCAACTAGGTTGGTGTGTTTTAGATTTAAGTAACTGCACAACTCAGCTGTAACCAATTTCAGCAATATTAACCAATTTCAGCAATATTTTGCCTCTGAAAAGTTTATTCAATTGCATTTGGCACCCTTTGAAACAATTCACTAAAATTCAAGGATTAATGAAAATGAGCACCGTACTGTAATCAAACAGATGAAGAAACCCGAAAGAGAAGCCAAAAACGATGGTTTGGTTCAAATAATGAATTAACATTGTTTCAAATTCACGCAAAACTGAAATAACAAAACACCCTCCACAGACGAAGTTTTACAGAGGAGGTCGACTGTCATCTAATATAGTTCCTGTATCATAATATTTCTAAAAGCATTCCCTCAAATAAAAAGGTCCCGATGTGAAATACGTGAGGAAGTAACAACACTAGGTTAGGGCAGGATTCCTCGTTAGGAGTAAAAAAAGAAAAACCAGTTACATCCCCATGGAAACGAGAGCGGTTGCCTGACTAGCCCTATGTATGTAGGTCACGCTGTTCAACATGATCCCTCTTCTTGTTCATTTGCTAATTTGTTCCACTGCACCTCTCCCGTTTCTCCATCCTTTCCCTCCACTCTTTATTGGCAACTTACCTCCTCTGCGCGTTCGTTTTGTTACACTTGTGCCCTTATAACATGGCCAGAAGGTTTAATGTTTTACGAGATTAGATGGCGATTTCTGCCTGAAATATATGATTGTGATTATTCTTTTGAATTTTTTTTAAGCCATTGCGCTTAAAGCAATGCAAATTTAATATATATATAGTCATACACCATAGATTTACATTTTTTCAAAGCCATATGATTCTAATAAGAAGAGTTTCTTTAACTTCATTGCAATTTTCTTTCTTTGAATTTTCATTTTATACTCTAATATATTCTAATCTTTGAGACAGCGTAGTGAATGTGTTAGCGCTTTTTCTGGAAACAAGATCTAAATTAAAATAAAATATGTGTAGTCTGCAGCAAAGAAGGCCAGCATAAATATTAGCGATGCTACTTGCAGACAACCGCAGTGCGCACCTCGCTTAAGCTCCAAATGTATCTCTATCCCAGTCTTAAGCTCTCGCGTATTTAGCCGTATTTCTCTCGCAAATCCCGCTGGCGGGATAAATATTTAGCTCTCAGCGGGCAGCAAAATTTGCTGGCAGGGCGTCTTTGTAATAATATACAGTCGGAAACGTGCCAAGTGTGTGGACGCAGCACGCATTGCATCTGGCAAACAAAAATAATAAGGTTGGAAGATTGTTATTAGCTGGCCCGTTCTTCCGGAGATATCCTGGCTTGACGCCAGTCGTGTGTACATCTGTTTCCAAAATCTACTTGTCGGTGCAACAATTTTAGATTTTAACAGTATATTTTACAAACGCTTTATGTGTTCTCACTGAAGCGGTAATATCTAGTTCCGAACAATTCCTTCGGCAAAGAATTACAACACCGTCCCTGGCCCCGTTTGGTCTTAATTCAGCAGGTAATCTATCTATGGTAAAACTCTTGCTGTGTACTTTTTAATGCGCTTCTTGAGATATTTTTGGCCTAAAATTGTACGTAGATGTTCATTGTACGAAAGTGGTTTCCTAAAATTTCAGTGAACCTCTTCACTTAACTGAATGCCTCGATCTCAGCTATTGCTGTACTAAAAAACTTCCTCTTTATGCCTGGGAACTGGAGGAATAGGTCGTGATACTACGGTGGTTTTGTTTTTGCTCCCAGATCTGAAGTAATCATGTCGCCTTCTTCCACGAGTTAAAAACTGCATATGAGACTTTCCATTTCCAATCGTCAGAAATATAAGGAAAACCAACCTTGCATTTTTTAAACGAAACGAAACCTTTTGTATCTGTAGACAATCCCGATACGATGCTTTACACAGACTCTTAAAATTTTAAACATTATAGTTTTGCAATTAAAATTGTTTAAGTTTATCTCATCTTCCTAAAATTTCTAACTTCAAGCTTTTATAACTTTGAATCCTTTAAATCTAATTATTTAAATCGAGCTTTATTTTGATTATCTGAACTTTAATTTCATACTGATTAGGAAACATGCTCTTATTTTTATTTAAGGGAAGAAATGTCTGTGGTTTTTTTTCAAGTGTAGACGGTTACGGATTAAGAAATGTTATTATATATGTCAATATTCCATAATTGAAACACAAACATATAATTTACTGTAATGGTTACTAATAAGGCTTTGTCTAAATAGTTAAAGAAGTAAACTACTTTACGCGCCCATGGTCGCGTCGCACTTTGTTTTAAACTGAAGGTCAAGTAAGCTGCTGTGCATGGTTAAACAATGAGAACGCTTACTACACAAGTATGAGTATTCCCTCACAGATTCACAGAGCGCTTAGTGGTCATCGTGCCTCAACTAAATCGCTGCGTTTATTACTTTTTGTGTTATAACTACGAACACCCAAACATAACCAGTTTACCAACAATGCCGACTTTTCTTAATGGCACTATGAATTATTCTCAGTCTAATATTTTAGCTTTATAAAAATCCGGAGAAGCTTAAAATAAGTAAAACTGACATAGTTTTGTGAATGTTATAAAAATAATTAGTATATGCTGTAATGAAATGGGGACTTTTATCCACAAATGAAATTTCATACAACATTCTGAAATAAAGGGTTACGGAGCTATGCGCACTTAAAATACGTCAAAATGAATTAATAGGATACATTTATCGTTCAATTACGTGACAACCGTTGGATTTTAGATGCTAATATTTGATAAATATGCTTTCATTAGCACCCCTTATTGATAGTAAAAATGACAACGCAACGAGGATTTTTACCGTTCCATTTCACATGGAATGTCCCATATTCAAGATGAAAAGTCATATTATGCAGTTTCTAATACGTCTAAGCTCACATTTCCAAAGAAAGCAACAAATACGCAAGTTTTCAGCTTGGTTCCTATAGTAGAACGGAAATGAGTAGATATAGGAACAGACTTCTTGGGCCTTGACTATTGCACCTTTGTGAGCAATTTGTGAAATTCGAAAAGAATGGCCAGATAAAGCACCATATTGAGTTGCTGACGGGGCCAAATGCGGAGAAGATAAACCTTGAAAACGCCAGCATAAAGATTTTCTTTTTTGAGAACTTTACGTAGACGTTACACGTCACCACCCATGTGGTGTCGTTTGAGCGTTCTTTCGATTATGGACAACTGGAGCAGGAAAATCGCATCTTCAGCACTCTCCTACCGCCAGCAAAATTAAAATACTAAACAGAAGAAAGTTATGGAATCATCCTCTTGCCATAACACGACACTGTATATGCATCTCGGTGCAAGTGATATGATTATCTCCATTTACTTGTCGAAGAGCTTATTTTTCTATCTACTACATTTTAATCCAAATAAATCTTTGCAGAATAAGCTACATTGCACATTTCGTTATGGATACAAAGAGAACAGTGACAGCCAAATGTTTAAGAACTATATGCTGGCCTTAATATTCCATACTGTTTCATGCAATCGCGAGAGACAACTGAATATGAATGTTGAAAGGACTTGAACAACTCGAACATCTCAGAAACGGCTTATGACAAAAAAATATATTTGAAACAAACTGTATCTTAAAGAGATTTACATTTTTAGTGCAGTACGTTTTCGTCTATCGCTTAACGTTTACCAGTTATACAAGATTATACAAAATTCCTTTCGAATGAAGAAAGAATTCCCCGAAAATTCAAGATATACATTTTATTTGTCATGTAAATATTTTCATGTGTTTTTTTAATCAAAATTGTTACAGCCATTGTTAGAAAATAAAAAATTTCGAAATATGTTCCATGTAAAAGCTAATTTGGGATGGAGAGATTTTATTGAAAATCTTCGTGTCGCATCTTTGGGAGATTTTGAATCTAATTACCAAGTTTGGTATTTATCCGACTTTTCATTTTGGAGTTATGCTGTTCACACACACACACACACACACACACACACACACACGGGGACGTTTTTCTAAAAATGCTTTTTTTTTTATTTATTAAAGATCGCTCAAAACATGTATTTCCTTTCAAATCTTGGTCTAAGTATTGGGTGGAATGCAATACTTTCTCTACCTATAGGTACGTGGTGGAATATATATTTGACGACCAATTCAAGAGCACAGCAACCGAAGCAGACTGTTTAGGACTACCTGCTAATGAAATATTTATTTTTGCATCCCTTCAAACCAAGCTCGATATGAATACATATTCATTACATAATATCCTTCTATGGAAACGTAAGGTAAAAAGAGCATTGTGCAATTACTGCCACTTGCATTCTAGTCAGGAGGCAGAAGAAGGGCAGGACGATAATTTGTCTCCAAAAAGTTTGTATCAAAGGCGTATTCTGTAGCTACATAGGATGTTGGCGGTAGCCCGAAGTGATGATAGAAAAAGAAATGCTTGTTTATGTGATATAAAGACAACTAATCAAGAGTTTTACAGATCAGTTTCACACGCAACATTACTTTCAAAATTTGCCCAGTTGGTATGCATTCCTCGCTAGCACTCGAACAACAATAATACGCGAATTAGGCAAAACTGTTGAATGGCCTGTAAATACCGGTCGGCTCCTCAAAACCCCAAGCATCATCCCTCTCACCCTTAACGGTAGTAGCAACAGCCTTTTATTATGCTGATCGGATCGTCCCTACAATAGAACAGTTGTTGCTTACGCGTAGAATAGTTCAGTCCGGTGGAAACCAAATATGGAATTGAAATAAATAAACATTTCAGTGATATTCCTGCTCTTCAAAGGAAAAGTGCAACAACTAACAGCACCTTAAAGTCCAACCGAGCGAGATGGATCAGGCGATAAAGTCTGTGGCCTGCATTTGAGAGGTGCCGAGTTCAAATCCCGTGGTAATTTCACGACCCAAAGTTCCACCTTAAGGCTAAAACAATAGTAAAACTGAAAAATAGGTGGTAATAGGGAATGCTGTGCAATCTATCCACAGACAATGAAAGTAGGTAGACTAGACGGCACCCTAATGTCATCTGCACGGCACGAAACATAAGGTCCAGTTGCTATGACAGGGGTCTCTGTGGACACGTGACGAAGCAAGATGATATGGTTACAGGGATGAGACCTAGAAGGCTGCCACACATCGATCCACGAGTTATCTACTAACAGATCCGTCGCGATATGATCATGTAGTTACAGCAACATAAAATAAATAGATTAAACAACAACTTAAAGTTCAAATGGAACACTCTGAGTGGGAGTGGGGAGGAAGTCCAAATACAATCGCGAAAACACCTTTTCGCCACTCCTGCTGAACAGCTCTCGACAAATTGCACTATATCAACTAAGGATAAAATAAAAGTTTTGGTACTTGGCAATCATGCCGTTCCTTAGTAATGTTGCTTCCACATCTCCGGAATACAACGAAATGTAACATTAGCACATGTTTTAAAGGGTAATAAACTATTTAAATACTGTTATTTTCTGGAGCAGGCAGAAAACTTTATCTTGAGTATTCTATCTAAATTCCATACTGAAACTCCAAACTCCACAATAAATCCGCGTATTGCCACGGTAGTTAATTAAATTAGACTCTCTACGTTAGATTATCATTCTAGTCAGCAGTCGAGGAAGTCTATTCCAAGACTTCAGCAATTCAGTTTACATGACGGGAATTTCCCAGTTTTATTCCACTCTTTGCAAAGGTCTGTGAATAAGATGCAGCTGCGATAAAGCATTCCCGGGTACAAATTGATTTCCGACTTAGTCTCATTCTTATTCTGTTTCCTGCCTTTTTTATGCGGATCCTGTTTGACAGCTACAAACTTGCTTTCTTAAAAGATCCCGATGCTTGGAGAAGGAAGCTTCTAAGAATTTCTTTAAAAATTAAAGGATCTTATTTTTTGCTTTAGGGATTCAGAAAGAAATGAAGCTCGCAAATGTTATAGTATTATTTTATTGTTATATCTATGTATTATTACACTATTTTGAAGGAAAATTGGAGTGAACTGTCGCATGCTCCTTTGCCTGTCTACAGAGTTATGATAGCAATATCTTAGTTGCTTTTAACAAACTGCTTAATTCAGCAAGAGGAGCCTCCGTTAGTTTGTTAGACGAAGCTTAAAATACGTCAAAAATTATCAACACAGCATTGGTTTACGAATGTAGAAGTGTCACTTCGTAACCAGCCTATGTCTTATCCTTGTCTATAACAGTATACCGGGTGGAAGGGAACTTATATTCCTTCCAATATGTTCTTCATAGAAGTATTACAAACAAAAAACATAATAGCATTTTGTTCTTTTATCAGCTGTTTTCAAAAACAAATAACTTTTGCTCCAAATTAGATGTTTAATTCAACGAGAATGTATGAAAATAATAGCTTATTTCTTGCAAGAGAGTAGAGTAACCTATTTTGACATAGTTTCGGTAGTAATTATGTGACATCACACAGGGTTTTGAAATAATTAATAATTTAAAAGTAAATTTTGAACACCTTTTTGCGGATGTAAAACTGTAAAACTCCACAACAATGCAGACCGGTCGAGGTAGGTCACGCGATCTGAACTGGCTTCTAGACGTAAACAAAACATAGCCTACTTCACTCCCCTCCTTTATCTGTACGGTGACCAGTGATTTTGTTTTCCACGAGCCCCGAAATCCAAGTGCAGTACACTAACGCGAAAAAAGTGTGATGTAACATCTTAGCGAAATAACAAGTACAACTGGCAAGCTATTGGCCTACACTAGAACTGTGTAAAATGGAAGGAATGCCTTCGCGTCCAATATGACATCGAATCTTTGAGAGAACGTATTCCAGAGCAAATACTCAACAACGAGGGCAACTTTACTAGAATACGACGTTGTTGGTTAAGGTGTGAAACTTGCAGGTGAGCAAAATGGTGGACATTTTGAACAATACCTGTGAAGCGGGTGAATCATTTGGTTTATTGTTTATCCTTTTACTACCAATGTTAAAAGCAACATTTAGTAAACTTTAAAAGGGCCTAGCGATGTAGTTGTTTTGTGTTTACATGCCACAAAGAGGGTTTGCTTGATTACATTACAACTGTTTCAATTGCAAAATGTATTTAAGTTTAATGTTGAACGAGCTGATAAAAATGTCATTAGATTGTTGAGTTTAGGTTACAAAATGCGTCATTGTAAGATTTAGATGCAATTATTACGAGGTGGGAGACACGAAACGTTTGGTTTATTTATGCTCATGAAACACGCGCCACTGAAAGCGAAAGAGCAGCCTGTTTACGGGTACCCTTCAACTGTTTTGAAAGTTAAAGTGAAACCCCGTTCTCATGTGGTTTGCAACATTGCCAATAAGTCCGTTTTATATTCTCGAAAATTCTAAACACTTCCGCAGGAAATAGTCATAAAAACAAATGGAAATTACAACATATGTTGCAAATAATGAGATATGTATCTGATTTAAATTAATGTAATAACTTCCCCTCCACCCAGTATTATAAATTTCCCAAACTCCGTAACAAATGACATTTCTCTTCGTGATTTAGTGATTCACTTGGCTTTTTCTGTTTATCAGTTCTCGATACTGCGTTTATAAATTAATAACACCGCACTTATAAGTTTTTTACAAATATGCAGGCCCTGGAGTCTTCGCAAATTTCAGAAAAATGTTAAAAACAAGTTAACAACAAACAATGAAACTATGTGTGTACCCGCTTTAAGTTTGCAACAACCCTAACAAGCATCCTGCCCACTCCTAAAAGTTTTGTGCAAAACAGAAGAAAGATTATCATTAGAGAGCGCGGAAGAAGTAGAGACTTACGAATGCATCAACTCTTACTCAATCACTGAATATCTGAGAAGTATATCGCCAACATCATGGTCAAGAAACAACGTATTTGTTAAACAACAAGGCTACTATCCACAGCTGATACACCTTGCAAAATTTTACAGAACTTTCTGCTCTGAACTTCATGCCATCAAACGGGCATTTGTAGACTTAAATCACCAAAATTACTCCATTTTCTATCCCTAACGGATTTCTATATGATATAATGGCTCTACAACTCCCCCCAAATCAACAATAATTAAAGGAATTCAAAACCAATACACCCAAATAGAGGGATACAAAACAGTTTATCTTACTCCGGATCCCTTCACATCAAGGTACTTTCGTAAACAAACAAGCAGGCGTCGCAGCAAAAGAAGCAACTCGTCTGCCCATACAAGAAACAGACACCAGCTCTTCACATACTGATGTAACTGTACATCTCAAATTGCATCGACCTGGTTAGAGACATCCAGCAAAAGCTTCAAGAAATTCATCACTCCGAGGACCATGTCTAATAACTAAGCTTACCGCCAAGAACAAATTTTCATCAACCGCCTGCGTATCGGACACACTAAACCTACCCACAGCTATTTACTTTGCAAAACTTCACCTCCTGTCTACAGCATGTGCAACATTATCTTAACTATCCAACACACCATAGAAGATGCAAGGAATACTAACAACACACTTGGAAACCATGTGAATTGTAATATATTATATTTTTGTAAAAAATCACTGAATTTGAAAAGAAATCTAAAGCAAATTGTAACGCAGAAATATAACTTTAGTGTACGTTATGAAATATACGTTAAAGCGACAATAAATAAACAAATAAAGAAGTTGCACCTACGATACCTAGTATACGAAGTACTGCTATCAATATTAAAAATTAGGATATTTAGAAGCATTTCCTTTGGTAAAAATGTTAATCCGTCATGTGGCTATACTCCACGAGTTTATTTTGGGGAAAAAAATCCCTACCCCGACCACAAAATGTAAAATGTATTACAAATAATAGCAATGTTAAACAAACCATTGTGCTTTATTTTAGCGACAGCGTATACACAAACAATCGAAGGAAGGGAAAAAATCAAAATTAAAAACCAACACAAATTCAGGGGTTCAACATAGCATTGTTCATACTTCATTGTAAGAAAAGGCAAAGTCTTTGATAATGTCTGGTCTGTCTTTTATTAACCGAAAAGAAAAAGTAAAGTATTGAGTTACCTTGCACGAACAAATGTGCAAATGCGAGCTCAAAGACTAAGAAATTATTGATCTTAAAATCCGAAGGTGGACTTCCACTGGAGTTAGGTAGTTAAAATGTTAAACATTAAATCCAGAGAACTCGAATTCGATTGCTGGCTGGAAGAGGAACGCTTCTTTAATTAAGATTATTTTTTATCTTCCCTAGAGTCTGCAGTATGAATGAGCTTGCCATTTAAAGTTTGAGCGAACGCCATCAAATGAATATCAAATGTAAAATGAAACATCTTGATGAGCAACAAATGCTTCCAAAGTGAAAGCCGCAGTATGACTTAAGTGTTAAAGGTGGCATATAAATTGAAGCAAATTGAAGTTTGAAACTTATAGCACTAATGTTGTAAGAAGGCCGTTTCCATAGAGAGAGCGGCAATATATTCGTAGTTTGTCCAAATAACTGCGAAACCCTCGGAATCCAATTAAACGAGCGGTCAGACTAAAAGCTTAGAACGTCAACTGTCGCTCCACAATACAGCTTCATAATTCCGCTCTGATGTCACCCAAAACTGTCCAAAGGATAACAATGGCATACCACAGAATTTTATCACATACATCACGGATATGTTAATTAACGAGGATAAATTTCGAATTTTTTCATGCAAAACATGCATTTGGAATTACCAAAATACAATTTAAATCCTGTTAAAGAGGGAAGCAGCTGTGGTTAGGGAATTTTATTTTCTAAGCCTGCTTTCCTTTGAAACTAATGCCAGTCCTTTCGGAGCGCTCTGTTTTGGGGGAGGGTTTCCGATTCTTTCCCTTGGGCTTTGTGCCAGAAGGTTCGTTCTATCGAAAAACGTGCCTTGGGCGCAAACGCCCTACTTGCCAGGAATAACTTCTGGAGACCCTTGCCCCTGTACGTAACCTGAACAAGTTCCGAAACAGAAAATCCTTTTATATGGCGTAGATATGAGGTCCCTTTTGTGGAACAGCACTGCTGCTGGATATCGTGTAAATCACCCGAGATTTCCGCCTTCACACCATTAGTTGGTTGCCGCCATGACATTATCAATAAATCCCCTTGCAGTTAAACCACAGCATTACATCTTCTGAGCAACGCAAGGTTGTAAGACACCTGCAAGACGTTAAAGGAATTTATTTACATGTTGAAAGCGAACGCTTGAACACCACATGCCCACTATCAGAGAATGTAAATGCCATGTCGCAAACTCTTTAATGTTATGCCCTCATTTTTTACACTACGATTATCTGAAAATTTCTACCTGGAATATGTTATCGATTTCTGATTGGTTAGATTTGTAGATATCTGTTTTCGAAATTCAGCCCACTTCTAAGTTCTTTCATTACATTCATTCCTCTTAGAATGCAAGTTGATACATTCCATAAAATTGCAAGATGTATTCTTGGAACACCTTTTTTTACCTCTAAGAGAGCAATAATTTTGCATTTTATAACTGAACCATAAATGTTTAAAGACTTTTTCCTTACTCTTCATTATTTCAAAATAATAAATAATGATCTAAATGCTTTCTTACTCAACTTCTTTCCTTCTTTCATTCCATATTTACTTTATACTCCGTATTTCGTTTGAGGTAGCAATATAGGTCACGCATAGGTGTCAAGCGTTTGTTAAAACCCTTTTTGGCAATTATCACTTAAAGCAGTAGAAGTAATGCCAACTCTAGGAATCTTTGTTTTCCTGTTTTTCTTTCCACAACTTCAGGCAATGCCCACTTGTTGCCGCCCACCTATCTTAGCGTTGTAGTCACATACCTGTTGTCACTATTGTCGTTAGCAGTCCATCTCTTGCCGCTGCATAAACGTGTGGCTAGGTTTCTTTGTATTTGCCGCCCAAGGAGGACACCACGTGTCGAGGATAAGCTTTGTTGTACCAAAGTTGTTCTCCGTGACGTTAGCTTCCTTTATGCTATATTTTCTATTGAGTTATTAGGTATCACTTATATGGCGTATAAGAACAATTAGGAAGTGATGTTCCTTAGCTGGTGTACGAGGGGTCCAGGTTTCGATTCCCAGTTGGGGGCTGGAAGTTTTTTCTATTTAAGCTTACTCCCTCTCCTTCCCAGGTCTGGAAGTATGAATGGGAGTGTGAATGCTTTTATGTTCTAATGTACAAAACCCAAAGAAAAATCAGAAATGCAACGGTTATACGAGTTAGCACCATTGGCGATGTGCAATATGTTCCAAAGGTAAAAGGCCCCCGAAATGACCACAGCAGTTAAAGATGGGGTATAAATGGAACAATAGAGAAAGTGCATAAATGCTATTATGAGAAAATAAATCGACAACTTGTTCATCTCCAGTGAATAGGTCAGCCATTAAAGCTACAACGCTCTAAAAGCATAAAGGACGCTTCAGCCAGTAGTAACAATTATCAACAATGACTTCAAAAGTACGTGCATATATAACATTTTTGAAATTTTCCCCAAAATGTCAAAGGTTTAAAGTCCTTTTTATGTTTTATTGTGCTTATCTTGTACTTTCATAAAGCACTGTTGTTTTTCCCAAATTTGGTCAAAGTTTAAAGCTTTCTATGACCGCTTAAATGGCTCATACAATTTGGGTAAAGCACAGACTTCAAACCTATTTTTCTCGGCTTTTTTCAACAGTGTCACCATCCAAAATGCCCAGTGCATCAGAGTTTTTAATTTACAGGCTAGAAATTTTCAGGAAAGTTTCAGATATTTTCACATAGATCAGTAAAATTATGTTCCATCTGCTTTATACTCTGCATGCATGGTAATAAATTAAGTTAATAACAAAATTGTGAATTTTTAGTCCTTCTCAAATAGCTTAACCCGGAAAACCAAGTAAAACTTGTGTGTGTGTGTGTGTGTGTGTGTGTGTGTGTGTGTGTGTGTGTGTGTGTGTGTGTTTTTAAAATTTTTTCTGATGTTCTGTGATATGATTCTTAATAACTTGAAAGCTGGAATTTTTTCTTAATGCAACTCGATAATTTAATTGACATAATAAATGCTTATTTTCATAATTATTTCAGGTCAAAGGTCCCGAAATAATTACCTTAAGATCATAAACATGAGTTTTAAAGGGAAATTAAAGCGCTAGAGGGAAACCATACGAAGCAGAGCACTCGAGTCGAAGCGAGATGGAAATAAAACAAATGTACGTGAGAGGACAAAAATTAACACGTATTTATATTTAAGCAGAATGCCAATGACTTACGAGTATCATCCGACTGACTGAAAGGTGACCTCATGTAACTATCATACAAATTGACCAAAGCTTTTTAAATTATAGTGTTTTATATACGCAAAAAGAAAAGAATAGACAACCATATGTTATTAGTGAATATGAATACAACAAAAGCCTAGAATATTGAATTACAGTTTAAAATTTGGAGATGAAACTGCCTGGAAGTAACTGTTTTTAACAAGACAGTTTGCTGACTCGTAAGCACATGCTAGTCTTTGGAATGGTGCATAACAAAAAAAGGAACTAAAAACGTAACTTTGTGCACTAGTCTAGCCTCCAGCAGCCTCAACGAAATTTATAACATACTTAAAAACTAACACATACATTAAAATTACATGACTACAATTAGGTTTATTAATATCATCATACATGTCTTGATATCAAATTATTACATATTCTTAGGGGTTATTAATCACTGTTGCAACTGTTTGTATTTTGAATAATTATCAGTGACAAAACAATAGTCACAGTTAATTACTAAACTTCCAACAATTTAAGCAGTATTCAATGTTGGCTGTTTTGTTAATAAGTATATTTCAGCAGGTTGCAAATAATGCTGCATATTTGCATGCTTCGCGTGTATATTTTGTAAATATATTTTTATTTTATTGATTTATCTTCACATTTTATTTTCAAATACAGTATTTCCAAATAATGCATGCCATTGAGTCAGTCTTGAAACTTGGCAATAATGATGGTAGCTCACACGCAACGGTTCCAATTGCCAGTCACTTCGATGAATTTCCGCCTTATCTGGTCGTAGCCGTTCCCTCACGGTATAAAGGTAGCTGTTACGGGGTTCTTGGAAATTAGTTCTAGCGTGCTGGTTTATAATTATATGTAATGCTAAACTTAGTTTAGTACATCTTAGGATTTATAAAAATTTAACCTACTAATTTACACAAGGGAAAAAGCCGTTAATGGTTTCAGAAATTCAATTCCGAAAATATCCCTGCAAGTTTGCAATCGTTCTCCAGTTGAAATTTCAGGTCATTCACCGAGCGAAATGGCTCCGTGGTAACGTGTCAGGCTCATATTCGTGAGGGTCCGGGTTTACCCACTCTGACCATGGGTTTTTCGTGCTTTTCTCTGGTTGACTTAGACGAATGTTGGAGTGGTGTATTCTGCCATGGATTTTCCTCTTTCCCCCATTTCCTCTTGTTCCATTTCATTTTCATGTTTCGGGTGAACTCTGGGGCTGTGGTTCGGCAGTATCGGGCAGATGGCGCAGAGGCTGCGCCATCTCGGCCTGCTGGAGAGAAGTCTATTGAGCCTCCACCGCTGGGTCGTGTTTCCCCAGTCCTACTATGGGATGTCTCCGAGCGACACTCCCGTGGCCGGGTGGTCAAGCCTGGAGCTGTTAGGGAACCCTGCGCGTCTCTGTCGACTTGCGCCGACCTCTCTGCAACCAACACCTCCTGCGGTTCCCTCATCTCATCCGTTCCTCCCGGGGTGCACGTCGAGGTCTAGATCTCCCCTCCGTAGACGCTCCCCCTCCCTTCGTGTGGTTCCACAATAGTTTTATTTATGGAAAAATTACGTAAAATTGCCATAACTTTTTATTTTATCGCTATAATGTTTTAATACTTCTTATATGGGCACATTTGTGCGCATATTATGGAAGCTTTCAATCCGCAGGTGCATAAATGTTAAAAGAAACATTAGAGGATAAAATTCCTGTCCACAATTACTACACAGAAAAATATGTGAACTAAAAGGGGGAGACAGAATTAAACAGTGTACAGCATCACAGGTAGTTTTCTTCTAAAAATATTCCATTTTCAGCGACGTTGAAGGGAAACTAACCACCAACGCCAGGCTTTACTACAGGCACGTCACTGTGTGCACAAGTGTTTGAACACCGTTAAAAAATTAAACAAAGACAAAAAGGGGACAAGAACGTCTCTTTAACCGTGACTTCATACTGCGCTTTTGTGGTAATTTTACTCCCTTCTTTTGTGCTTTATCAACGCTTGACGTCACTATGACCGCAAATGTGACATGATGTATGAAACGAATGAACTTTGTAGAGTAATCAACGTGCATACCAGGATGTGTGTAAATTTACCTGACGTTCGAAAGGCTTTCGGGAGGTGGTTCACTCAAGTGAGGCTTAGACTCTACCGCTTGTGATTAATTACTTTCACTAACCTCCTGACAATCTTCATTTATTATGTACATAACTGTAACAGAACTCGAAGCTCTACGAAGATGGCAGAAATAATTCATGCCAAGGAAATGAAGTAAAAGCAAAGGAAGAAAAAAATCGGAAGGACAAATTTCAATTTAGGATTTATACAAAATTTTCGGCAAAAATATTTAGCTATGAAATAAAATATTAATTTCATTCCTACAATTTATTATTATGGTTAAACCTGCGTATCATTATTTCTGTTCGACTAAGTTCTTTACTGTTTATATGCTCTTCTGCATAACCTTTCTAACCACATGTTTCTTAACTGTTTTCATCTCTCTTAGGAGCTCTAAAAGGGGGTATGTTTCCCGGGAAAATTTTATTATAATATATTGTGCATAATGAGGTATAGAGTATCTTCTATTTCACATATACGAGAGTAATCTAAAACAAGGAATACATCATGCATACAAAGCCCGCATACATCAAAGCCAAGGTTCAGGAGAGGTTATATAGGCATATGTATAATGATGTGTGACTTTCATGAGAGGTTATCACTAGGCAGAGTGGTTTTAGTAAGTAAACAGAACAATTCTGTTACCGCGCGGGAGTATATGTGACGTCAGGTAGCTATTGTGACGGACACATTCCTCCCCTTCCCCACAGCCGATTTCGTTACCACTGTTCATTCATTCGCTGCACATACACAAGTGGAAAAGTATGTCAATATGCCTAAAGCAAAGGAAGAGTCTGCACATCAAAATTAGGATCATTTGTGGCCGAATGTGGCAAAAACACTTCAGCACATATGGCGAAACCATTCGATGCAACATAGAGCTCTAAAGAAAACATCGCGTTAAACAAAAAACTTTTGAATAAGAGCGAATATTCTTTTTAAAAAATGTACAGCTTTCGAAATGCTTGTTTAGTAGCTTTCATAAACAAATTGCACGATATCAATAGCTAAACATACATTGCTTTTTTCTTTGTAATACTCCTTAATCCTGGTCTACCTTCCAGGTAAGATGTACTACCTACAAATGTGCATCATATTTGTTTACAGAGAACACTGCAGGGTCACAGGCGCATCCAACTTCCCTCGCCAGCATACTTCGGTGCGTTCCGAACTTGATAGTTTACTCACTAAAACCCCCTGCCTGCTAATCCCAGCATTAGTGGTGAACACAAAACAAAGGACGCGATCGTAGGATAGTGAAAAGTCAGTAATGAAAGATCCACATGCGAAGAGCTTCTGATGTCAAACGATGTTATAAAAATCTGATTGTTTTATTCACATGACTTTAGCCGCTCACTCTTCAAAAACTTTTGTTAGAAAGGCTTATTATTCTATCCACTTTTTGTTTATCACATTTAGACACTTCGTTGTAGGATTCAGTAGGTAAAGCGAAAGTCAGATTTTTAAAGAGCGTATCGCTATGCGATGGCTTTGAAATTCCATGTACTTTGCATGACCACAAGGGGGGGGCAACAGCGACTACTCAGTTCAGAAAAGGACAAGTATTTGATAAAATAAAAAACTGAAATTTTTCCCATGTAGTTTGGGATCGGGGATTTTCTTGAAAATCTTAATTTAGCATCTCTAAAAGATACTGAACTTAAACACCATGTTGGGTATTTTTCCGACTCTTTTTGAGGTATACTGTTCATAGACACACGCACGTGTACCTTTTATTAAAAATACATTTTTTATTCAAAACACCTATTTCTGGTGAGAGCTCTATATCGAACTTTTGGATGAAATACAATAGCTTCCCTACCTACTAAGTAGCCGTAGAAAAGCAAGACCATGTCAAGAAGCAATTAAATGCAAAAAGATTTTGGTTATTGTATAAATTTTCCTTTTACATAATACACAAGTACTAACAAAACTTCTTGAACCAGTAAGAATATTAAGAGCATTTAGAGCGTCTTGTCTCGTCTCGCCTTGTTCGATACAGATTTCCGTCATTGCTACGGACGCGCTTCAACTTTGGGCTTATTGTGCTACTGTATATATATATATATATATATATTAAAGCCAATTCATTATACTGCACCCTTTACCAAGGAATAGACTCTCATAAAAGATATGGTTTTAAATTCTTTTGGTTTCTAAAAACATTAGCAATATATCTCCTGTGACCCAAAGCCTCACAGGAGCATATAATGCGCTAGGCTGTTTCAGTTTCTTTCTTGTACGATCTGCAATATAAACTAACCTGAAACACTCCCATCGTGTTAAGATGCTTTCTCCCAGAAGTATATCCTGTAAGAAATGCAACAATTGTTCTCAACTGAAGTCTGTTACGTTTAAGTAAGCTTTTAGCTCTTTTCTTATATGGTTTGCTAATACTCGTAGTTTACAATGTTTGTTTCCTGGCGTTTTAAGTCAGGTTTTATGATGTTCTACTTTGGACCAGTTTTAATAACCTCTCTTACTAAAATTCGAGATGTTCCTAGAGCCAACTCTGGCCGAATAAGTTGCTGCTCCTTGTCTTGCAAGCTATCAGCATTTCCCTCTATTCCACTATGACCCGGCACCCAGATGAGTTGAACTTTATTCTGTTCTGACAAGCTTGTGAGCATGTTTAGGCAGTTTAAACCAGTTCTGACGTTACCGTATGCTAATTAGAGCCTTAAGTGCAGCCTGGCTATCTGAGAAGATAAGGATCTATTTACCAGTGTAAGGTCTCCTTATGTTTTCATGTGTGCATTGAATAATAGCATACACTTCTGTTTCAGGAACAGAAGCATATTCACTCAAGAGAAAAAACTTTTTGCACCTCGGTCTTGTGCCATATACTCCCGATTTGAGCCTTCTGTAAACCACATCAAATTTTTCTCAGGAGTTTCCAGAGTTTTATTCCTTCAACCCTTAGGATCAATAATGGTTGTTTATAAAGTGTTTAATTGGAATTATATGGTCTGATGCATCTCCTATGCATTTCCTAATTCTTAGCAAACCTGGGTCTATTTCGGGAATTCATTTAGAGTGTAGTGGGGATCTTTTAGTGGCTTTTAGGAGAATTCCAACCCCCTGAGCAACGGACTCTTGGGAACAGCAGAATGCAGTAACCGCTGCCTCTCAACGAACTGGACCGTAAAGCTACATTAGCCTACATCAGCTGACCGCAAACATTAAGCCTCGGAGATTAGTTTACTGTGGCGGTGTCGGGAGATTTCTCTGCCTTGTGATAGGGCAAACAACGGAAATTGTGTAGCACTCGACTCCCGCGAGAGCTGTAATGTTGCATGCGTTACTACGTTATGAGCAATGGCCAGGCGTCTTGTAGCACGCGTTTACCTCTTGTTGTTAGTTGTTTCACTGTATTATCCACTACACGGGGCGGTAAATTATTTACCAAGATTAAAGGGATGGTTGATTTAGTATAACATGAATGACGCATACATGGCTTTAGTTTCAAAACTTACTAGCCTTTTCACTGAGCGAGATGCTCCACGGCAGCGTGTGGGGTTCGATTCCCATCGACCGTCCAATCTGAACTTGGGTTTTTCGTGGTTTTCTGGTCTGCATGCGAATTCTGGAGTGGTAACTTTCCTTTCCGTTATTTCCCTTTCATTCCGTTTCCTTCTCATTTTTCAGATCTGCTTCTAGGTTTTATTGACCACATGTAACAAATGCAAGTTTTGCTTCAAATGTTCCATCAATGTGAGAAAAAAAACTAGAGAGATGCAGTTGTACTAACATTTAATATTGTATAATTGCATTGTATATCACAACGCACTACTTCTATTCTAAATTATTTCTGCTAAGAGGGTGGGAATATAAAAATGAGCGAGAGGGGTATGTTTAACGTATTCCGCTTGAATTGGATACCTAGAGTTATGAACATCGATATCGGCATTTTAAAAGCTGGCTCAGCAATACGTGGCAAGTGACACTTTCAATACTGATCTATGATGTTATCTATAATTGCTGCTCCTCGAACTAGTAGTTCGAACTCACTTCTCAAAGCATGAAATATTGCAGCGCCCATGGCTGGGAACGAACCCCAGGATCGCAGTGAGGCGACACTGGTGAAAATGTTGAAACCAGGGTACGTGGTGAATATCGATTAACAGAACGCTGATGCCTCACAGCGTAAGATATTAAACTGGCCGAATTGAGGTCATAAGGGAGAAACCATCTCAGAATCCAATACGGAACGTCTTTGTGCTAGTTGAACTCGCGACGAGTTCTTTTGTAATTTGTGTATAAGAAACAACTTCACCACCGGCCAGGTATGTAACGTGCTGAGGTACTTACAGACTGGGCCGTAGGCCCTTAGGCTAGAATAAAAGGGCCCAAGGTAAGGGCACCTCCGCAACCCGCAACTCTTCCCGAGCACTACATCCCCTTGGAGGTGCTCCCCCCAGAGCTACGCCACCCGTGTAGCACATGGCATTTCCCGGATCGTTACAATTATATGCTCTGCATCCCACTTGTTTCACCTACATGTTGTCACTAGACACTAGAAATTTTTGTAAACTATCCTCGATGGTAAGGTAATGAGCGTTGGTTAGAAATTTAAATCTGATTTACCTTATACGCCCCGGTATACGCCTTAATGTGGAGGAGCAATTATCAGACATTAATTAACTGCTTCACCATGGTTGGTTACAAACCTCGCTAAAGTGCTCGAACTTCGCCTCTCTCCCCTATGCTTAAAACTCTTTCGCTACCAACGTTACTGGTTTACACGATGTAATTAGCGAGATTGGGTTATGCAAACATGGAAGGATATGGTTACCAGTAATGTTTAGATGAACCACAAGATTGATCAAGGTAGTTAGGAAGAGGAGCATTGGTTTAGTTACTACTGCAATAAATAAGCTCTGTGTAACTGGCGTTCTTTATACTTTCTATACTCTTACCTATAGTCTACTTAATTACTACCGCCGGTAGAAGAACACAGCACATTTGTTACGCACTGGCCTTCATAATCCAAAACAATATATATTCGTATTTTTACCCACTTTTAGCTAGGACTAATTCAGATATACAACAAAGCTTTTCGGTGCGTTTCTAACTACACCATCTGCACAGAACACCAAACAGGATGACGTATGTTATGTTGGAAATAACTAGGTGTTTCTGTATTAAGGAATATTGAACAGAACATACGGCAAAAGGAGCCGTATGCATTCGGCTTTTTTAACCTTCTGTTGCAACGAAATGCTAAGAATTACTGAGTTCTTCAGATGTAAAATAAGAGAAAAAAAAAGGAATCTTAACAGGTATTTACACTACTGGTGTTTATTTCATACAGCAAATAAAAGTTTAACCTCTACTTTTCTTTTAAGAGGGGAATAAATGCCCTATCCCAATACTATTAAATCTACTACATTCATGATCCATTCGTCTCAGAGACTATTTAACAAATTAGAATGAAATTTTTTCTGGGTGTAGATGCCAGCTTTCTAAGTACATTGGTATACTTTTTTCCAGTAATTTTATTTATAAGAAAGATGTGATTATTTGATTAATTATACCATCTTTCCATTAAAATGTATAAGCATTAACTTTTTTTAAATAAAGTAACCAAACATCTTATTAAACACAAAAGTAGATCCAAAACGGCACTTAGGGGTTCTTTTTGTAATCCTAAAATTTAGTTTAGCTACCTTCAATAGTTTCCGAGGAAAATCATAATTTATAGCAGAAAATACCACCCATAGAAACAAGTGTTCATAGGGAAAATGGAGAAAAGAAATTGGTATATACTTGCAAAGAAAGAAACCACAGAACGAGCATATAGAAGCTACCATACTTAACAATAATGGCAATTTGTAGAGCAAAACTTCTCCTCAACAATAAATTAAACTTTATTTCTGTATTTCAAAGTGTATTATATTCATAGTACTATCGCAAATTCAGCACCATTTTTACAAATATACATTTAAAATGTAGGTATATCAAATTGAAGTAGGAATTCCATTAATAAGACTGCACAAAAATTCTAAACATTATTTTTTGCAATATACCAGTTTAGCCTCCCTTTAAATTTCCTCCTCCTTTGGCGATTCTTTTTCAGACCAAAGAAAACCCGGGTTTCAAACGCCTTGTGAAAAAACAAGCAAATAAACAGAGTTTTTTTAGGAAATGGCGAACTGAAACTACATTATACGAGACTACTAGCAAGAAGAGGCCCAAAAACTTTGTTAAGATTCTTACATCCTTTCCTCAGAAACGTTTTCTCGAATTTACCCAGAAAAGGACAGCTGGGAACTGTCGATAAATAACGTGAGCTGTTGCTTATTCATGAAGGTAACGGTTTCCCAAAGGAAACATCTTCAGCCCTCCCTACTGTATATTTTAAAACGTGTGGAAAGGCTAGACGTGACCCGAGCACATAAAAGAACTGCAAGATGAGGCCGAGTTCCTCTTGTCAACGGCTTCCATATAAGCCGATTTGATTTATATATAGACTGTTGTAATAGTGTGGTTTGCATTGCTGAATTTAATTCTGAAAGATGCAATAGATGAGAAGGTAAGGCGTGTTTCTAAAAGACTGGATGTAAGATGTCAAAAGAGCTTCTACATCTCAGCTGGACTAATTTTGCCGTAATGTTCGTTTAGGCATAAGAGTTAATAGCGTATCTCCAATCTTGTTCTTCCTTCAAGATCTGGGATTACTCTCCATTTTTCGAAACGTTTCGCCAGCCTTTTCTAGGTCCATGGCAGAATCAGCGAATTCAAATGTATGTGACTTTACAGAGCCTGAGTGATATACGAGAACCATGGGGCAATGCATCTGTGAAAAACCAAAAATCCAAAGTGTTCTTCTGATTACTTTGACATTTACTCAGAAAATAAAGAATTAGTGCACACAAAAATTTAAGAGCTACGTGAAACCGTTGTTAAGATATTAATTTTTTATTCATAATTAATAACTTTTTGATATGGTAATATGAAATGTTCCGTGGGCCATACAGTTTGTTGTATCCCTCCCAAATTTTTAATTTTAGCTTGGTATACAAACTAAAAAATTGTTGTGCAGGCATTTCCTAATTTTAACTAAGAGAACAAAAGCTGTATGTATACATGTTATTCAGTGTTGCAACTCTTTCAATGTGAGTTACGGAAAATAATTAGTTTCAGCTGAATTATTTCATATTTTTCACTAGGGTACAATCACTTTCAAATCCGTTATTTCTGAATCTCCCCTGAAAATTTCAAGCTAATAAGTTATAAACTGTAGTCCAAGAAGCATTTTGAAAAATGAAAATCTTGAAGAAAAGGAACTGAGAAACTCAAGTTTAAAGTTCAACGCAGTGCTTTACTAAATGATCCATGACCGATTAAATAGCCATTTGTGGCTTCAAAAGAGTTTGTATTTAAGAAAGTTTTGTAGCATGAAACTATAGAACAAAAGAACAAAAATTGAAAATTTTCACATTTTTTGCCAAAATTCGCCAATACATTACTTTAAGTAGCAGAGGGACGAGAAGGGCTGACTGGGAGGTGTTTTAAAATCAAGTATATATAAAGTAAACATTGCATTCACTTTGCTCCGCTTCTCGTTCCCTAATCAGCAATTTTATCTTCCCTTTGTTTTACATGATCCGCACTTCTCATCGAGTTCCTCGCCCTGCGCTTTGTCAATTTAAATTGACATTGCAGTCGTTTTTCTTTCTATTCAGATAGGTATTCCATCCAAAACTTTGACTTCTTTGAAGTTCTGATATATATTTAGTGTTTCTAGGTTTTTTTGTTGTCACGCGATGTCAGGGCAAGCTAATTTTGGTAGTTAAAGCATTTGCGGGTTTTCAGCGTTAGAGTAAATGCAAATGAACCCATTACTCTGTTGTGTTGTTAGAACACAGTGGCGCAATATGATAATGGAACACTACAAATGCTTATAATTTTCTGTATTTATTCGACTGCAATTAACTACTTTCTTGCGTATTCTAATTATCGTACATCCAAATATATACTTTCCGTTTATTAGAAGTATCAGCGTTCTTCCATTTGTTCTGATGCCCTAATAATATGCAGAGGTTATTCGGTTTGAGGGCCGTAGGAGAGCGATCGCGCATTGGGGGATAGAGGTGACGGAAGCGGAGTGGAAAGAGATAGCATCGCCACTCGTACGAGCCGATAGAACTCACTTTTATACTGCGGCAAGGCGATTACATACATGTGCTGACTCTCGTTATCAGTTTGTTAGGCACTGAATGGGTGCAACTGTGTGTTTCTGATTTGGTGTGCCATTCGGCGTTTCAGTTGTTACTCGTTAGTTATGCCGTAAGACAAATAGTCTTGAAAACAATTATGTTGCTACTTATATAAAAACGAACTGTTCAGAAAAGTGGTAAGGCGATTCGTTAGGAAATATTCTGGCAAACCTGTTCTAGAGAGGGAGGGGGAGGAGAGAGAGACTGTTCACAAACATGTTAAAAAGTTACGAAAGATAAAAATAAAAAAGCATGTATACAGACGCCGTATTCTTACGGAAGAAAAGCTAGACGAAATAAGTGAATGATTAGAACACATACAAAAAAATAAAAAAGAGATAAAGAGAAAAAGATATTCCTCTACCAGTTTGCTCAGGAAACAGGTGTTTCAAATTCTTCACCACGAAAAGCCACTAAATTACTTAAATAAAAACTTATAAAATCATAATACTCCATGAGCTGCAACCGCACGATCATGCCACTAAAGTTCGATCCCGTAACTGGATGTTGGATAGTATTGTTGCTAGCAGAGTAGATCCAGAATTTATTTCATTTTCAGACGAAGCTTGGGTCGAATTGAATGGCTGAGTTAGTTCACAAAACAATCCATATTGAAGTGAAGAAGTACTATACCCATGAAAAAAGTGGTGTAAGCATGATCTGAACGCGCACAGAATAGGGCCATTTTTAAGTTACTATAAATGGTCAAATATATCGAAATTATATATTAAAACCATTTTTCGAACAGTTTAAGGACACTGAATGCCAGAAATTATTCTTTCAGCACGACTCTGTTACTGCTCACACAGTTTACGAATCACTTAAATTAATTGACCGAAGAGATTTTTGAATACATAATTATCAATACTCGTACTGAGTTGTGGTCCTCTCATGGACCCGATTTGACCCCTTGTGATTTTTATTTATGAATATATCTAAAAACAAATTGTATAAGCATAACCCTCATACAATAGAAGATCTCAAACAAAATATCGCAGGGGAAATTGCCAGAATGACACTCACGGTGTTTATGAATGTTCACGTGGAATTTAATATGCAGATACCGGAAACGTATTGGTTGAGGGAGCTAATTTCCAACACCTCATGTAACATGGGTTAGTGCCCTTCATTAAATGAGCTTTCAATATGAGACAGAACGTGCCTGGATTAATTTTATGTGTTAATTTATTTAGTGATTAATTTGATGTATGAATAATATATGTATGTAATTTGGATACCATGCAAATAGTCGTTTTGTATAATGTAATATTTGTCTTATAGGTAATGTTCCTGTTTCCTAGTTTTAAATGTCTTAAACTCTTCTGTTTGTAGCAAACATGCTGTTCCCAAGTGCAGAGAAAGCGGGGTTCTTGTGTGTTACGATCAAGGGTAAGGTTTTATGACCTTATTTGTCTCCGCTCAGGAAGTATGGAGTGAGGAAAATGTAACACAGAACGGAAGATTACCGAGAGAAGCCCGGGAAAAAGTCACCTGATATATACAAACTAGCCAATAAGAATATACATAAATAAAATAATATTTGGCCACGCTGAGAGAACCGCGAAAATTTCTCCAATGAGAAATCCGATCCTAAAATTTTAAGTGGGAGATCGTATTCTGTAAATAATCGAGATTTACCCCAAAACTGAGGAGTTGACCTGTAGATACAGATGAGGAATCCACGCTACTCCGTAAGACAAAGTGTCCGCAAATAGTGTCCGTTTTGTGCGGTAGTGTAGATGTGACTAATCACATATTAATTAACAAGTATCGGTGAATTCAGAGTTCTATATAAAGTGATAAGTGAACAGGAACATTATGTAGTGTTTTAAAGAGAGAAGTGACAATAAATTGCAGTTACCCAAACATTATGATGAGTAGTAAATTCACCTGAGCTCCTTTGTACCACTACCGAGATCAACGAGCTTATTAGCAATCCTAATAGGCAAAGTCCATACTTACATCTCCGCTGAGATCACCTAGCCAGGGCAACAAGACGAAGCCACGTCGAACGGAGAACATAAAGCAGGTACATTGAATCTTACATTACTTATCCTGTATCTACCACTACACGCGTTCGATTCCAACACGTGCGGACATGGAACCCGGGTCTGCAACCCAAAGATACAGCTAGACCACCTCCCCGCGCAGTCTTCGAAGCAAGAGGCGCGAGGACCGACGCAAATATCATTTAACGGCTTCAGTAAGAAGGGGAAACAACTAGAGTCAATTGGGAAATTCAATGTCCCACCGGCATGTTGTCTAAGTAGCTCAATGGTTAGAGCAACCGCACGAAGAGCGGGAGAACTGTGTTCAAATTCCGGCTGTGGCGTTGAATTCTACATTAAGAATCTATTATTTTATGCACGAAGATGTCTCTTTCTTACCCACCGCTGCCGCCTCGGTCACCCAAAGAGTGGCTGCTCTCCTATGGGCCGCAACCCGAATAACCTTCCTGTACGTATTACCTTATGCAATCTTTTCTTCTTCTTCTTCTTTTTCTTCTTCTTCTTCTTCTTCTTCTTCTTCAAGGGATTACCTTTGTAGGCCTTACACCCCAAAGGACGTACAAGCCAATGCCTTGGGTCAGTAGGCTGTCGAGGAGCAAGCAAACTTTTGGATCATCGCATATCCAGAACGGGCGGTACGGCGGTGAAGAAGGAAATGAAATGCAGTGATGACAGCATTCTCCTAGTGACCGAGGAAAACCGTGAAGAACCTTCGGTCGGGTTGGTCGGTCCCGGGGGGTTTAAATCCTAGACCTGCCGAATCGCACGCGTACCGCGGCGCCACTTCGCTTATTCCTTACACCCTCTCAATCAAGGAAATGTTATTCGCAACCCTCGACTATATCTTACATCTCAGTTTCCTCTATCTTATTCCATATTTTTTTAAATGCTCCTACCGCATTTTTTCCTAGCTGCCAGACATTTACCTACCAACCTCTTCCAATGTTTTTTTTCAACTCTTATATTGTGCAGTTAGTATTTAAAATTATCAAAAGTATCCTTGTTCATAACTAAAATGACATTCTAGATTTTGTCTTTGTTAGCATGTTACTATTCAGCCACAAGCCTCATTTTCACATTTTCTCCAAAACGAATGTTTAAAGACCAAGGAGTAGAAAAAGTTGGCACTAGAAGGTGAAAAGTGCGCAAGGTTATAAAACCCAAGTCAGTGCGGAATCGTCTTCAAGCGCCATTAAAATACATTCGTCGGGAGTGGAAGTTCAATTAACGAACTACTGAGATGTTGCGATGCGCACCAATTATCGGCCTCCTTTTTTTTCGTCGTTTTTCTTTTTCCTTGCTCTGCATTTTCTATTCAAACTGACTTCTCTTACTATATTTCAATTATGTATTTTAATTCATCAGCATTCAGCTCTTTTCCAAGTGAAAACTGTCTCATAATTGCGTATAAACTTTGTCTGCTAGATCTTACTGGCATTCAAAACTATTTTTCTGACTCTAGGAAGCAATATGAAAACGAAGTGACTTGTCTTAATGAGTTGTGTCCCCTGTATATCATCTTTTATTAGCTAAGCAGTTAGTTTCAGAGAACGTCATGCAGCTAGGACAAAGACATTATTTCCCAGTTTTTCTGCTCCAATTTTTAGTTTCTCTATTACGTATAGTAAGTAAGGGAAGTATTGTACTCCTGTACTCTACCCAAAAATTCGATGCCGAGATTTCACTGGACATGTATGTTTTGAGGCCCCCTGAATCCAAATAAAAAGCATTTTTAGAAAAAGCTCTCTCGCTCTCTCTATGTGTATGTGTGTGTGTGTGTGTGTGTGTGTGTGTGTATTAAACACATTTACATGACAACTAAAATGCATATCTTGAATTTTCTGGAAAAAGCCCATGAAGTCCTCTTCATTTCGGAAGGAATTTTGTATAATCTTGCATAACGGTAAACCTTTAGCCATAGACAAAAACGTACTATACAAAAATGTATATCTCTTTAAAACACAATTTATTTGAAATAACTTTTTTCGTAGGATCAACAATTTCCCAGATATCCGTTATTAATGCTTCGATTTGTTCAATACTTCGTCATTATTTTTAAGTCTCGTCGATTTTCAGGTGTTTCTCGCGATTGCATGGAAACAATACGGAAGTTTAAGGCCAGCAAATAGCGTCCAGTTGTTAAACATTTGACTCGCTGTTCCCCTTGTACCCTAATGAAATGTGTAATATAACTATTTCTGAAAAGGTTTATCTCGATTAAAATGAACTAGATAGAAAAATAAACTTTCGTAAGAATAATTTGTATACCTATTAATAACCCATTAAGGGCACAAAAAGTCATTTGAATGTAACACATCAGATTTTTTTCTATTAAGCCACATTACCATAAAATACTACATTCGAAAATGGATAAAACCGTTTCTCTTCGTCTTCATTACTGTCATTTCAAAATAATCAGTTTTACAAGTATAGATGCTGCATATTGCGGATACTTACAAATTGTATGGTAAGTTGGGTTGCCTGCAGTAGTAGGAATTTGATGTGAATTGGAAAGTGAGATTTTATTTTCCTTAGTTGCAGAGATGGAGATCCCTCAACTGAGGCAGTCTTTCAAGGGCCGCCAAAATTAAAGTTGCATAGGAAGCTATTCTTAACTTAGGTATTTAATGAATATCTGAACATTCTAACGCGTACGCCAAGCAAAACATTTCCAAGATTCATACGGTCATTCATATTATTGCATAAGTGCTTAAAATAATTATCAACAAAACTGAATCAAATTCTGAAACGAAACAACATTCTCTTGAAATTTAAACACATAAAATTCTTGTGTGGTTTTGGAGGCTTACTGCCAATGAACAATTTCTTAATGTTGGGTGAATTATTTATGAATCCAAATAAAGCATAATAATAATAATAATAATAATAATAATAATAATAGTAAGGCATTGGCGCTTCAAACGAAGCTTTAACATTCGTGTGACAATGTGAGGAGCTTTTCTTCAAAACTAAACATGTCGACATGTTAAGATTCATTAAGTTTGACACAAAGAAAGATTAAAATAAAAAACTGTTTAAGATTAACATATCTATCCATCTTCGTTAGGTGCCAAAGTATTACCTTATTGATATGTGGGCATGCTCACATAATAATAATAATAATAATAATAATAATAATAATAATAATAATAATAATAATAATAATAATAATAATAATAATAATAATAATAATAATGATAATCTCCTCAAATGCTTTGCTCGCAGATATAAGGTAAGGTCCTCAAACAGGGTCCCCTTTTTTTATTAGCATTCGTAAGTCTATCACGTTGCTTGAACGAAGAATAGTACTCGTTTCTTGTATTATGTATGATTATTATTTGTGCTAATGTTAATACCGTTAATGAAGAACGTAAACAGTAATTATAACAAAAAGTTGGCATTACTTTATTTATGAGAAAGGTGATTAAAATATGACCCCTATTACCAAATGCACGCAATGCTAATCAAATCGTTGAACACATATTAAGTTGCACCCGCGTATTAACATTTGCTTTTTAAGCAATTAGTGCAAACAAGTGGATTTTTACGTGAAATTGGTCCATTGCATTTCTCATGGCTCCATAAAAAGCATTGTTTGAAATCCATTTTTGCCTTTGCTGTCCTGCACATTGTGCATTTTTGGCATAATGCTAAGTATGGCCCCGGAGCCATAATTAGCACCGTCATGGGGCCATATTGGGAGAACAGCCTGCATTGCAATTGATGCTGGTTTGCCAAAGCTACTATTAATGTAAAATACGTTGAATAATTCCGAGGTAAAGCAAAGAATACTGACTTTCTGTGATTAAAAAAACTGGCTTTCTAATATTTATATTTCACAGTGAAACACATTAGGTAACAAAAACGTGACAAAAAACCCCTACTTGCACTGAAAAGAAAACACAAGATTCAGAATTGTCACAGATAAAGATTCTTGTTTCACGCACTCTGTATGAATTACGAGTACAAGTTCCCTCTGACGAAGTTCATATTAATAACGTCTAAATGCGCCACTTACTGGAGAGTTTATATAGGGTGACCATATTTGGATAAGGGGCCATATTTGGCTCCTTTACCATACGTGGTCAAATCCACATGTGAGACTTAAAACAATGTTATGACGCTCGGAAAGCCGTCCGTAGGGGACAATTTGCAAAATTCAGTTTGATTAGGAACAGTTAGTGCTACTCAAGTTTGCTACAAAGCCCTGTATTTCAGTTTGGAAAGATGAAGTATACTTATGAATGTCGGACTCCCAGGTATAAACGGGTGTATGAGCCAGAGCTATCAGCAGACTATTATAATAATGGCGGGCTACTTTCTGGTTCGCAGGCCAAGAACTCCTTTCTACTTTCTCTACTGCTCACCTATTAGTAAGCAGAGAAGTATTGCATTCCATCCAAAAATTCGATGCAGACATTTCACTGGAAATGCATGTTTTAAGGTACTCTGAATCCAAAAAAGGCACTTTTAGAAAAGGTTGGTATTTAAGTTCTCCCTTCCGAGGATGCGGCACGAAGATTTTCAAGAAAACTCCCTCAACCCAAGCTTCCCTTTACGAGGAAAGCTTTCCCAAATTTTAATTTTCTGATTACAATATCATATGTTTAAGATATTTTCCTGACAAATAAATTGTACATCTTGAGTTTTCTGGGATTAGCCCCTGAAGTCCTCTTCATTCTGAATGATTTTTGCATAACTGGTAATCCGTAAGAGATAGACGAAATACACAAAATATATTACCACGTTAAAGCACCCAATTTGTCAAATTATTTTTATTTGTTTTATTTTATTCTTTTTTGTTATTTTTATTTCACTTTTTTAAGTTAACTAATTAGAAATATTCCTTGTTATTGGTTTTAATTTTCAAATACTTACTGTTTTCTCAAATAGGAGGTCGTTATTCTTTTTTGTGGGGTTCTGGTCAATCAAAGAGAACCAAATTTCCTGATATTTAACTATCGCTTAAGCCTACTGATTCCTCTATTCCTACTGCACCTACAAGAAAACATGCAATATATGTTTATCTGGATTAACATGAAATAGATAGAAAAATAAGCTTTTGTAAGTATAATTTGTTGAATGGGTAGAGAAAGTTATGTGTATGTAACATCAGATTTTTTCTTAGTTGTACGCATCTGCATCTTCCCATTGCTTACCTTGTAGGAAATCGAATTCATTCTTGCTGTTACAGAAAACAATCTCTAAAAGAAATAACGTTTTACAACCAAATAACAGCTGACCGTCTTTAAGGAAAATGTGCTTATGAGTTAGATATGACAACAATAATATGCATTTTCATATCTGCTTTTTTAATGTCTAATGCGGGACGATTAATAAAAGAAGTGTTGAGATGCAATAGCATGAATTAGGAAGTATTTCAAACAGGCTTCTGTTGGAGAGGCTTCTTTTTGAAGAGAGTAGAGGAATAAATAAAAATTAATCTATTAACGCCAATAAAGGAAATTATTGATCAGTTTCAAAGTAGAAGGTATGTAGGAATATATTACTGACGCACTTTCATCGGCAACAGGAGATTCCTTTGCTTTCAGATATGATAGTTCCCCTTTTTAGCTTCTTTTGGCACTGTGGACTCTTACGCGAAAAATTGGGACTTAAAATCCAAATTATAAAATTACACTAAGTTAGGATTTTAGTCGACTACAAAACTTTAGTTACTAACCTGAAAAGCAAAGCTGATATTTTATTACGCTCTACCTTTGGCGCCGTCTTTTGAGTAAAGCAGTCGTCGATGATAGCGCTTGTAGTATCTAACACCAACAGGTTGTACCACAAAGAAACAGTAAAAGTAGATCGCCCCTTGTACAACTACAGTGTCCATTCTAAAAATCAGTGTTTTCAAAGCCTGCTGCTTAGGCAACCTCGCTCTGTGTACACTAGGTATCGATCGACCACTCTGAACCTGGTATTTTTTCGGTAGGTAATTGCTGGACGGATTCTTACAATCACGAATTTTACTGCCCTTCTTATTTGTCGTTTCATTACCTTTCATCTTTCAGGGTTACTAGGCCTGGTATGGTAGTTGATGGTGTGTGGCGCATACGGTGGATGTGTAATGCACCTGTGAAATTTGGAAAATTTTACAGTATGCAAGATGACTTGTTGAAATTTATGGCAGTTATTACACAGATTAACAGTAATATTTTTGTCATGTTTCAAAATTCTACTTTGCACGGCTATTAATTTTTTACTATGTAAATTCGTTGTCACAAGAAGCATTTTTAAAAATATGCACATCAAAAATTCGGATTTTATAGTAAATCAGTTTACAAATAGATCTATTATATTCGATTTTTTATATTAATCTCTGATTGATGTAGAAAAAGTATTACTTTTTATACTCACCAAAATTATTGATTTTTCAAAAGTTAATTATTTTCTCAAAACTGGAGCATTATTTTAAAAAAGCACAGGTATTTTTTTCATATACTTTCGAGAGGCAATATAAAACGTTTGAAACAAATTAGTACACAATTGCATCGTGTGGAGCACTTTTAGTATGGAAAAATTAAAAAAAAATAGTACAATTAAAAATAAACAAATAAAATAAAAAAACAGGGTTTAAATTGCGACGTGCCTATTAATAAGATTGCGGCTGTCCATTTGTAGCTTCAGTTAATTAATAGTTTAAGTGCGCCAATTGAAAATTCAAGTTTACAATTCCTGTTATTCTATTGTGAAAACATGAACTTTTTTTTAACTTTGCGCGATTTCACAGATGCAATACCTTAAGGAGAGAACTGCTTATTTTCTGATCTTCTGCCCATCTGTCCATCCAGAATCGGAAATTTTGAACCTGGAAACGTTCGGGAACCCGCTGTGCTGTGGCTACTGCAATCAGATCTGTTTGCCCTTCATACTCTGTTACCTCATCCCTTCCACTAGGAGGTTTTAGTAGACGCAATAGGCCTAACCTGGCCGCAACAGTGAACTCCTCCTCCGTTTCTGGAATCCTAAACCTAAGGTACTATGTTCAACATGCTATGTAATAAGTCCGTGGCACTTTTAGCAGTGCCACAATAAACCATAATAGAACTATCGGTGCACTTTACGATTAAAGGAGGAAGCATATTGTGCATCCTTCAGCTAATACAGCTGAACAAACGTTACGAGGGAATGCTTCAGCTGGTTCCACTAACAACATGTTTCTTGCTTCCCTATATGAAGCAGAGAAGTGCATCGCGAGTAGTTATGCAGAATGATGAGTTACACTCACCTGTCTATCCATAATGTACATCAGACAAACGCAAAACTACACAATTCAAGCGCTCAATCACACTACGTGCCATAAATTGGTTTCTTAACCCTATTACAATTTAATTTTTAATCCATTCTCCAATATTATTCAGTAATCAAAGCGGAAAATTAAGTTTTCCAATGAGGGAAGAAAAGCCGCCGCTTGAATTTCTAAACCTTATACCAAAAACTTGCGGTCCCCTTGCTTTTATACGAGTAGCTTCTTTTATCCACGAAAAGGAAATTTAGCTCTGAACCAACAAAGCAAAGGTAGTCTTCATCTTCTCCTTATCCCCCTCCCTGTTCTTTTTTTAAACCAAATTTAAGTTCTCTGTCCTTCCTTTATTTAACTGCAGAAGAGGGAAAAGAGGTGGCGCAGCACTTCTCCTGGTCTTGCCGAGAAAACAGAGAAGCGACCTCGTTCACTACTGCTCTTGCAAATGTGAGAAAGAGGGCTTAAATGTGGAGAAGAGAAGGAATCCTGCAGGACTCTCAACTTTATACACCTACAAAATGCAATTCTCTGTATGTAGAGTCATTAAAACGAAAGAGCTCAGTTCTGCATTCACATGAATTTGCCTACTCATTCTTCCACAAACTATTCTTACAAAAGCTTATTACACTGTCTGCTTCCAATTCACATTTAAACGTTTGATTGAAGGATGTAGTAGGCAAAGCGATATTATGATTTTTAAAAAAAAGGTGTGCCTATGCGATGGCTATGAAATTCCTTGTTTTTTGCATGATCACGAGAAAAAAAAAACAATTTGCATTTTTCCAGTTATCATAAACTATTTGAAAATTCAAAACAATAACAAGGAATATCTCGGAAATGGCTAAATAAAAAATTGAGAAAAGTTGTGAGCTTTAACATTTATTTATTATTTAGTAAGATTTTGTCTACAATTATACAAAATTCATTCAGAAAAAAGAGAATTTTACAGGATATTCCCAGAAAATTCGAGATATACATTTCGTTTCTCTTGAAAATATCTTAGATATTTTAACCCACGTCCCTAAAAACATTTTTGAGAAAATAAAAATTTTCGAACAATTTTCCATATAAATGGTAATCCGGAGTGGGGAATTTACCTTAATATCTTCCTGTCGCATCCTTGAAAGATGCTGAACTTAAATTTCAAGTTTGGTATTTAATCGATCTTTCGTTTTTGAGTAATGCTCTCTTTCTCTCTCTCTCTCTCTCTCTCTCTCTCTCTCTCTTCTAAAAATGTTTTTTTTTAATTCAGGAAGTCTCAAAAATTGTATTTCCGGTGGAATCTCGGTATCAATTTTTGGTGAAATACAATACTTCTACTTACAAATGGTAAGTATAAGAGAAAGTAAAAACGAATGACATACTAGCTGAAAAAATCATAAGTATTTGAAAATTCAAAACAATAACTAGGAATATCTCGGAAATGGTTAACTCTAGCTATAATAATAATAATAATAGTAATAATAATAGTAATAATAATACTACTAATAATAAAAACAAAAAACGAGATCTACTTTTACTGTGGGGTAAGATTTTGTCTATTCTTAAGGTTTGCCAATTATACAACTCATTAAGATTGAAGAGGACTTAAAAGGCTATTCCCAGAAATTTAAGGTATACATTTTCCATGTAAATATGTCAGATAAGTGGTATTTTAATCAAAATCGTTAGAGCTGATTTTGAAAAAAAAATATAAGGAAGACTTTTACATGTTTAGGATAGTTTGGAGTGGAGGGATATTTTGAAACTCTTCCATTTCGCATTCCTGGGAAATGCTGAACTTAAATACTAATTTTGGTATTCAACCGACTTTTTTTTCCCAGTTTTGTTACTTACAAACAGACATATACACATTTCTAAAAGTGTTTTTTATTAATGAACCCATATATTCCTGGTGAAAAATCTCAGTATCGAATTTTTCCTCTACTTCTATAGGTAAGTAGTACAGAAAGAACAAAAGCTTAGCAAGACAACTTAAGACTAAAGTTTGCTCCAGCAAACAATAACAAAACTTCCACTAAACTATAATCAATATTAAAGAATGTTTTGTACATTAACCACATCTCAACTTAGTGCTTATGCATGGTTGGTTGTTTATTTTCTGTGAAATGAAACCATAGTAATCATGCTGAAATATTCTTAAACGTTTTAGCTGTTTATCTTTGCATTATAGCGAAGGCCCCCCCTTGAAGAACAAAGCAGCTGAAATAACCTTAAAATTCTTGAGAATTTACCATAGATGACAAAGAAATATTGTCCTTTTATTACGTATTACAAATCAAATAATTAAGTGTGACTTAGAAAAAAGGAAATACTACACGAGTAAAGTTCAAGAATATGTAAAAAATAATCCAGATGGCTCTTAGAATTCTCTCTTTATTGTCGTTTTCCTTATTTTTCCGTCCGTCTCTTACGACGTGCTTTCAAATCGTCCGATGCCAAAGGCGCCTCTCGCTTGAGAGATTTTCTGTCATTGCAAATTTTACGACAGATTGCTTCTTCAAGAAGTTTCTGGCAGAGATGGTCCCTCGAGTTTTATAATATCAGCAGGAATTCTAAAGAAGCTGTTAAATAACTTAAGTGGCGCCTCTCTTCCGTACAAGAACTATCGACACTTCGTCTTAAAGGAACCCTACTCTCAAGGATCTCCTTTATGACCCTCTGGACTTATTCGAGAGGAATAGGTAATGTCAAAGTTCACAAAAGTTTTCAGACATGCATTTTATCAGAATGTTTTATATTCACTCACATAAAACGTCATGATTCAGTACCATGACACATACCAAAATTTGCGGAAATTTCCGGGTAGACAAATCACTCGTTACCATCAAAAGCGTGTTCTGACGTGCATAAAAAGTTGCTATAATGGAATGCAGTTGTTTATGTTGCTACTACAAATCTAGTACCTCCCTCTACCAGCGCAACTACTTCTGTTCCTCGAGCATAATTCTAGCCCTGGATTACAAGGTACTTTACCTTCCATAAAATATGATCAAACTGCCGAGGTAACATTACAAGCTAGCTTTTTCATGTTATTCACTACCGGAATGCTACTAAGGCAACGCTTCGTTGAATTTTGGTGCAAAAATAAAATATAATGAAACTTAGAAATACAGACGAAAGTTAAGAACTTTTATTTGTTGTTCCTTTATATATTCAAGCTATACTATCGTTTCCTTAATGACAGTTTCTTAATTGTTGTTCGATTGCGGGGGATTTTCTTTGAAAACTTTTGTGTTGGATCTTTGGAAGTAATAAACCAAAATGCCAAGTTTAATATTTATCAGATATTTCATGTTTGAGTTATTCTGTAATAGGATTCTGATCCAAGTTTCAATATTTAATTTTCCTGGATGTAATATCATATATTAACGAAGTGGATATACACGGAAAAATAAACAAATTTAATTACATAACTGGAACGTTAAGACGAATATTAAAACGTAAGGCAATACCTACTGTCGCATATGGATCCGAAACATGGGTCAATACAAATCAACATCAAAGAAAGAAAGAAGTTGTTAGAATTTTGTGAGAGAAACAATCTACAAATATGCAACGGGTCAATGGAGAGAGACAAAGAGGGAGAATTTACATTAGTTGTATGGCACAACAAGACAATATAAAAAATAACAACCGTTGGGGAGCAGGGTTGAAGAAAGTGTCGGGAGAGGTAGGAATGGAAGATACGTGGTTACAAGGTGAAAGGAACAGTCCAGGTTTTTGGAATCAAATGAGGGAAAGGGTGGAGAATATTGAAAAGCAAAATATATAGGGAAATATAGAAAACAAAACAAAAAATATATGAAAATTTACAGAAAATAAAAAGGAATGGGATAGAGAAAGATATAAAGAGCAATAAAAGAGAAAAAGGGTTAATTTGGATGAGAATGGGAACGATATTCTTAAGTGGCTTAAGAGATAAAGGAATATGTGAATGTTGTGATGACGGGGAAAGTGCAGAACATAATCTAACTGAATGTAAAGATTAAAAAAAATGGGAGCGATATTCTTAAGTGGCTTAAGAGGTAACGATAAAGAAATATGTGAATTTTGTGATAGTGAGGAAAGCGTAGAACATAATCTAACTGGATGTAAAGATTAAAAACAAATCTGATGTGTTGCACTCACATGACTTTCTCTACTCTTGTAAAACTATTTTTACAAACGCTTATTCTCCATCTACTTCATGTTAATCGAGATAAACATTTGCAGACTCTATCTTATTGCTAATTTTCTTGTAGATGTAAGGGCCTTTACGCATAGACATTACTCTTTTAATAGCTGGTTGCTATGTGCAACACCATTCTCTTTGCCACAAATTAATACTCTTTGCATAACCAGGACAAAAAAATGAATAACGAATTCCCATCTGAGAAATTGAGTATTGAAAAATTTAAGGGAATAACAAGCAATATCTCTAAAATGGTTCACTCAACAAAAAAAATGTATATGACATAAATTGTATATTCTAACGCGATCTACATTTTTTCTGTAGTAAAATTTTGTCTATCTTTTATGGTGTACCAGTTATGCCAAAGTCGTTCGCAATGAAGAATAACTTTTGGAGACATTCCCAGAAAATTCAAGATACACATTTTATTTGTCATGAAAATATCTCAAACATGTGATATTTTAATCAAAATCGTTAGAGCCATTTTTGAGAAAATTAAAATTTTCGAAAAATGTTCCATGTAAAGAGTAATCTGGGGTGGGGGATTTTCTTGAAAACCTTCGTGTCGCATCTCTGGAAGATACTGAACCTAAATACCAAGTTTGGTGTTTATCCGACTGTTCGTTTCGAGTTATGCTATTCACAGGCACACACACACAGACACGGACATTTTTGCAAAAATGCTTTTTTTGGATTCAGAGGGCGTATTTCCGGTGAAATCTCGGTATCGAATTTTTGGGTGGAATACAATACTTCTACTTATTATACGTAGTAGAGATAGTAAAAATGGAGAGGGAAAATCTGGGACAGAAATGCAATAATATGGGGAGTGATTTATTTGCATTGAAAAATGTAAAAGCAAGCAGGAAGAAAGAAATAGGAAAGTAGGGGATTTTTAACAAAAATAAAAGAGAAATGGACGAGGAAAGTCAAAGAAAAAAAGAGGGAGGAGACGTAAGTTAAAATGAATTGTAATGAGGCTTTAGCATGGAGAAGTGAATGTTGCACAGCAGTGCTGGAGGCTAGGGAGCCATACTGGCTGTGCAACACAAAGTAAAGTACCGGTATATATATATATATATTAAAGTAGAACTATGGTAAATAAATGTAACAACATTTGCAATTTGTAACCTGAACTCTGTACAATAAACTACATACAATACAAACATAAAATCAACATTTGCTAAACTTATAAGCAGCCGAAACGAGATTCCTGAGATCTATAGCAGGATATACAAAACTGAACAGAAAAACCAATATGAGCACCCGGGAAGAGCTAAAAGTAGAAGAATTAAATAGCATAATAAAGACATAAAGAAAATTGGAAGTCACACTTGGACAGAATGTTAGACAACAGGATACCCAATACAGTTTCAAATTATAGCCCACAAGGGAAAAAGAAACCAGATGCATCAAAGAAACGATGGTATCGACAATTTGGGGACGGAACGGGCCGGAGCCTAAACCGCCTAAAGAAGAAGAAGCTATTCTGTTCACACACTCACGCATACTATTTATATTCGCAGGATCTTAAAACATGTATTTCCGATGTAATCTCTATATTGTATTGTTTGGATAGAATACAAAGATTCCTCTACCTACTAGGTACATGGTAGAAAAAGTAAAAATATTTTGTTTGTCCATGCATTTATTGTAATTAGCGAACTAAGAAATAGTTTGGTGCTCGCATTTGCAATTACATAAAATCTAATACAGAATTGCTCCGAAATAAAATGCGGATTATCCTACAAATATAGTGTTTAATGCCTGGAGAATTCAAAAATTACAATTATATGTAGGTATGCATTTTAATTTGCCGACTTTTGGAACAAGCTCGTTTATTAGTTTCAAAATTTAATTTTATTTTAAAATTAAAGATTTGTATAAGATTTTAATGTATTAAAATGTAAGAGCAACAACTTAAAAAGTTGCAAGTATAAAACTGTATTAATAGTATAGCGGAAGTTATCGATTGAATGCCTCTACAATTATTGTAATGCCAAATGCTTTATAAAACTTGCGGTCCAGTTAAGAGCACCCAATGGTAAAATTTGGTGAAAATTTTCCAAATCAAAAAAACTAATTTTTAAGACTAATTACCTCCAATCTTTAGATTCGATTACCTATTATACATTTCATTCATGGAGTGTTTAAAACCCAAGCAAATGATAACTTAAATGTCCACGAATACACATTGAAATGCTATTTTCTCGACCTTCATTTTTCTTATTCTCTTACACTAAAAAAATATTCAATACGATGCAGTTTTAAGCAGTTTTGTTCAAATTTTCAACAGAAACACGGAGAGAACAAGAGTTTAAAAACGGCACATGATTTTTACCACAGATTTACACTGCTTAATATACAGCATAATTAATTTTAACACTGAGGCTATTAATTGTGAAATAAATATTTAAACGTTCAACATTCTTCCTCTGAAACAACCAGAAAAGTGATGAACATTCAATACGCAAGTTTTGTGTATCAGAGTTTAAATAATGTGTTGGATTGATATTTTTTCAAAAAATAAATTACTCAATTATGTAAACATGATAAATTAATAAAATAAAAACAATCAATTTCCCCCCAAAAGTTATCAAAGAAATCTGCATTAAATTTAAAATACACTTGTAATTATAATCGAGAAATAAATGAAAACATTTTCGTGGAAAACCTTCGGAGCCCGAAGGTTGAACTATGCGCATGCACCAATCAGACCTAAGCAGCAGATGAATGCTAACAATATTACTTCTCGTATTGCAGTAAACTTGCACAATATTTGCAAGACCCAGTCAACTACTGAAACAAATTTCCCAGGCAACGGTTCGGAACAAATCGTGAAGAAACATGTGGAAGCAAATAGCGGCCTCTCCATTTTGGAAAGTCCTGCCAATTTTTCCTCTCAGGTTTTATTGTTTACACATTCGAGCTTGGAGTCGAACAGAATTATTATGTGAGAAGCCAAGCTGTTTTTTCTTGCTGTATTTAAAATTTCTAGAAATGTCTCATCCATCCAATAAAATCGATCTCGCAGTTTTCATGTTACAGAGACCTCCTTCAATTATTATTGTATGATGAGGATATACTGAGAACACGGATTTAGTGGTCTGATTTGCAATTCTGTGCTGCATCCCTATTAGGCTAAGAATACTTGTCACGTTAACGAGATAATATTTAGTGCTGTTGTTTAGCTAATTAATGTAATTTAGCTATAAACAAGAATATTGGTTGCATTGCTTTGTGCAGGATGAAGCTTAATTTGGCTGCATTGCATTATTCAATATCGCTATATGCGCAGTAAGTAAATAAACTATTATAACTTTTAAGTTATGTTGAGAAATGTCCTCAAACATAAATCACCGTAAAACTGACTATGGATGCAAGTTAGACACAACATTTTCATGCTGGACAATTAATGTTAATTATGTTGGACTTAGAAAACATGTCGCAAAGCACGTTGGAAAATTCAGCCAATTTTGGAAACATTTGCATAAGAATTGCAAGAATTTGAAATGTCACCTAAGGTACCCTAAGACAATAGGATTTTAAACCACCATGTTAATTTAAATTATAGTAACATTTCGAATATGGGTCAGAATATATGCAACATACGCAACACGAAGCGTGCACGAAGCTTGCTTGTTTGGATTGCTGAAGGTAGTTCTCGCGGCCTTCACCACACATTGTTTTCCGAGAGCCATGTAACCTCATCTCCTTTCAGTTCTTGGGGATGAAAGGACGTTAAGAGATTGGTCTGCTCCTGCCCGTCTCGCCTCGGTAGCTTTTGTGTACTCTCCCCAACCCTCTACACACAATTCCATTATTAGAGTCCCGTTTCCGTGATCGCGACTGCTTCATCATCGGGATTACTTTGCTTAGCCGCTTGCTCTACTCTACATGAGAATTCGCTGCAAGCCTAATTTTCAAGCAATGCTTCGTGCTACAGAGCAGTGATTCTCTGAAACTTAGTTAAGGGGAGACTAAATAATGATTATTGCCAAAGAATAACCTTCTGCAGTCTTATTAGTTGTAGCGAGCAAGATGACACCACGGTGACGTATAAGGTTCGTATTGGGAGGTCCCGGGTTCGATTCCCGTCGGGCCCGCAACTCTGGTCTAGTTCTTTTCGGGATTTTCCCGGGTCAGTAGGCGAATGCTGGGGTGGTTCCTCTTCTATCACAAATTTTCTGTCACCATCAACCTTTCATTTGTTTCAGGGTTTAAGGACTAGGCGACGACGGTGGGTTGTGCGCTTTGGAAAGGTTCTCCCTGACGTTTGGTGAGCCTACTGGGCCCGCCTCCTGGCGGCATGTCTCGCCACAGGGATTCCCGGAAATTAGACGCTATCTGGCGCCAGGATGTGCTCCATCTGGAATCTTTATGGAACCTGTCCATGCTAGCGCACGTCGCAGTCTGGATCTGGTCGCCCTTCGGCGCTCCCCTCCATCCCTCCCTCATAGGGGGCACAATACTCACATTAAAAAAAAAGAATATATAATGGCACTGCATCAGCTATTTTATATGAATTCTATATCACTTCACAGACAAAAAAAGACCATAACTCCTACACCCTTTGGAGTAGAGAGGTAAACTTTAGCCCAGCTTTAAGGGGAACGTTTGCTTTACAAAGTAGTATCTGCGTGCTCAAGCCATATTTCTTTTTATATACCAGGTGAGTCAGCTGCTTCTATTTATTTTCAAATTTATGCAATGTGCTAAGCAACATATGTGACTTACGCCTTTCTTGAATTCCTTCTAAAGGTTGATTTGCATAACACTTTATAGAGCAGGGATAGATAACTCAATGCATAAATGTTTTACGGGGCAGAATGCTATCGTCATGTATGTCGATGCCAAATACATCCCACCCTGACACTAGGAGCTTCAGTGACACTCATTTTACAAACTTTTATTCTTTAGCATACATTGATACACACCTTTGAAAACGCCCCTAAAGGAACAACTTGTCACATGCATCGGTTGACAAAACTATTTGAAAACAAAATGGAAGATTTAGCATTGCAACCAATTCGATTTAAGCCGTCAGCCAACAAAGGTTCGTTGTACAGCCTTGTCAAAAAATGCTAAGCATCAGGTAATTAATTTCTCTTCTGTCACGAACTATTGCATATTTCAGTTCATACAGTAATTGAAATGGCTGATGCAGTTTGTTTATTTGAGTTAAAGTTACCAAAATGACCTCCAAACACTGTATGAAGTTGCAAAAAGCATGTAAAGATTTGAGGTGGGTTGAGTTTTGCTATTATTAATTCGTATAGGAACCCCAACTCCAACATAGCATTGGCCGAATGGTATTATCATAGTTGCTTTACCACTGTGCCGCTTTAGTGCGGGTTCAAATCCGTCGTGTTAAGTTAAAAAACATTATTACCTTTTGTTTTATCTCTTTTGGCCTATAATTTGATAATATGATACAAAGAACATTTTGGTAAGATTATAAGTGTTACAAACTAGAATAATCACCATGTTTTTTTTCTAATGTAAAGAAGAACCGCAAAGCCCAAATCATTTCCAGGCACTTATACGTGAAGAATGCAGGCAGATTACACCGGGGCATCTTACAACATGCAAGAAGGTCTTTCCGGCAACGTGCATAAATGTGCATTGATGAAGGGGGTCGTCATTTTGAACATTTACTTCGTTTATGATATCCGCGCTCTTTAACAATTTATTATTCTGTTTACCATGCACTTAGCACATTTATAAATCCTTTGTCAGTAGAAGAAGTGAAACATAAGGTTTAAACATGAAACGAAAGCTGTTAGATTAATATCGTCGATATGTGCCCAAAAGAATAAAAGCTATCTACGTGACACGGTTTACAACACCAGATTGGTACAGATTATTATCGTAAGCATGATACCTAATTATCTGATTGTAATTCTGGTGTCTTTGGCTCACAGGAGAGCCAATAACAAAAATAAATGGATTAGTATACTAAAATACAGAAAATAAACGCAAGGAGAAAGAAAAAAAAACAATTTGATGTTTGTATCAGATTCGAATTTCCGAAGACACCGTTGCTTTACCACATCCCGGCAGCTAATCCACTCAGCCAGAACGCAGGTGTTGTCGCTCGCTCTTCGGAAAAACATACCTCTATCTCCTTGCAAGCATTATATCCATGAAAAGCCGTCTTTTTAAAGCCTTTTGCGGATCCTTGACTCATTCAGACCTTTAATCCTTAATGGTGGTTATGTATAGTACCGAATAGAAGGACAGAGCTACAATAACAGTTTGTTTGATAAAAGGGTCAATGTTTTCACATTAGTCTATACAATGCGGGTTGCATACATACGAATACCTAAGCGCATGCTGACTCACCTGGTATGTATATATGAGTTTGTTTTCTTCATTTTCGATTTCAACAGCTTTTTCTGTGAATGGCATTTTCTGGTGTAAATGACCCGTTTCCTGAGAAACTATTGAAGATAGCTAAATCAAATGTTAGGACGATAAAAGAAACCTCTAAGTACTTTTTTGGATCTACTTTGGTGTTAACAACTCAATTATTTTTTTTAAAAAAGTAATGTTTAATTAAAGGATGATATAATTGAGAAAATAACACATCTTCATTCACAGAAAAACCTATGGGTAAAAATAAATCAGTAAACTAAGAAGGCGTTCGTCTATATCTATATAAGTAAAATTTCAATCTGATATTTTAAATAGCTCCCGACAAAATGGGAATGAATTTATCAGATATTGGGGAATAATGCTTTTAAACTCTCCTTAAACTCATACCATAAACGCTGCCACGTGTGGCTGAATGATACCTGCAAGCCGAGTGCTACTATTCATGTTTAGTAATCACATACTTATTCTGTACTATACTATAAAGTTTCAACATTATAGCCGCAAAGGCAGCATTGCCCGAAGCACCGGTACACAAACCAAGTAGCAGAGAAGCCATGCTATTGCGTTATGTTATACAGGCAGTAACTGTGATGTCATTGCATCTTCAGTGGCGTCATAGTGAATTTGAGTTGTTCTCCCTCATAAGGAGTACGGTATACCGTATTTTTGTTAGATTGTTAATCAGATACACAATACAACTTGGAAATACAAATGACGCATTCGTAATGATTATTTTGGTATGTCATTCCAAAACTCAAATTTAAATTGGTGAAGGTTAGTCTATAAACCTCAGATACAACGGGATGTTATCGGTTGAATATAAAACACCATCTTAATGAGTACAAGCTAAAGTTAAAAGTGTCTCCAAGAACTCTACACAATTATTCCTTGTCTGTAGTTACCAGTCGTCGATCTATTAGAAAAGTTTGGAATTTGTAGTTCTTTTGACAACCCAAATGTTTAAACATCAGGGGCCAGGTAAGAAAGAACCTTTCAAAGGCAGTGTCGCTATTCAGAAATTTTAATGCTATTATGGGGGTTAAGCTCAGAAAATTATGAGCAACACCATTTTATTATCATTAATATCATCGTTAGAAAACCTGAAAAGATCTGCTTCAAGAGATGATGTAGATTCCCACAAGACATTGAGGAAGTATTTTTAACACTTAAATAATTTCAGTCCAATTATATAATATGTAAATTCAATAACAGCCCACCTTGAAGCATGTGTATGTAATAATTTGTAAAATGCATGTAACAGTCATTGCATATGCTTATATTATTGTAAACATGTTCAATAATGTTATGTGAATATATTACGTAATTTAATAATGTAGGAGCTGTGAGAAATAGGTAAAAAATTGCTAACAATGAGGTAACCTTGAGGCAATAATGAGTTTGAAACTTTAACAATACTACTTCTGATTCTTGGAAGCAATAATGTAATTTTAGTGACAGTTTATAAAATAGCCAATCAACAACCAGAAAAAGCTTTAGTTAAATGAAGGTGTTCTACTGGAGTAGGATTAGCCAATCAGAAACTGAAATACAGCAAAATTTACAAATCTAGAAATCAGTTGCTTGCCGACAGTGATTGTAACCGGATGCGAGATGCGTCCTCGAGAGATTTAATACGTATTCGTGTGAGACGAAAATAGTTTACGTGTTAAAAAGTGCAAGTATTTAATAATAAAAAGAATATCACAGCTCTCTATGTCAGTGAAGTGTTATTTAAATTCGTATCAAGTATTAATAAAAGGGGTGAAGTAAAATTATAATCTGTGTAAGCCTACATTCTTGTAACATCACAACCCTGCTAAGAGAAACGTGTCTAACAAAAATACTGACGCAGCCGAGGCACACATAAATATTTAATACTTAAAGAAACAGTCAAATTACAAAGTTAATATTTTTTTAAACTTGGAGCAAAGGACACCTGAAAGTACATTCGGGGCGAAGGCTACCCGAAACTGTTTACTATACGTGCGGTTGCAACTACTACAAGTTCGGCTTCCCAACAGTTGAAACCTCATCTTCAAACTGACTTTCCATACGTAGCAGCAACAACAACTTTTTCAAACGAGCAACACCATTTTATTATCATTAATATCATCGTTAGAAAACCTGCTCTGCTTTAAGAGATGATGTAGATTCCCACAAGACATTCGAATAGTTACCCGAAAGCGTGTATGCACAAGCCTTTCTTACACTCGGAAGACTGAGTAGGAGTTGTTTTTGGGTCCAAACATTTTTAAAACCATTGCCAAAATTGTGAAAAAAACATGCTCTTGTGATAACCAAAGTAAAATTTGTGATACAGAAAGGACTATGTTGTTTTACACGTTCACAATTCAGCTATTTGAGTGTAATCTCCAGGTGGACATGAAATATCCGAACGTTGCTACAACATGTGATAACTTTTAATGTGAAATGTAATAAATGCAATTAAAAGAAACGCAATACGTGTTATCTCTACCCAATATGTGTAGGTAGAGATGAGGTAATGACTACACACACACACACACACACACACACACACACACACTGTTGGTGTTATACCGATAAACAGGGAATGGAGGAACATTAAGTCGAAAGTCCATTTTCACTGCGATTCTAGCTTAAGCCATAAACGCAAATATGAAACTCAATAATCACTATCATTAAATACTTTGTACCAGTTGGTTTGAACAATAAGTGCAATAAGCCCATTGTTAAATCATATTCTACGTCAGCACAAATGTGTAAATGCAATACTTATGTAGTACTGAGAAAATCATTCGAAACGTTTTCCTCAAAAAATGACAGATGAAATGCTATACGGAATGTTCAGGATGATTCTCTCAAGATTGTTGTTGTTTTTTTAATTTGCAGTATTGGCAAAGTTTTAAACCATTTTATATGAATCCAATAAAACATGAATCAATATAGGGACTGAAGCTCCATTTAAGAGTGGTTTGGGACGGGGGATTTTCTGAAAATATTCTTGCCAAGTCTTTGGAAATGCTGAGTTTAAATATCATGTTTTATGTTGATATGACTTCGTTTTTGAAGAAACATAGACAAACCCACAAACACGTGGACCTTCTCTAATTTTTAGGGGGGATTCAGTGGACCTCAAGACGTGTATTTTCTATAAAATCTCGATGTTGAATTTTTGTGTGGGTTACAATAGTTCAACCTATCGTAGATTGTTTTCTGAAAGTGTAAATATCTAGTGGAAAATGAGGACAACAGGTAGACAATTTGGTTTCTTTATTATTATCTCTGCAAGGAAATTTCATACTAAAACCAAACATTATTGGGTAGCATTTTGCAAGCGTTCTCATTAGCAACCCGAGCAGATATCTCCTGACTACTAGCCAGTTAACAGCGGCACAGAGAATGAGCGGACAACAATGACGAATTGTGACCGCCAAATGCCTACAAGAGAGCTTTATTCAACTGTGGATTGTAAACGCACAAACAAGCACCAAAAAACCAACACAAGTTACAACCACTGAACTATGAATTGCTCTCGCAGAAAGCGGTAAAAGCAACCGCCGTGGAATAATTGACCCACTATTTCCCATATTGAAGAGCAATTCTAAATGTTTATACATCTATAGTTAATCCCGTTGAATAGAAATCGCGTCATCATTTTACACCAAATATGAATTCGAGAAGAATCAGTAAGCTACTGCTCTGAGAGCACCTAGTCTGCCAGTTGAAGAAAGAAGAAATGCTTATTCACGCCAGCCAACCGAGCATTTGTAGAAGCATTGAATCATAACTACTTATACATCCCCAACCACAGAATTTAATTAACTCAATGGACCGAAACACTTGGAGTGTAACGAAGTTGCAGCGAGCACCCCGTTTTTAAATAAGGAGCAGGAAAGCAAAACAAAAGAGGGCTTGAAATGAAATTATCACTCTGAAAAGAGTGGGAGCGAGAAAAATGCAGAAAGGACGTAGTACGAAGCCTTCCGACAAGAATACTTATTTCTTAAAGTAGCTCGAACTTCTAAGCATATTTCGAGGCACTTTAAAGGTTATGGCATCCAAGGGAGAGCTGATTTATTCCTACCAAAGATGTCAGCCTTTGATTCTTACTATTTTTTGTTAACGGTTTCCAAACATTCGAATCTTCAGGCGTTAAGACATCCCGTAATAGCTCATTTTTCAACTTCGCTATTTTTATTTTCCGCACCGCCTAGTTAAACTATAATCGAGCGAGACGGCTCCTCGGTAACGTGTCAGTCTTGCATTTGAGAGGCCCAGGATTCGATTCCCTATCTGATGTTGATTTTTCGTGTTTTCCTTGGTCGGTAGGCGAATGCTGGGGTGTTTTCTGATTACCACGTTTTCCTTCCATCGTTTCCCTTTCAATGCGTTTCTTTCTCATTTTTCACGTGTGATTCTAGGTTTCGTGGAGTATGGCAGTGCCAGACAGGTGGCGCGGATGCTTTTGAAAGGAAAGAGTACTATCCGTGAACACTAGAGGGATGCTTGGTCGACTGGTCATACATCGCCCTCTCTAGACAGCTCCAGCAGTGGAAACTAGAACCGTTAGGGGACTTCCACGTCTCTCTGTGGCCCGTAGCCTCCTGTGGTTCCTTCACTTCATCCCTTTCTCCTGGGAGGTGGTAACCACAATAAATCTATGTGGGTCGCAGTGTGCGGGCTGTCGTCCTCCGTTGTATAACCTTTACCTTTTCGACGCATTCTTTTCATACAACTTGTATTGCAGGCATGCGCCCGTTGTTTACATCTGACTCGCCCTCTCTTCTTCAACATAAACAGACAAGGTAAGTTAAGGTACAAGGCAAGTTAAACTCATAAGAACAGTCGTTCCGAACCACACCTTATTTATCATAACGCCAGGCCATCAGTCCAAGTCAATTCATCTGTAAACTTTAGCAAAAATGAGAAACATTTTCTTTAATACCCTTAGATGATGTGTTTTCATGATAGACTGCTGTTTTTTCAATCTAGGTCATTTGAAATCTCCATATGACAGTGTCAGAGAACCATGACATATAGTTAAGCGCAATGTTAAAACGGCAAGTCCTTTTTTCACAAATCCTATTTTCAGAATCATTTACTGCTTAAAATGCAGTTTAAAGCTTTTTAATTTAAATTTTTTACATTTTCGGAATGGCTTCGGGTATTAAAGACCTTAAAACTTTTGTGCAGTTATTAAAAGAATTAAGTATTTCATTTGCAATACCATATTTCCAATAACTCAACACCAACTTCAGTTGGTAATACTGAAAAATTCTATAACGCATATACAAAATAATGTTTAGTACACTAATTAAAATTAATACCTGCAAAACAACTTTCTTACTCTGACAGTTTAGATTGTTTATAACGTTTTAGGACAGATGTAATAAATGGTTTGGTAGAAGTAGGGCCTTGTATTAGAATATGAAAAATGAGTAATTATAAAAAATGTAAATATATGAAAGGGCGTAACAAAGCTCATTTGATTTTTGTGTCTTTAATTTACATTGCATTCTGCATATGTAGTAAACATTTAAGATATTCGGGATTAAATTGTAGATCTTTTATTTTTCACAGATGCCTTAAAGATGTAAGACGACGATTTTCAGGAAATTCTCACCACCAAAAACCTTTCTATAGAAAAATATCTGTCATTTTTTAGTGTAGTCTCAAAAACTACCCTAATGATTAATATTTATGTTTACCCACTATTAGATAAATTAATGAATTATGAAGTCCGGACTTAAAAGTACTTAAGGCATTGTAAGTCATCATTGGGGTATTCCATTTCAAAACAATTTTAGATCTCCTTCTGGTTTACCGGAAAAATCTGAGTCAGCTGGAGAATTTAATATCCTACCGACATGTTGTCATGGTAGTTCAGTGGTTAGAGCAACCGGACGGAAACTGGGAGATCCGAGGTTTAAATCCCGGCTATGGCATTGCATTTTTCAGTCGTCTGATTCTACCTTTCCAACGTAGCCTCAGTTCGTTTTGAAACAACAACAACAACAACAAAGAAACGTGTCTTGTTGAAAGTTTGCTTCTTACATAGACACGACATATCGTTTGTACCTGTTCTGAATCCTGCACTAAGTACACACATGATATTTTTACAGGCATTTAGTTCAGGTATAATCACGTTAAGGATATGGTACTAGAATTTCCACTCGGCAATATTCTCAGCAATATCCGACATTTCCACAGCAGTCTCCCTCCAGTAAATCTCACAAGAAACGCTCCGAACTTCCCTTCAGCAATATCACGTGTTTCTTCCACAAGTGCTACACTGTTTGTTTAATCCAGACGGTAACAATTCCAATATCAAGCAGCACGTATTTATGTTACGTCTCTGTTCAAACAGACGTAAAAACGGCCGCAACACAAACATCTCAAGAAAAACTTTCTTTCGAGATAAACAGAAAACCTTGCCTTACCACACAAACATCAATCTTCGGGCTCCGTGAGAACAAAGCAACAAAAAGACTTATTCCAAAGATTGAGATCTACGGCATTAAAAAGAAATGAGTTAGAATCCGCGTCCAACAGTGGTTATTAATCTCCATCAACTTTATCAGTATTATGTCTACACAGTGGTGGTAGATGGGCATAAGCGGAGTGCAGCTTTGGGGAGTCAAAGTAAACGCAGTGCAACAAACATCTAAGAGTAGTTTTCAGTCGTTGTCATTCAGGGAAATAATATTTATGGTATAAGAGATTAAAATAATATTTTAATACTCAGTGAAACATTTAACGCCCGAGGACTGCCGAGGTTAACAGTTTTTACCAAATTTTAAATACATATATTCTAATCTGTGTGGCATACAATATTTTATCCGATACGGAAACCTAAACCAAAGCAATTATTTTGATTAAATATGCAGATTTCTTTTTGCTGGATGGAGCATGGTGGCACCGAAGCTGGTAGTCTTGGAGATCATGGATATATACAAATGAAATTGATGGCAGATAGTATGAGTGTAAAATGAAATGTGTAAGGAAAAGAGAGAATTATTTACTCCTGAAGACGTTCTAATGGATGCTTAGAGTGCAGTGAATTCAATGATCCCTACAAAGTCTGATAATTAGTATTACCTGAAGTCTAGTTTTACACATGAAAAAATATATCTGATGTGTTACACTCACATGACTTTCTCTAGTCTTGTACAAACTATTTTTACAAACGCTTATTCTCCACATGCTTCATGTTAATCCAGATGTTAATCTTATTGCTAATTTTCTTGTAGATGCAAGGGGAATATGGTAGTCTTTAAGCGATAGTCAAATCTTTTAAGAGCTGGTTGCTATGTGGCGCATTACATTCTCTTTGCATGTCCAGGACATAAAAAAAAAGAATAACGAATTCCCATTTGAGAAAAAGAATAAGTATTGGAAAATTTAAGGGAATAACAAGCAATATCTCGAAAATGGTTCACTCAATAAAAAAAATGTATATGACAAAAATTGTGTAGTTTAACGCGATCTACATTTTTTATTGTCTATCTCTGTTTACCAGTTATGCAAAAGTCGTTCATAATGAAGAATACTTTTGGAGATATTCCCAGAAAATTCAAATATACATTTTATTTGTCATGAAAGTATCTTAAATATATGATATTTTAATCAAAATCGTTAGAGCCATTTCTGAGAAAATTAAAATTTTCGAAAAATGTTCCATGTAAATGGTAATCTTGGGTGAGGGGATTTTCTTGAAAACCTCCGTGTCGCATCTCTGGAAGATACTGAACCTAAATACCAAGTTTGGTGTTTATCCGACTGTTTCTGAGTTATGCTGTTCACAGACAGGCACACAGACACACACACGGACATGTTTCAAAAATGTTTTTTTTGGATTCAGGGGGCCTCAAAACATGTATTTCCGGTGAAATCTTGGTATCGAATTTTTGAGTAGAATACAATACTCCCCCTACTTACTATACGTAGTAGAGAAAGTAAAAAATAGTGTAGCAACGGATTAGAACATTTTAATTTACTACTGCGATTACAACCAGCATTTAGACTGCCAAAAAGGATGAAACAAACGATAGTTTAAACAATTATTTTAAAATAACAATAAATAATACGCTAAACATGTTCAGCCGTTTTTATTTTTCTGTCCTCTTCCTGTTATATATATTTGCAAGAAATGGTTTCAATATCACCGTTTGTTCACTATGACTGCTAAAAAGCAAGTCGATAAAATTACACTAGCTAGATGTTACGAAAGATTTTTTTGAGCTAATGAGAATAAAAGGAAGTAAAGTCTGCAATCCTATTTACCCACATTAGACCTTGGCATTTCAGAATATTATATGATTAGATAGCAAAAAACAGCGGTGATCTTTACATCACTCCCAGCTTCCTTATACGAAAATGTAAACACATCTATCATGTAACTCCTTTGCCATTAAATGTTAATGGTGATAAAAGGTTCAAAGCGCACAGAGGTTTTACCTGAAAGCTACTGTTAATTTAAATATAAAATACACGTTTATGCTTAAATTAAAATAACTCGGAACAAGATGTTAAGTTACAAATATTGGTTGAATCAAGATTCAATAATTATAACTTCTGCACTGTATTCTGAAGGAAAATCCATACTGAGGAACAAATAAGGTTGTTTAGGTTCATATCAAATGCACAATTATTTTAACTACTGAAAAGCTAAAATTATGATGTGCACCAAATTTTTTTTAGAAGTCCTGCAGCTTTTGTATGCTCCTGTTGAAGAAATAATGTAGTACGTAGAAACAGTGTTGGAGTTTTGGAAGAAACAAATTGATTTATTTCACAAAGAGGTATTAGACTAATATAACTATGACCTACCTAGAAAAGTTAGTATTTACAATATACACTGAGTCTAGACTTAGGCTAGATCGACTCTCACTATCTTAGACTGTGCGACATTGTCAATTCATAAACAGTCGGCAAATCGTGGTCAATTTAACCGAAGTTCATAAAAAGGGGGAAAAAACTAAACACATGCTTGGCTTAACTATATTACAATAGATGTTGACTATGATTGCGATCACATGCATTTATCTCCATTTCGTCCATTCTTTCCTGTCAACACACAGCATTGAATTCCCGAAACGGCGTTACGTTCACACGACTGTGATACGTCACATACACCTTTGTTGGCTAACTTTGGTCTAGAATTGTATGTTTTACTCAATATCTCTAGTCCTATATTTGAATTGGTACTGCCCCATCTACGTATAGATTTGCTATGGTATCTTTGAGGGCTTAATTTTTAAGCAGTCATTTTAAAATTCCTATGATGTAGTGACACTTTTTGCTTCATCGGTTTACCATGCATATTTACCACCATTAAATGCTAAGGAGTTAAAGGTCGTGTTTCATTATAGTTGTATTACGTAATATAATGTTTCATCTAACAGGAAATGTCTCTTTCTGCATTGAAATCATCTTTAGCTTTGTTTATTCAAGTTTTTAACATTTCATCTATACACATTAAAATATAACTGTTGATAGAGGACAACCTTTAATACCTTCTCGTTCCTTTAATTTGTATTTTTAACTAATGCATTTGTAAGAATATGTCACATTTTATATGCATATTCTAAAATAATGGATGCTAGGTAGTTTTTGCTCTGAAAATATCATTAAAGTTAAAATTTAAAACATTAGGCTCACTGTGCTGCCAATACTACCCTTAATTAAACACTGTACAGAAAAAGTTGGCTCAAAACGTTCCAAATAGCTAAATTACAAATGCTAAGCAATTTTAAAACGGTTTCGCTTCAGTCTCCTTTATTAAACTGGTAATAATATCGTCAGCAAATATTTAAACATGGTAACGGTCGTTCGCAATAAGCATATTTGATAATCTCGTAAATTTTAAAGCCCTTATTGAAAGAATAATTATATATAATTTCCTCCCTTTTAATGTTCGATCGCTTCATATCAACATCATACACAGAGAACTGTGTAGAAAACTCAATTCGTGAGTAAACTTTAAAATGTTCGGATTGACATGAATATTTGTGGACAGTGATTGCTCAAATCTTTTCTCTCACACGGAGCAGTAAGTTTTCCGCTGAATCACTTTTAACAACACACACGCAGAAACGAAACCTTCCATTCCCCGTGGATATAGCGACCGTCTTAACGAGACATACACGTAGGTGGGGGTGGTTTCCATGGAAGCACATCCATACAATTCCTTCTTTAAACCGACGGGTTTATTAAATTTTCATAACCTTTTTCGAAACGTCATGATTAAGAGAGAATTTTCAACACGATAATCTAAATCAGAGATAAATATTCCTGAGTGGAGAGCGCGATCACAACTGAGTAATATCTGACGGATACTTAAATATTTAAATAGGTTTATTTCTGTGCAGAATGGAGCCTGCTGGCAATGTACGGATGTCTTATCTTGCTTACAACCTATCAATATTTAATGCCGAGGCTTTATTCGAGATTTTAGTCACAGAAGAAATTTGTTACAATCAGGCCGCATTTGCAAAATCAGCTGTTAGTACGAAATACAACATTCGGAATGATGCGCAAACTCATGGATTTAAACTTTAGAGAAGCAATATTTTCTGAAAAGATTGGAAGGCCCAGAAGGTTGTACTGAGCGAGGAAGGAGAGTGAATCGTGCGAAATTAAGCTCCGCTCCCCTATGTTTTAAGCTCGAGTGTCCAGCTGCATCGCATGGTGTGTGCAGATTTTACAATTGAAATTGGCCATAAATTTTTAGGCCGCTTTATGGAATACGATATACCTATTCTTAAAATACTTTCAAGGGGGTTTCGGAGAAAACAGTACGATACTTCTGTACGGTACCCACCACCACTCCTTTGGTGTGAGCACTGAGGACCTCTAGCGCCCATGGTGCTTCTGACGTCACTAGAGATACCTTGCGAACATCCCAGGTCCTCAGTCCCAGACGCACTTGGTCCCCATACTCATAAGGAGACGCACTAATGTCAGCTTGAATAGATTGATAAAAAAGAGCTAGTCTGTCAATTCTGTCCTATGGTAAGATGGGCGGAAGTGGTACATGCATTGCCTAAGCGGAATTAAAGAATGAAGTATTGCCTTGCAGAAATCCCATGAACAGCTTCTGAGGAGGCGCCTCCCTCTTTACAGTGAGGATTGACTATTTTGTTAGATCCAGGGGTCTGGTGTCGTATATTTACGGCACGTATAAGGACCTCAAGCCTGATAAAGAGGCCTCTGAGCAAAATTTCCGGTCCTTCACGCCCAATATAGAATGGAACGCTAAGTACCACAGTAGTTAAAGAGCGTCCATAAATAAAAAAAAAACACTCAAATTTGGGTCAGTAGCAAGCAAACTACATCATAGCATGTCCAGGATGGTTGATCAGCCCAGTATCTGATATGGACGTGAAGAAAAAGGAAACATGGAGATAAGTATTCAGCGAATATGGATATGATGTTTTAAATTATGTTTAACCTTTTACATTCATATCGCTTTACTTTAGAATTATGTGAATGAGTGTAGATAGTTAAGGAGATTGCTTATTGCATTCTAAATAGACCAAAACTAGAGTAAACTCTGTTTTGCCGCTGCTTTCAGCGAGCACTTAAGAAAATAGAACGTTGATCTCCTTATACATTTTGTGGCATTAAAGGTCCGCTTTTATTGCTATGACATCACTGGAGACTAACTGAATGATTGATGGTGTAGAGGCTGAAGTGCTTCACACAAAACACCTAAAATTCGCCCTTTAAGGAGGGAAAACTTCGATACGGTGAGGATAATAAGCTAGAGCTAAAGCAAGTTATATTAGCGACAGCGTGGGTCCAAGTGATAAACAATCAAGTAGGTGAAGCTGAATGTTGCTAGTTTTACTGTATTCCTGAAAACAAAGCCGTTATGTGCGGCATAAGCTGGAAGAATGAGATGGGGAGGTTAAGACAACAAGGCTGCATATTTCTAACAGGAATGTCAAACAAATCTTTGAAAAGTGAAACGAATGGCATCATAAAGTTGCTTGTATATCCAAAATTAAGTTATCAACTTTTTGTTACATTTGAGGTCCGTCATAGAGATGTTTCTTTGCTAGAAGCCATGTGGTGGATTAAAATTTATTTCAGTATGTACATACTTTAGTCCCTCAAAATCCTCTGCGGTGCTCGTCTAAGGAAGGGCAGCAGGACGTTCAGGATACATAGGGGACTTGATCCTGAGACCGCTAGAGTAGCCACCTAAAAGAAACCCTGAAAATTGCTGAAGAAGCATTGATCTGGTCTCCTTAGCGACAGTTGTGTATATGACTGTAAACCATCTCAAAATGTCTATAAGAAAATAACCCAGAACTATCTTAATTATGACAGAAAAAAAGTGGGGTTTATGAGAAAAAAACGGGTACCCGGAACGTATATTCCACCGAAATACAGAGATACTAATAAATATTGACAATAATTATCTAAAAAATTATTTACGACAGGCCAGATGGTAATAAACTAAGTGAATAATCTTATATTAGAATACAGTTTAAAAGTATTAAACTATTCATTATGATAAGATAAAATTGATGCCCTTTAAAAGTAAAGTCGCAAAGTAATTGCGGAACTTTACAAATTCAAATACATGGGATAAAACATTTCATACGAGAAAGAAATTATAGATCCAAAGTTTCACATTATGTGATGCGAGTACATATGTGGTCGTAAGAACTGCTATAGAATAAAACAATGCGCAGCGCACACATTAAATATTACCAAAAACAACGGCAGTTCTAGTTTTAACATATGAAGAGACACCTGTACGCCAGAGAAGAAACACGGAATCAGGAAGCAAAAGGATTCTTGGACAATTGGCAGGTTAATCCCTCAGAGATCATATGAGAAATGCTGAAATCCGAGAAAAATCAGTACGCCAGAGAAGAAACACGGAATCAGGAAGCAAAAGGATTCTTGGACTATTGGTAGGTTAATCTCTCAGAGATCATATGAGAAATGCTGAAATCCGAGAAAAATCTGACACTTACACTAAGCCAGAATCATAACAGAAAAGGATCTGAATTCAGCATGAAGAGGAATGGCAGTTTATTCATTATCAAGACCTATCTCATACGGAGATGTGGGTCGATTCCAATCACTTGGAATAGATCACTTGGGTCAATCTATTAGGAACAATATATATTTAAAATGCACATATATAGGATGTTTTAATAGTATCCATAACTCTAATGTTGTAGGGAATGGAAAGAGTACCCATGTCCGGAAATGCATAATTTGGGTGCTCTGAGAGCCATAAATTTGTTCGGAATGTTTCCTAATAGATACTGAACCCATTAGCCACCAGCGTAAGGTGGATAGACTAACTGCGCCTGATAACATTACCACGCCTGAACATCACCGTGCGTAGTACGATCCTAAAGTGGAAATTCGTTGTACTCGTATTTGCCATTGCAGTAACGTTGTTGGTACCAGCAAAATCAAGTAGGAGGTCGACAATTCGAAGTCCTTTTGTAATTTAATTCACGGTGTGATGCTGCTGTGGATAACTGTGGATTGGAGGTTTCTTAACAAAATGTTGAACGCACACCCACACCACATCCGAGGCCTGTCAAACTTTTGAGATCCCACAGTTGCCAAATCATACCTTTCTGGAGATGGTTTCCGTTTAAAAATGGCAAGTTCCCTTCGCGCACATCACGCTAAGTGTTGTCGGGATGGTATCGAATCAGCCTGTAACTCGTACTTCCAACATGATGGTTCTGGGTTTCCATCAAGAACTCTCGAAGTTTTTTTACAGAGATAATTATGTGCAGTCTCTCGGGAAAAATTGAGGATAACCTTTTAAAATGTATAGTATGACTGGTATAAAAAATCTGCGTTACACTCACATGACTTTATCTACTCTTGTACAAAGTATTTTTACAAACGCTTATTCTCCATCTACTTCATATTAATCGAGATAAACTCTATCTTATTGCCAATTTTCTTGTAGATGTAAGGGGAATATATATATATATATATATTCCCCTATATATATATATATATATATATATATATATATAGCTGGTTGCTATGTGCAGCACCATTCTCTTTGCCACAGATTAATACTATTTGCATATCCAAGACAAAAAAATGAATAACGAATTCCCATTTGGGAAAAAGTATAAGTATTGGAAAATTTAAGGGATTAACAAGCAATACCTCGAAAATGGTTCACTCAAAAAAAATGCATATGACATAAATTGTGTATTTTAAAGCGATCTACATTTTTTGTGTAGTAAAATTTTGTTTATCTCTTATGGTTTACCAGTTATGCAAAAGTCGTTCACAATGAAGAATACTTTTGGAGACATTCCCAGTAAATTCATGATATACATTTTATTTGCCATAAAAATGTGTTAAACATATGATACTTTAATCAAAATCGTTAGAACCGCTTTTGAGAAAATAAAAATTCTCGAAAAATGCTCCATGTAAAGGGTAATCTGTGGTGGGGGATTTTCTTGAAAACCTTCGTGTCGCATCTTTGGAAGATACTGAACCTAAATACCAAGTTTGATGTTTATCCGACTGTTCATTTCTGAGTTACGCTGCTCACACACACACACACACACACACACACACACACACACACACACACACACACACGGACGTTTCCAAGAATACCTTTTTTGGATTCAAGAGGCCTCAAAATATGTATTTCCGATGAAATCTCGGTATCGAATTTTTGAGTGGAATGAAATACTTCCCCTACTTACTATACGTAGTAGAGAAAGTAAAAATGATAGCAGAAAAAGTCTGGGCAGTGAGTTGATGTACAGGGTGCGTTTAAATTTAAAGGGCTGAACTTAAAGTTACGTTTTCAGTTCATGGGATATTTGAGCCTTTCTATGATAGGTATGAAGAGCGAGTTCGACAGCAAATAACGGTACTGTTGAGAGGACGTTGGAGACAGATGGTGTTGCACCCATATGAAGTGTTGTGTTAAAGAACGGCTTAAATTCCCACTAAGTGATAAGAGAAGCGTGGTGTAGTGAAAAGTAAATCTTTAGTTTAATTTTAATTTCAGTGAAGTGAAGTGAAAAAGAGAAGTTCAGCTAAAGTAAACGAAAAGTGATAAGTGTGTAAGATTACTAAGGATTTAAAGAAGTTAGAAGACGGTATTGGTAAGATTTGTAAATAAGAACATGTTTATAGGTAATTTATAATGTAATATAAAACAGGTAATTTTAAATATATACAATATAAGTAATAAGTAATATAATAAAGTAATATAAGCAATATAACACTACTACTACTACTACTACTACTACTACTACTACTACTACTACTACTACTACTAATAATAATAATAATAATAATAAGAAGAAGAAGAAGAAGAAGAATATGTAAGTAATAAATAAACAGTTAATAAAATAACTAAGTGATTTAATTTTAAATTAATTAAACAGTTAATGTAGTAAGTAGTTTAAGTAATAAAAAATAAATAAACAAAAATTAAAATAGGAATAATTAAATTAAATCAATTGCTTTAAAATTTATAATAAAGTCATAATATCATTTACAATTATGAAACAATAAACTAACAAACACAAATAAATTTAATTACAAAATGAAGTACAAAGTTATATAAATAAAAGGAATTCATAAAACAGAAAAGCCTATGCTGGATTCCAGTACTTAATTTACCGGATGTTGGTAAAAGTTTAAGGTTAAGAAATTGTAATGTAGTTTTAAGATTTTTGTAATTTATATTGCTTAATTTGTTTCGTAAATTGTATGTAGTTTGGAGTAGGTTGGCCAGTTACTTCAATCCTGGATACCAGTATTGTTACTTTTGTTAGTAGTTCGGAGCTGTTTTTTGTTTGTTTTATTTCTTGTTTTCTTTTTTTTTAGGACGTATCTCAACAATAATAGTTTGTAAAATGTTTTGATGAATTTGAATAAAATTATAACAACTTAGAATGTACGCTCCGGTGTAGGAACTAGGTACCGGGATGCAGTATTTCAGATGTTTGTGTGTTTATATTTGAGAAAAGGGCGTTGCTAAGGCCGCATCCGTAGGTAACATTTGTTACGCTATTGTTTTTCTGGCATTCAATGTGATGTAATACAAGTATGTAGAACCATACTATAGCAGCATGAATAGCGTGCATAACAAATTGTTTCCGAACCATAGTTTAATAACCAGAGCTGGGAAAATATTTTGCTTACAATGTGCGCACGTAGAGACTTAGTATCGACAGTGCGGCGAAGGGAAAGAGGTGCCACAGGTAACCTGGAACTGCAAACGGAAGCGTCAGGTGTAGAACAGAATATAAACCAGAGCTCACAGAGAGCAACCCTATCAAACCAGTAACGCAAGTGAACTACTGACTGTCGACTGTGTAGCCCTGGATCCGTGTAATCAGTATGACGTCACGTGTTCTAGGTAGTGTGGTAGTTAAGTTGATTCCTTGCTCAATGGATATTTGTAATAGCTCTACTAATAACTGATGCAGAGGTTGCATTCTGGGATTTATTATTAGATTTCTTAAATTGCTGTGCTTGGTTTACAACCATAGAGGAAGTTCAATACACGAGTTATGACTGTGGCATTACTCAAATTAGGTTGCCCCATTCGTCACTTCAAAAGTTCCTCTTGTTTCTGCAAAAAGAAGTCTAACAGACTCGCTGCTTAAAACACATACTTTTCATTTACATAAATTCGCGAGAGGTTACGCTATTCTCGTCGAAGTCATTACATTTAGTCCACTTATCTCGATTTTAGACTCCTTATTTTGATAGTTTTAATGAAACGAACGGCTTTGGATTCTTTTATTTGTTTTTTTTTAATTTGCCTTTTTTTTCAGCGCAATACTTTATAGCACTGGACACCAAATTCGTAACTTTTGGTTCACATGCTCGCTTAGACCTTAATGCTTCTTTATTTGTTTTAATCAGTTTTACTAAAATGCTGTTCACCAAATGTTAACTCTACTACTCAAATTTTAGTAATACCTTATAGCCTCTATGAACTTTATTATTTCGCATTAATATCTTGAGGACTAGTTTACACTTAAGAGCAAATATGAGAGTTTACAAGTGAATACAAGCGTTACAAACCAACCTTATAAGACAATTTTCTTTCAATTTTCTGTCCAAAGAACACTATTGATAGAACATTTCCTTCCGTCAGAGGTTAATCGGCTGATCCTATGCTGGTTCGGCAGAAACCTAATACTTTAAGAGAAGTACGGAGTTTGTTTTTGCGAGCGCATTTTTTATAACTAAACACTGCAACAGAATATATGGGCTTTGGGCCTAGAGGCCTCTAGGGATTCTCCTTACATTTTTTTGTTTACCTGAAGTACGGAGCTTGTTCTTGCGAGAGCATCTTTATAATCGCCGCAACAGAATACATGGGCATTGTGTCTAGAAGGCTCTAGGGAATCTCCTTACAGTTTTTGTTTTCCTATCAGAGCAAAACTGAAAGCGATAAAGAAAGTTTCCCAAGTGTACCTCCTCCCAGAAAAAAAAATGCACTCTTGCAGTTATGGGGCAATCGATCAAACTCTTCTGGTGTAATTTCCTCTTTGACACGACCTCCCGACTCCCTTGAGCTAGTGCGATTGGATAGCACATTTAGTCCTCAAGTGTTTAATCTGTCGAACGATATCAACTAACAATTAAGTTGCTAGAAGTGTGTGGTGATGACGATGATTTTGATCCTCAGTGAATATCCAAGCCGGAAGCGCCGCCTACCACACAAATCGCGATTTTAATTTTCATACAGAATTATACTACATCCAGAAACCTACACTGAAAAAGGGAAGGCTTCTGCGCAATATCTACATGAAACTAGTCAATGAGGATAAGAGAAGGATGTTGGTGGTGGTGGTGGTGGTGGTGGTGGTGGTGGTGTGGAGTTTAAGGGCCCGTCGACATCTAGGTCATTTGGGCCCATAGGAGAAGGAATTAAAGTGACACAATACAGCAATTACCATTTTCAATACATCCTATTCAATTTCTGCTTGGACATTTTGGTGAAGAATTATTTCCGAAACAAGGTACAGTAGTGATATAAAGAAGAAGGGTAAAATACCCAAGATTTGCTGATATATCAATGCTACCAGGAAAGCAAACGAGCCTAAGGACGTGACAATGAAAAGCTAAAAAGTTGGATGAGGAACAGATGAACGCAAAATCAAAATTATTGTTGTCGAAAAAGAAAATAGAGAAGGCTCACTGCAGATTCGAAATGAGCTAGCGGTGTAAGTGGACGGCTTCTGATGTGGCAGCGACGACGGTGGTGGTATGAGCCGCTGTTAAGCAATAACAAAACAGCAATTCAAAATAAGGTTTTAGTGGAAAAAGAATTTTTCTATAGCTCTTTTAGGAAAAAACTATGGAAGAGGTTAGTGACAATATATAATGCGTAAACTAAAACCGTTACGACACAGCGAGAAAGGCTTGCAAGGATTTAAAATTCGGATTTGGAGAAGAACGGAGCGTGTAAAATAGGGATAATAAATAACGAAAATATTTTCAAAAGAGTGGGGAACGGAAATTCAGCACTGAAATAAGATGACGATGAAAGAAATTTGCCCGGACAAATACAAGCTGCTTACTACGAGAGATATTACAAGAAATTGTGAATTAGCAAAATATTTGTGGTAGAAGCAGCCAAATAAAACACAGTATTACACTAAATATTTTGCATACCGAGACAAGAAAACACCGAAAAAGGGAAGAATGGGGGAGATTTAAGGCTGCTCCTTAGGCAAAAAGCTGATTTATGATTGGGTGGTTTCTGAAATACAGCAGCACTGTGTTAGCAAATATTGTACTGGAATTAATTGTTCTTCCACACTAGCCTGTGTTGGACAAGGTTGGAAAGGTAGAATCAAATGACTGAAAAATTCAATGCCATAGCCGGGATTTGAACCACGGATCTCCCGATCTCCGTCCGGTGGCTCTAACCACTGAGATAACATGGCAATATGCCGGTAGGACATTAAATTTCCCAACTGATTCGCATGTTTGACGGTAAACCACAGGAGATCTCAAATTACATTGAGATGACATATCCAATGGCGACCTACAATGTAGGTCCCTACCTATCAAGAATAAAATCAAGAGGGGTTTAGCGCAAGATAAAACAAGGTTAGGTGTGACGGCCAGGTATAGAAGAAAAAGCTTTACATAATTACATCGACGATATCATACATTAATCCTCTTGCCGAAACACTATCTTCAGCGTCAGAATGTTAAAGCGCTCGCATACTTTGACAGTGCGACGATAAAAGTGTTTAGTTCACCCGATGAATCCGGAGTCATGATATGGCCTTTAAAATATCAATTGCCTACCAGAATGTGAGAGAACCACATCCATGCATTTTCACATCACAGAAAAGAAAAACAACCGAATAAACTTGCATAAAAAATTAGGTATACTTTAGGTGTGTATATGAAGGCAGACCTGAAAGACCAACGCAAAATCATGTCATATCCTCATTGAGGATAATAATTATAGACAGATGGCTCAGTCATGGAAGCATACCTCTCCTTTCTGGATCAACAAGCAGCATTCGATACAGGAGCCTAATGTGGAAGGCATAGTGAGACTTATTAGTACTACGACATCAAGAATGTTTGCCATGTAAAAAGGGGTCAACAGGGATATGGTTTAAGCCCAATAATGTTTGTTATAATGAGATAGTTAAGAACTGCAAAGCAAGAACTGAAAAGTCTACCGTGAGGATGTCGAGGCTCAGACCTGTTTACTGCCAAGCGCTAGTCTATGCATATCATCATCAGCAAGGTTTGAGGTCATTGGTCCGTTCCGTCCTCAAAGTCCCTCCATCTTGTCCTGGGTCTTCCAGGACTATCCACATTTTCCTGTGGTTGGTACAATAGCATTTGATAAGGAATCCTTTCTGATGGCATTCTCTGTACATGATGATATCAGTCAGTAAAGTTTCGCTTTACTTCTTCATTGAGCTTCCTCCCTTCAATTCTGCGCGTATGTCTGTGTTTTTTTATTCAGTTTTGTATAGCCTGCCGCATAACGCAAAAATCTCATTTCGACCGCTTCTATTCGTTTTTCATCCCTTTTTCTCAAGAACCATGTTTCGCTTCCATATATCAAACAGAGAACAGCCATAGATGATAGTACTTATTGCAGATTCACAAAGGAATCTATGACTGAATCAGCGGAATCATTAAAGGAAAGACGGATGATAAACTGCAAAAAGGCGTAATAATGATAGTAAGGACAGAAGATCAGGTAGGGCAAATAAAGATCTAGTATGAAGTTCAGCAGCTTACAAAGTGGAACAATACGAATACCTAGGGTAGTGGTTCATCAAACATGCAAGCTGTAAGGAGAGATTCGTGAGAAGGCACAAAAATAAAAACAATGCATATTATGCCCTCAGAAGCAGTTTATTTGAAGAAGAAAAAAAGAAGTTATAAAAAGAATAAATAATGTAGTTTTGAGCCAATACTGGCAGTGAGAGCTCAACAGTGACAAAGAATAATATAGCTCGAGTAAATGGAGTAAAATGAAGTGCCTGGGGAGAATATCTGGAGAGAAAAAAAAGAAGGAACAGAGCTGGGAATGGCAGGATAAGAGAGGAACTACAGCAGAAATCAGTAAGCAGGAGAAAAGGGGAGACAGGACTTGCCTGAAATGGACACATTATTGGCAGAGAAGAGTATGCGCTATTTCACGGAGGCAAAGGGATAGAGTCCTGTATTGAGAGTTAAAATAACATGGAAGGAAATGGGAAAGCAAGGAGCAAGAAGAAGGGGGAAACAATGCGTCAATTAAGAACTATGGTTAGGGACAGAGAAGGTTATAAAACATGGATACGAGGCGATCCCCTAACGCCACATTGTGATAAAAGGGTTGTTGAAGAAGATGCATATGAAGGTCCAAGAGACCAATTGAAGTCACTACATAAGCGAATAAATCGGGACTTTTATGAATATTACATATTTCGTTTCAAATAACAGGGAATACATTTCAGAAGCATAATGAGCTACCGCATGTTACACAATTTATCCCCTCGCCATGTTTCGTCTTGCTATCCCGCTCTTGAAAAATGTGCATCTGGATTGTTGATCGCCTAGGCTGTGTACATGTGTCGTGCTTGGGTATGGGTACTGAAGAAATTAATAATAAACATACCAGGAAACCCAAGAATCTGCGGGAGTTTCAGGTAGGCATCATATTTTGCCTAAAACGTTACAATATTAGCTCCATGTGATCGATATTTGGGAGGTGTTGGACCGTATAGTGAGTGAGCTTAGAACTAAAATTCTAAATTTCAGCAACTTCGGTTAATTTCGTATGGAAAGTTTAAGTGGATTATTTGTAATTACTTGGTTAACATTTTTAAACTCCAGTTCATTCCAGAAACGTATTAAAAGAAACAGTAACATGGATCCTAAAAGAGTTAGGGGCAAACTCTGAAGCTTAACGCATAAAAATTGCATAACATTTACACTTCTGGATCTTTTCTTTCATTTGTGCATTTCATGGTTTACTAATGATATTTTATTCGCCTTAAACCTCTCAAATTGTTATACTACAATTTGTGGTACAATAGTATTGACAGCACATAACTCACGCCGGCTTCACACCCACGCGCACACGGCAGAGATGAGGATCATACTTCCCTCAGGCGGAATTTATTGTACTTAAAGATCACTACCTATCGTAGCTCCTCGTATTTTTCATAATGCTGGGTGGCCACGAAAAAAATTCCGTATCCCATGGAAGCTGCAAACCCAGATGCATTCTGGGCGCGCTACGCTTCGGCGCAGGACAAACTATAATATCAAATTATTTTAAGGTTATTAAGATGAATACTTTTTCCTCGTCGTGATTCTCCCCGTGATAAACTGGCTTCCCTAGACATTCCAGGAGGAAATGTAACAAATTTTGGGTCATGTTTATTTTATATACTTTTGAACTGTTTTCATATTAAGCCAATGAAGTCAGCGAGAGAGAGAGGGAGGGAAAAGGAAGGCACTAATCACCATTACCTCCTCTTAAGATTAGTAATGTCGCTGAAATGTACAATTCGTTACTCTGAACTGGCTATATAATTCTGAAAGAGATGAAAGAAAATGCGATGACACTAATAGCCACCTCTGGGTGATAGCTATGTTACATCTGTCTTCCGTGGTGTATAGTAGCCAATAGTAGTCGATGTAGCTGAATGATTTTATAATATTGAGGCTTGTTTCAAAGCTCGAAGCCATAATCTTCAGAGACGTTTTATTCCATTTCTCTAAAATGTCCTTTTATTGTATTTGTCCAAATGAGGATTAACAACTGTTGCTAATGAACAATCATTCCCACACATGCCTTCACCTGTCTTATTCCAATAATATAAATACATATACGACTGAGTTGCACTGCAGCGCCGGCAGCTAATTGAGACACTGAGACCTGGAGGCCCGGGCACTATCGATTCTGTCGAGGAATAAGCCACAACGGCACCGTTCACCACGGCGCGGCGTGGGAGGTCAACCGCGCTAAATTTCCTTTTATATTCATGATTTGCCACATCGCGGGCTTTTTGGATATTCCGTACAACGTTTTATTGCTACCTGGAGCTGTTGCTTAACTCAACAACCGCTGCCTTTCCAATACTGGTTAGAGTAATAGCTACAGTAAATGAACACTCCCGCAGCTGCACTTCACGAGCCATAATTATATCCACGGGCAGCGCTTCTCGGTGTTCTTTTAACTCAGTCGCCCCTGAAACTCGAAACTCATTACGCTTTTTGAAAATATAATCTTACATTTAAAAACACAATTAAAAAGAGCGTGCATTCTCGTCTTTTATATAGTGAAAGCGTTCCTTCTTTAACTGTTTCAGCAACCAGGGCGTTTTATACGCTGAGCTTAGGGTAATCAACACCAGCAATAAACGTGGACATATAAAACGGTTAGTTTATTATTACTAACTGAGATTAAATTACATCTCTTTGGCCCATGGTATCATGGCTAATCAGCTTTTGGAGGTAATGCTTAACGCCCATTCTTACCGCATACGGCGCCACAAACGGTGGGAACTGAGGATACATGAAATGATAATTGGGAAAGGAAATTGGGAAGGAAACGTTCCAGGCTAAGTTTAAGGTACCTCCCTGGCATTTTCCAGCTATGAGGACTGAGGAAAACCTAGGAAAAAACTAAGTCAGGGAGAACGGCCGTTTACGAGTCCTTGCTTTAATGAGTTTGGCCACCATGTAGGTGGCTAATTATTTGCTTTTATTGATGAGATATAAATACATTCCTTCATTCAACTGTGCCACTTTTATATTTAAGGATTTTTATAACCGCACTCAAAATTAAAGCGGTTTTAAACTCTGTTTAAAAAAGTGAGCTCTCTATGAGCTTTTAATTGATTTGTTCTATTTACGTTTAAACAGATTAAAATAACACCCTTCCGTGAATATAGTTTCACACCTTATGAAAGAGAAGGAATGGATATGAAAATCTTATGTGATACATCAACATGCCTTTCTCTAACCTCTATCGTTTATTAACAGGTATACCTGTAAACCAATCTTATTAAAGCTTAATTTTTAACTACTTCATTTTAATACAAATAAACTTTTGCAGAAGTAGCTATATTACACATGGGTTATAGATACAAAGAAAACAGCAATAGTCAAATGTTTAAGAAGTGGACGCAATATACGCTGGCATTAAAATTCCGTACTATTTCCATGCAATACCGAGAATCATCTGAATGTTGACAACACTTTAAAGAATGGCTGAGCATTGAACAATTCGAACAATTAGTAACATATCTCGGAAATGGCTAATGTCACAAATAAAGTTATTTGAAACCAATTGTGAGTTTTAGAGGTCTAATATCCTGTGTAGTGCGTTTTCATCTATCACTAAACGTTTACGAGTTATACAAAATAGTACAAAATTTGTTCCGAATGAAGAGGAATTCAAAGGCCTATTCCCAGAAAATTCAAGATATACATTTTCTTATGTAAATATCTTTAATATATGGTATTTTAATCAAAATCGCGAGAACCATTTTTAGAAAATCAATTTCTTTTAAATGTTCCGTATAAAAGGTAGTTTGAGGTATGGGGTTTTCTTGAAAATCTTCATTTCGCAACTTTTGACGATTCTGAACCTAAATACCAAGTTTGATATTGATCCAACTTTTCGTTTTTGAGTTTTATTGTTCACAGATATACGGACGTTGTTTAAAAAAATGCGGGTTTTTTTGTATTCATGGAGCTTCAAAACATGTATTTCCGGTGAAATCTCGATATCGAATTTTTGGATGGAATGTAATATCTTCTCTACGTACTAAGTGTACTAAGTGCATGGTATAGAAAGCAAAAATGCATCTACGATTGGATGTAGGCGAATACCAACAATTTGTAGTGACTTTCGTACAGCGGAACATATTCGCTAGAGTAACAGCTAGCGGGAACCACTTCCTTCCTTTAATGAAACACACTCACCAGATGGTCAAAGTGCCTCGTAGGATGTCTTCCTTACATCGCCCTTGCTACTGTTACCGGTATACAACTTTACAGCCGCTAATCCAAAGCGTACATCTATAACCGCAAGAACACATTTTAATGTGCCAGGATCTTCGGTGCCCTTAATGAAATTAATCTTTATGTTCTCAATATTAAGAAGTTAAGCTTGTCTGTATTACTGAACTTGAATCCCATTTAAAACACTTTACTGCCCGAAATAATTTAGAAAACCGATTAGAGGTGTCAAATTCATATTCATGTGCTGAAACTATATGGGAGGTGTTTGTCATCAATTTAAGCATGACAAAGGGTACCAGCAGAACAACTAGTATGCAGTTGTTCGGCAGCAACATACTACTTTAAAATAAGAATTAAGTTAATATGACACATGAAACTTACTGCATGAAGCTAAGCTCATGTGTTTTTTAGGAATTATACGCAGTTACCTCGTTTGTTTTGCACTACACTAGCTTTGTCCATAGTTTTCTGTTTACCCGCTTTCTTGAATAAAACATACATGGAACTTAGCTCTCCACACTTCCTGGTATTATAATTAAATTTCTAGTGTACTACACTTCCTGGTATTATAATTAAATTTCTAGTGTACTAAGTAAGGAACAACAAATTGATGAAGGACAGTGATAAGATTATTTTTCTGCAGCATACCCTAGCTACGCCATGCAGATATTATGCCAACAGGGCAATGCCACAGCCAGCTGTCGCGGAATACGTTATCGAGTTTCAAATAAGTTTGGGAACTTGTGCTGAACACAACTTCGCCTCTACCGGCCGCAAAAGCCCATTCAAACATGCAAAAACACGACACAGCCTGGCTAGAGCCTGATGCCGGGTTAATGGATGCATCGAAATGGAGAATGGTGAGAACTTCTAACCAGTATATACTATAACATATTGAAATTTGTCTTCTGGCTCTTTGTTCGTATATTTCTGATCACATTTTGCAAACTGTCTTTCTATTCCCAGTGCAAATTTTGCTTGGGGACATGTTTGCACAGTTTCTTCCACAGTTTATGCTGTTGTAAAGTTTACAAACAGCAAACACAATAGCTCATTCGCGTTGTTTATTTACTCATGCCTGCTTCTCTAAACACACTTGATCTCAATTGCTCACACATTCCCACTGTACTCTATGTTCCCTGTTTATCTGTATATTACATTCAATAATAATCGTTCACTATTGTGTAAAGAAAGCTATGACTGATGTCCCAAGCTTTAAGAATTATTATTGCACAATAAAAATAGTTAGGTCTTCAAGAATTCTACAGAGGCCAGGTCAGTGGATTTAAGTTCCACGATTAAACCTTTAACCTTAAGTTTTAGAACCAATGGTTAAATATACTCGTACATAAGCTAAGAGCAATTATTAATGCAAAAGTTATATAAAAGTATTCAACGTTATTAACTCCCCTATCTTTATTGCCCTATCTTCTCTTCGTATTCTAGAGAGTCAACAAACAAGGACTTGCTTGGCTTATACTGGGATCATGGCGAGCGATAAAAATTGTAAACAAAGAAGGCATAAGAATATATCTGTGTAGAGAGGAAGAAACTTGGGATTATATTCTGGCGCATTGTACTAAGAAAGTTGAGGAGAAAGTATTTACCAGATTCCTTTGTTAACACGAGGAGAGGGTTACAAGTTTGTTGGATCTTGCTGTTGGGAGGGGGGAGGGAGAAGCGATTGGTGCGTTTGTACAAAAGGTTATGCAGCTCAGATCGGAGTGTAAGGAGGAGGGACAAGAGTGGGAGGGGAAGGGTTAGTTCCAGAGAGGCCGGTATTGTGTTTGTTTTGTAAATAATAGCGAGTGCTTGTGAACAAGTTTAATTTTCTTCTTCTTTTGTTATTTTTTGTGCATTTTTTTTTTGTTAGTTTCTCTGTTTTTTTTTCCTTTTTCCAACTTTTATAAAATATCATTAACTTTAAAGTACACCGTGATGAACATAGACTGAAACATGGACTACAGTGTATTATACATATAAGCACGTACGGTCTATCCAACTCGTGCGATGTATGACTTTGAACATGTAAAATGTTTAAGAACAATAAATACACCACTCTACTCTATTTTTGTAGGAGAAACCTAGTGCTCCTATACTGAGATGCTAAAAAATGGAGGAAAAATCAAAAAATGACTCGCTTATTGCTATTTTCATTGGGGGGGGGGTCCGGAACCTCGCAAATAAAATCACAAACTGCTGCTTGAAGCAAGAGCTAAGGAACTAAGAGTCAGTGTAGCGTAAACGTTATCTTCCATTTCGTTACGAAGAACTCAATGGTCCGGAAACTGTGATGCCGAACAATGGTGTAAACTCCGCAGATATGAAAGCTTGGGCTGCTCGCGGTAGATAGCGTTGAATAACATGTCTGGTCGTCATCTATGACCTTTGTTTCTCTTCCCACAACGAATCGGGAATCGGTTTTCAGCTATCTGGGGGTTAATTTGATCGTGACATTTCCACCCATTTGCGTAGCAATGTATCTGCGGGCTAACGGAGCAAAAACAGCAAACCGTATGGGTTTTATCCAACTCCCACGTGTAGAATCCAACCAGGTGAGCATATCCTGGAAATGCTGCAATGCTATCTCCCCATGCTAGTTAACTATCCTATTCCATTTGCACATAAAACAGACTAAATGTTTTTCTGTACACAGGTCTGGAAAAAACGTGTCGTCCTCTGAGGATAAAACGGGATAGAGATAATTAATTCTTTATGCATTAGCCTTTCAATTAAAACAATGGAAAGATATATCCAGTACGAATGCGATAAGGTGAAGGGCTTGTATTCCGAAATTCTTCACTTCGATTAAAGTGGGCTGAGTACTGTATTGGACTAAAATGTCTTGAGGGTGTCAAATACTTGAGAATCACTTTTGACTCCAAGATGGACTGGAATCAGCATTTCAAGAAGACTATAAAACGTGCGAAAACAATCTTTGAAGTAGTTAGACGCGCGCATGATAAAATATGGGGATTAAGACAGGCTATGTTCCATCGGATATGTACCATGACATCCATACCATCGCTAACCTATGGAGCACTGATTTGGTGGCTTAAGGTCCCTCAAAAAGGCTCTAAACATCAACTAAATAAATTTCAAAGAACAGCATGTATGGCTAATACAGGAGTTATGAAAACAACTCCCACTGCAACAATGGAGACACTCTTGAACCTCCATTTAGTTGCAATGAAGAAGGTAAGAATGGCACACTACTCATATAGACTGCAACACGCTAAGCAACTAAGAAATAAACTCAGGTTCGCTAATAATTAGGAAATACATTTGTATTTTATTTTATTTCCATAATGCTATACAATATTCTTACAAATTTTAATACATTACTTTGAGTTGCTATTTTTTTTCTTTCTTTGGTCCATTATGCATTTTAACACTGTGGTTATTTATGCATGGTGGGTCATAACACATTCATATTGCTTTATTTTTCTAAACCATTTTTCTCTTAACTAATAAATGAATTACAACCATCCGGGCTTGTAGGCCGTGGTCTAGAAGCCCGGATAGTTGTAATTCATTTATTAGTTATGACGCCGGCCGTGAAAGCCTCAGTATGTACATTTTTCTCTTACTCTCCCCATATATTCTCCTATTCTTTTTATATCCCTCTCCTTTTGTATCCTCATTATCCTAACTTTTAATACTACTTTATTAACATTCTCCCATTCTTTAGGTAAAAACTGATCTCCCCACAACTTAGTTTCTTCACATTCAATTATATAATGCAAATCATTATCTGCCTCTCCACAAAGAGGACATCTATCCAAATTCGCTCCCTTCCTATCTCCCCTTAGTCTATGTGCACTTAACTACACCAAGCTCGCCCTTCTCTCACTAACCTATTACCTACATCCACATACTTCTCCCTTCCCCAGTCCACATTTAATTGTATATAGTTCCGAACTTATCTTTCCCGCCAAACTGAAATAATTCTTGTTTCTCTATATCTTCTATTCTGTTCCTCACTTCTTTCCAGAAACCTTTAACTAACCTCTCCCTCTCTCTCTCCCCTCCCATAAGTTACACATTCCTATTTCCTGTAAAATTCTCCTTATTCCTTGAGCCCAGTTCATCCCAGCATTGAATTTTTCTTGGATTATTAAACATTGCCTTAAGATATTATGCTCGTCCAATGATTTCAATCTATGCCAATATTTAAGTATCCTTTCTACTATCATGCCCTTGCTACCTACACTTCCCAACTCCAACATTGCTGCTTCATTAGGTGATGAAATACATAAACCTAACATACATTTACAGAACGATCTATGTACTTTATCAATCATCTCCCACCCTTTGTCACTTCCCCAAATCTCTGATACATAGACCATTTTTGCTTCAACTACAGCTTTTTAAACCCTTTCCAACCACTTAATTTGCATATCTGGTATTTTCTTTAAGCATATTCTTATAGCAGTCATTACTAATCTTCCCTTAGGAGATTCATCTTGAGAAATACCGTCAGACTATATAATTCCAATTAAACGCTTTATAAAGAAATTCGAGGTCCTGATCCTGAACGTTGGACGAATAAAACTCTGGAAACTCCTGATAACATTTTGTTGTAGTTTACAGACGGCCCAAAAGATGGATCAGGATCCGGAGTATATGACATAAGACCAAGTTGCAAAGTTTTTTCCCTTGGTGAATGTGCTACTGTTTTTGAAAGACATTCATACTATCATTCAATGCATACATGAAAGCATAAGCAGAGCTTAACTGGTAAATAGATTATCTTCTCAGATAGCCAGTCTGCACTTACGGCTCTAAGTAGTCATAAGGTAACGGCAGAACTGGTTTTAAACTGGCGAAATGTGCTCACAAGCTTGGCAGAACAGGATGAAGTTCAACTCATCTGGGTGCCGGACCATAGTGGCATAGAGGGAAATGAAAAAGCTGGTGTACTTGCAATACAAGGCGCAGCTTCACAATTTAGTGGGTTAGAGCCGGCTCTGAGAACATCTCGAGTTTACTACATTTAGTAAGAGAGGCTATTAAAAACTGGTCCAAAGTAGAACATCATAAAACCTGACTTAAAACTTCAGGAAACAAACATGTTAAACTAGTTATTATAAAACCATGCAAGAAAAGAGCTGAAAACTTATTTAAATATAACAGACTTCAGCTGAGAACAATTATTGCATTTCTCATAGGACATGCTCCTGTGAAAAAAACATATTAACATGATGGGAGTGTTTCAGGGTAACTTAGATTGCAGATTGTGCAAGAAAGAAACGGAACAGCCTAGCATATTATATGCTTCTGTGAGGCTTTGGCTCGCAGGAGATGTACTGCTTTTGGGGAAATATTTTTAGAACCAGAAGAATCTGAAACCGTATCTGTTTTGATACTGATACTGTATTCCTGGTAAAAGGTGCAAGCATAAGGAATTGGCTTTAAAACTATACAGGAAGCACAATAAGCCCAAGGCTAAAGTGCGTCCGGAGCAATGACGGAAATCTGTATCGTATGAGACAAGTAACAATGTATAGCACACCTATCTAGAGAATTTAATGTTGTGTGTACTATTACTGTTTAAACTGTATTTTCATTGTAATCATGTTCTGTATTCTAAAGTAGTCGCGATATGACTTTATAGTTGAAGCGACAATAAAGAAGACTGCATTGGACATTGTCGGCCTGACCCTTACTTTCATCGTTGTTTTCGTTCCATTCCATTGCCTTTGGACCTTTCAATGCAACGCCCGTTCTATGAAGCGGCTGAAAATGCCGTGATCAGGGTTTATGCTCTGGAAAGTACTTTTCAGTCCGCTGTAGGACGTAGCAGCAACTCCTCTAGCATCATGGAGTACCATAAACGAAACCTACGATACGCGAGCAAATATAAATTGTGCTGAAGTTTCTAACAGGAACGGTTAAGATCTTGTCTTAAGACTCCTCTCCACTGCACAGAGATTACATCTGCTCATTGGATTCTACACATCACGCCTATAGACCCTTAGGTTATACTGTGATTACGCACTTCTTTTGAACATTTTGTGTAAACAGTACTTATTGTTTCATGCCGGTACTAAAACGTAATAACATTCCTCTTGCATGTCATTAATTGAAACTCTATAAAAAGAGAATAAACTTCACATTTTTCATAGAACACTACAAGAGCTTGCAGTAACGATTATCTATCAACCGCTTAAGGACAGTTTTCTGAGTAAACTGAAATGTTTAATTCTGCGTAAACTTACAAAGCCTGCTTTACAACTCTTTAGTGTTATCACTCACTCACTCACACACTCGCACACTCGCACACTCGCACACTCGCACACTCGCACACTCACACTCACTCACACTCACTCACACTCACTCACACTCACTCACACTCACTCACACTCACTCACACTCACACTCACACTCACTCACTCTGTGTGTGTGTGTGAATGAACAGGGTAATTCAAAAGCGAAAACTGGGATAAATACCAAACCTAGTATTGCAGTTCAGTACCTTCCAAAGATGCGACACAAAGATTTTCAAGAAAATCCCCCACCCAAAACTACCCTTTACAAGGAACATTGTTCGAAATCGGAATAACCTGGGAAGCCCTCTTCATTCGGAAGGAGTTTTGTATAATTTTGTATAACCATAAGGGTTACAGAAAAAGTGTTGTTTTTTGTGACATCAGCCATTTCCGATATATTCTTTCAATACTTTAGTCATTTTTAAAGCTCTGTTGCTATTCAGTTATTTCTTGCGAGTTCAGGCAATTCCCATAAAATTCAAGATCTACATTTTATGTCATTAAAATATCTTAAATATATAATACTTTAATCAAAATCGTTAAGAGCCATTTTTGAGAACGTTAAGCATTTGAAAACCTTTTTTATATAAAGGATAGCTTGGGATGTGGGAATTTTCTTAAAAATCTTTGTGTTGCATCTTTGGAAGGTACTGGACTTAAATGCCAAGTTTGGTATTTATCCGAGTTTTCGTTTTGACTTAGACACGCACACATAAGCCCGCGCGCGGACCTTTTTCTAAAAATGCTATTTTTGGATCAGGGTTCTCAAAACACGTAGTTCGGGTGAAATCTGGATATCGAATGTTTTGGTGGAATGCAATGCCTTCTCTAACTTCAAGGTACGTAGTAGAGAGAATAAAAAGAAGCATATTTCAACTTTGTCATAGAATACGTGTTAAACTTTCATAGTTTCTTTAAATCCTGGATGGATGACATTTTAAAGTTTTAGTTCTACAGTCACGTTGAGGCTGCAATCGTTTAACAATAACACCATGCGGCGGTATTATGTTTATTTTATTTGTTAGCCCCACGTTGGGCGCCAAATATGCGGCGGTTATTAATATATATGTGTTTACTTGTGTTTTGCCCCACGTTGGGCGCCAAATATGCCGCGGTATTATGTTTATTTTATTTGTTAGCCCCACGTTGGGCGCCATTTTGCGATGGTTTTATGTTTATTTTATTTGTTAAGTTTGTTAGCTCCACGTTGTGGTAGCCAATTTGTGGCGGTATTAGTGTTTGTTTGAAAGATGCTACTGTTTATTTGCCGCACGTATTGAATACAATTTGTCGCGGTTACTTCGTGTTATCTTTTACTGAGCGCCTGTTATTGTGTTTAATTTTTGGGTTCACTGTCCTCCGGCTAACTATGATTTTTCGGTCGAGCACTTATCTTATACAGGTGTGTAAACGGAAAGGAGTTTTTATCCAAAGATAACACTGATGAAAGAATTTGTTTTACACTTTTATTGTCGAACACATTATTCACTTTCACATATTAATCTTGACACTCGCCAAACTGAAACTGTTATAATAACTTCTTTACTGTCCATTATTAATTCGCGAACTTCAACTTTTTGTGTAATTAACTTTACGACACTTGAGATTTTTCAGAACTTTGCTACGCGTAACCTGCGAATCGATAAACTATGCTCTGTATTCACCATGACTGCTTTCGTTGAATTCAGCGACATGTAATGCGCAAATGTTTCCGGTGGACTGGAGACAACGTGTAATGTACAAATGTTTCCGATGGACTGTAGGGATCTACCTCTGACTTAGCTCTTTTTATACTCCCACGCCCCGATATGCCTAAAGATTATAACCGAGCTGCTATTGGTTAATAAAACGCGCCAACATTAGCGTCTATTTTTATATCCAATGAAAATTATGAACACAGATGCTCTAGGGAAAAATGTTCCCGCAAATTCCTAAGAAAAACGCGCCAATATTACGTCATTTGCTCGTCTCTAATAATGATAAACAACTCACCCCCTCGCTACATTATTGCACACTATTATTGTCAGTTTCAGTAAGGCTCTATAAACTTACTTCTCGACAATAATTACAATCAACAAACATCTCAAATCAATGTCACATAACAATGCATATTCACACTACAATCACTCTTGACATTTACATAATTTGTGATACAAATTTCTGCGTCAACCATTTGTTGCCAGAAGCAAATCACTTAGTTTCTAGTTATCAAGTCTTTTATACCACGCAAGTTTACACAACATGACCGTTTAATCTACTACAGAAGTAACTTGCTCCACTTGAACAATGGATTCATAGAAAACTGCAGTATGCAAAATTTCTCTCCCTGTGCTGTAGATTTTTCTGTAAACAACCAGCAATATTTTATGCCACTGAATAAAAGTTCTAAGTCTGCGTTTAAAAAATTTAAGCTTCCCCACATTCAGTATGTTTGGAACGTGTTTCTGACTTCCATGAATTGTTTGAAAAAGAAGATATTAAATACGCACGCTCTTTCTGAATATATGCCACTTCTTTGAAGAGCGGAAGAATATCATAACGATTAAACTAGCAGACTTTAAAATCTTAAAGAATACAGCTTATCTGCAGTATTCTTGTACAATATTTATGCAGAAAAATGCAATTCTGTGTAAGAATAGTACTGGTATTTTTACGTAACACTGGACTATTGACCTTGACACCACACAGGCACTTCGAAACTCACAATAGCTAGATTAAATCCAAATCTAGCTTTAAACTACAACTATTCTACTATCGTCTCGCACTCTTCCATTATGCTGTAATATTTTAATACTACCTCAATTGTGTTTTATCTTATTTAATGAAATATGTATCAAACGGTTTTTTACTTTCTCTACTACGCATAGTAAGTAGGGGAATTATTGCACTCTATCCAAAAATTCCATACCGAAATTTCACCGGACATAGATGTTTTGAGACCCCCTGAATCCAAAAAAAAGCATTTTTAGAAAAAGATCCGTGTGTGTGTCTGTGAACAGCATAACTCAAAAAAGAAAAGTCATATAAATACCAAACTTGGAATTTAGATTCAGTATCTTTCAGAGATGCGATACGAAGATTTTCAGAAAAATCCCCTAACTCTTTACTCTAACATTTTACTCTTTACATGGAACCCTTTTTAAAAAAATTTATTTTCTCAAACATGACTAACGATTTTTATTAAAATATCATATATTTAAGATTTTCATGATAAATAAAATGTATATCTTGAATTTTCTGGTAATGTCCCCAAAAGTCCTCATAATTGTGAATGGCTTTGGCATAATGGGTAAACCGTTAAGAGATAGACAACGTTTTTCTACGTAGAAAATGTAGAGCTCGTTAAAACATACAGTTTATGTCATATACATTTTTTGTGGAATGAACCATTTCCAAGATATTCCTTGTTATTTGTTTGAATTTTCCAATACTTATACTTTTTCTCAAATGGCAATTCCTTATTCGTTTCTTTATGTCCTGGTCATGCAAAGAGAATGGAATGCCTCACACACCAACCAGCTCTTAAAAGATTCGACTATTGCTTAAAGTTTACCACATTCCCCTTGTACCTACAAGAAAATTAGAAATAAGATAGTTTCTCCAAAAGTTTATCGCGAATAACATGAACGTTTGTAAACATAGCTTGTACAAGAGTAGAGAAAGGCATGTGATTGTAACACATCACAACACAGTGCTTTTCCTTCACGATATGGCCGTCACACGGCTGCTCGCGTACCGGCCGCCACAGCTCGGATTCCCGCCGAAAGTTATAATATCCTAACAACCGCTTCACTTTCTCATAGTTACAATTACATTTACAATAATGATAAGCACATATCTTATCTCATCTATCCACACGTTTCTGCCATCTTCTTGGGAAATTCTCATTCACGCTCGAGAGTGAACTTCTCTCTTGGTGTTTTCTTTTAGTTCTTAATGTACGAGGGTTTGTTACATACACCTCATTTTTCATGTAATCATCAGAGTCAAGTAAATTTCTGTAATTCGATTTTGCAAAATGATAGAATAATTGACCCACGCTTAATACCTGTTCGACTCTGATAAAGCATGGTTCCATTTATACGGCTAAGTTTCGCAGCAAAATAAAGATACTGTAGTACAGAGAAAGCTAATTTTACAATCAAGATAGCCTTGCATGACGCGAAAATTGGTATGCATAAAGAATAATAGAACGTACATTTTCTTAACAAACAAATGCAGAGAGGTTCAGGAATGTCAAACTCAAAGCATTTTTTGATCGAAGTTGATTTGTTGAACAAGATTCAGCTACTGCGCTTACAACTGTTGAATCATTAAATTTAATTCCGGAAATTTTTGAAGATTAGTAGATTAGGGCAATTAGTAAAGGACTATGGCCCTTACGATCCCCTTATTTAATTCTGTGCTATTTTTATCCAGGGGGAACTTCAACCCCCCCCCCCATTGTAATATCTAAAAGAAAACATCAGGCGAGAAATTCACTCTCGGATATTGAACTCTCGAGTGTGAACGAAAATTTCTTGAGAAGATGGCAGAAATGTATGGATAGAGAAGGACAAATTTCCAACAACCCTTAGATATGTGCTTATTATCATTGTAATTGTAACTGTACCTATAAGAAGGTGAGGCGATTGCGGGGATATTGTATCTCTTTTGGCGGTAGAGCGAGCCGAAACGGCAGGCGCGCGAGTCGCCGCGCGGTGGCCCAGTGTGAGAGAAAAGTACTGAATATCATATTTACGTCCCGTTCAAGTCAAATTTGAAATATGATACATATGGTGATGCGTAACGCACATATGAATAAAGGCGTGTGTGTAAATAACGCTTCTGAAAATATATAGATAAGCCACATTTTATTTATTTTATTCTGGGTGCACTAGCAGATTTTTGCAGTGGATCATTTGAAAGTGTTCGTTCTTTGGAAAGTTTTGGTGAAGGTTAGCAAGGTATACAATGTAGTAAAATTTTAAAAAATCGCCTAGAAAATTGATGCAGTTCCAGCAGAAGAGTAGGATGTTTCTGAAATAGCCTCCAATCTGGATTACCGCATGTCTCTTGTCACTCCTTCACTGAATATGGGGTTAAACTCTTTGAAGTGAAGTTTTTATAACAGCTGGTATTTCAGTTTTGTCAATTTTGTAGAAAATGTTAACACAAGTTTTTTTAAACAATCATCACAAACAAGTGATTGCACTCATTGTGAAAATTTACCGTATAATGATACTTAACAACTAGCATGACAATTTTTCCATTTTCACAGTATCTATGAGTCAGGTGAAGAACTTTTGGAACACCTGTTTTGTTCTTCAATTTGCCTACCGTTCAAGGAGCTTCTATTCTATTAACATTCTGTCGCCGTGAAGTCCGACCGTCCCCAACATACGAAGTTGCAGTGACAAAGGAGAATGACACGGAGTGTTACAAAATGGCATGTGCCTCTATCTGAACACTCAATGAGCTGTTAGTGGATATGAAGGCAATGTGTAAGACTCTTATTTGAGGGGTCCCGTTCGATTACCGTCGGGCCGGCCATTCTTTTATGGGCTTTTTCGTTGTTTCCCCGGATCGGTAGGTGAATGTTAGGGTGGTTCCCCTTCTACCACAATTTCTTGTCTGCATTATTTTCTTTCATGTGTTTCAACTTCTCTGTTTCAGGGTTATAGGACCAGGTGACGGCGGTTAGTATGTTGTAGCATAACGGTGGAATTTGCTCTATGGAACGATTTTTCCCTGGTGCTTGGCTAATAGGGACTGCTCGAACCCCTTCCTTCTCGTCTATATCCGGGACCCCAGATTGTGGGCGACTAATGCAGATTCAGCCGGCGTCAGGATTTGTGTCACTTTGGGACTCCGTTCTTGCTAGCGCACATGGCCGTCAGGATCTGATCGCCCTTTGGGTCTCCCCTTCATCGCTTTCCCCCAGGGATCACGTTGGAGGTACAAAGGCTCAATTATGACCTACGTCGTGTTATTGGTGTCCCCTCCAGACGACCAGTCTAAATCCTAATGGATACGAAGTGAATTGAGAAACAGTTGAGACGCTTAGCAGGTTGCATAAATTCAAAAATACCTAAAGGGTGCCTGATATACCTGGATATAACAGGATTCTGAAAATCAAAATCCGAATACTCCACAAAATTTATTATATAAAACCACGATGTTTGTCGATTTGCAATTGCATCGCAAGAACATATCTCTCGGTGCAATAATTGAAAAGAGAGTATTTAAAAAGAAGGGAAAGAAAGAGAGAAATAAGAAAAACGCAATCAAAACAGAGTCAGTGCACCGCAGGGACAGACACTGAAGATTAAATGAGTCATTCTTTATTTTCGTGGTTGCTTGTTTGTATAAAGCGAATCGAAGCGGCACTAGAGCAAGGATTTTACTCGTAAGGATAAACATGTTCTGTAAAACAAACAAACAACCCTGTGGAAACTTCTCCTTCAGCTTCTTGTTCTAGGAAGTACTCGTTCTCCATCCCGCGCCGAGACAATGAGTAATTAACGCTTCGAAACTTTACAGACCTTTTTGTTTTGTTAGTGAAAGAAGGTGGAAAAAAAAACTATAGGGGAACATGTTGTGTGTTACCGTTCAATGTTGATGAGAGGGTATTTGTGCTTCCTTGGGGGTTTATAAATTACCAGAGTTACCTACATAAAATGTTTGTGTACACACCGCCTTGTTTAATGTGCATTAGACCAGCTAAGGCATCCATCGAACTCTTCAAGTTAACAAATAAATGATACAATCCAAAGAGAATAGGAATAGTACTGCAGTGCAAACTAACAAAAATGTTTAATCAAGTTACTTGGTACAAAAGTAGAATCAGACCAAAAAATTCAATGCCATAAGTGGTATTTAAACCATGGATCTTTGGCTTTCTGTGCCGTTGCTCTAACCACTGAGTATCATGGCAACATGCCGGTATGCAACATTAAATTTCGCAACTGAGTCACATATTTTCCGATAAACCACAAGGTGTTGTCAAATATAACACACCCCAATAGCAAATTTTAATACTACTTTAAATCCCAGCCTTCATAGTTAACTAGTATTAGTCAATCAATGATAATTAATTGAATTTTTCAGTTCATTCAACTTAAGTTTACATATGACATGTGCAGGATGACAACAAATTGAGTTTCAAGTTATTTGCTATTAGAAGAAAACTGCAGAAAAAGCTGGAGCTACGAGGGATTGCTGGAATATGGTGTTAATGAATTGTCTATTTTTATATTTTTGTGCTCAAAATCTGTATTATTACAGCTATCACACTCTGCTGAGTGATATCAATCTAAGCGACCATATACTAGTGATGGGAAAGCAAAGATTATACATTTTATTAAAACATCTGACTGATGGCTAACTCTTTGTGCCAACACTAAGTGCTCACTGTTACAGATGCCCTTTAATCAGTCCACTATTCAATGCTGTATGAGCAGAAGGAAGCTTTTATTTTTAGATTCAGTAGTGCTTTACTCCAATAAGTAATGCCTACTTTTCAAGATAGTGTTTACAATGTCATACCACCGCATATGAATACTTTACTGTTAAAGGTACAGAAGGGCTCAACTGCATTACTTTCTTTGTCATTGATGGGTTCACTGATTGATTAACAGGAAATATATCACTGAAAGTTCATGAAAATGTTAGGGAAAAATAGATATTTCCATTTTACAATCGGATTTCATTTTTATAGCATGGAAGTTTGCTTTTATATTCAACTAGCTGGCTTTATTTCTTATGATTATAATGCAGTGCAACCCCAGTTATTCCTAACAAAGATGAAAAATCCTCTAATATTTATGCAAAAGGACATGAAACATCAGTAAAATATTCGACTTCCTTAACCTCCCCCCAACAGCTTCCAAGTTTGAAATGCTGCTTAGCCTATAAATACCCTTTGGCAGCGAAACAATCATAGTTGGAATGATCGAGTAATTTTTACATAATTATAGTAGGCTAAATTTTAAAGCTTTGTACCTTCTCTTTGCTCCTATAGTTATTTTAATAACATAAAAGCAGAAACCCTAATATATACAACAAAATAGGGTTAAGTTTGTGAGTATGAAGATTCCACACTCCCAGGCCACCAATTTAATCTTTTGTAAAATACACATAGTCTGCAACCATCAAGAAAAATAATCTTCTCGGGTAATTATAAAATATTGGTTCACTGATTTCTAATGTTAGCAGTTTTCTCCCATTATACAAGCATTTAGCATGCCCCCACTAATAAACCTTATTACAACATAAGTACAAACAAAATAAGGCAAAAATTTCTTACATGAGGGTTATTAGAAAGTTTTGGATCCATAGACTTCAATGCATATATAGGCAACCAGAACTGTCAAACACATTTTCTGTACTCCAAAGGGCATTTTCAAAGATGCAAGACAAGCTATAAACACAATAAACACAACTTATATTAGAAGACATATAGTACATCCCATAGCAGGCCGAGGTTGTCAAGAGGAAAGAAACCAAATTCAACTGCAGCCAGAAACAATCAAAGAAGACAAGTGTGCTCTGATATTAGTCATTAGGAATGAGAGCACGGAATATTTGCAACAATATATTAGTCATTAGCAGTGAGAACACAGACTCTGTGCAACCATTTAGCTGTTATTAATGAAATGGTCTATATTCCTGAATGCTTTACATTTCACTTGGGATAACCACAAAATTATGTACCATTTTGCAACTATGATGAATTCTCATTTTAGCCACAGTATAGAACAAATAACTGCCTCCAGGAAGAAGCTTGCATTTAATACACTTACCTGCTGTTGCAAAACTTAAAGAAAACATTTACATACATTATTTACTCTTTGAATGCTCCTAAAAAGGTTTCTATCCAGATAGGATAGGAAACATCACATTCTCACATCACATCCTTGCTGAAAGAAGTTATGCTTAAGAACTGCAAATTCCTAAGAAATTCCTACTACAAAAAATGGCTGTCCATATTAATAATGCAACATCTTTAAAATAAACACAAGCCAAAAATGTTGCACTGGGCTTTGATTTTATTTAGAAATTCTCTAAACCATTGCCAATTTCAGAGTGCATACAACTAGCATGAATTAATTATAAAGTTCAAAACGTAGCTACTGACCAAAAGTTAAAATTCTGACAATTTGTTCTATATTTGGGCCTGAATAAAATTCTCCTATTACAGAAAACGTAGACTCCTGAAACAAGATATTCTAAAAGAGCAATATTTAATGAGTCTGTTTCACCCACTAGGACTGTAAATATTCAATTTTAGGATATAATCTCTGAAAATAACTGAAATAATTGTTTGTTTTTAAGGTATACCAAAAAAAAAAAAAAATAAAGCAAGTGGCAATACTGAAAAGCTTTAAGTCTTTATTCACTAAACTGATGATTCAAATACCTGAACACTCCCATACAAAATTTAGTTTGAATAAGCAATGCTTGTAATAATAACCCCTTGCATAAAACTAGAAATTGACAGCTGAAATTGAGATTAGCAGCATTTCTTCATTTATCTGATATCATGTAATCATTTATGTTCAAAATTTTGCTTTTGAAAAACAAAACATGGCCATACATTTTAAAAGTATAAAAAGGAAAGCAAATGTCAGTATCAAGTCTAGGCTCCTCATAAATGAAGTTCTTAAGGAACCAAGGCAAACTTTTTGACATTATAAGGGAAATTTGTTACTACTATGTAAAGCAAGAAGCATTCCAACAAATAAGCCTCTTTTAATCACTGCTGATATAATTTGTTCTATACCATATCTTGAACTGTTTCTCTCATTCTAGGTTTAAGCAGGGTATAAATTACATAAGCTTACATACATGTATTACAACAACAAAGCATGACATGATTGAATCTCATGGCTAGATGCACATTCAAATCATTTACATACAATTCAGAATCTGCACTACAACACTGTTTCAACAAAATTTGGCTTATATTAATACATGGGGTACAAAAACAATGTAAAAAGAATATTCTTTAAAAATTACAAAAGAATAAGGCACTAAAGTGGTTTTAAAAATCTATCAGCAACCATGAGGTTTCATAATGCCAAAAGTCTCTGAAGCAATAGGTCAATATCTTCAGTTCCTACCTTATCAGAGTCAGTTGTATTGCCAGAGCCAAATGACGCCAAAGAACCACGATCCAGGTTTTCAACACTCTCATCCAGTGATGTTGAATCATCCAGATCTCTAAAAAATTAAATCTTTCATTAGTGACGTTATTGCATTAGCAAATGAAAATCATCCGACAATAAAATTTCATGTATAATGTTACCCAGATTCACTTAGATACTAGTTGTTAAGCATACTGCAGGATAGCAAATGTATTAATCACACTGTGACTTGGTACCATGTCCAGCAGCAGTACACAAATTACAATTGATATGACAGTAGTATAAAGAAACCAAATAGTGAAGTCCACACTGGGAAGCATTACTGTTATAAACTGAAACTAAGTTACCGATAGCTTGAGGGCTGACCCTAACAGTCCAACTGAATCCAAAAAACATTGTATGAAAATTTAACAAATTTATTTTATTTACTTATCATTAAGAGTAGTTTGCTAAAGATTCTGCCTCTCTTACTAATTTTCAATAGTCTGTAACTATAAAACTTTTCTGCACCAGAAGTTGAAGGTAAGCTGTAATCTGCAATTCTTATTTGATTACGCTTCTCTGGCTTCCATTTTGGACTAATTGTCAATTTATTTTTCATGAAAGAAAGGAATTGTTCTTTGAGAACAAAATGGAACTGTTTCATAACCTTAGAGCGAAAGCTAACAGTTTAAACAAGTTTGTAATTGTTTCCTTAAATTTAAGATAAAAGCAAGATTATGGTAGGTGTTCCAAAAGTTCTTCATCTGACTCATAGATACTGCGAAGATGGAAAAATTGTCATGCTAGTTGTTAAGTATCATTATACGGTAAATTTTCACAATGAGTGCAATCACTTGTTTGTGATTGTTTAAAAAAACTTGTGTTAACATTTTCTACAAAGTTGACAAAACTGAAATACCAGCTGTTATAAAAACATCACTTCAAAGAGTTTAAACCCAATAGAAATAAAAATAGAGTTAGGTTCAACATTAAATATTTTTCTCCTTCATTTTTGATGATTGAGAAGTGGGCTGCTGAATTTAAGTGTGGTCATACATACATTGAAGATGAGTGCTCAGGTGCCTCAAAGCAGCTGCATCTGACAAGATGTGGCAAACATTCACAATGCTGTATTCCATGATCACTGATTGAAGGTATGCAAGTTGACTGACACTGCAAAGGACTCAAAAGACTATCTCCACTACTTTTTGCCCAAAATTTTGGGTATGAGAAAGCTTTCTGCTTGAATGGATGCACATTTGTTATCATGAACCAAAGATGCTTTGGAAAGAACATTCCTCAAGTGTATTAGAATTGTTTAAATGCAATTCCATTGAGTTTTTCATAACAGTATGTTCAAACATGAATTCATCACTACACAGAGATGAAGCAGCAGCCCAAACAGTGGGTGGCAACAGGCAAAAGTGCACCAAAGCAAGCAAAAATGTTCCATCTGTAGGAAAAGTCATGGCCACGGTTTTCTGGGATTCTCATGCATGGTGCTCTAGACTGTTTCCAGCAAGGAGTACTTCACTTCACAAATGGACCAACTAAAGGATACTATTCAGGCTAAATGTCCACAATTTGCGAAAAAGAACTTCCTCTATCCATCATGATAATGGACCTTCATCTATGTCTCAAATTGTTGTTGCAGAACTGCATGATGTTCACTTTCAAGTGCTCCCACATCTGCAATATTTGCCAGATTTGGCGATTACCTTTTGTATGCAACTTGAAGAAAAGCTTGAGTGGATGAAGATTCACATCGAACAATTACAGTGAAGCTGTGACATATACTTATTTTACGCAGTCTTATTTTACTGAGGGTATTAAAATTTGGAAAGGCAGTGAACTAAATGTATGATTTACAAGGCAACTTGTTGAATTCTTAAACAAGAAAATATTTCTCTTAAATCTGTGTTTTCTCGTCAAGCCAAGAATCTTTTAGAATGCCCCCTCATATGTGCTGTGATTGGCAGTTACTATGACATTCCTTGCTACCAACTTGCTAAGTTCCGAAATATTTATCTAAAGTTAAGAAAGCCAAACTGTTGAATACCTTTATTTTTATTAGTGAAGATGAAACTTACCACTGCTTATGTTGAATGGACTGAGGCTAGTAATAATTTATTATTATAACAGGAACTCAAGACTTTTTTTTTTTCACTGCTTTAGATGTGCTAAAACAATGCTTGTGATAAAATTAACAGAAATAAAAATTAACTGGATGAACAATACAGAAAACTACGTCTTTAGCTCCATGTATAAAATTTGATTATTCAAATGCAATCAACTGCATTTTGACACAAACTGTAAATGTAAATGCATTTATTTCATCCTGTTCTATATGCATCATACATACAGCTACAATATAAGGATACAATTTTTTTTGGCTTCTTCTCTCAGCTGTGCTTGCAAATAACACTGTACCAAAATGGCTAATTAATGAAAAAGCAAAATTTGATTCCAGCAAGTAAGTTTTTTCACAACGTAGAAAGGAGCTTGAATGGAAGAAAAATTGAGGAACTGGAAGATCATAAAAGAATTGACAGCTCTAGTCAGTTGAACCAATAACATGTAAAGAATTCCTCTGGGACAGCATGTCCTACTGGTGATATTGATATGTTACAGTGAAATATTAGTGCTAAGATTTCCTTTCCTGTCTGAGCAACCTTACCTTAGTCAACCAAAACATTTCTTGATTGTCTCTAAATGTTCATTAAAATCAAAATCATTTGTTTTCATTGATAATTCAACACACAGTAATAAATATTAAGGTTTCAACTATCAAAACTTAATGTTTTTGTTTTTAATAATACTCCATTCATACTTTTCAAAATAAGTTATTGTTCATTACAACAACTGCACTGAATTAAGCTAGAAAGACGAGCACAGTGTTTTGAATTATTCATCCCATCACTGCCTGAGTTATTAAAACAACATACTAATTGGTAGCATGTTGGTATCATTTTCCCTAGCTTTCGAGCTGATTTCCTAATGTTTTAATATCAAAAGCAAAACCAGAAATTAGAAAGTTACTTTATTCCATGCGAGATATTTTTGAACTGATTAATAAATTAGATACAAGGAGCATGCTAAACACATGGATATAAACAACTCTCTTTTCATTTTGAAAAATGATACCCTTACATTTTTAATTTTGAAAACCTATCTTCACTATTACACAACTGAACTACCATTAATGCATTCTCTTTTTGGCTCTGCATCAGCTGCAGTTTGATCAGGGTGCTAAAGAGGATAATAGATGATAATTATAATGAAGTGAAGATGCCGAAACTTTGCTAATAATGTTGATGAGTTCGAGTAAACTTCCTAATGGCGATCAAACTTCTGCTTGCAACAAGGGAGCAGCTTTAAAGATGCCTCCCAAATGACTTTCACCAAAACTTGGATGTTGCATAAATTACATGTTGTGCTCTGTTTGGCAACAGAGCACAACATGTAAAGCTTAAGCGACTGTATTTAAAGAGTTTCTAAACAAAATTCTTATTCCATGTAATGGAGAACGGGCAACAAATTGAGCATGAACAACAAAGTAATTATGGGCTTATATCCTTGTGTTTTGATGAAATTCTTTAGTTAGGTGCTATGTATGATAAATTTGCTATTTGACATGAGAGAAGAAATCGTATGAGCCACAACAAAGTATAAAGCATTGAAAACAGCATTTTCTTCTTGTTACTCTTTCCTAACATGAGAGAAAGGTTCTATTACCATATTTAAATCTCCTCAACAAAATGTTCAAGAATTCTCACAAAAATTTGTCATTATTTTTAAGCCACATTTAATAATCATTATTCACAACCTTAGCTAATAAAAGCTAAGAACCACACAGCATAGTGTCCCTCAATATGCCATAAGCAATTATGTGAATTAGTAACACTAAAATACATTGATTTCTTCTGAATATATTGGAGAAGGAGACCTTTATGATTGCATTGAAGCAACAATTCGTGGGCCCCAATCATGAGATAATTATGGTGAAATTTTAAATAATCTAATAAACTCATACAACTCTAATAATAATAATCATTATTGCCATCGTCATCATCATTATTACTTCTTTTATAAAATCTGAGAAGTTTCAGACTGCTCTGCCACACTACTATGCAGTTTATGGGGAAACTTCTTGAAATTTCCAATTTTGATATTAATGTGTACATTGGTTCTATATATCATATTATCTTAGCAAAGATCTATTCAGGAATTTTAGCAACTAGATTGCAGAAATGGGCGGAGAAAGAAAATAAATTATCAATATTTCAGAAGGAATTCAGAAAAGGTAGGAGAGCAGTGGACAATATTTTCACTATAAAATCTATTATAGATAAATACTTAAGTATTAAAAGAGGTAGGGTATATATGGCATTTATTGACTTAGAGAAGATATTTTGAGGCAGTATTATATATCACAACACTGTGAATGCCAGAGTGATTGTAGTGTACATTAGCATTATTGTATGACAATGATTTGAAATGTTTGTTAATTATAAGCATTGTTAGGAAATAAGTCTACACGGCCTCACTGAAACTGACAATAGGAGCGATTAACAATGAGCGAGGGGATGAGTTGTTTATCATTTAGAAGAGACAAACAAATGACATCAGAGTAGCGCGCTTTTCTGTAAAAATGGAGGGAATATCTTCCCTAGAGCATATGTGTTCATAATTTTGATTGGATATAAAAATAGACGCTACTGATGGCGCGTTTTATTAACCAATAGCAGCTCGATTATATTCTTTAGGCATATCGGGGTGAGGGAGTATAAATTCCGAGCCAGAGACGGGTAACGCACAGTTCTACAGAATAATTCACAGGGCAAACGTCGCACAGTTCTACAGAATCTCTCGTGTTGTAAAGTTAGTTAAAAGATGTGAAATATGCGAATTAATAATGTGTGGCAAATAAGTGATAATAGTTACATTCGAAAATACAACAGTTTCAGTCGGGCGTGTATCAAGAGTAAATATGTGAAATCAATAAAATGTGACGGCAATAAAAGTGTAAAAACAAATTCTTTTATCAGTGTTATCTTTTAGTAACAACTCCTTTCCGTTTACACACCCTGTTCAAGAGATTTGCTCGACTGGGTAATAATAGCTAGCCGGAGGACAAAGAACTCAAAATATTAAAACAATAACAGGCGCTCAGCAAAGATAACATGTAGTTACCGCGATAAATTGGCTCTCAGAACGTGGGGCGAATTAACCAGGAAGGGACATAATAACCAGAACATGGAGCGAATGGAGCAGTGAAATTAACTACAAGACGCAGATCTCAGAAACAACCACCAGAACGACCGACGACGCTGATGAGAGGACATCGTAATTACGAGAATAGAAGGCAACAGGGGAATTCGACTACAGGACACCAAGACAGCGAGACGATGCAGATCCATCGCAGATCCAGTGAGACGATGCAGAGGCGACATATACATCTAGGAGAGAGGGGCAGGAAGCTGGACATTAGAGCAACATCATCAGATAGATCATAAAGGTTAGAAAATTGTAAATTTTTTGTGTATCCTAAAAAAAAAAATTGTGAGAAATTAAATGTTGTTGAGAAGTGGAAGGATTAAGAAAATAATATAATACTGAAGAAACAATTATGGAAGGGGATAATGTAACAGTTAGCTGTAATTCAATACAGGTTACGGAAAATAGCTCAAACAATGTAGGATTTGAGGGAGGAAATATTAGTGAAGAAAGTGAGAATAGAATAGCCGGAAATGTTAATTTTGATGCTGGTGTGATGATGGAAATACTGAGAAATATTGGTGAAACATTAATTAAGAGGAATGAGAAATTAGAGCAAACATTCAATCAAATCAGGGAAGATATGAATAAAAGGAATAGGGAAATAAGGGAAGATATGGAAAATAGAAATAGGAAAATAAGGGAAGATATGGAAAATAGAAATAGGAAAATAAGGGAAGAATTTGAAAAGAAATTTATGAAGCTAGATAGTAGTATGCCAAAAATGAGAGATGAAAATCAGGAAATAATAGCAAGTGAGACAGGAAAAGTTTCAAAGAAAATGTCAGATATGAGCAGGGAAATATCTAACAAAAAAAGTGATGTTAATACTAAAATTTAACATTTTGATGTAGAATGTACAGAGTTAGGTAGCCGAATGAATAGCATTTCAAGTGAGCTAAGAGAGATGAAAGAGGCTATGAATGCACATTTAAATCAGGCGCAAGTTAATTTCAGAGGGCAGATATCTGAAATTCAGAAGGAGTCGGAAACACAAAGAAATAGTTGTCTGAAGAAGTTAAAGTTTTGTCTATAGATTTGAATAAAAAACTAACTTCTGAAATTAACAAGTGCCAAGCTGTTCAAAATGAAAACTACAATCCAGTACAGTTTATTGCATACTTGTCAGTGTACTCTCAAATTAAAAAAATACCGGAAGAATTGAAAATGATAGTTGTTAAAAGATGTGTGGTTCTGAAAACTTTAGATTGGTTTCAAATTGTATCAGGGGGCAAAATTTCATATGAATCCTTTAAGAGGTTATTCATGAGCAGATTTTGGAAGGTTAGGATACAGCTACGAGTAATGCTTAGCCATAGACAATTTGATCCAGGAAAGGGAATAGCAATGACTGCTAAAAAAAAAAAAACCCAAGATGATGAAAAGTAGATCCAGGATAGTTAAAGCTGAACTGCAGAACAAAGTATTGGAATGTAAGAGGGTTAACTTGTATATATGTCATAAGAAAGGAGAAATAAATTCAGGACAAAAATAAATGTTTAAAGGGGTAAAGATAATTAAAGCAAAACACTTATGTAGCACACAGATAATATGAAATTATGTGTAGAATTAAAAGATGTAAATATACTTGTGTAGAGGATGAATATTTTGGTAAATGTGTTCAATAATTACAAGATGAAACAGGTTAAAAATCTTGAGCGTATAAATTTCTATGTAAATAATCTAAGAAAGTATAACCATTTTGTGACAGTGACCTAAATAGTTCAGGGTACAGTGTTTGCTATAAAAAAATTGTAATGTCAGATGTATGTATATAAACACATTAGACCCGAGCCATTGAATAGTGGTGAGAAATAGGCAAGATGTATAACGTGTGTAAAATGTGTGTGCAGTGTTAAGTGCAAGTGATAAATACCGTGTGTTACAAGATTCAGGAGACTAAAAACCCAATTATAAAATTTCCAAAAGAAGTTCTAAATATTTATAATTATGTTTCTAGTGGGGCATATGAGGCAGTATTTTATATCACAACACTATGAATGCCAGAGTGATTGTAGTGTAAATTAGCATCATTGTATGACAATGATTTGAGATGTTTGTTAATTATAAGCATTGTTAGGAAATAAGTCTACACGGCCTCACTGAAACTGACAATAGGAGCGATTAACAATGAGCGAGGGGGTGAGGTGTTTATCAATTAGAAGAGACAAACAAATGACGTCAGAGTAGCGCGCTTTTCTGTAAAAATGGAGGGAATATTTTCCCTAGAGCATATGTGTTTGTAATTTTGATTGGATATAAAAATAGACGCTACTGTTGGCGCGTTTTATTAACCAATAGCAGCTCGATTATATTCTTTAGGCATATCGGGGTGAGGGAGTATAAATTCCAAGCCAGAGATGGGTAACACGCAGTTCTACAGAATAATTCACAAGGCAAACGTCGCGCAGTTCTACAGAATCTCTCGCATTGTAAAGTTAGTTAAAAGATGTGAAATATGCGAATTAATAATGTGCGGCAAATAAGTGATAATAGTTACATACAAAAATAAACAGTTTCAGTCGGGCGTGTATCAAGAGTAAATATGTGAAATCAATAAAATGTGATGGCAATAAAAGTGTAAAAACAAATTCTTTTATCAGTGTTATCTTTTAGTAAGGCGGCGCCGTGGCCGAGTGGTTAGACCGCTCGCCTCCCATCTAGGCGGCCCGGGTTCAATCCCAGGGACCTGCATGTGGGATTTGTGGTGGACGAAGCGGCGTCTGGGCGGGTTTTCTCCGGGTACTCCGGTTTCCCCCACCATTCATTCCACCAACTGCTCCATCATCACCTTTCCTTTCATCCATTTCACCAACATTTCGTTTCATCTACTTCCTTCATCCCATACCAGGCATCGGGCTGATCACCCATCCTGGATGCTCTGCCTGATCCATGAGTATCTGCTCCTCGACGGGCCTCTGACCCCAGGCACCCGCTTGTAAGTCCTGGGGGGTGTAAGTCCTACATAAGAGGAGGGTAAACAGATAATGAATGAATGAATGAATATCTTTTAGTAACAACTCCTTTCCGTTTACACAGCCTGTTCAAGAGATTTGCTCGACTGGGTAATAATAGCTAGCCGGAGGACAAAGAACTCAAAATTCAAAATAGTAAAACAATAACAGGCGTTCAGCAAATAAGATAACACGAACGATACCGCAACAATTTGATACTATAGATAGAGAGGCACTATGGATTAAACTGAGAAGTAAGGAACTAAGCTCAAAATTCATTACAGCAATACAGTATATATATATATATATAAATAATAAGTTTAATATTAGGGAGAATGGCGATGAAATTATGGGAAAAAATGACAGTAATATGGGGTTAAGACGAGGTTGCAAACTTAGCCCAATACTGTTTAACTTATTTATTGACGATATTTTAGAAGAGCTGAATAAGGAATGCTTATATTTACTCACAGTAAATAATAGAGAAATTCCTGGATTACTTTTTGCAGATGATTTAGTGGTAGGTTCTATTTCAGTAGGAGGTCTAACAAAAGTGTTGCACATCATATGTTCATTTTGTAAGAAATGCGGCTTAAGAATAAATTTTAAAAAATCAAAGATAATGGTATTTAAAAAGAGCTATAAATTGAAGAAGGAGGAAAAGTGGTATGTGGAAGGGGAAGAAATGCAAATAGTAAACAAGTTTGATTATTTGGGAGTGAGAATAAGTATACCTGGCACCAATCAAGAAGGTGATTTGACATTTCGCGGAGTGAGAGAGGCGATGTTGCCGCTCATCGTGACCACGTGGAGAGCGTGTCAAAGGAGACTGGGTTGCGCCTGCATTGTAGGGCGGACACTATTTATATTCGTATACGAAGACAATTGTAAAATAACGAATGTACGTGCAGAGGATAGATCATGCATGAATATATCAGTGTAAAGATCTGCGTTAACAGAACAAACATACCTGTGAAATATTGATGCTTATTCTAATGGAAAAATGCCACTAATTTCCGAATCACTTGCATCGCTGTTGTTGTTGCTGCTGCTTGCTTGATAGACAATGTTGCCACCGCCACCATTATCATCATCATCATCATCATCTGAAAAGCTGCTAGAATTCCCCACGGAAATAACAAGCTGTTCATAGTGTCTTCCAAAACTCCTTCATTTTCCCAAGCTGCACTTATTACAGCCTTTGTATGAGTCACCGCTTTTTTCCAGTTTTCGGCTTTTACTGCTGTTAGTGCTTCTTCTGCAAGCTGTATTACTGACGACACAGTTAAAGCTTTATTGTTTGGCCCAACATAACCCTTTATTTTGGCCCAAATTAATTCAATCGGGTTAAAATGACACTGATAAGGGGGAAGCTTAACTATTTTGTGACCAAGTTCTGCAGCAATGCCGTCGACTACATAACTTGGAAACCGCGGCTTGTTTGCTTTCACAAGTTCCAGTAGCTCACTTTTCATCAGCCCCTCCTTCACCGGTATATTGCATCGAACAAGCCGCTTAATTATTTCATTTTTTCTTGTTCCCATTATTGGTGCTCTATCAGAAATTAATAAGTGGTATTTGGCATTGTTCATTACTATCACAGATGGTCTGGGTAAATTTGGAAGAAGCTGCTCTTTGAACCATTTAAGAAAAGTGTTATGATTCATATCCTCGTGATAATCCATTGTCTTTTTTGATTTAAAAAGAAGACAACAATTGGGAACAAAACCCGATGCAGTTCCAGCGTGGAGAAGTATTATTCTGCCTCCTTTACATAACGGCACATTCATTGTTCCTTCCAACGTATCATCTGTCCAGCCTTTGCTGACAGAATGATTGGCATTTACCCACGTCTCATCGAGCCAAACAATGTTCTCAAAATCATGCGTAAGAATCTCCCGAAGGAACCTACACCGCCAAGCACAGATGTCAGGTTTTTCCATTAGCAATGTTCTGCCATTTACTTTTTTGTGACGAAAACCTAACTTCTTCACTATTCTACGCAAAGAAGACTTGCTACCTTGAAATAGCTCAGCTTCCTTTAAACACACATGGAGCTTGAAAATAGTGGGATGCTCCTTTCTCCTATAATAGGAACAAATGTTTCTGCGTACTGCATCCTACTGGAAAGGATCTAAGTTGGTGACACGTTTACATCCTTTTCTTTTCTTTCCAGGAGTTTCTAATTTAGACCCTGATGCCTTATTTTCTTCTTTATAATATTTTGCTTTCCCAATCTTAACCACAGTATTCTTACTGATTCCTACAGCACGCGAAGTCCTGTCAAGTAGATTAGAGAATGGAATAAGAGGCCCTCTGCTCAATTTCTCCTCTTCGAAATATTCTCTCACAGAGCATATTATTTCCCGCGCCTGTCCTTTAATTGGGATACCTTTACCAAATACAGTTTTATTCGGTTTCCGAGAGCGCCCAGTTTTTCGTTTGGCTACGCTATCTTTGTCACTATTTTTGGACATTGCTAAATATCCATTAAACACAATTATAAATTCTCACACAACATACACATGCACAAATACACAAACTCAAATACACCTAACACAAGGCAAATACCATACAAATAGGACGATGCAAAAGAACTTTTCAGTACACAGGCAATCTCTTAAGTGATACTGATCTCTTAACTGAACTGATCTCTTAACACACAAGCAAGCTGGGGCTAAAAGGAGGAATTGTTTATAACTGCAGCGACAGCAGAAGATAAAGACTTCAGGTCATGTTTACTGCAACGGTCGCTCGCCCGGAACGTCATGCCAATCAAGTGTTACGATATCGCAACAACGCATTTGCATCTATCATTGCTATAGAAACGTCTTGGTTCTAATGGGTCCTTCTAATGGTTGCTATGACAACCGCTGTGACATATTCATCCCCTCCCATTCATTTAAAGCTTTCTGCCACGCAGTTAGTAACTGCCAATCACCTTCTTGATTGGCGCTGAGTTTTATAGTAATCGGAGATAGAACGATCACAAGATAGGTGCCTTAGCTAAGGGAAGATTAGCAATGACTGCTATAAGAATATGCTTAAAGAAAATACCAGTTATGCAAATTAAATGGTTGGAAAGGGTTTACAAAGCTGTACTTGGAGCAAAAATGGTCTATGGATCAGGGATTTGGGGAAGTGACAAAGGATGGGAGATGATTGATAAAGTACATAGATCATTCTGTAAATGTATGTTAGGTTTATTGTTTCATCACCTAATGGAGCATCAATGTTGGAGTTGGGAAGAGTAGGTAGCAAGGGCATGATAGTAGAAAGGATACTTAAATATTGGCATAGATTGAAATCATTGGACGAGCATAATATCTTGAAGCAATGTTTAATAATACAAGAAAAATCCAATGATGGGATGAACTGGGCTCAAGGAATAAGGAGAATTTTACAGGAAATAGGAATGGGTAACTTATGGGAGGAGAGAGAGGGGTTAGTTAAAGGTTTCTGGAAAGAAGTGAGGAACAGAGTAGAAGATATACAGAAACAAGAATTATTTCAAAGTCTGGAAGGAAAGAAAAGTTTGGAACTATATAGACAATTAAAGATGGACAGGGGAAGGGAGAAGTAAGTGGATGTAGGTAATAGGTTAGTGAGAGAAGGGTGGGCCTGGTCTAGAAAGTGCACATAGGCTAAGGGGAGATAGGAAGGGAGCAAATTTGGATAGATGTCCTCTTTGTGGAGAGGCAGATAATGATTTGCATTATATAATTGAATGTGAAGAAACTAAGTTGTGGAGAGATCAGTTTTTACCTAAAGAATGGGAGAATGTTAACAAAGAAGTATTAAAAGTTAGGATAATGAAAATACAAAAGTTGAAGGACATAAAAAGTATAGGAGAATAAATGGGGAGAGTAAGAGAAAAATGGTTTAGAAAAATAAAGCAATATGAATTGGTTATGACCCACCATGCATAAATAACCATGGTGTTAAAATGCATGATGCACCAAAGAAAGAAAACATAGCAACTCAAAGTAATGTATTAAAATTTGTAAGAATTTTGCATAGCATTATGGAAAATATACAAATACCATATTATAGAATAATTTTGGACCCAGTTTAAAATCAATGCATTAATGCAGCATAAAAACCAATGTATGTAAATTTCTCCTCATAAAAACAAAACTACAGGACAAAAATGTTCATAAGACAAAATGAACATTTAAGGTGTAAAAACGTTGCACATAGTGTTGTATATGACCCTAAAGTTGTTTTTTTAAAGGAATCATCACAGTTAATGATGGAGTGAAAATTATTTTCCAAAAATTATATAAAATAATTTAACAATTTCCTTACAAAATAAACAACTACATTTACAGATCACATATCTGCTGCAGAACTCATTTGCTAAATTTTGAAGTCATCATGTGTATCAAAGATGAAAAAAAAATATCTCCAAATAAGCAAAGTGTACAGGAAGGTTTTGAGACAACTGAATTTTCAGGTTTCAGGGTATGCAAAATCACATTATCAACGAAGGAATAACTTTTTAATAACCAGTAATTTTTCAGCACCATTTCCACTTCTGATTGTCATGGAAGTTCTTTACCATACACGTTCTCCAGAACTGCTTCAGAATACATTGTTCCTGGTTATGAAATTACATTCTCAATTGTCAATTGATGCTGTTTAGTAAAGTTGAAAAAATAAAGAAAAAATACTTAAAAGATTCCATTAGTAATGGCTCACTCAGCAGAACACAAGTACTGCTTCAAATAAAAAAGAAAAGGAAGAAACAAGGCAAGAATAAGAGTATCAGTCTGCATCCCATTGAAAACCATGTGTACAGATTCAAATTTAGTGGCTACCTTAACTGTTTTAATTATGTGAGCACAATGAAACTTCACAATTTTGTTTGTTGGACTTCAAGTATATCAACATTTTTGGCCCACCCCCAGACCAACCCTCCCTTTAGTACAATTTGTGTCAGGTAAAGAATGCTCTAGAAAGAAAGGCCAGCAATAATGTTCCAATAAAACATTTGTTTCAAAACCATATAATTCTTGAGACATTTTGTCAATAATGAAAATTTAACTCTCAAAGATTACACAACATGCCACCTTTTCCTTTGTGGAGGTAAATATGCTTTTTACATCATACATATGCCTTTTATGCACACATCAGAGTGTTCAGTAAGTCATATGGATTGTGAATATCAAACATTACATTCAAATGATTGAACAAAACATGTACAACCTAAGACAAAATAAATGCAACTGCCAGAGAGAGAGTTCAATTTGGAAAAAGCATTCGCTGAAGCTGTGTTCAATATACACTATTTAAATCATTCTGTGTTCATTTCAAAGCTATGTGATAAGTAAGAAGATGCCTTTCATTGTGGTAGTATGCATGGCAGCCGAGCGGTGAAACGTATATGTCTCGTAATTGGAACAATCTGCATTCGAATCATTGGTGTATATGCTTTATTATTATTATTATTATTATTATTATTATTATTATTATTATTATTATTATTATTATTATTATTATTATTATTAAATTTTTAATTTGTTATATAGCAATGCCCTATGTTTTCCATGCATAAGATATTTATTAATTTTAAGGCATTCATGCATAAGATATTTATTAATTTTAAGACATTCATGCATAAAAACACAAATTCTTCTTTATGTTTTCAAAATAAATGCCATATTACTAAGAAACCAAATATTTAATTGACTTAATATTGGATGTACAAACTCTGTCTCATTCTTCACTTATGAATGGTACTGGCATGATCATACATGTATGTGCACCTCATAGCCTTGGATCTCTGCAGGTTATGTTAGCAATCATACCGACTTTTGCTGGGCTAAGCCTAAACATAAAGACAAAGCTACAAGGAGATCTCTCCTTACATTAGTGAACATGGCTGGGTACTCTGTGTCTCAGGCTGCAAAAGTTGAAGCCTATATATATATATATGGCTACGAGATGAGTACGGTTATCCAGGGAAGGGATGGTTCGTCATCAGCCTAGTTTTTCGACCCAAACTTATAGATGAGGCAGACAGGAATCCCTTTCCGCATGTGCCTACAAATAATTCTAATTTCCTGGATCGAACTGCACAGCCTTGCATTGTTTGACTAGAGCAGGATTCTTTGCTCGATCGACAGATAAGAAGCACCATCTTACAGATGATCACATATTTTCTCACCTTGCATTTGCAGAAGAAAATGTCAACCATAACCGGAATAGGGTTATATTCACAGACAAGGTGACATTTTTATCTACAAATGGGGGGAACATAATTGTCTGCTGCCCCAGAGGAAAACATTACGACACAAAAAACATGGCACAAATTAATCATGAAGTCACCTATCTGTCGTGTTGGGGTTAGATGTCATGTCATAAGATGGCCTAGGTGTATTGTGGCAGCTTGATGGCACATTAAATAGCCAGCAGTATATAGACATCCTCCAAAACGATATAGTTCTTTCTATAAGGACTAGATATCCAATGGAATGATTAAATTCCAGTAGGATTAATCACCCTGTCCATACAAGTCAGCAGGTTTCAAAATGGTTCTTGCAAAGGCAGATAGTACAATGAATTATTGACCTTCTTGCTCACCAGATTTGAATCCTATTGAAAACATGTGGCAGAGATGAAGAAAGTTTTATAGTTAAATTGGCCTGCAAGAAAAAGGAGGTTTTGTGGGATCAAATTACCAGATGCTTGGGAGGAAGTATCCTCTTGTAGAAATTTGACCAAGCATTTGATATCATCCATACCCATAGAATGAGGGCAGTAATGGAAGCAGATAGTTTACACAGCCAATATTAAGCTAATTTCTATTTTTATTTGCTTTTTCATTTAGGAATATAATATTTAGTTATTTCGTATTTAATTTGAAAACGAATATAAGAGCGTTTCAATTTTTATGTGTGAGCATAAATGCCTTAAAATAAAATAAACCTTAGCAATTTGAAATTATATTATAGTATGCATATAAAACACTGTGTTTTTCTCCCCCCCCCAAAAAAAAAACAACAAAAGTATGCTTGGGATATAAACCTTGGTAGGCCCCATTGGTATGTATCTGCTTATAACTGCTCAGCTGTCAGCGCATATTCAGTAGTTGGCACTCAATATGAAAGATGACAATAGAACAAAGCTAAAAGCAAGCATTCTGAGACACCATTGTGGACCGCCACAGAAACAACTTGGACTTCGCAAATATATGCTTCGAGAATCTATCATTTTTTTTCATTTTTTTTCTTAGGGTGTACATGTGAAGATAAAGACATGCATAAGTGATTAGATTATTATTAATTTCTTTCTGGTTCAACTGTAAATCCATAGATAAATTTATATGAATGGAAAATAAAAATGGATTAAAATCTACTGTAGATTTAATGAACTTGTTAGTGAAAGTGTTTAGGAGAAGGGATTTCAAAATTTTAAAGATGACCCTAGTTTCCAAATAAAAATATTTTTCCCTAGTTGAGAGCTCACCATTGGCAAAGCTTCTTTTAAGGACTTTCCTCAGACCAAAGACACTAGCTGTAGCTGATTTACCTAATTGCATTAATTTGATGCACTTCATATGTACATCACTCTTGTTTTCCTCCCTTCTCATTTCTTCTATTTGCACTTTATTGCACTCCGTCATTTTATTTGCATAACTTTGATTTGGCAAGCTATGAAGTAGCATACTTAAAGTTTGAATTTAATTGTTTGTATTAAATATTTTTTTATAAAGGACTAGAATAATGTCAAACAACTTTATGAATATTGGTTGTACCCCAAAGTAGAAAACATATCAGTTCTTTTTCCTCATGGAGTATAATGTGGATTAAACTAATACAGGTGCTAGAAGAGTCTAAAATGAGTATTTTAAAACAAGAAGTACTAGTTAGAATTAGCATTAATAATGATTGTAATACTAACAATGTAACAGCATCACATACAACATTAAACAATGAAGAATAAGCCATATGAAAATGACTAAAACATGATGCGATATTTTATTGTGAGCGCAAAAAAGGGTACATCATAATACATGTTACTTATAGCTTTCTCCTGTGAATAAGTCAGCTTTGAGAGAAATTTTAACACACATCTTTTTGCATGGTTACATTTGAGTTATACTTTTGAAAGTGGTTCAGATCACTCTGTACTAGGTGATGGAACATACTGAAAATTTGGTGCCGTTAAATTTAAACCAATGATGCAATTACTATTCAGGACTGCTGCAGGGATGAGAAGTAACTTCAAGAGTAAGGTAATGCTGCATGATTTAACATTTACCTCAAGAGCTTATCCTGCATGACAGATAAAATGTCTTCGAGGGTAAAGCGCTACTTTAAGATAGAGATCACTTCAGTAACTAAAATGATGCATTATGTGAAAAAATTATTTATAACAGTGTAAGGCTGAATTCTTTCTGACACTGTTCACTGCCAGTAAGACGCACTTCATTGAGAAATTGGGCAGTGTGTTTTCATGGTAAAAACTTATTTCTTGACTGGAAGAGTAGTAATATGATACTATGATACTGTCTGAAGGAATTTTACTATCTCATCTACTGGTTATGCAAATTTGTAGAAAAATATTTTAAAATTGGTTACACAACCTGCTTAATTGAAGTACAGAATTTTAACACAAGTAAATTTGTGGCAGTATTTTATATCACAACACTGTAAATGCCAGAGTGATTGTAGTGTAAATTAGCATTATTGTATGACAATGATTTGATATGTTTGTTAATTATAAGCATTGTTAGTTAGTTAGTTAGTTTATTCATCCGTTAAAGTGGTTTGGTACAATGTACATTCACTATTGGACACGTCAAGCTATAAACATAAACAATAATAGGTTTTTGCAATATATACAATATGTTTTTACATTATACAATAGGTATTTACATGCTAAATACTATGGTTCATGATATACATTTGTGTTCAAGGAAATCATTAATAGAATAAAAGGAGTGGTTAACTAGATGTGCCTTGAGACTGGATTTCAGCTGGTTTACATTTTTAATTGCCTTAATATTACTTGGTAAATTATTATAAAGTTTAATGCCAGAGAATAAGATACTTTTTTGGTAGAGCGAGGTGTTGCAGCTGGTCACATGTATTTGTGTATTTTCCCTAGTATTGTGTTCATGCACCATATTATTAGTTATGAATAGTGAATCAGAAGCATTAATGTTCTTGACTATAAGCAGAATAACTGCATATATGTAAATGCAGGGAAGTGGGAGGATCCCCAGTTTTTTAAAGAGAGGTTTACATGACGACTTTGGGCTGACTCCTTCAATAGTTGGAAAATGTTAGGAAATAAGTTTTCAGGGCCTCACTGAAACTGACAATAGGAGCGGATAACAATGAGCGAGGGGGTGAGTTGTTTATCAATTAGAAGAGACAAACAAATGACATCAGAGTAGGGTGCTTTTCTTTATAAATGGAGGGAATATCTTCCCTAGAGCATGTGTGTTTGTAATTTTGATTGGATATAAAAATAGACGCTAATGTTGGCGTGCTTTATTAACCAATAGCAGCTCTGTTATAATGTTAGGCATATCAGGGTGAGGGAGTATAAATTATGAAGCCAGAGACAAGTATCGCACAGTTCAACAGAATCATTCACGGGTTACACGTCGCGCAATTCTACAGAATCTCTCGCGTCATAAAGCTAGTTACAAAAATGTGAAATACTCAAATTAATAATGTGCGGCAAATAAGTGATTATAGTTACATTCAAAAATATAACAGTTTCAGTCGGGCGTGTATCAAGAGTAATTATGTGAAATGAATAAAGTGTGATGGCAATAAAAGTGTAAAAACAAATTCTTTTATCGTGTTATCTTTTAGTAACAACTCCTTTCCGTTTACACATCCTGTTCAAGAGATTTGCTCGACTGAGTAATAATAGCTAGCCGGAGGACAAAGAACTCAAAATTAAAAATAGTAAAACAATAACAGGCGCTCAGCAAATAAGATAACACGTACAATACCGCGACAAATTAAATTGAAAATCTTATACTTGTAAACTTCCTGCTTTACAATAACCATTTGTTAATGGATTGTACAAAGAATAAGTAAGTGGTCTTTGAATCCCTTCTCCTTCTCAATCTCCGAGACGCTGCCGTGGCCTATATAAGCTCCTAAGAACTAAACAGAGGCACATTAAAAGCAAAACCTATGCATAAACAATGAAATGATCAATTCAAAATAATAGACAGGACAGCTTGAATAAATCTAATCACCTTCTTTGACCTAAACTAAATGTATTGCAGTTTCCAAAGAATGGAAGTTTGTGGAAGTTTTATGAATTTTGATGAAAAGTTTTCTTTATAAATATGTGAAAGACTGAGATGGTATTTATATTATCCACACTTCTGAAAATATCTCCCTATTTGAAATAAAATAGTGACTTTTACAATGTATTTTCCTTTTTAAGCTTGTACATTTTTTACATAATGCTCTCCTAAAGCCATGGTGTTCTGCATTTTGTATTAATAAATACATTCTTTATTTTGTACCAACCGTAGTATAAGTAAGGTATGCCAGACTCAAAACTCTTTAATAAATATTATGAATCTCACCTGCTGGAGCGCTGACTGCCAGGTTTCAGCTTTGCAGGACTCTTGGGCATGCTGAGGGGAAGTGCTGTACTGAAGTATGTCTCCTGGATGACTTCTCTCAGTTTCTTTACCCACGTTTGTTTGCCATCCAGTGAGGATGCCTAAAAACAATATCAACTTATATTTACAAATTGTTCTTACCACCTGTAGTTATTAAATGAAGTGTTCAATATCTTTACACTTACAACTTAGCCTATAACTTACCACTTGCTCTAAACCATAAAAAAATGCAGGTAAAAAGGTGGATTTTTCAATTTGAGGAGAAACTTATAGTTAGGTGAACTGATGTACTGACTGTAGGCTGTGAGGGAGTGTGTCCCAATAATTGTAATTCTTCAATAGAAACACATCAGTTTCTCTAACAATTACAGTGTTGGTTGCATTTTCCTCCAATTCTCAATTAGTTTACTGCTTCTTGTTGATTTCTTTGTGTTTATATTATTGTGTTTGTAAAATCATAAAGCATGGAAAAGTAAAAAAATGAAACTCCCAGGGAATTCAAATGCTTTCGACATGTTTGAAAAAAATCATGAAAAATTAGATTTCTAAGTGTTGCTGAATATAGACATCAAAAAACAACATCCAAGGAGAAAAAATATGTTGATTTAGAAGAACAATTGGATTGGTTCTGAAAACCCTCAAGCTAATGGTGATACTTTTGATAAAACCTTGTCAAAAAGAGAGCGAATGAAGAAGTACTAAAATGTGGAACTTAAGTGCTCAAACTGGTGGTTTCAGCATTTTAAGGAATGACATTGCCATTGCTACATTTCCTGAGACTTAAGAAGCAAGGTGAAAAATATTGACTGTATCACACAGCGTTACACTGCAAAATATATTTTCAATTAGCATGAAATGGGGTTACTAAAATGCCTTGACTTTTAAAGTGGAAAAGTGTCACGACACGGATGGATTCAAAGACATTATGTTGATTATACTGTGATACAGCTCTAATAACAGAAAGAAACTCCAGCCTTTATTAAATTCCCAAATATCTAGTTTATCATGGGGTAGCAGAGATTTTTCCATGTCACTACAGAGCCTCAAAGAATGTCTGTATGACCAGCGAACTATTTTGGAAAGTGGAATGGCATTTCAAAATATTAAGAATATACTCCTTCTGGACCAGCATTCTGCATGTATACATGATCTGTTGCTAAATTATGTGCATATATTCTATCTCCCTACAAACATGACAAGTTTTTTTCAACTCCTGAATCAAAGCATCCAAAAGTTCCTTTCCTTAATAGAAGAATTGATGTGTTTCACATCGCAGTGGAACACAACAGCAAGCAGAGTGTGACAGATGCCATGAGAGATGTGGAACTCCATTTCATCACCATCAGGTATAAAGAACTGTTTCACCAAATGTGTTTTCAGAAATGAGCCCAATTCAATTAGATGGAACAAGAAGATAAAAATAGTGATGTATATGAATGGAAGGATGCAAAAATCACTGAACATTAATTACTGCTTCCGCAAAGATACAACACTTCAGATTACACCACCACAACCTGTGTGTCAAGCAATAATGAGAGACATGATTGAAGAGAAAGACAAGTGATCAGGTGCAGTACTGCAGATAAAAGTTCCATGATGACTGCGCTATCCATTTTATCAGATTTGATGTGTGCAAGTGAAAACTAATAATTTCTTTTTAAGTGATATGGTTGCCTAACTCTATATGTATTAATAATTCTTTTGAAATGAAGCAATGAATCAAGTAGATTTGAAAGCTTGAATGTTGCCGGAGTTATAATTGTGATTATTATTTATTACTCTTGATAACAGCATCCCTTTATTTAGCAATTATATGCCTGTGCATAATGACAAATAACACACATGTATATGTTACCTTTTACACCATTGCCCCAAAACTGGTACTTGTGCTTATCCATTTGATCAGTCAACCAAACCAAATATCTTCTGTCTCAATTTATTGCATATATCATGCATGTTACCATGTAATTGCAGGAGCAAAGGGTACAGCGATCATCATCATCATCATCATCATTATCATTATTATTATTATTATTATTATTATTATTATTATTATTATTATTATTATTATTATTATTATTATTCAAAGTGTAAAATTTTTTTCTCTCAAACACTTCAAATTTATGAGTTCTAGTGTAAATACAATACATTACTCACCTTCAAAACAATTCTGTAATCTGAAATGGGAGCCCGACCAGTCCATACTGCAAATTTGCACTCATCTCCTTCAATGTGTTCCGTTACTCCAAGCTCAGAAGTCTGTAATACACATAATGATGAAATTAATACATAAATGCATGATTATCATTAAATTTTTATTTCTCTTTCTTTAAAAATCTAACATACTCACAAATAAATCATACTTTACAAGAGAAGGAAATGTAAAAGTGCTTTACAAACAGATGCACAAATTTTGTGGCATGCAGAACAAAATTATTTGGTAACTAACAAACTAATCTTGTGCGAGTGTATTTGTGTATACTAAGCACTTATTTCTGCAATACAAACACACTTAACGGTAATGTTATGGCAAGTTATTCATTTTTTTCTAGCTGAAAAGCTTTATTACACAGCAGTTTCATTGATTTTTAAATTTTGTAAAGAATTTATTCCTTAAACACATTTTTTAGAAAATTATATTTTTTGGCTTCGGCATTACCATCCTTTAATGAAATATATAACTTCCTTATTGATTAATTTATGCTTTTGATGCAGTAATTTGTATCACAAGTTACTTAAATGTAAATAATGATTGTAATATGAATATGCATTTTTATGTGACATTGATTTCAGATGTTTATTAATTGTAATTATTATTGGGAAATAAGTTTATATGGCCTTACTGAAACTGTCAATAATAGCGCGCAATAATGCAGAGAGGGGGGTGAGCTGTTTATCATTATTGGAAACGAGGATTACGTAATGTTAGCGCGTTTTTTCCGTTGAGAACCTTCTGGAATGTTTCCTTAGAGCATATGTATTCATAATTTTCATTGGATATTAAAATAGACGCTAATGTTGGCGCGTTTTATTAGCCAATAGTAACTCAGGTATAATCTTTAGGCATATCAGGGAGTGGGTGTATAAAAAGCCAAGTCAGAGGTAGATCGCGGGCAGTTCATCGAAAATCTCAATACATTACACGTCGCCTTCAGTTGCTCAGTTCATCAAAATTCCTTGTGCACTACACGTCGTCTTCAGTTCGTCAGTTCGTCAAAATGTTTGTATGAGATACGTCGGCTATAGATTCACAAGTTACGAAAATCTAAAGTATTATAAAGTTAATTATACACAAAGTTGAAGTATGCGAATTAAGAGTGATTAGTAATGAAGTTATTGAAACAGTTTCAGTTTGGCGAGTGTTAAGATCAATGTATAAATGTGATAGTTAACGTGTTTGACAATAAATGTGTAAAACAAATTTCTTCATCAGTGTTATATTTGGATAAAAGATTCCTTTCCGTTTACACAACCCTGATCAAGACACATGTTCGACCCAAGATAAGATAATAGCTAGCCGGAGGGCAGTAAACAAAACTTAAAATTCTTTCAAACAAAAGACTAATACTGCCGCAAATTGCTAACACCAGATGGAGCTACGAACCTAACAAAGAATCGCGTCACAAGATGGCAACACACGTGATGTAAACAAACATTGTAAGTAACACCGCATCAAATTGGCTCCCATACGTGGGGCAGTTAAAATTATGTAACCAAACAAAACAAAAGCAGCACAATATAAGATCTTCAAGTTTTAATAATTTACGTAAAAACATATTACGTAAGCCATCAATGTTATCACTAAACCGTTACACTTTCAAGCTTGGATTAAAAGTAGTATAATTACCATTAACTTATTTTTGTACAAATATTTGGCTTTTCCACTAGAATCTTTGACTTCCTTGCTGAAGAGCAGATACAACTCAAAGAGGAATATGTGTCGCTCTCTTCCTTTGCGAATGATCTGTTTGGGATCCCAGACATGGAATGTATCTTGTAGGATTACATCTCCAAGTTTATCTAATGTGACATCACAGCCATCCAATAAGGAGAGATGCATTGCATCATTTGCCTTCTTTGGTACGTTCAGCATCACTTCAAGCCCATCCTGAAAGTCCAAAAGTTACAGTATGTAGATTATTGCTTTTCAATATTTCCTTAAAAGCTGTGCAACAAATTAACAATCATAATGTTATCATTACATGTTGGGTTTCTACTCAAAAATAACTGTAGTTTTAGGTGCCTAAAATGGGTTCAAAATTCATTCAATTAGGCCTTAGCAGATTAGCAATTTTAGGCATAGTGAGTTTTTCAGAATACTGAATTATGCAAAAACTCACTGTAGGTCAACACCGGCGGTGGCCAACCTATTTTGAGCTTGGGCCAAAAAAAATTGATAGAATTGTTTTGAAAGCTCCTCAAATTAAACTCATATAAACAACTATTTAGAACCAGGACCGAAGTATTAGTACGTTATTAGTAATATATTCAGGTAAGTGTAGTTGTAGGCCAATATAATATAAAACATCATGTTTTAAAAGTCATTCATTTATCCTTATTATTCACCTTTTTTATTTTGAAAGAACACCATATAATGTTACCCAATGAATTATAATATAAATTATCCTTATTACACCATTTAATAAGACCATTCCAATGAATTTTGAAGACCTGTAATGTTGATGTGATTTTTGAACTTGAATTAAATTGAGTTTTATTTATGGATGCTGTTGAACTATTATGGTTCTTAGTGTGCCATTCTATATTGGGTGTGAAAGACCAGAAATTTTACTCAGAGGCCTATTTATCAGGCCTGAGTTTTTTATGTGCCATAAATCTACAACACAGGACCACCAGCTTTACTTCCCTTCCTAAGAAAGCCATGCTAAGGATTTTACTCCTAAAAAAAAAATCCATCGCCCTCCACTGGGTTTGAACCCTTGACCTGGTACCCCTAGACCATGGAAGACAATTACTTTTGAACTTGCTTTTCATTTACCAATTTCTCAAAATTAGGTGTAATTATTTATTGCATAGAAGAGGTATATTAGCAAGATGTACATCTGCAATAGTTGAACATAATTTATTCTTAATAACATTCATAGCAGAAAAAATTTGCTCACAAATTTATGTGGAGCCAAATCTGCACACGAACCTTACAGCAAGATTGTGATTTCAAGAAACTGTACTGAGAAGACATATTTTCAAAATTCAGTAAAATTTGAAGTGGAAACCCAAGCTCCACACATGTAAAATGTTGACGTCTTGGGGGTAAGTAAATCGAAGATCACATGATCTTGTTTTGAAAGCCGCCAGAGTGCAGCAGAGTTGGTTAATTTAACACAAATGGTATTCCCCCTTTCTATTACACTTAGAACAGAAGCTCAAAATACAGCTACATTATAGCATAGAAAATCGAATAATGCATTTTAAAGGTAATTTTATATTTTTAATTTTTATACCTATTAGGTACAGAAAGTGTTACATTACCCAGAATTCTAAATTGTGGTTTTCAGGTCCTTTAAAGTATTCCACCCAAAAATTCGATACCAAGATTTCACTGTAAATACACGTTTTGAAATAATAAAAAGCATAAACTAATTTTTAGAAAAATGCACATGTGTGTGTGAACAACATAATTAAAAAACGAAGTGTCGGTTAAATACCAAACTTGACGCTTAAGTTCAGGTATTTCCAAGAATATGACACAAAGATTTAAAAAAAAAGCTTTAAATTTAGCATAAAGTCCAGAGTGGATTTTGATTTTTATATTTCCATTTTCAAGGAAGGGGAGTATTTATGAATCTCATATTCTGAAATGCAAAATGGATTTATGAATAAATCTGTGGTGCTCTGCTCAGATTCGAAAGAGCAAAATCAAGTTGAAAATGCCTTACATCATTGTTTAAATGATTCAGAATAAATTTAAGGTTCAATTTAAAAGTGTTGACTTGATTGAACATGAATGGAAATAAAATCTTTTCCTTGTAATCTCTTGTTGAGAATATTAAAATGATGGGACATAAAATGTCAAATCGCAATGCCAGCCTTGACTTTTAAGTAAATCACACTTCAAGGCAAAACATTTTTAAATCCAAAAATAGAAGAACTCAATCTTTTAATTTGAAAGAAAATGTGACAGCTTTTCTGCTCTAGAAAGCTGTTAACCGGGTTGTGTGAGCTATCGGCAGGCCAATCAAAATGCTTGAAAGGCCTTTACTTAGCCCACAGGTTTAGGGTTGGCTACCATTGCTCTACACTAAAATGCACTATAGACATAAGAGAAATATGAAACATATCTTTTTTATTTCTTCTGACCTAAAGGAACAAAATGTCTAAAATCTAAATACTAATTACAAGTCATAAAACAACTTCACCCATTCCAAACAGTTAAAGATTAGAGGAGCACAATTATGTGTAATATGTATTTAGCATATGTCTGTAAATTTAATACAGCCACAAAATTAATTGGCATTTTGTGGCAAGAACTATCAGAGCGGTTTACCTTGATTTCACCCTGTCCTTCTTCACAGCATGATTGCAAGTCCTTGAGCAGCAGCTGGTATTTAGTGATTCGCTGTACAGGTTTTATGAGGTATGCTGCAATTGGATGCTCTACTTTGTGACGTTTCTGCAGCTCTTCAAAATAAGAACCTCCATGTTGCACCAACAATGAGTTTGACTCTGGCTTATTTTTACAGTATTTGACGTACATGTCAAACTTTTGTGCCTACAAAATATACAGGATAATATTTAATTCAGTTGTCTTAAAACGAGCACTTCTGTACTTGTTATGTACATTCTGGTTAATATTTTTTCTAACAATCATTACATTACGGCCATATATTATCGTATTCATAATTTTTACTTACCCAGGTGACAAAGCAATGCCCAACATCCTCTGGCATTGTTTCATATTTTTCTAGTTCTCTCAAGAAAACATCATTATGGAAATCATAGATCTCTTCCATGTTGCCAAAAATGATATCTTCCTTCCCTTGAAGGGGATGGGGAACACCAGGTGTGGACCGCATTTCATCCAAGAAGTACCTAATGCATGTCTCCAAATCCTTCACATATGTTCGCTCAGTTTGTAGGAGCTCAGCCATAATGAATCTGTTCAGGAAAGTAATTTAACCATATCACATTCAGGCTCATTTTTACTTTCTCTACTACGTACAGTAAGTAGGGGAAGTATTGCATTCCATCCAAAAATTCGATACCGAGATTTCACCGGAAATACATGTTTTGAGACCTCCTGAATCCAAAAAAAGCATTTTTGGAAACATGTCCGTGTGTGTGTCTGTGTGTGTGTGTGTCTGTGTGTGTGTGTGTCTGTGTGTCTGTGTGTGTGTGAACAGCATAACTCAAAAACGAACAGTCGGATAAACACCAAACTTGGTATTTAGGTTCAGTATCTTCCAGAGATGCGACACGAAGGTTTTCAAGAAAATCCCCCCACCCCAGACTACCCTTTACATGGAACATTTTTCGAAAATTTTAATTTTCTCAAAAATGGCTCTAACGATTTTGATGAAAATATCATATGTTTAAGATAATATCATGAGAAATGAAATGTATATCTCGAATTTTCTGGGAATGTCTCCAAAAGTATTCTTCATTCTGAACGACTTTTGCATAACTGGTAAACTATAAGAGATAGACAAAATTTTACTACACAAAAAATATAGATCGCGTTAAAATACACAACTTATGTCATATACATTTCTTTTGTTGAGTGAACCGTTTTCGAGATATTGCTTGTTATTTCCTTAAATTTTGCAATACTTATACTTTTTCTCAAATTCGTTATTCATTTTTTTATGTCCTGGACATGCAAAGAGAATGGAATGCGCCACATAGCAACCAGCGTTAAAATATTTGACTATCGCTTAAAAGCTACCATATTCCCCTTGCATCTACAAGAAAATTACCAATAAGATTGACATTTCGATATCTCGATTAACATGAAGCATATGGAGAATAGGCGTTTGTAAAATTAGATTGTACAAGAGTAGAGAAAGTCATGTGAGTGTAACACATCAGATTTTTTTTTAATTACAATAACATGCAAATCTCATTATGTGACCAACACAAGTGGACCAACACATTACATAACTGAAATAGTCAAGGAACTGAATCAGATTACGAGGCCCTTATCTTCGTTGCACTTGCATTATCACAGTAGATATCTTTTTCCACAGATCCACTTGTCTTGCCCAAGTTATACATAGCAAAATAAAATATGGGAAAAGTAAACATCTACATAAGCAGTAAAGCTGCAACATAAGTGTTTAAAATAAGTCAAGGTATATTTCAGTTTTTGGCTTTTGTAAGGATGTGAAATGAAAAAACTTCAAGTAAGTAATTAGTAAATAACATGAAGTTATTGACAGTGAAGTGTTAGTAACTGGTAACCATAGAAGTGAGTTGGATATTAATTACCTTCACTTACTTTAATGAAGGCAATAAATATCTTACTCCTACAGTGTAATTAGTGCTTAAAGCACAGGGTAGAAACAGTTTAGATGTCCACCTTTAAAACCCACATAGAAGGCACTGAAAGGAGCAAAAAAAGTCTTGATAGCCTTTGGTCCATCTCCCAGCATTTTATCAAAAATAAATTTTTTGCAATGTAATATTTGGCAACAAAACACCACAGAAGCACATGCTGCACTTCCTGCCATGGTAGGCCAGCTGTCATTTGAATGAGATAAAGAATACCTCTCTCGCCAGTGGAAAGGGCAACATGCATGAAGTATTTATATTTTAAGTGGATCTCTGTCAATATTAAATCACAAATGGCTGAAAAAGGTTCCACACCAAATGTACACTGTAATGCAAAATAAATGTTTGGGTGAAGCCTTAACAAGCACTTTTCATGGGAAAAACAAAATTAAACATTGACATAAATTGGTGAAAAGACATTCTGAAAATCACTTGCATTTAGACAACTGCAAAGGCACTCAGAATTACTGTGAACACCATATTTTGCAAACCCGACTGCTGGTCTCACACCCACATATGCACGGCAGAGGTTGGCAATCATCCAACCAATATGGAGAAGTGATATGGCCAATATTATGCATCCCCCATCAGAATGTTGGCCCCTGTTGCCGGGATCACTGCCTATTGCAGCTTCTCACTTTTCTCATGATACTGTGTGGGCACTGGTTCTGTACCGGGCACATCCCATCACCAGGAACCAGAGCTCCATGCCCTAGCCCATAGCGCCATGGTGCAGGACATCTCTCTTTGGTACCATATGCAAATACATCATGAAAATTATGGTTCTGAGGAAGCTTCAATGGGGACTGTGCTGAATTTTAGAGAAAAAAATTGATTTCATTTTGTTTTGAACCATTCATAGGTTTAAGCGTGCTTTTATATTCAAACACATGACAGAACAGTACTATGATGAATGCCTTACACAAACCAATCATAATATTTCATTCAATACAACATGTAAAATCACTAGTTAAGCTTTGGGCATCCTGTATAGTATACAACCTGTTAAACTGCTCTGCATGGAACTACAAGCTAAACATTTTGAACAATTGTTCAATAGCTACTTTGCAAAATGCAAGCAAGGTCACTTTATCATATTTACTAGAACTTGTAATTTCTCACTTTCAGCTACCAGTGTACATTGAGAGATTTAAAGAAATTATGTTTACAAAAAAACCATGAAATAATTCTTTCCACAAAGAAAAGTTGTTATAGCATTATTACATATTCCATTGCTCTTGAGAATTCAATAGCTGTGTGGATTATTGGCTGCAGAGATGCGATGAGAAGCAGATTTCAAGTTTCTTGAAATGTGGAGATCAAAATTTGTCTCCTGCAGAACATATTCCTTTGCCAAGCTTTTAAATTCACTTTTTACAATTTATGTGGCACTGTTATTCATTACTAATTAAAAAAATTACAAACGGGATTTTATAGCATTATTAGCAGGAAACACCATCAAGATTTAATTGAATGCCTTTCTTCAAAAATGACTAAATGTACACCTGAAGAGTTATGTACCAAAACCATGAGGACAGAAATTCACAACTTACAACAGAAGCTGTACTGGTTTTTAAAGCTTAAATTGAGATTTCTTTATGGATGCTCTTTCACTGTTATAGTTTTTAGCGTCCCATTCTATATTGTGCAAGAAAGACTGGAAATTTTGACTGGTTTTCTAAGGATATAATACAAAGATATCTTTCAGGAATATGATATAACAAAAGGGACATATATTTTTATTTTAGTAGCACAAGGAGAGCAGGTTTTCAGCCAAATATCTCTTTGTACTGAAATTGACTCCCATAAAAAACTGATTGAAGTTGATGTACCAATTGATTTACTTCAGCAAATCAAACTGTGCGACAAAATATTTAAACCCATGTTTTGTAGTCTTATGGGAATGTGTGATTTTTCTATCCCACAGACCCAAGGTATGAAAAGAAAATCCCTAGTTATAACCTCTAAATTACAATAAAATAAATTCATGATGACAAACATAGTAACTCAGAAAGCAGCAAAACACAGTTTAATACTTTTTCTTGCACACTACAATATATCCAATATCAACAAGCATGCAGGCAACATCTTATGTCCGATAACAGGTAGTTTAAGCAATTAATACAGAATACCACAAAATCTTACTCTTTTCTTCTTGCCGATTTCCTCTTTTCTTCATTCAGTTCTTTTAATTCCTTGTTTGCTGCATCCTTTAATTTTGATTCTAATAATGGATCAGAGTTCCTGTCTATTGAAAGGTCTTGTCTGCTCTCACCTTCAACTTGAATGCCCAAAGAACCTTCCAACTGAGATCTGAAAAAAATATAAGCAAGATAATGTCACATTAAGCTGATATATAGTTTGGATATGAAGTAGTGAAACCATTGCTATACATCAGAGCCATGAGTCAAGTAGCCGTGAGATTTCTCAGTATTATTTGTCAAATATTATAGCAGCTTGAAATACATTAGGAGACCGAAGCACCCTAGTAATGTTTTGGAAACAAGGCCAATGTGAATGGATAACCTAAGTGTGCAGAAGCTTATGCAACTGAAGTGTTGCATATCAATGGCTAAAACAATTTCATGAAGGCAGGGCCTCCCTATTCAGGAGTTTACTGCATATACACAGCATTGTGATCCAAATTCAGAGGACATTCTTTGGCTCTGGGCTCTGTACAGTTGCAAAACATTGAATATTCCATCAAATAAACATATACAACAAAGGCATCATTATGTACTTGAATACAAATTGTTGAAACTCTCCCAGAGGTAACTTGTAAACTTCCTTCATCAGTATGGACAAAATCTGGGTTCAATCAAATGAGCCATGTTTGAGGCAATGGAGGAATCCTTGTTCTCCTTATCCAATCAAAATATGTCCCATGCAAGTTGGTAATGTGAAGGGGATGTTCATTGTGGCATATGATGTCATCATCCTGTTCTATTTCACAGGAAGAAAGTCAATTTAACCTACTGCAACATCATCTTGGATCCTTCATCCCACACATAGGAAAAGTGGTAACACTGCCAGAGTATAATCCTCACCTCCTTGACAATGCAAGTATCACACTGTTGGTGCCGTGTTCGAACTGTTGTGTAATTGACAATGGGAGGTAATGGAGCATTTGCCATACTAAACCAATATGAATCCATGCAATTACAATCTCCTTGCAAAAACTGAAGGCATCACCTTACAGGAAGTGTTACAATACAAGAGAAGTCATCATCCATGATGGATGTTCATTGGGACATCAAGAGAGCTGGATGTGTGATGGTGTATGACAAGTTCCACAAACATGATGGAGAGTTACACACATGAAGGGAGAACACCTCTTAGCAATTTCTGCTGCCAATAACAGAAATGACATTTTTTATTCCGCTCTTGCAACTTGCAGTTTATATATAGGTGTGAAACATTTTGTATTGCGAAGTTTAGCACATAGCAAAAAAAACTTGATTGTTTAGATGGTGAGGAAAATATCTCAATCACAACATGAAGAGAGATTAATCTATATTGCAGAAATACAAAGTAGAGAATTCCTGAAATCTCAGGACATTGCTGCTGGAATAGTAATCTTCGTTTTGAAAGATTTCTTCTATTTATCTGAATAGAATTATTTGCTATGATTCCAGCAAATTTAAGTGCTAAGCACAGTAGCTTTTATGCCAATTCACCTATGCACATTTAAATCAGCACAGTTCTGCTTTCTACAAGTATGTAAAAACCAGATGGCTTTCAATTTCTCACTGAATAATCAGCACTGTGAAGAGATTTTAAAATTCATCATTCATTCTGCTAATACCTACAGTTTTATGGTGCATTTAATAATTATAATATATTGGCAAGATACAAGGTTTTCAAAGCTTACCTGTACTTGTCCATCCGCGAACTGAAGTCCTTATATCTATTATCCACTGCTGCTACCCATTGTTTGATGGATGTAGCATGGGCATGACCTTTTTCTACCAGACTGTCTGCCAACTGTATGAGAAGCTTGACACGCTCACGAGTTTCCTATATAAAATAAATGGATATTCAAAATATTGATGTGCAAGCAAATTATTATGTTATATGCTTATGTGGTTCTTATTTAGGTGCAATATTTTGTCAATTACCGGAAGAGAGCCTTTATGTTTGACATCTCTTTTTTATACCAAAAATAATTTCTTAATTTTGCACAAAATTCTATTGGTCAATTATAATTCTTAAAGGTATGGTTGTCACACATCACAGAAAACTGCAATCATTCAGGATTTCAGTCCCAGAAACTGTGTTACAATCAGCTGAGTAAAGATTCTGAACTTTTTTCACATTTTGTGTGTGTGTGTGAGAGTTATTTAACTCCAAATATTCAACTATCAAGCACCCATTTAGCCATCTTTGGGTAAGCATTATTTTATTTATAATTACATTCATCTTTTGGTGTATGTTTAAATACATCTGCATGTGGAGTGTAATTACATTCATCTTTTGGTGTATGTTTAAATAAATCTGCATGTGGAGTGTCATATTGTATCATGTATCTTATTAACAACATTGTTTCAGATAAACAATACAAGCACTGTGCCAAAGCACACATTTCATATCCAAATAAAGGCTGTATAATCAATGAATTAACAGCAGTGTAAAATGCAACATTTTGTTTTAAATCTTTACATGAAAGTGAGCTTCATAAAATCAAGATATTTTTGGAATTTACTTTATATACTTTCATAGAAACTATCTAGTTTGATGAAGTTGTGTAGTTAGATAACAATCTATGTTTATCTGATAATTCAACTAATTATATTGATTATTTATATTATATTTTATACCCTGTATATTTTTTGTTCCAGTTTTGTGGAAGAGAATTATGGCAAACCAATTTATTAGCTGGATTACCAGGGACATTGGTTCGGGAGACAGGGCATTCAGGAAGAAGTTTCTGGTGGTGCTAGTTAAAACAATCATGAGACAGTGAGCAAAATAATGTCAGAACTGCATGAACTACATCAGATAGAGAGTTTTGTATTCCACATAAGACAATTGCTTATGCAACTCTTGTGCATATCTTATGTTTATGCAGCAAGTGAAGAGCATTATTTATTACAAAGAGTCTAATATTTAAAGTGTGATGGAGGATTGAAAAACATGGTATGTGTCTTATATGGATAACTTATTTACTTTCTCTTTAAAGCTTAAAAAGCCTTAAATATTCAGATAATAAGAGAAAACGAATGAAAGTAACAAATGAGTGCAGAAATGACCTCAGGCAGCTAAAGCACTAAAGCTACTTCATATTCATCTTAAGTCAGTAGTCAACCCTACTGGTTCTGCAGGGTGGGAAGCAATTGTGTTTCCTCTACAATACCTCAATAGCTGATGATTGCTTGAATATACACAAAGAGGATAGTATTGATTGGGATTTGAGATTATGAATCCATCTAAAAACAGTCAAGGGTTTCCTATGTTGTGAATTCCATTTAAACTTTCCTAAGTTGGTAGCATGGAACAACCTTGTTTAGCAGAATATAATGTAGTATCAACTTCAGAAGTTCCTGAGACTTTATTCTGACCTATTCTGCCCCATGCTATCAACCTAATGGACATGAATCCATTCATTTAATGCATACTTTCCGACAACATTTTTGCACCATGGCTCCCACTGACATAATGGATGCCAACCTTGCAGCATTGAATCAATTCAGGAATATTCTGGCTAGCCAAAGTTGGAGTAGAAGGATGATATCATAATGGTACATGTCTGGTCCTATCTATGTGGCAAGTTCTGCTTCCCATTAGTTTGGTTTAAGCTTACATATAAATACTATAAGAGCACTTTATTTGCAGATTATACAAATATTGTAATCAATTACCCCAACAAAGATAAATTGCAGAAAAAAATCAGCAAGGTATTAAAACAAATAGAAAATTGGCTACTGCGTAATAAGGTTAAGCTCAACATTGAAAATGTACAGAATTCCAGCAAGGTACGCAAGATTCAATGCAGGTCTTTTTTTAATAATGTACAAATTGCTAAGGTGCAATTCACAAAATTTTTGGGAGTATGGGTAGATTCTAATCTAATTTGGGAAATCCACATACATAATTTGAGTAAAAAATTAAGCAGTCTAAGCAGCTTTTGAATCCTGACAAAAATATAGGTATTATTCCTAGAATGCTTTAAAGACAATGTACTTTGGATATGCCCATTTGCTTTGCTCTTATGGCAGAGTAGCATGGGGCTCTCCTTCAAAAAGTATGCAGCTTCTCAAACTACAAAAAGGTATTATAAAAATAATAAAACAAGCGCCAATACATTCAGATAGTAAGGCAATATTTAAAGAACTATCAATATTACCACTACCATGTATAAATATACTTGAGACATCTTTCATTCACCAAAACAAGGATCTCTTCAAAAGGATCTCTTCAGCCCTACATGATCATAATATAAGAGTGTGCAGTAACATGCATCTTAGCACTCAAGGCTCACCTCTCAAATCAATATCACATCAAGATATTAACCTATACAATCATCCTCGAAATATTGTAAAAGTTTTTAGTCATAAAAAACATAACACAGCTGGAAACACCTTCTGTGTCAATGATTATATAAATATAAAATTTTAAACCAAAATGCATAATTAATTCTGAACGTTTTTATAATTTATGTATATAAACACTAATATTGTAATTAATTAAAGATCTCAGGTACTTGGTGCAGATATTTATGATTCAAATTGAGGTATTTGTGATTCAAATTCAACTCTGCAGATTAACAAGTCAAGGACACCAAACACTACAAAAATATGCTATTAAAATGCTGCTTATATTCTGAATGCAAACCATACAAACTATTACTTGTCTGAAGACTTACTCTGAAATTAAATACATAATGAAATTCACTTTGGTGAAAGATAGTTTTAAATAATGATAATTGAATTTTAGGTCATTCAGAATTAAATAAAAATATGACTCTGAGAGAATGCTTACTTTAGCAGTCCCCTTGAACTCGTTGTGTTCAGTCAACAAAGTTTCTGTCTCTTCTTTACTTTGTCCAACTCCAGTGTGTGTTGAAAGATAGAATTCTCCAGTGTCATGAATCCATTCTATTGCTTGTTTAGCTGAGCGTTCAAACAACACATACTGCTGACACTGATCTAGTCGCTTTTTGCGCTGGGTCCAGTGCTCCAGAACTTTATTTTCCTGACTTAGAAGTTTCTCCAAGATATCTGTAATGTAAGTCAGAAATGCAATTACATTATTTTCAATTATTACTTTATGTGTTAATTAAGTTGCTCTAAACCTCCAAAAAATGTTTCTAGCAAAATAAACTCCATGAAGAGTTGAATATCGGAGGCACAGCAAATGATCTTGGATACATTTATTGACATACTGATTTGCTTTATCTATGCCACGACATAGTGGGTTGGAGCATGGTGCTCTGGGTCCCTGCTAAAAAATGTTCAAGCCTATCCATGAGTGTATGGGTGCAGATTTTTCAGCCCATGTATAGACTTCTTAACATAGCATAGAATATGAAGAACTACGGTAAGTAGCAAAATAAAAATTTCAGCTAAGAAAAGCAATATGCTGATCATATCACTTCACCATATTTGTTGGATGATTACCCACCTCTGCTGTGCAAAAGTGGACTTAAGCACTGCCAGTGGTACTGATCAGCTACAGATTGTCAAGGATGTGGTGCCATTTCAACAACTGTCACTGTCATAAAATATAAGGGGAATACGAGTGTTTATAACTCCTACACATCAGCCACTAGAACTTTTTGTGTTACCCCTTTTTACCCATCATAGAAATTTCAATTCTCTAAGTTTAGCTAGTTCCAGCACTTTTTTTTTTCCTGTGACAGAATCTTTAATACCTACTATATATTGCAGAGTAGTTAAATATATAGAATCTTTTCTTCTCTAGTGCCTCCTACTCAAACAATAATTATGTTTTGCAGTTTTTGTACACTGTCCACTTGGTCTACAAACATGGTTTCCTTGAAACAACCCAGTAGTCTGCAGGTGTTTCCTCAAGTGACCATGTCCACTAATAAGTCCAACTACTTTCCTAAACATTGCTCTGCTCAGATTTAGAAGTAATCTTGGAAAGACATAGTGTGCTTCTTTGGCAATTAATTTGCCAGAAGATTGGTCAGGATATCTGAACCCCTACAATACTGCAGTTCTAGCATATGATATGCTGATTCTATAAACCAGTTCAGGACCTATGAATGGAGTCTTAGTTCCTTTCTTGCCTAGTTTATCAGGTTTTTCATTTCATACAATTTCCTGATTGCCAGTCAGACATTCCAACACTAAACATCTGTGCTGTGATAGTGTCAGTAGGATTTGAATGCATTGCCATGCTAGTTTTGATTAAATTAGGATGTCATCATTATTATTTGCTTTAGAAGAGGCTGTTATATTATAATGAACAGCAGGGCTTAAGAATATTACATTTCAAATAACATTCATAATGTGACAAGTGTTGTGCAGAAGTTATGTCAAGTAAATCTACTATACATTTGCTCTTTGTCATATGAGGGTGATCCCAAAACTAATATAGATGCATATGTTCTCCTATGTCAATGCAGGTTTAACTCAACTGATTAAAAAAATGTTGTCTCCAGTAATTGAAATGGATGACAAAAATCAATTGGCTTATGTTGGTCAAAGACCTATCATTAGAACCGAAGCTTTACATGGATGTATACCGATGGAAATTTATAAATTCTTTTAGCAAGGGTGCAGTGGCTCTATGGTAGATTGCAACACAATTTTTTCATGAAGGTCATATTACTACAGAAAACAATCAATGCCCGGCAAGACTGAGATTATCTATCAACTTTACTGCAGAGTTGTGTTAGTTTTTGGAAGAAGAAAGCCAACTTCTGAGGAGATACTCAGTGGAATTAATAATAATCATAATAAATTGATTATGATTATTATTTATTATTATTACTATTATTATTACTATTATTATTATTATTATTATTATTATTATTATTATTATTATTATTATTATTATTATTATTATTATTATTATTTCATGCCTTTACAACCCATGAAGAGCCTAGACCTGCCAACCCAAGTGCCAGTCTCATGCCATGTATGCACAGCAGAGGTGGGCAATCATTCCACCGATACAGTAAGGTGCTGTGGTCAGGATCACATATCCCTCAGCCAGAATGATGGCCTCTGTGGCTGGGATTGCGCCTACTCCAGCTCCATGCATTCCTACTTAGTCGAATTAGTGTACCAAAATGTCAGTGCATCATATTTTAATAGAGATATTCCTCAACCAGCCTACATTCTGAACATGAATCTACATGATCATGACCCTTTCACCCAACTTTGGTAACAGCACCCAGTATCATTAAAATGATCTCATGTCAGTGCAGACTTGGTGCATACGAACATTACAACTACAAAGGAGAATTAGATGACATCTATCAGTGAGTTGTTATGCCCAGAAACTAACTCAGGAACTAAGACTCGTGGAACTAGCTCACACTGATATTTCCATTTGCTTTTATTGTCAACTCACTCTTCCCCAGTATACCGTGCCACAAATTAATGCAGCTCCTCAGACATTGGTTGGAATCCATTTAAATGAAAAAAGAAGAAATCAAAGAATACATCAAGCTCACAAACTTAATCATTAACTACATTGAATTCACTTTTCAAGGGAAAATATACAAGCAAAATCTGGTCTAATCATGCGAAGCCCCTCATCAGCTTTTCTGGTCAAGCTTTTTACAAGTTTCTTTGAGATTCAGGTAACCACTTTTTTCCCCTACATTTTCTAGGCATGGTTCCATATGTTATTGATATCCTCACAACAGTAAATAAAAAACTAGTGGAAGACACTCTGAAACTTTTAAATTTTCAGATTCCATAAATTAAATTCACCAAAAAAAAAAAAAAAAAAAAAAAAAAAAAAAAAAAAAAAAAAAAAAAAAACAGATGGAACACTTCCCTTCCGTGACCAAACAATTATTAAAAAAAAAAACACAATAAGCTAGATTTTGGAATACATAGGACAGATACACGTACACACAATCACATAAATGCAAACAGTTTCAACCCTATCACCACAAGCATGTTATCATAAACAGCCTACGACACAGATTACTCAACATCCCATTAAATGAAACAGAATATTAGAAAGAATTGAAACAATGGTAGAGAACACCGGTTTCAACAATGTTGCATAAAAAATTACAGAAATTAAAAAAGAAGAAACAGATATCAGACATAACCATTTGAACAGCACAAAAAGAAAAGATTAAAAAAATTCACTTATCACCCAAAGTTCATAGAAAATTCTAAAAGATCTTCCAGGGTTATAACATAGTGTTAGCCCCACAAAAGGACACAGCATAAAACCTTAATTAAATCAAAAACATATGATTAACACCTTCTTTAAAGAAACCAGAATTTACATAATCAGCTGTGGAGATTGCGAGAAAGTATACATAGGAAAAACTAAAAAACATTGAAACCTGCCTCAAGGAACACCGTAGGCACACAAAGTACAAACACAGAAAAATCAGAAGTAGCATACCATTTTTGGAACTCCAGTCACCAACAATAAAATCAGCATCCATCTTTCAAACCTAGTACAAAGACCAATACACTTGAAATTTGGGAGATTTTCTTGAAAAAAATATGAGTCAATGCTAATGAATTTTGAAATTTGATGCAGTAATTTGTATCACAAATTACTTAAATGTAAATAATGATTGTAATATGAATATGCATTTTTATGTGACATTGATTTGAGATGTTTCTTGACTGTAATTATTGTTGATAAGTAAGTTTATACGACCTTACTGAAACTGTCAATAATAGCGCACAATAATGCAGAGAGGGGGGTGAGCTGTTTATCATTATTGGAAACGAGGAAGTTACGTAATGTTGGCGCGTTTTTCCGTTGAGAAACTTCTGAAATGTTTTCTCCCTAAAGCATATGTATTCATAATTTTCATTGGATATTAAAATAGACGCTAATGTTGGCGCGTTTTATTAGCCAATTGCAGTTCAGTTATAATCTTTAGGCGTATCTGGATGCAGGAGTATAAATAAGCTAGGTTAGAGGTAAAGTCAGTCAGTCACCAGTTCATCGAAAGTCTCAATACATTACACGTCGCCTTCAGTTGGCAGTTCATCAAAAATCTGTGTACACTACACGTCGTCTTCAGTCAGTCAGTTCGTCATACATCGGATATAGATTCACAAGTTACGCGCAGCAGAATTATGAAAGATCTAAAGTATTGTAAGGTTAATTATACAAAAGATTGAAGTACGTGGATTAAAAGAATTATCAGTAAGAAGTTATTATAACAGTTTCAGTTTGGCGAGTGTCAAGATCAATGTATAAATGTGATAGTTAACGTGTTCAACAATAAATGTGTAAAACAAATTTCTTCATCAGTGTAATTTTTGGATAAAAGATTCCTTTCCGTTTACACAACCCTGATCAAGAAACATGTTCGACCGAGACATAATAGTTAGCCGGAAGACAGTAAACAAAATTTAAATCAAATAACAGTCGCATTCTTTCGAACACTAACACTGCTGCAAATTGCTAACACCAGATGGAGCTACAAACCGAACAAATGAATGACGTCACAAGATGGCTTCAACACTGATGTAAACAAACATTATAAGTAATACACTTGCAAATTGGCTACCACAACGTGGGGCTACACAAAAATGTTAAATAAATACAACATTAAACACCGCATTAAATTGGCTCCCATACGTGGGGCAGTTAAAATTATGTAACCAAACAAAACAAAAGCAACACAACATAAGATCTTCAAGTTCTAATAATTTACGTAAAAACATATTACGTAAGCACTAAACAACTCGCAAATTCCCTATGAAGACAACCACTCCATGATTCATCAGATGTCCAGTAGGAGAGCCTCAAGATTCCAGAGAGAACACATCTAATCATTCCAGCAGTTGAAGGTAGTTGATGATGCAGATGTATGTGAAACATTTGTACTACATGTAAGTAAAAGATAGTGAAGCATTAAGTGTTAGTTTCGACTCATTGTTACTTTTAAAAGTTAAATTGTATTATTTTTATCAAATTTTGATGAAGGTACATTGAAAAAATAAAAGGTGTGGCAATTAAATAATTCATTGTATTATTTCTGGGATCACCCTTGTAAATACAGTCCATGTTTAAAACTGCTGTGATTTATATATTTATTTATTTATTCCTCTATTTCTCTTAGAAGGTAAAGGCCTTCAGTACTTTGCCACACCAGATATTATGACAATCTATTATACACAGTGGTGCAATAACGTATTATTTATATAACTCTGCTACTCACTTTTAACCCTGTTTTCAGAATTTCGAGCACTAGCTTCGCCTTGATAGTTATAGTACTGGAGACTTCGTCCCGTGTACTTGAGGAATGTTTCTGCAGTCCGCCTTGCTAATGTACATGCTTTAAGAAAAGCTTCTTTTTGCTCCTGGTGTTTATTAATAAGTTGTGAAACAGCTGTTGCTTTGTCTGTGGCTGCAGTTGCACTGCTTGGTGTTGGAACCTCCCCCATTTTATCTGGTGGGGTACCACCTCCACACCAATCCTCTTCCCTTTTGTATTCTCGCTCTAAACTGTCTAGCACTGAGCATACCTGCACAGACATACATAGTTTAGCTTAGACATAATAAAATAGAAATAAAATACTTCCAGTATACAATGGAGTATACTGGAAGCATTTAAAACAGTATGTACATGTGTACTTTTTAAAAACAAGCAAAAATCACTATTATTCTGCATACCTTTTATATAATTTAAAATAGTTTAGCTTGTTTACATGTTTACAGCCCTCAGTTTGTTATATTAAAAACTTTAGTTTTACATACTGAATATTCATTCTCTTTTACTATTTAATATACAAGATTAAAGGCTATGGTTAAACAAATAATCTGAAGACATAAAAACAAAACCATAAATCTAGTAAAAATAGATAGAGAACTTCAGTATGTTTTTACCTGTTCTGCTGTTTTATAAAAGTTAATGCTTGCAGTAACAAGTTTATGCCTTTCTTCTGCGCAGGTTACCAATTGCTGCCACCTTTTGGTAACCTCCTCAGCTATTTCCCTTACACTTTGTGGATCATAGTGGTTTGCACTGATAAGAGCTTCTGCACGATGTTTCACTTGTACTGCTGAAGTGTGTGTTTTCTACAAAAGAATAGAGAACATTAGTTTAAGCTTATATGTTTTTAAAAGGAAAAGTTGTATAATTGTCATATTACTATTTTTATAGTATAAATGCCAGTCAATGCCTTCCCAACAGTAAACAATGAACTTTTCATTATTATAGAAACAAGATTATGGGTGGGAGTTTTATTCATTTTACACTAATATTATTATCATTATTAAAATTTCTATTTAGTTTATATTATATTATTAATAACCGACTATTACTAGCAAAACTAAGGCATTCTATAATGATATTTAAGTCTTTAAACTTAAAGCCCAAATTGAATAAAAATTAGTATTAATTCAATGAGAGTCCACACCGGCCATAGCATCAGACATTCTTATAGATAAAAACAGAGTAAAGTGGCTTTTCAATTGTTTGTTGGAAGAATGTTCAGCACCAAGAATGGAAATGACATGTATGATTATGATGAAAGGGGGATATTTACTTAACACTACCAGCATCTTTAATATGGATAATGAAAAAAAAATAAATCATAGAAAGAGAAATAATTCCATGCATGAGATTACCTATTCTATGAAAGTCGAAAAAATCTTGCTCCATTGAAAAATAAAGAATCAGGTTAGGAAAGACAGGATGCATTCACCAGGTGACAAAACTCTTACAAAAAGTTGTAACAGACTACTACAAATATTTTACTTTTGCTGAAGTAATAGATAATGTCATGGAAAACACTAAGAAATGCATTCAAACGGTAAAACTCATGTATTCATCTGAAGGGGATGAATTGCAAACTAGTGCACCAAAACCTAAAGCTGTCATTGGTATAACTCAGCCATGTCCAAATGTGGCCTCATGAGCCGAACTTGACTTACCATTCCTGTATGTACATGGACTTTGTACCTAGCAACACGTCCCTCCACTTGCCATGAATGCCATCATTCTCATAACAGGTGGATTATAACGGAGTGATGTCACTGTCTAAACCCTCCAAATCTTACAAATGTAAGTTCAAAGAGAAGGGAGTGGACGATTTTTCTTGTTTGCCAGATGAGGAAAACATTACATGTTTGCTTTTCAAAAGCATTTAATGGTGCAAGAAAATACAATATTCAACGACATTATGAAACAGCCCATGCAGGTCACAATGCAATCATAGGCGAGTACAACGTGTTTAAATGTCATCATTATTTATTAATATTCATTATTACAGAATTACACATTAAAAAGATCAGTAGATGATGAAACATTAAACAATTATTCCACATCAATGAATGAAAACTGAAAGAAATAGCTGCTTGTCCTTTTGTTCTTTACTGCAGGTGTGGATAGAATCATTCAGCTAGAAGAACTAAAAGCTAAATTTCAAATCAAAAGTACATCTACAGTACCAAAACATAACAACAACATTCTCCTTGCTAGCTATATTGCAGCATTGGAAATAGCTAGGTCAATGAAACTTTTTAATAATGGTGAATTTATTAAAATTTGTGTGGTAAAGGTAGCTGAGAAGCTATGCTCTGAGTGCATGGATTCTTTCAGAAGAATAAAGCTATCAAGACAAAACATAGCGCGCAGAATTAATGACATCTCAGCCAATTTAGAGAAGCTTTATTTGTTTGTACTGTGGATGAAAGCTTTTCTATATGTGAATTTCTTCTTGACCTAATTCCTATGAAAGATTGTACTACAGGGGAGGCAATATTTAATGTAGTGCGGAACTCGATAGAATCAAACCAGTTGCAGTGGAAGAAATTAGTCAGTGTTGTGACTGCAGGGAGCTCCAGGAATGGTTTGAATAAAAAAGGGCTTTGTAACCAGACTTTCTTCCAATTTAAATGAAATAGGTATTAACAGTAAAGTAAACCAGTTCCATTGCATTATCCATCATGAGGAACTTACAGTAAAGTTTGCCAAATGCAGCACATTATGGATGTTGTAGTCAAAATCATTAACAAAATGAAATCAAAATCATTTCAGCATCATCAATTCAGAGCATTCCTACAAAATATGGACTCTAACTTTGAGGACCTCACTTACTACACTGAGGTGAGGTGGTTAAGTCATGGTCAAATGCTTTGTCGGTTGTTTGAGTTGCGTGATGAAATTTGCGACCTTATGAAACAACAGGTAAGTCAGTATATACTGAATAAACTTATAATGCTCATATTTCGTTAGTAACAGTGACTATTTAGTGACTTTCTCAGACTTCTTTTACCAACCTAATAACAATACTTGATATTTTCAGGATAAAGCAATTCCAGAAATGGAACAACCAGAATGGATAAGCGATTTAGCAAATGGTTTAAATATGGATCTTCAAGAAGAAAACCATACCATTGTGGCTATGTTTGATTCAGTGATGAGCTTTTCAGGAAAATTAGAATTATTTAAGAAGCACTTGTTACAAAGGTAATTGTATCGTTTCCCAAGTTTACGTTCCTTTGAAAGTATCAGAGGAAGTAGTTTTAACAATTATGCAGAACTAATAGAAAGGCTAAAAAATGAATTTACAGTTCACAGATTCAAAAATTTTAACAGCATGGAAAATGATTTTCGTCTTTTTGCCAATTCCTTTGCAAAGGAACCAAAAACAGCACCATTGCAATTGCAAATGGAATTAGATACATTGCAAAATGACAGTTAATAAAAGTATGCGTAAAGAGCATTTAGGAATCGAGGTATATAAACTTGCTCCTAGAAATAAATATCCTTGTTTTAGGGAGTTTAGCACTCGTATATTGGCAATGTTTGCCTCAACATACATTTGCGAGCAACCTTTTTCTCAAATGAAGCAAATAAAATGTAAAAGTAGAACTAGAATATCAGATTCCCATCTCACAGCACAGCTAAAAATATCTATAACAGAGATTGTGCCAAATTTGGAAGTTATTGTAGCTTCCAATGATGTAACACAAATGCAGGAAGTAAGTTAAGTATGGAAATGGGATTAAAATAAGTATGCTATTGTTATGTCTATCCCAATTGCTTTGGAATGTTCTGCCCACTAGTGCTAGAATCAATCTGATATTTAATTTACTGCTCACTGAAGATTATTGTTAATTATACAAAATGTCTTAAATATCCTTGGTCGTGTGAATGCCTAGTAGACCTTTCATATGCACAATGTTTAGTCGTAATTTGAGATTAAACTACTGGACAGAGCAAATGTCACTTTACGCCTTTCCCTCCTTGCAAATACAGCAGGAAGTATGCAGCAAGTATCAAAGACTGGCTCGACGTTTGGACATGGCTGGTATAACTAGTAACCATTTAACACCAATTTTCTAACACAATTTTGATATTCGGTATGATTATTAACAATTTTATGAATGAAAATTACTTTCCTTAGTTGCTGTAATGTTATAACCTTGAAACCATTTTATTTACACGTTGAGCATTCATAAGCAGCAATAACAGATTTAATCAAATATGGTGGATGTGATTACTAACAACTTTATGACTTAAAATTATCTTCCTTAGTTTCCGAAATATTATTTACATACCTCAATGGCCACTTGAAACTGCTCATGTTCCTTTTTCAGTTGTTCTGCTTCCTGCAAACAACTGGGGATTGCAAAGCTAGCCAGTAACATTGCTTCACCATTACGTATCCAACTAACAACCTGGAACATACCACAAGTTACTTTGAGTTTGTTTCCTATGCAGAATTACACATATGAAAAACATATTTTATAGAGAGCATTAATACTCTACATATAATATTTATTACATGCATTACATTATTTGTCATAATGTAAATGAGCTGATATTAAAATAAATGTAAAAATAAGCACATATTGCTTTTGGTATCACACATCACTTATCTGCGACTGAAAACTCCATTTACTGCAAATTTTGGGAATTTACATGTAGATTCTAACAATCCTACATTTTGCTAGTAAACTATGCCTACTGAGAGGTTTTTATCATCATATATGTAATTTCTTCATTCTTTTGGTTAATTGGTACTAAATGTACATTTGAGTACAAAATATGCATTAAAAGAAGGTGATTTACCATCTAAAACATTTTGTTTGCTATGATAAAAATTACTTTTGATGATGAGATGATTACACTGACTATATTGAGCAAGAATTTTCCAAAAATTTATGTTACTAAATTTAGTGTTTTTCTTTCATATCTATTTAAATAACAAATGATGAATATAAAATTGTAGCTTGTATTATGAATGCTTTACGCTTTTCATACTAAGCGATGTTACCGTGATAGATTTTTTAATTCCTTTTATGTATCACCAGTGAAATACAACTCATTTCCTTCATAAATGTATTCTCTTGTTCAATTTATTTTTTATCTAGATTTTCTTCTCACAATTTTTCGTAGGGGAAGAAAATTTTAAAGTGAACGTAGAATCTTTACCTCTAAGAGGTAAGCCTTCACAGTCCATTACTCTTCATCTTTTAGGAGAAAACTTTTTTAAAAAATTAAGATTTGAAATATTCTAAAATTTGCCAGAAGTTTATGGATACTGCAAAATTATCTAGTAGTTAAACTCCTAAATATGCTCAAATGTAATTCTTAATTTCTGAATACAAAACAAGATTTTTTCAGTAAACACTATTAAGGAAACATTCTGGCAATTTCCAATTATTTCTTATACCTGGTTAGCATCATTCTGGAACTGACATAACTGGACACATTGCTCCAGTTTTACTCGCTTGATTTCCGCCAGATCTTCAAGGTCCATTTCTCGTTCATGGAGAAATTCCAAAAGAACCTGAACCCTTGTCTGAGCAGAGTACTGGCTATCTGCCATGAGCGACATCCCTGAAGTTTCAAAAGCCTGCAACAGTAATCCAATAATAAGAGCTTTGTGATGTTTATGTATAGTATTGCATTGTTTTATTTATTGGTTTACTTATTTGGTGGCGTCATGACCATCAAGCCATCTTATTCACAATATCAAAAACAAATAGGTTACAGGATAACACATTTCAAACTTCCTGGGGGCTGGTTGATGAAAGAACCATGGCAGAGAAAAATTTTATAGGTTCCATAGCATTCTACAACACAAAGGTAATATTTATTTCATAGCAACACTGTGATTTACAACAATAAGCAAACAGCTATTTCACCATAAATGGGTAAATATTTTTACTGCAGGAGTTAACACAGAAGGGCTTTCCACCAGTTTTAGGTAATAAAATAAGTGGTTTTACCAGTATATTATAGACAAAATAAAAATTTTAACAAGGACTAAAATTGACTTCCATATTAGAGGTATACAAATATAATGAGTAAACTAATGCATTTTCAACACTTTCAGTTGGTCTTTAGAAACTGTTCAGCCTTATGTGATGATTGAGTAACAAAATGCCATCCCCTTTCTCCTAAACAACAACTCAAATCTCTCTTATTTGGTTTGAACTCAATGGCAATATTTTTTGTAGGAAATGCTTTTCTAAATTTTTTTCATCTTACTAAAATTACAACATTCTTAATAAATCTGTAGAGCAAACTCTGATAAATGCTAAACGGAATGCATATTTAATATTATTTGTGAAAATATGAAACAAAGGGAGACTCATAAAGGAATTGCCAGCAATTTGTATGGTGTATGGGCTAAGGAAGGGATGTCAATAGCGAGACTTCCAGAAGGCAAGGCCAAGAAAAGGAAAAAAAAAGAAAGATAAAAAATGAAACCTCAACTTTCTTTACAGTCCAGATGTCAGTCTATTACTTAAAATGCTTTTGGGAATCTTAAGGATGCATTATAAGGTTTTATGGTGATGAGAAGCAAAAAGAAGCATTGCATTTCTCGCTTGGCAACCAACCTTTATAGAACTCTGTTTTCCTCTCTCCCCAAATATGCAGTAGTATTTTGAAAAATGGGGAAATTAAATTAAAAAGGACAATGAGCAAGTGACAGAAGAGCCTTATGTGCAGAATTAGTTTCAAAGTTCCCACACTAACATCTAACTTATTTCAAAATTGCTATGTGGAGTTGAGTTAACTAAACATTGGGAATTAAAACAAACTCTCCAAATACTATATTACTTTTTGTTTTATTAAATCTCTTAGTTTAAATGTTCAACACTCTATTGTAATTAATTTTCTTCAATAATACCAGAGTGTTGATAGTTTTTCAATAATTTAATGGAGGTTAACAATGTTTGTTGTCATGATAATTATTTGAGATGGGAGGTTTAACAACAAGCATGAGCCTGAAAGCTCAATTAAATTACATAAGAAAAAAAATAAGCAAGAAGGGGGTTTGGCAAGATAATTACAATGAATGCAAGGACAATGTCATTTTTTTATGCTTTCAGTATAATCGCTGAAGCGGCTTACCTATTTCATCTTTCTGAAATCATACACTAATTTTGTGAGCTTTTATTCTAAGCAAAACTGCATGTTAAATAAATTTAGTATGAGCTGCTGTTAACCTGGAATGTTCATTTCTTTTTAATTATAAGATGCACTTTCTAAATCCCTAGTGGAATCAAAGAAGAGATTATAGGAATTAAAAAAAAAAAAGAAAGGAAAAAACAAAAGAAACTAGGAGAAAAAAAAAACCATCAGTTATAATCAATTCAACCTTAGAACCAGACTTGATGTAAACAAAACATTTTGTATCCCTCTGTGTTTTAAGGTAATATATGTTATGGTGTGCTTTGGTTTCCTGAGTATTGTGGGCAGTTAATGACGCCATGTGTTTACATCAAGTTGGTTTAAGAGTGCAACAATTTTAGTTTTTGAGCATCATGTTTAAAAAATATCAATTAAGTTTGTTTCTGATTGGCGAATACAGTCAATGAGACTGTGCAGTAGCTGAAAGGCACTCACCTGCAGTTATCAGTTTAATGGTTATGTGACTTACAAATACAAGAAGTCAGATTAATCTAATCAAATTCAGACTGGTTTGTGACATTTTGGATTAAATAAAACATAGTAAATGCACAAATTAAGATTTTTATTATTCTAACTTCACTTTTTCACAGGCTAGAATAATAAAAATCTTAATTTGTGCATTTATAAAAACTTCACTGTGATTCCCAAAATAGCTTATACAAACATAGTAATATTATAGCTAGATATTCCTTCACATTGGCTGTGTGTGAGCTGTAGTAGTGTAGGTGTGCAGTATAGCTAGTGCTAGTGCTGAAAAGCTCAGTCCCACAGCAGGAATCCAACCATGGATCTTCGGCTTATGATGCTGACAGTCTACCATGACAATACTTCTGAATTAACTTTGAACCGCTGATCTGACTCGTGCAGCCTTGCATACCTTTAAGGTAATCTCAATACATTTGAGGCGTTGGATCTTTAATGAAACTTCCAATGTTGCTAATTTTTATTTCTGGGCTTCTATTTAACCACATTATTAGGATTAATTTATATTCTTAAACATGTCCATGAAGATAACTTCAGGAGCTGACTATAGACAGTAATTTACAAGGTTCAATAAGTAGCATTCCCCAGATTGTCTTAATATTGCTTTACTCAACAGGTATCCATCATTTTAGCCTCTAGTTCCCGAGGTCGCGGGTTCAAACCTGGCGGAGGACGATGGATTTCTTCCTTAGCATGACTTCCTTCGGAAGGGAAATAAAGCCGGTGGTCCCTTGTCGTAGATTTACGACACATAAAAGAACCTCAAGCCTGATAAAGAGGCCTCTGAGAAAAATTACCGGTATTTCACGCCCAATATAGAATGGGACGCTAAGGACCATAGCAATTAAAGAGCGTCCATAAATAAAACTCAATTTAATTTTGGTATCCATCATTGTAGAGAAAAAATATTACTTTATTATAAAAAGAAATAATTTATGATGCTCGTGATATAGACATCTGAGTTAGTTTTACCACCCAGAATGAAGCACAACCAACATACTGGGTGGCGCAGATAAAAGTGGCCAGTCTACCTTTTGAATACAAATGCGACACTTCCGTTGTGTAGTAATATAAATATCCGTTAAAACCGGTCATTAAAATTGAATCGAGCTATAGTACAATGGCCAAATTTTATGCAATATGAATAATCGATAGTTGGCATTCTTCTGTCAGCATTCAGTTATGCACATTCTGGAAAATGACTTTCTCGATACGAGAAAGCATTCAAATTGTGGAAGCATATATGTAAACAGGTTCGATTAACGAACTATTCCATGATGTCTTCTCTGTGGAACGAACCATTAGCAAACATTTGTGGCCACCATATGACTCGGATCTAACAACGTGTGAGTTTTTCCTGTGGGGATATTTGAGAACAAGGTCTATGAAACAAACCCACACACAATACAGGAGAAAAATAGCATCAGTCGTGAAGTTCCCGCCATCGATATCGGAGCTTTACGCAGGGAGTATCTGAATATGGTTCGAGTGCGCAGCTGTGTATTGATGCTGCAGGGGGCCACTTTCAACATCTTCAATAAATGGTGAATCATTTCAGCAATTCGTTTGCTGTATTTACCTTATACTTACACGGGCTACTTTTATCTGCGCCAACTTTACCGACTATTCATACTGCATAAAATTGCCCATTATAGTACTGTAGCTCGATTCAACTTTAACGATCAATTTTAGCAGAAATTTATATTAATACATAATGGAAATATCGCATTTGCATTCAAACGGGAAACGAGCCACTTTTATCTGCGCCATTCTTTATTTTCTGAATTGCATTCTTTCAGTTTAATATTTTTTCCCAATGTTTCCAAAACTCCACAGTGCTATACAGTTTTATGTGACAACATTCACTGCCACATTTGTACTTTTCCGTCCCTCTGAACCATAACTGGAATTAAGCAGACCTCATTAAGCATACCTGAGCCAACTCTTGTCCCTGCTGCAGCACTTGAAACGTCGTGTTCTGCATGTGGGACACGTTTTCGTTGTGCAGTCTCAACATCTGTTCGGCCTTGGCAACTCCGTCGCGAACGGGTGACGGATGAGATTGCTGCAGCTCTTCCGACCAGAGCTCCAGCTGCGATGACACCTCGAGGGCGTCCCTCTCGAAGAGCCGTAGCCTCAGGCACAGGTCCAGCTTGAGCTTGCGAGTAGCCCATAGCTCTTCCAACTCCTCGCGCTGCTTGTTCAGGCGATCCAGCGCCGCCTCCACCGCAGCTACCGATCCGGTGGAGTCCATTTCTGCCGTCACGCCTGCACTCCTGCAATAATATTAACACAAGCATTGAAATTTGGTATAAAAAGTATTTCACAAGAATTTTAGCTGATAAGGAAGATATACCTACTTCTTTTAAACATCAACTTTTCTTAGGATATTTTGTAGACTACCTTCAAAATTACCGGATTATTAATTTACACTTCACAACAAAATAACAAAACAAATAAAATCGTGTAGCTAACATTGAGAAAAAATTGTACGGGCCTTATGACAAGTGGCAAGATGTCAAGAGATACTCAGCCGTAGCAATCTTTTTTAACAAGTAGTGTTACTTAATATTTGCACCTGCATTCTCTTTTCCATTTTAACTTATTTCAATGTGCAATACACAACACGTGGGTAACTACCATGTATTAGGAAGAGTGCCGTACAGGGCATACGTTCCACTTGGCAGCAATGACTGTTCCATCTGAGGTACTGGGAACACTACATTTTAGAAGTCGGCTATCATAAGAACGTAGCACCAGATATAGATACAGATATAGATACAGAGTGTTACAGAATTCAACCGATAAACGTTCAGGGGTTGCAGAGGGATGGTATAAGAACACCTTGATATAAGACAACTATTGTATGTGGCGACAAACTTTGAAGTTACGTAACGATTTTTCATTGAATATTCGTACTGATAAATGCAAATAAATAAAGATTTAATACGAACGCGGTACTGATTTTCACTCTAAAATAGTTCACTTCTCTTCCACAAGCGCGAAAATAGCTACCATTACGGTATTTTCAGTTATGACATTGGCTATTTCTGAAAAAATGCTTTATCAGCAAGGGTCAGTGCACCACTAATACCGCCACTTTCGCATGAAGAATGTACGTACCACAGACACAAACAACAGCTAGCTATAGTCATAGCGCAGTCATTAGCGTGCTCGGGGTGTCAATCTGGTGGTGCTGGGTTCATACCCCGTACAGGAGTTAAACATTTGTATTTCCAAACAGATGAAAGATGTACGTTTATAGTGAACCAAGTGTTAATTTCCCGTGTTTCTTTCGAAGTTTAAGCACATGTTACGGAGCTATTCACATGAAATGTTTGAGCATAGCACGGCAACGATTCCCTGCAAGTAACAGCAACTCAGGAAAGTTTTATCAATGGCGTACTGGCTCAATATTGATTTTGATCTATTGCACACAACCATGAACTCAAAGACCGGAAGTGTACCATATCAAAGTGCTTCGCCTAACACTCCTCAAATCTTAAAGTTTGTCGGTCGAATTCTGCAACATTCTATTTCCGAGTGTCAGATAAAATCTAACATTAAAGTTGTATGCAAAACGTGTGTACAGGGCTATGTCCAGTGCTGATAAAAGGAGTACTACTCTTCGTTTGACAATTCCCTGCCTAAGAGGCCATAAATTCAACTGCCATGCGTCCTCAACTAGGTGAGAGACCAATAAAGGAAGACGAAACCGATTCACCAATATTTGCCGTTGTCAGTTTTTTACTTTTGTGAACAATTGGTAAGGAAGCACTACAATACAGAGGAAGGGAGTGAGAGAAGAACAGATTTATAGTCGGAGATTACCATTCCAAAGGTTCCTGTCATTCTGTGGTTAGTGAGTTGGGGTGAGCCGAAGACAAGGCTTTCTACTCAAGCGAACATATGGAAAATGCCTAGAAAATAATACAATGTTTATGGCTACTAAAATAACAAAATACTTAAGGTTGCCCCTTTTTATTTTTAAAGAATAAATACAGTGTCACTTTGCAGTAAATTTAAATGTGCATTGTAATGCTTATGCTTAAGGGAACATGTACGTCAAACAGGTATTATTTGATCGTATTTGCAGTTAATATTCTATTTTCTGCAATTTTTTTTCCATATTCAGGAATAGCGAGCAGATTTAGAACGTTGACATTTTGTCGCTAAGCTGAAGCTCATACTTATCTTCAACCGTTAGAAAATTCAAGGTGTAAATTAAAACTGTTCTATTTTAAGCAAAATTTGTTTGAAAAAATACCAAATTTGAATTAAAAAAAATATTGTTTTTTATTTTAGCTTATAAAGTTAAAGTGAGCAAGTCTTACTACAGTAGGTATATTGATGCTGACTTTCTAAATATCAGGTATAAATTTGATGAAGCTCCACTGTATATATTCTAAAACTGGTTCTGAATGGAATGGTATATTTACTTATAATTTATATATCAATATATTTATAAAATATAAAATAATTCAAACAGGATAACGTAACTCAATGAAGCCATTCACTCAACCATATTTAATATGTCTGTAAAATTGCAGCTAGATTATCTTTTATAGTTCCATCAAATATGATATTATGTAATGCCTTGCAAATGTGAACAAATAATGCCTGTTTAATGTAGGGACTTGTTCTCTTAAATAAAAATTAGCTAAAATTTATTTACTGAACGTGCCTTCTGACAAAATTATCGTAAACATACATATTCAGTCTTGTCAACACACTTTAAACCATGTATTTTTGCTATATGAAGCGATCGCTGGAATTTGAACGGCAAAAGGGTGGACTCAAATATTATTAGTCAGAAAGAACGATTTATTAAACTGATAATCAAAAGTAATTTAATTAAGAAGAATGATCAACGAACCCCCCAAAAAAAGAGATTCAAAGAATATGCATGAATAACGTAAAACAGTAAATGAACACTGAAGTTGAGGCCCAAACGTCTCATGTTAAATTTTGAAAGTTCTATTTAATTCTGTAGATGGCAAGCAGTTTGAATCTTGCCTGTTTAAAGGCCCATTCTAGATGCGAGCTATCTACGGATTATGGGGAAAATTACAGTATTTCTTAGCATTCACTAATTCAATTAAAGCCTTCTTTGATACACAGCATAGTGAGAAAGCCATCAAACAATGCTACAAGATTTCTTTGTTAACGTCTTTCCCTTTCGTTTATCACAATGCGTTTCCGGTCGAGTGATTCCTTTTTTAAAAAACCACACCTTTATTTCAGCAATGTACCCTGATTAATTTATTGCTCATTAGTTGATCTTGATATCAGAGCAAAGAAAACCAAGACCAGTAACGTTTTATCGTGATCTGCAGTGAAACGAAACCGAAACTAAACCAAAAATATTTCTTCCAGGTCTTTGATCGAACTTATAAAGTCTCAACCTCTTTAGTAAAACCTTTCGTTTCACCCAGAGAGAATGATACAAACTCATTTTCTATTTTCATGAATCAGCGGGATAAGGCACTAACTGTAGCAGTGGGCATAAAAATTACTTGCAGTCACTTTAGAAATAAGCTACCTCCAGTATGCTCGATATGAAACATTTTCACCACAAAAAATATCTCCGAACGTGATTTCGAAGATATTAAACACTTCAACCGATCCTTAGAATTTCCAATGGTTTCACAAACCTATGGAGAATCCAAAGTTTTCTCTTATAGTTTTCCCAAATAGGTTGGGCTTTTCAAGCGAATTAATTTAGTTATTTCATGTTTTTAATTCTTGCAACTTAAAAAGCTAAACTAGTGTTTGCATCACAGGAGTAATGACACAAAGGACCTTCATTTTAAGATTTTTCAGTACAAATAATTTAAATTTGAATAAACAGCCATTTAGACTGCGGTTCCTGTCTGATCTTCTCAAAGCATGCTGTCTTTTACTTTTTCTTGAGGTTTTACCCACAAAACCTAGATGAATTATATATGATTTTCTATAAGAATCCTACAGTAGGGTAGCTTGAGGAACCACATACACGTACACACATTTCTAGGAGCACATTATAGCAATATTCTTGGACTTTAAACAATTCGTCCCTTTTGCTGTAGCCTTTACTAACCTCCATCGTGCCTTTCTTCTCTTGAGAGCAATGTAAGCGGTGCGTCGTTTCACTCTATATGCAATGGGGTGACCTCTGTACATTATCCTCTTCTTCCTCCTTCACAACGATAATGATAATGTCTCACAGAATGTCCATCAAACAGCCTGCATCACTCCTTTGTTTAAGTGCTCCATAGTCAGAAAGTCACAGAAGCTTTCGTTTATATCCGAGTATGAACTGCGCTGTCCACTACAATACCATGGAAATTTAGTTTCTATAACGTTCCACTTGGGGTGGGGCAGTTTATACAGGATGACCCATTTAAGTTGAGACTGTACAATATCTCTAAGACTAAGCATTGTAGAAAGAAATGTCTTGAATAAAAGTTATTTGATATTATGGTGGAGAGTAAATGCCATTAGTCGTATTTTATGTGGAGGACGCTGTGATGGTCATTTTAGGGTCAATTTAATTTTTTTAAAATAGGAACCTACCTTTTTATGTTGTTTTCTCACTCCTCATAAAAAACTAAACAGCATGAGTATTCAGCATTTTCCAATTGTTCTACACCAACGTAAATAACGAAAATTCTGAATGACTGTGTACGAAGAGCGCAATGAATGGTTGGACCATCCATGGATGGACATTTGAGGGTCAAGTTACGTTTCGTAATTGGGAACCAACATTTTTTATTTTGTTTCCTTGTCCCTCATCACAACATAAACACATTTTTATAAATAAACGACATACATAAGAAAACAACATACAAAATGTAGGTTCCCATTTAAAAAAAATAAATTGACCCTAAAATGACCATCATAACGTCCTCCAAACAAAACACGACTAATGACATTTACTTTCCCCACTAATATCAAGCAACTTTTATCAAGACATTTCTTTCTACAAAGCTTAGTTCTGGAGATATTGTACAGTCTCAACTTAAATGGTCCACCCTGTATATAAGGATCCATTTCTTAAACAATTTGTATCAATTAAAATGATAAATATGAATTAATTCTGAAATATTTGAGTAAATATTTAAGTAAATCAATTTTATATTCACAGATTAAAGTGCGGCAATTGGAATTCAAATTAGGATATTCTAAGCGGCAAATGTGTTGCGACATGTAAATTAATAACCACTGTGAAGTATTTTATATTACCGGTGCAGGGCATTTTATTTCACTATAAAATATAGTTTCTGGTTTTGTTCTAAACTGGGAGATACTGCACTTAAATTTCGCGCCAGAAAGAAAACACGACCCCGTTATCTTAACATTGTTGTACCCACGCCATCTAACGTACAGTTTTTGCTGCTGTCACCTTTGGGCATAATGCCCAAGAAACGTGGCGTATATATAGCGCTACCAGTGTTGCGATTAGGAAGTACCTTGTTACCCCCAACCTAGAAAGATGCTATTATCTTAACGAAGCTATTTTTGCTATTCATTGTTTCAGCAAACAACCCCCAAAATCCCTCTCTGACTACGCCCCTGCCTTCCTGACAATCAAGTAAGATGTGTCCAGTTCTCGTAACCAAAGTTCCCAAATAACATCATACTCAAGTAAATCATGTCTTCTCGCTAAAACGAAATGTATAAGAAAGTAAAAATGCAGATATGAAAAACGTTGGAATCCATAAATTGTTGCACAACGAATTAAAGAGACAAAGTGAGAGATGCTATAAGTTACTGATATCCTGAATTACACAACTTGTAAACAAGCCATGATGAACTCAAAAATTAAATTGAGCTTTACTTATGGACGCTCTTTAACTGCTGTGGTCCGTATTCTATATTGGGCGTGAAAGACCGGTAATTTTGCTCAAAGGCCTCTTTATCAGGCTTGAGATTATTTTACGTGCCGTATATCTACGACACGGGACCACCGGCTTTACTTCCCTTCCGAAAGAAGCCATGCTAAGGATTTTTACTCCCGAAAAAAATCTATCGCCCTCCACCGGGCTTGAACCCACAACCTCGGGAATTAGAGGCTGGCATCCACGATGAACTCGATGCTCACAATCAGTATTGCATTGTTTTCACCCATGCAACAAATCTCTCGCCGCGCGCCCTGCGTTTTTGTAAGTAAACGCTCATAACCAGAATTTGAAGTAAAACTACGGCATGTGTTCATTGTTTTGCATTCGTAAACTTGATTTATATTCCGAAAACAATGAGCCATGATTCTGATAATTTCCCTAGTAGCACATCAAGGGAGCATGCTAAGAAGGACGGGATCGAAAAACAGGGAAGTCATAGGTTTCCCTTCCTCCCTCTTCAGCTCCTATAAACAAGCGAATGGCGAATCACAAATTCTGGTAAGATACCTTTCGCCATAGTGTTCCAAATGAATGAGGTAATGCTACTAGTGTTACAATTGTGTACGACTCACCTATATCACCAAGCACAAAACTTTTACAAAAATACGTTTCGTGGATTCTGAATTGGTAATTATCACTGCAAGTGGTTGTTTATTGATCCATTTATACTAACTACAATGGTCATATCGGTGGCCTTATATGGTGTTAACTCGTATACCATTGCATTTCTGTCTTTGGGTTTTATACATTAGATCTCTCTCACACACACACACACACACACACATTCATATTACCAGACTCTGGGTAGGATAAGGAATAATCTTGGCTGGAGAAAAATTCCCAGCCCAGCTGGGAATCGAACCTGCTACCTCTCGCACAACAGGCAAGTGCTATACCGACTGAGCTACGGAGTCAACTGCTACAAGCGTTAAAAGTTCAGGTTTGGATTTTATTATATTATCTAAATGCAGATGCTGTATCTATTTAAATAAAGCTCTTATAAATCTAGAAGTGAATTTAAGGTGTTTCTATCCATCTGTAAAGAGCTTTGAACTTTAAAATAGTAATTTAAAATTATGAAAAGTCTTGAGAAACCAGACAAGTTTATAAAAGTTCATCTCAATCATGGCATTAGGGGCTGCCGCCATTTGGAATAGGTATGGACCGACTCTAAGTTAATATGCTGAAAACGTTTTAAAAATAACTAAGTGAGCGAGTGCTTCTAAGGATATAAATTCCAGCTTTACTTAAGTTTTATTATTTGAGAGGGAAAAAGTAAAACCATGACAAGCCGATTTTCTTGCGACGATGTCAAATTCTCCAGCCCACTGCTCTTCCAGTGCCACACCCCTTCTTCCTTCTTATGGAAGTACGCATAATCTGTTTTAGCCAGATCTTTCATGTCCAAGATAATTTTATTTACGTCCCATCGCAGCAAAATTACTACATTTCTAGCTCCTCCGGGTATTTGCCTCTCAGGTTATGATTTTTTAATATTACTTAGACAACTATAAAAAATTACGGATGAAAAGAAGCCGTTGCAGTCAAAGGAAAGCGTAAACTTTTTTTTACAGAACTAAAAATTAATATCAGTGCAGAGTGAAATGATTTTCATTGCAACGTACCAAGTATCATATCATCTCTCTACTTTACCATGTTAGCGAAACACATTGCTAGGACTGTTTATTTCATAAGTTTCAAACTTACGTAAATTTCTAGATGGCATAGAACACGTAACTACGTTGGCAGTTATTTGCATCTAGCGTAGTATGGAGCGACAGATCTAGACAGGTCGCCCCTGCAGGCGTTAGATTTTCCATTTTCCGCGCTTGGTTATACCGTTTCATGCCACGACAGTTCGTCAATGAGGGAAACTTTGTTTCCAACCACGAAGTGGGAGTCGAATAATAGAAAGCTGGTGATGAGGACGAGGGTATAGGGATAGAAGGGAAAGGGGGGAAAAGGCGAAGGGAGCACTAGAATGGTTGTAAAAGCCCTCTTGAATACTTGGTAAACAAGGAAGTGTGGGGTAAGACGAGGGCTCTTTTGAATCGCATTCCGAAATACGTAGAATGAATGGGGTTTCTCTCTTCCTACATGAATTTCCTTTTCACTAATAACCTATGATTTGTGTATGTGAGAAAGAGACAGGAGGAGATATGGATATAGCTCAATATACATATGCAAACGCAACAGAATAAGGTTATGTACAACTAAGGCCAATAATTTGATATTATAATGGGAGCTAGTCGTAAACACACATTAAACTTTAGGTAAATAATACAAATTAATTTGAAAAGTTTAGTTTCCAAAAAATTTAGTAACTCACATTTAAATTTATATAAAATCAAATCAAACAAACACTCTAAACAAGAATGGATCAAGAATGTCTAAAAGGTTTCATGTTCGTTATTTTGAATTACCTATTTTATTTTTCCAACTAATAAATCGTGTAACTACTACATTATTAAATATTCAATATTAATACATTCCTTTGTTGACTAACTATTCATTTGACTTTACTATTCAGCATTAGCTTGGATGCCAATTTTTAAAATAATTTCCTTGAATATCGAAGAAAACAAACTAACGTCGGCATACCTCTCATATGCAACACTCCATTCTATTAACAAAATTTACAACATTTAAACTACTTAACGTAGAAAACTGATCCAGTTCCCTTATATGGCCTAAGATACGGACGAATAGTGTTGGATATTAACCATGAGCGGCTCGGTTACAGGACAATTACTGCATCCAAAGAAAGCGATGGTCATCCGATAATAATTATATCTCCACTATGTTTAAACACACATTTATGCAATGAAATTCTTTCGTCATTTGTTTCCGATTGCGGGAGAATGAAAAAAATCTGATGTGTTACACTCACATGACTTTCTCTACTCTTGTACAATCTATTTTTACAAACGCCTATTCTCCATATGCTTCATATTAATCGAGATATCGAGATGTCAATCTTATTGGTAATTTTCTTGTAGATGCAAGGGGAATATGGTAGCTTTTAAACGATAATCAAATATTTTATCGCTGGTTGCTATGTGGCGCATTCCATTCTCTTTGCATGTCCAGGACATAAAAAAATGAATAACGAATTTGAGAAAAAGTATAAGTATTGGAAAATTTAAGGAAATAACAAGCAATATCTCGAAAACGGTTCACTCAACAAAAAAAATGTATATGTTATAAGTTGTGTATTTTAACGCGATCTACATTTTTTGTGTAGTAAAATTTTGTCTATCTCTTATGGTTTACCAGTTATGCAAAAGTCGTTCATAATGAAGAATACTTTTGGAGACATTCCCAGAAATTTCGAGATATACATTTCATTTCTCATGACATTATCTTAAACATATGATATTTTCATCAAAATCGTTAGAGCCATTTTTGAGAAAATTAAAATTTTCGAAAAATGTTACATGTAAAGGGTAGTCTGGGGTGGGGGGATTTTCTTGAAAATCTTCGTGTCGTATCTCTGGAAGATACTGAACGTAAATACCAAGTTTGGTGTTTATCCGACTGTTAGCTTTTGAGTTATGCTGTTCACAGACACACACACAGACACACACACACACAGACACACACACACACACACACACACACGGACATGTTTCCAAAAATGCTTTTTACTTTCTCTACTACGTATAGTAAGTAGGGGAAGTATTGCATTCCACCCAAAAATTCGATACCGAGATTTCACCGGAAATACATGTTTTGAGACCTCCTGAATCCAAAAAAAAGCATTTTTGGAAACATGTCCGTGTGTGTGTCTGTGTGTGTGTGTCTGTGTGTGTCTGTGTGTGTGTGTGTCTGTGTGTGTGTGTGTCTGTGTGTCTGTGAACAGCATAACTCAAAAACGAACAGTCGGATAAGCACCAAACTTGGTATTTAGGTTCAGTATCTTCCAGAGATGCGACACGAAGGTTTTCAAGAAAATCCCCCCACCCCAGACTACCCTTTACATGGAAGATTTTTCGAAAATTTTAATTTTTTCAAAAATGGCTCTAACGATTTTGATGAAAATATCATATGTTTAAGATAATGTCATGAGAAATGAAATGTATATCTCGAATTTTCTGGGAATGTCTCCAAAAGTATTCTTCATTGTGAACGACTTTTGCATAACTGGTAAACCATAAGAGATAGACAAAATTTTACTACACAAAAAATGTAGATCGCGTTAAAATACACAACTTATGTCATATACATTTCTTTTGTTGAGTGAACCGTTTTCGAGATATTGCTTGTTATTTCCTTAAATTTTCCAATGCTTATACTTTTTCTCAAATTCGTTATTCATTTTTACTTTCTCTACTACGTATAGTAAGTAGGGGAAGTATTGCATTCCACCCAAAAATTCGATACCGAGATTTCACCGGAAATACATGTTTTGAGACCTCCTGAATCCAAAAAAAGCATTTTTGGAAACATGTCCGTGTGTGTGTCTGTGTGTGTGTGTGTCTGTGTGTGTGTGTGTCTGTGTGTGTGTCTGTGTGTCTGTGAACAGCATAACTCAAAAACGAACAGTCGGATAAGCACCAAACTTGGTATTTAGGTTCAGTATCTTCCAGAGATGCGACACGAAGGTTTTCAAGAAAATCCCCCCACCCCAGACTACCCTTTACATGGAAGATTTTTCGAAAATTTTAATTTTCTCAAAAATGGCTCTAACGATTTTGATGAAAATATCATATGTTTAAGATAATGTCATGAGAAATGAAATGTATATCTCGAATTTTCTGGGAATGTCTCCAAAAGTATTCTTCACTGTGAACGACTTTTGCATAACTGGTAAACTATAAGAGCTAGACAAAATGTTACTACACAACAAATGTAGATCGCGTTAAAATACACAACTTATGTCATATACATTTCTTTTGTAGAGTGAACCGTTTTCGAGTTATTGCTTGTTATTTCCTTAAATTTTCCAATACTTATACTTTTTCTCAAATTCGTTATTCATTTTTTTTATGCCCTGGACATGCAAAGAGAATGGAATGCGCCACATAGCAACCAGCGTTAAAATATTTGACTATCGCTTAAAAGCTACCATATTCCCCTTGCATCTACATGAATATTACCAATAAGATTGACATCTCGATATCTCGATTAACATGAAGCATATGGAGAATAAGCGTTTGTAAAATCAGATTGTACAAGAGTAGAGAAAGTCATGTGAGTGTAACACATCAGATTTTTTTTGTCCTGGACATGCAAAGAGATTGGAATGCGCCGCATAGCAACCAACGCTTAAAAGATTTGACTATCGCTTATAACCTACCATATTCCCCTTGCATCTACAAGAAAATTAGCAATAAGATTGACATCTCGATATCTCGATTAACATGACGCATATGGAGAATAAACGTTGGTAAAAATAATTTGTACAAGAGTAGAAAAAGTCATGTGAGTGTAGCACATCAGATTTTTACTGTCTCTACTACGTATAGTAAGTAGGGGAAGTATTGTATTCCACCCAAAAATTTCATACCGAGATTTCACCGGAAATATATGTTTTGAGACCCCTGAATCCAAAAAAAAATAAATTTGGAAACATATCTGTGTGTGTGTCTGTGTGAGTGTGTCTGTGTGTGTGTGTCTGTGTGTCTGTGAACAGCATAACTCAGAAACGAACAGTCGGATAAACACCAAACTTGGTATTTAGGTTCAGTATCTTCCAGAGATGCTACACGAAGGTTTTCAAAAAATCCCCCCACCCCAGACTACCCTTTACATGGAACATTTTTCGAAAATTTTAATTTTCTCAAAAATGGCTCTAACGATTTTGATTAAAATATCATATGTTTAAGATATTTTCATGACAAATGAAATGTATATCTCGAATTTTCTGGGAATGTCTCCAAAAGTATTCTTCATTGTAAACGACTTTTGCATAACTGGTAAACCATAAGAGATAGACAAAATTTTACTACGCAAAAAATGTAGATCGCGTTAAAATACACAATTTATGTCATATACAATTCTTTTGTTGAGTGAACCGTTTTCGAGATATTGCTTGTTATTCCCTTAAATTTTCCAATACTTATACCTTTTCTCAAATTCGTTATTCATTTTTTTTATGTCTTAGACATGCAAAGAGAATGGAATGCGCCACATAGCAACCAACGCTTAAAAGATTTGACTATCGCTTAAAACCTACCATATTTCCCTTGCATCTACAACAAAATTAGCAACAAGATTGACAGCTCGATATCTCGATTAACATGAGGCATATGGAGAATAAGCGTTTGTAAAAATAGATTGTACAAGAGTAGAGAAAGTCATGTGAGTGTAACACATCAGATTTTTTTGTATTCAGGAGGTCTCAAAACATGTATTTCCGGTGAAATCTCGGTATCGAATTTTTGGGTGGAATGCAATACTTCCCCTACTTACTATACGTAGTAGAGAAAGTAAAAATGACAGCTTTAAAACAAATTAGCTAAATTATGACCAAATCTTAAGAGACAAATGCTCTTCCGAGGGTTCGCATTTTTATTTCATCAATGCAACATTCTCTATTTACTTGAGGTTAGACATATTTCATAATTTACCAGTTGGTACTATTGTTACAATACATTACGAGGAGTTATTTGTGTTTAAACAGAATGATTTTGTGTTTATTATTTACGTTTATTTTATTCGTGAAATTGTCATAACATATATCACTAGAGGTTTTTAGTCAGAACTGCTCGTAATAAGTAATTAATCGTAACGTCGCTTTAAGGGCGTTTATTTACTTGTAATATTTATGCTATCAAAGGTTAACTACATCGGCCATTTTTACTTTCTCTACCACGTAAATAGAAGGTAAAAAAGATATTGCATTCCACCCAAATACTGGATACCGATATCACCGGAAACACATGTTTTGAGGCCCTCTGAATCCACAAAAGTAATTTTTAGGAAAAGGTCCGCGCGCGCGCGTGTGTGTACGTCTAACAGCATAATTAAAAAACGACAAGTTGGATAAATACCAAACCTGGTATTTTGGTTCAGTACCTTCCAAAGATGCGACAAGAAAATTCACTCCCCCAAACTACTGTTTACGTGGCATATTCTTTGAAATTCTTGATTTTCTAAAACAAAGACTAACCATTTTGATTAAAATACCATATATTAAAGATATTTAAATGACATATGAAATGCATATTTTGATTTTTTGGGGGAATAGCCTGTGAAGTCCCTTTCATTCGGAAGAGATTTATAATAATCTTGTATAACAGCTAAACGTTTAGCGATAGACGAAAAGATAGTATTACACAAAAACTGTGGATCTCTTTAAAGCGCACAATTCATTTCAATAACTTTTTTGTAGCTTAAGCCATTTCCGAGATATCCGTTATTAATGGTTCGAATTGTTCAATACTTAGTTATTTTTTAGTCCTGTCGATTTTCAGTTGGTTCTCGCGATGTCATGGAAGCCAGTGTGTAGCGTCCAGCTCTAAAACATTTGACTACCGCTATGACCGTTGTGTCTAAACGAAATGCATAATGTAGCCATTACCGGAAAGGTTTATCTCGGTTAAAATAAAGTAGATAGGAAAATAAACCGGAATTTGTATACATACTAATAAGGCATAGAGGGTAGAAAAAGTCATGTGAATGTTAACACATCAGATATTTAAATTACTTTTCGGTTTGCAAAATTTAATTATCTAATATCATCTAAAAATAAGCAGTAATCTAATATTCACATCTTTAATTAAAGGTATATAATCTTAATCTGCACATTAAAATATTAAAGATCTAGCTTCATACCTCTAGAACTAAAAGCCTAAGGTAACTGACTTCCGGCTACTACTTTTAAAAACGAAGAAACAGTTCAGAGGTATGCAGGTACGAGATAAAAGCCTAAGAGTTAATAGAAAAGGTTAACCAAAGCATAATTATGTTGAACAGCAACAAAAAACTGCTACAGAAGAAAATTTACCCAAAACTGAGACAAAATATAAATTCAGTAACATACCAATACAGAAACTCCTATGTTGCTTTGGTTTAAGAAAGAAGGGTCGAAACGGAACAAGGCATCCAGAGAAGCAACTGGATGTCCTTAGCTCCAATTGTATCTTCTTTTCTGGGAATATCAGGACTATAATCCTCTTACTGACCAAGAGGAAAAGTAGCAGTTCTGGAGAATGTGAGGGGTCGTAAACACAACAACTTTAACGCAATATCCTTTGTCATCCGATTTTCTGTCTTCCGAAGAATAAGAGAGCATAAAATAATAAAAAGAAAAGCTGCAGCCATTTTTGTTACGGAATACAGATATGCAGATCAAAGGAACATGAGAATTCCATAAGTTTTGTGAATGATACAAAAATTTCAATATATTCTCGGAAACAAATTTTCTTTATTTGAATAGAAAAAAGCAAACCGGAGATTTTTCTTTCTATTTCATACAACATATTGAGGCTGGATTACAAGATCTTATGAATCTGAAGATGGTCCTTTATCTGGCACTGCTGGTTAACCTTGCAGTAGGTGCGTACAACTTTGTTACACGTTTGGGCGCGTAAGAGGGCGGTACTGAAATTTTTTTAGAATGCCATATTTTTAAAAACAAATGAAATTTGTTTATATTTGTTTTGCGAGTTGGTTTCCGTGTGGTTTGTTCGATGTTTCTAATAGTTTGTTAATTATCATTTAAAGGTTTTGTGTTCACCCAAAAATGAATTTGACTAAGGAACAATTCCGGGCTATGATTTTTTATGGTTTTAAATTGTCATTAACGCCTAAAAAATGTGAAGAGCGGCTTAAGATGCATTTGGTGAAGAAGCCCCATATAAAGCAACAATTTATAATTGGTACGGCGAATTCAAAAGGGGTCAGCTTTTTCTTAGTGATGAATTTCGTTAAGGACACCCAAGAACTGCTCTTATTGATGAAAATATTGCTGCTGTTCGAGCAATGCTTAAAAAAATCGAGGTTATCTTATGAATATATTTGGGTGATACTGGGCATTGTATGACTCAAATCCAAAACATATTACATCAACAGTTAGATGTGAGAAAACCTTGTTGTCGATGGATTCTACATAACCTACTCCCGATCAAAAAAACAACCCATAGATTGGCGCAGAAAAGCTCCGGAAAAATTCCAAGGCGTCACTTCAAATTTGATTGGAATATCGTTACTGGTGACAAATCTTGAATTTATTATTATGACCCTGAAAAGGAAACGTTGGTAGGCTCAATGGGTGTTTCGAACAGAACCTAAGGCTACCAAACTTCGACGCATTCGCAGTGCTGGTAAGAAGATAGTTGCTAGGTCCCCCCCTCCCCAAAACGGGCCATGTTGCTACTTTAGAAGATAGATGTGTCGCTACTGCCGATCGGTACACAAATATCTGTTTACCACAAATTTTTAAAAAGTTCGTGAAGAATGCCCAAAAGGAAAATAATAATGTTACATTATGACAACGCATCGTCGCATACAGCAAAACTTGAGTATCTAGATGCTCGAAAGGTCAGCTCCATGGACCCTCCACCATACACCCATGACTTAGCACCTTTGATTTGTTTTTGTTTCCAAAAATTAAAGACAAAATGCGTGAATCATTTTTTCGTCTTCAGATGATGCATTACGGAACATTATAAAAACTGGTTTCTGAAGTGCCTCAGGAAGAGTGGCATCATTGCTTTAAGGAGTGGTTTCATCGAATGCAAAAATGTATTGATGTTAAAGGGGAATATTTTGAAAAATAAAATCATTAACATTTTTTTAAACTAATCCTTGTTTGATTTTCTAAAAATGTTCAGTAACGCCCTCGTAGTTGACATGTGTCCCCGGCTTTCCCTTTCCTTGGGGTCGCAGAACAAGAAATGAGGGCATATGAGTGTATATGAGATACATTCATACGGCTTTCTCTATCAACGACCAATTCACATGCATTCGTTATATCTTAGCTGTAATATTCGAATAAAAAGTGACTGTTTTATCACGTTACGTTAATCGCGATACATTTTTACTTAGGAATGGTTTCAAATTACGCAAGAAGTGATTAGTTACCATATGTGGAAACAACATTCAAATGTGTATTCGTGATAAGAAGCTCTTGTAAACCAAAATAAAGCAAGCAAGCAAGAAAGAAAGAAAGAAAGAAAGAAAGAAAGAAAGAAACTAAAAGAAAGAATAACTGTTAAATTTGCTCGCCTTTTTAGTACATGGTTTGAAACCTAGTTTCGAAGGTGTTCGTCATCATCATCGTCTCCAGGATAAACTGATATTCTGAGAACATTTAGAGTTATGCCGTCAGGAAAGCTTCAGGTTTTATTAAAATAACGAGTTTCAATAACCGTGTCCGTTAGATGACACCTGGGGAAGGTCTGAACTTGTTACATGGGAAATTTCGAAAACAGCTCACACTACGAAAAAATTATGACACGAATTGCGTATTCTGATGATTCTACATTTTCCCTGCAATATAAGGTTGTCTATCTTTTAAGTTTTCCTAATTATACAAAATTCAATCAAATAAAGAGAACTTCATGGGCTGCCCATAAAAAATTCAAGTTATGCATTTTATTAATCGTGAAAATACCTTAAACGTGTGTTATTTTAATCAGAATCGTGAGAAACATTTTTTAAAAAGTAAAATACAATGAAAAAGTTTCCAAATAAAGTGTAGTTTGAGATTTGGAGATTTTCTTGAAAATCTTCGTGTTACGTTTTTGAACGATACTGAACTTAAATACCAAATTTGGTCTTTATCCGACTTTTCGTTTTTTAGCTATGCTGTTCACAGACAACGCGAAGTACATTCATTGCGGAGTATTTAATAAACTTTAGAAAACATTATAGACCATCCTTGGCGTGCACAAAAATGAATTTTTTGAACGACTTCACCCAACCTCTACGCTAGCTTTTGTTATAAGAGGTTACTGCTTCTCTCTGTTCATTTATTGCAGTCTTATGATGCAGTTAACAGTTAAAATGATGGAATTACTACAGTACAAACTTATGTGGAGCGTCATTCTGTAAATCGGAATAAAATTTGGAACAGGATTATTCCCCACTCTTCCAAGAGTCTGGAAGTATGAGCGAGAGTGTAAATGTGAATTTAATATTTACAAGAAAACCCTACGTAAACAAACCCAAAATATATACAATAGTAAACGAGTGCAATTGTTCCAAAGGCCGCCGATATGACCTTTAAAAAAATCTGATATATTGCACTGACATGACTTTCTCTACCCTTGTACAAACTATTTTTACAAGCGTTTATTCTCCACCTACTTTGTGTTAATCAAGATAAACATTTGTGGAAACAATCCCATTGCTATTTTGTTGTAGGTGCAAGGGGAATATGGTAGACTTTAAGCGATAGTCAAATATTTTAAGAGGTGATGGCTATGTGGAGCATTCCATTCTCTCTGCATTTCCAGGACATAAAAAAATTTAAACAATAATAAAAAAGAATAAGGAATTCCTATTTGAGAAAAAGTATTGGAAAATTCAAACAAATAACAAGGAATATCTCGGAAATGGTTCGCTCTACAAACAAAACAAAAATTGTGTGTTTTAACGAGATCTGCATTTTTTATATAGTACGTAAAATGTCTCTCTTACGGTTTACCAGTTATACAAAAGCCATTCAGAATGAAGAGGACATTTACAGAAAACTCAAGATAAACATTTCATAATGTATCTTAACTATCTTAAATGTATGATATTTTAATCAAAATCGTTAGGATCATTTTTGGGAAATCAAAGTTTCGGAAAAATGTTCCATGTAAAGGGCAGTCTGGGCTTGGGAGATTTTCTTGAAATTCTTTGTGTCTTATCCTTGGAAGATACTAAACTAAAATACCATATTTGGTATTTATCCGACTTTTCGTTTATGAGTTATGCTGTTCACAGGCAGACAGACACACGCGGACATGTTTCCAAAAATGCTTTATTTGTATTCAGGGCACCTCAAAACATGTATTTTCGGTAAAATCACGGTATCGAATTTTTGAGTGAAATGCAATGCTTCCCCTGCTTACTATACGTAGTACAGAAATTAAAAATTTATGGGGGAAAACTTACTGAACTTATGTCGATCAACAGTTATGTGGATAGGCGTGTAGGGGACACTGTCAACCAGTCGCTTGTTCTTGTATTAACCGTATGAAATTACCGGTCTAACTGCCATGAATGTCCAACAGTGAGACTTCTAGGAATGTAATAATTGCAAGAACGAGCAAAGCTAAAACGAACAATAAATAAAAACGCAAACCGCTGGTAAAAAAACGCGCTGGTCAAAGTGAGAAAGGGGAATGTCCATAAGCAGTAATTAAGTATTCTGCTGTATTGTCTTCTTTGTTCTTAGGTTAGAAATAATTTGTGTAATCTTAATCTATTGTTTATGGACCAGCGATATAAGCGTGATATATTAATTGACCACCGCCAAACGCCACATACGACGGTCTTGTAATACAGGAAGATGAAGAAGGAACTGAAATGAGATAGAAAGAAGGACGCGAAATTTGTAGCGTATGGCTTAATGTTAATTTATGATACATTATTTATTAGAAGAATAATACTGAAAGTATTTAGTGTTTAATATAAATAAATATTTATGAGATATTACGTTTGCAATACTGAAACATTATTTAAGCAATAATTTAAAAACCACTGAATGACAGTTTAATTAAAAGTAGTAATTAACATATAAAGCTAGTTAAGTAAACAAAGGAATTTAGAAATTAGATTTAGTTAGAATGTTACCAGTTACCAGTGCAAGAAATTAGTGGTGTACTTATATAGAGGAAGATATGGAGAGATTAAGATAGACAATAACTGGATACCAAATATGTTTACTACTGGCTACCAGTAATTATTAAACATTGCTGTTATTATAAACTTTTCCTTATTTTATTTTATAGTTTCTTATAAACGTTTTCTTTTCTATTTGCTTCTTATTTTCTAAGTTATAAGTATAGATGTAAAGTTATGATGTATTAAATGATAAAAGTAATAAATGAATAGCATTTGCAATGCACTTCCTGGTATAGGAAACTAGATATCAGGATAGATTTGATTTGATTTTACTTTTTTGTATAATACCTAGCGACTAGGGAAACCCAGGAAAACATCCTTGGTCAGTATGGCCGTTCAAGGGCTTTGATCCCAGTATCTCTCGAAAGAGATCATCAGTATTCGCTAAGAGCGAAAAATTTAATTTTATGCATTATCATAGGTATTTGCTTAACGTTAGAGAATTGCCCTGCAGATGCAACTAATATTCCAAGCTAGGTGAACATCCCAAACACCGAGAGGCAATAATTTGGAGGTTGAGATGTAATAACAGCAGACAATACGGTTGAACTATTAAACTGGGTGAAGGTAAGAACCAACACTATGGGGCCCTTAATTAGAAGCCATGCAGCGTCAGTTGATGTGTTGGTACGGTAATTTTTAAACTTGTATGAACATATTTTCTGCTCTAAACCGAATTAATGAACAATGTGTAGGCAATGTTCCCTGGAAGTGGATCGATCCTAAATTTCTACTCAGCGTGAAACTGACAGAGAGGGCAAAGTCTAATTAAAATCTCTGTGCAACAAAAAGCCTACACCTGTGAACATAAAGAGATACAAAAGGCCGAAAAAGCGCTAACAAGATGGAAACCGTGCAGCTAAAACCCACACGGTTCTAAAGGTGATAGTCGGAGAAATAAAATTCAACTACACTGGCACTTGAAGTATGAATAACATAGAATGGAAGGTAACTAAAATGTTTGCACTCCGAAACTGCAGCAGCTTATAACAGCATATAACTTGGAAATATTTACTATTTCACAGAGAAAAAGGTTGTAGTAATAGCGTAACATGCATTTTTGAATGTTTGAATATTCTGCAAAGATTACAAACGTAAAGCTTATGTTAATTTACTTTCTCTGCCACCTACCTATAGCAGATAAGAGAAAGTATTGTATTCCACCCAATAATTCCATGTAAACATTTCACCGGAAATATATGTTTTGGACACACTAAATAAACAAAAAGCCCATTTTTAGAAAACGCTCCGCGCGCATGTGTCTTATCTCTGAACAACATAACTCAAAAACAAGAACAACTTGGCATTTAAGTTCAGCAGCTTCCAAAGAAACGACACAAAGATTTTCAAGAAAATCCCCCACCCCAATCTTATCTTGCTTAATAGAGGGGACTCGGCCAATATCCAGAGGGGATATTGTACCTACGCCCCACAAGGGGACGTCCCAGGGAGGAAGGATGAGACGAGAGGAGTCACCGGGCGGCCGGAACCAGGAGCGACGTGCAGCAATGACAGGATATCCAAGTTTCCTACAATAGACACCCCGGCAAACGAATAGGCAGAAACAACCGAAAGCGGAGTGCCGGAAAGAGTTCACAGAGAGCATCGTTTCCCCTGCCGCGCTACACCGAAACACCATCGCCGACACTTCCGACCCTGAAAGAGGCCAACGGGATGTAGGATGAATGAAATGATGAATGGAATAAAACAGGAAATTCGGGGGCTGAAAGAAATCACTCCAGCATTCGCCTGACAACCCGGAAAACCATTGAAAAAACCTATAGGTCAGAGTGGGCGGTCACCGGGAATCTAACCCAGACCTCCCGAGTGCGGGCCACAGACGATGCCGTCTGAGCTATCCCGCTCAATTCTCCACTCCAAACTACCCTTTACATCGGACATTTTTCAAAAATCTTTATTTTCTCAAAACAGGCAGTAACGATTTTGATTACAATATAATATGCTTAAGATATTTACATACCTCTATATCTTTAACTGTCTGGGAATAGCCTGTGAAATCCTCTTTTGCTTACACTTTGTTAAGTGGTAAGTAGCTAATCGTTTAATATTCTTCTCGTGGTTATGCATAGAATTTCAAAGACCACACATAGCGAGCCGAATTTTAAAATCTAAATATCGCTATATCCTACTGTATTCTTATATCTACAACATAATGTGCATATGTGAATTGAAAGTTTATCTCAATTAACAAGAAGTAGATGGAAGAATAAGCGTTTTTAACAAGAGCTATTAGAGAAAGTTACGAGTTAACACGTCATTTTTTTTTAAAGAAAAGTATAAGGATTTGAAAATTCAAACCAATAATAAAGAATATATCGGAAATGGTTGAAATAAACTGTGTTCTTTAAATACCTTTTTACGCAGCAAGATTTTATCAAACACTTACGGATTACCAATTAAACCAAAGGTAAAGGAATAGGACTTTACAGGCTATTCGCAGAAATTTCAAGATGTACAATTTATTCGTCATACAAATATCTTAAAAGATATGATTTATTATTCAAACCATTAGCCTTTTTTGAGGACATCAAAAGAAACGAAAACTTTTCCATGTAAAGAGTGGTTTGGGTTGGAAGGGATTTGTTTGAAAATTTTCGTATGACATACTTAGAAGACGCTAAACTTAAATATCAACTTTCCGTTTTTAAGTTATGCTGTTCGCGCGCGCGCGCGCACACACACACACACACACACACACACACGAGCGCGCGCGTTCTAAAACGCTTGTATTTACTTATTTATAGATTAATTTATTCATAGAGATTCAAAATGTTTACATCCCGTGAAACCTCGGTATGGAATTTTTTGGTGGACTGCACTCATTTTTACGTTCTCTACTACGTATAGTAACTAGGGGAAGTATGGTATTCCACCCAAAAATTCGATACCGAGATTTCACCGAAAATACATGTTTTGAGACACCCTGAATCCAAAAAAGCATTTTTGGAAACATGTCCGTGTGTGTGTGTGTGTCTGTGAACAGCATAATTCAGAAACAAACAGTCAGATAAATACCAAACTTGGTATTTAGGTTCAGTATCTTCCAGAGATGCGACACGAAGGTTTTCAAGAAAATCCCCCACCCCAGATTACCCTTTACATCGAACATTTTTCGAAAATTTTAATTTTCTCAAAAATCACTCTTATGATTTTGATTAAAATATCATATGTTTAAGATATTTTCATGACAAATAAAATGTATATCTTGAATTTTCTGGGAATGTCTCCAAAAGTATTCTTCATTGTGAACGACTTTTGCATAACTGGTAAACCATAAGAGATAGACAAAATTTTACTACACAAAACTGTAGAGCGCGTTAAAATACACAATTTATGTCATATACATTTTTTTTAGAGTGAACCATTTTCGAGATATTGCTTATTATTTCCTTAAATTGTTCAATACTTATTTTCTCTAATGGGAATTCGTTATTCATTTTTTTCTCTTGGATATGCAAAGAGTATTAATCTGTGGCAAAGGGAATGGTGCTGCACCTAGCAACCTGCAATTAAGCGATATGTATGTGCTTAAAGGATACTGTATTTCTATATTGCCCTTGTAAATATATATATATATATATATATATATATATTCCCCTTACATCTACAAGAAAATTAGCAATAAGATAGAGTCTGCAAATGTTTATCTCGATTAACATGAAGTAGATGGAGAATAAGCGTTTGTAAAAATAGTTTGTACAAGAGTAGAGAAAGTCATGTGAGTGTAACACATCAGATTTTTTACTTTCTCTACGACGTATAGCAAGTAGGTGAAGTATTGTATTACATCCAAACATTCAATACTGAGATTTCATCGGAAATATGTTTCGATGCCCACCGAACCCAAAAAACGCACTTTTAGAAAAAAGTCCGTGTGTATGTGTGTGCGCGCGCGATTGTGTGTGTGTGTGTGTGTGTGTGTGTGTGAACAGCATAACTCAAAAAGAAAAGTCGGATAAATACCAAACTTGGTATTGAGGTTCAATATCTTTCAAAGATGTGACACGAAGATTTTCAAGAAACCCCGCCCCCAACCCCAGACTATCCTTTACGTGGTACATTTTTTGTCGTCCTCCGTGGTGTAGTGGTTACCATGCTAGCCTCTAGTTCCCGAGGTCGCGGATTCAAACTTGGCCTAGGGCGATGGATTTTTTCCGGTGTAAAAATCCTTAGCATGGCTCCCTTCGGAAGGGAAGTAATGCCGGTGGTCCCGTGCCGTAGATTTACGGCACGCAAAAGAACCTCAAGCCTGATAAAGAGGCCTCTGAGGCAATCATGAATGGGACGCTAAGGACCACGCAGTTAAAGAGCGTCCATAAATAAAACTCAATTTAATTTAATTTCGTGGTACATTTTTAAAAAATTTTGAGTTTCTCAAAAATGGCTCTAACGATTTTGATTAAAAAAATTATATGTTTAAGACATTTTCATGGCAAATGAAATGTATATCTTGAATGCTACCAAAAGTCCTCTTCATTCTGAATGGTTTTTGCAGAACTGGTAAACCGTAAGAGACAGACAAAATTTTACTACACAAAACATGTAGATCTCGTTAAAACACACAATTTATGTTATACACATTTGTTTTGTGAAATAAACCACTTCCGAGATATTCCTTGTAATTGTTTGCATTTTCCAATACTTATACATTTTCTTAAATGGAATTTCGTTAATCATGGAATGCTCCACATAGCAACCAGCTCTTAAAATATTTGACTATCGCTTAAAGCCTAGCGTATTCCGCTTACACCTACAAGAAAATTAGCAATAAGATAGTTTCTGCAAATGTTTATTTCGATTAACATGAAGTAGATGGAGAATGAGCGTTTGTAAAAATAACTTTTACAAGAGTAGAGATAGTCATGTGAATGTAACACAGATTTTTTTTTAAGTTAAATGCCTTTTGACCTGCTAAGTCATACCGGATGATGAAAGAATGAAATGGGTGAAATGATGCTCAAAATGAGCCCGGGTCCATAGACCTTCAACTTATCCGACATTCGCCTTCTCTGGATAAGGCAAATCCCCTGAAAAACCTTATCCGGGTAACTCGCCCTAATCGAGAATCGAACTCCGCAACTCTTGAATGCGAGGCAGACACGCTACTCCCACACCATAGAGGCGGGCTGGCAATACTTCCTCCACTTTAGTAAAACAAAAATAATAAGCGATGAATAGAGAAAGTCATGTGAATGCAACACTTAATGTTTCCAGTTGCTACAAATCAGTTACTACTAATTATCAATAAGCTTACTATTTGTTTCTATGAATTACTTAAGAAAAAAAATCTGATGAGATACATTCACATGATCTTCCTACCCTCTATCGTTTATTAGTGGGTATGCAAATTATTCTTACTCAAGCTTGTTTATCTAACTACTAGATATATTTTAATCCAAATAAACCTTTGCAGAAATACCTACATTACTCATTTCGTTATAGATACAAAGAGAACAGCGACAGTCAAATGTTTAGGAACTGGAACGCTATACGCTGGCCACAAAATTCGATACTGTTTGCATGTAAACGCGAGAAACAACTGAATGTTGACAGGACTTTAAGAGAAGGACCAATAAATGAACAATTCGAACCTTTAATAATGGATATCTCAGAAACGGCTTATACCACAAAAACTTATTTTAAATAAGTAGTGTGCTTTAAAGAGATCTACATTTTTTGTATAGTACGTTTTCGTCTATCGCTTAATGTTTACCAATTATACTAGATTATACAAAATTCCTTCCGATTGAAGAGGACTTCATGGGTGTTCTCAGATAATTCATGATATAGGTACATTTTATTTGTCAAGTAAACATATTTCATATACCTATGCTATTTTAATAAAAATCGTTAGTCATTTTTTAGAACGGCTCTAATTAAAATATAAAAATTTCAAAAAAAATGTTCGTGTACTTGTTGTGGGGGATTTTGTTGAATATCTTAGTGTCACATCTTTGGAAGATATTGAACTTAAATGCCAAGATTGTATTTATGCGATTTTCGTTTTTGAGTAATGGGTTCACGCACACGTACACGTACACGTACACGTACACGTGTGTTATGGATTCAGGGGTCTCAAAACGTGTATTTCCGGTGAAATCTCGGTATAGAGTTTTGGGTGGAAAGCAATACTTCCCTTTCTTATTATACGTAGCAGATAAGGTAAAAACGGTATGACTAATTGTTATTAGAAAGTGAATAACGTCGAGCGTCGAGCATTGAAATGCTCCATTATAATTTTGATTGTCTGTGCATGCCGACTTGGCAGTTCTGCGACTATCAAACGCAAAGCTCTCATCTCTTAGAGCAGTACGAACTGTGGAGATACGTGTCAGTTGTACAAAATGATCCTCGCTGTTGTCACACGTGCACCAGTCCGACAACAAACCCGCATACGGTAACTTAGCTTAGCAAGCCGACGTACGTTTAATGATTCAAACGGGACTTGCACCGACAATGCCAAGGTTTTACTGCGGACACGCAGCCGCTGTTGCCCATATACCGCTCGCATTATAAGGTATCAACACCTGACGGGAATAGCTATCGTAATAGCCGGAGTTTCTCCTTGTGTAACACGAACACTATCAAACGGAGCAATTGGTTGTGTTCCAGTATTACACTAGCAAAATAAACACATACGAGGGCTATCCCAGAAGTACCTGACCTAACAAAGAAAACACAAACATTTTGAGAGAAAACATATTTATTTCTCTACATAGTCACCTTTGCTCGATACACTTTTCCCAAGCGATGTTCAATAGCTTCGATACCCTGTTTATAGTGAGAACAGTCGAGTTCTGCAAAATATCCATCAACTGTAAACTCACCTCTTCATTGTTGGCAAATCTTTTACCACCAAGCCATTTCTTCAACTTTGGAAACAGAAAATAATCAAAGAGGGCTAAGTCTGGTGAATAGGATGCATGAGGAACAATTTGAAATTTAACTCATTAATTTTGGCCATGGCGATAATGTATGTGTGAACTGATGCATTGTCTTGGTGAAACAAACTTTCTTTTTCGCTAAATGCGGCCGTTTTTGCTTGATTTCATCATTCAAACGTTGCAATAAGTTTGCAGAATACTCGCCATTGATTGCTTTTCCTTTTTGAAGATAATCAATGAAAATTATCCTAAGCGCATCCCAAAAAACTGACGCCATAACCTTGCCTGCAGATGAAACTGCCTTCGCCTTCTTTGGAGCCGATTCTCCCCTTTCAAACCACTGTTTTGACTGTTCCTTCGTCTCAAGTGTGAAGTGATGGACCCATGTTTCATCCATGGTTATGAATCGACGCAAAAACTCGGCTTTATTGCAGCGAAACATAGCCAAACATTTTACTGAAGCATGCTCACGACACTGCTTTTGTTCCATTGTGAGTAAACGCGCAGAGCCTTCTCACGTCTAAATTTTCAGTTATTATGCGATGTACAGCACTTTCTGAAATGCCTATTACGTCTGCTAGCTCGCGCACTTTCAGTCGACAGTCACCCAATCCATTTTGTGGATTTTCTTCACAATTTGTAGCGTGGCACCTCATTTGGTCGTCCACTGCGGTATTCATTTTGACAGTTCGTACGGCCTTGCTTAAACGAAGCTACCCAATATTTTACTGTTGTAAACGAAGGAGCAAACTCCCCCTAGAGTACAATCTAGATCAGCTTTAATATTAGTTGAATTAAGACCTTTGAAATGAAGTACTGTATCACATAACGATGGCTACTTTTATCCATGTTTACAAAATCGCTGAGAGAGTTCACTATTAACGGCTGCCAAACAGTTACTAAACAACGTAGCACCGTCAAACTTCAAACTTAAGCTTTATAAGGTTGGTACTTTCTACCATAGACATTTGTTTGAAACAACAACCGCTATATATATATACGTCAGGTAGCGTACTTCTGGGACTGCCCTCGTACTTATAGCAGCTTTGTCATCCGATACTAGTGTGATAAGTGCATCATTGGAGAGCGAGAAAGAGTTTGGAAACGCGAAGCGGATCGAGTATACGTGCTGAATTACAATAACTGCTCGGTAAAAAAAAAATTGGAATTCCATAGTGAAGCAAGGACTAAGCATTTTAATGTTGCAATGAAACAAGCAATAATTATAACTTATTATATTCCTAAAATATTACAGATGTTTACAGCAGTTTAATCGCCTGATTGCTTGTTAAGCTGCGAGTTTGCACGCAGCAGTTCTGAGAATCTTCTCTTCGGAGAAGTGTTAGCAGCTGTCAGTAATATCAATTAATGTGTTTGAACTGTGGGGCAGCTACTGCTTATCCGTACTTCCTGCTTTAAACTTAGCCGCTGTAGTGAGAATGTCATTATAAAAATTGCTTCTGGTATTCATTTTTACCTCAGCGCAATCTTTCATCGCTAAATGAACATTCCACTTCGCAATTCCTTCTTGAGCACCTATCATCGATTGCCCATATTACCCTTATAACGCAAAAACCAAGCTTTTTATCCAGTATGCTTGAAGAACAATCCCTTTCAGTAGGAAATGCAATTCATTGTATAGCCTCCACACTAGACGCAAATTAAAGTATGAATCGCTGTTTAAACAGTCCATTTGGAATTTATCTTAAGATCTCAAGTATAAAAGCTGCGCCACAGTAGTCTGAGAACGGAAACTAGAACGGAAAGCAAACCAGCATGCAACATTTTAGTTCACAATACATTGGGAACGAGAACAGAAATGAATGTCTATAACCGTATCGACAGCAAAGCGTAAAGTCGATTTAGCGAATTGGGAAGTCATTAGTTTGAAAGTGACTAACAACATTCACCTGCTTCCAATTCAGCCATCATAATACAAGTTAGCCAATGACAAAATTCGATACAGGAAACATTTTCTCATTTCTAAACGCAGAGCCTTACTATTCAGATTCCTTTTACCAAGCGTCACTCCTTTATTAATGGCGTGCATAATATTATATTATGCAATAATAATTCTATAATGGCTGTAATTAAGATGTATGTTTATGAAACGAGCGCTAGCGAGTTTCATAATTTTCAAATGAGCCTTTTAATTACCATAGTCTAGTTGCATACGACTGTTGTTGTTTGGCCACACTATAATTTCAAAACTTTGGGGTTTTACAAAAAAATCTCCTCTTGTTAATTGTGTATAATTAAATGCTCGCAGAACCTAGAGCGTGTTTACGAGTGGTGCAACCAATGGCAGTACTGTTGAGTCCACGCTGTATTTGAGTTATCCCAGGAAACGTAAAAGCAAGACATATTGAAGCAAAGGAAAGGAGTTCAATTTACTAGAATGTTAAAATTAATATTAATAGAATTTATTTTATTTTAAATACACATATTTCATTGTTTACCTGGGGATTGGATGCCACTGGACTGCTGCTTTAAAGGTGTTAAAAGGTATGGCTGCGCGCGCCACCAAGTAAGATCATCATGAGTCACTGAAGTATTATGGATGCCATTACAGTTCATGTAATCAGATATTATAGTGGATTGACCAAAAACTTATTTGAGGTTAGGTGAGTGGCAATGCCCTTGCCGATCAATCTTCGAGTTAAGCAGCTTTTGGCTTGATCGATACTTGGACGAGACTCCCCTGCACCTCTAAATTAAATTAAATTGGGCTTTATTTATGGATGCTCTTCAACTAGTATGGTCCTTAGCTTCCCATTCTATATTGGGCGTGAAAGAACGCAAATTTTGTTCAGAGGCCTCTATCAGGCTTGAGGTTCTTTTACGTGCCGTAAATCTACAACACGTGATCCCCGGATTTGCTTCTCTTCCGAAGGAAGCCATTCTATGAAGTTTTACGTCCAAAAAAAATTCATCGCCACACCCCCATGGGTTTGAACCGCGATTTCGGAAACTAGAGGCCATCATGGTACCCCTAGACCACGGAGGACGACCTCCTCCTACTACTGGCATAAACTATGTGGAACATAATTTAATCCACGTAGATCCTCAAAATCCATTTGGATGCATTTACCAATTAAGCGATAAAAGCTATTTGTTGTTCTTTATTGTTCTCAGTTAAGGAAATAGCCAGTTATGAAGTGCTTATAAACAAACTACAACCACACTTTCACAACAGAAACCAACGCTGAATGACTCTGAGGGATCAGGACGCATATTAGTCGGAATTACTTCCGGTTTTATTTTCCTAACTTGCGACTAGAGAGAACTCTAACGGTTGTTTCGTACCATGATAACTTCACCAAGTTTTCTTTCCCATTCCCTGGATCCAGAAAAGCTTCCCGTTAATTGTGTAACAGGATGCGTGTATTTTAACTTCGTCGTTCTCGTTCTAGTTTCCGTTCCTGGTTATTGTAAACCAGCTTACATGTTTGTAATTCTAGACATTCATCGCAGATGGCAAAAATAGAGCAAATAAATACGCGAGTGTTAATGGAAATATGTACTATAGAGAGGGGCATAAGTAGGTATACAGTTACATGATTGGTACATTTGATAGTTTGAGATGAGTAATTTTGATTTTTATGGCCAATTATTTCATTATTAAGTTTCCAAACCATGCTTAGTTTGTCTTTTGTCTATTATTTTGACTTTGTGTATTCATTGTTTTTAGTCTCGTGTTACGATGGCTGGGAAATTAACTAAAAATCAACGAATATGGATTTTGGAACATAGTGACTTCTTTTTGCGGGGCGTTGTTTAAGATAAGTTATTTGAAAGAAGACTCCATACTGTTGATGAAATGATTCAGTACATAAGACAGGCGTGCCAAAAAATTGATGCAAATAAAAAATTGTGTACAAAAGCATGTTTGAGTGTGAAACGTGGACTACAAAAGTGTTTAAATACTGAAGGCCAACAATATGAATACTTACATTAGTGATAGTAGTCTTCAATGTTAGTAGCTTAGTGAAATTAAATTAGATTTTTCTTTGCATGTATATGTATCATTACTATATACCTACTTATGCCTCTCCCTGTAGATGATGTTTAAATTAAGTGTCAGTGTATCTCTTTGCTGTGTGTTTTAGTGATGCCTTTTACGAAACACTCAACCCATAACATCGAGAGCCTGACCCGTCACAAAGACAGTTTTAGTTTCACCTAGCTCAAAGTAAAATAACATTTTCAGAAAACTTTAAGACAGACTAACATACTGACATCCCATCAAGAGAACAAAATCCTCAATCAGCTTTAAATACCCCCCGTTTTTTTAAACTACAACCAGCTTAATATCATCAGTCCAAGAACTTTAATGGAATGAACTAACAGTGAATGGAATTTTGATTTCTGTTTGGGGGTTGTCGGAAAGTACTACATTCTACGTATATTAATAAGGGGTGTACTGTATTGATTTAAATATATTTTCTTTCAACATAGTTACATAATTTACAACCCAATAAAAATTTAGGCGAGGTGTGTGCACATGCGTCACGTGTATCACAGGTTCTCCAAAACACCTTAGAACTTTTTACTTTCTCCATCATTGAGGCAGTATTCTTAACACTTAATGATATCAGTCTAATTATATAATATAAAATATAATAACAGCCCGCCTTAAAGAAGTACGTGTATAAATAATATATAAAGTGTATGTAACAGTCATTGTATTATAATTATTTTATTATGTACATTATAATAATGTTATGTAAATGTATTACGTAATTTAAAAACATAGGAGCTGTGAGAATAGGAGCCGAAAGTTGCTAACAATGAGGTAACAATGAGGTAACCTTGAAGCAATAATGAATTAGAAAGTTTAACAAAGTCTACTAATAATTCTTGGAACAATAATGTAATATTTAAAACAGTTTAAAAATAGCCAATCAAAAACCAGAAAAGCTTTAAGTTAAATAAAAGTATTCTATTGGAGTATGATTAGCCAATCAGAGACTTGAATAGTGGAAATATACGAATTTAGGCGGTAAACATCAGACGCTAGAAGATAGCGTACCTGAACGTACGTATTCAGTGTGAGACATAAAAAAATTCATTACGGCGTGAACAATATAAAGTTTACGTGTTAAATAGTACAAGTAACACTAATATCACAGCTCTACAGTAGGATATATCAGTGAAGTGTTATTTAATCGTGTGAAAGATTAATAAAACGAAGTTAAATACCATTATAATTTGTGTAAGCCTTCATTCTTTAGAGGCACCAAGCCCTGCTAAGAGATACATGTTTCCACAAATTACTACTCACTAAGCCGAGGCAAATATACATATATAATATTTAAATAAACATTAAAAATTACAAAGTTGATTTTTTAAAGGTGGGGGTGACGGCCACCGGAAACTTTGTACCATACGTGGGGCGAGCACTCCAAGAAACATATCTCCCGCAATACTTGTGTGGTGCAATAACGTAAAGATATTCTATCTCATCTTATACCCATTATAGGTAAGAGGAAGTATTGCATTCCACCCAAAAAATATATGTGATATTTCACAGGAAATTCATGTTTTGAGATCCACGAATAAAAACGTAGAGAAAGGTCTATGGTGTGTGTGTGTGTGTGTGTGTGTGTGTGTGTGTGTGTGTGTGTGTGAACAGCATAACTCTAAAATGAATTCTTAGATAAACGTCCAACTGGTTATTCTCAAACAATTTTTATTAAAGTACCACATATTAAAGATATTTACATGACAAATAAAACGTATATCGAATTATCTGGGAATGGCCTGTGGAGTCCTCTTCAATCGAAAGAAAGTTTATATAATCTTAAATGATAAAGTTAAGGGATCGAAAACACACTACACAAAAATATAGACCTCTTTAAAACACACAATTTATTTCAAATAACTTTCTTTTTGTGCCATCAGCCACTTCCGAGATATCCGTCATTAATGATTCGAATTGTTTAATACTTGTCGTCTTCCATGGTCTAGGGCTATTATGCCTAGCCTCTGGTTCCCGAGGTCGCGGATTCAAACCCGACGGAAGGCGCTGGATCTTTTCGGGTGTAAAAATCCTTAGCATGGCTTCCTTCGGAAGGGAAGTAAAGCCGGTGGTACCGTGTTGTAGATTTACGGCACGTAAAAGAACCTCAAGCTTGATAAAGCAGCCTCTGAGATAAATTTCTGGTCTTTCATGCCCAATATAGAATGGGACGCTAAGGACCATAGTAGTTAAAGAGCGTTCACAAATAAAACTCAATCTAATTTTTTTCAATAGTTTGTTATTCTGTTAGTGTCACAGCAATATTAAATTTTTCTCGCGACTGCATGGAAAGGGTATGTAAGGGCAGCATATAGCGTGCAGTTCTAAAACATTGGACTATCGCTATTCCCTTGCATTTATAGCAAAATGTGTAATGTAACTATTTCTGCAACGGTTTATTTGGTTTAAAATGCAGTACACAAGAAAATAAGCTTTTGCAAGGTAATTGTTTATACCCACTCATAAATGACAGAGGGTAGAGAAAGTCATGTGAATGTAACGCTTCAGACTTTTCAGAAAAAATGTTGTGGTCCTACTAAAGAGGTGCTTTCTGGTGTTCAAACCGACGAAGAGAAGTCATCACAAGCTCCGATGCAATGATAAGTCGGCGTTTTACCTCGTCTTCCATCCACACGTGAAAGCTTTTCTGCGATGGTTAACGCTGCTCGATCGGCTTCGTATCTCTTCAATACTCAAGCCTTTGATCAACCTCTATGGTGTCTGCCCATAAACTGAAAACCTGTTACAGTGCACTGTATATTTTCCCTCTTTTATCCTGCTCTTTCACCACGAGACAGACCGCATACGTGACTGACATTGACAAACATGGCAGTGTGTTATCAGGGACGGGAAAATATAAAATGCAAATCAATACACTAGGCGTCCCGTACAACTAATAATTTAATTATTTAAGTGTGTTCGCTACCGCGTATCACCCATTGGTATTCCTTCATCGCTTATAAATCGCTGCACGTACAAGTGTGAAACTCTATATATGAACAGTCCGAAGAAAATATCTCGAATAATTTTAAATTTGACTGTAACCGCAACAAATTACGGGTATTATACACTTGGAGAAGCTATTAATACTGTACGATTTTTACTTTTTCTACTACGAATAGTAACTAGATTTTACCGGAAATACATGTTTTGAGACACCCTGAATCCAAAAAAGCATTGTGTGTGTGTGTGTGTGTGTGTGTGTGTGTGTGTGTGTGTATCTGCGAACAGCATAACTCAGAAACGAACAGTAGGATAAACACCAAACTTGATATTTAGGTTCAGTATCTTCCAGAAATACGACACGAAGGTTTTCAAGAAAATCCCCCACCCCAGATTACCCTTTACATGGAACATTTTTCGAAAATTTAATTTTCTCAAAAATAGCTCTAACGATTTTGATTAAAATATCATATGTTTAAGATATTTTTATGACAAATGAAATTATATCTCGAATTTTCTGGGAATGTCTCCAAAAGTATTCTTCATTGTGAACGACTTTTGCAGAACTGGTAAACCATAAGAGATAGACAAAATTTTACTACACAAAATATGTACATCGCGTTAAAATACACAATTTATGTCATATACTTTTTTTTCTGAGTGAACCATTTTCGAGATATTGCTTTTTATTCCCTTAAATTTTCCAATACTTACACTTTTCTTAAATTCCTTATTCATTTCTTTTGTTCCCCTTGCATCTACAAGAAAATTAGCAATAAGATTAACATCTCGATATCTCGATTAACATGAAGAATATGAAGAATAAACGTTTGTAAAAATAGTTTGTACAAGAGTAGAGAAAGTCATGTGAGTGTAACACATCAGATTTTTAGGACTTATAAAGGTATGAATAGGAAGTATTACCAATGCCACTGCACTACTTTTTGCTTTCTCTACCATGTACCTAGTAGACAGAGAAGGTATTGCATTCCACCCAAAAATTTAATATCGAGATTTCACCGGAAAGGCATACTTTGAGGCTCCCTGTATAAAAAAAAACATTTTTTGGATTAAGGTTCGCGTGTGTGTGTCTGTAAACAACATTAACTCAAACACAGAAGGTCGGATAAATATCAAACTTGGTATTTAGGTTCAGTATGTTTCAAAGATGCGACAGGAAGATTTTTAGGAAAATCCCCCACCCCAAACTACCCTTTACATGAAGAATTTATTTTATAAAAAGTGGCTCTGACGATATTGATTAAAATAGTATATAATAAAGATACTTGCATGACAAATAAAATGTGTATCTGGAATATTCTGGGAATAGCCTATGAAGTCCTCTTCATTCGAAAGGAATTTTGTGTAATCTTGTATAACTGGTAAACATTAAGCGATAGCCGAAAACGCACTACACAGATGTAGAGCTCTTTAAAACACAATTTATTTAAAATAATCCATTTCCAAGATATCCGCTATTAATTCTTCGAATTGTTCATCACTCTGTCACTCTTCCTGTCAACTTTAATTGCTTCTCGCGATTGCATGAAAAGAGTATGGAATTTTAAGGCCAGCACATAGCGTCTAGTTCTTAAACATTTGACTATCGCTGTTCTCTTTGTAACTATATCGAAACGTGTAATGTAGCTATTTCTGCAAAAGCTTATTTGGATTAAAATGTAGTAGATAGAAAAAACGATTTAGTAAGAATAGTTTGTATACCCACTAATAAAGATAGAAAGTAAGGAAAATCATGTGAATGTAACACATCAGATATATATATATATATATTTTTTTTGTGAAAGACCATATTGAAATTTAACGTTATGCTACATTTAGTATCTTGTTTATGTTTAAATTTTGTGATGTCTAATCGCTTTACTACTGAAAGGCTAAATAGCAATTGTAAAGTTAACGCCTGCCTTCATTTCAATGATAACTGCGAAGGAATGACCCTTAAATTGGAATTATTCTACGCATAAAACAATCAACTTCGAAAGCGGTAAAAAGAATCGTGTGTTAAATTCACATGATTTTTTTCTAATCCCTCTTCTACAAAATATTCTTAAAATGATTATATTCTTCTGTCTACTTCTTGTTAACCGCGATAAACATTCATTACACACTAACGAATTGCGATAATCAAGATTTTTAAAAGGCAGAGCACCATGCGATGGGTTTGAAATTTCATACTAATTGCATGACCAGGAGAAAGAACGAATAGCACTTGAAAAAGGTGTATTTAAACATTCAAATCAATAAGAAAGAATATTTCGTAAACGGTTAACCCCCCCCCAAAAATTAAATAAATAAAATAATAAATGCGTTGCACATGTTGGTGCTTTAAATCTACATTTTTAATAAGATTTTGTCTACCTCTTACGGTTTACCAATTATACAAAAATCATTCAATGAAGAAAACTTCACAGTCTATTTCCAGAAACTTTAAGGTATAGGTACATTTTGTCATAAAACTATCTAAAACATGTGGTATTTTAATCGAAATCGTTAAAGCCATTTTTGAGAAAATAGATTTCGAAAAGTTTTCCTTGTAAGGATGCGACACGAAGGTTTAAAAAAATCATATCATCTCATACTACCCTTTAAATGGAAAATATTTCGTTACTTTGTATTTTCTGAAAAATAGCTATATCGATTTTGTTTAAAATGTCAATGTTTAACTCATTATTGACACAAGAAATAAAATGTACATATTAAATGTGAACTTCCCCTCATTTTATTTAGTTTTGTATAATTTTGTATTACATGGAAATCTTAAAAGTAGACAGAAACTTAACGAGAAAAATGTAGAACTTATTAAAATGTGCAACTTCTGTCGAATTTTTTCGTATTGTAAGCCGTTTACTAAACATTCCATGTTGAATCTTTAGAGCTTTCCTAAGGGCACCTGACATGCTTGAAAGTTTGCGATTCTCCCATTTCTTTTCTTTTCGTAGTAAGAGCTTATTACCACTAATTTGAATGCTGTTTTTGCATGTTGGAACCTTCTTGCTCAATTTGAAACAATTCCTAGGTAAAATACTGGTTAACGTAGAAGATAGAAGATTCACTTTTTATACAATAGTATAACATATAATTAACATGTGTAAGATTGTCACTGGTAGAGAAAGTCGCGTGAATGTATCACATTACGTTTTAAAGGTAGAACCCATGTTAACTTTATCACTTTAAATGTACCTTTTCGCAGGAAGTATTCATTGTAGAAGACTGAAATTTTTTCACATACTCTTACGCTATTTGCCAATAAACTGACATTTTTAAAATAATAATGCATTAAAAGTGTAATTTTGAAAAATGTTCTAATAAAGAACCTTTGTAGGTAAAGAAACACATCATGGGGGCCTTCATACTATAGCCAGAAAATTAAAAGTCACTTCATGCACATGCATTAAGCAAACAGGCCGTCAGAATTTCATGCTTTGGAATGAATAGTTTCAGAGAAATGGTGCATTGAAGATGATTAATTTAACATGGCAGAGATAGAAGATACCTTCTCCTCTTAATACGCTGTAAGGGCGATAGTTGCAAATAAAACGAACACTAGCCAAAAAATACTAATACAACATTAAATTTCTTAGCAAACCTATCTCTATATGCTTTTTTGCCACCCCCAAATTTTTGCCCACCTTTATACAGGGTGAAAATCAAAACATTGGACATAGGGATTTAACGTGGGAAATCACTTTCCCCCCTAACATTCTCTCCGTGTTAATTTCAAAGAAAAATTTTACAATTCCACTGTAATAATGGTTAAAAATTGAATCAGAATACAATATTTAAAAATAGTATTTACTAATCAGCAGTGATTTATTACAATGTTAAAATTTAGTTACTTTCTATGAAAGATATGGAATAACCTAAGCTCTCATAAGCTGCTTTTGATATATGATTTTCATTTGATACGAACTTGGAGTGAGTCATGGCGCACGATAATGAAAAAAAATTACTTAAAAGCTGCCAATTTATTATTTTTTTAAAATAAACAAAAGTATGCTTGCTGCTCTATTCCACTTTTAATGTTCTTAAAATATTGCTATAAAATGTATGTTTTATATCAATGAGGGACAGTATCTGAGAAAGACTGATATCCCTATGTCCAGGGATTTGATTTCCACCCTGTATATACAAAAATACAGCAGATGTAGCATTGGTATTCACTTTTCTGGCATATGTTCTTGCAGCCGTTTGAAATTTAATAATCTCGTAGTCTGTGGCTTTTAAGTGACATTAAATCTCAATTTTTGAAAAAAAAAATGTCAATTACCATTATATACACGTCAACACCTCGTATAAATCTCGGCTCGTGTATCGCTTGTATTCCTCCCGAGTTCAAGTTACTGACTTCTTCCACGAGGAAGATCACTCAAATTTTTCATATCTACGCAATAAATTTCGTTTAAGACTTAATAATCGTCTATATAGATCAGTTTCAAATTATATATATAGCCAAAGAAAAAATTGGCAACCAATATTATTATTATTATTATTATTATTATTATTATTATTATTATTATTATTATTAAAGTTGAAAAGAATACACGATGATCCGTTTGGAAAGGCATAAAATAAAAATGTTATAAGTATTCTATTTATTTTCCTGTAGTTTGTAAAAACGTTCTAGGGAGCTGGGAGTTTTACATTGTCAGTGAAACTGAATAAGAAACAAAAAATTTGCTTAGCAACAACTAAAAATAAAATTTAAAAACACGCCATTTATAGGCATCGCACTAAATATGTCTTGTGTTCCGCTAAATTTGAAATTGTAACATTGCACCACGTGTGTAACAGAAGATAACCGGTTATTGTGCTCCAACTTGATAGTGCACCATCTCACTAGACAAAAAATGAGGAGTAACTTCGGCAATAATTGGTCCAGTAGAGGTGGACTAATTAGTCACCTCAGATATCAGGTCATTCGATTTCCTCACCTGGGGTTTGATAAGCCACGTTTTATGCACATGGATATCCAAACGTCACTTAGTGTAATAACTTTGAAGCCCAACTGTTGTGTAACGTTTGTCATTTGTGCGTGGCATGAATATGTTTCTGGGTTGGTTGGTTAATTTTTTTATGCACCCTTCGAGAAAGACGCTGGACCAACGAATAAAATGTCAGGGAAGGAGAAACAAAACATGATCCTTAGTTATAAATGAAACTCAAATAAGTATTATTTGAATCATTGGGAAAGTCGATATCTTTACGTTCTTTACTTTAGTTCTCATCGCTAGAAGCAGGCCTAGTATGCGCTTAAAAGCACTCAGATTCTGCGAGCTTCTATATAATCTGTTATGCGTTTAGCACATACATAAAAATATACAGAAATTAGTAGAGTTGTGTATTGTAACTATGGTTATTATTAAACGGAATTTACTAGGAATTTGCATAGTAAATAGTTGACAAAGTTACACAACAAATTTGTGTAATAATTTATGGAAATTCCTACGATCTTCCGTTTCGACGCCCTGTATATAAAAGAAGAGGACTCATCGCTACCAAATCAACGAACATAACCTAGACATACATTCATTATCCACGGCAATGTCACAGAAAAAAGCCATGATAATTTACACTAGTGATGCCCACTATATGCCACCATCACATTAATTGTCGTCCCCCGTAGTGTAGGGGGTACCATGCTAGCCCCTAGTTCCCGAGGTCGCGGATTCAAGCCCGGCGGAGGGCGATGGATTTTTTTAGGGCGTAAAAATGCTTAGCATGGCTTCCTTCGAAAGGGAAGTAAAGCTGGTGGTCCTGCGTCGTATATTTACGGCACGTAAAAGAACCTCAAGCCTGATAGAGGCCTCTGAGCAAACTTTCCGGTGTTTCACTCCCAATATAGAATGGGACGCTAAGGGCCATCGCAGTTAAAGAGCGTCCATAAATAAAACTCAATTGAATTTATTTATAACATTAACCTGCTGTTTGACTTCTGGTGACCAGAATTTAAAATGAGTTTTATTTATGGACGTTCTTTAACTGTTGTGGTACTTAGCGTCCCATTCTATATTGGGCGTGAAAAACGGTAATTTTGCTCAGAGGCCTCTTTATCAGGCTTGAGGTTCTTTTACGTGCCGTAAATCTACGACAGGGACCACCGGCTTTAGTTCCCTTCCGAAGGACTACTGACCAGTGTTGTGAACATTAACGAGCGTGGTAATGTCAAAGAGTAAATGTATTCATCCACTGCCTCCTAGTTCATAAATACAAGATAGTCACCAACTTCGCGCTTAACTGTGGGTATGTTATTTAATTAGCCTATCTTCATTTCCAATATTTGCTCATATGCCAACTAAAATAAAAGTTACCTTAAATATGCTTACAGTTTTGTAATCTTGGTAATGTTAATAAATGTGTAAATTCACATACAAACTATAAAACGAGTTCTGTGTTGTTTCAGTAATTTTACTTTCTCTACCACGTCCCTATTAGGTAGAGAACACATTGCATTCCATTAAAAAATTCAATATCGAAATTTCAGCAGAAATACAGGTTTTAGGGCCCCTGAATAAAAAAATAGAAAAGGTCTATGTGTAAGTGTCTGTGAACAGCATAACTCAAAAACGAAAAGGTCTAATAAACATCAAACTTGGTACGAGCTAAGTCTAGAATCTTCCAAAGATGCAACACAAAGAGATTCAAGAAAATCCCCCACCACAGACTACCCATTGCATGAAACATTTTTGGAAATTTTTTATTTTCTCTTAAAGTGAACATCAATTTTGATTAAAATATTTAAGGTGTTTGCATGATAAATAAAATGTCTTGAATTTTCTGGAAATAGCCTGTAAAGTCCACTCCAATTGGAAGAAACTTTGTATAATTTTGTTAAACTGGTAATACCTAAAATGATAAGACAAAAACGCACTACACACAAAATATACATAGATATCTTTAAGATATACATTTTTATTTCTTATTTTTTAAGAGACATTATTTATTTCAAATAACTTTTTTTTCCTGCTATCAGCCATTTCCAGATATCTGTTAGTATCGGTTTAATTATTCAATACTTCGTAATTTTTGAACTCCTGTTGCTATTCACTTGTTTCTTGCGATGTCATGTAAAGCGTATGGAATTTTAAAACCACGGCGTGCCGCTTTTAAACATTTGAATAGCGATTCGGTTTCCTCTATCTCTCTTGTACCTAGAACGAAATATATAATGAAACTATATCTGCAATATCTCGATTAAGGTGAAACAGACAGGATAATAAGCTTGCGTAAGAATATTTATAGAAGCTCTCTAAAAATAAATTATAGTGAGTGGAAAAGCCATGTGAATATAACATCTGATTTTTTAAAAATTATATTAGGCTCTGAACGCTAACAGCAATCACCCACAGGCATAAAATGGACAAGCAATGGTATATTATTGATATTACCAGCGTCTTCTATTTCTTAATAGCATTATTATTAGTATTGTTATTGCATTTTTTCTAGATTATGTCTAATTATTATATGTAGCTACATTTAAAAAAAATTACCAATGACGGTAATATCGAATTGCAAGGACAGAAAACTACTTGTAATTGTTTGAAAAATACCCTTTCGCGAAATTTGAATGCAAATCTCTACTTTGCTAACATATCGATTGCCGCTTATAATACTGAAAAGACAAATTTATAATGTCCTAACACTATCAACATTCCCAAACCTGTCACACAAATTAAAGCTTTCACATGTTATGTATGGTATACGTTCCCAATGACGAATAACACCACCAGCACAGTATTTCCACCTCGCATAAACACAACAAAACACGGAACAGTAGTGATTATTGTGGCAGTTAATTCACTTGGCCGTAATGCAAACACAACAAAGGGCGAACTCCCTTGATCACAGACTAAATCCCGCTTAGTGACGACAAGCGTCTTATTCGCCATGGAGACCAGAGCACTGTAATGGCAGCCTATACGGGACATGCCATACCGGGAATCTGCAGCGGCGTGTCGAACACTTCCCGCTTGAAAACGTGCTCAGCAGCGCAAGTTAGCCAGAATGTACTACCAGGAAACAATAAGTTGCATGCTGATTACTGAAAAAGCACATCTAAGAAATTTAAGTGTCAGAAATGCCACGCCCATAAATCCAAAAAACGAGCGTTTAATGATGATCCATGAGCTCTAGGGACAAGGAGTGAGGTCAGTGTCGAGTGAATTTATTTAAGAGTGCCCACAGATGACATTTCCAAATCTTTAAGTTAAGTAAAATTGTTTCAATGGTAATTACTTTTTCTTTCACACAAGCCGTTCATAGAACAATTTTGGAAAGGTAGGATTAGACTGAAAAATTCAATGTCATTACCGGAATTCGAACCACGGATCTTCTGATTTTCGGACCTACACAGTTGGCTGAACTATGAAGTCTGGGACTTATAAATACTTACAACATTGTAAGTCGCTTTTGGGGTATGTAACCTCAAAATGAATTTGAGATCTCCTTGTGGTTTACCAGAAAGATACGATCAGAGGGGGAATTTAATGCCATGCCGGCATGTTGCCATGGTAGTTCAGTTAGAGCAACGGAACGGAAACCGGAATATCCGTGGTTCAAATTCCGGCTATATCATTGAATTTTTCAGTCTGATTCTACCTTTGCAGAATTTCAAAATTTTGTCATACGCCGTTCATATTGGTTTAAATTTCATACAGATAATCCAATAGTTTGGAGAAAAAAATCATTTTATTATGCTGAATAATGGGTAGCCCCCGAGGATACAGAAGTTACAATCTTGAAAACAATTGACATACCGACATGTAGTTAACAACGATATAGAAAACTGGAATTCAGAATGTTTTCGGTCGCTTGGTTGTTTCATTGGCAAATGATGATTTAAATAAGTGTATATATTTTTTTCCGATATCTTCTTAATGATACAATGAATTATGTGAATAAACAATAATAATAATAATAATAATAATAATAATATCTAGCCCTAAGTCTACCAAACCGGCTACCGACCTCACGTCCACATGAGTACGTTGGAGGTAAATTAAATTAAATTGAGTTTTATTTATGGACGCTCTTTAACTACTATGGTCCTTAGCGTCCCATTCTATATTGGGCGGTAATTTTGATCAGAGGCCTCTTTATCAGGCTTGAGGTTCTTTTACGTGCCGTAAATCTACGACACGGGACCACTGGCTTTACTTTCCTTCCGAAGGAATCCATGCTAAGGATTACGCCCGAAAAAATCCATCGCCCTCCGCCGGGTTTGGACCCGCAACCTTGGGAACTAGAGGCTAGCACGGTACCACTAGTCCACGGAGGACGACGTGTTGGAGGTGGACGATTATCCAGCCGATACGGGAAGATGATTGGTAAGCACCAAGCTTCTCCAAGACATAATGTTGGTTTTCATGACTTGCAGAGCGTTACCCGTCGTTCCTCAAACGCATCATGATGCTGAATGGGTGAGCGGGCAGTAGTTTTACTGGGGTATTCAAAAAGAAGAAACAGATTTTTACATATTTACTTCTAATGAACAATAGATAGCGACACATACGACACAGCATTGAGTAGAGGAAAGTTCAAAGTTTTAAGGCCTACCTATTAGGTCCATTCAGTGCCTACAGCGGTGCTGGGTTTGCTTACGAGAAAATGGCGACGCCACAGGAAAAGTCGTTTTGCATTATGGAAGGAGTGAATTCATTGTTTCATTGCAGGGCGCATTTCGTTGTAAGTTCAACAAGCCGCATCGTCATAAAAAATTTACAATGGATACAATAAATTCGTAGAAGATGGTTGCGTGGCAAACGGAAAAGCACTGGTCGTCCTCGGATAACAAATTGTGCTCATTTTGATAATGTATAACAGGTAATAGGTTATACTATGCTAGCTGTGTTCAAGACTAATAATGTAAAATATGTTTATAACAATGTATTAAAATTATTGCATTATTTAATCAATGTAAAGTATGCAATGTATTATTATTATTGTACTCATATATATGGATATAACTCGCGATATGACCTAGTAGTCAAAGCGACTATAAATAAAGAAAAGTAACAACAAAACAAGAATAAAACGTTGAACTTTTCTCTATTCAGTGATGTATCACATGTGTCGCGATCTATTGTCGTTCATTAGAAATAAATATGTAAAGTCTGTTCCTTCTTTTTGAATAACCCCGTATTTAAGGGCTGAAAAATCCGCATCCGCATGGGTGGGCTCGAAACCACGCGCATTCCATGTCTGAGAACCGGAACACCACGCTCCAACCCACTACGCCTCTGCGCAGGACAAAATACCTCGAGTAATTAAACTTACGTAGAAAGCATATGATACGTCGTTTGCTTTCTCTTCAACCTACCCGCAGCTGGTAGAGCAAGTATTTGTATTCCACAAGATAATTGCATATCCAGATTTCACCAAAAATACATGTTTCGAGTTCCACTGAAGCCAATAAAAAGCATTCTTAGAAAAAAAAGGTGTTGTGTGTGTGTGTGTGTGTGTGTGTGTGTGTGTGTGTGTCATTGCGCGCGCACGCACCCAAAGATTTTAAAGGGAATTATTCCGCCCTAAACAACCTTAATTTCAAAACGGCACTAAAGCTTTTGATTAAAATACCATAGATTTAAGATATTTGCACAACTAACAAAATGTGTACTTAAATTTTTTGTGAATAACTTCTATGAGGCTTCTTCATGCTGAGAGGATTTTTTACAATTATGTATAACTGGGAAATCATAAGATACGGGTAGACAAAAGCTTAATGCAGAGCTCCTTAAAATCTATTGTTTCTATGAACCATTTCCTACCCATTCCTAGCTTGAAATATATTCTGATTAACGTAACGTGAATACAAGAATCACTTTTTATATGCATACTATGACGTACAACAGATATATGCGAGTTTGTTATGGGTAGAAACATTCATTTGAATGTATGTCTTTAGATTTTTATTCCTTCCTTTTATGTTTCTAATAAAGGTTCGGGCAAGCTTGGAAAACAAATGGGAGCATTTTAATCTGAAAAAAAAAAATCTGAGAAAATTCAAAGTTAAAAAAGAAAGAATTTTAAACAAGGACATTTAACTGTGTTCACATGGATGTTTAAATTATCACTTGAAGGTGTTTAAAACCACCCAAGTGCCAAAACATCCTGACCAAATTTCACGTGTGGATAGCCTTAGAGCAGACATGTCAAGGTTGCCGGTTGCCGGTTGCCTACTGGTGGCTGTAGCGATGTCAAAGCCATGGTAGCATGCTAGCTATCTCTTAGGTTATTTAGTTGTCCTTATTATTCTTTGCATTGACTTTTAACACTCCTGCCTTAAACTGATTGATTGATTTATTGAATGATGGGAGAAAGCTCTGAGCGATATGAAAATACCTTATCCAAGCAGCTTCGCCTTTACTGAAATTTGATTTCCGGATCTGTGACCCCAAAATGGAAGTAATATAGTATTCAGTGTGTAACAAAATGTATTTAAAAACTCTAAAGGCACACTTTTCTCATGCTGAACCACATCCAAACCACGAAAAACTCCCCCACATCATAACACAACCTCCTCCGTATTTCATTTACACATGGTGGCAGGTGTCGTCCCTCAGGATTTCGCCAAACCCAATTCTACCATCGGATTGCCACAGAGTAAAGGGCGATTCCTCACTACAAATCACTCGTTAAAATAAGTCATGAACATGGCTCCGGAAATGTTTCATTCCCCTATTTACAGTTCTCCCAACATCCAGCTTCTATAGTACCTATATTGTACCTCTGACTTTGTATGCAATACCTCAAGAGCAATCGCATAAAAAGAACCTATTAGCAGAATAGACAATATTACATGTAAACGCCTTGATTTGCCTCTATTTACAATTACAAATAGGATTATGTAACAAGTTATAATACTTAGTTTTCAACACCAGGAAATTTTTCGAAAGTGCTGTACTGCTCACTTCATTGCTTTACTAGTTCTGAGATAATATGGCTTTTCCAGGGAAACATCGGGGCATCCGGAATTCAGTACCTTGCGGGATAATGATGATGCATCGTGCTAGCGATGACCACTTTCAGCACTTTCTCTAAGAGAGATTTTTTTATGGTATGCGGTTTTTGTTGTGTATTGTACTGCATTATAAACTGGAAGCATATTTTTTAATGATGGTGATACCGTCTTTTTATCCACTTCCCGTTCATGTAATGGTAGGAAGATGAATTTCCTGCAGTCAGTGCTGTAACCTACCTACATGCATATTTCGCCTATTTTACTGCACATATATAGTAAAACCTCTTAACTGGGAGGGATGGCTCAGGCAGTAATATCCGTGCCCGCATTCTGTGCCCCACTCTGATCCATAGGTTTTTCGGGGTTTTCCCGGATCGACAGGCAAATGCTGGAGTAGCTTCTTTAATCCTTCGAAGTTCCTGTTAATCATTTCACTCCTCCTTCACGCCGTTTGGAATGCTTCAGGGTTGGAAGTAGTTGTGTTAGCGCGAAGGTCTAACCGCGACCGAAGCTCTCCTTCTAAATCCAGGGGAACGTCAAGGGAGTGACACTCCCTTCCTGGAGTTTCCCACGAGGCCAATATCTTGGGTCTAAAAAGGCCGCCCCCCCGCTTAAACGGGGATGGAAAAGAATACGCCACTAACGCGCGTCAACCCCGAGGGGAAGACTACCGATAACGGTCCAGCTCGCAGTCCACCAGCTCTTCAGGTTGGTGCCGGAGGAATTGAAGCGTCTCACAACCCCGCCTGAGCATCATCGCTCAGACACACCAAATTTCCCATGGGTATTGGGAACCACTGCCCCGTCGAGTCCAACCCAAACCGAACAACGTACCTTTAGTAACGGCAGAAGCACCACGAGTGCTAGGGGCCCGCAGTGCCCGTACCACGACAGCTGAAGGGGTCGGAACCCCTCCCCTATGGTCGGAGATGGTGTTTTGGTGGAGTGTCGGAGAGAAAAGGATGCTCTCTGCGAACCTGGTCTTCCCTAAGCCTTCGGCTGGTTGCCGGGTATAACCTTTGTGGGGCGAGATCCCCGGTCTGCATACCCGACTGGCGGGTTCCCGGTCTGCATATCCGACTGCCGGGGCGTCTCAAACTGGACAATGTAAGGAGCCTGCCATTGCTGTGCCGTCATTCCTAGTCTGCTACCCGGTGTCTCCCTTCACCTCATCCCTCCCTTCTGGAGACGCTCCCTCGTGGGTCGTCGGTTCCTGGATCGGTGCCGAATCCCCTCCGCTTCACAATCTAAACCAAACCCTCTTAACTTTTAAAGTATTTACTATCGCGGACGTGGAATATATTATTTTATAGCTGAATTTTATTATTTAAATCTTACCTGAATCTTTACTTCCTTGTGTTTGTTAATATTTACTTACGAGTAAATTAAGCAAGAGCTAAGTATGAGCTGGAAGTTGGTTTTTTAAGGTCAGCAACTAGGCATGGATAATCAATTGCCTAAGGTAACTAAGATTAATGTTGGTGACCTTGCTACTGAAACCAACATGTGCAACATGTTAGTAAATTATTAATTTTATTTTCGTGCGAGTACTATTTCCGTCATTCACTATCGCCGAAAAAGTAGTATGCAATACATATGCGTCCATCGTTAGCTTTGAGGTAGAAAAATACTCGACTTGTCGCGTTAGGACATTTCTCAAACTGTAGGCTATCACAGCAACTTAAGAGATTATTCGTTTAGGGGAAAAAAACCCGCACTCCCAAATCGGAACTCGCAATCTGTTATTTCATCCCAGTGTGAAACGTTATACTGCAAAATTTATAAACCCCCAAAAGCGACAAACCAATATAATGAGTCCGTGTACCGTCCCTCAACCCTTAGGTGCCTAAAAATTTAATTTCCCTCCTCCCTGGCCGCATTTTTGAGTTCCGCACAGGGATGTCTGCAATATTATGTTACACGAAGGCTGAACTGAAAAGGCCCTACCGATGTTGTTAAACCTTTCTATGGTTTATAATCTCATTTCAGTTATAGTAACTGCTTCCTCTGTTATAATTATGTCTTGCAAGTGTAATAATGTACAGAAATCGTCAAACAATAATATAATGAGATGAAGCTATGGAAAAGGAGAGCAACGGAAAAGAAGGGGGGCGGGACCAAATGTAACAGTCACACAGTTATCTCTAGTGCTCTTACTACACAATAATCCAAAACCCTTACTTTTCTATATACTTTCTGTTAATCCTGATAAATATTTCCAAAATGGTGCAAATAAAGATTTTGTAGACAGACAATAGTCAACTGATTAAAAAATGCAAGCAATAAGTGCTAGTCATGACAGTGAATATTTCTGTATTTAATCCTAAGAAGCAAAATAATGATATTTTAACATGTCAATGTGTACCGCTTAAAATATGGAAATATTTGGGAAATTGCTGTCACAATTTTTTCTTGTTTTACATTAGCTTATGGTTTAACGAGATCTACACCCTCTCGATGATACACCGTGATGTAGGTATTTCTGTTTATCTAGTTTATAAATTCCAGTAAAAATGAGTGTAACTTCATAAATCATTTGCAACAAAAGAATATCGAGTTAGACATTTTAATTTTCATGCTATTATTTCGAAATTAGATAGTTTAAAAAAATTGTTTGAGGCGCGTCCAAGAAAACTAAAAGTGAGAATTTTTACTTTCTCTACCACATATAGTATGTAGGGGAAGTATTTCATTCTACCCAAAAATTCGATACCGAGATTTCACCTGAAATACATGTTTTGAGGACACCTGAATCCAAAACAAGCATTTTTAGAAAAAGGTGTGTGTGCGGCTCTGTGAACAGCATAACTCACAAACGAAAAGTCGGATAAATACCAAACTTCGTATTTCAGTTTAATATCTTCCAAGGATACGTCTCAAAGATTTTCAAGAAAATCCCCCACCCCAGCTAGTCTTTACATGGAACATTGTTTGAAAATGTTGTTTCTCTAAAAAATGGCTCTAAAGATTTTATTTAAAATGCCGTATATGAGAGATATTTACGCAACAAATAAAACGTATATCTTAAATTTTCTGGGAATACTTTAGGAAGTATTCATTCGGAAGGAATTTTGTATAATCTTTTAATATAACTTGTTAAGTTAAGCGATAGACGAAAATGTACCACATAGAAAAAAAAAACGTACCACATAAAAACAAAAAAACGAAATTGTAGATCTATTTAAAACACACAAATTAGTTAATATAAGTTTTTTTATAGCACAAGCCGTTTCTGAATATTCGTTATTGAATGTTCGAATTGTTCATTTCTTATCACTCTCTTAAAGTCCTTTCGTTTTCAGTTGTTTCTTGCGATTGTATGGAAACAATATGGAATTTTAAGGCCAGCATATAGCGTCCAGTTCTTAAACATTTGAAATAGAGGATTAGAGAGTCATGTGAATGTATCACATCAGATTTTTTCCGTCCGTTTTTATGTAGAATCCAACATTTCCTTTACGCTGCAATCACTGGTGGTTTTATTTGTGTTATGATTTTATAATTTGAACCATGAAATTAAAGTTAGGCTCTAAAGGGAAGAGAGTTTGCTGTGAGAATTTGTTAATCAGTTCCGCTGAGAGAATACCCAGAAGAAGCAAGCAATTCTACAACCGGAAACGGAAACCTGGAATCTGAATTGAGTAAGAGACGTTAGGAACAATAATAGAAAGTATCTCTTGCTAACGGAACGTGGTTTACATACCATTTAAAGTTGCTTCTATGCGTCTCGGTGATTAATTTTACGTAACCGGAAGCAACGTACGATGGTTATCCATTCTATTTAAAGCTTCGATGGTATCGGTCGAACGGAAGTATAAAAAAACGCGTTTCAACGCCCTAATGTACAACTAACCAAACTGCTTTTTGTTACTTTTCAATAGGCACCAAAAACAAAACTGATGCAGATCCTTGACCCTTGAGAAAGAAGTGTTTTAATAAAGTTCCTGGTATTATATGAAACAGACATACCATTGATTGTTTGAAAGTAAGTATTATTATTATTATTATTATTATTATTATTATTATTATATGGTAATAGCACTAAACTTAATGCAATTTTACTTCTACAGAAAAAGGCTATGCGCAATGTACCTGCAATGTTACCTCCAGGACATTCTGTGAACCACTTTTTAAAATGCAAGGGATTTTAGCGCAATACATTCTTGAGCCCTTAATGTATGTAAAATAATATTAATGAATTAGTTTTAACTAATGAGATACATGAGCGTAATACTAGAAATATTGATAATCTTTAAGTGTCCTGTACAAGATTAGGCAAGGTACAAGCCAGCCATCTTATCACTAGAGTTAAATTTTATAATAAATTGCCAACTCAGATAAAATGACTGTGTTTTTAGATTACAGATGAAGACTTGGCTATGTAATAATTCTTTTTTAGAATTTTACTGAATTTTTGGATTGTGATGTTATTGTATATAGATAAAATTGAAGTTATTACACAAGTACTTAGTGTATGGGTCATTAACCTATTTTAAGGTGACAAAAGAAAAGACCGAAAAAAAGAAAAAAAAACAAGAAAAAGGAAAATAGAGATAAATTGCATCTGACTAACTGAACAAAGCTGACTTAGTTTCGCACACTTTAGCCAAGAAATTGCCATGTTTTGCCAGTTCCTCTGATCAGCCAGTAGATCCCAACATGCCAACCTCCTTCCAGCGGGACTTGAGAATTTTTCTTTAAGTTCAGTTGTTCGCTGGTTTTCTCGCCGTGCACATTCCGCCAAAATACGTACCTAGTCTTCATTTAATGGCAAAAATAAATGATCACATCACTATTTAGTTATTTGTTGCTCTGACTGGGACCTTTCTTCAGATGTCCTGGATGCTACGTTGAATTATTTTAGAATTATATTTACAGCAGAAAACTATATCCACAAAGACACTTAAGTTTTATGAAGGCGCATCAAAGAAGTCCGTAGTGAGCTTTAATAGACAAAGTTATTTCTTTCCTGTTATGTGTTACATTGCAGTAACGACGTTTTACGATAGCGTTCATGCTGTCAAGGTAGATCATAGTTAATTCCCTGCATTCAGTGCTAGTAACCTAACCTACCTGCGTGTTTTGCCTATGTATCTTACTGCAAGTATGTGCATGATCTATATTAAATCCTCTAATTTTATATATAATATGCAGACGGAATGTAATCACATTTGATAGCTGTAGTTTACCATTTAAACCTTGCGTATTTACTTCCTTTGTGTTTCTAATGTTTGCTTACGATTTAATTCATGCAACAGCTAAGTAGAGCAGCAAATCATTGATTTTTTTTTAACTTTGCTACTTACCTATAGTAAATAGCAAGTATTGGTTGCAGCCAAAAATTGAATACCAATATTTCACCGCAAACACACGTTTTGTGTTCCTTGAATAGAACAAAAGCATTTTTAGAAAACGCTCTACTTGCGCGTATGTCTGTGAACAGGATAACTCAAAAAGAAAAGTCGCATAAATGCAAAACTAGGTATTTAAGTTCAGGACCTTCTAAGGATGCAACACAAAGATTTCCAAGCAAATCTCCCCATTTAAAACTAGCCTTAACATCGAAGAATTTTCGATATTTTTTTATTTTTTCAAAGAAGGCTCTAACGATTTTGATTAAAATACCATACCTATATTTAAGATATTTACATGATAAATAATATATACACATATCTTGAATTTTCTGGAAATAGTCTGTGAAGTCTTCTTTCTCTTTAGATAAAAATCTAAAAGGTGATTATTGTAATTCGCTCTAGCCCCTCTTAATTTCTCTAATGTTAAGCAACAGACTTATTCGTTTAAATTTCTGGTCAAATGTCGTTCCGCCCTGTGTGTAATTTAAAACAATCACTAAACCATTTATTTTCAGACGTCTTTTACAGAGTTGAAAAGCAAATATACATATATTCATGAATTAATTTACACAATCTTGAAGGTTTGGTCTAAGAGTAGCACACCAATCGAAAAAATATTAAATTCTAAATTAGTTCGTTAATTGCGAAAATATTTCCAAAATATGCGTTGATTTCCAGCACTTGGCAGTTTTAAGTTCAGTCACTTAAATCTGTTGCAGACTAACAGAAAAAAGTGTTTATTTACCACTGCTACGTTGATCACAGTGTTGGTAACCATGTCACCAAATGTTTAACCGCTGAAAAGAAGACAGTGCACAAGCTTAAAAGTATTATATTATTTTCTTCTTTTTTTCCATTTATATCCCGTCTTTAACTCAATGGACAAATCAGCGGTCTTCTACCTTTGTAACATACTACATATCTGCAATGGTGTTAACGCGTGTAATATATTCCTTGAATTGAATTCTCGCAAACTTGCACTGTTAAAAAAAATACGTTACATGCTTCCAACTACTGCAAAAACTGGATACAACCTCTCCGTGTTCGGCTAGTCTCAAGGAAACCTTGTGTTGAGACACAAAGCTTGTAATTTTATGACATTTTATTGAAAACTTGCCAGTTCGTTTTGTTAATCTGTAAGATGGCTGTGTTGCTACTTTGTTCTTGTGTATGTTAGACTACTTGTTTTATTGGCGTTTGCAAACGTAGACTTTTCTTTGTTCTTATAAAATAATGAGTTGCCAATTTTCGCGAGCACCCGTTCAATTATACCCTGTAATCCATTATTGCTCCCCGAGAAAAGCTTTGGCACGTATAGATCTGCACAATGATCAAAATTAACTGGGTGAAAGCGCTGGACACCCGAACTCTCGATTCGAATAAGCCTGACACTTTAAAGATTCACCTCATACCTACGTCTGAAGGTAACCTGGCATCCTAGTTGAATGTCAAACAGAATCCTGCACAGAGTGATTTAGGAGTTAGAACGTTTTTCATTCAAACATCAGACATGAAGTATCTATTCACAGAAATAGCGCGGAATGCACACAAAAAATGAGAGAGACACGCAATCAAATGGTGAATACACGTGAGGCTGCAAGGTATGCGAGGGTCCTGGCTCGCGTGTTGTCAAAGCCCACGAAGGGCTGACGACATAACCTTGTGGATTAACCTTTTGATAAGAGGCTAAGAGTTCATTTGGATTGACACGGAAGCCGTACAGTAACTCGCATTAGTAGCATGCAGGTATGTAATTCTACACTTCCACTCTCGTCAGCCGGAAAGGGGATACAGTTTGAGAGTAAAAGCGAACTATGTCACAGTCACAATATCAGTGATGAAAACTAAGTTCAAGGAGGTCGCTCATGTTTTACCTCTGGTCCTTCTTCACAAGAAAAAATACTTCTAGGTCCTAAGCTAATCTTGCATCAAAACTGGGTCACATTTACACACTTTTCAGATTAACTTATGCTTCTAACTTTTTTTTACACCAAAACAACAGATACTACAGTAGAAATAAATTGTAATATTTCTAGTTAGATAAACACAAAATGCAATGAATAAACTAGTAAAAGGTCCTAACAAGGGGAACAAGCATACACCATCCGCACCATAATACTGCCGGAGTGGCTGAATGGTGTCAGCTGCTTCTGGTGTCGTACACAATTGTGTTTCGGTTCTGCGTGCCTGTCTTATAGTTTCAAGTAATAACATTTATCTAATAAAGGCATTATCTACTATCCGATGATAAGAATGATAGGAACAGGAATGTGCGTGTATAATATTTTCGATATCTCTTTTCAACTTCATTTCCCATAACACTAAAACAAGGTATCACTGTTGCTAGATAGAAGTATGATTCACTTTTGTCATTATTTGTGCACGAAACATATGATCTGATGTGACTATGATGGCAGATTATAAAGCGTAGGTGTGCAGATAAATAGATAAATGTCTTTTGCCCCTAGTCCCATTTTAAATTCTTCTCATCGTCAGACAACATACAAATGAATCGGAAAAGAGCCACCATTTTTTTATTACTGTATTTATTTTGCGTCGCTTTAAGTACAGGATCATATCGCGACGGATCTGTTAGTGGATAACTCTTAGATCGAGGTGTGGCGAACAGTTAGACTTCTAGGTCTCATCCCTCTAACCACCCGCTTCGTCGTGTCCACAGAGACCCTAGCGTATAACAACTCGATTATCTGCTTCGTGCCGTGCAGATGGCATTGGGGTGCCGTCCAGTCCTACTGCCGCTTTCATATAGAAAGGTGAATTTAGCCTTTTAGGTCTCATCCCTGTAACCATGCCATCTTGCTTCGTCACATGTCCACAGAGACTCTGTTTACGCTGTGAGAAAAATTGGGAAATGCTTGAAAATAGGGTAATTAGTAAAGAATTAAGCACCTCACGATCCTCTGATTTAACTATATGCGATTTTTATCTATGTAGAACTTGAAAAACATGCGATATACAACAAATCCCATATATTGTAAGAACTAAAAGAAAACCATCAGGCTAGAAATTAACTAAATTTCGGATATCTTTTATAAGATATATGCTTATTATCTTGTAACTGCAACTTTGAAAACGCGAGGAGATTGCAGGGATATTGTTTCGGCCGGAGCCGCCCTGCGGCGGCAGCAGTGTGAAAGAAAAGCACTGCATAAACAAGCAGTAAATAGTGAGAATATGCCGTATTTCATTCGGTACTTTTAAAAAAATGCCTTCATACTTGAAATAGTGTTTTGTTACTGAAAGAGTGAAGGTATTTCAAGAATAAAATTAAGTTATAGCAGAGCCAGAAGTAAAAGAAATGGTAGCATTTCAATCTCTTCTTTGGTAATATCCTTCTAATTTACATAACATTAGTGATCTCTGGGGTATACCTAATTAGATGGGAGATCTGCGGTGGCATTTATGATGACGGAAATGATAGCTCACAATAAAAGTGACAGCACGGAATGAATCAATCTGCTTTCCCACTCCAGCTCTATTTAAGGCTGCTGTGAAGCAATTATTTGAATAAATTGTATACGCAGGTTGTTTAGCATTATTAACTTCTAAGATATGTATGTACACGGCACTGAGCAGAGCATTTCAAACAGGTACCCATGTCCGGGATGGTACCGTTTTCTTTCTACGTATAGAACAAACTGAAATATCCTATTTCTGCTGATTACACTGATGTTTCAATGGACTTCTGTGCTGACTACTATTTAAAGAATAGGAAAACAGATTGCAAAGTCACAGAAGAAAGAAAATAGTGTGACTAAATATAAGTTTTCTTGATTTAAAAAGTCACAATAATGAATGGCAGTTCAGATCTACAGTTAACTGAACTGTTATCGCTCTTTCCTCCAGCAAATGCGGGAGATTTGAACAACTGGTGTGAAACTGTAGAACTCTTAGGACGGAAACGCACATTACCGGTTATGGAAAAAAATGAAATTGAGTTTCATTTATGAACGCTCTTTAACTACTATGGTTCTTAGCGTCCCATTTGATATTGGGCGTGAAAGACCGGAAATTTTGCTTAGAGGTCTCTTTATCAAGCTTGAGCTTCTTTTACGTGCCGTAAATCAACGACACGGAACCACCGGTTTTACTTCCTTTCCGAAGGAAGCCATGCTAAGGATGTTTTACGCCCGAAAAAATTCATCGCCCTCCGCCGGGTTCGAAACCACGACCTTGGGAACTAGATAACCGGGTAAGGATTCCTATACAAAGCGTCATCTACCTAGTCTCATAAGTTATAATGGGAATTTTGAACATCCTGTGCAAACGTTATGTATGTTTTTTCCACAATAATCCCCATACTCGTGTTAGGCAAAGCTGTTAAAGAGTCGTTTCTAAGAAAATATTGAATATTCATTTCAAAGTATGTCATAGCATCTGTATAAACGTCACTTATCTAGCTGCTGAGCTTATAATTTAATCCGCTTAGTGCTACCGCAGACCGTATGACTCGTTTTTAGGATAAAAGGCCTAGCTAGGCGTTCGATTCATGTTATTACCGTGTTAGTACTCTTCGGATTGATGCCGTGCTTGCTAGTCAACTTCTCCCCACACGTGTACTACGTTTATGTCCTTCCTCTAAGAATTTACACATTCTTCAAAACATTGACTCAAAACCATAACGTAATGACACACTTTGAAATAAACACGCAGCATAATTTTTCAAGTGTTAGTTGAAATGGTGACGCTTACGGAGGCAGCCTGTCTTAAGAGAAAATGTGGTATTTAAATAATTTTTATCTGTGCCTGTGCATTCAAACACACACAATCCCTACCCTTTAAACCAGCGGTCTATTTATGGACTGCGCAATCTTAAAGGTAATCCTGTTATCTTCGCTTACAATTCCCACAGCTTACAGCACAAGAAAGCAGCGTAGAACTAAGGAAAATGGTAGAATTGAAGCAAGAAATATGAAAGGAACGGATGAGGGGAGTTTTAGAAAGGGTTAAGAAAACAAAACGAGAGTGAGTGTTGTAGTAGTTGTAAGAAGTAGAGATTAATTCACCAAAAAAGTAGAATAAGAGCAAGGAAGTAAAAAATAATGCCTGGAAAAGTTTAATAAAAAGGCAGACAAACTCTAAAGAGAGTAAAATATACGAAAAATGAGAAAGAATGGAAGCAACACCGATATGTAATGTGAAGAATAACAAACAAAAAGAAGTTAACAAATGAAAACAAGCAAATATAAGCACGGGTATTTGAAAGGAAAGCAGTATGAGTTACATGCTAGTAAGAATGAATGTACACAGCAAAGAAACAAAAAACCTCAGTTATGACAGTAACAGTGCGTGTAAACTGAAGGAAGGCTGTGCTTTAAACACCAGAAGAGCGAAAACAAAATGTGGCGCTCGGTAGCATAAAAACAAGCGAGGGCTATTCGCAAGCTTGTACTGCCATCTCATATTCACAAAGAGGACTAACAACACTCACTATAACACCCGCTCACTGTGAATCTTGTTCCTGAGGAGCATCTTCAATCCACGAAAATGAAACTCAGCAACGAAAAGTATATGTTCACACCTGTTTTATTCACGAAGACTTCTTTGTTTAAACCCATTGTTAAAATTAATGATGGGGAAGTCGCTAAATAATAGACTTACCAACTTGCATGAGTAGAAGTTTGGGAGCTACATCTGAAAATCACCGTTAGAGGATGCACAAGGGCTTTTCAGAACAGTTGCAAAAATCTAGAATAAATATTAGGTTGTCTCATAAGTAACGTTGATTTTTAATTTGGATTTATATTGTGCGTATGTATGCTTTTATTTTTGCCAATACTATTTATAGGGTGCTATGGTTATTGTTCCATATTGTTAACATATTGGCAGCCAGCAGTTGGTAACACACGTATTTACAATGGAGGCAACAAAGTTTGAGGTTAAGAGTCTTTCTGAAGCACTACTGGAAACAAGATTATAAAGCTACTGCCGCGACTCGAAGAATATGTGAAGTCGAAGATAAAGGTGTCAGTGAGCGAGTGGCACAACGATAGTTCCAGTGTTTCAATAATGGAAACGAAAACATTAGAGATTCACAACGTTCTGGAAGATCCAAGTTATGGAATATTGAGAATACACGCAGAGTTTAGGAAGAAAATCCACAGAAAGCACTTGGAGGTTGTCAGAAGAACTTGGTGCTTCAAAATATATCATGCATTGCCACATTAAGACACTTAAAAATCGTTCAGAAGCTGTAAATTTGTACTACATGAATTGATACCTCATCAAGCTCAATGTAGAGTGAATATCTGTCGTCAGCTTATTGCTAATCCCTGGGATGGTAGATTTATCAGGAGAACTGTCACATGTGATGATAAGTGGGTGTATTACCCCAACCCTGCTACTTGAAACAGTTACTCGATATCCGTCAGCCTGCAAATGTTGTCTTTACAAAAAATTGGTACGGCCCCAAAATAAAGATATGTGCCTGGCGGAATCTTGAAGCTGTGATTCACTGGGAAGTTTTTCCCAATGGACGTGTAGTCGATGCGGATCTTTATTCTCAAGAACTGGAACGAGTTCATCAACTTTTGAGGCAGACGTACACGGCATTAGTTAAGAGAAACAAATTTCTCTTGCAGCAGGACAATGCGAGCCCCATTCAGCTCAAAGAACAATGGACAAAATTCAGGAATTGACAGAAATCGAACTGCTACCACATCCAGCATTTAGCCTGATCTTACGCCATTAGATTACCATCTGTTTAGATACATGGCCCAATTCCTAAGTGGGAGAAATTTTGAAAATATTTAAGCAGATGAAATGGATATCAAATTTTGTTCGCATCAAAAACCAGAAAGCGGTAGCGTTGTGGGATAGCAAACTCGCTGAAAGGTAACTCGGGACTACGGAATCTAATGGTTTTTACTTTGAGGATTACAATAATTTCCTATTACAACCCATTTTAAATAAATTTTTGCTTAAAAACCGATCAAATTTACGAGACATCATCTATAGTTATGGGGATTTTTTTTCGTTTCAATATGGGGTGCAAATTTGAATTCTACATTTTAAGGTTATTATAATAGATGGTAATCTATGCACTTGATCATTGAATTTTATAATATGTGAAGTTTTTCAGGTGGTTTTAGTTTTGACTGCTGATGAATTTATTTAAACTAAAACAGTACACTTAAGTTAATGTACGTATTTAATTCAGCTTTTTAATAAAATTCATACTTGGAGAAAGAGCAATCTTTATATGTTAAATATAATGTAACAATTTCAGGAATATTATAAAATGTGCATTTATTTATAAAAAGTAGAGGTAAACTTAGAATATAAAATGACGAGAAATAATTTAGTTTTTAAACCATTATTTAAGTGAAAATTACTATCTACGTAACTGCCTCAGAACCTTTTTGATACAGTATAAGATGTACTACTAAAGATAACCAATTCTAGAAGTAAACCGATAAAACATATTAGAAAATCCTATTCTTCATTCCTTAGTACCTCCTAAATGATGTGTAATATATATATATATATATATATATATATATATATATATATATGGGGGCTTAGTCGTTGGCAGAATAGCGCTCTATATCGCAGATAAACCATTTTTGCACAAAGGAATGTGCATGTAAAACTATAGTTTAAAAATCTGCATCTCCAGAATTACTTATGATATCGAGGAGATACGTTGCGTTTCTTAAACAATTCAAAATGCCCAATGAGTACATTTAAACTGACAGAGTAACAAGTTTTTACGTCTAACTTAATACAGGGTCGTTGCAAATTATTGAACGATTTTATATGGCTAAATTTTCACCACCACTGAACATAAATGTCACCATTTCAAAGAGGAAACTGTGAAGTTTTGAAGTTTATATCCGATTTCATAATGTGTCCTGCAGCAGGAAACTGCTACACCGTCGGAAAAATTGTGCTTTGAAAATTGTGCTCCCATCATGTTATTTAACCTGCACAGTCATGGTACTGCCGAAGACAACACTTTCTTTACATGGCCACCCTGATCACCATTTCTCCAGAATATGCGATTTCTTCCTTCTTCAGAAACAATGCTTACTCTACTTCCAGCGAATTAGTCGGAATTAAGAAGGCGCATTAACAAAGTCATCGGAAAAAATCACACAATACATGTTTTGGATGGTTTGGAACGAATGGGATCACTAGCTGAACGGCTGCCATATTATACGTGGAGCTCACATCAAGTGCATTTAATATCATAGAAACTTCAAATTTATCTCCTTCAAATAGTAAGATGTATTTATGTTCAATAATGGTGAAAATATACATAGCCTTATTAAGCGTGTATAAAAGAAATCATAACTATAATTTAAAACACAGCTGTGCCCTGTTGCTCTCTTGGATTATATTTACTTTCTCTACCATAGTAGGTAGAGAAGGTATTGTGTGTAATTAGGTTTACCACCTACACTACATATCAGCAACGCATGTGCTAGAAAATACCACACAATTTGTTCAGAATGGGGACCGAATACAAGACCTCCAAGTAAGACACGCTTACAGCGTTCACGGAGGTGAAGGACGGGCTGTTTTCAAGGACCATAGAGCCAAGATTGCGATCAGTTTATAGAGGTGGTTGCGAATGAAATTTAGGTAAAATACACACTACATCATCTATCAAGTACACAACAGTTCGCAAAACACTTTGGTGTTGCCCAGAGGACACCGCGTGCAGGTTGAGATTTCTGCGTATATCCTTAATTTTGGGGGGAGGGGGGGTAAGATGAATGGCGTACTTGAAAACTGCAACCTAACATTCAAAGGTGCTTCATAAGATCATTACTGCCAATCAAGGGTATTGGCTATATAGGATTGCGCTTCCACAACCCAAATTCCAGGCATACCAAAACTAGAAATGTCGGAATGTACAAATACATAGTTAACTGGAAATAGCCAGCACCAAAACTGATAAAGTCAAGTCCGCAAATTCTCTGCTCACCTCCTCCGAGAAGTTGGTGCTCCATTCTTCCAACTTAAAGAGGTCCTCTGTACGAAGTCGCGCAATTAAATGCAACTTTGCCGCTGATGAAGTAAGAACTACTGTACACACCACATGATTGGGTTTATTTTCCTTTTTAAGGAGTCACGTGTGAATATCTTATTAGGAATATTAAACCTTTTGCAATGATATTCTGCAAATCAGCAATTTATATAACTCTTAGTAACTGTGACAAAAAGAGGTCAATGTTTTACTTCTATAGACGCGATGAACTAATCTTGGACTATTGCAAGGATTTTTTTTTCATTAAAAAAATTAAATTACTTAAGCCTCAATATGGAAAACTAGATGTATGTTGTGCGACAACTATGGAATTGCGGATGGTGATCACAATAAAATCTCCTTGAATTAATTCTCTGCTGTGTGTGACTAAGTAACACTCTGGTGGGTGGGACTATAATCTTCCACTACGTAGTTGTCTGGATGGGAAATCTCATATCAGCTATCATAACTTCATTCATTCATTCATTCATTATCTGTTTACCCTCCTCTTATGTAGGACTTATACCTCCCAGGACTTACAAGCGGGTGCCTGGGGTCAGAGGCCCGTCGAGGAGCAGACACTCATGGATCAGACAGAGCATCCAGGATGGGTGATCAGCTCGATGCCTGGTATGGGATGAAGGAAGTAGATGAAACGAAATGTTGGTGAAATGGATGAAAGGAAAGGTGATGATGGAGCAGTTGGTGGAATGAATGGCGGGGGAAACCGGAGAACCCGGAGAAAACCCGCCCAGACGCCGCTTCGTCCACCACAAATCCCACATGCAGGCCCCTGGGATTGAACCCGGGCCGCCTCGGTGGGAGGCGAGCGGTCTAACCACTTGGCCACGGCGCCGCCCATAACTGAACTTAAGACCTGCAAAAGTCAAATTTAATTTCGTCCGGAATTGTCCACCAATTACAAACTTTTTCATTTCTATATTAAGGTATATTGCTGGAACAATCATGCTAAGACCCACCCAAATAGCTCTGGTATCTATCTTGGCAAAGTTGCTTATAATGGGCTTGTGCATGGATGAATAATGTCGCATATCGTCCCTTTGTATGTTGGAACCCATCAAGCCCATGAATTAAATGGACCGGGTGTGCAAACGTTTTATTACATTTTAAAGTTTATTTTACAGCTGCTAAATTCTGCGCTGTAGTAAAAAAAATTCTGTTTGGAATTACTTTTTATATTCCACATCTTTCGCTGTAATCGCACTAAATGGAAACCGCTCGGCAGGCAGCTCAAAGGCATCTGTCAGAAGGGTGGAAATAAAAACCCACTTGGAGGGCTTAAGAACAGATTGGGCAGGAAAGTCCCTGGGATTTGCAAACCAAACCCATTCTCTCAACCTCAAAGCGCTACAACAGTTAATTGCGGGGAAACTAAAGTTCTCTGAAGCTTTTGCACCGGATTACCGCTTGCCAACTGCTCGGCATTAATAATAAACGTCTGGGTCGCAGATCCAGAAAACAAAAACGTGTCACAGCAAATCTGAACATGTAGCTCATGAATACAACTGTGTTCTCCCAACAGTAGCTTCAGTCCAACGGGTACAACAGTCAATAATTCAAAATACCTTCAGGCAAAGGCGCACCAAACATGTGGATTTTAAAATGAAGAGAAAATTAGAATTATTTCAGGTTTTTCAGTTAAATTGCAGTATGCATTTGCCATTTTTCCTCGAAATCTACCTTCACAGATATAATTACACCTTAAATTATGCTTAAAAGTTAAAATCGATAACCTCTATGTTCATTGCACAGTTCATATCTAGGTAGGATACTGGTGCTTTGACGAAAAGGAACGAACTTAGCTGCAAACCCGAAAAGTCATATGCAGGAAACGAAGCCAATTCTGAATTTTCTAATTTTATTTTAAGAAATTTCAGTCCATTTCGTTTTCGTTAAACACACATTGAGTACCCGGTGTTCCCTGCATACACGATAGTTGTTTCTAGCAAAGCTCTTTAAAGCATTCGTCACGCGTAGGTACAATTTTCTTATTGTACATTATTTAACTTCATAATATTCAACCTGTGTAGAATCACATTCCTTTAAGTTGTAGTATTTATCGGGTTTTACTACTCTTAAGCCTTCAACATTTTGCTATTTATAGTATTACTTGCTCAGGAGCTGCAGGAATTATTCGAGTTGCAGGAGCAAGATTTCAATGAATAACACGACATTTTTAGTTTTCTGTTGAATAAGTTAAACAAAGAAAGTGAGTTTAGGAGTGTAGAAACATTTTAAAGTATTACTAAAGATATTAGGAAGGCCGTTTAAAAATAGGCGACTAAATGTTTGTCATTGGAAAGTAATTTTTCTAAATATTAGCACATTTATCACAATGGGCTTCCTTCAATCCACATGAATGAAATGAACCATCTTATGGTCAATGCGTTAAACATGCCAGCAGTTATGGGAATTAGTTTTGAAGTAATAAATGCTCAGTGACACCTTCTGACACTTTATCCGTTTTCATTTTACTGTCTGTAATATTTTCTTCTACCGCTATAGAAACAAAGATGCAAGTCAATGTGAATGTAGCGATTGGAAGCTCTTAGATGTTAAGTGCATAGAATACCACCACGATATTAGCGTATTAAGAATTTTTACAGTAAATGTAAAGTGTATGGGAGATGGAGAATTGGATGATAAAATAACACACTTGATGTGTCACATTCACATGACTTTCTCCACCCTCTATCCTTTATTAGTATGCTAACTATTCTTACGAAAAGCCTATTACTTTCTCTATCACGTGTTATAGCAGGTAGTAAAGTATTGCATTCTATCCAAAAATTCGATGTCGAAATTTCACTGTAAATACATGTTTTGAGGCCCCTGAATAACAAAAAAGATTTTTTACTTTCTCTATTACGTAGAGAGGAGTCGAGGATTTACTTGAAAATCTTGGTGTCGCATCTTCGGAAGGTACTGAACCTAAATACCAACTTTGGTATTTATCGAATTTTCGTTTTTGAGTTATGCTGTTCACAGACGCACACAATACACACAGGGACCTTAAAAATAAAGAAGCTTCTTTGGATTCAAGGGCCCTCAAAACATGCATTAAGTCTCGGTATCGAATTTTCAAGTGGAATGTAATATCCTCTCTACCTATTATGTATGTGGTAGAGAAAGTAAAAACGATAGGATGTAAGATGACGATGTGTAAATGAACTTAAATTAACATAAATGTTATCTTAAATTAACATAAAGTAAAAACAACGAAATGTTTCGAAAACAAAAAACAATTTGCTTTCCTCACTTCAGTGTTAATGAACTTGGCATTAAGACTGTTTCAGTAATGGCATTCCAGAAGTGTAGAAGTCCATTACGACAGAAATAATCGTAACTGTTTATGTAATGTCTTTAAGGTAATCACTGCGAGAATAAGATAGTCCATTGTATTTAAAATGCACGATTAACAACAGTAGCTTTTCAGTTTTAATAGGCAGCTTAAAGAGATGGTCTTTTTCTCATCCATATTCTCTAAAACAGATATTTTCCAAACAGTTTTGCTCCATAAGCAACACCTCATTAACGGTCTCGATATCTGCCATCTCGGCGACCCGTATTAATAAAAGTACAACCAGGTTTCCAGTTTCCTTTAAGGCGAAGTTGGTGAAATTTGGTAAAAAATCTGATGTGTTACACTCACAGGACTTTCTCTACTCTTTTACAAACGCTTATTCTCCATATGCTTCATGTTAATCGAGATATCGAGATGTCAATCTTATTGGTAATTTTCATGTAGATGCAAGGGGAATATGCTAGGTTTTATGCGATAGACAAATATTTTAACGCTGGTTGCTATGTGGCGCTTTCCATTCTCTTTGCATGTTCAGGACATAAAAAAATCTGATGTGTTACACTCACATGACTTTCTCTACTCTTTATTTTTACAAACGCTTATTCTCCATATGCTTCATGTTAATCGAGATATCGAGATGTCAATCTTATTGCTAATTTTCATGTAGATGCAAGGGGAATATGGTAGCTTTTAAGCGATAGTCAAATATTTTATCGCTGGTTGCTATGTGGCGCATTTCATTCTCTTTGCATGTCCAGGGCATAAAAAAAATGATTAACGAATTTGAGAAAAAGTAAAGTATTGGAAAATTTAAGGAAATAACAAGCAATATCTCGAAAACGGTTCACTCAACAAAAGAAATATATATGACATAAGTTGTGTAATTTAACACGATCTACATTTTTTGTGTAGTAAAATTTTGTCTATCTCTTATGGTTTACCAGTTATGCAAAAGTCGTTCACAATGAAGAAAACTTTTGGAGACATTCCCAGAAAATTCGAGATATACATTTCATTTCCCATGACATTATCTTAAACATATGATATTTTCATCAAAATCGTTAGAGCAATTTTTGAGAAAATTAAAATTTTTGAAAAATGTTCCATGTAAAGGGTAGTCTGGAGTGGGGGGATTTTCTTGAAAAGCTTCGTGTCGCATCTCTGGAAGATACTGAACCTAAATACCAAGTTTGGTGTTTATTCGACTGTTCGTTGTTGAGTTATGCTGTTCACAGACACACAGACACACACACACACACACACACACAGACACACACACACACACACACACACAGAGACACACACACGGACATGTTTCCAAAAATGCTTTGTTTTGGATTCACGAGGTCTCAAAACATGTATTTCCGGTGAAATCTCGGTATCGAATTTTTGGGTGGAATGCAATACTTCCCCTACTTATTATACGTAGTAGAGAAAGTAAAAATGAATAACGAATTTGAGAAAAAGTATAAGTATTGGAAAATTTAAGGGAATAACAAGCAATATCTCGAAAACGGTTCACTCAACAAAAGAAATGTGTATGACATAAATTGTGTATTTTAACGCGATCTACATTTTTTGTGTAGTAAAATTTGGTCTCTCCCTTATGGTTTACCAGTTATGCAAAAGTCGTTCACAATGAAGAATACTTTTGGAGACATTCCCAGAAAATTCGAGATATACATTTCATTTCTCATGACAATATCTTAAACATATGATATTTTAATCAAAATCGTTAGAGCAATTTTTGAGAAAATTAAAATTTTCGAAAAATGTTCCAAGTAAAGGGTAGTCTGGGGTGGGGGGATTTTCTTGAAAACCTTCGTGTCGCATCTCTGGAAGATACTAAACCTAAATACCAAGTTTGGTGTTTATACGACTGTTCGTTTCTGAGTTATGCTGTTCACAGACACACAGACAGACAGACAGACACACACACGGACATGTTTCCAAAAATGCTTTTTTTGGATTCAGTGAGTCTCAAAACATGTATTTCCGGTGAAATCTCGGTATCGAATGTTTGGGTGGCATACAATACTTCCCCTACTTGCTATACGTAGTAGAGAAAGTAAAAGTGTAAAATGTTTCAATATCTTTATTTATTTATTTTTATTATATCTATATCTTGTAATTCCATGCCAAACACTGGGTTTTTAATATCAACAATTTGAAAGCCACAAATGGCTATTTATTCGATCATGTATGATTTGGTTTGACACCGCAATGAACTTTAAACTCCATTTTTCTGAATTCCTTTTTTCAGCATTTCTCATTATTCAAAAATATCTTGGACCACAGTTTATCTTATTAGCTGAAATTTTCAGGACAGTTTCAGAAATTACAATTTGTGCAGCAATTAAGAAATATTAAATAGTTCAGTTCGAATTAATTATTTTCCGCCACTCCCATTGAAAAAGTTGACAAATTCAATAATGTGTCTACACGTTTCTTTCCTCTTAAACTAATTAAAATTAAGAAATGACTGCATAAGAATTTCTTTAAGATTTTATACTAAGCTCAAACTAAAAATCTGATGTGTTAAATTCAAATGACTTTCTCTACCCTCTATCGTTTATCGTGGGTGTACAAACTATTCCTCCAAAGGTTTATTTTTCTATCTTCTTCCGTTTAATGGAGACAAACGTTTGCAGAAATAGCTACATTACATATTTCGTTATAGATACAAAGGGAATAGCGATAGTCGAATTTTTAAGAACTGGGCGCTATATACTGGCCTTGAAATTCTATATTCTGCCCATGCAATCGCGAGAAACAACTGAAAATCGACAGGACTTTAAAGAACGACTTAGGTATCTAACAATTCGAACCTTAATAACGGATATCTGGAAAATGGCTTATGCCACAAAAATTGCTATTTGAAAGAAATTGTGTCTTTTAAACAGATCTACAATTTTGTGTAGTGCGTTTTCGTCTACCGCTTAACGTATAGAAAGTTATACAAGATTATACAACATTTCTTCCGAATAAAGAGGACTTCATAGGTTATTCCCAGAAAATTTAAGATATATATTTTATTTGTCATGTAAATATCTTTAATATAAGATATTTTAATTAAAATCGTTAGAGCCATTTTTTAGAAAATAAAAAGTTTCGTTAAAAGTTCCATGTAAAGGGAGTTGGGGGTACGGTAAGTTTTTTGAAAATGTTCGTGTCGCACTTTGGAAGACACTGAACTTAATACTAAATTTGGTATTTATTTTTTTCTTTTTCGCGCTCACGAACCTTTGTTCTTGTTACTTTCTCTACTACGTATAGTAAATAGGGGAAGTATTGTATTCCACCCAAAAATTCGATACCGAGATTTCACCGGAAATATATGTTTTGAGAACCCTGAATCCAAAAAAAAAAGCATTTTTGGAAACATGTCCGTGTGTGTGTCTGTCTGTGAATAGCATAACTCAGAAACGAACAGTCGGATAAACACCAAACTTGGTATTTAGGTTCAGTATCTTCCAAGGATGCGACACGAAGGTTTTCAAGAAAATCCCCCCACCCCAGAGTACCCTTTACATGGAAGATTTTTCGAAAATTTTAATGTTCTCAAAAATGGCTCTAATGATTTTGATTAAAATGTCATATGTTTAAGATATTTTTATGACAAATAAAATGTATATCTTGAATTTCCTGGGAATGTCTCCAAAAGTATTCTTTATTGTGAATAACTTTTGCATAACTGATAAACAATAAGAGATAGACACAATTTTGCTACACAAAAAATGTAGATCGCGTTAAAATACACAATTTATATCATATGCATTTTTTTTTGTTGAGTGAACCATTTTCGAGATATTACCTGTTATTCCCTTAAATTTTTCAATACTTATTTTCTAAAATGGGAATTCGTTATTCATTTTTTTGTCTTGGATATGCAAAGAGTATTAATCTGTGGGAAAGGGAATGGTGCTGCACCTAGCAACCAGCTATTAAGAGATATGTATGTGCTTAAAGGCTACTGTATTTCCAAATTGCCCTTGGAAATATACATTCCCCTTACATCTACAAGAAAATTAGCAATAAGATAGACTCTGCAAATGTTTATCTCGATTAACATGAAGTAGATGGAGAATAAGCGTTTGTATAAATAGTTTGTACAAGAGTAGAGAAAGTCATGTGAGTGTAACACATCAGATTTTTTTTATAGTCAGGGTTCCTCAAAACAGTATTTCCGGTGAAATCTCGGTATCGAATTTTTTGGGGGAATGTAATGCCTTCTCTACTTACTATGTACGTGGTAGAGAAGCTAAAAATTAAATCTAAACTACAGGTTGACAAAGCGCCTTAAAATGTTGTTTGAACTATATGTTTTCTGTTCTGAATATAAGCTAAGAAAGTCAAAGCAAATCTGAAGAAAACTATAGATTTTTGGATTTTCACAATACATTGCCTTAAATTAATATTGAATAAATGAAAGTCTTGTATATCATCTGCTATATGCAGGGGTGAAGTCATATATCATTGTACACTGCATACGAATGATTGTACTCGGTAAAATATAGGCATGATCTATGCTAATGTTGGTGTAATCGCTGCCAATTTCATAGCAGCAGGTGGAAACCGGATACAACAAACAAGTGAATGCCCGCTGACCATGAACGAGATGCAACACAAAATAATAGAAAACAACTGCAGATTGGTTTCCATGGTCAATGCTTATTACGTGGGGTGAGAGTGAATCTGAGCTACGCTGCCCTGCCATATACAAACACTTGTCTGCAACTGCAGCAATACATACACTCAGACTGTTCATTTCAGACCATTACCCTCGCAATCAAGTGCGTTACACTCAACTCTACCTTCGAAAAACAGCAAAGCAGGGACTTTATGGTTTACACAATGTATGCCTTTGTTTGCTAATCTGAATTAACCAACACGATAACTTTGCTGACCATACTAAATCTCATAATTAAAGCACAGAATCAATGTCCATTCTCGTAATGTCAAGGGTACTTGATGCTGCCCGGTTGTGCTACAAGTGGAACGGGAGAGCTGCACGCGAAAAGAAACAATCACATCTGCTTCGAGCCTTCCTTTTTTTAAATTGGATAGATTCGTTCAGCATTACAAATGTTATTCAGAATCAGGATAAAATATATAATAAACAATATAACCTAATCCATTGGTCAGCCTCTGGCACCAATCAGATAATAAACATTGCACATGGTTCACTGACAATCCCGGAAGGAAGCAACAGTCCTGCAGGAGACGGCTCTTGATCCGGGAACCGCATAAAATCTTCGTCCCTAGCAGAAATATACTGCACCAGGTACTGAGTGAAGATGCTGAAAAACTGCGTGTGTCTGAGAGCGAATGTGTGCAGAGATGGTACTGAGTCATAAAATACATAATAAACAATATAACCTAATCCATTGGTCAGCCACATGAGGCCCTTCTGGTACCAAATAGTCAGATAATAATATTGCACATGGTTCACTGACAGTCTTCTAATTTGGAATCACTTCCGGAAGAAAGCAGCAGTCCTGGAGAGACGACTCTTGATCAGGGAACCGCATCAAATCTTCGTCCAAAGGAGAACTATACTGACTGAAGATGCTGAAAAAATGCCTGAGTCGGAGAGCGAATGTGTACAGAGATGGTACTGAGTCCAAGTTCATGATGTATCTGGGCGTTTCTGACATACCAAGATGCGTTCATTACAAGCCTTAAAACTTGATTTTGAAAGACTGCAGCTAATTTTGCTTGCAGCAGCACCTTCCTAAATTGAACAAGAATATTTGAGTAATGGACAAAGTAACGACTTGTACAAAAGAGAACCACATGATATTTCTAAAGACTTGCGTTGAGAAGAGGATACAATTTGCGTAAACGAGTAAGCGAGATTTCATTTTCAATAAATGTAAGAGTTCCAGGTCAGCCGACAATCAATGTACGCCAAGATAGCTTCAAGCTCTGTACTGTCTGAAGATGTTGAATACCATTTATAATGCAAGTGGCTGGGAACATGCTCCATGTTAATACTCCAAACGCAACAAAATATGGCTTATCCGACGTTGCACTGTTAGCTTTCTAAACTCGAATGACGAATTAATTAATTTTATTTACCTCCCCTGGTTCTTTATCAAATTACTGCACAGCAATCTAGAGATTTTTAATGGCGAATCCTCCCCTTTACCCCATAAAATTATAATTCCATACAACCCCGGCTAATATCGGATGAAAAACTCCCTGATATTCAAGCAAAAAGATGTGAAACTTTGGCAGAACGTTTAACTTCCTTAAGCTCCTTCAGACAATCTTCCAAATTGTCCAACCTTACAAATGCTCAATAGCCTATACGTACCCTTTGGCAATGGAACATAATCAGCTGGAATGGTCGAATAATTGTTTACATAATTACAGTAGGTGAAATTTTAAACCTTTGTACCTTCACTTTGGTCCTATTGTTATTTAATAACATAAAAGCAACATAGTTTCCGCATAATGCAAAAACCCTTAATACATACAACGAAATAGAGCTGAAGCTGGTTAATACGAGATTCCCCCATTCCAGGCCACTAAGTTAATCTCTTTGGAAAAGACATACAGTCTGCGACCACTGAGAAAAATAATCTCAGTTATAAAATATGGGTTCCAGATTTCTAATAGTAGCAATTTTCTCTATTTATAGAATTATTTAGCCTAACGAACTGCATTGAATCATAAGTAGAAATGAAATAAAGCAAACGCTTCTTACATAAGGATTATTAGAAGGTTTTTGGAATTTAGAAACATATAGAATTAAAATAAAGGTTATTCAGAGGATTTTACCATGTTGCATCACATACACATCTGTAGTATACGATACATGGCAGTTGAAGAAATAAACATAACACGAATCGCACCGTTATAAACAGAATCGTTTGTCACTTTGTAAGTTGTCGTCTTCTTGCTTAACTGTCACATCATGGCCATCTATGTATATTGCTTGGAATAAACTGCAACCGGATTTTTACTTTCTCTACTACGTATAGTAAATAGGTAAGTATTGTATTCTATCCAAAAATTCCATACCGATATTCCAGTGGAAATACAGGTTTTGAGACAACTGAATCCAAATAAAGTATTTTTGGAAACATGCCCGTGTGTGTATCTGTCTGTGCGTCTGTGAACAGCATAACTCAAAACGAAAAGTCGGATAAATACCAAACTTGGTATTTGAGTTTAGTATCTTCCAAGGATGCGACACGAAGATTTTCAAGAAACCGTCTCCAAAAGGGCTCGAACGATTTTGATTAAAATACCATATATTACAGATACTGGCACGACAAATAAAATGTGTTATATATGGAATTTTCCGGGAATAGCCTTTAAAGTCCTCTTCATTCGGAAGGAATTTTGTATAGTCTTGTATACCTGGGAAACGTTAAGCGATAGATTAAAACGTACTGCACAACAAATGTAGATCTCTTTAAAACACACAAGTTATTTTAAATAAAATTTTTGTGGCCATTTATGAGATATCCGTTATTAATGGTTCGAATTGTTCATTTCTTGGTCATCTTTAAAGTTCTTTCAACATTCATTGTTTCTGGCGATTGCATGGAAACGGTATGGAATTTCAAGGCCAGCATATGGCCTCCACTTCTTAAAATGTTGATTATCGCTGTGTCTATTTGTATCTATAACGAAATGTATAATGTAGCTATTACTGCGAAGGTTTAATTGGATTAAAACATAGTAAGCGTTAATAAGAATAGTTTGTATGCTCACTAATAACGTAGAGAGGAGAGAAAGTCATGTGAATGTTCACATAAGATTTTAGTATAGATTTAGTGAGTAGGCTACTATAGAAATAACTAAATATTATCCCAGCCTTTCAACGCTGTTAGAAGGTGTAGTTGAAGAGATTTTGGTTTGTGAATCTAAATTTATGTAAAGAAAGTTGAAAGTGGGGTGGGATTTAATTAGACTATTTCACGAAAAATACGCGTTAAAACAAATAAGCAATAGTTATTGTTAGCAAGCGAACTAATACAATTGTTATGCTCACTTTCAAAATAGATTCTGCTATTTAAAAGCAAATCACCTTCCAAGTAAAGAGTTCGTAAAAATAGCTCAAATGAAGGCATGGCTAACGTCAAGGCTTAGAGAAACTAAGAGAAAAAGCATAATGTTTAGAGAAACAAAACACAGAATATTTCAAACGAAAGAAAACTCAAGGATCGTATTAACATATGTCGTTTTAAAATGTACAGCTATTTAAAACACAAATCTAACCTCTAAGCAGAGCTAACTAACCTCGATCATCCTCTGAAGGGCAAAGAAGGGCGATCCTAAAACCGTAATTTCATAGCGATGAACCTACAGCCATGATTGGCAGAAATTCACATTTCCTTTCAGTCCGAAAGAGGTATGCCATGTGAAATAGTAATAATTGTTTCTGTTTCTTGTTAGTTTTAAAGAACATGAACAAAACACATTTATTCGCTAGAGGTTCTGTGTTGTATCATGAGGCACAGGCATGTTCCCTTAAACCACAGTTGATAACATCGCCGATTTGATTTGTAGTATGCAAGCCGCGACACATTTGAGAGCAGAATGGAGATGTAATACACATTTCCCGGTAGTAATTCGAGGATATCTGCCACATTTTTAGACGATAACATATTTGCGGCGGTAACTCATCACTGTAACTGCATTCCAGATTGCCAGTTATAGGAGAGGGAGGGGTAGAAGGGGAGAGCAAAACACCAGAGGTGGGTCTGTGAATAACAGAGTGCATTGAAGGTAACTGAATTTATGGAATGTGCTACCTTTAAGAGGAGAGACTAACTCCCAACTGTCAAACCAAATTTCGCTAAGATTTTTCAGGAGGAAAATAACAAATATACTGACCAAGCTGATTGTTTAAGACGTCTTAACCTTTTTAGTACCTTAGTTTCAAAGATTGGAGTGCTAACTTCAACTCTTAATGAGAACCTACGAGGCCGCTATTCGTTCCAAGATTGATAATGGATCCCTAGTATATAATTCATCTAAACACAGCACTTAAGATGATTGATACTATCCAATCGTATGCTCTTAGAATTGCTCTTGGTGGTTTTCACACGAGTCCTTGCAACAGCTTAAGATCCTATGCTACCAAGATCGCTACGATGCCAGAATCGTTATATATTTTCTGTTCAAAACAGCTCACCTCATAGACCTCAAAATACACCTTTCTCTCTCTGTCTATCATATTACCTCATTGAATTAAACTTTTCCTGAAATGCTTTCGAGGTCACACACTACGGATGCAGTCCCATGGAAGATCAATTTTCCAACAGCTGACACCACCATGGCCAAAGTAACAAAAGCTGAATCTATCAGTCCTCTGTACCACAAAATGTTTACAGAAGTCTGTGCATTACACTCTAATAGTGCTCATATCTACACCGATGGCTCTCAATTTAATGGAAATAATGGGTGTTCCGTACTTTTTCCAGATCATACGATGCTCTGCAGGTTACCGAATCACCTTACAACATGCTCAACCGAATTATACGCCATACAATTGGCTCTTCAGTATATTTTAGAAAGCAGAGATATAATTTATGATATTCACCGATTCCCTAAGTTCTCTGTTAAGAATCCAACGAACATCTAATAACTATCTGATCCAAAACTTGCAGAAGCATACCATAGAATTATCTCTACTGGAAAATCCGTCACATTAACCTGGATTCCATCACGCGTTGGTATAACAGGCAACGAGACCGCAGATAAAGAGGCCAAAGAAGCCAACAGACAGAGGTAATAAAAATTACTTATCAGGACTACTAACATATATAAAACGAACTATCCTGCAACAATGGGAACATACTGGTACTCTACGGCCACCAGCAACGTATGTCCTGCACCCATCTCCCGGTTTTCTTCTCAGCACCTACCACGATAGGATCAAGTTGTTCTCACCAGACTCCGCATCGGGAACACAACATTAACTCAAACATATCTTCTAACTCACAATCCTCCACCTACATGTGATCACTGTCAAGTCACACTCACGGTCCAGCATCTAATTACAGAGCGTTCTCGACTTGTCGGATACTTAATAATAGTGATCCTAACAATCTGTGTGACGCTCTTAATGAACCATATTTATGTAACATACTACAGTTTATGAAAAATACTAATTTATATAGCTGCTTATAGCTGAATGTTTATAATAACATTGTAAAATCTATGTATATGTTGTAGTCGCGATATGACCTCTATTAAAGTGACTAATAAATACGTTAAAATATCTACTGAATTAGAAAAGTACAATGAGATTGAAAAAATCAATACCATATATGGGATTTGAACCACCGAATTTCGGCTATCGTTACTGAGCTGACACAATAACATTTGAACCATGGATCTTGGGATTTCCGTATCGTTGCTCTAACCAATTGAGCTACAACGGCAACTTGCTGCAGACATTAAATTCTCCAACTGAACCGCATTTTTCCCGATAAACCACAAGGCGTTCCGAGATTCATTCTGAGATAACATACTCCAATGGCGACTTACAATCTCTTAAGTACTATCACGATTAAGCACTATTAAGTAATTCACGGAAAACCGAAGACCCATGGATCGAATCCCGGCTATGGCATTGAATTTCTCGGTCTGATTCTACCTAACTTTAGCGTATGCATGGCTTGTATGGAAGAACAGTTAATTATCAAATACATTGAACGTTTTCTTTTAGCCGCAGCAGTTTTGAGATGCCCATCTCTCGGCATGTAATCACTGTTTATTGTTTTGATTACAACGTATATCTACGATCTGGGAAATACGGGATTATTTAAACCCTACATTATTTATTTATTTTTTAACTAACCTCTGTTATAAGAGATGTTTTTCTGTTTTTTGTTGTTTTTTTAATTTTTTAGTTCCCTTGTTTTACCCAGCTTATGATACTGTGTTTCTTACTGTTTTGTTACCGCTTATCACCACAATTACACAACATACATACACAAACACCCATGCCAATGGCGGGACTCGAACCCGCAACCCTCAGCTTGGAGGAGCGTTGGAGCTATACACTCCAGCGACCACGGCTACGAGGGCCGGCTAATTTCGCAACAAAAGGAACAAGGTTTGCGTAAACAAATCTTAGTCCTTCTCCTAGCTTTACTAATATTTACTACGTAGAATAAGATTGATAAGCCAAAATATATTAGAATTTCCACTGACTGCAATACTATACAACCTTGAACTTTTTAATACCCAGAAGGAAGCATACGATATTTTTTTAAAGTTTACGCTAATATGACGACCAACGTTGTTGCCTTTGATTAACCAATGTAGGAAAGCGGTAGTGAACTTCAAAAGAATAATCCGTTCGTTAGCCCATCATCAACGCGGAAAAAGTTGATATAGCTCAGAATCCTCAAAGTAAAAAAGCGGTCTAAAATGTTAATTGCCTACACGTACAAAGTAATTCTTTTTTTCTTTTCTCTGAAGCTTGTATAGATGAAGCTACCGCAGCAGCTGAACCCTTCGCTGTAATGGTGTGAAATATGGAGAGAGGTGCATGTGTACTTACCGCAGTTCTTGGAGCAGGGTTTCGCCCTGGGCGATGGTGCTGACGCAGGCGTCTAGAGAGGAATCTCTTTGTTGCCCACACTGTTCTAACAGACGCTCCGCCGCCTCCAGGGTGTCCGCGACCTCATCGTTCTGCAGCTCCTGCCGCAGTTCCTCTATCCAACTCGAGAGCTGCCAAACAAAATGTCCAATTTAGTCATGTCCAAGCGGCAGACGATCTAACAAATATTATTAATGATAAATTCCTATATAAGTGTTCTATCCAATCTATTGAACCACACGTTAAGTTAAAATTTGTCTGCAACGCAGCAATTTGCTATAAAATTGATTTTCTAGGCTGTAAATCTAAAGTGTAGTGTGACTATTTGATATCTGTATAAAACCTAAGGATACAATTTGTCCAAGAGCATGGCGCTCTCTATATAAAACTACATGTTGCCGGCATAGTTACAATGCAATTATTCCACAAAATCAAATTAAATAAACCCTATTATCTCTAAAGTGGAGCTCAGTCAAATTGGCAACTTGTGTCGTCGGAGCACTTTTGTGACGCAAGACTGCTAATGACTCATTCATTTTTTTCCCCCAAAATTATAAATAACAGATACATGCTACAGTATATTACATACAATATACGAGACTGAAGCAATATAAAAAAGGCTAGCACACCACAAAGACGCAGCTATACGTGAGGGTTCATTTAATGTTTTAAATTCCGATAGCATTTTAAATGTTTGCGTGCATAAAATAAGTAGAATTTATATTACATAAAAAGTATATCCAATACATGTCATGCTCAAATAAGTCTTTTTCAAGAAATTGACGTAAAATTAACTTTTTAAATGTCGATGTAACAGCATTTTAATACGGATATATTTCATAAGCTGAACAGATCATTTAACTAACGGGCGAAGCACTCAATATTGATCGATTCAATTCACTGCTTGTGTCAGTTTGAACCAATCACGGTCGACTATATACGTCGTCCTCCGTGGTGTGGTGGTTACCATGCTAGCCTCTAGTACCCGAGGTCGGAGTTCAAACCCGGCGGAGGGCGATGGATTTTTTCGGGTGTAAAAATCCTTAGCATGGCTTCCTTTGGAAGGGAAGTAAAGTCGCTAGTGTAGTGGTTACCATGGTAGCCTCTAGTACCCGAGGTCGGGGGTTCAAACCCGGCGGAGGGCGATGGATTTTTTCGGGTGTAAAAATCCTTAGCATGGCTTCCTTCGGAAGGGAAGTAAAGTCGCTGGTCCCGTGTGGTAGATTTACGGCACATAAAAGAACCTGATTGAGAGGCCTGATAAAGAGGCCTCTGAGCAAAATTTCCGGTCTTTCACGCCCAATATAGAATGGGACACTAAGAACCATAGTAGTTAAAGAGCGTCCATAAATAAAACTCAATTTCATTTCACGGTCGACTATAACCTAAATCATGTCGAAATGAGATTGTCCCACAGCTTGTCAATTGCTTGAAAATTGTCATAGTTGATTCGTAATTGTTTCTCGTTTGTAAGCTAAAGAAACATTGAAAACTCTCTTAAAGAGCATAGAAGACCGCGGCATCAATGGTATTCAGTGAAATCAATTAAGTAGTATTATAACAAATACCTTTGTTAATTTCATTTTTATTATTATATTTATTATAAATTTAATTCACTAAATAATCTTAACAAATACCGTATGTGGTTTATCTTGTTCAGATAACTTCCATAGTGCTGCGCGTTTGTAAATGTGCGACAAGATAAAACTCACTCTTGACATTACTACTGATATTAAAAATGCACACAGCAGAAGCTAAACATAACCATCCCCGAAAATAAAACAATACAAAGGAGAAAGTACCACCAGTATGCAATCACATTACTGAAATTAGAAATTTACAAGCCGTGATGAAAGAGAATTGCATAGCATTTCTGTACAAACCCCAACACTTCTAGGATCACTGTTGCCAAATTGTATTGTATTTTTGCAAACTAAGTACCGACAATACGGACTTTCATGTCTTGTGCTGATTCAGCATTCGGACAGTGGACAAAAGTGTCTCATATATTACTTTCTCTACTATGTATAGTAAGTAGGGGAAGTATTGCATTCTACCAAAAAATTCGAAACCGAGATTTCACCGGAAGTACATGTTTAGAGGCTCCCTGAAGCCAAATAAAGTATTTTTGAAAACATGTCCGTGTGTGTGTGTGTGTACACGATAATTCAAAAACGAAAAGTTGGATAAGTAGCAAACTTGATATTTAGGTTCAGTATCTTCCAAAGATGGACACGAAGGTTTTCAAGAAAATCCCCCACTCCAAACTACCCTTTACATGGACAAATTTTCGAAACTTTTGATTTTCTCAAAAACTGCTCTAACGATTTTGATTCAAATACCACATGTTTAAGCTATTTTTATGGCAAATGAAATGTATATTTTGAATTTTCTGGGAATGTCCCCAAAAGTCCTGAATGATTTTTGCGTAACTGATAAACCGTAAGAGACGAAATGTTACTACACAAAAACTGTAGATATCCTTAAAACACACAACTTATGTCATACACTTCTCTTTTTTTCGTTTTGTGTCGAGTGAACCATTGAATTTTCCAATATACCTTTGAGGCAGTATTTTTAACACTTAAATGATTTCAGTCAAATTATATAATAAAAAAATATAATAACAGCCCGCCTTACAGCAATATGTGTATGAAACAATATATAAAAAGTGTATATTACAGTCATTGTAAATGTTTGTATTATTGTATACATGTGTAACAATGTTATGTGAATGTATTACGTAATTTAATAATGTAGGAGCTGTGAGAAATAGGTCAAAACTTGCTAACAATGAGGTAACCTTGAGGCAATAATGAGTAAGAAAGTGTAATAATGCTACTAGTCATTCTTGGAGGAAGCAATAATGTAACTTTTGTGACAGTTTATAAAATAGCCAATCAACAACCAGAAAAAGCTTAAGTTAAATAAAAGCATTCTATTGGATTAGGAATAGCCAATCACAGACTTGAAATACAGAAATTTACAAATTTAGGCGGTAGAAATCAAGTCAGTTGCTAGTAGACAGCGCTCATAACTGGACGCGAGATGTGTCCTCGAGAAATTTAATACGTATTTTGTGCGAGAAAATAGTTTACATGTTTAAAAAGTACAAGTATTTAATAAAAGAATCTTACAGCTTTGTACATCAGTGAAGTGTTATTTAAATCGTGTCAAGAATTAATAAAAAGGAGTGAATAAAAAAATTAAAATCTGTGTAAGCCTACACTCTTCAGTCGCACCACGGCTTGCAAAGAAATCCATGTCTCTAACAATAATACTGACGCAGCCGAGGCAAACATAAATATATAATATTTAAAGAAACAGTCAAATTACAAAGTTAATATTTTTAATTTTTGGGGGGGACGAAGGCTACCGGGTAGCATACGTGCGGTAGCAACTACTTCAAGTTCGGCTCCCCAACAGTCGAAATATAATACATCTTCAAACTGACTTTCCATACGTAGCAGCAACAAACCTTCTTTAAATTGGCTCCCAAAACGTGGGGCAAATAACAATACAACACATCCTCTACTTCACCTTTTCTCAAACGGGAATTCATTATTCGTTGTTTTTTTTAAAAAAATATACGTTCTGGGCATGCTCCACATAGCGACCTACAAGAAAATCAGCAATAAGATAATTTCCGCAAATGTTTATCTCGATTAACATGAAGTAGATGGAGAATAATCGTTTGTAAAAATAGTTTGTACAACAGTAGAGAAAGTCATGTGAGTGCGACATATATTTTATTCTTAATTTCTCTGCCACTTTCCTATAACAGAGGAAGCATTGCATTCACTCCAAAAAAAAAAATAAATCTGATACGAGTTTTCACAAAAACTATTTTAAGCCACCTGAAGTTCCTCAAAAGTAATTTTAGAAAAGGAATTCAGTATATGTGTGTGTGTGCGTGCGTGCGTACATCTGTGTGCGTGTTCATGCAGCTCCCTTTCAATTTAAATACAGCATCGTTTAAGGATGTACAAAAAAAATTTACGAAACTACTCTCTCCAACCTTGGTTTCTTTCTTCTCAAAAATTACTCCTAACGTGTTTTATTCAGTTGTTATATGTTCGAGTATAAAATATCTGAATCTTTATTCTTCTATAAAAAGCCTGTGAAATTCACTTCATTCTCAGTACATTTTATAGAATTTTATATTGAGAAATTAAAGGGATAGTCAACAATTCCTTCTTCTGCTTTAACATGGATTAGGCCTACAGCCTGTACCGTCTTCATTCCAGCCATCTTTTCTTGGTCTTCATATTTCTTGACTTCCTTTTGGTTTTTTTTATTATTTGTTTCATATTTTTTTCATTTGCCATTCTTGTGATACGTTGTATCCATTGTTGTTTATTTCATTGTATACGTTCATTAATGGAAAGCATTTTTAATTCTGCTCTTATTTCTTCGTTTCGCAATTGAATCAATATTGCACAATCATTTACTTTTCTTAAAAAGTTCATCTCTGCCGTCTGTATATTTTGATACCTTTTCTTTTTGTTATTGTCCGAAGTTAAAACTGGTAAGGCCATTACCTTACAGAATTTTAGCTTTGTCTCTTGTCTTTGTTTTTTTAGAGATCTTTGTATTGTGCCATAAAACATTGAATTTTATTAAGTTTGCTGTTTGTCATTTTCCCCTTCGTAGCTTATATCGTAGGCTAAAAATTTAAAATCTGTTCAATTATATTATATATTGCAATCTTGGAATGTACAGGATATTTTCCTCTGAATGCCATACAATTAATTGAATTAGTTTTCTTACATGATATTTTCAAATTATATTTTTACATAATTAACCTGATATTTATTGCAGGTCATTTTCATTGTTGTATAATTACTTCGCCATCTGCAAACATAAGTGTGTGTATAGTCTTTTTCCGGAGTATAATCTTATTCCTGGATTTAATCGTATTTTTCATGGTTTTACAATGCGGGTGATAAAGTACACTCTTATCTTACAGTTCCATTAATTATTTTCTGTCTCTTCTTTACCAGAATTAATTATAATTTCTGTGTTTCTGCATAAAAATTTTATTATTTTTATTATAAGTAGGTGATATCTTCTTTCTTCACAATATTCATAATAGATTTCTATCTACCCAATTAAAGGCTTTTCATAATCTTTGAAAGCAATGTGTGTCTCGAGGTCATATTCTCGTCTTTTTTCTATTAATTGTCTTATACTTGTAATATTTTATTGGCAGGATCTACCTTTTCTTAATCCATTTTGTTCATCTAATAGCAGGTATTAATAGCAGGCATCGGCAATTTGTTTTAGTCTGTTGTTAATAATTCTAGCACATTATTTGTAGGCTGTGTTCAACAAACTTATACTTCGATAATTATCACATTTATTTCTTTCTCCTGCTTTATATATATTGATGTCACTTCAGCTATTTCCCATAATGATGGTATTTCTGGTATCCTCCAACATTCATTTATTAAATGTAGAAGCCGTAGTTCTAGGAAGAGGCCACCATATTTAATTAATTCAATATTTGTTTCGTTTGGGCCTGTAACTTTTCTATTTTTCAAAGTTTCTTGTAATTATTAGATTGTAATTAATTAGATGTTATACATTCTCCTTGATGCATAAATCTTTAATTTTCTTTAGTGTTACATATTTTGTTATTTCCCAGATCTTTTTCTTCAGATAACTGTATAATGTTTTACCCATTCCACTTTATCGATTTTATTGTTATTGTGTTGCGTCTTTTTCTGTTTTATGTGATCGTCTCATTAGTTTATACGCTCTTTCTTGTCTACCACAGATATCATTTTCAATATTGGATATTAATTTTGATATTAATAAAGATATTTGGTGTGCTGGCCTTATTCTGTCCTTAGCATAATTTCTTTTTCTCTATACTTTAATCTAGCTTCTTCTGTTTTCTTTTGTAGGTATTCTTTATAGGTCTTTTTCTTTTCTTTTAGTTCAGTTTCTAAACAAATTTGCAATAATTTACTAAAAGCTAAATGCTGAACTTATTAAAATAAGAATTTTGTGTTAAATAAGTATATTTATAGTTGTTTCTGTTTGTTCCTGTTATTTGCTTCAAATTGTACATCCGTTCTTTGGCTTCTAATTAAGCCATTTAAAAAGAATGCACTATTAAGGCCAGCATATTACGAATATGACTAGTGACTAGCCTTCGGCATACTATGTTAACACAAAAAAATGAGTACTAAACCATCTCGGACAACAAATATCATGTTTGGCACGAATTGGACAGAAAAACAGGAGTTTTAAGAATCATTTGTAGAGTAGCTATGAAAACAACATAGCCAATACAGAAAGTCGGGTGATTATAGCATATAATTTTTCATTTACATTCCTACATCCAGCTTGTTACCAGGCAAAGCTAACTGAAAAAAATGGTTCCATTAAAATAAAAATATGAATACAAAATCTGTCCATGTATTTAAATTGACTAAGTCAAAATAAAAAAATTAAAAGCCTCAGATGGCATTGTCGTAATATAGCTTCTGCCATTTCATGTACACTATAAGCATTTAAATGCTATCGGGTGTGCAAAAATTAGCCATCAAAAGCATGTATGGTTGGACTGGTAGTAGCCTTACTTCAAGGAAGGTGTATATAAAAGTAGTTGATCCAAATATAAAGTGTATGCAAGAAAAAACATTTTGGTTGCAACAAATGTTAAAACTTAATTATACACTTCCACTAATACAGAAACAAACCACATTAAGGTTAAGATTAAGTGTATTAGCTACATACAGGAAAAAGAAAAATGTTTGTATTAAAGAAACGTAAAACTGCACGACAGAAGTGAAGGAAATCCGGCATCTTACAAGAAAATGTGAACCGGCATCCCAATAAAAAATTAGGCTAAGCTGTTTACATAAGCGAAAACAAACTGCGTAGGTATAACGCATGAGAGCCCACAGCTTCCAAAATGAATTTGCTCATACTCCCTGCTTACATTAGAATTACTGTAACTCCAGAAAGCTGAAATGTGCAAACCTATATAAAAGGATGCTTAGATCAGCAGTTAGTTACAGCTGAGACTGATGCCGGTGAAGGCAACGCCCCTGTCAAGTAGGCAACTTCTCCGTCACGCCTGTCTTTCAGAGAAAAACGCTTCACAGGCGAACTGTCTCGCTTTTCAACTCTTATTTACTCTCACTAGTATTACAAACGTCTGTATTTCCTATTCGAACCTATTGCTGTTTGTTCATTTTTGGCCCTAACCAATTACCGATGTTACACGTATGAGTTGTGGCAGGAGCAGTTTGTTTCAAGTCTTCCTTGTTTTGTAAACGAGTAAATTAATATTCCGTATTTAGTTTTCTTAAAATTAGATGCAAGTGCCCGCAAAAATTATATTTGTCACACTGCCTTTATTAAACGCTTATGGCAATTGTATTTATTTTATAAGCTCTTAGCACTGCTTATAAAAACACAGTTATCTTTCACTTACACTCTGACAATTATCCTGAAATTATATACACCATTTTCGCGAAAGTGAGTCTACTGGTTTAAAATGTAATGCGTAATCGGGTTACAATGGAATTAACATCGAGTGTACATAAAGTCATAGTATTCAAGATAAAATGTACATTCAGATATGAAGAAAACTAAAATTTTGTCATGCAAGAATGGGAAAAAATAAATAAACATACGCAACAACAGAACACTTTAGCCCTTACTCTGATTTTAATATGTAGATATCACTGCCCGTGGTATTGGTTTGGTTTTACTTGGTATTCGCTTCCTTATGGTAATTTGTTCGTTATCCAAGTTTTACAAAATGTATCATGGAAACATATGACCCGGAGCTGTACAGTTTACGTTTTTGAACGAGATGGATCATTCGCATAAGAGAATAGAATCTTTCCGATCTGAAAGCACACTCGCTCGGTTTCATAAAACTAATTGACTTGTTAGAATTACAGTGAGTTCAGACCGCTCCCAAAGACTTATTTCAAGGCTGTGTTTCACTCCTGGAGTACAGCTTCTCATCGGGGTTAATCAGAGCAAAGTTTTGGTTCTGGCACTGTTTCTCCTAAGGCCTATATTGCGATTCTGATTTGTTAAATTCTATAGATTATATAATAACTGTTTTGGGCGACATGCTCAAACCAAAGCTGTAACTTTTGCCCTCCAGAAGTTCCCCCTTTCTTGAAGATTGGTTGATATTTCAGGTTTACTGATATTAGTTAAATTCAAGCCGACCGTAGACTGTCCAAGGACAGCTTATGTGCAGCTCGATTAACAAGATATTCTAGGAGTTTAACATATGTTTGCAATCCCACCAACCACGGTAATGTGCGAGACTTTGCAATGATTTCTTTACCACGATTTTACCTTCAGAAACTCAAGCAAATTGCAAATTTAAAGATCATATGGCAAATAATGCTCTATGTGCTTCAATTTGCATGTTTGAGATTTTAATAAAACTCTCACTGAGATAAGTATGCGATCAAAAAGAGAATAATCCGACAAAGGGAAAGAGTATCACTAATGGCAAAGTGGTAGTTGGTTATTCTGTTCCCACGACCAGCCTCACGTGACCTGAAGCACTTAGCGAAAACCTTTACACCATTAATATAACAACAGAAAAGGGAGTCGCCGCTAGCAGCTATATTACCGCACTCTACGGCCATGCAGGGCACGGCTTAATGAAAATGCTCGTTAGAAGATAATGATATTGTTCCTCGTACCCTGTGGTTTGCTTCTTGCAACTTATTCCCTAAGTGCATATAGGTACCTATATCCAATTACTTTAAATACAACGATTTTATACCAGAAGAAATTTCACTAACAAGTTCCCCCCCATCCACACATCTCGATGTTTGCTCGAGACTTTTAACTCAATATGTCAAACTTTAACGGGCCTCCTGGAAAATAAATGTAGTATTACTATCTAAATTGTTAAGAAAAATACAGTGCAACGCTAATGTTACGATTGCAGATGTTCTTCTGTTATTTAGTCAACAAAATGTCCCTTTATGAACCGCTCATTTATCTTCTCCAAGGGATGTTAGAACATTGCATGAACAAATTTCGAGGAATAATAACGAAACAGGTGACGACAAAAAAGTGATAGAATACAGCAGTCGATTCAGTTATTCTAATTAGCTCAATATGGGACAAAATTATAGTTCGAGAAATCTAATAGGTAATTTCATGGAAGCATATTTAGCATAATACCTTACGTCGTAGTTCCGAAACAGGATTAAATTACAATCTGCAATTACTTAACCAGTTTAGGTATCTGTTCATTGCGTATCAAAAGATTAATGTGGCATAAATTAGAAATCGACATTATCTGCAAGGTGGGAGTCCAGGACGTTACGTCTCAGAAGTCATCTTGACATATACGTCGAAATCGTCCAATGTGCCGAATTCCTTTTGGGGTATATTGTACTGCCTAGTGAGTTATTCTTCTCGGGTTTGTTCTCAAAATGTATTCGAGTTATCCCTTGCTTTAGGCAAAAATGTTTAGTTCTTGTCTGATGGTTTCATTTCTGATCTGCTTTTTATGGTATAACTGTCTCAGAAGTTTTCTCCTATCTGACCTGCTCACTACCCACTTTTCTGGTCCGTACATCTGTGTGGGTACTGGCATAACTTTATAAAAGTTATCATTTTGTCTTTCTTAGCTGCATTTTTTAATGTTCTCACTGCTGTCCCACATGTTTTTAATTTACTTCCCATGTAATTTAAATCTTTATCGGAATAAAATGTCACATCACATCCTAGGCAATTACAATTCTGTATTGTTCAATATTTTACCGTGAAGGTTGCTAGGCTCTGGAATCCAGTGACACAGGATGTCAGGGACGCAGTACTTTATATGCTTTTCATCATAGGTTGCAGATTTTAACTAAAATTATTGTTAATTTTGAAAAAACATCCTCCTTTTCGTTGTATATATAGTTTATACACATATTTTTAAGGCATTCATTACTGTTGACTTAGTTCCTCTATATTTTCAATTAACTTAAGTATGCTGTTCTTCTAATAGTTGTGTTGTTTCTGGCTTGTGTTCCTTTGGACATTGTTTACCTGTATCAAAGGATATTGTATTCAGGATTTTTCTACGTGGTTGAGCGGAAGAGAAGGCCAAATGGCCTTAGCTCCGCCACAATAAATAAATGTATCAATTATTATTATTGGTTTTGCGTCACATTTGAAGCTTACCCACCATAGTGAGGACAACAATGGGCCTAGTCCTAGAAAATAGATTAGAAAAACGTCGGATAATTATAATTTGCGGTGATTACCGCAAAGCGTGCTACTACATCAACTATTCGAAATATAAGTAGTGCAGCAACAATTGATGAACCACCTCGAAGATACCACATCGTTTCAAAGAGCATGTCAGACAGTCGTTACTGCAAAACCTGCACTCTAGGAACCGGCTCATCATACTCCATGTTATCAAACATGGGCTGGTGCCACGATACGGGTCCGCCTCGTCCAAGTCATCGTTCATGGAGCCTGCGGTACAGAGGATATCAGGACATGTGGGCCGGAGCTCCATTGTGCTACCAAGCCAAGTTCCACATTCTCGGAAAACATGTAGCATTTTGATAGAAAAATAGTTCCCTTCAATGATATATTTATCTAGTTATGCCCTCGCTATTCAATACTTAATAAAAATTAGATAACTGGACCGAGTCTAAGTACAATATCGTACGTAGCTCTGCGAAAATCCTTTATTACACTTAATTCAAAATTCAGACTCCGTGTATCATTCACTACTACGGTGCAGTTTTACTTTATGTAAAGCACTATTCAACTCATACAACTTCAAGGTTAAGAATTTGGAACTGCTAACTCTATAGTTATTTTAACGCTACATCAAGAAGTTAGCAATACATAGAATAATTAAACACCCAGAAAGAACAAAATACGATCACTGGAGTATACGCATTCGGAAAATCAAATGATGAAATAAAACACAGAAAATGGAACAAACAGGGCAGTTCAGAGTTGGTTTAAAAATACAACCAGCTTGGAAGAACTACCAGGTCATTGCATGAAAAACAGATTTAGCGTACAAAACAGATGAAGTTCTCTTAGTCAGGATGAAAATTGCCGCAACTACTGCCTCAGTATGTTATAAACCAAACCCATACAGTGCATTATGTATCAAAAGAGCTGGAGGCAGTAAATAAGGAATAAACCGGTTAATTATTGAGCAAGTAATGAACGTATTCATAAAATGAATGACTGCAGCAAAAGAAAAAACTAAGTGGGGCAAGGGACCCGGTTCAAAAGGCTTTAAGAATATCAGGATAACAAGAAACACAGTTTGAAGGAAAAAACAAATATATTAATATCCAAGGTAAAAGAAACACACAAAAAGGAGTTAAACCAATAAAATTATACGGAGCAGAGGCTGGCAAAACAAAACAGTTAATGAAATCAGCAAAAATGAATATGTAAGGAATTACGATAGAAAAAAGCACAATAAATGGAATAAGAAACGGACAATGAGACAAGAATATAGAGCAGTTTGATAACGAGAGAGGTAAAAGAGGTGGCGAAACAAAGAAAAAAACAACAAAAGGACCACATGTAGACTAAAGTCCACTATGAAAAAAAAAGGAAGAGGAAGAAAAGCTAGAAACATTCATTGTTTCAACAAATTGGAAAGGGGCACATCAATACTGGATGTGGTTAACAACAAAGAAAATGAAAAACAAATATTCGAGAGCCTGTATAAAGTTTCTAATGACCTTCAAGCTCAAAAAAGGAGCAAAAAATCTCACCTCTTTGTCGTGTGTGTAGAAGAGGACGGCAAGGTCGAGGCGCCGCCGCCTCTGCTCAACACGAGCCGCAAAGCTGGTCACGTGGCTTTCCAATTCGTGTGCCACAGAATAGATCTCGTCAGCGTTGCACTCTCCCGTTTGAGCGAGCTCTTCGGCCGCGGTCAGCAGCTTCTCCGCGTTCGTATACGTGTTCTGCAACAACAAAAGAAAAAACAAATATTGTTTTGAATATTGTTCATCAGTAACAGATGCGGATAAACAAACAGATAATTCCAATTTAATTAAATAATGTGGTTTCTGATTAACCACGTCAGTGATAGCACCACCAATACATATAGTAAAACATGTTAAACCAAACAATTATGTGATGCACTATTCTCGAAAACAGTACACAGTTCCAAAGGGTATCCTTTAGAACTATTAATAAAATGTAAGCAATCCGAAATTACATAATGGTTCCAGGGAAGTACCGAAAAGATCAATTTCTGAGGTAAACGAAAGTGAACACACCTAAAAAAGCAGACTATGGACAACGTGACGAGTTCTTAGTGGCTGTACATTGAACTGCTTCCAGAAATGTACTTTTTCTCTCATATATGGAACTGAAATGAATACTTTAAAGATAATAATAGGTCTTCTAAAATAATATGCACTTAAAACGAGTTTAGGGTGCTTATTTTAAAAGCACATTTTTAACACATTCTTATAAAACTAAGTAGGTTATACCACAGTAGGGTAGTCAAAAGCTTGGAAATCTGATTAAACCAGCATCATTTTACAGCAATTCAGTCACACTTTAATTATTTCAATTTAATGGGTATTTTAATTAATCGGACTCCGGTTGGTGATCAAAAACTTCCGCAAATAGCTGGTTGCTGTGACGAACAAAATTAATGCAGAGTTCATGGTCGATTTATTTGGAACTAAACAAAGTTTAATGCAGAACGTTAGAGATGTCGTCAGTGGTTTATGTCACTGAGGTAGGTACATGTATTTGACGTAAATTACACTGATACGGGTAACTGAATTATTTTTTACGGTATGCACTCGTGAACGGCAGGTGTGTGGTTCAAACCCCCCTTTGGTAGCTTTCTGCAGCTTTCCTTCAGTCATCATAATTGACAAATGATGGAAGGTAACCCAGATTTAGGCCTGAACATTTTTTCCCAAATTTCCTTTCCCATTATCATACTTAGACCTGGAATATTTCCTTTCCCAATTATCATTTCACTTCATGTATGATTAGTGTCCACTGCCTGTGGTGTCGTGTGCAGTAATAATGGTCGCTAAACCCAAGAAAAAAGCTACATTATGGGATTGCTGGTATGTACCATAGAGAAAAAATTTCATAAGAGCACTTCATCAAAGAATACCACACTGCGAATGCACTTACACATAGAAAAGCCTCACTGTGTGAACTTAAGTCTATGACTGGAGTTTGTGAAGATTTAGACTATGTAAATTCTAATGTAGGTTTGGACAGTGTTATGTTATTTATGTATTCTGGCTGACACTTTTACAAATATAAGTTATACAAACAGCTGCAAGTTGATAGCAACAAAAACAAAGAAAATCCAGTATTCACATTGTAACAGTTATTATTTTTATAATACACACACATAAACCGATATCTATTTGTTAGAAAATACAGGCATACAGGCAGGAAATCATCCCAAAATGTTCGCTTTCTGACCCTAACAGCGTCGAGGATACTTTCTTTAAAACACTATCCTGTTGAACTGGGTTAAACACTTTCTGTGGTCATTGTTTTTAGGAAACAAACGTTTCTTTATATACGTTCAGCCGGGCAAGATATGAATACGCTTGGTGGAGGGCGCCACTGTGTTTTGTTGACAATCTTCCCACCACACGCATTCATAACGAGGCCGACTAGTATCTATATCGCTCCGTTAAGTTGTCCGGATGATACATGGGTAGCTTACTTTTGTGCTCGTTTCCTCATGATGCTTTATGATGCCCGAAGTTACTACAAAATGCAGTTTTCAAAGTAATGTAAGAATTTAAGAATCCATTCGTATTTTTTCAGTTTTATTTTAACTTGATATTAACAGAACCCGCAGCTCAGTTTGAGTTATATTAAAGGTTAAAGGTTTTCTTTTCCTTATTGTTTTCCTCCCTCTTCTCTCTACCTTCATCTCCCGTTCGCTCACTCGCTCCCTGCTTTCTCCGTCTTATGCTATCCTCTATCTCACTTTCCACCCTTTCCTTCTCCAGGACTTTCAGCCTCTTTTTCTTTCTTTCTTTCTTTCTCACACTCTCTCTCTCTCTCCCACCTAAATTGCCGTGTCTGGGGTTTAAATAAAATTTAAAGCAAAAGTAAAGTATATAAATTACATAAGCTTGTGCCTGTTCCTTATGCCTCTAATGCAGAGGTAGTGAAAATCACTTTTGGACTCACGCGACGCTCCCTCTCTGCCTGGTTGTCCATTTATTTTTCACATGCTGCTGGGTCTGTAGCGCATGTTAAATATTTGGTAACTCACGGAAGGAAGGCATTTTCACCATTCCTGCTCTAATGCTATCGGAACTTTACCGTTTCTTGTAGTAAACGGTTTAGGTTTAATAAATACTAATGAAACATTTGTGTACCTTCTTCAACATGCATACTGCAGAAAACTTGTATATAACTATTGTCAGCAACATATTTACAAGGTTGTAACATTTATTTTGAGGAAACGGAATAATAAACGAGATATTTCGAATATTTCGACTTTATTTTGCAAAATAAAAACGTTTCCACGTTGGGAAATCTAAATAAGATGCAGTGCAGCCTACTCAAGTAATACTAAGGAATGGTATATACCAAGTTGCATGATAATAGATTACGTGAAAAAAGCAAGCTTTTGATTTCAGAATAGCCGTGTACTCGGGAAGGGTCCGCAGGAAGAGCTGCTAAGAGTAAAGTGTCACAACACTCTAAGAACACTGCTCGCCAATGTTTTACGTAACAGTAGATTGAAAGTCTACGAAGAAGTAAATTGTGTGACTGTGCGACAGTAATCGTCGTATTGATATAATTGCTATCGACAGGAAGAAAGTATCAGCCAGATCTTAGATCCTACAATCAGGTTTGAAACGTCCTTAAGTCAGACGACGGGAGTGGATAAAGAAAAGAAGACCATATATGAATGTACCTCATACACCTGCAACATAGTGGTCACAGGATATTTTTCGAAGCCAGAGCCACAGTATAAAAATCATTTGTACAATGGAGACAGCAATACAAGATAACGAAACAGTTACAGGACGACATTGTCCTAATTATAACAAAATACTCCGTGCCATTTACCGAAATTATTTGCACGGTAAACATAATATAGCATAAATAAGTTCAATCTACAACACATTTATTATTTTAATATTCAACCGTATTCGTTTTAATGTCAAGATTCATAATTCAAAATAATTGCCTGATATTTATTTACACTTTGTTAACTTTAGAACTTAAAAAAAATCAATATGTGGTTATATTTCATGCACTACCTTTCTACTACAAGTAAAGGTAGTAGTAGTAGTAGTAGTAGTAGTAGTAGTAGTAGTAGTAGTAGTAGTAGTAGTAGTAGTAGTAGTAGTAGTGGTAGTATTAACTGCTTAGTATTACATCAATTGCGTTATATAGTCGCATGGGTCACAAGACGTACAGGTTCTCTAGAAAAAGACCTGATCTGTGAACTTGACTTCCAGAATCGACCAGAAAACACATTTTATAATCACAACACTATAAACATAACATAAAACGAAAAATACTTTGAATTACACACACACACACACACACACACACACACACACAATCGCATACAAATGCTCAAAGTACCTCATAGGCTTAATCAAAATTTACATAAACACATTATCTCTTACTACACGTACTTCCATTAAGTCGTATGCCCAAGCTTGGCCAGTTTTGGCTGTTTAGAATCAAGTCCCAGCATACTGTCCTCCGTCCGTTGGAAGCCAGTTCGGTAATATTTTTTTCTAACACCCTCCGTCTGCACCTATGCTACCAAAATATTCGTCCAGTCTTCCTGTTCCTCGCATAATGGGCAAGTTCTCCTGCCAACATCGTCAACAATATTGCAAGCTTTCCACCTTCCCAACGTAAGCCATACTATTCCCATCCTCTGTTAGTACCCAATTCCAAAATACGTTTACTTACCATCCCCCCCGTTTTTATTTAATTTTGTAGCTCCAATGCCGATCTTTGTCTACATTCAGATTCTATTCCCTGCCTGTTTATACCACACAGTCGTCTTTTGACCTTTTTCACGGCAAAGTATCTATTTTCATTACCCCTTCGCCAGATATCGTTTAAGCAAACTTTTGATAATCTATATTGTAGCTTTTGGATGCTCTATGTTATTCATCTGACGACGATAAGATATTGCTCTCAGAGTTATTTGGTCACCTTTAACTATTTGCAGCCAGTAACTAATTGCATTTATTTTAGCAAATACAGCATCTTTCCAGCATCCTACCTCATAAAGAACTCCGTAGTTTAAAGATTCCCTCCCCTCCCTAGAATACCTTCCAGAAATTTCAGTGTATCTTATTTACATTATCCACCCTCTCCCATCACCATACCTCACTGCCGTGTAGTAATGATGACCTAACCATTACTTCATACATGGTTTGTAAGGTAAGGAGCTACGAGGCATGTTTTTAAAGTAGCTACCGTTTTAATATTTTGCCGCTGCAGCAGCGATTTTGAGCATGCGTGATCACATCCTCCATTCATTAGGAAGCCAGACGCAGCTGTGAGCGATCGTCAGTTTGTGTTTTCTTGTTGTTAGAGGGCTTCGAAATGTTTAAAACAATCGAACCACCTGCCGATGAAGTCAGATCAGTGATTCGTTTTTTTTTTTTTTTGTTTTTTTTTGAATGCGAGAAATGTTACGCCAGCAAAACTTCATCGCCAATCGTGAGATTTTTATGGCGAAACAATAATGAATGACAATGCCTGGCCACACACAGCTATACAAATTTAAGATCTGATTGCATCATTTGGTTGGGAAAAATTAGGCCCCCTCCCAACAGTCCGGATTTGGCACCAAACGATTTTCATATCAAGAAATCCCTTGATGGAAAGCATTTCAACGATGATGATGTGCAACAAGAGTGCAGACTTGCTTTCATCACATAGGGCATCATTCTTTGACGAAGACATACAAAAATACAAAAAACTGGTTTCCCATTACGACAAGTACCTGAATAACGAGGTGAGTATGGGGAGAAGTAGTGTAAAGTGTAAGGTAATGAATGATAATAAAGTATTTGGAATATAATGTTCTGTTTTTTTTTAAATTATCGGTACTTTAAAAACACGCCTCGTATGTTTCAAATGAAGACACTCTCCAAGCTTTAACGATAAAGATCTATAGACAAAATAAGTTGTTTTATTTCTATGCGTTATACACAAGCAACTATTTTCTTAACTGCAGAGACATGAAAAACGAATCGAACAGCTATCGATACGTGGCAAAACTCCATCAGCTTTGCTTCCTCTTACTTTATCGGGGAAATTGAGGCAGCGGTTATATCTAGGGCTCAGCCGCATTATTGGTAGGGCGGCGGAATATTCTCCGCTTGCTTTTCCCCCTCCTTTAACACCCCGAGAGGTTAACCAAGATTACGCCGAAATTTCCGCTCGTCGGCTCCTTTTAAAAGCCCTCTCAGTAAATCAGCTTTTGTTACACACATCTATGACAATTCAGTCCTATGAAGTTAGTCTTCGAACTCTCCGAAGTTGGTGTTTCTGGAAGAATGAGATATTCACTCTCCAAACCAAACCTTCCTCCCCTCCAGCACCCGCCATAATTTCTCCACGATTTTTATCGTGTTCCGTGGCAAAAGGAGCTGTCCTATTGTCACAGATTACCTTCTATGCGTTTGTTAGCGCTTCGAAGGCGGCGCCTTCTCAAGTGAAAGAGGGAAAACGTCTTCCAAGAAGATTCATTCGATCGGGAACAAAGTTCTCGACATGATTACGGCTTTTTTATGTTGCGAGAGTGTGTAGAAAGAGAGGAAATGATGGGGATGGATGGAGACGAAGAAGAGGATGCTGTTGGAGTTTGAATTGGTTCCTCCATTTCCCACGGGAAACCCTCTCCCCATGTCGAACACTCCCAACACCGAAACTTCCAGGAACTTATGCCGATCAAGTAGAATGTCACTGCTGCTTTCATAAATTTGTGCGCGATTCGAGAAGATCAAAGTATGGATGGAGGGTTACATCGTATTCAATGTGACTTATAACAGGCTTTCCTTTTTAAATTTATGTGCTACGCCAAGGTTTAGAGGTAATTTGGTTGATATGGCTACCGTCTATAGGAGATCATGTTCAAATCAATGAAAAATGCTTCAAATGTCCCATCCTGCATTTGTTTTCTGGAAAATCGTAGTTACCCAAGTGTTACTAATGGCTAAGCGAGTTTATAAGAAGCACATTTGAAAAGTAACACAAAAACTGCTGGTGTCGCCGGTGATGGCCACTATATCTTTTATTATTACAGAACAAAATTGTTACATGGAACGTCTGAAAATTTTATTGTGTAACGATGTGAACTACTCCTAATTGGAAGTAAATGACATTCTGCTAAAAGCATTCGCTGAGTATGAACTAAACTGCCAGTAAAAGTCCAGGCTGCAAGACAGTGAGGAAGAAAGAAAAGGGACTCAATAGGACATGATTATAGCGCTCGTATAAAAAGCTTATGTTAAACTTTGCTAATCGATTGGAGAACTTAGAGGTACCAGGTACTAACAGTACTTTTTTAATACGTAGGACCCGAGATCGATGCTCCAGTTAGGCACGGTAATCACTTCACGGTTGCGGATCCTCTCTCGCAGAACAGAGGAAGGAAGCGGGATGTTTCGGGCAAACTAGTAGCACGCTTAATCAGGTCTGAATGCGAAGCAGAAATGATGTTGCTCAGAGAAGCTCAAAGCAACTGGATATTTTGATGGAGTTTAGCGGACGATTGCACACACTTATGTTTAAAGTGGTAGCTGGATGTTGGTCACCTAGTGATCTAGTAAGCATAAGTTGCGCCAACAAAATTTTAGGCCATGTTTCACATGTCACTTTCCCCTGTCAGTGGAGACATACAAGACGCCTGTGGGAGAAGACTCTTTCAAAACATAACAATAAGATGCGTAAAAGGCAAGTATTCGCTCTCAATCAAGCGATGACATCCAAAGACATTTAATTCCTTTACTGAGATATCCAGAAATGGCGTTACAGTTGCGTCTTCCAAAGATTTGGCGAGGATGCCAAGGGATTACACATGTTAAATAACCAATAAATAAGAATATAGTTAACGACCACGCTGAACAGAGGGAGGTTTGGTATCTATATGTGACAGATGCTATTTTCCGACATGGAATACATTTTTCTTCTAAGTGGAATGTATCATTTAGTTCAGGATCATATTGCGTACTTCCCTTATCTGACTAAAGCACCAGCGAATACACAATCCTTCGTTTTATAAAACACGAATGTATTTATTTAATAATAAAACACATCTAATAACATAACAGGTTACGCTTCGGTTTATATCTCGGATTTGTTGGTGCCGACATCATCTGTGATTAAACACTTTTTAACTTTCTGAACCTTTATCGCTGCATTTCTATTCCACAAACGTAAGCCATAAACATCAAACATTCAAATAACTTTCTCTTAAACACACTCCAGTGACAGCCAAGTTAATAAAGTAAAATGGAAACCAAATCCGCATTACCAAATTCAGGTTGTAAAACAGGTTCTCGTGTTTCTTTCAAGGAGTATATAGGTGAACACGACATTCGAGCCAAAATATGCACAGCTTAAAATTGAAATAAAGTTGCTGGAAATAAAGTAATTTCTTGGAATGAAATTCTCTACTTTAAAAATCTAATGTGATACATTTGTATGCATTTCTACGCCCATTACTGTTTCTTTATATAGCTTCTACAAACTATTCGTCAGAGATCTTATTTTTCTATCCACTTCATTTTAATCGAGATAGAATTTTGTATTACATATTTCGTTATAGATACAAAGTGTTTAAGATCTGTACTCCAAATGATGACCTTAAATTTTCATGCTTTTTTCATGCAAATGTGGAAAAAAATGAATAGCAACAGCACTTTAAGATTGACAAAGTATTGAACAATAACAAATAATAACAAATATTTCGGAAATGGATTGTGCCACACAAAATTATTTGAAACGAATTGTATGTTTTGAAGAGATAAATTTCTGTATAATAAGTTTTCGTCTACCGCTTAACGTTTACGAGTTATACAAAATTCCTTCCGAATGAAGAGGACTTCCATAGGCTATTCCCAGAAACTCCAAGATAAATATTTATTTGCCATGCAAATATATTTAATGTATGCTATTGTAATCAAAATCGTTTGAGCTCTTTGGAAATGTCTTCATTTAAAGTGTCAGTTTGGGATTTGTGGATATATATCTTTTAATCTTCGGTTTGCAACTTTAGAAGATACTGAACTTATGTACCAAGAAGTTTAATAGTTGTCAAACATTTCCACACACAAACAGGCGGTTGAAGCAACTACGCCCGATAGGTTTTCTGCGTAGGAGCAACATTATTGGAAGATCCGGATTCGCTCACATCCTAATCGGATTATCTATTCTATGACTACCACGGTCACCAAATCCTACACTCTATTACTCTATTTGAAATGACATCAGAAGAGGACCCCAACTCGCGAATAAACGCAGTGATAAAATAAGTACGCAAACATAGTCCTTGATCATGGGCAATGCCAGTCGGAGTTCAATAATTCAAAACCTTTCGTAGCTTAATGCGCGATTTAGCACTATTGGGTTGCTGCAGCCTTCTTGAGAAAACTGGAACGCGTGTCTATTCCAGGTCAAACTTTGACGTTCCAGGCGCCCAAACCACTTCTGGACATGAATCTTGTCCTGAAAAATGAAGTTTGCCATCCTGCCAAACACACTAAACACTGCGTCTTGTTTTGAATCACTCTTATGACCCTACACGAGTCTTTTATACCCTATATAAGTAAAGTGTCTTTTAACACATGTGCAGTTTTCGGCTAGCATGGAATTTGCGAGTGTTCTGTTCCATAGAAATGGAATGTTTTCTTAATGTTTCATTAAGAAAACATTACACCCAGCAGAGAACCAAATATGCCTGAGTATTCAAATTATCTGGAATCCCTGAAGTTTCCAAGTTCATGTCTGAATAGAGAAACCTCAGGCTTGCAACTGATAAGCTTCAGTTCCGGCCACGACATGGAAATGGCCATGATATGAGAGCAGAGTAAACCGTCCTGCAGGTTAAGTACTAAATCCCCTTTGCTGCCCTGTCACATACACACAGACTGCACACTATTCCGTTGGGACTACCTTATCTCCTTGCCCACGTTCCCGTCACAGTAGGATATCCTGCAGTTAATGTATGTGCACCGCGTCTGGCTTTTCAGAATGGCAGGCTTAGTATAATATGTCATTCATGCCGAGGATCCAATTTCACTTTAGTGTTTAATTGGTTCCCACTTATTACGCAAAACAAAGTTAATTGGTGTGAAACAGCGCGGTATGTGGTCTTGGTCGTTGAGCAAAACTACACAAAATTTGTCATGAAATACGACTAAAACGTCAAAATAATAGCTAGACAACACAGACCACCGCTAATAACTGTCGCCTGCAGAGTACTCAAGTTATGCAGTACACCTCAGAATATCCCACATATTTTATTTCCCTTCAGTTGACTCAATAAGGAGAGCAGCTGATGCAGTAATAAAACGGGCTTCAAAGTAAATCATGACTAAGGTATCGTTCAGAGAGATGAGACCCATTTCCTAGATGAGAAATATTTCAAATTTAATTGCTGTATTTATATACAGTTCTTTCCAGATTCAGAAAAGATGCAAACGACTAAAAGGCTATAGAGACTGTAAACGCAAACTTTCAATAAGCCACGTGGTGTTGTACGGGGTGGGTCCTACAGTCAAAACAAACCGAAGGTATTGTGGCCGTATCTTTCCGCCAAACCTTTCTCTGTCGCTCCCTTCTTGCTTTTTATAATAAAAATTGTTGTATTGTCAATTTATTCAGTTCCAAGTATATAATTGTGGCTGGTGCATCTATACCTTAATTGAAAAATGCACTAAATACAGCTTAAAATGAAAGACTGGGTTTAAAAATAAGGCAACGAAAGCATTTCACCGGTGGCTCTCCCCAAGCTGCAAACCCATTGCCATCATCCACCTGCAACCCTCCTCAAACTGCCATCATTAGAGAAGAATAGGAGCCTTATTAACTTCTTTCAAGCGGCGTATCGTTTGTGCCTTTTCTAAATTTGGCGAGAAGTGCAGAAAGACACGAAACCTCTTAACTCAAAACGCAAATATTGCAATGACGGTCATTGCTGTATTTGCACCATACTCTTATATCTATTTTTTACATAAGCTATATTTATTCATTCAAATTTGAAATGTTGAACGAAGGTCTACCGGGCAAGAGCCTTAGCCCAAGACCCCCCTCCAAAACCCAGAGCTAGCACCAGCCGAGTGGCTCTCCAACCGTGGGGGTTTTCCATGAGGCCAATACCTTGAGTCTAAAAAGGTCCCCACGCTTACGCGAGGATGGAAGTGGATACGGCACTTACGCTTGTCATCCCGAAACGGGGCGACTACAGTTAACCACGGTGGGGGCAACGGAAATCTAGCATGCCGTCTACCAACTCTGGTTGGTGCCGGAGAACATCGGGGTGTCTCACAAACCCGCCTGGGCGGATAAACCAGCCAGGCGTAGCCAGTCTCCCATGGGTATCGGGAACCACTGCCCCGCCGAGTCCAACCCAATGCGAACAGCTCCCCATCGGGAGGGGCTCGAATGTTTGGCCCAGCGTACTTCTAGTAACGTCAATGTACCACGAGTGCTCAGGGTCCCCAGCGCCCGCACCAAAGCAGCTGAAGGGGTCGGAACCCCCCTTACGGGATTTCAAATTTGAAATATTGGATATCCATTTGCTTATATATTGGTCAGCTTGTTGCACAAACACACAAGACAGAAAATTGAATTGGCTGTAGCACTAGCTGGCCAATGGTAACTTTTTCCTGTAGACAGTAACACCGTTATGTTTGCATAAGTGGTACCTATGACCGCATAGTTCCTACTAGGAGCTTTGATTATTCAGCCTAAAGCCCTGATGTATCTGGAATGTTTTTGCTTTAGCTGCTCTTTCTTACTATCTCTCCCCCTCCTCCCTTTCTCTCAAGACATCAGTTTTCCAGTAGGTCGCCCTGGAGTGCACCGTAGAGAGGTATAACTGATTGCACAGGATTTGAAGAATAAAAAAAATGTTTCTAAAACCCCTATTACTTCAGGCAAAGTAACTTACTGCACTACATGTATGACATATGTACAACATTCTGCATACTGCAAAAATTTGCAATACATTAAACGGTATAACAGCGTTTACAATTATTGCAGCCTTCTTAAACAATATTCCGCTATTTTTTTTCTATTTGAGCGCAGTACTTTGTATTTTCAAAAGAGTTACTGTGCATTATAATTAGGGCTCAGTGTTTTAGGTGTGACCCTATTTTTATAATTTTCCGTATAAACAGTATATATTTTTATATTCTTCTTGGAAGCTAACGAGTGAAAACAATGTGTTGCTCTCCTTCTGCTTCCTTCTTGGTTTTCTATCGTTCAAGCAATTACTTCTACTAACACAATGTCCAGCTAAACACAAGACAAAAATGCTGATGTGTTACACTCACATGACTTTCTCTACTCTTCTACAAATTGTTTTTAAAAACGCTTATTCTCCATCTAGTTCATGTTAATCGAGATAAACATTTGCAGAAACTATATTATTGCTAATTTTCTTGTAGGTGCAAGGGGAATATGGCAAGATTTAAGCGATAGTCAAATCTTTTAAGAGCCGGTCGTTATGTGGAGCATTCCATTCTCTTTACCTGTCTAGGACATAAAAAACGAATAGCGAATTCCCATTTGAAGAAAAGCACCAGTTTTGGAAAATTCAAAGAAATAATATGGAATATCTCGAAATGGTTCACCGAACAAAACAAAAAAAATTTGAATGACGTAAATGGTGTGTTTTAACGAGATTACATTTTTGTTTAGTAAAATGTTGTCCATCTCCTACCAGTTTGCGAAAGTCATTCAGAATGAAAGGACCTTTGGGGACATTCCCAGAAAATTCAAGATGTACATTTCATTTGGCATAAAAATAGCTTAAAAACATGATATTTTAATCAAAATCGTTAGAGGCATTTTTGAGAAAATAAAATGTTTTGAAAAAATGTTCCATATAAAGGGTAGTCTGGGGTGGGAGAACTTTCTTGAAGATCTTCGTGTCGCATCCTTGGAATATACTAAACTCAAATACCATGTTTCGTATTTATCCACTTTTCGTTTTTGAGTTATGCTATTCACAGAGAGACAGACAGGAACATAGACGGGAATGTATCCAAAAATGCTTAATTTTGGTTCAGGGCAGCTGAAAACATGTATTTTCAGTGAAATCTCGGTATTGAATTTTTGGGTGAAATGCAATACTTCCCCTACTTATTATACGTAGTAAACAAAGTAAAACTGTAAGGAGAAAAGAGAAGAGTAACAAGAAACTCAAGTCAAACAACGAAGATTAGAGACGGGGAAACATCAACAAACATTTATGTCTGTGAAGGTACATCCCAGGAAGTGTAATATATATTACAATATACCAGCTATGTACGAACAAACAAAAACCCTTTCAGGCTCAATACCTAGCAAGTAAACATTTCTACTAATGACAAGATTTCATGTCGCATCATTACTTGATGCTTATTAAAAGTTTAAAACAGATACTTCAAGTTTCTTTAAGGTGGAGGTGCCTAAATATGTTTCCCTTAGTATTCTGTCGTCCATTATATAATCCTAAAATTATAAAATTCCAATGTGCAGAGCATGTTCTCTTATCGCATCGACCCATATTATGAGTGGCAAGCCTGCTTCTACCACTTGAGAAACAAGATTGTCGATTATAAATGCATTTCTAAGATGCTCGATAAACCGTGTTATTTTTGGATACCACTTAATAGACCGTGCACTTAAGATTCCACACCATTCTGAGGTCACCGATTCCCCTTGTAACGCGCATAGTACACTTTCTAAAGAGATTGCCCCTCGACTTTATTCCTACAGCAACTGAGGAAGCATTCCATCCCCTTGTGCTTCTACTGAGAATTTTCTTCATTGCTTTTCTATCCTTAGATATGCTTCTGGATTGTTTCACAATAAAGTATTGCTACTTTAGTACATTCTGTTCCATTTCTAAACTTGCTCTTATATATCAAGTTGGTATGGACTTTAAAAGTACAAGTATCTCACGGAAATTTACATACCCAATATGGAGAGAAATTCAACGTCTTGATTCAGAATTTATATCCCGAATTCTACTCACATTAAGGAGCCTGCAAAGTATCAGTTACCATTCGAACCTAGGCGCACTGGCACACTGAACTTCATTCGCGTTTCTTTAATTAGTACACAAGCTATGCTAACATTAAATCAACCCTACACGGACGTTAGAAGAAAGTGATTTCAATGCGTATTTTTTCGTCGTCGTAAACTTTTCCGAAGCTATCTCTTAACCTTGATCTAGTCAAACAGCACACCTGTGCCGGTTCCTTGTCTTAACTAGCAATTACTCATGTAGTTTTATTGCACAAATAAAAACTAGATTCATTGATTCCTGGGAATGATAGAGAACATTTTAATGAAAGAGTCTGTGTTTATGATTGTAGCGTTAGATATAAAGCAGCATCAGCGGTGCGGATTGCGGTCGCTAGAAGGTGCTGTATCTCGTCAACTTCATAGTCAGCCCAGCTCTGACATCCAACGATGCACAAACTTGTTCTTCGACCCCATTCCCTACTTCTTATTACGCCTTCCTCTTAGGGACAAGGATATAAATTTCCGCAACGATTTCTTTTTCTACTTCCTTTTTATTGCTTAGCATAGACATCACAATTTCTTCCCCAAGCTTAAAGCTCTGATTTAATTACCGCATACATATCTTTTCTTAGAGTTATGCTCCAAGTCCATCTTAAAATCTGATCATCCTTTGCAATTGAAGCAAAAAGGACGTATGTATGTTGAAAAAAAAAAAGGCCTTAGCACACACATTTGCTATCAACGAAGGAAAAAACTGAAAAAGCTTTCATGTCACAGACCTCTCTGTTTTGGCACACATCTAGTCCATCGTCTGTCTAGTTCATGCACCAGTATTGCTACAAAGGCTTCTGACAATTGTCATGGTGGAATTTCAACTCCAGTTAATGAGCTTTAAACTGAAGTAGTTGTGCTTATAGCAATAACAATCAGCTAGATTCCTAAACGCATCTACAACGGGAGGATCGCATTAAAACCAACATTGTGAATATTTCTAAAAGGAGAGGTGCCACTGACGTGTTGTTTTCATAGTAATGAAGCTTGGTTAAGAGCTTCTTGATGCAGCCCGTGTAAGCATTCCAGAAGTCATGAGAAAATATATTTCTATTAACACTGTACCTTTATTTCGCAAATAGAGCAACGCTCTGTTGACTTCAAGGGAATAAACCTATATACCTTAGAATGTCAGTTGTTCTTTTGTGATATTCTAAGTAGTAAAACATACTATCAAATGAAGCTACGGTCTTTTGCCCAAAGCCTAAGCTTGCAAATACACGTAGAATGGTAAGACAATATCTTAACTATTGTCAAAGTCATGCTAAAGTTCTTGTAGACAGGAGGTACGACTCGACCACGTGATCAACAATAATACCGGCCCATATATTCATGCAAACGTATGATATGGTGGCCGAATGCAGCTCGGGAATTGTGCCGCGCCCAGACATGGCTGATACGACAATTAAGAAACCATCTTTGGTGAACACTGCCTCGTCTGTGAATAACACGTTTCTAAAATTGGGCTCGTTCCCACGATGGCCAAGAATCCATTCACAAAGTTCAAGTGGTCATCCATACTCAAACCTGAACTCTCTGTGGCTGGTATAGGTGCAGTTGGTTGTCATGCTGACTCGCCAAACACTACTTTGGGAACCTTCCATTGGTAGGAGCGATGGCACGCATGCTGATAAATGGCGTTCTTCCACGTGAGCAAGCATCTTCTGGTCATAGCTAGTGTTCGAGACGTACAAAGAGCGCCAAAGAAAATACATTGCACCTCGCGCCTATGTCACATTATTTATCGTTGTGCGTGGCCTTGCGAAGCCATGGCCATTTCATTAGTTGCTTTAGGCCACGGTGCAAGGATGTGTCAGTCCTTCTGCTAAATAGTTGCACCAATAACGACAACAAAGGTTACAAAATGGCGTAGAAACGAAACATATGTTTACGCTCTCGATCGTATTGGCTAAAAGAGAAAGAGGTAGAGTGAGTGCATTCAGTTTGTCATACGGACCTCTTATCGTGATTGGTAGCCCATACCTTATCGGTTAGTGTAGGACACGCATTTGAAAGGATTAAAAGCTAAGGGGAAACTTGATGAGCGCCCACGTTAGCGAAATGTAGAATATGGAGTTGTGAAAAGATTTTCAAATTAAGGCTTGAATGGTATTCATTAAATGCATAGAAATACTTTATAACAAAAAATAAACAGAACTGTATTCTCACAGTGGTATCAATGCTGTTACTGCATAGAAGCAAACATAACTAAGTAATAAATAAATAAAAAAACAATTCAAACTCAATCGGTTAATACATCTTTGTATTGATGTTTCAGAAATACTTTTACAAACTTGGGATATGGGTTCTTTACACCACAAGAAGGAAAAAGGTTCATATGAACATATGTCCCATAATCATTTTTCTCGTTAGGTGTTCAACACAGTGGTACACTTATAACACACAAAACTCATAATAAATGATTAAAATATCCTCCTCTTGCTTCTATGCATCCTGTACTCGTCGAATCATTGAATGCCACACCCCGTCAAAACCTCCGGGATGGTGTCGAATGGTTTCGCAGGCTTCCATGACACGTCGATGAAGCGTTTCTGCATCCAGGACGGCTGCTCCATAAACCAATGATTAAGATGCCCCCAGAGGTAACAATCCACAGGATTGAGGTCGGGAGAACGTGCAGGCCATGAAACTGGTCCTCCTCTGCCTATCCATCGGTCATGGTAGATACCAGTCAGTGCATCATACGTTCCGCCGTACGAACAATTCTTGGTCTTCCTCGATCAATAGTCCGTGGTGCAACGGTTCCTGTCTCAGCAAGGCGACGATAAACAGCGACAAAGGTTGGATGACTCGGTTGTCTTCGGTCTGGAAACTCCTTCTGATAGAGCCGTGCAGCCTCGCGTCCATTACCATTCGCGCGACCATACATAAAAATCATGTCTGCCTGTTCAGGAAATGAATATCCAGCCATGGTGGAACGAAACACGTGCAGTTAATTCACTACATGTACACAATTAAAGCGCTGAAGACAGACTAATGACAAATGACAAACGTAAACAAGTCTCCATGGCAACACTTCGCCATCTACCGTATGTAATAAAATGGGTCAACGCCTTCTATGAATGCATAGAGAAATGCAGTTTTGAGGTTGGACCCCGAAGGCCATTGAACTCACACTTTCATTGTGACAGGAATAACGCGAAAACCAAGATTATGGGACATATGTTCATATGAACTTTTTTCCTTCTTTTGTTGTGAGGAAGCTATACCCGAAGTTTGTAAAAGTATTTCTGAAACACCAGGTATGTATATATTACTAACATTTTGCTAATCATAGGAATACAACAGGATTATAGACAAAAATATAACCCAATTTTATTGCCATAATATATATGTCATATTCGGTAAACCATATATCTACATATACACATTTATCTCTGATTTCTAAACATGATTAGTCAATTATAATCAAAGAGTAATTTAAACTTAGTAAACGAATATCATTATCTGCGGATGTTTTACAGGGAGTGCCCACTTTCTGAGAGTGTGTAGACCGTCTTCCCCGCATTCCTTGAATATTTTTACCCAGTAATTTACTATAAAACACTTTTATGCGCTGCCGTTGCAATTACTGTAACAGTGCCATCAGCCTCCCACATACCCACGATACTCCACGAGTAATTTCGCTGGTATACGGCATGAATGGTTCTGAGACAAACATGTTTTGGTTTCAATAAAACCAGAAAAAGCAAAGGCATCAACCTTCCCTCTTTTCCCCCTTACTGCTGTGTAATAAAGCCACCATGCTCTGGGATAGGTAAGGTCAAGGACACGCCTCAAAAGCCCCCGGGAATCGATACAAAATCCGCCAAAGATTCTCCTTGGCGCTGTTTGTATGCGGCCGAACCACATGATGCACTGGACATAGAAACCTGTCTCCCCGCGCCGGTAGTGAACTTTTTGAAACGTTCAAGTTTGTGGTTGACATCTGTTCGGATATTAGGCGCTGTGCAGGCGTTGAGCTTCGTGTGCATTACCGTTCGCTCTCTATAATGAAATGCATATCTCGGAGTCCCGACAATGTGTATTTAATTTCACGAAAATCACAGAAGCAAAGTTGAAGGTACTGTCGTCGTGTACCTGTAGTGCACTACTGATACCGTACATCAATGTAAACAACCTGCTTGTCTTAGAGCTCACGAATGTCAAACGTTAAGTTCAAGATAATGCCGTCGTGTACCTATATGCACTACCGACACCTGTCGTACCGCAATGCAAATGTCTTGTCTTAGAGCTCACGAATGACAAACGCAAACTTCAAAGTAGTGACGTCGTGTATCTGTACACTACCGACATCTTCCCTAATGCAATGCAAACAACCTGCCTGTCTTGGGGTTCACGAATGACAAACGCAAGTTTCGGGGTACTGCTGTCGTGTACCTGTAGCACACTACCGACACCTGTCGTACTGCAATGCAAACAACCTGCTTGTCTTAGAGCTCACGAATGGCTATCAGATTAAATAGGAATTGATGCATGATGTACTTGGTAGAGTGCACCACAATTTTCTTGAACAAGAAAAGATCATGTTATTCCTGTATTGATTGTGGTGGGGCCATTTTGAACACTTTTGTAGCACGACATTTTGATTATACATTGTATTTGCTTAACTTAAATGTTTGCACAAAATAATTTATTGTCCGACCTGACATTCTCAGGCTTGCACCGATCCAGAATCACCTCCGATCCTAGAGTTCCCACACCAAAGTTGTTACATTTTGACCACTCTTATAAGTTCCTTAAGCTTGTGCGCAACCTTTTGAATCACCCTGTATATCCTACCTTGATCAAAAAAGTTAAACTTATTTGAAAATCTCCTCGTGAAAATTAAACAGCCTGCTGATTATGAATATTCTTTGCATAATGCCAAGCAATAAGAACCCTGAATGTGAAAGCGTGGCGTGGTAGGTCGATAAAGCAGTTTTAGTTGTGGAACTTGCTCCGAGGTCCTTGTATAGCACATGATTTCCCATTCGGTAGGTCACACCGATATCCTCTGACATTCTGTGCTCAAGAGCGAAGTGCTTTTCTTGACAAACTCCTCTGTCTTAAACATCCGTGAAGAGCAGAGAATAATTATTATGGCAGGTGGAGGGTTCACCCGCACATTAGACCAAGACGAATGAGGAAGACAAGCAAGCCAACTGCGAAGACAATAGCCCTGCCCTCGATTATGGTCTTTCTATGACGAATGCTTGTTCTGTAGTGGACAGAAAGCATGTCTTGAGAACACTGAGAATCAATATTATCACAGATTTGTGCTTGTTCCTGATGTTCCCCTTCATACAAGCATTAATTCGATACAACGCAGAATTCTGTTTATATCACGGAGTGAAGCTGATGCCTATCGTTTTCATCGTTCAGGATGTATCACGTCCACAAAAGTATGCATTTGCTCCTTTGGGATTATAAACATTATTATTTCAGCCTCATTGTGATTATTTACTAATTATCTACAGTAGAGTTCTCACATACTCGATTTATAACTTCAGTGTTTAAAATTAATTCCAGATTCTGTCATAGATCATACAAAAATTAATAAGTTGTATAATTTTTGTTACCTTCTGCTATCAGCAAACCATGAGAAATGTGTCGTTCGCTATGTTCAAGCTCGACTTCTATTGAGAAGATGTTTTCACTACTTCTTCCTTAACTGAAAGACTGGACACTAAGATAAAACAGATGGCGAGCGAACACAAGGTCCTCCACGAGTAGACCATTTAAATGACGACAGGACGTTTAAAGCTAATACGTTCACTTATCTGCATCGTACCTATTCAAATTATTCTAGAAATGCTTGCCTCAAAGTTTACATTTCAAATTTGCGCTCTGTAGCCTCTCTTAAGGACCTTGATCGCTCCACTAATGTTGAAAAACGCGGACGTAAAATCTAGGAACCTCATACTGCAACGCAATCAGCAACGGACAACTTCTCCGAGAATATGGTACGTTTAGATGGTCTGAGGCCCCGATGCTACTACCAAGCGAAAGCAGTAGTATTGGATTTGATGGAATGTGCAAGCAATCCGGCGCCTATGATGCGAGCAAGTAGACGCATAACTTAGGCTGCAAAAATGTATCACTAAATTCTTGCAAATTAAAAGCTCATTTCCTATTCTCACTTCCATGCTCACACAACTACTGTTTTAGTCCAGATTCTATGTGTCATTTAAATCAAATTCTTTAAGTTCTTGCCACATTCGGCTATAGGCTTAATTATATCAAAGGTAACACTAGTTGTTATGATATTTGGTAAAATTATACAAAACGAAAGTCTAACATGCCAAATAGACACAATATAAAATGTATAGCAAATGATGCCTAGACATCGAGAAAGTGCAGGTAGTGAGTATTAACATTCAGTTCTACCGTGTAGACTGAAGAAATAGAAAGGAAGGAAGAAAGAAGTAAACAAAACCATGATGTCGTGCTAATCGGAGTAATGGATGTGTCCATAACATTAAAATCTCAAAATTGAAACATTAAATTATATTGGTATATCACATTGATTACACATCAACAATGACTCTGTGATGTAACTCTTCCGCTTTCAAGCAAAGTTCTGGTTTTATCTCTTCCATCTAGACTAGTGGTTTCATCTGCAAATTTTGTGTGAGATATTTAAAGTTTGATACAAATTCTAGTCAGAAGCAGAAAAAAAAGAAATATGAGGTATTATAAAACAAAAAGTACAATAATGATTTTCTGACGTCACTGGCTATAAACGAGATCAAAAATGCAGTTTAATCTAGTTAGGTCTAAATGTATCCATGCAATATACAGCTTATTAAACAAATATTCGTTAAGTTTCCCTTTAAAATGTTTGCTTCTTTTAGTTTTATATCTGCAGGTGATTTACTAAATACTTGAGCCCCAATAACTCAAGGATTCTTATTACTTCTCTTGGCGTTAAATATTTCAGTGTGTATTTTATAAGCACCATTTCTCCGATTACTTTTATTTACTCTATTGTTTTATCGGAATATAATAAATGGCTGCCAACAAGTGGAAGAGTTGTTGCTGCGCTTTTGCATTTATTTTGCTCCTTTAATTCTCAAATAAGTTAATGCACCTGGAAATACATTTACTTTCTTGACTTAAATTTTCTATTCATGGAAAACACGATCTGATTCAGCTGCTTGATAGACAGTTTTGATTTATTATTATTTATTACTTTTTCATCTTTTTGTTTTATTTCAGACATATCCTGAAATATCTGTTAAAACTATTGTACTACAATGGTGAACATTGACAACCTATAACTTATTGATTTTGATTTCAGGTATGAGGTTTGTTTCTGCGAAAAATATTTGTAATAATTGAAGAGGCTAGAAGAAATGCAGAGCTTATAAAGCGAGGCGCGAGTTGATAAAGTTTGTGAATTACTAAATCTACATCCACAAATAAAGCATGAACAAACAGCGGTTTTATACTTGCTTAGAATTTTTTCACTCCATACAGAATAAATTTCTCTTAATGCGTTACTTCCTTTTGACGCTTTTTCTACAAACAATGTGGAAACGTGTATCTAGCAGTTACACAACACTAGGACCTACCGTTTATCCGGACTAGTGGGGCCAGAGGTAATCTGGATTGTCAAAAATCAAGGTAATCCGGAAACAAACTATTAAACGAATGTACACTATTAATATATACAAACATTAATTTTGGTACTAGATTAGATTAGATAACGGAGGTTTTTGTTGGAGTTATGCTCACTCCTGCACATCAGCCAAAAAGGCTTATTGTGCAACCTCGGAAATGATGCCATCATTGTTTCCCAAAATCTGTTTCCTGAAAAAGTTGCAGTATTTTGTTCCCGGTGTCAGCATCCTTTCCTAGAGCTTCTCCGGATATAGAAAGAGTAAGTCTCTTTTTTTGCCAGGAATTGCAGTCAAAGAGAATATGTGAAGCAGTTTCCTCATCCTTTTTGCACATTCAACAATTAGAAAAAAATTAAATTGAGTTTTATTTATGGACGCTCTTTAAATACTAAGGTCCTTAGCGTCCCACCTATATTGGGCGTGAAAGACCAGTAATTTTGCTCAGAGGCCTCTTTATCAGGCTTGAGGTTCTTTTACGTGTCGTAAATCTACGACACCGGCTTTACTTCCTTTCCGAAGGAAGCCAGGCTAAGGATTTTTACGACCCCCCCAAAAAAAAATCCATCGCCCTCCTCCGGGTTAGAACCCGCGACCTAAGGAACTAGATTCAACACTTAGGTTTATTCTTGTAGAGTCACTTTATATAAACGTTTCATAAGATGACCATGTACAGAAATTAATGCAACCATTTCCTTATTTCCGTTCTATCCAATCTCAGAAGAGATCAAGAAAAAAGTGTTGTGTGGACCTAAGACCAGGCTTGTTTTTGTTCAGGATAGGTATGCCACCTGAATTGGTGCTTTTTGGCGAAGTTTTGTAGTACGTGTACTAATTCCAACCACAGGTTCAGGGCCAACAACCTCAGCACCCTTTTTTGGTAACTGACCAGCTTTTTCATTTCCATTGATGCCCTGATGTCCCGGTATCCAACGCATTTCGAGCCTGTTGCTAGTTGACAGGACAATCAGGTCATTTAGGCATTCCCAAAGCAATTTCAATTTTACCTGATCTATGGAGAGCGCTTTTAAAGCACTGTGACTCAAGGTAACCTGAGTCCTCTTAGAACACAATTCAGGATAACAAATATTTCTGCCTGAAAAACTGAGCATTATTTTCCAAGGATTACACTAATATTGGACCTTGGAAGCGGACCATATATGCTACGCCCGATTGTGTCCCCATACGGAATCCGTCTGTGAACCATACAATAACGCGGAATTCCTTTCATCCAGTCTTCTCGAGACCCGGAATAAGAACATGGAAGGAAAAAAAAAACGTTTTGCGCTTAAACTCAAACTGTACTCCCTTTTATTTAGTGAGATGGCGTATAAGTTTCTTTTGTTTCAAATTTATGCTGCATTTGAGACGTAAGCAAAGAATATATCCAGATAAACCAGAAATCCGGATTAGTGAGGGCCGGATAAACGAGGTTCTTGTGTATATTTTAACATGTCATCATTCTTATATGCAACAGAATAACAAGACGAGTAAATACGTATAGTTCTCATTGAAAATGATGTTATAAGCAATGAGCCTTCATTCGCGGAATGAAATCACTTTGAAACGAAACCCTTTCGCATTTAACGCAGCACCCCAGAAGATACCTGAATCAAGCTTTCCCTGACAAAGTGAAGCAGTGCACGGCCCTTCCTTTTGAAATCCATACCATGAAGAAGTTCGTGGACCGAGGAAGTGCTTGAGGCGCGGGTGTGTTGGAGTTTTCAATCAAGTATCACTATCAGCATCGCATCTCGGAACGGATAACATAGAGAACATCGTTAACATCTTTCAGGACACTGGATATACCTCGCAGACGGCTTAAGTTCGAGCGGAACTCGAATTTATCTGCAATGCTTTGTTGTCTTTGTAGTTTCATGTTTCTTACTACTTCGCTTTTATTCGCTATATTTTAAAATAAACAACAAAATTTATATTGTCACCATCCCCACTATGAACATCCTTTCATACATTTTAGAATCTAATCTGTTATTTTACTTCAGACAAATATTGCATATGGCAAAGAAGAAGAGATGCACGCAAATTGTTGCACAACCCAAACTTTTGTTTTTAAAATACCAAAAACGATCCTCTTGTTTAACAGTAACTCTTGAGAAATCCGCAACTGAACACGAGACGAAATTGAAAATCAATAATCAGATCATTTCTCTCCTGGTAATCAACATATTAAAATGAAAACTGATAGAATAAAGTGAAACTTTTGAAAATATATAATAAGAAATAAATGATCGCACTAAACATGGTCCACAACAAGCAGCCATTGACTGAAGTGTTTGTGAGCATCCTTCACATTACTCATGGAGCACTAGTAGCGGTCGAAAGTTTGTTTTATGTTTACTAAATCGAGAACTGCCGAGAGTTGTAATCAAACCATGTGTAATGTACAGGTCGAATACAGTACAGTTTGATACTGATACAGCACAGTGTGCAAGTACTTTTCTATTCTGACTAAATCCAGTTGTATCATACTAAAATACAAATTAAACAGCATTACAGCAATGAAGGGTATACGCATATATTAATATGTATTCATTATTGAATGAAGCCAATGGCTGCTCGACACCATACATTTGCATATATCTCGAAAACGGCTCGTTTTGCTGAACGATGTTTTCGATAATTGTATGTTTCTATTATCGTGAACTCCAGTCTGATTCAGTTTGAACTATCAATTATACCACCATGCAACTGTAACCTACTAGCATCCTGACGAACACTACACGCACATAGCAGGAGAAACTAACAAAGGGAAGCGAGCACTCATAATATTTATCATCTATTTGAATTCGATGTAGAATTCATAATACTCGTAAAAGATGAATGGTAAACGCAGGAGGAGAAAGAAGAAGAAGCAGGATAAAGAGTATAAGCTTTGCTGATGATATGGCATTGCTAACGAAAGAACCGCAGAACCTAAAACTAATATTAATACTTATATGCCCATCTAGAGAAGAATTATAAGTATTGGAAGAAAGGAAAAGATTATACAAGATTTACTTCAAATTGGAGTTGAGGTAATGAAACAGTCGTATGTTATAAACAGTAACATGAACTGTGTTGCGCATTCAAATCGAGGATAGCGGTAGCAAAATAACATGTTCCGAGGAAAATTACTTGCGCCTGTGAAGCTAACTGTGATTGATTGATCCTTTTACCGTTTTTCGAATTTTGTGATTTCACTAAAAACAAACTGCAAATATGAAGGTATGAAAGGTAACTAACCTTGTTAAAGGACTACATCAAAGTATGCATCTTCAAACGATAATTAATGCCATTAAGAATGTCTAAAGGTTCGTGACTGGTCTGCCTCACGCTCATAAGAAGAGTGGGGACAGCTCAAAGCGTTTTTGCTTGGCAGCGGCTAAGACAGCAAGAGAACATCCATGGAGGCCGCAATTACATAGTACATGCATTTATAAATTGTGCTGATGCCCCAATTATGATCAGAAATAAAAATAGAATACTCACGCCCACCGTAGACAAACACAAGATGCATTACAGAAGAAAACAAAAATATCTAGAGACACACAGCAGAAAAAAACAAGTGAACTCCGTCTCTCCTTCCCTGTCCCTGATGGTCATATTTTTTCGTTTTAGAATTTAACACTGAGGAGTGAGAAAGCTATTATGGAACAGAATCAAGCATACCTTTCTGCCAAGGGCAGTGCATCCACTGCAAAGCATCATTCTATATTCTTTCCTATTTTCGTTTTCCTCTCGTCTCTGCATAGGAGTCTTATTTTAATAGTGTCTGCCATCTGGTATTTTATTTTGCCCGAAACCTTTTCCCAAAAGCACATCTCAGCATGCAGTTTATTCTCGGTCAGTATACCTGCATTTCTTTTGTCCTAAATGCTCTTCCTCCGCTTACTCTTTCTAAAACAGCTTCAGCACTTCTGACTAATTCACATACTTCGCCAAATCCACATCTAAAATGCTTCCAATCGTTTTCTCCTACGTTTCAACTTCCATGTTTCAGTAACACAATGCAACTTCACTACATGTCCTTCACTAATTTCCCTTACTTCCTTTTTCAAGAATACTCAGATGTTTTCTATTAAAATTGTCCTTTGCCCGATACAGCGTACGTTACTACTTGTTATATTCCAAGCATTTTTAATGCTCTACACCGGTTCCACTACCTTCTTACGAGTCTAATAGTCATAGTCTTTTTCTCTTTTTGCATTTACTTTCATGTTTTACTCCTCTGTTGTTACCTCCATTCTGAAGATCCCTAACTTTTCTGTTAGTACTGTCATATCGTCAGCAATATTTATATATTTTCTTCTTCCTCCTAGTGCCTTCTAATGGAAACAACTCTTCACCAGGTTCCCCAAGCGGATGTTGAACACTTTGGTGACAAGGGCATTCAGTCGTATCTTCATTGTTCTACTCTCCTTTGTGATATCTTCATGTAACCTCATATGATTAGTTGCTTCATATAGGGATTACTTAACAGCCTACCATTAAGTAAACAGCGGAATGTATATTTGTTGAATGTATATTATATTGTGATTCAGGATTGCGATGAATTAGCAGCAATCATATCTTCACGAATGACCGTTCCTACTTAGCCAGTTAACAATTACACAGTTAAATCTAGATCATCTCGCATGGACTCTTTCTCATATTTCACTAGCTCACATTGGCTAAGTAGGAACTTTTATTCGTGGGTGGGGATAGAAAAGGATAAAATATTTCGAATCGCACAGAGGAAGTTCCATTGTAATCATAACTTTAGCATCGTAGTTTGATGGACGGCATTCCGAAATCCTTGCTTTTGGTGTTACACAATAGGAGAAATATAGCAGAGTATTTTCTACGAGGTAGGAAAGAGTGGGACGAAAGCATTTCGATTCAAAGAAAGGAATGTTCCTGCGTAGGTGCTGAATCTGTACTAATCTTAATCCGTTACACAGAGCCAGGGTCTAACTTCCACAGATATGATTCGCTCCTCGCTTGTTCCAGTACTGACCAAGCTGTTTCCGAGTGTATAAAGTTCGTGAATATGCATTGCTTTAAGATATTAACATCTATGAAATCCAATGTAAAGTACGACAACATCTCTAAGTCCTCATCCCTTTCCATTATATTTTTTTTGGCCTATTCCCATAGTTGTCACGGCTTTCGGGTATATAACTTACATAAACTCGTCAATGGTTTCGAGGAGCTCGGAAAGCCATTTTAACAGAATGTAATGGAGTACGAGTATCATTAACCGCTGTGTTGGGTAACTGTTCAAACAAGAGTGAAGTAAATTGGACGATAAAGGATTATTATTAGAGTGTATCTTCACTATATGCTTTAAAATATTATGTAATTTGAATACATTTAATTTTAACACAAATCTGCGTGAAACACGAAATAATAAATTAGATGTTTGTTAAACAATCACAGCTTTATTGATAGAACTTATGAGATTAGACTTCTTAATCACTGGCATACGGTGATTCGAAACTATTACATCTTTAATTATACCCTTAATGTAAAGCATAAAAAGCAGTGGTCAAAACCTTCAAGCTTAGCGAACCTCCAACTTAACAAGTTATCCTAAGAAGAAGGATCGTAAGATAAAATACTTTGCTGAGGATCGCTTAGGTAAGATTTATGTTAAACCCTTCGGGGTTATTTTTTAGAGCTTGTGCAGTAGAAATTAGCAACCAGGGCAAATGCCTTGCGAAAGTCTAATGGTTTAATTGTAGTGAGCTCAAGAATGATGGCGTTTGATTGCGCAAAGATCAGGGGGTAACAGAGAAAATTGAGGGAAAGGAGGGTTTTTTTATTTATTTAATTATGGACGCTCTTTAACTGCTGTGGTCCTTAGTGTCCCATTCTATATTGGGCGTGAAAGACCGGCAATGTGGCTAAGAGACCTCTTTATCAGGCTTGAGGTTCTTTTACGTGCCGTAAATCTACGACACGGGACCACCGGCTTTACTTCCTTCCGAAGGAAGCCATGCTAAGGATTTTTACGCCCGAAAAAATCCATCGCCCTCCGCCGGGTTTGAACGACCTCGGGAATTAGAGGTAACCACTACACCACGGAGGACGACAGGGGAAAGGAGGTGCTTTTCACATCGGAACTTAAGAAGGAAAATGTTATGTACCTTCGGGGGGGGGGAGTGTTCTGAAAAGATCAGTATTACAACTGGAATGTAAGTAAGCTGTTCTTATGAAACACGACGAGAAACAGACAGAACTTTATTACGCAATACAGCAAACCCTATATTGGCCCATACATCCCTGTTTCTTCGCAAAGAAGAATCATCCAAATGTAACACTAGATTAGTTTCTACATCAGTACCACCACCAATGACAGCTTTTGTTCATCACATTATATTAAACAGATGTGCATTGTCAATAATCTGATATAAATTTCTCATTAAGTAACTGTTCAAAATTAAAACAAAACAGTCCTTCATTAGCTATTAGATATAGTTCTTTTTCCTGGCCTTCTGTGTCTCAAATAAGGTATAAAATCAGAATGTGAATAAAAGTGAGGTCCTTCGATGTAAAATTGTACATTCGATGTATTCACTTTTCTAAGGTGGAACGAGGTAGGGGATACGGAGAGGAAGGGAAAGATACGCTTAAAATAAGTTATCTTCTTGGCCATGGCGGTAAATTAGTAGCTTTCTATTTATATGCTTAATTGGTTAATATTAGTTTATATCTGTTTAATGTTTAGATAATTTGGAAATTATATTAAAAGAGTATTCAATATATATTTAAACAGACACTCCCTGAAATATTTTCAGCAACATTTCGAATAACTAAATCGTTTTTTAAGCTTTTAGTATCTGTAGGGGATCCCATCAAAAATAGACAACTTAAACATTTTAATTTTTCTCTTGAAATTGCATTACTTTATATCAGAACGCTAATAACCAGGAGATGTAACTAATAAATAAAATGTTATTGTTATTATTATTATTATTCAGTGGGAAAGAAATGAGACGTTTGGCTTGGAGGGTATCTCGAAACGCTGCAAGAAAATCAACCAAAGTTCAGAGCTACTTTTAGCTGATTCTTGCATGGGGACAGTATTCTAACCAGTGAATTTCGAACAATAGGAACAAAGAAGCCAGTACCAATTCAACAGAATGGAAGAGGGCCACTTTCCGAGAATCATTCCACGCCATCTAGAAGAAAAACTACTTCCAGCAGCATTCTGAGGACAAAATATGATGATTCTACGCGGTGCATTATGAGGGCTTCTTGATGGCCCATTACACTTCAATTTTTACGTTGTAAAGGCACGGCAAGTGCGTCGTCGTCGACTAGGATTTATTACAAGCGTCCCTTCTGCCGCCTTAGCGTGCTCAAGAGGGTGAATCATTAATGTGGGCTTTTAAAAGGAGTTTGAAGGGTTTATTACTTATTCACTCAGCCTCGCTATCTCGCGAGAGCAGCCACCGGAAATGTTGGAGCGTGTTTTCAAGGGTCAGTAAGCTCTGCAACACTGAGGTTATTTTTACGGACCACACAGCATCCTGTGCGTGTCTTCGGGGAATACGTGTTTCTTGTATTCGGACGGCACTGGCGGAAACATGCGAGTTTTAGTGCTGCACACTAAGAAAACCAAGGGGACTTCGTGTTTCAAAGCCAGAGCATTGCAAATGTCATAGCATTTTTGTTATAATTTCTTTAAATCTACTAAACAAGAAACTTTTTTTCTGCAATAGGAAAAATTACAAATTATTTTATACGGAAATAAGCGATGTACGCATTAAAGTTCTGTTATAGAATGATTACCTTATATTCTTCTCCTGACACATATTAATGATTTGGATATATGAGGCAAATTTAATCATTTTATTTGTTTATTTCTCGGCAATTACCAATATATTGTATTGTATAACAGAACTATATTTTACTGATCATTAACTTCGACTGTGGCTTAAAAATTAACCAAGTTGATACCAAACGTCACGTTCTTTCCATTACAGGACGATTCAGGAATGACAGAAGCATACGCGAAAATACATGTTTTGATAGCCAAGTAACCTTGAGAGGTGTATGTACATACACTACGTGATCAAAAGTATTCGGACACCTGGCTGAAAATGACGTACAAGTTCGTGGCGCCCTCCATCGGTATTACTGGAAGTCAATATAGTGTTGGCCCATCCTTAGCCTTGATGACAGCGTTCACTCTCGCAGGCATACTTTCAATCAGGTGCTGGAAGGTTTCTTGAGGAATGGCAGCCCATTCTTCACGGAGTGCGGAACTGAGGAGAGGTATCGATGTAGGTCGGTGAGGCCTGGCACGAAGTCGGCGTTCCAAAACATGGTGTTCTATAGGATTCAAGTCGGGACTCTGTGCAGGCCAGCCCATTACAGGGATGTTATTGTCGTGTAACCAGTCCGCCACAGCCCGTACAGTATGAACAGGTGCTCGATCGTGTTGAAAGATGCAATCGCCATCCCCGAATTGCTCTTCAACAGTGGGAAGCAAGAAGGTGCTTAAAATATCAATATAGGTCTGCGCTGTGATCGTGCCACGCAAAACAACAAGGACTGCAAGCCCCCTCCGGGAAAAACACGACCACACCATAACACCACCACCTCCGAATTTCACTGTTGGCACTACACACGCTGGCAGATGACATTCACCGGGCATTCGCCATACCCACACCCTGCCATCGGATCACCACATTATGTACCGTGATTCGTCACTCCACACTACGTTTTGCCACTGTTCAATCGTGTAATGTTGACGCTCCTTACACCAACCGATGCGTCGTTTGGCATTTTTCTGCGTGATGTGTGGCTTATGAGCAACCGCTCGACCATGAAATCCAAAGTTTCTCACCTCACGCCTAACTGGCATAATACTTGGAGTGGATTCTGATGCAGTTTGGAATTCCTGTGTGATGGTCTGGATAGATGTCTGCCTATTACTCTTTACGACCCTCTTCAAATGTCGGCGGTCTCTGTCAGTCAACAGACGAGGTCAACCTGTACTTTCTTGTGCTGTACATGTCCCTTCACGTTTCCACTTCACTATCACATCAGAAACAGTGGACCTAGGGATGTTTAGGAGTGTGGAAATCTCGCGTACAGACTTCTAACACAAGTGACACCCAATCATCTGACCACGTTCGAAGTCCGTGGGTTTCACGATGTCTAATGAGTAATGACTACTGAGGTGGCGGATAATGAGTACCAGGCAGTAGGTGGCATCACAATGCACCTAGGATGAAAAACTTATGCTTGTGTGGGTGTCCGGATACTTTTGATCACGTAGTGTATGTGGAGAAGGTGAAATTTACTTCTCCATTTCCGGTCAATGGGCCTTTTCCTAAAATTCAATATGAAGCCCAACATAAGGATATAGGTTCTATCTATGTACAAGTTAGAGATACTTGGCACAGAATGAAGTCAAGACAACCACAATGGTGAAAAATTACGTCACGTATAAAAAGAAAAGGACAGCCCTAGAAATACAAAGATTCAAGCCGTCTGAACTACAACAGAAAGGGGAGGAGGGGGCAAAAGGCACAGAGAAATTCAATTTTCACAAAGTGGAATACCAAAGAACGATGAGAAAGCGGAAAGAGCTCCCTTTGTAACGTTGGGAACACCAATCGCTTATTTCTTCGCTTCCTAAAATTGCACCGGAGAGAAGGCACAAAGCGTTTGGAAGATTCTCGCTGTTTTAGGCAGTGTCAAGGCACGAAGTTTATGACCGAGGTCAAAAGGGGAGATAAACACACACACATACACACGCACACCCTCAAGTGCTGGAGCTATTCTGCCCTTCAGATCTCATTTTACATGCAGATACCTTGTGTTCCTTAACGAAACAATCTACACGCAAACTTCTAATCTGTTTATCCGATATAATGGGATGCCTGTAGCACTTCCTTTCACTTCATCAAACACCGCAATTCTTGTCCAGTTAACGGTGTTAGGTCTGTTGTATCCTTCCCTCCTCATTCGGGGGGGGGGTGTTCAACTGGTTTAGAGTCAACGTTTGGAATTTGTAATAAAAAAGTATGTGCCCTAATACCTCACTTTATGCTATTTTATGCCACACGTGGGTTTCATGCCGTGCTTTACACTTATTTCATTGATGTCACAGCTTCAATAGAAACACGTATCGGAAATGCAGACAAACGCTTTACTTTTAGTTGTACATTTCTCTGGGAAATGGGGGAAGTGTTACTTTATGAATTTTTATGATAATTCTAAAAGATTTCATTAAAATGTGCCCTGGATAGAACAGAACACACCATGTTCTTTCAAAATACGCCTTAGTTTCTAGCCCAATGATGTTTCATGCTCCGTCAAAAAAGAAAATAAATATGAAATCCATTGTGTCATTGTTTTGGCAAGTTATTCAGGTTTATGTATCTATACACACACATATATATACATATATATATATATATAAATTCAGTAATCTGTGTCGTCCTACGGGCATTAGATCCAGTCTCTGAAACGAACTGAGTGGTTGGGAGCTGGCCAATGTCGCCCCCCATTACTACTCTCTCTCCAATTCCTTTACTCTTAAAGAGTAAGGGCGTATCGAACAAACAAAAAAGAAGAAAGAACGGAAGAGCAGCAAAAAGGAAACTAGAATGCATTCCTAAGTGTAATTTATATCTTATTAATTTCGCCAAAACATAGTAGCAAGTCCTTAACGTTGCTTCTTTCAACCACAAGTATCTTTTTTTAGATAATGCTGCACTAACCTATCAGAGAAGAGTTGGAAACCTTAGCAATCTGCAACACCTTAACAAATCCTTTCTCATCTTCAATCACTTAAATCTGATTTGCATCTGCGAAGTGATTTAAAAGCAGTCTGCATAACGACAGCATACCTCAAAATTAAATTGACTTTTATTTATGGACGCTCTTTAACTGCTGTGGTCCTTATATTGGGCGTGAAAGCCCTGTAATTTTGCTCAGAGGCATCTTCATGAGCCTTCAGGATCTATTACGTGCCGTAAATCTACGACACGGGACCACTGGCTTTACCTCCCTTCCGAAGGAAGCCATGCGAAGGATTTTTACGCCTGAAAAGATCCATCGCCCTCCGCCGAGTTTGAACCCGCGACCTCAGGAACTAGAGGGTAGCATGGTAAGCACTACACGACGGCAATAAATGTATTTCAATATGTTTAATATGTGACGACGGCAATAAACAATAATTTACGGTGCAATGTGCAATATGTAATTGGTAGTCGATTAGAACAAAAGGCCGCAACCATAAACAATTAGAAAGTACTATTAACTCAATTTGAGCAATCGGTTTCCCTCCAAACAGGATATGATAGCTTGCTGTATATGGAATTGATAACGGATGCTCGTTTAGATTTTAAAGAATGCTAGTAAATACAATCGATGCTCAATTTTTTCGAAAAGGCAACTAAACACGTACTTAAGAAATGAGTAAATCTGTTATGAGCTTGAGTGTTTATTACAGAGAAAGAAAAAACATATCCAGCGCTACATGTGAGCCATGCAGAAATATGAGAGTATAACCAGTTCCGGCTCGTGAGTATTCATTTTGGGTGTTTATAAAATTTTAGTCAGCCTTGAAAATGCAAAATTTGAAACAAGAATTTAGAGATTCCTAACGGATGCAAAGATGTCCAGGGAAAGCCATAATTTAAGCATAAACAAAACACGCTTATTTAGGTAGATAAAGCATGCAGAGGGGAAAAGAACCCCATATAAGAATGTAAAATAACATGTACTGAAGTTTAATAGAATCAACAATAAGAATACATTTGTAAGTAAATTAAAATATAACTAATAAGCTTTCAATTTTATAATGGTTAGTTCCCAACAATGATTACAAATGTTTTGAAACGTGGTGGAATGTCAACTATCATAGTGTGGCGCTATAGGTGAATTGTCACGACGACTGCTTACATCACTACCCAAAAAGAATAGAATAAAAGTGAAGCCAAGCCAAAAGGTGTTATTACTGCAACGAAGAAAGTCAGACGCGTTGTGCACTAGTGCTAGGAAATATTTAATAATCTGTTGCAATCCAACTTTTATTGTAATATTTAAAAGTGTTCAAAGACGCGGATATAGCAGACAAAGTATAAACAATTATACTATGAATATATGTGAAATACACCGAGTGATTGGAATAAAGAAAAATATTCTTACAGTGACCGTTACTTGAATGTCTAATCATTTACCGCAACCGAGGCTAACCAACCCGAGATCCTGAAAAAAGGAATCCGCAGTGGTTCTCTTAAAGAGTCAATGATTCCAGCATATGACTCAAGCTAGAAGTGAACTGGAGCAAACCCACAGGCTGCAGAACGCAAACTATTCCAGTGCTCTAGGCAACAGGTACATACTTATATCGCTACACAGTTATGATTATGAGCAGACTGATACAACTCCATCCAATAATAATAATAATAATAATAATAATAATAACTTATCTGACGAAATAACTTGTTTGTGGATGTTTGTTTTGTACATAATTAAGTACACCGTATTAGGGCAAAAACGAGATAATGCGTAAACTAAATTGCAGTTAAGATTATGGATAGTATGGAGAAACCGTGAGAAGTTTCCACCTTTGTATAGGTTACCTACTTCTGTTACAGTGACTAACTTATGCCGTAATGTGCTACCACCTAGTGGCATTGACATCAATTTAGTGACAGTATAGAAACAATGCGGGAAAAACTTTGCGCGCTAGTACACTTCTTCACGTGTGCACGACCATATATATGGTAATTACGTCATACCAGTTGCGCATGTGCAGAAGCTCCTTAAAAGGTGCACAAGTCAAGATGCGCTAGCGAACTAATGACATGTTTCATCGAGTTTAAAGGAGTAGCGCGGTAGATTTAAACCCGTAGATTTTAAATTACCGCGTATACGTTACGCTTAATGGCATTGAAAGAAAGAAAAATATCTGATGTGGCACATTCAAATGACTTTCTCTACTCTCTGTCATTTATTATGGGGAATGGACGCTATATGCTGGCCTTAAAATTCCATACTGTTTCCATGCAACCGTCAGGAATACCTGAATGCTGAAAGACTAATTAATATTATATTATTTATTAAGGGATGTCTCAGATAAAAAAGAAAGCTTTTCAAATAAACTGTGTGTTTTAAAGAGATTTACTTTTTTTGGGTACGTTTTCGTCTATCGCTTAAAATTTATCAGTTATACAAGATCATACTAAATTCCTTGCGAATGAAGCGGTCTTCATAGGCTAGTCCCCGAAAATTCAAATATACATTTTATTTGCCGTATAAACATCTTTAATATAGGGTATTTTAATAAAAATTGTTAGTAATTTTTTTAGAAAATCCAAAATTTCAAATATGTTCCAGGTAAAGGTTAGTTTGGGATGAGGTGATTTTGTTGGAAATCTTCGTGTCACATTTTTGGAAGATATGGAACCTAAATACCAAGTTTGGTATTTATCTGACTTTTCGTTTTTGAGTTATGGTGTTCACAGATACACGGACATGTTTCCAAAAATCCTTTTTTGGATTCGGGGGCCTCAAAACATGTATTTCCGGTGAAATCTGGTATCGAATTTTTGGGTGGAATGCAATACTTCCCCTACCAATAAATTCGACAGGTGCCAAAGTTAGGGTGCTATATGTGCTTTTGCGCTCTTATGCAGTAGCCGCCAATGGACATAACTGAGAAAAAAGTACACACTGTGTTTCCGAGACCCAAATGCATAATTTAACTCCGAAATAAAACCCTCATATCAGACCAGTCCGTAATTTAATTAAATCTTTAACGTTGTGGGAATGCTAAAGCAAACAAAAACTAAACATACCCAGGAAGAAGTTATAGGAGTCGTATATAATATATAGTGGGCTATTCCAGTACTCGCATTTTATTGAGCAAACTGCAATTAAACAATGAAGATTGATAAAATTTGTTTGTTTGAAGATCTCTAAACTCATAACAGACAAACATGGAACAGCTATTAAAATGAATATAAATGCAAAAAATGCTGTTCACTAACTGATGTAATTTGCAGCGCAAATTTAAGCCAGGAATTGAGATGTGCTGTTTTGTTCACACTGTAAGGGATATGCTAGCATTTCGTTTGTATGTTGTCCACTGAAGACATGGAATTTGAAGTGTAGGTATTCTGGACACCATTTCATTGATTCACTCCTTGGCACACCGCACTTCCAGTAGAACTGTCGTAACTTCCAATTTTCATCTTTAAGTGACATGCCATTTTCTGCTTAAGTATATGTGTATTTTAAACCCAGATTCAATAGAGCTTAAAGTTGTGCGATATTCCTCTTCTGAGAGTAAGGATTTAGGGAAAGGCTTCATTTGTGTATCTCTCTCTAAGCGAGATTCGAAGCCGGTATCTCTTATATGCTGGGCGGTCATGCTACCGCCACAACACAGAGGTAAGCTGCTGCTTTAAATATTGTAAGAACCCTAGAACATAATTATTTGGTATTTTAGTATAAGAATTCCATATCTCAAACCAATAAACCAAGGTCAGCGTACGATCTATAGTTTATTTATTATCTATCTACCCTTGAAGTAGATAATGCCTCACTGTTGGAAAGCCAAACTTGAAGTTGTTTATTATTGCTGTTTGCACCACGTATTGCGGGAGATATGTTTCTTGGAGCGTTCGCCCCACGTACGATACAAAGTTTCCGGTGGCCTTCGCCCCAACGTTTAAAAAATCAACTTTGTATTTTAATGTTTATTTAAATATTATATGTGTATGCCTCGGCTGCATCAGTAGTAACTTGCAGAAGAAACACGTATCTCTTAGCAGGGGTAGTGCGGCTAAAGAATGAAGGCTTACACAAATTATAACGGTATTTAACTTCGTTTTATTAATCTTTCACACGATTAAATAACACTTCACAGATATATCCTACTGTAGAGCTGTGAGATTATTGTTACTTGTACTTTTTAACACGTGAACTTTATGGTATTCAGGCCGTAATGAATTTTTTATGTCTCACACTGAATACGTACCGAGAGAACTGCTCGGGAACGCTGCCTTCTAGCATCTGGCTTCTACCGCTTAAATTTGTACATTTACATTTTTCAAGTCTCAGATTGGATAATCCTACTCCAATAGAGTACTTTTATTTAACTTAAGCTTTTTCTAGTTGTTGATTGACTATTTATAAACTGTTTTAAATATTACATTATTGTTCCAAGAATTACTAGTAGCCTTTATTAAACTTTCTAATTTATTGTTGCCTCAATGTTACCTCATTGTTAGCAACTTTCGGCTTCTATTCTCACAGCTCCTACATTGTTAAATTATATAATACATTCACATAACATTATTATACATGTACATAATAATATAAACATAATTCAATGACGTAACATACACTTAATATATTATACACATATTGCTTTAAGGCGGGCTGTTATTTAATTTTATATTATATAATCAGACTGATATCATTTAAGTGTTAAAAATACTGCCCTATCCTTTTGAATAAAAACGTAGGTTGCAAACTATTGCTCATTGTTACAACAAAAAAGGTACTTTAAGATCGCCTTAGTACGATTCTAAAAAAGATTTTGGTAAGTTTGCATAAAATAAGCGTATTTAATGCACAAACTGAAACACTTTCACTTCAACCCCCTCCCCAAAACAGTCAGAAGGCTCAAATATAGCATCTATAGCTTGTATTCTAGAGGTCCCGGGTTCAAATCTCGTATAGGAGCCTAATTAATTGGCCTCTCTGAGGTGTTTTCGTGATTTCTTCAGAAACCAAATAAATATCGGAATGGATTTTTGAATACTACGTTCCAAATTTCGCTATGCTGCGCAATGCATCTGTCCCGACACTGACCAGCTGCAGAAGAACCTCATAAAGTTACCATTATCAGCGGAATAGCACAAGAAGGCGAATATACAACAAAGACCGTAGTTACTAAAGCAGATTATTAAGGATATTGTAAATGAATGGCAGACTTCGGATTATCGAAGAAGAAGAAGAAGAAGAAGAAGAAGAAGAAGAAGAAGAAGAAGAAAAAGCCAATAATGCCGACATAGCTCTGCAGTTGGAACAGGCATTAGCGTAGGCGCCGTAGGCCATGAAGCGAAGGAGGATGTTGCTTTAACCTTTAAAGTTCTGTTTCGCAATGACTAAGAAACTACTTCAGTTTAGGGTGTCCGATAAACAATATTTAATTTTGCAGTAAAAATAAATCCTTGTTGAAAACTAAAGAGCACAAAGTACACTTACTATAATTATTATATATTAACATGTTTTTGTTGTGCTCAATTGTCAGGAAGCGTTTTTTATCGTGAAACCAGCATAAATTGTGGGTCATAACATGGACGAAACCATGGAACACTACACAATGGACTAACAAGTGTTACTGTGAAAACGCATTACACGTAATCAGGTAGTTCGTAAATTTCAGGCACAGTTCATACACTGGTTAGGAACTAGAAGAAGAGATGGGAAAATCAGTAACATAGAATGACGAAAGCTTTAGCTAATACGTTTTCCTTGGTGACAGGCGGTGTTTTTCATATTTTAGATTTATAGCGGCGCTCTTTTCTTAGCACAATGAGGGCAATTTCGCGAACCATTAGACGATTAAGGATACTATAAGTAAATTCTCTAAATGCTATGATTTTAGCTTTTTTGTGTTGCACCTACACCAAGTATTGCAAGTGCAAAGAATAATAAGATTGCATTGTAATATAGTTTTGAATTTATTAACTATTTAAAGAAATAATCTGCAGCAAGTTTTGCTTATAGTTTTTATGCATTTTTAGCGTGTATTTAAAAGTTTTAATGACTGAGAAAATAAAATTGCATGATTTGAAACATTTTGAAACGGGAAGCAAAAAAAAAAAAAAAAAAAAAAAGGGTTTGACTTGTAAAAGAACCATTTGGCCAACGATTGAGGGATCTTTAAAAAGCCAATACTGTGTTTATCAGTGATTGGATTGGATTAGATTAAATTGGATTGACATAAAGATGGAGTAGGGGATATGTGCCCTAACTGAAACGCAAAGATCTATTGTATTGTTCTATCTTTATTGTTTCTAGTTAAATAGACCAGTACCTTAAACAAGGAGTTGTAGACCTTTAACTAGACTCTTACCTGGGAGGACTTCGTGAGTTAGTGATAGATAACATATACTAATATAAAACTAAACGGTTCAAAGATAAGTAGAAATTAAAATTTCATTTCTTGAAGGATTTGGTCAATTTTTATCTATGCCTACCATAAACGCAACTCATAGAAAGCATTTTATACCACGTGAATATATGTTTCGTATTTATTTCAATTGCGAGGTTTGTGGTCGAATACGAAGCTGTTTAGTACACAGTGGATAACGTGAGGATTTAATAACGCAAAATGATAACAGAGGTGCCTCGGTTGGGATCTGAAGAGATGTGGTTGCAGCAGGATGGAGCAACCACTGGTATGGCATTGCGTCAGTCGCCTGTGTACCCACTTAGGATGGTAATTATAGGTATATGGTTTACCTTGAGCGTCGTTGAGCGGATTGTCGTGGTATCAGTTCGTGTCTTCATTCTCGTTCTCTGCCATCTCTGACGCGGTGGAAGATATTATTCTCTGCTGGACTCAATTATTCCCTTATTCCTATTATGACCCTGCTGCTATCGGTATGCTCAATGAGCATAAGCGGGTATGGAGATCTCATGAGTATGGAACGTAAGAAAGAATTACGATTACTGAAGACACGACATTGAACTGTTTAGAAAGCATTTAATTACTTTGTCAAATGAATGAATAAATCATTAACACTCTGGTACTTAACAATATGTGGAAATATATTTTACACGACACATTTCCACTGCTTGGATAAATTAAATTGTTTGACGTGAATGACTACTAATCACTGTTTACCATCACTGATGTCACATTATACTTATTTAGTTCAAACACAGATTTCACTTCACCCGCGCCCCTGATATACCTACTTATGGTTTTATTCACATAATAGACTTTTTGGCGCGGGATTATTTCACGAACCGTCGTATGTTTGGCGCACAACTGTAGATATCAAGCGACTGAGAAAGCTGGTTTTTCAGACAGTTCATATAGGCTAAGACTTTGGCATCCGAAAATTATTCAGGATTTTCTGACTGGTTCCTGAGAACCGGGAGCTACAAATTTTACAAATTGGAGATCTTTTGAACCCTCCTAGTTCGTTCTCGTCAAATCAGGTGGTTGAAAACAATGAAAATTCCCCTGTTTCTGGTTGGGATTCCTAGAGCGTGATCAGGATAAGTCTTTCTTGCTGCACAAGGAAAGCTAGTGCGACTTTATCTTAGCTTTAGTCACTTTTCAATGAAAATCTTCTGTAGCAGTGGAATATTCCGTGCCTCTTGTTACTTGAGTAAAATGGATAATATAACACTGAAGAACATTCACACATATTACTTACATACCGTACATAATAAAATATTGTCAGTGACATTTAATTACTTTGATAAAGGGTATTATCCTTTTATAACATATTATTTTGATAAAATATTATGAGTTGCGGATAAATACTAGTACCGTCTCAACATACGAAACGCGTGATTTCTGCTAGCAAAACTTCCTGCCCATCTCCTCTCACGCAAGTCTTGTGAACTTACAATCTGGTGAGGGGGCTTTGAATCATTTATGTAAATCCAAGAACAAATCCTGACCTCAAGAAGGATAATCGATGTGGTGTTTGGCGAAACCATTCTGCAGCTGTATGGAAAGAGGACTGAAAATGTCTAAGGAAGGAGAGAATGCCAGCAGAAAGATAGATGGCTTTTGAATGTTGCTCTACATTATTAACCACGGTAGGTGTACTTCCTACCAAAATTTTAAAAATCTGTAGTTTCTCAATAAACATTTATATTGCGAAATTATATACTGCGTGTTTATGGGGCATAATATACTTTCATTATTTTTAACGCATTCTCTTAGCCGCTTCAATGGATAAGTAACATGTTGGTAGCGTATCTCGTGTCTAAATATGTAACACGAAACATACGGAAAATAGAAATCAAGCAGGTAAACGTTGAAAAGAAAGCATTATGATGATTCACCACAGAAACTCTCGAAGAAGGATCGGACTTTTGCTTTATCTACTTCCTTAATCATTTTATGATCTTAAAACAGACGTTTCACATTTAATGGAACATCTTTAGGCATACGTAAGGGTGTGTAAGATGAGTAAACTCTTTCTGCAACATGTAAAATATTATGAGAAAACGTGATAGGTTTTTAGAAGGCGTTAAATTATCGAGAATGAATCCTCCATAGTAGGTAATCCATGAGTTAGGGAAGAAAAGACGTATAATCAGCGCATAATGATCAGGTATTCATGTTAGAGAGGGCGTTCACAGAACAAACACCTATAGGCAGCCATAGACACGCCCTGCGATTTTCATCTGTTTTCACCTCTTTCTCCACGACGAGGGGAAGAAATTGATCCAGAGGTGACCGCGTAATGAAGCATTTTACAACGGCGTCACGTAAAACAGCTTCTCGGCCTATCTCATCTCGACGCTGGCCAAGTGTTGACGCCCGTCGCTTCGCACCTGAAGCAATAGTGAAAAAAATCACTGCACTTCCACTCCATTGACAGCAGGTTATTTGGAGCCAAGTTGCCACTAGTAGCAACCAAAATCAAGTGTGTAAGTAGAGTATAACTGGGATTACCAGAGTGGTTACACGGATTAAGCATGCCTCTTCCAAAACTTTGGTGGGGGTTCAGCACATAATGAGGTGGTCAGACCGCTCGCCTGTTACCAAGACAGCCCAAACTTGATCAGTGCTGCAGGTAGAATTTGTTGCGGCGTTTGGGCAGGTCTGCTACGGTACTCGGTTACCCTGACCATCATTTCACCAATTGGCCGTAATTACCGCCATAATCGTTCCCCAAATTCGCTTTTATATCCGGTTAATGATGTCCGCCAAGGCGGGATATATGAATTTCCTTTTCGGAAACATTTCAGTGCCCGTAATCAGTGGTTTGACATCGGACATCATATTTGGACCCGTTAAAGATAATTGTAGGCTAAAATAGAGTGATTCCTGGACTACTTCCGAATATCTTTCTCTTAACGATCTCATTTCCGAAAGCTGTAGTTTCAAATGGTCTTATTTACGAGTGTACTGTTTATGAGGGCCCTGCTTCTCAAGGAATATTTTCGAAAACCAATTGTCTAATACCCAAAATTAAAAAAAAAATGTGGGCTTAATACCTCTATAAGAGTATTATTCCAAACCACCATAGGTTCGCAGTTCCAAAATATTTTCAGCTTTATTATCTTTAAGCTTAAATGAATTTTGTTGGGTCTCTTCCTCCATTCTGATTATCGTAATTATTCTAAGTTGCTAGCATGTTTATTGATAATGGTTTACAGTATAATCTGCAATGTACAAGTATCGGCTGAATTCTAAAATGTTTTGTGTTACAATCTTTTCTAGCTATAAGTGCTAAGAAATTACTTTAGGAAAACAGGAAACCACTATCAAAACAATGAATTTATATAAGTTATCACTTTTCCTCCCTCGCAGCTGATAAACACGGTTCATTTGTTCTTCAAATCTGCCAACATCTAAAAAATACTGCAAACCATTAGAATACTATCCTTAGCTTTCTCAGGTACAAGGAACGTAGACGCCATTTGGAATATCTGCTAATGTTAGAGCATCACTTTGAGGTGTAAATTAGGAATCGCTTGAAAGAAGCTGAAGGTTTGATTTGTGGATTATTTAATTTATAAAATACGCTCTGTTTACCCTCCCCTTGTTACGGCTTACACACCCCCGCAGGACTTTCAAGCGGTACCTGGTGTCAGACGCCTGTCGGAAGAACAGACTATGGTTCAGAGAGAACAGGCAGGATAGGTAATCAGCTCGAAGCCTGGTATGAGAGCTGGGAAGGAGATGATATGAAATGGCGACGGATGAATGGAAGAAAAAGTGATGATGGAGCAATTGGTGGAGTGAATGGCGGTGGAAACCGGAGAACCCGCAGAAAACCCGTCCAAACACCGCTTTTGCCATCACAAATCCCATATCCGGTTCTCTGGGATTGAAACCAGGGCTGAAATGGTGAGAGGCGAGCGGTCTAACCACTCGGTCACGGCGCTGCCGCTAACATAGAAAATGAGGGGGGGGGAATGTTCCTTTGTCATCTCCGAAATAAGTTATTCGGGTGCTAGAAAGAGCGACGATTCGGAATTTTTACTATTCGGAAATGTAACCATTCGGAATAGCGCCTTCGGAAATATCGTAAAGATTACGAGTTCCTAATTACTTTTATGAAAGACGTTTGCTGTTTTCATTTTCTGTTCGAAGAATATAAAATCTGACACCAGCAACGATAGCAAGCTAAGAGACAGAGATAATATTCCTTAACCTCACTGTTATTTGTAGGTTTATATGAAAGCACTTTCCTTCGTGAACGTGCTACTCTACCAGTTAACGAAATCTGCGTTATAATATTAATTTGTTTCCTCGTGTTTATTCCTTTGTTTATGCCTCAGAGAGGAAGTATTAAAACTTTTCTTTCTTTTGTTTTATTTCCCACAAAGACATTTTATTACTGAACAAAACCGCAATGTTTTAACAGTACCGTAAATCCAAGCTTATGTGGCCTTAGAGGCATAGTTAAGCCCAAACTGGAAAAAAGGGGCTTACACAGTGTGTAAAATGAAACTATCATGGCTTTTTCTTAATGGTTAGTAAAAGTTATTTTCCGTTACCTAAGAACATACGTGAGAATAGTATTTCATTGCTTTATTATTAGCAATGTCTCTTTAAGATTAGTTATACATTTTTACGTATAAAACTGTTACTAATTCGCAAAACGTCTAAATTTTTTCACTTAAATAAAAATAAGGAGAACATGTTTACTTATCAGTATGAAATTAAAGTTTAAGAAATCAAAATAAAGCTCGATTTAAATAATTCGGTTTAAACGATTCAGAGTTATAACAGCTTGAAGTTGGGAATTTTATGAAGATACGATAAATTTGAACAGTTTTAATTCTAAAACTATGATGTTCTGAATTTTAAGAGTTAGCATAAAGAATTGCATTAGGCTTGTCTCCGAATACAAAAGTTTGTTTCGTTTAAAACATGCAAGGTCGATTTTCCATCTATTTCGGACGATTTGAAATTGAATGTACCATACGAAGTCGTGAACAAATCCTGGCTGTCCAAAGCGCTCACGGAATTATCCGATTCGATCTCCGTCTCTCAGACGTCAGCACCTTTAAATTGATGGAGTGTACATTATATGATTATATGAATACATTGCAGCGGATTTTGTAGTTAGAGGTAGCTAGAGAAACTGTGTGAATGTAACACATCAGAATTTTTTTCGCAATAAATTCCCGTTTCAGCCTGAATGTTACCAGCTTTAAATACATTTTAATTTTACAGTGCTGACAACCTATTTTCCTTTTGTTGATTTAGTGGTCTCAAACTTGCTCGTGTTCAATGTATACGATAGATCCCGATTTTCGAAAGACTGCCGTAAATAAATTACCTATGTTGGTATTTGGGAATGTGACAAACGCCAAATCCTCTGAATGGAAGCTGAGGAATGCACCCTGGAACAGTAATTGTAATTTCGGATAGGCATTCCTTATCTCCAGCCAGTGGTGCAGAGGACACAGTAATATAAACTGGCGGTATTCAACCTTCATGGCTGGATTGTTACCATTGTTTTGCGTTTCCAGACAACCGGTTGATCAGCTGCTAAGATACACTGCAGCAGCAACCTTTATACTACAATAACATGAAATCGCTTTTTGAACTGAAGATAAACAAATGCGTTTTCTAGACAAGTACCAATGAAAAACATCGTAATAAATGTATGTAACCATGTCTATATTCCTTCATTAAGATCTTGGTTCCAACTTCTTCAAAAAAAAGAAACATGTGAAAATCACATGCTCTTTCATGAGTTTTGGGTGTTAATTTCTTTCTAGCCATTTACAGACATGACCTGGCACCAACACTCCCAGAATGAATAGTCATTAAACTAGTTTTGCATTAACTGATCATTTTCAGTATCTTGGAATTTATTTCATACCTTTCTAATCTAGAATTTAGTATTATATCTACTCGCTCTTTTAATTTTATGGGTAATAAATACAAAATGCCACCAATTCTATGAACCAGATCAAATTAAACCCTCGGAGTTGACAACAAAAACTACAATTAATATAATAAATCACAAATCTGTTAAAACTGACAAACGATACAATGACCTAAATGCCTAACTTGCAGCCAACAATAAGCTATAATACAAACGAGGAAAAAAAATTGCCAACTTACATTGCATTTTACTGCATTAGCGTTGTTTACATCCTATAGGGATGTAACCCTCTGAACCACTCCTCAACAGGTCTCAAACTCGCCATGGTTTGTGGAATGGTGTCCCTTGAGAGCTTTGTTTTCAGTAGATTGAAAGACATCACCTCGTAGAAGACATAGTGCAGTATCTTCCATAGGAAGCGGCGAAGCAATTCTTAGCAAATGAAGACGGGCATTGAGTGCAACACTTATTCCCATACATGTACTTCATAAGCCGTTAAATGTCAACTCCACTGCGGCAGCAGACAAGCCTTGGTTTCATTTGGGCAACCCTTAAGTTTTCTATTTATTACTTGCGTATACATCTCTCTTTTCTCCCTTACAGAAATTTTCTCTTAGGACTGGGCATCTGCAATCCACACAGCGTGTCTCCCATGATAACCCTAAGCGTACTAACTCAGCAATTTACGAAACATTACGCACCCTCAGTCACTAAATCCTCGTGGAAAACAACAATGTGATGCCTAGCGTTTGTTGCCTACCTCCCTTCAGAACACGGCAACAGTGTTTTAGGCAATGCTAACGCTTTTATCTACTTTTAATTTATCATGTTACAGGTTTATATTGCAGTATCACACCATCACTCAAAGATCGATCATGCCTACCTAGGTCTTATGATTTACACAAAATATCGACTTTTCATTTTTGTTACAAAAATAACATTGATGTACAGCTCAAATATGCATAGGTGGCTCTTAAGATCGTATTTCTAAATATTAATTTTAAGTAATATTTTGAGGGGAGGGGGTAAAATAAGATTCTCGCAATGCCACAATTTTCAACATGCCAATATCCCATGCTGGACTATCTTCCTTCTGTTTACGATAAAATTTGCATCGTGTTCAACACGCTATTACAAATACTTTCTAGAATTTTTAATTTATTTATTTGTATACTTCAAATTCTCTTAAAATTGTTTTACTTCATTTACTTTCTTGCAAGTATAAAACTCGTGGGTACATTCAATTAGTTAACCGTGAAATGTTGTGTAATCCTAGCTATGAACTCTCTAGTATCAATTGTAGTAACTATATTAGTTTGAAAGCATGGAATTTTTAAATATTTCCATAATAGTTCAAATAATGAAGCGATGGAACCGTAAATTGAAAAAAGAGGTTCCATACAGAATATTTCCAAGTTAACATACGTCACTGAAAGATTCATATACTACTTCTTCAAAAGTTTAAAAACTTAAGCTCTCTCTACTTTCTCCCTAATTTTCAACATCACTAACGCATCTGAGTTTCTTATTTTTAAACCAAAATAATAATAACAATAATACCGAGTCAGATTGTTCAAGAGAATTCGTCTGTGGCTCTCATTTGGGAAGTTACAAATTCAAATCTCGAGATTCTGACTAGATTTTCATGTTTTCTCTATATCGTTATATGAATATTGATTGGATACTAAAATTACACTCGCCGGAAAAGGAGAAGAATAGATGCAGAGAATGGTGACTCGCGGACAAGAAACTTTATGAATTCAATGAAGCAGATGTTACAGCAAGGCAATTATGCAATTAAGGTTACCTGTCTCCTTCTACACTGACTACTGTACATTCAACAATACTTCCAGACACCAATATCAACGGTATGAATAAAACAAATGACACAATTAGGCGACTAAACAACTAAAGCTATTTATCAACAAGCTTCTCAATCAGATTTTATAGAAGGCAACCACGCATCCGTATGTCACACACTGACTTAGGTAAATTAACATATATTGGCGGGCATAAAATGTGGCCCATAATGGAAGAGAGTTGTTTATGTTGTTACTGACAAAATCTGGCCACACTCTCTACCAACGTGAACACCTCTGTTTTTCTGAGCATAATTCTAGCCAATGGATTGGCAAGGTACTTTACCTCCCCCAAAGTATGGTCGAACCTCCGTAGAGTAACATTATAACTTAAACCTTATATTTCCATGCTACATTAGTTTCTTAATGTCGGTTTTCTTATTGCCGTTTAATAGCGGCAACAAGTTAACCTTCGTCTCCATGTCAATGATGAAAGCTCTCGTATATGTATATGTTATAGCTGTCGTTCAGTTTAACCAGACAAGCAAATAAGCCTTCACTCCTTCCTCTAGAAGACCGAATTATTTGTATTGGTTTAGCCTTTCCCGTGTACCAATCGTAGCAAAATTCATTCACACAGCTGGCGATATCCAAACCACCCTTTCAGTCCACAAAGATTATAAACATCGCTCATTGGTTAGTTTGTAAGTTCCTGTATTGTTTTTCAGGCCAATCACATAGAGAACTAATACCGGTTCGATGTAGTCAAAAGCTAGTTGCCTGAAGGTGGAAACCTTAAGAAGGAAAAACACTATGGCGGTCTAGGGGAAAGGGCCACTTTTAATGCACATAGTGTACATAGCTAAAGGCATGATAAGCAGGCGGAGTAATAATAATAATAATAATAATAATAATAATAATAATAATAATAACACAGCTCTAAAACCATTAAGACTTCACTTCAGTCTGCTCCAAAAACTTTCCATTACACAGACGCATGTTTTCCCTTGTTTTATTTTTGTAAAATCCAATTTACCGTATTTCATACAATAGCACTCGCAGTTTGCTATCACAAACCTGCCTTAAAATACCGCTTAAGAAAGCCAATTTCCAAACAACTCCCCTCCCTAACTGTTACAGAAGGCAACAAAGTTGTGGGCCGTCTCTCTGTGTTGTAATAATCGTATATAGCCCATCAAGCTTCTCTCCACCTAGCCTGCCATAACATATGGCGTCGTGTACGGGGGAACCGGGCACTGCTACCCATAAAATTCACTTTACAAATTAATACCAGATAAGGTGTAACGTTCACAGCGCCGTTTCCGTCGTGCCTTCACAAGGGGAAGCTGTATCACCTTCACGGTGGCGCAGACCATCTGGCGTGTTACAGGCTCTCTGCCTTGTTGTGGTCAACATGGAAACTTGTGGCATGTACGACCTGCTGCCCGAATATGAATACTCCTCTCACATGTTGCATCCATTGTTATTACAAGCATACTGTATGTCTTATTAGTAGTGCTATTTATCACTGTTATTTTAATAGAAAGTTACTTAGAACTCAAATACTTGGATGTCAAATGAGCTCAGCAGAAAAGTTGAATAATGAAATATAAGAAAGAACAATTCAATAAAAAAGTAACTAAATTCAATTTTCTGAAGTAGGAACATTCGAAAGAGTACCAAGTTAAAAAATATGCAATATCTTATTTAAAAGTGTTATACTCTACGCATCAACCGCTCGGCCTGGGTTCGATCCCAGGGACCCGCATGTGGGATTTGTCGCCTGGGCGGGTTTGCTTCGGGTATTCCGATTCCCTCCCCAAAAAAGTTCGTTAATATGTAACTTGAACTTTGATTTTGCTTTAGAGATGTTTTATTCAATCATTCATTATTAAATATCAGTTAGATACGTTTAAACACTTACACGCTAGCCCTTCCTCCGAGTGAGAGCAGTTTTGTTTACTTCATTCCAACTGTTCCATATCACCTTTCCTTTCATCATTTGATATCATTTACTTCCTCACTCTCATACAGACATCGGGCATATCATCCTGGATATTTTATGATCCAAAGTGCCTGTTCCTCGACAGGCTTCTGGCCCCAGGTACCCGCCTGTAAGATTTGTGTTATGGATTTTGTGCAGTAAAACCCACGCCTTTCTCTTAAACTCCACACCACGTTTCGGTCCTTCGCAGCCAAGTGAGTATACGTCCCCTAAATGCATGTGCTGGGTACTAAAAATTCATTTTTCATGTAACATGCTATTCTTGACGTCGGTTACTGACTCCATGAGAGCGATTCCCCAGGCGATGTAGGGCGAGTGGAAAGACAAGGTCAGTGCAAATGACCATGCCTCAAGAGAAATCGGAAAAGCGGAGCGCTGAAACCACCCTTCTAATATTATTTACCATCATATGCCAACCTCCTATAAAGGCATATCTACATTTTAGGCAGCGATCATGAGGCAGTGCTTGACCCTCTAAGTCTGCCGTACTAAGACCTTTAAGTTTGGAATCTCTGAGTGCTTAATTTACTTACTTTTAATTTTTAGCGCTTGCTGTAACTACTAAATGCACCTGCTTAGAGAGCACACATTGCTTTTAATACATGTATGATACGGTGGAATTCTGTGATAGGTTCAATCTGTATTATAATTTGATACATTACAGCACTCATACCTATCGTAAAAACTAACATGTCGCTCTATCAATAGCGCTTTTTTAACAGTTCAATGAGCTTTCCGCTCTTCTAACTGGCCTAATGGTACTCTCCTCGAAAGTTTCGCTATCTCTGTGTCCCTTTTGGCCCTATAGAGAAAATGGACCGCTGTCCTATAACTCAGACAGAGTGATATATGTTAATTACTTGAGGTAGCGATATCACAGACACTGCAATATCCATCTCGATATGAGGGTAAATGTTAATGACTATGTAGATCGATACACCGGTGAAGTTAAAGTGAAGAATGGCAAGAAAGTTGATTTGTCTCTTAAAGAAAACCTGTTCCTTCTACCCTACATAAGTATGAGAAAAATCACCGAACACCGAAGAGGGAACACGCTTCAGGTTTGGAACAGGCGCGGCTCGTTTGAGATGCAAATTTATTCCTCTACTGACGGTGACAAATATGATGTTAACTCCTATGTTAGTTAGTGTAAATGGAGCCCGTAAATTGCCTAATGATTGATTCCTGAAAACAAGACAAAGCACAGCTCTATCAAAATAATAACGTGTTATTTATTACAACGATAGTCCCATATAACCACTGGTTAACTAATCTTTCAATACTTTAATCTTACAAAACACTATTTGACTACACAAAACTGTTCAATCGAAGAGGTTCCCTTCCCCAAACAATGAATCTTATTTTTATTGCGTAGATTACAGGTTGTTTCTTAATAACCGACACATTAAGAACCACATATATTCTCTCACATTTTAATAGTACCAGATACTGAATTTTCCATAGTATTTCGAAGAAAAAAAATTGATTTTAAGATGTTTTTAAAATGGTATCAAACGTGTAGAATCAAGATGCACTTGCGTTCCTTTTGGGTACATAAATGCTAAGTCGAAATGTTTAAATGGATGGCGCAGGCGTATACAAATAGCGCGCGACATTTTAGAATTTCATTTTCTTGTATTCTTGTTTAATTTCGTTTTTGTCGCTTTAAAATGTTCCTCGTGATGTAATTTTTGTTGAACTTCTTTTCAACTTTTTGGTTCGATGTGCATTCGGTGAAGGTGGATGAAAAGATCTAAAGAGGCTTTTCTTGACATACAGAATAGTTTTGAATTTAGGGTTTTAACAATTTAAAATCTGCCTGGTGTCTCCAAAATAATAAATGGGTCCCGTCATCGCTTGGTGGAACAGGTTCCCCGGAGAGTCCTTTTTGAGAACATAAATGTGGGGAACGCATAAAAAGAATCTTTGCCTTGCAGCTTTAAAATATATTTGACGTAAATATGAAGTTGGGTATTCACTCGAGTTCCGCTGTTCACAGACAAGCAGATGTACATGCACGGGTTGATGTATTCTTTTCTTTTTAAGGGACTTTAAAACATGCGCTTTTGCTGAAACAGCAATGCAGAATTTTTTAGGCAGATGCATTATTTGTCTATCTTAAGCAAGCAATAAGTGAAACCAAAAGTTATATGAGACGTGTTTCAGCTAAAACAGGGAAGGCCTTGAAGATCAATGGAAAAAATGGCATTAAACAAACTAAAAAAAGTGAACATCTATTCTTACCATAAACGTTGACGGATATGGGCAGCAAATGCGGTGGTTGACTTAATTCCAAATGTCCTTTATCGATGAACGTGTATCTTCATTTTTGAAAACTTTTTAACTTTATATGCGAGGGCTGACAAAGACATACTTGATTTTTTTTTCTGTAGTCTCTTTGATAGTTCCCTGTCTGTACCATGACTATTTGAAAAGAGTGGGGTTTTTTATGTAATAATGTCCATATGGTAACACTCTCATAACGGTAGGTTGGTAGTAATGCTGTTTTGTAGACCCTGCTTGCATTTCGCATACCACAAAATGGAGATGACGCGAGAGGAGCATTACGGCGCAATAAAATTATGTTTGCGTTTAAACCACACAACCTCTGAAACTTACGAAATGCTGCAACAAGCCTACAGTGATGATGCACTATCTCGTGCAACAGTGTTTAGGTGGTTCAAGGAATTCAAAGAAGGCCGAGTTCTCTGTGTTAAGCAAGGTGGACATGGTGTTTCCGCTTCTGCTGTGACTGTGACGTCAGTATCCGCTAAACAGAGGAAGCACATTGCAAGGAAACGACCAGAACTTCATCGGATTGGGTGGCGACTTTATCATGACAACGCGCAGCTTCACGTCGCAAATCAAGTCATGCAATTTTTGGCCAAATGGAACATTACCTGTGTACCGTATTCGCCTTATAGCCCCGATCTTGCACCATATGACTTTTTTTATTCCCATCATTAAAGGCAAAGCTCCGGGGCACTCTAAGCAGTGCTCAAGAAAAGTGAGGCGATTCTCAAGGACCTTACAAAGAATGGCTTCCACCATGTGTTCGAGGACTGGCAGAAACGCAATAAAAAGTGCACTGAAGGAAAGAAAACATTTAAATGGAGTAATAAACATCTGTGGGAAAAAAATCTTAGCTTTTGTTCATCAGCCCTCGCACCTACTTAGTTTCCTATAGTTCCAGCCGTGAAGAACATTTCTGGGACGTCCAACCAAAAGTAACAGTTGAAGCATCCTTAATCTTCCTCTTATTCAGTGTTTGAAATGCCGATTCCGTAAGATGCGTGAAAAGTTTGTCTCCAAAACCTGAGATGAAATCTTGGACTATTTCACCGCGGTGAAAGGTCTTGCGAAGCATCTTCGCATATCCGCCAGATTAGCGAGTTCTGCGGAAGTGAGTTCATAATTTAATAAGCACTAAAATGAATTCAATAAGCCTTATACGTTTTGTTAATATTTACGAGTGTCATTCATAGACCATAGACTGTTAGTATAATTATTCTCTGACAGCGGAAATAATTGTCATATAGTTATAAAGGTATTTTTGTATTAATTCGTTTAACAATCTAAAATTTTCATTTAAATTATTAATAGCTCATTTACGAAAGGAAGTTACTTTTAACAGAAAATGCATGTAGCTAATACTTCCAATACGAGTAACGAATTCTCAGGAAGGAATTCGTAAGGGGTGAAAACAGATGCTGTGGTATGTCCTTGACCGACAGACGTCAGTGGGTCAGGTCTATGCCCCGGAGTAAACAATACATGCCAATAAAAATAAAAACTTGCCGGTCGGAGTCCAGATCAGAACAGTTCAGCAATAATGCGGTTACGTGGCCATAAAACCAGCACATCACGTCAAGTTTCGTACTGGCGCTATAGCATTATCATTATATTTTCCACATCTTAACGTAAATGCACACAAATTTACCAATTTAGCTTTTTATATAGTTATATGAAACATGTATCTCATTCAGATAAAGCTGTTTTAAAAGCAATGATGTACAAGTGTTATACAAAAGAAAGAACGAGTTGTTAGGGATCTAAGATGGGGAGCGCATGAGATTATGTTTAAAAAGTGAAGGTAAAGGAAACATACGCATTTAGAATTAAAAAATAAACTGTCAGAAGTTTGTTAGCTGTACCATCTCCGCAAGGGTCCTCTCAAAACTACCAGAACAAATATGCGGCGAAACACATGCACCAAAGCCAGTCTCAAGGCAAAGAAATGAGGAAAACATCACCCACCCCCGGAAGAAACAAACAAAACATTGTATATGACATATACGCGTGCTTCTGTACCCTCTAGAAAAGAGGTTCTCAACTTTTTCCAGTGACATATTACATTCATTGCAGGATATTAGACGGTAAGCAAATTTTATGAGGAAAATTACGAGCGTTTGTTGTACAGGAGTCAAAATAAGCATTTTTGTACGTTTATAATAATACTAGTGATTTATTTAATTATGTTTGTATGTAGTATTCAGAATCAAATATTTATTGGAGATCACCCTGCTCAATCTATGTATTCAATGCACAGCAACGAAGCTCAATATGTAGAAAATATGCATCGGTTTGAGAGCTAAGCAATACTAGCGCTCCTGGTGGGTAGCTGCTAGGATCATCTCAGCAGATAATACCTTTCTGTAATATACTTTATATGACACATACAAGACCTATTTCGTTACAGTGTTATTTTAGAAAAACAAACACCTTCCTCCCATTATTTAAACATTATATAGCATATTTAATTTTATATATTTTAATGAAGTACAATCAATTCCAATACAAACACGAAGGCACGAGATATAATAGCAGTTTAAATCTGTATAGACATAACGGTTGTTTTCATTCAAAAATTGCGTCAACCACAACTGAGTCATTAACACTTATAAACTGTCAAATATTTGCTGTTTGAAAAACAAATTTAATATATTTTATAACTTATATATCGTTAATTTATCTTATTTGCTGGAAAATCCCGGCAGTAGCTCACATACCATCAATGGTACGCATACCATAGGTTGAAAACCTCCTCTCTAGAAAATAGGCACACATTTCTGTTTTATTTCTTCCTACAAGGTTTATTCTCGCTTTAGTTTTCGATTCAAATTGTGAGGTACACTGCGGAGCGCAAATGAAGCTTAATTACTTTCATTTACTGCGGCAAAATCAAGAGTGCGGAGTCATTATGAAAGAAACTGGGAAAACTAGAGATGCTGCGGCAAGCGAAGTTTCTATTATAACAGGAGAAGCTAATAAAATAGGAAATTGCGGTGCACTTCACCATCTACTTTGCATCTAAATGAAAATTTAATATACAGGAGGACGCTACAATATCGATTTCTTTTACTTATTCATTAACAGTTGAGCCATGAATCCCTTTATAGGCTACTCCCGTAAAACCCTGTTTGTGCCTGTAGTGGTTCAAACATTTAAAGTTGTATACCTTATATTCTTCTGTCTAAAGTTGCTAATATACTTTTAATATTCTGTAATCAAGATAACTATCGGTTATGTTATACCTTATTTTCGTTTTTTCATTTACTGTTCACGATAACTTAAGAATTCATGCAATTCAACTGTCGTGGTTGTTCCAATTTTATTGTTTTTACCCTGTGTATATTCAAATTCCATTAATGTTGTAACATTTAACTGCTAGAATAGTTGGAAAAGGCTATTATCCTCAGAGAAGTTAACATTTTATGGAACGAAATGTATTGATATTATAAAAAACATAAGGCAACAGTACTAGTAAGCTTATTTAATGCGTAAACACAAATTGTAAAACTCCGGTACCAGGGCCAAGGGCCTTAATATTCTATGCCTGTAGTAACCAGATTGATCATAAATATGAAACCAATAAGGATTTATAATTATTTTTCTTCCGTGGATGTTAAGTATGATCCAATATCCTTTAATGAATTTTAAAGTAATTAAGGCATATCAAGCCAAAATTAGGATTTGAATTACAAGATAAACCATTGTTAACCTAATAAACCATTAAAAATAACTGTTAGTGACGGCAAACTTTGACTGAATTAGAGCGTGCAATTCAAAAGATTCATCCTTTAAACTGATGGCATTATGCACAATTGTGAGATGAGTTTAGTATAACACTTTCGTCTATCTTTAAACGTAAGGTTACATTAATGAAATAGCTTATTTTCATGCTAAATAGTAACTGGTCTTTAGGGCTGTTTATGCCGGGTTATACATCTGCTACACCACATGCAGCATACTTGTTTACACGATGGCCTTACTCAAAGTAACAAGTCTGAAACAATTGCACCTGCGCCTGCTATTGAACCTGAAAATCTGTGATTTAGTTAATCTAACGTTACATTTTAATGATAGATGCAAATATTATTAATAAATTCGCTAGGAAAGGTGTCTATATTTAAGTAATCAAACCTCAACTTAATTAGTTCATGTATGTCTTAAATTTTACGTTATAATGTAAAGTGATGCATATTGAAAGTAATGAGAATGAAAAGCAAATAGTTGCTGCCAAATTTAGAATTAGAAAAACAGAATCGATTAGCCAAACAAACTCAGTTAAAAAGGGAAGCCAGAATTTGTATGATTCCTTATTACTTTAAATTTAATACCGTGTAAAGCTGCAAAAATGTTACGTGGGAACATCTGCGCCACCGTGGTGTAGTGGTCAACGTTTCTGATTTCCACGCCAGAGCCCTACTTTTACTCTTTCTTTTTCATTCAGTCTTCATATCTTCGTCTTTAACTACCTGCCCTTTCACAACTGAAACAATTATAACAGCAAAAGTCAAGAAGTATGGAAATCAGGGGTTACAGTCGTTAGATCAGCGGTGCTAAAATTTAACCCGAGTTGCCATAGTGTGTGCTGACTTTTACACTAAATGACCAATTGCACAAGCCCATAGACAAGTATCTGGCACGTATTTTGACAATAAGACATCAAAATGATTACTTTCAGAGTATATTTTAGCAATCCCTATAGTAATAACAATAATTTGAAAATAATTTCAGCTAAATTCACTGAAATGGTACAATAAGAGTAAGGAGTAATTACAAATGATCAAATGTTGTTTCTCGGGACTTCTCGATCAGGGCCCCCAAGCCCTGAAAAAAAAACACCATTTCACTCGGACGCCACCCATGACCTCTGTGTATATTACCAAAGACAGTTTCATTCGCTGGAACCAAACTCGGTGCTGAGGACAGGACCACCTACATTGCTGATAAATCTGCGTTTTAACTGAGACACACGAAATGCTTGAACAAGTATCACGAGTTCTTTTAACAACTTAATTCTATTAAAACAATCCGAATTGCTATCGGCAATTTACCAAGGCATGCAATGGCATGTTTTTCTTTTGTTATTGTAGCAGGTTAATCCACGCTCTCTTTCGCAACAGCAAGTACTAAATAACAAAAGAGTCAATGATCCTAACCAAAGCCAACATTAACGCCAAAGAAAGAAAAAGAAAGGGGGGGGAATTGCAGACCAGAAGAGAAAAGAAAGGATATGTGTGCCATATTACTATCCAAAAGCATACCTACAAATTGCAACGTTTAGACTTATTACCTTGGACATAATTTTGATTTTCTTGGGCTTAGATGAGACAAAATCCAAAAGCATAATAAAGTATATTTTAAAAATAAGGAATAATACCTAGGGAATGTTTATAATAAATCATAATTCTAGAAAAATCAATTGACTGTTAGAATATTAAATGCAGCATATTCTTTATGCCTTTGTAACCAACAACAATATTACAGCAAAATAATTACTAAAGAGATTGGTGCTTTTCAATAACGAATATCTTTAAGGATATAAAACTTCTATTCAAGAAACAGCGCAACTATTTACGGTTAGCGCGCTTTCTCCAAGTATACACAAAACGCCATTCTGCTATGAACTACTAGATGGAAATTCAGAATGTGGATTCGTCATTAACAGGCTGAGGATCCGGGACAACTTCAGAATGAAATGCAGTGAGAAGAGTGGGGTGAACTCATTCATTGGGATGTTGTTTACCTGTGAGGCCGTGTATAATCCGCTTCGTAAAATAAAAAAATAGTTTGATTTTTATTTATGGACGCTCTTAACTAGTATGGTTCTTAGCATACTGGGCGTGAAAGACCGGAAACTTTCCCCCGAAGGCCTCTTTATCAGGCTTGAGATTCTTTTACGTGCCGTAAAAGGCTTTACCACAGGATTTTCTTCCCTTTCGAAGGAAGTCATGCTAAGTATTTCTACGCCCGAAAAAAATCCACTGCTCTCCGCAGGGTTTCAAACCTTGGGAACTAGAGGCATGGCACCCCTAGAGCAATCGGACGACAATTCGCTTCGTGATTAAAGGTACAACACACTTCTGTCTCCAATTTCCACCATCACTGGACTGTACTGTTTACAGTAGCAAATAAGGCAGCACATTGGTACCTTTGTTTACATCAGCAGTACTGTGTTTAGGAACTCTATAGTAAGGTTGCACATACATTGGTTGCTTAACTTGTTCCGGAACCCTAGTCTGGTTATTAACTATGCAACAAATCTCTTCGTTTCTACTTGATAAGAGCTTAGAGAGACGTACATTCCAATTAATCACGACAGTTCCGTTTTGAAGATACCAAAGCTTTGCAACGTTTTTTCTAGAAAAATGTATTTTTCCGAATTTTTAATTGCGACTTCTAATGAAGCAGATTATGCAATAAGCTTACATAATTTATACAGATTAATAATTTTGCAGCCTGGGACTTTGGATAGTGCACTACCACGAATTCTTCCTCGAAAAGTGTGCCTAATACTACAATTGTCGCGCTTATGGTGGCCGGTTATGATTTAGAGCTTGGGTCATTGCTGATGATTTTCCTTCAATGAAATTATTACCTTCGTCAATGGCTACTTTTGTTTATAACTGACAGCTACATATCAGCTCGACTCGGAATCGAAACCGTAGTTGCAACATTTTCTTTTCTCACACTTCTTAATAAACCTGCTACTTTCTTGCATTGAAGCCATAAGTGATATGGGAAGAAGCCAGTTATTCACGGGACAAACAGTTTAGGCAAAAGAGATAAGTAACGTATGAGGTGCGATGTTAACGTAATGAGCGCAGTCAAAACATTCTAAGGCGTTTTAACACATTCATTACCATGCTTGGTGTAGCGTGTATGTATTCAGAAGAAGATAGAATGGTCCCATACTAAAGCCAGTTTTATTTTTACAAGTTTGATACTGCCTATAACTGTTTTGATTTATTGTATATTATTTTGGAAAGCTGAACCAGAATTGAAAAGTTCAATGTCAAATCCATGCCTTCAACCACGGATCTTCCTTCGGCTTTCAGTGGCGATGCTCCTATTGTTAGAGTTAACATGTCAAGATACCTCTATGAGCATGTGATTCTGATTAAAGCATTCCAGTAAACCTTAGGCGATCTCAAATATTAGATATATCATACCTCGAAGGCGAGTTCAACGTTGCAATTTGCAAAGCAGTCCTTTTTCCGGGTTTTAAGTTAACCATTATTAGGGTTAATTTATGTTTTGATATAAGTTCTTTCACACTAGTCATGTGAAAATCTCTCACGGCCCTAGATGAACTGAAGTGCCTCTCTACGATGTTCCATTAGAAGAAATACGCCTTGCATATACCTTAAGAAAATTTCGTTACCCTCTTTATTCTTCTAGCACAAACACTTCGCTATGTCTATACTAAGCAAGTTTGAAAGAAGAGCATTACGGATCCTCCGAGTTCTTGCTCATTTGAAAAATTCTGATGTTACATTCACATAACTTTCTCTACCCTCTATTGTTTATTAGTGGGTATACAAGCTATTCTTATTTTTCACCTACTTAATTTTAATCTAGATAAAACGTTGCAGAAGTAGCCACATTACACATTGTTTACTGACACAAAGGAAATAGCGCTAGTCAACTGTTTAAGAACTGGACGCTATATGCTGGACTTAAAATTCCATTATTCTTTCCAAGGAATCGGGAGGAACTGAATATCGACAGGACTTCAAAAGAATGACAACGTACTGTACAATTGGAACCATTAATAACGGATATCTCAGAAATGATTTATGTCACAAAAAAGCTATTTGAAATAAATTGTGCGTTTCAAAGAGTCCTATATTTTTGGTGTAGTACGTTTTCGTTTATCGCTTAACGCTTTGCAGTTAAACAAGATTATACAAATCTCCGTCCAAATGAAGTGCCCTTCACAGGTTATTCCCAGAAAATTCAACATATACATTTTATGTGTTATAAAAATAGCTTTAACATGCGGTATTTGAACCAAAATCGTTACTCATTTTTGAGAAAATAACAAATTTCAAAAAGTCCCGTTTAAAGAGAAGTTTGGGGTGGAAGATTATCTTTTAAAATCTTCGTATCGTATCTTTGAAAGATGTTGAACCTAAATACCAAGTTTGGTACTTACTTTGTTCACAGACATACAAACATTTTTCTAAAAATGCTATTTATGGATTCGGGGAGGCTCAAAATGTGTATTTTCGATTAAATCTTAGTATGAATTTTTTGGTGATTTACAATATTTCATCTTAGCTACTATAGGTAGGAGTAGACAGAGCAAAAATATGTTCAACGCTCAGATTTCTAATTGTAGAGGCCTTGTCTGACAGATACACAATCTTGAGGCTAAAATAAAAGTGAAAATTAATAAACATGTTCCTGGTATTGCAGTTGAAATTACTGATTAGTAAGGAATTTTATTTCATTTCACCATGGAGTATAAATAAAAACAGTACCGGTGCAAAATTGGCCCAATTCCTCTTGCATTTCGGAAAGGATGTTATTGGGATACAACCGAAGTTACCATACTGGTTCCAACCACAAATTGCATAACAGATCGGGAGTTTCCACGGTGCTATAATAACATCCTCTGTTACACTCAATACAATAACGGTTGCTAGAAAACTGGATCACATCGAATGTTATCCCAACAATGAAAATACATCTTCAAACTTCATTTGCAGAAAAGAAATTACCTATTCTCTGAAACGCAGCTACTATACTACGAAGTAGTAGTTCTGTGTGTTTTTTAATTTCGTGATTGTTAGAAAGGCAAGTGATACGCCGCAGTTTCCATTTGCAAAGAAATAACATCGAAATTATTCGTATAAACCGTGATTACTTTGGAAACGTTAACCTCTTTATGCCGATAAGTATTCTCTGAGAGTCTGGCACTGTAATAAAAGGATGGACACAATCACGAAAACTCTATCACGAATATAATGCTTGCTGTCTTATTTGTCTTTCCTGCTTTCTGGGCCATTAAACAATGACACGACAACGCTTAAGAAATGTTTTAAAATATTTTATTTCAAATAATAAATGCTGCTAAATAATGAGAAAACTCCTCCCACTACTGAATCAAAGGTCAGAAATAATGATATTCATTTAGATTTATTCCAATAGGCAATTTCCGTAAAATCACTATCATATAAATTGCTCTATCACCCACGGCTATGTAAACTGTCGTGCACAAAAAGGGGCCCATTCCCCTAGATCAACACAGTGTTTTTCTTTCCGAAAGGTTTCCAAAGGTAACCACACGTTCTTCACCCAGGTATCAGTTCTCTATGTGACGGTCTGAAAAACAATTCAGGGGCATGAAAGCTAACCAATGAATGGAGTTTATAATTTACGTGAAATTAAGGGGTGGTTTGGATACCGCCCCTATGAAAGAGTTTCGCAGATTGGTACACAAGGAAAGGCTGAACCAATTACAAATAATCCTATCTTTTAGAGGAAGGGGTGAAGAATTATTTGCATGTGGCTTTAAGCTTAACGACAAGTTACGACATTTACATATAGAGTTATTCAGAAAGATGAAACAGATTTTAAATATTCATTTTTAATGAACGACAATATATAGCAACACATAAGACACATCATTGAATAGAGGAAAGTTAAACGTTTTAAACCCCCACCTATTAGTTCCATTCAGTGCCTACAGCGGCGCTGGGCTTGTTTACGAGAAAATGGCAACGCCACAGGGAAAGTCGTTTTGTGTGCTGCAGTATGCAAAGACTGAATTCATTGTTTCATTGCAGCGTGCATTTCGTTGTAAGTTTAACGTCGTCATAAAAAACGTACAATCGACACAATAAATTCGTAGAAGATGGTTGCGTATGCAAACAGAAAAGCACTGGTCGTCCTCGCACAACAAATGGTGCTCATTTTGAACACATAAATTAAAATTTTGAACTTTCCTCTATTCAGATGTATCGCATGTGTCGCTATCTATTGTCGTTCATTAGTAATAAATATGTAAAGTCTGTTGCTTCTTTTTGAATAACCCTGTATATGGGAGCTTTCATTAGCGACATGGAGCCGAAGGTCAAGTTGTTGCCGCTACTAAACGGCAATAAGAAAACCGGCATTACGAAAACGGTAGTGTAGCATGAAAGCAAGGTTAGTTGTAATGTTACCCTTCAGCAGTTCAACTATAGTTTGGGGGAGGTGAAGTACCCTGCCAATCGAGTGGCTAGAATTATGCCAGAAAAACGAGAGGTGGGACGGTGGTAGGGAATGGGGATAGATTTTGTCAGTACCAACATAAACAACTCCGTTCCACTAAGGACCACATTTCATGCACGGCAGTATACATGCAGCTTATTTGCGAGCATACTGAGTATATGTGCAGGATGTAATTCAAATAAGATTACGTTTTAAACCAGTGAAACAGACACCATTCTGAACATGCTTTGTTAATTAAATGTTAATACTACATTAATAAATGTAGTATGTTTTCAGGTTGGGTAATATTGCGCATATCACAAGCACCAAGCTTTCTTGACTTCGCTGTGTGTTCACCACCTACCGACGAGCATATCAGGTCACGTAGATGGTCAAATTGGCACGAGTAGGTGCACTTTGAACCTGTTGTGATTAAATCACACACTACTAACCATCCTTCAAAAAACAACAAATAAATGTGTATTTTTAATATTCTTTAATATCATTAAGACTGAGGCAATGCATACTAAAACAATATTAGAATTATGTTCTACAGAGAGCGCCAAAAGACTACTAACCGGCTGCGCGATGCTTTTCCTGTCCGCGTCCTCGGCGCTCGTTGCCGTCTGCCGCTATCATAGGAAGGCGCGGATGAAATCATTAAATATTTTTAGAACTACTTTTAAAGGCTTTACTTACCAACTTTATTGTTGGAAGTAGGAAAAAATTGGATTTTTTTTCGAGTCAATAATTGAAGCCCGTGAATACAATTTTACCTCCTGTTTGAATTAACAGACAGAGAGTGTGATTTTGCCTTTTTTTCAACAAGACTCTGCAACAGCTCATACGGCCAATATTTCGAAGAGAACAATTGAAAGCGTGTTGAGGACAGAATTATTAGTGGAGATTTGTGACCACCTCGTTCCCCGACCTAACACCCTGCGATTTATATCTCTGGGGTAACTTAAAACAAAGTGTACAAGACAAACCCACACACCCTGGAAAAATTAAAAGAAAATATCCGCCATGAAATTGCCAGAATTTCTAAATGTGAACTACGGCAAGTGATGGATAGTTTCCTAAAGAGGTGCCAAAAAGGTATGGACAACGACGGTGGCATCTCCTTTCATAAAGCTGGTAAGTAAAGCCTTTAATAAAAGTAGTTTTAAAAATGTTGTATGGTTTCATCCGCGCCTTTCTATAATGGCGGCAGACGGCAACGAGCGCCTAGGATGCGACGCGAAAAACACCGTGCAGCCGGTTCGTAGTTTTTTGACTCTCCCTGTGTATCACCAAATGAAAAGATCCCATTTTAATTACATCTTGTATTGAACCTAATGCAGTACCTTAACATGTTTGAAAATTACATCAGCGAAGTCGGTAAAGAACTCTGTTTAACTTTTTCTTCCTCTCTCCCTTTGTTTTGTACTATAAATATCATGGGGATGCAGCATTTACTGACAAAATAATTCTAAAAACATAAATGACTTTTGCAGTCTCCTACACGTTTTAAATTATATTTTTAGATCCACATAATTGGATGGCTGAATCAATGAAAAGGAGGGAAAAGCTTCATCTAATCAAGCTATTTTATTACTGGAACTTGCACCATAAGAATACGATAGATGAAGAAACACGAAATACTACTCGTATAAAACCAGAAAGAGTAACATCTTATAACATGACACAAGGGAATGTAGATTTTTATTAGATGAACATATTCATAAGAATGATGTTTCCACACACATTCAAGCACGGCCTGAGACTGTTTTCTATATTTTACTGAACATGTCCACATAATTCATATTGCGTAACATACGCATGGGTCGAGTAAATTCTAAAACTGTAAATTATTCAGCAGAACAGAATTTCTACGGAAGTTGGCCTGACAGATGAAATAACTCTAGAGTAGCTAAATGCGGACGACATTGCTACAAATACACAATGAAAAAAGGCGGCGTACCTAAGTTCTGTTAGGAGTTAAAGTTAGATTATTTTAGGAGGAGTTGTATTATAGTTCGACTGTTCGGGAGCCAAACTTAAGATAGTTTCTTGGAGTGTTCGCCCCACGTACGATACAAAGTTTCCGGTGGCCTTCGCCCCAACGTTTAGGAATCAACTTTGTAGTTTTATGTGTCTTTAAATATTATATATATATATATATATATATATATATATATATACACACAAGTTTGCCTCGTCTGCGACAGTATTAATTTGTAGAAACATGTATCTCTTTGCAGGGGGTGATGCGGCTAAAGAATGTAGGCTTATACAAATTATAATTTTTACTTCACTACATTTATTAATCCTTCTCACGATTAAATACCACTTCACTGATATAGAGAGCTGTGAGATTATTTATTAATTACTTGCACCTTTTAACAATTAAACTTTATAATATTCTCGCCGTAATGAATTTTCGTCACACTCAATACGTATTAAACTTCTCGAGGACGCGTCTCGCGTCCGGTTAGGAACGCTGTCTACTAGCAACTGGCTTCTACCGCCTGAATTTGCAAATTTCATCTATTTCAAGTCTCTGATTGGCTAATCCTACTCCAATAGAATACTTTTATTTAACGATTAGCCTTTCTAGTTATTGATTGGCTATTTATAAACTGTTTTAAAGTATTCATTATTGTTCCAAGAATTACTAGTAGCATTATTAAATTTTCCAATTCATTATTGCCTCAAGGTTACCTCATTATTACCTCATTGTTAACAACTTTCGACCTCTATTCTCACAGCTCCTACATTATTAAATTACGTAATACATTCACATAGCATTATTATACATGTACACAATAATATAAACATAATACAATGACTGTTACATACATTTTATATATTATACACGTATTGCTTTAAGGCGGGCTGTTATTATTTTTTATATTACATAATTAGACTGAAATCATTTAAGTGTTAAAAATACTGTCTCAGAGTAACATAGATTGAGCCTTCAGGAAAACAGACTGGGTTCTTGACATCGCTCCCCTAATTTTGGAAGATAGAGACCATATTACAAGATAGTGGTACTAAAATATGGTTATGTTTTGACCACTTGTGCGATGTATGAACGAATGAATTTATTTAAATAAAGGTATACATACACTGATCCCTATTAATCACAAAAAATAAAAGAAAAAATAAAGCCACAAGAAAACACCACTGCACGAACAAAATTAAGACAAATATATTTTATCAAGTGGCTAATTGCAACTTTAGCTGTGAATTAAACACTAATCGTTCAAAGCAGAAATGCGTTTTCAAGAATGCTCATTTAGGTACTTAATTGCACATAGCTTAAAACAGAATATTGTGAGTAAATTTCCACTCTGTAATAGTTTTTATTTTGAGTAGAGTTGCGGCCTAAGGGACTTGCATCCCGTTCACAAATATTTTGGTAATTAATGAAGTAATTATAGAATTTAATATTTTTGCGACATTGTAGAGACCGAGGACTTTCGATTGGTATGCTACACTTAGTCCGTACTTTCAGGATTAATGCGTAATTTCGTGTACAACTCCAAATTATATGTATTATATAATATATATATAAAATATAGCATCTTAAATATAAACAACCCATAAATCAACAGTAAGCGTATTATCGATAAGCCGATGCATATATATGACCTATTATATTAAACAAAGAACAGTTAATAAGCGTAAATAAACACTAACAATAACTAAAAATGTCATAAAATAGCATAAAAAATAAAGCACCAACGCCTAGTCGGTACGTTTAACTCTTCTTACGCCCTACTATCAGCCTTCTTAGATCTCAACTGTCTCGTTTTAAGTAGATGTATTTAAATATCCCCTCCACCTCTTCTATGCCTGCCAGTAAATATTTTTCCTTCCATGTTATGTTATGTTCCTGAAAATATTCTCATGATCTAAGACCACAGTTCATGAGATATGACGTGATAAGCATATTGTAGTAGAATTGTCTTTAGAACCATAATTTAAAATAAATACATATGGCCGGATTTTGGGTTTTAAATATAAGATTATATTTTGAAGATTGTTAATCAAAATATGCTGATGTAATTCTTGCCAATGCGAGAGTCAACGTCCATTCATACAGCAGTCCGTGTATACCAATGTCTTCCACTTAAGAACAGGACTCGAGTCTGATTACTTGGTAATGTTTGTAGTGTCAGACGGCGGCTGGACGGGCATGTAGTTAATTCACAGGGACAAGAGGCTCTCCCAAAACAAAGTAGCCATTTGTGTCCTCGTGTTGTAAGGGGGAAATTCCTCTTAGTGGCGTCATTCACTCTATTCCCTCTTCATTAGTCTTCACGCTATAACTAACGCTAACGTTCCGTGACACGGAGACACTCGCTCAATTCAGTCTCTGTCCTTCAATCAATTTCCTTCATGTTTACATTCATCCTCAAGCATGGCGATCTGGATTCAAGCTAATTACCGGACTTTCCGCCGAAATGAAGCTACACTTTCAGGCTATTAAGATCACGGAAATGCTTATGAAGTTATGAGAAATTGTAAGAGCACGATGAAAATGATGAAAATGAAGTAAACACAAGACTTGAAAACGAAGTATGCGGGCGTACCACTCAGCGTAAAATCTACATGAACAAAAAGAAGAATGGCAAAGCTGTTCGTTTTAGGTTAACCAAACGTAATATACGAAAAACTACACACTGAAATCGCATTAAAATAAATGTTTGTAGGAAACTTAAAGAAAAGAAATGGCACTGACGCCTCCGCGGCCTATCAGTGAGCATGCTCCCTAAATTCAGAGCTTCTGGGTTACGTTCTCGGCTGTATAAACGAATTTTTCTTTGAGTGGAGTTATTCTTTATCCTCCGTAGTGTCTGAGGGTAAAAATTAACACGCACGCGCACTTAAAGCAATATAACCCAACGATTAACACCAAGATGAAATCCGTGAATGTCACCTCACCGAGCAATTGTTCCTAAGTCAAATTCTATGTTGCTAAAAACGGCATGTAAATGGGACTAATGGGGGATTCGTTTAATACTTTGTTTTTCTTTAACTCTCTTCGCTCACCAACTGTGTTTAATCCAAAAAATTTGGTTTCGGGATTTACTCGAAATGCACGTTTTGAGACCACCAGAATAAAAAGAACTAAAAACAAAAACATTTGTGGTTTTATATTGCTGTGAAATCTCGATAACAAAGTTTTGTTTGGAATACGCCACTTCCTCTACTTACTATAGCTAAGCAGTAGAGAAGTTACAAAAGATCAGATAAATACAAATTCTAAGATACAGACATGAAATACCACAACAGGAAATTCTATGTAACGTAATTTTTTAACACTTTATATCTCCTGTTAAGGACAACGGCGACGGTATTTTCTACTCCAGAAAGTAGCACACCCTTCGAGGCAGTAACCGTCTTTGATATCAACTCCTAGTCGGTTCTAAATTAGCACTTGTGTATCTCTTCCTCCGTCTCTTGCAAAAACTGCGCTGTAGTCCCCCCAGGTGCGGCGAGATCAATTCCCAGTCTCCAATTAATGAACAAAGAATGAGCGAGTATCGCAAGCCTCGAAATACCCAGAGGCTCTCTTCCTAAAATAACGAACTCTTAACGAAAGTACGCATAGTTTCTACATTGGTTTCAGACGCGAAATGCATTGTCTATCCTTAGAAATGTCTTTGCTTAGAGATACAGACAATAAGACCCTCCTGAATGGAGGCTCAAATTAGAAAAGTTTGGAGCCCGCTACTGGGCATAAAATATTCACCCCCTTGCTGTACCTCCAACTTTTCTTTTCTTTTCATGATCACAAGCAAAGAGTTCAAGAGTTTCTTATATCAAAGTAAATACAAGAACTTCCTGAACGCTTAAGGCTCCCACAACAATAGAATGGATTTCCGTTACAATAATGTATCGTTAACATACACGTTTAACGTGCTTTAAACCTGCGGATTTAGCTAATTAATAGGTTCCCACATCACATTATTATAATTATAATATATAATTGCCTTTCAAATACAACATAAGCTATAAAAATACATTTAAACCAAAGGCGAAAGATCTTTGCAGTAACACGGCTTTTACTCAGTCGACGAGTATTTAGAATTTATTACACATCCATTTGTGTAGTTTTTAAGTTTTATATTGATTACTAACACCACTATGTTTTAATTAATTGTAACTAAATAGTAGACATGTATTATTTATACGCATTGTATATATTATTGTCAACTTTCGCTAAATGCGTCGTTGTATCCGATATCGTTATAACCCTATCCTTTGCTTTACCCTTATGATTAAGATTTATATTCTTTGAGAGGTAAAATAAATACCTAAGGCAATAGTAGAAACTAATCCTTGAATGGCTTGATCATAATTATTTTCTAATAATCCGTGATGGCTTCATGTCATTCTATCAATGTACATCTAGGATGATTGAAATGAATTGAGGTCTGTTATTTTTTCCCGTGTATAGAATGATTTCTTGTTTATGGAATAGCTTAAAATCTGGGAAAATTCTCCTTAACATATCTCTTTCAGACTCTTCTATATTTTAAAATCTCTAGATTTTATGATATCGCACAGAATTTCCATTGTTTTCCTATTAATTTTGAGAAGCTAATTTAAAAAAATGCATAAAATTTAAATTTCTTGCTCCTTAAAGAGATGTAAAAGCCTTTGTTATTATTAATATGTTTACAACTTAACACACATACTTAAATAATAGTATACCTGTCCCAAAGTCGAAAGAACTCTCATGAATATGCATTCCAGTATTAGGGCATTCGCAGGGTGACAATAAGGGTTTTAATTCTTAACATTTCATTGGTTTTAATTATTATTGTATATTCTTTATTGTCGCTTCAACTACACAGTCGTATCCCGACTATTTTAGAATACAGAACACGATACAATGAAAACTACAACATTTTAATCAATCATAGTACATACAACATTAAATTCTCTAGATATGTGTGGAATACATTATTATACAATTTCAAAAAATTTAAAGTTCTTTGTTGTGCTGAATTTAGGGCGTCTGGTAGGCTGTGGGGGATGTCACGTCCTTCTCCGTGTTGTACATGGCGACGGCAGGCTAACGAAATGATGAACTGTGAAGTTGGATCTGAGAGGTCGCACATAGGAGGAGGGTCACGGTTGAGATGTTTGTGCGTTATAGAAGTATGTCCAATATGTAGTCGAGTTAATACAACTTTGTCTTTGCGGTTGAAATGATAGTGTTGAAGTTTGGACTCGGAAATGTAGACATTGTGTAACTTGCTTCTAGATGTAGCTTTCCACGTTTGTCTCCATTGATTAATGCAAGTCTTTTTGATGAAGTTGATGAAGTCCGTATGTGGGATCTTGATGTCCTGAGGAGAGTGTTTGGTAGCTTCAGCTGATTCATTTCCCAGAATTCCGGCATGAGAGGGAATCCAGGCGAATGATACTGATTTACCAGAGATTAGTATTTGGTTGTACATTTCTGAAGTTCTTTAGCAATATTTTGGGAGGTTGAGGTTTGTTGAAGGGATGTTAAAGCACTCAATTATATAGATTATCTTTTTTAAGTATATATTTTATGTAGGTTATCTTTTTTAAGTATGTAATGCAATGAGAGTTGAATTGCGAACAATTCACAAGAATATACAGAAAGTAGTTGGGAGGACTATATTGTAATCAGGGAATACCGCTGCGCATCCATTATGACCATCAAATCCGATCCATCAGCGGTGATATGAGTGTGTGTTGAATAAAGTGTACACAATTCGTTAAACAGACGTTTATAAGAAATACTATGTGCTGAAGATTTTCCCTGTGTAGCCAGTGATGCGTCACTAAAGGGGTATGCGAGTCTCCATGGTATATAATCTGAATCTATGAAACAAGGGAACATATTAGGCAAAGTAATGTTAAATTCCTTGAGGTACGCCGAAAGATGAGTTGAAAAATCTGAAGGCTGTGCTAATTCTGTGGCATTTCCTATGTTGTTGGTGGGAAATATGTAAGAGTGGGCTGGAGATGATGGTCTCGATGCAGTACGTGTTGCATATGATAGACTTGAGATTTTCCTTCTAATTTGCAGTGGAGGTACCTTGGCTTTAATCTGTAGGCTCTCCATGAGGCTGGTGTGAAAGGCTCCTAAAGCAATTCTTAATACCGAAAACCGGATTGAATCTAGCATTTTAGGAGCTGTGGTATTTGCTGAATTATAAACTATAAATCCGTAGGCCAGTTTAGGTTGTATGGTAGATTTGTAGGTGCTAGTAACACACTGAAGTCGGCTTCCCATGATCTTGCTGATAAACTCTTCGTTTTCGTTTTGCGTTCAAAATGTGCCTTTTACAAATTATGCTTAGGAATGATAATTTGTAGGCAAAATATAGTCGACCTTGAAGCATAATGAATTGCACAGGTTTGACCAAGTATGAATATACAAACATACTTTCTTTTATGGTATGAAAAAAAGCTAAAGACGATATTAACATATCTAGACAGATCGTGTGTAAAGAACCATCATGAAGAGTTGGTCTTTACTGAAACATAGGAAACCCAAAAATATAACAACTATTTCATTTTGAAATTCGTGGTGGTTGTAGGTTTATGCTTAAGGAATTGAGTGATAGTTAATATGAAGTACAAGGAGGAGGGATTGCAGAGTGCAGAATACAATACGACGCCAGAAATGAATATTAGACATTTCTTAAAACTCGAGCAAGGAAAATCTACTCAACTTTTGGAAACCTATGAAAAGTTGTAATTTAAAGGATGATATCATAAAGGGAAATAACCCCTGATATTTGATTTGCTGCATTTCTGCCGCTAGTTGTGCTACTGAAGGATTGCACATCTTCTCTTTAAATGCAACTAAAAGCCTGGAACAAGGACGGTGAAATGCTTGTTTAGGTAAACCACGGAATCGACGTGAGCCGACAGAATACCAACAAACTGTAGAAATCGACAAGTAAACTATTAGACCCTTGAATAAATGCATACTTGTGACGTTAGTGCAAAACAATGGAATTTGTCTTCCTGAGTGCTATGTTGTCTTCTGAGGAAAACGATCGATTGCATACGGGCAGCTTCTCAAATTCGGAATAGAATTCGGGAAGTGAAAAATTGGAAAGAATTATTTTCCGCTTGTATTAGGATTTCCTCTCTCCTTCATGTTCAATTGATTCATCTAATTTTCTTCCATCTTGCTACCTTTGGGACTGGCTCCTCATTGCACCCTTCTCCACTATGGATGCAATGCATACCAGTGCATTAAAAAACCTCGTACTCATAGATCATTTCCATCGGCGGTATGAATAAACTAGGGAGCGCAACAGTTGTGCTGTTGGACGCGAAGAAATTTGAATGCAGGGATGTTAACAACACTCCAGAGAAAATGACAAAAACCTTACCTGGTTTAGAATCGCCACAGAACTAGAAGAGATCCACAGCATAAATCTCCATAATAACGTTAATCCTAATATAGCTTGGTTATAAGCCTTCACCACACAAACACAACAAACGAGAACCTCTTAATTAGTGAAGTATTTGGCGCCATCATTATCCCACCATGCTCACTGCACATCACTACACGGCCACAAAAACCTCACAACTCGCGGCATTTAAGTTTATCGTCGAATAATGCAAAGGAATCAAGCTGGACCGGTTTGGAGTGACTAAAGGAAGTGACTAACACCTACCGAGAACGTGGACCGCCGTTTCTCGACGTCCGCGATGTAGACACTGATGAGTCACGTGGAAGAGGCAAGACCTACAAACATCCTTCTCTCCTTTCCGATTCGAACGCCGATAGCCCAGGAGTCTTGGCGGGAAAATTCCAGTAATGCCGTCCATGTTTTATTAATGAAAACACGTTGCTAACCACACTGAATTTTAACACGTACGTGCGTGCGAAACACCTGATAATCTTCCACTTCAAGGCCAGAGAGCCGAAACACAGTCCAAATTGTTCAGCAGATTGTTTTGCTTGAGTGTTATGCGCAAACGTGCTGTCGAGGAATGAGCCATAAAACAGGTAACGTAACAGTATTATGTGCGTTATTAACTGCAGATTAGAAGAGGTATATACATTCAAAGCTTAAGATTCTACATTGTGTAGTCAAGGGACCCTTTTCTCTGCACAGTATGTTGGTCACATATTTATTTATATGGAACATTCATCTCGGTATTATGCTGATATCTTTCAGCATATTAGCGCACCTAAACCAAAAAGTAATTTGAAAGAACCTGAAAAGATTTTCACTCCACATCTCTTTTGTAAAACAACACTTTAGAATAGAAATTTTCATTGTCTAAATCTTGATGCGCAGTAGCGTTCGTCACTCGTGAGAGCTTAGCACGTTGCTGGTTAAGGAAAGGGTTTGGTGTTGACTGTGGATAACAGCAGTTGAATTTTGTACCGTGAAACTCGTGGAGCCGGCATAAAATCTATGGTACCTACCGTAAATCGGGATTGTTTGGTAATTATTTTAATGTATTAAGAAGCTAGACGCAGCGCCAGCGTAGCAAACATAACTTATCAAGCTAAATTTTCTAGCAGAATTTCACCTGCTCATCGTACCATTGTCGTTCCAGTGTTTAAAATACAACTGGGAAGTATGATTACGCCACACCTGGAGTGAAGATGGCAAAGGCTACCCAACATTCTTGATAGAGAAGTATTTTTTCATGGATTTTTTGGAGCATCGGTTAAGTGGCGAAATGTCAAATACTGCATTCAAATTCTTTAATTTTATTGATATGGCTGAAGGTGGACCAAATATGATTAAAAACATTTTGCTCCTTACTATGGTATTCGTTCCAAGTTTAAAGGTGGATCTATACCGTCCTTCTGTAACTTGAGGCTGATCAAATATGTACTCAGAAATAAAATAACGGACATACCGTATACTGAGCCTTAGGCGGGCTATTTACAAGTAAAAGGGCTGATATATGAAGAATTAGCATTTGAATTGCTTCATTTGCTGAACATCTAACAAGTGTTACAGGAATGAACATACTTGACACATACTTGTACTTCGTAGAAGATGTAGTTCTCTTTAAAACACAGAATTTATTTTAAATACTTTTTTTGTCGCATCAGCGTTTCCCAGATATCCGTTATTAATGTTTCGAATTGTTCAATACTTAACCATTCTTTTTAAAGTCCTGTCGAACAGTTCGTGGTATCATGAAAAGAGTATGGAATTTTAAAACCAGCGTAAACCGTCCAATTTTAAAACATTTGACTATGGCTATTCTCTTTGTATCTACAACGATATGTGTAATGCACCTATATTAGATGAAAAAAAATAAGCTTAAGTAAGAATAATTTGTACGCCCAATAATAAGTGAATTGAAAGTAGAGAAAGTCGGGTGAATGTAACATTTCAGAAATTTTTCTTTGGTTTTTTAGCAGTTACAAAAAGTAATTCCTTTTTTGAATAAGCATAGGAGTGTTTTACATCGCTGGTGTGCATTCTGTTGATATATATATATGCTAATTTCTTTCATCATGTTTATACATAGCACCAAACGTTTTAAACATATAAGTGTGGTTCCCTAAAGTGGATAGAAGCGTAACGGGAGGTTCTTCAGAAAAGCAGATGTTATGTCCAACATAATCGCCAACAGTTATCACTATCATTTCGTTAATAAAATTCATACAAGGGAAATAAAATGTAGAAGTCCAAGTCAATGGCTTATAAACATGAGACAAAAGAATTATCTTTTAGGTTTTAACATTTACTCGAGAAATGTTGCAGTTACAGAAGATGAACAAAACTGCTGTCATCTTACAAAGCGTTGTGCTGCTTTCATGGAGTCGATGCGACAAATTCCTGCCATTCTCACAGAATGCCGCAAAAAGTGACATGATTTACACGTCATCTTGAAGCACTTGTTGATGTATAGTACAGCGGCGCCATGTAATCAAGAAATACAATTGCCAGCGCTCTGCTACAAAGAATAATTGTGATATGATTCACCTCCTGACAAAAGGAGAGACAATTATGTGCTATTAACCCGGCGTTTAAGACAAAAGGTTAAGAAATACCATGGTTTTCTTAGAATACAACAGTAAGCCTAAGTTCTCAATCATGAGAGTGGATTCCTAATTGTTTTTGTAGAGAAGCACTGCTATTTCTTTAGTTGTTCTAGAGACGCTTTTTAGCTTTCTATAATTGACTTTTATTGCGTTTTCCTATAATAACCGTGCCAACACTGGTTTCTCCCGGACTACCCGAATGAGTTCTCTCCAATGTTGTTCAATACAATAACTTAGTACTTTTGGCTTACAAATAGTGGACTCCATAAAATACATCGCTGGCATATTCAGCACAACGTATTCGTCCCAGTAACATGTTTGATAATCAGGTACACTTTTCTACTGAAGAGCAAAGCTGTAAATCTTTAGAGATCGGCTGTAAATGTCAAATGGTGCAAAACAGCGCACCAATTTTAAAGGTGCCGAAAGCGTCTAGTTTTCCTTTACCGAGAAGTGGGCCAATGTATGTAGATTAGCTCCAAGAAGATGCAATAAAACTAAATGCAGAATTCTCTGAAGGTCAATAGCGGGAGGCTGACGTGGAGGACAAGGTACCCGTCTGGCCGGCGCTGAACGTAGCCCTTGAGGTTCTGCCTCGTTTTAAGGTCATACACAAGTGTCGAATTCGCAACAGTTGAAACAATCAAAGGAGCTATCGAAAACACAGGCACATTTGTCTTCTGTCGCTAATCCAGATTTGGTGTGAGCTGATTAATGCTTATCGTGTATTTTACTTGTCAGTTCGCTCAAAAGTTGTCATTATATCGTAACATATCATTTAAGGCTGCAATCTGACTCTTGGGTCTAACACGAAGTGACCACAGGTCAAACGAGATGACTGCGCTATTCAACTAGACATACGGTGTTGGTATAAATATACTTTGACTAGATACAGAATGCGAAAGAGTCGAGGCACTGAACATCTGGGATGAACAACTGAGAAGCTATATATACTTTCATTATGAACAATTAGGGCTGATACGAGCGCTGTTATAAAATATTTTGAGTAGCGATACTACTGCATAGCATTTTTTCTACTTTCCTCATTTAAACCTTGCCTTCTTTGACTTCTGCATAGCTAGGTTATGACTACAGTGAATGTCCTCCTGATCTATAATCATAACTACTTTAATGCAATGCAAACCTATCAGCTTTTCTGCACTAACAATAGCTCCAACATAAATGTCTGCCAAACCTCTACAATGCAGTGTATTTCGTGTTGTGTTTTTTTGAATTGGGATAGAATGGTTTATCTCATAACTGCGGTCTTATCGCGATGCACGCGAAGCCACAGCCGTTCTTTTTTATTAGGAGTGTTATTGGTGTAATAAAATTCTATACATAGTTTATAACGGATAACTACAGAACTATTTTGAAATTGCAACTATCAAACCATCTGAGCTTAATGAATTAAATATATTAAATAGTCGATACGATTTTAAAGCATTTGCCAAATGTTTCTCTTATTGCTTTGCAATTTACTCTATTTTAATGTACTGGTTGTTTAATTCATAAAATTCTTATAGGTTTCATAACTAATACATTATTGGTTAATCAACTTTGTACATTTAGTTATTATAACACTTACCAGTAGTATATAGACGGAACTTGTATTCCAGCGAAAAACTCGATTTTGCGATTACATTGTTCGAGGTCCACTGAACTCCCCCCCCCAAAAAAAGCGTTTTTAGAACAAGACCGTGTGCATGTGCCTGTCCGTCCATTCCTCCATGAACAGCATAATCCAGAAACGAAAAATCGGATAAATATGAAATTTCATATTTGAGTCAGTCAGCACAATTTATGCAAGCCAGGCTCAGATTTTCAACTAAATTCTCTCACGCCCAACTACCCTTTGCATAATAAATGTTCTTTTTTTTTTACTATAGAGCAATTAATCTAACAAGTTATATTTTCTAAAATTTTCCAATTAAACTTAATGTTTTAATATACAAATTAAATAATAACTAAAAAATTCTCAGTATGAGATATTTGCACAACTAATAAAATTCATATCTTGGATTTTTTCTGTGAATCATATACCAAGTCCCCTTAATTTTGAATAGATTTTGCATAATTTTGTATAGCAGATAAACGAGATAAACAAAAACTTACCATTCGAAAAATGTAGAGCTCATGAAAATATACAATTTATGTCAAATACATTTTTTGTAGCAATTATACGTTTTGGAAATTATTGCTGTTACATATTTAGGCTTTAAAAATTTAACTGTCATGCAGCATCTATAAAGCATTATTCGCAATTCCTTTCTCCCGTATGGATTCATTAATAGCTGTTTTGTTACTTACAAATAACTAACAGCTTTGTTGTTTTGTTTTCCGAATTGTGCATAAAATTAAGCCATATTGCTCAGTTTGAGATTATTGTTTATACTTAAAATATTATTGTAATTATGAGTACAAGAATCGCTTTTTATGTGAATATCATTAAGGAACTATGTGAAGTTGTAGTGGACAGAAAACGAGAGTGCGACATATTTAATGAAATGAGAAAGCTTAAATAGCATGCTGAAATGTCAACAGGCAATGAAAAAGCAATATAATTTAAAACTGGGTGAAACTTGTCTATTTTCAGCCTCTCTGTTTTTTTAAAAACTGCAAATGTTCTTATTTTAACTCATTAGGAAAGCGAAATTCTAACTTTTCTTTCATGACTTCTAAAACGGGCCTCGTGCATTTAATACGCACATAAAAGTGATGGTTTTCCATGCATAAGTCCAATAAATAATAATAATAATAATAATAATAATAATAATAATAATAATAATAATAACCGCCAAAATGTACACTGAAAGCTTGTCTGGTTCGTCAGGATGCACCCTCTACCAAACAGACCTTACAGGTGCAAAGAACTGCTATTTGGCAATAAGGGTTTTCTGCAATTTATCATCATTCATCCTCCAATGACCTTCTGACAAACTCTGCTTCTATGACTAAGCTTCTCAGCATGTAAAGGACTTTGAGACAATACCGCACATTCATATTTTACAGCCACTGTTGTTAAACTTAACCCCTCAGAGCTAACTAGCTATCTTTGTCCTAAATCAAAGCGCAGAAAACCCCAGGAGGTCTGTCGCATGCCCTCATTCTTCCCTATTCAAGCTGGCGGTCTGGTATAGAGTACCTAGTCCTAAACAAAGAGCAGCCACTATCTGCAAGAATGCGACTGCCGTCATAATTACTTTCCAAGCAACAAGAATACTTGAATACGCACGTCCGCGCGCCCAAGTGTTTGCTTTACCGGTTAGCTGATGCTTTCTTCAGCATGTCCGACATCTGGGACAAGAGGACATTTAGGACAACGGACCTTAGTTCCTCAAAGTTAATGCTTTGTGCTTACCAACGTCACCTTAGTGCTCTCGGCTTCCCCATGTCATTTATCTATCAGAGTTTCGGATATTTGTTTCATTAATTTATTGTAAAAGTAAACAAAGGGCGACGCTAGAAGCAAGAACGCATTCATCTATCTCTAAAGAAAAAATTACACCTTAAACTATTGCAAGGTTTCTATTCCAAATTTTAGAGAATTGTTCATAGCAGGGTAAGACGCTATTACTACAACCAGAATATACATTAATTTATTCGTAGAATCGTAAGTTTATTTTAGTAGTGATTGTCACTTATAGAAAATATATTCGTGACACAAAACGGTATTTTACGTTGCCTCTTCGGAATAGCACCTCAAGCTGTTCGGATTGGGTTGCACTCGGTGGGGCAGTGGTTCCCGATACCCATGGGAGACTGGGTACGCCCAGGCGGGGTTGTGAGACTCACGGATGTTCTCCGTCACCAACCATGAGTGATAGTTGGTAGACTGCATGCTAGATAGCTGTCGACCCTATCGTGGTTTCGGTAGTCGCCCCGTTTCGGGATGACGCGCGTAAGCACAGACGGGGTCCCTAATGTTTCCAGATTGAAGGCCTCCAACGCCGCGCAAGCCCAGTCTATTGGTCCCCAGAAGGAGCTCCCGCCCGAAAGCTTCCAGGGCGGGTTCCAGCCGAGCAGTCCCTGGACCACATCAGGATGAAACCTCCACCGAGCACATAGCGTACTTCCAGCCGCACCCGCCGACATCGTCGCTGGCCCTATAACCCAATTACAATGAAGGAAATGATGGGTACAGGAAATGAGGAGGAGATCGTGCTAGGATGAAGTATTTGAGACATTTTAAAATCTTGACAGTGTGTATATATTAAATCTGGCTTAATGTGTTTTAGCAATATTATCGAATTTAGTCCAATGATGGGGACTGTCATAATTGCAATACTGTAGTATGTATGCAATACCAACACACAATTTTGCAAGTATATAGCAAATAATCCATGGTTTTAAGCTTAAAGCTATACAATACTCTCCAGAAGATTTTAAACATAAAAAGCTTAAATTTAGGAATGCTGTAAAATAATACCTATTAAGACTACCCTTATATATAATTATAATATATAATATATATATATATAAAATTTTCATGCAACGTTGACTGTACTTTTTAAGTTGTATATTATATAACCATGTATAACTATTACATAACTCGTATTGGTAGGCTTATAACCTTGGGGTATTACAGGACAGATAATATCTATATCACCATATTACAGCTTTAATTTTAAGGCTTTCTAGTGATCCACGTTAGGGTTAATTTATAGGATATAGGGTACACAACGGAGGGGAATACCTCGTGCACTGCAACCTACAAAGAGGCTACCATACTGCGGCGACCATATCCCAGGAAGAAGAGATAAAAGAACCATAAGAGGCAATAGACAGACAGGCCACAGAGACGCGCGGATTATTTGGATTGATGACCCGACCCCTCACTGAGCTGCCCAAAGAGGGCGATGAACAAACCGTGCAACCAGTCCTCTGCTGTATACGCGGAATACTGCAAGCATCAGCGCCATCTGACCGGCACCGCCTCACGCCACGAAACCTGGAAATACATAACAGGAAGGAAACAGAATGAAAGGGAAACGAGGGAAAGGAAATCTAGACGGATGAGAAACCAGCCCAGCATTCCCCTGCCTACTAGGGAAAACCATGAAAAACTTAACGGTACGAGAATCGAACCCGGAACCTCTCAAATGCGAGTCTCACACGTTACCGGTTGTGTTAGAGTTAATTTAAAGTTGTGTGTAGGCTAAGTTGGAAAGTAAATGTCTGTGTATTTCTGTTTTAATATTATTTGGCCTTTGTCTTTGACCTTCCAGTTCCCAGCACCCACGAAAGCATGTAGGTTCCTCCAAAGCGTGAATGGAGTGCAGCTGTAAATATTCTATCTGATGTGCCTTTGTGAGGAGATAGATTAGCCTGCTACAGCCAAAGAACTAGTCCGCGAGTTCCACTACATAAATCATCGCAGGTTAAAAATGGTGCAGGCGAAACACGATAAGAAAGACAGGCGGAGATTACTCTGCACCTACATTCATTTCCTTCACAAAGAACACGCAACAAATGAGTGCAGTTGTAAGGCCCTGCTACAAGTTAGGTAACTGCTATAGGAAAGCAAATCTCTGATGCAATGACCGTGATAAGTTCACTGTTTCATTACAATTTCTTTCCTTAGTGTTGGAGTAATAAAGTCAAGAAGCTTGCTTCTCACTGCCAAAAGGTTATATTTTTAGTTTCTTTTGTGTATCTTATACTTTGGAGTTTCCTCTTTAATTTGATGTGTATTTTATCATTGTAGGCGTAATACTTATATTTTAAATGTATTTTTAAAAATGGTAGTGCCATTTTAATTCTGCACCACTTCACAGAAAAAATTAGCACCCTATACTCTTTGGAGTAAAGTGTTAGATTTTAGCTCATATTCTATGAGCAGGTTTGTTGTAAAAGTTGATACTACTTCTAAATATGGCAGTGTCCGTGGTATCAAAGCAATGTGCTTATTTTTTAAATATATATGCACTTTCTCCATTTTCACTTTGAACAGCTTTTTCTCTGACATTTTCTGATATAAATTACCCATTATTTCAAGAACTATTGAGACACCTGAATGAAATTTCTATACCACAAAAGCAACACCTCAGTTGCTTTACGCCTACTTTTGTGTTATAAGTTGGTTGATTATATTTTAAAAAATTAATTCCTAATTAATTGTAATTAAAAAGTATAATTAAAAAAATCCTATATTTATTGATAAACCACATTACTGTATAAAAGTAGACCAGTGAGCTTAAGTCGTCCTCCGTGGTGTAGTGGTTATCATGCTAGCATCTAGTTCCCGGCGGAAGGCGTTGGATTTTGTCGGGCGTAAAGATCCTTAGCATGGCTTCCTTCGGAAGGGAAGTAAAACAGGTGGTACCGTGTCGTAGATTTACGAGACATAAAAGAACTTCAGGTCTGATAAAGAGGCCTCTGAGCAAAATGACCGGTTTTTCACACCCAATATAGAATGGGACGCTAAGGACACAGCAGTTAAAGAGCATCCTTAAATAAAATTTAATTTAATTTTTAGTAAATTCTTGTAAACATTTCAGTACGATCTCTTAAATAGTTTCCGAGATAATGGGTGATGAAGTTTGCAAATTTAACATTGGCAGTATAGGACTTTTAATCTTCTCTTAAACAAGCGGTTTAGTAATATTTAGCAATAGACAAAGAAACGTACATCAAATAGGAAGTCTCTTCTGAAAGAGTTACGCATGGTTTTCTTGACCCTAATACAATACACACGCAATTGAGAAAGTGGCCGCGTTACGCACAACTTAATATTCGGAACTAATGGAGAGGAAACATTAAATGTAATGAACTGGTATTCAATTAACGATGGCATAGATCTGAGCTGAAACGTGAGAATATTTTAGAAACCTCGGGTATGCACTACATACCTAAATTCATATTTCGGGAAAACGTTTAATCCCTGGTCTTAAACAGTTACTACCAGATGTCCAGTATAAGTAATTTCCTTGTCATAGAAACATACACGTGAACATTTTTAATGGGACTCTGTTTGTCACGTTATTTATTGTTTAGGATTCTACGGAAATAATTAACGAACCTAATTTTCAACCATCCATGACAGGTAATGGAAAACCCGTTGTCTTTATTATAACTTATAAAACACAAAATACTTTTTTTTATAGTTAACAATACAACAATTGATTGAGCGATCGTTTACAAGTTTATTTTTTACTTCCGAGATTCTCTAAAGAACTGCATAAACTTAGGGGAAACAATGAGGGAAAAGTAAATTTCTAAACTCTGTTCCGGGTTGATTCACACTAGCGTCTCTGTGTGCGTGCCTTCAGCTTTAATCAATCATCAGTCATATCGAGTTCTAGATGCCCTCTCCCAAAAGGTGATGATAACCGAGCGGTTATAAGTAGGAACTATGTATCAAGGTTTTAATCCTACCCAGAATGTGTGTATACTGTTGTGGTATTTTTTCAATTAACACCATTTTAATTACTCGCATAGAGTAATTTCCAATTGCGAAGACTGATTTGAAGCCTTTATGCCTATACATAAAAATCTTCCCTTCTTTGTTTTCAAAATAGATATGAAAGTACTAAAAACTTTCAAATAGAAAGCCAAGTAATAAATATACATTAATTGAACATTCCACTTCTAATATCGCCCTCCCTCTTCGGATCAATTATTTTGAAGGCCGATATACGCTTTGTGTTTCAGCATGAATGCCTTTATAATTAAAACATATCCTGTATGTAAGAAATAAGTAGTACTGCGGTATATTAAACATTAATTGTACCTGAAAAAGGGGCATACTATATAAGCTTCGAATCTTGGTTTCTAATTTCCAGACACGTGGATTTTTTTTTAAATCCCTCAATCATTAGATCACATAAACAAAATCCATTCATTTTCCTACTCGTAGTTATTGCATAGCTTGAAAGAAATATACTTTTAAGAACTAAACTAACCTGGATTAAGGGAATAACTAAGTAATGAAAATACTGTTACCAAGGTATGTGATATTATGTTTAATCCATTACAGTGAATTGAAGTGAATGGAGCTATTTCAAAGGCTATGAAAATTCGCCTCCTCAATGTCTAAAAAAATCCACAGTAGTAAGAGCACCAGTATTCTGAAGGCCAAGAGCATGCAAGACAGTCCAAATCATATACCACTAGTATAAGCGTGCTTCACTTATATTTTGGGTTTACAGATTTATTACATCTTGAAGATTTCTCTTTTTCCCAAAATAGTTTCTGAAGGAAACCTCTAAAAAAGGTAACACCGAACCCTTACCTAGGCATTTGCATGCGTGCGTGTGTGTGTGTGTGTGTGTGTGTGTGTGTGTGTGTGTGTGCAGCCAAGGACCAAATATATAATGGCTCATATTTACAGTGCATATATTGCTAGGGAATACTAAATATTGTTTCAAAACTCCCGAAAAATTACGCAACAAATATTTCCTCAATCTCATGGTCTACCACCTCCGAGACATTTGACACCAGATGGCAGAGGTGCACGCTTTCAAAGTATCTGTTTACATACACCCACCATAAATTTTCCCTTCTTGTAATAATAGTATAAATAAGGACAAAATATTTTATTTATTTTACCTTTGTTATGGGTTGCACTGAAACTTTGTTGTTCTAACCTAAGATAATTTGCTGATTTTGCTGTGCAATCTTTGTAATTTGCTTTTACAAGCATCAATAACAAATGAATATGGTTCGCAATATTCAGACCAGTCAGCCCTATTCATTTGTAGTGTTTCGACGCTAGGCGATCCAAGTCGCACAAAATAAAGGCACCTTGGATTTGTTTTATGCGCATTCTTTAATCCATGGTCTTGTAAATACTGTTTTAGTTTTTTACTTATTTAGGAATTAAAATTAGAAGTTATATCATAGTCCATATCTGTCAGGAAAAACGTCTTTTCAATGGAGAAAGAATTATTAGCCAGTCGAATAATCCGTCTTTATAATATTAAAGTATAGTTACAGCTCCACAGAATCTAACTGCCTTATTATTTTTCTTCCTTTATTTAATTTTTGAATCTATATAAATCCATACCGAGATAGAAATTATACTACTATTCCTGTAAGGTTCGCGCGAAGCCAGTTCACGTTGGGCAGTATTTAAATGAAGTACTTAAATTAACACACAAATTTCCATTCAAGAAACAAAAAGTGTTAAATTTCATTTTTACGAAATAGACAAGAGCCATAAAAAATTCCCAAGTTAGCAAGAACATTTCCAGAAACGATTAATTAGCACCCACAGGCCAATATTGCAAAGCATTTCAGTGGTATGTAAATAGACAACAGATAAAGCAAACCATGATGTATCATCAAACAGGCTCAGAACAAGGAAGCAATACAATCTTCATCACCCGAAAAGCTTGGAATAACAGGGAATGTAAGGCATTGATGAGGAACAAAACCATAGCAAGCGCCTTTTATTACAAGGTGAACTTTATTTTATACGTAGCTTACATGTGCTATTAAAACAAACAGGAGCGAAAAGGAAAGAAATGACTTACTGTAACGATCGGGCAACAGATCTTGGCTTGCCTTGTTGCTACTGCAAAGGTTCGCAGTGGAAAGCCTTGCCACCTCTCATAAACCGGACTACCTCGAGGAAGATCAAAATACCAGTTTCTGGGAGTCGGTGCCGATGTTATTGCGATTAACTTCATTGCTTCTGGGCCCTGGTGTCGCGGGTTCAAGTACGGTCAATGCAATTTTAGCACCAGTAAAGCGCTCTGTTCTTTAAAGGAAGCTAACGTCCATTTCATGAAAGTTTACCATCGGATCCAACAGAACATTTGCTTTCTTCTTTGGGTATTAATGCGTTTCCAACTTCCTCTGGAAGTGACGTCGAAGCTAAGAAGAGAGTTTCACAGATCCCGACATTATTGACTCGTTAACCAACAACGCTACAATGCTGTAGATATGGACGATGTGCAGTGTCCTTATATTCGTAATGATCACCTTCCTAACTGAAAATTGTGTGTTTTAACTAGTAATGGCACGATATCACTATTTCTCGATACCGATACTGATTTTTTACCATCGATACTCGATACTCACTTTATAAAAACTGTAAAGAATAGAGCTTGTTCAGCAATTTATATTCTTATTAGTAGTTTTCTATGTATAAACGCATGTAACCAATTTTGTGCTAATTCCGAAATTCTTCCTGTTTGACATTCTCCAATTGGCAGAATTTCTATCTTGATAATGCCACAGCTTATATATCCCTTATTGTTAGTCGTCCAATAACAATAACCTAATAATTTTTATGCTTCCCTTTTTATGTAACTATATCTTGTGCTGAAAACTTTCTTTTAAAGGACTATTTCAATCCACAGAAAAACGAATACTTGAAATTCTTCTTTACTCTGCAGTCTGAAAATATAAACTAATATGTATTTTACATGAAACTCAAACCACTAAAAATAATGTGTGTGTTGCACCATTCTACGACTATTCACAACCTCCACTAACACATGTATTTTTGCATCCAGTAATAAGAAATTAGCCATATAACACTCGGAAACGTAGTGAATTTGTGGATTAAGCCTCTTTACTATCCCTTCACACACATTAGCATATACATGTTTACTAATATAAAGACATATTACACACAATTAATATTTTGAAGAAAGAATCAAGGAAGTATTATATGAAATGCAGAGATTTAGAGAAAACTAAAGATTTGTGTTTAAGAACATGAGCCTTCTTGCGAGAACAAATATTTTCATGCGCTGTCTTAAGTTTTAATTTGTTTCTGCTGGATTCATAGATTTTGGCCACCGGAATAGGCAACTGTAGTGGCAGAGAGTGAGTCACCAAGCCGGGCTATTGCAGATAGCTAAATCGGCTTCATTCGTAATTCAGTTAACGACACATGTTACACGAGTACCTCTGCTCCTTCTTCCATTGTTTTGCATGTTTTTTATTTTAGAAAAGTCTATGGAATGCTGCATTCATTCACCCACAGGAAACGCAGTCAAAGTCTATCAACTGGAACGTATTAACAACTAAGCAAAAAGACTATGACACAAAATCTGCAAGCTAAAATATCTGCTTCAAGGATCATTATTCGTTATTATTACTCATTTTAAAAAGAGCAATTCATTTCGTTGATAAGACGAATTTGGCAATACGGCGGCGTAGTACGGAGTTTGGCTTCAGACTCACAATGAAAAGAATCGGGTTCTTCGACTGATAGCGGATGCATTGGTACATGCGCAACAAGGTTCTACACAGGGACAAAAGCAGTCCAACAGTGGATTTCACCCTTCAGTCCTGTTATACTCGGCTTCATCGCTCCTACCTGCACTCCAATGAAATACTGAGCAATAGTCCAACCCACCTTCCAACACTGCGAATCTTCATCAGAGACTGAAAGGTAAACGACATTCTTTACTGCAAGATTAATGAGGACAGCCGCTGGGCTGCAACCTCAACACATGTGTTATGTATATATTTATACGTTCTGTACTGTTTCCGTACATATAATAAAATTTACTTAACTGTAAAGAAAGCTACCTTTCTGCATAAAAATCAAGGCCAAAAATAAAGCATGGAAGCTGTTAAACTCCAACAGCCGTATTTTCTGCGGAGAACAGGGTTTAATCTATAAATCTAAGACAGACATTTTCGTGATTTTCATTTCCTTAGATAGGTACCCGCTACTAAACTTGCAATGCTCTAAAGTTATGCATATATGGATAGTCTTCTCGAGACATCTTGTTGCAGGAACTGAACATTTACAGGCAGGGAAAAATCTCATAAGGTTTCTCCCGTTTTTATTGTTTTTACAAAACAAGGAGCGAGGGGGTAAAACGCGTGACAAATCTGGAAGAGAGACGCGTCTACAAACTGAACTGGTACAGCGACGAGGAAATCATCCTTCGTGTAAATATTTGATGCAAACGTCACAGCGACGGTGATCGATCTGCCCGGGTCTCGCGTCAGCAAAGTGCTGACTGACTCTCTGCGAGTCTCCACGGAGCTTTTCCCTCTCCCTAGAAAAAAGGATTGATGTTTTCCAGTATGCGAATGGAAATTATTTTTCTCCCCCTAACTCTCGACGTCACCAGTCTAGTGGCACTATTTCCCTTTCACGGACGAGTGCTTCTGGGCATTGTATGAAAGGGGGTGCGATTAGAAGTCAGCTGACCCAAACAATAGACCAGCCACCATTGTTCTAGGCACACGCTCTAGCACCACTATGTCACAAATGGCGGAAGGGTTCAGTGACAGCACGAAAACTAAAACCAGAAACAAGCAGAATGTAACGAATATAGTAGGGATTCAGTCGTTCTTAAAATTCACAACAAATAAACTTTTACCAGGAACCGTCTCTACCCTTTTGTTTAAATTAAACAGTTGCACTAATTTGAATTCAACAAAACTGTTTAATCATAGCCAGAGCCCGAATTCTGATGACATGTCATCTTTTATCTGTTGCATCACAGACACTGTGCATAAATTCTTATCTGAGCCGTATATGAAAATGCATATTTATTACGTTATTTTATGCTGTTTACTATTTTAGGTCATTTTTCTCGATTTTTCGTCATTATTTTGACATTTGCTTGCCTTTTTCTTCTTTATTTAATAATTTTATTGAGTTACATTCAGTATATAAAGATGTTTATATTAATGACGTTTTACATAAGGATAACACCAGAAATTCCACTATTAAACTGAGAAATAAGAGTAATGTTGTATATCCTTTACTCGTATTCTTGAAAAATAATCAAATTCCTATTCAACGGTTGGCCTCTTGTTAAATAAAGCGGTAAGACGCGTGCGCTAGAACTTTGACCGATTATACGTTGTCATTAATTTATCAAAAATCAACAGAAGAAGTGCAGTCCATTTTATTACATGACTATATCTCTCTATTAGTTAGCCTGTTGCCAGTCTTCTTCTAGTATGGATGTACATATCTTGTTGTTAACATTTCAAAGACGTGTTTAGCAGCCCATCTGGCAGTTTTTGCACAATGGCACGCGCTGATGCTCCCGGGTACCCGAGCGCATTTTCTGTGACATTTTATTGGTAGTGGCGGTTATCGTTCTTCCATACCTCTGGGGATCGTTATTTCCAATGGCCGTCGCTGGACATGCGCTTGGTTAAACCGAAACAAAATGAGGGGGGGACTGGAATCTGAAAACGCTGCGGGGCGAACAATGTGACTTTTTATCAACAGTACTAATCATATGACATAATGTCACGCGAGGAACAATATGAGAATTTGCATTAGAATATTTGTATAAGTTTGTTTCTGCAAACCAAAAATACGCAGCAATGGGATTGTCTGTTCTGTTGCTGAAGAGATTCTAAATTGTTTAGGACTAGTATAGTTCTCCTTTTACTGTTCTATAGTCGATGACATTTTCCTATAGTCTTAAACCAGACAAAATTTCTGATATATTTTTGCATACATGCTCAACTGGTGTTAGTTTAGCTTCCGTTTCTTTTTTATTTTAGAGCATCAACATTTTCTATAGTGTATAGTTCTTCCAATTTCTCTCAAATTTTAAAAACTAAACTTTAACGTCCACCTACGCTGTATTTCTAACGACAAAATGTATTACGCTGGATTCAAATTTGAAAGAATCCTCAATATGTAATAAAGCAAATGTTATAATATACTCCCATGAAAAAATCAAATTATTGCTCCTTCTTCAGAAGTGACATATTGTTCGTTTCCATTAAACATTATAGAGAAATTACCAAAAATCCCTAGTTAAATATTTGAACATCTATGATGTAGTAAGAGAGCAATCTGTGATACGATCTTCAGCATGTTTGTATGAAAACAGCCGACTTCAGAAATGTCTTCTCTTTAACCTAACCTAAAATCCAATATTTGTTTGTGTAAATATTGCTCCCGCAGCTGCAATTGCCTCATATATGTTTACAGTGACTATTCAGTTTATATTAATTTTGTCCACATTTAAACCTATACGCAGATATGTTTAAATTACAGATGTGTTCCGAGCTCGTAAATCCAGGTAGGAAAGCACACACATACACAAGTATACGGAGGTGATGACGTAATGAATCAAAAGTGCACACAGTAAACACGGTGTTGAAAAGTAACAACTTATCATATATTAGCGGCCGTGTTAATTCCGTACCTGATTCTTACATTAGTGAACTACTTGCATACACTGAGCAAAGTAGGCTATGTGAATGCTGCAGGTGAATGAATGCTGTTCGCTGCATAGTAGTCCACTGCGTAACTCAGATTATATTTTTCCCTCCCCATACCACATCCCGCGGGGCTCACGAGCCCAGAACATAACTATAGTAGTGTTAAAACATGATAGATTTTTATGCAATATACAAAAAGAAACAAAGTCGTAGTTGCTAAATATTTATCCTTATTTTCAATTGTGAATGCAGCAACAATAAGAAAATACTTTTATTTGTGGATTATATTGCGGGGAATGACATTTTATACTCAAATAGTACATGTTACGTTCGTAAAACTTTCTGTTATATTCAAGAAAGCTACAGTACTTTTAAAAACAAATAATGCCCACGTATAAAGATCAGTTTTTTTTAGTAAGGATAAAGTCATTGCTATGTTATGTAACTAGTACGCAAGGAATGCGTTAAGCAAATGAATCTAGTGTTTAATATCAGAGTCTGCTAAAGACCTTTGGGTGCATTTATATATAAAGCTCTCTAAATTAATGCACTAGTTATTTAAATATTGTCATACAAAATTTTCATTTCCTAGCCTGGGTATTCTTTTATTGACATTAAGATTAACACTTTCGCTAAAGCTACATAATAATTTGACAGTAAAGGAAATAGAATTAGACTTACTGTCATTAAAGTCTTCAACAATATGAACAGTATGGAGTAAAAAAAAAACTGCGCGAGTATTAAGATTAAATATGTATTCGTGTCTATGGTGAAGATAAGTATTTAATATTAAGGCAACCTGCCTATCAACTTCTTGATTGAAAACTAAGTACAAATTTAAATGAAGGTGCTGTGCATATGTTTTCGGTCCTCAAATGGCAATACATAAGAGCGCATGCAAAACAATTATAGTAATTTAAAAAACAAATCTTATTCGCGTAAAGTTAACATAGTTTAGATTTATCAGCTCAAAAATTACGTAATAAGAGTTAACAATATAGTGATGCTCTAACCGCTTTAACATCAGAAGAACACATGAATTAGAGAATATATTTAGTAACTTGTCCAAAATGTTAATGTTACTTTCTACAAAGTTAGTTGCTAATCCTAAACAATCTCTTTCGTTGCAGTTTCAGGAAACAACGTTCCTGTCTTGAGCAAAGAAATTTTCATTAAAATGCTTGCAGACTTAAAAAATAATTTTTTAGAAAATAAGGCCTAAAATTAGAACCTTTGACAATGCACACGAGTTAAAAGCGTTTAAGACGAGTTTAGTGTGACCAACTTTGGTTTCAAGTTCAATTACATGGCAATTACCCTTTGTATTTGCACATGTTTAATAGCCCGACTTGGATTGATTAAGTTTTACTTTTCGTTATGTCCTTTTACACGATTAATTTATCATAGCGCTAGCATTATCTGTTCGCAATACCAATCGTCATACTTCAATTTATCGCAATTCGTTGTAGAGTTAATCTAAACGTTATATTGACAGTCTTCTGCTTTCTTTGATATAAAACATAGTTGTTTTATCTACGATAACCAACATAATGATTCAATGGCGGAAATTATGAATCCAGAAGAAACTGAAATGGAAGTAAAATTACAGAAGCAGCAGAAAGGTTATCACTGGAAGTGTCTATCCCCAAAAATAATCCAGAAAGCAATATGATATAGCATTTAGCAGCTCCATTGCCTGGAGTAACGCAAAACATGTTGAAAATAATTTCACTGAAACTGACTGCTAGCGAATCTACAAAAAATCTGAAAATAGCATATGCCACACGTGTTGAAAGTGGTTTTACCCCTTGCATCATAATCTGCTATTATACCTATAGAAAGTGGGTGATAGAGGATAAACATTAAAGCTGTATAATGCCACAGAGCGTGGTCACGAATATGGTGGCTATAGTATTCCTATAACAATACGTGGGGAAGGGAGCACTGCAGCCAGTTGTTTTCCCATTGTGGCCATTTCTCCTCCGAGAGGGAGTGATGAATTTGAGAGCATACAGAAGGAGCTTGGGTCTAGTAGCGGCAGGCACAAAACAGTTGGGGTTTTTAATGTTTTTAGTTGTATAATGTGTTTAGTTTTTTTCCGAGGCGGTCACCCCTCAATGTCCCCTTATTCGCAAGACAGGCTCGGCCAGACTGCACGGAGGAAAGTTTGCCTTAGACCCACCGTCTACTTCGTCCGGCCTTGCAACCCCGAATTGAAAAGAGAAGGAATGGGGAACCGAAAAATTCGTGGAGAGTCTAGTGATGTGGAAAATCAAGTACAGTGAATGCATCGGAATGAGAGACAGGCGTATATTATACCTCTAGTCACGAAGCGGATTGTACACGGGCTCACAGGTAAACAACACCCCAGTGCGCCAACTCACTCCACACTACTCGATGCACATACTTCACTTCACTCTTAACTTGTCCCGGATCCTTAGCATTGATATCATAGCTGCATTTTTTTTGCAACCAAAGAAAACCACGAAAATCCCTTGATTATGATGGCCAGTCATCTCGGTGTTTGAGCCCGGGACTTTCGAAAGGAGTCTCAGAGCTTCCGAATAAACCATCTCCTAATTTGTAATTTTGGTAACGATAGTTAAAAATAGTGATCCCTAAAAAAGTTAGCACCAGCATAAAACAATTATTTAATGTTGCATATTGGAAGGTATTGATACGAGAAAGACACAAATAAATTACTTACTGAAGTAATTTCTCTCCCGTGAAAAATTAGCACTCTGGATTATGTAAGTACTGAGCAAACTCTTCGACTGTACACCTTATGCGACTTTACCTGTTCGTCAAAGTTCCCAAACCAGGTATAAAACAGCTGTAAACAGATGACCATCAGTTTATCGTCCAAATTTATATCACATGCTTTGTTCACAGAAGCCGTATATCTACGTGATAAATGAGGGTAAGGGTTTTAAAACCACAACGTGACGTTGCATCAATGTGGCACGCTTTATTACAACGCCTCTAAACTTTGTACCAAACGCTCTTGCATATTATTCTGGTTTAACAAACATTTTCCATCCTGTGAATAAACATTGTCCAACATTCGTAAACATGTCCACGAAGTGTTAATCACATCAACAAAAATGTTAACTTTGGAGGTGTGGCAAAAAGTGTTGTTGCAGTGATCCCAGATTTAGCGAGTTCATACGTCCAAAAATATATGTACTGATGACTAGTAATTCATTTTCACAATTGTGTTGAATAATGCCACGTCATGTTGCAACTAAATCCTCTTCAATTAAATGTTTCTTAGTAGTATCAGCAAGGCGGTTTTTTATTGGCATATTACTCTGCTAATGATTTCAACTTAGTATTATTTAAAATGATTAATGGTATACTTAATAGCTATCAGTTAATTTCATACAGATTCATTTGAAGTGAAATGGAAAATATTCCCTTGGTTTGTACAGAGTTTCTTCAATAGAACTGAAAGGTTATCACTATAAAAAACAATCATCCCAAGTGCAGGCACCAAAAAATTATCAAGGAAACAAATAACTAAACTGTGTTATAGTAGTTATCTATTTGGGGGAGTTAACAAATCAACATTCTAGATATTGTGAATCAACATTCCTAGATTTTATAAAACTTGTTCATTTCTGAAATCGAGGGATTAGGAAGAAAGTGGACTTTAATTGTTTTTTATATTACAGAATTATTTTAAATACTGATACCACAAATTATTGACAAGAACATATAAATAATTTAATAAATATATAGTAATAAGATAGAGAAATAATAGCAATAAATGCATTCGGTATATTAAATCAAGGTATAATGTAATAACCTTGAGTTGAAAAGATTTGTCCGAGGAAAAGGTCATTAGCGAATCATATTATTTGGCAACAGCGAAGTAGCGAACGCGTTAATATAAAAAGTTTTGGAATGTAGTTAAGGGGTGAATTCAGTGCGTTTGAACCGTCACGTAGACCAGAATTCTGTGGAAGAGAAAGGGAGTGAAGTTCTGAGATTCAGGGAGATACCCCAAAGCAACAAGGTAACACTCGCACATGTAAGAATTATAAATCCTCGATTAAGAAGGAGACTTGGTGGGGTAGTTCTAAAGTAGGCAGAACTTAAGTTGATATAAGGGCGTGCATTCTAATCAGACACATTCGTTCATGCACATCTTCGTAAACACATTCGTGACGCACTCTCTTAAGAATTAGTCAATCTGGTGATTACTTGTGTGTCATTTTAAACGCTCAGTGACGCGCTTGTGTGAATAATATTTAGCGGCCATCGCGATGGGTTTTGCCGTAAAGCATTTTAGGTACTCACGGCAAGTTACGCTTCTGGTTTCTTTATTGTGGAAACAGTTATTTCAAACCCTAAAATTGATACTGCAGAAGTTAGCAGGTATTAATAAGTCGACTGTTATAGTTTCGAGTGCTACGATTCATAATCACCTTCAAACGATCGGCAACTTGCTTCAATAGCTCAAGCATAGGATTACATTAAATTTCTCAGTCAGTTTACACTGGCGTTATCCTTCAACACTCGCCCATGCATACCCTGAGATAAAGATGCCATAGCTAACGACAGTAGCAGCCGGCAGCAGAATCAACAGCAGATATTGAAGCAAAGGAGCATAATCGGTATACCTTTAATACTTTGTGAATAATAATACACACGTATCAAATTAAAACCGCATTTCCTCACGACATTCCTTATAGCAATCGTTAATTAATTTCGTCACGGTCGCCATTGTCTCCGTCCCCAAGATGATCCGACAACTGACTTCAAAGTTCGCTAGTTCGCTACAACGAGACTGAAGTATTTGGGTTCCTACTGAAATCACAACAGTTGAGTAGTTCAGGTCACTATCGATCTGCCTGGTTTTCTGTGGCCAGACTGTGGGTGCAATCCTAGCCCAGGACACATTTGGTGTGTTTAAATGCCAAGTATGTCAGCATATTTACAAAGTATTCAAATATCTCTGTGGACAAGCTTTCGACACACTAGTAATATTCGAAATTAACATCTTTAAATAAAGTTAACAATCGCTAGAAGGGAACTACGAATTCACACTACATAATGTCGCGAAAAAAAATGGTTTGGTCAAAATTAGAACTTTTGGTTATAGTAGTTTCAACTATATCTTATAGCGTCAGCTTTTGTCTTTTCACCGAAGCATATTACTACCACAGAAACAAGGTTCATCAGACCATTGCTGGTTCTAATCCTTGCTCTCTGTTCCTTTTCTGAACAAATCTAATGCAAATTTATATTCCACTCTAAAGTGGATAGGATAGATAGATAGAAGGTGACCTCCAGCCACCGGAGGTCAGCACTGCATGTAGGTCATTTCAGCAAGTCCATTGTGTCTTACGTGACCCCTGGGATGAAGGAATGAAGGGGATATACAAAGGGCGACCAGATCCAGATGACGATGCGCCCTAGCAAGGACGAGGTCACTAACGATTACAGAGTGACATGAATCCTGACGCCGGCGCGGCCCGCCTGTGTCATCATCAACACGAGGGTCCCGGGAATGAACACCCCTACCCCAGGAAGGGACACCAGTCGGTCATCCAACCGCCAGCGGGAAAACCTTTACACAGCACAAACTCCGCCGTCCCGCCATCACGCACCAATCGCCGTCGGTCGACTGGTCCCGCAACCCTGAAACCTATGAAGGTGAAACAATAGGGATAGGAAATGATGGGCAACAAATTGACATGAAATTCGTGGTAGAAGAGGACTCACTCCAGCATTTGCCTATCGACTGGGAAACCACGAAAAAAACTATCAGGGTGGCTGGCCCAACTAGAATCGAAACCGCAACCTACCGTATGCAAGTCTCACACGTTACAGCGCGGTCATCTCGCTCGGTACTCCAAAAGTTGTACATCGGATAGTATGTCTCAAGAGGCTACTGAACATGAGGCTGCAATGAAGTAATGTAAAATTATGTACCAGATATTCGTTTCTCTGACGATATACTTCGTACTTTACGGGGCAAACAGCAGTAAATATGAATCCAGAATCAACCTACATGCCTATTACTTATAACTCTGTACAGGCAATACATCCCCTCGAGAAGATGTGGAATATAGCTTACACTAGAAATTCTACTTTGGTTTATTGCCACCTGTAGCATTCACTCTTTTTAGAGATTTAAAGTTTCCATTCCGGAGCAGAAAGGCTTAGGTCGAGCACTACGATAAATGAACCAGCGCTATTTTGAACAGGAGTAATACTTCCTACGGTGGCATAAATTGTACGCAACCTAGTTTGCCTGAGCTATATTTTGGCGCATAAGTTAATATCTTATATTGTAAATTTAAATCGATAGAATGCAATCTGTCCATATTCAAACATACCGTGTCCACGAAATTGAGACATCTAAAATACATAATTCTTAAAGCGATAATTCTCAAGTAGCGGGTGAAACACTGGTGTTCCGTGCTATGTTAATGTGTTTGATTCCACACTTCCTAGCTCTGGGGGAGAGAAATTATGCTTCTTATAGTAATTGAGCAAGGTAATGTAATTGCAGGTAAGGTTTGGGTGTAAACTTTCTGACATTAAAGAGAGATCCAATTCTCACCTTCCTACTGATAGCTTTTAGTATAATCCTATTATTTAATGCGAGACTCTTGATAGAAAAACTTAGTGTAGGAATTAGTGGACTACTCTGTGTACCGTTTATTACTACGCCCATATCAACGACTATGAATTTATAAAAACACAATTTCGATATATCTCGTTAGTATTGGACAGTTAAGGTCACACATATCAGATACTTACTGCCAGAACCAGGTGTATTAATATCATAACCAAAGTACCTTCCAACTGTTTGGTTTCTTACAGTTTTGCCATATATCATTTAGAAAATGTAAATGCCTCATTGAGTAGCCTATGTGCACAGATTTTGATGAACTCTTATATTACTTTTTCATTTCTAGCCGCCTTCTTGCATCCAGGCAAAACTTCCCCTCATTTTTCCCCGCATATTCTTTTCTTGTTTACAGAAACATTTCGCAAATTGGGTTTTCCGTTCATTTTAGTTTAAGAAAACTGTTTATCAATCATTACCAAGTGCATAAACTTAAATGAAAGCACTAAATTGGTATGATGCGAATTCGCGACACTAGGCAAAAAGGAGCTACTCAAAGTTTCAAGGCTCTGAAGCTTGTGTTTTGCTTTCGATTAGTGTTACGATAAGTAGGCAAGCATCCTCGAGCCAATTCGCCGGGACTACGTGTAAATATCAGGCTCGAGATTGCAACTGAGTGTGCACTTTGCACTTAACATAAAATTAAATTAAACTGTTAAACTTCCATTATTTTTGGAACCTTTTTTGTATCGATCTATCCGTAGAACAAAATTCTAGAGAAACAGTGCCCGAATTAGTGTACATCCTGTGCACATAGTGTGTGCTCATTAAGTTTAATAGATAATTATTTGTGAAATCTAATTACCATGGGGAAAAATAACTGAGTTTTAGAACAATGTGAATTCCTCGAAAATGTTTTCTTTATCGTATTAGGAACATCTCCTTCCAAATTACAAGCGCACCAAACAGAACAGCGTATTTTCGCTACATGCATCAAAACAATAGGCCTGAAAATGCCTGGGTCCGATGCGGGGAACGTCAAATTGCCATGGGACTCCCAAGGGATGAAACCCACAAGATGCTCTAGACTTCAGCATTACAAGCCATTATACTGCTCTCCTTCCCACAACATAGAAGGCACATGGTGCAACTGCCCTAGGGATCGCAAATGTTGCTTGTCCTGCTGAATATGCCCATGTAAATGCAACTGCCAACTTGCTGAAACGACGTTGACCAGTGGCGTACCATTGTTTCGGTCTCTTCTTGAGAGAAATTTCAACTTAGATGAAAGCTAACAGACATTTTAGCATAATACAGTTTTATCCTTATGGACATGATTGCATTTGTTTCGATATTCACTGTTGAATACCTGAACATGTTAGTTACTGTTTTACTTGCCTAATAGGCAAGAAAGTAACAAAGTAAATATACAGGCTGGACCATTTAAGTAGGGACTGGGAAGTATCTCTAAAACTACGCGTTATAGAAAGAAATGATTTGAATAAAAGTTGCTTGATATTATGGGAGAAAGTAAATGCTGTTAGTCGCGTTTAATTTGGAGGACGATGTAATGGTAATTTTAGGGTCAATTATTTTTTTTTAAACGGGAGCCTACAATTTGTAAGTTGTTTTCTCATTAGGAAATGGTTTATAAAAAGCTGTCTATTTTGTAATGAGGAATAAGGAAACAAAATAAAACATGTTGGTTTCCAATTACGAAACGTAAGTTGACCTGAAATGACCACCCATGGATGGTCCAAACATTTATTACACTCTTCGTACATAGCCATTTACAATTTCCGTTGTCATTTACGTTAGTGAAAGAACAATTGCAAAGTGCTTTATACAAAAGATGTTTATTTTTGATGAGGAGTGAGAAAACAATATAAAAACTTTCCCCATAATATCAAGTAACTTTTATTAAAGACATTTCTCTCTACAACACTTAGTTTTGCAGTTATTGTATGTCTCAACTTAAATCTTCCACCCTGTATAATATGCTGTGACTGATCATGGTATAAGAAACCAAGTGGTGAGGGCCAAAATTGCTTTAGCACATTCGAGTATTTTCTACATACATATTTTGCCCCTGTAGGGACTGCTGCATTTCTGACGCCAACAATGTTTCTCTTAATCAGAGGGTGCTACTTACGTAGCCGCTAGAGAACATATTATTTTGCGAGTTCTCACGCTGCTACCCTCCTATTACCTGCTTCTGTTACACCAATATATAGTAAAAGGTTGGATGTTTTGCGTATAAGGACAAAAAAGCCTCAAGATGAATTCGTGGATCCAAAATCAGAATACTGTAATAGCAAGACTATTACAAGCAAAAGAATGGACGAAGCTTGGAACCACCACCAAACACCATAATAGAAATATCCCATATTTAGCGCCAAAGAAAAACCAGGCGGATTGCATGTGCAGAACAGTTATGACATCTTTTGGTATGCTATAGGAATCTGGCTAATATTCAGAAGGGGCCGAACACAATATCAAATAAAACGATTTTAAATAGAATGAGAAAAGACGGTAAAGAAGGTAAAAACAAAACAATTCTTTTTCACTTCAGTGTCGCAGAGTTTAGCGGTGTACATTTTTACGCATCCACCGTATTCCCAAATCTAGCTCCCGTTGACTTCCATTTGTTCCCAAAGATTCATCAAATTAAGAATCAATTGCAGTGATTATAGGATCATGTTACAATCTACCTTGAAGGTGATTAGGTGGGTGGGAAAATGTCTTCCAAATGACCTTTCTATTACAATATGTAAATAAATATAATTCCAATGCCCCGGCATTAAGTGTATGAAAGCTATTAGCAATATATACCATCTCATTATTTCATTTTAATGAGGAAACGATACTGATTCAAAATAGTTTTAATATTTCAAGAATAATAAACGGTAGTAACAGTATTATTTAATAAACTATAAATTTCTTTTAACCTTTATGTGCATACAGCAAACTGTGTTCTTCCGTGTTTCCTTCTGAATGGCTAAAGCTGTTCGCAACGTGAAGTGCGATTATCTAGCACATGGAGAGAGCAGCAGACAACGTAAACGTAAAAAACTCAAGGCACACGCAATTTAGTGTTTGCAAGATAACATTACCAGATAGGGATGGGTAAATCTGAGGTGACCAGCAATGAAGCATGAAGCATATAAAGCTGAAACCTAACAATCAGTTTTATAAAATAACAGTATTACCAGATCACATTCGTGATTTTCAAATTGACGCTCTTCGGCATTTACATGCTGTAGTCTAGATTAGATACTCGAGCACATTTTACTACGGAGTTCCTTTATTGTGTAAATTTCTTGGCATGCCTCTCTGATGAAATGAGTCATGCCATGGACAGTAAGTGGCCTACTTGCAAAAACCTTAAACAACCCAAGTGAGAAATTCATTGGAGTGAGATTCGGAATCTTTGTGGCCTTTCGTCCTATTAATTATTATTATTATTATTATTTGGATTTTCTTCGCCTAGAAGGTATCACACAAATCCTGCACTGCAGTTAGAAACCTCGGTTCCTGAAAATACAACTATTCAGCATTGTGTGGCCTACCCATAGTATGAAATGTATGAACTTTGCGCACTCCAGTATTACACGATTCAGTTCACGTTTATGGAACACCTAATGGAATCCATTCATACCGTCTACAGATTCTGCAATGTGGATTAAAACAAAAAAACGCAATTTGCTATTCATCGCGTGGTTATGCCACGCTATGAGCACACTAGGAGAAAAGCGCCACTGTTTTGTTGACAATGCGTAACGTCATTGAAGCTAGGGATCAGAGGGGAGTGAGGTGCAAAGCGAAAGTGGGCATGTACAACTGCACATTGAACGCAGTACTTACTACATTTGCACGCCTCAGCCTCGCTAGTAAATGTAAATCGGAATTGTGGATGTTTTCTTTACTTGACTGTCGCCCCGAATCCCCCCTCTCATTCCGTCCACTTGTTCCGTAACTGTTTAGTTTCTCTTAACATCGGACACTCATATCGTGGCCGAGTAGTATGTCAAGCGATAAAAACAAACGCACATACTCTCTTCAAGATGAGTCAAGTTTAAACATGATAGATAATCCCCCTCCCCATTTCATAATAGTGTAGTGTACAATCTGCAGATCGATTAGTGTATCACCACAGTATTTCGTATATGTTTTGGAAAAAGTTGAACTTTGGAACTTAAACCACACAGACCTGTCAACAACCGAGAAAGTGTTAATGATAAGGATTTTTCAAGAGCTTCCTCGAATGTATGAAGACAAAATCCTTATTTTTAAAAAGAACTTACACCCCAATACGTGGTTCTGTATTCATCACCCAATAAGGGATGGCTACTAGAACTCAGGAATACTGATATATGGGGTAATGTAAGAGGAAACCGAGCTTAGTTGCCAGATAGTTTATGTAGCTCAAGCGTCCGATGAAATGCAATAGGAGTACAAAGTTAGGCTGCAACTCTCCAAGTGTGCTGCAATTATACACGCATCTCTTGTTTCAGCACAGGAATCACGGTTTTCGAGCATTACGGCGGAAAGGCTACGTTTCCCATTTAAAGAGGAAATCACATATCCGCCAACGCCCAGCATTTAGACAGCAGCTCTTCACAATGACTTGCTGTATCCTCTCATTAAGGTTTCTTTGGAAATCCTACTCTCGCCTTCATGAATGAAATGCAGTTTATATTGTTGTTTTGACGCTTGCAACAACACAATAAATTCCTTCTATTATGGCATCCGTCTTACCTTTTTTTTATGCGGGATGGCTCAGGCGGTTTATGGCCGCATTCGGGAGGTCCCTGGTTCGATTCCCGACGACCGCCCACTCTGATCCATGGGTTTTCCCGGGTCGGAAGGCGAATGCTGGAGTGGTTTCTTTCATTCTCCGAATTTCCTGTCCCTCCATTTCGTTCCATCAATCATTTCCTTCATGCTTTACCCCGTTTGGTCTATTTCAGGGTTGCAAGTGTCGGTGATGGTCTTTCGGTAACGTAGCAGGGAAAAAAGATGCTCTCTGTGCACTTCTCTGTCCCTCGGCCTTTAGCTGGTTGCCAGGGTGTAAGACCCTGTGTGGGGCGAAGTCTCCGATCTAATTGTCCGACTGCCGGGGTGTCTATATCTAGAAATTGTAGGGATCCTGTCATCGCTGTGCCGACACTTCTGGTTCCGGCCTCCCGGCGACTCCCTTCACCTCATTTCTCCCTCCCGGGAGTGCCCCCTCATGGGGCGTCGGTACATATCCGGATTCACTGGATCGGTGCCGAATTCCCTCCGCTTCACAATCCAATCCAATGGAACTTTATTCCTTCTTCATTCCTCCGACTTTATCATTTTAAGCAATTTAAATTCTGCATTTTTCTTTGCTAAGCTAGCTTTACAACATTTGTTTCTAAATGGTGTTACATATGCTAACTAATGTGCCACTCAACTCTCTCTCTCTTTCTCTCTCTCTCTCTCTCTCTCTCTGCCTTAACACACTGGCAAGTATAGTGTCTCCTTTCTTGCAAAATTTATGTACATATACAAGTTTCACAAACGTTGCCGATACCAAAGAACACAAGAACTAAAAACACCCAATGTAAATGAACGTATAATACGTAACAGTTCAAACTGGAAGAAACATGTAGATATAACGGAAGAATAAAGACTACCTATTATAATACTATAGCTACAGACAATTAGAAAGGAAAATAATAAGAGGACGCCCAAACGCAAGATGGAAACTTAAAGAATTCCTTAAAGTCGAAACAGGAAATACCCAAGCCTTGAGAGTTGTTGCTGATGATGAAGTTTCACCCACTGTTGTTATTATATTTGAAATAACTGTATATTCATATTTCACATAACAGATATTGAACATTATGCTTTGCGGCCATTACACTCCATAATTTCTGTGAAGTACAATACCCATTTTGATGCGGTCTTAGTGACCTGTCTTATACAACTTAAGTGCGTATTTGAATTCTGAAAATTGCAACAGAAATGTTGAACTCAACCCATTTTTACACCGAACTGTTACTTCTCATACCATGGAAGGACTTGAGGAAGATGGATTAATTTGCATTTTTCAGAGGCAGGAACTTGGCCATTGAACACAAGACACGAAGCAGCAACTTTCATGCACGCTTGATGCTTTAACATACATTTCTTTTATTTTTATCTAAAAGTGGAAAAATACTTTTGAATAATTAAAATATAGTATAATTAACTGGAAATGAATTATCGTCAATCAAATGTAGGCTCCTTAAAAATACATCTTCTAGGATAGAGTGCATTTCTGAAGAAACTATTCCATAATCTTTGAACGTGATCAAACCTTGCAAGTTTAGATCCTGTTGAGTTTCTATCTTTACAAAATTCAGGGACTGTATTATTTCTTTGTTTTGTCCTGACATCCGCCCCAGCATTGGTTTCCCTACGACAATCTAACACCATTCATCTTTTGATCTCTATAGATACGATTTTTCCTCGATTCCAGCGTGACTCATCGCTGCTTTATAAGAAACCACTTCTGCCAGACAAAACCTTGAAATGCTCTGGAAACACAAGTCAGGAAGAGGGAAAACCTCCAAATAACTTGCGATTTATAAACATTTGGGAAACCTATGCTTCAGGCCAAGCTGCAACAGAGTGAATTCCTGAGGGACTTATATGTTCTAATGAGGTCTCAGGCAACACAGAAGGGTTAAAAATCATACCACGCATTGAGCGAGAAGGGAGCGGGGGGCACTGCAAGCAAATGAAGAAAAATAATCAGTCGTCATTTTGGCCCTTGGCACTTGTCATACGGGTTGAAGAACCTCGCTATCGAGTTTTGTCTGACGCCTTGACAGCAGCAGTGCAAGTGCTCTTGATTTTGACGTTTACGAGAAGCGCGCAAGATGGAGAGTCGTTCGAACGATGACATCTCCTTTAATGGTTTCTCCAGATTCTCTGTCTTACTGACAATGGACTACAGAGAAACCTTACTACATAGACCATTATGAATAAAATGCAATAAAGGAACACATATTGTTACAACAGAAACAGTTCGGGGATTAACTTCATATTTTTAAAGCGGATCTCTTCTCCAGAGAGCCCGAAGCGGCATCGCGGATAAGATAAACATAATGGCAGTAACTAAGGGAAATGGCAGGAAATGTATGAAACCGAGTTACAGAAATTGTAAGGAAAATATAAAATAAATGCACTATGCCTGACAGACTACAAACTAAAACACGCAAACAAATTTCCTGATTTGCTCGATTTTAATTCTGAGAATTGAAAGCGGAACACCTAAAGGAAAACAGGGGTATTTTTATTTTCCATCTACTTTCACTAAACAAATCCCGCTCGATCTATAACATTAAGTGGGTCTAAACATGTCATATGGGTTTCTAACTTAAGAAAAGTTTAAAAGCCCTATAACATGTTAAAACTGTTAAATTCATGTCCGAAGCTATTTAAAATTTAAAATAAAATAACCTTTACATACATAGATCCCGCCCCCTAAGCTCACTGATCTACTTTTATTCAAAACGTTTTATTATTAAGGAAGATAAGATTGTTTTCTTAATTATACCATATTTCGATTAAAATTCATTAGCAATTATTTTTTCAAGAAATAATCAACCATGTTGTAGGTCCAAAATAGCCCTAGAGTTTCTATTTTTTTTTCTTAAAATGTATTTTACCTATCTTATATATTTTCTGAGAAAAGGGGTAATTTATATCAGATCATTCACAGAAAAAGCTGTTCAAAGCAAAAATAGAGAAAACAAGCCTCATATATTTGCAAATAGCCTCAGCACACAGAAGCTACCATACTAAAAAGAACGTATCAATTTATAGAGCATAAATTCCTGTAAAAGTTTACCTCTCTACTCCGAAATGTTTAAGAGTTATGATTTTTCTTTCTGTAAAGTGGGGTGGAATTCACAGTATAAAATAGCCGAAACAGTGTCATTTTTAAAAATTTGTTTAAAATGTGAGTATTGTACCTACAGTGATAAAGTATAATAATAACTTTAAGATGGAAAATCCAATCTATAACACCGAAAAAATGTCATGCGATACATTGACATTGCTTTCTCTACCCTCTATAATTTATTAGTGGGTATAGAAGATATTCTTACTAAAGCTTATTTTTCTATTCTACTTCATTTTAATCCAAATAAAATTTTCCGGAAATAGCTGCATTACACATTTCGTTATGGATACAAAGGAAACAGCGACTGTCAAATGTTTTAGAACTAGACGCTATACGTTGGCCTTAAAGTTCCATAACATCGCGAGAAACAACTGGAAATCGACAGGACTTGAAAAGAATGGCTTAGTATTGAATAATTCCAACCATTAATAATGGATATCTCGGATAAGACTGATGACACAAAAAAGTTATTTGAAATAAATTGTGTATCTTAAAGATATCTAAATTTGTTGTGTCTATCCCTTAACGTTTTCCAATTATAAAAGATTATATGAAATTCTTTCCGAATGAAGGACTTCAAAGGCTATTCCCAGAAAATTCAAGATAAACATTTTATTCGGCAAGTGTATAGCTTCAATATATGGTATTTTAATAAAAACGCTTTTTTTATATTTATTTATGGGCGCTTTTTAACTGTTGTGGTCTTTAGCCTCCCATTCTATATTGGTCGTAAAAGACGGGTAATTTTGCTCAGAGATCTCTTTATCAGGCTAGAAGTTCTTTTACGTGCCGTAAATGTACGACACGGGACAACCGGCTTTACTTCCGTTCCGAAGGAATCAATGCTAAGGATTGTTACGCCCGAAAAAAATCCATCACCCTCCATCGGGTTTGAACCCGCGACCTCGGGAACTAGAAGCTAACATGGTAACCACTACGACATGGAAGACAATAAAAAAATAGGGAGTCATTCTCAGAAAATAACAATTTCGAAAAATCTTCCATGTAAAGGTTAGTTTGAGGTGGGGGGATTTTCTTGAAAATCTTTGTGTCGCATGTTTGGAAGGTATTGAACCTAAATAACAGGTTTGGTGTTTATCCGACTTTTCGTTTTCGAGTTATGCTGTTCACAGACACGCGCGCGCGCGGACCTTTTTCTAAAAATGCTTCTTTTATCCAGGGATCTCGAAACATTTATTGTGAAATCTTGGTATCGAATGTTTCAGTGAATGCAATACCTTCTCTACCTTCTAGGTAAAAATTTTCGCCAAAAATTCCCTCAGATTTTCTTCTATTTATTTTGATGTAAACATGACACATTCATGCTCTTATTTTCACAAGCCTAAAACAGTGCTAGAAAATCCCAGAATATACCATCGCACAAGATTTAGTTGCATGACTACGCACTAAATTACTTTCGCTTCAGCGAAAGCTCTTCCAGCAAGTTCATTCGCCGGACAATGAAACTCGCGTTTATCAGCTTAACGCTAGAGCAAGAAGCGCAAACGTCCGGACAATAACATGTACGTTAGCGATGTCAGTAACATTAGCCGATATAAATCGCAGACACCATGCCATGGCTGGTTCTACCTTGTACTTCCAGACTATTGTTTGGGGCGAGAGCGACAACCGGGTAGCGTGTGCACCTGAGCGTGCCGAGTTCAAAACCAGCCAGCCACCTGAGGTATGTCACGACTGTTCCGCAACATCAATTTACACTGCACGTGGATTGTTATACAGTTCATAAAGCTCTGCCTTGCTGCGTTGGCGCTTCAAGATGATTAACTGCTATCTTTTCGATTCGATATACATGAACATTCCTTCGCACACGAGTTTAATATGCGTGAGCTCGAAGTGTTGAACATTTTTATGGGCGTTTTCTGATAAGGAAGATCTGCGCCTTGTCCCTTACCGCTACGTAGTCTTTTAGCGCCAGATCACAGCGCAATCTTGAAATTCTTCTTGGGCTTGAATGCCAATAAAAGTATGACAGAAGAAAGGTTTCTTTCGGTTTGATGCGATATCTGAAAAACTAAGTAAAATATGTGTTCCTGTGAGAGATGTCATTCACACATAATGACAGTATATAAATAAAAAGTCTTACGTGTTACATTCACGAAACTTTCTCAGTCATCATTTGTTTCTCTCTCTTCAGCAAAATATTCTTACAAATGCTTAGTTTTATTCTTCAGATATGCGTTTGTAAAAAAGGTTTCATTACATATTTCGTTGTAGATACATGTGGGATACGAAGTTGAAGCAACGGTCAAATCTTTAAAAAGCGGTCGCTATATACTGGCTGTGAAATTCCAAACGTTTTGCATGGCATCCTGAAAAAAAAGAATGGTGGCTTAGAACTTTAAGAAATGTATGATAGCTATTGGAAAATTGAAGCCAAATGCAACGAATTTCTCAGAAATGGTTGATACTACAAACAATTTATTTTACGTAAATTCTGTGTAAATTCAGATCTGGCGTTTTTCATGTAGTAACTTTCTGTCTCTCTCCTATGGTTTACCAGTTATGTGAAATGTATTCAGAGCGAAGATGAGCTCACAAGATACTCCGAAAAAGTTAAAGATGTGCATTCTACTTTCCATGCGAATATCTTAAATATGTTGTATTTTAATCAAAATCGTTGAAAATATGTTTCCAGAAAGTAAAAAATAACGAAATATTTCTTAATAAACGATAGTTTGGAGTGGGAGCTTTCCTTGATCTTCTTAATCTTCCCGACGTATTCTTAGGAGATGTTGGACTTAAATACCAAATTTGGCCTTTATTGAACTTTTCATTTTTGAGTTACGTCGTTCTCTTTCTCTCTCTCTCTCTCTCACGCACGCACACACACACACACACACACACACACACACACACACACACAAACACAGGGATCTTCTTTCTAAAGAATTTTTTTATTCAGGGCATCTGAAAATGTGTTTTGCGGTAAAATATCGATATCGAAATTTTGACGGAATGCAACTTTTGCTCCACCTACTACAAAGGTATTATACTACGATAGCATATACAATGTCGTCGTCCTTCGTTGTCTAGGGGTACCTCTAGTTCCCGAGTTCGCGGGTTCAAACTCGTTGGAGGGCGATGGAATTTTTCGGGCGTAAAACTCCTTAGCATGGCTTCCTTCGGAAGGGAAATAAGGCCGGTGGTCCCGTGTCGTAGATTTACGGCACGTAAAAGAACCTCAAGCCTGATAAAGAGGTCTCTGTCCGTCTTTCAGGCAACATATAGAATGGGACGCTAAGAACCATAGTAGTTAAAAGAGCGTCCATAAATAAAAACCTTTACTAGTATAAAGCTAATTGTCGCAAGATTTCTCTTTCCTGCATACAGCTGTCTGTCGTAGTTCAAATCTGATGTGCTGTAGCCAATGGTGTGCATTCAGTTCTGTCTGCCATATTTGTAATAAAAAGGTATTCAGTAATTAACATTTTAATTCATACGGTAGATGTATCTCTCTGAAAACCAGCGTGCCATAGACTGATATTACAGATATAGATTATTATTAGCGGAGGGGGGCGTTTCCTGCAATGCGACCTACAGAGATCTATTGTGGCTACCACACCCCAAGAGGAAGGGATAAGGTGAAGGAACCACAGGAGGCTATAAGCAGATAGGCCACAGAGACGCACGGAAGTTGCTAACATTTCCAACCTCGCAGGCCAGTCCTAATGCTGGAGCCGCCGACCAGTCAAGCAGCCCTCTGGTGTCTACGTGGATACTCTTTCCATAGAGAATGCAACCACGACATCTGTCCGGCACCGCCATACACTAGCAAACCTAAAACACACCTCAAAGATGAGAAGGAAACGGAATGAAAGAGAAATGATGGAAAAGAAATGGTGGTAGATAAGAAACCACCCCAGTATTCGGCTGTGGACCCGGGGAAAAAACCCAAGGGTTAGAGTGGGCGGTCGTCGGGGATAGAACCCGGGACCTCGAATGTAGCATACGTTACCGTGGCGCAATCTCTCTCGGTAAAGCTTATATTAAATAGGAGTAGAATATTTTCCAGCCGTAATAATCTGCTTCCATTTAACTGAGCTGGCGCAAGCTTATATCCCTCTCACACCTGTTAATGCTGTAATGTGACAGGAATGAGATATGACATTGCATCATGCCAAGGTAGTCAGCTGGGGCAGAAAAAACATTCAAGAAGCCGTATCTGCTTCATTAGCCGCAAGCAGGAGGAGACAGAATAGGCATGAACTTTCGTTATTAACGGACAATAATGGTTGTGAACAGTTGTGATTATAGCTTGTTTTTGTTACGATTTAGTGTCAGGCATTAAGTACAACCACAAACTATTCGTTTCTACGGTATGTGTGTGTTTCTTTCTCTTTCTTTCTTGTTATGAATTTAATGGACCGAAATGCGAGTTGAGTTCAAAATGAATACGATCGATTTCATTCCAAAAAATCTGATGTGATATATAGACATGAATTTCTCTAATCATTAGTGAGTATACAAACTATTCTTATTAAAGCTTATTTTTATATCTATTACGTTTTAATCTAATTAAACCTTTGCAGAAATAGCTACATTGTACATTTCGTTATAGATACAAAGGGGACAGCAATAATCTAATGTTTCAGAACTCGACGCTATATGCTAACCTTAAAATTTCACACTGCTTCCATCCAATTGCGAGAAACAACTGAATGATGAAAGGACTTCAAAGAATGACCAAGAAATGAACAATTCGAACCATTAATAATAGACATCCCAGAAATGGCTTATGTTACCAAAAAACTTATTTGAAATAAATTGTGTGTTTTAAAGACATTTTTTTTGCCTAGTACGTTTTCGTCTATCCTTTAACGTTTACCAGTTATACAACATTATACAAAATTCCTTCGGAATGAAGAGGACTTCAAAGGCTATTCTCAGAAAATTTAAGATATACATGTAAATGTCTTTAATATATAGTATTTTAATTAAAATCGTTCGGGCCATTTTTTAGAAATACACAATTTTCGCAAAATGTCCTACGTAAGGGGTAGTTGGGGCGAGGGGATTTTCTTCAAAATCTCCGTTTCGCATCCTTGGAAGATACTGAACTTAAATACCAAATTTGGTACTTATTCAACTTTTCGTTTTTTTAATTATGCTGTTCACACACACGGGCCTTTATCTAAAATGCTTTTCGGGGGTTGTAGGGGCCTCAAAACATATTTCCGGTGAAATTTCGGCATGGAATTTTTTGGTTGAATACAATACTTCCTCTACCTTCTATATGTATTACAGAAAATAATATTACGTAGGCACACAGTAGGACCATTTCTTTCGAAAATTCATTCTAATGAATTGGCATTCTGATATTAATAAAGCTGGAGTAAACTTATTGATTAGCCGCTTGTTTGGAACACATCTATATACACATCAGGTTGTGCACTTTCTATTATCGAGATGAGGAAAAATGGTTATTTTTCAGTAACAATTTCCAGTCCCAAGATAGAATTACGTTAAACATAGCAGCTTCAAAACGTTCAAGTACGTTCACGAGTAATAAAATATCATGTTAATACTCTTAACAGCAAGACACCGTTGGTCCACTGAGGTTACTTGTTTGACTCGGATTATTTCGCATCAAGTCGTGATTCTTCGTTCCGGCATCGAAAAACGATGGTCCGTTCCTATCCCGTCCCTCCATCATGCACGCGCGAATTCGTAATTCACTGTTAACAGAATACATCTATATACTTGTTTAATTACTGCTTACTTAGCTCACGTTAAGTAATTCACATCCATCATCAACATAATCACCATCACAGTAATCGAAATGCATGTATCTGGTGCTGCTGATTATATGTTTTAAAACAGGATCTCGGTTCATTTGTCTTTCGCACGTGTATCATAAGAAATAAATGGTATAATTAAATCTGATTCGCAAGGATAATTCCACTGGAGTTGGCCCTCTATTGGAATTTGGAAGCAGGAATGGTTCCAAGGCTCACATCATATACACGCCACTATTTTATTGTAACACAGTGTACGATCACTGTATGATCGGAACGCTAGTTTTTAGAATCGGTTGACCATCGCATTAGTGTGAAGTTGGAGAATTTCTTTTGGAACTGTACAATTGCACCTAACGGCTATGTTATGCTTTAATAAAAAAATATTATGAACTGCTGCTGGCGCCTAGGTACCACTCTTTCACGATAACAGTCATCAAGAAGATCTACGAGATGATTCAGTTCTAGAAAAACAAATTAGTAAATCGACCATAATAGAAAGAACTACAAAGGAAAATAAAGAGAATATACGCGGTGTGGCATTCTTTGATTTATAAAATAGTGTGATGTTATATTACAATAATGGTAATAATTATGGGTGGTCAACATTTGCGTTATGTATACCTAAAGCATACAAGTGAAGGTTTGTGGTTCTCAAATGTGCCACCGAATACATGGCAACATGCGCAGACGCGGAAACTTGAGAGATTTAGTGACCGTTATTAATAGGCAGTTCGTCTAAGAGTGCGGACAAGAAAGGGATCCACGTGTGCTGCTCGGCAGTTTCATTTTCATTTTGGTTTCTCTCTAGGAAGGTATCCCGACGACAGATAGTATTTCAATACATCTAAGTAAACATGTGAAAAGTATTAATTAGCATTTAAACCATATTTTATAATTTCTCTAACTAGTCCTCCTTTGTTATCTCCAAACCTCTCGCTATATAAATCCAAAATTCCTAAGCTTGTGCCCCTTTAGGTACTGTTTCATGATAAGGTACGTTCGAATACTACAGTCGTATATCAAATAAAGCACCTGCAGTTCGTAAATTATTTACGTCCTGTATACTGATGCTAATGTTTATTACAAAATGGCAGTCAATTGTTTCAGATCGAGAGGTGCGTTACGATCCTGACGCGTATACCCAAGGGAAGAGAAATGGATTGAAAGTCGAGCTGTAAAACAAGTATTGGCATGCTCCCGAGGGTAACCTGCATCGGTTCTGTGCACCAGAGCAAAATGCTAAGCGAGAAACTTTAGGCAAGAGTAGTGAAGCCATTACTTTCTTCACTCCTTCAACCTGCGCGCTCTGGAAGGAAAATCCAATTTCACTTTTCTAAGTTTATTGGAAGCTACTATAACAACTTCCTAACAGTTTTGTATCAAAAACAGAATTCTTAAAGCAACCAAAGAAAAGGTAAAACTCCTAAGCTAGGTCCCACAGTGTGAACCAGTAAAACATCTTTTTAATCCCCTTATTCTATTTTTGCGTTCTATCCGCGAACTTAACCCGCAATTACTATGCAAATTTCAAATTGCCTGTCTCGAGGCAAGCAATCCACAATAAATATTCATGTTCTCTTTATGTGGACCAGAGAAAGTTAGTGGGTTAGGCAAACTTCTTTCAAAATCGGAAGGTCAAGGACTTGTATTACCTAACAGTTTTACCAAAAGTAACTCCAAGTTTTTAGCTTGTGGCTAATGGAGGAGGGCTGGTGAAAGTTCGCAATTTTACAAACAATTTATCATATGCTACATTGCATTAATTGCTGCTGTTCAAAATAGCACCTAAGCTAAATCCAAACGCAATTGGGTGAAATGCAACCTTTTTAAGCGCATGACATTCCTAAAATAAAGGAAAATTACTTTACAGTGAAGCTTACTGGTGCAGTCAATAGGTTTTCGGCGAAGAAGGCGAATATTGCGGTTATAAATTGAGAGAAAAATATTTTAATAACATATAGGGACCGATAGTTAAAACGGTTTATGTTTCTGCATTAGCAAATTTTGGTATTTGTAAGAGGGATAAGTATACAAGGATCCAGACACTGAAGTCAGTGAAGTGTATCTGTTTGTTGCGCTGTTGCTTAGAGATAAAAGCCTATTTGTGTTCGCCAATCAGAGTAAGTTTTTATTTACTTGGCCGGTGAAATTCCAAGCATCATCTTAAGTAACGTCTTAATCCCTCTACAGCTAAGGGACCATATGCAAATGGCTTTTGGATAACCCTGACCCTGGCCGATGACCTCGCGGATTGTCATTGCAAATCGATGTGAGGTCGTCCGTTTGTTCCTCTCACGATCGATGCTGTCCTGCGCCACACCTGAGGGCGTCAGGTCGCAGAATCCACCGATCGAGAGGTAGAGGCATGTACGCTAATGGCGTGATCCATCTCAAGCCGGATGACCCCTCTTCAGGAAACAACCCACCTGCGAGGTTTGTTGATCTAACGTACGCGGCTTTGGTATTTTAGTCGTTCGTGGTCCTGCCCGGGAAGTAATAAATTTGTGTTGATGGAGCTGTCTATGACGGCATGCTAATCTTCCTTTCTATTTAAACCTTAACAAATCATTCTCGCTGGTAAATAGCTTTTGATGAAAATGCTGGGTGAAAACATTACTGAAAATATATGTCGTCATTGCCTCGCTCAGCTGACGGAATCATTCTAATGTTCTTGCTACCGTTTCCAGAAGATGTCATATTACTTCTATTTTCTATGCCCGTTATTTGCAGTGTTATTTTCCGTGACAAATGGGTTTAAAAGTTGATGTGTTTAGTTATATTTCCTTCAACAAAACAACAATATTTGTCAACTTTAACTTGCAATTTTTATTGCGGCTATTACATCGCAGTGATTTAGTTTAATGAGTAAAACCAGTAATGCAAGCTTTTTGGGGGGGGGGTTTGTTTTTTAAAGTGCTTTGTTCAGCGGCGTAACTGTTTAGAAAACTAGCGCAGCTTTAGTACAGTTTGCAAGTGCAAGACGAATGTCAATTTAATTTTGAGAACCTGGACATTCAGTTGCACATGCTGTTTTCTGAAATTTGTTCAGGAGCCGTGATGGATGATTTCACAGACCACGTAATTTCCTTGTCACCAAAGTGCTGGGATGTATGGGAGTGAATGCACGCTTTCTGGCCCGTTTTATTCTTTTTAAAATTGGCCATTTTAGAGAGCATCCAATGAATTGACTGGTAACAAACAACAATTGGTTTTTTCCTGAGAAATGCATTCATGGTCCGCTACTATGGCAACGATAAAAGGACGATACTGAAAATTATTAGAATTCAATTTTTCTAAAAACAAATGAAATGTGTTTACATTGACAGCTACTTTATAATGTTTTGCTAGATGGCTACAGTGTAGTTTGTACGATTTGCTCTAATAGTTTGTTAATCATCATCATTTAAAGAGTTTGTATACACCCAAAAATGAATTTGACTAGAGAACATTTCCGGGCTGTCGTTTCTTACGATTCTAAACCTCATTTTCGCTTAAACAATTGTGAAAATGGGCTTAGAAATGCATTTGGCGAAGAAGCCCCATCTATGGCAACAATTTAAAATTGGTACAGCGAATTCAAAAGCGGTCAGTTTTTTCTTAGTGATGAATTTATTGAAGGACGCCCACGAACTGCTGTTACTGATGAAAATATTGCCGTTCGAGAAACGCTTGAAGATCGACGGACATCTTATGATTTTATTCAGGTGACACTTATCATTGGTATGAGTCAAATCCAAAACATTTTACATTACATTAAACGTGAAAAAACTCTGTTGTCAATGGGTTCCACATAAACTGACTCCCCATCAAAAACAACAACGTACTGATTGGTGCAAAAAACCTCTGGAAAAATTCCAAGCCGCCTCTTAAGTTTTGGTTTGGAATATCGTTACTGGTGATGAATCTTGGATTTATTGTTATGATCCTGAAAAGAAAAGTCAATCGGTTCAACGGATCTTTCGAGCAGAACCGAAGTCTACAAAAGTCCGACGAATTCGCAGTGTTGGTAAGAAGATGAGACATTGTTACTATAGCATTAAAAGATACATGCACCGTTACTGCCGATAGGTACATACAAAAACTCTGTTTACTACACATTTTTGAAAAATTTCGTGAAAACGACCAAAAGGAAAACTAATGTTACATCATGACAAAACATCGTTGCATACAGTAAAACTAACAACCGAGCATCTCGATATCCCATGCACCCTCCACCATACAAGCGTGACCTAGCACCTTATAATTTCCTTTTGTTTCCAAAAATTAAAGATAAAATGCGTGGAATCACTTTTTCGTCACCGGATGAAGCAGTGGAACATCATAAACACTTAGTTCCTGAAGTACCTAAAAAGAGTGGCATCATTGCTTTAAAACCCGTTTCATGAAAGACAAGAATGTATTGATGTTAAAAGGGAACATTTTGAAAAAACAATATAATCTATTAAATTGCTTAAAACTAATTCTGATTTTGATTTTCTAAAACATTTTCGGTGTCGCACTCGTATATGGCAGGTTTCTGGAAAATAAGATTCTCAAGCGCTAAAATGAATTCAGTCGCTTCAGGAAGTTGAGAAGGGTGGTGCTGTAAGAACCTGTATGGTGTATGTATGTACGTGGTGGTCTCAATTACCGCCTATCAACTTCCTCACGGTTCAGTGCTCTCCTTGTGGAGGGAGAATCCTCACAAAAAGTCAGAGGGTACCGTACACTTAAGAGAAGCCAGGCAACCCAGCACTTCTTGCTGGTAATGACACAGGCTGTATCGCAACATGTTCCTTGTATTGCTAAAAAACAAAATCCCCAAGTTCCATATTAAGTACTAGCTGACTTGCCCGAAGTTGTACAGTTAGCTTTTTGAACTGAAATGTGAATCAATTCATTTCACTGATCTGCGCCCGTTCTTTCTGAAATTATTCTGCAATGAATTATATTAATTATTTAAGCTGTAACGTCTCAAAGTTAAAAAATGACATAAAAAATAAAATTAATAAATTCAACTAAATATGAGGCACCATCAAACGAAATTTAAAAAAAAAATACCAAGAAAGAGACAGAAATAAAATTTTATAAAGTGATGGCTGTTCCAGTGTTAACGTATGGATCCGAATGTTGGACAATGACCAAACAAATGGAAATAAAGATAGAAGCAGCAGAGATGCGCTTTTTAAGACATGTAGCAGGATATACATTAAAAGACAGAAGGAGAAGTGAAGACATAAGTAAAGAATTAAGAATTTTCAACTTACGAGAAAGAATTAAAGAAAATCAAAACAACAGGAAACAACATGTGGAGAGGATGGATGATAACCGCTATACGAAGCGGTTTTAAGATATACACCAAAGGCCAAAGAAACATCGGCCAACCTAAAAGAGTGTGTGAAGTGGAGTTGAGTTGAGTTTAAGGACCCGTCGACAACTAGGTCATTTGGGCCCCAAGTAAAAACATAAAAAACAGTTAAAACTTAAAACGGCCGAGCTAAAAACGCAGCAGAAGTTAAAAACGAAATAGTCATAAGACCATAAGTGAGGTTAAAAGAGAATAAAATCAAGGACAAAAAACAATGAAGGTAAAATGGAAGAAAATCTAAGCTAAAAAGACTAAAAAACCCTCCAAAACTAAAAGAAAAGCTATACTTGTGTAAAAAAAAAAACCCCGATTTTGGCAACGAACCGTAGGGTCTGCCTTACCGCCACTGGGTCATCGCCTGAAACTGAGGGCAGTGTAAAACCCAGGCCAAAAAACTGACGATCCCGGGCGTATCTCGGACAACCAAAGACGCCGAACAGACAGGGTCCGGGGCGCGCATATGGCCGATTCTTAGGTAGGTCAGAAGAACTGAGCGCCGCGATTCCCTGCAGGAAGTGGACCAGTGTATACGGTATGTTTGAGTGTCCGGAGTTGAGTGCCAGACCTAAAAGAAGATGGACGGAACAGTTTAAATGATGATATCGGAACAAGCCAAAGGGCTTAAACCATGAAAGATGACGATGATTGTGCAATGATGTAGTGGATTTTTATGGTTTACTCCTTCACCTCTTGTAATTGTAATTTCGTACAAGCTACTCCTTACAGCGGATGAAAATGACTCAAAAGCAGTGAAACATACACGAAACGCAAAACTTCCTTAAACTCTCCCCGAGTTCTAGAAATGCTGCATAGCCTATACGTACCGCAATCATCAGTCGAGTAATTTTTTAAATAATTACAGTAGGTGAAGCTTTAAACCGTTGTATTGGTCCCGTAGTTATTTAATGACATAAAAGCGAAATAACTTTCACATAATGCAGAAGCCCTTAACATAGGTATACAAGAAATAGACGTGAGACAGATAAATATGAAGATTTCGCACCCTGAGGTCACCAAATAAACCTCTCTGGAAAATACACATAGTCTGGGAGCATAGAGAAAAATCTGACGTTACACTCACATGACTTTCTCTAATCTTGTACAAACTATTTTTACAAACGCTTATTCACGATCTACTTCATGTTAATCGATATAACATTTGCAGAAATTATCGTGTTGCTAATTTTATTGTAGGTGCAAGGGGAAAATGGTAGGCTTTAAGCCACAGTGGTTGCTACGTGAAAATTCCGTTGTCTTTGCATGTCCATAAAAAAATAAATAAAATATATAACGAATTTCCATTTGAGAAAAAGTAAAAGTATTGAAAAATTCAAACAAAAATTCAAACAAATAATCTCGGAAATGGTTCACTCGGCAAAAATAAATAAATAATAATAAAAAATAAATAAAAATGTATATGACATATTGTGTGTTTTGACCAGATCTACATTTTTTGTGTAGTAAAATTTTGTCTTCTCTTACGGTTTACCAGTTATGCAAAATTCATTCAGAATGAAGACGACTTTTGAGGACATTTCGTGAAAATTCAAGATATACATTTCATTTGCCATGAAGGTATCTTAAACATACGATATTTTAATCAAAATCTTTGGAGCCATTTTTGAGAAAATAAAAATTTTCGAAAAGTGTTCCATGTAAAGGGTAGTCTGAGGAGAGGATTTTCTTGAAAATCTTCGTGTCGTATCTTCGAAAGATACTGAACCTAAATACCAAGTTTGGTATTTATTTGACTTTCCGTGTTTGAGTTATGCTGTTCACAGACACACATCCGTACAGCCATACACACAGACCTTTTTTAAAATGCTTTTTTTTTTATTCAGGAACTTGAAAACACGTATTTTCGGTGAAATCTCGATACCGAAGTTTTGGGTGGAATGCTATACTTCCCCTACTTACTACACGTTTTTTTTATTTCTCTCTTTATTCAATGAATTATTTATAATGTCCTAGTAACGAACAAACGAAATAAAGCATAACTTTCAGCAGAGGTTTACTAAAATATTTTGGCAATGGTATCGCAAGCGATTGTAGGGTGCTAAGCAGATTCGATTTTGTTTCGTTTTACTACGTCTTCCGTTCTTTTAGTTGCAATGCATAATATATATTCTTCTGTAGTGATTCGCGTCTAAATGTAAAACTAATTACGAATTCCTATTCGTACAGAACTGAAATTTCGTACATAAGTTCTGTAAGCACATTTGACAATATATTTAAAAATTGTTAAAATTACTAAAAACTAAGCGTAGTTTATACGGAGAGCACCCTAAAAGTTTGCAATTAATTGCATTTTTAAATGTACTTTGCATTCAAATGTATTGGCACATTTCAAACTTGGTTTAAATGGATAAAACGTTTAACGGCAGTTTAAATAGAATTTCATCTAAAGGATTAAGCAAAGCTACATAAAGAGCTGAAATACAACACGTATTGAAGCTAATTCGTCGACAAAACATGGTTAAAACCGTTTGAAGAATAAAGGGGCCTTCTGAAAACCTAGATTTTAGGGATCATTTTTCGAAACAATCACCAACACTGCTGCACTCTTTTTCAGAAAAGAAAAAACAAAGAAAAGAAACGAAAGCTCCTGAAAATGAACGCACTGCAGAACTTGCTATCTCATCTTATCTTTACTTCAGTTACGCAGTGAAAGTTCCTGAATTTATAAAAATAATTAATTAATAATTATTCCATGTATGGATGTTTCAAATCAGAATTTTTATTAGTTAATATAATTATCTCAAAGGAATTCCAACAGATCACTGATTTTTACTTTTCCAACCACATAACTAGTAGGTAGAGGAAGTATTGCATTTCACCCAAAAATTCGATAGCGAAGTTTCACCGAAAATGCATGTTTTGAGGGCTCCTGAATCAAGAATAAATTTTAGAAAAAGATCTGTGTGTGTCATAATTCAAACATGAATGACCGGATAAACTCCAAATTTGGTATTCAAGTTCAGTATCTTTCAAAGATAACATACCCCAAACTATCCTTTACATGGAAAATCTTTCTTACGTCTTTTTATTTTTTCAAAAATGGCTCAATAAAATACCATGTATTTAAGATATTTACATGACAAATAAAATGTGTATCTTAAATTTTCTGGGAATAGCTTCTGAAGTTCTCTTCATTCTGAATGAATTTTGTATAACCTGTAAACTGCAATTGATAATTTTTTGTGGCATTAACTATTTCCGAGATATGTTTTGTTATTGGTTTGAATTGTCAAATACTTCTATTTATTACAATTGCTGTCAGTATTCTTCATGCAGAGAGAATGGAATTCCGCAAACCGGTTTGAAAATATTTATATTCACCCTAACATATCCCCCTTGCATCTACAACGAAATGTGTAACAAAACCATTTCGGCAAATGCTAATCTCGAATAATATGAACCAGATAGAAAAATAAGTATTTCTAAGAATAGTTTGTACAAGAGTAGGTATAGAAAGTCATGTGGATGTAACATATTTTTTTCTGTATTCCTAATCAACAGCGGTTAAACTTTGTTCAGAACCTACATAACTACAAAAGATAAAGATAAAATATGGATATGAACAATGCGATTTCATATGCGAGGCTAAAAATTATTTGTTTTCGAAGGTAGAGGAATCAACAGAACATGCACATGCCCAATTGTGTATTTCTTAAAGCGCCAAACGAACCACATAGGTTAACATCAAAAGCAACATGCACCGAGAGTAAGTCAAGTTCTCTGCCTTTGATGAGTTACTCCGTTCAACTGCTTGTTGATGTTTTCCAACCTGCAACGTAACTTGTCAACTGCAGAAGCACACGCATGACAGCTTTCCGATAGCTTCTAAAAGCGGTTTCTAAGGAAAACTAATTCGCTGAACTTGCTGAAAGGCAATGGTCGTACTCTTCACTTTACTGCACTCATGTGTCTAATATAGCTTATAATGATGAAGAACGAAGGGATGCTTTCGACTGACGCAGAAGGAAGAAGCATTACATCAAAATCTCTGGCGAAAGCGTTCATCGTTTTATCGAAACTATACTTGTGCACAGAACACTGCGGCCTTCCTCAGTAACCAAACTCATCCTCCATTCTACCGGCCACACACCAAAGATCAGTGTTTCTCAACACAGTTGCCACGTCTTGTTTGCTCTCAACTGCTCTAACTGGCCGCATTCGCGAATATTGCTTAATGTGGCACATTTGTATTTCCTTACAGATTTAAAATAACACGAATACAATAATAAGATGAAGAAATGTGACGGTGAAAATAAAAATAACAATAATAATACATGATAAACTAATTATATAAAAATTATATTTTTTTATTTTAATTTATTTATTGTCGCTTAACTGCAAGCGGTTATATTACGACATACAAATTATAGAACAACACGCCAATGTAAACACCATGCAACGCAACAATGCCATTACAGTGCAGATATGTATAATAACAAATTAACTCATAATACAACATATAACTCTTTACAGTTGTACAGTCACAGGAGGCTATACAACGATGTGGAGTGAAGAAATTTAAAGATGGCTTGGAAAGTTTTCGAGTTATTGATGACTGTTGGAAGATGAGCTGTTATTGCATGACACGAGTAGATACCGGATTAGCAACCGTAAGTAATTGCACTTGGTAAGATTTTTATTATTATTATTATTATTATTATTATTATCATTAGTATTATTAACCTTCTTTAATAACTGAACCCATTACTATAAAACTTCGTATATAACATTCCTTGTGTCACAGTTACATTAGGGTATTTATCTTAATTATTTCTTCAACGAGGTTACAATTGGGCCTAAATAAAATATATTGATTGCTGTTACCTGAAATGTATAATTTTTTCTGGCAGGGTTTGTTATTTATAAACATAAATACTTTTTATGAATGATACCATAAGTAGGAATCTTTTGCGATGAAGAATCAGGATTTTGATCCACCTTAATATCAAGTTCCGGACATGTTTTCCCACTTAATCACGGATGGAATATAAGAGAATATTCCCTTTAGTCAACACATCGGCTCATAAGAGCATACAAATAGGAACAAGGTGAGAAAATTTTGTAAAATTGCTGGATCTGACAATCACGTTTGGTGACGTTTGGCGGCGTCAAATTTTATGAGTGGAATGGGCAGGTGATTTCTCTTCTCCTAGGTAAAAGGTTCTGTCCACAACCCTACATAATGTTTTATACAGCGCTATGTAATACATTCCATTTTTCAAGAGCAAATCTTACACCTGAAATGAGAAGACTCTTAGACTGAGAAAATTGGCAGACACATTTCTCATAATCCAGGTAAAATTACCCTGGTAAAACTGGAAAATGTGAAAATTGGCGACTTCAGCATAAATTTAGCAGCCCATCTCTGAAATATAACGTAAAATGAAGATATATGTGGTATAAAATAATGGGACGTCCTGCGATTTGATTTCGCACTCCTTTTTCAGACATTTTATTGGTAAATTGAGGTAAAATAGTAATATAATTTCAATTATATCTGCACTGTGGAATTTAATATATACCCCCTTAAAAAGTATTCGTTTATCTGTACTTTAAAAAATTCTAGCAGCCAAATTAATGAAGGGTAGAATTCAATTTCTTTTTAACATAAAGATCAAAGGTTGGTACAGTTTACGTGTTTTGGCAGTTTTACAGATGTTCATCTTATCAGTTTTATAATTTTTTGAAAAAGATTGCAACTTTTTGTACGCGGTGTTTTCAAACTTATCTCTCATGCACTGGGTAGGGTATTTCTTATGTATACTCCACACACTTTCAGCGACATATGGGGGAAAATAAATTCGTGAAGTCCTAAAAAATGAGCCGAAAATGAGGAATTAAGGCAAAAATGTTGAAAATTCGCAACTTCGACATTTTATTCCTCCATCAAATAAAATCCTATTTTCACATCAAAATCAAGTATGCACAAAAAATGCGCTACTCAATGCGTGCAAGATAATCTTAAAAATACCACGTCAAAAATGTTGCAATTTTGGCATATTTTTCAAAATTTTATAAAACTGGTAAAATGAAGGATCTGAAAAGCCGCCAAAACAAATAAACCGCATTCCATTTGATCTTTATGTCCTAAAAATTAGATTTTTCCCTCTATTAATTTAGGTGCTGGAATTTTTTTAAAAGCATGCGAATACTTTCCTGACGGGTGTAGATGTTACCTTCGCGCCAGGCAGTAAAAGCCGCACTCATAACCTCCAATTTATGACAAGGTTAAGAGTTATGATCGTATGATTTTTAGGGTAATGATCGCATCATCTTTGACACATGGGTGAATTAGGCATAACACGCTGACACCCGCTAACATCAGTGCTGCCTAAAGCACTAATCAGCATACTCCTCGGGCATTTAAACTTAATTTTTTTAACGGCGGGGGCTCTGCTTATCACTTACCTAGCGGGACTCTATGACGGTCAACTCTTTTTAATTTATTTTGTGCTAGCTTCGACATAGGCCCTAGGACTTGTTTCGTCTACCAGGAAAACTCAAAAGTGCTGCCCTTTCGCTACCCTTCCAACTACCCGCAACCTTTCGATGACATTCCTGAGCTACGTCCTCATCCCATCTGGTATAGGTGCCGGTTTGGGTAAAGTGACCTTACATCACAGTACTTCAGATTCTTCTTATAAATACAAATTATATCGCAGTTAATGAAGGGATATAAAACGCTAGCCAGACGCATTCATCACAACGTTCGCAAAGAAACAAGTTAAAGTAGATCAAGTCTTCAATTACTCCTGTGCCGAAGCTGTGCCAAACCGGACGTATTTCACTTAGACCTTACCTTTAAACTGCACTTACCCCATAGATTTTATGACCACCCTGCAAGCCTGATTTAAAGCCCATGGATTACTTGTTTGGAAGAAGCTTGATATGATGATATGCCATCAAACTGGAATACAAAACACCATTTGTCTCAACTAACGAGCAAATGATAGTTTGAACCGGCTTTAGCGGGCAGTGATCATAAATGTGTAGGCTGTTCAGGAGTAACCCTAACACAGGAAGAGCAGACAACTACCGTTGTTTATGACACACTTGTTCTTTTCTTTTGCCGGCAAGATGCGCGGAATTGCAATTGGCTAGTTTTATTCTTCGCTGATTTAAGGCTTTTCATTTTAAATACGGTTTTACTGTGCATCTGGCATCTGGTGTCATTAAAATGTAGTGTTGCCGAATTTTAAAATATATGCCTGAAAGTAGGTACATAAGTAATAATAGGTGAAAATCTACCAAGTTCTCAGAGAAAAGCAACCAACATTAAGTAACTTACTAGCGACCGGCCAAATCTTTTTCGCCTTTCTTCTTTTCCATCTTGGACATTTCGTGCACTTACTCCTCAACTTGTTTGAATCCAGTTTCATTAGGCTAAATTGGTCTATTTCTTCCTAAGAATTGCAAATAGACATTCACAATTAGCACTATATGCAAAAACAAAAGAGATTGTTCAGGGCTGTAGCGTCTGTAGCTCGCATTCGGGAGGTCACAGGTTTAGATACCGCATATGCGCCAATCTGATACTGTTTTTGTGGTTTCTCCCAGATGCCGGGCAAACACCCAAAATCACAAGACAAAATAAATAGAAATAATAAAATATGTTACAGGAAGTCGACAACGAGGTCGTATGTTCAACATCACAATTACTACGTGTACATACACAGAACAGCAAGCAGCTCCACGATCCCAGAGACAACATACCGCCAAAAGCTCAATAGCAAAACCTATGTGGTACAAGAAGGCTATAACTACAGTCACGATATGACCAAGAAGTTACAAAGAACTATCCATTCACAACCACCTTAGCTAAATGGTGCAAACCTAGCGGCGACTGGATTTGTTGAAAATCAGTTACTCTCTTGCTTAAGAGTGAATATTCGTAATTTATTTACCTCAATTAAACATTTATCAGAAAATAAGTTTGTGCTTGGGTAGCGATATTTATATTCCAATCAAATAGCATCAATGTAAAGCATAAAGTGATCGCAAATTTCCTTTCTTTACTACAGTTATCTCGCCGATAAACCCAATCGATTATTTGGATTTTAAGGGGACATTAAATGGAATAAATTGCCATAAAATGATATGTTTAGTCTTTTGTGGAGTGTTATAAATTGAAATTTCCTCTTTAGTTGTATACATATATAATAGGTACTTATATTTTAAATACTTTTTAGAAATACTACTACAGCTCCTATTTTCTACGTGAATTCTGCATCACAGAAAATAAATTCATAACTCTACTACACACTTTGGAGTAGTGAGGTAAACATTAGTCATGTTTTAGCGGAAATTTTGCTCTAAAAATTTGCATGATTGTTACGTACGGTACCTCCTGTCTGCTTCTTTGCAAGTTCGAGGACTATTTTTTTTTTTCAACCTCCGATCGCGCAGGAGCGCAACCACATGAGCGGTGGAAACTGTTTGTGCGTGGAGGGTGACTGCACATGTCCCCCACTCTACCCTCAGCCACAGCCAACTTCACCATGCCATTGGCACGGAAACATGGCCGCTACGATTGACTCCCGCCAAATGTGAGTTGCCCAGTGTTTATTACGAGACATTACGACTGCGGAGAGCCATGTAGAACAAACAAAGAGGCAAGCTGACGTCTGGAGTTGTCTTAATTCATGACAATGCCCGCCCTCACAGTGCTCGTGTGAAGTAGTTATGCCCCACGCATGGGAGCCAACTTGAAGATTGTTTGTTACGTAATATGCTACTACGTATGTAAAGCTGATTTGAAGATGTATTTTTGTTATACTCCAAGTTTAAAATATTATTTATTAACTTTGTTATTAAACTGCTTCTATAGATAGTATTTATATTTATGTTTGCCTCGGCTGCGTCAGTCTTACTTTAGAGACACGTTTCTCTTAATTAGGGCGTGGTGCGACAAGAATATAGGCTTACACAGATTTTAAGTTTAAATTCACTTCTTTTATTATTAATCCTTGACATAAATTAAACAGCACTACACTGATATTAAGAGCTGTGAGATTCTTTAATTTAATACTTGCACTTTGTTAACGCGTATACTTAATTTCCGTTACACAGGAATACGTAATATTTCTTTAGAGAACACATCTTCCATCCGGTTACTACCAAGGTCTGCAGGTAACTGAACATATTTCAACCGTCCAAACCCGTAGGCTTCTGTATTTCAAGTCTCTGATTGGCTGATCCTAGTCCAACAGAATACCTGCATTTAATTAAAGCTTTTTATGGCTGTTGATTGGCTATTTTTAAATTGTCACAAAATTTACATTATCGTTGCTCTTATCATGACTAGTAACATTCAAACTCTCAAACTCATTATTGCCTCAAGGTTACCTCATTGTTAGCAACTTTAAACTTATTATTCTCACAGCTCTTACATTATTAAATTACTTAATGCATTCACATAACATTTTTAAACATGTTTATAATAATATAAGCATATGCAATGACTGTGACATACATTTTAAAAATTATTACATACATATTGCTCAAGGCGGGCTGTTATTGAATTTACATATTATATAATTTAATTGAAATTATTCAGGTATTAAACATACTGCCTCACGTGTCACCCAACAAATTCTTCAGGAATTTCGATGGGACGTTTTCGACCACACGCCGTACAGCCCTGATTTGGCGCCGTAGTTTTCACCTCTTCCCTGGACTGAAAACGTGGCTGGGAGGGCGGAAGTTCGAGAAGATGAAGTCCTTCAAACCAACGTCCGTACCTATCTTAACTCACTGGCGGCAACAAGTTTGTTACAGGGGATCGAAAAGCTTGTCCACAGGTATGTCAAATGCCTCAATCTTAATGGCGATTATGTTGAAAAGTAAACACATTTGTACCTAAATTTATTTGGCTATGTACTCTTGTACATAGCAGGTTGAAAAAAATAGCCTTCGCATGTGCCAGCTTGCTTTCATATTTTTGCTTTGAACAGCTTTTTCTCTAAATGGCTTTTGTGGTATAAATGACCCGCTTTCTCAGAAACTATTGAAAATAGTTAAATTACATATTAGGTTGAAAAAACAACATACATGTGTTGTTGTGGGTCTACTTTGGTGTTAACAAGACGGTTGGTTATATTTTTTAAAAAAAATCTGATGTGATACATTCACATAACTTTCTCTATCATTTATCGTTTATTAGTGGCTATAAAAATTATTCCTACGACAGCCTATTTGTCATCTACTTCATTGCAATCGAGCGCAGAATTAGCTAGATTACACATTTCATTATGGATACAAAGTGAACAGCGATAGTCAAATGTTTAAGAATTGGATTCTAGACGCTGGCCTTAAAATTCCGTACTGTTTCCATGACAACGCGAGAAACAACTGAATGTCGAAGGACTTTAAATAATGAGAACAGTATTGAGCAATTTGAATCATTAACAACCAGGAAATAATTTGTGTCACAAAAAAGTTATTTGAAATAAATTGCGTTCTAAAGAAATCTATATTTTTATGCAGTACGTGTTTGTCGCTTACTGTTTACCAGTTATATAGGATTATATAAAATTGCTTCCGAATTAACAGGACTTCACAACTAATTCCAGAAAATTCAAGATATACGTTTTATTTGTCATGTAAATATTTTTAGTATATGGTATATGAAACAAAATCTTTACAGAGATTTTTAAAAAAACAAAAGTATTTGGAAAATTTTCCAGGTAAAGGGTAGTTTGGGTGGGGTAATTTTTTCAAAAATATTCGTAGGATACTAGACTTAAATACCAAGTTTGATATTTATACGACTTTTCGTTTTTGAGTTATGTTATTCACAAGCAGACATACGCACATGTGCGCGCGCTCACGGACTTTCTTCTAAAATACTTTTTTGTTTTTACTCAGGGGGTTTCAAAACATGTATTTCCGTGAAATCGATATCAAAGCAATACCTTTTCTACCTAGTATGTACGCGATACAGAAAGTAAAAAGTAATTATCAATGTTAAAGATGGTGCAATTGAGGAAAAATCCTATCTTTCTTAATTAACAAACTTATCGGATAAAAGTGTATCAGTGAACTCATAAAAGGTATTCATCTACACCCTGTAAAATTTTCTGTCTTATATCTTAAAATAGTTGGAGATATTTACTTATTAATTTTGTTAGCTCACTCTCCTCCCATGTAGGACTTACAACCGTGCCTAGGATCAGAAGCCTGTCGAGGACCAGACGAATCAGAGAATGAAGGATCCGAAACGGAGGATCGGCCCGTAGCCAGCCGGGAATGAGAGTGAGGAAGGAGGTGGTATGAAATGAAGGCGAAGTGGATGAAAGGAAAGGTTATGGTGGAGCAGTTGGTGGAATGGCGGGGGAACCAAAGGACCCGGGGGAAACCCGCTCAGAAGTTGCTCTATCCGCCACAAATTGCACATGCGGACACCTGGGGTCGAACCCTTAGTAGGCCGCCTTAGTGGGAGGCGAGCGGTCTAACCACTAGGCCACGGAACCGCCCAGTTTGAGATAATGGGTCATAAATTTAGCAGATTTAACATTGACAGGATTGAGGTTTTAGTCGCTTCGTAATTTTTCTGATTTGCTTAACTGTTAATTTAGCTTCTTGATTTCCTTTATACACGCACGAAAATTTTGTATGTCTAAAACTTATTCAAAAAATGCTTTATAAAATCTGAAACCATAACACATCAATCCATCCAGCAATTCTCTACCTTCACACGTTCATATTCATTGTTATTAACACACATTTATATATTTATAAGCCGTTGTTACAATAAAAGTAGTTCATTGGAATGGAAATTATTATCGCAGAAGACATCTGAAGTCCTAAGTAGCTGAGTGCGAACAAAAGGAAAAGAAAGCCGATATTACTTGGCTGTGACGAAATCCATCCACTTTATGATCCCGTCGGAGCGTTAAGTAACAATGCAAGGGATGAGCCCCGGGTGTCACAAGGGTGGCAAGTCCCTCTCTTCAGCCTGGAGCAATTAGTATTCCTTGGGGAACACCAGGCAGACAATATCCACATTACCACCAGCACGAGCCAGTAGCAATACACAAAGAATGAGCCAGGGGAAAAAGATAATCCATCGTTATAATGAAGGAATCCGAAAAAAGGGAGATGGACAGGAGAAGAAAACAGAAATAAAGCAAAGAAAAAAGTAGATAATACGGAAACGTGCCTTAAAATGTGTGAAGAGGAAGGAAAATGTAAGCAAAGGAGAAAAAAGAAAAGCCAACTTTTTATTTCTAGCATCTGTATGAGGAAGCACACAGAAAAGAATATATAACCCTCACTTGGAGATTTTAACTTCGAGAAGCCTAAAGGGTATCTAGGCACATACCAGGTGGCGTTAAAACTACATACAGAGAAGCCGAAAGCTATTTCAGCCCTTTTAATATGCGTGACATCGGGGAGCAAAAGAAGAATTTTAAATTATTCCCAACGTCCCACCGGAGACGAAACAAAACACTGACCAAGGAAGAATGTGATGCACACGAGGTTCAAGAGCCACTGACCCTTCTCTCTATAGGGATAGGGCAGGCAGGAGGGGAGCAATTCAGGGTTTCATTCCGGCAGATTTCTCTTGTAGGTAAACATAGGAAGGAGAGGGAAAATGTTGAAATAGAGTCCGAAACGTCAAAATGCACAAAGTATTTGTTCGTTAAGCATGTCATGTGTAAATGTACCATCTAATGAAGAATGTAAAACATTAGGGAGTTAAAAACTTTAGTTGACCAAAGTATGAATGCTTCGATTGCGTTTCATTTGTCACGTATGAAATATGGAAAATGTACGATATAGAAGAATATATATTGCAATGAGTATGACTTCTCTTACTGTACAGGTGTTATTGAAGAACACTAGTGCATAGTGTATCTCTACCAAAGAGAGTAATGCAAGTTGTTCAGCGCTGATTGCAACTTTTTATTAATGTGATTGTTCTTAGTGAGTTACATTCTTTACACAACGCATAACTTTACATTAAAATTACGTATAAAATTACGCTTTTCTCCTTTTATAAAACAACAATATTCACGTTATATTTGTCTGCATATGCTTAAAAGTAGATGCCTGGAAACTCTTAATACCGCCTAGAAAAGCGCGCTTGTGATTTCTATTTGAAAACAATTCTACGGATTACGCAAGGTGCTTGTCCGAGAATTAGGACACTTCATTCGTGAGGCCCGAGGAAAACACTGGGTTCACGTAACCCTTAGCTCTTGCGAAGACGAAATTGCTTAGCCATTATGCAATGTTGCCATTACTTTTTACCAGGAATGTGTTACTGTAACAACGATAACCGGTTTTGGTAATTTTCAATCGTAATTTGCTTTTATAAATAAAGCTACAGTCGCTATAGAGTAGGCGAAAGGTATAGGTATAGGTTATTCAACGGAGGGGGACACCTCGCGCACTGCGACCTACAGAGATATATTGTGGCTGCCACTCTCCAGGAAGGGATGGAATGAGGGAATCATAGGAGGCTACAGGCCGTAGGCAGACCGGCCACAGAGACGCGCGGAAGTCCTTAACATTTCCAAGCTCGCAGACCCGTGCCACTGCTGGAGCCGTCGAGAGAGGGAGATGAACCACCCACCAATCAAGCATCCCTCTGGCGTCCACGGGGAGTGCTCTTTTCACTGAGCATGCATCCGCGCCATCTGTCGGGCAACGCCATACACCACGAAACCTAGAAGTAAACATGAAAAATGAAAGGAAAATGATGGAAAGGAAATGGTGGTAGATGAGAAACTACTCCAGCATTCGCCTGCCGACCCCGGGGAAAGCACGATAAGCCAATGGGTCAGAGTGGGCGGTCACCCGGTATCGAACTCGGGACCTCCCGAATGCGAGTCGCGGCGGCGCCACTTCGCTCGCTTTCAGTAAGCGATATTGCACATTTCATCAGAGAGTTTCACAACGTATACAATTAATCAGTTTTACCATATACCATAATGCACTTATTGTGGTACTTAAATGTGAATGCTTCTACATTCACTTGAAATTCAAAAACAAAACTTGGATGCCGTTATCACTACACGTCAAAAAGCCCTTATATGCACCCTATTTGTATGATTATTGCAATGTGAGTTTGGGGTTGGTAAATAGTCGTTAGTGGGACAGGAACAAGCAAGTATCGACAAAAGACGTTAAGGATTTGATTCTTATAAAAGTCAACATTTCCGTTTTATAAATTATTGCAAGTGGTAGTTTAATGCTACTGAAACAGTAATGCAATAGGATACCAAAATTATTTCTTGGGAAACGTGATTCATCCGAACTACTTTTCTTTTATACTTTTTCCGTTGCTGCTTTTCGCAACCCTTGTATATTGACTGTCTAGTGACATTTTGGCAGTGGATGTCTTATCTCTAGGTAAAGCTTTACGCAGTATGCTGATCTCCTGCCGCGCGTGACGCGTAGAGTGTAAAACCGCCAACAGTCTTTCACTATCGCGCCTCTTTACCCCTCACTTGCCTCATACCAAGTAAGCACTGCCTACTTCCAGTAGTTAAACCCCTACCTACTTGGAAGGAGTACCCCACCCAACAGCTGAAATGTAGATGAACAGACAGTATGCTTGCGTTGTAAAATGAAACGCGAATCAGGTTCATGAATTCTAGCAAATATGGCCAGTTTCTATTATAAAACTAAAGTTCTTTATATAAGCAAGGGTTTATTTTCGTCACGTAATACACATCGGAACCCTATGCGTAAGAATGTTTCTAGACTAATTTGACAAAGAAAGAAAATAAAAGAATCGACAATATCTAACCATGTTACTGTGTATCCGGGTCGCAAGAGTAAACCTCGCTTACTCATTCTGGCAAACGCTGAAAAACTTCCTCGTCATCGTAAACATTTATAACAATACGAGCTCTATGCACAATCGAACAGCATGCCACCAGCACTATCGATATGCGACATCAATTTATGGCGACGCATTTCAATTGTTTCCTACCCTGCAGGCCTTCCCAGCATGAATTGTTACTTTAGCTAAACAATGCTCAAAGCGCAAAGCATGACGGTTATTTTTATAGTGACGAAGAGTAACGACATATGCTATGGATATACCTTTGTCTCTGGGTCACGAGATACCAAAAATGAACTCCAAGAAAAACGTGCATGTCACCCTTGTTACCGACAACAGAAGCAGGCAGGTAGTACAATGATTAAACACAATATGGCACTCGATTGCCGGAAAATAGTACATTATTTACATTTGTGCTACTAAAAGCATCTGTGTTTTCGTCCGTTTCTAAAGTCAACAAACATCGCAACGGACAGTTCAGAAGAGTAAATAGGGGCGGTATAATCATGTTTGTTCACATACACATATAAATTAACGATCTACAGTTACTCTAGCTTTGTGCTATCTTTAGTATTATATAAAATTTCAAAGGAAACTTTCTCGCGTAGCTTATCCTTCTCTATAAAGTGAATATCCTGCATTTTTTATATATATTCTCAATAAACCAAACAGACATTCTAACTTTTTCCCCACAATAAATAAATTCCGTGTGAATGGAAAATTTAACTGCAAGTTAAGCGGTAATTTAATACATTCATCATTTAAATATGGATTATCTAAATTTAAAGGAGAGTTTCTTTTATCTTCTGATTAATCCTTATACAATCTACAGCATCCCTAAGTATAGGCAAAGGTGATTCAACTGAGGGTGACATCTCGCGCGATCTATGCATACTATTGCGGCTATCACCCCCAGGAGGAATGGATGAGGTGATGGAACTCCAGGAGGCTACAGGACGTAGAAACACAGGCCATAGAGACGCGCGGAAATCCTAATGTTTCCAAGCTCGCAGATCCGTCCCACTACTGGAGCCGCCGAGAGAGAGCGATGAACGACCCAGCAATCAAGCAGCCCTCTGGTCCACAGGGAATACTCTTTCCATTGAGCATGCATCCCCGCCATCTGCCCGGCATCGTCATATGCAACGAAACCTGGAAGAATATCTGAAAGATATGAAAACGGAATGAAAGAGAAATGATGGAAAGGAAATCATGGTAGAGAAGACCCATTCCGCCGACCCAGGGGAAACCACGAAAAACTCACGAGTGAGGGTGGGCGGTCGCCGGGGGTCGAACCCGGAACCTCCCAAATATAAGTCGCACACGTCTCGGGAAAATAAAATTGTAAAATGTATTGAAAATATTCCCTCTCGTCCTGGAGCGGAGGACCTCAACATGAGAACATTAGTTATTGTTTATTTGGGCTATACACATAATACGGTCCACACAACGTGGTCTGTTTAGGCAGACTCCTTCATTGAGATAATACTTGGAAAATATCCTGTTGACGTCAAATTTACTGACCACAAACCTTTAGACATTAAGAGAGAACACAGCCTTAGATGGAACTGTGATGTGTACCACGAATTTGATAAAAATGTGGTCTGTGGCGCCATCTTGCTGAAAAAATCGATATGTAAGTTTGATAAAACCTAGGTGCTCTACAAGCTGCGTGAAAATGCCCACACACTTATAAATGTTTGAGCTTCTTCGAAAAAAATTGGCCACTCAGTACTGCAACCGAATCTTTCAACATGAGGTGTTGTCTTAAATGAGCATTTGCGAACAGAGCCATCAAGAATGATGCAAGCATTCCGTTTAACAGAAACTTATATTGTTGATTTAACGTCTATATCTACATAGTGTGAATAACGTAGTTGCTTTGTTAGTTGTGACAAAGAAAGATATGGTAATCCACTATCTGTCGACTACTATTGAAACTCATGTATTCGTAAACAATTTAAAACCATGTGCTGTTCGTAGAAAATTTTGTTCTTACCATCACCTCGCTATAAAATGACAGGTACCTTTGGGTAAAAATATCCAAATCTTGTCACATGTACTATACTAATGTTACTGCCTCAACCCTACTCTTATCTTAGAGTGCCCCTTAACAATTGTTTCCAAAGCCGAAAACTAACAACAGTGAGTCTTGAAGAATCGGCTTGGTCTTTATTTCTTCCTTTCCTAATTGACACGTGCCAATTAGATTTCTAGCCTATTGTACGCCAGGATTTTTTAGTTTGGAAATGAAATATATTCACCCAGTGTTGAAATTGTTAAAAATTGGGGTATCTACCGAAACAATATTAATTTCAGGTTCAGACTGTGCTAATCGCCTGGTGGATATAAATATAGCTTCGGGGAGGGGGGCAAGAACATCACTTCCGCAAGTTATTTAGGACTACGCCCTTAAGGGATAGCCGGCACGTTAACCTTTACATCGTGACCCCTACCATACTCACCTTCATAAACATTTCTCTACGGCGACATTGTCCTTGTCGGCTACGAAAGTGCAATCTCTTTCCCCTACATTGAAGCGGAAGGCGGAAATGTCCTTGGCAAGTCGAGTATGAAATAAATCGAGCTCCCTTAAAAGTTTTCCGCCCCTGCTCATGCCTCCAATCTTAATACGTAGCATTTGTAATGGCAGAGCATCCCCTGCAAGTGGTGGATCTGCCGGACTACCAGGAGCCGCAGGTGGCTACCGGAGATTTATGACATGCGTTTTGTCTTCCACTCGCTCGTCAAAAGCAAAGGAAGTAGAAAAACTGCAGACGGAACCTGCATCTCCCCCTTGCTCGGTAACAGTAAAACAACAGTTGTCCCCATTCTTTACCCTCCATTTCGGATTAAGGTAATGTAAATTCTGTTACTAAACCCCCCAGGAGCACTCTTGCGGAATTCCTTTGGCAAGGAGCAGGTGATATCACGACTCGCGTGTTTAGTGCGAGATCTACTCTAGGAGACAAATATATTATTTCGATTTTGGGACACAGTGTATACGCTACTCTTGGCTAAGTCTACTTAAATTCCCTCGTCTCCAGACGTAGACACGACATTGGTGTGAAAGAGAAAGTGCCATTAACAATGAATCCATTCCATGGTCACTTAAAAGGCAAAATAATGCAAGCATTTTTTAACAAATCAGCAACACACTAAGAATTTACTGGAAATCTGACACTGACTTGGCAGCACAAAACTGTAAAAATAAGCAGTTATAATTCCTATATGAGATGCATAATGGTAGGAATAACTTTCAGTAACTTATACTGCACTAAAATGTAACCCATGACTGTAAATTCAGCATTATTTAGGCTTGACTGAAGCTTTACATTACAAATCTAGTATTCAATTATACTAAATGTTAATCATAGAAAACAAATAGCATTAAAATTAATAACAAATTTAGGATAACTTACATCACATTCTTAGTAATTATAAATATTAGACACATATTACCTTGGGTGTTTGACGAAAATTTTACTGGACCCCCAATGACTTCTTGCCATTGTAGCTGAGAAGTAAATGAAATATGGTATCTATTCTATGATAAGTCATATGCAAGCGCGCGCGCACACACACACACACACACACACACACAAACAAACAAACAGGAGGAAGAGTTCCACTTCAGATTATCCTAACCCCACCAACTTTTCAAAGCCACACTTCAAGCTCTCTTAACCTCTCCTCAAGTGCCAGTTCCACAGTTACATTTTGTATTTTCTTAATACCTGACCACGTCTCTCCTATACAGCCACACTTCAGATTCTCCAAGCACCTTACCAGAGTTAATGGCCAGCATCTCGCCAAGTGTCAGCTCTACGGCCATATTTCAGATTCTCCGACCACCTGACCTGCATCTTCTACAGTCACTCTTCATATTATTTTGACGCCTCACTACGTGTCTATTCCAGAGTCATACTTCAGACTTTCCTAACATCTTACCATATGCCCTTTATACAGTCAGGCTTCAGGTCCTCGTAATACCTCAACACGTGTCAGTTCTACATATTATTTCGGATTCTCCTATCTCCTCATGGTTACGTAAGGTTGAAGCGATATTATTTGTCAATCCTCTCGTTATCTGTTACTATTTTATAACATTACAATTTATCATGTTTTACTAATTATTATCTGTGTCTTTATTTACTAGTAACAAGAGAAGTTTATGTATATATTTTTGTACAAGCTAAGAAATTGTCAAGGGATACTTCCAACACGAAATTGTTTGCTACGCAGTATTTAAGGAAAAGTTGCAGCAGGCCTTTTTATACAAAGAACTTTCGTATTCTCTAAGCGCAAGAAAGACTTAAGCAAGGACGTCAGGATTTTTGCCGAAATATAAATAAACAGAGTATTTTTGTATTGTGTAAAGTCGTGTGATTGTGACTCAGCGAGTAAGATTTAAGCAAGTGGCGCTCCAAAACTTTGAAAACTAGGAAACGCGGCGACGAGTAACCAATAAGAAAAATCCAGATTAAATAAATGCGCCAAAGTACAATACTATATAAGCCCATAGATAGACAAATATCTACGCTAGTTCGTCATGTACCTCAGAGATTACTCCTGCGATAAGTAGAATGCGCTATTAAGCAAAATATTAGGACTTTATTGTTATCAGTGTTAAGAGTTATTTCGTAATTGTGTGTCAAACTGAATAGAAAGTGACACCCAATAAATTCACGTCTCTTTAATTGAAATTGATGGCGTAATTATTTAATATACAACTCTTGTATTAACGACGACCCTGAGTCTCCTTTACCCTCATAGCTCTCTATCCAACTGACTACCGAAGCATTGTTATTAATTACTTCGAGATTCTTCCGCCACGACGGAGACGCAATGACGCCGACTACTCTGTATTCACTCTTAGGTTGACCCGCGCCAAAATAAGCCCTCGTGACCAGTCTAACGCGGTACAACACAGTAGTAATGCGCGCAGGAAAGTAGTCCCATGCTAATAATCTCAATTTTAAAACGAATTTAACCTTAAATGGTATAATATTCTATACAAACACCTAAGAGATTAATAAACGTTGATTTATACCGTTTAATAGATCTACAAGTCCCAACATGCAATTCATATACCACCTGGCATCTAGGTATGCGCAGAATATTGTCTACAGCCAGAAACCAGCACTTTCTATTTATTATCATGGCGGACGGCAAATTTGCTTTTGCATCTTCGTCGACTTAGTAAAGCATAAGCCGGGCAAACCATTGCTTCCTGGTGAAAAAACAACAGTCTTGAATGTTTATTATAAGTTATGTGAGAAATATCCGACACTTCCCGTGAAAGAAGTGGGAAACAACCTCTGAGTTCACCGGTGTTTCAGTACAACCATAAACAGTGCTCGTAAAAAAAAAACCTGAAACGGAAAAGTGGTTACACCAAGAAAAAAAAGAAAGCGTGTCAAATATGCGATGCAGGAATGTGACGATTTTGTGAAGAATGCAATTCGCGTAACAGTGCACAATTTCCTATTTAAAAATGAGTCATCAAGAGCTGGTAAAGTGCCAGAGAGGAAATAAATGCAGGTTATCGCATACCTATTTCTTTCCTTTTCGCTCGTTTCTTTTAGAATTAAAATTAACTGTTGTATGCGCAGACGTTTATTTTGTTGTAACTATCAATCTTATCTCCTTTACTCCCTAACAGAATATGCGAGTCACCGTTTAAGTTATCGGAATAAGGGCTCTGTTCTTTTTGCACTATGTACCGCGTGTATTTGTCACATGGTCATGAAAGTATGTCCATTTCTGACGCGAATAGCGGAAGGATACTTTATAACGGTGCACTGGTCCCTTGGGCTTTGTTTAGGCGCGGATCAACCTAAGAGTGAATACAGTTTAGAGAGAGAGAAAGCAGCTGATTCATTATCAGGTATGTACATAGATTACACCATACACAAACGACATCGACGTATAAACGACGACAGACACCAAAGTATAGATGGCGACGGGAGCGACGCAACATCACAGGCTAAGAACGGTGGTATCTTTAAAACACAATATATGAATTTGGATATTCAGAGAAATGAACACGTCATTGTAAGAATGCTCAAAACCTCTTTTGCCAAGGTACTGTTCCTGTCTCATCGCAGGCCGCCATTTAAAGTCATCTGTTTCATTGCCTCTTGCGATTCGTTACTACTAATGTTTATATTTCCAATGTGATCGACAAAATGTAGCGTTGATTTTTATGCAAGCTTTTGGTACGTTATTTTTTAATTTTCACTACCCTTGCAGCGTTTATGCCACCCAATATACACAAACTGTAGAATGGGGAGGACAAACTTCCGAAACTGTGCTTATATTTTCCATACTTGTTTTGCTGCTAAACCAATGGAAAGAAACCATATATCTATGTATTCATTTATATTGTCAGATAACAAAACAATTTCCAACAGTGTTCAGACCAAGCATTTTGACTGAAAGCTGCAGTGAAACAGCACTGGTGCGGAAAGGATAAAACATCAGAAGTACAGCAATCTCTCCATGCCTGTTCATCCCCGAAATAATTTTCCTGAGGGGGGAGGGGGAATATCTCGATTGCATGCACAAAGGTTACAAGCACCTGTTAACATTCTGAAAATTTGAAGCTAATTAAACTCTGGTGGGAACATGGTTTCATGTACAGCGCTAAGAAATTGGCTTTTTAACGCCTATAACGCCATTAACATTTCAACTTACTGGCCTTTTCCCGGCTCATTTTAAGCTATTTATTACGTTGTACGCAAATTATAATGGGTTCTGCTCTTAAATGTCAATAAACCACCATTAAAGAGACAATTTATTCGTTAATAAAAATAAGCAAAATGTACTAAACGTTTTTGCCAGGCAATTCCAATTGACAACTGTGGTCTCTACATTAGAAAACTTCATAGCATGTCTGTTTCAGTATTTTCTTAGTCGTCAAAAACTTTATTCTTCAGGAAATCCTTCAGCTCTTTAAGAAGGAGAGAATTAGACAAATATGCTGGTTAAGTTAAAAGTTCCCAATTCAATGGAATATGCATGGATAATATTTTGAACAAGTCGTTTTCAACTGTTTTTAGTTCGTATTTCTTCTATCATTTTGCACTTGTTAAGTAACCCCTCCCCCGTCACGATGCGGAAAATTGCAGTCCATTAGACCAGATGTAGAAAACATCGCTTTTATCTTCCGCGTAAGCTGCAGTCTGCAAAGCACAGGGTTATTCAAAAAGAAGGAACAGACTTTACATATTTATTTCTAATGAGCGACAATAGATAGCGACACATCATTGAATAGAGTAAAGTTCAAAGTTTTAAGCCCCACCTATTAGTTCCATTCAGTGCCTACAGCGACGCTGTGTTTGTTTACGAGAAAATGGCGACGCCACAGGAAAGGTCGTTTTGTGTGCTGCATTATGCAAAGAGTGAATCAATTGTTTCATTGCAGCGTTCATTGCGTTTTAAGTTCAAACTAGCCGCCTCGTCATAAAAAATTTACAATTGATACAACAAATTCGTAGAAGATGGTTGCGTATGCAAACGGAAAAGCACTGGTCGACCTTGCATAACAAATGGTGCTCATTTTGAATACATAAAATAAATTTTTGGACTTTTCTCTATTCAGTGATGCATCGCATGTCTCGCCATCTACTGTCGTTCATTGGAAATAAATATGTAAAGTCTGTTCCTTCTTTTTGAATAACCCTGTATTGTTCTCAACACTTGTAGGTACTTGTGGTTTTTCACCTAAACTCACAACGGTCATTAAACACAGTGATTCACACCGAAGTAGTGAACAACAGACGTCGAATACAGGATGTTATGGGCTTCTTTAGATCATACATGATGTATTTGCAGTATTTTCTCAAGACATTACAATTGTTCATAGTACAAGCTTGGGTGCCATAATGATTAATTTCTCAATCAGTTTGACGTGAATAGTTAAATTTTTGCATGTTATAAGGTTCAGGATAGTGCTTTAAGAAACGTTAAACCTGTAGTACACATTGCTACCATCTTCCTAAAGTTTCACAGTTCATCCAGGTTTAATCTCGCCACGTTAGTTTCATCTCAGAGCACTGAGCTGTAATTACACCCAAACTTTCAGCATTTAACGTATTATTGCATTTGCAATCCACAGCCTTGCAAAAAGAATGGAGAATAACGTCGTCAAGTAGCAACCTAACCTTCAAAATCTACAGATTTCAATGCTTTCGTATTTCGGTTGTAGGTTAAACCAAAGAATGAGTTTTGGTGGCATACCCATAACCATATAATAATTACACATTTGCTCTCGTAAAAAAATGGCAAAATAGCGAGAACTGCTGTGCACACTGTCACAGAATGAATCGTGTAGAACATCAGTTACAACGTACACTTTAGTGTTTTGTGGGAACTAAATCCACTGTTTGGCCAACTAACAAGTGTTACAAAATGTATAATGCTTTGTCTTCTAAAACGCTATAATATATGATCGTTTTAAGTACCGTGCTTCATATGCTTCAAACTTATAAGAGCACTATTCCGGTATTAATGGATGTTTTACATTATCTGAGTTTTCTTAACGCGTTAAAATGTTTCCATAAAGTACCGAGCGCTTAAAATCAGTTTTATAGCTATCTTTCCTGCACCAGGCTTTCCGATATCGGAAGCTCCTTTTTTATTTCTTGCTGCATTCTAGCCCCCACCCACATCCATCTTTTGCCAACTCTTCTGTTGGTGTTGATGAAAACAAAGGAGAAAGGGATGATGGAAGAGAAACATTTAACAGTTTTCCCGTGGCACCTACCACTTCATCCATCTTCTATCATGGCCATCATCATTGCCGTTGTCACTTGAGCGCGCGAAGTGGTTTTGGGCGTAGGCCATCACACCTGGTTGCACCTGGAGGGCAAACATCTCTTCCCCGCAGCGCTACAAAATGTGATGGATCCTTTTCCGTTTCCGGTGCGCTTCCTTGGGAAGAGGGGGAATAATGGGGGAATCCCTAGTCTTATATACACACTCTTAGGTTTGATTTATTGCGGACGTAGGTTTGGAAAATAAAGAACTGGGGTGTTTGAAAACATAGTTGTGATGTCAACCTAAATCCTGATGCATCGGCAGGGCTTTCTGCATGAAATAGCTCTTGGGTTAAAGGATCAGGGGGATAATGTGAACTTATTTTAAAGAATCACAGTATCAAAATTCTATAGTATTTAAAAATTCCTTCTTACCGAATTTAACGGCCAGAACAGCTCCACGTTATTCGCTCATCTGTTCAATGACGAATGTAACAATATATCAAAAGAAATAAAAATGGTACCCTTCTATTTTAATACGCAAATCTAATTATTACTCTACGTTGCAGATCAGGGCTCGTTTATGGCTATTTTTATTACATTTTTACTGTTAATTTTCCAAACTCTGCGAGTAATTTTTTCTCCAATCTTTAACATGAATTAGAAAACCATAATCGAGCCTGTTTCAATAATATTCAGCGTGTTTTAACTTGTTTTAAATATGACTCAAGTTTTAGGTTATATCGCTATGATTTGATATTGTCTCTGAAATTCCAGACACTTGACCTTAATTATACAGTCAGCTTCCACTCCCAACTCCTTATGTTAACTTGTTGATACATGAGTTAGGTAGTTGTCTTTGTTCATCTGCTGTAATTAATGGTTGGAATTTTTGGTGACGGCACTGACATATACAATTTAGTATCTAACTTAGGACTTAGCCTCAGGGATGTGAACTATGGACGCTATCTCGCTCGGTACAACGTTATTGTTGCTCTTACCCTGGTTTACTGGATAAGGCAGAACATACCTTATATCCAAAACTCTTATCTCCCGAGGCTTGTGATGTTCAAACTGGATAGTTTTAGGGGCTTTAAAGTCGGAGCTACTTTATTTTCCAAACAGTAGTGTTGTTTATGGATTGCTCACCCTGTTCTTCGCGCTATGGGCCATTGTTGTGGTGCGGGAAGTTGTTAGGTTTTGGCTTCCTTCGCTGTTGGTTAATGCTTCCTGGCATTGTATTTGTGGTACGGTACGGTAACCTTTGGCGCAAAATTCTGGCAGCCAGCATCTTTTATAAGCGCCTTCAGGTCTCTAAGATGTAACTTGTTTCGCATCCGTTGCCGTAATTTATCGGTAATTAAATATGTGTTGTGTGACTGTACAGGAGCTATTCATTTCAGCAAAGCACTCGAATTTTATGATGAAAGAACAGAACTATAAAACTCTGATGTATTACATTCACATAACTTTCACTATCCCTATCGTTTATTATTGGGTATACAAATTATTCTTACGAAGTTAATTTTTTTTATCTAAATCTGCAGAAACAGCTACGTTACACATTTCGTTACAGTACAAAGAGAATAGCGATACTCACATGTTTAAGAACTGGACGCTATATACTAGCCTTAAAATTACAACTGAAAATCGAAGGGACTTGAAAAGAGTGTCAAAGTATTGAACAAATCGAACCATTTAATACGGATATCTCGAAAATTGCTGAAGCCACAACAAATATTTTAAATAAATTGTGTGTTTTAAAAAGATCTTTACTTTTTGTGTAGTAGGTTTTCGTCTATATTTAACGTTTTCCAGTTATACAAGATTACACAAAATTCCTTCCGAATGAAGAGGACTTCACAGGGTATTCACAGAAAATTCGAGATATACATTTTATTTGTCATGTAAATAATATTTAATATATAGTATTTTAACCAAAATCGTTAGAGCCATTATTTAGAAAATAAAAAAATTCGAGAAATGTTCCATGTAAAGGGTACTTTGGGATAGGAGAAATTTCTTGAAAATCCTTGTCTCGCATCTTTGGAAGGTGCTGAACCTAAATACCAAGTTTGATATTTATCCGACGTTTCATTTTTGAGTTATGATGTTCACAGAAACACAAACGGACCCTTTTCTAAAAATGCTTTCTTTGGATTCAGGGGCCTCAAACATGCATTTCGGTGAAATATCGATATAGAATTTTTGGATGGAATGTAAACATTCTCTACCTACTGTGTACAGAAAGTCAAAGCGAAGTTTGTGTTCGTGTTTACATCTGATGCCACTATCTACTGTTGATCATGGTTTAACTGGGCGTGTGTTTTGTTAGAAACAAAACATTGTATGCAAAAGAGACTAGACTAGCTATGAAAAATCCTGCTCAATTTGTTACTGTTAAATTATGTAACATTTGATATACATTCAAATGACATTTATTATGCCATTATGTTAAAAAAATACCATTCATTTTCCTTTCTGTCTCACTCACTGCAATTAGTATTCATCGAAGGATAAATCAAATGGAGTGTTATTTATGGACGTTGTTTAAGTATTACGGTTCTTAGCGTCCCATTCTATACTGGGCGTGAAAGACCGTAAATTTTGCTCAGAGGCCTCTTTATCAGGTCATTTACGTGCCGCAAAAGACCTGATAAACGACACGCAACCACCGACTTTGCATCCTTCCGAGGGAAGGCATGCTGAGAATTTTTACGCCCAAATAATCCAACTCCCTCTGCCGGGTTTGAACCCACGACCTCGGGAACTAGGGACTACGACAGTACCACTAGACCTCGAAAGCTAAAATTATATGGGTCTTCATAAATAGAAATTCCTTTTTGGGCCTTTCTGTAGGTAGTCACTATTTTCCAGTAGGTGTAGATCATAAATGCATGGGTCAGAGTCATGATATTGAAAGAGTTATCAATGAAGCGTTTTAAAATCAAGCAAAAATGCATCTCAAGAGAATTATTACCTGGTATTACCGTTGATAGTGGCTATAGAAAAGAAAACCACTATTATAAGCGACGCGTCCTTATAATACACATGTTTCCATTTCGACCTGGATGAAAACAGAGGATGGAGAAACACCAAAATTAAAGAAGCAGGATGTAAGCCAATAACCAATGCAGTAATGTTAAAGAAACTTCCTTTGTTGTTATCAAATACCGAACAGTTCCCTGCACATGAACGTTATTTGTTTGCCGATGTGGGAAAAAAATATTGGTGAATTTTGACGCCAACCTACAGCTGCGTTCGGATAGAAAGGAATAAACAAAAATGAACGTGAACAATTCCAAACATTACATGCAACAGAAGCGGGGGAAAATGTAGATTTAACCTAAACTGTATTATACAAAAAATCTGATGCGTCACATTCACAGACTCTCCACCCATTAAGGTTAACTTTTATGTAACTTCTGCAAACTTTTTTACGAAAGCTCATTTTTCTATCTATTTCATGTTAATCGAGTTAAAACTTTGTAGTTTCATTACACATTTTGTAGTAGGTGCAAAGGGATACAGAAAACCGAATCGATAGTCAGATATAATAAGAAAGCTGCCATATGCTGGCCTTGAAACTCCATGCTCTTTCGAAGACTTCGGAGAAACAAAAAGTAGACAGCATTTTAAGAAATGACAAAGTACCGAAAAATTCAAACTAGCAATAACGGATATTCCAGAAATATCTGATGCCACATACAAATTTATTTGAAATATGTTCTGTGTTTTAAAAAGACCTACATTTTTTGCATTGTAGGTTTTTGTCCATCTCTTAAGCTGAAACAGCTACACAAAATTCTTTCCGAACAAAAAGGCTATTCACAGAAAATGAAACATATACAGCTTATTTACCATGCAAATGTCTTAAATATACGGTACTTTAATCAAAATAGTTAGGGCTACTTTAGAGAACACCAAACATTTGAAAACAGTTCCATGTAAAGGGTAGTTTGAGTGCGGGAGGGGGGGGGCTCTTGAAAATCTTCGTGTCGCATCTGTGAAAGATACTCAACTTAATTCCTGGCTTTGTAGTCATCCAGAATTTCGTTTTTGATTTATTATGTTCACATTTAACACACACACACACACATGCACGAACTCCTTTCTAAAAACGCATTTTGCAATTCAGGAGCCTGAAAACGTGTATTTCCGTTCAAATCTCATTACTGAGAGTAATATAATATTTCTTCTACCTGCTAAGTACGTGGGAGAGAACGTATAGTCGAAGAAAATTAGTTATCGTCTGGAATTCAAAACTGTTTGTATATTTTTCTATCTTTACAGCTATAAAAATTTGTGGAAACATGGCTATGAAACCTCTTACATTTACTTAAGAAGATCTTACAGCAAAATTGTATCAAAGAGTCCACATCTCCTCTTCCGCTCTTTCTCTCTGTCTCTCTCTATCTCTACCTACTATTCCTACAAATTAAAATTTTTAGTTTTACCTCAACGCAGTATATCTTTTTCAATGTAAATGAGCTTCCTACTTAAGCGTTAAATGATAAGGTATTAACAAAATAATTTGATAAAAAATTGGAAAAAAAATGGAGCTAAAATTATGATTTCCTCCAATTGGAGAAACATTTATCAGGACTTTCTCTACATACAAGGGAGATTTCTGGTTTTATATATTTCTGTGATACTCCAAGGACTTCTTAAGAGCTAAAGAGCAATGAACTAAGCTGAACAATGCAGAGGGAAACACTAAGGCCGTTCAGGGAACACTAAGTCCATCCGCTTATTGAACTGCTTCCGATAAGTACAGGCGAACATACACATCTAAAGTCAAAACGGCAATAATAAAGAAATGAACGCTGTAGTTGCAGCTACGCTACGCTGTTTGAATTAGAAAGCTTTGTGCTATGTTTTCTAATAAGGCTACCAAATTGAACCGCTGAATTTCCGCATATCCAGTGCTTCTTGGTTTCTTATTTCAGTCACTTTCTGGTGGAATCTGCAACTCCAAATCTAGTGAATATGTCTACATATTACATAAATTACAATATTTGGTGAATTTCAATGCAGCTACAAAAGCTTCGCCCACTTTGCATCTCTCCCATCTTATGTAACCTATCCCTTGTATTAAAAATCCGTAACACAGGCTCTTTAAGTACACCCCCCCCGCCAATTCTTTCACCAGATACAATAATTTTCCGGATTAAATTTTTGAGGGTATTCTGCAATAAAAACGCTTCGCAAATGTTCCTTTCTTCGTATTGGTTGAAAGTTGTTTCCTTTTCACATACAAAAAAAACTCTAAATTAAAAAAAAATTAATATATAATCAAAATTTGAATTCTACGTTTACTAGCAGAAATGTGCCAGATCCGCTATAAAACAGATCATTTATTAGATTTATTTAACACGGCCATGCATTACTGAATAAACGATCTCTAAATAGATTTAAACATATTGAGAATGGTGCCAAAGGAATGCCTTTTAAGCGAAGTTTGTTTGTAAACAGATTGAAAATAAATTGGCTGGTGCAGTAACATGACCAAAAAACTGCTATCAAAATACGAATTGTGCAGAACACCCGTTATGATCTATAGCAACGAAAAATTAAAGAAGAAGTTACTTGAGTCCTATCGAAGAGACGGCTTTCAGTAACCGCCTATGTGCATGTCCAGATATTAAAAACGCACACACGCACGCGCTCGCACAAATGCACTTCTATTGATATTTCAGAGTACTGCGCCAAAAACGTATACGGTGTGAACAAAAATTATGGAATATTGTTTAGGGTAAAGGTGCTTATTATGGGGAAAGGTTTGTTAATTTGGGGAGGTGGCGTTTTTCGCTTGCGAAGTGCTGCCATCTATGAAACCTAGTGAAATACCTACAGAGAGACGTTCTGGTATCAATCATTCTCTCCTCTTGCTTCAGTCTGTCCTTGACAATGGGCTGGTTGTTTGTGTTTTTGAAGATCTTGGAATTCCATTGTGCTTAGAAACTCGTTAAGGTTTTGGCACTATGGTAAGATATATTTTAAAATATGATTGTTCCAATGTAAAACACATACTATAAGTTTAATATTTATATTGAAACATTTTGATAATCAATTATGATTTGGCAGTAAAAAGAGGTACTTCTCTGCAGACACCTGTAATGCCTAATATGGGAGACGGACGGTTACCCCCCCCCATATTAGGAATCAAGAATTTGTTGCTGTAGTTTTCTCTTAATTACAGATTATCTAACGCTTCTAAGTTGTTAACAATTACCTTGGTCATGTTAATAATTATTGATATTATTAAAGCTATAGCAAAATAAACTAATAACCGCTACTGGTCAATAATAATTCCCACGGAATTATTGATTTTGTTAATTGGTACAACTGATCATAGATTGTCAGTCTTTCAGAAAAACGAGAAACTGTTTTTCATCAGAATCGTCAGATTCGATCCCATTCTGCTAGACAACAGTTCTGATGATGAACTCCTGATAGGTAGACTCTAGGAACCCTGCTATCTGTATGTCTATTGTCTCGGTTTATTTTCAGAGGATTATAATGGTGAACCATGTGCTCGAAGTGTAAAGAGTGGGCTCATGCCCTTTGCGCAGGTGTTGATGACAATTTCGAAATTTGCCAAGAGAGAAAGTGAAGACATTATGTAATGTTTCTGATACTAAGCTTAGTTCTTTATTTATATTTATGGTAGCCCACACAGAATTTTGAATGACAAAATAAGTATAAATATTACATTTTTTCTTCTTGTATTACATGATACTCAAATTTACATGTCTTCTAAATGATTCATAATGTTTAAAATAATTAATTTGGTTTAGATTTTATATGATATTTTATGTTCTAAACATTTTTGTCTGGTTAATCAGTTAGACAGATCTCCCCAAATTAGGAACACCATTTAACAGATTCGAGAAAATCCATATTGTTGTATTACTCTTTCTTACACTTGAATATTCATCAATACCATTTAAGTTCGACTGTAATTCTGTTTTTAAATAATTAAAATATTCAATAAAAATTCGTTCGTGTCCAAATATATGAGTTCCCCGTCATTTATAAAAATCTCCCCATAATAGCAACTCTTACCCTAAACTTTACATTTTATTATTTCTTAAATGTTCGGTTTATTGCATGTACACCACAACGTTTTGCGCAGTGGAAAATGTACATCCTTAGATACACAGAGTAAACACATTTTTCTGTATTAGCAACCCACAAGAATATCTGCATTTTAAACTGTATTCCGAGTCCTGTGTAAGGCAAGCTTTCCATTAAACCAAGTTAACATGCCATCCCTGCAAGTTCGAGATAAGCCCGAGTTACTACCAAACAGCGTTCCACCTTGTCACACAGAGAAACTAGTATTGTTTGTACTATAATTTCATTATGAATCAAGTGTAATACTACCTCCTGTTATTCTAAGTTGGTATAACTCTCTGAGTAAGGGTAGAAAACATTATAACGCAAAACAAAGAATTAAAAGAATTAATAACCATAAATGTATCTACCTATACACACGGACACGCAGAATTAAAAAAACGGTTCCGGAGGCAAAACTAGAGTGTCATTTAGGTAGCGTGTATTTTTCGAAGCACCCTGAATAGCCGAGGAAACCATCCCGCAAACTAATACTACAGGGTAAGCCAAAAGACTCCTAACCGCCTGCGCGGTGTTTTTCCTGTCCGCGTCCTCGGCGCTCGTTGCCGTCTGCTGCTATCATAGAAAGGCGCGGATGAAACCACACAACATTTTAAAACTAATTTTAAAGGCTTTACTTAACAACTTTATGAAAGGAAATGCGAAACTGGCCACCGTCGTTGTCCACACATTTTTGGCACCTCTTTAGGAAACTATCCATCATGGAATTTTTGGGGGGAATTTTCCAAACGATGACCGATGTGGTCTGATGTTTCTTCGGTAAGAACCGAACGCGGTCTTTAGATTTCCTGTGGCCTGAAATTTACTGTAAAGTTCATGGATTTTTGTACGGCCCGGAACTTGCAAATCGTACTTTCACATACGAATCACAAATAAATACACGCTGTGCAGCAGAAAACATATACTGAGCCATAATATATTTTGTCACTAAGTACAGGACAAAATAATAAATAACTCGTAATAACTGAACTACGTCACATCACCGTCAACTCAAAACTGCACTTCACACTGCACAGTGTGACTTTGTTTATAGCACCAGTGCGTTATCATGTTTTTATCATATTTCCACACGCCCAGTGGAAAAACACCGCGCAGCCGGTAATATTGTTCATAAAATAACCCTCCGGGGTAACTTAAAACATAAAGTGTACAAGACAAACCCACATACCCTGGAAGAATTAAAACAAAATATCCGCCAGGAAATTTCTCAACGTGAACTACGGCGAGTGATGGATAGTTTCCTAAAGAGGTGCCAAAAATGTATGGACAACGACGGTGGCCAGTTTCAGCATCTCCTTTCGTAAAGTTGGTAAGTAAAGCCTTTAAAAGTAGTTTTAAAAATGTTGTATGGTTTTATTCGCTCCTTTCTATGATAGCGGCATACGGCGCCGAGGACGCGGACAGGAGAAACACCGCGCAGCCGGTTCGGAGTCTTTTGGCTTACTCTGTAGATGATTAAAGAAGGTAGCATTCAAGATTATAAGAAACATTAAAATTATAATTATAAGCAATATTGCAAAATATTTGTTCATACAGCACAGTTATTGATATGAGATTAATCAAAATATGCTGGCGATAAAATGAATGTGCTTCAGATCGCAGTTGAAACATTTCGCTTTAGGAAAAGATAAACGGTCTGAGTCACATCCGGCAATATATGTTCACATCGATCATAGATGTGGACCGATAAGTACAAGGGTCAACGAGAGTGGAGGTCGCGGACAAATTGACCTAGATACGTTGGGTTAACCGCGAACATTCCCAACGGTGACCGTGACATTTACTTTTAGAGAGCATAACAAATGCGCAGTGTAGGGAAGGGGGCGAAACATCGCCGTGAGTGGGTGCAATAAAGGGGAAAGGAATGAGAGATTATTTTGTTTGCTCCTTTCCAGAAGGTCTATGAACTCGGGGCGTTTTAAAACTGACGAGTATCACAACTGTTATGGAATCAATGCTAGCTGGTTAAAAATAAATCCTGTGGTGTCATAGGGCAGTTGTTTCTCCCCTAAGCACGTAAACAACCAACAATGTCCTTCAAGGTGGTAACCACCGGAAAGCAGAAGATCCGTGGTCCAAATTCCCACTATGGCATTGGGTTTTTAATCTCATTCTACCTTCCCAACCTTAACTTACGCACACGTGTGAAAGAACTATTAATTATTTTAAGTAAGTTTTATACTACATAACGTTTGCATTTTTCCGTAAGAAAGCTTTTGTCTATCTCTTATCTTCTAAATAGGTAAACTTATACAAAATTCAATCAGCATGGAAAGATTTCGCAGGCTATTTACAGAAAATTTAAAATATGCATATTGTCCTATCAGTACTCCTAACTATATTTTGATCAAATCAAAATTGTTGGAAACATTTTTGAGAAAATAAGATATAACGCAAATTTTCCATGTTGGACCAGTTTGGAGTTGGGAGGAATTTCGGGAAAACCTTAATTCTGCATGCTGAAAGATGTTATAAGTTTGGTACCAATCCGAATTTTTATGTTGGAATTATGTTGGCAAAAGCGGCAAAATTGTTATTCTTCAATACTTAACAGTTCCGGCAGTAAAGTACGTCAGCAAGTATTAACGCATAACCGCCACAGCAAGATATTCCTGACCCTTTGTTGCACTAATTTGACTCGGTATATTTCGCATTAAATCGTGATTATTCGCTCCGGTATCGGACCCTTCCTCCTTATCTCCCGACATGCACGCCTGAATTCGTAACGTGCTGTTAACAACAATGCACATATATACGCATTCTAATTACTACTCTGTAATTCATGTTAAAGGAATTCCCACCCAACATGCACCCATTTTCTATGGCGCTAATGATTATATGCTCCAAAATGACATCTGGGGTAATTGCTTGTCGCATGTGTGTCGCAAGAGTTCAATGCGGTTGGTACGATGATTTCTGATGGGTATCGCATCATATACACACCTGTTGTCTGTCCTACTGCTATGCAGCATACTCCCTACGATCAGAGCATTAAATACCTTTGAAAGCGCCTACAATAATACTTTCTGGAACAGTCGAAAATAACGGTTACATTTTTTTTTTCTAACTCTGTTCATAGACAAGAAATACAGACACATACACATATTTTTTCTAAAAATGCTTTTGGGGGTTTAGGGACCACAAAACAACATGATGCATTTCCTTTGGAATACAATAGTTCTCTACTTACCATAGGTAATCTGCAGAGAAAATAAAAAGTTAACTCGTTCGCATTAGAGTTTTACATTGTGACGCAGCGCTATGGCCCAAGCTTATCAGGGGGTCGCGCCGGACAATTGGAGAGATAAATAGAGATAAGTAGACGAGGCAGCGGTCTCGCCCAGCGTAAACACCAGAAGCGCTAACAGATAACCAGAATCTTCTGGAAGCTTTCTTCTCCCCGCTCCAAAACATTCTAGAGTAATCTGTGGAAAATTCCATTCGCTATATAAGCGAGCGTTCTCGCGAGTGAGCGAGTAAATGAGTTGGAAGTGTGTTTCTGGTGCGACATCAAATGCGGTCCCATAGGCGAGTTTGTGACGACAGCGCGACGTACAGCGAGTGCTACCACCACGGAAGATTAGAGACGTCTTGTGTTCGACTCCCCAGCGAGCAAGCCCTTCGACGAGATAAATGTCGTGTGTATTACATTATGCCGCTATGTCGTGAAAAAAGTGAAGTGACAAGGAAAAATTGAACTAGATTATATTAGTGAAGTGACAGTGAGAAGTAAGTGAAGTCCTAATGAAAGTTGAACTAGATCACATTAGTGGAGTGACAGTGTGAACTAAGTGAGGTCGCAGTGAAAGTTGAACGAGATCACATTAATGAAGTAATAGTGTGAGCTGAGTGTGAAGTTGCAGTGAAAGTTGAACTAGGTTAGATTAGTGGAGTGACAGTGGAACTAAGTGAAGTCGCAATGAAAGCTGAAGTAGGTTACATTAATGGAGTGACAGTGGAACTAAGTGAAGTCGCAGTGACAGTTGAATTAAATCACATTAGTGGAGTTACAGAAAGTGAAGTCGCAGTGAAAGTGGAACTAGATCACATTAGTAGAGTGACGGTGAAAGCTCGGTGAAGCGAGAGTGAAAATGAACAAAGTCACAATACGTACTTGCAAGAAAACAACACAATAATGATCTTAACCCCCAGTAAGAAACCCCTTACCTATACGATTCCTGGACGCAAAAAGAGTTTCCTTAATCTGTGAAGCCTTCATTATTTGGTTCTTTGCCGAGTGACCCATTAGATACGTTGAAAACTGAATCTCTATTAACGAAGGGCATCTGCTCTCCTAATCAACGAATACGAGGAGAGAGATCTTCATCAAACTCAAAAAGAAGGGGAATTACAAGGGGAAACTTTAAACAGAACATGACCCTGCTGAAGGAACAACTACGGGGGTTGAAAATGGATCTACTAAGACTCGTCTTTAAGGATTCCCCCTCTTTTAGAATGCAAAATTATGAATAATTTTATATAATGAACCTTACCGTTCAGCTTACAGTAAATAACTAAGGAAGTGTAATATACATGGATATTAGATGAAACTTGCTACAGCTTCATTAACTCTAGCATACTATACACAGAAACTTCAGCAAAAAAGGTTTATAGCTTCTCTTCGTCTATCTATAGGAGGTAGAGAAAGTATTGCGTTCCACCCAGAAATTGCTCACTTTGCTAATGTTTTTGGCACCCACATCTACACAATTAGGATTATGTACATATAAATTATTCATTTCCACATCAACCGAGACCACTTTCTCAATTTCGTACATCTGGTTGGAGGTTAAACGTTGATAACATTATCACCAACATATTTAATGCCTTCAGCTTAATATGGGGAGAAGTTTCATCTGTATTTTCAGGTTCAGAACTGCAGGCATTGAAGCCTTAATAAAACACAATAATGACTACGATAGTTTTCTGAGCAGGAGACAGTGCTGCCGTAATTTGCGGCTATCCGAAACCCACCTCCCCTAGTTAGTGGCTTAATCCCCAAAGAGGACAGCAAAAAATGGTCAAGTGTCCTTAAGAGTCGCAGTGGCTATGAGTGTACAGTAGGGAGAAAATTAAAAAGAGGAGGGAAGAGAAACGTGAAGAGGAAATGCAAGAGGTGACAAAGGAAGCAGAAAATTGCGGTGCGGTTCCGCACTAGTTTGCTCCTAAATTCCAACACTATCAACTGAATACTCTCCCCCATATGCCAACAACGAACAGTAGTTTAGTTTATGACTACTTGAGTCGCGATCGACGTTACGAGCAATTTTCCGTTCTGCAAACATTGGCGATTAAACGTCGAGAGAATTGTGTGGTCTTGTAATTGAAAGTATGTTGTTTGTGGAGGGATGAAGGGGAGGGTAGCGAAATTACAGGATGGAGCGCCTTCTCCCGCAGCAAGGAAATTAATCGAGCTTGTCGGCAAGGAGCAGTACTACCTTTTGTGTTCCGTTCGGTCACATGGAAAAGGCCCCAGTGACCCGACCTCTCCGGTTTCTAGAGGGCCACCTTCATGAGATTTGATCCTCAAAGGCGAGGCGACTAACGCAAAAGGTTAGGGAAGGGGAAAGAACAACGGCTTGTTCGTCACGTCCACTCAGAATTTGGATTTACCGTGTCGCTGGACATGAACTTCATTAAGCTCACCACCAAGAAGGCTTTTTCACGCACAGAAATCTAAATTATGCAGAGCTGCGTAAGTGCTAAAGCATACCAGGAAAATAATCCGACCTGTGTTTTTCTGAGCCAAGGTGCACCATGCCAGCTTCCTAACTTAAATGGGTCATTTAATTATTTAGGTTTATAAAGCAGGTACCCAAAGCCCATGACCGAGACTGGATAGAAAAACCGCTTAACGTCCAAAAACTGCTCAGCGTAGAAAGGATGTCTGACCATTTAAAACACGCAACACACTCAACTCTTCCAGTATACGGGACTGCTTCTAATTATCGTAATATACTCTTTGCACCATCTTGCGTCAACATAGCATTTCTAAGCGGAGAAAACATATACGATCAACCCAATCGAGAGGTGAATTTGCTGCAGTTTGGAAAATTCGGCCAAGTGATTTTTCTGACATTAATTGTACACAACGTAATATACGTATATAAGAAGCTATGGTCTTAGAATGAACAGCAGTTCTTCAAAAGGAAAAAAGCAAGAACGAGCGGTATTCCATCTGCAGAGAAGACCATCTTAATCTTGTTCAAAAAAGTAACAGAACATAATAAAAATACATTCAAGAGCTGAGGAATGCTTGAGGATTCTGATGAAAATACACATAATTGATTAACCAAATGTGTAGTTTGAGCTGAAAATATTGCTTAATCAAGGAATGTTTGTGAAATATGGTGGAAATACACGTTGTTGGTTACGGACATGGTCTTCATATTTTCCTTTTTAATTGTTACACATTAATAATTTGTAACCCTCGATATATACGAACGGAGCGAGATGGAGCCCGATAACGTGTGCAACTCGCATTAACATTTTTCTTATCATTCCTTTCATAATTACATTTAATTCCCCTATTCTTCATCGCCATACCAGACATTGGGCTGATCAGCTAACCTGGATGTGCTATGATCTAGAGTTTGCTTGCTCCTTTACAGGCTACTTGAACCAAGGCATTGGCTTGTAAGCACTTGGAGGCGTAAGTCCTACATAGAGGAGGGTAATCCGTTAAAGAAGAACCAGGAGGATACGATGGCCAAGTTGAAGTATCCTACGATGCTTGGAATTGTTTAAATTACTACATATATAAATGCCTACAGTATGGATTGGCTCTTAGGTTATTTGCTATCGATTTTAGTAACTTTACTCACATTCAAATACTATAGCATGTTACAATTTTCATGCTAGAAAACTGAAACTTTGATGCATCTTCTGAAAGATTTAAACACCTACAGAGCGTTATTTTGGATAAAATAAATATTTTCAAAGTTGAAAATCTAGTCACTATCTAGAAGCTAAAAGCCAATACCATTTTTCACATCCACTAGATTAACATTTTTTTCGGATGTTTCGTAAATTCATATTAAAATAATGGTTCGCCTCTTTTGCAATTTCTTTTTCAAAAAGTTTTCCATGATTCAAAGCAACGTAACCTGAGGGTATCAATAACAATAATTACAAACCTGAAGTCTCTAGCCTAAAAGATGTGGAAATTAGCAACCTCCTCAAAGTTTCCCCTTAAATAAATGGATTATTTGCGTTGAAAATACTGTTTGATCATCATTCATTAAAAGGATGTTCTCTTTTAATAAATAAGTTTTCTTGGGATGTCTGAAACATTTATACACCTTCAGGTTTGGGAGAAAATAATGAGATTTTTACATGTAACATCACATTTCATTCCCTACTTTGGTAACGTATACCTACAGAGGGTTTATCAAGTTGTTTGGAAAGATACTACATTATATTTTAATGGAACTAACTGTAACTAAATATGTGGTTTTAGCCGTATGGCTTGAGCCGTTTTTCCATATATTCATTATTTTCACATTCCCATTTAACTGTTGCTATGGAGACGTAGTATACACTCATTATTTCAGATACGTCGTTAGAATTTGCTCAAAAGCTAACGGCAATTAAAATATCTTCTTTGTATGTTTCATATCAGCATGCGTAACTAACACCAGTAAGCTTACTTTCTGAATTGATTCTTGAAAAAATAAAACGAAAGTTTATATGCGAGCACCAATATTTTTGAAATATTATAAAAATGTTGGATTACCAATACCATATTGACAAACAATATTACAAAATTAAATCAACAACACGTTTCTTTTCACGGTCGCTTTATCACACAGTTGAACAGGATTCTCCTCAAAATCACCGCCTTCTAATTATGCAAGACCACATCATACTGAAGATGGTATTTTTCACCAACGTATTTAAATAGATTCCAAGCCTTTTGTGTAAATTTTTTGTTCATTCTGGACCGGATAAAAGTTTAAGAATTTAGTATGTTTTTTTTAAGAAGAAATAAGTATTTGCTCAAAGCTATGGTTGAGACAGTCCTAATATATCAAAAGACCTCGCTTTAATACACGATTACACCACTCTGAGTTCCAAAACCATTTCCCCTTGCCCCAAGTTTCTCACCAAAAGAGGGAGTTTTAAAGCTGAGGGTGAGTTCGAAATATTAAGAGTAATATGTGTATGGACTGAACAAGGGAATGAATACAGGCAGAACTACTAATTGAACCACCATTACACTGTCCTCCAATAATTTCACAGTTTCCGGTAGATTATATTGAAATACCCGGGAAATAGCGGGTGCTACATGGATAAGCTACGTATATGGGAGAGCACTCACCTGGGAAGCTGCAACGCTCAGGAAGGCGGAGTGGGTTCCCGTGACAATGAAAACTCCAGATAACGTTTCTGTCCATGCCTTGAGCCCATGATTCTAGCCTAAGAGCCTTAGAACCGTCTGCAAGTGTGGCAGTTTAAGACACCTGGCTGGTGCTAAACTCCTTTCTTATTCACAAACTATAAAAAGATTCGTCGAGACCACGAACGGCGTAGAGAGTTCCATATCGAGTGACGAGGTGGCCTACCCCTTTCACCTCAATTCGACCAGCTTAAATATCCTACGCTATCATACAACATTTTGTAAATCTAGCTTCACCATGTACACTAATTTCAAGACTGTGAGAAGTGTTGCCCCACTCTGATAACTGGGGTTCGTTTCCAGCCCTGGCATGCTACAATATACCTACAAATATAATGTAGTATACCTACAAATCAAGAAACACAGAAACCCATAACCCAGATTAAGTCGTTCTTCCATTCAACTCCTCAATTATCAATGGCGTTTAAACTTGTGATTACAAAAAATAAAATAAAATCTGAGAGTAGTAATGAGGAATGGTGCTGCACCATCTTTTTGAAGATTCATAGTTTATAGAACACTTTTAGTAAACGAATGCGAATTTTTTAGCATAAACACAGAATGACGGGATAATCCTTTCGTACCATGAAATTTTTAGAAATATCTCGGAAGCGCCCATATATAACTACCCTCTTTTAAAAACCTTGATGAATCTCGGAGCTAATAATTTAGGCAACTCGCACTTCACAGCATTTTATCACAAACTGTTTAGCCCTATAGGCCATGAAACCCTGCAGTGACAACTTTAAATCAACTAGTACCTTCTAGTTAGAGAAAAAGAGGGAAGATTAACTTTAACTTATCCATTTGTTTACAACGTCTCTATATCGTTCACTTTTTCTTAATTTATGCATTTTTTTACAACTTCTCTATATCTGGAAGCAAATTCATCACGAAAACAGACCTCTATTTCTCTTTACATGAAAAAGGCACAAAATTCTGAAGGAGAAGATCTAATGATGTAAGCAACTGCTTCTTTCCATTCTTATACTTCCTGAAAAGCAAAAAAGAAAAAGAGGAGGAGGAAAAACTGTGCCCTCGTGAGGACATGGTTGGCTAACGGATGGTAAGGCATCTGACACAGTGCGCCGGCGGCAAAAGCTGTTTTCCTTGGATGGATGTAGGTAGGAATGTTAAAAAAGAATCTCAAGTTTCGTTTATGTTGATGAATTTGTGGTGTCCTAGCATCAAAATCTTATTTAATTCGCTTTTTAGGCACACAAAAATTTTCTTAGTGCTTATTTTAAATAGTAACTTATTCAAATAAGTACACAAACAATTTAAACACAAGTTTTATTATAAACGATCTATTTCATACTTTTATCTCAAAATATACCCCCACTAATCTATACATTTTTCCAGCATTGTCGCAGGTGTTTTATCCCTTTTTCCTAACATTATTTTGAGCACGTTTCAAAGCGCACTATTTCTCCACTAGCCTTAACTCCTTTAAACAGACAGAAATCATTTGGTAGCAAAACATGTAAAAGGGATGATGGGGAAGCATCTTAAAGGGGAACGAAATACAAAAATCACGTTTCTTCATAAATTAAGAACCCTCAGGAATATCATTAGCTGTCTCATATACTTACATCTAGGAAAGTTCACCAAGACCACACAAAGCATCTATTAAGCCTAATCCCCACTTTCACCAAAATTAAATAAAGCCGCTACACGGTGATTTACCTCAGGAAGGTAGACAGACCTGTAAAATGCAGTGGTAAGCAGTTTTCCTACTCCGCCACACCGTATTGCTGAGCAAGCGAAATAATAACCACTTTATACGTCATCAGAGCCAGTCATGCGCTGGAAACAGTTGGGAGATCACAAGTTGAGTCATTGTTGCAGGTGTAGTAATACGTTTTCAAAAATTGTTCTTGTTGATACTTAAGTTCAAGAGAAGTGTACTTTGTGGTGGTGTTTTGGTGATGGTGTTACCGAGTCAATTTAGTACTATACAAACAACACAATACTGTGAAAAATAAAATGCCTCAATGTTGTGCAATATGGCTGTAATGTGAGAAGAGAACAGATAAGGAAACCTATTTTCACGCGTTTCTAAACAGAGACAAATCTCTCAAAATATACAGGATACGGGTAGAATTTTGCAAAAGAAAAACTTTTTTTTCTTTCTTTTCTTTCTTTTTTGGCCTGGTCCAGGTACACGTTTATGTTCCTTCTATTTTAAGGACACAGATTGTAAACAGACACAGTTATTAAAAAAGCAGTTTATGCCGGATGAAAATTTCAGAGGACTTTTATTAAAACCTGGAACTATTCCTACTATAAGGAAAAATGAAGAGAATTTCCAGATATCAAGTTCTAGTAAGACAAGTGATCATCCACCATCTTCATCCGAAAGCAAACGACAAAGAACAGAACAATAGCACAATATGAGGCTAGAAATCGTAAAAGCATAGTTTCTGAGCTATGCAATACTGTTACTTGCAATAAGACTGACAAAGAAGGCGATGTTGATAAAAGTATTGAAAGAGAATTCAGAATAGGTGATGAAAAAACCAAGAGTTCAGAAGTACAATGTGAACTAGGTACTGAAATCATAAGGAAATATATATTGTTGGAACCTGAAAGATCTACTAAACAAGCAATGGTTAGGAAGATCAGGATAAGCTGAATGAAAACTTTTATGAACCTGTTACTTCAGATTCTGATACAAGTGATGAGGAAGAAAAAGAATAATAAGAAACGTTTACTATACATGGAAATGAAGCTACAGCGGAATATTTCATGTTGCTTGGACATCTCTACTTTTATTTTTCAAGGTATGTGTTTTATGTAGGAATGAAGTCAAAACAATTTCTCTTTACATTAAAGTGACAATGCTATGTGTTAAAACAATGTGCTATTGCGGTAGTATACATTCACCTCAAACTCACAAAATTTATCAGGAAAGAAACCAGAAGGAAGGGATTTAATAGAAGGTTCTTTATTATTATATGGTATATTGTTTCAGCAGTTTAAGTCCTGCAAATCACTGAGCTTGGCAATGTTTCCAAGCATACATTTGATGAAACTATTCGAAACATGGCAGCACCAGTTATTGGAGCATTTTGGATTCAAGAAAGAAAAAAGAACTTGAATACATTAAAAGCTTGTGGTACATCTATGTGGTTGGCAGGGGATGGGCAGTATGACTCCCTAGGATTTTCATCGAAATATTTGATCTATTCTATCATCGATTTAATTCCCGCAAAATTGTTGGTTTTGAACTTGTTCAAAGAGGCATGGTGAAAGGCGCTTTGAAAGGGCTGCTTGTGACAACATAATGACAAGGCTTGCAAAACAAAAAATGTGTAGAATTGAAGGTTTTCTCTCCCACAAACCTGTTAACAACTCAGTATCCAGAAGTTAAACATGAATTTTATGTGTGACATTTGTCTAAAAGTCTAATGAAACAAAATTAAAATAGAAAAAAATACCCAGAACTGATGGAATGGGAAGCCAGTATTAATAATTATTTATGGTGGCTGCGGAAAACTGCAATGAGAACCGTACCATATTCATTGAAAAATTCACACCAATTCTTCATCATATAAAAATGAATATAAATGGCTTTAAAACGGTGAATGGAAATCTTGTGAACATCGTGAATTGTTGGAAGAAGACAAAAAAAAATATTTATGGATTAAAGACGAATCAAACACCTATCATACTCTGAAGGAAATTATTTTAGATAGCACCTTCTTAAAAGATTTGGCTCGTATTTGACATTACATACATACTGGCGGCTTAGAAAGTTATCACAATCTTCGTCTCAGATATACTCCGAAAAGAATGCGGTTTTCATATAGTAACCTTCAACTTAGATCCATGATAGCAGCGCTAGATCACAATTCCAATATAAATATATAAATATATATATATATATATATATATAAATATATATATATATATATATAAATATATATATAAAAATCTGATGTGTTACACTCACATGACTTTCTCTACTCTTGTACAAACTATTTTTACAAACGCTTATTCTCCATCTATTTCATATTAATCGACATAAACATTTGCAGAAACGATCTTTTGACATGCAAAGAGATATACATTTTACACATAGCGACCGGTTCTAAAAATATTTAACCATCGCTTAAGGCCTAATATGTTCCCCTTGTTTTGTATTTACAAGGGCAATATAAGCACATACATATCTCTTCATAGCTGGTTGCTATGTGCAGCACCATTCTGTTTGCCACAAATTAATACTCTTTGCATATCTAAGACAAAAAAAATGAATAATGAATTGCCATTTAGAAAATAAGTATTGAAAAATTTAAGGGAATAACAAGTAATATCTCGAAAATGGTTCACTCAACAAAAAAAATGTATATGACATAAATTGTGTATTTTAACGCGATCTACATTTGTTGTGTAGTAAAATTTTGTCTATCTCTTATGGTTTACCAGTTATGCAAAAGTCGTTCACAATAAAGAATACTTTTGGAGACATTCTCAGGAAATTCAAGATATACATTTTATTTGTCATAAAAATATCTTAAACATATGATATTTTAATCAAAATCGTTAGAGCCATTTTTGAGAAAATTAAAATTTTCGAAAAATCTTCCATGTAAAGGGTACTCTGGGGGGGGGGGATTTTCTGAAAACCTTCGTGTCGCATCCTTGGAAGATACTGAACCTAAATACCAAGTTTGGTGTTTATCCGACAGTTCGTTTCTGAGTTATGCTGTTCACAGACACACAGACGGACATGTTTCCAAAAATGCTTTTTTGGATTTAGGGGGTCTCAAAACATGTATTTCCGGTGAAATCTCGGTATCGAAATTTTGGGTGGAATACAATAGGTACTTCCCCTACTTACTCTACGTAGTAGAGAAAGTAAAAATACAGTACTCCCATATCCATTACACCAAAGCACCTGGATCTTGGATTATGAAAAATAAATATGAGGAATCTAACGAAGAACGGAAACTGCTAATAGTGCGTGAAATAAAAGAATCTCTGCACACACGTTGTGTGGATCCATTACCGGAGGCAGCAATTCATTCTGTCACTACTGAAGAATATATGTCCCACGCTTCGACCTCCATTAGAGTTACTAAGATTGAACCACTTCTCACGTTATCAATCAACATAAGATGGTTCGTTACAGACACGTTATAAAATTTTAAATAATAATAAATAAGGGTTGAATTTAAAACTTACTATTTTTAATTTATGCGTTTATTATTGAAGTTTATTAGTGACTACATATACCTCGCTGAGTTCTGAAAAAGCATTTCTAATACTAAGCATTATACATGATGTACGACAGCTCTACTTCTGTGTCCAATAGCAGTCCATGAATTAATTCAGTAAATGTTTGTAGCAAGAATATCGCCAGGTCTTATTTGCAGGATTGTTGGCGGCGAGTTATTTCTTTTTAGCCCGGCTTTTTGTTTTTAACGCTAAATTATGCCTCACAATATTCAAAGCATCACGTTCTATAACATTTGTGAAAATTGGAATGCTTTCTGATACAGACAAAATCCCCTTCACCAATTTTGTGTTTTCATAGTCCGAGCAACACACACTTTCCTCGTCATTATCTATCGGTATACATTTCTTACTCTTACATATATGGATGGAACCAGCACGGTTTTCAGTGCTCACACTGTCTTGGAATCGGTTCAGAATGGTGTAAGCGTTCAAAATCCCTCTTCTTTGGTTTAACTGATAAGGTTGCCACGTTCACTCATTTTTAAAGCAAATGTTGGACTACGTGTATCTCCTAGTAGTTATTAACTGGATTATGAAACGTGGTTGGCTAGCTTTAGCTCTGATATTTGCTATTTAGAGAAGTTATGAACTTCTAGTGAAATTAACACGTAAACTTGTTAGTCATTTAAAACACCTATGCTGCGTACGTCTTGTCTGGGTGAAAGACGTACGCAGACGTGACTCTCGCGACGTCACGCGTCAACTCAACAACAGGCCGTGACCCGATAACCATTCACCTTGGGCTGGTGAAACTGTGTGCGTTATTTATTCCTGACGACAAATAAACTAATGCGGTGAATGAAATATTCCCCTTTAAATGTGTAATATTTTCATAATTTTTCTGGCAGCATGCGGCATGTAAGTGAAGTGTTCAGGGTTAATGTTAACATTGTAAAGTTGAGTTTTATTTATGGACGCTCCTTAACTTCTGTGGTTCTTAGCGTCCCATTTTATATTGGGCGTGAAAGACCGGTAATTTTGCTCAGAGGCCTCTTATCCGGCTGGAGGTTCTTTTACGTGCCGTAAATGTACGATACCGGCTCTACTTCCCTTCCGAAGGAAGCCAGGCTAAGGATTTTTACTCCCGAAAAAAATCCATCGTCCTTCGCCGGGGTTGAACCCGCGACCTCGGGAACTAGAGGCTAGCATGGTAACCACTACACCATGGAGGACGACATTTAACATTGCTGTATGTATGCTGACGTATATGCATACTTACTAAATTAAATTGGTAAATTTCTCTTCGAATTGTTTTACTGTTAGTGTAATTGAGGTAAGGTATAGTATTGTTAATGCATTCCATAACGGTTGAAATAGTGTATAATGATAATGCTGGGAACTCTTTTAAAAATGCACATGTTTCCTTCGACACACTTCACCTAGTATCAACAGTTGCCAAAATGATCACTGTTTATTACGTTTACCGCTATTTATTCATGTCAAATCTTCATCGATATGAAACGTTAATGTGACCATGTTCATCTCGGAAGTAACGTACCGTTCTAATGTTAGAAGCTAATACAATACGTTATGAAGCATAAGCATCAAAATAATCTGAATATCGTCAAGGTATACCTGTGAAACCTAAAAAATGTGAAGAGCCGACTAGTTTAATCGAAAGTCTACACCCAGAACTTAAACACCGAAGTCACAATCACTTCTTTCAATATACGAAATGCGTTTATGTAAACAAATCTGCACTGATTCAAAATTGAGCATATTAACAAAAATTAAATATGCAAATGCAATACGCAATCCTTAATTTATCATACGTGAGAATCAATTAAAACAATTTAGAACAGATTTGTTATTTCCACAATATGCTTCGACTGAAGAAGCGTGCCACAAACTTGAACATACCTGAAGTATTTTGTAAAGGTAGAATTTGACACTGTATTGAAAATGTTAGTGTGAGTGGCACTTCATTTATAATATTTAGCAAAGGTGAACGACAAAATTAAAAAGAAAGCATAATTCAGACATGTACCAGCTTGTTAGGGTACTTCTAATATTAACCAATAAATTTTCACAGTAATTGGTTTTCTACTTTGGACGCAACATAGACACACGAAATCGAATGAAGTATCACGTGATATTTTAATGTTGGATAATTCAATCAGATTTAAGGACTGGAATCATAAATTTTTGGCTCTTCTTACCAACGCTTTACCGTTGAACTACCATTATCAGCATCCGAAATCTCTCTGAATATCTCTTATCCGACTCATGTTCACCAGGAGTCTCCAAGATATAGCGTCAATGTTCGCATATTAACTATTATTCTTACACAGGTCTTGTAGAAGCTAACATTGAAAAGTTGAATCATATTTGAAAACCTCCACACAAATTTCGTGGTACGGCATTTGTTCAGAATTTTCGTTAATCTTTGCCTTCTCTGGTTTTTAGTCAGGGTTTCGAATGTTTCGACAATCGATAATTTTGCTGTCCAGCATTGGCTGAACAAATTTTCAGCGAGGGCAAACGCCATTGTCAGATATTAGAAACACACAAACACTCTCTCTCTCTCTCTCTCTCTCTCTCTCTTAAAGCAGAGCTTCAAGTAAACAGAGTTTTAGTATGGCAAGTAAAGATTATGGATGCACAGGAATTAACAAGAATACACCTTTAAACATAAATAATAAAATTCATAATGTTATGCACTTCCAGAAATACATCCTAGTCCAGCAAATACACCAGTTTTGATCTTGGTAGTTTTTATTGCAGAAGCAATATTCAGTAAAATTAGGCGTGGCACTGTTTTGGCTTTTATTATATGTGTTATTTATACTAAGGATCCAATGTATGTGCAACCTTACTATAGAGTTCCGTAAACACAGTACAAATGATGTAAACAAAGACGCCAATGCGCTGCCTTACTAGCTATTGTAAACAGTACAGGCTAATGACGGTAAAAAATGAAGTGAGACACATAATCGGAATGAGACAGTGTATTGTATCTCTAATCATGAAGCACACGATGTGTGCTCTAATCATGTACACGACCTCACAGGTAAACAACACTCCACCTCATTCCACCCTATTCGATGCACAATATAGTTCAATTCACTCTTAAATTGTCCCAGATCCTTAGCCTACTTATTACAATACGTTTTCCTCGATGCCTTCTAATTCGATGATGTATTATAAAGCTGTGCAATAAAACAACCTGTTGACTTATAAAAGGTGAAAGTCTACTAATTTTCAAGTTACACTGTGTCCTTCGAAATTTTGAAATGCCCCTCATTCCCCTCTTATGGAGGTGGTCACACTACACGGCAAAGAGACAGCGGTACAGCGTAGGCACAAAAAGCCAAAGATCTGTGATTTGAATTCGGGTGTGGCAATGAGTTTATCTTATCTAATTTAAAGTTCTAACACTTACATTCCCAAAGTAAAAGAAAAATTTATAGATTGCCATACAGCCGTTCAGGGGAGTAAGAGAGGCATTTGGAGGGAATTGAAGCACGAACAATTTAAACATCTGAAGTCACTCATCGAATGAATATCCAAGAAATATTTTACCCAAAAATTCAGTACCCGAAACAATAATAATTTTATGATTAGGTAGAGGTTTATTTAAATTATTATTAAAATATAAATACTACGGGATACTTATTTTTTTAGGTTCTATGTGATTTATACCATTAATGTTTGCTAAAGAAGTGAGACTTTAATTTCTTGGTCACTTTTAGAGACTTATCCATGTTTGAATAGGATATGACCAAATAAAGGATGATGTGTCAGCATTACCAAAAAACACCTTTCAAGTATTTATATGATCAGAAGGCAAATAGAAGATAATAAAAACTGAACTCCCCAGCCGGACATATTCCTAGTAAGGTGTGTTAACTATTAGACTACTGAGAGATCCACTCGCTTGAGTACAACTACAGGAGGTGATCTGTGTAGTACTAACTGTGTGCGGATAGCAACATGAGTGGAACAAGCCGTTTAATCAACGTTGACAATCAACGTATTCTTTTCCAAAAGAATAGAATAAATTTCCTGACATCTCCCAATATTTACTACTGTTTTTATGTATGTGCTGGTATTTTTTCTTTATCTATACGTAAACAAGAGTTACAGAAAACAAATATAGATTGCAGTACTTCGATATTTGGCTTTAGGTATTTGGGAAGAGCGGACATGAGGTCCCCTATGCCTACGCCCCTGCTGGCGTTGGCTTTGTTCAGCATAACTGCCTACGGCCCAGCTTCCTCAAGACCACTTATTGCTGCTCCGTATGTGACCACAGTTCTCCATAATTCTGGCAGCATGCCTAATGTGAGCATCACGTTATATCTCATATCCATCAGAGGCAGGTGAGAGCCATATGTTAACGACGCGTATGGAATCACACCTTGTGGCAGGTAGCTTGTCGTGACGGAATGTTCATCGTCAGCGAGAGAGGTAAACTCCTCCCCCGGCAGCGACGTAACGTTGGTAACAATGAGTCCATGTTAAACAAGCCCCCCCCTTCCCCATCTGTTGCACGCGGACCGTGTTACTCCGCTTCCTTCAAACGCAACTGGTTATGATGTCAGTAATGCAGGAAATTGCTTTATATCTACCATCGAGGCAACAGCCAGTGCCGAAAGGCATAACGTGGCTGGAACTTGTTCACTGAGAGGAAGTGTCAATGTTTTATCCTGTGCAAGAAAAGAAACAGGAAAACAATTCTGAAATGTAAACAAGACAGATTTCTAACGATCCTCAATACCAGCCACTGTTTTAGACTCTTGAAGCTTCCTTCCCAAGTCAAATATGTTGCTTAAAAGCAAGTACCATGTCTATTAGAAATATCTATTTCACACTTGTACACAGTTAGAAACGGCTAACTACGTGATAAAAGGATCTGAAATAAGCATCCGCTGTTTTTAATTTGTTTAGCAGAAGGAATATTCAATCTTCATCGTAAACATTAAATTCTCTCTCCAAGAAAACTCATTTAGCATAGTCTGTCCTTAATAGTCATCGTTCTTAATACCTTTGTTATCACCACCGAGGATTCTATATTCATGCTAAAGCGCAAAAGGTGATGTGCCCTCCGTTTTAATTTTGAACCAATAATTATTGCACAAATTTTCAACTCTAGAAAGGATAATAGAATTTTAGTGGCAAACGCTAAATATTTCAGCACCTGCATTGTAGTCTATACAAGAGAAGCGCGCGGTTTCACGGCTTCTCAAGCGAATATTGTGTAGGGGGGGAGAGAACGGGGCCAAGGTAGAATCTGATTGTGTCCAGCCTTACGCCAAATAAAAATTGAATACCGGTATAATTACTTCAAACTATACTTTTGAGAAAAGTGAAAATGCCTTTTTTTTGATCTGGCCTTTTTTTCTAGTACAGTGCGAGAAGTGTGTGTTCTTGGATTCTAGCAATGTTATAGTTTAATAAATAATTTTAATAAGTGTCCCACCAAACAAAACCTGCACGAGCCGCCACTGTTATATTCCAAACCACTAACGCACTGTGCAATCCCTAATATAACTCGTGATTATACCCCAATTTGATTAGAGAGATTTTCTTCTAACACATCTGAATTCCAGCAGGTTGAATACATATGCTACATCTGCGATTTACGTCTATTCGGCCATGTAACACCATTCCTCTTGGTTTCACTAAGTATTGTCTTTACGACGCTGTTTAACTTATTCATACCTCTTCCCGTCTTGGCTATCGTCTCGCTTTCTACCTTCTTCTCGTAACCTTGACGTGCATTCTGAAACAACGTATATCGATTCCTTAGTTGGGAAACGCTCATTCTGTGGCAATGTATTCCAGTGATTATAGTGAAGAATGATGGGGTAAAGCGATGATCGTGCAAACTAATGCTTTTAGATAGTTTAGACTTAAATTACATTGCACTAATCTTTGTTACATCTCTCTGTACGTTTAGTATTATCGACCTTGTTATTAACACCTCCATTGAGGGTGACAGGGGAACTTGACTTGATTCTTGATATTGTATATATTCAGATATATTTAGGTAGGAGTTATGCAGTGCTATTATTGTAATTTGATTGGCGATAGAATGGAAGAGGAGAGCAAAAGGCCTTATCTCTGCCACATCAAATAAATTTTAATAAACGGAGTGGATTCGATATTCGTTTAGTAAAGAATTATTCTATTTAGGGAATTATCTGGGAATATTTAAACCGATGTGATATCGTACTATGTGAAAATCGAATAGTGCACCTAAGAAGCAGATTTATGTATACGAAATATGTTGAACGCACAGTTTATTTTCAAGACATCTTCATTTGCTAGCTTTAATCATCCAAGCCGTGCTCTGAAAATCATTCCGTGAATTACTGCATGCTAAGAGTACCTTGCATTATAAGCTTTGTGTATCTCAGAGTCGAGTATTAGACAAGTGTGGTGCGAAATCATTCTTGTCAGTGTTCAATACTTCAATTAGATCTATAAGGGTCATATGGTCACGAGTAGAAGGGATGCAAGTATTATTAATTTAGCACCAATTTGACGAAACTAATAGATAAAAATTCAATAATTTAGTATAGTGAGACATTTATAGCATGACCGGCATTTACCAAATGTGTGTCTACCTTTTCTTCTGAGTGTCACAATGAAGTGAAGTAAAAGTGAGCCGCGAATGATTTAACGATTGTTTTTCTACAGCGAATCCTTAGAAATGTGGCAGCCTCAACGCGAGGTGTCAAAACGAGGATTTCGTGCCTAATGCAAAGGAATATCACACTATGGCTGAAAAGAGGTCTTCCCTACTCCCTATCCACAAAAGATCGCATCAAAGCTTTGTTGGTCTTGAACGCTCAAGTATCTCTCTACCTCAGAGGAATCTCGGAATTACTTCAATCAACTGACCACCGAGACTCCATCAAGAGTGTTACGTTTTCAGACATTGTCTCCAGTGTCCAACCACAGCAAGCAGAAGAGGCCGCAGCTACCTACTGGATATCTCAAATTACTTTTACATCAACTTATTAAACTCACCACAAGCGATGTTCTGTTTAATCAAACTTGGATGCTCTGGGACGTGACGTGTCAGTACTCACCTGAAAAGAAAGAAAACAGGGTGAAAATACTTTCTGTCATTCAGGCAATTAATATTAGCTATTTTATAACAGCAAACATGAGGCAGTGTTCTCACAGACTCAAAATAAACTTACTCGTCCTAATTGTATGCTTGTTACATAATTGTGTTGATACACGAAGTCTCTCACAGAAGGTTCTCTTTTTAAAACCGCGGATGTCTTAAATGTAACCTCTTTAATTAGCTATATATTTCAAAATGTAAAAAAAAAAAATAAGATAACAAAATATTGGCTATAGAATGATATGGATACACTGCAATGTTGGCTGAATACACTATGTAGCGGTAAAATGGAGGCGGTGATCTACATATAACATCTCCCTTACCAGTTAATTAGAACACCAAAACATTTAGTATGTTGTGTGAGACAGTAAACTCATAGGTATTTTTTTTTCAAAAGAGCCCCATCTCTAGAAAATGGGGGTAAACCATTCCAGGGTGCCAAGGATTTACAATGCTTGGTAAGTGGTAACGATTGTGGGTCTCAAATTTTGCCAAGGACCATAATCAACCATCATATAATGCATTAAAAAATAAATGTATTCGCAATGTAAACTTTCTAATAATTATTACAGAATCTACATCGGAACGATGCAAAAACTGATGCACATGCTCAAAAGCTGTGGCTGTATGCCCACTGTTTCGCTTGACTTTTGTTTGGGTTTTTAGTAATGTTTCACTTTGGAGAATTCTATCGTACATTCATTTTCAATTAAGAATATTAGTAGAAATTGCTCATAAGCACCGTTTTATTAAGCAGCAGTAATAATCTCAGTACGCAAGTAGACGAATATTAAATGAATTTAACTCATTTTGTGGGATTATGTAAGAATCAAATTCAATATTAATAAAGTCTGAATATTCATAACTTGGTAAAGTATTTCCTCTGTTAAAAGTGTCACAGAAATTCTGGAATTTTGCTGATGAAAATGCTTTATAAAACAAACTTGAGCTGAGCTTTTGAACCCAATGTTGGCCGTCTCGATTGCTGAACCGCCCGGAGAAATTCAACATGTGCGCATTCTTAAGTTTTCCCTGACAAGAAATTTGAATGGCTGATTAAATGGACTCACCATGTTGCCACAAATTTAAAACGAAGCCAGGAGCATTTTTACTGTGAAAAATTAATTTCGCAATCTATTATGCTTTAATACAATAAAATACACTAATCCTGCAAATGTGATCAGCATTTTATGTACAGAGGCGAACAAAAGTATTCGTAAGGGTTTTAAAAATTCTAGTAGTCAAATCAATGGACAAAACAAATAGTATTACAGTTTACTTGTTTTGGAGCTTTCAATATCTTGCTTCTTATTACTTTACGTTTGACAAAAATACCGATTTTTCAAATTGTTTGTTTGTGGTGTTTACATAAGTATTTTTCATGCATTAAATAGAGCGATGTGTTTTGTGCGATACCTAATTTTGCGATGAAAATGGGTTTTCATTTGTAGGAAGAATAAAATGTCAAATTAAGGGATTTTCAACGTTTTTCTTGAACTTCATTAACGCCTCAAATTTTACGACTTCACAGATTTATTTCTCCGCCAGTTTAAATGATCAAAATATCAGGTAGTATACACAAAAATTGCATTACTAAGTGCATATAAAATAATTTTGTAAACACCACAGATAAAAAGGTTGAAATATCGGTGCAATTTTCAAAACATTATAAAACTATTAAAACGAGTTTGAAAAACGCAAAAACACGTAAAATGCAATACCATCATCAATACCACATATCAGTGGCAGGACGTTGGTATGATTAAAAACGTAAGAAGTTCCAAATGGTTGTAAATATACTCCTCCTTGAACTTATTTAAAAGAAACATCAGCATGCTAAGGTTTAATGAGGAATAAACTGTAGATGTTAATGTGAACGACAGTTCTGAATACGTTACATTAAATAATAACTTGAAGTACACGGTACGCTCTTTGGGGAATGGCAGCTGCACGTTAATGAACAGCGAATTATTTTCATCTACAGCGGGGTTAATACCATTGGAAGTAATTCAAGTTAATTGCAGCTATACCTCCAACGATATTGAACAAAGGAACTCGATATGCAGTAGTTTGCCGTAAAACTTCTACAGGATCAGGCAACTTTTAGGCCAAATTATCGCCTTTGCGCGCAAAAGACATCACAGGATTTTTTGAAGGAATCTGCTACCTAGAATACATTTACAAAACGTGCGGTCATCATCACGCGAATCAGTGATCTGAGGTACAAAAGCAGAATTTCAGTTTCACCTCTAGTGACTTGATAAGTTCCTTGTTTGCTACTTGGTTTTGAGGATTCAGAACATTAAAAAAGGCTATGTAGTAGACTGTACTTTGGGACTTTCTGAGATATTGCACAGTAATCAATGTCATATCAGCTGTCGTAGAACATTCGAAGATTTTAAAACGCTTGTAAGAAGTTCTTCATACAATCCATGTATTTCCACACAATAAGCTCTATTAATACTAACTTAAATGAAATATAACAGTTATAAAACAGGGAGTGGCCAACACCCATAACAGTGACACACTGATCTAATAGCAGTTGTTTGACTTTCTAACTTTAACGATGACCGCTTACTTCCGCACCTTATTCCCTCTTTAGCAACTGTCTCGAATGATATGATAAGCATGAAATATGTCGGTTGAAATCCTGCTCAGTCAGAACGATGTGACGCAATTTACCTTTCAAGATTTCAGCTCCGTCTCATTAAACTTCCCAACTTCTCTTTACTAAGAAACTCAAACCATTCAACGATCAATGAAGCTACGCGCAGTATCCATAACTAGATTTAGATATAAAGGGGAAACATTTCGTTATCAAATATACGTCACACGCCTGAAGTAATGCAAATTACTGTTATTGTACATCGATACTAATTACGTGTGTCATTCTGTTTTAGAGGTCTCTAACCCTGAAGCCTGCAGACAGGCCTCTTTCAAAATATGCTTTGAGGTGGTACAAAAGCGAATGTAATAAAATTCTGGAGTCGACCCTCTCACTCTCTTTCCTTTAGACGTCAATCTGCTTTGCATTCCTTTGTGAGGACTCGTTTCTTTTCCATGTACGTGAGCCAAACATACCACTTCAAAGCATGGAGTACCCTCTCTGCGTATTTTATTCTCACTGTTCTCTTGGTTTGCATATATTTGCTTTATCAGCGCACGTAATCATGATCATCATCAAATGTGAATTTAACCCTCTGACCTGTTGCACCTTCAAAATTAAACTAGGCTCTCCAACCCCATTGCTTTGTTCCTCTCGATATAACAGACCTTGCTAAATCGATTCTATTCTTGTAAACACAGATTTAATTTACATTAGACCGTTTGTTCTGTAAATAAGGTAAAATTATAAAGTTTCATGCTTTCCAGAATCTGAGAAGCTTGCTTTGGTAATGCTTACACGGAAGCATAACCAAACTTCTTCTTCTCGGCATACTTATATGCTAGGCTTACAGCCTGTTCATTCCAGAAACATTTCCCTTTCCATTTCATTGGCCTTTCAGGTGACCTTCCACCAACCGGCGAGTTCACTCTTGATATGCGAACCATTCTATTCGAGAAAAGTGCAGGTACCAATCATATCTTCTCCGATTCACCCATCCATTCATTGCTTGAATGCCCAAGTGTCTCCTTGTTTCCTCATTTTATATTTTATCTCTCCTTGTTTTAAGTGCGAGGATTCACCTTATGATGCTTATCTCACGTGTTTTCGTTTTTGTTGTATCCGCTCTCGTCTCTGAGGCATAAATCAGTATTCAGCGTTTTATTTTGAAAATTCTAAGTTTTGATTTCCTATTTAAGTACCTACTCTTTCAAAATTACCATATTTGAGAATTCTAACATGGACAGGGAGAGGTAAAGAGAATTCTTATGGAAGTAAGTCAGCGTGTATGGTATATCCACATCCCTAATCTCTCTCTTCACACACACACACACACACACACACACACACACACACACACACACACACACACACACACACAGTTTTTAAGTACAAACTAGCTATATGTTTCATCCAGAGGAGAATAATGCATTTGGACTAGCAAATATCGGCATATAATAAACAGAAGCAAATTCAACAATAAGTAATTCTGATGAAAACAAATATAGCAGCTACAATATCGAGCGAAGACTCAAATATTTCGGCCATTCAAAATCTTTATAGGTAGATACTATTTTAGCGAGTTATTTTAATGCGTTCTTCATTCTTGGAAGTATCGCTAAGTATGCACATATTTCACCTTCTTTTTCTTTTCTGTTTAATTTATGGGCCAGAGTTGTGAGCTGCATGCTGTGTAGCATATGTTTGCAAGCGAATTTTAATGAGTGTAGAAGGGTACATGTATCCTTAACACATTTACTTAGGGCTCTTTCATTTTCAAACAAAAACGTCGTGAAAAGATCTTTTATGTGGCCAGTGCAATTAGACAAGTATATCAAGTGCGGTTCACGCTTCTTTAATGCGAATTATAAAATTCAACCGTTTTTACAACCTACATGGAGCGGCCACATGCCATAGGTGATACAACAGTCAAAGTGATTTATTCACTGTATGGATAAAAAGAGGCATATACGAGTGTATTGAAATAAATATTGAATATATTGAAATAAAGCATGGGAAATTATCATTCTTTTACTTGTTCCAAATACGGATTTTGGACGACCCAGTCTGTCAGTTACACAATGTTGCGTATAATACTGGAGACTTAGAAGCTCACACAAATTCATTTCTTGTGGTGCTTAGATCAGTGTTAGCCATCTCAATTACGTGTAAAGTAACAGGCTTTCGTAGCAAAGGGCAGGCTTTATGTATTACATGAACGTAGGTACACTTCGCGGCAGCTTCGGGAGGCATTTTACCAGCCTTCTCAGCGGGCGCGTACATGGCAGGAAGGGGTGTGTCTGGAACGTTCTGCCTTTGTTGTTCGACTAAATAGTGATGTGTGTTAACGCTAGCTCACGCGATGTACCCAAATATGTATTTCGGAGATGCATCGCGGAACAACTGTGGGTATGTGGGAAGCCAATTTGCCCTCTTTGAGACTAAAAAGTACTTCAGTTTACCTCAGTACAGTACTTCAGTTTATAATTACTGTCATTAAAAATACTATTTCAAGGAGATTTTTTTTAGTTGAGCGTCCTTTAACCGTTTAGGTTATATCGGACGATGAATGCAATGATGCTCAAATGGGCCCGGAGTCCACAGAGCTTAAGGTTACCCGGCATTCGTTTTATCAGGATAAGGGAAAAAAACCTGAATATCTTATTCGGGTAACTTACCCTAATCGAGATTCGAACTCGGGACCTCTTGAATGTGAGCCACCCCCACACCCCCTTAGGATGGGGAAATTCTGCAAAACAGTGTTTTATTTATTGTATATTTGGATTGGACAGATGATTCCACTAATGTCTAGTGAATGTGTCCTCTTTGAGAGTAAAAAGTATAATGTATTTCAGTTTTACATTATGTTGCCATTTAAAATATTTTTCGATGGGATATTGTGTAAAACAGGGTTTTATTTAGTTATATATTTAACTATGGTTAATATAAGTGACGAGGAGTAAAGCTATTGCTCAAAGTTATATATTCGTATGTGAATAAACTGGAGCTGAGTACATAAAACAGAACGCCATTGCATGGACGAAAAGATAAACAGGTATACACAGCTCTTCCTTGCTATACATACTCCACCTGCGAAAACCAGTAGAATGTCACCTGAAGCTGCGATGACGGCATAAATGCAAGCGAGTGTACAAAGTACAATACATATTTCCCTTACCCCGTTAGTCTTTCGTTAACAGCAACTTAGGCTTATATAGCATTTATTTGGCTGACACTGTCCTTGATGCCTCAGGAATACAGGAGCATTCCCAGCATCCAATCACTATTACATTCCTTGTGCTTCTCTCTCGAGTTTTAGAGCACTATAAATTACATAAAGCGCAATGGAGATGGTTTCTGTTACGCAGTAGAATTTCTCGTTAGAATTTTTAAATAGTGTTTAACACCCATTTTTACTACATACGCACACCACAGGCGATGGATACTGATGATACATGAAATGAAATGATAATTGGAAAAGGAAATTTGACAAGGAAATGTTCCAGGCCTAAATTTGGGGTAACTCCTGCATTTCCCAGTTATGAGGACTGAGAAAAACCTGGAAAACACCTCATTCAGGGAGGACGGTCCTGGCAGAATTTGAAAGGACCTTCCGTTCACGAGTCCATGCCTTAATGATCTCACCCGTGTCGATGTCGTTAGTAGTTGAGACTGCTGGTCAGCTATGTTCAAAAACTAAAGTGACATTACAATAAAATTGTTCATTCCTCTCTGTAGATACAATCACCCCAAAGCGAAAAGCCCCTTCCACATGACATATATAGAACAAGCTATAAATGGAATTTCAGCAAGTCAAAATATAGCGAGGAGTGGGTGAGAGGGGGATGTGTGTTCCTAACGACAAGGTGCCGAAATAACGGCAGACGTACGCTAGCCAGGCATTGTCGCACGCGTCGTCTAGAACATGTGCTTCAGGCGGATAGGCTCTACTGACTCTGGAAACGAAGTCTTAAGATGAAGTGATTCTTTCTTTACGGCATCCCCAAACCTTTGTCATTCGTGCCGCCTGCACGCAACGCCACTTTCAAACATCCGTGCACTCGTAAAATATAATGCCTATAACGCACACTTTTTTCCGCGGCATCGTCCTTCAAAGAACAGAAAGGAAATTCTATTTTCATCTTCACATAACTTAACTGCAGAAGCCTTTGACCTAAGTAGTTGCACTTCAATATTAGCTTATTTGTAACGGTAAAACTAATAGAAGGTGGAAAATCAGGCAAAATGGGTCTGTGTGGCAAAAACAGACGTAATTAATTTGAAGACAAACATGTGCTTCAAAAGTGCATTTGTAGCCAATGGTTTAGAACCGAAATTTGTAATACTAACAAATAGAGCTTGTGAAACTTGTGTTCCATTTCATATTGTTAATTTATCATCATGGTATGGTGGCTTAACCCCTTAAAGCCTGAATTAGTTTCTGCTTGAAGGAAGAAACCAAAATCAAGACCATACGCTTACTTTTACTCATAACACTACAAATAGGAACTAACATCCCTGTTTAATGGAATGAGATGCATTACACATAACCACAAATTTTTTGTTTAACCATTTGATCTGTTAAGAGTTTTATCTTACTATATTTACGAAATTGAATAACCCATTTCCTATGTTACGTAAACTATGGACTACAGGTTTTGTCATTTCTAGCTCTGTGTTATTACTTCCAAAAAGTCTTGCCCACTTTTCATTCTCTATCCTTTCTTGTCTAAAGACTCTTTCTGCGATTCAGGATTTGGGTTTGTTCTCGTTGGTATTAAAAGTGCAAAAGTTATAACAGAGTATATACATTCACAAAGAAATTCTACTGATATGATGTGAATTTGCTACGTTAGATATTAAGGGGATAAGGGAAGATACACAATTTCCTCTGCCATAATGGGATTCGTTATGGAGAACGCCAGGACACGTCGCATTTTCGATGCTCTTTCACACAAGCAGTTTCGGCGTAAATTAAATTGAGTTTTCTTTATGGATGCTGTTTAACTACTATGGTTCTTAGCGTCCCATTCTATATTGGGGTGAAAGATCGGCAATTTTGATCTAAGATCTCTTTATCGGGCTTGAGGTTCTTTTACTGCCGTAAATCTACGATACGGGACCACCGGCTTTACTTCCCTTCCGAAGGAAGCTATGATCAGAATTTTTAGCCAGAAAAAATCCATCGGCCTCCGTCGGGATTGAACCCGCTACCTCGGGTGTTTCGGCGTGATCGCAAATGTCAGCCTAACCACTTCTTCTTGTGTTGCGTGGCTTAACATTTTAAGCTATCCCTTAATTGGCGACCAGCAGAAAAGTAGACTACCTGGTGACATTGTGCCTCAAAAGCACACTTTTTAAGAAAGATGATTTCTTTTCCGTATACAAAGCAATATTTTTAATTCATACGATACTTAAAGATTGTTAAAAGTTTAAGACGAACGATAATAGGACTTATAATAAGATTACTACAGCATAGGCGTTACTGCATTGTGTTACGAAAATATTTACCTCTAAATACATTCTTTCATATTTATCAACTAATAATATTGGAGAATCCCTCACTTTTAAAACACTAAGATTACACTTGTTTTTAATCTTTCTTACTAACATGCAATCACAAATGCATCTCTGTTTATATGACCACATAAATGTTAAAGAACGGGTTTTCGGAAATTGAACAAATTATAAATTTTTTCATGCCTGCTTTCGACGCAATAGGAAAACCCACTTATTTAGTATAACTATAAAACAGAACGGCCAGCCATGCTATATTGATGCAACCGCTTTCTTCAATTTAGGTACGCTTTTCTGTCATGTTACAAAACAGTTATGTAGATGGTGGCATCGTCTAATGGATTCGCCACATAACTTTGACTTCTCCGAGGAATGCTAACTAACACTAAGGAATTCATGGGTTCCTTATTGCTTAATTTATGATAAAGAACCTCCTGTAAACATGGCCTTTGAATTAGGCAGATTCCCAGCAGGATGTGCATTTTTGTGTTTTGAATGTCTGCCATGCACCAAATGTCAGTTAAAGTTTGATTATTCTTCTACTAAAGCTATGGGGTCTGAAAGTGATGCATATGATTAATATATTGCTTGAGTGGTAAATGTTTACTATATAAAGCAGAACAGAAATTAAAGCTTTGTGTAGTACTGCCGCAATGTTAATGGCAGTATTACATTAAAGAGCAATATTAAAACACATCACTTGGTATCAATTTAGTTTCAAATGTAAAATAAGCATATTTAAAAGTAACGAAATGTGCATTTCCTTTACATCAATATTAAGGCGATACATCAGTGAAATTCAGCAAACAATTACGAAATGTTAAGATTTTATTATATGGCTATAATTTGCCTTTCATACTACGCTGCTGTTTTCTTAATAGCAGCTGTTTTAAAGCTCCATGCATCGATTTATAGAGGTCTATCATTTAAGGGAAACAAGTGTTAAATGCATGTTCACTTTTTTCACCTTTTTTTCGATGTTTATTTTATTTAAGAATCTAACCCAAAATAGGCTTGCCATGAAGACAGGGAATAAACATAAAAAATTTATAATAGAAAAGATAGAATAAAGTCGGTTCATCAAGCAGAACATAAAATCTATACAATGGTTGTCCTTGTTGAAATAAGTTATAAATTGAATATCATTTAAACATGAAATTAGATGCTCTGTGTACCGAAGTTTTTAATTTAATTTCTTGAAACTTTGAGAAGAAATTCGGATACTAAACATTTTTAAAATGAGCAATATTTAAAACTATTACGCAAGTGATCTGAAATAAAATGTTTTCCAGAACTCCAGCTGCTGAAACTGAAAAAATCAGTAACACATAACCAAAGTGGTTTTTAGTACACTAATTAAAAGTGATCAATGCATGCACAATAATCTCTATTTTCTGAGTTGAAAATTACATTTAATTAACCGTTTGACGCAAGGAGCATTTTGGCAATTAACTATGACTAAAACCAGAACCTCCAAAATGTGTTTCATTAACATTTTGTTCGCTGCAGTTGTGTTAGGTTATATATATATATATATATATATATATGTTTTAGTTTTTCACATGTGTATTGCTTTGAATAAAACAATTTATAACACTGCCAATAACTAAGGCTTGAACGTTAAGCGAATAGCAGAAACACGTGTGTACTAAGAGAAGAGGAGGAGAAAAAAGAAAGAAAGAATAAAACAGGGTAGATTCAGGAACGAGATGTCCGAGCAACAAATTAATCCTGTAGCCGGAACTGGACAAAATGCCCTTATCGGTGCAGGCCAACCTACAACCACGATTACTGATCCTCTTCAATGTTCTCTGTTTCGCAAAAGGAAACAACGCGAGTAGCTGATAAGAGGAAAGCAAAAAGAGGAAGCGCGTATTTTTTTCAGCGAGGACTTTAAAAGGGCCTATGATTAACTGTCCGAGATATAAAGCCACAATGATGCAGCAGCGAATACGTCAGCTAATAACTAGTTAAGATGCACCCTTTGTAGAATGGTATATCCTACGCTATATAAAGTGAGGTGTGCAATAATCATACAATTTTCCCTTCCCATTATAATTTATTTTCATATTTTCTAAAAAACATTCATAAATATTTATTCCTATTTGTCCTTTCTTTAATCGCAATAAATATTCGCTAGATTCGATACTAACACATATTTGTTTGTATATACGAGTATAAAAGAAAAGATAATAGTAGAAGTCGTTAGCTTTACTTAAGGAGGTTTTAACTCATCATACAGTAAAAATTAAGATCCGAATATAAAACTGAACAAATTAAGACAAATTAATAGAAGAATAACGCGAACATTAAAGAATAAAACTTCGAAGGCCGTACAAATTAAATTCAATAAATTAATGACAGTGCCAATAGCAACACATGGAAGTGAAAATTGAAGAATAAATAGTACAAGCAGCAAAAGAATAGAAACATTAGAGATGAGACCTTTAAGAGCAGTAGCAAAATTTACCCTTTCACACAAAGAAATTATGAAATTAAATATATACAACATAAATGAAAAAATCAACGAAAATCAAAATAAATGGCAGCACATATTGTGACGTATGCAGAGATTATAGGACACACGTCTCTCTGGTCACCGGGATTTGAGATGGCAGTTGGTTTGGAGTAGGGGGAACTAGGCACTTTAGGAGGGGATGAGTTGTTTAGCGTTACTGACGCTTGAGGTTGGCGTGGCTTGAGAAAGCGAGTCAGGAGGTAACCTTCGAGCTGTAAGGGTGTGCAACTGCTTTCTCCGTGTTAAGGCATGATGGCCTCGCCGACAGACATTGGGCTAAGAAGTGTAAGCACTGCTATCTAAGCATCTATCTTTATATAATAAATTGTGAGCCATCCATTTTCGGAAAGTTTTAATCTGGTCATTAAGAGTTAATATTGGGATCCCAAATATGTTTTTTCTGTCATGTTATTGTATGAAAAAGTCAATGTTACTGATATAATGCTAATGTATTCTGATTTTGTTCTAATGTTCTATTTGGATTGTGAAGCATTGTGTGTTAAATTTTGGATGGCAACCCCCTATAAAATTTACTTCTTATGTCAATATGTAGTCATTTTTTTTCTCTCTTTGCCCTAAACATTTAAAATATTTGATTGTACATGCCATACTGTTTTTATGTGTGATTATTTGTTGGAGCACCCTTTCTACCGTTTTTGGTGTTTGTTGTAGTTATTTTGCTGATGGCGGAGCTCGAGCGGATAAGACGAGCATCCCCACGTTTCACGCCAGATGTTCCAGAGTCACCACAGGAGAGCTGTCGGGCAGCCACTACACTGCTGTGGCATGAGGAGCCACTATTTTGGGGGGGGGCAGTCCAAGCCAGCGACTGCCCACCCCGTTGTCATCACCAACGACCTGCAGAAACAACAACACTACAGCCAGGATAAGTCGTCGTTGTGGGTACACTACAAACTTACCCACAAACAGTTCCATCGGACCTTCACTCTCAGGTGCAGTGTAGTGTGCGTGTGACAAAGGCAGCGTGGTGTGTGTGCGTGTGCGGGGTGCTCGAGCATAAGTGCTCAATTAACACTTTATCCGAAAAGACTCGAGACTCTTAAAAAAGCCCACTTTGATTTCTTTTATATCTTCGTGTGGGTGTTTCATACACATGTATAATTTTTTTTTTGTTGTGTATGTCATTTTTCTTGTTCTTTTATTGTAATTTTTCTGTGATTATTTGCCTTGTGTCGACAAGGGCGTCGATCTCGGTGGCCAGGGGGAGATGTGACGTATGCAGAGATTATAGGACATACGTCTCTCTGGTCACCGCGATTTGAGATGGCAGTTGGTTTGGAGTAGGGGGAACTAGGCACTTTAGGAGGGGATGAGTTGTTTAGCGTTACTGACGCTTGAGGTTGGCGTGGCTTGAGAAAGCGAGTCAGGAGGTAACCTTCGAGCTGTAAGAGTGTGCAAGTGCTTTCTCCGTGCTAAGGCATGATGGCCTCGCCGACAGACATTGGGCTAAGAAGTGTAAGCACTGCTATATAAGCATCTATCTTTATATAATAAATTGTGAGCCATCCATTTTCGGAAAGTTTTAATTATGTTAGTGTAGAGTCCTTTCCTTCCTTTAAGCCATGTAACGTTTCGAATTAGTAATATTTTCTGTATTTTCTTTAGCTGCGTCCCTCGTCGTAGCCTCACCATGTTAGCAGTTTGATTAATTTCCCGGTACATTCTCTTGTAAGCGAGTAGCTCCCCATCATTTTTGAGCAAATATAAGAAGAGGCTACGACAATATGAAGGATGAAAGAAGAACGATTATCAAAAATTGTATTAAATTATTCAGGATTTAGAGGATACCACCAAGTAGGAAGACTTGGAACAAGATAGAATGATATGTTTGAGGACGGAAAAGGTCTACAAGCCCTACCTTGTGGAAGTGGAAAACGAAAAATAAAGGAACTTAGGGTGTGATGCGAAAATTCAAAACCTTGGATGAGTATGAATATTTCGAAAATGATTAGTTCCATAGAAAGTAGTTCTGTAGCAATGTTTTGCTTAATCTTACATAATTTCAACAAAAACTGAGTGAATTTCACAAAACATTTCAAGATAAATTTAAGATATATGTACACTTTGCCATTCCATGTGTCTTCGCACTGCATCCTTAAAGTTGTCTTAAGTACGAATCTACGCATCTATCTGCTCCTCCCCACGCAGGAGAATGTTCATTGCGCCTCAAAAAATAAAATAATAACAATAATAACAACGAATTACTTCTAATAACGTTTTTTGGCTTAAGAAATTACATCCATTATTCTTGGTTTAAAGTTTTTAATATTTTGTCATTTTTGAAGTGCTGTCACTATTCTTAGTTTTGACTTTCTGGTGTCATCTCGATATAGAACTTTTTGGTGGAATATATCACTATTTATACTTAGTTAAGCGGAAGAGAAAGTACAAGTTAACAAATCACTATGAATGAGAGCTGGTTTCATATGAAACTGACAGAAAAGGCGATACCTGGCAAATACCGCTTCTCTACAAATTAGCATTTTAGAGAGATTATAGCGACATACGTACATCTTATTAAATTACCGTTTTGTGTTAGTCTACCTCCAAAATCTGTCAGTCAGTTGGTCGCTGGGTAATACCCGCTATTAAACATCAGCCAGCTATTCGTTGAAACGTATCTATATTTGAAGAGCTAAAACTAATGGTTGCGATCTACAGAACTGTAAAACACGCAAACGGTGAATACCTTCCTAAATTGCTTATACCAAGAAAAGCATTTTAAGAACTGGTACGTTTTAACATTTCTGCATTAAACGGTACTGTTTCATATACCAGTACTACTACATTTTCCTGGGGCGCCGAGGTAGCGCCGTGGTTTCGTTTACAGCTCTCGTACTGAGAGGGGTTCGATTCCCGGCTTTGGGGTGGAGATTTTAAGTCATTCCACCGCCATCTTCATCATCACCTTCCCATCGGAGGCAACGGATTCTGCCCGCTGGGTGCCTCTACCTCAGTCATCGCTTGGTGGAATGAGGTATCCCCGAAGCTCATATGCCATATGGGGAGTGTTAGAAACGACGAAAAAATTTTCTCCCTTTGCTTTCATCCTGAAATATTTTAAACAAGTTAATTGAAGAGTGTTTTTTGTTCTACGCTGAAATTCTCAAACATTTCTTGTTTCATCGGGACATTGTCTACAATTATATAAACCATAACTTACAAACATCCTTGCCTATTACTGACCACAGATTAGCGAAATCTGAGCATAATTCTTGCGCCAATAAATAAATAAATAAATAAATCTGGGACTTGTCCAGAATAGGTGAGTTTGACCAATGAACACAATGGAACCTTGAATGTTGTGTCTGTTTTAAGCTGGCCGTTCACTAGGTCGATGGGCGGGGCGACGCGGGGCGCAATGGTCCTCAGAAAGAGCGCAAGTAAATGATGGAGACATCTACTGTTTCGGTAACGCGACGGGAGTAGAAGCCCATCTGGAGAAGTCTTGGGACTTCATTTATCGACATAGTGTAGCAGAAGTCGGATTCACAAAGCTCGTAATCTTTCGATTGTCCTCGAAAGGATTCGTAGTCAAAGTCGCTCCCCAATGAACTTAAGTCCGCAATTCACACTCTTCTTCATTGCGGATATTCACTCATTATTGCTTTCTTGAACACTGGATTAGAATGTGGAGTAAGATCAATAATTAATAGCGGTTCATGATGTACCTTTTGAGTGCTAACACCTTTAATCAGACACCCCTGAAAATGTGAAATAGCAGTTGCTGCGTAATAGTTATGATTATGAACAAATGAATATAACTGCAACCGCCCCTAACAACCATAATAATAATAATAATAATAATAATAATAATAATAATAATAATAATGCATACTTCTCTAACGAAGGAAAGGGTTTTTGTGGACGATTTTTGTTAAATTAAATTGAGTTTTATTTATGGACGCCCATTCTATATTGGGCGTGAAAGACGGAAATTTTGCTCTGACGCCTCTTTATCAGGTATGAGGTTCTTTTACGTGCCGTAAATCTACGACACGGGACACCGGCTTTACGTCCCTTCTGAAGGAATCATGTTAAGGAGTTTTACGCCCCAAAACCTTGGAAAATAGAGGCTATCGTGATACCTCTAGACCACGAAGGACGACTTCTTGTTGTTGAGTATATAATTAAGTACATCGTGTTAGGGCGAGAACGAAGTAATGTGTAAATTAAATTTGTTTTATATCATGGATGGTATAGAGAAATCGGGAGAAGTTACAGTGCTTGTACAGGTTGCCTACTTCTGTTACAGTGACTAACTTCTGCCGTAGTGTGCTACCACCTAGTGATATTGAGGTAAAATTGTAGTAATCTTACGGAAAGAGAGTGCGGGAAAAGCTTCATGCGCTAGTGCACTATAAGTGTGCACGGCCCGTATGTATTTGACCCCATAAGATAATTACGTCATATTAGTTGTGCAAGCGCAGAAGCTCCTTAAAACGTGCACAAGTCAAGATGTGCTAGCGACCCTGTTGCTATGTCTCATGAGCTTAGTGGAGTAGTACGTTAGATTTAAACGCCGTAGATTTTAAATTATGCCATATTCCTTGAACTTAATAGCAACCAAAGGAAAATAACCAATAAATCCGCAAGGTGTAAAACGTTAAGGTGTTAATGCTTTAGTACTGGACGGAGGCAAGGAATTCCACGTTGCCGCGTCAACGACCTCGGGATGCACAGTTTTAAATACCTTAACTGTAACATCGTTTAGTTCGTTGCACAGGTTGGTGAGGTCTTCATTCGGTGACTAATTTTCAGCTCCACCCTGTCTTCTATAACATGTTTCGTACTTTAATCCACAGAGTACGCAGCTGAGTTGCCTAGTTCGTCTATTTGGTATCTGCCTTCCTAGACGTATGTAGACGAAAACACGCACATAAGTGCGAAGGTTTTCGAAAATTGGTTTTGATGTTTTCTTTAATATTTTAATCGAGAAGGCTCAGAATACCTTTTCAGTGAAATATTTATCCATGGAAGATATATTCTATGTAATTGCGACGCTGTTACTACACAAGCTTGACGAAGAAAACACCGACATAAGACCATGCGTTTTCCGTCACTACCTAGTGGTGACTTTCAAAAGCAGAATATCAAGCAAATACCGTTATGTTTGTCAATAATCGCATTAAATAACTTTATAATAATACCCCTAATGGCTGTTAGCGAAATATCTTCTCACAGTATGAGGAAAGCAGTATGAATAAGGAGTCTTTCATTCTTATTTTCCAACTGAAGGGCTTGAAAGAATCCGTCTTAATGGGGGCCCTAACGAGGCGTACTGCAAGACAATCCGCTTCTAAATGACAAGGGAGTTTGAATACCAAGAAGCTTCCTAGCAACTCCCTCATACGAACGTCAGTCATCTTAAACTCTTCTCTCAGGTACGGTATGAGAGTGCTCTAAGTGGCACTTATACAAGTGATCTGTACATTGTAATGCGGTTTTAATTATTCTCTTTAGCTTGTTCTCAATTGCTGGCAATTAGGGTGAGAGTTTGGAGCTTCTAGAAGCGGGAGCTACTTAATCGGCAGACGGTTTGCTCAAAATCTTCCATAGGCTGTTGTTAAACTGCCGTTACCATTCAGCTTGTTTTCCAAATGGAAATTTCTTCCCGGTTATATCTTATAAACATTTAGGTTTAGACTGTGTAGGGTGAATCTCACCCCTACACAGGCATATGCTGCCTTAAACATGCAGGATTATATCGGCGGCTTTGGCTTTAGAACATGCCAATCAGCAATGATGTTCACTCGTTTACATTTCTGCTAAAGCCTACACACACTCACATTCTCATTCCTACTTCCAGATTCTAAGGAGGATAGAGAATAATTATGGTTTATTGAATTCCCCTACTAGAAGAGTTTCTATTTCGGAAAGAACTTCTGTATTTAGAGGATAGCATACTAACCACTAACCAATGAGGCAGACTTGCTATGCTTTGTTCTGTTAAAAGTTCCAGTTTCAGCCCTCTGCTTACACTTTGCTGAGATTCTGCTTCGAAAGCTGTGGAACTCGCTGGAAAATCCGATCTCCCTCAACGTATTATCGTTGCTTAACAACAAATTTGTTACAGATAAAAAAGTACAAAAACTTCAGTTCACGGATGAATATATATGCTTCACAGAAATTTCGCTCATAACTTTACGCCTCGGAAATGGGAGTCTGTGTACGGGTGATACTGTAGAGCAGGCATGACCGTTGAGTAACTTTTCTGCCTCCATCTTTGGCAACCAGTATGCCTCATTTCCAGATAGATGCTGCATTGCATATTTTGATGATTTAGGAGCATGATCGCACGGCTGCTATGCAGAATCATCAGGTTAATTAATTCATTAAGTAAATAACTAAGTAGGGATTTTCAGTGTGTTTAAGCCTTACGCAACAATGAGAAGATAAACGTATTAGAATGCATGCCTAAAGAACAGTATGCTGCCAGCAAAAGACAACAACGTTTAAGACCTAGAGAAACGCTGACAAATCGGTCTAGTAATATAATGAGCAGACACTAATTGGGACTTCCTTACCTATGACCGGGCAAAAAAATTAATAAACAAATAAATAAACTATTAAGAAACCTATATTTTATTTCCCCCCTAGGATCAAGTTCAATGAAGTCTAGAGTCCTAGTTAGTAAACTTCCTCTCTAACCTCAACGCAGAGGCCTCCTAGAATCAAAGAGTGTGTGCAAAATGCGACTTCTCTTCTTTCCCTAGAAAAACTGAAGTGAACGACCTGCCAATGGACAGAAAACTATCATAAACTAACTGAGTGATGAATATACATCGGCACTATAATAATTTACTTAATCATAAGAACAAAACACACAAAAGAGAAGAATTTTCAGAAGAGTGCTGGATGAAAACTTCGATGCTATTAGCCTGTAAGAGTAAGCATTTTGTTACTCTTCCTGCATAATTGTCTATTGTGAAAACCATCGTATTTGTGACTGATTCTTGCAATCTGCCTTGGTATCAGTGCACAGTGTAACGGTCATGACACCCTTGGATTAACCTTCTGAGCAAAGGAGATACGTATACAGCCACATTCCTCTTTTCTAACGAGCTGCGTCTATTAACTTAGTCAACTTCTCAAACAGCTCATTGCTGCAATAAGGCAAACTTATAGAAGTACCTCTAGCTGTCTCGGAGCAATTCCAAAATATAGTACATTGCAGCTAGAGAGGGTAGATTAAAGTCAGGGATGTGAAAATACCTTCAGCGTGTCCGAGAATAATTCATTGTGTAAGCTTCAAGCAGCCTCAAGTAGCCCCTGAAGACTGAAAGCCCAAAAAGCCACCTAGGTGTGTCATTTAAGAAGTTTATTGGAAATAAATAACAAAAATCATTGTAAAAACTGGAAATATAGACATATGCGCCGCCACCTTCTGCGACTAATGAGCCAACTGAGACCTCAACGTAAACATGAAAGTGTAACAAACTCTAGATATCCTATGCTTTGAACTTTACAACACTGCAGCTTTCATTTTTATTTCAAGAGTCCATTTCTGTGGTTACCAGAAGGTCTGCGAACCCTATCTAAATATTTTCAACTTATTCGTTTAAAAAATAGAAACTTTCATGCTGAATGATTATGTGGAAAATTCCGCAAAAACGTATCTGCCAGAGCAATAAACATAACTTTACAATCGGTTGCAAGGTTCAAAACAGGCTTTAGACATTCCCCATTAATATATCAAGATAACCTGCCTTAGCAGCCTGTAATTTCATTGAATGCCTGAAGGCTGAATTGAACTACGAGAGGGAGACATTAACTTTTGATGTAGATACCAGGAGTGCCGATATAACTTTCAGCAAAGTGAAATCAACAAACGTTTCTTGAAAACAATTTAGCCTTTGTTCCCTTGAGATTCGGTTTCTACCGCAATCACATAGTAAAAATCTTAAGAGGCAATTCATTCGTAGTAAGGAAGAGGAGGAGAGACAGGTAATAATTTGAGAAACTATTACAAAAAATGCAAACGTAACTGCCAGGTGAGATTTAGCTACACATTCAGTTGAATTGCTCTACGGTTCAGCAAACTAACACTGTGATAATATAGAACTGTTCCTGAAATAAGCCACACAACGCGTTTATTTCGAAGTGTGTCATGACGAGGACGTTTTTTGAGTTAATTTTTTGAAGCGAGTGTCTGCTCTAAGCCGAAGACATAGCGTTGTTCACATGTGGCGGAGGAGTTGCCTGGCAAGCACGGGGGTAATGAAGAGAGGTTCAAGATGATTAGTTATTTACATCTGCACGAACACCGAACACTTTACCTTTATTATGAAATACTATTTCGAAATGGAGACTTAGTGAAAGAATAGTATCAGTAGAATGTCGGAGCCTGCATAAATGATGTTATCACGAAGCACCCAGAATTCCAGGAAGTTCGTCAGACCTACGACCTACTACAGCATGGTTGAACATGCGAGCATGTGTTTAGAGGCGAGTGATGCACACATGGAACCAATATGAAATTAGTTTACTTTCCTAACAGGATTCTGACATATTATAAATTCCCACGAGCTTTATTTTTCTTTTCCTTATTTTAGAAATAATGGTTATTCTTTGTTCGAAAGCTCAACCTGACAGACGTAACCGTGTTCCAATAATTGATTTCGACTTTAGTTGTGCTATATGTACACAAAATACGTATTACGCATCTCATCCCTTTTCCCTTATTAGGCAGAGCGATATTATGACACCCATACAACGCAGAACAAATATCGGCGTCGCAATGTCACCCCAAAAGCGTAAAATAAAATAATCAAACATGTTAATTTTTCTTCCATAACCCTACCAACGTCCATTCATTCCGCACAGATAATGCGGAGCGAGTAGTGGGAGCGAGCCGTAGCACACACTGTTCGCAAATCCATGTTGCTTTACACCAGCGATAACCAGTACGCCATTTACACTTTTTACGGAACTTCGATATCGATCAAACAAAACAGTGTGAAAGAGTTTCGGAAGGACACGCACCATACAGACTGCAATGTGTTGCTAGGACGTGGAAGATTATTTCCAAATTCAGGCCGAACGCCTGCTTGCTAAGCAACTTCTCCGATAAACGAATCATGTGCCTCTACAAAAGTACTAGGAGGATTGAATTCTAGGCTCAGCATGGCAAACAAGTGGCGGCATACAGCATGTCGTGCCCCACTTTGAAATTAACACCCAGTAACACCATAAATAAATACATGAGTTACATATAATATATAACCGAAGCGCGAATTGTATTACCCAAGGAAATAATAGTATAAGGTAGTGTCACAAAGCATTTACATGTGCACACGCTCGACCTGCATATCTCTTTAATAACATTCCCCTGGAAACTATGTGATTTGGCAATCAAAAGAATGATAAATTCAGTACATGTGAGACAGTTCGACATCGTTTGCTAAGATGCAATCAAATCCGGTAATTGCGGGAAACATTTTCGTTCCGGGAACTGTATTTTATTCCAGAATTCATTAAGTTATCAAAAATAAAGAAGTTAGCTTCCTGCTTGCAAGTTTTAGAAACGCATATTTATCTCAATTACTCTGCTGAGGCGACGTGAAGCCTCATCGCTAGCTATATCTGCTCAAGAGAACTTGGCACACCACGGTTTTCAAAACGCGAGAGTTTAAACATCGAACAGTCTTGCGAAAAAGGTGTTTGTTACTCCTCTCTTCAAGCTCAAAGTGATCAATCTTTGCGAATGTCATCTTTGGGCTTATCCTGAGGCTAACGCCGATGTTTTTAAAACTATATACCTATGGAAGACACAGGGATATTGGAAAGCAACTACAGTGGTGCAGTAACCACTTTCCACAAGCATTAACATCCTTTTAAAATACATAATGATACTAAATTTCGCAAATATAGCAAATTTTCAAAGGCGTCTGCGAAAAAACGGGATCACTTAACTTAGTATACTGAAATAATCCTTTGTGGCATTCATTCCATGGCTAAAATTTGAAGTAAGGTTTAATTATGCACGGATTTCGTAATAAAATATGCGACAAGCAAGGCGACTGCTGTGTTTTATCTGGATCATGAAATCATGTATCGCTCCAGAATGCGTGCAAGCTACAGCTGCGTGTGACGCAATATACCCTATAGAAGTATGCCAAAACATTCCTTGGACTCTCTTGACTCAGAGACGTAACAGTGTCCCAGCTCTTCCTCAAAAGCATATCCTTAATGAATTATTTCCCCTCAAAGGGGGGCTCTTAAATGCTTGAGTTGTGTAACTATTTAAATTAATCTTTCCATTACAACGCTGACTGTAGGCAGAAGAACACACCGCAGGCAGTATCAAAGCAGTACAAAGACAGGCTTTACCGCGGAAACAACGCAATTTGGAATTAAAACAAATATTTACTGTAAAGCCATGCTGGATCCCCTCACAACGGAAACTTGGCAAACATGTTCCTCGAAACTGTCGAAATGTCAACACGCTTCCAAGTTGAGTGGCAGGTGGAGTCTAGTCAGCTTGTAAGTTATCAGCTCAAGTGTGGTTGTTAGGTATTCAAGCGGAAATGATTTAGAGGGAATATAAGAGGCAAAATGTAGCTTGGTTTCCCATCCGTGATTAAGAATATAACATCCTATGAGAAAGAGTACACGGAAGGAATAAAAGAATCGCCACACTCAACCTGTGCAAGGCATACTCTGAAGGTACGAAAGAACTGTCTGCATAGAACTGGTTTCCTGACATTTTTCCGTACCTTAAGGGTGTACTAAGGACCAGGCGCACACCTTCAAGTTGTAGATTATCCGTTACCTCTTCATTGAAATGCTAATTCATCAAATGGTTTATGCTAATGAAACACATTACAAATGTAGCGATGTTAGGCATCAGGGAAAGGGACATGGGGTAAATTAGTCACAAAAGGTTATAATATGAGGTTGAACATCCGTTCTGCGCTTCAGTTTAATCGACTTCTACTGTAAGTTCACATAGGAATTGCTTAGAGCTAAACAATCAGAACGTTTACTGCTTTAAAGCTCCAACAGATGCAAACATAATGTGTAAGTAATTCCGTTACCCACATATGATTCAAAACTAACCTATGAAAAAAATATATAGGTATACACTTCATAACGAAGCAATACAGTAATGTTACCTCCAGTCTCATAAAGCAGAAAGAAAAAAATTAAATATTACACCATTCAGTTAGTTTACAGTGGCATCCCTTGGTATCCATTAAAATGTGTACCCATTGTATATGAATCTCCGTTACATGTTACGATATCTTTTATCACCGGTGATCTTTGCGAGTGTGTGTGTGTGTTTATATTTATTTATTTAACATAACGGAATACGGACAACGCATTTGTAGAGGTTTTATTCTGATCTTTTCCAGTCAATACATGGGAGAGTGGGACACAAAATTTATAAGAAAGGAAATTAGTGCTCCCTTTCAAAATAAATATGTGAAACGAACAGTTTAACAGCGGGAATAATGTCCATTTATGTAACAATGTCATTTTTTAAATATAAACCTCATCAGAGGCTCTCTAAAACCGTTATTTTCTGATTTTGATAAACAGTGCGAGTTATCAATAATACCGAACTAACACAAAGCTTGCAATGGAAAAAATAAAGTGCAGCGTTCAAGCTCCAAGAATTTATAACGGAAATTTTGCAACACTAAATCAACTGCTGATGTCAAATAAGTAGCGAGTTTGGCTGATTTAACTAACAGTTATATATTCAGTTGCTAGACATGGAAATGCGAGTAAGAGAAGCTGCATTTTGAGAATCACATTGCACCTTATTTAGCTAAGGTCACTGTGGCCCACCATTATCCACAGAGTATCTCATTTTCCAAAGAGAATGAAAACTATTGGATTTTAAAAACTCGGTAACGTTATCAAAGACAGTTATATTATATTCAAATAATGGTAGTCCATACTTGCAAAACAGTAGATTAATTTCTATTTGAAGTAATTGACTTCTTTTGCACTTGATCTTATTACACTGCTGTGTCATTCTCAAGTTTGCTGCTCCTAATTTATTAGGTCTTGTAACTAGTATGTGCTGCCTTAGACACTGCTGACCAGTCTTTCTGGATTTTGTGTAAATTTTTCTTCACATTCTGTGTTTAACATTTCTCAATTTGATATTTATTCCTTCAATTACATCTTCATTACTTATGCTATTTAATCTCTTACAAAGATGGACAGTAAATGCTTTTGGAGCTAGCAAGCAAGGAAGAAAGGCGATAAAGCATGTTACCTTGCCTCCGGTAACCTGTTTTGTTCAAGATATTGAAGACAAGTAGTTAGAAGAATGTGAATGAATTTTCATTAAAAATGTAGGTCAATTGCAGTAAAATTTCGAAGCTTAAGAACATCAAAACTTTTTCTGCAAGACAGCATTAATGATAACGAAATCGTGGTTGTTTATATTTTTGAATAGTTTCTTAGACTTCTTTGTATATCCTTTGGTTTCTCTTCATATATGGCAAGCGGGCAACACAGTTGCGCAGCATTATCATCACATCCGTTCATTAAAGTATAAAGTAAAGCTCTAAAGGGAATGAAACAACCAGAATAAAATAAATACCTAACATTGAAGAACCTACTTGGAAACAACTGAAAACAGTAGCAAGCAACACAGGATCAGACTAATCGTGAAAGTACGGGCATGAAAAAAAAAGAGAGGCGCACTTAGACGCAGAAGCGTTAGACGACATAAGATGCATCGGTACATGGATTTCGTGGAGCTTCTCAAGAACCCCATTACGATTACCTACAGCTGTCACTTCTCAACGCACAATAATCTATGAGCGGAATGGTAATGTTGTGGGGAGGGTGAGAAGGGGCGGATATTTTTACGCCCCAATGCTTTTCCCAGAACACAAAGGCTGTGCGAGGGTGGATTGGCTAGAGTAGGTGACATTGGCACTAACTCAACGGTTTCCTGGTGTCAGCTGCCTTTTGGCACAAACACCAGTTGTTCGACGTCTTCCGCATATTGTATTAATGGGTTATTACTTTGAATGGTATCACCCAGCGGCCATGATTTGCAGAGCATCTGTTCATCATATGGTTAATCACGCTCCAATGCGCTTGGAAAGAATTCAAGAATATTACTTTAATCGGTTTTTAAGTAACATGTTCGTGTCAGTTGCAAACAACGATTGCATAATACATCTCTGGCTTCACTGCATAAAGTTGAATGGTACTGGAATATTTTGACAGCTTCCTACAGGTTTCACTTCAACAAAATATCGCGTTCAAATACAGGTGCTTCCGAAACAAATGGCATTAAAAGTGAAATGTAGAAAAATATACGTTTGATGTACTCGAGATCAACATTATCCGTACAACACTAACAAAGCATTTGTAGTTTTACAGTTTAGCCTTCTTTCATTTTGGAATACATATTTTAGCATCACTGCTGTTTTAAAGTTCAAATTCTTAAGTACTACTAGATACTAGAAATTCTAGTGTTTGTTGCTTCAATCTAGTATATATTCATTGCCCTCGTCGTGACATATGGGAAAAATATTTCAATATTAATTACGGAGGTTGAGAGGACATATTCCCTATTCATTCCTTTTTCAAAGATGTTCTCATCGAAAAAGCATCTTCATCCCGTTAAAGTTTATTAGATTTTTAAGAGCAGATGACTCAAGAATGACTTCCCTCGATCAAAGATGTCCTCATCGAAAAAGTACCTTCAAATCTCATTAAAGTTTATTAGATTTTTAAGAACAGAGTAATCAAGATCGACTTCCAAAGATAAATTATGCACGAGGTGTCTAGGATCCAAACGAAGACTTAAGTTTGCCGGTTTCTGCAGAAAGCTTTCCTTCCGTTGCGACATACTTGCATTATCTCTCCAATCTAGTTTACTGTTTGGTTTATAATCTACAAACGTTTCCGATAATCTTTCACAATTGAAAATCTTACATCATAGATCCAGAAAATGGGTTTTTGGACCAAAGTTTCAATCTGGATATACATAGCTTGTAGTGAGCTGAAATCTGCTTTCACAATCACAAAACTTTGAATGTCCTGTCAGATCTTCAACTACAGATATACAAAATGTTAATAGGTAAAGTCCTAGCGTGTATCTGCCAGGTGATGCTCGCATTTTCTTCAGACAGCTAGGTGACCAGATGAGCTGTGATGAACATTGCTTTCATCTACTGACTTAACCAGACGTTGCTGGAAATAGCACTTGTTCAACTCCAGCAGCTACGAGCTAAGTCTTTCACCCAAAACCCTCAAATGAGCAAATACAAATGCCGGGCCAAATACACTGTATGATTCCTGCATTTACTCTGTCTAAACAGAAATCATGGGCAGAGGCCAAGTGGCATACAGACAGGCTAAATACAAAACGGACGCTAATTCGTAGATCCTGGGACACGGATCCCTACTTCTCAACCAAGCAGCTGCTTAACTTTCCTTCAAGGATCACCTGAGGACTAGGACATACCGCACCAGTTATTCTTGATTGAAATAAATCCCTTGTGGGTCCTCTCTCTCTCTCTCTCTCTCTCCCTCTTTCTGCTGGAAATCTTAAATTAAACTGCATTCTCTAACCCTTCCATACAAACATGAATGTATTATCAAACGTTTGGTGGCATTTTTACAAAGAAATGACTCAAAATAAGTCACAGCCAATGGGTGAGTGGCATTACGTTAAAGTTCATCCTGGATATTTTCGACGAACATGCATTTGCTAAGGGACAAGCATAGAAAAATAAAATAGAAAATACGACTTTTGAGTTCGATATTAACAGTGACAAGATATAAGGAATCAGGCGATTAGACAACATTTAGGAATATTCTATACAGAGTGTATCTTTATTGGGTCATATATTTGAGGGACGTGTTCCTGACATCAAAATAGTACAAAAAGTACTTATGTACTTGTGTCTGAAAAATCAACCGTTTCGTTGTTATAGGTAAAAGAAGATGTTTTCCATGAGTGAACAGACGGATATGCACTACACGTATGGCCCTGCAGACGGCAATGCAGCACGAGCACGTGAACCTTGACAGGCGTTACGGTGTGCAAGCAAATTCGCACGAATCCACCAACGCTTGAGAGAGAATGGCGCATTAGAGTGGAGTACTAGGGTTGTTGGGAGACCAAGAGCGGTACGAGGCATTGAGCTTGAACGAGTTCATGCTGTGAATGCAGACCCATCACAAAGCACAAGACGTATGGCTGTAAGGTAAAGAGTTAGTCATATGACTATTTGGAGAATTCTGCATGAAAATCTTCTGTACCCGTATCACCTTCAAAGTGTGCAAGGATTAAATGAGACGAACTTTGAGCCAAGAACGTTACAGTCAACGCATGTCACAGCAGTTGTGCCCATCAATTTCTTAGCCTGTATCTTATTCAAGGATGAGGCTGGTTTTACCTACGACGGCATCTTCAATTTCCATAACACTCGAAACTGGGCATTTGAAAATCCCAATGAAGTACGACAGGACAAGCATCAACAGAGGTTCTCTCTCAACGTTTGAGGTGGAATCATTCATGATCACCTTATTGGCCCCTACTTCTTCCCTCTGCATCTGAATGGACAAACCTATCTCCGTGTCTCAGAAATGAGATGCATCACTTAACTGATAATGTGGCTCTGGACATCATCAAACGAATGTGGTTTTTACACGATGGTGGTCCAGCTTATTTCAGTATGATATTTCGTAAGTTTTTGAATGGTCGATTTCCGCAAAGATGGATTGGCCGAGGGGGACCCATTGCATGGCCTGATCGATCGCCTGATTTGAATCCAATGGATTTCCTCGTCTGGGGAAATTTGAAGTGCTTGGTTTATGCGACTCCTGTACCTGATGTTGACATTTTGAGAGGACGTATCCAAACTGGATTTGACAAAATACGAAACACACCAGAAATTTTCAACAGAGTACGCCAGAGCATGGAACGCAGGCTTACAGCATGCATCGAAGCAAGAGGAAGCCACTTGGAGCAATTTTTGTAACTTTAGATTTTGTGTTGTAACTCTGAAATAAATAATTTTCAGATACATGTTCATATGAACTTATTTTACTGTTTTGATATCAGGAACACGTCTCACAAATATATGACACCAATAAAGATACACTGTATAAATCAAGAATGAGTACTAACAAAAACAAGTGCCTAGACCATGCGTAACATATGAAAACCGACACACACTCACAGACTTAAACTGCATAGTGAACGGCTGAAAAAAGAAGTGAAATAGCAGATGCGACCAGCTTGAAGATGCAGCAGACTAATGGAACCTCTAGCGCGCAGAACAGAAGAAAGGAGGTACAAACCAGTAGAAAAGTCATCTTAAAATTACTAGGAGCTATGTAACATAGTCCTAACAGCGCAAAACTTATGATGTTCTGCATGCTTAAATGAAATGAGACTAAAGCAACAGCAAAACTTCGTAGAGCTAACTTATGCAATAGGTTGTTTTTATAAAAACATATAATTTTCCAGATTCACTACGTAAAGGAGAAAAATGATGCGGTGAACAGCGTTAGGAAGATGAGATGGTAACAGCGATAGTAGCAATGAGCCTTACGTGTTCATAACAAATACAAAGAAGACAGAAAGTGCACTTAAACGGGCGGGTGCTAATGACGAGTTTACTCGTCAAGCCTGTCGGCTCCTAATGAGCGTGAAGTAATTAAAGAGATGATAAAGGCCTAGATTACTGGAGATTTTTATCTTGGCACGCGGTTTCTCACATTTCTCTGAATGCACTAAATAAAAAAAATATGCGGGAGTGAGATCTGTGGTGTCAGAGTGTTGTATGCACAGAGTAGCCTAGGCATTTCCTGTATGCGTGCATGGAAGTCATTCCACGGAACACAGTTTGAATTATTTTGGAAAGTTTGAAATTTATGTTGTCCTATTTTAAGGCATGGGGAGATATACCCGATTCCAGTACAGATAAATATTTATACCAGTTCCCAGCTTTTGTAAAAGCTAATAACATTATTGTTGACGTTTGACCTCAATACTTTTTATACTAGTTCATAAAATAGCAATTGAAGATAAAGACAAATAGTTCTGCCAAAGCACACATTGTTTCAGCACCATGACAATCTTTCTGAGGCAGGTATGTTCTTTAATGAATATTCTTCAAAAAAATGAAGAAAATAACACATAATATTTCTAACCAATTTATTTCCTAACTGAGCTTGGGTATTTTATGCTAATATTTTCTCCAGTTTCTTTTCGTTTTTAAGCATTATTTTAGAGTGGGATACGTTTTTTTTCCCCCATCACATCAAAGATATCTGCTATTAGGCCGTTTAAAAACTTGTTATTCTGTGGCAAATTTTTCTATAACCGCGATATGTAGCGTATTGTAACATTTGCGAGAATTTAATGTTGTTATTTATCCATGATCAATTCGTTTTTTTCAATTCTTCCGGATCACATTAATAGATCGTACTATTCACAGTTGAGTTCCAAATACTCCGAAATAAAATATGGGATGTATAAATATATATGGTTAGAGTCTTCAAGAAAATATGAAACGATGTATTATGAAATAACACTTAAGCCTTCCACTTGTACTTTGTTGCTCTCCTCTAAAATATACAACTGTATCCGAAATGCTTTGGAAACAAACTTGTGAATAATTAATTCTCTCCTATCTTGAATGACTACACCTGGCAAATGCAGAGATCTTGGAAGTGTAATTACGGCTATCTCTTAATGAGATTGTCACCCGCGCTTTCTTTCAATAAAGCACCAGGTGCTTTGTTGCACATTCATAACCACATACTGCGTATTAGTCGATGTCATCGGATGTGCTTTATAGAATAAAGCGAACCATGTGTTTGATGTTGGATGGAAGGTCTAATTAGCAACGATCACATGCAGCTCTGGAAACCACATATTGTGAAGCTGTCAAATGTTTGATCTCTTGCTAGCTCCTCCTCTCATTAGCAACAGCAAATGGCTCCCCAGTTAGCATGCCAGATTACTGGATTTGTGTTGGATCAGTGGATCGATGGCCGCGAATGGACTCTGGCTACCGTTTTTCGTGCCTATGTATTTATCACTCTGTAATGATTAAACCCTGCATTGTTACGCCTAGTATCCGCTGTAAATATTAGGGCAAACTTTCTTTTACCCAACCATAGTAGTACTAAAAATAAATGCTGCTACAATGGTTGACTAAGTAGTAAATACACTTGCATTAAGTGTTTCTTTGAAGAAGGAGAAAGAAATTTGAAAATATGAAGTCAGTTTTGAGCCTCTGAAAGGCACTTAACCCATGTCTATTGCGCATTCTTTTTTGAGGATAGTGAATACAGCAATGCTTACGCGAAAATAAAACTAATCAGTTATCTGTTCAAAAGCAGTATCAAGGTTAACCACGCTAGCTAACCATAGGTGATCGCTTAGACACGTTTGGTAGTGTTGACCAAGCCAGTCAACAACTGAAGGTGAGATGGATGCTAGTGCCGAAAGAGTTTAAATACTACATGAATTAAATCATTAAGTAAATTTAACAGATAAAAACAAAGTAAAGACGGTAATATTTGGATGGCAAAATTCAACTGTCAAATATGATTATATTGCATGTTTGCAACAATAAACACACACATCAATAAATGGAGAGTTAAATACATTTATAAACATGTGCAGTAAAATGCAAAACGCAAAGAGAGCAGAAATTTCAACTTTCCGCTCATGATAGCATAAGCAGGAAGTAAATAAAAAGCACTATCATCGAAATACTATATTAATGTAATATAAGAGTAAACTTCGTGGTAGCACTTTTGAAGTAACATCGATAGAAGGCGATTAGTTGGCAAATATTTTCTTTTTACGGTATCTGTCGTGTGTCACTTCGAAATGCTCTTTGTGTGTATGATAGATGGCAGCTTGTCCTTTTGGAACTGGTCTGTTGATCCCTATTCACTTCAGTCTTCATGTGTGCCACTACTTGAACCGCTATCCCTGAAAGGTACAGGTGTCAAAGCGGAACTACAGCATGGTCTGCAAGCTCCTTTCAAATGCATTCTCTTAACTTATAATTTATACGATAAGTAAGTAATAAGTTTGTAGTGACGTACGAGAGTGGATAAACATCCGCCTGATGCTTGCAGTGCTCTACGACTGCTAAATTCTTGCATTGCCGGTCGTGACGGCCAGTTCAAGTATCTGCTGTGAAGGAAGTGAGTATACATTAAAGCTAGCATTCTAACTTTATGAACACTTCTGGACAATATAGTCATGGAAGTTTTAAATTTTTGTTAATGAAATAAATTCTTCCGAAGAATGTTCACTATATTTTATTAAGACACAAATTGAGGAAAAAATTACCATTATTTTGTTCTTCGCATCCTATTTCAGTGAAGTAGAGAGTTTGGTAAATAAGACACCTATAATTGCACTAAAGAACAGCGAAGCAGTAAAACCACACTCCTGGTCTTAGAAGCCATACCAAAAACGGTGACTCAATAAATTGGCACATCTGATAAGGCTGCATTCACCTCATCAATCCACGAGTATATTTTTCTGCCTGTATTAACAAACATAACAAATAAGACGTTTGTGCGTTGCTTTAGCAATTTTTAATTCTCATATGAGACGTGCAGGTAGCAATCTCGTGTAATTCTAAAACTCATCTAGACCCCGCGTATCATAATAACCCACAGTGAACCTATGAAACAGTCTTCAAAACATTTAAGTTATGCCTTATTTTGCACCAATAGCAGCAAATCAGACACAATTTGTCTAGTCCTGAATCTCATCTTGGTGTCCCCTAAATGCAGCAGCCCGAAAACCCTCGTTTTAATTTGCTCCCTAAAACCCCTTAAGCTGAGAAAATAATATTAAAATGCACGTGTTTTTAGGGCTGAAGACGATATATGCGATTGTTTTAATAACATTGCAGAACAATCTCATAGGAAGGCTTGGAACGAATATGAGCCCCAAAAGATGTTGAGGAAGTAATGCCCCAACAAAACTATGTCATCTATGAATCCTATTGCTGAAAGATGTTTTGGCAAGAATATTAATGCTAATTACAATGCAACCCAGCATGAGTAGCTTGAAGCTGATTGGAAAACAAAAGAGCTAGCACTCGTTTTAAGGATATTCTTTACTGTCACGTCCAGTTCAACTGAATGCTATTGCAAATTGCAAAATATAGCCCTCTTGGGCTAAGAGGCCAAAGTAGATCAATAGTTTTTAACTCACCCTCCGTTATTCCGTATCATTCCTTATTGGTACAGGGCTTCTTCCCCTATTCGTTTTGGTTATCTATTCCTTCTTCGTTCACCCTCCTTCCAACTATAAACTATGCGGAGCCAACTTGAGATAACCATGCACCCTCATGAGATCTGAATGAAATGGTCATACAGCAGGAGTCTCTATTTCCGGTCTTCCCTACCAAATATCCTCTCCCTTCAAAATACTTTTTCCGTGCCCTTTACTTTCGCCACTTAAATTAAATCAACCTTCCCCTATGACCACCTTTTTCGCTCACTGCAATGGAATACAAACGTCTTATTATCACAGATCTTTCAAATATGTTCCTTCCAACTTAGAAATGCTGCAGAAATGTAGTTACGGAATAATCGGTTGCACTATTTTGCTTAAAGCAGGGCTGAAACTGGGAATCAACTCGATTATGGGGAGATAGGTATAAGAGTTTTATGGATGCATTTTGGCCTAGTATTCTTTATAACAGGACGAGCTAAACGAATTCTAAGCAGAAATGGTCTCCTCGGCCATAAATATACCTATTACTTGCCTTGGTTCCCAAAGTTTATACCGACAACTCCTTTCACCAGTGAAATATTTGGAAAGGTCTTTTTTGGGTTGCTACTGAAGCATTTAATCTACTGATGCCAGTACTCTACTTTGTGCTAATCATCATACAGACGACATAAAAAATACTAAACGTGGTATTGCATATAAACATAGTTATACAGTTTTCAATCCAATACTGCTGTATACGGAAATATCATTGTATTCAATGCGAAGCCTTTTTAATAGCCATTTGGTGAATTTATTATGAATAATTACATTTTAAAAAAACTTCTAAAAATCTGGATAACATACTTAATAAACAGTATTATAATGAGCTTCCTAGTTTTAAATTCGGAGCCTCAAGCACCTAAAAAGTTTTCAGTGTCAAGCACACATTTTATTAAAAATGTATAGGCATGCTTGTCCCATGCTGATAAAGATAAAAATTATTCTGCTAAACACACATAATGCAATAGTAGAATAATACCGACTTGAAAAACTCACGCAGCTATGCAAAACATGGCTGTCAATAATATTGTAGCATAGCGAGACCTAGTGGGTGTACTAGTTGCTTATTCGCAAAGAAATTAGTTTTCAAAATGCTCGATTTTCCAGTTTGCAATTTCAGTTGGAGACTAGAATTTCGAAATAATCCGCAATCTTATAAATCCGTATCTTGTATCCAAGAAAATAGCTTGTTACACAGTCGAAAGTCTTTGTCCGATAAACTTCAGTCCTAAAGGTTTCAATTCAAGGAATTCCTCTTCTAATCGATACACCTCCCTCATAAATATGAAGGAAACATTCCACAAACTCAGACAGAGAATTTAAAAGCATGTATTAAGCTGGTAGTTCTAAGAGTAGTATTATAATCGTCTAAACCCTGTTTCTGATAACCTTGTCTGGATTACATGTATTCTTCCGCGCTCCTATTCTTCGCTTTTCCACTAATTGGCTAATGTACAGCTTTGAATGGCGATGATGGCCACAAACATACAACGTCAGGTGATAAAAGCGATGAAAACGCGCTGTCATTATAAAAGATTTTGTCATCCTGAGAGATTGGTATAAACCGAAGCAACCTCCTGCGCATTTGTTGAACTTTTAATGCATTCCAGATCAGAGCCGTATTTTGATTGGGGATTTTAGGGTTCAACTCCCCGAAACTAGGGATCGATCCCGGCGACCGCCCGCTACAACCCATGTGTTTTTTTCGGGGGTTTTCTCGGGTCATCAGGCGAATGCTGCAGTGGTTTCTTTCACCCCGAATTTCTTGTCCCTCCATTTCCTTCCATTCTTCATTTAATTCATCTTTCACCCCGTGGTATCTTTCAGGGTCCACAGTGTCGGCGATGGTGTTTCGGTGCGTGAAAGAGGAAAAGAATGATGTTTGTGACTCTCCGTTCCTCGCTTTCGGCTGGCTGCCGGGGTATCCGAAACCCCTTGAAGGACATTGGACCCCCTCTCTGTGTGAGGTGGGGTCGCCGTTCTGCGTGCCCATTTGCAGGGGTGTGTTCATCTGAAGACTTAGGAACCCTGTCACTGCTATGCCGTCGCTCCTGGTTCCGGCCGCCCGGTGTCTCCTCTCGCCTCATCCTTCCTCCCGGGGATGCCTCCTCGTGGGGCATAGGTACAACAGCAGAATTCCCTCGGTTGTCAATTCAATCCATTCGCCGAAAAAACTAATGGCAGTTTTATTTATTTAAATTCATATTAAACCAATATGGGAAAAATTCGTTATATACACTCGGTCTACTCCTAGTAGCAGATTTACAGGGAAAAGAGAAACTTAATATTGTCCTTACATAGGTAAGGTGACCATACGACCCAGTTTTCGGAGCAGTCTCAACGGTTTTTTTTTTTTTTGCTGTAAGATGGAATATCTTCATTCTGGTCAGCTTTTCTTGTCTATATAATGTCTCCAAACCATTTTCTTGTCCACATAAGGTTTGTACATGGAAGCTGTGAAGGGTACTGTTAAGTGTAAACCTAGTTATGGAAAACACAGATTTTTTTTTTGATACGAGCATGTCCCTAATGCATCAACACTGTTACTAATATATTTTTTTCATATAGTTATGAAAATGCAAATTTGACAATTCTCTTCATATATGTTAAGATAAATGATCATGTTAAATAAGTAACTAGTTTGTATCACAACAGTCCATTCGACGACGGCAGCCAATGAAAGGTGATTAGTCACAAGATAAAAGATATCAGGAAAAGTTATATGGAACAAAGAGAAAACTATGGTGCATTGAGGGCTCTTAGAAGATAGATCAGGATCCGCTTGCATTGAGGCCATTCGTGTGATAGTTAGTGGATACTCTAGGAGTATATATGAGCTGCTTTGTCCATAAGCAGGCTTCTGTAAGAAGTGCTTCGAACTATTGTTTCAGGTTTGGTTTTCCTTATAAAGTTATTTGACATATTGAGAACTTTTGGTGCAGGATGATTTAACATTGAGTCTCCAGAAGGTTTAAAATTAAGTTTAACAAATGTTAACAGAAAATGTTTTAAACAGTTGATTTATTCCAAAGTTTAAACCGCAGACAGGCCAGCAAGCGTTGCTACCGGAGTATTCCCACAATTCTGACGCTCATCTTGTTTTGATTTGGTGTCACCACAGACATGCTGGCTGCTACCGGTTTTACCTCCAGGAACCGCAGTCGCGCTTGTGGCGTAGTTGTAACGGTGCGGTGCGCGAGGAACATGGGAAATTAAAAAAAGACTTTCTCACATCTCAGGCGAGGCTGAGTTATGTCATGAACACCGTCTGATACAAGCGACTACACACTGCCTCAAGGAAATCGTGAGAGCTTCAACGACCAGGTGTCATTACCATGGACCTCATCCAAAAGTGTTATTGGAAGTTAGAAACCATATGCCTTCCCCTGCACTGGGAAAGAAATATAAATCTTCGATTTAAAATACCATGGGAGGGGATTTGAGTGGGAGAAATTTTTGCCTTTTAATACTAACCCGGCTAAAGACAACTCAAAAAAGCCGTGCAGCAGCTCCCTTACCAGCTACAGGTTTTGTACTTACATTCCCTGGTAAGCTTCTCAGGAGGACCGTTCTTGAAATTTCTAAAGACCTTCAGCTCATCGACAATCTATTTGTAATTTCAGTTATTTCAAATCAGAGTAAGTTACTGCATTCTCAGTATCGTAGCTCTGACAAAGAAAGTCAGATAACAGGACAACAAAGCTTTGGAATGCCGGATAACTCGAAATGAAGTCATTATCATCATGAGGAGCTCTTTGGCCTGTTCCCTCCAGAATCCACAATCGCCTCAGTCATCCTGGGTTTCTTCGGCCTATTTTAGGAATTCTTGTGTAATCCATTCTTCCTAAATGCTCCTCCTAATTACACCTATATTCCTCCATGTGTTCCCTTATTGAAAACATTTGTAACTGATTGCGTTATCCTGGTTTCTTATTTTATCCAGACTCCTGTATCCCAGTAATAACACAAGTTTGTATGTCTGTGGTGTTTCGGTCCCAATGTCCAGATTCACTGCCATAAAGAAGCACAGACACTGTTATCACCTTAGGGTAGGGCGGGGTAATTCCGATAGGGTAGCGTAACTTCTTGATTGAAAATAAAACGTTACAATGTACCGAGCATTCAAGTAAGCACACAGGTAGTACACTACTATGGCTCACGGTGGGCATAATGTCACTATCATTAATGACAAGCCTAATGCTGAAACAAGGCCATCAAAATTATCCGCCGGATTGAAAATGGAGAAATTAGAGGGGCTAATTGGATACGACTGTGGGGCAATTTAGATAACAATGAATACAGAATTAATAATAGCTCTGCTTTTAGATTCTGAAACAAATTTATTCTAGAAATTAAATATTTATATTATAATATATTAATGTGGAATTATGAAGAGTTAAAAAATCCTATGAAATGTGAAGCATTGAAAAAACTAAGAAATATAAGTATTAACAATTCTTGAATTCTGAACGCTATTTAGAAGCATTTGCCACAAATATATTGTTTCCTTCCTTCAGCTCCCACGCATCTTTCATGGAACCAAACCTGGCATTTCTGGCAGCGAATCCAGTCACCTCTCAGAACAAACTACTTCGAATAGTAGCTGACCCTGCAGAATCCACATTTGTAGCCATCTACAAATAATAAGCATTATCGTCTTCACTAGGCGATAAGTCAATGAATTTCTTTGTTTGTTCAGCTTCTTTTTCTTTGAAATGTTGTCATTCTTATTTTTTAACTGAATTTGTTTCCCACGAAATTTCATCTCTCTCTTTGCCTTAACAACTGCTACGTTTTCTGGTGATGTGCTATGGCATGCTCCTTTCTTATTTTGAACCCTTTCTTTATCACACTCTTTACAGGACTAGGAAGGACCTCTGGAACGGCTCTTTCAGGTATTACACCCACAGGGGATTGTGAGTGGTGGGCTGTTTGATAATTGGATTCACTTCATTTAACTCTAATTTAACTTTTGTAAACAGGGTCTATGGTACCTCGAAAACTTGACTTGCGCCTAGTAATGACAGATTACCCTCTATTAGAGATGAGATTACCTGTTCCAAAGCTACTTTGTCTCATTGTAGCCGTAAATTGTTCCTTTTGTAATGTCGTACCATCTGAAAATTTGAACGAATAATTAATAATTAATTTAATAAAAACTACTTTAAAACATAGGTCCCAATGGAAATAAGTTAAATGCCAGAGAAACAAATATGTATGATATCCGATTAACCCCACCGATTGTTATCGAAATAGTCCCACAACACATGTTACCGTTCACGACGTAATTCTTAGACTGTGCAATAGACAGGGCCACGGTATACTATAATGGTTCGCAAAATACCAAGGAAACGTTCACTCTTTAAAGCAGTACGAAAACTAGTACACAAGACCAGCTAAAGTTTAAGTTTTCTGACCAAAATATTACATGCTACGTATTGTACAGGTATTCCTTCCTTACCTTTGATTAGAAAAACTGATGTAGCGTCTCTCTTAATAGCAGAATCTATTCAGAACCAAGCACACACGTTGATAAGACTCCGTCCTTAACTGTGAAACTGGAAGCTTCAATATGGCGTGTTTAGTAGTGGCAGCATATGCGTCAGAACTTAACATTATCCAAAAAGCCCCGCTATCCGAATTCCCCCGCCCTACCCTATATAACTTCAGCTCTGTGTTAATCCGTGATGTTTTCAATGTTCTTCGGATAGTACCGCACATTGCCTGCTATCTTCCTAACTTATGCATATTTCCATCACAATTGTATGAAATATCACACCCTAAATAGTTAAAATGTTCAACTTATGCTAAAATTTTACCTAAATCAATGTTTATTCTGACTGGGTGTTTTCCAAAGAATGCCATTGTAACTGATTTTGAAGTGGAGATTTTAAAATTATATATTTTACGAAGTTGATGAAGTAACAGGTAGCTATTTGAAGATTATCTTCTGTTGTTGCATACTCACTAAGTCGTCGTATGTTAACATATTCAAAGTAGTCCTTCCCAACTTAATTCCATTCCGGGGAATGTTTCTTCCATCTTTGTAAGATATGGTGCATACAAATGTTAAAAAGTGTGGGTGACGAGTATATAGCGAAAACAAATGTGACTGTTATTATTTATGTATTTCACAAATAAATAATGCGGTATGAAGGTTAACCCTCAAAGTTTATGGATATTCACACATTTCTACGCGTCTACTACTCGGTCTTCGGTGTAAAACCTGACCGCTCGCACGGTGTTAGTGCATCAGAGCCAATGCTGGCTGGCTTATCCACTCCCCAGACGCCGCACTCACGGCAGGTTTTCTGTCCTTCAGTTACCTCGTATTCATTAGCACCAGAAGGTAGTTTCTTTAGAACAACGCATATTTGTAGGTAAACTTTATTTTAAATACGAACGGGCTCATCGCCTTCGTGAAGAATTCAGCCTGAAGAACTTCAATCCATGATCTTGTGAACTTTTGAGGTTTCGTGTATGGTCCCGACGACAATAGTGCTTTTCCGTCCATTACAAGTTAACATGCGATATCTGGACACATGATACATAATTCTGCACAAATATATCCTTTCAAAACGTTTAAAATCCCACTTAGTGTTTTTACGGTTCGGAAATGAAATGAATCCGTTAAATTTTTAAAATTCCGCGGAGAGGAAATTTACTACTGTATCTGATTACTGGGATACAAATCTTAATGCGCACATTTGCAAAACCTTAACACCTGTCTCGTTACTCCACCTATGAGGCTAATCACAGTGCAGCTGTAATTCTATTATTACCAAATTCGTAGTTAACGCCTTAGCGAATACTCTACATGTAAAAGGGACTGAACACCTGCAGTGTTGATACTGCAAAATAGAAAAGTTTGTGAAAATTCAGAAATTCGGCGTTAAGTAGTACGAAATGATGTTTTTAGATTAGTATTTCTAATATAATCCTTCAATAAGATATATTTTCAAAGCAGCAATGTGAACAATAACTGATCAGTTAAGGTTACAGGCTTGAACATATTAACGGGGGGAGGGGGTACTGCATATCAATGTGAGCTGTAAAATAATAAATTCCCTGCACAATATGCACACATCATTCCGTCCTCGTTTACAAACAGAATTTTAAGTCTAAACTATCGCCCCGAACGTAACCGGTAAAACAAGTAAATTCCATAACCAATTAGCGTACTGAGGTACACCCTTTGAGAAACAATACTCTAAAGCTAGTCGTTAATTCACACTACGTAAGAAGCCCATCACTGGAAATTCGGGAGCCTGGTGGGAAACAAACATCTACCATTCAGAGAAAAAGTTTGGTTGTATAAAGTACATGGTAAGCAGAGAAAATTTCGGTGAATTATTTACACGGACGAAACTGCGCGTGAAAACAGTATCATGCGCTCCATAACGCACAATCTAGGACAATGTAAATTTTTATGGTAGGCATTAATTATACTGGCTAAAACAAGGCTAGCTTAAACCACCGGATACATTTTTAAAGGTGTTTATGGAGCATTATTATACGTTATGCAGCCAACTGCTATATAAAAAAAACCTCCATTATTTTCTGCACCAAAACAAAAGCTCTGGAACAGGACCTCATTACAAAACATGACATGATTTACAGCTAGATTAGAGGTGAAAAGGGCACATAGAATTATTTGCATACAAGTTAATGCATATTTATAGATTAATCACTACAGTAAGGAAAACTATTTCCATTTCCATGAACACGCCTGTGTTCAAGAACAATGCAAAATTCCATTAAATAAGAAGTTAACAATTATAAGAAAACTCACGTATAATGCGAGTGCTATGGCCTTGAAAATATAACACAATATAACGGAAGCTCCGCTGAGTTTGGGCAAACTTTGAATGACTTTGTCTAATTGGTAAACCGTAAGAGGTAGACAAAATCTTACAACACACAAAATGTAGATCTCGTTAAATCCTTAACTTTTTTTTTGAGTTAACCACTCCCGAGATATTCCTTGTTATTCATTTGAATACTCAAATACGTATACGTTTCAAAAATAGAAAGTCGTAATTTTTCCTTTTCTTTCTTTCTTCTTTTTTTTCACCCCGTGGTCATGCAAGGAGCATGTAATTTCAAAGCCATCACGTAACCACACGCTACTTAAAAACTTCACTATCGCTTTACCTATTGTATGGTAGAATGAAATATGTAAATGTGAATTGAACGTTTATCTGGACTAACAAGAAGTAGCTAATAATAAGAGGTCGTACTCCGTGGTGTAGTGATTATCATGCTAGCCTCTAGTTCCCGAGGTCGCGGGTTCAAACCTGGCGTAGGGCGATGGATTTTTTCGGGCGTAAATATCTTTAGCATGACTTCCTTCGGAAGGGAAGTAAAGCCGGTGATTCCGTGTCGTAAGCGAACCTCAAGCCTGTTTTTCAAGCCCAATACGGAATGTGACGCTAAGGACCACAACAGTTAATGAGCGTCCATAAATAAAAACTCAATTTAATTTAATTCCACAAGTATCATTTGTAGAAGACTGAGTAGACAAAGTCATGTTAATAAAACACCTCGCATTGTTTTTACGTAACTTCTGCAAACTATTCTTACAAAAGCTTATTTTTCTATCACTGTTTATCGAGATTAACTTTGCAGGAATAATTCCATTAGCCATTTCGTTGTAGGAACACGGGGAATAGGGGAAAGGTCCCTAATTTGAACCGCCTCTTAAATTGAACGGCCCCGATATTTTCTAAACTATTCGACAGATGTCACCATAATCCTAGCAGAAGCGTGGCGTGTACAGCTATGAATGCTTGGAGTTGTTGACTTTGCATTCTGAGCTGTGGTTTCAGTTCTATGAAGTGTTGTGTTTTTGGTGCTTCAGAAGAAATATTCGACTCATCTAGCTAAGCTTATACGACCAATTAGGCAAGTTTGAGATGCTTTATATATATTGCATGTTATGAAGTGTTTCTTTAGCAACAATATTCATGCATACGTTTTTTCAAACAGCTTCTCTCCTAGTCACATAGTCACATAGATTCTAAAGATTCCAAAATGGCGTGGCTCGTAAATTGAACTACTGTTGGAACCTTATATTGAACTGGTCTAATTTAGGAAACCTATTGAAGTTCTAGGAATGCTCAAATGTGAATAGTATATCTTGTGAATAAATATCGATATAATATATTAAGTTAAAAAAAATCATGTTAAAAACAGTGGCTGACATGAATATGTGAATGTGAATTGTCTGAAATTCTGGACATGATCCAGTGTATGAGTTGTAGGATACGGCTTCACCAAAGTGTGCAAAAGTTAGTGCTAAGAAGAAAGTGTTTTATTGTGAAGGCTGTGTATAATTGGACTCTTTTGTACGAGAGTAAAAATTTGTAAAAACTCTATATTTGCAAATAATCCCTATTCCAAAAACCAAGTTTTTGTCATTATATAAAAACTCAAAATGTTCAAGGAAATTGCTATTCTTATCACAATTTTGGACTCCACTTTTGTTGCTGATAGCACATTTGTTTTGAATGTACAATAAAAAATGTGTATTTTGTATTAATAAAAATACTTTTAAATTTAAAAGTATGTGGTTCATTTTAAGACACGAGTGGTTCAATTTAAGGACCACGTTCCTAATTTGAACCGATTTACACCATCTCACTTTTTAAATGTTTATTTAATTGATAATTGTATTAATTTTAAATTGTGTTGAGGATATTGATAGCTCAAGGATTTGTCCCTTTAACGCTTGTATTTCTGAAAATTTTCATTTGAAAATATAATTATTATTTACTATTTAGGCGTAAGTGGTTCAATATATTGAGGAAGTATTTTAACACTTAAATGATTTCAGTCTAATTATATAATATATATATATTTATATATATTCAATAACAGCCCGCTTTAAAGCAATATGTGTATGTAACAATATATAAAACGTGTATATTACAGTCATTGTATACGTTTATATTATTGTATACATATTTAATAATGTTATGTGAATGTATTACTAACTTAATTATGTAGGAGCTGTGAGAATAATAGGTTAAAAGTTGCTAACAATGAGATAACCTTGAGGCAATAATGAATTAGAAAGTTTAAATGCTACTGATAATTCTTGGAGCAACAATAATGTAATTTTTTGTGACAATTTATAAAATAGCCAATCAACAACCAGAAAAGGCTTTAGTTAAATGAAGGTATTCTATTGGACTAGGATTAGCCAATTAGAAACTAAAATGAAACAAAATTTACAAATTCAGAAGTCAGTTGCTTGTAGACAGTGTTCCTAACCGGACGCGAGATGCGTCCTCGAGAAATTTAATACCTATTTTGTGCGAGACAAAAATAGTTTACATGTTAAAAAGTGCAAGTAATTAATAAAAAATCTCACAGCTCTGTCTATATATCAGTGAAGTGTTATTTAAATCGTGTCAAGCATTAATAAAAGGAGTGAAGTAAGATTATAATCTGTGTTAAGCCTACATTCTTCAGTCGCACCACTCCCTGCTAAGACATTCATGTCTCTAAAAAACAATATAAATACTGACGCAGCCGAGGCAAACATAAATATATAGAATTTAAAGAAACAGTCAAAATTACAAAGTTAATATTTTATTAAACATTTGGGGCAAAGGCCACTGGAAAGTATATTTTTGGGGCGAAGGCTACCGGAAACCTTTTACCATACGTGCGGTTGCAACTACTTCAAGTTCGGCTCCCCATCAGTCGAAATACAATACAACACCTATCTCAAATTGGCTCTAAAAGCGTGGGGCAAATAACAATACAACACCTATCTCAATAGGGATCTTTTCCCTATATAGGAGACCGAAGCAAAAGTCAAATATTTAAAAAACGCTATACGCTGCCCTTGAAAGTCCGAAATAATATTTCCATGTTTTTGCGAAACAAACTTTGAGAAAATACCATATAAGGACAGCACTAAAACATAACATAGTATTAAAATTAAAACCAAAAATATCCGATATTTTGGAAATGGCTAATAACAAGAAAAAAGTGAATGGAAACAAACTATGTGTTGAAAGGTCTACAATTTTTATGTAATAAGTTTTTGTTTATCCCTTATACGAGTAGTTTACCCATTATACAAAATTCCTCCCGAGTGAAGGAATTAACGGGATATCCCCAGAAAATTCAAAATGTACATTTTATTAGGAAACTAAAGTTGCTTTAATCAAAGTGGGGGCCATTTTCAATGAATAACAAATATAAAAAAATCTTTCCGCGTAAAGGGTAGTTTGGGATGGAGGATTTTGCTGAAAATATGCGTTTCCAACTTTGGAAGATACGTAACTTAAATAACAAGTTTGGTATTTATCTGACTTTTGTCTTTGAGTTAAGCTGTTCACACGCGCGCGCGTGACCTTTGCCTAAATTTTTTTTAATTCTGCGGGCCTCAAAACATGCATCTCCGGTAAAATCGATATCGAATCTTTGAGTGTAATGAACACTTCCTCTACCTACTGTGTACGTGATAGAAAAAGTAAAACGGCGGTGATTATTTTGCAATACGTCACTTTTTCCACACATACTTAAGTTTCCTTATGCTGAATATACACACATCTAATTTTTAAATGCATTGCCAGTCAAAAATCTCAACTTCATCCCAAATATACAGTTTTGGAAATGTCTTTCAGTAAGTGCAATACCTATAGGTACGGGCAACAAGAAACTGATAAAAAAAAATGGAAATTTAATCGCTAAAGGAGTTAATTATAAAACCTTCTTCACGAATGTTCACAATTTCCATATAAAACATTATTTTTCAATGAAGTGGCGTCGAGATAGGATTATATATCAACTAAAACTTCCGAGCAGTTGAATCAGAGAGATCCTAATGATTATCTAGATGCTTAATTTTTTTCCTTTTTTCCTTTTTTTTCGGCGATCCATCGAATATAGAAGGGAAAAAAAGTTTCATTGTAGCTGGACTATTAGCTGTTCCAGCAGAAATGATGAGGGGAACATTTGTCCTCCCTACCTGGGGCATCGTTACCGGGACGTTTCATTAATCTGCTCGAACCCCTCTCCCACCCACCCAAGAGGAGCTTAGCGAACTTCTCCTGAGAACAGCCAAGCGTCGAGTTAATGAACCTTAGACGAAGAGAGAAAAAAAGACCTAACGAAAAGAAGGAAAATAAAGATGTCTTGTCACTGGGAACAGATCGAATTACGGATATATCGGAAATGAGTAGGCGGGGAAATTCCCGATAATCGTTTCTGTCAGCGGCAATTCTCAAGATGGGCGATTAATTTGGACACGCAAGGCTCTTAAAAAGGCGGCGGACACAAAAACGTGAAACGAGAATCTGCAGCGAGGTGTCACGCTTCACAATCATGTTTATTTGCTAAAAAAGGCTGTCCCAACACGCAGGATAGGCTAGGATCAACGGCTGACACTTCTATGTGCTCTCACGGAAACCCTACTGGGATTAAATGCCCTCCTTAATAGGATTAATGCAGTGTTTCCTGTAGTTGCGAAAACAGACACCGATACTCAATGATTAGATGGACTAGAAACCTCCTAAGAAAACGGAAATGTCAGTTAACAATACGCTCATCAAGAATTAACACTATCCTCATATTGTATTTGCTTCTTCTGCAATCGTTTCAAAAAAGAGTTAACTCGAAGTTATAAAAATCCGTAATTACTCCTCAATTTTAGCGAACATGACGCACAAACATCGTAAATTTAAAAACAAAATCTTTGTGAACATTCACATGACTTTCTCTACTCTATCGTTTATTAGAGTATATACAAACTATTCTTCGTATGTTTATTTTTCTATCTACTCCATTTTAATCGACATAAACCTTGCAGAAATAGCTACATCGTTATAGATACAAAGGGAATAATTATTGACAAATGTTTAAGAATATATCTCAGAAATGGTTCATGCCACAAAAAAATTATTTGAAATAAATTGCGTGTTTTAGAGAGATCTATATTGTTTGTGTAGTCCGTTTTCGTCTATCGTTTAACGTTTACCAGTTATACAATATTGTACAAAATTCCTTCAGAATGAACTTCACAGACTATTTCCAGAAAATTCACATTTTATTTGCCACGTAAATATCTTTAACGGAGGGTATTTTCATTCATTTTTAAAAAATCAAATTTTTCGAAAAATATTCCATGTAACGGGTAGTTAGGGTGGGGCATCTTTGGAATATACTGGACCTAAATACTAAGTTTGGTATTAATTCGATTTTACGTTTTGGAGTTATGCTGCACACACACGGACCTTTTTTGGTGGAATCCAATACTCCCCTACTTACTATACGTAGTAGAGAAAGTAAAAAAAATCTAGCACTACTGTACCAATGTTCTCCCACACCTTATCCCCCAGGTTGCATGTGTGGTAAAGGTCCTCTACAATACATCATAATCATCATCATCACAACTATGTAAGCAATCATGCTCTTTCTTTAAACCTCTCATCCACTTCTACCTTACTTTTCCTAGAAAATCCCCATCTTATTAACTTTCCTCACTCTCATGTCTGCCAACATTTTAAGTGCTACTGAATCTTGCGGCAAGTTATCCCATTTTCCATCCCAGACACTATCTCTTCACATGTTTACATATTCACGCTCAATTACACAATGAAAAGTATTATCTAATTACCCACACAAAGTACATCTTTCCGCAAAGTTATTTCTTAATCCTTTCAGGAATAATGCCCCACTGTGCATCCACGCAACATCTCTGCTTCAAAATTAAATGTGTATATAACATATACACATATAGTCCTCCCGATTTCTTTAAAAACTATTTTTACAAAAGCTTAACTTTCAACCACTTCATGATAATCAGGATAAATGTTTGCAGAAATGCTTTCATTGTTCATTTCGTTGGACGTACAAAGGGGCATGCCGGAGGCTGAAGCGATAGTAAAATCTTTAAAAGGTGGGTTGCTATATACTGACCTTGTTACTCCCCTCTCTACATGAGATCAGGAGAAACAAAGGGTGATGAAGCACTTCAAAAAATATTAATTATTGAAAAATTCAAAGCAAGAGCAACGAATATCTTGAAAATGTTTTTATTGCCACCAACAATATAGACTCCGTATTTAACGAGATCTAATTTTTATAGTAAGATTTTACTCACCTCTTATGGTCACCGGTTATACATTATAGGAAATGCATTCATAACGGAGAGGACTTCAGAAATTTGAAACTGGCATTTTAATCAAGTAAATGTCTTCAATCTGTGATATCTTAAACAATCGCCTTTGCCTATAAATGCGTTTCTTATTGACGTTAGTGATGTACCTGAACATAACAAACGATTCGGAAAACATCGGAAGGCTTCGCTGACGCTATGACCACAGCACACGATTTAATACCACCTTATACGTACGTATGCAATAAAGAAGAACATTCTGGTCACGTTCTGATAGCTTAGTGGTCAAACGCACATGTGGCAATTAGAACTTCCTGGGTTCAATTTCTCTTTGTGTTTTAAATTGATACAAATAAAATTAATGTTCATATAAGGCAATATTATACACCTTTGGCGGAAAAAGATATATTTTAATCAAAACCCATTCATGCTAAAACACAACAATGTAAATATATTCATCACCTTGGCTTTCAAAATAAATGTCCTCAAGAATGAAAGCAGTAAGGGAAACGGGTTTCATACATCTGATATTAATTTATATATTTTTACTTGGATACTGTAATCTTTGAGTCTGAGCATAGGTACCTTAAAGCCAAATTAGCCTCGAAATTGGAAAATATATGTAAACAAACATTGCATTTATGTGATAATTGCATTATGAGACTGCGCCTTTTCGTATAAGAAAACCCACATTAGTGGGCTGAGATTTTAACATATGCAATCCTGTTTGCTTATAACCGCTAGGGCATCAGCGTGAAGTTATACTACGAATGCAATATACTGATGGTGACAGAATTAAACTAGGCGCTCGCGTATGGACATAATTATAGTGTGAATCGATCGCGCAGCCGAGCAAAATTTGAAATAAATTTAAGCTTCGAAACGCTGATCTTTTCTGGGGAGTGCGCATTTTTAGACGGTTTCAAAGAGATATCCCGTATTCAAAAATATATTTACCTACTTCTTTAGAAAGGTAATGCTGAGGCACTTCCTAAGTCGAAAGTCGAAATGTGCAGGAACAACAGAATGAGCGGACCATGTTGTTGACAACGGTCTACCTGAAAAAAACAAACGAATAGACGTGGACCATCAATAGCAGACGTAAAACACGAATCCCAGTAAAATGCTGCAATAAGTGTTAAGAGCGAACCACAGTGTTTCACGAAAGTCACTCTAGCTGCATAGCAATTACAAAAAGTCCCAGCTTCAAGTCATGTTAAGGCGATAACTCCTTTGAAAACGACTCTCGCGTTTCCACTTTAAGCAAGACAGATGCGAACTGGCTGTAATTGTTTTCACTGGGGCAAGACTTAACTAAATTAACTGACAAAAACAAAGGGGACAGGAAACAGATCGACACCTGGTTAAGAAAAATACGGGAAGTATTTTAAAGGGGCAAGCTTGACGTTAATTTACACTCTACGTTTATTTTTGACTGTTTGGAAGGAAGCGCGGGAGATGCGCATACATTCCTCCTGTTTTATTTCTGGGCAAGGGTGGCGCGCCACCCCTCAGTGGAGGGAAAATCTCAGCCCCATTCATTCATTTCCCTGATCCGCGATGAATTTCTCGTTAGCACGGTAGGTATGGTAAGCCAGCCGCAAGATAAGGGAGATCCCCACCCTTCCGCCTCTGGCGATCTTTCTTGTCTTAGCCACCAAGTGGATGCATTGGGAACCAGGAAACAAAAGCCGTCTGAACAAGTGCAGTGCTTCCCCTCAGCGAGGACAAACGTAGTGCCGCAGACAGGATGTTTAGGTAGTACTGCACTCGAGATCTCGTAAAGTGATGGCAACACCCGCTAGAATCGGAAGAAGTGTCGATACAAGGCTCACGCTTACTGATGAGTAATTCAAGTGGTTTGGTTGCTAGGATTACTCAACAGTTGTGTCAGCTTCTCCCCATTCAAAGGCGGTCAATCATAAGGGATGGTTATCATCTGCATTAAAATCCTTCCTTTGATGAATTTTTGATAACGTCTCGCAAAGGCGTGCGGCATTTTTTCCACACTATGACTCAGCCTGCTAAACAAAATAGCAATGATTAATGACGTGCGTTTAGGAAACCTTACAAGAATCTATGAAGCTGTTTTGAGGTGAAACATACATTGATACCCTTTTACTGTTCTGTTCTTTTACTGAATGGATTTTAATGAAATGGTATAAACATCTTTACAGACCTTTACAGACGGTGCAGATGATTGAAGAAACGTGCCTCTCTACTCGAAGGAATTTATTACTTTCCCCCTAAAGTCAAATTACTTCTATAAAAACGTTTAAATGTATCACTACGTGGAACCTGCTTAAGTAGTGATGATGATGATGATTATTATTATTATTATTATTATTATTATTATTATTATTATTATTATTATTAATGGAATAAACATTCAGTATAACTAGTTTGATAAACTGCATGTAATTATCTTCAGTAGTTCTGAGAAAACGAAACAAATGCTTGAAACTGTTCACTATTGAGAAACAGGTTTAATTAAAGCCGCACGAGCTTAACCCTTACATGAACGATGAGAGGCATATTCCCTGAACTCAGGCGATGGTCGTCACTTTTTGAAGCCGTAGCCTTTGCTTCAATATCTGCTGTTGATTCTGCTGCCGGCTGCTACGATCGTTGGCTACGAGATCTTTCTCTCAGGGTGGGCGGGTGGGAAAGGATAACACCAGTTTAAATTGACTGAGAAATTTAATGTGATCTAATATTTGAACTATTGAAGCAAGTTGCCCACCGTTTGAAGATAAAGAATGAAACTGATTATGAATCGTAGCGCTCGAAACTGTAACAACTGAATTATTATTATTATACCTGCTAACTTCTGCAGTATCAATTTTACCGTCTGAAACAACTCTTTACACAATAAAAGAAACTAGACGCGTAATCGCTAAGATGCTTACCGACAACACCGGCTGCTAAATTTACTTACACAAGTGAGTCACTGGACGTTTAAATAATACACGAGTAATCGCCAGATTAAGTGACTAATTCACAAGGAAGAGTGTCACGAATATATGCACGAAGGTGTGCACGAACAAATGTCTCTGATTAGAATACACATCCCTATATTAACTCAAGCTCCGTCTACATATTACTCCCGCCACCAACGTTACTTCATCTACGCTCCAATGTCAAAACTCCTACGTATGGGTGTGTGATACGTTACTGAGCGGTACCTCCCCGACTCTAAGAATTTTATTATCTTTTTCTTTTTCAGAATTTCAGCCTACGTGACTGTTCAACGTACTGGAATTATAACTTAACTGCTTTCCAGGAAGCTTTAAGCTAATGCTTTCACTCCTCACGTTGTTACTAACCACTTTGCTTACCATGACTCGCTAATTACCTTTTTCTTCGGATATATATTTTTAACTCCAGCTTATACGTTGATTTAATACACAGAAATTATGTATTGCAATTATTTCTCTGGCTCCCCATCATTTCTTTATTTAATTAATTATATCTTATTTGAAGTAGTTTATTTGTTGGTAGTTGGAAAATGCTTCATGTTTATCTGCACCACGTATGGGAGCCAATTTGCCGTGGTCACTTCGTGTTATCTATTGCTGGGCGCCTGTTATTGTATTAATACTTTGAATGTTGGGTTCTTTGTCCTCCGGCTAGCTATTATTTCTACTCAGTCGAGCATATCTCTTGAACAGGGTGTGTAAACGGAAAGGATTTGTTACTGAAAGATAACACTTACAAAAGAATTTGTTTTTATACTTTTATTATTGTCACAATTAATTAATTTCACATATTGACTCTTGATACACGCCCGACTGAAACTGTTATATTTTCTAATATCACTATAATCACTTATTTGCTGCACATTATTAATTCGCGTATTTCACATTTATAACTAACTTTACGACGCGAGAGATTTTGTAGAATTGCGCGACGCATAACACGTGAATGATTCTGATGAACTGAGCGACGTTTAACTTCTGAATGATTCTGTTGGACTCAGCGACGTGTAACGCGTGGATGATTCTGTTGAACTGGGCAATACTTGCCTCTGGCTTTAGCTTTTTATACTCCCTCACCCCAATATGCCTAAAGATTATAACCGAGCTGCTATTGATTAATAAAACGCGCCAACATTAGCGTCTATTTTTATATCCAATCAAAATTACGAACACGTAAGCTCTAGGGAAGAAATTCCCTCCATTTCTACACAAAAGCGCGCTAATCTGACGTCATTTGCTTGCCTCTTATAATTGATAAACAACTCACCCCTTCGTTTCATTGTTGCCCTCTCTTATTGTCAGTTTCAGTGAGGCCGTGTAAACTTATTTCCTAACAAGGCTTACAATTAACAAACATCTCAAATCAATGTCATACAATAATGCTTATTTACACTACAATCACTCTGGCATTTACATTGTTGTGATATAAAATACTATGTCATATTGTCAATAATTACGATATCATGCCACCATTTAACTTAGTCTTAGGGTGGACAGTTTGATTCACAATGAACTTTCAGCCCTCGTTTAAGGCTCATAAAAGGGTTACATTTACTTGAGAATAACTCGAAGCAGGCTACACCAAGGTCGAGACTCATCACTTTCGAGACCAGTCTGTCTTCCTTGGCTTTCTAGCTATTTACAGAGCACAGTATTCTAATATGGTAAACTTTATACGACAGAGTCACTGCTCTTAAGTTAATGATACTATTCCGAAGCGTGTATCTCCTATGCAGTAACATTAAGATACTCTTTTTGGTCGTATCACTGTGAAAGCACAATCCACACTACTACAAGCAGGCGAAGGATCCGGGACCAGTTAGTAACCAATGTATAATTCGACCACAATAGTATTGTACTTTGCTGGTTGGCTTCCGCGTGTATTCAAATGCAGGTTTCCGCAAGGTCAAGTGTATAACATCGTGGTGAGGTATGTGCAATCTCACTGTAGAATTCCATAAACACAGTACTGTTGATGTAAACAAAGACGTCAATGCGCTGCCTTATTGTCCATTCCAAACCAGAGTTCCCTCTGATGTAAATAGAAGCACGTGCTTCGGCTTGTCACGGACCCAAGAATATACTCTTACGCCAACGTAAGTAGTTCCTTAATACATGTATTAGATTATGAAATATTAGAGCAGGAAAGGTATAGAACTGCACATTTTATTGCTGTTATCATAAGAACTCATTGTTAAAGGTAATGGATATATACTAGCTGTTAAGAGATTACAAAATATGATTTTCGCCTGCTGTTGCGCTAACGCAGAGAGCATCTTGCTTGTTAATACCAACCGACATGCACGACTGCCAATCTCTTACATACACAAGAAATGCAGCAATGAATTCCCAGAGGTGCTATCTGAGTACCGAATAAACACTTTGCGTAACACAGGATATATGATAACTTGATAAGCGAACAGTCATTCATAATACACTAACATACATATGCTCAGTTTAGGTCAAATCTTGTGATTTAGTCAGTTGGTATTTGAGCTCACATGGCAGAGGAAGGTGCGTGTAATGCGAATAAACTGTTCAAACACAGAAGCGGAAAACATTTAAAAATTGGCTAAAAACAAACAATACTTCATCTATTCAACTCATTATTACAAAAATACCCGACACTTGCATTATTGCATATTACGAAACTAATATCGGATTTTACAGGCGTTTCAGTGAGAAGTGTAACGAAAGCGAGCAGGGAATATAAACAGACATAATACAACATAGAACAGGATAAAATGTGGGAACTTGTTTTAAGTGCGGCAGTGCTGTGGAATTGTGGATAAGCTTGTCATTATTTTGGAGAGTAGTTCTGATTCTGATATGGTAGCTGAGTCATCTTCGGAGGATTCGGATTTCGGTGTTGCACTTTTGCCCGAGGATTGTGATTAACGTAAGTAAAATGTTCATTGCCGCATACTTATAAAATCGATTGTTACCTCAGGTTGCATTTTGAACCATGATTCTCACTCAGGGTGCCTTTTTATAGATTAAATAGTGTTCAACAAGCACGTGGGAGGGGAACAAGCAGCCATTAGGGGCGGAGATTGCGAAATACTTTCGCGCGGATAATACAAAGAGTTTGTTTTCAGTGAAAGGCACTCTGGTTTGGAATGGACAGTAGTTGCTACTGTAAACAGTACAGTCTAGTGGTAGTGGAAAATGAGGGACATGTATATCGGAATTAGAGAAGAAGTAGTCACGAAGCAGATTGTACACGGACGCACAGGTAAACAAAACTCCAATGTGCGACCACACTCCACTCTACTCGATCCGCAGTAAACTTCACTTCACTCTTAAGTTGTCCCGAATCCTTAGCCTGACTATAAGAAATAGGAACTAAAGAGTGCAAAGATTAATATAAACCTCGCGTTTTGATACTGCAAAAGTCAAAAATAACATTTGTTTATGTACTAAAAGCACATGGACACATTAGTTTATCAATGTTATTTAGACTTGACCCGTAGCTTATTGATGGAGCGCCTACCTCTGTGAGGGGTCCGGGTTCGATTCGTGATTAGGGTCGAGAAAATCATCTTTAATCAGGAAGGTTTCTAGATATACCCAGAGTCTAGTGTGCGATTGTGTGTGTGAGATCGTTATTTAACCAATTGCCCATCAACAGTATATCAGGATTGCTGAGGGCAAACACTTAAGACACGTGCCAAGTCTTATAATTGTTTGACAATCTAATTCACTATCAACACAACTATGTGGCTCAAATATATGTGCCGTAAAGTTATTTTGTACGGCTCTTTGGAGGGGAGGTTTATTTGTATAACCCCTTATAGCTTCTGTTTCTGTGGCCATATTGCGGGCTTTGACTTTAGAAACAACTAGCCCCTTGATTGTAGGTGTTTATTGTTGGATTTTATGATTTTAATTAGAAAACATATTCATACTTCCCACTCTGTGGAGAGAAAGGAGTGATTCCGATTAAAGAAAAATTCTCCTGAGCCGGAACATCTTTATTGACGCATCCAAGAGGAATTTTGCCAGATGACAAGTAGGGCTTTAACTCTGTAACCGGAGTAGAACAAGTCACATTCACAATTTCGTGAAAGTTTGTATATTACATAATGTGTCAGCTTTCGATGAACCCTTTAAAATGATTAGCACACTGAAGATGTGTGAGTACAGTAATAAACCATATTCAGAAATGTTAACAAAAAGTATTTAAATTATGCAACAACAAAATAATAACTTTAGCTTCAAATTTCGGATACTATATTGCTGTTATGAACATGAAATTGGCTTTTTCAGAGTTTTCCTAATTCCCTAAGGTCTTTGAATTCCATTTACTATACGGTGTCTTAGGTTCTTAAACACCAATGGAACTAAAGCAGCACTGTCTGCCCTCGTTACGCCTTTATCGAAAGCTGTGGAATAGCTGTAGCCAGGAATACCTACATTAAGAACCTGGGAAGAACACATTCAACAGCACGGCGTATCGGCCATATTATGCATATTTTGCAGTATGTTTATTCTCATTTTCACGAGCACTGGCGTTATTGAATATTCTCTGAACTCTATCATAATTTGCCTTTATGTATCATATAGAAACACACTATAGGTGAAGCATACCACAGAATCCTATAGTTACTGATAGGTAGAGACAAAATATTGTTACCTGATCTGGTAACATCATCAATTCACATCAGCTGACACCATCAATTTGAAACTCATTTATTAATATTTTGACCGTATTATTTCATGTCCTGAGTGTGTTCAGTCCAGCTGATACCATTGTTTCGGCATTCTTTACATTTCTACTCTTAAACATGCCCAAAAGAGAGTGGTCATTGTTAAAGAATATCTGTAAGGTCTGGTTGTTTCGCTGAATACTTTAAGAAAATTAGAGTTTGGTTTCACTACAAATACGTGAGACTTGCTGATACCTTAATTACATGATATAGTTCTCATTAGTTCAATACTGTGTTCACCAGTTTAATAAAAAAAGACAATCTTGTTTTTCAATCTGTCACTGGCCGTTATCACAGACCTACCAAACAATCAGGTAAAAGTTTTCTACATTTGGAACTGAGTTAACACCATCATCAATAAAATGCAATACTTTAAAAACAGCACAAATAAAGTCTAATGATAATCCTTATTAACCAGTACTGCATTCCCAAAAATATATTTGGTTTCTTGGAGAGAAAGCAAAATGTTCATTTCAAGAGCTCTGTCTAGTTTTCGTATTTTCGACTAGTAATATATCTAACGTAAAACTATTTTCTTTTTTACTTTCTCTACTACGTACTTACAGTAAGTATCGCATTCCACTCAAACATTTGATGCAGAGATTTCACCGGAAATAAATGTTTTGAAGCGACCTGACCCCACTACGAAAAAAGCATTTTTAGAAAAAGCTACGCACGCACGTTTGTGCTTCACAATTTGTGTGACTGTGAACAACATTAACTGCAAAACGAAATGATTGATAAATATCAAACTTGGTATTTAAGTTCAGTATCTTCCAAAGATGCGACACGAAAATTCTTTAAAAAATTCCCCCACCCCAAATTACATATTACATGAAAAATGCTTCGAAAAGTTTTATTTTCTGAAAAATGGCTCCAACAGTTTTGATTAAAATGCCATATATTTAAGATATTTACGTGATAAATAAAATGTGTATCTTGAATTTTCTGGGAATAGCGTGACAAGTCCCCTTCATTCGGGAGGAATTTTATGTAATTTCGTAATGGGTCAACCACAAAATATAGACAAAAACTTACTACACAAAAAATGTAGTTCTCTTTAAAACACACAATTCATTTCAAATAACTTTTTTGCGAAGTAGTAAGCAAAACAAGTTTTCCTAGGAATATTCGATATAAAAATAAGCGACGGTGGGTAGAGAAAGCTTTGTGAATGGACCACTATTTTTTTAAGTAAATCTCATCCTTAGAATATATTTTACTATAAAGAGTAACCTCTTTAGATGGCAGATGTTCGTTCTCTTCATAGCGCGTTTTCAGTTCCAAGGTTACGGAATCACTTTGCTTCATCCATCTGTTTCTTTCCTTCCCAACCCCATAGAGTACCAGAAGTTATTCTTCCTGAATTGCTGCAATATAACAAGTGATGTCTCCAGTGCCGGCATCCCAAATTAGCTGCAATATTTCAAGCTTTACAGAGCGGGAGAAAAAGTCAAAGAGGGGACGTCATGTCCATGCCCAGATCGTGACAAAATGGCTCGTCACATGAACAGTCACTGTCATATCTCACCAGAATGCATCTCTTTTCCACTGCCATTGTCATCGATGGCAGTGACACGCTAGGAGGGTACACACGTCATGAATGTCATGGTTGTTGATCATATCGCATCTGTGTGTAAAATGTGTAGTTCAGATGTTGCAAGCTTCAAAAGAAAACAGCTTCTTACACCGAGACAAAATTGTTAACCTGAAGCACAAAAATTTATGAAGATGTATGAATTTGCAGAAGAAGTAAAATATGTAGACAAACGAAGCGTCATTTAAAAATCTTGTAATCGGTTTATATTTACAGGAATATAAATCGCCATTTGGGGTACGTTTCCTGTGCCGTGACGCTGTGAGCTAGAGTGTGGAGCTCCGGTTTCCGGCGTCGCAATGCTTCTGGGTTCAAACCAGTTCTGGAGGTGTGGATTTTAGGTCCCGGGTTTTCGACCGGTGCCCATTCAGCATCGTGAGGAAATTGAGGAGCCACAGAAGCCAACATTCCGGCTGGGGGATGGGTGATGCTGGCCACATCACTCCCCGTATCGGTTGGATGATCGTCCACCTCTGCTATGCAAACGTGGACATAAGGCTGGCAGTCGTGTGGGTAGGTCCAGACCCTGAGCGAGCTATAGCGCCACGGAATTGGGGTATGTTATGCAGGAACGAAATTGAGAAAGCCTTGAAGTCTGCCGAAAAAATCCGAGTTAGTTGGGGAATTTAATGTCATGCCGGCAAGTTGCCATGCTATCTCTGTTGGTAAGAGCAACGGCACGGTTTCGTCGTTCAAATCCCGCTATGGCATTTTCACATTGATTCTATAGGGTATTTCAACAAGAGTGTCCTATCTTTAACATGTGATAGCTGCCGTTGTTATTGAGTTACATCAGTCATTTTTTTCATGTGGTTACAGTTGTTATTGACAAATAGCCATGGAACGTTACAGCATTCATCAACGCGTAGAAATTGTGAAAATTTATTATCAAAATGGATCATCTGTGCGCCAAACCTTCCGTGTATTGCGTGAAGTTTACGGTGTGCATAATCGTCCCTGCGAGAGAACGATTCGGCGTTTGATCGATAAATTTGAAAGAAGTGGTTCTGTCAGCAATCAAAGAACGCCCGTACGTAATCGCCGTAAGCGCTCCAACAAAACATAGTCGCCGTTCGTGAGAGTGTACGCGAGAACGAAAACAAATCAATTGCTCGTCGAGCGCAAGAATTGGGGCTTTCGCCGACCACAACTTGGCGAATTCTGTATCTGGACTTGAAGTTTCACGCTTACAAAATAGTGTTCATTCAAGAACTAAAGCCCAACGACCATAGGTTGCGCCGTGCATTCGCTGACTGGGCTATGGAGCAATTGGAAGCTGACCCGGATTTTTGTCGAAAAATCATCTTCAGCGACGAAGCCCAGTTTTGGATGGATGGTTGTGTTAACAAACAAAATTGCCGCTATTGGAGCAATCACAATCCAATGCAGATTCAAGAATAACCACTTCATCCCCAAAAGGTTACTGTGTGGTGTGAATTTTGGTATTGTGGAATCATTGGTCCATATTTTTTCCAAGAAGAAGATTGAGAAGCTCTGTCAATGGAGATGGACACCGGACTCTTATAAGGGACTATTTTTGGCCTCAATTGGATGGTATGGATCTAAGAAACATATGGTTCCAGCAAGATGGTGCCACATGTCATACTGCACTCGAAATAATCGATCGTTTGAAGGAGAAGTTGAGAGTTTTCATCATTTCCCGTGGTGGTGATGTTAACTGGCCCCCAAGGTCATGTGATTTAACCCCGTTGAATTACTTCTTCTGGGGTTTTGTTAAATGTTGAGTTTATGTGAACAAGCCAGAAACAGTAAATGATCTTATGAATAACATCATGCGTGTTATTCGTGAAGTTGGACCTAATTTACATTCTTCTGTCATTGAAAATTGGGTCAACCGTATACGCGCAACCCAACGAAGTCGCGGCGGTCACTTAACTGGTGTTCTCTTCCACACGTAATTACATTAATTATGTTCCAAAATAAAAAAAGAAATAAACCTCTTATTATTTATAGAACGTGTTTTATGTAAGTTCAAAGATAGGACACTCTTGTTGAAGGACCCTATACATTTCTATCTTTAGCCCCCGCACTGCACATGTGGTAGAACAATTATATCAATTAATACATTTAGTTTTTAATATTTTAAAGACTAAAAATACAGATTGTAGGTAATTGAAGCCAGGCAAAGAATATATCGTTGTCGTTTTTAAAAACGAAAGAAAGAAATTTACAAGCTGTTTAAATTACCTGCTGAGCGTGTGCAATTTTTGTTTTGTTTTAACTTTAGCATAACTGTTGATAAATAATGTTTTCCAGTCGAATGTAAGCGTTATCTGGCCATGAGGGTTTCGTCTCGCTGGGATGTAAACTAGGTCAATTTAAAACTAGGCGGTATCTTCGAGACGGAGCTTGAATCGGGTACTTCCGTGAGCACTCGGGACAGCCAGTTTTGTTCACAAGACTAATATATTCTTATAGTAGCTATAATGGGGAACAACTATAATCACAAAAGTCTTCCAAAAAAGAATTCATATACTAGATTTCAGACAGACAGCTGTGTCAGAATGTTTCAACACTGAACATTTGTAGCCCAACACAATTGATGTATGGTTTCCAAATGGAGAATGACTAAAGCCAATCTTAGCAGTACCCTTAGCTCAGTAGTACCAAGTTACCTTACTGTTCCTGAGATTGCAAGTTCAAATCTCTGTGAAGTTCCTCAAATTTTTTCCACTTCCATTTGAAATACGAGTAAAAATATAACAGGTTTTCTTCATTTTAATGTATGTGGCATTTATTCAGTAAAATGGCGTCATACCGGTACTTGGCAGCCATGACATTAATTTATCGGTCGGGAGGAGATTTCATAATCAGGCAACTTAATTTTATAACCTCGAATTTCACCATTGTTGTAATTATATGTGCAAGTAAAATTAAGTAACACAAGCAACATTATTTAATTATATTACAGTAAAACGAGATGTAAAAAATAAAAGAAGGCCACTGGGCTCCTTGAGTAGAAGTTAAAGTAGCTTAACCATGTTCCACCCAAGTACGGTATGAAGCTAGTCCAAATCAGCGCCTTGTGGCTTGTATTATGGAATTAGCCAAAGCGGCGCACATAAGTTGACGGTTGTGAAGAGTGAAGGGGCTTATTTGTTGTTGTTGCACCACGTATGGTAGCCAATTTGAAGCTGTTTTAGACCACGCACGTAATGGATGCCAATTTGCGAAATTGTTTCTAGAAGTGTTCACCCCACGTACGGTACAAACTTTCCGGTGGCCTTCGCCCCACTTTTAAGAACCAAGTTTTTATTTTAATGTTTATTTATGTATGTATGTATGTCTCGGCTTCGTCAGTAGTAATTTGCAGAACATGTATCTCTTAGCAGGGCTGGTACAGCTATAGAATGAAGGCTTACACAAGTTATAATTGTACTCCACTTTCTTTATTAATCCTTCACACGATTAAATAACAATTCACTGATGTATTCTACTATAGAGCTGTGAGACTATTATTAATTACGCTTTTTAATAGGTTAACTTTATAATACTCTCAGCGCAATGAATTTTCATGTCCCACGCTGAACCCGTACCGAAACAAAACTGCTTGGCTACGCTATCTTGTAGCGTCTACCGCTTGAATTTGTACATTTTCTCTATTTCAAGTCTCTGATTGGCTAAGCCTACTCCAATAGAATACCCTTATTTAACTTTTAGCTTTTCTAGTTTTTGAGTGGCTATTTATAAACTGTTTTAAATATTACATTATTATTGTTCCAAGAACTATTAGTACCCTTTTGAAACTTTCTAGTTTATTGTTGTCTCAAGGTTACCTTATTGTTAGCAACTTTCGGCTTCTACTTGTAATTCTGTGTGCTACGAAAAGCAGCTTGCTTCTATTCTCCCAGCTCCTACATTGTTCAATTACGTAATACATTCACATAACATTTTCATACACGTACATAATAAAATGAACATAATATAATGACTGTTATATACACTTTATACTTTATATTATACACATATTGCTTTAAGGCGGGCAGTTATTATTTTTTTATTATATAATTAGACTGATATCATTTAAGTGTTAAAAATGCTGCCTCAAGATGGCACTCGCCCGAAGGGGCATTGAAAGAAATCTGATGTTATATTCACATGACCTTATCTACCCTGTATCGCTCATTTGTGGGTGTACAAGCTATTCTTACTAAAACTCAATTTTCTACTTCATTTTAATCCAAATAAAGCTTTGCAGAAATAGCTGCATTACATATTTCGTTATAGATACAAAGGGAACTGCAGTAGTCAAATGTTTTAAGAATTAGACGCTATTCGCTGTGTTAAAATCCCATACGTTTCCATTCAATGACAACAAATAACTGAATGTTGAAAGGACTTTGAAGAATGGCCAACTAATGAACAATTCGAACCATTAATAAGCATATCTCGGAAATGTCTTACGCCATAAAAAAGGTTATTTGAAATAAATTGTCTGTTTTAAAGAGGTCTACATTTCTTGTGTAGTACGCTTTCGCCAATCGTTTAACGTTTACTGGTTAAACAAGGTTATACAAAATTCCTTCCTTAAGGGCTATTCCCAGAAAATTCAAGATATACATATTATTCGTCTTGTAAGTATCATTAATATATGGAATTTTAATCAGAATGGTTAGAGCCATTTCTAGAAAGTAAAAAACTTTGAAAAATCTTCAATGTAAAGGGTAGTTTGGGATGGGGTGATTTTCTTGAAAATTTTCGCGTCGCATCTTTAGAAGGCACTGAACCTAAATACCAAATTTGGTGTTTATCCGACCTTTCAATTTTAAGTTATGCTATTCACAGACACACACATATACGGACCTTTTTCTGAAAATGGTTCTTTTTATTCAGGGGGCCTCAAAGCACGTATTTTCTGTGAAATCTCGGTGTCGAACTTTTTGGTGGGATGCAATACCTCCTCTACTTACTATGTACGTGATAGAAAAGTAAAAAATCACCTGCTCAAGGGACCTATCACTTTTAGTTGCCGAGTGTACAATGTAAAATATTACGTTTTATACCCTGTGGACTAAATAAGGAGTCTATTTCTTATTTACCCTTCGTACTTTATATATTTTAGTGATATAAATTTATAAATTACTTTATAATAGTAAGTAGAACAATTCAGCGTGGACACGCATGTCTATTCTACTACTAAAAACCTTTTCTTTCAGCAATTTTTGGCGTCCTGCTGAGAGTCGGGCTTAATTCAGATACTACATATGATGTTCTTTCTTACAAATACGTAGCGCTGCATTTTCAAATAACCTTTGTACTCATCCTTTGTTTTCCTCCAGATGAACTTCGATTGTCTGTACTGCAATCATAGTCTGTAAATTGTTTTCGTAACGCAATTTTCTGCTGCAAAGCTCTGCCCCTTTCCCCACCATGATTTTCATTCCAAGCGCCCCATTTGCATAATGTAAGCATCGTGAATGAGAAAGAGTAACAAAGCTGTTAAGTCAATATCTAACCTAACGTATCAAGGTATCAGTATCCTGTGAGTGTGGGGTAGAGGTTATTGTACTATTTCCAAGATTGAGCAACTTGATGGTGGTGGGGGAAAACTAATATCTTCTCTAGCCTAACATTATCCAAGTACATCGCGCATACAGGCCACGGCAGACAGATATTATCCAGTTACCAAAGTTTCTGACTCCTCTAGAGGTTGAAGTCACTTGGGATGTTCACCCCATCCGCTAACCACTGCACCACGCGTCGTAAAGTAAAGGATTAAACTTCGAGATTTCTCATCTCTGGCGCGTTCATTTTGCCTAACTTTGAAGGTCAAGTAGAAAATGGAGATTAGCCGTAAGTGGTTCTTCCTTTGGGGGACCTCCGAGTGCGTGGCGCCTGCCCTGACCTTCGCCACAAGCAAATAACCCGGGAAATGAACACGGTTTCCTACTCCTTGGGAATGATCTCGGATTTCAAGTGGCTCTGGGAGATAGGGAAGGACGGAAAGGAACGGGATTTGTGTTTGTTCTACAACACAGACAGGGGCGAGGCGCATTCAAACCGCGAACTGAAAAAGAAAGGAAAGAAAAAAAAATGATGAGGGGTGGATGTTTGTACAGTCGGAATAGAAATAATCTTTTCCGAGCTGTAGCGTTGTGTCTGGGGATTCGTAATCTACTGAGCATTGACAATTAGGCTGAACTTGATTCCTAAATGAGGTGTTATATGAATTTGCTTATTTTACAGTCGCTGCAGTTGAAGCTTTTCTTCTGCAAATAATTTTAATTAAAATACTTGAATTGTCTTAAATAAACGCTAACAGCTGGTGAGCACTGTAGTCTTTTTGACCTTCGTGCTATACATGCATCACCGGGCATGTTTTACACCCACTATCGTTTACATAGTTACTACAACTATTCCTAAGACAGCTTACTTTTCTATCTACTTAATGTTAATCGAAATAAACCTTGTAGAAACAGTTTCATCGCGTATTTCGTTGTTGGTATAAAGGGGATACAGAAAACAGAATCGATAGTCAGATGTCGCTATATGCTGGTCTTGAAATGCCATTCTCTTTCCATGACATCGCGAGAAACAGCTGAACAGCGACAGCGCTTTAAAAAGAGAGCATCGAAAAATATAAAACCAGTAATAATGGATATTTCGAATCTGGTTGAAACCACAGAAAAACCTATTTGAAATAAACTGTGTGTTTTTAAAAGACGTAGATTTTTTTGTGTAGTCGCTTTTCGTCTATTTTATGCTTTAACCTTGGGTAAGAAGTTAGAGTAGTTTGGAGAGATCTGGACATCCAAAAGTAAAATATGCTATTTTGAAACCAACGTTGATCAATTTTATTCCACTTTCTTTACGAAGGACTGTACATATATTCGCCATACATGTAATGCATCTAGGGTGGATTTGATAACTTTATATAACTGTATTTAAACAAAAACAAAATCGATGTCAAAGTGTCGACATCTCCCCCATTATCCTAGTATTACAGCAGAGAAAATCATGTCCTCTGTGGTGTAGTGGTTACCATGCTAGCCTCTAGTTTCCGAGCTCGAGGGTTGAAACCCGGCGGAGTATGGACTTTTTAGGGAGTAAAAATCCTTAGCATGGCTTCCTTCGGAAGGGAGGTAAAGCCGGTGGTCCCGTGTCGTAGATTTACGGCAGGTAAAAGAACCTCAAGCATGATAAAGAGGCCACTGAGCAAAATTTCCGGTCTTTCACGCCCAATATAGAATGGGACGCTAAGGACCACAACAGTTAAAGAGTGTCCATAAATGAAACTATTTAATTTAAAGAAAACAAAGTTACAACACAAGTTTTTATTCTCATACAATAAATAATAATAGTTATTTGCGTTGGTCACACGTGAATTCCTCATCATTACCATTTATCACACATGACAAGTGAAACCATTTTTTTATACTCTCGCAAACACCGAAAACAAGGTTGTCCAACATTATCATCGTAGTAATGTCCACTACACAGTGCACAATAGTTACTTAGATTGTTCAGCTGATTTGACGAACTATGTCCCCAACCCATATCTTGACGTCGAGCATGGTAGGCTTAATTTTGCGGTTTCTAAGCTTCCCTGAGCTGCTTCTGATAGTTTTAGGATGTTATAACGGCCAATTCTTGTCGTTGTCGAGATCATCCACAATTGCTATGTCGAGATCACATCAAGTTACACTGATGGACAATGGATAACAGACAATCTCAAATACATTACATTTTATAGTGGCTTCAGGTCTTCCACCTTAACCTCTGGAGAATATGTAACAAAAGCTTGTACCCTTTAACTTATTTAACAGCACATCAAACTAGAATAGGTTATCTACCAAATATTATAATTTGTATAACAGTGGTATGATACTAACTACGCTTGTATTTGTTTTTCAAATATACACGTAAATAGCGAATTCCAATTATAATACCCAACCATACGCTGACAATAAACATGTCATAAACACGTTACATGTAGTTCCAGATTTTTCCGATAGGATCCATCCCGACGTTGGCTAAATTTGTTAAATATGTTGAGATCTCCCGCATGCCCGGATCCCCCTAAACCACCTTATATAAATTCCTTCTGAATGAAGAGAACTTTACAGGCTATTTCCAGAAAATGCCAGATATACATTTTAATTTTCATATAAATATCTCATAAATATGGCATTTTAATCCAAATAGCACCAGTCATGTTTGAGAAAATAAGACTTTTTTGAAAATCTTTCTACGTAAAGGGTAACTTGGTTTTTTATTTTGTTTTAATTTTCATCATATTTTTGGAAGGCACTGAACTGAAATACCAAATTTGGTACTTATCCGGCATTACGTTATTGAATTATGCTGTTCACAGACAAACTCGTGGACCTTTTCTAAACATGTAAATTCTGGATTCAGGAGGCCTCAAAACAGGTATGCATATTTCCGGTGTAATCTTGGCATGAAATTTTTTAATGGAGTACAATACTTCCTACTACAGGTAGGTGCAGAGAAAGGAAAATTTTTGTTTTTGTTTTGGCAAAGACAAACTGAGTTGTACTTTTTGTCCTCGCAAATGGATAAAGTATAGGTGTGATCTTTGGGAGAAAAAAAAGGGAAAGAAAGAAACATCTCTGTGAACTGTAAATATACGAGATAGAAAACCCGAAACACTGGAGGGATATTACTTCCAAGTTAGGAAAAAATAAGAACGTCAAGTACGTTGAACATCACACATTCCATAATGTGAAGATGGGACTTATCTGACTTGCACCAATTAACTTACTATTCTGATACCTCGACCTTCTACAAACCAAGCAGAAATGGAAGACCAGTTTAACATTTTAAAGCTGCTGAAGTATTTGTCTAACTTCGTATTAGAGTATTCAGTTAACAAACGTAACATAAAACATCATTCTTATAATGCCATAATATGCATATTACTTTAAAAACCGAGGTCGCGGATTCAAACCCGGCCGAGAGCGATGGATTTCTTTTCGGGCGTAAAAATCCTTAATATGGTTTCCTTCGGAAGTAGAGCCGATGGTCCGTGTCGCAAGTTTTTCGGCACGTAAAAGTACTTCAAGCCTGTTAAAGAGGCCTCTAAGCAACATTTCCGATCTTTCACACCCAATATAGAATGGAACGCTAAGGACCACAGCAGTTAAAGTGTGTCCATAAATAAAACTCAATTTAATTTACTTTAAAAACACATAGTTACGGGAAAAGACCATTTCCTACATGTTTCGTACAACTAAATATTCTTTGTTATTTTATGCAAGCATAGACTTCTTCCTAAAAAGATAATTTTGCAATAAAATGTTCAGCTTTTCTATTTATAATGAAACGAACTCTGAGTTTACGTTTATAGCCAAACTTGCTTATTTTAGGAAAATAAATTCATTTTATGACACACTAAATCGTGCATATCACATTACAAAATCATAAGAGGATAAACAAAAGGGATTTGAAGTCAGAGTGGATTGAAGTAGTTCGGTGCAGCAAAATTGGATAGATCCATTCTGGAGGTGTTAGAATGATCCCGACGCATTTACGTGGTGGTCATTCCATACAGGAGTAGAACAGGTAGATAAAGCAGGGATAGGATTAACAATGGCATACACCGCTCTCGCCATCCACCCTAGCGAATTGCTGTTTTGCTCCGTTGACCTTTATAGCCTGTTGCGTTATAGTTACGTACGTACGACGTAGAAATAGCGAAAATTTCGAAGTTTTTAGCAATGGAAGTTCCTCAAAGCGCAGTATAAAATGTTATTAGCATTTATATAAACAAATTCATGCTTAAGAAAGCGAAACGTTCAAGAAATGAAGAGTGTAATCGAAACCTTCACTCCAACAAATCCCTGTATATTACCTAATAGGTTTTAATTTTTTACTACATTTTGAACTAAAGGCCTTTATGTATTCAAAATTAATTTAAATCACAAATGTTAGATGGGCTAATCTTCATACTGCACAAACGACGTAGTATTTAGCAGTCGTTGATAAACAAGATTCTTACAGTTGTCCTTTGCTTAACTTATAATTTCACTGCCTTCTCAAATATGGTAACAAGCATAAAGCTAAATGTAGAAAAGGCAATGGGCATCTTACGAAAAATGTAAATGGAAACAGCAGTGTCAGTTACATTTTCTCGACCTTTTGTGTTACGTTTTCTTCCCCTCACTAAAGCCGTATCTAAACAAAAGAACGGGGGGAAAAATTACGCTTGAAAGATTCCATTTTGTTTCCTTTAAGGAAGGAACGCTATGGCACAAATTATTCTTCTCTTTACAGCGAACGGTCAAAATGAAAGGAAGAAATTATCGGTGCAGAGGAAGAGAAGAAGGAGGAGGAGCAGGAGGAATAAACACGGCCAGACACCAACGCTTTAATCAGAGAATGAAGTGTTAAAATTTATTACTTCTCCGGGAGAGAAAACTCTTGAATTAGGTCGCAACTTTTCTTTCCCTTGCCCCCTTCCCTCCTCTCCTACATTAATTCTGGAGAAGTGTTTTTCTCACCACGTTAAAGATAAGGACAAGGGCTGAGGCTTGGCTGGACCGGTGAATCTGCATTCATTATTTCAAAAGTGCTACCGGAAAAACGGCGAAATACTACGATGGACTTCCAAACCAACGGATATAAGAAAGACAGCTTGGTATTCCCTTTTTAAGGGATCATTTTCGAACGAAGGTTTCTTCACAGTAAATCATGCGCATGCAGTCATTTACTAGGAAGTAATAATGTACACATACTGCAAGAAAATTGTGACGATAAATTTTGGCAGTATAAAAATAAAGTCAGCATTAGAATTTAAGATAGCGGTAATTTTCATCTCAAACAAATACTTCCACTGAATGCTCGTTGAACTTTCCTCGTCCTAACTCGATGGAATGATTATAATGCATTTTTTTGTTAAAAGGTTAATGTAAAAATATTTTATGTAAGGGTTGCATAGGGCGGCAAGAAAGGACACGATAACTTGCGTAGATGTGAGTACTGAAAATGTTTTATTTGCTAATCTTCCATGCTTCCAACAGAAATCCTTCTAAATATATAACGATAAGCAAGCCGCCCTACTATTGGCTTTAACGCCTTGTAAGACCTCATTTATACAAGCGATTTCTGTCGTGCATTCAGTTAAATGGAAGCATTTTTACCATGCGATGCGACGGTCGTACAATATTCTGTGCCGTGCGAACTCAAAACACATTGCATTGTCTTTCAGTTCGCGCGACAGTCGCATGACATTAATACACAAGGGTGTATATGGGCCTGAATAATCACGTCGCATTGAAGTGCAGTGAGCGGGACATTGAGCCAGAGCTGACACTTCGGGAACTCCAGAGCTATAGTTTTGATTTTTCAGTGTGGTTAATGCTTTCAAGTGTTGTAGTGTGATCTGATTTTCGTCCTTCACACTTTTCTCAAGTATTGATATGGAAAATGTTATAGAAGAAATTCGAATTTGGAGTTCAATGTTGGATGTTGCGTCAGAAAATTATAAGGATCTTATCAAGAGGAAGCAATTTCCCATACAGGTTCCTAAACGTACTGCCCGCGAACCTTGCACTTTTATCGGATGTACACTCTGTTATTTTCGCCTGTTTGTTTTTAAGTTAGGGGTTTAAAGCAATAGTACAACACACAGGGATCCGTATTAGCTATCGAACCATATGTGGAAACAGGCTAGTAAAATTTTTTCCCCAACAATACACAGCCGACACTTGCTAAATAGACCACTAAAAGTTATGCCGCAACGCGTCATTCTTGTCGTGCGACAGAAAATCATTTGCATGGTGAAGCCAAACGAGGCCTAAGCTAGTGATATCCATTGTAGTTTGCGTTCACACCTTGCTTATTAAGTTAACATAAGGGAAAGGCGATTTCATGATCGGTTATCCGCAACGCTCTCCGATAGCTGCAAATATTTATTTTTGTTTTTTTTCCAGTGCTATTCTCTCGTTATTAAAAGTCGCTTGCGTTTGTAGATGACAGTTATGCATTTGGAGCACATTAAGCAACATAATCTCACACTGCTTATTGGGCAGTGTTTGCTTGCACTGAGAACAGAATGAAAGTGGCCTTTAACTTACGTTTAGAAGTCCGATGTCAAAGTAACGTATGGGTCCATTTTGTGCAGTATTTTCACAGCAGAAGAGCAAGCCAATGACGAGTAATTCCTTCTAGTTTCTCTTCAATGCTGTCGCTCTAAATGTTCAGTTTTGAAAGAAGAAAAAAAATACACCTTCAAGCCTGGGCAAATTGAAATGAAATTTCCCTCCAAGGAACACTAAGAGCACAAGCGAAAAATCTGTTGTGCTAGCAAACTTTAGTACTAAAATGATGACCCAGGGAAAACTGTGATCAGACTTCAATCTTAGAAGTTCACCCATGGTGCCTTTATGCGTGTCCTTGGTTTTCCTTATACAGTTAACAATATAAAATACACAAAAATAAAATAAAAGATTATAGGATGAGAAACGCCAAAACTTACCTAAACCAGAACTATCTATTCCTTTAAATAAGCAGTAGATGGGCAAAGGAATGGTCGCCAACTACCTACCTACCTACCAACCAACCATATAGTTTGTTCGTTTGCGTTAAGCTCGTCAATGATTATATAACTGTGAAGAACTACCTTTTGTAGCTTGTGAATCACGTTTATTTTCTATTATTGTTTATATGTTCTCCGTAAACAATAAAAATATAAAACCCGAAATAAATACAGTGCAATGCGCGAAAATAGTGAATTAGGCACTTAATGCGATAAGGCATTTACCGACGTCCTTGTTTCGTATAAGGGAATACGATTAAATCGAAATACTACGCAGCACAACTTCGTTGCAATCAGACAAGAGCGCCAAACCGTCGAGTTTGTGCGAGCGTTCTTGGTTCACTTCCCAGTGTATCTATCTCACGTACCATCAACGTCGCACAATGAAGGGAGCCGCGGCAGGAGGGAAGGTTAATTATGCTGGGTACACAGCCCGGGGCATGCAATGAATAACGCTTCCGACATAATTATGTCCAGGCACACAAGTCGCACCAGCGTGAAATTTGGACAGCACCCGCGCCAGCAGGAGAGCTTCTTGTCATATCCAGAGATAATAACTCGGGCAATTGCTCTGTTAACACATGCACAACCGATGAGAGGTGTTTAGTTTAGTGGGTTATCGTGTCAGACATGCGTTTAAAACAGTGTGTAATGGTAAGCATAATCTCCAGCGCAAGTCAGAAAAACATGTTATTTTAAATCTTTGCAATAATCGAAGTTATATTTTGCAAGCACAGGATACTAGGTTTTTAATTAATGCAAGGCTACATTATCTATTTTTTCTTTGGGATTATTGTTAGACAGTAAATGGCACTCATTACATACACAAACTCCGCTAGAATTCCAACAAAAAAATCGCATGCAATAGTATAACTAAGTTCAGAGGTGTGCGCTATGGTGGTCTTGAAAAATTCAGTTACGTCATATAAGAATGATTTCTCTTTATTACTTATTGAGGTAATGGAAAATATCCCCATGCATGCAATGTAATGAAAACTAAGACCTTCAATTAGCAATTTTCTTGGAATCTTGTAAGGATGCGTGACATGCAGCACCTATTTATTAACAATTTACTATTTATTCCGTCATATAATATTTAGTTATGAATTCATTATCTTTATTACTGTACTTGTGCCTAATTATGCATATTCGTTTATTTCACTGTATGTCAATATGACAATCAACGTTCTTATGAATAATTTCTTCAAGCGAAGGACTTATTCCTCATAAAATAGATTGCACTAGATGTTTCTCAGAAGCTGAATCACTTAAATAAAATTGTGGATTCATAGCATAACTGGTGTTTTATGCTTCTAATAATGGAGTGAAATATTTTCAACTCAATACATAATTACAACAAATAAACAGATATTATGAATAGTTGAAAGATGCACCTAAGCATTAACAAAAACAATTTTTTTCTCCATTCCCTTAACGTCGCTTTAACTAGGTGGCCATATCGCAACGGATCTGTTAGAAGATACCTAGTGGATCGGGTGTGGCAGACAGCCTTCTAGGTCTAATCCCTGTACTATACCATCTTACTTCATCACATGTTCACAGAGGCATGTGCATAGCACCTGCGCCTCTGCTTATGTAAAGAACAGATGACAGCTTCGACACTGTCCACACAGACCTTAGTGCATAGCAACTGTATCTCTGCTTCTACACGTGCCGGACAAATGACATTAGGGTGCCGTCCAGCCTACCTGTTTTCATTAGCTGTGGTTAGGTGGTAGAGCATTCGCTATCACCGTCTATTTTTCATTTATACTATTGCTTTAGACATAAGGAGCAACTTTCAGTCATGGTATTAAATATCCAATCCCGTATTTACTTTGGCGATTGAGAGAAACTACGAGAGAGCAAAAAAACAGTCAGATTATTCAAGTTAGACATTACAAATTCATCTTAGCACTTAATTAATTAACGATTTCCATTGTACTATTTGCAACAACCATCCCCATGTTGTTCTAAAATCACAATGTTTATTTCACTGTAAACCACTTCTATTATGTGGTGTTGTAGAATAAGAAGTCACCATAGCTTCACCACTGGAAGATAACAGAAGAAATAGAGATTGAAGTTATGACCTATGAGGTGAAAACAAAACAACAGACCAAAAATGTCTTCAATAACAAAGGTGATGCTAAAAAAATAACCAAAGCTTCCACTGCCACCACAAACATGTCTGAGAATCAATTTTGTATCAGCGAGTATGACGTCTAATCCAATTTTTTTTATCACAATGTGAGACTCAATTTTTTAGAGTTCAAACTTAAGGTTCAGGTTCCCAAATGCTCTACTGCTTTTTTGTTCGTCGTGAGCATTAGTCCTGCCTTGTTAGCTCTGGTATACATTGTCACTATTTGATAGCGGAAGTTATCGCAATCTTAATTACTTGTCATTAATGTAATCAACGTTTAAGGATGGCTTGTACCATCTCCATGCTAGCTAGTCCGCCCACCTCTTCCTTGGTCGTTCCAAAGCTCTGTATCCTTTTGATTTTTGTTTTTCTGTCATATATGCACATTGGGTAGTCTCCACCTGTGATACTTATCTTCTCAACGTTTCCTATGCCATCTAATAATTAATTTAATTATGTTCTGCCTCTGTCTCTCTCCCTCCCCACCGAGTTTCACATCCACAGAATGTATCCAGCCAATGTTCGGAAAAACTACATTTCTGCTACTTCAGTTCTTCTTTCTTAAAATTAGAAACGTGTCAAATTATGTTCATATCAGAACGAACATTTGAACAGTAGTGTGGTGCGATACATTTAAGAGGACTGAATATTTCTATCTATATAATGTGGAAATAGATGTAACATCACTGCGCTATCTCTGAAGGTTGCTGTACCCTTACATTTACTGTAATGACTAGTATATCCTGGTTTAGATGGTCTACAGGTCATTTTGATAAAGTGAAGGCAAAGATCTAACACATTTAAGGTCTACAACTACCAATACATTTATAACAACCACATTAAAATGGTACTAGAAGATTTGTAAAGCAGAGCATAGGTTGGAGAAGAATATAAAATAATCCTCATCTGCCCCCACTCAGAATGAGGTAGAACAAGAATCCTTCCTTTTGTTGGAAAGCGCACTTAAATGCCTTGAAGGAATGACGGTTTATACAAAAAGGGGACTGGAGCAATGAAATACGAAAATGGTAAAACAATAATAACAAAAAACTCCAATGAAGCACATTGTCTTAATGTGGAACAGAAAAACGAGTGCTTTGAAAATGTAAATACACAAAATAACCAGTTATAAAAGTACAAATACGTAAATTACCTAGATCCAAAATTGTGAATAATTATTTGTTATGAGACGTGGAGTCAGTAGGTTTAAAGAATTAACAATTTCAGGCCATCAAGAATTCACATCCGAAAAGGAGAAAGTTCTGAAAGATGATTTCGTAAAAAACAAACCACCAAACTAGAATTTGCAATTGAAAAAGAACAATGTAAACGAAATAATACATTTCTAGCAATGTGCCAAAATTCCTTAGTCATGTGTTCTTTGAGCCTGCAGAATTTCTATAAAATTCTTAATAAAAACACTTCAACAGTTTCTCTAAGTAACAAAGCAAAAATAATGTGAGTAAATTATGGAAGGGTATAAAATTAATGTAAAATAAACATGAACTTAAATCTAACGTAGATCAAAAGGGTGGGGGAAGAGAAGATATATAACATATTATATTTGAATGCAAAGAAATAGAGATTAGGAGAAAAGAAAGTTCATGGTATGGAATGAATAGGAATAGGATATGGATGGTTAAAAGAAGAAAATAATATAAATGCAATAAATATAAGAATTACTAATTGTATTAAAATGTAATAGTAATTCGAGAAGGCATCTAATAAGTAATAACTTAGTGCTCAATAGATTAATATATTATTATTATTATTATTATTATTATTATTATTATTATAACCAAAGGAGGAGAGATGACTATAAGATGGCCAGAGCCAGATTGTAATTATTTTGGCACTCAATAAATATTACATTACAAGTAACAAAGCAAACCACAACTCACCTCATTTGCATTTTTCTGGCATGGGAAGTAGGCCGAAAACTAGGAGCATGCAATTTTTAATGAGATTTTCCTCATCTACATGCCGGTATGAACTAGCTGTCTGCCTAAGGGAGAACCTGCACGAGATTTATTGCTCACTAGGGAACTCAATTTCTCCTCCACGTTTCCAAAAGCAAAAAGCTAGGGCAATGAATGAGCTGCTTCCGAATTATTTTTAATACACACCAAAAGGCAGCTCATCCCGCTCTAAAGAACTGACTTTGCGTTTTGCATATGCGAAACGGAAAAGTCTCCTGATGCTCCACATTACTTTAATAAAGAAAGGAAAGGTAAAGTAAAGTAAAAAAGAAAGATACGAGAACGATGCCAAAGGCTTGTTTTGAAGCTAAGCATTTGCTCACTTTCAAAACGACGTACAGAAAACAACAAAGAGAGCTCGTATGAGGAAGGAAGTTCCTTAGAATTCCTAGTAATGAATATTTTACATCACGTCCCAACATTTGTAATCTTAGGTAAGTCAAGACTTCACCAGAGAGAAAAATTCTGGGAACAGCATGTTGGCCAAACGTTCCTCCTACACGATGCGTCTTAAACATCTGTTCTTCTTTGTTTATGCCCACTGGGAAAGCGTAATTCGAAGAACATGTCTCACAAGAGGTAATGGAACGCATCTCTTTCCCAGCATTTCTATTTTGTGAGAAAAATGTTTTCCCTTTCTATTCTGTTCCTTTGTGCGCTGCGGATGGAAACCGTTGCCGGAAAGTTGACGCCTGATTCTAAGTAATAAGCGCTGCATTTTTACCTTCGACTGCATTTTTCTCAAAACATAATATTCTGTGCTTTGTTTCTCCTAGGATAGGCTGTGAAAATGGACAATAAAAGTAAACAGAAAAAAACCCTTTTGGTAGACAAAAGGCAGCCGAAGAAGCCCTTTTATTCAGCAGCTATGAGCTTACTTATTACACAGATAATATTGAATCAAAACCTGAATTTGATTGCAATTATATTTTACTTACATTGCTGGTAAGCATTCAGACTATTACTGCCGCTTCAAAGCTACTTTGAGCAGTAATAAACATTCACAACGCACATTATAATTTTTTTTTGAAACACCAATTAGTTTTTAATACATTCTATTTCCTTTTATATAAATGTTAGCTAAGAAAATAAAACAAATCTAAAATTTATTTTATATTCAGAGTAATTTGTTTCATGGTAAGAAGAAAGTTTATTTCTTGGAGGTGGTATTTTAACTTAAAATATAGCATATGCAATGGATTCAAGGAGCATTATCAGATTCATGTGCCAAAGTAGCTCAAGCTATCTTCCGATATCTGAAGAACTCGGTAGAGTATGTTGAATAAACCAGTGCAACTATGACCCTAATTTCATGTGGCAGATGCCGTGCAAAATAATTGTAACAATCCCCTTCGGTTTACATCTTTGTTTCTTTCACAGAAAGCGAAGTGTTTGTAAATGGGTTTCCAAATGTTAGTGCTTGTCTCGGCGAGACCCGCTGGTAAGAGACGAAGTTGTGTGGAGCAAGATGGTGCGCACAACATCAAAGCAAGCAAGGTAGGAATAGCATACATTGGTTAGGACAAAATATTGATTTCAAAATGACAGAATAGTAATACAACTGGAATGCAAGTACGCTCGTATTTTCCGGTTAAATACTAACAATAGCACTGGGAGAGAAGTTTACATCTAATACTCAAATGAACGTTAAGTCACTATTTGTCCGTGACGGAGCATGAACACTGGTTACTTCGCTGGTACTTCAGAACCACTTATGCGAAACTAGCATTATAGAGCCCAAATATGGAATATTTTCACTCGCGGTTTTAGGAATCCTAATAGGGACCTGCGTTTTTCGTTTTATTTTTTTGTGGAAATCGGGGCTATTTTTGGAGAATTTCGCGTTATTTTTACTAATTTTATTATAATATTTTGGAATTTTAAAGGTACTTTTTCATGTAAATAAATTATTGAACAACAATGTGTGGTTTTATTTTAAAAAACACACCTTTTTATAATTCAATTATCACTGAAGGCCTAACAAGAAAGAAAAATACATATTTCTTTTTGTAATTGGCAAAGGAGAGCATTATGCTTTCCTGTTGCAACCCAAGTCGCTCAAAACCCCTGAGTAGTGAGAAAACAAAATTTCACAGTCAACATTAGACGCTAATACCCAAATGACTGACTGTTAAGTCTCACTGAAATGGGCTTAATACCATAAAAGAAAAGTACATTATGTTGTGTTTTCTAAGTGTCAAAGGAGAATATTGCCATAATGTTTGCATTTTCTTCTTTCATGTTGCAATGTAAGTCGCTCAAAACTCCCGGGTAGGAAGAAAAGAAACGTTCAGAGTCAACATTAGCTCATGGATACCACACTGACTGGAGAGCTCGACCACTAAACTCAGGATGACTGTCAAGCTAACTACTCAGAACTTTCACAATACATATCGTATTTTTCCATCTCGCAACATAATTTGATTGGTTTGCTCTTGAAGTTCACTGTAGCCTTTTGTGATCACTGAATCAAACTCATTTTTAAAGAATGAAATAGACTTCACTTTTTTCACTAGTGAATCGATATTATGTTAAGGATGAATACTGGACTGAACACTTCAAGTGTGAATAAAACTTCAAACATCAGTAACTGCAATTTTGCAAATGCTAATGCTGCAGTGTTTTTCACAGCTGATCTAACATCTCGCTGAGCATCTGCGCTTCTGATGCAATTTAGCTTCTCTTCTGTTGCATTATAAAAATTCCCTTCTTTTACTACTTCGAAATGTTTCAATATTTTCCTGGGTTTTCCATAAAGTGTAGGACTTGTTGGGTATGAAGATCCTTCTAGTTCAGTGATGTGTTCACTAAATCATTGGCTTGTTCCTTAACGAATGTTGTCTCTACTTAAATTATACTTACTTCATCATTCGTCAATGATTTCATGAAATCAATAACCAGCATTGCTGACGACTGAGTCCAGATCTTCTAACTGCACGAACTCAAATTGTATCACGAAGATGCTTCTCAACGTAGAAAACGGCCTCGAACCAAGTATTCCATCTTGTCAGTACTGGTACTGGAAACAGTATAGGTTTCTCAGACGGATACTTTTCTTTGAGAAATCGAACATACAGATGCTTTATCTTTATCGTATTGAGAAACATAGCTTTAGCCTTAGCTACCGCTGCATCAAGTTTCGCCAGTTCTTTCGTGAATATGCATTATTGTGCATATAGATTGATATTCGCGTTATTGTCTCATTTCGTTTTATTTCGCGAAATAAATTGTTTAATTTTCGAATTGTTAGCAACGTTATATATAGGTAACTGTTTCCCAAGCCTTTTAGGGAATTTTTTAAAAAGTCGGTGTTATCGCAAACACGAAAAGCGCAGGTCTTACTAATAGGTATTGGATACACAACGGTGGGGGGGGGAACCTCGTGCACCGCAACCTATATGGTTCTATTGTGGTTACCACCCCAGGAGGAATGGATGAAGTGAAGAGGCTACAGGTTGCAGGCAGACATGCGGAAGTCCTTGATATTTCCTAGCTCGAAGATCCTACCCATTACTGGAGCTGCCTAGAGAGTGCGATAGAGGACCAAACCAGGCAGCCCTCTAATTTTCACGGGGAATACTCTTTCTGCACCTGAAACTTGAGAAGGAAACGGAATGAAAGTAAAAGGAAACCGTGGTAGAAGAGAAAGCACTCCAGCAATCGTCTAACGACCAGAAAAAAACACGAAAAATCCAAGGTAAGTGTAGGCTGTCAACAGTTTTGAACCCAGGACCTCCCAAACGTGAGCCTCGGACGTTACCGCGGAGCCAACTCGTCCGGTTAGTAGGTAATCTTAACGATTTTAATTAAATGCTTTCTTCATCTGTCCCTCGCTGCAAGTGCTGACACTCGAAATTATCTCTGTATTCATCTTAAGTTCCAATTTTTTCGAAATACGTTCTTAATGAGCAAGTTGTAAAAAAAAGTAAGATTCATAATTTATATTCATTTGTGAAAGGTATTTCGGATTCGCCCTTTTTGTATTTAATCTTAATTAAGTGTTTTATTTAATTCCTTCTATGGCTCGCGAGATGAGCCGTACAACGAAGCGCTGGAAATCCTTTACTTAAGGACTTCCACTTCTATTACTACGCTTTTCTCCTTTCAGGCAGGTAGAGTTTTTCCACTACTGCCGCCTTGAAGAGGAGCAGCTAAAGCTGCAACATTCCTTTTCCTCTTAAATCCGATTTATCATCAAAAGAAAAAAGTCCTCTAGTTAGTCTGTGATACTTCAAAATCTGCTTCTTTGATTACGTTTACTTGTTATTAGAGTTCTAAAAAACAAATATTTGCATTTTCCCATGTTGTTCCACTGCAGTTTAAAAATGTGGAATCCGATTTGTTCTAAAGCAAAAGAAAGGCACTTTGAGAGCGTACAGATTTACCGACATCAAATCAGAAAATCTATAGAAGCGACAAAATGTACAACATAAAACATCAAAGAGAAATTCCGGGGAGTTTTTACGTAACTGCTCAACAAAGGGTAAAGTGCCATCTTTGTGCACCCAGCATAACGGATTAGCAGTTCTGTAATTGTGCGACTAGTAATACCACGATTTTTAAACTTAGGAAATGAAAATTATTGATGATATGAGCATACAGGAAAGGGACCCAAGCATATGCATTGATAAAGAATAGTTTTCACCTTAAATGCATCTATTTACGAGACATTAATTATTTGCTATACGTGTGTCAGTTTTTAAGGGGTAATCCAGTAACGATTGTAACTTTGTTTGTATCTGTTCAAATACGATCCATATTTTATACACAGAATATTAACAATGCATGAAACAACCTCTTCTTCACAAAACTCACTCGGAATTTCGATTAGAAAAGGGATTTGTCATTAAAAGTCTCCATGACACAAAAATTAAACGCCAGTTTAAATGCACAGTTTCCAAATCCAACATAAATGTACCCATTGAGGGGAGAGTGAATAGTGTGGAAGTACAGCCCCGCTCCACATCAAACATAGATGCCCACCTGCATCGCATACTCATTTGTTACTGTAGAATTCCTGCTGTGATGTTCAAATCTTGCAGCTGGAACCGCCAAATAATATTTTGCATATAGTAGTTTTATCCCATACGACTTCTTTCACAAGAATTTTAAGAGAGTTTTCGTTATGCTACTTCCCCTTTAAACCATGACCATAAAAGTTTTACATCATGTAATGCGTTATTTTGCAAACTGAATTTTCGCCTAGTTTCTTTCTCACGCCTTGGCCATCAGTTTTCACCGAGAATAAATCCTTTAGTTAAAATTTGTTGACAGTTTTCGTGGAGTATATTTTTGAGTAGCAGGCACATCTAGTTAATTCCTTTATAAAGGCTTCTTACTTCTTTGCAAGATTCTGTTTTCATATACAAAGCTGTAAAAAGCAACAAACCATATGAAGTTTGCAAGTCGCATGACAAATAGCATGCGCAGACGCCGAGTATTTCCTAAGCGACTGAGTCAACTCCCCAGGAAGAAATCAAAAGGTTGCACTACTGGGAGAAATATAATTTTTTGAGGAAGTGGAAACCCTATTGATGGGTAGAGGTAAGCAAATCTGTTTGTTATATAGGGAACCTGGGTTCGATTCGCTACCGTCTTATATACTTCGATAATTTTCCTAATTCTCTACATCTTAGCTAAGGATCATAAATGCCTTTCCTTTAACAATGCAGGGTGTGGGGTGTTAAATGCTGGTTCAGCAGTAGGATGTACGATGTGTTTATCGGAGGAAACCTCGCCACTGCGACCAGCTTGACCCATTGTGGCCACACCCCCCGGGAGGCAGGGATGAGGTGAAGCAGCCGAACGAGATCTCAGTCCGGAGGCAGAAAAACCCTCAGAGACGCGCAGAAGTACCTAATAACGCACAGTAGAGGCATATAATTCCGAGACAGGGCAACGAAGCTATCCTAACGGGCGGGACAACGCACTCTGGCGTTCACGGGGAGAAATTTTTCCAATGCGCAAGCATCTGCGCCATCTGCCTGACACCACCAGCACCGCAAGACCCGAAAACAGGTCTGAAACGTGAAACGGAGAGATGGAATAAGAGGAAATGGGGAAAGGAGAAATCGTGGTAGAATATACCACCCCGGCATTTGCCTAGGCAACCAGGGGAAAACCACGGAAAACGGGCGGTCACCTGGTTCATAAGTAAGCAGCTGGTCTTATTTGTGTTATTGCTACATTTTGTGCTTCTGTTATACTTACTATATATTACGAAGCTACCAACAAAACACTAGATTAAATGATAATCATCGATATGTATGTGTCATGTACAAGACACTGCCTTTATCAAAATGATGCTGGCCGTCCAACAGGAAAAACGTTCACTCTGATGCTTAAAATAAAGGCAAAGCTTAGCTGCTGAAAGCAAATTAGCGTTTGACCAACCAAATAGAAAGAAAAGATAGATGCTACCTTTGAAGTGAGAGCTACCCTTTGTGCGTTCCAATTCTGCCATCTTCCTGTTGTAGATTCACACTGTTGTAGGTACACAAAATATTGCTGTTTCTTCGCAGCGCTATGGCCGTGTATTACAATATCAACAAATGAGAAAGCTATTAGATTATAAAGTATTCCGTCAGTGAACCTCTTCCTACTCTTTAAAAATGAAGCTTCAAAACAATTTGCGCCAAAACCTATTTCGAAATTTCATTTATAATAGCAATTTCATTAAAACGGACAAATGAATAGTAAAATAAATAAATACATAAATAAATAAATAAATAAATAAATAAATAAATAAATAAATAAAAAGGTTAGTAGCTATAACTGCAAAGAAATTGAGCGTCAAATCATCCATTTAAACTACAGGAAGGCAAGAATTATTGTGCAACCGACTGAATTGTATGACCGTGAACGCCAGCTTGGTGATCACGTTAGCAGCGACATACATTAAAGTGAATGGTGCGAAATTACTTCAAAAGTTCTACTCCAAGAAGAACGCCGTTACTGGAATGGAGCTCCGATTTCGAGACTTTTCATTTAGAACTGGCTACTAATTTTTTGATAATACCTTCTTGTTTCAAATGGCTTCTTTCACAAGAATTTCAAGGTAGATTTCGGTATGAATGGTTTGAGACTTCTCGTTCATTCGTACAGCCTATAGTAGTGTCAATACACATCATGAAAAGGCTGTATCAAGAAAACTTTTGTACCCAAGAGCGAAACATCACATCTTTACTTTGTCTACCACGTATATAGCAGGTAGAGAATGTATTGCATTCCATGAAATTCCGTATCGAGATTTCGTAGAAAATATTAGAGATATTTACAAGAGAAATAAAACCTTTATCTTGGATTTGCTGAGAATAGCCTGTGAAGTCTTCATTCGGAAGGAATTTTAGGTAATCGTGTATAACTGGTAAACGTTGAGCGGTAGACGAAAACTACTACACAAAAATGTGGAGCTCTTTAAAACCCAAAATTTATTTGAAATAACTTTTTTGGGGCATAAGCCATTTCCGAGGTATTCGTTATTAATGGTTCGCGATGTTCATTACTTTGTCATTCTTTTAAAGTCCTGTCAACTTTAAGCTATTCCTCGCTATTGAATGGAAGGAGTATGTAATTTTAAGGCCTGCATATAGCATCCAGTTCTTAAACATTTGACTATCGCTATTCCCCTTGTACCTATAACGAAATGTGTAATCTAGCTAATAGGAAATGTATATTCTCAAACCAGCTTATGAAATAATAACGTTTAAGTAATAATGGTGCTTCTTGTTTACAAATGTTAAAGACGTCTATGATATAAAGGAGAATTCAAAACTTACGCTATGTTACTATTAACAAGTATTATGATAGAACAAACGGCATTCACAAGCTATCGTAATTTGCAACGATAAGCATGCTATTGAGGCGTTTCCATTACGAACATCGCATTGTGTTCGCTGCTGTAGGACATCATCTCTGGTTTAAAGTGTGATCAATGAGGCGAGTGTTTTGGAAATGAAGCACATTGTTGTGCTTGTCAGTGATCCATATTTACACACATTAGAGGTCAAGAAGAGGCTTAAAACTGCCCTTGTTTGTGGTAAAATACCATGAGCATATTTAGTATCGGTAAGATATATCTTCAGGAGTTAATATTCATTGTAACTGAATACAGGACTGATAGGTTACTATAGGCGGAATGAAAGCGCTGTTTTTGTAAAGACCATGCAGATCGGGGGAAAATGTGTTGGATGTCCGAGTAAACGAAATAAACCATCCAATAATCGAACTCGGCTCAACTTCGTGGCAGAATGTTTAGAAATTCTGATACTTCTTCTGTGCAATGTACACCTTTATTGGTCTCATTTCAGGATATACTCCGAAAATATTTCGAAAATATATAATTCCAAACAAGCTCATTAATTGTATTCTCCCTACGCCTTTAAACGGCATCAAATTTCACTGGATTTTTAACATTTTAGGAGAGCTTTAATTCTCTGAAGCATTCAGAGAGAAAAAGTGCCTAGTTGATTTAATTTAATGTTCCGAAATGTAACAAAAAAACAACAAAACAAATAGAAGGCTTTGTGCATCGTGACTGGGCTTAAGCCCTTCGGCAAACAAACAATTCGGAGATCAAAGCGGAAATAACGTTCAGCGTCTGTGAACGCCAAGAGCAATTTCGTAACATAAATCCTATGATTCGTCGTTTCGGTGATTGAAAAAAGTTATATTTTGTTTAAAATATCCGAGGGCATATATTTGTGTGCAGCACTTCAAATTGCTAAAAGTAAAACGTATTACTCCAGGGAATCATAAAACAGGTGATATGGACACGAAAACTTCCACGTTCATAATTTTCGACTCGCAGAGAGAAAAAATATTATTATACAGTATAATTAAACACATGTTAACCGTATGAACAGAATCAGTTTTAACATTCGAAAAAGTTAACTTAGCACTTTCACTTGTAATTTAGACATGACAGTAAATAACGGTAGAAGTGTCAAAAGCTAAACATTTTAGGGACGAAAACGTCATACCTAGTATGTGTAATTTCCGACGAAATTGAAAATAAATAAATAAATAAAAGAAATTTAAAAAATATTAAAGTTATTCTTGTTCAGAGCATTTGCTATCAATAAACTGTAGTGCCTTGAGAGCGAGACTGCACTGAAAAGAGCACACTTATCTATAGAATTTCCATCGAAATGGGGGAATTGTGCATGCAAGTTACAGGTTCGTCCAATTACCGCACTTACAGCATGAGGTGACACTGATAACAGCAGATATTATTTTATTTTTAAACAGCGCTAGCAGCTGTTCTGAAGCACTCAAACTTTGGAATTTTCGGCACTGTCCATTTTCGTGCCCGAAAGATTGCAATTATTAATGGACTGGTTGATGTAAACATCGCAAGACTTGACTGCGCCGAGTAAATTAGATAGCAAGTGAGATGGCTCGTATCACATACTGTCATTCACTCATTACTTCAATTGCTGGATGCTAAAGGAAGAAAACAAAGCATTTGCAGAACATTACACATAAACAATGGTAATGAAGACCCTACTAATTCCATTTTAAACGTAGGTAGGTATGTTTGTATTTTGTGGCACTTTTAATTTTTAATTGTTTTAACGAATGAACTTCAAGGTGTATCAACGTTTTGCGGAAACATTTTATTTTGCTACTGTTCCCTGTTTTATGAAAGGTTATACCACTTAATCCGGCAATGAAACAATAAAATTTAGAATTATAACTGTTTTCTCCCCTGGAGAATACTCTTTGTCAAACATACACGAGAAATCTCCTCATATGATGTTGCCCAAAATGTCATGAAAAGAACAGTGTCAAAGATGCAGCATAGCACTGCCACATTTAACGAAGAATTAAACAAACTTTTTTACAAAATATCAGATGTCATCAATCGCATCAGCTGCGACAAAGAACAGCAAGTTCGATCGAAATTTGTAACTGTACAGGTAACTAAATGTCGTTCTAGGATAGCAACATAGCTTCAGGAAGTGGTACGAGATTAAACTAAGCTCGTCACTTCTGATTTTTTTAAATAATTCCAACAATATTATACTCAAGACAAGCATGGAAAGAGCAATGTCTTGAATAATTACTTAGGTTTCGTTTTTTATGTATTCTTTGCATTTAGCTTATTTGCTACTTAATTGAAACATAATTTGGTAAATACACTAAAATAACTTGTTAGCATGGAAATTGTAATCATAGTATCATAAAACAAAAGGGGCATTTCTCAATATTTTAGAAAATTTAAGAAATTAAAGGTAAGTTCTCACTCCATTTGTAATTCTGAGCCTAGCAGAACATGCCAACCATACCATCAGAAGACACATTCTACCATCCTGATCTTAAATCTAGTAGATACCGACTCATTTGGCATTAATCGTCTGGTTACCATAAACAATGAGCTTTGGTGGTTCATTTAACAACTCTATAGAAACCCAATATATACTTTTAAAAACTACAAGATCGCTATACATAGCCTCACAGAAGCCTTAGTTCACTCGGACAAAGTAGTTGCAATCTTTTGTGAAAATTAAATCCGCCGTTTTTAATTATTTTTATTCTAAATATCACATTCATAAAGTATTAAAGTTTGATATTACTTTTGCAAGACGGTATATAACGTAAACCTAAATCAGAAGTTTTGGAAATGATAAAAGTTTGAATTTAAGTATAGCAGTACATTTCTTGTTTGAATGTCCCTAAAGGAACAGTAGAGAATTACTGTAAGAATTACTTTAAAGAGCTCTTGCACTTGAAAAGCCCTGGTTTCTGCCGTTCCGCTGTGATCAGATCACATACTTCCTAAAACATCTCTATTCCCTGAGAGTTTCACAGCAAGAGTTGAAATGAAAACTTATCGACCAGGTTACAACATACAGAGATGGTGATTTACATAGATCTATAATAAATTGTACCTAAAGGCAAAGCTGCTGTTGTTTCAATGCTCCTTACATGGTCAATGACCTTCGGGAAAACCTTGTTCCACCAAACGATAGCTAGACCCGTTTATTAATTGGAGGCACCCAACGGGCGGTACTCATTACCTCCGATAGTAGGATGATGAGCATGGCGATGTAACGAGAAAACCTACATTTTACCGTGGATTTCGAATCATTTGGACCTTGGAGTATTTCACATGAGCAAGTCAGACACGAAGGTTCGGGTAGGGCCGACTTAAAATCGCCACCTAAAGCCACTGAGCTACCCAGAAATCTCAATTTATAAAACTAATGTCCCAGCAACGAACTAGAAAAAATGCCACTAGAGTGAAAATAGTTTTTACAGAGGTCTTGTTGAGCAGGTTATTTATTTTAAATATTCCAGTTATATTTTAAGCCCAAATTGCACAATTGGTAACTAAATTCAGAGGTTCTAAGGACATCAAAATGAAAAGCAAACCTTCATACAATTTTAAGATTTTATAAAGTTGTGGCAGTATACGCACAATATTCTATGGTGCTGAATGCTGGACCATGCTCAGTAACAAAAGCAAAGGCTACAGCCGGAATTTATCGTGTTAAGAGATCAATTTTAGGATGTGCAAATGATCACCGAATGAGAGAGAAAAAAAATTATAAGCAGCTTATTTGGCGAAATAAACATACATCCAAATTAAATTAAATTGAGTTTTAATTATGGACGCTCTTAACTGCTGTGGTCCTTAGCGTCCCATTCCATATTGGGCATGAAAGACCAGTAATTTTGCTCAGAGGCCTCTTTATCAGGCTTGAAGTTCTTTTACGTGCCATAAATTTACGACACGGGACCACCGGCTTTACTTCCCTTCCGAAGGAAGCCATGCTAAGGAATTTTATGCCCGAAAAAATCCATCGCCCTCCGCCGGGTTTGAACCCGCGATCTCGGGAACTAGAGGCTAGCATGGTAACCACTACACCAGGAGGACGACAAACATACATCAGGAGAAGTGGATAGGCCAACGAAGGATGAACTTTATGACCAAAAAACAACGGAGAAGCCAGAAAGGACGACATCCATGATTAACCACCTTTGCCTAAATACGAAACCATTTAAGAAGACCTATCATATTATTAATTATTATTATTAATTATTATTATTAATTATTATTATTATTATTCAAGATTTAGTAACAAAGACCATTTTTACTTTCTCTACAACTACATAGTTGGCAGATAAGGTATTGCATTCCACCCAAAAATGCGATATAGATTTAATCGAAAAAAAAATGTTTCAGACCCACTGAATCCAAAAACCAATTGTAGAAAAAGGTCTTGTGTGTGTGTATGTGTGTGTGTGCGTGCGCGTGCGCGCGAAAAGCGTATCTCAAAAACGGCAGCCCGGATGAGTAACAAACTTAGTATTTAAATTTAGGGTCTTCCAAAGATGCGACACGAAGATTTTCAAGAAAATCCCCCCACGCAAAGCTATCCTTTACATGGAGCATTTTTCAATTTCTTTTTATTTTCTCAAAAAGGACTAACGATTATGATTAAAATGCTAAATGCTAAATATATTTACACGAAAAATAAAACGCATATCTTGAATTTTCTGGGAAAACGCTGTGAAACCCTCTTTGTTTTCAGAAGGAATTTTGTATAATGATCTATAACTGGTAAAAGCTAAACGTTAGACGTAAAAATACTGCACAAAAGTGCAGATTTCTCTAAAATACGCAAATTATTTCAAATAATTTTTGTGCACAATCCATTTCGGAGATAAGTTATTAATGGTTCGAATTGTTCCATACTTTTGTCATTCTTTTGAAGTCGTGTCGATTTTCAGTTGTTTCTCTCGACGGCATGGAAAGAGTATAGAATTTTAAGGTCATCATACAGTTCTTAAACATTTGACTATCGTTGTTGTATCTATAATGAAATGTGTAATTTAGCTTTAGCTCAATTGAAATGAAGTGGATAGAAATATAAGCTTTCATAGGAATAGTCTGCACGCCCACTAATACCTAAACCATAGAGGGTAGAGAAAGTCCCATGAATGTAACACAAGATTATGTTTTAACTTATGAAAATCGAATTAGACTGTAATATTTGTGCATGTACACAGAGTATACTACTCCTCGTTCGAAAATATATTAGAAAACTGACTGGCTATAGTTTGTCACACCGAGATAATTATGCAATTTGAGAAGATTGTAGCCTTTACGTTATTTGCAACACGCTTTGGGCGCCAATTTGAAAAGGTTGAGTTGTATTGTAGTTCCACTGTTGGGGAGTCAAACTTGATGAAGTAACTGCCCCGTGTATGGTACAAAGTTTCCGGTAGCCTTCGCCCCAAGTTTACTTTCCGGGGCCTTCGCCCCAACGTTTAGGAATCAACTTTGTATTTTAATGTTTCTTTAAATATTATATATATATATATATATATATATATGTTTGCCTCGGCTGCGTAAGTATTAATTTGTAGAAACATGTATCTCTTAGCAGGGGGTGATGCGGCTAAAGAATGTAGGCTTACACAAATTATAATTTTTACTTCACTCCTTTTATTAATCCTTCACGATTAAATAACACTTCACTGATATAGAGAGTTGAGATTGTTTTTATTAATTGCACTTTTAAACACAAACTAATTTAAACACATAAATTTTATTCTCGCCGTCATGGATTTTCGTCTCACACTGAATAAGTATTGAACTGCTCGGAAACGTTGCCGTCTAGCGTCCGGTTGGGAACGCTGTCTACTAGCGACTGGCGTTTACCGCTTAAATTTGTAAATTTCTCTATTTCAAGTCTCCGATTGGCTAATCCTACTGCAATAAAATACTTTTATTTAACTTTCAGCTTTTTCTGGTTTTTGATTGGCTATTTATAAACTGTTTTAAATATTACATTATTGTTCTAAGAATTGCTAGTAGCATTATTAAACTTTCCAATTCATTATTGCCGCAACGTTACCTCATTGTTAGCAACTTTCGGCTTCTATTCTCACAGCTCCAACATTATTAAATCACTAATACATCCACATAACATTATTATACATGTACATAATAATATAAACATAATACAATGACTGTTTCGTACACTTTATATATTATAGTATACACATATTGCTTTAAGGCGGGCTGTTTTTTTTATATACTATATAATCAGACTGATATAATTTTAATGTTAAAAAATACTGCCTCAAATTATGTGTAGGTGTATTGCTTGATCTTTTATTAATATCAGTGTTTATAACACCGCGCATCATGTCTGGAACTCCAGAGAAACTTTGTCTAATTTTCATGGTCAACTCTTAAGTTACGTTACAAACTTCTGCAATATATTGCGCGGTCTTGCAGGAGATTACACCTTCCCCTTTCTGCAATTCTTTACAAATCCCAGCATAATAAAGGAAGCTACGCAGCTTATAAGCAGCATCTTCAAGTATGCCTAGGGCCTGGTTTGTATTACATCCCAACTCCAAACAAATACTTTGGTCATTACATTACAAAGCTCTGGCGCGTGCACCCCACTATAACGCGATTTTAATGCCTCCTCGAGAAAAGACGGCATCAAAAAGAATACATCGAGAAGAAAGAAAAGAGCAGGACCTGCTTCCAAGAAATTAAAAAAGTAGAGGGGATGGGATAAAGCAGATGAAGGGACGCAAAGGCAGAAAGACAGATAATAGGAACAATAGCTTAAACATTTCCACCCCTAGTGTAATAACAAACTCCACTCTCCCCTATTTATAAAGAACAGCCGTTCGCCCAACGTAGAAAATATAAAAGACATTCCTTTCGTGTACCATAAACTAGAATTTTCAATTACACTTCCACATACAAGAGTAGAGCAATGCTCTCTGTACGGGCGGTCTTTCATTTTCATTTGCAAGGGGCGCGACAGGGGCAGAAGGGGGAGAGGGGTCACAGCTGATAGGCTCCAGAACGCTGAGGAGAGGCGGGGGAATATAATTGACATTGTGGTGAGGGCTGTTCGGATCTGTTTGAATATACACAGGATGAAGGCAAAAAACTTCACTATGTGTGTGTTCCGGGCCCTAAGGCCACAACCCTGCAATTTGCCCCCAAGCTTGTCCAGTCACAGCCCTTTTTTATGGTGAAACTCTTAGAGAAACCTTTCCGCCTCAAAGAATATATTTAGGGAGTCGAATCGTCTCGGAATGTTTCTTCAGTGACATTCATTTGAGGAAACCCTTTTATTCCTATTAATAAACAAAATGTGTTGAAGACTTAACAGGTTGTTCTTGTCTGCAAACGAGTAGCAACGTATCAAAGAGTCCTCTTGTTATCGGATCACAAGCGCATTCCTATTATTTGTATGTAAATAAATCTTGTATCTAGTCAGACACACATATACAGGGTGGACCATTCAAGTTGCATTTAGAAAGAAATGTCATAAATAAAAGTTGCTTGATATTATAGGGGAAAGTAAATGCCATTAGTCGTGTTTTATTTGGAGGACGTTGTGATGGTCATTTTAGGATTAATTTAATTTGACTGTAATTGTAGGTTCCCATTTAATGAAATTAAAGTGACCCTAAAATGACTATTATAACGTCTTCTCAACAAAACACGACTAATAGCATTTACTTTCCCCCATAGCATCATAGCGTTTATTAAAGACAATTCTTTCTACAAAGCTTACTTTTGGAGATATTGTACAGCCTCAACTTAAATGGTCCACCCTGTATCATTACATATGGTATTCAAATTCCAAAAGGATTTGTAGCATGCATAACCTTTCTTCCGTTTTCTTGTCAAATCAAATCTAGGGGTGGTGGATTTTAGCACTTCGAAAGGCGAAGTTCAGCATTTTGATTTGCACATTTAGCGATTTTGTAGTGATCATATATTTTTAATTTATCAATTTATAGCATTTTAAACAAAAGCATGTAACTGATAAACAGGTAATGTATTTTGACATAATGTTGATGTAAAATTAATATCACATTTGTAAAGCGTCAATAGTGAAATAAAAATACAGAAAAAAATTGTGAATTATTTTAAAATTAACATAGCTTGAAGCAATACAGAGAAAAATAGAGTTGAAATCAACTAAGGCATAACATAGAAAAAATAGAAATTCTTGTGCAGAACCAGATTAATAAAAAGAAAACACACAAAATTAACTGAAATCATCCAAGTCATAAATCAGTAACACTGTTAAATTAAACCATAGAACATACCTCTCATTTTGTTCTGTCATTCCTGTTCTATCATTACAATTAATTTTATTTACTGAAATACAATTTCAGAACTACACTGCAGAACTGCTGAAGCAAAATCTGTGTATTCGAGCTTAACAGTCAACTGTAATGCACAAGTCTACATTTTAATTTTATGCATAGTTTGTACTAGCAGTTGGGAATGAAAATATTCGCACACCTCAAAAAATAAGGGAAAAACCTATGCATATTAATAACCGGAAAATGGGGTTTCTTTCCTTTACTTTCACTTAAATCTTCAAATCTATTGGTAATACTCGGCCAGAGGTGACAGGATTTAATAAGTTTACGAACCTCTTGGAGGAAAACAAAAGCGTTTTTCGCATTTTCTTCCATGCGACTGCTCAAACTTTTGTTGCACTTATGCAAACATTTCATAAACATGCTTTTATTTTGCATTTTACATTTTCATTTGAAAAAGAGACTATGAATTGCAACATATTTCGCATTTATATCGCATTTGGGTACAATTTTCGCATTTGGAATCAATTTAGCATTTTATCGCATTTTCAGAATACATAAACAGTGGTTTACATGTCGTGAAAAATGAAAATACAAGCGTGCGTGCCTTTTGAACATTTCGTGCTATGTAGCATTTGCAAAAAATCACCATCTCTAATCATATCCATTTTAAGGACTTCTATATTGGACTTCTATATTCAGCTATATAATACTTAGATATACGCGAGTTTATGGATGGGTTGCAGATAATGGTTAAAAGTGGATATTGTTTAAGTATAACAACTACGTTGCGAAGATGTTTAGCGCTAAACTTGTCCAAAGTCGCTGTTTAGAGCCGATATTTAAACAGCGTCGAGAACAATGCAATCCATTACGTCAGAGGTGGCAAAAACGTGACTCTCGAGTCATTTTGACTCGCAGCCGCAAGTTCCCTCTCTGCAACCGTCCGTTTGATTTTCACATGCTGCTGAGTGATGCAGTGCGTGTTGCATATTTGGTGACTCGCGGAAGGAAGTCTTTTTCGCCACCTTTGGATTACGTTAACCATGTCGCTATATGGAGATAGTATCGGAGAGATGTATTCGAGATTATAAGACATCCTCTTCGTCCTGACCCTCTGCCTGAACGCAGCAATCCTTTCCAATTATCTGGAAGTGAAACTCAAAGTAAGCTTTCGCTTCTGCAAGAAGATTGCGGAAATATTGCGCAAAGGACTTCGACTACATCACAATACGTTAAGTTGTCCATAGCCCACAACACTGCACATTCTTTTGGCACTAGGATTCTTGGCAATCGCTGCACTAATTGTGTAAATGGTAACATCATTGATATCGATGCATCGAACGTGTGCAGGACTTTCAGACTGTGTGCTACGTGCAATCAACTAAATGAGAGGAAGTATGATAAACTTCCCTCTTCCCCCCTAAAAAACAAGGAGATGCCTTTCATTAAACTTGAATTCGCTTTCCTTTCCCGGTAAGCATTAATTCTCGAGTACAGCTAGCTCATAAACTGGCAAAGGAGACGGCGAAAATAAGCCAAATCTGCTATGACAAATTACCCATCACAACAGCAAAACAACTTCTCAGGAGAGGAACTAAAACGAATGGCAACAGAAATGAGAAGATACTTCAAAAGGCACAATCTCAAAGGAATTTCTCTCAACAGTGGAAAAAAGACTAACAACCAAAATCCACCTCACGCCAAACATGACAATAGTAACCAGCCATGGAAACATCAACACATATCTCCAGAGACTTAGTATAGCAAGCAGCCCCGAGTGCTCTTGTGGTCCAAACAGTGGACCATCTAATATTCGAGTGTAGTGCAGTGAAAAGTGAAACAGAAACCCTAGTAAATAGTGATCTTAAAACAGACAACCGGCCAGTGCATAAATCTGTTCTAATTGAAGTTTTTAAAACCATTTACAAAATATGTGAACTTCTTAGACCATCAAGTTGATGCAGTTTTTTTTAATGAAATGAAAGTATGGATGTATATAATAAATTACTAAGCCATATTGGAATTACAAATTCAAGGCATGGATAATGATTCACGGATATATCATTATTATGAATACACTGTGTAATAATTAGCACTCAATAAATACCATAAATAAAATAATATTTGCAAAAAGAACTTATATATTGTGAAAATAAATTAAAATTGTATTAATCATACAGGAGAAAAAGTAAATAACTCAAAAGGGAAATACGTTATAAATAAAGGATGAAAAACATTGCATTCTCAATATTTTAAACACTGTATGACATAAAAAGGCCAACAAAATAGAAAATCGTAATTTAGATATGTTAAAAATGAATTTGAATTGTTATTTAAATTAATATGTGATTTATTTAACATCTAGAATTTAGAGATAAATTTTAAATTATTTCGTTATGCTTTTCAAACAAGCTAGGATAAGTAAACAACATTCAACTATTTTTTATGACTTAAAGAAAATTTTTTTACAAAGCCGAAGACGCCTTGAGCAACGCTCAATTCAAATATTTACGTGCAAGGCAAATGTTGTTATATTGTATGCAAGAGACAGTCAATGATTAAACATTGAACCAATATAGTGTGTTCACTAGCAGAATTATAAAACTGTAATTACAGCATCCGGGACTACCAGATCATCAGAGAACTACTAGATAAATCCGCTACCGAGACAGGTATCCTGTTTCAAAGTGTTGAAAAAGACGAATGAGTAACAGCAATCAGCATATAAGTTTCCAAACTAAATAATGTTAGTAAGACAATTATATAAGAGTACTGAAGGACCAACCAATACACGAGATAAAAACAAAAGAAAACAAAACCCTCAATTGATTTAGACCTTAACACTAAAAGATTCAAGCCCAAAAGCCATCAACAAAAATTTATTATTCAAAAGTAATTTATGTTATTAACACAACCATAACAGGAAATGAACATGTAGTACTACGCAGGTAGTAGAGTATGTAGAGAGTATATATAATAAACAACAAAAATACCCTCACTATTATACATTTCTTTGTCTACCGTTATATGCTTTGGAGATGGAATGAGACAACTGGTTTTTATTTATTTATGTTTTTGTTTCCTTTCAGAGATGATTTTCCCGGATTATGGCTGCCATTTACTACAACCACATAGGAGTAACCTGTCCTTTGTACGATGGGTTGTTTACATAAACCGGAAGGGATGCACTTTGCAGCAATTTTCCTCAGAATCCGCTATCAAAGTTTTATTCTCTACTATCACTCTATGATGTCAGAAAGTACGGTCTTTTCTTCAAAAGAAATGTTTACGATTTATTTGGCCATAATTTGTGTATAAAATAAAGGCAGCAATTATTAAAACAAAAACATGTTGGCCGCCCAAAAAGTTTAATTCTAATTGGTAAAACTCACCAGAAATTGAAATGAAAAATACCCAATACTTCGCTTTCACTGTTAATGTACGAGTGTCTAGCTAAACACCGGCTAAACACTTTAAGTAATGGAAGTGTGTGTCTAACTCGAACATTGTTTAGCTAGACAGTGCAAGTTTTAAACAAGTTATTGCTTCTACAATCGGCCCTAATTGTTTAACAGTTGAACTCTTAGGATGCTTCTAAAGCGAACTGTAGCGTGTATTAAAGCAGAAAATGAAGACCGTAGACGAAAACTTCACTTCTGATGAAGTGAAAAGTAAAATTCCTAGACATGGAAGCTGTACTTCTTGCTGAATGTAACATACAACTCTATTACCGTGGAACATAAAATTGATAATAGTCATTACCATCATTTTGCAATGTATGCATGAAACAACTCGCATACTGCTGCACGTAGGGAATTTAAACTTAATAATAAGTATAAGTTGAATGAAAATTCTTCTGCACAATTCAAATTTGGTTCACATTACTACAAAATTAATATTAGTTTAAATGGATAGCCTTTTAGGCAAATCGCTGCATTGACGGAGTTGAAGTTTACATTAAGAGAGTTTGAAGAAAAGGAGTCGATACATTTTAGAATGTGCTAAAGGTAAAAGCCATGTAAGGTTTTCGTTTGTGAAGTCAATTAAGAATTTTGGGCTTTTGGGATTGTTTCTACTAGATTTAATACATTTTTCCAGAGCTAACATACTATTTAGGTCAAAATGATGGCATTTGGAATACATAACGCTAAGCGTGCATTGTATGATTCTTAGCTTTAAGGATACTATCGATTGCCATGTAATGTTGGAAAGGGCGGTGTGCTGGAATTCTATACAGCAGGAGTTACTTTATCTTCCTAAACATCTTAAATTTCATTATCCAGAACCATAATCCTAGACGCAAGTCAGCGCTTAAATAACTGCAATATCGACATAGGTACTGTTGGGCAAGCATGAGAAATTTGTTGGGTCCCTCCATCCCTTCCAAAAGTACCTAACTCCTCTCTTGCTTCCCTTCATGCCCCCACTAGCCAGTTCTTCAATCCCCATAGACTTCTTAGCTTCAGAACAAAGTTAGCTTCTTTGAATAACGCACAATGCTAGTTCACAAAATTAATGATTTATTAAGTTTTAATTTTAAACATTTCCGACATACATCAAACACCAAATAATTACTTTTTGTATTTATTTTAGTTCAACATGTTTTAGCATGGGCTGGTTACAGTGGACGTTGAATGGAAGTTTGAAACGAACGCTTGAATGATCCCGAGAATATAAAGCACTAAAGCTATTTCGATTCATCCTAAGGGCTGGAGAAAACACGAATACGTCGCCGCAGGTGTTGGGGAAACTGGGATTCGAAACTAGATCCACAGCGTGAGAGGTAAGAACGTCACCTTTACAGCACGGTTGAAACTACATCATTCAAATACTACAGAAGGAAAACCCTTATGTTAATTAAAGCCTAGCTAACTCAGACACCAAGTGACTTTCATAAATAAATGCTGTAATGAATAAGCCCCTGTTTACAATAAAATATCAGGACGAATATAAAGTTCAGCTAAAAAGAACTGTAAGGGCTTGCAAAATCAAAATTACGGATAAGTATAGCTTATAGTGGACATAGACACATACTTAAATATCTACTACATTTATATAAGTTGGAGTGGTATACTTGTTAAGTTATATTTAATTTGTTGAGCCCCACGTTTGGGAGCCAATTTGCGGCGGTATTACTTATAATGTTTGTGTATTTGTGTTTACTCCACGTGGTGAAGCCATTTTGTGACGTGATTCTTTGTTAGGTTTGTTAGCTCCATCTGGTGTTAGCAATTTACGGCAGTATTAGTGTTTGTTTTAAAGAATGCTACTGTTATTTTATTTAATTTTGGTTCACTGTCCTCCGGCTAGCTATGATCTTTTTGGTCGAGCACTTCTCTTTATACAGGTTGTGTAAACGTAAAGGAGTCTTTTATCCAAAGATAACACTGATGAAAGAATTTGTTTTACACTTTTTATTGACGAACACATTCACTATCACATTTACACTTTGATCTTGACACTCGCCAAACTGAAACTGTTATAATAACTTCATTACTGATAACTTTTAATTCGCGTACTTCAACCTTTTGTATAATTAACTTTACAACACTTTAGATTTTTCATAACTCTGCTACGCGTAACCTGCGAATCGATAACCGACGTGTACTGTACAAATATTTCTGCTGGACTGAGGGCGACGTGTAACGTACAAATGTTTTCGACGAACTGACGGCGACGTGTAACATACAATACTTTTTATGAACTGACGGGGTCTACCTCTAATCTAGCCCTTTTTATACTCCTACACCCCGATATGCCTAAAGATTATAACCGAGCTGCTATTGGCTAATAAAACGCGCCAACATTAGCGTCTATTTTTATATCCAATGAAAATTATGAATACATACGCTCTAGGGAAAATGTTCCAGCAAATTCTAAAGAAAAACGCGCCAATATTACGTAACTTCCTCGTCTCTAATAATGATAAACAGCTCACCCCCTCGCTGCATTATTGCACGCTATTATTGTCAGTTTCAGTAAGGCCGTATAAACTTACTTCTCAACAATAATTACAATCAACAAACATCTCAAATCAATGTCACATAAAAATGCATATTCACACTATAATCATTCTTTACATTTAAATAATTTGTGACACAAATTACTGCATCAAAGTTAAAAATCAAATCACTGACATAAGGATTTAACTGGGAAATCAGTTTTCCTAAACTCTCTCCCTAGTTGATTTGAGACAAAGACTATTTTAATAGCATTAGAGAACGATAGAAATCCAAAAGTAGTAAATGTGTTTGCTGTTTATTTTAGAAAAAATAATACGGCAACTTTTATCAATTCTTTACATAATTTTGTTCCATTATGGCGAGCCATACTGACCAGAAGTTTGTAACGAATGAGAATCATAACACGCTAAAACACGTTATGGAAGCACAGATTACTTACATCTGTCATAACTCATAACACTGTAATGAATCCTTACTGTTATAAAGGATTATGAATAAAAATAAAAAAATGTTTAAATATCGTACTCTAATTCACTTTATAACTCTTCTTGCAATAGATTTGTATAATTTTTCTTTGCAATTAAGGGAAGCACTATTAGACAAAAATGTATTTCTCATGTTAAATCCATATGACACGTGTTGTGATTTATCCTGTATACATTTACTGGAAAAACAGTAACAATAAGCGAAAACAAATTGTGTGCCGTGGAAAATCCCGCAGCACGGATATAAACTCAATCGAATAGTACCAAAGTGTTTTATGTGCTAACATTACTAGTGTGCCCATTGTAAATTCCACTTAAATATGTTAAATTTATCCTCAATATAAGCATGAGACACCAACAGGTTACCTCATCACTGCAATCTGCAAATAAAAAAGTTCATTATACAAGTGCAGGTTGTTCATCGCCAGCATTATTTAATATATATGTCGAAGTACGAAAAGAGTGGAAAGTACCAAAAGAGTACCAAAAAGTGGGAGTATTCTAATAAATAGATGCATGCTGAAAACAATTCTATTCGCTGAGATCAGGTTACTTTCAAAGAAAAGCGGAAGATGGATTATCAATAACACATAATTTATAAATGTCAATAGCCAGACAAAATCAATGGATTTTAGGGGGAGATTATGGAAGATGTAAGATAGTTATAAATGAAGAAATTATACAAGTCTCCAGCTTTAATTACATGGGGTTTAACACATTGTACAGTAATAATGAAGACCTGAATATAAAACTAAACAAATTACGACAAATGAATGGATCAAGGAGAACAATAAAGAATAAGATGTCAAAACTAACACAAATGAAATTCTATAAAACACAATACAAACGGCAACATATGGAAGTGAAAACTGGACAATGAATGACAGACAAGAAAAGATTACACACAACAAAGGGTAGTAGCGGGATTTACCCCTTTAGATAAACAAAGAAAGGAAGAAATTCGTGAACAGTTAAATTCATAAAATAATTGGTAGTAACATATATCAAAGATGAAAGAGAGACGAATGCATAAACTTTATTAAACTATATACCTAGAGGATACCACCAAGTAGGAGGACTAAGAACCAGATGGAATGGTGTGTTTGAGGACGGAAGAGGTCGACAGGCCTATACCTTGTAGAAGTGAATGTGTGTGTGTGTGTGTGTGTGTGTGTGTGTGTGTGTGTGTGTGTGTGTGTGTTTTTAGTTCCATTTAGTTCCCCGCCATTAACCGCATCGGTCTTATCGGCGGCCTTTCCTTTAGAACTTATTGCCTATTGGCAATAGTGTTAAGTCATGTAACTCTTGTCAGAGAGTTTTTGCACTTTGATTCTTAATCATTAGATAATACACACATTCACACTCTCATTCATACTTCCAGACTCTGGGGAGGATAAGGAATAATCTTGGCTAGAGGATAACTCCTACCCCCAGCAGGGAATCGAACCCGGGATTCCTATCACAACAGGCAGGTGTTCCACTGACTGAGCTACGGGATTTTAATAAGTGAAGAGTGGAAATGCCAAACGTTCTAAGCGACATTTTTTTCTTTTTTTGGCTTTTTTCAGTTTTTGCTGTAATATATCGTTCTAAGTATCAAGGTCCATCCTTCTGAAACGTCCAAGTTCAAAGCGTTACAGTAGTAGCTCCCATGGCCACTAACAGATGGTACGTGGTCTGTGTGTAGTTACAGTAACCTTAAAAATGTTCTATGTAAACACATATTTGTAAAACTTTATTCACAATTATTATCACCTTGACAGCAGCATCATGTAATCAACTGAATCACCGAATATTAGCTTCAAACTCATATATTCTAGAAAGGCACTAGTTGAACAATAGTTACTCCAGGCTGTATAAAAAAGCAATGGGTGAAATAAAGAAAGACCAACTTGAAGCTGAACTCTCGAACTGTAACTGTGTGTTCATTTATCTCCAGCAGGTCATTCTGTAACAATTCTTACTTACTCAAACATGAATTACAGCAGACAACTGAATTGCCACAATTTTGGGATCTATTTGGCTGGTGATGAGTCTGCATTTATGTATGTATGGCACGAAGCAACAGTATCTAGTGAGAGCAGTGAAACTGCATCAAGTCTAATTAGGCTTGTTAATGATAAAACATTGATAACAATACTTGCATCGCGAAAAACTCTCGATTTGATCAGATAATTGTTGCGGTTGAAATAAAAATCGCACAATGGTATTCTTAATGATGCAGTTTGTTGGCATGAAATGTTTTGCTGAAGTGTGAAACAACGTGACCGTGATTTTGCAATAATTGAGAAGCAAAAGAGAGTTTGTAAGGTTCTTGTTCCAAAAGATCTGCACAAAGTGATTAGTGAGGCCAAATATGTACAAGCCCTGTTACCATTGAAATGATGGCGGACAGCTTTTTTTACTTAATGAAAGCCAAGAACGTTCTTCTTACAGTCAAAAGCATTCCTTTGTCTAGAGTGTTTGTTTGAAGGTGAATGCAGCAGATCCATCGAAAGTTTCCCACAAAATTACATTCAATGAACTATAAAGTTGGACATACTGCAGTGCTTTCAAAAAGAATGTGATAGTACAAGTCATAAAGAAAATAGATCTTAATCTGAAACAAACACCCGTTTTGTTTGCTGATAAGAAAGATGATTTTTTTTTTTTTTTGCAATGTCGAATTACCTTGCAGAATATGCTCAAACCTTTTATACTCAACTGTGCAGTTGAAAGTTTTTTTTTGTTAAGTGTTAAACTGTAATGTAACAATAAATAGTTATTGTAATAATACAAGTTCTCTTCTTAGAGCGTTTCAACGTCATGTTGTGTTACCTAGAACGTTCTGTATTAAAATAGTTTTTAAACAGTAACATGGCTCTGTAGAAACCTTAGAATGAATGTTGGTTGGCTACCCTGATTACAGATATGGTGTAATAAACGTTACGTTCATATTGGTAAAACATTTCCTGAGATAAACAGTTTTTAGTCTCTCGTGTACAAAATTATTTTTGTTACTTAGAACGTTTGGAATTTCCACTCCTCAAGTAATGGGGACAGCATTCGCATACTGGTTACTGGATTGAAAAGGAACACCCATGAAATGCACCATAAACTACACCGTGGAAGCACATACTGGCCAAACCTCATGCATACGTGGCTCCAAAACTACACATCAGAAACCGCCTGGATCTGTACCACTTTCTTGTGTGTCCACAGAATATATATGTCAAACTACCAGAGGGCCATACTACGGGTCCATTCTGAAGTTAGATAATGGTTTAGACACAGAAATGTGTGGGCAGAGGCTCATTTGGACGTAATCGCTGCCAAGTAGGACTTATCCGGCAATATTGTTACATGTTGGGTGAAGGCCAAAAGGTTACCAGAAAATGATTAATTTAGGTTACCCCAACACGCACATGGGGGAGGGGGAGAGCATAACTCGCTGGCAGAAAAAAATCGGACACCTTGGCGTGTAAAATTTAACGGGAAGACCTGGGTTTTTACATTACATTGAAAGATTACATGACACACATTACCTGGGATTTATTCACAAAAATGTTTGGCTTCTCTACACAGTTAACAAAGGAAACAGGATGGAGGAAGATGACGGAGACCGGCCACACACGACTGGTCCCAACGACCACTTACTCTCGAGTGACGCTAACTTGCCCCCACCAACCGTGTCTAGCCAAAGCCAGACAGGGCTGACGAACCAGACAATTTCAAAACACATCTTTCCCTTTGGCGTGGTCCGCGCCAAAAGGAAAGACCGTCAAGCCAAAATATAACCAAGAGACCCATTAATGCTAAGTCTGGTAGCTACAATACAACACAACAGTGCGTGTGGTAATGACAATAAAATTAATATACCACATCTCTGCCCCTCTCCCCATTTACAAGAATGAGACGTCCCCATGAAAAAAGAAAGAGAAAAGAAAAAAAAAGAAATGCAAATTGAATGAATACAAATGAATTGAATTACATGTTGGGGTGAAGGCCAAAAGGTTACCAGAAAATGATTAATTTAGGTAAACCCAACACGCACATGGGGGGGGGGCACAGCTCGCTGGCAGCAAAATGTCCGGCACCTTGGTGTGTAAAATTTAAGGGGAAGGCATGGCTTTTTATATTCCATTGAAAGATTACATGACACACATTACCTTGGATTTATTCACAAAAACGTGTGGCTTCTCTACATAGTTAACACAGGAAACAGGATGGAGGGAGATGACGCAGACCGGCCACACACGACTTGTCACAACGACCACCTACTCTCAAGTGACGCTAACTTGCCCCTTAGCCAAAGCCAGACAGGGCTGACGTCATACCAGACAATTTCAAACAGATCTTTCCCTTTGGCGTGCTCGGCGCCAAAGGGAAAGTCCGTCAAGTCGAAATATAAACAAGGAGACCCAATAATGCTACATCTGGAAGCAACAATACAACACAACAGTGCGTTTGGTAATTACAATAAAATTAATATGCCACAATGTGATAGCACAACGCTTAGCGCTTTATCGTGAAACAGTCAGTTATCGAAACACGTAACGTTAAACAACAACACAATTTTTATCCTTATCCCTCGCAGCCATTCCCTTGAAATTTGTCCACGTAGTTTGCGACTAACCTTTACATTCTCTAGATCTCTAGTCTGCGCATTTAATCATTGTTGCAAGTAAATCTATAAACTCAAAATAAATACAAACCGCAAGATGTTAGTTTCCGATCTGTGTTGTGTTTCAAGAGAGTTATTCTCAGACACATCCTACCAGGGCAGTGGTATGAAGGCATGTGGCAACATATACATACTAGGAGAAACCCCCTCCGAGCCAATCACTTTCTGCACCGAGTTATTACTGATATTTACAGCGCACGAGTTTTCTCTTGACGCCCACGTTGCGTGAGAATAAAGGAGTGAAAGGGGGAGGGCGGCATTCCCTCTGTTGAAGGTGGAGTGCAGCTGCAAGAGTCGAGTTTATATAAAACCACTCATCTCCCTCAGAATCCGCCCCTCAAGGCCTTTATGTCTCTGGCAACAATGACTACATTCTCCTAGTTGTACCAATTAATGAACTCCTCCGAAAGCTTGGCCTTTTCCAACAATAACACAAAATGGGAGTGGTTCTTCTCCGTTGTTCGCAGGCATCAGGTTTCAGGAAAGGGGTTGACCCTTACTCCCTGCACGAAGGGGTGTCAGTTTACTCGGCTTAGGCTACCCCATCGTCCCAAATGCCAGTGGTTAACGGGAGGGGGTTCTAATAACAATTACTGCGGTACAGGCTTAAATAGCGAGTGCCCCTTATTTATAGTGTTTTTATTTGAGTGGTAGGCATAAAGAAATTAGCTTTCGGAATGTAAGCCCAATAAATATTAGGTTATTTCTCCCCCTTATGAGGCGTATATTCGTGTGTTTGCTTAGATGACCCTTAAGAATTATTACGCTTAATGGCATTCGAAAATTCAAAAAGGGGTAATGGTAAAACATTTGATTTGGCTTCTTCGCTACCGCATAACTGAGTTTTATTTATGGACGCCTTTTAACTGCCGTGGTCCTTAGCGTCCCAATCTATATTGGGCGTGAAATACCGGTAATTTTGCTCACAGGCCTCTTTATCAGGCTAGCACATACATTCACCTCTATGAGAAGCATGTGCCTAGTAATCAGGAACATCCTAGTTACAATCTGGGTTGAATGTTGGCTGGTATTTTTTATTTATTATTCTGTATTTTTCATATCCTAAAACTTGGGTTACTCCCAGTTCTTTAGCACTGATTAATAATTAATTTTTTATCGTCTTGAGATTTTAGGCATGTCAATATATCTTCGCTCCTAAACATTACTTTCGCCTTGCTGGTAGAAACGCTGCAAAGAGACAACGATTAAGCAAAGGAGATCACATGTGATTCTAACACGATTACTTGACCAAGGAAAGAACTTCATCTCAGGAAAATTTGTTTGCGATTACCCCAGCTCTACAGGATAATCGGCAAAGGAGTCAAACCCATGATGAAAGTTAGCGAAGGGAGCAAAATGTGCTTGCCCTGCAAGCCGCTAGAGCAGGGGTATCAAGGTGAGCCTTAGTATCTTTCGTAGCATGGAATAAGCCGTGAAACTAACAAGTAGCTAACGGGAAGAAACCGCAGTCACTTTTTGAAACAAGCGGTAAGTAGTCGTATAACCACTCAACACAGGGAGCGCGTGTCTTGTAAACATGCTACCGCCACCTTGACATCCCTGTGCTGGAGACAATTATTGGCAGCTTTCCTTCATCCAGAAATTACAACTACTCAAGTAACTTTAGGGACAAGTACCCAGGATCATCTGCGCCGTCATTAATAATTTACTGTTCGTCATTACTAATTTACTCTATTCACTGCTTGCAGTTTGAGGCCTCTCCCCAAAATTAGCATTATTAAAGGTTTTAAATGCGGAAATTCCTTAATTAAAACTACTAAGGAAGTAGTTTTCAACTCCACGGTAATACTCGAGGACTTACAATTGTATTTGTTTCTGGTTAACACAAGGACTTCAGGGCGAAATAATAATTATCTTAATATACGTTTTAAATAATTTTGTGGTTAAGAACTGACACTTTCATTAATTTCAAACAGTTAAGCTTCCCGGAAAAACCGCTTTCCTTCCGAATGATGGCATTAGGATTTGCTATCATCTTTGAATAATCTAACTTCTAAACATATCTCAGACACAAGGTGCATCTGCGATCTTCGCGACATTCTACCGCTGCAGGAAGCAAACAGAATAAAAACACTAACGGATATCTGGATGGTATAAAAATTGCGGCAGGTGTAGAAATGGTTCCAAATGATTCGTTTATTTTGCCTTAACGGCACAAGAAGCAAGATAAACTCACCATTTTCCTTTCAGCTTCTTCACATATTCTGTGTGTACCAGCGATGGACAACTTCGGTCGAAGCAGATTTCATTCCCTTCCCTTCACTGTGACAAGACAGCTTACACAAACCAAGTTCCAAATCTATTCAACATTTTATCAGTCCTTCAACGTAAAGTTTACAAAGGCGGGTGACAAACATCTAACAGAACAACCCTCGATGTCAGCAATGCAAACATATTTGCTCCGTATCGCACACAAAGAAAGAATCTAGGTCCAAATTCTGTCAGATATTTCTGCCGGCTTTCTAACCTAACTTTTAATTTCTGCTCGAAGTGAGTTACGAACGCTGTTTTCTTTTCCTGTGTATAAATAGGTAATGTTAACTCAAAGTACCATATTTGAAGTGTATTACGCCTATGCATAAATTGGCCTCTAAAAATCTCCACTTTTCGGTTAAAACGCTTAGAATTCTAAACAAACGGCAGCAATTAACTGGCTGGGTTTTTCTGACATGTTAATATTGTATTTAGTTTAATTGAATTCGCAATAAAATGTTTCAGATGTCACTTTATTAGAACTTACTCAAAATTTGTATGAACTTAGAAGACCACTGGGGAGCAACTTGCTTGTAAATTTTGTGAAACTACAAATATATAACGAAAGCACAATAGACTTCATTTATAAAATGCGTTGTTTTTTCATCAGTTCGTTTACTACTAATTTAAGAAAACTTTTAATAAAATTAATAAATTCGTGTTTTTAAAGGTTAATTACAGGCTTTTAGCACCTGATATGTGAAGATCTGTAAATGGATAAGACAAATAAATAAGACAGAATGTCGAAAACTGTGATCCATGGAGCATTGTAAAATTGGTGGCAAAACTTCTGAGAAAAATGGCCGTATTGGTTATTTTAGCATGTCGCCAAATTATGCACAATATATAAGGCTAAGCAAAATATGGACGGTTAATACAATGTGTCATCATCGAGCAGGATGGCTCAGGCGCTTGCGTCTTTGGTCTGTATTCCGGAGGTGTCGGGATCGATCACCGGCGACGGCCCACTCTGGCCCATAGGATTTTCCCTGGGTCGCCAGGCGAATCCTGAGGTGGTTCATCTTCCACCACGCACTCCTTCCTCTCATTTCCTATGCCCAACATCTTCCTTGTAATCTGTTTCAGGGTTGTAGGACCAGGAGACGGTGTTCGGCGAGTTGCGGCTGGGCGGTGGCTTGCGCTCAGTAAAGGCTTCTTCCTTGGCGTTGCTGCGGTACCGCTCAGGTCTCTCCTCAGCGTGGGACTGGGCTCGGCTCCGCTCCGGGGGACCCTGGAGGTTGGTGGCTTGTGGGGAGGGATCGAGCGTTGTCGAATGCGTTCTATCTGAAAACGTTAGGGACCCCGTCCGTGCTTGCGCAAATCGGCATCCGGATCTGGTCCCCTTTCAGGTCTCTACCCTCATCCTTCCCTCCCAGGGGTCACGTTAGAAGCACATGGGGCCGAGTGGCCTGCATGTGGTGCTCTGACCCGGTTCCGGTGGCCCGTTCGTACATTTAACTTTAAAATGCGTCATTCATAACATCATCTTAATTTCTAATGGCAGCTGAAGGCTTCTGCATTTTCATGATTAAAGGAAAAGATGTGCTTTTCAATTTGCTTACAACGTATAGTAGCGCTGTCTTTAAGTTTGTGATGACTGTCTTTAAATGACATTCATTGTTAAGAAACCTTCAGTAATATCACTGTACAACTGGGTAATCCTTAAACAACATACTGTTGAATACGCTTTGTAACTAATTTCTGTTACAGTTTTTCAAATTTTGTTATCCCACAGTCTACTGAAACTCCCGAATTACGGTGCTTTAGATTCCTAAAGGACCCTGAAAAACAAATGCGGATATGTCAATATGAAATACGTTTGGTATTGTAGTTCTGGTGACTCTCAATGGGTTCACCAGCAAGCAAAAGGTTAAAAAGGTTAAATCCGTGGCACTATAGTTTAGATGGCTACCAACCAGGCTGACGGGTTTCTATTACGTTATAAACTTAATACAGTTATAGAAAATATTTTTTCACGATTTTTGTAACATTTCACGGATAAGTTGACTGATTAATAAAAGTAAGTTGATCATAAAAATACGCCAGAGAAAAGTCTGAAATTAGGATGTCGAGAAGTATTTATATCGTCTTTATATCATAAATGTACAAACTATTCATATATTAGTCTATGAATAACTCGTACATAGAATATGAGTACAAATAATTATAAATGCTCATTTAGAAAGAATAAGGAAATAATCTATTTTTATTTTTATTATTCTTATTATTACTAGAAAAACTCTTAAAAATTGAGGTACTTTTATAAGTATGTTATCTATTAACTAGATAGAGAAATTACGGAAATGTAACTTACAAAGATGTATCGCCTTTATTGGTGTAGATAAATCGTTTGACAGAATTAATAAACTTTAGAATATACCAAAGAAAAACGAATATGCCAATCATCTAATATGTCTTAAATAATGTGTAAATTGAAACAAAAATAAAAATGTAATTTGGAAGTGGAAGGTTTTCAAAAGAAAGTACGCGCGCGCGTAAACAAAGAGACACAAATGGAATTAAGGTGTCGAATTATAAAATCAAAGCACTATCACAGTAACAATTTGTTATATTTCGGTCTACATCCCTTCTTCAGAAGCACAAATAGAAAAGACTAACACACTATCTAAACAATGCCAGACGAGTGTATTTTTTATGTATAAATGTTTTTAGAGAACTAAAAATGCCAAGAGTTAATCAGGTAACTATATTACTAATGCCAGTATACTATTCTTTGCTCATAATGGTTATGCTAGTAAGTATTTAGGATGCAGTACTATTTATCACTAAAACTAATATTTAAATCACAAAATAAATAAGCTTTAATTCATACGTATAACTCTGGCAAGAATATTAACAAAACTAAGAAGTAACGAATTTAAAAATTTATAAAATTATGGCTGTTATATTATTGTATGGGCACAAAGCTTGGATTATAAGGAAAAAAGAATGAAAATAATTGAGGACAATTAAAGAATGTAGGATAACTGACATTAAAATGAAAAGCCAAGCTATGGAAGGGAATTAAATATGGTTCCTATTACGGAAAAATAAATGGTACAGAAATAGACGAAGAGAAAGAACATCACACAACGAATGCACAAAAGCCGTTTTCCAAAGTTGCCTAAAATAATTACCAACTTAGCGGCAGAAGAAGTGCCGGAATACCAGGTTTTAGATGGAAAGAAACATGAGACTAAAAAAGAAGAAAACCCATTCCATGTTGAGGTATTGATGTATTTATTATGTCTCAAAATGGCCTTAGTGTTTAATCATTTCCTTATACATTTCGTGCTTTATCTGTACATAAAGTATAAAAAAGTGAATTTAAAGCTAAGCAATATTATACAGAAGAATGCTTCCTGAGCCTCCAGTCACAGTAGTGGGGGTAAACTCTAATAGAAATAAGACATCTACAGAATATCTTCCAATCTTCCAAACAGCAGGAGTTAATTCAGATCGGAAAAGTTGTGAATGGGGTCAGAAAGTGACTTTTAGTTCCTGAGAGGATGCTGGGGAGGAAGAGGTAGAAAATAGGTGTTACGAAGGTTTTACTAAGCACAAGATTGGAAAATTTTAAAGAATCGAGCCTCTTTATACCGTTAACTGAAAACTTCAAGAGGGCGATATTTATTTTCCGTAAGTATCAGCGGTACCGAAATGTGATTGGTCTGAATATGTAAATTTGAATTCATTAAGTTCATAATCTTCTAAATAAGGAACAAAAATGGCGCATTATATTCCAATACTCTTTTACTAGAGATGTAGAGACCTGAACCAGTATTGTGTTATTATTTCCTAATAATTGAGATAAAGTACATCGCAATATTTTACTTGTGCAACATAATGCCCAGAAATTCAGTTTGATGTCATCAACTATTCATTTATGACCCTTCGTATAATTTATTATAGGTTCATAAGAAGAAAGATTGTGAAAGTTTTCGGCTAGAGTATTGCTTACTCTCTTGTCATATCATCTACTGATTAAGTTCAAATTATGTCCACTTTTTTTGCTGTAGTCTTAATTAGTGAGTAAAAATAACAGTACCAAATGCTTTTATTTCGGAGATGTGTTCCTGAAACTCCAAATAAATACACCGCTCGAAATCACACACAAAATTAGAATTCTTACTTAGGCGCTTTTCCTTTAAGAACTAGACGCGTTCTTCTATCAACCGACAATAAAGCCGAAATATCGCTACATTCACTCCGCTGAAAGTTTCTTCAGTAAATATAACCAATATATTAATCTGGTAATGCTTAAGATGATGTCAGTTGCTGCTCTAGGCCTTTCCTATTATGGTAGCAAGTCTCCAAAACAAGTATCTTGCAAGTTGTCACCATATGGGGAAAGTAAATGTTTCTACAGCATTAAAAGTGGCCTTCAAACGCAATTGGCGCGCTTCAGTTTGGGTAGAACGCGACTATGATAATAGTGTCAGCTATATAACAGAGCTGCCTGTTTCGGCTCAAGGTAACAAATGTCAACTGAACACAGTGACGCATTTGGCTCAACAGGTGTGAGGTAGTGGTATTTCACGTTTCTATCTCTGGTTTAGCTAGCGCTTTTCTTCACAATCAAAAGAGCTTGTTTACTACATGTTGCCTGACCAAGGCATTGCTAAAGCGCCACTGATGAAATCGTCAACCAATTGAAATAGAATGTCGGCATTTATCTATAGTGCGCATGCGTCACTGCATTAGTTCACATAGAACGTTCCTGCGACATACTATTTTTCGCTGATCCATTCGCCTTGGTCCTGCGATAGTTTTACAGGAATGTTTTAGCCTCTTGCTAGTAGGCAACTGACCTAGCCTGCAAGTATGTAATCAAGTTGATGAAACCTATGGTTACACAACTCTGAGCTGTTTTATTTTGGTATTGCGAAACATGTTTCAGCATTGGAGATGGACAAAACTTCCATACTCTTCCTGCAGGTTTAGAGAGTTTGAGCCTACTTTTACCATCAAAACCATGCTCGGCCTTGCCAAGATTTGAATCAACAGATGGAGTCGCGGGATATACCTACAATAATCATAAAGAAAATTAAAGATTAAGATTTACGGATTGCATTGTGTATACCTATAATTTCATCACCTATACAGTAACAATAACACAAATATTTCGTAATTGTTGTACGTTTTACTAATACAGTATTTTTCCTTCACACTGTGGCCACCGCACGGCGCAGTTATAATATATTCGCAAACCACCTTACGTTCTCATAGTTACAATTACAATGATAATTAGCAATACCTTATCATAGGAGACATTGGAACTGTTGTCCTTTTCTATCCGCACATTTCTGGCATCTTCTAGTGAAATTTTCATTCACCCTGAAGAGTTCAATATCCGAAGTCCGAACGTTGTGGAGTTCAGTATCCGAAATTGAGTGATGCTTTTTGCCTTATGCTTTCTTTTAGTTCCTCCAATGTACGGAGTTTGTTGCATACACCTTATTTTTCCATATCGAGCAAATAAATTGCAAAAGATACAGTAATTAAAGCATGGGTCCATTTATATGGCTATGTTTAATCACAAAGTAACAGATATTGGAATACAGAGAAACCCGATTTTACACACGAGATTCCCTTGCATGACGCGAAAATTGGTATACAGTAAATTCATACAGAATAAAAGCAGTTATATTTTTGAACAAACAATAAATGCAGAGAGGTACAGGACTGACTTACACCATTTTGCAACAGCTGTCCGAAGTTGAATGTCAGTTTGAATTTTCTCAACAAGAGTTTGCTACCGCACATATATGCATCTGATGAGTCATTAAATTTAATTCAGAAAATTTCTGAAGATGGAGTAATTAGTAAAGCATTATGGACTTGCGAGCCCCTGATTTTATTGTGTGCGATTTTTTTATCTATCTCCCAGATAGATAAAAATGCTGTTGCACAAAATAAAATGTGTGCAACAAGCTCCATACATTTTAAAAACTAAAATAAAACACCAGGCTAAAAAATTCACTCAATTTCGAATATTGTACTCTACAGCGTAAATGAAAATTTCCTGAGAAGATGCTAGAAAATGTGGATAGAGGGCAGCATTTCCAACGTGTCTCATGATAAGGTATGAGCTTATTTTCACTTTAAGTGACACTATGGGAATAAGAAAAGGTTGCGGGAATATTATAAATGTTACGACAGGAGTCCACTGCGATGGCCAGCGCGCAAGCCGCCGTGCGGTGGCCACAGTGTGAAAGAAAAGCACTGTATAACTTATCCTTACTAAAGATAAAAAGGCACAGGTGAATTTATTCGTCTGCTTATATTATCAACTTGAATTATTTGTTTTCCAGCCTTATTTTTGTTTGTTTGTTTGGTTTTATCCACACTTCTCTGCTAAAATACAAAGCAATTCCAAACCATCAAGATATGTTAGTAATCCTTGGGCACGTGAGATCGTGAGCGAGTTATAGAACCAAAGCTTAGTATTCTCCATGTTGTGCTGCCTAACTTTTTGTTGTCGACAATAAAGATTGGAATGTGGTAGGTAATGAAAAAAAAAGGCAAGGATAACTCGTTAAGAAATTCATTATTCTGTATACAGTATTTTGACAGGTACAATTCTTCTAATTAAGGTGGGGTATTACGAACAATGTTAAGTAAAACACAGCACCTTGTGCGCGTAATCGGAATACTTCCTCAGGAAAAATAGATGCACGTTTCAGCCAAGGGTCATCAAGGACAAAGACGCAGAATGCTTGTGTGTGTCTGCTTCGTAGATATTCCGGATGGAGTAAAGATCCATTTATATTTAATTGAGAGCAATGCGGTGCAATGAACGAACAAAGGAAAACAGTTTCTAAGAACAGTATGGGGCAATTATGTGTTGTTGAAGTTCGAATGAAACGAACTAAAGAACGAATATTTAGAGCCTGACCCTGACAGATCCTCGAATCTATGAGCACGCCTAGATGTTATTTACGCGGTACAAATAAGTAACTCAATTACGCCCAGCGGGCGAGCCATGCTCATCAGCTACACTACGCGCGAAAACAGGATCTAATTCTCGTGTACATCCGCCGGGGAGAACGGTCGGCGAGAGAAACATCGAGAAGTGCGGTTTCAAACATCTCATACAACTGTTGCAGTTAAGCTTCACATCACCTGTAGTATTAATTCTCAAATCCACCGGAACTTGTAGAATAATACCTACTGCAAATTTGCAGAGCTCTTCGATTTGCTTCTGTGTTCGGCAAGAAGCTAAGTTTCATCGGTGAAAATACTCGACACGCTCGAATAAAATGATTTCATAATTCGGAAATGGACTAATGGATCAGTGTGTATTTATGTGGGTCAGATACTTATAAACTTGTTCTAGAGTCTAGCAAATCGGAATATGAGCATAGATTAATAGATAAGACAGATACAACTTTACTGTTTGGGCTTTATGCATGGCTGAAGTAACTGAGCATAGTTTCAGGACCGATTCACAATCCTTCACGCGAGTAAGGGACATTCCATGTCAAATCGAACGGCCAAAAACCTCGCATTTTTTGTTCCCATTGCAATTTTTCCTAATAATAAGGGGTGCTAAGGAAAGTATATTTATAAAATATTAGCGTCTAAATCCCAATGGTTGTCACGTTATTGGACGATAAATGTATCGCATTAATTCATTTTGTCGCATTTTAAGTGCGCATAGCTTCGGAACCCTTTATTTCAGAATATTATACCAAATCTCATTTTGTAGGTAAAAGTCCGCATTTCATTACAGCACATACTAATTATTTTTACAATATTCACAAAAATCTATATAGTCTTTATTTATTTTAAGCATCTTCGGATTTTTATAAAACTAAAATATTAGATTGAGAATAATCCATAATGTCATTAAGAGAAGCCGGCAATGTTGGTAAAGCGGTAATGTTAGGGTGTTCGTAGTTATAACACTAAAAGTGAATAAACGCAGTTGGCTGATGCACGATGATCACAAAGACGCTCTGTGAATTTGTGAGGAAACGCTCAGAACCGCATAGGTACTGCGTTCTCATTGTTTAACCTTATGCACAGCAGCTTGCTTGACCTTCAGTTCAAAACAAACGTGCGAGAGCGACCATGAACAGTGTTTTACTACTCCCGCTCACAAAGTAATTTAATTCTTTAATAATTTAGACACACCCTTATCAGTCACCATTACAGCAAAATATATATTTGATTGTGTTTAAATCACGCAATGTTAGATATATAATACAATAATAATTGTTCTTAATCCGTTACCGCCTATACTTGAAACAAAAATAAGAACATGTTTATCTATCAGTGCGAAATTGAAGTTTAGGTAATCAAAATAAAGCTCGATTTAAATAATTATACATAACGGTTTCAGAGTAATAGCGGCTTGAAGTTGGGAATTTTAGAAACACATGATAAATTTGAACAATTTTAATTGTAAAACTATGGTGTTCTGAATTTTGAGAGTTTGCATACAGAATTGTATCGAGTTTATCTTCAAATACAAAAGATTCCGTTTCGTTTAAAAAATGCAAGGTTGATTTTCCTTCTATTTCGAACGATTTGGAATGGAATGTCGCGTATGCGTTTAACTTGTCTCCTCCCTCCTGGAGGCGGTCTATATAGGACATAAACTCTGCCACTTATTTAATTCGCGTTCCCTTTCAATTGATTAGTGGAATATATGTTTGGACTATAGTACATATTTCCTATTCATTTATGCTGAAACACTGCATCGTTTATATAATTATTTAAAATCGTAATTCCAAGATTAAAACTCTACTTTGAGTTATAGTTGCTCTTTTTGCAAAGCTAATATTTACGTAATATTCCTTTTCAGTAACTACTAAAAGCGTTTCTTGCAATTAAAATGGGATTATACTTAATGCTCCGGTGTCCAACTGTCAAAAGTTATTTCTTTTTCCTTTATTCACTTAGGCTTTCGACACACACTATCGTCTGTGATACATTAATGGCTACACGCATGAAACGATAATCCCATAGTTATAACTTATAAGTCTGTCGATGGGACGCGATGGAGTAGAAAACAATGCGATGGATGCGGAAGAAATAAACCAAGACTGCGTATTTGATATGCGGACATTAGATACAGAGTGCATACATAATCGAGTAAAGGCGAGTTCTTTCTTCAGAAGACTGCTCATGATCATAATAGAAGGGATTTAGCACAATATCCTAAATATCTCTTTGTTGTCCTGGCATAAGGTTATTGCTATTTTACTCTGAACTTATTAAACCTCAACATCAATATGAATGTTATTTTACATTTGGAACATTTTCTTGTTACCCAAGGAAAACAAAATATCAAACTTTCTACAGAAAGAAGCTGGCATGGTCTTTCATAAGGCCTTAGAAGCAACGGCCCAAGCTCCATAAAAAGAGGACGTGATCAATAATACACAGCTAAGAAAATATGCCCTCACAGCTTGGGTCATGACACCAGCAGGTTCCAAAATACAATCCTTTCTTTCTAGAAATTCTCATGGAACCGGGCTCAAATCCCCCGAAAATGCTACCTTACATCCCATTTTTGGTACTCATCCCGCCAAACATTCTTGGTTTGTTGAAAATGTGCAGCTAAAACATCGCAATATGACTGTCAATACAGCCTTTCTCCCTTATCAAGATCTAACCAGCGTCAGCGCCTGCCTGTATTACCACAAATTTCGCTTTTCGATGTCATGAACTCTCAGAGACCACATCTCCTAAAGGTATTAAAAATCGGAGATATGTAACGGTATCCCATAGTTGAACCGTCGTTTTTATAGTGGAAAACTTGCATGCAGTCAGAAAAGAGCTCAAAATATCATTTAATAGTAAAACGTTCCCGAAATAGATTACCCTGAAAAGTGCGAATGGACATAAAAGTGACGTCTGAAATGTGTATTTCGAAACTAAATTTATTTGAAAGTCAGTCACCTCGTAGATCTTACATGTCATCTACAAGTTGTAAGCAAGCTTTCCATGATCGTAGTCACCGTCATCGAGGACTAGGCTTAACAGCTAGTTTTGACCTCTAAAATAAGAAGCCAGCGCTTCATATATTTCTGTATATCTTCTTTCTGCTGAAAGTATACAAACGGAGTCTTGTACAATTATTTGCATATTCTGGCATTTACAAAAAAAAATATTTTACTACACTTTCCTACCCGTTTTATAATTTGAAACAGCCTCATATTTAACTCCCTGGAAACGACTTAGCCTTCTGTATCTAGAAGTTATGCACCTATTCGAACTTCATTTCTACTGCCTGGATGGATTTAATTAGTAACACAGAGCATCACGGTAATGCTTTAAATATATTTCTATTACGTACATAACATTTTGGTTAAATATCATTTTGAAATGAGAATGAAATAGGCAAATTTGTAAGACGTACTATGCAGATTAAATGGGAAATCCATATTGTGATTCACTGAACTAAAAACGGATCGAGAATACTTTTTAAAGCAACCGTTTTAGGGAATACCCACAGGAGAAATCAGTTAACCACAATCCACTACAGGGAAAACATTATCTCCAAAACCTGGGGAATAAATGATGTATACAACATTTACGACTTACTGTTACACCAGCGTTACGAGCAATGTCACAGGGTGTTGAATTAAAACGTGGGTCTCCACTACCTCAACAATCAACAAAATGTGTTGAGTCAACACGTTGAGCTCAACATGTCGGGGGTAAATGAATGTTTCCACCAACCAACAAGTCTTATATAATACAATGATTCAATATGTCTTGGCTAAACAGAATTGTTTTCGATATACATTCGGTTCACTTCGTGCATATGACTAACTTCGCCAGACATGATACAGGAACTGCCCGTGCATATTATTCATTGCTTACGAGCGAGAAAAATGGAGTGGACGAAAGAAAAGACAATACAGTTAATTAATGAGATTCATGCAAGACCCGTTATCTGGGATACATCCCTAAAAGATTATGCAAATAAAATAAAGAAAACGGAGTGTTTATGTGAGCTTGGCCGAATTTTTTAGGAGAGAGAGAAGGGGGATTAAGGCTAATCTCAATTCAGTTTATATGCTCTGAAATTAGTTTCCTGTTCCATTACTGGTGAAATTATAGTCCGCAACAAATTGAAATCTTCTTCCGACATTCTTAGAAAATTCTTGAAGCTGAATCTATCCTCAATTCAGACAAGATGCTATTTACATTATTTCTGTTGCAAGAAAAGGGCGAACCCGTAACTATATTCTTTTATTCTTCCGTCTCTTCCACCAAACACACAATGTGACACAAAGACTAAATCTTCATAATCAGAATCCATGTGATTGATATTAATAAAGGAAGCGTATTTACACTTTGCCTCACTTTTAATACAGTGGAGACACAATGTTGATGGGAATTACAAACTTCACGTATGACTCAACATGTTTCGCATTGCATGTTTATGGAGTTATTTATGTTTAATGTTGAGTGTTGACTGTTGACGCAGTGGAGATCCAGCTTAAGACCGATGTAGAAAACATCCGTGGAATACTTTTTAATGCTAAGGGATATAAGGTAACAAATCACTATCAAGGCATAGTATCTTTCAATAGTAAAATGTTCAAGTTTGGGCCAAAAGCTTCTTCTTTTCTTCCAGTAACATTCGCCATTAAATGTGCAGAATTTTGGAATAATGTTGTTTTTGGAGTATTCGCAAGCAAAGGGTTGATTATAACACGAATGCTCAATTTTCAGGACCTACTATTTAAAAATTAGAATTTTCCTGTCGTTAGTGCCGAGTATTTCGACTATTTCTTGGAAAATATCTATGGTTTACGAAATACACTGCCGGCGTCTATTTAAAAACTTTGTTCTCGAATTTTAGATCACATTTCGCACTAATTCCTCTTCAAAATCCTGCTCATACTCTACATACAAAATACGTCCAAAATTAAAATTCCTACATAGGAGCATTTGTGGATAAAGAAAATAAATAGCAAGTCCCGTCTTCACAAGGAAATTCTATTTAAATCGCGGATCATAAAAAAATGAAACGCTGAAGTTTTTTCTGGTGATGGGACGATACACCATTTCTCGATACTCGATACTGATTTTGAGCAGCGATACTTATACTCAGTTTATAAAAAAAATGTAATCTTGTTCACTGAATTATGTTCTTATTAGTAGTTTTCTGTGTATAAACACATGTAACCAATTTTGTATTCTATGCTAAATTCGAAATGTTTCCTGTTTGACATTCTCCAATTCACAGTATTTATTTTTATCTTGATAATGTCACAGGTTATTTTAGGCAAGGCTGATGATGATGACGATAATAATAATAATTTCTTTGCTTCACGTTTTATGCAACTATATGTGCTGAAAACTTTCTTTTAAACGATTTTCTATCCATATTATGGATAGTATGGTATACTGTAAGCTATACTCGTTACCCAAGTTTGAGGAGCATATACGCAAACTAACAGATGGAAGGAAGCAACAAATATATCCATGCGCTGTATTATCTTACGTCTTAGGTTCCGATTTGTTTCTGCGGATTCATAGATTTTAGTAAATGATATCACCGGTTTATGTATATGATATAGCTAAGAGGGAGTTACCAAGCCAGTCTATTGCAGAACGTGATTTAGTTGTCGAGTTAAATCAACTTCACTCATGAACTCAGTAAACGCCGAACGTTACACGAGCACCTCTATTCCTTCCTCAATGTTTTGCATATTTTTAATTAGGCACAGGAGTCTATGGAATGTTACATTGATTCACACATAGGAAACGCAGTCAAGGTTCTATCAAGAACTATAGTCTGGCAACTCTTTGTGAACACGTGTGAGACAATAATGTGAAGTCTCAACTCCTTTCATTCCTTATCTAGCATAAAAGTACACGCAACAACTTTCAATAATGCCAAAACTTAAAAAACTTAAAAGTATCGAAGGTTTATCTCAAAGTATTAGACATACTTCGATACCACCGAGTATGAAAAGTATCGAGGTATCGACGGCATCGACGTCTCATCCCTAGCTTTTTTCTTTAAAAATCCACACGCGAAGTTGTCTGTGATTCTGCAGCATACAGTTTAAAGACCATAGAAAAAACGTGGGAGGTTTCAGCATAAGAATCAGATGAGCCAGATCACAAGTATATTATTATTATTATTATTATTATTAATAATAATAATAATAATAATAATAATAATAATATCCAAAGCTAAGTATGGATATCCTAGTCAGTTCGCACATTGGGAGTGACAGTTATTTTCCAGTGAAATATTGGAAAAATAACTATCACTAATAACAGGCCAAGACCGGGGTTGGGATTGTTACCCTTTTGCTATGGGATTTCATCCCCTCCTTTATGATGAAAAATACCCTCGTAACTTTTAACCAGAGCTTCGACGTGCACTTCCGTGGTATACATCAGGAACCCATCCTTCCTCAACGGTAGGATGGAGCGGATGAAAAGTTGGCGAGAATTCCCATCCTACCTTTCATTTTCCATCCGCAAGAGCCTATTGATAATCAGATACGTGATGCGGGGTTTAGTGGGGGTTCATGAACTCGTGCCTCCTATGGGAAATTAATAGTTTTGCTTCTCCAGCTTATACACATTAGCTAATTCTGACAGGCCTTGCTGAAGCTAATGCACGAAAAGTATCAGTTGGCTTAAAACAATCCGGCTCTTAGCCACTGTATATAAGAAACATTACTAATTCACAAATAATAATAATAATAATAATAATAATAATAAATATTGTTATTTACATTATCTATGGATGTTCTTTTACAGGGCGTTATTATAATCTGATGTTGAACATTGAGCAGTTAAATACGTAATTTTAACGGGGAAAATAAACACAAAACTCATCAAAATGTACGCTTGCCTTATAAGTTTTATGTATCTGATCATATTCAGATAAATGCATGCAGATTGGTGTAATACGTAAATCACCTATAGCAGTTGCTGCCGAATATAAAGTAGGCAAACACTGCATACCATCAGCATGAATTCTGAAATAACTGAAAACCAATGCTCAAAATCCTTTCTACATCGGTTTTATTAGATCCTAATCATACATTCGAATTGGAGTACAAAAGATTAGTAATGCCATGAAAACAGACCTTGTACAATTATGTGAATGCAAAAAGTGTGAAAAATCACAGTAATCTCTTCACTGTTTTACCGCAAACATAGCACCTTAACCAGTAAGTTGGTCTTCATATATATGCTGACTACTCAGAAGTTATTCTAAAATTTGCTCGACTTGGAATGTATCAACCACATCTTGTTCTTGATTGTTCTTCTTGTTCTTAATTTGTAAATAAGCACTCTATAGATTCAGGCAATTCTTTGGTTTTGTATGCTTTTCATTTTCCTTAAAATGTCGCAGCTGCTAAACTATTTACCTGACGTTCACGAAACTTGGTGCACTGCAATCCTAGCAAGCTATCCCTGATGAGCAACACCACTAGTATTTACCTGAAAGCTTAAGCAGAGAAGTTTTCCATTCCGTGTGCAATGCTAGCTCATCCTGTCCATCTTTTTGACAAATAAATTTGAGATCTCTACAATCCTGGATTTCCCGGATGAACTCGTGGTACTTCGAACTGAAGCCGCTTAGCTTTCAAGATAACAAAGACTCTTCTGACTGATGTCGAAACTGCAATACTCTTTACATCGACATTTAAAACCGCGCCCAAAAGTGGTCCGAAGTAGAGCTACTACGGTTCCTAAAGTTCCAAGCACATGCCGTAAGCTCGACCACGTATTACTTGTCAAACGGCCCCGATGCGAACTGAACTTATTGGATAAAAGGAAGATGGTACGATTAAATATCCGAGCTTGAACTGAGCAGTCAATGTGAAGTACATATTCTCTTCAATCGGACTGGCCTGGTTACAAAAGGTGCCGATTTTGTACTTCACAACCGTTGAAAGTGTAGCAGATACAGCGGAAATAAAAAAGTTGGAGATAGTGCAGATTTAATGGATTATTAAAACGCCCAACTCCCGTGACAGAGCTGTATCCTGACACACGATAGGACGTTACTGTTAAAGCGCAACACTTTGTGCTGAATGGCCTGAAGAAACTAAATGTGCGAAGAGCCGGTAGGATTAACAATAACATGAAGTGTTGCTCTGTGCCCGTCTAGGCTAGCAGGTGTATTATAACAGAAAAAAATTCGTAACAATGGCTATTCTTGGAAATTGCTACTGTATTTAAGAAATTAGGATAGAGTTTAACTGTAAGCAATATTCTACATACATTTGTGCAGTAATATGCGAGCGAAGATATGACATCAATTCTAATTCGTTTGTATTACACCTTGTCCCTCCCCTACTGCAATTCCTCAGATAACTGACGAAATGTCTTATGCAGAGCCATCCTAAATGAACTGAACGAGGGTAGGTAGAATGGTGATGGAGATGTATTGAAGCTATCCATATTTCATAACTAATTTAAACCAAACCAGACCATCCCTGAAGTAGGTCCTTTTTCTACATTTAAGGCTTCAATTTAATTAGCAGGACTGCACAGGAAATCAGTTTATTTCATTTTTTCCGTTGTATACTTCAGTGCGTGAACTCGCTGTGACGGTTTCATCCCCCACGTGGCGAACGCGATAATAACAGAGGTTACGATTCGGCTTAACGACCTAGAAAATCACGACGGCTTTTATTATTGCCATGAACACTAACGGCAAATGAGGTTTGGCAATACTTGCGCCTCCGAGGGCAAACACAGGACGATGACATTAAAACGTTGTAAATCATTGGTAGTAACATCCATTTCCCGTAAAAGACAAACAACGAATTAAAGCCGAGTCATAAAATATGTCGCAGAACAATACGCAACGATATATACTCGCAGGAAGTTCGGTGCACTATGATATAGCAGAGCACGTGAAAGGAAAATTTATTAGGCCAATAAAAGCCGTACGGGAAGGGACCTGGACATGAAAGGCTGATTTTGCCGAGAAGAAAGGTGCAGGAAAGAGTGCTTCCTTCTGGAGGGGACAAAGTGATGCAGTCTGGAAGGAAGACGTTAAAGAAGGATAAACACATGCAGTTAGACCTCAAGATGTGCCCTACGAGAACGGGGAATAACTTGAATTCTAAGACGTTTCGAGAAGAAATGAATTAACGAGCAGATCAGGTGCTTGGTCTCAATGTAAAAAAAACCTGATGTGAACAACTACAGGGGTTTTGCTATTCACTGACATTTGGTGTAGGATGGGTGGTGTCACTTGGTTATGGGTGCATGCGTGGGCGTGTGTTTTAGTTGTAGGTTCTTAACCCCTCATGAGTTCGTTCCCCTTTTCGGTGGTGACAGGATGTTGGACCGGGGAAGGATTCTTGCCTCAGGGTTTTCGAGTAAAGAATATGCAGGTAGCAAGTAGACGACCTTTGGCTGCTAGTCATTTATTCTTGCAATAACAGGTAACACTCTGCCTCCCTTTCGCACGCTTTCCCTCTATCCCACATGCAAGACACAAGCCGATTCCTACTCCCAGTTGTCATAATTACTAAAGTCACCTATACTACGTCCCACCAACGAGTTGTCGTTCCTAGCTATAAAACACCGATTCCTGTGAATTTTGCTTACTCACTTCCACTGCGCTATATGTGAACTTTGATAATGTAGACTTAATAATTTTGTCGAACCCTACGTCGGAGGTGCAACACTTAGCGTCTTAACATAGTGATGGTCGGAGCGAGTGTGTACCCTCGCTTTCACAGCTCCTACCTCGATCTGTCTGGGATCATTTTCTATTTCACACCCATTTTCTAGGCGACTTGGTTTGGTCCACTAACCACGTGATTTATTACGTCGGTTATTCACTGCTTTCTTTTCCTCCTTTAATTTTTATTGGCGGCTTTCCTACCAAGACTAGTGCAAACTTCTATTTTACATTTGGAACATTTTATTGCCTGTCATTCATTTCTAGCGTTGGGTTTTACGCTCAAGTGGCTTTGGAGACCGATTAAGCACGTACGTCCTGGTGCCTCTGAGTCGCATTGGAATTTTCTGTCTTTGTTTTGCAGGCCACATGTTTGGCAGAATTCTTAAACGGCAGAAAACCTTTTCGGTGTGTCCTGTTATAGCCTCCGGCTCTCTTATCAAATACTTGTTTCTTATCTACCCTTCCGCAATCATTAGCTCTTGTAAAATTCTTTCCTTACACTACGTGTATAAATAATTCTATGTATAATTATACTCATTTATTATATATGTATATATACGTAATTATCTGGTGCGTGTCTCTACTTCACATTTCATTGTGAATCTGCAGGCTACTCATATTAAAACATATTTTTCTATTCACGTCATGTCAATCATATTTACATCCAAAAGATTCATTTAGTAGTTAAACGCTTAGGTTATATACAGGGACTTAGATACACTGAAACATGCAAAACAAATCAATTTATGCATGTTAGTAATTAATGGATTTGTGCACTCAAGTTCCCCAAATACAGTACTTCAAAATGAAAAGTTTGCACATATCTGGCGAATATTCCTCAAATAGTTGACATAAAACTTGACCTAAGCTATACATTTTAACGAATTCTACATTTTTTTCTCACTGTAGTATGTTTTTCTCTGACATACATGGTTTCCCTGGTTCGTAAAATTCCACTAGCAATGAAAGGACTATTCCAGATATAGTACACATTCCGCACATATTCCCGTTACCTGGAATATAATTCTTTATTTGATTATTAGTGAGTCACTATGAACTATCAACTAGTGCCAAGGTCTACCCGGAGCCGAAGCTTCCCCTACTCGTCCAGAGGAAGGCATCAACTTCCCGTGGTTCTCTCAGGCCGATACCTGATTTCTTAAAAGGACCCCCCCCCCATCTTGCGTAGAGACGGAAGTGAATACGCCACCTACGCGCGTCAACCCCAGAGGGGAAGACTACCGAGGAACCTCGGTGAGGGCGACAGTGATCTAATACACCGTTTCCCAGTTCTCCAGGTTGGTACCGGAGGACATTAAGGTGTCTCACAACCCCGCATGGACATCATCGCCCAGAGGTACCCAACCTCTCATGGGTTTCGGGAACCACTGCCCCGCCGAGTTCAATCCAATCCGAAAAACTCCCTTGCGGGAGGAGCTCAGATGTTCGGCCCGGTGTACTTCTAGTAACATCAGAAGTATCACGAGTGCTAAGGGTCCTCAGAGTTCGCACCTCGGCAGCGAAGGGGTGGAACTATCCCTTACGGGGACTATGAACTATCCATTGTACGGGTCATTGTTAGTGTTTTGGAAGAAGTACATAGTTTTGAAGGGATAGTGCATGTCTAGGAAATAACCAAACCAGCGGTTTAGTTAATACAGCGCCTTCTGTCCCTTCTGAGTAAGGGACCGGCGAGAGGTTGAGGCAGTTTTCTGTACCGAAACAACGCTATATTAATGCATTATTAATAAAGATGAATATAATATGTATTCTTGATGTAATCCTAGTGTTAATTATATTTGTGCGATTGTTATTTTACTATATATATTAGCGATATTTCTGGTATACGACGCAAGAATATTTCTACCGGGCACGATTTTACGAGCAAGAACTTGCTTCACACAAAAGTAAGGGAAAACTTCCATATAGTACAAAGAGCTTTTGCTGATAGTGTCCCCTAGAAAGGCATAAAATGTTCCACGGTAGGGGAACTCCGAACAAAGTCGCAAACCGGGGATTCCACCATTGTCTCAAATCGTGTGACTGTTGAGAAGCCAATAGGGAGAAGCGAAAAAACAAAAACAGATTTCTCAAATTTGAGAAATCGCGCGACTGTCAGCCAATAAGAAAATTAGAAATGAAATATGGACCGATCGACTATCATCCTATATGAGCTAAGGTCCGGGAGGCAAGTTACGCTTTCTTTTAAATTCACACTAAACATAAACCTTCCGCACCAAAAAACAAGTGTAAAGATGTAATGTAAGGAATATCGTGTGCGCGACGGTGAATATTTCAGAGTGAAAGTACTTGTGTCAACTCACCTGAGGTTAAAATTACAACCGTCAGAGAAATGATTCCGCGTTCATAAATACGCACGACATAAGAAACAAAGGTCGAGTGCGTGAAGTCATGTAGTTTCAAGGAAGCGTTATGCCCAGTAAAGTGGAAATGTGTCAATTGTCGCTATCAGAACTATTGTAAAGTGCTATTGTCAAAGATTCGCATTCCCATGCACAGTATTTAAAGTAAATACCATCAACTTAAGTTTAATTAGTGTCTACAATTTTAGCACGTCTTCTTATAAGGCACACCCTTGAGATACCCATATCCAATCTCGTGCTCAATAATATTTATCAGTAGCCGACAGCAGCCGTGGACAAAAAACTTCAAATGCAGCAGCTAGAATCTGAAGACACGACCTCGTAGCTAGCCGACTCTATTAGTAATTACAACTATACCACCTCTATTCAACCAGAACAATAGCAATACAATGATTACTTTGAGTTGGCAAATCTATGTCAAGCTATCCTTCGTCATTTATGTTGAATAATTAATTATATGAAATAACAATCTATAAGGAGGTGTAGGGCACGAGAGGCAAAGTTACTTCTAAGGAAGGACCAGCGGGGTAAGCGGAACGCATTACGCACTTTACACGGCTGTAGGACGCTACGCCTGTCTTTCTTTCCCTCCGCTACATCTACCAGCGCACTCCGAAACGTATTACGTCACAAGTATTGTCTGGCCGTCTACATATCTGCAAGGCGCTGGGTCACGTATTCACCGACTGCAATTGGGAAATATGCCCTCAGCAACCTGGATTAACCCGATTATGACGGGAAAATTCACCGAAGTATTTTGCAACTATGACCCAAAGAATTCGAAGTTTAAACATCAAAAGAGAGTGAAACTACGTCCAACAGCTGCTACCGCAATCGGAAGCAGAATATAAATTCCAAGGGGATTGTGTTGAACTATTTGGATGTAAAATGTTTAAAAAATGTGGCGGCTTAATAACTGTACATTGGATTGGAATCACTTGAACGTAAAAATCTCGAGTTTATTTTGTGTATAGTTTATAGAAAATTTAAGAGACACTCTTTTTTGCCGGTGGCACATCAAATTTATAAAATTTTGATTAAAATACTTAGGGGTAATTTTGAATACTCCTAAGAGTCGTACCATTACAAAAACTTCACATTTATGCGACCATGTTTTTAATCTGGAGTTTTCACACACATGTATGCATAAGCACACGCATTTTCTAAAATTGCTTTTTTTCTTCGGTTTTATGGTGTCTAAGTAATACTGTATTTCCGATTAAATATCCACATCGAATTTTTGTGTCAAATGCTATACTTCTGCGCTAAGTTACTGCTGAGTAAAAAAAAAAAATGCAAAGAGAAAAAGCTCAACATTGATAGGATAAAATTAACCGTTAAAGTGAAAATAATGCTAACAAAGCGAAGCTTGTAGTGCGCCTGCCAATTGCAACACAATTACTACAAAATCTGTTTCACTCTCGTTTTATTGAAAATAACGCCAAAAGCATTTCGTTTACAAGCATTGTCGTTTTATTAGATATAGAGCTCCAGAGGTGATTATAAAAATTAAACCCCTTTATGAAACACAACCTTTGTTCACTTCAAACAATGGAAATCCCAAGTTATTTTCGAGTTCGAATGTGCATGACATTTCCATAACATTCTTTTGTACAGTAATACATACATTTCGAATAAAAGGCAGATGCTGAATTTTACATACAAAACGTACAACAGCGAGAATGTCCTTCGTTAACAAATATACAAACAATTTTATGCGAACAGGATGGATTAGAAACTGTGGTACGCAAGGATTTAACATGGAAATTGAAAATAGAAATTTGGCAGTGGGTCATGCGTATTAACAAGACATGGTTGCTAACAACATGTCTCGTTTTATCATTTCGAATACTATAAGATTATAACTTCAAAATAGATATATTTAACGGTGTATTTTAAAATTGCTCATTACACTAATGTTTTTAAATAGTTTTATTTATTGAAATTAGCACGAACGTCTAAATCAAGCGCAATAGAATTACATCAAGGCCACCGGCCAATTGTGCGCGATTTTAGAGGCCACGAGGCACTGCTTCTCTTTCAACTCACTCCTCAGTAGGTCTCTGAACACTCAAGGGGTTGAGTGCCCACCCATTTCAGATTTCTCAGTATGAGAACAATTCTGTGCCAGTAACGGGATGATTAAGGCGGCAACGTCTGTGGCCTGCATTCGGGAAGTCCCGGGTTTAATTCCATGCGACCGCCCACCCTGGCCCATGGGGTTTTTTTTCAGGAGTTTTCTAGAGCCTAAGGTGAATGCTGGAGGGTTTCTTTCAGCCCCTTAATTTCCTGTCCCTCCATTTCTTCCCATTCATCATTTCATTCATCCTTCATCTCGTTGGTCTCTTTCAGGGTCGGAAGTGTCGGCGATGGTGTTTTGGTGAAGCGTGGCAGAGGAAAAGGATGCTCTCTATGAACCCTCACCGTCCCTCGGCTTTTGACTGGCTACTGGGTATCGGAACACTCTTGAGGACCGTTGGACCCTCCCCTCTGTGTTGGGCGGGGTCCCCGGTCAGCCTATCTGACTGCCGGGGTGTTTACTTCTGGAAACTTAGGCACCCTGTCACTGCTGCACCATCGCTCCTGGATTTGGCCGCCGAGGTGTCTCCTCTCGCCCCATCCTTCCTCCCTGGGACGACCCCTGACGGGTACGGGTAGATACAATATCCGCATTCACTGGATCGGTGCCAGTCCCCTCCGATACACATTCCATTCCAACGGGGATGAAACTGGCAGCCTCCATGTGCGTGCGCATTCACAATTGTGTACGGATATTAATGGCATTCGTAGGAAATAGCGCCTCAGGATTAACAAATAGGAAAGCTAATCTGAATACGATTACGAATATCGCCGTTTACCTATTATGCAGCCACACAAATATAAATTTCAGCTGAAGATTAAGAAGTATAAACTAGTATAGCAAAATAAATGTTAAGAAAATCTTATGTGTTATGAACTTATGACATTCTCATTGAAACATTTATTATTTATTTTATTACATCATACATTTTCTACAAAATATTTATACGCAAGCCTAATTTTCTATCTGCTTCATGTTGATCGAAGCAAATATCTGGATATTACAGATCATTAAATTTGAAGATCATTACAAATTTCGTTGTAGGTACAAGAGGATTAGATGAAACCGCACTGATGGTCGTCTAAAAGCGACCTCGCTATGGGTTTAAAATCCCACACTATTTCCACGATATCGCGAGAAACAAGTGAATAACGACATGACTTCTAACAAATTACAAAGTATTAATTGAAGCCAATATTAACTTGCAAATGCCACAAAAGAAAAGTTATTTTAAATAAATTGTGTGTTTCAAAGAGATCTCTATTTTCCGTGTAGCAGAAAATCTATCTCTGAACTTTTACCACTTAATCAAAATTATACAAAACTAAGTGGATTTCACAGGCTATTCCCGATTAATTTAAGTTATATATTTTATTTGCCATATAAATATATTAAACATATGGTAAAATCGTGCCATTTTTGAGAAAAACAAAAATTGCGAAAAATGCTCCATGTGAAGAGTATTTTGACGTGGTAGGAATTTCTTGAAAATCTTCGTGTCGCGTCTTTGGAAGACACTGAACCTAAATACCAAGTTTGGTATTTATCCGCGCGCACACACCTTTTTCTAAAAATACTTTTTTAGACTCAGGGGGTCTCAAAACATGTACTTCCGGTGAAATCTCTATATAGAATTTTTGGGTAGAATGTCTTCTCTACCTACTAGGCACTTGGAAGACAAAGTTAATGAAATTGAGTTTTATTTATGGACGCTCTTTAACTACTAGGATTCTTAACGTCCCATTCTCTGTTGGGCGTGAAATGCCGGAAATTTTGCTCAGAGCTCTCTTTATCGTGCAGTTCTTTTATCTAAGACACAGGACCAAGCTTTACTTCCCCTCCGAAGGAAGCCCTGCTAAGGATTTGTACTCCCTCGGCCTCCTCCAGGTTTGAACCGCGACCTCGGGAACATAGAAAAGGTAGTAAAATCTTAAGCAGACATTACGTTTTGAGTAGAATGATAAATTGAAAAGCGGGCAGCAACAATAAAATACGAGGAATGTATGTATAAAAGGAAGGCGAAAAGTTTCTGGTCGTAGGATAAAGTTGGGTACCAGGGGGACTGTGGAAAATTATGACGAGAAGAAGACACAAAGAAGCGAGCTGCCAGAAACAGGTGGAGGAAGAAAAAGCCATGGGAAACAGCTGCAGGTGGGAGGGAAACAGGGGTTGATAATAAAAGGCACCCTTGCAACGAATTGCCAGTAAGCAGGTTAAAACCCTGATGAATTATTTCTACCACTTGACGAAGAAGCACAGAAGTTGCAGCTATAAACCTGCAGACCTCGTTATCCTTATGGTGGCATGTTTTATGTCCACAACTGTACAAAACTAGTTTGCACGTGACTGCGACGGATATTACCCCATAAACGTCAGCGGCTTTTAAATTATTTGGCTCAGTTGGGTTTATGTGGGCCGCTTCTGGTGTTTGCGTAGAATACAGCTGACGTTTGTGATGCAAAATCGATAACTCACAACTATAAACAACGGTTTTGGTGAAGCGTTCAAACAGACATGCTGTGCAAGTGAAGTGCTGAATTATGCGAACAAGTATAAGATGAGTGATAAATAGGCATATGAACAAAAAGCATGATTAATACGCCAATAAAAGACAAAGTGAGAACTTAAAAATTGATGTGACGTGTTATCTCTCAACGTACTCGAGGACAGGCAAAGTTATTCAAAGAGAGTTATTCATAACTGCAGAAATCATGAACTATCACGTTTTGTTTCCTCTGCATATTAAAACTTAACAAGAGGTTTATTTGGCGACATGAAAATGCGTTTTAGTGCGTACATAGTAATACATTTAAAAGATGGATTAAGTTAAATTAAATGTATTGATTTAGGTGAAGAGAATATTTTGGAGCGCAAAATTTATATTGTATTTTAATGTGATTTCCATTCAAAGAGTATAAATAATTAAAATGTTGTCTTATATTTACAGTTTATAATAAAACATTGGTCTTGTAAATCAAAAATAAGTTTAACCTTTAAAACTTCAAAGGAAAGACATGAACTTCTACAGATGCACCAGCAGAGGCAATGAAAACTGGGAATAAATGATTGAACTAAGTCCATTAAATTGTACTGGAAGAAATTACATTTCCAACAAAGCGAGCATATACTTAAAAACCTAGAAACGCACCAGAGAAATTGGGGGATTACAAAACGAAAGAACTACAAATTATTTCACTTAAATCCAGAAGAAAAACGAAGAGATATACCTGGACTAATCAAAGAAGATACTAAATACTACCTCCATCTAGATAAAAAAAAACCACTAAGATCTATGGCTATGAGAAAAATCAAGTATAACCTGTACGAAGGCTGTAAAATATTGGATAAACAATGATATTGTTCTTTCACACAAAGTCGTGCGGAAAGGGGTTGAAAGGTAGAATCAGAATGAAAAATTCAATGGCATACTTAAAGTATTTAGGAGATCGTAAGTCGCCATTGGGTATGTTATCTCAAATATGACGAGATCTCCTTGTTGTTTGCCGAAAAAAATGCGAGTCAGTTGGGGAATTTGATGTCCTACTTGCATATTGACATGGTGGCTCAGTTGGTTAGAGCAACTGTAGGGAAACCGTGGCTTAAATCCCGGGTATGGCACTGAATTTTTACCTTTCAATGGATAAACAAGCTTATCGCTTTAAAAGCCTACGTAGGCAAGGATTAATCGACGTCAATCTCGGGCGAGTTCTCAATCTAATCCTTGAATTTTCTACCTTGCAGAACATAGAGTTCTAATTTTCGATACTGAGCATCCTGGCCAATAAATTATGTAGATGTTCTTCAAGGGGCAAGTTTTTGAAACTCGTCCCGAGACCAAGGTGCTTTCCGGAGAATTGCCGTGCCCTCCACTTTATTGGTCGTCCTATGTTCCGTCTTACATCTGATTTATAATTAAATGTTGCAGTCAGTCAAATAACATATTTCATACCTGGATTTACATTAATTCTGATAAATTCGTTCTCATTCAGTTTGTCTCTAGATTTAGTAGTTTTCCAATACAGCAAACGCAGCACGCACGCTGGCGCGCGCGCGCGCACACACACACACACACACACACACACACACACACACACACACACTAGCCCTAACCTAACTTCGAGATAGCCTCCTCTCGCCTATTTGTTTAGCATTTTTTTTATTTATTTTTTTTTAAAGCACGGAAGGCGCAAACTCATATGCCATGTTTAACCACACCAAATGTTTAAATATGCCAGTCCTAAGACTGAAAGAAGTGGAACTTGCTATTTTTCTTACTGTTTATTTCGCAACTCAAATGGCTGATTTTATCTAATTTAAGATTAAGTCGCAATTTATAAACCCAACAGCCGGGTCTAACTTTAACAGGTATTGGATTGAATGACCTCGCTCTAGGGTCATCTAGCTCATGCCACTACGGAAGGTAGTAGCATTTTCAGTTCAGTCTAATTTTATTTGGCATGGTGTGTAGTGGGAACGTTATGTGAAGTTGCCTGTTAATTGTGTGTAGCTAACGTGGTGTATACTATAGAGCAACGTGTGTTTATTGTGTTACGTTTTGCTCAAACACAATCACTATGGATCATTAGCCTGAAAGTATACAAAAACTCTGTGCTGACATCGTTCCTAACAAATCTGTAATATATAGATTGTTAGAAAACTTAAGAATGGGTTCGTGATAGATAAAAAGAAACATAGATAGCCTACAGTTCTAACTGAGGAAAAATTAGACAGATATGAGCAATGGAAAGGAGTACAAGAAAATCGCTACCTGACATTACAACGTGCTTCTGATAAAAGTATAACTGACTCCTTGTTCGCTCTCCAAATCTAAATCCAGGTGTCTATTATCTGTGGGGAATGCTTAAAAATAAAAGTTTATGCAACAAATTCTCATACGCTCCACGAAATAGAAGGCTATATCCAGCTTGGGTTTTCCGAATTTCGCATGCACAAATTCGTCCGGTGTTCCATAATATGTCAGGCTTGTATAGACCTTTTATAATGAAAAGTAAGAGTAGCAATGCTTCGTATCATTAGCATTATCTGAAGAATAACGGCTGGTTGGTCCACCGCTACTGCACGAACAGATTCGAATAGGAGTGACGTGGTAGCGGTGAGCTACCAAATGCGTCATTCAAGATAAGCCCGATATTTCAAATACCTACTTGTGTATTTTTATAATCATAACACAATTGAACAGAATGAGCTAGTACATAGATACAATAAAGATCCGCATTAAATCTAAAATTTTAAATAGACCACATTCCTACAGAATATACACGAAACTGAGATGTCTTGCGTTTGTGTTCATTTGCACGAGACGTTTACAATTCCAAAAAAGGATACCACCACATATAGGCATTTAATATTCATATTTTATGCCAAACTTTTGGTCGACCGGACAGATTAAGATTATACCATAGGTGAAATTTCCACGGGGAACGTTTCTGATCCCCTATTTTTCTTGTAACTTTAATAAAACTCTAGCTAAAATTATTGAAACTGGTGCTTCTACATGTGCCTTCGTAATAGAATATTATGAAATTTGATTATTAATAAACTTCATAAAGAATTTAAATTATTAATTGGAAAAAATTAATAAAGGATCAACATTTATTTTCATCTCAACACTTTCAATTATTTTATATAACAATTTTATAGGATTATTTCCATATATTTTTATCAGAGCAAGTCGAATTATATTTGATTTCATTTTTAGTTATTTTAGCAGGAATAACAAAAAGTGCACAAATTCCTTTTTCAGCTTGATTACCTGGTATAGAGTACAGATTTCATCCTTTTCCGAATGAGACGAAGGGATGATCGAGATGGCAGTGGGACAAGCGAGATTAATCGCACTGCAAGCAAGGAGGAACGACCTAAACGAGGTCGTTAAAGTGTTACAAATCTTTATTCCTAAAGAAAAAGGCGCCTTAAAGCTAAGCTCACATTAGTTGGGAGCATCAACAAATCCTTTTCAAATCTGTGGATATTTGCCTATCATTTAGGTTCACGTTCCACAATACGAACGAGCTATGAAGTTTTGAAATGTATTTACATATATTTTTTCCTTCACCAGGTGGCACGCGCCTTTGAGTTCACAGCACGCACCTACAGCTAAAAGTAGAAACCGCGCCCAAGGAAATGCTAAACAAACGGTTAACACGGAAGGTCTAATAACCGATAATGAAGCAACAAAAACACGATACACTCATGGGCTATGACCTCGTTCACAACCCCTCGCATACCATGCGATGTTCACATGTTACTAGAGAAGCACTAAACACCGGAAACTCTTTCCCCCTTAGAGTGGAGTCCGTCGGACGGTCGACCCTCGAGGAAATACTAAATAGCTTTATTTAACAGTGTAGTTCTAAACTAATCATAAGGTCAACGTCTCCATCATGCACCAACATCCGCATAAGGCACATCAATTTCGGCCGTCCAAAATTTAAAACGTCCATTAACTGCTTTTTAGCTTCCTAATCATCCACTTTTAAGCACTTTCCCAGGTCATCAACCTTTAGAGAGCAGTCCTCCAATTAACTGCAGCCTCATTACCACGTAAGCATTCAAAATTTCTTTTGGAAAAAGCTCATAAGAGGCTCCTTATGACACTTAATGAGTGCACAATCAATGGGCTTTTTTTTTTTGAAGCGCAAGCTGGTTCTGTGCATTTTGAAGAAGCCGTAATAGTAGACTCCTCTGTTATACATAGCAAGATAAAAATGGCGGTATGAATGCTCAGGAGACTTTTCATTGGGGATATAACACCCAGTCAAAACAAGAGTTGAAAGAAAATCTTATATTTTCACCTTCGTTGGATTACGTTCGGATAGGTTGTATTTGAGAGCTTACTCTTTTTTTTTTTGTGTGTATTTTTGTTGTTACAAATTTTTCTAGTATATGGCTACCAATTATCCTGGGTGTTTTAGCAGGGATAGGATAAAATGTTTAATTAAACAATGTAAGTTACTTAATAGCATTATAAAATAATTATTCAATAAGAAAGAACAACCTTTAAATATTTATTTCTAATGAACGACAATAGATGGCGACACATGCGATACATCACTGAATAGAGGAAAGTTCAAAATTTTATTTTATGTGTTCAAAATGAGCACCATGAGGACGACCAGTGCTTTTCCGTTTGCATACGCAAACATCTACTAATTTATTGTATCAATTGTAAATTTTTTATGAAGAAGTGGCTCTTTGTTGAACTTGCAACCAAATGCATGTTGCAATGGATTCACTCTTTCCATACTGCAGCACACAAAACGACTGTTCCTGTAGCGTTGCCATTTTCTCGTAAACAAACCCAGCACAGTTGTAAGCACTGGATGGAACTAATAGGTGGAGGTTTAAAACTTTGAACTTTCCTCTATTCGATAATGTGTCGTATGTGTTCTTTTTGAATAACCCTGTACATAATCCTAAATGGTGAGAGATTCGTATTAACTTTATCATTTCTTATTCCAGAGGTAGACAAAACTCGTGTCGTGACTCAGAATGTAGTCACCACATAACGCTACTGGAAGCCCACACAGCTGGGTCAGTGTTGCTAGCTAGAGACGAGAGGGTGGTTGGAAGTTTTTTTGTTTTTTGGGGGTAGTGACGGGAGTAGGCAGGAGAGTTGACGGAGAGAAGTTGAAAGGAGAAGTGAGGGAAAGTGGTGGGGTTCCGCATAGCATCCCCGATAGTGCGGAAGGTAGCTAGCTGCCATTATTGCGCTGGCAGTGGGTGAAGGAAGGTGACCGGGAAACAGTCATGACCGTGCCAGGGTCCTGACTGCTCGCCGGGGAGTGGATCGGGATTGGATGGGATTTCATTCGACTTTGTTATGTAAACAGTTCACTGGCGGAGTTCGTCATGGCATTGTCTCCTTAACCATCGTTTTCCGGGATACGGAAATTTCGTGCAGAATGGGAGGATGAGTTGTTTTTTTGCTGTGCAGAAGGAGAGCACCGAAATGTTTAATTTGCTCAAAAAGTTACATGGCGTATTTAGAGGCAACATCCAAAGACACTACGTTAGATGTCATGCTTCATATGGTGAAATTAAAGATATATGTGTTACACTGGGAAGTTATTGTAATTTATTATTATTATTATTATTATTATTATTATTATTATTAATTATTATTATTATTATTATATTTGTTTTAGGAACTGAACGAGTTAAACTATTGCAGGAGTTGCCTGCAAAGAACATCTTATAGGAAGTCCCAAAATTGATGGCTCTAAATACAAAACTAAATATGCTAGTTACATACTTATCAGGGAGATCGCTCGGTCCCTAAAACCATTTCAAAAGGGCGAATTTCTGAAACAACGTCCGACAGAAGCTGTGGAAATTATGTGACCTCAAGAACTTCCCAATTTTAATAATATTAATTTATCTCGAAGAACCATTACAAGGTAGAAAGTGAAGTCAAACACAATATAATAGTGAACTAAACTATCAACTGTCACGGCAGGAGCTGTACAACCGTAACTCACCCCTTCCCTCGCAGCAATGCCCGACTTTCGTGTTATGAGGGTTGCGTTGTCTTATGTTGTCGGCTTAAAACGAGACTTCTGAACACCTCTGTCTCATTCAGTTAACCCTACATATCTCATTCAACCACTTCATACAAAGAAAGCAAACCTTTTCACTGATTCACCTAAAGCACTAAACGGCCCATTTAACTGATCATTAACATCTAAAAGTTACAGCCTGAGAGTAGCCATTTATGAACACTTAAATTACAGCATTCCCTTAGTCACCATCGCACATCAGAAACATCAAAGCAAACTTCAAAAGCATATTCTGTAAGTTAGGTGCCAATTACTGCCTCAGCTACAATTATTACACTCTTTAAATGATTGGCATGTATTGTAACTACAGATACACTTATACGACATTACATGAAATAATTTTTTCTTATTCTAAAAACTACTTGTATAGGCATCATTATGGATGGTGTCTCTAGGTAAACCAATGCCAGGTCGCCGGTCTAACAGAAGGACAGGGTATCGTCCTCTATTTAATCATATAATCTGAACCTCATATACACACTTAAATATACTGAAATAATTCTTCCCTATTTAAACCATCTTGTGATATGTCTTATATATTATGTATTTGCATGTTATATTAAGTGTAACTTTGTTAATGATAAAAAGGTGGACTTATTAATATGCTTTATTATAGTATTACTGTGTTAATATATTTTTGTTTGAAAGCATGAGGTAAAACCTTTTACTTTTATGTAACATATACACTACGTGATCTAAAGTATCCGGACACCTGGCTGAAAATAACGTACAAGTTCGTGGCACCCTCCATCGGTAATGCTGGAAATCAATATGGTGTTGGCCCACCCTTAGCCTTGATGACAGCGTTCACTCTCGCAGGCATACTTTCAATCAGGTGCTGGAAGGTTTCTTGGGGAATGCCAGCCCATTCTTCACGGAGTGCGGAACTGAGGAGAGGTATCGCTGTAGGTCGGTGAGGCCTGGCACGAAGTCGGCGTTCCAAAACATCCCAAAAGTGTTCTATAGGATTCAAGTCGGGACTCTTGCAGGCCAGTCCATTACAGGGATGTTATTGTCGTGTAACCACTCCGCCACAGCCCGTGCAGTATGAACAGGTGCTCGATCGTGTTGAAAGATGCAACGCCATCCCCGAATTTCTCTTCAACAGTGGGAAGCAAGAAGGTGCTTAAAATATCAATGTAGGTCTGCGCTGTGATCGTGCCTGTGATCGTGCCACGCAAAACAACAAGGGGTACAAGCCCCCTCCAGGAAAAACACGACCACACCATAACATCACCACCTCCGAATTTCACTGTTGGCACTACACACGCTGGCAGATGACGTTCACCGGGCATTCGCCATACCCACACCCCGTCATCAGATCGCCACATTGTGTTCCGTGATTGATTCGTCACTCCACACAACGTTTTGCCACTGTTCAATCGTGTAATGTTGACGCTCCTTACACCAAGCGAGTCGTCGTTTGGCATTTTCCTGCGTGATGTGTGGCTTATGAGCAGGCGCTCGTCCATGGAATCCAAGGTTTCTCACCTCACGCCTAACTGTCATAGTACTTGGAGTGGATCCCGATGCAGTTTGTGTGATGGTCTGGATAGATGTCTGCCTATTACTCTTTACGACCCTCTTCAAATGTCGGCGGTCTCTGTCAGTCAACAGACGAGGTCGGCCTGTACGCTTTTGTGCTGTACATGTCCCTTCACGTTTGCACTTCGCTATCGCATTAGAAACAGTGGACCTAGGGATGTTTAGGAGTGTACTGACTGACACAAGTGACATCCGATCACCTGACCACGTTCGAAGTCCGTGAGTTTCACGGAGCGTCCTATTCTGCTGTTTCACGATGTCTAATGACTACTGAGGTCGCGGATAATGAGTACCAGGCAGTAGGTGGTAGCACAATGCACCTAAGATGGAAAACGTATGTTTGTGGGGTGTCCAAATACTTTTGATCACAGTATATACTGTAAAAGTCACTTAATCCAACATTTAAATACTTAAACCTTGCATACCTTTAAACAAATCGTACGTGTCATTCCTTTAACGAAAAACTTTACTAGAACCTACACTTTTAAATTAACCGAGAACCTGCACTTACAGCATCAACGTACGACACCTAAATTCTTGTTTATCCTTGAACCAAAGCGCTGAGAAAGATAAGCAAATGCCCTTTTCTTTACGTTTGAGCCGCTATCGGCGACGATGACTGTGTATCATTTTTAAGAAAGATAAATGAACGTTGAAACAAGTACTGGAAAGCCATCAGTGTTAAGCAGGATGTGTAGTCCCAAGAACTGCTCAATCCACTACTACACCAGGCTGAAGACAAACATAATCCTATGATCGATCAAGGGCCATGTAATAACAAGTAGTTTTTGATTTTAAATTAAGCTTAAAATCAATAATACATAACATAAAAAATGTTTTTTAAAGAACACTGTCTTTGTTCAAAAACTAAGTTCTGACTTACTGGGTGCACAAGTTTACGCCATTGCAATCAACTGTCATTTAGCTTTAGACAGAAAAGGGATCTTGTACCTTCAGTGCATTGGAGACAGATTAGGGAGACATTTGAAATGCTCTGAGTACGAGTATCCAACCCCCTTGTGTATGTAAACAAGGCAGCAAGAGCAATAAATGCTACCAGCAGGAAGCTATCTCGGCAAGCTGACGCTTGGGACCTTTGATTTTGCCCCAAAGACGTTGCATTTCTCTGAAGCAATTAATGAAGTAACCACAAACTTGGGTCCATTACCGCTATTAGGGTTCAAAGTTCCAGTATAGGTAGAATGATTCGAAATGGCAACATCGCAGCTGCTAGATGAGGAGATAAGAATGCAGTATTAAAATGATACAAAGTACAGTATTTCTATGACATTATTTTATGCCTAAATCATCGGCGATGGTTGTCAGCGAAATGGAAAAGCTGCAGAGTTGATGGGTGATGTGACTGCCTCAGAGGAATGCTAAGGGAATATGACACAATTACTTCTTCGCTTGTATGCCTGCCCCGTCTCTCATTCCATTTCTCCGCTTTCTCAGTTAAGTGCTGCACGAGACCATCGGACATCAGATATGCAGTCTGTGTAGTAGTAATCAACATGAAATGCGATATTTAGATTATTTGTAACCTTGCCTTCAACTACAATGAATTAAAATGCCTTTTTCTTATACCCGCATAATTATGCATAGCTTCATTTACAGTCAGAAAGCAGTACCATAACAGTGTACAATTTGTGTTTTTATCCAACTTTTCATATTTGACCGCCGAATTAATTCAATAAAATAAATAAATAAATCCTGTGGCGCTACAGCTCGCGAAGGGCCTAGGCCTGCCAACGCGACTGCGGGCCTCATGGCCACATACGTTCGGCAGAGTTGGGCGATCATCCAACCGATGCGGGGAGGTGATGCGGCCAGCATCCCGCATCCCCCAGCCGGAAAATTGGCTCACGAGGCTAAGATCGCTGACTATCGCAGCTCCTCATTTTTCTCACGATGCTGAGTGGGCTCCGGTGCTATACCCGGGACCTAAAATCCGCTCCCTTGCGGGTGAGATTACGGCTCATTACGTGGCCGGGAATCAGAAACCGCGCTCCAGCCCACTGCCCCACGGCACAGGAAATCCAATATTGCATTAATTATTTATTAGAATTACTTTACAAAGATGGAAGGTTTCATCTACTTTTTTCAATCGTTCCAATGCCGGCGAATTTAAACCCCGAATAGAACTCTCCGCCTCCCGAGGGTTGAGCATCATACGTATGTGTAGGTGTTTATGAAAGGCACATGAGATATTATTTATAACACGTTATGAAGAATATAATACTGAATCCCATACGTGTGTGGAACATAACAGCCTCAAGCTCGTCAGTGATGTGTTTATACAGATAGCCGCCCGACTGCGTTTCACCTCAATCTCGTTACTCTCGAGCTCTACTCAACTACAGTCTGCTGACAATAGCCTGCTGATGGAAAATAAACACTGCTAATCGAGGATACTGTATTACACTAACATGTGTGGTACTGAGATAGGCATACAATCACACCTGTAGTCGATTGTTCAAGGTGTTACACTGTAACACCTATCCCACAGTTCAGCACGTTATACCGTGTCTTTCAGCGTATCAGCCACACAGGTTTTACCACGTTATAAAGATGTGATTGCGATATCTCTTATGACATCACAACAGAGATTCATGCCTTTTAGTAGTTAGGAGCGCAAGCTTACTCAACTGCTTGACTTAGCCTCAGAGCTTACTTCAGCTCAGCCAAGGACTAAAATAGATACTCGAAGCACAAATCATGTTGTTCAACCAAGTACTTTTATCCGGATGTGAACTGATCAAATCGCTATCCAAGCATAACTGTCCATTTGAAACCCAGTCCGAGGAAAGGTGCCCTTTTCTTTTTGAATCAGCATGGTTTGGGACAAAATAAGAGCACAAAAAACATATATTTCCAATTACAAACAAATAATATGTACTATGCAGTAACGGTGACCTTTGAAGCAGACGTTACTGAAAGGATAAAAACTAATTTCTAAAACTTGCTAAGGAATGCTAAAACGGAAATCCAATGGAGTGGATAAGGAGTTTCATATATTGTATATTTATATATGTATTGTACATCATAATTATTATCAGTTTTTAAAATATCTTTTGTGTCATATAATTTGCCTTGAGCATTATATGTATTAAATGATTAATTACAATTTTATAGATATTTTGAAATACTGAGAGATAAAATAAATTGAGTCACGTTAAAAAATACGTTTTCGTAATTAACAAATATTAAAATACAAAATGTGGCAAAAATGGAGAATTTTAGTAGTTATTAACGTTTAATTATGATATGATTGCAAATATGTCATTCTGGTGAATGTTATTTATTTCATGCAAGAATTTTAAATTATATTAATCTGTTTTACGATCGAAAGCAACCATGCTAGCTAAAGTAAATAACATTCAACTATTAGGATTGTTAGAAAAATTTTCACAGAGGAAGAAGACGCTTACAGCAAAAGCGAAAAATTGTACTAGTTCCCTACATGAACAACTACTGTCAACGATAAATATTACGGAATTGGTTACAGAAATATAAAGAGAAAGTCTACAAGAAAATAAAGCTTAAATGTTTGTACATATTTGATTCAAGTATCATATATTGTTCGTCGTAAAGCATTTTGAACAAATAAAGTAAAACACGTTACCGTGAGAATTCAGTTATTGGATTTATTATTTAAATACTTTCCAAACGCGACAAACCTGAGATAATAGTCGATTAGAGCTAGTAATATTTTAAGTATATCTTAAAATACACCGGACACAAAGAAACGTTCAGATATTTGCTACGCGATGCACACAAGCATTCACAACAATTAAGGAATAAAATTTATCCGCTGAAAGTCAATTCTGCCACGCTAGAAATAAATTGAATACCAACTGTGTGAGCGGCGCGGTAAATTCAAACCGAGCATTTCAAAGTTCACAGCATCTGAATCTTAGAGCACATCCACCAGAAACCAGCGGCGACGCCTACACCGCATCATCCCGCAACCACACCCTAATTCCACCTCAACTTGAACTGCAAACCATGTTAATTCCACTTCACCTTAAAGATTTATTTATTACAATTATTTATATGGAAGCTGGAACAGAAACGGTCATCCCAAAATAACTCGCACACTGATTCACCTGATGATGATACATTGCAACAGCTTCTCCTGAACAAAACCCATACTGATCCGTCCAATAAGATATTTTAGGATTGATGAAACCGTTTCTCTCTCTGATTGAAAAAGATGCAACTCCATATTTGGATAAATTACCCTTTATAGCAATGCAACTAACACAGCATTCCAAATATACGAAATCAAAAATTAAATAGACAATAACAACACGACCCTTTGCATGAAAAATAAATTAACATGGAAAACATTCATTCCAAGCCTACAAACGCTCGCGTCAAGGGACTAATACTAAATCCCTCCAATGCGTTTGAATTCTATTTCAGTGTTTTCCCCATTGGCGTTTTAATCATTTGGCGCTTTGCAGTGAAAAAAGGTCTTTAAACCCGAGCCATTATAACCCTATTAGTCACTAATAACAGGCCATGTTTAAGGCTTTACAGCCACAGTAACGAGGGAAAAAAGAATAAACTTGGGGGAGTGATTCGTATGGGGTTTCGAGGTGCAAACGACACGGCTAACAGTGTTAATTCACAAAGTGATTCAAACCCCTCTTTGTTGCATATGACTATGTTATAGGGTCCCAAGAGAAGCAAAAAAGGGCGAGTGCTTCATCCCGTCAGGGAATATGGTACCAAATTTCCGCATAATGGTCGCAGAATAAACACGCTAGGGAAGGTGCATTGAGCTCTCCGGGACATAAACACAGCTGACCGTATGCTTGTTAACTGTTGCCTCCCTTAATTAACCCTCCCTGGAGCAAGATGTGCACTGAGCAGATGCCGGGGCACGACCGTGCAAGGGGTGAGATGACACCGACAAGTGGTTCATTGCCTGCCACTTTGACGGCGGATATATCTTCCAGTTTTTATCTACACAAATCATTTTTAAAAAACGACGTAACCTAAAAGCAGCTAAAGGCGGCCCTCTGCTCTTAGAGATAACGGAAGACATATTTTTAAACCACGTGAATTCTGCGTAGCACCACTTCTACTTACAGAACCAGTAAGGTAATTTACCTTTCCATAAATCCAAACAGTATCCCTTTAAATTTCAGCATGAATGCTTCTTCTTCATTGCCTTAAATAATAAAATGTGACTCGCAAATCCCAGATTAATGCTGGATGGAGGTTACTGTTGACTGATGCTTGATCAGTTGAGATATTTGTAAGTTCGAAAGATGAACTCCATTGGTTCAATCCAACTAAATCAGTGTCGAGTATCACAATCGTGTGACGCAACATCGTTTCGAAGATTTGTAGGCAAGGGGTGCTGAGGGAAAGGAACAGCAGACTTTTTGGCTTGTAATGAGTAGATACAAAGTAGAACACACATTTACCTTACTCCCACTAGTCTTTTCCTAACAGTAACTTCGCTTTTCCCCTTGCATCACCTGTCCTATAATTCTCACTAAGATCCTAACAACAATGTACAACAAGGTATTTTATCGTTGACTTCACCGAGCATTCATTTGGCTAATGTGTTCTAACCTCTAATTCACTTAAAGTTAGACTTTAATTAAAGGTAGTTATAAGTAAGTAAATGTCTTCCTCATTCAGGATATTTTCATTTGCAATTAACAAAGAACTTGCCCTTCGCTACAGATATCAAGTAATTAATGATTTTATTTTTTAAAACAAATTTCATCTGACAATACATTAGAACAGCGATGTCAAGGTTAATTGCTTGAAGAACGCGTGACGATTCTCGTGGCGCGGGATAAGTTCGGGTACGTAACAGGTGGCTAACAGAAATAACTAGACAAACACTCCTAGCCACCATGACTGTCCAGCACAGACGCTGAGGTTCAAAGCAAACTACTAGGGCACCACTCTTCTGCTGTCATCGGTATGCAACCTAGACACTTTTGCTTGTAGTATTATTCAAATGCCGATGATAAAAACCACTTTTTATGATCTCCCATTCAACTGCATGGTTATTTTCTAGCGTTCGTGACCAATGCTCAATTTCGCTCTTTTCAGGAACTTCTGGCCAATAGATATCTATTATTTGAAGCGTATATCGAACTTAATAAGTTTCCACTGTTCAACTATATACGAAGATTCTTCGATATGAACCGCCTGTTCTGGTAAAAAGTTTTAATTTTTAGTGAAAGTCAAATTTAGAGCTTTGTTAGGCTTGGTAAAATTCTTGCACCTACTTATAAAGCGGAAATGAGAATTGTCTTGTTATTGTTTACGTTCCTAAACTGTTTTTACAAAGTTTTTGAGATGAACGAAACGAAATTAGCAATAGCACAATGATGTGGTTACTTAGCATTTGCCTTTAAGAATCAAGGAAGACCGCGATTTAGTTGAATAAACTTGCTGGAAACATTAGAGTAGGACGTTTATGCTGGGACTTTCAGGGGGCGGAGGCAGGAAAACAGATTTCAAGCCAATAATGCTCGTAAAATAAATTCACGCGACAGAAAGCTTTAATCGACAGCATTTTAAAAAGGCGCTGAAAAGATTCAAATAAAAAACCTGTGCATACATAAACGAGCGGAGTTTTCAGCTGTCTCCTGCTATATAATGCACCATCCCATTTCATTACCCATGCTGACCTAAAAATGCAATGCAAGTGCCACATGATGTGATGGTGGGTGACTTGAAGAGAGATCTAAATTGGTGAAGATGGACAGGCGTTGATAGAACGGGTAATATGTCACAATTAGTAACCACTATGCATGCACCAATCACAGGTGACGTATGTAGCCGTAATGAGTAGAGACGAGTGGATCTGACAGCCCTCTAGACTAGTATTTCCTGGTACACTCAACTACAAAAATATCTACTTGGTGGGAGATGTAAGAGAGTAAATAATTACACGTATAATGCCAATAGTTTCAGCACATCACCTAAGTTGTAAGTAAGATTGGAAGGTATACTAAATGAAATGTACTTCATATTGTATGAACTTATGATTACAAATTATGTAACAGGACATTTTTCTTAAGCTGTATGTAAAATTGGTACAAAATCTTTAGAAGCGCACAACTGCATAACAGAAAATGAGCATCTTGGTGGCTAATAAAGTCCTATGACATTTATCAAAATATTGTGGTAATGAAATAAAAGGAATTGTTTTATTTTCCCATAGATGTATTCAAATATTAAAAGTTTTCCTCAAACAATTTCAAAAACTCTTGCCGATAAAATATTCGCATGGCTATCTTTTCCCAAAATAGTGTTATCGTATGGTAGTTTTAAAAAGGCTTCTATACTTTTTCAAGCTCATTGATAATTACGATGAATCGCTTGTTTTAATATCAGAGCATCATTCCTTACATTTAAACTTGTCTGCGATTATAGAGAAATGCACCAATCACATTGTCCTTTCCATGAAACACTTGGCACTCTAATAAGCTTTCTTCTCACTCTGAGAACTTCTCTAGGAATTGGTACAGGCATCGTCATCGACGATGGCTGTGTTCCAATAACACACTCGCTGGATTTACTGAATTGTTTTTCTTGTAAGAAGGCCGTTGCACGCGCAGGAAGAAAGAGAGGACTTTATACTCGACTCCCTTTCTCTTAAACTCCCCACCAATATTCAATCATGACCGCGCGAATCGTAACGCACTGTTTGCAACAATACATATGCGTTACTTATTGTAAATGATTACTGTTCAATTGACCCATCTTAAAAGTCACATACGTCGCCAACGTCTGTTTGTAGCGCAAAACACCGAGGTTCATTTTAAAGCGTATATCATGACATTGTTTTGAGTCAATCTCTTGAAGCGAGTGTCAGCTCTAAGGGGAAGGACGTAGCGTAGTACACGTTTGGCGGAGAAGTTGCCTGTCAAGCACGGCGTTCAATTAGAAGGGTACTAACACGGTAAATAAATTAATCATAAAACGTGGACAACATAACGTGCCTCGCAAAAGCATAAAATAGATAAACAAATACACATGTTAATCTTTCTTGCATAACCCTACTATCGATTAATTTTGCATAGTATTGTTATTTACATTCCAGAAGGGAGCCGCAATATACATGTTGTTAAATTAATGTTGTTTTACGTTAGGATGATAAAAGTTCCCTGCTTACAACTTTCACGGACCTTCGATATCGACCAGACACAACACAGTGCGACAGAGGATTTGGTAGGACACACACCGTACAACCAAATTGCGTTGTGTTGCTACGACGTGGAAGGTTCTCAGGTTTAGAACGAACGCCGTGCCTGCAAGGCAACTTCTACAACACACGAGTCATATGCGTCTGCGAAAGTACTAGGCGGATTGAATTCTACGCTCAGCAGCAAGACAAGTGACATCATACATATGTCATAGTAAGCTTTGAAATGAACACCCAGTATAATGATATATTTTGGGAATATTAAAGTACAACTAAAACATTTTAAAACACGTAAGATGGAGATAATTATCACAAGTTCAACATCATAATTATATCTGATGACAGAAAATGTTCTAGGAGGCGTTACCATCCAAGGTCACCAGCTTACCTAAATAAAAGGCACTTTAGGAAGTGTACTGGTTTCCTCATTAAGTGATGAACAGGTTGGAATCAATTCCCAGATATCTGAATGAACTGCTCGGCAAGAATTTGTCCTGGACACATAACTGAAGTACTTATATTTGAAACATTGCCTTAAAAATGTATGTTTTTGCGTAAAGTAATTTTAAATAATCATGCTGTATCAATGATAATAATAATAATAATAATAATAATAATAATAATAATAATAATAATAATAATAATAATAAATGTTTTAGTTCACTGTATGGTAGTTTAAATAACATTACTTGTTATTTAATTTTACAATTTGAACATCGTACACACTATAAAAACAGCAGCAATTTCCCCAGTTTGAAGCTATTCAAGTTGTGATATGTCTTTGGCAACTTTCAAAGTAAGCCCAGTGGATCCAGTCATCGCTTGATGGAACGAGGTTCCCCCGAAAGTCATTGACCATATGGGGAGCGCTGGACGCAAAATCACTCAAAAGTATATTTACTATAAACATATAACGTATTTATAGGCGTAAGTAAGGAAAGTTTTGTTGGATTTCAAAAGGGTCGACTGATTGTATGTTTTATTAGAGTTTTAAGAGTTAAGTATTTTCGTTTGAATGATTAAGATTCCTAAAACGTTTTAATTTTAGGTAACATAAATGCTGTACAACTCTGCTGTACTACAAAAGTGATAAGTGATTTCAACTGGGTACTCAAATTGCTAATTTGTACAATTTTCAAGCAATTCAGTTGAACTTTTTATCACAATTTTGTTCCATATATATATATATATATATAATATGTATATATAGTGATTCTGTTTGCTTTATAAGAAAGCAGTTTTCAACGACAAAAATTAAATCGAGACATCCACGTACTGACCTACATAATACAGATTTGAAAATTTTAAACTTTTAAAGTTTCCAAATCATTTCTCGAACCTAGTTCTTTACAATCAAATATTATATTATGTTACATTAAAACTCCCTGAAAAAATAATTAAGTATGCAACCTGCCTAAAAACCAACCACGTATTAAATTATTAAAATCCTAAATCCAGAACTATACTTGATATCAAGAAATACTCTTTAGATCTCTTTACTCAACTCAAAGCACGTATACCGAAAATTCAAAATAAAATGGACATAAATTGGATTGTGAACATTTTTAAATCGTAACATCGCAAGAAAAGAATATTATCAGAAAATGAAGTTTAAAAATTACACGCGCTATTTATACATATACGTTCATTCAAACGTCGCGTTTATGTGGCTAGCAGGATGTATTCCACAAGCGGCGTTAGTGTTTTTTTCTAATTTTATCAAATATCGAGTACCTTAAAGCACCTATATTTGTAAATTTATTCTACATTATTCTAAATAAATTGTAAATATCGTACCTTTAATGAGACTTATCTCCAAAATCTATATCTATAAATTACCGGTCCACTGGTGCACTTGAAACATCAAAGTAACACAAATCATCCATTTATACTTCGAACTCAATCATAAATAAGAATATGCCGACCTTCTGTTTTGCTTAAATCGATCCCTCATGGCCCTTTTCAACTGGATGCGCATTAGTTGGACGAACCCATTATCTCCTGTAGGAGTTTTGGGTTAGTGGTAGAAGAATAATGCCGATACATAGCTTAGGCATTCCTGTTGCACCTCGCAAGGGGAATATTGCGCGGTCTTTTCTCCACTTCCCTTTCTAACCTTCTCTTCATTTGCGTTTCTGCACGGTCAGATCGAAAAAATTGTACTATACACGTTGGTTTCTTGGCATATTTAACGTCCTTTAACGAGTAGGTCATATCGGACGATGAATGGGCGAAATTATGCTCAAATGAGCCCGGGGTCCATAGCATCTCAAGTAGCACAAGTATAACAAGTAAACAAACTGCTAGTTTTAAAATAATCTGATGTGATACATTCACATGACTTTCTCTACCCTGTATCGTTTATTAATTGGTATACAATATATTATTACTAAAGCTTATTTTTCGATCTACTTTATTTTAATCCACATAAACCTTTGCAGAAATAGCTGCATTACACATTTCGTTATGGATACAAAAAAAATAGCGATAGTCAAATGTTTAAGAACTGGACACTATACGCTAGCCTTAAAGTTCCATACTGTTTCCATGCAACCGCGAGAAACAACTGAAAGTTGACAGAACTTAAGAGAATGGCCAAGAAATGAACAATTCGAATCTTTAATAATGGATATCTCAGAAACGGCTTATGCAATCAAAAAACTTATTTTAAATAAATTGTGTGTTTTAAGGGATCTGCGTTTTTTTTGTGTAGTATGTTTCGTCTATGGCTTAACTTTACTCGTTATATAAGATTATACCAAATTTCTTCCAAATGAAGTGGACTTCACCGACTATTACCAAAAAATTCAAGATATAATTTGCATTTGTAATGTAAATATAATAATAATCGTTAACCATCTTTTATAAAATTAAAAATTTCGGAAAATCTTCCATGTAAAGGGTAGTCTGGGTTAGGGAGATTTTCTTGAAAATTTTCGTGTCGCATCTTTGGAAGGTATTGAATCTAAATACCAAGTTTGGTATTTATCCGATTTTCGTTTTTGAGTTATGCTGTTCACAGACACATACACACACACAGATTTTTCAAAAATTCTTTATTTGGATCCAGGGGGCATCAAAACATGCATCTCCAGTAAAATCTCGACCTGGAATTTTTGGATAGAATACAATACTTCCCCTACTTAGTATACGTAGTGGAGAAAGTAAAAAAGGCATCCTAAAGGTATTCTGGCAGTTTGTCTAAGGTCTGTAAATTGCCGGACCCCTCGCAAAGGACGGAGTTTATGCGCAAATTTAGTGGACATGGGGGTACTGTACTCCTACAATTTGTTTTCTTGCTCCATGCCACCGGCATGTCCCTGCTGTCATCTGGGATCCCTCGGCCAACTTTCATCAACATTACCATCACGGAGTTGTAGAAGTTGTTTGTTCAACTAAGTGTACCCATGCGCCACGTGCCCCTAATGGGGGTGGGGGTTATCGCTAGCGAAAGATGCCGGAGTAATAAATATCAAGCAACTGGGGAAAAAAATTACACAGGGAAACTTTTTCTTTATATGCATGGTAGCATAAATAAGTTGTCGATGCCTCCATGAGCGGAATACAAACGCGAAGGCCGGCTCTGGTGGAAGGGGTGCGGGGGCGAGATAAAGCCTGCAGTGGATTTTTATGCAACTCCGTGGCTGAGGTAAACAAGATTTACAAAATGTGTGCTGGGGAGAGATCGAGCGAATTTTTAAAGGCTATTTAAAGAGAACGTTAAGAGTCTGGGGAAATGAACAGTTTATATCCCGTGGCGAATTTTCATGGTTTTCACGTGCTTATAAAGGAAATAACCTGGTCCATTAAAACTGAATGTTTCTCTTTTATTACCTCAGTCAATTTTCACTTGAGTTAACACAGGAATAAAATCGCCAAAACAGTCTTCTGGACTGAGCCAACAGAAAAAAATCTGATGTGTTACACTCTCATGACTTTCTCTGCTCTTGTAAAACTACTTTTACAAACTCTTATTCTCCATCTATTTCATATTAATCGAGATAAACATTTGCAGAAACGATCTTTTGACATGCAAAGAGAATTACATTTTACACATAGCGACCAGTTCTAAAAATATTTGACTATCGCTTAAGGCCTACTATGTTCCCCTTGTTTTGTATTTGCAACGGCAATATAAGCACAGACGTATCTCTTAATAACTGGTTGCTATGTGCAGCACCATTCTCTTTGCCACAGATTAATACTCTTTGCATATCCAAGACAAAGAAATGAATAACGAATTCCCATTTGAGAAAATTATTGAAACATTTAAGGGAATAACAAGCAATATCTCGAAAATGGTTCACTCAACAACAAAAAATGTATATCACATAAATTGTGTATTTTAACGCGATCTAATTTTTTTGTGTAGTAAAATTTTGTCTATCTCTTATGGTTTACCAGTTATGCAAAAGTCGTTCACAATCAAGAGTACTTTTGGAGACATTCCCAGAAAATTCAAGATATACATTTGATTTTCATGAAAATATCTTAAGCATATGATATTTTAATCAAAATCGTTAGAGCCATTTTTGAGAAAATTAAAATTTTCGAAAAATGTTCCATGTAAAGGGTAATCTGGGGTGGGGGGATTTTCTTGAAAACCTTCGTGTCGCATCTCTGGAATATACTGAACCTAAATACCAAGTTTGGTGTTGATCCAAAGGTTCGTTTCTGAGTTATGCTGTAGTATGCCTTAAGCGATAGTCAAATATTTTTAGAACTGGTCGCTATGTGTAAAATTTAATTCTCTTTGCAATGCAAAAGATCGTTTCTGCAAACGTTTATCTCGATTAATATGAAATTGATGGAGAATAAGAGCTTGTAAAAATAATTTGTACAAGAGTAGAGAAAGTCATGTGAGTGTAACACATCAGATTTTTTTTTATTCAGGGGGTCTCAAAACATATATTTCCGGTGAAATCTCGGTATCCAATTTTTGGGTGGAATACAATACTTCCCCTACTTACTATACGTGTAGAGAAAGTATAAATGCCTAGTAACGTTTACTTTTATATTCTACTATTCTTAGGAAACCTAATTGTTCTATAGACTTCATTTGATAATTGAGATAAATCTTTATAGAACTAATTTAATTATACATTTCATTGAAGGTACAAGGGGAATAGTCAAAACCGAATCGATAGTCAACTCTTTAAAAGCTAGTCGCTGGCCTAGAAATGATATAGTCTTTCCATGAAAGCGCGATCAACAACTGAATAGCAAAAGCACCTGAAAAAAATATCTTATTTGTTACATTCATATGACTTTCTCTACCCTCTATTGTTATTAGTGGCTATACAAGCTATTCTTAGGAAATTTTGTTTTTCTACTTCATTTTAATCAAGATAAATCTTTGCAGAAATAGCTGCACGTTAAGACATTTCGTTATCGATACAAATGTGTTAGAACTGGACGCTATATGCTCATTCCATTTAATCTCGAGAAACAACTGAAAATAGACAGGACTTCTAAAGAAGACAAAATATTGAACAATTGGAACCATTAATAATAGATATCTTGGAAATGGTTTATGAAATAAATTGTGTGCTTTAAAGAAATCTGCATTTTGTGGGGGGGGTCTGCGTTTTCGCTATCGCTTAACGTATACCAGATATAGAAATTTATGCAAAATTCCTTTCATATGAAGTCTATTTCCATAAAATTCAACATATGCGTTTACTTTTCATATAAACATCTTTAATATATGGCATTATAATCAAAATCGTTAGAGCATTTTTGAAAAAAAATCAAAAAAATCGAATAATTAGCTGGGGGGATTTTCCTTAAAATCTTTGAAAACCCCACTTCTTATTCTTCTTCCTGGCTTAGACATATCGACCTGTTCCATCTCCAAGCATGAATATCCAGGACTGATTCTTGGAAGATAACTTAAATAACAAGTTTGGTATTTATTCGACTTTTCGTTTGAGTTATGCTGTTCACACTCACACTCACACACACACACACACACACACACACACACACACATACACACACACACACACACGAGCGCGCGCGGAGTCTTTTTTAAAAACACTTTTGCTTTCTTTCTTTCTTTTTTATTGAGAGCCCAAAAACGTTTATACCAGTGAAATCTTGGTATCGAATTTTTGGGTGAAATGCAATACCTTCTCTGCCTGCTATGTGCGTGGTAGAGAAAATAAAACTGACGAAGTATTGGCCAATTTAAACCGATAATATCGGATATCTCGGAAATGGTTGATGGCACAACAAATTATTGGAAACAAACGTGTGTTTTAAAGAGTTCTACAATTCTTGTGCAACGCGTTTTTGCGTATGGTAACCAGTTATAAAAAATTATAGAATTTTTTTTCCGAATGAAGAGGAATTCACAGACTATACCAAGAAAACTTAAGATATACATTTTATTTGTTAAGTGAGCACCTTAAACATATAATATTTTAATAAAAATATTATGAACCATTTTTGAGAAAATCGAAAATGTATAAAAATCGTAAAAGTTAGTTTTGGATAGGCAGATTTTCTTGAAAATCTTCGTGTCGTATCTTTCCAAGATTCAAAACCATAAGCACGCACGTGCGCATAAAGATGCTGTTTTTTTTAATCGGGGGCCTCAAAACATGTGTTCCCGCCGAAATATCGATCTTTTTCAGTGGAGTGCAATATCTTCTCTTCCTACTATGTACACGGTAGGAAGCGATAGCTATGGTATTTTCCTGTGAAGTCAAGCATATTATAAAATTTACAAACTATTAATAAATAATTTTTTTGGAGTCTAACTTTAATTGGCTAGCAAATTATTTAATTTACAATTAGGTTTGAGATAGTCAATGGCACATTACACTGCCATCTGAATAACGTGTATCTCTATTTTAAAGCATATTATGATTAAAGTCTTTGATTTATTTAAAAACATTTCTGATCACCATGGCTGCCCCTACATTTTCTTTCGCTCTTGATATGTCTTTATCGTAAAATTTATGCTTAACCTTCCACCTAAAGCTCTCTTTCTGGCGGTTCGGGTTTCAGTATACACATAGCGCTGCCTGCTTTAAGGGGAGATCGCAAAACAGAACAAAACAAAACAAAACAAAACAAAACAAAAAGGCAATTAGATGTATCAAAGGCCTTGAAAGAGTGCTTCATGTAAAAGTCATTTTATGAAACTAGGCATATTAACAGTCCCCAGTTTATTTATTATTTTATATAGTATCCTTTTATATATTAGAGAAAATATAAATATCTTTACCCTCAGAACAGATATACACTTACGTAATACCAGGGGAAAAATTAATGGACATTCCTAATACAAGATTAAAGATAAATCATCATCATCATACCTATATAAGTATTAAGCTTTATAAAGGCTCCCCCAAGAACCAGTCTCAATTTGTACTAAACACATGCTTATGAAATGGTTAAAGCTAAAAGCTTTTTACTATATAAATGAATCTTTTGACTGTTCTATGGATTATTTATATTATCAGTGATGTATGAATTAGGTAACAAATTCTTTAATAATTGTATAATTATAATTAGTATAATTAGTAGGTACATATATCTAGGTTTATTATGTAAGACAAACATTGTAAATAGTGACTGTGACGAAAGCAATATCTTATAAGATCTGATGGTGAATAAAATTCTGATTTTGATTTTGATTAGAAGCCCTATTTTGTTAATGTTAATCCTACTAAATTCATGACCCGTTACATCAAAAATTATTTAAGATAGCTGACTAAAATTGTTACAGGGTGTAGATGCATGGCTTCTAAATAGAATTATCTGCTTTTATCCAATACGTCTGTTTATTGAGGAATATATCATTATTTTCTGAACTATACATTTTGATTAAAAGCTTACCAGTAATTATTTTTTAAGAATAACTTAGAGTGTCAAAAGCCAAGTCGATCCACAAAAGCATTTAGGGGTTGTTTATCATCCTTAAATTTACTTTGCTATCTGCAATAGTTCGAGAAAACAGACCACTTATCAACATTCACAGACAAAGCCAATCGAAGCAAAAATGGAGAAAACAAATTCAGTGTATTTTCAAAGAAACAAACTACATGGCTTGAACACACGGAAGCTGAAATACTTAACAATGCTACAAATTTGTGGAGCAAAACTCCCCTAAAAGGTGGACTGAAGTTTACCACTTTACCCCTAAGTGTGTAGGAGTTATGTGAACTGGTGCAGAATTCACGGTACAAAATGGCAGATGCAGTACCATTTTTAAGCTATATTTAAAATATAAGTATTGTGCCTACAGTGATAAAATTTTATACTAAATTAAAGAGGAAAATCCAATTAAAAAACTAAAAATGATATTTTTCTGGCATTTTTCGTCATTTGTCTTCCCTTAAGCTGCTCTAACTTCCTAAGAAGCGGACACCTTTATCAGACGATAATCCTTTGACAAACGTGGGTAATATATATGTTCTAATGACATTAGTATATATTTGTTTTGTCAAATTGACATTGGAAATTTGCGTATTAGCCTTAGCCGGAACAATGCACCATTTTTATTCTCTCTACTACCTACCTACCTAGAGTAAGAGGAAGGATTACACTCCACCGAAAAATTCGATATCGAGATTTCATCAGAAATGCATACTTTGCTGTCCATTGAATCCACGAAATGTGTCTGTCTGTGAACTCAGACCCTTAAAAGCGAAAAATAGAACAAATGTCAAACTTGGTATTTAAGTTTTGCATATTCGAAGGATGCGACACGATAATTTTCAGAAAAATTCCCCAGCCCAAGCTACCCATTACATGGAAAATGTTTCATTATTCTGTATTTTCATTAAACTGTCATGTGTTTAATTTTCTGCGAATGGCCATTGGAGTCCCCTTTATTTGATTACATTTTTCATAACTAGGAAACCTTAAGAGATAAACAAAAAGTCCAACATGAATAATACAGATCTGTAAAACAGACAATTTGTACCAAATTTCTTCATAGTGTTAGCCGTTTTCGGCAGATTTCATGTGACAAGTTTAGCTCTGATCTTTCCTAAGCGTCATATAACATGACGCGATACTTGGGTTTTTCCTCCCCTTTGTTTCCTTCCGTCGTAAGAGCCTACTACGACGATTAAACATTTTAATGTTCTTTCCGCATGTTGTAACTTAGCACTTCTTGCTTAATTTTATAAATCATTCCTAGGTAAAAGCATATCCTGAGTAATGTAACTTGGAGAGAAGAATCACTTTTTTTATGAATATAAAACATAATAAATATTTTGTGCATTTTTTGTATAGAAAGTCGTGTGAATCTATCACATCAGATTTTTCTTAAGAGTTTTCTATGTGGTTTTCCTTCAAGCCAAGAATGAACAGTTAACTTTCAGCATCAACGACTCCGAGCTCATGTTATAATCATCCTTTCCATTCACCGTCCGCGCTTCTGTAAATAATATTAAAATTGGCTGGCTTCCCGTGGGTAAGTATAAACTACCATCAATATATTGCATCCAGTAAAAACTGGTAATTAATTGTTACTACATATATCACTATTATGGACTGAAACGTAATAATATATATACATATTTATTTATATATATATTGTAGTCATATTATGCGCAACCTGGACATGTGTTATTTTGTTTCAACTTGTTTTAATTCTGCACAAATAACACTAAGATATTCTGAACGATTTCTTAAATGAAAGCCTGTTCCCAGCGTTAAGATAGATAAGTTTTAGCAGCTTAAAGCAAGCATTTCCTGGTTTGATTGCATCAAGGAGGAGATCCGTTCCATCAGCCGGTTTTTGCACTCGAAGGGAATGACCCTATGTAGACTGTTTGCTCAACGCGACTGCAATACGGTAATGAGTTTGAAGAGACGAGGATTCGCTGTGAAGCAGCAACATGCAGAAATTCCATCTGTTCCAACCATAGCAAACAGTCTTCGGGTTGTCAGTTTTCTGTAGGAAAAACTTTGGTGATCTAAACTCTTAAATTAACGTAATAACACTTGGTTTGAACGCTTCGGAAGTTGACGACCTGAAGCAAATTTGAAGTGTTTAGCATATTTCTATAGATTGATCAACAGATAACAGACATGTTTTACTTGAACTGTTTTAGTTTGTTAAAAGAAGCCCATCAAAATTATAAGAGTGAATATTTTTAACATATAAAGGAACATGCTAATGGGGATAAGCGCAAAAAATATGATCCTTGGAAGAAAAGCAAAGAAAATATATACTGAATTTCAGAGAGTTAGTGATATGGACAACTTTGGATGTTTGGAAAAGCAGTAACAAGAGCTGCGTATCAATATGTTAACAAGATAGACACGAAAAAGAAGAAGTAATAGAAAAGGAATCACCTGTTGACCTTAGAACAAATAAATAAAGATGCAATTAGTGAACTATACTTTGAGATATAATAAAAAATTGTCACTGTGATGAAGTGGGGAAAATATTGTAAACATTTTAAATGTTGATATGAAGAAGAAAGGTGTGCAATGGACAGAATATAAATAATGAAGCTATTTTAGAAATAGTAGATGGAAAAGGAACAACGCTGAAAGTGCAAAAAAATGGAAAAAGAAACTGCATTGAATGCACAACAATGAAAAAAGACTGTTAGGAAAATGTACCAGATGAAAGATAACATTATATATAAACTGTTTGTATGCAGAGAAGAAGGAAAGTGGAAAAGAGGGGAGGAGGCTGCAATTACAGTGAAGAATGTGCTCTTGGACAGAAAAGTACGAGTGCTTTATATACCTACAGTGTTTACTTCTACAGGAACTTCATATCTACATTCTATTTAATATGTTTTATAAGTAAGATGATCAACCATTTTGAAAATGTCCATATGAAGCCATTAACTTCACGATAATTACTCTGGTACATCGTACACGTAGTACAGTTCAGTCGAGTTATCATACCATAGACGCTTAATTTTTAACGCAAATGTTTGCTGTCAGCGAATAGCCCTTCCCCTTGCCCCCTTATTAGCATTGTTGACATCCACTCTGTACTCCTCTGGAATGCACCACGGAGTAAATTATGAACAGTTTCCAAAGTAGACGTGTGTATAAATAATGTTCAAATGTGTATTGCCCTAAACATCCTGTCGTTAACAGGGCATGACAATTCTCTCAAAACAAACCGTGATAAGGCCATTTATTCCCTCTTTTGTAAAAATGAACAATTCAGCAGGTTTTATTACTAACGTAACTACTTTCAAATAAATCCTCGCAATCAGAGATAGAAAATATGCCTCTAGATAGGGGGAAAAATGCTGCTAACTTTGTTGCATGCTGTGGGCGTATAACACCCTCCCCCTCTTGTACCAATACCCATCCATCTCGTAGACCAGAAGGGGTTCCAACGCAACATTGTGCTCCAGTAATATCGCAATCGTAAACACAAGTGCACAAGCGGCTGTAATTTATCGACTAATTTCCTCTTCAACTGCGTGGCAACGGGTGCCCCTCTGCCGAAGAAAAACTGTTAAGAGTCCTATTGCAGTTAAAGGAATTGTCAGGCTCAAGTGGAGGGTAGCAGTTGGCAAACCTTGATGGGACCTGGTTTAGTTAAGCAAAAGCTGAGGGTAATGCAGCTGTATGCGCGGTAATTGGGTCGCAAACGGAAACCACCCCCGCACACACACTAGATATGGAAATATGGTCACTAGACGTTGGATATTTAGGCAATTACCTCTTTAGTTGCCTTAGGGAAGCGTGGTACCTATATAACTGTAGATGTTTACAAATGATGAAACATCAAGCTTATTTAATTCACTTTCTACAGCCTAAAATGTCATAAAAGGGCAGTTGGCACCTTATTTAATGATTTTTTTAGTCTAAAAACGATTATAGTACCCAAAATATCCTTAAACGGTGGTTAATCACCATATTAACCTTAATGTTATTTTAAATCATTATTTTTTATGTTTAAATTTACCTCACTCACAAAAGGAATGCGAAGCCTATAGAAGTATAGCCTACACTAGTGTTAAACGAGTCAACAATGAAATACGATTGCCGACAGAGCACGCCTGTTTTGGCGATTAAATCTGATTGGCCAAAAAATTTATCCTGGGCATTGCCGTTGTTACTGCATATCAAAGGTCATTGACTTTCCTATATAAAAATTGCTTTAGTGTTCAGACAACTGCGTGTCCAGACCGACAGGCATAAGGAGAGAACAATGTGTGTACTGTAGTTTGATAGAGTATACAGTACATAGCTTGATAAAGGATTTCAACACTTGACAAATGTAGATTTCATACTTCCTAGGAAGCAAAGAGACAGAAGACCCATATGTATAAAGAAGCCCATTAGTTACAGTTTTAATAAGGGTGGAAGAAGCAGAAGAAAGTATTACATTTACACGTATAAGGTTATTCAAAAAGAAGGAATATATTTTAAATGTTCATTTTTAATGAACGACAATAGATAGCGACACATACGACACATCATTGAATAGAGGAAAGTTCAAAGTTTTAAGCCTCACCTATCAGTTCCATTCACTGCCTACAGGACCGCTGGGTTTGTTTACGAGAAAATGGCGACGCCACAGGAAAAGTCCTTTTGTGTGCTGCAGTATTCAAAGAGTGAATTCATTGTTTCATTGCAGCGTGCATTTCGTTGTAAGTTCAACAAAGAGCCACCTCGTCATAAAAATTTACAATTGATATAATAAATTCGTAGAAGATGGTTGCGTATGCAAACGGAAAAGCACTGGTCGTCCTCGCATTACAAATGGTGCTCATTTTGAACACACAAAATAAAATTTTGAACTTGCCTCTATTCAGTGATGTATCGCATGTGTCGCCATCTATTGTCGTTCATTATACATAAATGTTTAAAGTCTGTTCCTTCTTTTTGAATAACCCTGTATATATGATGAAAGCCGAATAACTAGAGCTGCAATATGCATAAAATGTTCAAAACCTGACGCGACATCATTTAATAAGAAAAGTTATCCTCTTTGGCATTTTAATGCAGGAAAATCCAGACATAGCTGAAAATATTATCACCATGCATTTGGTTCATAAATGCTCTTGATGGAAACATCTTCCTCTCCCCAAAAGAGAGAACGAGCCCTCACACTGCCAGTTAAATTGAGACGTGGACATGACTGTATTGCCCACACAATCAATCATAGTTTTCTGCCCAACGGCAGATCCATAATTACAAACCGGGTTTCCATTTTTTCGCTTTTCTCTTCGTCTTTACCTATAACCTGCTTATTTTATATTATGTATCAATGATTTCTTCTTCTGTCCCGAACCTTTTCCACCATTCACCTCCTATCATGTGCGTCTCTTATCAGGCACTTTCTTCTCATTGCTCCAGTCAGTTTCTTTCCCTCTTCCTGATCAGTTTCAGAGTTGTCCTTCCTTCGACCCTGTTTTCTAAACCAACTTCAAAATGTACCATTCTTCTCCGTATGCATATTTCAAACGCTTTCACCTATTTCCCTCACTTCATCGCAACGTCAAAGTTTCCATACTCCACATAAAACACTACCCTTATCTCTTTCTCAGAGTGTGCTTATTGTTCTAGTCTTGCTTTGCCATTTGCTAACTTCCGTTTGTGTTCTTGGCAAGAGCACTGATATTTTAATATATTGTTTGTTAACGACGCTGTCAATTGCCAGATAATATAAGCGCCGGAGGTGTGCCGGAATTTCGTCCCTCAAAGTTCTTTTACATGGACAACAGCTCGAGCAAATACACAAGCATTATTATAATTTTAGTTCTAGTATTTTTATGCATAGGTACCTATATCAACAACGTATACATCCATTAAAAGAGGAAAGTAGCAGCTATCTGCAACGAAAGCAGAACAGTATAAGTGCTCATGCATTTCTATGCCAGAATATAAAAATAGGAATTTGTGCTTGCATAGCTCAGAAAGCTGTTTTTTTTTTATTACAACACATCTCTTAGAATGGTTTCTCGCGCTTGTATTACACCCTGCTGGCGCACATCGTGTTCAGTAGGTCGTGTTGACTTCCCTTTCACGGCGTGCTTAATATTCTAAAGAGCACATTTTCATTACTTTCACGAACAATACACCAGCTCTTCCCCTGATAAGAAACGTGGTAAATTAAATTCTGAAGTTCCTCTACGTCAGCTGAGAGGATATCAAGAATAGAAATGTCAAAAACATCTTGTGTACTTAGTACAGGTTTTTCAAACTTTCTGGAATAAGAAGTTCGGTGTCTGGAATGCAGATGAAGTGCATTTTGATGTATGTTATTCATCACAATAGAACTGTACACATAAATACAACCTTTGACAATGAACCAAAAGGTTGCATTGCTTTCAAATCCTCCTGGGGGAATAAAATCAAAGTACAAACCCGGGAGGATGGTGCTGAAAGAGACAGAATCACACATGACCTAAAGAATCACAACTCAGGCGCCAACGTCGATCCCCGATCCCGGTTTGATCCCCGGCGACCGTCCATTCTGACCCAAGGGTCTATCCGGGGGTTCTCCCGGATCGTCAGGCGAATGATGGAGATATTGCTTTCAGCCCCCGCATTTCTTGTCCCTCCATTTCTACCGTTCATCATTTCCTTCATACTTCATCCCGTTGGTCTCTTTCAGGGTCGGAAGTGTCGGCGATAGTGTTTCGGTGCAGCGTGGCAGGGGAAAAGGATGCTCTGTGTGAACTCTCTCCGTCCCTCGGCTTTCGGCTGACTGCCCCTTGAGGGGTGTTCGACCCTCTCTGTGTGGGGCGGGGTCCTCGGTCTGCCTGTCTGTGTGCCGGGATGTCTACGTATGGAAACTTAAGGACCCTGTCAGTGCTGAACTGTCGCTCCTGGATCTGGCCCCTCGGAGTCTCCTCTCGCCTCATCCTTCCCCCGGGTACGCCTCCTCATGGGGCATAGGTGCAACATCCACTCTGGATCGGCGCAGAGTTCCCTCCGTAACCGAAGATAAGATAAAAAAGAGACCCAAGCTTTATTGTTCACTCACGATTATGCATAAAATCACAGCAGCTCTTAGAATTATCCCAATTAAAGAAGTGTGGGAAAATGCAGAATGTTTAAAATAAATTAAAATGGATTTAAAATTTAAACCAATCATTAAAGGTTAGTGTAAGGTAAGAGTAGATAAAGTAGCTAGAATCTTCACTATCTCAAACGCGTTTTCGCAGAAAGTTAAAACCTGTGTTAGTTGTGTGGATAAATGAAAGAAGTTGGTATATTTGAATCATATTTAGTTGATTCCAAAATAAAAGCAACACACTGATTAGTCAAGTGTTATCTAAGCGTGCGATAGGCCCCCAGATCTAGCCGTTCTTATTAGCCGGCCAAGCGTAGTGTTAGTCTATCCTGCTGTGGTACACTCGCTTCCATTTAAGCCGTCTCTGCAGCTTTGGGAAGCATTCTACTGGCCTTCACAGGCGAGTATGTACAGCAAGGAGGAGGTGCGTGTATCTCTTTATCTTTTCGCGCAGTGGCGTCCTGTTTTACGTGCACAGTTCTAGATTATTCAGGTAGGTATTGGACAAGAATGGAGATTGGACAGGTTAAAATAATGTGTAGTAAATGTATCCTCTTTTGGGAGTAAAAAGCATAAGTTACTTCAGTTTTACATTTAATGTCATTGAAAATACCTTTTCATGGAGAAATTGCGCAAAACAGTGATTTATTTAGTTGTATATTTAGATTGGACAGATGATGTCAATAATGTCTAGTAAATGTGTCCTCTTTTGAGAGTGTAAAATATAATGTACTTCAGGTTTACATTATGTTGCCATTAAAAATATTTTTCCGGAGATATTGTGCAAAACATGGTTTTATTTAGTTATATATTATTTTAAGACTGTTATCATATGTGATGAAGAGTCAGCTATTGCTCAAAAGTGAATAATCTAGAACCGTGCACGTAAAACAGGACGCCACTGCATGCGCAAAAAAGTAAACACACACGCACCTCCTCCCTGCTATACATCCTCACCTGTGAAGGCCAATAGAATGCCTCCCAAAGCTGCGGGGACAGCATAAACGAAAACTCGGGTTAGCCAGAGGGAGGGAGGATATACTCACAGTGGATCTAAACTAGTGCAGTTCAATATATTTTCGGAGATCGTGGTCAAGTACGAAGTTCCGAACAAGAACTAGTTGGCATGTCTAACTGACTGTACCGTGGAAGTCTTGTTTTCATGACCTAAACCCGCGACTGTGCTGCAATCGCCAAATAAACTCTACCCAACTCAAAACCGTTATCATGTAATTTTTTTTATTCTTATCCATGCGCAGGGTTAATAAAGAAGTATTTTGAAAGCATTACCTAATAGTCCAAAGTTTGAACAAATCAACCGTTTCAACACTTTGACAAAAATATTGTAATAAATATACTGAAGACCTTAAACCTAAATTTAAACTGCATATTAAACTCAACCTACCAAAGCATGCTCTGCAAACTGCATGTAATGAAATTTATATACGTTGCTTAAGTTTTAAAATATATAATTACATTTTTAAAAACATTTTTGATTTACTGTTTTGTAAAGAAGCAGTTACCATTTTTAATAAGGTAAAATAGCAACTTTCTGCTCCAGAGGAAACCTTTCTAGCAGATTAAGATCGTTCCAAATGTTATCTGGCGTTTTAACATCTGAAAAGGGCATAAAATATATGCACAAGATTAGGCAATGCATTCAAAGCACATCACAAATTAAGAGAAACAGAAAGATATAGAAAGCATGACACAGTAACCTTAATTATAAATTACGAGTTAATAATCTAAGACTGTCTAGAGTAATGAAACAAAAGTATACAATAATGTATTACAAAACGGAATAGTCTGATGGTTGCACTCACTCTTTTACAAACTATTATTAGGAATGCTTATTATTCTACTTATTATTAATAGAGACATACCTTCATTACACATTTACGCATTCGTTGCAGTTATAAGCAGTACACAGTAGGCTAAATCGATAGTCAGATTTTTAAAAAGCGGATGGCTATGTGATGACTATTAAATTTCATGTTCTTTGAATGACCACGAGAAAAAACGAATAGCGATTTACCAGTTAAAAATTCAAACCTATAAAACGGAATATCTAAAAAATGGTTAACGGCCACCTCAAAAAAAAAGTGTGCTTTAACGACACAAACACTGCTGGTGTACTAGGAGTTTGTCTATCTCCTACGGTCTACCAATTATACAAAAGTGATTCAGAAATGAAGAGGATTTCGCAGGTACTTCTAAGAAAATTCAAGATATGCATTTTATTTGTTATGCAAATATCTTAAACATTGGTTTTTTATCCAAAATTCTTACAGTTTCCAGGTAAGGAGTAGTTTGGGGTTAGGGGAATCTTTAATATCTTCGTGTCGCATCCTTGGAAGGTGTTGAACTAGAATGACAAGTTGGGCATTTAACCAACTTTTCGTTTTTGAGTTACGCTGTTCACAGACAGAAACATGGACACACACAAGTATTTTATTCAGGGGACCTCAAAACGCGCATTTCCATTTCAATGTCGAATTTTCAAGTGCAATACAACACTTCCTCTATTTACAATAGGCAAACAGTAGAGAAAGTGAGATGGTATGCACAAGAAAATAAGGTTTATTTAAATGCATCATGAACTGAAGATCATACTGTAATCTTGCTACATGCCGCAGTTACAGTAACTGATGTAGAGGCATCAGTTACTCATCCTCTCTGCATAAGGGTGTTTCTTTAAGCTCTATTTACACCCACACTGAAAGAGTAAGGGAGACATGTATTCCCAGTTTAAAAAGGGGGAAATGGAAAATAGTCTCAGCTGGATCCTGCTCAGAGTCATGCAAAGAGATGGACTGCGAATGAATTGGAAAGAAGATATATCAACTAGATAGCTTTAAGGCAGAAGGATGTCTTCAGCAGCAACCCCCATCTTCACGAGCTATATTAGAAACGGATTTGGAAAATAAGGGGTTGCTCTTCCGCCTGCTCCCTATCCAAAAGTGTTAGGGATTTCTCCTCCATTCTGAAGCAGAAATGATTACCACTGTTCATCATCGGCGTGAAAATATATTCGATCCTTTTTTTCTTTTTAACTTTTCTTGGTGATATCAAGTAATCTTTAGTTACTACACTGCAGTCTCCACATTTTATTAGCTCTTCTTCTTTTGGTTAGAACAGCGCGAATATTCGATGCTACTTCGTGAGAAAAAAATCTTGTGTTATATTCATATGACTCTCTACAGCTTGCTAGTGGTATACAAATTATTCTTACGAAAGTTTGTTTCCTATCTACTTCAATAAACCATTACAGAAATAACTACATTTCACATGTTGTTATAGATACAAAGGGAATAGCCATAGTCCAATGTTTAAGAACTTCTCGCTATAAGCTAACCTTAAAATTCCATACTCTTTTCATACATTGCAAGAAACAACTGAATGTTGGCAGTTGTTCAATAACCAAGTATTGAACAATTCGACCAATTAATAACGGATATCTCGGAAACCGCTGATGTCACAAAAAATTTATTTGAAATAAAGTGTGTGTTTTAAAGGCATCTGCATTTTTTTGTGAAGTACGTTTTCGTCTATCGCTTAACGATCACCAGATATATAAGATTATACAAAATTTCTCCGAATGAAGAGGACTTCGCAGGTTATTCCCAGAAAATGCAAGATAAACATTTTACTTGTCATGTAAATATCTTTCATATATGGTATTTTAATCAAAATCGTTAGAGCTATTTTTTAAAAAAATAAACAATTTCGAAAAATTTTGCATGTGGGGTGGACATTTTGGAGTGGGCAGATTTTCTTGAAAATCTTCGTGTGGCATCTTGGAAGATATTGAACTTAACTACCAAGTTTGGTACTTAGCCGACTTTTCGTTTTTGAGTTATGCTGTTCACAGAAACACACATATACAGACTTTTTCTAAAAATCTGATATGATACATCCACATGACTTTCTCTATGCTTTATCGTTTATTAGTGGGTACACAAATTATTCTTACTCAAGCTTATTTTTCTATCGACTACATTTTAATCCAAATGAACCTTTGCAGAAATACCTACATTACACATTTCGTTATAGATAGAAAGAGAACAGCCTGCTGTGCAAGTGGTCATCGATTTGATTCCCGGCTGGGGGGTGGGAATTTTTCTCTAGCCTTTCCAGAGTCTGGAAGTATGAATGGGAGTGTGAATGTGTGTGTGATCTAATGATAGAAACACAAAGTGCAAGAAACCCAACGAATGCGAGTTAACACCATTGCCTTTGGCAGCATGTTCCAAAGGAAAAGGCCGCCGCTAAGACCAATGTACTTAAGGTATAAATGGGACTCGAGAAAGAGAGAGAACAGCGATAGTCAAATGTTTAATACCTGGACGCTATATGCTGCCCTTAAAATCCCATACTGTTTCCATGCAATCGCGAGAAACAACTGAATGTTGAGAGGACTGTTATACAGGAGAATGGCCAAGAAATCAACAATTCGAACCTTTCATTACGGATATTTCAGAAATGGCTTATACCACAAAAAAAACTTATGTTAAATAAATTGTGCATTTTAAAGATACCTACATTTTTTGTGTGTTACCTTTTCGTCTGTCACTTAAGGTTTACCAGCTATACAAGATATACAGAGTGTCTTCCAAATGAAGTGGAATTCCCAGGTTATTCCCAGAAAATTGAAGATATATAGTTTATTTGTCATGTAAATATCTTTAATATATGCTATTTTAACCAAAATCGTTACAGCCATTTTTTAGAAAATCAAAATTTTCGAAAAATTTTCCATGTAAAAGGTATCCGGGGTGGGGGGGATTTTTTTGAAAATCTTAACTTAAATATCAAGTGTGATATTGATCTGAATTTTCGCTTTTCAGTTATGATCTTCACAGAGAGAGAGAGAGAGAGAGAGAAAGAGAGAGAGAGAGAAAATGAACCTTTTTCTAAAAACGCTTTCCTTGAATTCAGGGGTCTAAAAACATGTACTTCCGGTGAAATCACGATATCGAATTTTTGGGTTTTGAATGCAATACTTCCCCTACTTTCTATACGCAGTAGAAAAAACAAAGGTGTAACATAATATTCGGTATCGCGGTAATTAGTAACTCCCTGATTGTAAATTTCATCAAAATAAACGTTTTAACACTTTTAAGTCTTGAGATTTAAAACGAGTTGATGTAGAAAATATTGTACCAATGGGGACACCAGTTGTTGCTCAACACACTTTATTTATCACTTAGTTGCTCGGCGTAGCACAAACTTTACACTTGAGGCACTTTTGACACATACTCAGAACAGAACACAACTGATCGTCGCGTCAAATCACAACTGTGGTGCTGAATTACTACTGAATTGCAGTCACAACACACAACTGAGCTGCACTCGACACTGTCCAAACCGTCGACTTCTTGACGGCACTTAACTTCTAACTTCTTAAGTAACTGATTTCAACTGAACTGTCCGGGCAAGAGCAGACTCTTATATAAGTTGTGCATACAAAGCGGAATGCTCTAGAAAGGGAGGCTACTGGAGCATGGCGAAAGGAATGTTCTGGAACAGCAAAAACTGTGGGGAAGCGACACACAATGGGTTGGTAGCGCCTCACCCAGGTGGCGGGCCGATGTGGCGCGCGCGTTGACTATATACATACACTATGTAATCAAAAGTATCCGGACACCAACACAAACATACGTTTTTCATCTTAGGTGCATTGTGCTACCACCAACTGCCTGGTACTCATTATCCGCGAGCTCAGTAGTCATCGTGAAACAGCAGAATGGGACGCTCCGTGGAACTCACGGACTTCGAACGTGGTCAGGTGATTGAGTGTAACTTGTGTCAGAAGTCTGTACGTGAGACATCAACACTCCTAAACATCCATAGGTCCACTGTTTCTGATGTGATAGTGAAGTGAAAACGTGAAGGGACATGTACAGCACAAAAGCGTAGAGACCGATCTCGTCTGTTGACTGACAGAGACCGCCGACATTTGAAGAGGGTCGTAAAGAGTAATAGGCAGAAATCTATCCAGACCATCACACAGGAATTCCAAACTGCATCCGGATCCACTCCAAGTACTATAACAGTTAGGCGTGAGGTGAGAAACCTTGGATTCCATGGTCGAGCTGCTGCTCATAAGCCACACATCACGCAGGAATATGCCAAACGACACCTCGCTTGGTGTAACGAGCGTCAACATTACACGATTGAACAGTGCCAAAACGTTGTGTGGAGTGACGAATCACGGTACACAATGTGGAGAGCCGATGGCAGGGTGTGGGTATGGCGAAGCCCGATGAACGTCATCTACCAGCGTGTGTAGTGCCAACAGTGAAATTCGGAGGTGTTGGTGTTATGGTGTGGTCGTGTTTTTCCTGGAGGGGGCTTGTACCCCTTGTTGTTTTGCGTAGCACGATCACAGCGCAGACCTACATTGATATTTTAAACATCTTCTTGCTTCCCACTGTTGAAGAGAAATTCGGGGATGGCGTTTGCATCTTTCAACACGATCGAGCACCTGTTCATACTGCACGGGCTGTGGCGGAGTGGTTACATGACAATAACATCACTGTAATAGACTGGCCTGCACAGAGTCCTGACTTGAATCCTATAGAACACCTTTGGGATGTTTTGGAACATCGACTTCGTGCCAGGCCTCACCGACCTACATCGATACCTCTCCTCAGTTCCGCACTCCGTGAAGAATGGGCTGCCATTCCCCAAGAAATCTTCCAGCACCTGATTGAAAGTATGCCCGCGAGAGTGAACGCTGTCCAAGGCTAAGGGTGGGCCAACACCATATTGACTTCCAGCATTACCGATGTAGGGCGCCACGAACTTGTACGTCATTTTCAGTCAGGTGTCCGGATACTTTGATTACGTAGTACACATATAAAAACAGAGTCTGTAATAAAATTATCGTAACTGAAGGATTTTTTAAAATAAATTACACTACTCTGTCGGGTGTCGGAAAACATAACGGGCAATTTATATACAAACAACGTTCTAGCTCAAATCCAATTTTATATTTAGTGTTGCACAAAATAGACTCTTGCACCACGTGCGAATTTGCTGTAATGAGTACTAAATTGTTGAAAATACGTTTAAGAGACCAAATTTTAGGAACAGATGTAAAATGCAACCTTAAAACGAAGCTCATGAACAAAATTTCAAAGTTATCGACTGAACTGTGTCTGCCACCTACCTATAATAGTACTAGGAAGTATTGCACCTATTCCACTCAAAAATTCCATATCGAGATTTCACTGAAAAGACACATTTAGGGATTCCCTGAACCCCCTTGCAAATAAATTAGTTTTAGAAAAAGATCCGCGATTGTGCGTGTCCGTCTGTGAACGGCACAACTCAAAAACGAAAGGTTAGATAATTAGATACTTGGTATTTAAGTTCATCTTCGAAAGATGTAAAACGGAGATGCTCAAGAAAATCCCCCAACTGCTTTTAACAATTTTCATTAAAATGCCATACGTTGAAAATATTTGCAAAACAAATAAAACGTATATCTTTAATTTTCTGCAAATTGCCTATTATGCCCATTCATTCTGCATGAATTTTGTGCAATTTGTGTGTAAACTTGTAGCCTGTAAGAAATCTACAAAAACGTACTAAAACAGAAAGTGTAGATCTCGTTAAAAGCCACAATGTCAAATAAAATGTTTATAGTATTTACTATTTCCGAGATATTCATTGTTATTGATTTCTATTTTCAAATACTTTATTCTTTTTTCAAGTGCTAAGCCACTATTTTTTCTTTCTTTCTTTCTTATGATCATGCACATCGAAATTTCACTTTTTGAAAGATTTTACTATCCTTAAGCCTCTAGTATCCCCTTTGTACCTACAATGAAGATTAAGAAGTAGACAGAAGAGTAAGCGTTTGTAAGACCAGTATGTAGATGACAGAGTCGAGAAATAACACAAGATAAATTTGCTGTTAAATACCTCGCAGCAAACAGCAACCATATGGTCATTCGCATCTTAGCCACGCTGATTTAACTCTATACTTAATGCCTTCCATGGAAAATGATATTTAAAATCGCATGCTTATACAGAGGTTTTCAAAAACAAGCAGCATATTTCAGCTTGTTACATCAAATAAACTGCGAAAAGCAGTAACACGTTCTGCATGTCATTGGATAAAAGAAAGTTAGTGTTATAGTCGTTTACAATTTGTATATTCAGCAACACCACATTGGTTGCACGGTGCACCGAAACAGCAGCCCATTTTCTTCTCCATTTAACGCCGCCTTTAATATCTAAGGTCATATCGGCGGCTTTGCCTTTGGAACAGCTACTCATCGGCAATAATGTTCACTCGTTTACTATTCTATTAAAGTTTGGGTTTTCTTTATAACATTAAATTCACACATACACACACATACGTACGTAACGTACGTACGCACGCACGCACGCACGCACGCACGCACGCACGCACGCACGCATACATACATACATACATACATACATACATACATACATACATACATACATACATACATACACATTTATACCCTCATCATACTTCCAGACTCAGGGAGGCGGAAATAACCTGGCTAAAAAAAGAATCCCACCTTCCAACCGGGAATTGAACCCGGAACCTCGGAATTTGGAAGCTAGCATTCTAACCACCAGACGACAGAGGCAGTCATGCCCATTTCTTACCACAAGCAAATCAATTGGTATCTAGTCATCAAAATCTTTATAACGCATTTAAATTTGTTAATGAAGAGGCGGTTTATTTGTCAAATTTATTGCAGAAATGACTTGTTGCACTTACAAAGGATTCAAGCAAACTGCAGTAAACAAAACCATTTCTTCTGTGCTCAGCACGTTTCTCTAAGCAACCAATAGTGCTTTATAGATGTTTTGCGCCTGTTTTTTAAAAACTTTCAACTTTCGTTTACCCGGTGGTGTGTGGATGTGTTGACTTTCATAGCTACTTTCGATATGCAACACTGAAATATGTTCCTTCCTTCTGAATAATCCTGTTTTACCTTTAGCCTTTACATTTGCAGATAAGCTTGCTAGCTCTACTGAATGTTGATATGGCTCTTTCTGGCTCCTTGCGAATGGAGACAGCACGCAATGAATAAAATTAAGCAAAACTTTGTGTAAATATTAAAATCCAAAAATCACATCAATATGTGGAAAACAGAAAAAAAGGAGGCAAGTCATAACTATACATCGTCCAGAAGAGATAGAGAAATTCTCACATTACGCAGATATCGTCAAACCTTGCTACAGACTTGAAAGATTAAAACTGAAAGGGTACGTAAAAGTGTTATAACAATGGTAAGAACCATTTAAAGGTAATTTTAAAGGTAACCTAACAAAATTGACTATTCTAGGAAGAAAAAATAAGTACAAAGTATATATTCCGCCCGAATAACAATTACCAATATAAAATTCATACCAAAAGTCGTTATAAAAGCAAGAAATTAGGTTACTTTGCATTTAGGATACTCTCGGCTTTACCAAAGTCTACGAAGGAAAACTCTTATAAATGTAAATGAACTACTGAAGTTCGGTGTACCTCCCCGGTATTTGCCAGTTACGAGTACAGGAAAGCCTGAAAAAAAAACAATTCTGTCATGTATCCGTGCCTTAACGACCTCGGCCACTCGTGTCGGTTGAAAGCAGGTGTCCTCATCCTGCTGAAATAAATGTTATAAAATCCAAACAAAAGTGGAAATTGTAACTGTTGGATCCCCTCCCTTACATTCAAGTTTGCCAAAAAGACACAAATGGAAACGAATTTAATTACCAAGAGATCAATTAAATATTTAACATCCATTAAAAAGCTTAAGTCTGCAGAGACGGTGAACGAAACGAGTGGAATGATGCTCAAATAAGCCCAGAGTCCACTTTTTGTCTATGAAGCTGTGGGAAAGACCCGATAAAAGCCTCATACACGTAATTCGCCGCAGAAGCAATTCGAACTCAAAATTAAACTGAGTTTTATTTATGGGCGTTCTTTAACTGCTGTGGTCCTTACCGTCTCATTCTATATTGGGCGTGAAAGACCGGTAATTTTGCTCAGACGCCTCTTAATCAAACTTGAGGTTATTTTACGTGCCGTAAATCTACGACACGGGACACCGGCTTTACTTCCCTTCCGAAAGTAGCCTAAGGATTTTACGCTTGAAAAAAATCCATCATCCTCCGCCGGATTTGAACCCGCGACCTCGGGAACTAGAGGTTAGCATGGTAACCACTACACCACGAATGACAATTCGAACTCAGGCCTCCAAAACTACTGAGGTAGGGTAGCCTTCAACTAGTTCAAAAATTTTTCAGATATCTTCCCTTGAGTTAAAGCACAGATCACAATTTCAATAAGGTTGAACATTTCAGGTATCCTTTCTTGATTTGAGTATAGACGTCGACTTTAACTAGGTCGATAATTTCAGATACTCTTTCTTGAGTATAAGTATAGACCTCGATTTCTTGCGTTTCTGGTATTTATTTATGGAGCCCCTTGTGGATGGTGACTGATATTTCCCTGTCGTGTGTTTCAACCCCTACTTCTGGTTTCTGTTAAAGCAGGATGGCATGTGTTTCCCAAGCTTGCCAAAAATAACAACCCTCCGTAATCCAGCATGGTCTTCATCAGAATCTAGAAGTAGACAGTTAACTGTAGTTTATTAATCTCTGTAACATCAGTCTCAAACCAAAGATCGTGTTACTTGGGGGAACCGTAATTGATTGCTACTCATTTACATAAAAATGTTTGCTGTTTTCCTTAACGGTATTTATTAGGAGTAGATTTTAAACCACAAGAAACGTCCTGGCACTAGACATTTTTAAGCTAATTTATAAGGTACATTTTTCTAAAAAAATAAATAATCTCCTCCAAGAGGACGTCAAAACTCGGGAAAAGTGTCGACAAAACTAAGTGTGTGTTGCATTACGAAGGGTTTACAGGTCAGTTTTGAAGAGCCGCAAATCATGTACAGTCAAAGGAATCCCGTGTGAACATGATTTTGATATGCAACTTCAAACGGGTTATTCCATACACGATATTTCCATAGCAAGTTCCTTAATAAATATAGTCTCTTTCACAGGCATCCCAACCTTAAAGAGAGAGGGGATGGAGGGAGTTTCCCTTCCCACTCATTTCCACTCGTGTTGCCAAGTCTAAACTTGACTGGTTTAGCTTGTCAGTCTATTCAAATATAGTAGGTGGGCTGAACTATGGGCTTACAAGTTCATAATGATATTTTCACTTTATACATTATTATCACTCAGCAAAGAGCCGAATAAAGAAGTAATACGTTTACTTACACGTTTAATACAAATGAAATGTGCATTTTCTGCTAATTTTCGACGAATAATTGATGTACTCTAATATTTGCTTTTCTGAATCCAGAAATACAATTTTTAAAAATTTTATTCGTTAATTTGAATGTATGCATGCATGTTTATGTATTGTCTTTTCAACACTAATAGCCGAACCAAATATATCTTAGGTTCTACTTTGAAACTAATCTATATGCCATCTTCTTCCTTCTTCAAAGAGAGGAGGGGGTGGTTTAAATGGGAGCGTAAAGGAAACAAAAATCGAAATACCTCACTTAATACGTAAGCCTTTTTAATATGCAAAATGGTGTGTAACAGCACTATGCAACAATAAAGTTTATTTACAAAATTTCAATTTATCGTCATAAACATACTAATAGAAGTCAACTATGAAAGCAGTTGCACGAGCACAGTTCTAATGCACTGCGAGTATAAGGTACAGGCACGAGTTTACCTACAGTCAAGCCTTTTACTTGTGCTGTAATGTTTATTAAGAACTCACAAGGATCAATTTTATTATTGTTTTTCATAACATCACCTATCCAGTAGCACAGAGAGAGAAACAGGGACAAGGTTAATTGAGTGAGAGGGAAAGAGTGGAAATGGAGAACGAGAAAGGGATAGTGAGGGGAAACAGAGGGAGAAAGAAAAAGATGTGTTGGGAAGAGAAAGGCAGAAAAGCATCTCTGCATTAAACACAACGCGAGCAAATCTGCGGGTTCTGATAGAAATAAATACTAAGTCTTATCGTATTGACAAATTAAGGCATAATGTTGTATGTAAGTGTTTTTTATAAATATATCAATTTGAAACAACCGTATCCATGTTGTAAATTATTTCCTTTAAGATTAAATATTACAAGTTATAGTAGTTCGTGTGTTCTGTAAACAAATTGTAAATCTATCAGATAAATATGTTGGGTGATAATCTGATAAATTGTTATTTGTATTATAAACCTATTTTAACACACTTTTTTCGCAACTCAAGGAGGCGTATGTCTAAATACACTAAACTGATAATTTCGTAAAGTTATATGATTCACTTTTGGAATAAAGCTGTAAAGAAAGTAAATCTATTTCACACTCGACTGTGTGTTTTGCTAGCTAGACTTGACGAATGCACATCACTAGCTGAAGCCTGGTTTGAATTTGTTTTCACTCCAAACGGGTCTTTCAGCTTTAACCCATTATCATTTATTACATGGTATGTTTTACAACTCGTTTAAACACGTCGTTTCATTTGCATTTAGATTTCATTAAGCATTTGCATTTATTTTATTCCCCTGCTTCTGACAGGTAGAGACCAAACTTTCATTTTGACATCAATATTAATGCACTTTGGATAAGCACCTCGTTTCATAAGGAGAAGGTGCCCATTTCACCTCCTGCAAGATTCTACTGCCTAACTAAACTTTTTACCACTTTTCTGCACTTGTTATTGCCGAATGCTACAGAGATACCACAGAATACAACACTCTGTATAACATCGACAGAAGTAAACATAATAAATACAACTGACTGTCACAAAATACAAGTATCTTCTTTGAAATATGCAGTCTAACAACAAGGGTTGGCGAATATTTAAGAAAAAAAATTTCACGTTAATCTGCTAAATCTCCACGAATAAACAAACGAAAACTTCAAAGTTACATGAATATTATCATAACATATGAAAGTAACAGAAAGTACACAAGTTTTTACCTCCGAAATAAATGCAATGTGCTAATTATAGAAATTACACCAAATCGACTGTCTTTATAAATTAATTCTTTTATTGTATAAAAGTGTTTTGAATTTCGTTGTAATATGTAAATATTTGTCTGTATATGGAGTAAATACATCCAACGGCTATTGATAATCAACTTGAGTCCAATTTCTCTTTCCGGTACGATATGCGTTTAGGGCAATGAGATTCCCTTCGCTTAACACGACAAATTCACAAGTTTTGTTTTGGTAAACTTGAATTCAAGTTGCCCAAATGTTGGATATTAAAAATAACTAACTTTTACCATGTCCAAGCTTGAGTTTACAAAAACAACTTTCGGAATAAACGATCTACGTAGCGCTATGCTTTTCGATCCGTTTTATATGTACAAGATCTGTAGGGAACTGGATCAATTCTCCTCAGATGGCTTCAGAAATCTGCTTTGCTAATGTGAGCTATGTGTTTTTCTTTTATCAACAGAATTAAAGTTTATTTTCCGCAACTTTCACAATGCATGGCTTACAGTTTATAACTCCATCCCTTTTATTGGAAGTTACTTAAAGGGATGCTTAAAAAAGCTTCTATAGCAAGAATTCATATTAGATTGGCTATCCAAAAAAGTTATATATTATGAATGCGAAAATGAAGTTGAAGTTTTTTTATTCCACGTGTGAGGGGATTATACAGAGAAATAGGGGTATAAAACACACTACAAATCCAGAGGTCCCGGGTTTCATTCCCGGTTGGAGGATGGGAATTTTTCTTTAACCCGGATTATTTCCCATTCTTCCTAGAGTCTGGAAGTATGGACGAAAGTGTGAATTTAATATAATTGCCTAAAGTAACACTCCCCAACTGTAAACCGAGTGAATATCATTGCTGGTGAGCAATTGTTCCAAAGGTAAAAAGCCGCTGAGAAGTTGAGAAGTTAAAGGTGGCATACACACTATTTTCAACAATTACAGAATGCTGTGATGAATCACAATTCCTTCAAGCTGTTAAAATTAGTTCTCCTTTCGTTATTTCCTTTTCTGCACCATTCACAACACACTGAATTCTGAAACACTGGGTGCAGAAAAAGTGCAAAAACTTGTAGAGTAGATAGCCAGTACCAGAATGAGCATTTTGAGGAAAGGAACAAGGGGTCGCAGAAGCGTTTTTATTGCGCTACATGCGTCAACATTAAATCCGTCATGTTGGATTGTCCCATTGTGAAACCTGTTTGTGGCGCGTCAAATAAAAACAAAACGCACTCCTGTACAGTACTTGTCACTGTCACTAAATGTGTCTGATGTCCATTGCTGAGAGCGTACGGTAATTCCGAACACTCGTCTTGTTCAGTACAAAGAATATAGAAATAGTTAGTTTCTCTCTTTGTGTACCAGTACTCAGCTGAGACAGTACGTACACATTGGTAAATGAAAATGTTTCATTAAATGAGATTTCAATTATATTTATGCAACTTCCCTGTTGTTATACTGCATCTGCTACCTCGTGCTCCTAACCCCAAAATGCATATAACCACTGAGCTATCATGGCAACATGCCGGCACGCCATTAAATTCTCCAGCTGACTCGCATTTTTCCCGGTAAACCACAAGGAGATCTCAAACTGTATTGAGATGTCATATCCCAATGGCGACTTACATTCTTTGTAAGTACTTAAGTCCCGGGCTTTTAGTATCAACCACTATTAGGTCCATTAATGGAATTAATTATGCGAGTTAATGCGAGTCAGCTGGAGAATCTAATGGCGTACCGGCATGTTGTCATGGTAGCTCAGTGGTTAGAGCAACCGGACGGTTCAAATCCCGGCTATGGCACTGAATTTTTCAGTCATCTGATTCTACCTTTCCAACCCTGTCCAACACACGGCTTGTGTGAAAGAACAATTAATTCCCAAAATGCATAGTTTGGTACTGTCTACTAAGACACAATTTCCTGCACCTTGTTTTTCCGATCACTTATACTATAACCTATTTGTAGACTAACTGGGAGGACGAAACTAAAGCGTAAATTGCTCTGCATTTGTTTTTCGTTATCAAAATAGTTTCACTTGTGCACTCCAGCCCAGAATGGCATGGTCTTAAACTACGTTTCGGCTGCAGCACTGCTCCTAAAGCAATATTCCACGATTACCTATACAATTGCTTACTAAAATATGTTTGTTTTTCGAAAGCCTCCAGGAATATTTTATTTCTGGGAATGTGAATTAAGATTTCAAGAATTATTAGGAATAAAAATAGACAAGAATACCTTTAGCATCAAATTACTTATTTCTGAAGAAAATTACGATTAGCACCATTGACGCCATATACAGGGCTTCATTCTTTATGTCCAGAACCCTTAGCGAATAGAAAACCCTCCTCCGAGGTTAGAAAATTAAATAATTAAACAATATGATCGATCCAAAAAGGTTTTCTTTTTACGCAGCTGAAATCTATTTACTCAAATAACTATATTAATTTTCAACGCCAAATTTTCAAACACATATATTACCTTCTTAGACCTTAATGGAATTCCATTATCAGGATAATCTTCTGATTCCTCACTGTCAGAATCATCATACTTTGGTAATTAAGGCTGTAATTTGGGATTAAAACTGCATATTTAAAAATCGCACTATGATAGAAATCTGCTAACAGCTCCCCCCCCCCATCATACATAAGAGTTGACATACCATACTGTCAAAGGAAGGTAATATATACCACATAAATGGGATTAAATCCGAAATTTCCTTAAGCTGCACCTCATGTCAGGCGCGAGAAAAGTAGCCATTGTCAATCGACGTAAAAGGCAAAGGAAAATAGCACATTTCATTAGTAGATTCTATTAAAATGATACGAAAATCAAGACGATGTTCAAATGCTTGTTTTTCTTCATTACTATTTTCACTGTCATTTTCGACACTCATCACCTACAACTCCTTGAAGAATGTCAGTCACCGGCTCCGACCATAAATAGTATTTGGCAATAATTTGTGGTGATACAGAAATTGAGTCTGAATGCGTAAAATGTTGCATCAAATGATAAGATCTATAGAACTTCAATTACGGAATAGAGAGCATTTGAAATGTCCTGCAAACTATTGTATACGCTTTCAGTCAATGGTTTGTTCAGCTAAAATCACGTCGCGTTTCATCAACTTAGTAAAGAGTGTTCATCGTGTAAGACTAAACTCGTCAAAAGTTACTTTGCAACTTCAGTTGGCGTTCAACAGAAACCTAATTGCTAAAGTCTACCAGGTGACGGCGACGCCCATGACCCTTTGAAGCGTTATTTACATGCTACATTTCTCTCATTACGTCGCAAGGACGTTGGAATTTTACTCGTCGAAATATTTTAATAAGCTTTGCACGTATATATAAAAGTAAAATCTGCTGGATATTTAATTATACTCGAGACGGATTCTCCCTGATGTAAATTTAATAATATTTCCGCGTTTTAATTATTTTGACATGAGCCGCATTTGACGTTCCCCCCGTAACAGTCGCAATGTGAACACGAGTAACAACACATTTCTAAGCTCTTACCTTGGAATTCAAAGACTCCAAAAGACTTGGGATGATTCCAAAAGTTAAAGGATCAATGCACGATTCTTTTGACGTTTACAAACCAAACCACGTGGTAGCACTTAACAAAGCACACACACAATCCACTACACTGGACCAAGACTGGTTCAAGACTGATCCAATCTGGCGGGAGAACCAGCTGCCATGCCTCTCTCTCGCGTGGAGTCGACCCCCACTTTTATGCTGCCATCTCTTGAAGATAGCGCTTACTACTATCAACAGGCTTTGGGAGCTTTGCGGATGTTGCGAATGGATTTAATACCCTTGTGTTATATTCACGTAACTTCCTCTACCCAATATAGTTTATTTTATATAGCTTCTAGCATACTAATCTTTTAAAACATTTGTTTTTCTATCTACTTCATGTTAAACGAGATAAGATTTACAAAAATAGTATCATTACAGGCAGAGGAGTTTTAGTAAGTAAACCATCGAGAAAGTAACGCACCGAGAAGGTGATGAGGGAAGGTGGAAGCGATTGTGACCTTGCAGTGTTCTCTGTAAACAAACATGAACATTTGAAGGTCCTACACCCCGTTTCGAAAGCAGGTTGATCAGAATTACGCAGTATCGGGGGGAGGGGAACAATGTACATATGTCTAGCTCTTGGTTGTGTGTAATAAAGTCGCCTACTTCATTATTTAATTAAGTTATTAGTGCACAGAATTCTGAATTAAACTATTTTTTTTCTGTTACATCGTGCGTTTTACAATGCATTTTTCGAAATACATTGAACATATATCAAATGCGATTGGCACGTAGATAATTGTTATGTTTTGAAAAAATACGTTCCATATCACCGGACGGAGTAGGAGCAAATAAAAATCGAATTATCAGTAACGTGACCCTCATTTCACACGCTTCTGCGTGCCCTTAATTCTTCTCTAGAGTACTTTTAAGTTTCTTTGTCAACTTTTCTTTAAAGTTCCATCTTTATACCATACTCAGTGTTTCTGAAACCTGTTCTATTGCCTCAACAGCTTCTGGTATTTTTAGTGTCTATGCTTGCAAATACATATGTTATTGTAGTTGCAATATTACTGAAATACTTCTGAATACATGAAAAAAATCTTAAAACAAAGCTGGCAAAATTATTTCCTTCACTGATCGTATAGCAGCATTTTTCTCTCGTCAAAGGCATTACTTACATTAATACCTTTGTTGTAATATTGAGCTTAGTTAGATACAGCCTGAACCCCATGTCCCCCCCCGAGTTGCAATTGGTTGTGGGGCGAAGGGAATTCCAGGTTCCGTCCCCCTTATATATTTTGATTCTTGAGGGTGTCTTGTGAAATACGAAGCGTGTTTTTAAAGTAAGCACTATTTTAATATTTTGCCACTGCAGCGCTGTAGACGAGATTTTCAGCACGCGCAATTCTTCCTGCGTTCATTAGCAAGCCAACGAGTGAGGAATGGTGAAGAAGTGGGTTAAGACACAGCCATACACTACCAAATAAACTCGAGATCTGATCGCATTATTTGGTTAGGAACAATTCGACCACCCTCCCTAAAGTCCGGATTTTGCATCAAGCAATTTTCATCTGTTTCTTCATCTGAAGAAATTCCTTGGTGGAAAACATTTCGATGATGATGATAATGATGATGATGTAAGACAAGAAGGGGCCGACTTGGTTTTCATCGCTGGCGGCAACCTTCTTTGATGAAGGCATACAAAAACTGGTTTCCGTTACGACAAGTGGCTGAATGGAGAAGTAGTGTAAGAGTAAGGTATATGACATAAATTGTGTTTTAACGAGATATACATTTTTTGTGCAGTAACATTTTATATATCTCTTACAGTTTTCAAGTTATGCAAAAGCCATTCAGAGTAAAGAGAACTTTTGGGGACATTCCCAGAAAATTCATGATATGCACTTCATTTGCCATAAAAAATACCTTAAATATATTATATTTTAATCAAAATCGTTAGAGCCGTTTTTGAGAAAACAAAATTTTTCGAAATATGTTGCATGTAAAGTGTAGTCTGGGATGGGGGCATTTTCTTGAAAATCTTCGTGTCGCATCTTTGAAAGATAATGAACTTAAATACAAAGTTTGGTATTTATTCGAATTTTCGTTTTTGGGTTCACAGACACACATTAACATAGGCACACACACGGACCTTTTTCTAAAACTGATATTTTTTTCAGGGACCTAAAACATGTATTTCCGGAGAAATCTAGGTATAGAATTTTTGGGTGCAATGCAATACTTCCCCTGCTTACTATCCGTAGTAAAGAAATTAAAAATATATAGTCTTTGGAAGATATTGAAACTTAAATACTAAGTTTGTTAGTTTACACACAAATAGGGCTTTTTCTAAAGTCTCTCCCTCCCTCTGATAAGCACAGTCAAATAAATACGCATCCAAATGCACAAGAGAACTCTGACGTAGTACACTAATATGGCTTTCTCTCTGCAATATAAATTCACATAAACCCTTATATTTTATGGTATGCGCAGGAATTAAATGTTGGGTTATGATCATTCTTTTTACTGGAAATGATCTACACTTAAGCAATATTAACTTTTTGGATGTAGAATGAGAAAAACAAGTAGTGACTTTTTTTATTACTAATGAACTTGTGCTATCAAAAATAAGAATCGCCTATGATGCTGTATGAGAGTTCTATCTTAGAAAACTTGCAGTTTAAAAACTAATATTTCGAAATCTGTCAATACTGCAGCCGAAGTTATTTGGCATAAATTATATATTTTAATTAGTGCAACATTTTTCGTGTAGCAAGTTTATGTCTATCTCTTATGGTTTACAAGTTATTCAGAATTATATAAATTCCATCCATAATGAGGACAACTTCACAAGCTGTTCGCAGAAAATTCAAGCCATGCTTTTATTAGTTGCGCAAATATCTTAAACATGACATTTTAATCAAAGTCGTTAAAAGTCATTTTTGAGAAAATAAAAAGGACGAAAAATTTTACATACCAAGTGTAGTTTGAGGTTGAAGGATTCTCTTGAAAACCTTCGTGTCACGTTCTAGGAGGATGCTAAACTTTTCGTTTCTGAATTACATGTTTTAATAGACCTTTTTCTAAAAGTTTTCTTCATTTAGTGGACTTCAAAACGCACATTTCCGTTGAAATCTCGACATCGAATTTGTGTTAACATGACTTTCTCTACCGGCTATCGTTTATTTTTATATAGCTTCTACAAATTATTCTAACGAGGGCATATTTTTCTGTCTGCCTATGTTAATTGAAATAAACTTTTGCAGAAATAGTTTCATTACATATTTCATTGAAGGTACAAGGGGGATAGAGGAAAATGAATCGATATTCAAAAACCAGATCGGTACATACTGGCCTAGAACTTCCATAGTCATTCCATGGCATCGTGAGAGACAACTGAATCGCAACAGCACTTTACAAAATGACGATGTACCGAAAATGAAAAACAATAATAAGAATTCTCGGAAATGGTTAACGCCACAAAAATGAAGTTATTTGAACTAAATTGTCTGGTTAATAGACCTACATTTTTGTGTAGTACATCTATCTCTTATGGCTTACCAGTTTTACAAAATTATATCAAATTCCTTGTGAATGAAGAGGGCTATTCTCAGAAAATTTAAGAGGTACACTTCATTTTTAACGTAAATATCTTGAATATGTATGTGGTATTTTAATGAAAATCCATAGAGCCAGTTTGAGAAAATCAAAAAATAAAGATGTTTCATATAAAGGATAGTTTGCGGTGGGGAGATTTGCTTGAAAATCTTCATGTTGCATCTTTGGAAGACCAAGTTTAGTATGATGTTCACGCACGCACACAGACACAGACACAGACACACACACACACCTTCTTCTAAAATTGCTTTTCTCTGGATTCAGGGGTACCAAAACATGTATTTCCAGTGAACGTTTGATACTGAATATTTGTGTGAAATATAATACCTTCTGTACCTACTAGTTGTGTGGTTGAGAAAGTAATAAAAATGTAAAGTATAATTATACCATAATGTGCAAAGAAACTAATGCACAAATTTAGACGCATGGTAAACCTGTATCCAAAATTTTTCTGATAAATTTTGACCTTATCAATAACTGATACTAACATGTACAACACTCTATCCTGAAACATAATATCTCATTTACAAAATGATTGTGAGGATATATTCGCATGTGTGCATTTGTTGCTTTTTCACGTAAAAACTGCCAAAGCCGTATGTCATGAAACTTGTATAAAATACTTTAGTTTCCACTTATAAAATAAAATATATGGATACTATTACTTCCTTTAAATGGAGACAGAGTTCTAACAGGGCGCAATGTTAAAAATCAAAATATTTCACTTAGTATTCAGTTCTGAAAAAAGTTGCATAAAAAGACTATAAGCATAATGTTTCTGAGAATTGTTTTTCTATTTAGAAATTGCAAATTGGTTACTGCTGGTTATCATTAGAAGTCACTAATGATGCAATCAAATTTTAAATCTCACAAAATGGAGTTCACACACTATGCATTTAGTTGCAACCATGAAGGTAATGGATAGATGCACAGACAGGATCTGTCCCATCAAAGTACCGCACATTCAGTCTGCAATTTTAAGCCTTACGTTATTATTATCAACAAATTAAAGTAAAATGCATTAGAATTTAATGCTTTGTCATGTACACCCCTGGACAAAAAAAATGAGTCCTGTCTTGAACGCCAAGTTTTTCTAAGTTCTACATAGCACAGTGCCTTGTTTACACCATTAGCAGTACAGTTGTGTAGCTGCTGCAGCAAGTTGTTGACGGTATTATTAAACATGCCTTCTTCCATGTGTCTTCTCTGTAGTGCTGTGGCAAAGTGTAGGATACTTCTGTGGTTAAGATGCATGTTTGCTTCTCACATGTAGCAGACAGTCTTTTCTTCTGTTAATAATGTTTAATCAACACATAGTGACTAATTATTTTCAATATACTCCATTTCATACACAGAATTTGGTAAAGTTTATAATACTACAATGCAAAACTTAACAATTCCATTGTGGTTGCATATCTGTATCTTGTTGGATAACAAGGGATTGTCTAGATATGTTATGGCAGCTTGACAGCACATTGAATAGTGTGCAATACACAGTAATACTTGAGAATATTTTGATTCCCTCTGTGGGGATAAGATATTCTGATGAAATTGTTGAACTAGTACAGGATAATCATCCTATACACATATGTCAAAAAGTTTCAAATTGGTTCTCAGGGAGGCAGGATATCAGAGTGATAAGACTGGCCTTTCTGCTCACCAGATTTAAACCCTATTGAAAATGTGTGTGCTAAGATGAAAAGGGAGCTCCGCTTGAATTCCCGCAAATGTGCAAAGGACAAAAGATGGCTTCTGGGCGCAAATTCAAGAAGCCTGGGATGTTGTAGCTTCTCATTCACATTACTACACGGATTTAATTTCATCTTTAACACGAAAAATGAGGGCCGTTATAAGCAATCAGGGTTCATTACATCCAATATTACAACTGGCACAACAGTTCTAAACATGTAAAAATCTTAATGACAGTTATGAAGCGAGTTACATACCAGATCAGGAGGTTACCGGTTGTCTGCATGCTGCAGGAGTGCGTGGGACAGTCATTGTCAAATATCCGCACACTGCTTATGCACTGCACTACACGATAAACTTATAGTTATATACAGTATATTTAAATCCATACGTACAGTATTTTATCTGGGATTGTTCATAAAAATAGCTGTATATTTGGTAAATCAAAGTTAGCATAATTAGCCTACCTCAGTCCATTAAGAATTGACTTTGCCTACCTCAGTCTATACCTATCTTTTTGATAGCAAATGTTACAAGCTGACTTAGCCTACCTCAGTCTATACCTAGCTTTTTGATAGCAAATGTTACAAGCTGACTTAGCCTACTTCAGTTTTTAATAAGAAGTGGTTGAAGGGGGATAGAAATACACTTATGATTGAAATGATATGTAAGGACGCTAGAAGAATTGGACAGTTTTTGTGTAAAGTAAAAAATAAATGGCTTTGGACAGTGGAAAGAGAAAAGTAAGAGGTAGTGCATCTTACTTTGAATGGAAAACTATAGTGAATGTGTGATGGTTAAGTAATCAATAAATGAAAAGTGAAAAACAAGTGGAAATGGGACATGAAAAAAAAAAGCAAGATAATTTATTGACAAGAAATTGTAAAATGTAAATAAACTGTAGTGATTGTCTACTGAATGAGTGACCAGGGTCAAAGTGCAGTAGACAATCAAATTTGTAAAACTCTTAGCACAATAAATACTATACTATATTTAAATCCACCACTGTAAAATGCCCTTAATATAAAAACACTGTCAACCATCTGCCTCCAGTTCTTCCACACCTGACAGACTTCCTCTTCTGCGGAATCACTCACATCATTGCCGCCATCACTGCTGTCGCTACTTTCTGCACCATTATCCTGGATGAGAAGTTTTTCTAATTGATTTTCTGCAATTCTGTATTTTTTGAAATAATGATTCTCAATTTATTCAACATGTCGATATACATTTTCCCATTCTGGCCTTCCAATTTCTGCAAATCGCTGGCGACATAACTGCTCCACATCTTTTAGTTTAAAAGTGATATTTCTGCAGGCCACCCAGTTTTTGACATCAGCCCAGATTAATTCGATTGGGTTTAGATCTGGGTGATACAGTGGCAGTCTAAGTACATTATAGACACGTTTTATTAATATCTGGCCAAGTATTATGAGTTATGATTTCTGAAGGAATTTGTTGGCTTTAACTAAGTTATATTTGTTTTACTCATGCTTTCATCAAAAGCTACATTATGCCTAAGCAACCAGGTTTTTATTTCTTCTTTCAAGGAATTTGAGGTAGGTTGTTTGTCAATTTGAGTGTTGCCACATTGTGAAGCATTGTCGATAACCAGAATAGACCCAGCAGGCATATTAGGTATCTACATGGTGTTGATTCACTTCATGTAATTTTCTGTATTCATTTCTTGATGAAAATCTCCTGTTTTTTGTTGCGACTTGTAAAAGAAAGGCATTTGGAACACACAGCATGAACGATAATAAGTATTTGCCCTTTAGCAACAGGTGCCTGTAAAACCTAATTCGCTATCAACATTTCAACTTATAGATGTATGACTGCTGTGTATGTACGACTCATCTTTTACACTATAGATTGACCCTCTAATTTGTACCTCTGAGTAAGGTACTCTTCCAGCTGAGATCGTATGTCGTGCTTTTCTATTAGAACTCTCCTATTTGGTTTTGTTTTCTTCTACTTAAACCCTAAATCTTTTATAATTTTTCTGAGATTTGTAGCAGCATCTTGAAAATTTATGCTGATATAAGTACATATAAAATTATAGTCATTTGGAAAGTTAGAATCAGACTGCAAAATTCAGTGCCATAGCCGGGATTTGAGACTTGTAGCACCACCTTGAACATTTATGACATCTTTCAGATTGATGAGCAATCTGCTTATTATTGGCACGGTTTTTTTTTCCACATAGAAATTGTGAATTGTGCGCCGAATGACGCATTTGTCGAAATCGTCTATTTCTGTAATACGTTTAGGACCTTATGTTTCTTCACAGGTGTGTCAAATGGTACTCTTTCATCCATATGGTTTTTCTTATCTTTGAGAACTCTGGAAATGGAACTCAGTGAAACACCAGTTGCTTTGGCTACTCTTTCTTTCACTCTCTTAGCTTTTGTGGAACTCGGATAAACATACATTTTCCTCCTTCATCTCTGCTTCTTGCTTCATGAAGTCGAGGACATTTGCAATTATTTCCCTGCTTTGAATACGTAATACCTTACAATTTAACTTTGAAAACGTAGGAACCATGGTTATAAATATCACAAATATAAAATAAGCACTAATTACGAACTACTCTCTTTGAAATTACAAGATGCGGACACTTTCTATGCAGACTGTATGTGTTACGCACTGTGAGTAAGCAAAGGTATTATATCGCTTTCGTTGATTAAACTAAACATAAACCATTCCTAGGCTCGGCAGCTGGGGTGGCAATCAAGGTCATGATTTCAGAACAAGTTATAATTTTGTTTATTTTTTATCTCTTTCAGCTTTAGAAGATAATAGTTTATTTTCATTTATTTCTTTTTTTTAAATGAGTGTTTTAGTAGAATTATGTTTTTATGTGCATAGATACGCCTAAAACTTAAAAAGCTAAAGTTATATTATGTTCTACACATCCAATCATAAAATTAACATAAAAAATAACATTAACCAATGTGAGATTTGAACTTACAAGCACAAGCAGAGCTCTCTTAACCTCTCAATCAACAAAATGTTGTTCCATGCACTGTTCCATGCTTATAAGCGCCACCATCGAGAAACCCATTAGAGGGTGACATTGCGCTCACAGCACAGACCATTCTGTGCAGTTCCTGAATGTGCGTTTGGAACACAGCTGTTAAAAAGCTATACAAAGCCTTCCAATCATCACATGGAATCTGGGGACAACTCATTTTTTTGTCTGCAGGTGTACATGGTGCAAACCTATAACACTTTAAATCAGCCCAAAAAGCCATAAAAATGCCTCCATTGTCATAAAGTTGTAAAAAGACCTCTGTATTCATACATTTTATGGGAAAGCCATTAAAGTTGGCAAGTATGAGCATCTCATTTTGCCAAAACTTACATTTTGGTTTGTACAAATGTAATTTATGCCCGAAACTAAATTGCAACAGCAACTGAATAAATGACCAAACACATGCATCACATGGTTGTAGCTACCTCGTTACCAGGCATTCATTCACTGTATTCTTTGATACGAACATTGCTTTCAACAATGTGCATCACTTTTGTTTCCTTTTATTGAATGCTTACTTAAAACTAAGTAAGTTGTTGTTTGTCTCGTTTATTAAACTTTTAGTTAAACCGTGAACCTATTTCAGTTTATTGCATTTCCTTAAATTGTTAAATAAGAAAAAGGCCTCTTTTATTTTGCTATACGTTCTTTCACACAAGTCATGTGTAGAACAAGGTTGGAAGACTAGAATCAAATTTTAAAATTTTTCAGTCTGATTCTACCTATTCTGATCTCTTTTACTTTATTTGATAAGCACCACAACTTTTTTACTTTCTCTACTACGTATAGTAAGTAGGGGAAGTATTGTATTCCACCCAAAAATTCGATACCAAGATTTCACCGGAAATACATGTTTTGAGACTACCTGAATCCAAAAAAAGCATTTTTGGAAACATGTCCGTGTGTGTGTGTGTCTGTGTGCCTGTGAAAAGCATAACTCAGAAACGAACAGTCAGATAAACACCAAACTTGGTATTTAGGTTCAGTATCTTCCAGAGATGCAACACGAAGGTTTTCAAGAAAATCCCCCCACCCCAGACTACCCTTTACATGGAACATTTTTCGAAAATTTTAATTTTCTCAAAAATGGCCCTAACGATTTTGATTAAAATATCATATGTTTAAGATATTTTTACGACAAATGAAATGTATATATTGAATTTTCTGGGAATGTCTCCAAAAGTATTCTTCATTGTGAACGACTTTTGCATAACTGGTAAACCATAAGAGATAGACAAACTTTTACTACACAAAAAATGTAGATCGTGTTAAAATACACAATTTATGTCATATAAATTTTTTTAGTTGAGTGAACCATTTTCGAGATATTGCTTGTTATTCCCTTAAACTTTCCAATACTTATACTTTTTCTCAAATTCGTTATTCATTTTTTATGTCCTGGATATGCAAACATAATGGAATGTTCCACATAGCAATCAGCGCTTAAAGGATTTGACTATCGCTTAAAAGCTACCATGTTCCCCTTGCATCTACAAGAAAATTAGCAATAAGATTAACATCTCGATATCTCGATTAACATGAAGCATATGGAGAATAAGCGTTTATAAAAATAGTTTGTACAAGAGTAGAGAAAGTCATGTGAGTGTAACACATCAGATTTTTTTGTATCTTATAGTTCAAAAGTAATGTACCTATGTACTTTTTATATTAAAGCCATACCAACTAATCATTTAAGTTAAAATATTTTTTTGTTTTGTTTTTGTTTATTCAAACTTAAACAAGCATGTTTCAGTTTTAGTTGACCACAATAAACATGTCGCTGAATATACACAAAAGAACTTTCCTACAAATTACACTTCCTTGTATACTTAATATCTTTTCTGCAATATCGGAACTCATTTGCAGTGGAACTGGAGACTGACATAGCATTTTACACTGAAGCAGGCCTTACCCAAGTATGAGCTTTCCCACCCACCCACAAGGGAAAGTATGCTGTTTGGAATGCAGACGCATTTGACAACAGTTTAATGCCTTCATCTATATCTGTATATCCCTGGCTTAAAGGATAACAGCTGCTGTACTATCAGTCCACCCTCCAAGCCTGTATCCTCTTTTCAATATTTTTTTTTAAGGAAACGTTCATATAAATGACAAAATAAAACTCCAACATTAAAGTTAATACAAGCTTGTGTAACAGCCTTTATTGGAGTCCTCCAGTACATTGCAGCAGCTTTGTGTTGGAGAGAAAATAATGTTGATCTTGCACCCAAATAGCATTGAGATATTTATTCTCTCATATAATGGAACTTTTTCATAATCACACCTTTGAGACTTAGATTATAAATTACAATCCTGAGTATAACCATAAAAGCCAAAACTCTCTGTTCCCATTTTTCCTGTAATATGGAAGTTGGGTTTATGATACTGTTTTGCAAATTAAATTTCTAAACTATTTTTATTTGAAACAAAGTAAGAAAATCTTTGAACTGTTAAATCTGCTGAATTCCAGATGATAATACTCCTCCAACTTAACTGAAGGCTTCATGACAGATATTAAGATACCTTCAAAATAATTTCCATAAATATGTCTCTTCTTGTTGAATACCTGATGTGTTTCCAAATTTGGTTTATTTAAGGAAGAAGAATATATAGGTATACCATTCTCATTGTAAAACCCTACCAAACTTAATAATTAATGTCACAAAATCAATGGGATATATGTCAAGACTTCTTAAATATAAACAATTTAAAGCTCAATATCAACAAAACCAAACACATGCTATTTCAATATCATAATGAAAGTAATGAAAATATATTGGTAAACTTCAATAATGAATTTGTTGAACAGATAGCTGAGTACAAATTATTAAGGGTACTATCTAGATGAAAAGCTAACATATGACATTCATGTTGAAATATTATATAAGTTTAAATACGCCCTCTATGTAATTATGCAGCTCCCTCAACATTAGTGTTCTTATTACAAGTTTCACGCTCATCTACAGTACAGTTTAGAAATTTGGGATTCAACGAGCATAATAAGTACGAACAATTATAGAAATGGCTTTAAGGTATATATTTTAGCTAAATCAGCAATCATGTAGAGAAGTATTTGTAAAAGAACAAATACACACTGCCATATCACTATACGTCCATAAAATGATAAAACTAACAAGAGTAGAACAGAACCACTGCATACAAATAAAAATATAGACTACACATATATGCAGAGAGAGCCAGAAAACTACGAATCGGCTGCACAGTGTTTTTCCTGTCCACGTTCTCGGTGCTCGTTGCTGTCTGTTGCTATCATAGAAAGGTGAGGATGAAACCACACAGCATTTTAAAGGCTTTACTTACAAACTTTAGTATACTTCACACCTGATAGTTCCAACTATTGCTTTAATGATAGTTCCAACTATTTCCTTCTGAAATTCACACATGTGCCTTTAGCAATCTAATTTGCTCTAACATGTAGAAGTTGATATCAATTTTAAATTGCGGTCTTGTTTCTTTGAAAACAGTAATATCATCATAACTGGTATAATAGTGTTCTACCTCATAAATAATTAAGAAAATGAAAGAAAAAAAATAGAGAATCCACCTATATGTGAGCCTGCCTCACATTACAGAAGCCCTGAATTCTAGTGTAAGTTGAAGTGAAATTTTTCTGGAGTTTTCACTTTTTCTGAGCAGATCAATGTCTGGTAGACTCTATGGACCCCAGGCTCATTTCAGCATTTCATTAATTCACTGTCCAATATCACTTAATGCGGTAAAGTTGATGTGTTCGAATATTGCATTTTTAACAATTTCAGCAACATTAAAATTCGAATAATTTGGGAAAACCACAGTGAACTAATATAATTGCAAAAATTATTCCAATGGGGAACACACACTAGAATAACTTTACTACCATCCTTGGGCATTTGAAAAATTTAAAAAATGTTTAAACAATGGAATATTAAATTATCACCAATTCATAAATATAGTCTAAATAACACACCGAAAACCAATATGAAAGATAACATTCCAAAGAATCAGATGCCAGGTATCTATAAAACTAATTGTGAGGATTATCAATTGATGTATATACACAAAACAAAACAGAACATCGGTTTGAGGCTTACAGAACAATTAAAACATGTTAAACACAAGGAAACAGAAATATCTGCAATTGTCAAACATTTATGGATAAAAAATCACAATATCCAAAAAGAGGTAAAATTAATCAAGGCAGTCCAAAAGCCAATGGAATCAACCATATGGGAAAAACTCTACAATACAAAAGAACAAGGATCATCCTATGAATTTTAGGTTTTTCAGCAATCAAGCATCTCATCATTCAATACATCACCACAAACCACCCTTACAGGGAAACCAGAAAATTCATCAGTAACTCTTAGCTGACGATGAGAAAAGATGTTTCCAAAATACATTTGAAGTAACTCTCAAAAACTAGTGAACTTATTAGAATGCATGTGACACACTGAAATAATTCTTGAAATTTAATAACATTATTTTATGAATACAGAAAATAGTAGTCTTAGAAAGAATGTTGAGGGCATTTGTGCATAAATCACCAGATGGAACAAAATCATTCCTGCCATTGTTGTATTAGTCTTTTGTTTTCTATAAAACTTGCTATTAAGCAATATAGAATAAGAGTTCTGCAAAGTGAGTTTCAATTTCATATAATTATGAGGATTATGGTGAAAATTTACAATAAAAAACATATGCAAACTACAAAAGAAAAATTTAAAAAAAAAATTAGTGTTTCCTAAGGCAGAAGATTAAATTATTTAACTTCATCCTACCCAGTAATCCATAGAATTTATGAAATTTTCTTCATAAATCTGGAATTCTATATCTTCATTCCTCAACAGATTTTGCAAACATTTCTCTTAAGCTGAATAAACAAGATTAACAAAGACTTACCTGTGCAACGTTTTCGAAGTGTTCGTGGCTCTTCTGGTAAACACGTGCTTTCTGCAGGTTCCTTCCAATGCCGATGTTCTTCCTTAGGAAAACTTCTCCATGGTTTGCAAGCCAATCCAGCACCTGCAAATATAATTCAATTTACATCTTCAGCATCCCACACTCCTTATGTGCTGAATAGCTTTGGAACTGACATTAACTGTAATTACCTCTCATTAACACTTCTTTCAACATTCATTGATGCATGTACCAACATAAATCAGTCTTCAAGGCCTCTAAAGGTAAACGTCAGATAACTGCTAGATAGGATTATGACTTAGAAAACTTTCAAATACAATGTTTATGTGAATACTATGCATGGAATCTTATCATGTTCACCAGCTAGAAATATTTATTTATTTGGAACAGAATATAAAAAACAGTGCTCAGAAGGAAGAAACATTTTATTTTTAGTAAAAAGTTCTAACATTTATTTTTGGAACAACACACAAGCTAGCAATGACAGAAACAAAATATAGAATTAATAATAGAGCCAAGGTTAGAAATAAATTAAGAACTTTAATTTGCAAGGCTATTTGAGTTAACTTAAATTCACCTCAAAATAATGTGTAGGTACAGTTTACGGAACTGTGACCCTAAATAGAGTATTTGAAGTGGTCTCGCTAAGAAGTCTACGGCAGAGGCAAAACCTTTTCTTTCCTTATTATCCCATTTTTATGAGAGCTATTTAATAAAAGCATTGTCTTCAGTCCCATAACTGCCTATGTTTACAAAATACAGTTTTATCAAGAACTATAATAAATTCCGCTGATGGTCTATTTTATCAGTCTTCAATGCAATAGTGAACCGATGTGAGGCATATGTGAGATGGTCTACATAATCTCACCTAGGTAAAGGTATGCATGTCATGCATTATATAAGAGATGGAAGATACAAGCATTGCTTTAGATACAGTCAGTCACCACTATTGTTACCAATGGTGGCAGTGCTACTCGTACAAGCACTGGTGAAATAGCCATTTCAGAAGCTTACATCCTAATGATGGAAATTTCAACACTGCATGAAGTGCAAGAAATCATGTGATAAATCAGATAAAAATGTAATGCATACCTAAATTTAAGGCAACAATAAACCCCTGCCCACTCTCTGGGTGAACTTTTAAAGGAAATATTCAAATAAAAATTAGTTCCATTAGTGCAAAAGAACTGATGACTGAATATATGACAGTCTCTTAGGAAGATATACAAAGTTGATAACAGAAATAATGCACACTATGCATGTGTCCTCTTTCTGTGAAAATGTGTGTTTGCTGCCTGTTTATTATTAGTTTAAATCATTCTACAAGTCTGTAAGTTTAATAGAATTGCTTATAAACTTTACCTATGAGCTATTGAAACAAACAATGCAAATCAATAAGGTCATGTTAGTTATTTTAAATCACATATCTTTCTTTAAAACCTAAATTTTGCATGGATGTATAGCAATGCAGACTTATGCATTCCTTTGAAAAGCCTATGATAACTTACAATAGGCCTAGCACTATTTCCGATGTTGTCAACATTTTTAAAGGTCATATTACCAGAGAAAATAAGTAATGCCCTCAAAATAATTTAAAGTATATGATTATTACAAAGAAATTACTGCTACTGATCACATCAGAAACTGCACATTACTACTCAGAATATTTGTATAAGGAATTATACTCAAAATTTGCCAGAACTGACCAAAATTATTGGAGTCTGCTGTCCTACTTTGTCATGGTAATACAAGGCTACACTGGTTAAATAGAATTTTAAAGACATTTGCTGAACTTACTATTAAAGTTAATTGTACATGAAATGCTTTTAATGGGTTTTGCTATTATTCAGAACTGCATGAGGCACTGAATATGTTCATAGTTCTCTTTGTTTCTCAATCTCGATTATGACATCAAGATTACATTACAGTACAGTTTTGTTCAGGAATTTAAAACTGAACATTTACAATAAACTCAGTAGTTCAGAATATCTCCTCTTGTGCCTAAGAATACACCGAACTAATTACAAGACAGCATCCCTTCCCTTCCCTTGTAAAGAAACCCCTAACTGTCATGAGTGTGTAAATGTGGTATCACAGGCAGGTACAAGAATGCGACACGATACATACCATAGTCCAGACATGTGTCCATTTGATTATGCCTTTTCCCCAAATAAGAATATCTCCTCCAAGGTCAGTGTTTTATAAATAACATTAAATCACTGGAATAAATCCGGGACCCAATGTGTGTCAAGAGAATTAAATAACCAATCGCCCTTTCAACATTGGAAAATGTCATCCATCTCCAAACACATTATTTTAAATGTTAATGTAAATAAGCCAAACAAATTAAATGTGTTGCAACTAAGCAGCTTTGTGCATTATTTCTGGAATCATCCTCACAGTCACAAAACATGTGCAACAGTTTCAGTATCCTATATAAGAAAACTGAGGGCAACATTAGTTTATTTTATTTTCAATAAGCTAATTTTTAAAAGAAAAAAGTATTATTGTGCACGTGCCAAATAATTGGAGTTTATAGATATCACACTGGTAATAGGGGAGTTGTAAATGGAAAGATTTAAGTAATGCCTTATGCATTAAAAATAAAATAAGTTCTACTGATGTATCACACATGCGTAGCTATCATTAGTATAGATGATATCTCACCTGTTTCACGTCTTCTTGAAATAACCGCAGAGCTAGGCGCTGGTGAAGCTTGATTTTTTTAGCATGCCACTTCTGCTCAAGAGTGCGATGATGGTTCAAGATTTGATGGATCACAGCTAATACATGACTGGCTCCTTCTGAATAATCTGCAGCAGGATTTCCCGTTTGTCGTCCCTCGTAAACGACTTGTCCGTCAACTGTCACCTGCAAATTGCTTTTTGTGTCATTTCCAAACCTTAAGACTATTTCTTCTTGTGCTGCAGAATTTAACATCTAAATCTAATATGACCCCTCCCCCCCCCACACCTGTAAAGCCCTTAAAAGTGAGACAGCAGTGGCATTTAAGTGGGAGAGACATATTGTAATAAATATTCAGTTAGTATAGCTTCGTTTTAATATAAGAATTAGCTGCAAATTTTGCTTTGATACTTAGTTTAATTTGTATAGATTTCTACAAACATTTGAAGATCTTTCAATGTGCTTAACTGAATGAGATTGTAATTTGGCACCGAGTTAGCTGCTATTGCAAAAATCCATAAAAAAACACTTATCTAAACTGCTTTTCTATCCTAAGGATTGAATTATGCCCTACTCCAAACAATAGAAACATTATGTCTGCCAAACAACAGATAAAATGAAATCACTTGGAAAAAACAAGATGTCCATTTTCATCTGTTAAATTCTTACTTCCAGGCTGCAAATATTGATTTTGAGTCCTTATTGAAAAGTAGCAGCTTGATCATTTCACAATGCCCCACCTCTTTTAACATTAGCCACTGTGATATACATGAAACTACATTATGCAATGAAAAATGGACCTCCACTTACTTTTTGTTAACTAGTGTAGCAAGTATGCTGTAATATGTCATCTGTTAAATGTATGGATACACATTTTAACAATTTAGTTTAGCAAAAGAGAAAATGTTAATAATCAAGGAGTAAGACAAAAATATTCATACAGTCATACAAAGTAACACTTTTACAAGCATGTAATGTCCATTATATAGCACTTTTAAGCAATACCAAAGCTTTTATGGAATGAGGATGTAACTTTATAAACATATCTGGTTTAGTCAACATTGGTAGATATTTGTGGATTAAACACAGAGAATTCTCTGACTTTGATGACGCCATTTTAGCACCCATTAGACCACATTTTACTTTTATTTAGTGTTATGAAAATAATCCTAAGAGTACATTATTTCAAAATGATAACCCTTTGCTATTGAAAATTTGCTTCAACTTGTGAAGAAGTCATTTGGGTTTCTAGTCCATTCACTACTATGGAACACCTACTAGCATTCTTTTGTCCATCCATCTATATATTTGCAAGATGTTTTAAACCAGTGTACATAACATGCAGTTGAAATTTAATAACCAAGAGCTTGAAGAAAATTTGTGAATACATTTCAAGTTTAGTTAAATCACTAGAAAAGTAAGATTAGTTTCCAAAAAGAGCCTCTTAAAAACTTACATACTGCTGGAATGAAATTTTATGCACGAGAATTTTAGGATTACTCCCCAAACTATCCATATCTACTAATAAATAATGTTACTGCACTACATCCGCAATAAAATTATTACACCTGAAATGTATTCCTATGAATACATTTCAAAACTTGTCAATAGTGCAAGTGAAACACCTTCATAATTAGTGTAAGTTATTATAGTAACACTAAATAAACTGAAAAATACTACTACTAAAAGTAATAAACTGAAAAGCAACACCCATCACAATGGAGTGTCTTTAAATATCAACTTTCAATGGTTACTTATCAATTAGAATTATTTCACATAAAGAATATTTATCTTAGTGCAACTAGCTGTTACTGCAGTTTAGAAGCTCTCTGTGAACATCGTGATAAGGTGTTTTTAAAACAATATAAATTCTCTTTGGTGTAGTCATCCTCTGTGGACTAGTGGTACCGTGCTAGCCTCTAGTTCCCAAGATCGTGGGTTCAAACCCGGCGGAGGGTGATGGATTTTTTCAGGCGTAAAAATCCTTAGCACGGCTTCCTTTGGAAGGGAAGTAAAGCCGGTGGTCCCGTGTCGTAGATGTACGGCACGTAAAAGAACCTCAAGCCTGATAAAGAGGCCTCTGAGCAAAATTACTGGTTTTTCACACCCAATATGGAATGGGATGCTAAGAACCATAGTAGTTAAAGAGCGTCCATAAATAAAATTCAATTTATTTATTATCTTTGGTGTAATATTACACCTGAGAACATTAAATTATTTTTTAACTCATATTCATAATATTGTGATGAATGCGCATATGGTTTTTCCTTTGATACAATTTGGAACATACAAGAAATCAGTGGCGAGCCTACCATTGATGTAATTGATGTATCGCATCCCTTATAATAATTATTATTCACTGTGTATTTTTTGTTGTTAGTTTTACTTTTGTTTAAATAGAATTAGGTTTAATAATTGCAAGTCTATGAAATTTAAACTCAGTATTTCGAACCTCATTACCAGTTGCTAATTTCTAAACAATACTAAAGATAGCAGTGGCAGCACATTTGAGTTACAAGCATTACCTTTTTTTGATTAATGAAATTTGTCTATTGTTGACATTTCCATATGTTAGGAATGTGGAATGGTCTGTTGTAGTCATTAAGGTAGTAATGGTTGGCTTAAATACTGTTGTATGTGTTTAGTGTTTAATAATTATTTAATGAAATACTGAAACAAGTGCTTATAAATGAGTTTTTAATGTGTCACAATAGAGATATAACACTAGTAGTTTAATGTGGTTGTCAAAAGTACAGAGTTTTATGTTTGTGAAGAGTAAATAAAACTACATTAGAATGTTAAATTATGTGATTTCAAAATGACATCACAGTCTAATACAAGCAAGGAGCATGCATTTCAACTGTAACTTCCAAAGTGAATTCTGATCATTATGTAATTGATTGACTTTTAAGACAGTCATTTAGTAAACTTTCTTTCATTGGAATCATTAATAATAAGACAAACACGACAGACTTTGAAAGTAACAACACAATTAAAGTTGTGCGTTCATCACTTCAATATAAATATTTATGAAAGTGACCTTTGGATTCATAGTATTAAATAAACTGTTCTTCTGGCTTTGTTTATTGTTTTCTCATGAAAAACATATGTGGAATGAAGGTGGTTACAGTGACTTGAACGATATTTATAGATCTAGTAAACAACAGACTTGGTAATAACATTAAATGTGAAAAATAACTACTCTGTTTGAAAGGGGCGAAAGGATAGAATTTTCTCTCATAAGAGCAGTTTTTATTTATTAATCATCTTTTTAATTTGGCATAAGGAGTTTTGGTGTCAATCATCCAGTCTGCGTTGACTGGTTTTCACATTTTTTTAAATCAGTTACATCCCCTTACCAACAAGCCAGGAGTCGCCACTGCAAGAAATGTATAAGAACTAGCATCAGCTGAAAATCATAATTATTTTGTTAATTTACATTAAGCTTTGTTGAGTGTAATAAAATATAAATTATATCCTGTTAGGTATTCAATCAGTTAGTGGTTACAACTTTACAGCTATGAAGAAAAGCAGCAGTAGTGTAGAACTGCAAATTTTATTTTTAATTGAGCACACCAGCCAGATACAAAGCATGCTATTACTTCATCAAATATATACACCATAAAATCTTGCTTTATATATTTATTGGCTTTAAAAAAATTATACACTTCTTACTACCTTATCGACTACTAAAGTGTTTCACACTGTAAATGAAGCAGAGATGGCATGCTTTCTCACTTCTCTTGTTAGTTCAAACCAGGTGGCTAGTATTCAACTAAGTATTGCCTACACTTAAAATTAAAAATTTTACTTACTTTTTTTTAATGATTTGAGTAAAGGGAAACTAGAAGGCATATCTAATAGCAAAGCTATTTTTAGTGCAGTAAAGATGCTACCTACAACAGTAGTGAGCAAAACAACCTTTTTTTATTTCAACTTCAGGAATTTTTTTTATACTTCAAGTATTTACAACAGCTTCCATTATTTCTTAAAAGGACAGATAAGAGAAGAATTTTTTTATTATGGTTCACTCATTATGGAATAAAAGAATGTTTTTGTCTGAAAGAAGCTATTTACACTACCACTCTTTGAAGTCCCATAAATCCTAAGTAGAACTGCTACCAAACACAGTACAAAAAACATCAAAATGAATGAGGGTAAACCCAAACTTACAGATGTGTGACCCTTGGGCTTTCTTCTTGAGTTCTTAAACAAAAGAGTGAAAAATATCCATGCATCAAACTGTAGTCTCTGAATTTTCTATTGTTCAAATTTAAATATTTTATACAAGCAGTTGAAATAAAACTACTGCAGCTACATCATATTTTTAAAGTCTCATATTTTAGCTGTTTTTCCTTCTTTTCAATACATGTTCTGCAAAGGAGTTTTGTCCTTATATATCTATGTGAGGAATTAGTTCAGTAAAGATGCTCAGACTTAAATATGCTTACAGGATTAAGTTGAAATTTTAAGCAGTTATTGCAAATTAACTCTGGATTTTGATTTAAGATGAATGTGCACGGCATTTTAAGATGATAAAGATTCTATTAAGGCAGGGATGATGATGATTATTATTATTATCCCGTTTATGTTTCAAATCTTAAATCTTATCCCACTAAATACAAACTCAGAAGAGTGTAATTTTTAATACTGCAATTACCTGTATCTTTCTTTTACCTTACCTCTTTTATAATGCTCTATATGCCTAATTAAACACAGGGTTATGGCTGTAAAAGCTAGCTGCTCATGCAGTATTTTCTTTCTTGGTGACAAGCTTTCTCCATAAATAGTTATTTCCTCAGAAAATGAAATCTGATTGACACAGTCAGGTTTCACCACAGAGTCATTTCGAATGATTACCTTTATTTTTCTTAATACTGTGAAATGTTTGGTTCACTTCTTTAGAATATTCTATAAAAACGTCATGTCTTTTTAGAGTCTAAAACCAAAAGCACCTTGCACTAGTAGCAATCATAATGTCTTCAACAGGTAGAATAGGTTTTTATGGGACTACTAAGATGCAACTATGACTTACCCAAAATGGAAACAATGCACTGATTATTAAATTTTCATTAAACATGAAAGAAACCTCTTGTAATAACATTATTCTGCTGCTGGATTGCCTTATTGTAAGCAAGGGACCTGTACCCTGCAAGTTTTAATAACAATTAAGTACCTCTGAATCAGATTTGAAAAATTTAATGCCATGGGTAGGACTTGAACTACAACTTGGCTTTCCTGGTGATGCTTGACCCATAAGTTACCATGGTGAGACATCAAAATGCAATTAATTAATGTTTTAGAGGAATTTAGTCACAGTGATGTTCAAATTATACTTTTACATTTCTGGTGTTGGTTGTAACATTACATCACTTTTACTTTAATTTCTGAGGGACTAGTTTCCAGAGATTTTCTATCTCAAGTCAAATCCTAGGGTTGAAAATGGAAGTAACGTCTCCCAAAACTAGTCCCTCATAAATTAAAGTGTAAGCGACATAGTGTTATAGCCAACTCCACAAATATAAAAGTATCCAACTCAGATTTAGGTTTTCAGTCTAATTCATGTAAACCCCCAAAATGAACTCATGACTGAATAGTATGGTCAATTAGAAAGCCCAAAATTAAAGTGCCTGCTGCATTGCAAGCTGCCTTTAAGTTAATGATATCCTGCAGCAGTTGTTAAATCTGCATTTATATCTCATTATGCTAGTTCAGGGGTAGAGCATCAGCAAAGAAAGCTCAAGCTCCATGGGTCAAGATGCAATCATTGTAACGAATATTTCAAATCTGATCCATCTCTCCAATTCTGTGCATTATTTATTGTGCACACTCAGGGAGTGAAATGTTCAAGATGTTTGCCAATTTGGTTTAAATTCTTTTCTGTTAAATATGTACATCTTTTCTTGCCCTTTTTATTTTCTATTGAATGCAAAGATTCAAATGTGTGTCACAATAAAGCGAAATATGGCCTTAAAAGGAGGCAATTGATTTGGAAATTTTAATACATTCTGAATTCACACAAAAACATACTCCACTAGAATCTACAGTCACTGTTTAACCATCTTCGTAAAAGAGTATAGCCAGCAGGGAAGAGTTAGAAGTCACTGTTGTGGTATATAATAGCCAAGACACAAAACACTGCATGAGCAGGCACATTTTATTAAAGACTAATGTTTAAGAATTATTTTTTTGAGTAATATAATATGAATAGAACTTTTACTATAAAAAAAACCCTAAGAATATGTTAGATATCTCAATCATAGCCATAATTCACTGAAAAACTACAGAAATGTCTTTATCATCTGCAAAAATTATAAAGTACCTTCCAATTAAGTCAAAATTTTGCAATGACTCTCAGATTGTGCTATTAAAATAATTGCAGTGTGTCGTATGAATAGGTAGATATTTATTGCCAAACCTCTTTTATTAAGCTTCTCTTACTTCAGAAGTTAGGCATGCTCTCATTTCTTTTTGGTATTAACTTATTGGATTTATGTTGGAGATTTGCTTTTAACAGCAAAACTTCTATTTTATTACTTCATTACATAACTACAGGTGTTATTATATAATTGGTTACATTTTATTCATGGAATAACCTTAATAATACAAATCATGATTCTGAACCTACTGAGGTAAATCCAAAATCACTCATGATGATCGCTTATTGCAAATGTGTGATGACAGCATAAACAGTTACTGATTAATTAAGGATATTATTCAGACTTCCCTTATGTACAAAAAACAACTTAAAATATCTTAAATATTATATTGATAAGTATTAACTTCACTGCATGTGTTTTTATTGTCAAGTATTTATACGCAGCAAATGAAAAAGTCCAACCTCAAATAAAAATTACACTCTTCTTTCTTTTCTCTGCTTTATTTAACTGTACCTTAGTGAAAAGTTTATTTACTCATAAATCTAGGCTTCCCCTTACACTGTTATGACTAGCAATGAGGCATAAGATATAATGAGGCAAAGAGAGAAAAGGAAATTTAAAAAAAAATAAAATAAAAGTATTTTTATGTTATGTAAATACTAACTCATGTTGCAAAAGATTTCTGCAAGTAAATGACCCTATGCCTCACCATACCTACAAAGTAAGAGAAAATGGACAGTATGAGAAAAGATGCATACATGTTTCCGAGTGGTGTGCTCCATCCCTGGCTGGTTACAGATCTGAACCAAGTGGTCGAGCTGATAGAGCAGCTTTTTGCTAGTACTATGCACCTGTGAATGATGACCCAACACCTCATTAGTGTACAGCTAACCAATCACTATTAAAATAGCAACTCATTACTTTATTACAAATATTTACTTTATCCAACTTCTGCCATCACCAGCAGCAAGCAAGGAATAGGTTCCTGGAGCTCTGTGCAGTTAAGAAGTAATATTGTAAATAGTAATATTGGAGAGCAATTCTCAGAAAACTTTAACATGTTAATCAAAATCAAAATTACTCCATTAGCTATTTTTCCATTTTAATTGTTTTCAGTAATGGCAGTTATGCTTGATATTGATAATTTATCTTAATAAACCTAAATATCTATGTTTTCCTAAAACTATAGAATATGATTCACTACAAACAAGGAAACTGATAAAGGTGCCTAATCTAGGAAATTTCAGAAAAATAACTTGCAGAACTAATGTGTAAGAATTTCACTACAGTGAAGGGAGTGCATTTTTATCTACCAAACTATGTGGTTTGGTTAAACTGTAACATGAGCCTTGCTTTTTGAAGTTAATATTTCAAAAGATAAAGCAATTTTAAAATTGATATACACATACCTGCTTTTTATCCTCCCCCTAAATGTTAGCTGTGTTCAAAGATTTTCTTGTTTTTATTTACATTATCTTTTGATTCCACTTTCCTTTTTTTTTTGTTATGCTACTTACTGGCTGTCATTTTTTACTTTTGCTCACAGTTTATGCTTCATTATTTTCACGTTCATTGTTGCAATCTCTATTAAACTTTTCTCAAACGACATTTTCCAATATCTCAATTACAAACCACACATTTTCAGCACACTCTTCATGCATATCATTTTATTTGCTCATGAATGCTGATGATGTTTAGATAAAATTGCTAAATACTCTGTGAAGCAGTTAAATATAGTATTTAACTTTTCATAAATAGAATAAAGCTCTATTTCCCAATACCAACAGGACAGGCTTTGCACATATAAACCCACATTAAATTATTATTTATGATAAAGCATAAGCAATGCACAAAAAATGCTACAACTTACTGGCATACAAGGAGCAGTGTGCATTGATTTCCACTCAAGCCCCAATCCTACTGCCTATGCAAAAATTTAAATATATGATGTATTTCTCAAACTGACATAAATTAAAAACTGCTGAAAATGAAACTTTTATGAAAGCTGAATGATTGTGATAGCTCAACTTCCCTCATTACAGGGATCCCAGACATCCTGTTTTACCTGGGACAGTACCATTTTTATACCTCACATGTCATTGTCCTAATGCAGTCCAAGGAAGGCCGAATGTTCCCATTTTGCATTTGGAGGTATCAAAAAGTGTAGCTTTAAAATTCATGTCCCTTCTTCATGGCATTCCTTAGGCCTTTTCTAATAAAGTTGTAATTGTTTATATAATTTCCAGTTAATGGAATCACTGTATTTGCACACAGATGTACTAACTTATTCCAGCTTAAAGCACATTCTACACGATTTTATATGCCAGCCAAGTACAGAAATTGGTCATACAATGCCAGATTTTGTTATTGGATTTCAACTCCTTGAACTTACCATTTAGATTTATTTATTTATTTTTAGAAAATGTTCATTAACTTATTTTCTGAAAATATAAACTTAAAGAAGAACAAGACCTATACAATTTTTGTGACATTAAGCTTGTGTGTGCCTCCAATGAATCGTATAGCATATAAATTAAAATCATTACAAGAAAGAGAGATGAAATTATTTTCATCAAAGAAAATTTTTCACACAGGCATAATCTGTAGATATAATATTAACTAACATCTCAGAAGTTAGTTATTCATCTGTGCAGCTAGAATTCCTGATTTTTACATAAATATTATAAAAGTGTCCCAGTTTTATTAACATCTGGGATCCCTATTATTTTTATCTTATTATCTATAAATAAAACAATTTTACTCTGTTCTTACCAAACCTTTCATTCATTTCAAATGCTCAAAACACACTGTTATCTTAAAAAATGATAAATTACCTCAAAGCATTCTTAAGTCCTTTTTATACAACTCTTAATATTTATAACCATGTTTACTTATTTAAAACTTTTAAGCAAATACTTTGTGCTCCATAATGCAGCTGATACATAACCTATAAACGATCAAGTTTTGTAAAATGGTTTGTCAAGTACATGCAAGACAACTGCACAAAACCCCAGCACCTTCCCAGCAAGTCCCAATGCATCTCCACCAAAATGAAAAACTGTAAGAAAGGAAAAATAAAGGAGGGGCCACCCCAACAGCATGTCCAACTTTATTAGGGATAGTTACTAAGAATGTTTATAAAAATGTTGGCATACATTGTTGCTGAAAATACAATTCCTGGGAGTTTCCAGTATTGGGAAACAGTGGCACACCTGGACCATGATATCCAGGCCATTGAGGAGAGCCTGGTATGAATTGTACACCTGTAAAACAATGAAACACACAGAGGAGAACGAATCAACAACAGTGAACACTGATAAACACAGTCATTCATTTAGGTGGTTGGAATAAATTACAATGCACAGCGCGGGCGAGCACTATCAACAGCAGTAGCAGCAGCAGTAGCGCAGCAGTTGCCAATTGCTACATCACTGGGTTCCTTTGGACCCAGGTTCACATCAACTGACTACGCAGGCAAAGCCCACTGCCAACAATGTATCTAACAATCACATGACGAAACATTCGGTGCGGTCATCACAAGCAAAGCACCATTCCAATAGTTTGGTACATAAAAAATTTGGGATTTGTGGGGAAGAAAAATAAAAAGGAGTATGGGAAATAAGAAAAAATAATTATTCAAATTAAAAAGTGCACTTTCATAAACACAAATTAGTGCCAAGTTTAAAAATAAAAAATGTAACATAACCTACAGAGTATGCAAACAATTATAATCATAAATCCAGTATATCCTAAAACAGTTGCTAAAGGTAACATAATAAACATAATTTAAACACTTAAGAAAGAGGAAGAATTATCAGCTTGCCTGTGATAATTTTCCATCTGGAACCAAACAGTCCTACAAAGTACATACAAACATGTTTCTGTTAAAATTTTGACTCCAATTTATTTGCATAAACAATGTTGCACACAGTTATCAAAGCCATTAAAAACTTCTAACACAAATATGAATGTTTTAAGAAACACACCATGTTATGCCTAATTTTTTATTTTTCTTTCTTCATTTATTTCTCATTAATTGAGTTAAAGATGGAATATACAGGAACATTTCAATTTAATACAGAAAGTCCAAACCGAATGGCAAGTTTTTAAAGCTTATTTGAAATATGCTAATTTTGATACACAAGAATAAGTACCTTCACATTATTTTCAAGTAATTTATATTAGATATTGTGATAACCAAAATGGATCATTATGTCTTCATAGGTTTTAAATAAATTTGGAAAGTTATACCCACATACTGATAAACAAAGTGCTTCTATAATATTTCAATGTCAATCATGCAATAAATTACCTTTGTTGAAATTATTTATTCTGTGCTGAATTTGTATAGATCTGGGTACCTCAAAACACAGGAAAATGAGTGTTAAAATAATCAACAATAAAGCACATGAAGGAGTTGCCACACTTTTTCATACAGTTTGGGGTATCAAGGGATCTTATACTTATTTATGGTTGTTGAACATTTTAATATAATTGGAAAATCTAACTACAGGGTAACAACATCAAGAGATAATGGCAGAGATATGCCTAGCTTAACAGAGATTAAGTGAAGTTGTTAAATATGGATAAATCTGCAAAAGTGATATTAAAATAGTTTCATTAGCCACATGTAACATCATATGAAATCAGGATTAAGTAAACGAGCACAGAATACCTCTACTTCAAACACAAAAGTATTGTGAAGAATTCAAATATGCAAGCGGTGCAATATTTAGGATTATGTTTGTTTTTACAGTTTTTAAAAACATAACCAACATTGATAACAAATGTTTATAGTTGCTATGAGTACATACAATAAGCTTGACAGCCACTATGCTGGCGTAGGGAAAAGTTCCTGCTTCTCATTCCGTGGGCCCAAGTTTGAATCCAGATTGAGTCAAGCTGCATGGCTTTTGTTGTTAAAAGGGATATGATGTAGCTTCAGGACTATAGGTCTCTGAGTTCTATTTGAATATTCATTTTATACATTTGTTTGATACAACCTGTCCAGTTAAAAGACAGAAGCAAACTTATTCTGATAAATGTTCTTACATTTAAACATTAACATTTTTAAACATTAAAATACATCCCATTAAAATTACTTTTGGTTCCATAAGCCTTGCATTAACAGGTTACTGGCAAATTTTGGATTAATTAATGCATAATTAGTTTTAGTGTTTCAAGGTAAATAACCCAATAAGGTTTCAGAACTCATTTTATTTTTCTGAATGTTACCATGATATTAAAGTACTTTACAAAAATGTTACACAGTGCTCGTGATTCAACCATTGGAAGCATTCACTCAGCTGATCGCTAAAACAGCCTCTACCAATAGCATATTTTTTCATGAGCTTGTTTCATGGGAGTAAATACAGTTTTTATGCTTGACGAACACTAAAAATGCTATTAGCTGGTCATAAATAGCATCTTCCTCCATGTACTTGTTTCCTGGACATAGATACTGTTTTTATGTTTGGAGAATACTGATAAATGTTATAAAATTAATGCTTACACTCTGGAGAAACAACCACCTATGAAGACCAATTACTGAAATCCATTAGTGTTTGGAAAATATCACACTGTTTGTGAGTAAAAATTGACAACTACTCCAGCTAGTTCTGATATTTAAATTATATTCATAAATTTTAGAACAATAAAGTACTGAAGCACTGCAAGTTCATAGATAATACTTGCAGCTACGTAAGGACCGAACAGTGATGAATTGTTTTAAAACAGTTAAACTGCACACTATATGCAGTATGAAACATAAATATAGGGTCATTATTTTGTATTGTAACCGCCTGCCAATTTCTCCTCAAAAGTAAAGTGGCACCATTCATCGCTGGTGTTGCCACATCGTCTCATCAGTTTGGTGCCTTGGCTACTACAGTTAACATGATGCATCAAGTATCTTTAAAGGAACATCTTGCAAAGTTTACTTTAAACATAAATCTGCTTGCTGCGTGGAATTTATTGTAAAGATTCTCAACTCTGTACCACCTTCAAGAGGAGTTATAGTCATGGTAGAAGTAAGGCTTTAGGTACATAACTGCTTAGGCCATTAGTGCCTTGACGACAGCATAAAGGTCAAAGATTAGATATTAATCCTGTCCGAAGTACATACAAACTGAACAAAATTCTGTCTAAAACATGATAACACAAATAAACTTAATAATGCCAAAAATGGTAACTGTGGAAGTGTTCAATACAAGCACCACCCATAAAAGAATTAAATTCTATCAAAGAACTTAAAAGCCCAAAAATAAGTAAAACCTGCACAATCAGAGAAGCATCATCCCTGAGAATGCCAGAGAGGATGGAGGCCAAACAAATAGAATGTCAAGTTTGGACATTAATGTCAAGAGAGAGACATTCCCCATAAACATTGCAGATTCTTCAACAAATGTCAGTGACTAAATTTACAGTGCACTATGTGCATTTTTGCTAAAACATTTACAACAATTATGCAATGAGGTGGCCCAGACAAGAGGAATTGGTTTAATTTCCCATCATTTGTTACCCTGAAGCAGTGCTTGAAATGGAGGGGAGCACAATGGAGCACTGTTCCATTTCATAAAATTTTGGATGTCTTCCATTTCCACTTGTAAGAAATTAATTTATACAGCTCCAGTTCATTTTAGTGTGCAATGAAAAATTGTGCATTATGGAACTGTATCAAGTAATCAAAATATGTTGCAGACATGTACAACAATGTAGAGCAGCTGTATCATGTTCACAGTTACCAGTAAATGCAAGAATGTCTTATTCATTTGTATTGGAATCATCACATTAATGTTTCTAATGCTCGCACACTAGAGAAACTTTGAGATAACATCGGGCAAGAAATCACAAGAATTCCTGCTGCTCTACTTACCTAGAGTATGAATGAATGAATGAATTATTTATTCACTACTTTGTACTCATATGCAATTTATACAATGTTTACAATGCAATGGAGTTGCTTATTATTTCTCTTCCCCTTATATTTAACATTCTGTTGCATATATAATGGGGAAGTATAATTTTCCACTGTTTATTTTTTTGTCTTGTGACCCTTTCTCCATATTTTCTCCAACTTGCCTCATGTCTATTTTAAGCACTTTAATCTAATTTTTCCTAAATATTTTCCTGCTTTCTCCATATATCCATTTGATCTTGTATTAAAAATCTTCCTAACTTTTAGCTCTATTGGTAAATTTTTCCATTTCTCTAGTGTTAAATTTTCTCTTCCTTTATTCATACCCTTACTTTCCAGAATATAATGCCAATTGTCATGTAATTCATTACATTTAGTACATCTCTCTCCCCCTCCTTCTCCCTGTTAGACCACTTAAATTTATTACACCTGTCCTCGCCCATGCATTCTGGCCTCTTTGTAGCATACTTTGATGTATCTTTCTCTTCCCCATTCCGGTTTTAAATACCTATAATCTATTAATGACCTTTTTTCCTTGAAACTACTTATAATTTCTTGCTTTTCACTCTTGTTCTAATTTCTTTCCAGAAACCCTTACTTTTGTTTGTTTCTTTCTGCCCATGTTTCCCCGATTCCTATTTGTTCCATTGTTGTCTGTATATTGTGCATCCAAGTTTCTTTTCTCCCCATTTTCTCCTGTACAACCAAGCATCGCTTTAGTATCTCATTTTCCTCCAGTAGCTTTATTCTGAACCAGTATTTGATTGCTCTTTTTACCATTTTGCCTTTAGTTCTCACCCTCCCTAGTTCTGCTTATGCTACACCATTCGGTGAACTTCTTGGTAATCCCAGGCTTATTTTGCAAAAATCTGTATGTATAGCATCTACATTTTCCCATCCTTTTTCCAGCCCCTATATCTCTGCTGCATATAACATCCTTGCTTCCACCACTGTACTATATATCCTTTCTAGCCACACAAATTGCATTTCTGGTATTTTGTTCACACATGCTCTGATTACCTATATTGCTTGTTACCCCTTTGCTAGTACTTTTTTTTTGTGTTCTCCCAAATCCCCTGCATTGTTGAGCCTTATTCCTAGATAGTCAATTGTCCTCACTACTTCCAGCTCTGTTCCTTTCCAATACCACTTTTTGGTTTTCTTAGTTTATATCCTTTCTTAAATAACATGATTACCTAGAGTAAATAGAGGAAGTATTTATTGATTAATTTTGAAGATTGATAAGGTAGTAAGTAGCTAGTTCTTACAAAGTAAGAACCTTTTAGTGATGTAGTGCAACAACCTCAAACTCTCAAAAAAAGAGTAAGTATTACATTCCACCCAAAAAATTGATACCAAGATTTCACTGGAAATATGGATTTTGAGGTTCCTGGATCCAAAAAAGGCATTTTTAGAAAAATGTCTGTGTATGTATTTGACTGTCTCTGAACAGAATAACATAAAACGAAAAGTTGGTTAAATATCAAACTTGGTATTTAAGTTCACTGTCTTTCAATGATGCGACATGAAGACTTTTGAGAAAATCTCCCCACCCAACCTACCCTTTATATGGAAAAACTTTCATTATTTCTGATTTTCTCAAACATTGCTATACTGATTTTGATTAAAATACGCATGTTTAAAGTATATGCATGACAAATAAAATGTATATTTATGATTTTCTCTGAAGTCCTCTTCATTCTGAATGACTTTTATATAATTGGTAAATCTTAAAAAAATACAGGAAATCTTAGTTAACAAAAAATGCACATCTCATTAAAGCAATTATATAAATAAAATTTGTTGTGATTTAAACATTTCTGAGATATTTTATTTTAATTAGTTTGAATTTTCAAATACTTTGTTCTTTTCTCAACTGAAAATTGCTATGGCTTTATCTTCTTTCTTCTTCTTTTCTTTGTGTTCATGCAAAGAGATGAATTTCAAAGCCTTCACAAAACAACCTGCTTTGAAAAGATTTGACTATCACTTTAACTTAATGTGTTCTACTTATACCCTCAATGAAATGTGCAATGAAGTTTGTATCAACAAGAAATACATAAAAGAATGAGCTTTTGTAACAATAGCTAGTAGAACAGTGAGTAGAGAATATCATGTGAGTCACATAAAATTTTTATGAAATATCTGCCTGTTTGGGTCAGATGGTAAACGTTTCCAGCATCTACTACAGGGTAAAGGATTTTAGTGTGCTTCTGCCAGCCTGGCAGCTCTCAGTTCTCTCATGCAGTGGAGGGAGCCAGTGAATGGGTTAACGTACAAAATAATGATCCTATACTAAAAACTTTAAAATTGTTATCTTAGAAAAGCTTTTATTAAACGCATGTAATTCTTTTCTTAAACCCATTGCAGTGATACTGAACAAATGATGAAGAAAAGACTAGTTAAAAGCATTAATCCTGATTCCATATGTGAAGGATTACATCCAAATATACTATAGGAGTAATAATCAGGTATATGCTTACCTCTGTATAAGCCTGGCACATTGATTCATAAAGATTTTGGTGTTGATGAATGGCAGTCTCCAGAATGATAATTTCACTTGGTATACTCATGTTTTCACAAGCCTGATTCCAATTGGCTACACTTTCTACATACTGAAAAGGAAACTTATATGAGAAAATGTTATGGAAGCAATATTTGTATAAACACTTTTTATAATGCTGAAAATTGTTAGATTGTTATGTTTCTAAAAACAAATGAAATTTGTTTAAATTTGACAGCTACTTTCTAATGCTTTGTGAGTTGATTGCCAAGTAGTTTGTTTGATTTGGTCTAATATTTTTTTAATTAACATTATTTAATGATTTTGTGTTAATCCAAAAATGTATTTGACTACAACACATTTCTGGGCTATGATTTTTTTATGATTTTAAATTGTCATTAACACCTAAACAATGTGAAGATCACTTAGAAATGCATATGGTGAAGAAGCCCTATCTAAGGTAACAATATATTCAATTCAATGGTACAATGAATTCAAAAGAGATCAGATTTTTTTTACTAATGAATTTTATGAAGAATGCCAAAGAACTGCCTTACTGGTGAAAATATTGCTGCTGTTCAAGCAATGCTTGAAGAAGATCGACTGAAATTTTATGAACTTATTTGGGTGACATTGATCAGCATGAGTCATATCTAAAACATTTTACATCAACTGCTAAGACGTGAGAAAACTTTGTTGTCAATGAATTACACATAAACTTACTCTTAATTTAAAATAACAATGCATTGATTGGTGCAGAAAATCTCTGGAAAGATTACAAGGTGGCACTTCAAATAGTTTCAAGTAGTTTCAACCACTCACATTAGAATTAGTGAGTATTCTAATTAAAGAAAAGTTCCGCCTTAGAGCAAGGAACTGAACCCCAGACCTCTGGATTTGGTGGTTCACATGCTAACCATTACACTGCAGAGGCAATCTAGTTGTTCTTTGTTAAAGTTATCATCATGCAATAAACAGAGAACCTATCTAAGAAAGATTGAACAACAAAAATATTTCCAATTCAAGCCAGTATAAAAAGAGATCAAAGTTTTTATTCAGATGCTAATTCTGAATTTTCATTGCAAATAACAATAATGATAACTACTTCTTAAATGGTGGACAGCAGATTATCAGGCAGGAAATTACTAAAATCAGCAGGCTTTCAAAGCCAAATAATGTGTTGAGAAAATAAATTAACTCTGGTGTTTTCTGAATGTAACATGACTAATGAAAATTAAAAGTAATGGGCAAGCATTCAAACTAAACACAGGTACTGCAAATTCAGCTAAAACTAGGCTCTCTCTCTCTCTCCCTCCCTCTCAAGGTGGGTAAGTGTTGTTATTTCTATGGCTGGTTTCATCATTACATCCTTGAAACCATTAGTGAAATTCTCTCTTGTATGGGTATTTGATATCAACTTTCAAATTCCCTCTGTACCAATAAAGTTTTAAACTGAGCAAGTTCATGAAAGAAAGAAAACAAAATTGTCAGCTGAAATGCCCATATTACCTGATCCACAACAGAGAACTTCAGATTACATAAAGATACCTTAAAACATATTATTTTTTTAAAAGGGAAATTTTCAATTTCTTCTTTGTATACCTGTTCTGCTTTATGATGAAACAAAACAGAAAGTGCAAGCACCGATGTTCTTTCATCAAGACCAGCAGCAAATTCCTTCCAAGTACGATCAAGGCGACCTGCAACTGTTCTGATGTGTTGAGCTGCATAATGATTGCTCTCAATCAGTCTCGAGGCAACAGTGAGTATTCGGTTGATGTTCACATAAACATTCTGGAAGAATAAATATGTAAAAGTTAAGTTACTCCAACATTAGACTAAGAAAATGAAACTTCAGCAAAAATTACATTTTAATATCTACTTTCTAAATAAGGCCTTCTTCTCTCATTATTGCTCAGTAAAAATTAACACATTTTGTGAACCTTTATTTGCATCATCAGCTGCTTAGCAGTTTTGCAAACAAACCTTCTGCAGTCATTAGCTGAAGCTTAAAAAATGCTTCCCTTCAATGAAGCAAAATAATTTTCAATTTTCTAAAATAGGCTTTTCCTGAATGGTTAGCTTTAAAAGTCTGACTGCTGCTTTCAATAATTCACTTTATCTCCATACCTCATGTAAAGAGATTTTCATTTACAAATATCCAAAACTTGAATTAATTTTAAATGGTAGACTAGAGAAAATTACATCCTTAGCTTCATCAAAAAAAACCTTTTGTTTTCAAAAGGTAAGAACTGATTATGTCAGCAAAGGCTGAAGAAATCTCTTCTGTTAATAAAAGCTGGAAAACAAAAACGTTGCTCCAATGTGTTCAGCTCTAATTTAACATAAACACATTTTATTTACTAAAATAAATAACAATAATGCCATGCACAAGTTATTTTTTTGGGATCTGTAATCATAAAAATTACCATTAAACTCCAGCCATCAGAAGACAGACAATATCCATACTTTGTGTGTGTGTTCTTTTTTTTTTGGGGGGGTTGGGTTGGGAGGGGCTTACACCCATTTACTTTAGCAATGTTTTATAGCTTCAAACTCTTAAAAATTACCATTCAGAAAAGTCCTTTCTTACAAAGATAATGTCCAGTCTTTTAATCTACTATTGGATAAACACTGTGTGCACCATTGATATAATATAGTGATCCTGTGGTAGCATTTCTTTATGCAGTGTGTGACACAGGTTCAATTCCCAGGATTAGCATGGGCTTTTTCCTGAATTTTGCCGATTCAAAAAAATTATATAAGGTATCCTGTATGGATTGAGGCACAGGATGCAAGAGCCCAGTATGACTGTCATCTATCTGAAATGGGCTAACCATCAAATCTTTAAGCACATAATTTGTTTATGCTGTAATGTATTGGAGAAAATTCATACTATTTTCTGTGAATCAGGCTAACATCAGGGAGATCTCCATGAATAGGCTTGTAATTTTAAACCCTTTATTCAAACCATTCCACTTTTATGTAATTTCAAAACATGCTAAACAATTTGTTATATAAGAAGCCTTGTTGTACAGGCAAGTTAACACACCTTATTCCTTTGTAATCTAGAGGCTTTGGGCAATAAGGCTTTCTTAGCATTTGCAAAAATTAATTTTTCTCTTTTCTGACAACATAATGATTACCTTATTTTTGAGAGCACCAATTGCATCATCTTTTTAATCTATACATTTGTCACTTTCAAGCACAGGGTGAGCTCAATAATTATTTAAGCAAATGCTTAAAAAGTAATATATGTAAGGAAATGGTACTTTCTTAATAATTAGGTATTTTGTTCCACAATATCTAGAAATTTATTTTCTGATAAATATTCAAATCTATTTTAACATAACATTAGAGTGTAAGAGTGAAATTAGAGGGTGTTGCCACATGAATTTTATTAATAATTCAAATCTATGTTGAAGATTTAAGCAGGGCACTGCCAATTTCAATAACTTCTTTAACATAAATATTATAAGTAATTTCTAAATATATTGTAATCTACAACTATAAATATTCATATTAGTTCTCAAAGCCTAGCTATGGTCTTATAATTGGTCAAAGTTTATATTGTTGACAAAGCACACAATGGCTTTAAATATTTCTTAATTATATCACTGTAATTTATTGGCCAGTTTCTGCCACATATGGATTCCAATCTGAAAAAATTCTAAATTTCTGGCTGAGCTTTAGGTATATCCATAGAAGTTGATCATTTGGTTTCTACCATTACAAGGGTATTTTGTATTATCAAGGATGGAAAAACAGCTACAGTAGTGTAAATATCACTTTTCTATACTACTTATAGTTTCATAATGAGTAACTTGCAGTATATCCTGGTACAAAATGGGTTACCTAGCATGAGAAATTCTGAAAAGTTAAGTTTTTATATAGAAGATAACGGCACCAATTAATTATATACTGCTGTCACTCAGTTTTGTTTTTAGAACTTACTATCCCTTAGGGTATTACATAACACATGCATTAATTTTACTCTCAGTATGCTTATTTCATTTGTTGCTGAACAAATGCTAAAATATCATAATTATTTTGTTTCTTACTTCTGTGTGCTAAGATATACAGAATTTACTTACCCTTGAGCTCATGGTGAAATGGTTGTGTTCTTCTTGAAGTTCTTTGGCTACTTGGTATGAATGCCCTATCTCCACATAATTCATTAGAAAGACATCACGGTTGTGACAAATCCAGTCAAACATCTGCAATAATTAGAATATGATGAAGTAAACTACTGTATGTTATAAGTAAGGTACTTATTCCTTAACTCAATTATGGTACTTATTTTGATGAATACAAATCTGTTTTTTAATGTTGACAATGATGTCATGTAAATATATAATCGGTAAGTTTTAGCTATCCCAAATTCTACCTGGTCAAGTAAACTCAACGTGTAGTTTGAGAGCTTCATTATCCCATTTATGAATGGCTCACATTGCTTTTGCTTGAAAGATGGTCAAACTGTTTAACATATTCTGTTTAAATGCCCTACATTTAAGAGAGCACACTTTGAGCTCAGAACACACCTGCTATCTTGTGTTGGACAATATGAGAAACCATTATTTTTCACATTTCACCATAAATGCTACTTGTTTGAATTTTTAGGTTCATTAATCATGTATTTAAGCACTTATACTTTGGTATTCACTTTTTACTTTCTCTACCATGTACAGAGTAGGTAGAGAAAGTATTGCATTTCACCCAAAAATTCGATACTGAGATTTCACCGGAAATACATGTTTTGAGGCTCCTGAATCCAGAAAAAGCATTTTTAGAAAAAGGTCTTTGTGTGTCTGTATTGTGTGTTTTTTTGTGCGTGTGTGTGAACAATATAATTTAAAAACAAAAAGTCGGATAAACACCTAACTTGATATTTAACCTGCTAAAGATGCGACACAAAGATTTTCAAAAATATCTCCCATCCCAAACTGCCATTTTATATGGAATATTTTTCGAAATTTTTGATTTTATAAAAAAGGGCTCTGACAATACATTACAATACATTAATGATATTTACGACAAATAAAATGTATATCTTGAATTTTCCAGGAATAGCCTGTGATATCCTCTTCATTACGAAGGAATTTTGTATAATCTTTGTAACTGGTAAATGTCAAGCAATAGACGAGAACACACTACACAAGAAATGTAGATTTCTTTAAAATACCAATTTACTTCAAACAACATTTTTAAGTAGTATAAGCCATTTCCGAGATATCCATTATTAATGGTTCGAATTTTTCACTGCTTGATCATTCTTTAAAGTCCTTTCAACATTAGTTGTTACTCACAATTGTGTGGAAACAGTACCTATGGAATTTTATGGCTGCATATAGTGTCCAGTTCTTAAACTATTGTTCCTTTGACTATTGTTCCTTTTGTATCTATAACAAAATGAGTAATGTAACTATTTCCACAAAGGTTTGTTGTGTTTAAAATAATTAAATAGAAAAATAAGCTTTAGTAAGAATAATTTGTATACCCACTAATAAGCAATAGAGGGTACAGAAAGTCATGAAAGTCAATTTCTGGGTTTTATCTTTATTTTAGTTTATAAATTGATTGATTTTGTTTTTAAACATTTTAGCATTAAAGATTTAGTTCTGTGTTGTGCATATTCATAATTTCTTTGCCTTTCTTTCCATTTCTTCCAATGTTATGTTTTAATTCACTGTTACTAATATTTGTACTTTTACTAGAATAATTAGGAATGTGTTTGTATTTACTAATATAACCTAACATATCATACAATAAAATAGACTTCATAACTTTCAGAGATTAATAGATAAATAATAATGCTCTTGAAGCTGAAATAGTCAACTACTGCCATCTTTTGTAGGAATGAGGAATGAACTTAGCACGTTAAACAGTTTACCCAATGTGCAGCTTCCTCAAATTAAAACTGTGTTTTATTTATGGATGCTCTTTAACTACTATGGTTCTTAGCATCCCATTCTATGTTGGGCATGAAAGAACCAGAAATTTTGCTAAGAGGCCTCTTTATCAGGCTTGAGGATCTTTTACGTGCCATAAATCTATGACATGGGATCACCGGCTTTACTTCCTTTTCAAAGGGAACCATCAAACCAGCAGGTTTGAACTCGCGACCTCTGGAACTAGAGGTACTGCTAGACCATGGATGATGACAATGTAGCCTCCTCTTTCAGTACCCAATGGCACATGTGATGTAGCCAACATTACTGAAATTACAATGACTAGTTATTAAAAATGATCTTCTCCATGGGAGGAAATCAAAGCAGAATGCATTGCTTAAAGAGATTTTTGTTTTTCTGCTTAACTAATGTTAACAAAGGAGAAAATATTACTAAAAGAAACCAGCACTCTCATTATTTCCTGTTGTTTCCCCTAACATTTTAAAATAACAAAGCATGTTTGCTTAAAACTAATTAATACTGTTACTTTAATACTTTATGACATGTCTGGAGGAATTTCATTCCCATTCTCAAATTGACACCCTTCATTTACTATTCTCTCTCTCTCTCTCTCTCTCTCTCTCTCTCTCTCTCTCTCTCTCTCCCTCTCTCCCTCTACTTCCTTTAGTCATAAATACTTTACCAAGCAATCTATGTATTTGTTGATTTCTTGAATCCCCCCTCCCCTTCTTTCTCCAAAACTCTTACCTTTGCTTACTTATATAAAGCATCTCATGAGTTGTTCTAAATCATTTTTCTTTCCATATCCAAATTAACAGTAGAAAATTAAATGTTTTTGAAATGCATTAAATTCAGCAATTAAAAATGTTCTTTTATCCAATGCTATCCATAGCTATACTTCTTAAACCTCAGAGTGTTGTACCCTTTAATATTGGAATTGTAACTTGCTTTTGAGGTTATACTGCCTGGGATACAACAGTTAAACAGAAATATGAAGCAAAACTTACAATCGGAAAACACAATTATCTAGAACCTACATACAAATAAAGTACCCAACAATATTTTGGGGGATAAAGTAAAAACTACAGCACGTATATTGGAAATAAAAAGGATAGTATAGAAGTAAAATTAAATAAAGTAAGGTGCTAAAACTGCAAACAATTTGAGAGAGGATGAAGCATAATATACTTGAAGAAAATAAAAACCAAATCGTGAACTCTGAGAGGGAGCAACACATTAATTGCACAGAACCAAGCTGTTTAAGTTAAACTTTTTACAAAAATAATATTCGTATTTCACCAAGTTAGAGACATGTTAGCAGAATAATATTGTGCATGAATTTTTGAGGAAACCTATTTTAAACTTCTGGCTTTTGAAAGTCTAATAACATATTAGTAGTATTTAAAAGCATAATATTTGTTAGCAAGGTAATAAGGATGTCTATGATTTTGGTGGACTTATACAAGTAAATAAGGAAATAGAGTATAATGAAACAATACCCAGTTATGAGGTATTGATTGTTAATGTATGGTTATAGGTTCAAATGTAGAAACTTAAAATAATTCCACTGAAAAATTTAGTTAAATGAATTTAAAACATTATGGTTCCCAGCATCAACATAGATATACCTCAAGAGACCAAATTTTGGGACTCACGGTCCTTGAACATATTTTTGGTATAATAATTATTTGCAAACTGTGTAATAAATATGCTCGCATTCTTTGTGTCTTTTCTTCCCATGTAACACCATTGTATACTTCAGAATATTTTCAAATTACCTTCTCACAGTCCTGTTCAAAAAGCCTAAGTTGGAAGCACTGGTCAAGCTTGAGTTTTTTATGATGCCAAAGCTGGAGGAGGTGTTGCTGGGAAGAGTGTATTGCCTCTAGGTTTTGAAGGATTTGTGGCACTGAAGCTTGAAGATCAGGATTTGCCACTACCGAACTGGCTTCACTATCTCGCCCTGAGTATCCTGAGTCATAGCCACTATTGGAATCCCCTGACAACCTGCACACAAACATATACTTGTATTCTATATATTGCAACTGAGTTTTAACAACACTTCACTTATTCAAAGTAATTGAAAGGAAACAAAACAGTGGAGCAATTGAATAAGTCTATAAAATGTTTAAGTTGCACTTTTATGCTCACTATCTAGCTTCACTTACCACTATTTCTCAGTACCTGTTTTAAAGGCTGTTGCCCACATTATCAGCTGTGTATGGGCTCACAGGGGGCAATGGCCTTCAAAGTATATACTATGAGAATTTAAGGGTTTATATTATATTAGTTCTTTTGTTTTCTTTATTTTCCAAAATGATATGCCAGAATCACTAACATTTATTAATAAAAAACGGAAATATTCTATTTAAAATCTAAATCAAACTTTTTTTTAACTTTACGAAATGCATAATTTTCTTTCTTTTGATTCCAAATAAAGATAAAATTGTTCTTCTTTATGCTGTTAGTCCCATACACCAAGCACACAGTCTGAAGGTTTTGCTGTGCTCTCCTATTTTGGTTACCCTCATATGCCCTATACATCCCATTTAAGTATGAATATTCTATAGGAATTTACATCTGTGCTCTTTGAAACACAAATAATTTTAGATATGGCCACTTCTACTTTCATTCTGTTTTCTGCTAAAGATATCTATATATGTGCCAATAATAACAATGGTGGCGATGATTATGATGATAATAATGGCTGTTGAAGGCATCCCATGAAAGACTTTGAAACATAATCATAATGAATCCCATGTATATTTTCAATGGAGCTATTCTTTACGTATAAGTTGAGTTCTATTTATTCACAGATCATTTAAATGGTTATCGTGATGATAACACTTAAAAAGCTCTGTAAAAAGTATTTTATTGTTTTAATGACAATCATCTGACATATGACATCTACTTTAGAATTAATCTAACTTATTAAATGTATATAAATTTATATATCATGTACTGCAGATTTGAAAATTAATCTGATGAACAATGCTATGCTCAGTGGTAAAAAATAAAACTATTTCATTTATATGTAACAAAAGTGTATTTATATCTACATATGTAAACTCTGTAACTGCAGGAAAATATATGTACATTTTTTTGTTTCTTTAACTGTAAATATCACAGGTGCTTCGTAATTTATTTATTTAATTTAATGTATTTATACAAGTAACCAAATTGTATTTTCCTTGACATGTTCTGGTTCACAGGTTTCTATGGTCACCAGGGAACTCACAGAATGCAATTGAATCCAAATATATAAAATTAAATAGAATATTAAAATTGTTACATTTAAATGTAAGCACGAAATTAAAACATACACTTATCAATAGTAACTAAGTCTCAATAGTAACTCATACTTATTTTTTAGTGAAACCGATTTTGCTTATCTGCAATTCAATCTGCATAACCTATGTGTTTTCATGACATTGAAATGTCATGAATTAAGAAGATAATGGCAATAAAAAAATGAAAAAATGATAATCCATAGTATTTAAATATATTAAAATAGTAATTTTATCTATATTTAAATAAGATTTCAATTTAATTATAATTGTATTAGGTTGAGATGAGTTAGGATTAGCTTCTGATTGTTAAGTTATTTATTTTTAATGTGTAACATTTATTTGATTTAACTCCATTTTGTAATTGTAACACCTGTGGTATACAATATCAGTGAACTTTTATTTGACTTTGTCTATTGCTGTCGAAACTTTCTGATAAGAAAATAAATTATTATTATTATTATTATTATTATTATTATTATTATTATTATTATTATTATTATTATTATTATTACTGAATAACACATAATAAAATTAAACAGAGATCTATAAATCATGATGCAAGTCTATGTTATAAATGTTAAATCTCAAATAAATACATGGATTAAAGATTTTAGTTAAATTTATATAAATTACTGCAATATGCAATGCACGAATAATAAAACAAATATTTGGTTGTACACGAATCTTGCCGTAAAATAATTCCAACATATTATAGGTTTCAAATTATCAATAAGCAAATGGAAATAAGATAAAAATACATAAGCAACTCAGTATCTTTGCCTGTTTTAGTCATTGTAGGCTTCTTGAAATGCAGTAACATTCATTTTAGCTATATATATATATAGCTATATATAGCTATATATATATATATAAACATCAATTTTTCAATGATGTATGACAGTTTATATATAGCACCTTCATTTTGAACATTATCTAAGAATTGCAAAGCGTTAATATAATTAATAAAATTCACCAACCTCTGTAGCAGTCGCTGACCAATAAGATCAATGTCTTCTACAGGAGCTTTCATAATTTTCTTCTTCATTTCTGAATGTAGATCGATGCCATGTTTTGCACCTGCTACATCATCAGCAAAATCGTTTCTGGTAAGATCTTCCTGCAGATCATCAAGCCTATCTAAAAGGTCTGCTGCCTGCCAAACAAAATCTTCCAGTGCCTACAAAACCAAAAGGAAGTATCACAGAAGCTTTTACATACAAAACTACATATTGTCAACATAAAAGCCATTTCCCAACAAATTTGAATTCCGTGTTGTAGAAAATAATTATACATGTATTACTTATTCCATTTAATACTAAAACATCCATCCTTATACTGCTTTATAGGCTTTTGTAAGCCTAAAATAAGTTTTGGCCTTTAGCACAGTTATCCAAGTGTTGTTTGATCTGGTGGTTTTTTGGTAAGTTTAAGTACACTAATATTTGAAAATGAACTTCAGTGATTTAGTCATAGCTTAGACTACGGAAACTTACATAAAAAAGATTCATTTATTAATCCATAGCTTCTGTTTATGCATCACTATTTTACAAACCTAAATAATAATTTTACTTTGTAAATTAAGAGTTTTTGTTGTTTCAATTTACTTGTGAAACACTGATAGCAAATGTAAGAGTTATGTAATGCAGTGTTAATACACTTAAATAACTATTTCTATCTATATAACTAAATATACTTACTGCTAAAACTTCCCAGCAGAGATTTGGCTCCTTTATAGTTTACATGAAAAATAACATGCCAATTTAAAAATTCACAGGGTTTTTGCAATAACTCTTACAGGTACTGTGAAGTATGATATTATTTTAATTGCATTAATACATATTTCACCATAATTATGGTAATAATGACACAGTTACAGATTCATATTTATTCAACAATGTAAAAAAACTACAACGAAAGAGGTACAACTTTGGTACAGATTAGTGGCATTTCAAACATGTTTATATATGCTTGTGTCAGTGTAGTATATTCTAAAAAAATGCTTTGGTCTTATTTGTAAAATTAGGCAAAAGTAGGTGCATACATTAAAGTGATATGTGCTTTTAATTTTCAGTAAATTATGGAATCTCTGAAGTTGAAGTTAAAGAGGTGAATTCAAGGGATCTCAGAATATAAGGTAGATTATAAAGAAAAAATCAATTTCTGAATACTGTAAATGGTGAACAACTTCAAGCAAGTTGGGCTCACAAAGAAGCAGTTAGCAAAAGACCTACAGTATGAAGAAATTGAGACTAAATTTATGGGTGATCTTTTGGACTAAGAAAAACATACATTAGGCTTTCTTTTAAAATTCTGTAGTTTTTATTTTTTGAGGCGTGGGAGGCCTTATCACAAAGAAATAGGACACTTTTGTATTTTTATCATGAGTGCATGTTTAGGTGAATTAGCTGTGATCTGTAAGTAAACCTTATGTGGTGGTGGAAAATTTAATGATTAATTTAGCATATAAAAGTTGTTTAGAATCACTGTCTGACAAGAAAAGGCTGTTTTTCATAGGTAAGTGCAAGTTTTACTTTGAAGTGATTTTTCAACACTTCATAGAAATTTTTATTACTGTATGTTCTCGCTTATTCAGCACCAATACTCACCAGCCTCATGTCAATCCACTGTGAGTGGTCATAATGCAGTGTGCCTTCGAGGTCAGAGGTCAACTGTGAAGTGTCTATGATCTTCGAAAGAGCTTCCACACTGATCATATTTGTCTGAAGCAAAATGAATTATAATGAATTAAAACCAAAATTTTGAAAAACTCAAAACTGAATAAAATCAAGAACTGTATATTTAAAAAAGAATAAAACAATAACTTTACTAATTGCTGCACTGGTTCTCAGTAAATATGGGGCTAGTAAAGCTTGTGTCTATTGGCTATCACACACTGTAGAGGGGAGGGGGCACTTATTCTCTCACTGTCCAGTATCTTTAAATCACATGTGGTGGCAATGGTCATACATATTTTAAGGTGCTTTCAATCCATTTCTTCTTTAATTAAATTTAAAGGCAAAAATACAAATACTTTTCAAGCTTTTCAAAAATAAATCACTATGATTTGAGGACTTTTCTAAACCATGTTCCATACATTTTATAATGTATGCATTCTTGAAGTGAACTTTCTTTGTAGTTAAATAGAAAAGTATGTAGATTAATGCATACTTGATTTCATAATTATTGGTATGACTTTCAGACTATATGGATTAGGAGAATTTAGCTTTTAGCATTTGAGTAAATTTTGTTCCTGCTGAAAGCTATTCTAATGTAGGTATATTTTTGTTTAGTGTTGTTGAGATTCATAGCTTTCTCAAGATTACAATTTCCTCTAAGCAAGTACCTTTAGGAAACGTGCTAAATCAACTCCTTTAAACTTGATACTATTGTTACAGATGACAGGGATAATAAAGGAGAATTACTCATGATTAATAAATTCTGGTTGTTTTTCTGTAGAATTTTTAATGGCTTAAGGTTATAATAACAATTTAAATATTCATTTTCTAGTTTCATAAATGCCACAATTCTGGCATTTTACATTCATGGGAATACAAACAATCTCAGTCACCACAAGCGATAAAGCAAGCTGATCCTGAAAGCAAATATAAACACAAGGCTGTAACCCAACACACCGGCATTTTTAATGCATTTTCTTATAAACACAAAAAAACCTAGATGTTACATAAGTGCTCATTTTATCTCTATTGCGCAAAATTAGAACTCATTAGCAATGCACGCTGAAAAATAATTTGCCAGAATGGTGTACATTACATAGGACATTTACTTAATATTTTGGTTTCGTTGAAGATTATGGAACACAGCTGCATGTACTTATGTTGTTTTTGCACTAAAATAACTCTAAATCATATGGCCTCCTCTTGGCTTGTATTCACTTAAGATTTCGCTCCCACAGTTGGGCATTTTTACACCTTACAAATTTGGGCACGCACTGGTAATTTATTAAATTACTACCTTAGATATTTCCCTACTAGCACTCTATCCCACAAGCAATCTCTTAATAATTTTACGATTATTGCAAAGCAATTTGACACGATGTGAAAACTAACATCAATTTGCATTAAGGAGAGATTAAAAGCTATATCTTTCCAAAGTTAAATCCGCTACATTCATGACCCATAATTTCCGAAGGTATTTGACATATCAGACTGAAATTTTTGCAGGATGTAAACGATTGCCTTCCTATTCGCTGATCTACATTCATACAATAAGTATTGTTTATTACGGAAGATGGGAGTTTTTCTTCTTTATTAAAATGTGTAACCATGTGTAAAAATAACCAACCATGTAAGCTGTTCAAAACAAAAATGAAGAAAACAAACTCACATATATTTTCAAAGAAAAAAAAATTCATGGCTTAAGTATATAGAAGTTGCCATGTATAAAAGTAGGAACTACGCAGTGCAGAATTCACAGTACAAAATCGCAGCTGCAGTGCCATTTTTAAAAAAATAAAATAAAATATAAGTATCACATTAGTAATAATAATAACAATAATCATAATAATAATATCTCAAACTAAAGAGCAAATTCCTATTTATAGTACTAATAATACAGTTACCTGTATTCCATAAATAACCTACTAAAAACCATCTTCCCCTACCAGTATGCAACTTACTATAAAAATGTTCTGGATATGATTTATAAGAGGCTGCAAAATTTAAAATTGAAGAAATCTGGCCTGCTGCATTAAGTAAGAGATATGATGATTGAAATTGCTGGCACTTACCACCATCCTCATTAACCATAGGTAATGTTCCAAACAGTAGGGGCAAGAAGATAGCAAAAATATGTTGTCCACTTTAAATCATGCTGTTCAATTGATACAGTCATTTATTTTAAATCTGAGGCCACCAATCCCCTGCAGCTGAGACAATATGGAGCACACCAGAGAGAGCATATTTCTAGCACACACTACAAATATTGTCCTTGTGTACCCGGGGCTTGCATTGCCTTGGAATTTTGAGATGACTGCTTTAGCTGTTCACTTCAGTTCAAGTCGCTGATTTGTGAACGGTAGATAATGTTCTAGATACACTTGGCAAGAGTTTTTGGTACTCAATACTAAGAAGAAAACAATTAGCACTAATCTAATACTCGTATATCCTTCACTGGCCATATAGACGTCACTAGAACAGTCGTGCACTCCTCCTTCTACCTGTTTTCATTCTTATGCATCGGTGTTAAGGTAGAATGTCGCTAACTAGCTATTTAAGAATTCGTACTTGTAAATACGAGGGTAATCCAGGAAATAACGACCGTTCGCACTTCCCGCTTCTTAGATCACTGTCGGGCTTCTATCCAAGGTCAAATGGCTTCCTCGACAACTTTTCTCACTATTTTGCGAGTTTCAGTGGAAATAATTGTTATTATGGATTCTGTGATTGTTCAAAATGAACTCTGTGATACAAATACCACCGACTATGAGTTGAGAGGTATCTTTGAATGCTCGGGAAGTTGAAACCTGTAGAAATTTACCGCCAACTACAGGAAGCGTATGACGATACAGTAATGAACGAAAGAAATGCGAGAAAGTGATGTGAAATATTCAGCAATGGACCTTGAGACGCGTAACTCTAGATGAGTTACACATTTCTTTCTCACATTTCTCGTTCTTTGCTTGGTGAAAATGTGTCCGAAAATCTTGAGTTAATGGACTGGCGACAGCCGACTACAACACTGGTGTTCTAAAGCTCGTGGACAGATATGAAAAATGCTTAAATAACGGAGGTGGTTATATGGAGAAATAAATTTAACTTCAAGTTTGTAAGTAACAAGTGTGTTTTTAATAAAATATTTTTTCTGAATATATTAAATCTAAATAGAGGTTATTTCCTGAATTACAGCCGTACTTTCCTGTAAGATGGAATTACTCAGTCCTACACTAACGGGAAGGCCAAACTGAACATATTTTGAAAATATGAAACTTAAAAAAAACTTAATAACCTAAAAAATAACTGCTTGGTCACTTTTTCAGTAATTTTCAGTGAATCCTCGCCTTAAATACACAAGAAGTAATTCATGTGGCTCATATTTCATACCATTCTTCCCTAGCTCTGTGAATATACATTTATTTATTTATTTATTTATTTATTCCGGTTCTACAATATAATTTTTTTTTCCGGCACCCAAGACTACAGTTTTTAACATCATCTTATCACTTTTTTCCACTCTTGCCTGTTGGACTATAAATCTTCCTCAATTCCCAATCCACCATTGCCCCTCTAATCCCTTGAATCCACGTGCTATACGGTTTTCCTTTTCTCCTCCTTTCTGGTGGCGTCCACTCCATTATTCTTTTGGATAATATTTCACCTTTCATTCTTTTAGCATGCCCATACGATTGTAATTGTTTTTGTTGAATAAAATCTAAAATTTTGTTTTGAATGTTCGTATTTTCTTTTATTATCTCATTTCTAAATTTTTCTCTTTTAGATATCTTAGCAGATCTCCTCCAATAATTTTCTTTTTAACTGATAGTTCAGAGTTCACACGTCGGAGACGTAGATTATAATACTTCTATTGCTTTAAAAATTGTAATTTTAGTTTTTTTGTGCCTGTTTATCCCATAATATACCATTCAAAGTAGATATAGCACACTTTTCTGAGTTTATCTTGCTTTTCTTGTTTCCCATCTTGTGTAATCTTTACTCCCAGGTATTTACATTCCCTATGTGTTTAATTATCCTCATTTCGTCTTCCAGAACTAAATCATAATGAATATCTCCAATGGCCATATATTTGGATTCATCCATATCTACTTTTACACCCCATTTGTTGTATTCTTGGATCAATTTCCTTGTAAGATATTCTACGTCTTCATATTCTTGGGCTAGAATTAACTGATCATCCGCAAATTGCAGGGAGTATATTGTTGAGTCTTCAGCTATTGGAATTGGAATATGTTTAACAAACTTAAGCTCTGATCGCAGAAAATTACAACCGAGAGACGCATTCTTCCATTAAAGAAGAATGCATCTCTCTGTTCATCCATGCGATTCTCCCCTGCTTCAGCTATAAATTAGATCTTTTGAAGACGTTGAAATGTAACCACTGATGAATCTGTGTTTTGTTTTGTTTCCTATCGGCAACGTCGATAGCAACGAGCGGTTTGCAACTTTCTTGTTTAATTAGAAGAGGATGAGCCCCACAGCAGCACCCGCGCGGAGTTGATGAACAGAAGTACGGGTAATTATCGGAATGCGGTTAAATGAAGATGGAAAGGAAACGCAGAGAGCTGAAAGAAACATTTGTCGTGAGGGGAGAAGAGCGACGTGTTCACTGGCATGGAAGAAATTCGAAAATGAAGCGTGAGGTAATTTAATTATTTAGTTTTCAAGTAATTAACTGTCTAAATAGCTTTGTTGCTTTGTATACGTGTTGTTGCGTGTCGAAGCTAGGAGGGATTAGAGGGAATTAGTCGGCATTGTAAGGTATAATTCCTATTAGACGGACTGCCCTGATTTTCACCCTTAAAATTCACCCTTTCCACTTGTTGCTGGTGGGGAAGGCGGTGGTCTAATCGTGATAGAAAGAGTTTATGCTTTTTTAAGACAAAATGGCAACTTTGCTTGTATTTCGCACACTTTTTACCTCTGCATACCTCAGAATATTACACCAAACTCAGAGAGAAATTATACATTTACTGACGCCGCTAAAAATATTATAGATGTAAACATATCAACAAATGATGAAGCTATGCTTTGTATCGCAATAGTTGATAGGATAGGAGACGTACGTGACAAAATGCAAATTAAAAGCAACAACAACAAACAAGCCGAAAAAATACAGCCCAGATTAGAATACCAAATTATATGTTAAAAAAGAACATTTTAAAATTAATTCTGCAGTCAATAACTTTGAGTCTAAACATCTAGACTGGTCTTACAAGTACAGTCAAGTAAGTAACCTCATAATTGCAGAGGCCATGAGGAAAGCCCTCGCCCCTTGTCCTAGAGGCCAGGAAGACTGGATTTTGTACATGTGTGCTATGCTTTCATCTAGATTTCACAGTGAAAAAGAACCAGAGACGAACTTTTAACTTTAAGTTAAAACACTTATATAAAATTTTAGAGATATTAAATTATAAATTAACATTAAATATTATTTGAGTATACAAGCACTTGTTTAAAATTAAATTAGAAGATAGGAAGGTAGCTGTTCATGTCTTCTGTGGAGGTTGCAAGAATCATGATTGTTTAGGTACAGGCAAGTATATTTGAACTCTTCAGTTGACATTATCATTATTATTATATGGAAGCTAATGATTGTGGCAGCATTCTCATTTGCCCGCCAGTTTTTAAAAGATTCACCCCACCCCCACCTTATACCAAAATAATAGGAATGTATAAAATATAAGAATCTTTAATCTGCTAGCTACTGTAGTGCTTTGTGCCCCCGCAGTCATCCCCAAAACTGAGAGAATCTGCAATTTATACGGCTTATTTGCCATCCTGCTCACATTCAAATAATTAGGTCTAGGTCCAACCTTGGCTTTATGTAAATAAATTGACTTTTATTTCAAAGAATAACAACATATGCTTGTACACTGTAGCATATGACGAACATATTCTATTGATATCTCGGACAGGCTTAGACGTAACTTAGGGGATGGGCAAGGGGGTATTTGCCCCCTCCAATATTTCCAACTTAATAAAACCGTATTTTGAATTACTTTGAGTAAAATCATAACATTCTATTTTATATTTAAATTAATAAGAGTAGTTTTCAGCTAAAAGTTCTGTGCATTGGTTTTTATCACCATTACCCCTGTAATGGCAAAGGGACTAACCTTGGGGGTTCAGTGTCGTTCTTCGTGGTGTAGTGGTTACCATGCTAGCCTCTAATTCCGAGAACGTGGGTTCAAACCTGGCGGAGAGCGATGGATTTCTTTCATGCGTAAAAATCCTTAGCATGGAAGTAAAGCCGGTGGTCCCATGTCGTAGATTTACGGTACGTAAAAGAACCTCAAGCCTGATAAAGAGGCCTCTGGGGAAAATTACCGGTCTTTCACGCCCAATATAGAATGGGACGCTAAGGACCACAGCAGTTAAAGAGCGTCCATAAATAAAACCCAATTTAATTTTTTAAGGATTCAGTGGTAGTGTGTATTATATTTCCACAACAGTAATTCATTTTAACATGTTGTAGAGTGCTCATGCCGCAATGGAGCTAGGTAGTAGAGTTGAAGACCAACTGTTAGAGTTTACTTCGTTCTTTTCTCATTTGTTCAGGCAAAGTGTTTATAACATCATAGCCAACACAAATAAACTGATTTGCTTCTTGGCAGTCTCATCGGACTAACCGTGGTATTATAGGTTATACAACGTAGGAGACACCTCGTGCACTGCAATCTAAATAGATCTATTATGACTTCCAGAAGGAAGGGATGAAGTGAAGGAACCACAGGAGGCCACGGGCCACAGACAGACAGGTCAAAGAGATGAACGGAAGTCCCTAAAAGCTCCAGAATCGAAGTTCCGTCCCACTGCTGGAGCTGCCTAGGGAGGGTGATGAACGACCCGTCGACCAAGCAGCCCTCATACGCCACGAAACCTAGAAGTACACCTGAAAGATGAGAAAGAAACGAAAGGAAAAGGAAATGATGAAAGTGAAATCGTGGTAGATGAGAAACCACCCCAGCACTCGCATACCAACCAGGGAAAATCACAAAACAAAACCCAAGGACAGAGTGAGCGGTGGACGGGAATCGAATGCGAGCCTCATACGCTACCGCGAAGCCATCTCACTCAGCAACCGTGGTATTAACTATTTGAAACCGTTTCTTTAGAATATGTATGATGAGATCGAGGAAGCAGATAGAAACATAAGAATAAAGTTTCGTGTGAGTAGCTTCTACACTGGCTACGAAAATAAATTTTAAAAAAGTTATGCGACAGTTAAACACTAGATTTTTTTATTAAGGTATTAATTTAGAGAAATGAGGAAATAAATCAGATTGATAATGTTTTATTTTCCTGAAAAATGACAGAAAACTATTTTAAACTTATTTTATGCTGAGTTTCATTAAGTAGTTTCATTTACTTTGCCACCACACCCTCCCACCAAAACTGATCAAACGTTACGTCCATGGACAGGCAGGACATCAAACGAATAAAAAGGGCCAGCACCACACAAGTTGACATGTCCATGTGAGGTATTAATATCGTCCAATGATGAGATTTAAGAGATCCATGCGTCACTACGTCATACTAGTTATTCGCTGAGAACAACGATAACACTGCCTAGCCAGTGTATTTTCCGAAGAACAGGACAACATTTCTGATTATAAGGTATATACGAAGGAGGAAGGGATGAAGTGAAGAAACCACAGGAGGCTATAGGCCGCAGACAGACATGCCACAGAGACGCGTGGAAGACCCGTCTTACTGTCCAGAGAAGGCGATGAACGACCCGTTCATCCATGATCCGTCTGGTGTCTCTCCGTAAATTTTAGACTAACGACTCAAAGTATTATTTTCCAATTAGATTACCTTCCGGGGAAAAAAACCCTAAGATTTAGAATATACAGTAACTAAATTGGCAATACCGATGAGCTGTAAGTCAAGAACTAGCAGCACAAGGGCATTATTGCCGTAAAAACAAAACTCTTATAATCTTGACACAGCCATCATCAGATTCAAGATGGACACAGACCAGCCGATATGTTTGAAGCTGAGAAAAGAATCGCAATAAAGAACCATCCCTTACTATAAAGATAAAATCTACCCTTTCTGATATAATGATAGGAATACAGGGAATCTGAGTATCCTTCTTTGCTCAGATTTGCAAAAGGTTAGGTATGAACAGTAAAACTATTACCGAAATTGTCAAAAATGCTGTCAAAGGATTTATCACAATCCTTTGAAGTTATCAGTGTGGTAATTAAGTCCATTTGCATTCTCCCAGTGGTCAGTGTAGCTACTTTAGTATTATTATTAAACAGCTTTTCCACTTATGTATGAACTTTCCATTGTATAACGCGATTCAATTATTTTAACCAAGATATGAGCAATTCGTCTTTGGTAAGGAAACTCTCCGAATACAATTCCCTTATCTTCCGACGTGATTTAAATTATTCACATACAGCGACATCACGAATATTCTGCTTAACCGAGACGGACACACAATGTATGTTTTCATACAATATCCCTGTTTTTCATTACATGAATTCCACTGTGCAAGGCACATTTTCGTTTCCTCTTCATTCCTTGAAACAGGCAGGAGGGCATCTCAGTTATGAAATGAATGTAGGGCGGAGATACCATTCCATCTACCGCATGCATGAGCAATGCGCTTGAAGGAGATTGAATCAGAGACTGCATTCAGAACATACACAGGATAATTCTGGAGCTGTTGTTACATTTTAAGGACTTTGTGCGTGACTGTACTATAACACATGAACTCTGATGCACTTCGTTGTGTTGGTCCACGCAAATGGGAAGGTTTCTCAAACATTGAATCATTGGTGCGTTTTCATTTATTCATGCTCTAATGTGCATGCTCTAATGTTTTCGTGTTCTAATATGCTGTCACACTGTATTACGAATATATGTGCAGTGTGCCATTGTGCTACCTACTATGTAGTGTGGCAATGTGCTATTATATGAAGTATTCGTAATGCCTATTGCTCTCTATATGTGATGGGTGGTCAGTTGATCGTAATGTTGCTTTTATGGGGAGTAATAAGACGAAGGGGTCGTCGGTAACTGGAGCACAGCACCGCATGTAGGCCATAGTGGGCACTTTGTGCTTCCCTGGGAGGAAGGAATAAAGGGGAGACCCGAGGAGCGACAATATGTGTTAGTAAGGACGGGGTACCTAACATTTCCAATGACACCAATCCTGACGCCGGCCAGCCCTGTCTTAACCACCCGCAACATGGGGTCCTGGGTGTAGACGAACCACTCTCAGGAAGAAAGGAGGCCCCAGCATTTTTCCACGCTTTGATTTTAACTAAATGTGTATACACTCAACATTAAACGGGATCTACAAATTATTACACGTACTCATAACAATACAATAATACAAAAGCTAGTAATAACTATTATATAACAATGCTTTAAATGCGGGCGCCGGGGTACCTACTACAAGACTGAAATTAATACGGTATGTTCCTCAAACAATGACAAGGAAATTAACATCCGGAATTTACAGTTAAATGAACAGTTTTTGGAAATATTAACAATAACAAAATGTGTGCATAGACCTGATAATTATTGAATGCTGCATGTAGTCAATCCATAAGGAAGCAAACGTGTAATCAAGTTTTTGTGTAATCACCTTGAAAAAGAAACCGCATATAGTTTGCTAAATACAAATTGTAGGACAACGTTAATATTTCATAAATTTATTTTTAATAACTCAAAAACTCTTGCAGAAATGAAATTCTACCAAACTATTGCTTGTTATAACCTCGTATATACAACAAATTAAGTTGTAAATTTAAATAATTTAAAAACAAATAATTCGACCATCACTCCCTTTAAGCTATTAAAATATTAAGCAAATCGCAATTGTCCATTATGTGTACTGTGTTTTTATGTGTGTATTTAATCTACATTGAGAATGATAGCTAATTCTACAACGCTTATTTTACTAGAATGCATGTAGTTGTACAAACCAAATGTATGACAGGAAATAGTACGTGCCTTTATCTGGTCTATCGATCTCCAGCTTTCGCAAAAACACACTTTTCCTATAGGATGGAAACTAATGTATTTTCCAGAGACTGAGAGTCAGAGAGTGAAAGTGGCCCTCTCTTCAACGTATTGGATTCTAGAAAATGGCATTAGACTACTTTTAGACCTCCAGCATAAAGAACGAGACGCCACGTGTTATAACCTGGAGGCTGCTAAAACAAGAAGTTTCAGTGGCAGCGTAAACCTGGTGTCTTGTGTGTGATGCAAACAAATACAAAGGATGCACGCATCGTTTAGTACAGGAGGAAGATTCATGCCATTTTAGCCATAAATATGACATTTAACTACCACAAGCAGCATAATACGTGGTAAAAAATAATATTGTAGCCTCCCAGGGCTGGGGGCGAACCCAGGGAATCAGAGTGAAACAACATTCTGGAAAATGTTGAAATTAGGGACGTAGCGAATCTAGATTAACAGAATGCTAACGCCTCATACCATAGAATATTTAAGCTGACCGAATTGAGGTCACGAGGGGCAGACCACCACGAATTCACACAGAACGTCTTCAAGCCAATCGTGGTCACAACGAGTATTTTTATAACATGGGCATAAGAAACAACTTCACCACCTGCAATATGCTGAGGTACTTAGGACTGGGCAATAGGCGTTTAGAATAGAATAAAAGACTCAAGGAGTAGGCAGTAACCTTATCTGGAATTCTCTTTGTCACAGGGAGCCGCACTGCCTTCCCGAAGGCCCCCCTCCACTCTTAAGCGATTGCTCTTATCTCGGAGTTACACCTGTCGTGTAGCACCCGGTATTTCGGGGTCGTTACAATACAAAGCAGTGGTCACACTATTTTCTCAATTCACTGCCAATTCATGTGTATCGCGTTTATATTATAATATTCATCAAAATGTTATTGTTTTATTAACTTTATATTAATTGTGATCAATATGTGCCCTGAAATAATTTCAAATTAGGCAACACTTTTGATACGGAAACGACACTCAGCTGTTTGTCGACTTTTGTAAATAATAGGCTCACGCGAAAAAAGGAGAGGAATTGCACATTTTCAAACATGTTAAACAGATGACGCGTGCAAAATGAACAATAATGGATATTTTGGACGCGGCTAATGTTAAAGAAAACATGCTGTATTATACAAATTGAATATTTCCTTTTTCTTCTTTAATGCACTGCCCTCCTCTTGTAGGAGTCAGTAGCCTGTCGAGAAGCAAGTAAACTCTGGACCATAGCAAATCTAAGATGGTGTGATCGGCCCAATGCCTGGTATAGCGGTGAAGAAAGAAATGAAATGTAGTGACAGATGACAGGAAAATTCACGGATCAAATTATCCAACCCAGCACTCGGCTAGCGACCGAGTAAAACCACGAAAAAAACTTCGGTCAGATTGTTCGTCCCCGGGATTTGAACCCGGGATCTCCCGAATTCGGGTCACAGACGTTACCGCCAGAGCCATCCCGCTCGGTAAATTGCATATTTTAATTATCTATATTTGTTATACATGAGCTTTTGTCTCTTTCTCTGCCTTTTAGGGCTAATGAAGGAGGAAGAAGACTTCACAGACTGTATAGAGAAAATTTAAGGTGTGGATACATTTTACTGTCAATTTCACACCTCACTGAATTTTCAAACAAGTTACATAGATGGCGCGTCAAAGTAAACAATAGCGGATATTCTGGAATTTCACACCTCACTGCAGTGCCAAGTTTTCTCGGGCGGAAGTGCAGGCTAAGGAAAGGCTCTGCAGCAGAAAGTCTGGGGAGTATAGCGGATGCTACCTACTTCCATTTCCGACGAAGGTTGATCATAGGCCGTGTTTGCCTTTGCAATCTCCACTATTCGATGCCCTTGGCTTTACTGTGTACGCCCTATATAAACTCACAGTAGTTCTTGAACGTATAAACTCTTTATTTGAGTCAATAGTTAGTAGAAATTTCCATGCTCTTAGAAGTTTGTCTGGGGATAGGGAAAAAATATTATTGCTATGACTTAGTAAGCTATCCTCACAGTTAAATTGCTTTTTATCTAACACAAACGTCTTATTATAATTTTGACTTATTACAATCAAATTTATTTATCCTGAGACGTCTGTTGCGGAATATCTATCTGAAAGTCTATCGACAGCTTTAAACCAAATGCGTAAACCAAAATAATTAACCTAAAAGCATAGTGGTTCTGCTGAACAAAACCAATTTTGTTCTTCCTTGAGCTATGTGTCAGCGAACCGATGGATGGATGCAGTTGCACAAAGTTTAATATAGAGGGTTTCGGGGATATCGACTTGTATTGTGAACTGTATGTTAAGCGTCTCCTCTGTATGCTGCGGTTTGCCAACCGTAACGGAACTACGCTACGCGTAGCGAAATTTGAATCCTTCAGAAACATTTCGGCGAAAAAGTGAGAAAATGTAGCAACTTTTTTCAATTTGAATTTTTAAGAAATAAGTAAGAATTACTTAAGTAAACAAGTAATGTTTCAATTACATTCTAAAAATTGATTTAGTTATTTAAATATTATCAATTATATAATAATGAGAAAGCATACTCCACTTCTAAGAATAAAGGGAATACCGCGGAAAATTGTGGCAAGATGAAAAGAAAATGAGAAAGACGTTGTTTTTGGATAACGGTTGAAAGAAATTATTTTTCCGAATTGGTTACAACCAGTTTAAGAAGATAGTGCAAAATCAAAGTGAGTTTTTGAAATACTGTGAAAACCAGAAGCACATGAGAATCTAAAACTTCTGACAGCACAAACATTTCTCAGGTAATCAATAAATTAATTAATTTATATTTTACTGAGGAATGAACAATGATTAAATTCATTTTAATTTAATTATTTACTTCAATTTTTATTATTTACTTAATCCAAAGATAAATTACCGCCACCAAAATAGGCCTAAATTACTAACAGAGAGACTATAATAATATTCCTAACACCTACAGTAATGATTTGCTATAGTATTTTTGTAGCGAAATGTAGAGGAATTTTGTTCGAACTGTAGCGAGATTCGATGTTTTCGGTTGGCAACACTGGTATGCTGCGAACTTTCTTGATTTAGTATGCTGGTGGAAAAGATATGCCTTGTGGAGTTCAAAATCCTATAAAAAACGAGTTGTACGCTACCGTGTCAAAGAGAGTATCATGGGAACAGTACCATCAACGCTATTGCCTTCTAGAAAAAAATGGCTAACCCCCCCCCCCCCCGCACAGGAAAAGGAGAAATATTAGGGTCAGCAGAGCATTGTCATCTCAAGTGAAAATTCGCATTTGGCTTACTATAAAACAGAAAAAACACCGCGCTCCTGTAACTCAATTTTCAATTAAGTAAGTTTTGATATGCTTGTTTCTTTTTATGGCTGCAGACAGCACATAAACCAACACACGAAAGAACCTAATACGCTTCTGACAGAAATATAGCAGCGGAAGTGAAAACAAAAAGCATTCAGCTAGACAAGAACGCAACAAAATTACTAAAACGCTTTAACTCCACGAAAAAAGAACTAATGGAACAGAAAGCTGGATTTATTAACTGAAAACACATTTCCGAAACATCCATCTTTGCAATGCAATTAGTCCAGGAGCAACTTTGTGGAATCCGCCTGATCCAGATTTGCCTCGACATTTCAACGTCTCTCTAGCAAGTGGAATGAATAAACTGTGGAGTTATTTTCTTCCGAAGTTCCTAGAGGCCTAAAGGACAGCCGCTACTCCTGCACCACAGTGGTGAATTTCGTTGGTATTTATGAGTTCTTTCGGACCCATTTCGCATAGCACAAAAATGAAACATCAATATAATACTAAGGAAAGCTTCTGAAATGTAACAACGGAGAAAAACAATACCAATTACCAAACTGTTTTCAAAATCAAATTAGGAAAACACTAACAATTAAAATGGTATCACTATTTTATTAACATGCAACACGGCCTTGATCTATGCGTGGTATGTCGTAGAGTTCGAGTTAAAAGAGCTAAATCTGTGGCTCTTGGCCTACCAATTCGGCTGCCGACCTCACGCTCATATGCGCAAAGCAGGGCGGGGCGATCTTCCAGCCGATACGAGCATATGTGATCAGCACCATACTTCTCAAGCTGGAACAATGGCTTTCGTGACCAACAGACCGCTACCTACCGTAGCTCCTCAAATGCATTGCGCTGTTGAGTAGGCACCGGTCCTACACATGGGCCGAAAAATCCTCACTCGCATATGTGGGCTCACGCGCATTGCTTGACTAGGAACCGGAGCACTACGCTCCAATCTACTATGCCACGACTCAGGACAACTACAGATAATTTTCCTGCATTTAAATTATTTCTTTAGCCATTCACTAGTTACATACCAACTGCATGTAGAATTGGGGCTGTCGATTTTCTTGTAGCTCGAGTTACTACAGATTATATTTATTTATTGTGGAAGCACTAGGTCATTTGAATCTTCTGCTCTACCATCAAAATAATCGCTTTATAAAATGAAATATTTTCCGTAATCGATAGGTGCTTGGGTTTACAGTTAAAGCAACATACCATCTCCACATGGAGTTGAATCTGACTATCTCCTAGAGTTCGAGTAACTGCATGTAACTTTCCATCAATGAAACTCTTTTCGTACACAACGCTGCTCGCATTTATTGTTGGTACTACATACAGTCGGATCGTGGAGTCGGAGTACATTTTGCACGATACTCTCCTTGAACAGAATGAAAGCGGTAGTAACGTACTGTCACTAAGTATAGATATAGCTTATACAACTGAGGTCGACACCTCACGCATTGTGCCTATACAATTGCAGCTACCACCCCCAGCAGGAATGGATGCACTGAAGGAACCAGAGAAAGCTACATCGTCCTCCGTGATAAAATGGTTACCATGCCAGCCTCTAGTTCCCGGGGTGGCGGGTTCAAACCCGGCGGAGAGCGAATGATTTTCTTGGGCGTAAAAATCCTTAGCATGGCTTCCTTCATAAGGGAAGTAAAGCCGGTTTTTCCGTGTCGTAGATTTACGGCACGTTAAAGAACCTCAAATCTGATAAAGAGGCCTCTGAGCAACATTACCGGTCTTTCACGCCCAACATAGAATGAGACGCTATGGACCACAGTAGTTAAAGAGAAATTTAATTTTATAACAGGAAGACAGGCCAGAGAGAAGCGCAGAAGACCTAACATTTCCTGGCTCGAGGACCCGACCCACTACTGGACTGGCCAGAGAGGGCGATGAACGACCATTGCAACCAGGCAGACCTTAGTATCCACTAGGAATGCTTTTTCCTTTGAGCGTGCATCCGCGCCATTTGTCCGGCACGGCCATTAAACCTGGAAGAACACCTGAAACTGAATGAAAGAGAATTGAGGGAAAGGAAATCGTGGTAGAAAAGAAACCACACCAGTATTTCCTAAACCAAGGAAAACCACGAAAAACCCAAGGTCAGAGTGGCCGATCGACGAAAATCAAATCCGATATCTCTCGAGCGCAAGCCTCGCACGTGACCGTGGAGCCAGTTCGCTCAGTAGATTGATGGGTATATGACGCAGTATCCGAAGAAGTTATATTGGAGAGTTATTGTAACAGTGTGTTTTCTGGTACGATGAAATCTTACGTCATTTACCCAGCACGGCAAATCTGTAACGTCTTTTAACACGAGAGTATTTTTGCCCCCAACACCGAGTAATACTGCATCGTCAACGTAATACATAAAATGGAGGATTTACTTCAGATCGGCCTATTTGATGGCACTGAATACCACTTATTAGTGCACATGATTAAATTCTGCAGCACTACAGCCCCGCGGAGCCTGTATCTGCCAAACCGACTGCCGGCCTCACGTCCATTTACACAGATACGGAGATACGCTTCCCCAGTCGGAAAGTTGGCTCAGAGATCAGGACCGCTGCCTATCGCAGCTCCTCACTTTCTTTATGATGTTGAGTGGGCATGCGGGACTTAAAATCCTTATCCCTGTGGGTGGAATCGAACCCGAGCGCATTCCTCCACGCTCTAGTCCACAACGCTACAGCACAGCGCTATGATTACTATCCAATTTGTTTATAGAACAGTTTATCAAGAACCAGCTTGGAGAGTTCTAGATGAATTTAAATAATTTAAGCCGCTATAATCAACGCCCTCCCCCCCCCCACCAAAAAGCGGATATATAGAGATCCGATGCGTTTGAGGTTATTGGAGCACGAACTTTTGACTTGTGTGTATTGGTCTTCCACGAGTTTCCTTCCATGTAGCCTCGTAAGGGTTTGCGGCAATAACCTCTCGAAAAAATTAATAATCCTTTATGTTGAAACGAAGGCTTTCATCTTGAGTCATGTGGTCTGCCTTTACGCAAACTCAGAAATTAGCGTTTTCGTTACTGTAAAGTGATGCATGCGCAAAACCTCGTTCACGTGATTTATCTTTTACATATCACAGGCTGAGCAAATAGTCTCGTGAACGTCCGCTAACACCACCGCCCATTGAGGAAAAAATTACTTTACGCACTGTAATTTACCTTCCTAATAGTGACGTTTTCTGCTGCCACTAAGCATTCACTGTGCTAGTATTTCGAATTCGAATAGCTTCCTAGTTGGTAAATGATATTTAATGGAATTCAGGGAGGTTCGTTTAAGAAGTAACTGCAGTAAATCATCTGATAATATTCTGAAGGTATGTTACCGTAGTATGCACTTCAACCAAGATAAAGCAATTCGTCAAATATTGTGTTAACCAACATTCGGTTGTAAGCAACCAATATATCCACAACTCTTAAGACGTACAAAGAATCCTAAAATAAGCTCTTACAACAATCTTTGTCTTTGTCAGCAATTTTTCCTCCTGCTACCTATCTTTACTAGGTAAGAGAAAGTATTGTATTCCATCCAAAAACCAGATGTTGAACTTTTTCCGGAAGTACATGTTTTGAGACAATGAATAAAAATTTTATTTTTAGAAAAAGATCCGCATGTGTGCCGCCTGTGAACAGCATAACTCAAAAACAAAATCTTCGAAAAATGCCAACTTTGGTATTTAAGTTCACGTCTTCCAAAGATGCGACACTAAGATTTTCAAGAAAATCAAACTGCCCTTTACAGGCAAAAAAACTCGATATTATTTTATTTTTGACTAGAATACCATGTATTTAAGATATTTATATGACAAAATTTATAAACTAAATTTTCTGGGAATAGCCTGTGAAGTCCACTTCATTCGAAGGAATGGGTCTAGAACGAAACATGTAATAAAACTCTTTCTGGAAACGTTTATCTCCTTTACTTAAGTAGATAGAAAGTAGATAGTGAATCGTGAGTATACATTTTGGGTTTCACAAATAGTTCTGAAAATGTGAAATAGGATATGTACATACTTAATAGTTATGATTATGAACAAACTACATACACAACTACAGCCGCTCCCAACAACAATAATGATAATAATGATGATAATACAATTAATAATAATAATAATAATAATAATAATAATAATAATAATAATAATAATAATAATAATAATGCACAAGTCTGACGAAAGAAAGAGTTGTTTTGTGGATGTATTCACAATTAAGCGAATAATTACGTACAGCGTTTCAAGGCATGAACGAAGTAATGTGCAAATTAAATTGTATTTGAAAGTATATATGGTCTGGAATAAGTAGAAGAAGTTTCCGTACTCGTGCAGGTCACCTGCTTCTGTTGCGGTGCCTGTAATTAAAGTAATACAAAGCAGATTCTGCCACAGTGTGCCGCCACCTAATGACATTAACGTAAAACTGTAGTGATAGTATGGAAGCACAGAGCGGGAGAAGCTTCTGCACGCCATCAAATGCGCACGATCCGTTTATATTTGACCCATAAGGTAATTAATTACCTACTCATACCAGACGCGCATGCGCAAAAATTCCTTAAAACGTGCACAAGTCAAGATGTGCTACTGACCCTGTTGCCACATTCATCAAGTTTAGAGGAATAGCCCGATAGATTTAAACGCCGTATCTTTTAAATTACCGCACGCATGTTACGTTTAATAGCATTCAAAGAAAACATAATCAGTAAACCTGCAAGATGTCAAAAGCAAGGATGTTCACGTGCTCTTGTGCTCTTATACAGCAGCCGCCACTGGTAAGAATAGTTTGTAGAAACTATAGAAACGCTAATAAAGATAATGGGCACAGAGTCGTGTGAATGTCATATCAGATTTTTCTGAATAGTGTTTCACGCCAACTCTTGCTTCCGACGGCACCACAGGCATGGTGAGGCATGAAATTAAATATTTGGGAAATTAAATTTAAGAAGGAACCGTTCCAGACCTAAGTTTAGGGCACCTGCCTGGCATCTGCCAGTTATGACTAAGGAAAACCTGAAAGGTGTTGGCGCGGTTTGAATCGCAGACCTCCCGTTCACGAGTCCATGCCTGAACGACCTCAGCTACCCGTGGCAGTTTTGCCAGCTAAGCAAAACGGCGCTATGCCGTATTTCAGTTAGCGCCTACTAACTGCTTACCATTGGAAGATGCCGCGAGCCGATGAAGGGGAAAGCTGTACAAAATACAACTGGAATGACGGAAATAAATACAGTATATCAGGAGTACTGCAGGCAAGCAGACGAGAGCTGTCAAACAAACTACGGCCTGTAGACGGATAAATACACAAACAAGAGGGAGGAGGGGTTAACGGCCTACCTTCTCTCTCCGTTTTCATTCATTCCTTCACTTGCTGAACAGCGCACCGGCGGCTATGTTTATTCCCCACTGCCGGCCGCCTGAAGGGACTGTTTATTCTGGGCCCACCGCGTGTTGAACCCAATTTAGAAACCCTCTACACACGTGCTCCGGTGTCAAAGAAAAGTCCTTGTGTTTTCAAAACCAGGTCTCTGTGATACACCGCGAGTATTTATGGAAACGAATAAGGCCGGTAATTAGCAGCTTTGGCGTTGAATCAAACAACATAAGTGTCCAAGATTAGAAGAATGCAAGCTAATGTTTATCTACTCATGTCCACGATTTGTCCTATGGTTGTCACATCACACTCAGATGCTGTACACGGCTGCAGTTAATGACATAACGTGAATCCCGCTTCATTTGGCAACAGTAATCGCTAGAATGCAGTATTAACTGAATTCGAGGGAGACGCCGGAAACAGATGACAGACGCATTGCCGTTTATTGGAGTCCCTTGTCACTGAAACGTATAAACCTATCATAGCTGTTTTAAATATAGGCGTAACTTAAAGGGGGGGGGGTCGAGGGATATCATTTGCATCCTCCTAAATATTTTACTTTAAGTATAAATTCCACTTATATTTTAATTCAACTAAACTACCGTGCATCATAAACGTTTTAGTATCAATTACCCTACAATAACATAGCGATTAGGGTACTTACCTTTGGGGGTTCAGGCTAGCGTGTGTTTACATTTCCCTATTAGTAAGCTGGGAGAGACGTAACGATCATCCGTAATAATTACTGTTTCTTCTTCTACTAATTCATGGATAGGCCCTTGGCCACATCAAGATATCGAGTATCTCCAACTTAATAATGGGCATCCAAGTTTATGTTTTCTTTAGCTTGGTAATAGAGAAGTACGTATGGCGGTTATACTTTTACTGTGATTAAGCCAATTAAGTTTTAAGTTTTGGATTCTTTCTATCAGGTTGTAAATGTTTAATTCTGCTCTTATTTCTTCATTCTGCTTATCTAACAACCTGTAAACTGACACTGAACGTTTCTATTTTTCCTTTATTTGATCTGATCTATTGATCGTCCAGTTTTCACACGCATAGGATGGTACTGCAATAGTTTAATATAATTTTAACTTTGTGGACTTGTAAAGTTTTGTTTTTCAAAGCTCTTCGTATTGTCGCATACAAGTTATAGAATTTCGTTAGTTTTATATTAATATAATCCTTCTGGCAGTAGTATGTTTAAGTATTAAATTCTAAAGCATTCGAATTATTTACCTTATTCATTACTTTGTTATTAATAATTATTTTACATCTTTTGTATTTGCACCTAAAATATCATTACTTAGGGTTTTTTTCATGTTCATATTATAGCAGCTAACAATTTCATTTAATTTTAGGGCTGCAATTTGTAATGCTTCTTCCGTATTGCGAATGCCATCGTATTCAAGACTGTGTCATTTATTCTAAAATCCTTAGTTAATCGTTCTTAACCTTGACTAATGACTTTGTAATATAAACGCTAAACAACGCAAGGGATAATGCTTTTTTTTTGTCGTGTAGTAATATATGTGTAATGTGTTCTAGGGTGCTATTATCGTAGTGGAGATAAGTAATGTTTCAAACCAACTGTTAGTGGTTATTTCATTTGTTTCTCATTATCTAATGCAAAGTTTGTAACATTGGCTAACACAACTACAGCTTCTTAGTAGACTCAGCGGACAAACCGTGGTATCCGAAACCATTTGCTGCAAATATTTACGAAAGAGAGGAAGCAGATAAAAAATAAATAAAAATTGATGTTCCTACTAGTAGACTATGAAAATAAATCTAAAGAAAGTCACACACCGATTTCGTTTAAAATTTGCATTGACAGAAATGATAAAATAAGTCAGTTTGATAAATGAAATAAACATGTTTAACGTGATGTATTATTATTATTATTATTATTTTAAAACAATTATTTCCCTCTCAAGTGACGGAAAGTACTCTTAAACGTGTTTTACAGTGCCTTTATTATATGCCTTATTTTGCCCCTTCTCCAAAGCTGGGTCCCAATGCTTTTACAAGTAATTTATCAGAGTTTAAACTTGTCCTTAATCGCCACTAATATAAAACGCCGTTAAAGTTAACGCAGTTAATGATTTCTGGTGGGAAGGAGGAAAGCGCGTTTTACCGTTGTATCACGTAGCTGCTAATATACTGTTGCATAATTCCGTCATGATAATAACTAATACCACATGGCAAGGGTACCAGGAATAGTGCTTAGCTATGGGATCAGACCGTTACATCCGTTTTATCTCTTTATTAGGAACTGTGAAGCATTATTAACACAGTAATAACCATGGTGCATATCTTTAGGTTTTTACTTAGGTATTTCTTTATTTCTATGAATGTTCATCAAATAATTTGACATGTATTTAACATCCATTCTCTCTTATGTATGAATGCTACGGAACTACAGACACATTTGTGTGTGTGTTTGTGTGTGTATGTGTGTGTGTGTGCGTGCACGCGTTTAACGTCCCTTTTAACAACTGAGTCCGCAAGGACAGTGTATAAAGTGACTGAAATGATACGACTCCAAGGTCCAGTGAGCTGAGAAAGCGACTGATTTAGATGAGAAGTGGGCTCCAAATCAACCTTTGCTTTACACATTTAAAACGCAACTTTGGCTGTTCTTTATTCTTCAGTTTAAAACTTGCAATTCGCTCTATGCAACTAATGCATGCATTGACCACTCCGCTGTGCTGGTCGAGGCAAATAGGAGGGAGGATGCGCGTGCCTTCGCTCGTGGCGTTAATCGTCCCCAATCAAGAACTTTGAGAACAAAATACAGACACATTTTATGCAAGTATAGTTCGGGAACATGTTTTTCGTTCATTTATTCTCTCTCAAGAGTTACAGTATATCTATGGCGGAGAGAGGTAAATCAATCAGCAAGAAAAGATTATATCCTGTTCCTTAAACCATTGCAATCAAGGGTGGCTACCGCTTTCTAAAGGTTATGGTGTCATTCTCCTCCGCATACATCAAAGAAGTTACCCGCTCATAAACCTAAACGAAAAACAGTTTATGAGGGAATTCCTTGTCCGCTGAGCTTGAAATAAACAAAGGAGAATGACAAAGACGGCATGTTCATAACAGCTAGGCAAAGCACAGTGGTCATAAAAATGCTGTGTAAAGATTATAGAAGACAAATAAAAAATTCCTACTCATACAACTGGACAAACGTGGGCGTTACCTTTTTAATACGAAGATAAGAGCAACTATTTTTCTTAGATTTCAGTGATTTTTTTTATCCATCCATTCGTTTACTACCAAGGTTATTTATTTACTATCTTTATTGATATAGTGATTTTTACATTTTGTATTTTATATGAGTACTCGCTTTAGACGCGTGTTTATGTCACTTCTCTTTACTGAAATCCTGAGTCGTTATGTTCAAACGTCATGTTGCCTATACTATAGCCATCATAGTGTGAGCTTCACACGTAATGAATGTCATAGTGTGCATAACGAAATGCACACATCAACAAACACCGGAACAATAGCAAGATGCTGTGACAATTGTGTCAGTATTGTGCACGGCCACAATGGGAGGTAATGAAAAGGAAACAGACATGCATAATGACATTCTGCTGCTCTCGAGGTGAGAACACGCGAACCTCCGGATGCTGTTTGTAATTCCTTGAGCTATGATATTCCAATAAACAGGGGGTAAATGATAACCAAACAGCTGTAATCTCAGACTATGTTAATTACTGAAGGATTTATTTCTCTGCTCAATTCGGTTTGGTTACGTTTCACAGAGGAACATAGTAGAAAAGCGATAACTCTGCTGAAAGGAGAGTAAAAACGCGTTCTAAGGAAATAACTATTTGCAACCCTTCTCGCAATAAAGCTGTTGGGAACGCCGTTAAAAGCCAAACGGGCGATTCCGCGCAACCACTACAGTCCCTAAAAGTGGAGAGGTAGCAGATTGTTCCTTCATAACATTACGTATTTACTTCATTCCATTACTTCCTTCGCGAACCAATTTCTGAAATAGCTCTGTCCAAATGATAGGACTAAATTCGCCAATATTCCACTTCAATTTGCAAACTAGTCAAAATGCAAGATGTATCAGAAGTGATAACAGAAATTGAAACAGTGAGCTGCACACCCGCTCATATTATTAAGCACGAGTTTAGACATTGAAATTGAGTTTCATTTAGGACACACTTTAACTGATATAGTTCTTAACGTAACATTTCATATTGGGGTAAAAGACCAGAAATTTTGCTCAGAGGACTCTATCAGGCTTGAAGTTCTTTTACGTGCCATAAATCTATGACACCGGACCACTGGCTTTTCTTCCCTTCCGAAGGGAGCCATGCTAAGGATTTGCACGCCCGAAAAAGTCCATCGCCCTCCGCCGAGTTTGAACCCGCGACCTCAGGAACTAGAGGCTAGCATGGCACCCCTAGGTCACAGAGGACGACTCCATGGGTTCAGAAATGAATCGTTAGCGTGATGCTGCGGAAGTACAGTTATGATCTGCTAGTGTCTTGATTTATTGCACATATGGACCTGTTTTCTGATCTTTACCTATTATTGTATTCCACCCAAAAATTCGATGTGAATATTTCAAAGAAATAGACTTTTTGAGGTCCCTGAATAAAAAATAGTTAAAAGATGTCGTGTGTGTAATGAAATATTGGGTAAATACCAAACTTTGCATTTATGTTCAGCGTCATCCAAAGATGCAGCAAGATTTTCAAGAAAACCTTCCGCCGCAAACTAACCTTTACAAGGAATATGTTTCATTATTTTTGACTTTCTCAAAAACCCCTCTAACGAATGTTATTAAAATACTATAAGTATATTTAAGATATTTGAATTACTAATAAAATGCATATTTTGAATTTTCTGGGAATAGGCTGTGAAGACCTCTTTGTTCTACATGAATTCTGTATACTTTTGTATAACTGGTAAAACGTAAACCATAAGAGGTATACAAAACTTAATTTAAAAAGTGTTGAAACAGCCTTAAAACAGCCAAGTTACGTAAATGTAGACTTAACCATTTCCTAAGTATTTGTTATTATTGGTTTGAATTTTAAAATAAGTATGCCCTTTTGACGTGCAAAGTCGCTATTCATTGTTTCTCGTGGTCATATAAAGAATGGATTTCAAAGCCAGCATATAGCGAACCGTCTTTTAAAGATTTAACTATCGCTTCAACTCCTGTAAACTCCCCCCCCCCCACCGTATCTACTACGAATTGTGTAATGAAACTATTTCTGCGAAAGTTAATTTGGGTTAACATGAAGTAGATATGAATATAAGCTTTTTTAAAAAATCGTTTGTAGAATATTTGATGGAGAGTCACGGGAAAATAATGCATTAGATTTTTATTCATTGTAGTCTAGTCGTCGTAACAGCAAAACATAAGCCTTACTAGAAATATTTCTATGCAAGCTTCAGCTGTTACAAATCCATAATAAGGAATAACAAAAAAATTAAACGTTTATAGTGTCCTTTTATTAACATATTGATTTACGGAAATATGTTCATTTAAATGCTAAATATTACAACTTAAGGAGTCATTGGAGTTCTTACTAAATTATTAATACTGCTTATATATAATCTTTAAACAAGTAAATTAATAACTCATACAAAAATAGGTGATACATTAATCACAAGCTTGGTATACGTGTCCGTTAAAGCATGTAGATGGGATTCAAAAATGAAAAGTGGATTATGAAAATAGACAGTATGAAACTGAAATAAATATTTTTTCATTTTGGTCAAAATTTCACAGATACGGTGACTCGATTTGCGCATCCCTGATTAATAAGGTCACCTCTCGCTGACAATGATCAGTCAACAAAAGTATTTCCAAGCCAATTCGCAATGAACCTAACAAGCTACTGTAAACGTGTATACTTCCAGTTTATCTCATGGCATAATAACGGTTTTGTGTGATATTGTAAGCAAATAAGACACAATGTGAGTTTGTTTAACATAAATTACACTAGCTACCAATCACACACTCAGAACGAGGAGTAACGCTACTCAGATTATGTATGTACCCGATGCTAGAAACAAGCCAGTTAATCGTTAGGTTATAACAAACACGTTTGCGTAATAATTATGAGTATCAACAGGACGATAATATTTTGGAAGAGGACGATAATATTTTGGAAGTATGCAACATGTAGGCAGAATCAGCTTCAACTGCTATTAAATTAAATGTATAATTACTACAGAAATAAGTTAGGACAGAAAAGGATAACTATCGACTGGTAATGCCTTCGTTACCACGACCTAAAAACAATTTCATATTGACGCATTCTTATAGGTAACACTATTTTCCTGTGTTAAATTTAAATGTTGTTTTTATTTATTAACATTTATCGCCATTCCAAATGCTCCACGCGATGCAGTTTATATCTAGCTTCCAACCTTCGTAACTTATGTAAGATCTGTAGTAACCGTGCGAGTTGGCTCCGCGGTAACGTATGAGACACGCATTCGAGAGGTCCCGGCTTCGATTCCCGTCAACCGCCCAATCTGACCTTGGATTTTTCGTAGTTTTCCCTGGTCTGTAGGCTGAATTCCTTTATCATTTCCCTTTCATTCCGTTTCCTTCTCATCTTTCATGTGTGCTTCTAGGTTTCGTGGCGTTTGGCGGTGCCGGACAGAAGGAGCGGATACTTGCTCACAGGAAATAGTGCTCCCCGTGGATACTAGAGGGTTGCCTTGGTCAACGGGTCTTTCTTCGCCCTCCCTAGCAGCTCCAGCAGTGGAACGGGTCTTCAGCCTGGAATTGTTAGGGACTTCCGCGTGTCTCTATGGCCTGTCTGGCTCCTTTATTTCATCTCTTCCTCCTGAGGGGGTAGTAGTTACAATAGATCTATGTAGGTCGTAGTGCGCAAGGTGCCCCCCCCCCCCCGTTGTATAACCTATACCTATAAGTACCGGTGTGATTCTTTCTCTTCATACATAACAGTACCTTCATAATGCACTGTGACATAATACCATACAAATGCAATAATAAAACAGCATTAAGTCAAATTCTACACTCCAACTTTTGTAAATAGTTGTTCTACAATAAATACGAGCATGACAGCCTTGTTCATCAATTTTCAACATGTTAGAATGTTACGTTATTAACTTATTAATTACTAAGGCCCGGAATTTTATGACCTAAAAATGTTTCAAAAAAAGACCTATAAAATGACTATATAATTTTTAAAAATTTAACAATAATTACAAAAAATGACCTATAAGCTGAGATTTATTTCATTTATTAAAGAAAATGTAGGTATAAAAATGATGAGATTATTAATTTAATTTAATTTAATATTTTAAATAATTTATTTAATTTTTTAATTAATTATTTTAAAAATTAGAAGTTTTGCACGTTCTTGTTTGAAGAATCTGAAAAGAAAATTAATAAAAATTCTTTTTGATGTACGTGTTACAACGCCATAGGATTAACTCTTTTGAGTCCTCACATTCAGTACAAATGTAGAGCCATACACATCCTGTGGCAATAGCAACCTGATTGTGCTCGCTCATTAACGTAAAAATCTGATGTGTTACACTCACATGACTTTCTCTACTCTTGTACAATCTAATTTTACAAACGCCTATTCTCCATATGCTTCATGTTAATCGAGATATCGAGATGTCAATCTTATTGGTAATTTTCTTGTAGATGCAAGGGAAATATGGTAGCTTTTAAGCGATGGTCAAATATTTTAACGCTGGTTGCTATGCGGCGCATTCCATTCTCTTTGCAAGTCCAGGAGATAAAAAAATGAATAACGAATTTGAGAAAAAGTATAAGTATTGGAAAATTTAAGGGAATAACAAGCAATATCTCGAAAACGGTTCACTCAACAAAAGAAATGTAAATGACATAAGTTGTGTATTTTAATGAGATCTACATTTTTTGTGTAGTAAAATTTTGTCTATCTCTTATGGTTTACCAGTTATGCAAAAGTCGTTCACAATGAAGAATACTTTTGGAGACATTCCCAGAAAATTCGAGATATACATTTTATTTCTCATGACATTATCTTAAACATATGATATTTTAATCAAAATCGTTAGAGCCATTTTTGAGAAAATTAAAATTTTCGAAAAATGTTCCATGTAAAGTGTAGTCTGGGGTGGGGGGATTTTCTTGAAAACCTTCGTGTCGCATCTCTGGAAGATACTGAACCTAAATACCAAGTTTGGTGTTTATCCGACTGTTCGTTTTTGAGTTATGCTGTTCACAGACACACACAGACACACACACAGACACACACACACACACACACACACACACACACAGACACACACACGGACATGTTTCCAAAAATGCTTTTTTTGGATTCAGGAGGTCTCAAAACATGTATTTCCGGTGAAATCTCGGTATCGAATTTTTGGGTGGAATGCAATACTTCCCCTACTTACTATACGTAGTAGAGAAAGTAAAAAAGAAGAAACTTACCTGTCACATACCATATTGGGACATCAATTCATAGCTGCTTCCCTAAACAATAGCCACCTTTCCACCCACTTCCAGACTAATTTATTAAATAGAATTTTTTCCCCAAGAATACGAGTAAAGGATGCACAAAGTTACATTTATTATTAAATTGAATATGAAATTTCTAATGCTTGAAAACTTATCCTTATGCAAAATGTCAGAATACATAAAAAAACTCCTTTCTCATCAATGTAAATGCAAGAAGATTACTAAATAAAGACGAAAAGGGCAAGAAAACGACAAAATAGTATGTAAAATCGAAAAAAACTATAAATTTACAATGGCATAAAATGACCAAAATGATCTAATAAATACGCATTTTCGTAATCCGGGCCCATGATCAGGATTTATGTACAGGTAGCAATACCTATGATGCAACAATTAAAATATGACGTCATCAGAATCCAGATCCTATTAATAACTAAAATTTAATAAGTGAAATTACAGCTACGGAATTTTTTATGGTAGTTTTTGGGAGTCTTTATAACATTCCATGAGAGCAACTAAAAACGATAATTTCAGAATTGGAACGGATGAGTTGTCATTACGTATGTTTACCTGTGCACGTCGGTTACCATACACTAACACAAAAACTAAAGGGGAAATATTGATGCCATCTACAATAAGGTTTATGCGTTTTCTGGCAAAGTCTGTCCTTTGAACGACTCTTTTGGATAATGACTACTGGAACCTCTGCTGCGGCCCGCGGTGCTGACAATGCGAACGTGAACTTTATATTGCCGCTGCTTTGCGCAAAACTGGCATAAAGCTAAGTGCTGGAGGCTAAATCTGTCCGTCTTCTCTTTTTTGTGTGAAGTGTACAAATTATTTTTAAACCTGTTTCTGCATTTTTAACTGTTAAATTTCTAATATTATTGATTAAACGAGGGTTGATCAGAAACTAGGTTACAAAGCCTGCAGTGAAACGTATAGATTTTTTTTGCATATAACCAATACAGCCAACGGATAGTATCTATATACATTAGGTTATTTTTCGACATTATCTCCATATCGGTTTAGACAGTTGTCTCTTGTGAGATGAGTTTGAATATTCCCTTTGGTAAAAATCCTGTGCTTGCGTGTTCAGCCACGTTGTCAAGAAGTGTTTCACCTCCTCATCTGAAGCGAATCGTCGAACCCCTAGGTGCTCCTTCAAGTGAGGAAAAAGGTAAAAGTCGCTTGGAGCGAGGTCTGGGCTGTAGGGAGGGTGGTTGATGATGTGCCAGTGAAACTGCTTCAACAGCGTGGTGGTCTTCTGGGCAGTATGAGGTCGCGTGTTGTCCTGAAGAAAGAAGATGCCCTTGGTGAGAAGTCCTGGCCGTTTCCTTCTGATTGCTTTGCGCAATCGTGTCAAGGTCTCGCAGTATCGGTCAGCGGTCACTGTGTGCCCTCTTTACAAAAACTTGACGAGTATGACACTAACGCTGTCTCAAAACACTGGTCATCACCTTCCCGGCAGATGGTGTCATCTTAAACTTCTTTGTCTTTGGAGAAAAGGGGGTTTCCACTTCATTGACGACCGCTTACTGCTAGGGGTGTAGTGGTGGATCCATGTATCGTCACCCGTTCAATGTGGTGAAGAAAACGGAGAACCGTGCAAACTTGCCTCCATGCGCTTCTTCTTATGTTGGTTGAATAGATTTCGTGGAACCCATCGGGAACAAACTTTCCGGTGCTGCAGAATATATAAACAATGTGACGAACACTTCTGACGACGTTCCCAATTCTACTATCATATGCCGTAACGTGGTCTTCCTGTTGTCCTGAATAGCTCCTCCACGTGAGCTGTGTTATATCTGTTGATGCCGTGCTAGGTCGGCCACTGCGATCCTCGTCGGTGACGTTTTCTCTACGGGTCGCAAACTTTCGATACCATTCTGCAACATGCAAACGAGACATTACAGTCACTCCGTAAAGCTCTACCAGCTGCCGGAGAAATTCAGCCGCGGTTACATGTTTGGCTTACAAAAATCGAATAACGGAGCGGATTTCTTCGCGAGATCAGTTTTCAAAACGAGTCGCCATTTGTGTTTACCTATAACTAGCGCTGTAGGTGGCGGGTGGCTGAAACACTGTGCAGTTGTCAACTGCATATATTAGAATTACCGCACACTACTAATTTCTCTATAACGGACGAAACTCCAGGAATATCGGCATTGTAACCTTAGTTTCTGATCACCCCTCTTACGTGTCATCACATTCAGAAGTGTTATTAATATCCATTCACTTATTTTAGAAACATCTATTCATGCCGGAAGCGATGCGAAACTTTAGGTATGTAATTATGCAAACAGAGGCAAACAGACTCCATCCAGATCATTAAAATGCATTTGAAAAATATGTGAAAGTCAATATGCATATCGATTAGCATTCATGCTGAGTTCGCATTGGAACTACACGTGGCACTTGAAAGCAAAGCTCTATGGCTTGAGCTAATGGGTTTCAGAGTGTCATTATAGCTTCTTGTGAGAGAGCAAGCTAAGGTTAGATGAAGGGAGCAGTGAAAGGGGGAAAACTAGATGACCCAGTGAAAGGATTATGGATCCTTGGAAACGATAAACAGGGGGAGAAAATATCGGAGAGCTATATTAAAGAGAGAATCGCACGTGTATGGATGCTAAAGGTGCCGTAAAATGCTGATGGCGTCATCATCGATAGCACTATTCAGGCTGGTATGCAGGGAATGAATGTGCATATTTTCTGTAGTTTTTAACGATGTATATTGTCAAAGGAACTGTGCATTCCTTTCACTTCACTGTCAATTAAGGTATGGAAACCCAAGAAAAACATCATGCTGAACCTCACATTAAGCAAATTCATTTCCAATAAAGTCAATGAATGAACGTTTTCACTCTTTAAATAGCTAAGAAGGCCGTAAATGTGCGCATAGCGTTAAATGTGAGGGGCATTCACAAACTTTGTGACTTGCATTATGATATTAACGTTTATCTTGGGAGACAATTCTAAAAATTATACAAATTTAGGAGAGTACCCTTAATTTTGTAAGATTTGAACAAATCAAATGAGTTTACAAATTTTCTTTCCTGCAGTGCATCGGTAACATATCTATAGCTTGCCTGTGGGGCGGGTGGCTCTGATCTCTGGAACTAGTGTGATTATTTCTCATGCTGGTAGGATCGGCACGAGGTCATTTGGGACTAATTGACTTCTGCTTCGCTGTAAACATTCTACGTCAACAAATCCGCGGTTAAGCGATCCGGCTATATCTCAATCCCAATATTATACTGCCCATGATGTCCTGTGTGGATGAAGGTAGAAAAGGTAGTGGTTGTACAATTGCAAGAAGTTCAATTTGTTTTCTTCAGAACAAGACTAAAACATACACCAGGCTTTTGGGAGCCCTTCTGCTCAAAGGCAAGCTCACCTTCCGACACCGGAACTATAGTGGTTAAAACGACACGTGGCATTTAAAGCCCTATTGGCGAATTACTTCTGGTTTATCTGTCCATGCAATGTTTATTTACTGTCCGTTTTAATGGGTATGTGCGCAAGCGTGCATTTTTCTTCATTTTAATTACATTTTATTTATACGTTATTCATCTCTCACATGACCATCGAAATTCTTAACGATAACCACAGACAAATAATTTGCTGGCACATAGCAATATGTTTATAAACAATTTACTTATCACTCCGCCAGCAAATAATTTTCAGTAGCTATCACCTTGACATCACTATATCAAGCGTGACGTAACAAAGATGCACTTCAAGCTTCGTCCTAAAAAGACGCAAACGATATTGTCGCAGTCGTATTACTTAATTCTAGGTTTAAAAGAAACAAGGGGGCTACAATATAAAGAGACAATATAAAAGAAAGAATAATACTACTTTGTTAATTATGGAGTTCAAAGTAATCAGTTATAATCGTGAAGCATTAGAGCAAAATTACAAAGTACCTCGATCGAACCAATAAGAATGTTCTAAAAATATTGTAACTTCATCGTTTTCAATGACACTGTTTTGAACCAGTTCAATTTCACTGGGACTTCATGTACTTGACACCGTCACTTCACTAATGTGAACTAGTTCAATATTCTCTGCCACTTCACTTTTGTTTTTACTATCACTTCACTTCCTTCGTGACGTAGGGGCGTAATGAGATACGCATGACGTAGCCACTTCTTCCGGACGGTTCACTCGCTGGGGGGTCGAACACAAGAACTCTCGGATATCCAGTGGAAGCAGCACTCACTGCACGTCACAGGAGTCGTCATAGTCTCATTAGGAGAACAGCACTTTTAGTCCCACCAGAAGCGCACTCGCTAACTCACTCCTCAGTAACTCTCCTCGAGAGAATGCTCGCTTACCTATATAGCCACTATAATCTTCCACATAACATTCTAGAACTTTCTAGACACGTGTTCTGGGGGCGAAGATTCCGATTATCTGTTGAGAGCGCTTCTGGTGTTTACGCTGAACGAGAGCGCGACTTCTCTCTGTTTATCTCTCCACTGTCCGGCGCCGACCTTCCGATAACCTTGGGTCATAGCTGCTGCGTCATAATATATCACAAGAAAATGTTTTGGAAAATACATTTCAATTAAAAAATGAATAGAAAAAGTGTATTATTTCAATCATATAAAGGCTGAATGGTACCATTACCCGGGGTAGTATCAGAAATCGCTGCCCTACCGGATAGCTGCAGAGGATTTACTTACAAGATGAACTTAAAATTATGCTCAAATAAGAATTTATCTTACTTCATGGTTGTGGTATCAGTATCGGTAGATCTGTTTCACGATGATTGGGAAGAAATGTTAACTTACAAAATAACAAGTGATCTCGGATCGTCTCCAAATATTGACTCAAGGATACCGAAATGTTAATGTAGAGCAAGGAGATCCTAACTGTGCTGATATACCCCCACGCGTTACTTCGAATAGAAACGAAAACGACAGAGGGAAGAAAAATATTTCCTAGAAATAATATTAACCATACAGTTACAATCAGGAAAAGCTTGGGTAGTCCCAGACTTGCAGCAGTGGTTTTCCTCCCCGTCAGAGCTGTCTAACATCTGACCCCCACCTCAGTATTTAATCTTCCATCGCGGATTCAACTGAAATATAATAAGGATTAATCTTCAGGGGGAGACTAGACGGTGATAACAGCAAAATAAATTTTCAGTTTTTTGAGCAGTCCTATAAAGCTGGTATTTCCTGCTTAATTTGATATACGAGTATATTGCATCTCTGTTATCACAATAGTTATATGTTAGATATATTTTTAAAAATTGTACTCTGTCATTTTATACGCGAATTCCGCACCGTTTCAAAGAAAAAAATCACTCTCCACATTATGAGTAGAGCAATAACCTTTTAGGCGAAGTTTCGCTTCACACAGTGACTCTGCAGAGCTTCTGCATTTTCAATCTTTGTAGTTTCTTTCTTTGCAAATATGTGCGACGTTTGTTTTCTCCAGTTTTTGCTTTGAACAGTTTTCGATGTATATGACAGTTTTCTCAGTAACTATTGCAGATAGCTAAATTAAGCTTTAGAATGACAAGAATAACCTAAGCGGTGTTGCTGATATACTTTGATGTTAATAAAACCGTTGATTATTCTTAAAAGAAACAACTACTGATACATTTTAATAAACAAACACTGGATAAAAGTAGATCAGTGAACTAAGAAGGCATGCATCTACAAACTGTCAAAATGTCAGCCTCATATTTCAAATAGTTTTTGAGGTAATGGATCATGGATTTAGCAGATTTAACATTGACGACATAGGGATTTTAATCTCCCCTTAAAACAAACCACGGTAGTAACGAGCAAAGTTGCGAATTTTCGCAAGAGATGTTTAGTTACATGGTTTTGTAGGATGGGGTTGAAAGATGTTGCTGAAACGCATTACATCTAATTTGGAAGGGGAAAAGTTTGGACTGGCAGAGATACGAGTTGTTGGAAATGTCTACCCTAAGAAACTGCTACACTCCCATACTGGCAAGTTTTGTTGCTAGTTTGCGTGTTTACTCCGTTATCGTCTCTACCATCTGTTCCTGCTTAAGTATGCCCTGAAGGTGTACACAACAAAATGCATGCAATTTACTCACTTCGAACTTGTACTTGTGGCTGCCGAGCGAAGTGCGCTGTTTCTGCCAGAAGTTGTCCGGCTTGATGATGTAGGCCACATGGACGGAGCCAGGGAAGTGTTCCTGCAGCACCTTGAGGATGGGTTTCACTGTACTCCAGGTGGCACCCCGCATGTCGATCACCACCGTGAAGCCCTGCTCCCGTACCTCGTCGCTGTAACAAGCAATCCAACATGATCACATCCGCTAAGACAATAAGAAATTAAACCTAATCCATCTCAACCTAATAAAATTCTAATCAAATTTGTCAAACATTTATCACTAGTTTAAATATGCATGCATAATAAATATATTTCTCAGGTCCTGTAGAGACCCTAAACATTTACAGTGATATATTTATTCATAATTTTAAATTCAGAATCGTTGATTGTAGTTTGGTGGAATCTACGGTCTAATAAATTAGACACCAAAAGAAATAAAAATAAATTAAAAAAAATGCCGCAACTTGGCGAAGAACGAAATAATTTTTGATCATGAAACGTTACAGCCTACCCTATTAAAAGTAAAGTAATCAGGACACACTAACGAAATCAACATGGGTACTGGAGCAAGTGGAAAGCTTTAAATATTTGGGATGTATCATAGATGGTCAGATTGTTCTTAATATCAGAAATAGAAGAAATAAATGAGTCTTTAAAAGTAACAAAAATTTTCTGTGCTCCCCTAAACAAAGAAGAATAATGGAAAAGATCAGTGAAGTTCTTTGTAAGGAGTGTGACACTATATAGTGCGGAAAACTTAAGGTTGCGATGAAGAGAGGAAAACCGGACGTGGATGAGAAGAGTGGAGTATGTGAAAAGGACAGACGAAATAAGCAACGACCAACGAATATATGCAGTGCTGGTATACTGGTATCATAGGATCTCTCCGCGCCTGGCTTACCGAATCAGGTGGTTTTGTACAATATACAGTCACCCTCACCGACAGAGAATACAACCTCTGCCACATTTTCTGCGGTCTAGGGAAAGTCAAGATAGTTTCGGAAGTGCGTATTTTGGAATGTATTGTATGTATGTAGTTTATTATACACATTCCAAGTTACAATTTGCAAATTTTGTTACATTATTTTCATTCTTCTACTTTATTATGCACATGCCTGTATCCTACTTTGTTGTGTTGCACGGCCAGTATAGCTTCCTGGCCTTCAGCACTGCTGTTCAACATTTACTTCTCTTGTATTTTGGTAAGAAAAGGGTTATTCTAATTATGCTAATTTTCTTTGCTCAGTTCAGTCACTATTTTAAGCACGAGTCATATGTCATCAGTTTCATGACAGTTGAAGTCGAATTAGATACGAGGTAGAAGTACTCAACACAATACAAATATCAATTTGCTAAAATTTTCACACAGCCATATCATTATTGTCGTAGATTTGCGGCACGTAAAAGAACCTCAAGCCTGACAAAGAGGCCTCTGAGCAAAATTTCCGGTCCTTAACGCCCAATATAGAAAAGGGTATGCTAAGGAGCATAGTAGTTAAAGAGCGTCCATAAATAAAAAAACTCAATTCAATATCATTTTTGTATTTGCAAAATGTTGTTTACGTCTCAAGGGTAAAAAAGGGATTTATTACACTAATTTTTAACGTATAAATTAAGCAGGGTAAATGCTAATAACGAAAACTTCAGAAGCATTTATCTCTACACTTCCCTTGTGGTAATTCGGTTTAAGATTTGTTTGCATTTGAATTCGTGCTTTATAAGTGGATTCACTCACGGTGAAGTAATTAAGTCTTAAAACAATTACTAGTCTAATTCTGTATCTCTGAAAGGAGAGATATTAAGCTTGAATGGAAATTAGAGCGTTTTCGCTTAGCTGCACCTTTGCGATTCCTAGGAACTTTCAACCTAGTTCATGAATGGCCTTACTTGGATTGTTATTGTCGTGCTCCTAAGGGTAACATGGGACATCTGTTTTCGGCTCTTATCACTTATTAGGGCTCGGGTAACTGTAAGTAACTCTCTTCCAACGAAACAGCCTCCCTTCTTTATCGTTGAAAGTTAATGTCATCTCATTTTTTGTCGTATTTATAAACAGCCAGTCAGTTTCCTTGCACATAGCAGCACGAAATGTGGCAACAGTCCAGTCTATAGATTGGTTAGGTGTGCATAGAAAAGCCACGTTTAAGATACCGACTTTACAGTACTCAGCGCGGCACTTACACTGCAAGTCATTTAATATGCATACTTGCCAAGGTCCTGAAACTCAAACCCGGGTTTCTTGTCCAGCAAAGCATAATACTTTTGCAGTGACATGAGATTTGAATGTGAAAACTGTTCAGTGAAGTAAATGTACAAAAGTTACATGTGAAATGAATGGAAATTCCGTTTTATGAGAATTCTTGAAGACCTGGTAGTAAGTTGATGCAGTAATTTGTATCACAAATTACTTAAATGTAAATAATGATTGTAATATGAATATGCATTTTTATGTGACATTGATTTCAGATGTTTATTGATTATAAATATTGTTGGGAAGTAAGTTTATACAACCTTACTGAAACTGTCAATAATAGCGTAATAATGCAGCGAGGGGGTGAGCTGTTTATCATTATTGGAAACGAGGAAGTTACGTAATGTTGGCGCGTTTTTCGGTAGAAACTTCTGGAATATTTTCTCCCTAAAGCATATGTATTCATAATTTTCATTGGATATTAAAATAGACGCTAATGTTGGCGCGTTTTTTTTAGCCAATAGCAGTTCAGTTATAATCTTTAGGCGTATCTGGATGCAGGAGTATAAATAGGGTAGGTTAGAGGTAGCGTCATGTCAGTTCATCAAAAATCTGTGTACACTACACGTCGTCTTCAGTCAGTCAATTCGTCGAAAGTATTTATACGGCAAACTTCGGGTATCGATTCACAATTTACGCGCAGCAGAATTATGAATAATCTAATGTGTTGTAAGGTTAATTATACAAAAAGTTGAAGTACGTAAATTAAGAGTGATCAGTAAGAAGTTATTATAACAGTTTCAGTTTGGCGAGTGTTAAGATCAATGTATAAATGTGATAGTTAACGTGTTCGACAATAAATGTGTAAAACAAATTTCTTCATCAGTGTTATATTTGGATAAAAGATTCCTTTCCGTTTACACACCCTGATCTAGAAACATGTTCGACCGAGAAATAATAGCTAGCCGGAGGACAGTGAAACAGAATTAAATAAAAAAATAAAATTAAAATTCTTTCAAACAAAAACTAATACTGCCGCAAATTGCTAACACCAGATGGAGCTACAAACCGAACAAATGAATGACGTCACAAGATGGCTTCACATGAAGTAAACACACATACACAAACATACAAAAACATTATAAGTAATACCGTTACAAATTGGCTACCACAACGTGGGGCTACAATAATGTTAAATCATTAACATTAAAACCGTTACAAAGTACTGCTTCTTTTTGTCACCATTGCTGAGATTCTTCCTGGTACTACAATAAGCACGTATTAAAGCAAAGAATGTCATTTCCTAGACTACACACAGATTGCTAGTCCATATTTTACGCTTCATAACATGAACCATAAACAAAAACTGTCATAAAAATGGGAAACATATCTCATAGCCATAGACGTGAATAAGATAAACAATTTACGCGAGGGATTATTAGTGAATGTTTGCAACCACTCATCGGTTACTATAGGCCACTACTGGTGGAATCAAATTTTAAATCCGCACGCTATGCGTTTTGTTGCAGCCCTGTGAAAGAGGCCATGATCGTGATGGATAGAATAAGATCACAGCACTACACACGAATTAACGCGGTACATCCAATCTGCAATCTTAAGTTGCAATATAATACAACAAAACTGAATGCTTTGTTATGTCCTTGGTGAAAATCTGTAACACTTTAATCTGCGACAAAGTCTCCTTTAGCGTAAAGTCGTAAAAAGGCCTCCACTCCCTCACATTTTACGGGAAAAATCGTAAAAGCTGGCTACTATGAATATGCTTTATCTTTCGGAACGGACGCTCCGCTAAAAGAATTCTGCACATATATCCAAACGCGTGATAAAAGTCAATTATAAAATCATATCTAGAGGGCGATATAGCATCGCATATCTTGCAGAGAACAGTTTCAAAGCAAGCAGTAAATCCAAAGCTTTTGCATCTATGACCACAAGCAGCAGAGCTGGTGGCTTTGTGGAACGGTAGGTTATGGCGCATAATGGTCTGTTTATTTCGCTACCTAAATGGAATGCAACATTAATTGAGAAATGCCTGCGGTTGCGTTTCCTGGCTAGCAGCGCCACACAGTGGAATGCTGCTGTTTATTTGGCTTTAGTCTAAACTGCATAGGCTTCAGATCAAGGGCGAATTCAAATGAAAACAAAAACGCATGCACAAAAGAATAACAAGTATTCTCCTGCAGAGTGCTTGAATAGCGCAGGCCAAAGGTGACATGCAGGAATGTCGTGATTATAAGATACGATCGTAGACCTTGAAGCTTGAGATTCAACCCGTTGTTGTTCAACTCAACAGTGTTGAATTATAGCGGCATCTAAAAACGCCCTAGAGCAAACAAAAAAGCATGCAAAAAATAAAAACAAAAAATAACAAACACCAAACATTCACCCTCTGTAGTATTTTGGAAGAGTATAACATCAACAAACGAGCGAGATGGCTCCGCGATAACGTGTGAGGCTGGCATTCGGGAGGTCCTGGTTTCGATTCCCGTCGTCTGCCTACTCTGATGGCCGTGTGTACCATTCTCGATCAAGATTTTACCGTGGTAAAATATAGACTTTACCGCAGTGAACAGTCATTTGCGGTGCATCGACGCCGGTAAAAGTTTATCGAGGATTTTACCGCGGTTAAATCAGACCGGCCATGAACGGCCGGTTTTCTTCGATTATTTCCAGCTTTACTTGTGCTCAAATGTTAAAATGGCGGAACGGTATAGGTTAGAATTCCCAAAGAATAGATACACTCCATTTTAGCCAATGAATAATACTGATAACGTTACTTTAATGCACTTTATAATTCTTAATGCTTTAAGGCCTATTTGTGCGACAGGTGCCTTAAATATCCTGACGCAAGACGTAACGAAAATCCACACAATCACGGCATTACCTATCATAATTATATCAGTTGAAGCATAGTTCTAAGAGCACGGCAGAAATAAGGAGAGTAATAAATGGATTCAGTGCAAATACTACATTTTCAGGAATATTAAGTACATTGATTGCACAGGTATATGAATACGGTAAGCTGAAGAGATCAGTACGAAGTCTTAAGTCTGAAGTCGTCATCGTGGTGTCGGGGTAGCGTGTGCGCCTCTTGTTTGGGAGTAATGCATTTTTTTCCCTTTATTTTTTCTGCCTGTCTTTCAGTGAATATCGGCTAAGTTTAATCAGTGCAAATGAAAAACAGACATGTACATCCGAAATGAACGGTGCACTCAAAAAAGATGAGCGCCTGCCAGGTAACCACGATCACCTAAACTGCGGTGAACATTGGTGCACCGCTGTGTGATGATTGCCCGGGTCAAATTCTTACCGCGGTAAGCTGAAGGGTTTGTTTAACGAGGATGGTGCACACAGCCATGAGCTTGTATTTTGTAATTTTTCTTGGTCGGTAGGCGAATGGTGGGGTGGTTTCTCGCTACCACGATTTCCTTTCCATTATTTCCCTTTCATTCCGTTTCCTTCTCATATTTCGGGTGTGTTTCTATGTTTCGTGGCGTATGGCGGTGCCGGATAAATGGTGCGGATGCTAGCTCAAAGGCCAGAGTGTTCCCGTGGACACTAGAGGGCTGCTCGGTCGACAAGACGTTCCTCGCCCTATGTAGCACCTCTGGACTTCCAGCCTGGAACTCTTGACTTCCGCGCCCCCCGTGGCCTGTATAGTCTCCTATGATTTTTTCAGTTCATCCATCCCTACTGCGGGGTGATAGGCACGACAGATTTATGCAGGTCGCAGTGCGCGGGTGCCCCCCCCGCTGTATAAACTACATCTATAACACCAACGCATGTGTATCATCTGTGTGTTCACTATTCTATTTCATATTATTAATAATACACTAAAAATTATGAGTTTAATAACTTCTGGGAGTATTTTAAACTAAAATGTCTTATTCATCTCCTGTATTAATTACAGGGAACGCTTTTAGCGTCCTTATGCACATATTTAGTATTGGTAATGCCAAACAATAAAAGTAGTGCATGCACGTATTCAATCAACGAAAATAAATAAATATATTCCTTAGATTAGCAATAAATGCTATTGTAGTCAACAAAACTACGAGGATAAAATATGATTTTATATATAACATAAAATTTGTATAAGCCCAGAATACAAATTTGCCGGATATGTTTTAACCTCTTCAGACCTGGCGTGTCCTATACGACACACAGTTGTGTGACCACAGCTGCAATATTATCGACGTTAATAGTAACCGAACTCAGGCCCTTAAAGTCTGTGACGACACACGGAACATTCGACCTTAACAGCAGACGAACTTAGGTCCGTAAGCTCTGTTTATGTTACATGACACACCAGCAAAAATCTTACTTTAACAGCAACTGAACTCGGGTTTGCGGACGTTAAGAGTACCGAAATCGAGTGAGATGGCTCCGCGGTAACATGTGAACTTCGCATTCGGGAGGTCTCGGGATCGATTCCCGGTGGCCGCCCACTCTGACCGCGAATTTTTCGTGGTTTTTGCTGATTGACATAAGCGAATTCCGGAGTGATATTTTCTACCGCCATAGGATTTCCTCTCTCCTCCATTTCCTCTCATTTTATTTCTTTTCCATGTTTCAGGTTGACTCCGGAGCTGTAGTTCAATCGGAGTCGGGTAGATGGCGCAGAGACTTGCGATTTGGAATTTCTTCTCGGTCCTGCTAGAGGGAAACCGAACTTCCACCGCTGGGTCATATTTCCCCGGTTCCACTAGAGGGACGTCTCTGGGTGATCCTCCCGTGGCCAAGTGGTCAAACCTGAAACTGTTAGGGAACTTTGCGCGTCTCTGTCGACTTGCGCTGGCCTCGCTCTGCAACCCATACGTCTCCTAGGATCACTTCACCTCATCCGTTCCTCCCAGATGTGTGCGTACAAAAGATCCATTGGGGTCGAGGTGCAAGGTGTTCCCTCCGTTAACTAGTCCTATCCTGCCCTAAGAGTACCGAAATGTGTACTTTTTCCAAATTTGATGTATTGCACTCACGCGAGTTTCTCTAGTCACTCTTCTACAAACCTCCCCACAAATATTATTGTTATATCTATTTCTTCTTAATCCAACTTAATCTTATACTTTACACATTTCGTTGCAGGTGCAAGAAGAATACTGTAGGCTAAAGCTATAGTCAGATTTTTAAAAAATGGATCGCTATGTATAGCTTTAAAATCCCATGCCTTTTTCATGGCCACAAAAAAAAATGAATAACGATTTACCACTTTGAAATAAGTATTTGAACAAACCAATAACAAAAAATCTGATGTGTTACATTCACATGACTTTCTCTACTCTTGTACAAACTATTTTTACAAACGCTTATTCCCCATCTACTTCATGGTAATCGATATAAAAATTAGCAGAAGCTATCATATTGCTAATTTTTATAGGTGCAAGGGTAATATGGTAGACTTTAAGCATTAGTCAAATCTTTTAAGACCTGGTTGCTACGTGGAGCATTTCATTCTCTTTAATGTCCAGGACATTAAATAAAAAAAAAACTAATAAATTCCCATTTTAGAAAAAAGTATAAGTATTGGAAAATTCAAACAAATAGCAAGGAATATCTCGGAAATGTTTCACTCGACCCCAAAAAAAAGTATATGATATAAATTATGTGTTTTAGAGAGATCTACATTCTTTGTGTAGTAAAATCTTGTCAATCTCTTACGCTTTACCAGTTATTCAAAATTCATTCAGAATGAAGAGGACTTTTGGGAAACTTCCCAGAAAACTCCAGATATACATATCATTTGCCATGAAAGTATCTTAAACGTTTAATCAAAATCGTTAGAGCCATTTTTGAGAAAATCAAAATTTTCGAAAAATTATCCACGTAAAGGGTAATCTGGTGGGGGATTTTCTTGAAAATCTTTATGTCGCATCTTTGAAAGATACTGAGCTTAAATATCAAGTTTGGTATTTATCCGACTTTTCGTTTTTGAGTTATGCTGTTTCTAGACACACAAAGGCATACACACAGATCTTTTTCTAAAAATGCTTCTTTTTATTCAGTGGGCCTCGAAACATTTATTTCCGGTAAAATCTCGATATAGAATATTTGGGTGGAATGCAATACTTCCCCTACTTACTACACCTAGTGGAGAAAGTAAAAATATCTCGAAAATGGTTAACCATGCAAAAAGTTTTAATTGGCATAAACTGATTCTTTAACGAGATCTATATTCTTTATGCAGTAAGATTTTATCTATTTCTTACGGTTTTCCAATTATACAAAAGTTATTCAGAATAAAATAGGCTATTCCCAGAAAATTCAAGATATACATTTCATTTATTATGCAAATATATTAAACATGGTTTATTAATGAAAGTCATTGGAGTGATTTTTGAGAAAATAAAAAAACAACCAAACATTTTTCATGTAAGGGTAGTTTGGTGTGGGAGATTTTCTTGAAAATCTTGGTGTCGCATCCTTGCGAGACAATTTTAGTATTTAACCGATGTTTCGATTTTGATTTATATTGTTATATTGTTATTCAAGGAGTCTCAAACTACGTTTTTGGTGAAAGCTCGGTATCGAATTTTTGAGTGGAATGCAATACTTCATTACTATAGGTTAGAAGTAGAGAAGGTAAAAATTACAAGCTCTGAATATCATTACAGAAGTAACGTTTGATAAATACAAAGCTTCTAAAATAACTAGACTATAATTCATGTGTGAAAAAGAGTAGAAAAACAAGAAAACAAATACCCATTATGCAATAGTGTAAACGTTAGTTGGATAAGAAAATCTTGAAGAGGCAAGTCTCTAAACTGGATGAGGGGGTGCAAAGAAGTGCGCGATTCCTACAGATAAACTGCTTAATACATGTTACAGTACCTTCAACTTAAGTGGCTACTGTGTGTGTATTTTTCACTTAATTTGCCAACACTTCCTCTTAGGGAAGGTAAAAGGTTTCCGTAATTCTCTCTTGAGACCCGCAAATGCTACATGATTTTTATTTTTCCCGTGCCCACATATTCACTTTCACCCTTTCTTCTCATCCTAATCTATCTCCTCTTTTAGCTCTAATAGTGAAACGTACAGCTACAAAAAGTAATGTTTTATTCGGATGCACTAAGAGGAGCAAAAGGACAACTGCTCTAGTATATGTTCCTATTTTAATGGAAAGTTTAGTTTAAGTCACAAAATTAAGAAAAGACACAGACATTAAATAGAGTTGACTTTGGAGGCTTGCATTCGGGAGGTCGCGAGTTCGATTCCCGTCGACCGCCCACTCTGACCTTGACTTCTTCATGGTTTTCTCTAGTCGTAGGCTAATGCTAGGGTGGTTTATAATCCACCATGATATCTTTTCCCTTATTTCTCTTCCATTCTTTCAGGTGAGCTTTTCGTGGTTGTGGCGCTGCCGGACAGATGGTGCGGATGTTTGCTCCAAGGAAAGAGCATTCCCCGTGGACACTAGAGATCTACCTGTAGGACGGGTCGTGCTCCCGTGTCGTATTTATGGCACGTATAAGAGCCTCAAGCCTGATAAAGAGCCTCTGAGCAAAATTACCGGTCTTTCACGCCCAATTTAGAATGGGACGCTAAGGACCAAAGAAGTTAAAGAACGTCCATAAATAAAACTTAATTTTAACACCATTTCATTTCCTATATCGAATGTCATCACTAGATTTTTCTCTATCGTGCTCTGACGTTCGAAGACTGCATTTAGTATACAGAATGTTTCAGGACCTCTGCGACAAACGCTGAGGAACGATAGAGTTTGTCACAGAGGTCCTAAAACATCTGTATACTTTTATGTAAATAACTTCCTTAAATGTTAAGGCTGGAGAATCTGTTATGCCATGTACCTAGCTATTAAGAGTATTAATGATCATATCAGTAAACCGTAAAAAAGGAGAGACACGTAATTAATGTAAAATACTGTAAAAGCTCCGTTTAGGTCAGCTCGATTCTATTATTTTATAGAAAAATATGATCCCGATAAAAATTCTGGACGCACAGAAAGCAGTTTAGGTTGATTGCTTTTTAATGGCTAATATGTTGTTCGTTCGTCACAGAAATTCTGGATAGGTATGTTTAAACGCGTTTTAGAATAGTTTTACAAGAATATAACTGACTTTCTGTTTGAATGAATATTAGCTTGTGTGTTCACTTAAACTCGTTTATTTAGTTCAGGTGTAGGTATATTTATTTTTGCACCTGGTGCCTTAAGCAGGACTACGTGGCAAGACATTTTAGAGAATGCATTGCAATTTAAAATTTATCTGTAATTATGCGCTAGTTAACTTGTTTATGATAGCATATTGATACATTGGATTCGCAATTCTATGCCTGAGCATGGTATTGGCAATGAAACTAACGTCAGGGTCTAGGGCCCCAGGGTTCGTTAAACGCAAGACAGAGACCAGCAAGAAATTTGCGTTATACCTCTTCTAAGCCTAAATACAAGTAGAGAGCTTTCGTTTGAACGCGTGGCCGGCCTATCGGAATTTTCTAGAGCTGGTAAGCATGCTGTTTGCCGGCGGAGTCGGAAATTCATAGCCCCTTAAATTCAGTGCATAGAATTCTCATGCAAATTATAATTACAGTAACATACACCTTCGTCATAGAAGATGCTGGAAATTATGTCCTGTGCCGTCTCACATCTCTCACACCGTTTAATAAAATTTTCGTTATCATGTATTAATTCTTCATAGTAATATAAATAAAACAATGCTTCGTCGGTTAAAATTAAGCGCGGTTCAATAGAGGGATAATAAACATTATCCAACATCCAACTGCAGAAATTAACTCTATTCACATTATCGCGTGGTTGCAATCCCTGAACTATACGGGTTTACATAATTTTTAAAAGTTTAATGTCATTCCAAGAGTAGGTTTCCGAAAAACGGGATTACTATGCAAGCTTTCTCGGAGATTTCTTTGGAGGTTGTTCTAAATTATCAATGTCATCGAGTTTTTCTCTGTAAGAACACAGCGATTTCTTAGCAAGAACAGATCTCGTTTCTTAAATCGGTTCACAAAGTTACTAACCGTTTCTTTGTGAGAAGCACGAACAGCAGCGAATCTGTCTATAAATCACCGTCTCACTTATCTACAAGCGTTTGTTGTCACATAGGAATTATATACGAAGATGCTATGTGCTAAACCATACTGACGTTTTGCATTAAAGTAGCACTAACACACTATAACAATGAAACATGTGGTCTCACAACGTAATAACCTCCGTACAAAGATGTCACTTCAACTGATTAGACGGTACACGGAGAGGAGGGAAAGTGGAAGGGGAGCAGTACCGGCTAGAAACAGCGCACGTTATACGGTTACGCGTTAAAACGAAAGCAATGTACAAAATGTGGTTAAGGCTGATAAAGTCAGCAGCCTTCGTCTTTTCCAGAGGTCGCGGGTTCAAACTCGGCGGAGGACGATGGATTTTTTCGGGCGTAAAAATCCTTAGCATGGCTTCCTTCGGAAGGGAAGTAAAGCCGGTGGTCCCGTGTAGTAGATTTATGGCACATAAAAGAACCTCAAGCCTAATAAAGAGGCCACTGAGCATAATTTCCGGTCTTTCTCGCCAAATATAGATGGGACGCTAAGGACCATAGCAGCTAAAGAGCGTCCATAAATAAAACTCAATTTAATTTAGCCTTCGTCTTATGCAGAGGAAAACCGTAAGCAGCGCAATGCTTTACTGTATAGGCAGAGTGCCATTTTTGTGGACAAACGTTGAGGAAGAAAACGTTGCTTTTCTTAACAGGACGCTACGTCCATATTAATGCTATATTACATTGCATGATTTCCTCTTAAATCACAGTATTGATATTTCCCCTCCTCTTTCTTTGTGGCATTGTAGCGAAATTTCAATAGGTTCAAAAGGTTGGCAACATTGCTGACGAGGCATGGTGTCCGATGCCGCTTCGTTAAAGGAGAATTCTCGCTTGTTTATCATTTGTTCACGGCTCGTTAGATTTTAATTTCCAGTAGATGGAAGTAACAATCAAGCCAGTTGATGAAGTACGTTATTTACTGAAGAAGTGGGAGTCTAAACATAGGAGGTCACATTTCTGGGTTGTTTTACAACAGGTATATGATATATGTGCCGCTTCAATGGAGAGAGATACGCATGTGGTCGTCAAATATGCGTGTATGTCGTAAAAGAGCTGTAATAAATGAGAGCTTTTGGAATGTTGAGACCTGATATATGAGCTTCAGTTAGCAAAATGCTGCTAAAACAGCCGTCGCCCGCAGTTGGTCTAAAATGGTGACAAATGTAACATTCTTTGCAAAAATGTACAACTGTGCTACTCATTTAGAACTATTAGCGCAAGCCTTCTGTGAAAATGAACCAGTGAGTGTGAGTATTTTGTTACGAAAAAGAATATTATATTACGCGCATAAACTGCAAACCATGTAGCTAACATAATTTTGCCGTATTTTCTGAAAGGACGGGGATGGCGAACCTGTAACTCGCTACATTCCTGAGGCTCTACATGAACGCATTAAATTCCACCATTGTTATTATCAGTTTTTGTTTTATTGTTTAGCCTTTGGGTTTTGCTTGATCTTGGGCGCTTCCCCTTCTGGCAGAAATAAAGAGAGTAAGTAACACATGTTTTATTTCAGAAATAGCTGCATTCTGCGTACGTACATATAAAAAAAATCGACAACAAAAACAGAAACTAAACAATGATAGTGGCGCATGTTCAGGGACAGAAGTATCTCGCAAAGTTCATAAGACTATTATTTCGACACCAATCGTTCAAACGTTTATGCAATATCATATGAAGAAAGAATAGAAATAATTTCACAAACAGTCGAAATAATTATTTCATAAAATTAATTGTACTTCCACACAAGCCGTGTGTTGGACAAGGTTGGAAATGTAGAATCAGTTCACAACGACTGAAAAATGCAATGCCATAGCCGGGAATTGGACCACGGATCTCCCGGTCTCCGTCCGGTTGCTCTAACTACTGAGCTACCATGGCAACATGCCGGTAGCACATTAAATTTCCCAACTGATTCGGAGGTTAGGAGATCTCAAATTGTATTGAGATGACATACCCCAATGGCGACTTACAATGTTGTAAGTAGTCCCGGGCTTCATAGTTTCAACCACTATTAGGTTATTTAATTGAATTAATTGTTCTTCTACACAAGCCGTGTGTTGGACAAGGTTGGAAACGTAGAATCAGTTCACAATGACTGAAAAATTCAATGCCATAGCCGGGAGGCTATTGAATTTTTCAGTCGTTGTGAACTGATTTTACCTTTCCAATTATTTCATAATTCCTACTACTAGTAAGACAGCATTTAAGATTAACTATAATGTTTACACTTAAAGTCCAATCCCGAAATTACTTTGCCTGTTTCTACAAATTGCTTTATTTAAAATGATTACAATAGATTCTATAGGACTATTATATGTTTACAAATTACCTAGTATAGAAGCATGCTAAAGATAGATTTTTCTTAAGGCACAGCGCTTTATATCTGCAACTCCTGCGGTATTTGCAAAATAAAATCTCGGAACGAGCAATGCAATGTATTTACAAGTAATGCAGTTTATTAATTAATTAACACAATATATTTCCAAAAGTTAATTTGGAAATTGGAGATAAAAGGAAGGTTTGTTAGAAATGTTTAAGCAAAGCAACAAAGGGTATACAACCCGTAAGCACACGCGTGTGGTGAATTATACCCCATGATAGCTTTGATACGCCGGTAGCACTGTAACATAAATTCTGTAACAATGGCCTTCCACATACCTTTCAATCAACAGTTCCCTCTTGTAACAATGTGTTACTGGAGCAGTTTCACGCATTATCTTAGTCAGTAAACACGTGTTCTCCGGTGCCTGAGTAAAAAATACCCCGTGCGTGTGCTAAAGTAATTCCTGAGCTGAAAAATGAAGTAGATAGTTGCTTCGTTTTGTTATTTGCCCCACGTTTTGGGAGCCAATTTGAAGAATGTTTGTTGCTGCTACGTATGGAAGGTCAGTTTGAAGATGCATTATTTTAAATGTTGGGAGCCGAACATGAAGTAGTTGCAACCGCACGTATGGTAAAATGTTTCCGGTAGCCTTCGCCCCAAATGTACCTTCCGGTGGCCTTTGCCCCAAATGTTTAAAAAATATTAACTTTGTAATTTGACTGTTTCTTTAAATATTATATATTTATGTTTGCCTCGGCTGCGTCAGTATTATTTTTAGAGACATGCATTTCTTAACAGGATGTGATGCGGCTGAAGAATGTAGGCTTACACAGATTATAATTTTTAATTCACTCCTTTTTTACTTTCTCTACTACGTATAGTAAGTAGGGGAAGTATTGCATTCCACCCAAAAATTCGATACCGAGATTTCACCGGAAATACATGTTTTGAGACCTCCTGAATCCAAAAAAAGCATTTTTGGAAACATGTCCGTGTGTGTGTCTGTGTGTCTGTGTGTGTGTGTGTGTCTGTGTGTGTGTCTGTGTGTGTGTCTGTGTGTGTGTGAACAGCATAACTCAAAAACGAACAGTCGGATAAACACCAAACTTGGTATTTAGGTTCAGTATCTTCCAGAGATGCGACACGAAGGTTTTCAAGAAAATCCCCCCACCCCAGACTACCCTTTACATGGAACATTTTTCGAAAATTTTAATTTTCTCAAAAATGGCTCTAACGATTTTGATTAAAATATCATATGTTTAAGATAATGTCATGAGAAATGAAATGTATATCTCGAATTTTCTGGGAATGTCTCCAAAAGTATTCTTCATTGTGAACGACTTTTGCATAACTGGTAAACCATAAGAGATAGACAAATTTTTACTACACAAAAAATGTAGATCTCGTTAAAATACACAACTTATGTCATATACATTTCTTTTGTTGAGTGAACCGTTTTCGAGATATTGCTTGTTATTCCCTTAAATTTTCCAATACTTATACTTTTTCTCAAATTCGTTATTCATTTTTTTATGTCCTGGACTTGCAAAGAGAATGGAATGCGCCGCATAGCAACCAGCGTTAAAATATTTGACTATCGCTTAAAAGCTACCATATTCCCCTTGCATCTACATGAATATTACCAATAAGATTGACATCTCGATATCTCGATTAACATGAAGCATATGGAGAATAAGCGTTTGTAAAATCAGATTGTACAAGAGTAGAGAAAGTCATGTGAGTGTAACACATCAGATTTTTTATTAATTCTTGACACGATTTTAATAACACTTCACTGATATAGAGAGAGCTATGAGACTTTTTTTAGTTAATTACTTGCACTTATTAACACGTAAACTATTTTCATCTCACACTGAATACGTATTAAATTTCTCGAGGATGCATCCCGCGTCCGGTTAGTAACGTTGTCTGCTAGCATCCAATAGAATACCTTCATTTAACTAAAGCTTTTTCTGGTTGTTGATTGGCTATTTTATAAACTGTCACAAGAATTACATTATTGCTTCCAAGAATCACAAGTAGCATTAAACTTAAATTTATTATTGCTTCAAGGCTACTTCATTGTTACCTCATTGTTAGCAACCTTTAAACTATTATTCTCACAGCTCCTACATTATTAAATTACGTAATACATTCACATAACATTATTGCACATGTATACAATAATATAAAGATACAATGACTGTAATATACACTTTTTATATATTGTTACATATACATATTGCTTTAAGGCGGGCTGTTATTATATTTTATATTACATAATTTAACTGAAATTATCTAAGAGTTAAAAATACTGCCTCAAAAATGGATTACAGATTCGAGCAAAACAAGGACACGAGAACCTATCTAGATGATAGTGCAATTAAAAATAAGATAAATAGCGAGTCTGAGGACGAAAATGGCCACATTTTAGAAAGTGAACATGTGATAGATACAGAGCAAGAGGCAGAGAGTGTGATAATAAAGAGGATGTGCGTTCATCGACTCAGGTATATTTCAAAGGAAAAAAGACCGTAAAACCAAAACTACATAAGAGAACTGATTTGTAAGGTACATTCATATTCAGTTTGTAAAGAATGTGTGGGCAGCAATTCTAATAACTAGAGACAAAAAAGTCAACTTTCTAGAATAGACATTCTTTGTGAACCTGGATTCTGTCATATGAAAAAGAACAATGCAGTGTTAATTTTTCTAAAATACTTATTTTTAAAGTATTAAAATACTATTTAAAAAGTAATTACGTGTATATATATAGCAGAGGGCTTATTTGAAATATATGTATGTACACAAGTTGTTTTCGAAAATGTCATATTGAATCACTGTAATTTTCATGGAGTTACTATGTCAGATAAGAACAACAGTATTAAATATTGTTCAAAACACACTAATGTTGCGATATACACAACTACATTCCAAATTCCTTAATAGTTAATTCAATTTTTTTTCCAAATTGGGGTAAAAAATACCCCATGCGTGTAGGTAGGTCCAAAGTTATACGCGTGTGCTTAAGGGTTAAAAACAATACACCTGACTTTAGCTAGCAAGTTAGTAGTCGGAAAAGGTTGCGATAATTGGTGTAATATACTCTTACACCAAAAAAGCTAGCCTCTAGTTCCCAAGGTCGCGGGTTCAAACCCGGCGGAGGGCGATGGGTTTTTTCGGGGTAAAAATCCTTAGCATGGCTTCCTTCGGAAGGGAAGTAAAGCCGGCGGTCCCATGTCGTAGATTTACGGCACGTAAAAGAACCTCAAGCCTGATAAAGAGGCCTCTGAGCAAAATTACCGGTCTTTCGCGCCCAATATGGAATGGGATGCTAAGAACCATAGTAGTTAAAGAGCGTCCATAAATAAAAAAAACAACTCAAAACCAAAAAAGACCATATTCTCGAAGAATAAACTTTTGTCAGTCCCGCTCGGCTCCGCAGTAAATTCACATTGACGTCTCTGCGCGCGATCGTTTAGCTGCATTCTGTCATCAATTACTGCTCTACCGAGGTTCGAATCTCATTCATAAGTGCTTATTTCACTCTTCAGATATGTTAGAAAGTATAATTTACAATCACAAAGGCTTATTTGATTCCAAGGCATTTATAGTCACACAAAAAAGTGAGGACCTCTGTGGTGTGGGGGTAGCGTCTGCCTCACATTCAAGAGGTCCCGAGCTCGAATCTCACTTAGGGTGAGTTACCCGGATAAGGTTTTTTTTTTCCGTGGTTTTCCCTTATTCCTGAAAATACGAATGTCGGGTAGCTTTAAGCTCTATGAACTCCGGGCTCCTTTGAGCATCATTTCACCCATTTCATTCATCGTCCGATATGACCTAACCGATTAAAGGGCGCTAAACTTAAAAAAAAAACTGGGGTATTTTTATTTGTATGATTACTTTAGTTCTTGCATTTAAACATGAATGTATTATCATTGAAATGTATGCCGTCCATTAAAACAAACATATACAGTATTGCTGTATATCAAACAGTAATTTTACAAACCTAAAACACAATCTGAAGAGATTCTAACCTATATAAATTTAATTACCACACTCAGCCATCAGAACACACGACGAGATTAATATGGATTTTGTTTTTTATCCCCATCATAAAAATGAACGCAGGTGGGAACACGGCGCCAGCAAATGCTTTTCAATGTTTTCCGAATACTCTCGCTTTCTAAGTGTTTTTGTCCCTTTCTTTTTTTTTTTTTTTTACGTTGTGCGTACACATATTAACGCACATTTTGGTATTAAAAAACATGTGATATACATGACTTTCTACCCTCCAGCTTTATTAGTGAGTATACAAGCTATTCTTAATAAAGTTTATTTTTATATCTACTACATTTTAATCCAGATAAACGTTTGAAGAACTAGTTACAGTACACATTTTGTTACATATCGAGGAGACAGCGATAATGAAATGTTTAAGAACTGGAAGCTATATGCTGCCCTTAAAAGTCCATAGTTTCCATGAAATCGCGAGAAACAACTGAATGTTGACAGGAGTTTAAGAGAATGACCAAGTAATGAACAGTTCGAACCATTAATAGCGGATATCTCATAAATGGCCTATGCCAAAAAAAAGTATTTGAAATAAATAGTGTGTTTTAAAGAGATCTACACTTTTTTATTTAGTATGTTTTCGTCTATCGCTTAAGGTTTACCAGTTGTACAACATTATACAAAATTCCTTTCAAAAAGGACGTCACAGGCTATTCCCAGAAAATTCAAGATATAATTGTATTTGTTACAAAAATATCTTAAATATATGGTATTTTAATCAAACATTAGTCATTTTTTAGAAAATCAAAATTTACGAAAAATGTTCCATTTAAAGTATAGCTGAGGAGGGGGATTTTCTTGAAAATCTTAGTCTCACATCCTTGGAAGATACTGAAATTAAATGCCAAGTTGGTACTTATTCAACTTTTCGTTTTTTAGCTGTGCTGTCTCAAGACACACACACACACACACACACACACACACACACATACACACACATGGACTTTGCTTAAAATGCTTTTATTGGATCCAGGGAGTCTCAAAACATGTATTTCCGGTGAAATCCTGGTATCTAATTTTTTGCTGAAATGCAATATCTTCTCTACCTATTATGTACCTGGTAGAGAAAGTAAAAAGGGAACGTGTATAGGTGCTCAAACATCACGCATCTAATTTCAACGAATATCAATGAGGAAAGAAAGAAAAAAAATCTGATGTGTTACACTCACATGACTTTCTCTACTCCTGTACAAACTATTTTTACAAACGCTTATTCTCCATATGCTTTAATGTTAATCGAGATATCGAGATGTTAATCTTATTGCTAATTTTCTTGTAGATGCAAGGGGAATTGGTAGGCTTTAAGCGATAGTAAAATATTTTAAGAGCTGGTTGCTACGTGGAGTATTCCATTCTCTTTGCATTACCAGGACAAAAAAAATGAATAACGAATTCCCATTTGAGAAAAAGTATAAGCATTGAAATATTTAAGGGAATAACAATCAATATCTCGAAAATGGTTCACTCAACAACAAAAATGTACATGACATAAACTGTGTATTTTAACGCGATCTACATTTTTTGTGTAGTAAAATTTTGTCTCTCTTGTGGTTTATCAGTTATGCAAAAGTCGTTCACAATGAAGAATACTTTTGGAGAATTTCCAGAAAATTCAAGATATACAATTCATTTACCATAAAAATCTCTTAAGACTTATGGTATTTTAATCAAAATCGTTAGCGCCATTTTCGAAAAATGTTCCATGTAAAGGGTAATCTAGAGTGGGGGGATTTTCTTGAAAACCTTCGTGCCGCATCTCTGGAAGATACTGAACGTAAATTCCAAGTTTGGTATTTATCCGACTGTTCGTTTCTGAGTTATGCTGTTCACAGACAGACAGACACGGACATGTTTCCAAAAATACCTTTTTTGGATTCAGGAGGCCTCAAAACATGTATTTTCGGTGAAATCTCGGTATCGAATTTTTGGGTGGAATGCAATACTTCCCCTACTTACTATACGTAGTAGAGAAAGTAAAAACACTAATACAGTTAAACTAAACTAGGCTATGCAACCATTTTTAAAAGACAGTTTTTAAAACTGAATTAACTTTATCGTAGAAGAAGTGCAAAAATTTGACGAATTCTTCATTAACGCTTCTGAAAACTCTACACAACCTCTCTGGTATACACCCTCAGCGAAGCTGTTAACGAGGCAATGGATGTGCGCATGGCGGACAAGAAAGATCCACAAGATGCATTTTCTATAAACTCCAAGAAAGAGGAGATAAAAGCTACACTGCAGACATGGTCGTGTATATAACAGCCACAAAGAAAGAAAGAAAGAAAAAAAAAAAGACCTAAAATAGTCACGTAAACCAGCTGAGAACGGCACAAGGCGGTAATTGGAAGCTCGGCTTTATTCAAATGTACATTATCTATTTAGAATGAACAATCGAAAGCAAGGATAAAAACAAGGAAAATATTTTAATACTTCAGGAAAGAAGGTGGCCAGTATACATATAAGTCGAAAATTCAACTAGCACCGGCAACCTGTAGTTCATCGTCCTCTAATTATAATTGTTGCCTGTTATCTCTTTTACGACATTAGTTTCTTACTATACGGGTGGAAGGGGTATAGATTATCAGCTTGTAAACCAGAGACTGAATAATTAAAACAGTTTATGAAGACTTGCTTTCTTTTCTTTCATAGATCAGTAGAAAAAGGCTTTGCAATACAGAACGTTTGGTAAAGTGCACCTTCCCTTGAATATGAGTGGGAAAATTGCACTGTCGGGTAAGTCACACAATAGAATACGCGTTCATTTTACGTTGTAGCCGCTAAGTTACTGCTGCATTGCGGGAACCATTTTCCCAGTGGTGTTCTAAGGCAGTTCTTTCGCGTATTTTCTGCGAAATGTTTAATGAAACAGCTAAAACAGAAGAACGTTTAAATTTCAATGAAACCAAAACAAATGTTTTAGCTTAATTTAAAAACCAAATAAGTACTTCACTATCATCAGATGCAAAAGTTTTTGTCGTTTATAGAAGCATTCAGTGGGAACAAAAAGTAAAATGGACATTTTTAATTGAGAATTTAAGGAGATTAGTAACTTATAAAGAGAGAAGTAACTTTTTCATTTAAGCATTTAATAAAGCAGATGTACTATTAAACGATATTATTTTAATGAAACATCCAAAAAACAAAAACGACTTACACTGTTGGTATCGATGTTTACATTGACGATATGGACACATGATGCCGTGGAGAGTGGTACCATAGCCGTGAAACGTGTACGTGAGATCTATTATTATTCAGCCGCTGTTGCGACGTCGTAACTTCAACGTAAATTACCATTTTGCTTAACTGTGACGAAAGCAGAAGAAAGTGAAGATCATAGAGCACACCTATTGGTTGCTGTTTATTAACATACTTCAATCAGTCTGTATTAATCGTTCGTTAGGTATATGGATTACAATGTACTCTGGTGAAATAAGCGTTCCCATAGCGAAATGGTGTCAACACAGAATAGTCCTAAGAGACACCCATTCAGTCTGGTAATTCGCTTAGGTACATTTTTTTTCCTATTAAATTGCGATACATTATGAAATAAATCTATTATTGAAGTATTAATCACGAATACTTTTTTATTACAAACATAAAGAATGTTGCTAATATGCGTGATTATAGATTGAATAAAACCCACTGGCTAAAACTGTTTTGTGATAGTTCAAATTTACAGTCTTTAACAATGGTTAATAAAGAGGTAATTAATAAGTGACAGAATAAATCCAAATTTCAAGAAGCCGGGATTTAAATCTTTTTAGGGACAAGCACAGAGAAAAATTTATCCGACAACTCAACCCTACCGAGAAATGAACACGCTAGCCATTATTCTATGGAAATAGGCATATTAACGGCATTCCTTTTACTAATTAATTTGCTTTTATTGTAAATTTTGAGGAAAACAATACAAAATAGGTGATAGGATTATTATTATTATAAAACACCGCTTGTGAACCCATGTGGCATATGTGTAGAGAATTAAACAGAGAAGTTCTTGAGGAAAATATATTCTTTACTCCAGCGGTTCCCATACCTCCTGCAATAAATTTACCTTTCTTTGTATCCCCGTTTTTCCTCCCTAACAAGTAACAGCCTTCTTTTGCACTCTCTCAACATTAACTTGCAGCTGCTCAGCAAGAATTAACACACAAACTCCCAGTTCAACATATTCAAAGTACACTTTGCAAAATGCAAAGACTGAAGTGCTACGCATTTCTGAATGTTTATACAGTAAGCATTTTTCGCCTACCAGAAAATCAAGATGTGCGAAACGCTGCAATACTACTTACGTTAATTTAGATGACGGAAAATGTGATTAAAAAGCAGGATCTTGCACAAATCTACATCGTTAGGTGCGGTACCAGATTTTTAGGTTTAGAACATTAATTTAACTACCTATAATACCGCTATAATACCTTATTGTTTAGTAATGATTTAAAGGTTCTTATAGAAATATTCATAGAATACTTAAATAATAAGGCATAATTTGGGACTTTTAATATATCAACATCGGACTAAGAATTTTCATACCATACACCAGGATGAATGGAAATTCGAGTTTAATTGCTACAGTGCAGTTTAAAATGCAGTCTACTCGGGATAATATTTTAAATCGGAACTACCTCTCCAAATGATTGACTAAAGTTCTGAGGTGGCTTTCGTGGATAGAATGCGTGATGAAGTACGTGTAGCAGAATAGGGTATAAAATATCCGGCAAACTCTCCGTCAGAGGTCAAACGATAATCTGCTACGTTCTTATCTCTAGTTGCGATCTGTTTCGTGTGTCTATCGTTAGCACCACCCCTAGGCGTTGCTTTTACTTATAAAATACAGATGTAGCTGTATATGGGAGATTCCATTTGATGTCGAACGGCAAATAAATCTCGCACTTTTTGTTTCCATTGTAATTTTCCCTATTAATAAGGGGTGCTAAGGAAAGCATATTTATCAAATATTAGCATCTAAAACCTAACAGTTGTCACGTTATTGAACGATAAATGTATCGATTCATTCTGTCGCATTTTAAGTGCGCATAGCTCTGGACCTTTATTTCAGAACATTGCACCAAATCTCATTTTGTACATAAAATCAGACTAATTACTTAATATTTACAAAAATCTGTATACAGTTTTTACTTATTTTAAGCGTCTTCGGAATTTTATAAGACTAAAATATTAGATTGAGATTAATCCATACGGTCATTAAGAGAAACCGGCAATGTTGGCAAAATGGTAATGTTAGGGTTTTCGTAGTTACAATACAAGAAGTGAATAAACGCAGCGATTTACGTGGTTGATGCACGATGATCAAGCGCTCTGTGAATCTGTGAGGAAATACTTAGAACCGTATACTGCTTAGTAAGCGTTCTCATTGTTTAACCTTATGCAAAGCAGCTTGCTTAACTGCTTGGCCTTCAGTTAAAAAAAAAAGTGCGAGAGCGACCATGAGCACGTATTTACTACTCCCGCGGATAAAGTAATGTACTTCTTTAATTAGTTTAGACGACTTCATATCAGTCACCATTTATACGTAGAATATGTTTGATTGTGTTTAAATTACGGAATCTTACCATATATAATACAATTATTTTTCTTAATCCGTTACAGGCTACACTTGAAGAAAAAAAATAGATTTTTTTTTCACTAAAGAAAAAGAACGTGTTTACTTATCAGTGTGAAATTAAAGTTTAGGAAAACAAAGCTCGATTTAAATAGATTAAAATGTTTCAAAGTCATAACAGCTTGAAGCTGGGAATTTTAGGAAGATACGATAAATTTGAAGAATTTTAATTGCAAAACTATGATGTTCAAAATTTTAAGAGTTTGCATAAAGCATTGTATCGGGCTTGCCTGCAAATACAAAAAGTTTCGTCTCGTTTATAAAAATACAAGGTAAATTGTTTTTCTATTTCGAACAATTAAAATGGAACGTCCCATATGCAGCAGCAACACTCCCCATTGCATAACAACGTTTCAGAGATGATCCAGTCTATTCGTGCCTATAAATACGATGGCTTTAAGACTGGGTTTTTTGCGGAGATTGGCCGCCAAAATTAAAATAAGATTGTCAAAAAATAGTGTTAACTTGGAGGTATGACCGCTTTGTTGTGGACGTGTCAAAGCAACACACAAAACTGACCCATAAATAGAGAGCAGGGAAAGAAGTAGTGAGAGAGACTATCGTGAGAGAGACTGACAGGAGTAGAGCACCTGAATGGCCTTTTCTCCTTATCATTACGTGTTAATGTAGGCAGTATTAGTTAAGTTTACAGACTATTTTGTAGTTTGTTTCCATTGTTACCAAGTATTTATACACGGATTTGGAAAAAAATAATACAATGACAACGTGCTTAAATGATACTAATCACTTTTAATAAGTATGTTAAGAAGTACTGTGTCCGCAAACCATTAAAGATAATAAGGTAATGCCATGAAGAGGTTTCTAAAAATGGTAAAACGTTACTTGATCAACAGACCTAAGGGGTTAGGATTTATCAGATTTCAGGTACAAACGTACAGAGTGAGAATAAACGCCTAATTTTGTAGGAAACAGTTATCCCACATGCAGAATGTGCACGAATTCGCGCAATGACACTCCACGTTTCTATTCTACGGACAGACTGGAGACAAATGTTGATGGCACGTATGAATCTAATGTAGGTAATTTTTCTCAAGTTAAAGACGCTAAAAGTTAACCAATTGAAAGGCGCGATATTGTATCACAGTTTGGAGCACCGCACATGCCAGATGGTTGTTGCTAACACCCAAGCGGGCTGGCTCGTCTACCTAGCTAAAGGTAGCTGTTCCTCCCTCCCTTGCCAGGAATTGAACTTTGGTCTCTTTGAATACTTGCCAGAGCACAGATTATCATGCCACGGGGATAGATACTAGAACTGAATATTTCTTAATTAGCTTTAATTAGCTTTTATTAATTGGTTTATTGGGTATGAATAAAATGCTGAAATACCTCACTGCTTGCTAATTTTTTTTGGGGGGGGAACAAACTTAGTGATTAGGCTTACCAATTCAGTACCTTGCAATAGCAGAATTAGTGAAAGTTTGCGATGTTTTCAAGTGGAAAAGAAGCATCAATGTTTGAAGTGACCCGTAGGGCGGGGGGATGAGTAAACTTTATTGCACGCAAACGTGCCTATCCGGTGCTAAAAATGACACTAAACCAATTAATCTTCTCTTTGCGGTATCTCAGGATAGGAAGTTTTATCCACTTTGGGAAACAGATACGCCTCGAAAGAAAGAAAGGATACTTTGCCAATTAACAGGTAAGTGAGCGGAGCCACAGGTTCTGCTAGTAGCAAAATGTGTCATCTACAAGTGCAAGGCACCTTATTATTACTTCATTTTAATCTCCGAAAATTATCTGTCACTAAAGGGTTATAAAAGGTTTACAATAAATAAAAACCAGATTTTTAACGCTTCCTCTCATCATTTATTTTCATGTATATTCTACAAATTATTCAAACAAAGCAAACTTTTTTGCCTACTTTCTGTTAATCACGATAAACGTTCGCCATAGCTGACTATAATAATAGACGTTTTCTAAATTAAAATACGACCCACTATTCAAAAAGCAGGTACAACATTAATGGTAGTCATGATATTACATTCTCTTTACAAGGGTGCAGAAGCACCAGGAACGATATTTAACATGCCAAAGTGCACTGATTTAAACAGCAAATTTCAAACCACCACCACCGCCGCCGCCATCCAACAAATATTTTATAAATGATAACAGTCGCTCAGTTTTATTTGACTTTGAGATTTATAGTTCCTTGCATTAAGTTTTAGTCTCTCTCTTAAGGATTCTCACTTGTATGTTATTCAACACAATGAAGAAGACTTCAAAGGCTACTTACATAAAATTCAAGTATTGCAATTTATTCATCATTTCTATTTTTGAAATGTATGTGTTAATGAAAATATTTATAGCAAATTTGTAGAAAATAAAATATAATACTTTTTATTTATTTATTTCATGCTTTTCTTGGACTATGTTATTATAAATGCCTGGTTTGAGCATGACATTCGGTAATAATCCAGTTGCGCTGACATTTGCCGCATCTGTGTTGTTTCTTGCTGCTACTTCGAGGAGACTCGGAGTCCCAGGTTCGATTGTTGGATGGTAGGGATTAGGAACTTGTTCTGGTAAAGCGAGGTTCTGGTGGTTTTCAGGGGTGGTGACACTGCCTTGATAACATTGATAATGCTGTCGGCAAGATTGAGTTATTATTTCTTTATTTTGTTAAGAAGATTCCTATCTGATCGACCCGCCACCTTCTGTTATTATTGTCATAACTTTCGCGAAGTCGCTACTTATACCTTCGACTGACCCTCGAATTTCCTAGATTTCGACACTTCAAATGTTCTGATTATTTTCTTCTTTTTTGTTTCATCCACCGCCCTGTGGTTAGTTTTTACCCGACTGTGCGATCGGCGTTTCTTTTCTTTTTTGACGCCTTTCGCCAAACTTAGAATTTTGCCCCACCCTTCTTATGTTTCGTTCCGTTTTAAGTTCAAACGTATAATGTGAGGTATACGCGATCTTTTGTTGGCTATCGTTTTTGTTTCATGATTTTATTATTGGCTATCCCCACTTTGACATCTTTCACGTCTGCTTCTTACAACTTATTTTGACTTTAGAATATTCCCATGAATATTCTTAGATCGGAGATAAAACACGTATGCTTTCTAACCCTGCTAAGCTTTGAAGCCATTGTTAACTTCACGTCCGAGTCAAAGTACAAAAGCGGAACTTCCGGTAGACTTCTTGGCGCCGATAGCAGGTGTGTACCATCGCCTTTTCAACAAAACCCATTCCTAGTATGAATTTACAGAGCGGGCCTCTTTATATATATGATTCTCTTTATACCCTTTATCTCGTTGTTCATTATTTGTCGTTATGTTTATTATGGTTTTCTCGTTTTGTTGTCTATTTACTGTTTTTGATCGTCTTATATCATTATTATTTTTTCTCTCCTGGGTCTCGATAACCGGCTTTACAGTGTTTAGTGTTTTGAGACATACTTATCACCCCACATAAGTTTTTACTAAAAATACTTCCTATAAAGGGACCTCAAAACATACGCATTTCGCGTGAAATTCCGATTCAAAATTTTGGATGGAAAGTAATAGTTCTTTACCTAAACGGCAGAAAAAATAAACGTTACCTGTCCTTTGCTCCTTTGAAATTAATCTACAAAAAAACAGTATAAACTTAAAACATTGAACATATAATCATCCGTAGTTCGTGCAGTAATTTATATATTAGAATAAAAAGACTTAATATTTCTTGGAGAAACATTATTTTGCCAAAACAGCATCAAACAGAGGCAGATGTCATGTCTGTACAGTTTGCGCTGGTGCCTAAAATTGCGCATGCCATGTGCCTTGAAGAGCTCTTGGAAAATCCTCAAGGCATGCTCTCTAATTAAAATATGCTATTTGAAGGAAATAAAAAGCACAAAAACATGACTCTCAAAGAACTGTTTTCTCGTCTTGGAACGAAGAGCTGGTTTCCGTACGGTTAGCAATTAGCTGTACTCACGGAAGAAGTTTGAGAGAATTTAAAGTAATTTATGCATCAATTTCTTTCTTAACGAAGTTATAACTTACCTAAAGCCTCATAGTTGGAAAATTGCCAAGAAGAGGAATCATCAAGACATCGTTATTTTAAACTCAGGATTGATAAAATTCCCATGGTTCAAACAGGCGAAAAATTCTGCATAAATGTAATGGCAAGACAGTTTTGTCGAAAAGCTGCTGAGCGGAAAAAGTTCTTGGTCCCAAAATTTATTCGCTTTTGTTTGCAACTATATATAGAGCTGCCCTTCCTCTACTGCTAGTAATTCTTTCAGCTAAGCAGAAAGAACTGGAGTGGAAGGAAATGATGAATGAAACGGAAGAACGAGAAACGGGAGGGAAAAAAAGGAATTATATGAGTTGAGCTGAGCGCTGTTGTGTGTATGTATGGGATCGTTATTTAAATTCCGAAAACGTCTGTTTTCCGGATAAGCGAATTACCAATTTCTCTAGCATTTTCTAGAGAAAGGATACAATAACCTGTGTTCTATGGATAATTTCACTCTGCAATTGTCTATGTTTAGTTGCCAAATCGAGTTATTGTATTATAAGAAAGCCGACGTTATTGACTGAAGTCACACTGGTCTATTTATAACGTTTATTTAGTTAAGAAATGCACTCCTCGTGACATTCTGTAACAACCACAATAGTAACACAATAGACGTTGTACTCTCATAAGAATCCAAAAGAGACACACCATGTTTTAGCGATGATGTTAGAACTTTCAGGAATGATAGAGGGTCAGAAGCTTCAATTTAAGGCAAGAAACACCCCAATCAAAATCTGTAAGCCAAAACAGTTTGCGCAGTTGTATCTTTGATTAGTTATAATATCGGCAGTTTGATTATTTTGCGTCGTCAGGTTGAAACATTTCTGTCATCCGTTTTCTGCTGCATGCCCTGTTCCTAACAATCACATTGAGATTTGCTGCTCTGCTTGGCATTTAGTGGCTTACTCACCCCCGGCGACAAGGCGACTTTTCAGCTCTCTCTCTCTCTCTCCTTTCCTTTCTTTTGACATAAAGGCCTTGTCTTGCTATTCGGAGTATCGAGGGGTACATCGGCGATTGGTTCTCCGAGGCCAACCTACTACAACGTGCGAAATTTGTTCTGTTTAATATCGCAGTGTTTCAGTTCGAATACTGGTTCAAGAGAGTAGTCAAGTGATTTTGTTCAGGGTTTACCTTGTTCTATGAAGCCGGATGCCGGATAACTTAGCTCTAGGGGTTCCGGCCTCATTTCAGCACTTATTTCACCCATTTCATTCATTCACCGTCATATATAACCTCACCCAAGTCACAGGGAATATATATATATATATATATATATCATAAATCTTAGTAAACCACTTATATTTCTCAAAATTTGCAACATATAGTTATCAAACGCTGAATAACGATTTGTATTGATACTGTAGTGATTTCACGATTTTTAATATAATTGTAATAGGCATGGAGTATTCCATAAATGTTTCTTCTTTAAACTGCAATGCCAAACAGACGTATCCTTTCTGAGAAAAGTATTCCATACATATCGTTGAAATGTCATCCGCATATGCAAGAACATCTTTTGTTGTTCTACATTACATTCTAATAAATTTGTAAATTTGAATACCGAAATAAGGCCGAATATTTTGGCAATTCCGTTGCAGAGAAATCTTAAATAGAACGCCGAAACTTTTTGTAAATTTGGCTTGCGTTTCGGGGCAAAAAATTGTGATTTTGTCCGGTTTTTAACTAATCCACTAAGTTCACACTGTCTGTTAGTTAATGTGATCTAGTTCATCTTTTCACTGCCACTTCACTTAGTTTTCATTATCACTTCACTTTCTTTGTAACGTAACGGCGTAACGAAATACGCACGACGTAGCGTCTTCTTCGGGACGATTCACTCGTTGGGGAGGCAAACAAGAATTCTTCAATATCTCGCGGAAGCAGCACTCGCTGCACGTCACAGCAGTCGTCACAAACTCGCTAGGAGAACAGCACTTTTCGTCGCACCTGAAATGCACTCATTAACCCCTTACTGACTGACTGACTGACTCACCCACTCACTACTCACTCACTCGCGAGACGCTCACTTATATAGCCAATGGAGTCTTCCACAGAAAGAACATTCTAGAACTTTCTGGACACAAGTTCTGAAGGAAGGAGGAAGGAAAATTCCAGAAGATTCTTGTTATCTAACGATAACGCTTCCGCTGTTTATGCTGGGCGAGAGCGCTACTTATTTTTGTTTATCTCCGACTGTACGGCGCCGACCTTCCGATAACCTTGGGACATAGACGCTGCGTCACAATATACTAAGTTTTAAAAATAATAATTCTGGGAAAACGTGTTTCAAGTCAAATAAAAACAAAACTTAAAAAGTATACCTAGTTATACTTTCGGAAATTCCCTTGGGTACTTCTGCCCTCTCATCAGCCAGGCGTGCTGTATGAAGAAGTTATGTTCTTCAACTGTTGGAGTTAATTGTTGTTGAAGTTTTACTGTTGTTAGCCACACGCTTGGGAAGCCATCTTGAAGTAGTTATTGTCTTGGAGTTTATTTATTTAATCAGCTCCATGTATGAACGTCAATTTTGAAGTGGATTGTTTACGTAATATGCTGCTACGTATGAGAAGCCGATTTTTGAAGATGTATTTTTGTTGTTACGCTCCAAGTTTTAAAAAAAAATATTAACTTAACTTTGTTATTAAACTGCTTCTATAGATAGTATTTATGTTTGTTTTTGCCTCGGCTGCGTCAGTATTGTTTTAGAGTCATGTATCTCTTAGACAGGGCGTGGTGCGACAAGAATGTAGGCTTACACAGATTTTAAGTTTAAATTCACTTCTTTTTATTAATCCTTGACACAAATTATATAGCACTACACTGATATTAAGAGCTGTGAGATTCTTTAACTTAAAACTTGCGCTTTGTTAACGCGTATATTTAATTTTACGATTCACACGAATACGTAATATTTCTATAGAGAACACATCTTCCATCCGGACTACCAAGGTCTACATACAACTGAACATAGTTCAACCGTCCAAACCAGTAAACCTTTTGTATTTCAAGTCTCTGATTGGCTAATCCTAGTCCAATAGAATATCTGCATTTAATTAAAGCTTTTTCTAGCTGTTGATTGGCTATTTTTAAACTGTCACAAAATTTACATTATCGTTGCTCTAATCATGACTAGTAGCATTTAAACTCTCAAACTCATTATTGCCTCAAGGTTACCTCATTGTTAGCAACGTTAAACTTATTATTCTTACAGCTCTTATACTATTAAATTACTTAATGCATTCACATATTATTATTAAACATGTCAACAATAATATAAGCATATGCAATGACTGTTACATACATTTTAAAGAATTATTACATGCATATTGCTTCAAGGTGGGCTGTTCTTGAATTTACATATTATATAATTTAATTGAAATTATTCAAGTGTTAAAAATACTGCCTCATGTATCACCGCTTATTAACCTGAACCCACCCCATCCAACTCCGCCTGGAGAATCTAGCTACATCCCACCATGAGTATATTTCCGGCCCTCAAATAGAGACTGTTTTAAGGAAGGAGTAGTTCGACTAGTACCATGCAGCTACTGCTTCTCGGCTGGTATACCAGGCTCTTGGAAAAAGAGTCCGTGAGAGTTCCCGTTATAAAATACTTAATTTGCCGACGCTTTGTCATGGTAAATAAATATGTAGGGTAGCATGAACTAATGAAATAAACATTCTCGTGTGAGAAAAGGCGGTATTAGTATGAAATGCGTAGCGCTTTAACTGAACTCATGTAGAACAACAGTGCAATGAAAAGTGTAACCCTGTTTTTTATTTTCCTCACAAAATGTACATGTTCAAACGAAATTAAGTAAACAGAAAATCTACGCTCTTTATTGTAACAAAACCCCCCTTAATTGGTAATTAGAATGTTTCAAGATATCCTCCTCTCACGATTGACAAAGATACCATTTTGATTCTGCTGCAAAATACATGTCTGGTTACAAAATGATACTTAGAATACTAAATTTCTCATCTACCAACGTCTCCACGGAGAGTGCATCTTGGAGCAACTTTATGGGGTAAGCGTCAATTTAAACTTTATATTAGTACTTTAAAACTTCCACCACAGCTTTACACTTCCCTGCAGGATATTATTTTCAGGTACGGGCTTCGAATATAAACCATGTAAATAATATTCTGAGTGTTCTTTAAGCAGTCTAAGCCAACCATATGTTTTCAGCAAAATGTTCAATAATTAAGTGAAGTGACATACAAGAAGATATATTTCATGAGCGGAATAGCTGAGATTCGCATTCGGAAGGCACGGGGTTCAAAACGGTGGTGACCATTTATCCTGACCAAGGATTGTTCATGTTTTTTGCTGATCGCTAAGCAACTGCTGGGATGGATTCATACGTACCTCAACTTTCAAGGTCGCAGGGCTAGATGGAGGATGCACTTTGAAAAATTGCTACCCCGACATAGCAACCTTCACTCGATCTATCCATAAGGGGAATGGAAGGGGCGCTGTACCGAGCTGCACAATCTGGTAACATCAGGGACCACGCTGGATGCACATGCCGTCACAAAATTGGGCCGCTCTTTGAAATATTTCAGTCCCTTCCTTTCTCCTGAAAGTCATATGTGCAACAGGCCAACCGCGGGTTGCAATGCTGAAAATCATCTCTGTCCCCAATCTATAGCAATAAAGTGTCATTACATTTAGAAGCGCAGTAGAAGTTTATTCCATAGCTTTGGAAACACTTTTAGTCAAGATTTACGAGACAGAACATTGGAATTTCCACTTACAAATAATGAAGGACTAAAGTAACATTAACTATTGAAGGGCTTCCTCGAATGATGCTTTTATTGTCCCATTTTATGACAGTTGCATTTTGGTGGAGTAATGTACGGCCACCTGGCTGCAGTCTCGTGCCAATATATGCAGTCCATGTGTTGGTAAAATGTTTATGTCCTTGAAATAATGTGTATGCTACCAAATGGCTGATGTTCGAACACCTGTGTCACCAGGCCTACTTAAAATTAGGCAATGGTAATTTTGCAGAATGCGAATACAGAAAGTTAGATATTCAAGTTTATCTCATATGTATGCAAGAATGGAGTTATCATAGATAAGAAATCAAATCTTACCGTGAAACTCAGAAGATGTTTAATATTCGTAATACTGTTGATTCAATAGATTTTCTATTTTCTGATCAAGCATACTCATCATACTGGACTGATAATACATGATTACACTTCGTTGAAAGTTTACTTTTTTATTTCATGTTTATTTTTGAAAGATAAAATAAATGCGTGTTCTGTTGTTTTGACCAAGAAACAAAATTTGTATATAACTTAATAATGCTGCAAACAAATTCTTCTCGCAATTTTGAATTTATATAAATAACTAATGTTCAAGGGTACAGTGTGCTATTCTGGAGGAAAAATAGTATTCTAAAATGTTTATGTGAGTGAGTGAGTGAGTGAGTGAGTGAGTGAGTGAGTGGGTGAGTGAGTGAGTGAGTGAGTGAGTGCGTATGCAATCTTTAAAGTCAGGAATGGTTAAATGGATTGCTATGGAACTTAGTACATAGGTACCGAAGTGCCACTTACAGAATGAAACATATTATATCTTAAATAACTCAAAAATGGTTTAAAAAATATTAGTTATCCTTGAGCTCTATTTTTAAATACTCTGCAACAAAAGTTTATAAGCATAATTATTATTATTCTCATAAGTTTCGTTATTTAAAAACTTTGATAGATGAATTTTGAATTATCCCAGTCCTTTTTTTTTTTTGGGTACACAATTCATATGTGAAATATATTTTTTTAATTATTCTAAAGGTCTGAAAGATTAAGGAGATATCACATCATGCGAGGGCTCGGTTTTGAATGCTGATTGGGTCAAATTGCCTTGCTGATGGTTTTATTAGGATTTTTTCCCCAATTTGTAGCAAGAAAATAGGCTTTAGTGCTTCAGTTTCTGGGCTTAGTTTGCGTATTCATTTCACTTTAATTCATACGATATGACAAATCGGTTAATAGACCCTAAAGTTAAAAGAAAGAAAGACTTGTAAGCAATCTCGTAGTTACAACTTTGAATTGCATAAATAGATTATCTCTTTTCCAATAATTTGGAAAATTATTTTAAAAAGCTATTACTTAGACAAATTTATGCATATCTTGCAGGCTAAATAAACTATTATGTGTATATGTATCGCCTAAAGTGAGCTTTTAAATGACTTGGGCGTGTGCTAACGCCAGAAATCATGGTATTACAACCTCTCTCCATCTTAAACTATTTATTCAATGTTCTCCAGCTGCCATAGAAATACGCTACTATACAAATTCTTGGAGTTATTTTCTATTAATTCGTGCTTTAAAGATACTCCGCTTCTCATAGCATTAATTTCACATTGTCTAAAAAAAACTGACATATTAGGAATTTGTATCATAAATTTATTCAGCATTAGATTGTCTAGTTAAATAAAGTACTTTAATATTATGTTATTCCCAAAAAGGAGCATAAATGTATACATGCGTAACGTTTGATACAAACGCAAAAGATGGAAACATAGGAACCAAACGAAGAGAAAAGGTAGAACGATGGAGCACAGGAGGCAGCGGATAATGTAAGCCCAACTAAAAACATTTATTTCCTGGTTTCCCACCCTTTAAAAGTGGAAGCTGCTCAACTACTTGTGGGAAATCTTCAATAGCGCAACATTTTTTGAACAAAATATTCCAAAGAATGCTATTAAAAGCAGTATTAAATTTTGCTTTTTACATCATTTACTTACGAACATAGGCACGGAGAAATATTCCACCGGAATTAAATGTTTCGAGGTTCCAATAATAAACACAAGTTTATTTGCAAAAAAGTGTGTGTAAACAACCCAAATCAAAAACGAAAGATCAGATGGACAACAGAGGCGTAGTTAAGGAGGGATTTTGACGGTTGGAACACTCCCTTGCTAAACAAAATGTAAAAATAATAGCAAAAATAGCTTTGTTAAAATAAGAGCATCTTTCTAAGTTGGCGGGAAACAGGTACTTCGTAATCGTGTCACTGGTAGCGTTATATATACTTATGGTCTTAAACAATATCGCCAAAAGTGACAGCAACAGTGCTTTAGTTAGCGTGGGTACAACGTGGGGGCAAGTTTTCGTTCCAGTGCTATATTTGAGTGCAATATCTCCCAGTTTAGAACATAACTAGGAAGGAACCCTATTTTGTAGTGAAATAAAATGACCTGCAGCAGTAATCTAAGACACAACACAGTGGTCATTAATTCTCATGCCACAACGCATTTGCCGCTTAGTGTGACAGTATTTGTGGTCACTAATAAATTTTAAAAATATAAACAATTGCAACAGTGATTAATAACGCCTCAGAATATGTAATAATCTGATGTCAAAACATATATGATAATATTATTAAGCCTAATTGTATTCGTATCATTTTAATGCATGTGTGTAGCTTTAAAGTATGTAAAAGTTTCGTTGAGGCTGTTGGAGATTAGAAAAGTGAGAGTTACATTTCCAGTGCAGGGTGTAAGAAATCAGGCTGTAGGTGCTAGAATCACACAAAAGACTTTGTCCTCTGTGTATTGTGTGTTGTACTAGGGGGAGCTAAGGGAATTTTCTACTGGCAAACAGACGAAGCTGCAGAAGTCGTTGCAAATACAAAAATTAGAATGTTAGTCACGAGTTAGCTAACAGCAAATGGCAGCCTGAGAGTTGAATTTAAAAGGTTTCCAGTAGAGTCAATGTTGCCAATGAGATTTAAAATGCTTGAGTTTAAAAATATGAGGTGGCGTACTCATGCTAAATTTAGTCATATGACTGTAATTCTATATCGTTAAAGGTGCAGAAAGCACAGAAATTATATGTTATTTGTAAAGATATTAGCATTGCGAGTACGAAGATACTATTTTTATGTATGGTGTGAAATATGTAATATACAAAATGACAACTTAGAAAATTGCTGTTAGTACGATTTCATCGTCACAAGTTAAACACCAAAGCTTCAACAAATAAAGTTATATTATACCCCAACAGTGCAACGTATTTAATAATTGTTCTAGTGTGCATTAAATATAGTGCATTCTTCGAAAACTTGTGTTATAAATTTATGTTACACAATTACATCTTTCTACCCGTCTCAATCCCTGCCAAGCTATTCTACCAAAGGCAAACTAAGTTAGCCGAAACAAGAATCATTAATACCTGTGTAACATATCTACGAGACCGGCGCTAAATTATATCATATCACAGAGCAATATTACAAATTGGTGCTCCGAACCGGGTTTTACCGTTACATTAGAATACGCAAAAAAAATCCTATTCTTGTTTTAATTCCAATTGCTGTAGCTTAAACTATGAATATATAACCGATTTATTCAAATATTTCAACTCAGGATTTCATATTTGTCATTCGAATTGATACAACTTGTTTTAAAAATGGATCCATATGCATAACCTGCGAATTTCCTGCGAATACTGTGACGTCCTCTTTATTCTAATGAATTTATATAATTTTGAATAACTGCTAAACTTAGAGACCGATAAAAACTTACTAAATGGAAAATGTAGGTCTTGTTAAAGCACGTGGTTTACGTTCTTTTTTTGTAACAAGAACCATTTCCAAGATATTTGTTCCTATTTCCAATATTATCACAAATTTTTAAGTGCTAAGTCCTTTATCTTCCTATTGTAACTACAACGAAAATAATTTCTACATGAGGTATAAAAAGAAACGACAGAGGGCAGAGAAAGGCCTGTGATTTAAACAAATGAAGGATATGTGTGAAACATAAGTAAGCTGCTATGCCAATAATTCCTCCGCAAGGTGCACTGAAATCTTACATGGGTGTGGCAAACCGTAAGTAATAAATGCAAGCGAAGGTATATAAGGCCTGCATTCTCCGTAAGTAAATTCTTAATGAGATACTCCACATAAAACAAAGGAATGGAGACAAAAAATGGGTGTCACTTTGTTTACATTTAATGAATAAACAAACAATGGTTTACAGCAGCACTTGTGGAATAATTGTGCATTTATAACCGCTGCAAAAGTTCGCTCTTGTCTCGCAGCATATGGCCTTGGGAAAGGAAAAAATGTAAACTACAGTTTAAAATTATTATGCAGCAAAACTAGTGCAGAGGTTATGCAGGGGTGTCCAAATTAATTTCGCTCGCACAACGCCCGATGCCCGTGAATGCAAAACGTTATAGAAAAGAAAAAAGAAAGGAAAAAAAAAAAACACAAGCTCGGTAAAGAGAAAAAGCGGATAACACTGAAGGGAGCGGATATGTTTGCATGCCGGTTGAGTTTAATATTTAATAAACTGATTCCACGGCCAAAGAGATTTAAGCCGAGCCCCGGCTACAGAAGTTACTTTCTTAAGGTCAAGGAAGGATTTATACAGGTAGAGAATTAAAATATAATCTGCTACACTCACAATACTTTTTTTAACCATTATTGTTGATTTTCAAATCTGTTCTAAAAAATACTCTTACAAAGGCGGGTCCCTATTGTACTATTTTTAGCATATCGACATCTTTAAAATGTTAAAGTTTTAGTTTTGATAATTATTGTTCTATTACATTAGACGTGTGCATGCATTAAATTGGAACATTGAATCAGACTTGAAAAAAATTCCGATCGTTACATTCACATGACTTTCTCTACCCATGTAGATTTTATTTGTATATAGCTTCTACAAACTATTCTTAGTATGCTTATTTTTCTATCTACTTCATGTCGATCGAGATAAACAATTTCAGAAACATCTTCATTACACATTTCGTTGTAGGTACAAGAGGGATAGAGGAAACCGAATCGATAGTCAGGTGTTTTATAAATTTAAAATTGCATACTCTTTCCATGACATCGCGAGAAACAACTGAATAGCGACAGCACTTAAAATTAACAAACTATTTAACAATCGAAAGCAATAATAATGGATATCGCTGATGCCACAAAAAGTTGGTTGAAACACATCGTGTGTTTTAAAGACGTCTACATTTTATATGTAGTACATTTTTTCGCCCCTATCTCTTGTTTACCTGTTATGTAAAATAACACAAAATTTCTTCCAAATGAAGAGGACTTCACAGTTTATTCCCAGAAAATTCAAGATATACATTTTATTTATCATGTATATATTCTAAATATATGGTCTTTTAATTTAAAATCGTTAGATTCGTTTTGAAAAAAAAATTAAAACATCGTAAAACGTTCTATGTAAAGGATAGTTTGCGAAAGATTTTCTTGTAAATCTTCATGTTGCATCTTTGGAAGTTACTGAGCTTAAATACCAAGTTTTGTATTTATCCGACGTTTTGTATTCACAGACGGGGATATTTTTCTGAAAATCTTTTTTCATTAAGAGGGCCTTAAAACATGTACTTGTGGTGAAATCTCGATATCGAACTTTTGGGTGGAATGCAATAGCTTCTCTACCGACCAGGTACGTGGTAGAGAAAGCAAAATGCAATGCCTCGCCATTCTAAGGCACTAAGAATCGGTACGTAGAATCGTCGACCCGTGGTTCGACTCCCGGTAACAGAATTGAATTTTTTTGAGTAGGATTCAACTGTGTATGTTAAGTTTTTATTTCTTGGTTTTCCCATTCACATAAAATTCGATAAGAATCAATAAAACTTCAAAGCCTGTTTACCGAAAACATGCGTGTTGTTATTTGTCATTCCAGTATCTCTGTTTTAATCAAAATTGTTAGAGCCAATTTTCAGAAAATAAAATATTTACAAATTTCGATATAAGGAGACATTTAGGTGGGAGACATCTCTTGTAGCCTTAAAAGCGTCTGACTTAAGTATGAAATCTGATATTTCTCCACATTTTTTTCGCGGGTAGACAATATTCTAAAAATGATTTTTTTTACTTTCTTTAGCACCTAACTGGATAGAAGAAATATCGTATTCTTACAAAAAAATTGATATCTGAATTTCACTGGAAACACATGTTTTGAAGCCCCTGAATTAAAAAAAAATCATATTTAGAAAAATGTCCGTCAGTGTATGTGAGTGAATGAGAGTGAGTGAGAGTAAGAGTGAGTGAATGAGTGAGTGAGTGAGAGAGAGAGATTGAGTGAGACTGGCAGAAAGAGTGAGAGTGAGTGAGAGAACAGCGTAATTCAAAAAACGAAATGTCGGTTAAACAGCAATTTGATATTGAAGTTCAGCACCTTCCAAGGATGCGATACGAAGATTTGCAAGAAATCCACAACTGCAAAAATACGCTTTACATACAAAATGTTTTGATGCTTTTGAATTTCTCAAAAATGACTTACGATTTCGACTCAAATACCACATACGAGTATTTAATTATTTGTGTGACAAATAAAATGTATTGTAGTATTAAATATTTCCGAAATATTCGTTAATGATTTGAATAGTCAAACACGCCATACTTCTTTGAGAGTAGTTTCCCGTGGTCATGCAAGAAAGTAGAATTTCAAAGCCAGCAGATGGAAACTCTTTTTTAATCCATCCGTTTATCTCCTGGATCCCCCTTGTGTCTACAAAGAAACGTGTAACGAAATTGTTTTCGCAAACATTCATATTGATTAACATGAAGCAGATAAAAGAATAAGCTTTTGTAGCCCGCCTATGTGGCGTGGAAGTTGCGTGTCTGCCTCACATTTAATAGGTCCGAATTCGAATCTCGGTTAGGTTAAGTTACCCGGATGAGGTTTTTTATGGGGTTTTCCCTTACCCTCAAAAGACGAATATCGGGTAACTTTAAGCTCTATGGACTCCGGGCTCATTTGAACAATTCACCCATTTTATTCATCGTCCGATATGATATAACCGGTTAATGGGCCCTAAACTTATAAAAAAACATAAATAAATAAAAAACAACGAAAATAAAATTTTGCAAGGATTTTTTGTAGAAGATTTTGTAGAAGACCGAGTAGAGAAATACATGTGAATGTTTGCATAAGGTTTTTTTTAAATTTACTCAGTGATCTTCAAAATATGTACGTATAATTAAAATAAAACATCGATATCCACTTTTGAATAGAGAAACTAAAGGAAATAAATCTGTTGGATTTCTAAAATCCAGACATCGGTTCTATTAATTCTCTTGTCATCCAATATATCGCTTTTGAACAATGTTAACTGGAAGCGGTAAAGAAAATGAAGTAAAACAACCGGGAGAGCTGTGAAACTAATTTGTTTTGCATTTATTGCGACAGAAGTTTTCAATATTTTGCAATGCGCGTTTCATGTACATTCCCCACCTCTGCTTCTCTTGTATCAACCAAGCGTCACATGCATATTTGAATTACCATTTAAAACACCATTAAATATTAGCTGTGTGACGGCATTTGCACAATGGGACGCAGTGCAGGTTTTAAATGAACTTGGTGCACATTCCCCTCAGCAAGTGAAATCAAAATTACATAGCTACGTGTCGGCATCGACGACATTGACAGCTTTCGAATTCACAATGAAGCTATACGTTGACGTACGAACGTATACACACATAAATAAAATGACAGCCGCGAAATTCCCTTTGTTAAACACGGTTCAGTTAGGTCACTGATGAGGTCCTCTCTACCGGGTCCTTAATTGAGTAATCAGCATATTGGAGAGTCCGGAACTGAGCAACTATGAAATGTTAAACAGGGACAACAGCGGTGCAGGAAATAAAAAACAATACATGCATCGCATGTTTTTCATTTATACCCCTGTTTAGGGAAAGAATATGGTAAATGAAAACGTTCCTATAAAGTACAATTTACACAAGCTTTCTAAAATTGTAATAACAGTTCTAGTAAAATTATACTAAACTCATATTTTCAATAATTTCGAAGATTACAAAAAAAATCATTACTTTTTCGATCACTTACCCAAGTATCGTATTTCACCCCAAAATTCGATATATTCGATGTGAGTGTTTGTGTGTGTATGAAAGAGAGAGTGAGAGAGAGAGAGAGGTAGAGAGCAGCATAACTCAAAAACTAAAAAGCTGAGGCAGTATTTTTAACACTTAAATTATTTCATTCTAATTATATAATATGTAAATTCAATAACACCCCACCTTAAATTGTATGTAATAATTTGTAAAATGTATGTAACAGTCATTGTATAATTTTATATTAATGTATACATGTGTAATAATGTTATGTGAATGTATTACGTAATTTAATAATGTAGGAGCTGTGAGAATAATAGGTTAAAAGTTGCTAAAAATGAGGTAACAATGAGGTAACCTTGAAGCAATAATGAGTAAGAAAGTTTAACAATACTACTAGTCATTATTGGTGCAACAATAATGTAAATTTTGAGACAATTTATAAAATAGCCAATCAACAACCAGAAAGAAAGCTTAAGTTAAATGAAAGTATTCTATTGGACTAGGTTTAGCCAATCAGAAACTGAAATGGGGCAAATTGTACAAATTCAGAAGTCATTCGGTTGTAGACAGTATTCCTAACCGCGAGATGCGTCCTCGAGAAATTTAATACGTATTCAGTGTGAGCCGAAAATAGTTTACGTGTATAAAAAGTGCAAGTATTTAATAAAAGAATCTTACAGCTCTCTATATCAGTGAAGTGTTAATTAAATCGTCTCAAGAATTAATAAAAAGGAGTGAATTAAAAAATTATAATCTGTGTAAGCCTACATTCTTCAGCCGCACACGCCTTGCAAAGAAATCCATATCTCTAACAATAATACTGACGCAGCCGACGCAAACATAAATATATAATATTTAAAGAAACAGTCAAAATTACAAAGTGAATATTTTTTTAAACATTTTTTTGGGGCGAAGGCTACCGGAAACTTTTTACCATACGTGCGGTTGCAACTACTTCAAGTGTTCGACTCCCCAACAGTTGAACTACAATATGTATCATCTTCAAACTGACTTTCCATACATAGCAGCAACAAAACATTCTACTTCAAATTGGTTCCCAAAGCGTGGGGCAAAAATAACAACACAACAAGCCAACTTCTTCAAAGCTCAACAGATACTAAACTTGGTAAGTTCAGCATCTTCCAAGACGCGATAAGGGTTTTAACACAAGGCCTCCAACAAAACTACCTTTCACCTAGAACATTTTTATTTTCTAATAAAAGGATCTAACGATCTTCATGCATACTAAAGAAACTGAAACACAACTGTTCATTATCTAAGTCATATCTGTGTTACTAATGAACCCATGGGGGAAAAGATTCGCCTAAGATGCTTTACAGATGCCGCATGACCTCCTCAGCCTACCTAAACTTAAGAATTTAATAGCGATTATTTAAAACGGATAATGCTGCAATATATTATTCTTCTTCTTTAACGGATTACCCTTCTCTTTGTAGAAAAAAACACCCCGGAGGGCTACCAACCAATGCCTTAGGTCAGTAAACTGTCGAGGAGCAAGCACACTTTTGGATCATAGCATATCCATGATGGGTGTTTAGCCCAATTCTGAAGAAGAAAAGGAAATTAAATATAGTGATGAAAGGGAGGATAGTAAAAGTCGCGAATCACAATATCCAACCCAGTATTCACCTAATGACCGAGGAAACCCCGAAAAAAAATTTCGGTCAGGTTGGTCGGCCCGAGGGTTTGAAACCGAGACCTTCCGAATGCGTGTCGCATACGCTACCGCGGCGCCACCTCGCCTGATATGCTACTATTTTGTATATGACAAAAATTGTGTATTTCAATGAGCTCTATATTTTTCATTTATTGTTTTAATCCGCATTTTATAGTTTAACGGTTACAGACAGAATGAAGAGGGCTTCAAGGTTCTTCGTCTTCTTCACTATCACGGATTAGGCTTACAGCCAGTTCCGTCCTCATTCCAGCTGTCTTTTCCTTGGTCCTCCTATTCCTCGTATTCCTACTGGTTTGTATTTTATTATTTGTTTCACTATTTTTTTCATTTCACATTCTTTTAATATTTGTATCCATTGTTTTATTATGCTTTTAATTTTACGCTTATTTTTGGTTTTGTATTTGATCTAATACTGTACAAATTTTTAAGAAAAGTAAAAAACAATATTGGTTGTACAAGGTCGTACTTTGAGGTAGTCATGGAAATTTCTTTAACATGTGATATTTTAATCAAAATCTTTAAGCCGTTTTGAGAAAATGTAAAGGGTAGTCTATCTCGAAAATCTTCTCCTGGCACGCTTATCTGATATCTGACTTAAGTATGAAATTTAGTGTTTTTCCGAATTTTCGTTTTTCAGTAATGCTGGTATATATATATATATATATCTCTCACACACACATGCATACACGTACACACACAGAGAACTTAAAACGTGTATTTCCAGCGAAATTTCGATATCGAATTTTTGGAAGGAATACATTTGCTCCGCATACTTAGGGAGGTGATAGAGAAAGGAAACATGGAAGAGTGCAGGAAGAATTTCAACTAAATAAGGTTAAACAGGGAAAAAAATGAAATCCCCAAACGAACGATTATATGTACAGTATAATTATAAACCTCAAAATACTAGCTGCATTGCACTTTGGAGGATGAAATGGGAACATGTAAAATGAGAACAGAAAAAATGATTGAAATTTTCTACAGTTAAACTTTTAGCAATTCGTAATATAGAGCGAAACCGAAAGCATTCTCTTAACGATTCAATCGGTATCATATTACAAGCAATAATGCCGAGTTCGCTGCAACCACAAATACGATTGGCAGATAATACCCAAGTTCGCTATGCTCTCTTTACAACCCCTCCACATAATCTCGAGCAGTTCTTTACAGGAATTACTGCTCACCACAATACGCAGCTTCTTTGTATCCTCTCCTCTATTGGTATTTGTTCGGTAAGCAGGCCATTTCATAGAGCTGTTGAAGTTCAACTCTCAAGAGCTTACATTGACGACCAACTTGCACCATGCAAATACTGCACGAAGCACTTAAAACTATCACTTTGAACATCTCCTAAATGGATGCTGCAACCGATGAGCAGCTTTCGTAGTACAGGATGGCAGAGGCAATTGAAGTAGCATACACAGGTTACAACGTGCTACAGTAACACGAGTACCTAACTAGACGCTCTGCTCTTCGATGTGTCGTTCTTAGAGGAGGTTAATTATGCAATACACTTAGGAGCAGAAAAATATGCCCTATAAAAGACAGAGGCGATTTAAGTTGCTACTCAAATGTGTAGCTCGCCCTTTCCAAGCATCACTTTCTACCCACCCTCTTGCATAATACCAGCCAGTTGATTGACGAGTTGCTTACGTCATCCCAAAAGATGAGCGGGCCGCAATATTGTGAATGAACTGTCTAGATTCTTGGTAGCCGACTACCGCTAAGTTAATAATAATAATAATAATAATAATAATAGCTATTGTAGATTTACTTAGCAACGCTTAAGGACTACCAAAGGTCATATTGTTTCCAGTAAAGAGGATATAGGGACAAAAGAAGACCATTATTCATATGATAGTGCCAGTTCTAAAATCTTGAAGTGGAAACAGGCCAGCAGGTATCTAAATGCCTATGGACCAAAGTAAGTAATTACTGAAATTGACAAACACGTCGAAATAATATCCTCATGGCGCCGATAATTTTAGATTTCTTTTCTATATCTACTCCAGAAAACGTTTACAATAAATGTTATGGCTGTTGTACATTTCAGCGTAGCAGATAACTCATTTCTCACACATGCTACCCTCTACAAGATCGAGTCACTAACCATGTTAGACTGGGCTTGTCACCTCTGTTTGTTTACTCAATTCAGGGGAGAGTTCGTAAAGATACGTTATTTCTTAACCCTCCTTCGTTTCGCACCGTATATATCATCGGTCATTGGTTCATGGAATTCGTTTGCAGGCAGTCTCACATATAGAGACGAAATAAGGTCTGGGAGGTAACTATTAGATAACTGTGTAAGCCGTAAAAACACTTTTACGTTCTAGGGCAATGAGTCATTTTTATGCCCGAATGTACTGTTAGCACGAAGATTTACCCGGAGCCGAAGCTTCACTTCTAAAAACCAGGGGAAGGCGTCAATCGAGTGACACTTCCTCCAGTGTGTATTGGAGTAACCTGTTCTATAGTGCATATATGAGCCATTTCGCACTGCACTTAGAACCATTTATTCCCATTTGCCTTGCATGTATCCAACTCAAGCTAGAGACCCATATTGTTTTCGTGCTTAGAACGGAAGAAGGCGTCTATTGTTAGTCTTCTCTTCAAATCTGTAGTCAATATCAGTTTTGTACATATTTTTTTCGTGGATAAAAGCGCTCACACAAAAATTAACCTGCTGTACCCGAGGGGGGATGTCCTAACTCCTTACTTGGTATTTTAGAGATATTAACACCAATGCATTTTTAATCTCATGCTGAAGCTCGCGGTGCACTTATCTCCTATGAGACACAGATTCCAAAGCAGCTCTTCAGTTCCAAAAGAAAAGCTGACAGTACAATGTGATTGTCTTTGGCCTCTCACTAAGGCTTTAATTAGAATTAACACACTTCACCTCTGGGGTACAGCAATGAAGATAACGTTCCAGAATGTTATTTTGTCTTATTACACTCACATGCATTACATCCGTAGGGCTAGAGACTAGGACCAGGATCGGAGGGGGAATTAGCACCTTGATCTGCGAAGATCTTTTGCGCCTAAACTCTGGACAGGGAGGTGAGTTAAGAGGAGACAGAGGGCGGCGGGACCAAGAGGCACAACAGGGCATGGGCCAGGATGCCACCTTTTTCCAGATTGAAACTCCCCTGCTGGCAGCTAGTACAACCGGCTCCCCTCCCTCCTGCAGGCTTAAGACATCCCATTGGGGGCCCGGGACTAGGAGACCATTCCGGGGTACGAAGTGTTACATAAAGCATCCTTTTCCGCTGTCATGCAACGCCGAGGCTTCCACGGACACTTGCAACCATGAAACAGCCAAGTAGATGAAAGGTAAAGTGAAATGAGAATGGAGGTAAATGCAGACAGGAAATTCGGGGGATAAATGAACCTTCCCAGCATTCGCCTAGCGACCCGGGGAAACCCCTGAAAAAAACCATGGGTCAGGAAGGTCGGCCGCGGGAATCGAACCCACGATGCCGAATGCGGGCATCAGGCGTTGCCGTCTGAGCCATCCCGCTGATATTACCTCCATAAATAAACCTAATATTTTTGGAATAGAAATAGATACTGTTGCTGTGGTCCGCTTTCTATTAAACAGAAGATGAATTAACATAACTAAAAGACGAGCAAAGTTAACCCGTTCAACTTTGGGAATTGCAATAGTTAAGAATTATGAAGGACTTGTGGTCACACAGTAAAGATGTGGTTGTTGGGAGAGCGACGAACCAAGAGAAAGCGGAGAATGAAGCGACTCTGACCTGTGTACAAGGAAGAAGGTTCTAACAAGTAGTATTGCTGCATGGTGTTTTATCTAATAATCTCTCAGAAAATTGTGGATATTGAAGAGGTTCCATTTCATGAAACATGCGTTACACAAAAGCTGTGCCGGATGCCGGAGAACAAAGCTGTTCATGCTCACGAGTTTAACAGGTAATCTGTTTGGAAAAAAACAGCGACCGGCTCCGTGATCAATGTCAGAACTAACAGTTTCTAGGTATAACGAGATAGATGTTGACAGACAGTGATATATGCGATGAAACGTACCTACAGCAAGTTGGAAATAGGATTAACTACGAGAATGGCGTAAATTGTCGGGGAGAGAAGCCAGTTATGGTGGCTTTGTCTCACGTGGAAGGAATTCAATAAGGAGATGGGAATTTCGGGAATGCGATATGAAGGAGGACATGCACAGCAAGTTGCCAAGGCCTCTCCGTCTGTAGCAGGCTTGCAAGTGTGCATATCGGCCCCGATCAATACATGCCGACCCTCAGCGGCTGCAGCAAGTTTCCAGAGGAACAACGGTCAACAGCTCTTCCGGCGCATCATTCTTCGTCTAATTACATGCCTGCATTAAACTCTTTGCACTAAATGAAAAAAATGACGAAAGGCCATAGCTTATTAAGGTCAGTTTTGCAATAAATTAAGAATTATCGAACCTTATTGTTAGTTGGTCTTTCACGCTAGCCGTGTGAAAGCAGTAAATCGGTAAGTTGTATAAGATTTGGAGGAAGAAAATTTGTCACGGTCGGGACTCGAACCACAGATCTTGGACTCTCGGTGCCGACGCTCTACCTGCTTGAGTTACGACGGCGATATTTACCAGATACTTGAATAAGATGACAGGCTTAATGCGCGTAAGGGTATCTTGATTCAACTTACCATTTAAAGAATTTATGGGTTTAAGATTTTGTATACTATTCTATATTCCTTCACCATTTTCCATTAGTTTGAGCTATTGTTTAAACATTCGCCTTAGCGTGGGACAGATTATAGTAGGCTGTCAGCTTATTTTACGAATACAGAATATTATTTCGTAAATCAACTGTGATAGTCTGGTAGGGGAGCGCGCTGCGTGACTTCCGTGAGGGAGGGTAGTGTAGAATGCGGGGAAATATCAATCTATCGGAGTTCGTATGGAAACGAATATGTGTAATTATTATTTGCAAATGATACATCGCTTGGTTTTTGCAAACTAAAAAATAAGAAAGAGCGCATTATTCTTTTAATATTCGATCATCTCTGGTGTGGTACACCTCGTAAATTGCTACTTTCGTGTTAATGGAACGAAGACAACGAAGAGGACAATATACTCAACAGGCAGCGTCATCCTCCGTTGGTTACTGATTGCGAAACGGATGGAAAAATTATATGAAGTTCATTTATAATCAATTGACAGTTTTTGTGAATATCACAATATCAATTCTTTTCTTTCAGGTCTTCTAATATGGTAGACAGACATCCAGATCACCTCGTTTATCTGCACTATGCAAACGAAGCAAACTTACCAGTGTTCTTCTTGCATTTGCCATCTCGATAGAGAAAAACTATCAGAAGTAGTTAAACGTTGATTACATGGACTTCTACTTGAATAATCCATAAATGTTATTCCAGATAGATTAATACTGAAATGGAAATGCACACCATCTGACTAAAGTGAATCATTAAAAAAATATCCAATTGTTTTATTTTATTGTAAAGCATTTATTAGAAAATGACCCTCGCACAATACAACGCTCACATGGCTGAAAAAGTTACATACCGTGCACTGCGTAAAATTAATGCATGGGAGATAATCCTGGAGCAAAGAGCATAAACACAAAAATATAGGAACTGTGAACAAGTTGTACTGCATACAGAGATGATGGCGGTTTACGAGCATACGAGCCCTATTCACTAATCTCAAACTGGTCAGTCTATTAACATCCATAATCAAAAGTAGTTTCCTGTTTATCGCGCAACTTTTATAATCTTCTTGTAAGTTATATGCATACCTATGTGGTTAGCACACACACTAACACTTTCACGAATATAATTCAAGCTGCAAGTGGCATCTCACCTATGAAATGCAATAGCTGAAGATTGTTCTGAGGTTCCCCTTGTCTTTTGTTTCCTTACGATGCTGCGCTCTCTACGTTATTCTGTTAAGATAGAAATTATTTTCGGTCTATACCACACTATTTGTTACATTCTCGAATTGGCTTTGCACTCTCCGTCACACTCTAAGCACAGGAACAGTTCCCGCTCAAGACGAATTTTCACTTATCAGCTGCATTAGTGTCTTGTTCAACAACGTAATACTGCTTGCAATTTTGCTGTAGAACATGCTGTGGCAGTGAATATTTTAAGTTTGAGTATTCTCACATGTGTAAGGTATTGAGCAGAAAACTGCTCTTTTTTCGATCTGTGTCTTTCAAATAGACACATCCAGAACTCTGTGACTGCAGACAGACACGGGATGTCTGATATGGTACTTGCCTTTGCTTACAACATGATTCATTTGTCATCAGTGCGAGACGTAAAGCTATCTTGGTCTACATAAAAAAGAACTCTTTTAACAGTTCCATGCGCCTGCATATTATTTATATCTGAAAACGTTTTTCTTATGTGACAAGATTGTGGCGACGGATGTTTCTGAACGCGCTCTATCCGGAAATGAGGTCTCTTGCTTCCTGTTTAGTAGTGCCAGAATCAATACGATCACTTCTTTTGTTTTTATCTTCTTGGGGCGTCTTTTTCTGTATCTATGCTTCTGGAATAATACTGTATCCTGGAGCATCGCCCTTGGCACGCGCATGAAAACGTCGGGGTGTGGATATGAATCATCCAGTTTCATGGTGTAGGTACTATCTTTGAAAGTGGAAACTGACACACAATGAAAATCTGTTAAGATATGTCTCATTAAAGAGTGTGTGCTCTCATCCAGTTCACATCTACATTAACGTTGGAATTGAATCTTGTCAGGATGTTTTAAATACTGGTTTTATAACAAATGGAATGGCGATAATTGAGTGTAAACGGCGAAGTCTACAGATTATCTGCAAACTGAATGCGATAACTGAAGAATAAAAATTTAAAGTTTCAAACAAGAGAAATAAAACTTCTGCTTTCACTATGCTTTAAGGCCATCCATCAACAAGTACGCAAGCAGATGGCACAGAAAGCCGACTGCGCAATTAAGGTGAACTGTCCGTATCACACGAACTACGTGAACACTCGCGGAAGAGTCTGCAGACGAGCGATCCGAAAAGTTCACATTCCTAAAAAATCAATGACGGTAGCATGCATTGTAAAATGAGTGTATGTGATGTAGTCTGGCTATGACCTCTGGCTAAAGCGATTTTAATTAATACAGAATGTATCTTTATTGGTGTTATATTTTTGGCGGACGTGTTCCTGACATTAAAACAGTAAAAACAAAACGTTCATATGAACAAGGGTCTGAAAATCATTTATTTTAGTTACAACACATCGAAAGTTACAAAAATTGCTCGAAGTGGCTTCCTCTTGCTTCGATGCATGCAGTAAGCCTGCGTTCCATGCTGTGGCGTACTCTATTGAAAATTCCTGGCGCGTTTCGTATTTTGTCAAATCCAGTTTTGATACCTCTCAAAATGTCAACATCAGGTACAGGAGTCGCATAAACCAAGGAATTCAAATGTCTCCAGACGAAGAAATCCACTGGATTCAAATCAGGCAATCGAGCAGGCCATGCAATGGGTCCCCCTCGACCAATCCATCTTTGCGGAAATCGATCATTCAAAAACTTACGAACTATCATACTGAAATGAGCTGGAACACCATCGTGTAAAAGCCACAGTCGTTGGATGATGTCCAGAGGCACATTATCAGTTAAGTGATGCAACATATTTCTAGAAACTGGAGATAGGTTTGTCCATTCAGACGCGGAGGGAAGAAGTAGGGACCAATAAGGTGATCATGAATGATTCCACCCCAAACAGTTGAGAGAGAACCTCTGTTGATTAGGATTTTCAAATGCCCAGTTATGAGTGTTATGAACATTGAAGATGCCGTCGCAAGTAAAACCAGCCTCATCCGTAAATAAGATACAGGCTAGGAAATTGATGAACACAGCGCACTGCTGTAACATGCCTTGACAGAAACGTCTTCTTGGTTCAAAGTCCGCCTCATTTAATCCTTGCACACGTTGAAGGTGATGTGGGCACAGAAGATTTTCATGCAGAATTCTCAGATAGTCATATGACTATTTTCCCTTACAACCATACACCTTGTGCTTTGTGATGAGTCTGCATCCACAGCACGAAGAGCTCATTCTTCAAGCTCAATGCCTCGTACCGCTCTTGGTCTCCCAACATCCCCAGTACTCCTCTCAAATGCGCCATTCTCTCTTAAGCGTTGGTGAATTCGTGCGAATGTTCTTGCACACGGTAACGGACTGTCAGGGTACCTTTCTGCATAAAGTTCACATGTTCGTGCTGCATTGCCGTCTGCACGGCCATACATGTAATGCATATCCGTCTGTTCACTCATGGAATACATCCTCTTTGACCTATAACAACGAAAGGGTTGATTTTCAGATCCATGCACATATGAACTTTTTTTTACTGTTTTGATGTCAGGAACATGTCCTCCAAATATATGACACCAATAAAGATACATCCTGTATATGGAAAAAAGAAGAATAACGTGAACAAGAACTACAAAAGAACTTTAAGACACTAGCATCGCAGATGATACACGAAGGCGAGTACGCAACTAAGGCAACCTGAATGGCATATGCCTACTCATTGCGTTGAAGACTGTGTTAAAAGTCCTACGGGATCGTCGTGAAATGGCCTCTTGGTTAAAGGGATTTAAAAACAACATTTAAAGCAATGCAAAACAAAAGATTGTTAATTATCGAGAAAAATGAAGAGTTTTATATACTTGAGATTGTTGCATATCACATTATTATAGATGTCAACAAAAGCTTACTTAATGCCAGCTCATAGGGAGGGCTTTGGTAATAATTAGTCAAATACCTATTGGGAATATCGACATGGGTAAAGCTGAGAGAAGGGGCCTTGAAACTTGATTCATATGTTTATTTGTATTTTTTTATGCATGGCTGGAATAAGAGGTAAAGAACATACCTGAAAGAAATGAAGAAATACGGAAATAATTATAAACATAGGGAACATTGGAAAGAATGGAAGAAAACCGCTTCCCGATTAAGTTTTAAGACTATCTACCGGCATGGAAGAATGAACATTGGTCGTACTGGATTGATGAGGAGGAACAAGTTCTTGTGGGTGAGGAAGGGGAGGTAAGGCTCTAACCTTGTAGTTGATGACGGCGATAAGTGCCTCCATTCGTAACTGAAGGGTGCTGTTCTTTAATGTTAACGCTTATTTGCTACACTGGTAAATACTTTAACCTTGCACTAGGACAAATTTGTGGGGGTATTCGCTCTGTCCTACTACACTATAATACGAATCGTAAGTGCAATTGAGGTGTGTATTAAATCAGAAGTAAGGGCCCTTTGACGTCAAAGAAACGATTATCAACTTGTTTTTAAATGTTCTCCACTATTTTATTTGATTATATTACCAGTATACGTGATAATGGAAACAATATTGGTACTGTTCAGCATCTGAATCAGGCTTGCAATCAATGGAGTACTACAACAACAGGTAGTAGCATCGTAAATAGCTACTAATGGGGAATGGGAACATACTCAATGGAGCAAACCTCCTCATTTGGAGGTGTAATTGGCACAAATAACAGCTGAACTTAAAAGGGTAGGATATACATGAAAGCTTTTAATTCACGTTATTATGAGATAAAGTTGGATATCAAATATACTATTTTTATCGTTGTGACAGATCAGAAGTGAAAGCGTCTAGCTCCTGTATCTGCTTGAAATAAATTTGTACTGGAGTTAGTAATTCCAAAGATTTTTTTTATTAAGCAGCACTTAGATAGGATGGAAAGTAAATAGGCTTCATTTACCGACATGCGTTGCCGATGTCGTTAAGGCACAGGCTGTGAACGGGAGTTCTGCTGTTCAAATCCTGCAAAGACCGTCCTCAGGATTTCCTCAGGCCTCATAAGTGACAAATGCCGAGGGTACCTTAGACTTAGGCTTGCAACGTTTCATTCCCAAATTCCCTTTCCCAATTATCATTTCATTTCATTTATCATCAGCGTCCGCCGCCTGTGATGCTACATGCAATAAGAAAGGATGTTAAATGCTACTAAGAAAAAAGAAAATATACCTCTATGAAGGTCGAAATTGGCGAAATTTTCTCCATTAAGCGAACAAAAAGCCTAATACTATTGTGGCAAGTTCCAACTATTCAGAATCACCCGTGGCTTAAACTGCGGGTTGGATGAAATAAATTGTTTCTAGTAAATCTTTCTGCTATTCTTCCTTGGCATTTTGTGCGAGTGACTGGGTAGAATCCTGTCCTTCCAGAGTTTAAACATGCCGCAAGTCACCTGCCGAACTGCTCGGCCACGGAGATTAATTTTGCATGGCGTTGCAACTAAGTGTTGCAAAAGATACAACATTGATAACAGAATTTTGGTTTTTGTGAAGAAAGAAAAAGATGCGTTTTATACAGCCTTTTTATCACGTATAAGTGTTATATTTGCGACACAGTAAACACGTTTTTCCTCCTACATTGGAAAAGCTTCTAGGTGAAAAAATGTGTCATGGCTGATTATATGCTGAAGAGTTTGTTATTACAGGAAAATCCTTACGTTACGGTTATACATTATCCTGCTTTATTTTTAAGGTAGCATTTAATCTCACTAAACACGACTCATACGCAATCACAGATTTTCAGGTAGGGATAATGAGAGTAAATTATTAAACAAAATTCTGATTGTTGAACCATTGTCAGAGGGCGCAAGCTAAATTAGCGGGGAAGGGATCTAAAGATAAGTATGTCTGATACTGTATCTCTGTTCTAAAATTATGTATTAAAGGAACTCCCTCTTTTACACATAGTGAATATAAAGCAGCCAAAAAGACCGACGCTATCCGGGGAGAAACACGCACTGTGGTGAACAAAATCCTGTTTACGAAAACACGAAATTTATGTCCTACAACGCAGCACATGCAAGAAAATGCCTTCACGCTACGCGATAAAGGTTATTTTTCATCCTGATATTCTGAACAACAACATGAAACTACGTTAAAAGCTACAACTTGGGGACTAGTTAAAATTAGTGTGTAATAAACATGCAATGTTCTCTTTTAAGTTTATGTCTTAGTTTAGTTTACGGCATCATCATTGCTGCATATATCACGGTGCTGGAGCAAGGCGATTTCAATGTGCATTGCCCCTAAAAGTTCGGAGAGCAACACACAAGAGTACAACAGGACTTCGTCGGGCTCTCTCTACTAGCCGATAGTTTACATGCATTGATATTTAAGAAGTTTTTCAAAACTTGCACCATGGTTTGGTAAATAAATCGGAGTTAGATGCGCAGAAAAATTTAGATTCCAGTCACCATTGAGTTGCTGAAGACATTTATAGTAATTGGATAATCCAAGACTCTTTATGCAGGAAATATGGGAGGGAACTTGAAACCTCCCAGCATACACTATGTGAATGTGAAGGATTTGTTATATATAGATATGTACTAACCCTAGGCTCCTTTCCCTTGTAACCTAAGGATATAAGAAGAGTAGATATCAAGGACATATATCAAGGACATGGTCTGTTTTATTCGGGCCATCACACTTAATGCCAACGACAAGAGGCACAAAGCGCTCCAAAAGGCTACGTGCAGGCTTCGGTTGAGGCCACTCAAGTTTCATCATCATCATCATCATCATCATCATCATCATGGCCGAAGATTATAGCTTCATATACAAATAAAGTACTTCTAGGAACTTAGAAGCGGAATGTTACAAACGACACATGCTATTTTAGGATAGGGGACTTTTAATTTCTAAAAGCAGAAATAAAAATTATTCATAGAGCATTTATGTCGAAGGTTTACATCGTTATACTTGGGTACAACCGTAGGGTTAAACCAGAAGCTGCCTTTATGATTTTCTCTTTTGTTTTGAATAGGTAAGAATGGTCAACATTTTAAAATTTATTTGCTAATTATGGAGATTGCAGCATAAATAGTAGTTATCAGAAGTTTGATTTACAAAATCAAGGTAACCGAGCGGGATGGCTCAGTCGGTAACGTCTGTGACCCGCATTCGGGAGGTCCCAGGTTCAAATTACGAGGGTCGACCAATCTGGCAAAGATTCTTTTTGTGGTTTCCCTCAGCCGTCAAGATAAATACCGGATTGGATATTTAATACCACGACCCAAAGTTCAACCTTAAGCCTAAAACAATAGCAAAAATGAAAAATAGGTGGTAATAGCAAATACTGTGCCATCTATCCACATACAATGAAAGCAGGTAGACTTGATGGCACCCTAATTCCATCTGCGCGACACGAAGCAGAAGATCCAGTTGCTATGCACTAAGGTCTCTGTGGACACGTGACGAAGCACGATATGATATGGTTACAGGGATGAGACCTAGAAAGCTAACTCTGAAAACAGACTGGACGGCACCCTAATGCCATCTGCACGGCACGAAGTAGAATACCCAGTTGCTATGCACTGAGATCTCTGTGGACACGCGACGAAGCAAGATGATATGGTTACAGGGATTAGACCTAGAAAGCTAACTGTCCGCCACACATCGATCCACGAGTTATCTACTAGTAGATCTGTCGCGATATAACCATGTAGTTTAAGCGACGTAAAATAAATAGATTAAACCACTACAAAATCAAGGTGCAAATGCGTTAAACAATTGCTGAGCATCTCTTATTGCAACGTTTTCATTTTTAAGGTTTATCGTCCATAATCTAGATGCATATATTCCATTTTTAAATAATTGTTCGTCGTATGTTGGAAAACCTTCATCAGGCTGTAGTCAGCATTGTCATAAATAACAATTCTGTCAAATAAAATTTAACAGTATTCTAAAAACTTATGTTGTTTTTTCACATTATATAGTTTTTCTCAACGACTATTCAACTAAAAGGAATGAAACTTGACACAATTGAAACCATGCACAACAGAATTCAGTGAGGCACTTCCTTCACATTCACTTAACATTTTAACATTTATTGTTAATACAAGGACGGAAAGTTGAGTAAAACCCGCTTTTGAATTTTAAATATCATGAATACAGAACGATTTAATGGCGCTTCAAATATTGGTTCCATACTTCTGATCTGAATTTAATCGATCAAAAGTTACGACAATTTAGTTGTAATTTACGCATTTTGAATTGCGTCTCCACTTATTTCAAAACTAGCCAAATGTCCCTTTATCGCTTGCTTCTCAGAGACTCAAATAGTAATTAAAATTCCATACGGATACTGCGTAAACCCTTAAATCTCCAAAATTATTGATAAGCATGTAACTGTCTGCAAATGACGAAGATTTAAATCACCAGCCAAAGATTGGCCCTACTACATAAAAGTAATTTGTGTTTCACTTGAACCTAGGTAGTTTTATCCGGTGCCACCAAAAGGCAAGGGAAAGCCCGAAGCCAAGCCAACAATATTCACTGCGGCAGGCCACTTTTCCTCCGTTATCTCGGGATTATCACAACTCGGAACTTGGGATCCGTTGTGCCCTGCGGTCAACTGCGGCTACATGTATAACGTAAATAAAGCCAACAGCCAGTACGCAATGATAGTACCTCTGTGTTGGTAGGAGATGCTTGTTGACATTGAATACCAGTTGGTTAGGCACACAAGGTACCAAATTCCGAGCCTTGATCATATTATTCTCCAGCCTGCAACAAAACGGTGCATTCTATCGCGATGAGCCAAAACAGGCTCCCAACTTCAATCTCCATACAAACCTATATTTCTCTCTTAAATGTTTCTATTATATATTAAGAAACTTCATAACAAGGAGAAGAATATCTAGACATTTGTAGCTGCAGTCCCAAAATACATACACTGAGGGTTTTTTCTTGAATAAAAATTTACTAACCATAATAATAATAATAATAATAATAATAATAATAATAATAATAATAATAATAATAATACAGGACCGTTACAAAAAAAATTTCGGGATTTTGAAAAAAACATAAAAACAAAATAAATTATTCGGAATTCTCCTGTGCTTTCAAACTTGTTGAGTTACTCAAAAATTCATGAAATATCAGTTGCATCTTCAGTTGTCACGTCTGGAGCGGATGTAAAATAATTTGTTTTTACATTTTATTTCGCCGAGAGTAGTTAGCATGGCAATAACACAGTAGAAAGTAAATTTGTCATTTTGTTCATTAAAATAAGGTCAAATATTGGACATATGCTGCTTTAATTTTTTTCAGCATATGGTGCTCCACCACACTGGAGTTAACCTCCTCGTACAGCTTTTGAACTGAGATTTCCGGATAAGTGGAAGAGGAGGGTCGATCTAACGACCACCACAAAGTCCAGACTTCACAACCTTTGATTTTCTGTGTGGGGAAATGCCAAAACTCATGACCATCATCTGCGTCAAAGAATAATTGTAGTTAGTAGCATTTAAACAAAAAACGGCTTTGACAGTTCACACTTAACAAGGAAATGGGAGAAAAGCGTTGTCGGATTGTATTAGAAAACTAGTAAGCAGTATTAAAGCACGTGCTACATGCCACATACCACGTAGCATAACGTGGCAACATACAAACCCTCAAAGTTCAGCTTGAAGGCGAAGGGAAAGGAGGATGGTGGGACCTTACTGGCTAGAGCAACAGTGGAGAGTGATTACCATGGAAACACACGAAAATGTGTCCCTTCAGGAACTATCACATATCACTTCTTGTTTAGAACAAACTGTATACGCTGACAAGCATTTGGGATGCAAATGAATGTAATTTTGATGAATGCAGAGTGATGAATGCGGTACATTTAGAAATTCACTAAATGCGAAAAAAGAAACTTGAGTATATTCTCTTTCATGTGATGCATATATATATATATATATATATATATATATATATATATAAGTTGATATTGGTGTTCTTAATGAACTAAATCTTGTGTGAAATCTCCATTTTTGTCGTAGAATCCTACACAAAATAAAACTGTTGAATTGGATATGTTATGACAAAATAGTTCAGATAACAGTTGTTTTGCACCGTTCGTTAACACCTTTCCAGAAATAATGTTATGTATCATGGTGTAGCTTTAAGATGTAACTCTGGTCTACAACACTTGCACAAGTTCAAAATGTACATGGATTTGTTAGTACCTACTTCTCCTGTAAGTGATGCCACTTTTCTCGACTTTGACTAAGGATCTGTTGGCTGTATCTGGAGGTGCTCTTCGAATGCGTTTTCAATCTCAGCCACGTAAAACGGCGAAGAAAGAATAGATGCAGGCAGGCGGAACATCGCACGATGACGGCTCCCATCCGTCAACACATTTTTCTTTCACAACCTCGCATAAACCTGACAAGATGCACTTAAAGAGAGCAGACAACGAGCAGGTTAAAGCTATTACCTTAACTTCTCCTCCACCCCCTTCACTGGCTCAATACTGGAAAGCTATTTATAACAAGGCAGAGTGCCTAAACGTCTGCGTTTTCCCTTTGTTGAAAACGATCCTCTCAAACTCTTGGTTTCTTCAAAACAACTGCGAGCCATCAAGATTTACGTCAGCTTAGGGCTAGCGCTGAAAGAATGTAGAGAGCTGTCTGCAACTCCTGGAGAGGCTGTTCTCCTTTGGGATTCTCCAAATAAAATAGAAACTCGGAAATACTAATATGCCAAAGAAATAAACATTGAGCGCTTATTTGTGCTACCAAACCGCTTAATTGGTCACAACATTTTTGTCTGTACTTCAATGATTTTCTGTTACAAGATAACACGAAGAAGAAGAGAAACAAGGTTTTTGAAGTTTAGCTTCTTAGCTTTTGAGGTTACTGAGAGAGGTAGCACCGTAGTAAAGCATGCAACTCGCATTCGGGAGGTCGGACCGACCAACCTGACCGAAGGTTTTTTTCGCGATTTTCCTCCGTCGCTAGGGTAACGCTGGGTTGCACAATTTGATCCGCAAATTTTCCTCTCACTCCTTTCATAACTAATTTCATTTCCTTCTTCTTCACCGCCATAGCTGATCACCCATCCTGGATATGCTATGATCCAAAAGTCTATTTGCTCCTCGACAGGCTACTGACCCAAGGCATTGGCTTGTAAGTCCTTGGGGTGTATGTCCTGCAAAGGGAAGGGTAATCCGTTGAAGAGAAAGAAGAGCTTGAGGTTAATCGACTGGCTCCTTTTACTTTTTAGAACATACTTATTTACACTTGATCAACAGTACACAGCACTTAATTGAAGTTTTCTCAACCTTAATTATGACAGACGGACTAAATTGTTATTTTTCAGTAATAGTTACATTTTTCTGTTCCAAAAATCACTAGGCTCCAAAAACTACCCCAAAATTAAGTCAGCACATCCAAGATTCAGTATTTACGTAGATAACATTACGTATATAAAAGCAAACATTATGTAGTCTCCTGTTATTTGTTTGACTAAGGTTCTTTCGCATTCAGTTGTGATTCTTAGTCCTGTTTGAAGAGTATTGAGATATATACCACTTAGGTATAATGTGCAGGGATAAGGAAACATTGAGAACTAAAGGATTTAGTTGTATTTTTATATAAAGTAAAAAGAAACTCATATTGATCATTATCGAGAATATGAACTCGGCATGTCGAAGTACGTAGCATGTGTCGTAAAATTAAATGAGGTTTGTTATGGCATCTCTTTTGGCCAAAGGAACGACTGTCCAATTAGCCGAAATTAAAATCGATACAAGAAGTAAACAGTGTCCATTCATCGAGATAATTCTGCATCTCAGTAATTACGATAATAAAAGTAGTGATTAAATAACCTGGATGAAGGTTTTCATAACTACCTCAAATTATTCCCTTATTTTTCAGTTTGACGTTTTCCAATTTAAGCCACCTTAAGATATAAACGAAATTATTTACCTTTATGACTTGATAATTGGCCATCTGAAAGCGGTAGATATAATTACCCGATACTGGAGGCTACTAATATTATAGATGATAAACTAAGTGCGAAATTAAGCCAAGGTGAAAAAAAGGCATTTTCATCACAACACTACTGGTTAATTAAAAGCGATAGGTAATGTGTCGAAACTGGAGGTCTCGCTAAAAACGTTTAAACCTGCTTTGTTTTTCCAAGGTGTGTCTGATAATTCGGAGGAAAACCAGGACAGATAGAGTTAAAAATAAAACCATCAGAGCAAACATAAATATGAAACACTACTAGTGGAAGAGATAGAGAAAAGAAATTTAAAATGGTGTGGTCACCTAAACACAATAAATGAACAACGCATAACAAAGCACGTATCTGAAATAAGACCGGATGGAAACAGAAAACGGGGAAGACTGAGAAAGGAATAGAAGCATGACATCGGAGAGAGAGCACGAAATAGAGGTATAGAACCGAATGCGCTGAAGAGAATTGCACAGAATAGAAAACAGTATGGAAAATGGTTAAAAGGCCCGACGCCGAAAGGCAGCAGGAGAAGGTGAATAAGAAGAAACATCTATGACATAGCCTTTGCCTATTGCTTAAAAGAAAAATTAAGCTATTGAAACTTGGAAGCACTAAAGCAGGAACAGTTCAAAGGTCTGGTAGCATATACATTCTTGTAATTTTATGTATTAAGGCAAATACCCTAAGACCACAGTATTATTTTGGAACCGGTTATAAAATACTGGAATGATAGCGTTAGTACAACATTGAACGACTTATTTTGAAATTATATAACTGCACTAACGATTACATTATTTTGTACTACAAGGCCATGGAGGGTACATACATCAGTCCTTCAAAATTATACCACGTATTTGCAGATTAAATAAAGCAAGGAATTGAAAGTTGCGATTGGATATTAATAAATTGAGTTTGGACAGGCCTAATTTAAACGCCTGCTAAATCCTCTTGCGCCTATTTCAGCGGTATGGAAGACAAGAGGTGACGACTGCTATTGAAATGGAAAGGCACTTCTGACATTTTACGCTTCGGTACCAACTGATTCATGTGTCCAAATTAACCAGATTGCAATTTTTACAACTTATAAACAAGCTCTGTTCTCGTCGATTTTTTTACGTATTGGGGTCTTGTGAAGATCTTTGTATTTGGCGATAAAATTTGCGAGTCAAGGTATGGGAAGGGTTGTTTAATATCATTTATCCACATCTTCTGAAGAAGTTAGTTATCAGAGAGTGTGATGTGAGGGGTAAAGAGTGCTCCAGGGACTGTTAGCAATTTAGTAGAAGTAGCTTCCTCACAACAAGTTGCCTTTGCCTCCCGGGACGACTGCTAGGAGGAATATAAAAATACTGTCGGTATAGCCGATGATGCGCATTCCCCTTCGGCCGTGTCCTGTAATTAAGTAGAATTCCGGGTGGTGCCCCACGCACGGTTAGGGGATGCCAGGAAATTAACTTGTTGATCTGCCCTGACTCAGCCCCGATAATAAAGTTACATTGAGGGTAATCTAATCTATATTATGGAGAAATGAGAAATAGCTGTATAGCAACATTAATTTAAACCTTGTCTCCCCAATAACTGTTATAATTGCACTCTGATGACTATTGACGATATTCAGTAAAGGCGTGCAAGAGTGGATAACACAGTTACGAAATCAATTGCTGAATTTCAGGTTTTTGTGAGCTGATCAAAAAGATAGTATTACATTAATTACAAACCTGTCTGCATTTCAAAATAATGAAGGGGAAAAAAATCAAGGAACTTAATCGTAGTATATCGCCTGACAAAAGACTGTTGCGGAGATGTCGATGACAACAAAACTTACGGCATAGAATGACAATAATGAATCCAAAGAAACGCATATAAGATCGCTGTACTTCGCAGCTGCTGGTAGTCCTAGAAAAGCGCTTTTGTACACTCTGTCAATTACTGGCCGACGTCTGAGACGGATTCGGTTTGTTCGGTAAGCGCTCGGGACAGCAGGGATTTGTTCGCAAGACTGCGTTTATTGTTATAGTTATAGTAGTTATAATGGGGAAACACAACTCTAATCACAAGATGCATCAAAATGCTCGTTATAATTTATTAGCTTGAAATTCTCGGGAGAGTTTCAGGAATTATTAATTTAAACATGTTTGTAAATTAGTTAAGAATATTAAATAGTTCAGCTGAATTTAAATATTTTTCCGTAACACTCACTGAAAAGCTGAAGAATGCAATAATATAGGTATACAAAGCGTTCTTTTTATGGCCCGGCCACGAATCGCGTGTGTGTGTGGTTCGCTTGCATTGCAGTGAACTCGGCAGTGTTCCGTTAGCTCACTATCAGTGAATGACCCGTTCAAGGCTACGCTGATCGGTTGTGAATGCCAACGGTCAGTCTGTTAATGTCTTCTGTTCGTGCAGTAAAGACACTAGAGTTTGTTCATTGTGCATCTCAAAAGTAAAAGCTTATTCAAACATCCGTGTTATGTGTGAAATACTTTAGGGTATTCTTATTATTGTTGATCTTGTCTTGTAAGTAGTCCACTGAAATTTATATTAAAAAATTCAGCGTGAAAAATAAATTCTATGTAGATACGATACATATGTAAAAAAGTGAAATCATGTAAACAGGTGTGGGGACAATTTCAGGAGACATTTACCGGTATTCAATTCCATATAGAGATACTGTCAAAATTCTGATTAATAAGTTTAGGACAACGGGATCTAAGGCTCCTACCCCGCTCCCCGGATCTTACTGTGTGACTTCTGTGACTTCTATTTGTGGGGAAGCCTAAAAAATAAGTTTATAGGAACAATCCGCACACCATAGATGAACTTATAACAAAGGAAAATTACGCAAGAAGAACTTGTGTATGTGAATGGAAATTTCATCCAATGATGCCAAGAATATCTCAATGCGGATGGACACCACCTTCAACATTACTTATAATAAAGTTAGTACTCTTTACAGTACGTGTTATGGGAGTAACCAAGGCGGGAGTTTTAGAGTGGAAACCCCTCCAACGGTGTAGCGGACACGCGCGGTGCACGCATACATACGCTCCGCGGCCAGTCCATTATACGACCGCCTCTGTATTAATCACTGTTATCTTAAACTTATTAAAATTAAGAAATGTCTGCACAATATCTTTAAGTTTGTATACTAGACTCAAATTAAAAAATTGGAAACCATACGATGAACCTTAGGATCCAAGGAGCAGTTCATATTACGATATTAAAAACTAATTAATTATTAATAAACAAAATGTCTTACGATTAGACAAAGTTCGTTAAAATTTTGTGTGCACTATAATATGTTTTATGTTCTAAGTATATGGTAAAGAAGTCAAGGTCATCAGAAGAAAGCTGTGGATGTTTGCATTTTCATAGATAAATTGCCTTAATAGCCTCTTAGTGGTCCCAGCCAGTACACTATCTAAGCTCGATGAGGAATTACAGTGTCCTCAACGTCGGAAACAGCCACTATGAAATTATAGGCACGTTTATTAATATCTGATTACGGAACGGAATTATATACATACGTAAAATGCCATTTGGTGCTTTGTGTTTAAATCCATAAACCTTTAACTCAGCAGTGTATCGATTCATGCAGTCATCTCGTGCTATAGCCTGAGAAAAATCTATTAATCTCTTTTCGTGGAATAAAGTTACATCCATTAGCTAACATGCAAGCTTTAGCATTAACGCTGGCTGAAAATGCCAGAGAAGAAAGGAGAAATGAAGAGTAAAAGGGATACTATAATTATACCCAACTCCACTTCCCAACCGTGTATTTTCAGAGAAAATTAAGGCTGTATACAAACTAACTTACACGTTCCGCATTCATCGCATCTGACAAGCAAAAGGCACGCTCCAACACTGTACCGCGGCGCCTTTTATAAATAGGTACTTCTGACGCTCCCCATTGATTGACTGCTGCTTGATAACTCGCGGAACGCGCAGCTGAGCTCCATAGCGAGATAGAATGCCGTTAAGGTACATTTTTCAAAAGTCGATCAAAGTAAAATGACGTGTTTTCAAAGACATGACACTGTTAAACAGTATGCCGCTATTACACAAAGAGCTACCGAGCGAGGTGGCGGGTAACGTGCGCGACTCGCATGGTGTTCCCGAGTTCGATCCCTGGTGACCGCACTCTGACTCATTTTTTGTTTTGTTTTTCTTTTTTTCCTAGGTCAGAAAGCGAATGCTGGGCTTCCTCTTCTACCACGACTTTCCTTCCCTGATTTTCTGTACCCACCATCTCCTTTTCAGGGTTGTAGGACCAGGCGACGGTGTTCGGCGGGTTGGGGCTCGGCGGTGAATATGCGCTTTATACAGCTCTCTTCTCTGGCGTCGGTCGGGACTGCCCAGTCGGGACACACCGAGGGTTAGAGGCTCATGGGCGTAGTCGGATGTGTCCGATCTGAAAACGTTAGGGACCCCCTGCATTCTTGCACCCGTCATCTCCGGATCCGGTCGTCCTTTGGGTCTCTGCACTCATCCTTCCATTCAGAAGCACAAAAGGTCACATGGCTATATGCGTTGCTCTGCCCTGGTTGCGGGGATACCCTCCATAAATAGGTATGTAGGTAACTTTTTCTTTTACACTAAGAGCTTGATAACTGCTGTCTGCAGAGAAGCGCTAGACTAGCAAAGGGCTGTCATTAGGGCCAATTGTTTAAAACAATTTTTCTAAGGAGAAATAGTCTGAAATATTACACATTGTATCTTTAAAAGATACACTAATTAAGGAGAGACTGAATGACGAAAGTTACCAAAAAAAACATTCTTTTTTTTTGTGTAGTCTTATAAATTGGAATGTCCTCTTTAATTGCTATATTATTGCACGGACATTACATGAATTTTAAAAATGTTAGTCCGTCTACCATTTTGTGCTCTGAATTCTGCAACACTTCACAGAAAAAGTAACTCCCTTACTATTTGGAGTAGAGAGGTACATTTTAGCTCATCATTTAAGGGAAGTGCTGCTTTATAAATTGGTAACACTTCTAAATATGGCAGACACCATGCGTCCAAACAATTATGATTTTTGCGTTGTAATGTGTGTCTTTTTTCACCCACTTTAATTTGAAAAGTGACATTTTCTGATATAAATGACCAGTTTGCTGAAAAATGATTGAGGATTCCTTAACGTAATTTGATACGATAAACACAACACTTCAATTGTGTTACTGATCTCCTTTGGCGTTAATGTTTGTTAGTTATGCTTGAAAAAAATTTAACTGCTGATTAATTTAAATAAAACCTTTGTGTAATTAAGAAATTCAGTAAAAAAATCATATCTTCCTTAATAAAATACATTATTGCATAAAAGTGGATTAGTGAACTTAAAAGTCTGCATCTACATCCTATAAACAATTCAGTCTGATATATATTGTTTCTCCCGAGGGGAAAACCAGGCTTCAATTAACGTCTCCCCTGGGGAGTGCCCCGAGCCTGCTAAACAAAATAATTAATTTGGTGGGCCTGACTAACATTTTATTCCCGAAGAATGACATTCTCTCTGGCGAATTGCAAAAGCCCGTTCGCTGAAATATTCAAACGTCAAGCATGAAGTAACTTAAGTTTCCATAAAGAATTCTGAAAAGAATGCAAAATACTAATTTATCCACGAGTTGGATACAACATTTATGCATTATAAATTGTAGGAAATAACACATAAAATAACTCGGCACCATAGCTGACATAAGTAAGAGCGTCTTCATATGTCATGAGACATTTGAAGGCTTTTCTCCGTGCATTTAATTTCCTAATATGTGGTGTGTTGAACCGATATGCAAGACAACCACTTGCATGCATTCCCTTCTGGAGAGAAATGATCAGATGCTACGGACTGATGTAGCCTTTTATCAGTACAGTATGCAAGTAATTATAAATTCAGATCTAAAGGATTCTATATTTTATAATATGCAGAGGCTCTGCATCTTCCTTGCTCAGAGAAAATATACCACAAAATGTGATCTTCTCTCTATAGATCATGGTATCTGGAAATACCTGTATTATGTCATGTCTATTATAGGCGCGCGTGCCATAATGAGCTTGATATGCACAATATTAAATACAATAAGTAACTTTTTACATATAATCGGAGGGTTGCATCAAAGAACTTTCGAGTTCTCCCATAGTGACAGGTGCTTATTATCCCTCCACTCTTAGAACCAAACTTGATGTAAACACACGACGTCATTAACTAGTCCGCAAAACGCGGTAAACCAAAGCACACCATAACATATAGCATCTTAAAGAAGCGCGACTATTTGTGGGTTTTCAAAAAGAATGTTAATAAAAAAATAGCTCGAACTTTTGAATAATAATAGTAAATCATATAAACAGTAAAACTAAAGAAGGCTAGTTTCCGTTCAATTCTGCGTGGTGTTTCTCACCCCTCTTCTGGATTCATATGATATTGATGTCAGTAAGGCGATAAACATGGCGGCTTCTAGAATGCTGTTAGCCTGGCGAGTTACAATAAAGGTGAAATAATCAAAAAGTTTTGAAAATGAGCAATTAAATGCGGGTAGAAACATATTATTGAATGTTATTAACTAATGCAGTCATTTTCCAACTTTCGTTGTGAATAACTTGTTGAATTAACTGCAGATTATACCTACCGGTGTTTCCATGTGCAGCGTTTACATGTGCGTAATGAACATTGCCAACACCAATGGAGAAATTGGTGTAAGTTAGAATTAGAAAAACCAGATAACTTTACCAAAAATTATATTCGTAAGAAAGTGCACAAGTTTTTCTTCAAATTCTGTCAACAAATCGCTAGAGAACTGAAATGAACATAATTAATAATTATTGACAGAGAGGATATCTTAACATGAAAAACCTAGATTTTACATCGCTTCCCTATAATGTGGCAGCTATAGATTAACGTGAGTTTTATTTTAATTATCTTGTATTTAAGTTAAACCCGGCTTTTATTTCGGTGTTTATTATTATTAATAGTATTATAATTATCTTCAAATAGCACAGCGTTCTATTGTATTAAAACATGAGACTAAGTCCATGTGGCATTTTCTTGTGCTTGTTTCTCACAGCTAATACGAACCCGAGGCTAACCCGGAGGGATACAAAATGTTTTGTTTACATCAAGTGTGGTTCTAAGGCTGGATTGATTAAAATGATTGTTTACAAGTGTTATTCAAACTACGCAATAATTGAACTCCAACAATCCTGAATTGGGTTATAAACTATACTTAAATCTGGAAATTAATTGTTCTTTCACACAAGTCGTGTGTAGGACAAGCTTGGAAAAGTAGAATCAGACTGAGAAATTTAATCTAATAGCCGGGATTTGAACCATGGATCTTGCGGTTTCCACCCAGTCGCTCTTAACAAGTGAGCTACCATGGCAACATCGACACCACATTAAATTGACTCGCATTTTTTCCGGTAAACCACAAGGATATCTCAAATTAATTTGAGATGACATACTCAATGGCGACTTACTATGTCGTAAGTACCTACTTAAAGTCCCGGGCTTTATAGTTTAACCAACTATTAGGCCAATCAATGGAAATTAACTGTTCTTTCACACAAGCCGTGTGTAACACAAGTTTGGAAACGTAGAATCATACAGAAAAATTCAATGTCATAGCCGGAATTTGAACCACGAATCATCCAGTTTCCGTCCGTTCGCTCTTACCAAGTAAGCTACCGTGGCAACAGGCCGATAAGACACTAAATTCCTCAACTGACTCACATTATCCCGATAAATCACAAGAGATATTAAACCTCACTTAAATATCTTATTTGTGACAGTATTTTTAGTGTAATCGCTATACCGAATTTTATATTAGAATAATTTTCCCCTGTTAAAAAGATGACGGTTAGAGAAACTAAAAGAGAAAAAGCAAAAGTTGTGGTTAAAGCTCTATTGACTATTTAAAATAAAATATTAAAATTCATGGTTGTGTGTGTGTGACGAATATAAATGCATGTCATCTTATTAGAAGAAAATATTAAAGCGGTTCTTAGTGGTGCCACTGGATCGGACGGGCCGTTATTTATTCAGACGTTTTTTTTAAGCCACTGAGTTCCAGAGAATCTAAAGGAACAAAAGACTGTACTTTTCTACTTCAGTTTTTGTTTCCTCTGTTTTACCCTACTGCAAGTGACAGCAAGCACTTTAATCGAATAAGCAGTTGGATATGTTTATGTTCCCCGCAAATGAAGCGAAAAGTAACAAGCTCTCCTCTCCAGAGTTGTTCACAAAATGAAAACACATTATGACGAATGGTTTCCATTACAGAAGCCATTCGGAGAGAGCTTTACTTCTTGCAATGCGACATAAAACACAGGAGGTTATGAGTGAACTAGAAGTTGTCACATTGAATGCTGCTCTGGACGACCAATTCCGGAGCGTTAACCCTTCCTCGCGAGACAAAGGGAAGGAATGAGTTCAACTACAAAAGAAAATTGCAATGAAACAAGCAAGTCAGAGAAGCGGAAAGTAACGTGAGCAACTGAGAAATGAAAGAGGAAGAAATAGAGGAATAAGAATAACTAGAAGTTTATCATTTTCAACCTGGCACACTGCTTTCGCGTCGAGGTGTTTTTGTGTGCTTCCTGTCACTTGTCAAGCATATAATTGTCTCAGCAAAACCCTGTTCCATATAGCTTTGCCCCGTAACACTTAACTATCGCGTGTACTAGTCACCTCTCATTGCTGCAGTAGTGGAATAGGTTGTTGTTGATACAAACTAGTTCCTTATTTAACATGACCATTTATCCTAATATACTAAAATTTACATTTTGATAATCGTATTAATCACGAATATTACGTAAGCGGAGTTAATGTCTCCGGAATGCATGTCAATTCTTATTAACAAATGGATAGGAGGATCCTTCGGTTTAAACCTGCCTCTCAGAAGACAACAGCACGCGCGTCTATTATGACAAGAGTGTTTTTATTGCTTTTGTTGCCTGACCCTGTGTTACACAGGGCTTGTACATCACGAACCAAAGGTGTGCATTAGACAAACAGGGGAAAGGGGAAGGAAAGGGAGAAGGGAAGAACACATATTAGCGGGGGAAAGGTTATAAGCAGGCATTCGAACTCCTAACCATTAAAGCCCGGACGAAAGGAAATAAAGTTGAATTGTTACTGAACTTAAGGCTTGGACATCGCAGGTAACAAATCACCCCATCCCTCCGCTATCGTTTGCAGACAGCACTCACCATACCGTGTTTATCTGTCGTCTGTGACACTTCATCGGTTGGGGAGGGTTTTCATTTATACCCCGCCTTAACTGCAATGGTATATCGGTGGTCTTTTACCGTTGGAACATCTTGCCTATCGGCAATGGTATTAACCCGTGTACACTAGTCATGGGATTTCTGGACTTTCTTTGGGTTTTATATATTACATCACACACACACACACACACACACACACACATTCACCCACTATTCATACTTCCAGACCCTGGGGAAGATAGCGAATAATTTTGGCAATCGAACCCTCGACCCAACGCAGAGCAGGCACGGGGCCAGCTCTCGTCACTGTTGTTTACGTTGTTTGTATTGACATATGGTTTAACTAGAAAACTTGAAGCCAAATGCTTATGAACTCCAATGCCTAGTTATAAAACCGTAATACTCAGAATGAGGTGAAGAAAAGGAAGCCGAACATTAATCCTGGCTACAGTTTATAATTCAGGTGAAAGCAATGTAATATCAAAATAGCTTATGAATTTATATCTAACCCACACAGAGAAGCTGGCCTTCTTTAATAAACAACAAAAGTACTGAAGCTAAAATAATAAGACCTGAAACAAACCGTATACCCATTCATGTGCATAGCATTAAAAGAGTTGAAGTTTCTTAAGGAAAGTTTTTAGGTGCGTAAAGAGAAACCATGAGGTCTATGCGGATAGCCAATAACTTAGTTCCAAGTTCGTTGTTCTAACAAGTGCTAGTGTATCAAATTTGCATCCCGCCATATAGTTTGAAACGTAAATTAAGCGTGTCTGTTTTTGGAGTGCCATAATCAATAATTTTGAACAGAGTAGATATTTTTGGTGTGTGTTGGAATAATGAAACTGAGCTGAATGCAAGTAAATGGATAGTGGGACAGTGACTAATAAGCCTCTAAACGTCCATTCCTCTCTGATAGCGATTTTAAATTGTTTTTAATTTTCATGTTTATTGACATGTATGTCAATTTGTTAAAGTGCAATGATTTAACATGATGAAACGGTGTTAATGGGCTTAATTTAAGATATTTAGCAAGAATAAGCATACCGTAGCATGCTTAGAAAGTAAATTTGTTTGTGCATAATATAAATGAATGAAATATGTGAATAGAGCACAAATAACAAAATTAATTTGATTAACAACACTGGCATAGTCTTTAATGTTACGATGCAAGGTGATATAGCGTGAGATTGCGCAAAAGAGGTTTGGAGGCGCCCCTGTTTTAGCTATTACTTTTTATAGTCGCGATTAAAACAGGGAAGGGAAATTTCTTCCCAGACATTTTCAGTGCTACGAAGTTTAAGTGCTGGGAATAAACTGGAAAAAGAGATTCCATATCGCTCCCTCACCCCTTTCAAGTGTTTCCGCTCACACTATCTAGGGAAAACAATTTACAGTTAAAGTCACACTTGAACGAGGGTGTTTCTTGAGGAGGTTTAATAACAGACGTCAATGACCGAAAAAGCTTTCCCTTATTAAAACCTGTGCTTAGTTATTTCCTGTAATTACAACGGGCGCGTCGAGAGACTTTAGGAAAAATCATCTCCGACTTTCATACTTATCGATCATTGCAATTGCGAGAACAGCAGTAAGTTTATTGCTATACTACTTTGAACTTATGACCAATCAAGAACACTTTCTCACTAATGTAATATTTTATTATGAAATGAGCAATTACTGAATAGGTCGATCGACTGTTTGCACACAGGATAACCTCACCCAGAAAGCGTTCAAGAATAGCATATCGAAAATAAGTTTAGATTTATGAGAAGCTTACGTTTTTCTTATAATGCAAGAAAATGAAGCGCACTTGACATTATGAGGCATGTACATAACTTCTTCACATAACGTGTCTAATTTGTCAGATTCTAAAATTTAGCTTTCTTAATTTATTACTGCATTCTAAGCACGGAAAAGTTAAGCAGTTTTAAGGCCAGAATGGTTTAAGAATATTCGCAAGAAAAGAACTGGAGAGGAAAATTCTATAATCTAGAATGAGCAAGTAAGAACCATAAGGGAACAGAAGACCATGGTTTCTCAGAATGAAACATAACATCTGGACATTACCTGTGCCACAATAATTTCGTGATGTCAATTCAACAGTTTACTGATAGAATTATAAAGTAGTTAATGGGCTAAGGTGAGGTGCAGTGGCCTCGACCAATGTTGATTTATAGGTATTCTGCCTACTTCGAGCTGGGGAGGGTGAATAGAGCAAAGGTACTGCAGGCCCGATGGGATGATAAGATGCAGTAGAAACAAAGGGTGTCCCTGGAATAGGACTTCAAGATTAATGCCACGAATAATCCCGGGTGGCTCTCGTAGCACGGGACAAAATAACGGACATAGCCGGAAGAAATTAGTTCATTTTTAACCTAACGGTACGTAGCACTCTCTCCAGCAAAGAGAGAAAGAGAGAAAGTAATGTCTTATAGCACTCTACCGTGAGATCCCCCACGCTACTGCCACTAGTAACCAACCCTGAAGTTTCAAATATAAAACATCAGCGCTGCGTGAGTACGCATTACGTCATCATAGAAGAAAGGGCGATCCTGCTTATATAGGTAATGCCTCAGCTTATAACCGCCAAGGAAAGAAAAAGAAAGATAGAAACAAAGAAAATATCTAAGAAATGCAAGAACACGGATGCAATCTCATGGAGAAAGCTCTGCCGCGGTAAACCCAACAAATACGGGAAGTTTTACTGAAGCGGAATGAATGAAATGGGGGGGGGGGCGGATTTTGGACATTTTTGAAAAGCAGCCCAACAAAAACTTGAGATAGTCGATCCTCAAAATTCCACTGAAGGAGCTTCTTAATCAGAGCCACAAACACTATGGTCTGTACCATCTCGCTTGTTATCGTGAATGGAAAAATCATTTAATTGCATTTTCAATTATCAAAAATTAAAGAAACAAGTAATCAAATAAAATGTTTTGACCATCCATTCATGGCTATGAACTCTTGCGACGCCGAAGATATGCGGTTCAAGCACCAGGCATGGCACTCAATTTTTTCAAGCAACTTTCCAAATTAGTTTCTACACACAGTTAGTGTGAAAGAACAATTATCATCGAAACACAACTAACCGAAACGAGACATAGGATGCAAAATCATTGTTGCTGACGAAGATAAGTAGGACATCTTGTATAAGAGTTTGTATATAAGTGAAGATTTTCATACGCCCTGAAGAACACCATATTGTAGCCGCTATGCCTGTTCCCTTAAATAATCTAACGTTGTAAACAGGATCCACACTCGGTCTTCTTATTCAAGACTCACTTTACTCTTGGTTTTGGAAATGAAATTTACAACCCTAGGCTCATTTCCTTTTCATTAGACAACACAAAAAAGCACATTCCCTTAAAGAAGCACATTATTAAAGGGCCTCCCTGGCCCTCTTATTTACTACCGACCGCGCAATTGCGCACGCTTTTATTGATCATCTCGCAGCTTAGAACGCGTGACCGGAAATGCTTTGGAGTTCTCCGTGATAAGACCCGAGAACGTTTCCCAAGGAAATAACGGGTCTTGCCAAAACACTAATTCAAAAGAAATGGGATATGCGATATCTTTACGGCTTACGTTCCACTACTTGGAAGGCATACTCTAGCAGCGGTATATATTAGCGTCCCCAGTTTAGAAGCAGAGCTAGCACGCGCATACCTCATTCCAAAAGCACCTATAAATATGACTACTTTGTTAGTATACTGCGCACACCATGCTGAAGATAAAGTCTTGAAGGAAACACAGTCGTATATTGCAAACAAAATTGGAGAATGAGAGTTTAGGGCTGGCGGTTCAAGAGAATTATTTGGAAAGGCACTGCAGCAAGTTTGAAAGTGTAATCGCTTTCTTAAACTCGCAAAAAGAATAATACTACACCTCAATATTACACGATGATGGAGTATTCTTTGTTCTAAATCATTATTTATTTCTTTTTGGATAAAAAATACTTATTTTACGATGTTCAGAAAAGCAGTAATCTCAAATTAGCCCAAGATCCATATTCTTTTGCTTCTTATCACATTTGACATAATTTTATTATAACAAATTTAGCATGCAAAAATATTTTCAAATGATCTGATTGATCTTAGACGGACGTATCTAGATTTTTTGGCTAAAGGTTTTCATTTCTGTGCTTTTGTAAAACTTGAACCTCACTTCTCATGTTCATACTTCATTTTATTCTATATTGTTTAAATTCGGTCTGCATAATTTAAATAATCACATGAAGAGTAAAGGTAAAACTTACTTTTCCCGTATTTAAGAACCTTTTTTATTTAGCAAATAAATTATTTTGCACGAACTTTTCAATTCGAGAATTAGGAAAAACTACAGCCATTAAATTAAGAGATTTTAAAACAATAAATCACAGCTAATTGACTGAAAACCTAATAGTCTTTATTGAAATGCCGAAAATATAAAATGACTGAAAACAGCTATAATACTGCACATGGAGAGAAACAAATTCTCACAACCTTGGTTACCAAAGGAATATAAATAATTCTAGCTTTTAAAAAAACCAAAAATACCCTTTTGCCTAAATGCTTGCAATTAGGCACTTTAGACTGATGATGCATATTGTACATAGTTTCACAATAATAGCTTTAAACTTACCAAAGATTTTTATGGATACCTCACCCTAGCAAATGTCTCGCTTTGACTATAATTTCACTCTAAACACGATATGGACGAATAGCGTTTAAGATCGCCTTAGACATCACAGTCGCGGCTTGCCTAATGGGTAGTTATGGCACCCTCCCCTTTTTATGCAGTGGATATTGTCCTTTGGTTCCGATTTCGTCAAGCGGCATACATTTAATTAGTTTGTTTTAAACATTAATGTTGTTCTTCCATTTGTACTCCATTAATGTAATACCTTTGCTTAATGCTTAGGCATTTTTTTTTCTTCTAATATACTGGCTGGCACATAACACATCGTGATGTAGCGATTTCTTTTTTAAAGAGAAGCTAAGTAGAAATCACTTTTACTACGCGTATTTTATTGTTATAACGGCATTATTTGTATCGATTTTACTCGTGAAACATCACTTGCAGTTTAGAGCTTATTCAGGCAATTAAAGAACGTAGGCTTCCACGGCAGTGTCAGGAGGACGAAAAGAGTTCTCCAGCCTCTATGGCCGTGGTGCATTGAGCTTTCTCTCCATCTTCCCACAAGTTTCGTCCGTGGCTGCGGCAGACACTATCAGTGGTTTCGTCAACCCCAGTACCCCACACCATAAAACCCGGAATTTTTTTTTTCATTATATTTGATTCAGGTAAGTTCGCGAGCGCTACTTATTCGATAACCTCAAAATCTCTTTGATATTACTTGCGAGAATTTATTATGAGTCCCAATATCGAGATAGAATGATAAAATGGCAAAAATATTTGTCTAATGGAATGCTGGGACTGAATCTTCTAACCTTTTTAATTTTGAAGTTATTTACTTGAAAGTTGGCACACTTAATACGAGTAAATAAAGAAACGACTTTGCAAAATATCAAATCGTTTCTCACAAAATATAGTTAAATGTTTTTCATTATGAAAAAAAATGCAAATTTTCTAAAAACTGCCTTGTGCATACACATTTGTCAGAGAAATACAATAGTGACATTTCATTCTACTTTAGTGTAGTGAAAATAAATGTAAGAATTTGATTGAAGTTGATGTTATTAGCTCTAGAGAAATAAATATTTGTTTTTGTGAATTTGTTAGTGTAAATATTTTCCTTGTTTTTCAGTAGGCACAAATTAAATTTAGTGAGCCAATGAATAAAACAACCATAAAATGCATGCTCAATCTTTAGATAGCACATTTGAGATTATGTATGCAAATTGGCATACAGTTCAGAGCAAAATAGAAATGTAAGGAATAAACGTAACTACAAAAATGTAATACTGAGAAAAAACGTCTAGAAAGGAGATGTGGCGAAAAATGTTGGCTTAAAGGACTCACAAGTTTCAATGCTATTATATAATTAAACATACGAACATTTTGTCATTTTCAGCTAAAAATTCAGTCCCAGTGTTCCTTAAAGAGACAAGCAACGCATTCGTAAATAACGAAGCATGTATGAAGAAAACCGGAACGTGCTTAAACATTGGTTAAATGAAAATGTAATGAATTCTAATACTACAGATATGATTATAAATGCAGGTACTCGGTGAAGGTCTGTTGGTAACTAGTGATATGGGTGATTTGCATTTATTGGTATTAACGAAGGGATGCAGTGCCTTGTCTGAGCAACGGTAGTATAATTACTAGTTTTTTTAAGAATGTTTGGACGAAGTGAACTCTGTTTCGGTTGAATAAAGAGCAGATAGGCGGTTTCTTTAGAAGCACAATATCTCTCGCAACGCATTAAAGAACACTCTGGTTGATAAAGCACACGCCAGGCTCCAGTGTGCTTGGTAGGCGATTGGCTTGCGAGGTTTTCTGAGTATAGGATTAAACCAACAAGGCACAACGTGGGAACTGATTAAAGAAAAGGCAGGAAATTGAGCACTGCAGCATCAAAGAAGCTGAAAGTTGAATTCTTGACTTCCTCTGAAGTTCAAATACGAAAGATTTTAGATTTTTTAAGGTAAAACGGCTGCCGTTATTACAACGTGATTTATAAGAGGGAAAAGTTACTCTAAAACCAAGATCAAATGTTTGGTTTCAAGACATGCATTTGGCCATGAAGTCCGAGTAGCGCATGGTTTCGTTTCCGGCTCTGTGCTGAGAGTCCGGGGTTCATTCCCGGCTCTGGGGGTGGCGATTTTAAGTCGGTCCTAGCCATGCCTTCACCTCTGATTTGATCATGCGAAGTATCCCCAAGGCCCAACGTGGTTCGGAGTCCACGGTAAAAGCTGTAGGTCCTTTCATTTCACCGCCATTCTCATCATCACCCTGCCATCGGAGGCAATGGATTCCGCTCGCTGGGTACCTACTTCCACCTCAGAAATGGGTCCATTCATCGCTTGGTGGAGTGAGGTTCCCCCGAAGGTTATAGTGAGATGGAGAGCGTTAGAAACGACATTAGTGCTTAACATATATTTTATTTTGGCGAGCATTTTTGACGATTTATATAATGAGTATATGAAACACATCACTGTTTCGTTATTGTGCATCCAATACCACTTGCTTCTTTTCTTCTTCTTCTTCTTCTTCTTCTTCTTCTTCTTCTTCTACTACGAGGTAACAGATTCTTATTCATGCACCTCAATTTTCGCCCATATTATAACGGAATCTTGCAAAATTTACGACTTGGCTTGGAAGGCATTTTGACAGACACAGAACATTGTTGTTTACGCGCATAAAAGCAGCTCGCTAAATTGCTTTCAATCTGCTTGTAATATGTAGAGAGGTTTAGTAAACAAGGATAAGCGCAGCGGTTGGAAGAGGTTATGAAACTGACTGCCGGCCGCAGAAAAACAATCTTCAGTAAACTGCAACGCATGGTACACTACACACAAGCTATTATGGCTGCTGCAGAAGTGAGCTAGCGGTACGCCCAACACTAAAGGATGTGTTTTATAACGTGATACACTGAGAAGACTCGTCCGCAACGTGTTATACGTCAATGTATGCTAAGAGATGCACTAGAAGGTATTGGTAAAAGGGAAAAATATTCTGCCAAAGGAAGACGTCAGGTGAAATTCAATGATGCTAAGAGAATTCGTTTGTATGCAAGTCGAAAAGAAGACACGGAAAATAAGAAAAAATGCTGCAATACGCTGGTTTTATAGTGGAAGACTAGCCATTGGGGAGAAATTCCTATGACTGATTGATACAATTACATCGTTCAAGATTTTGGTCCTGATTGCGGCAATATTCATGCTCCATTTAGGATAAAAATCTTGCGACTCAGAAAAATAAAAGACCCGAATAAATATTATTTTCAATTAATTCAGTGTTGACAAATAGCGGTTTTTTCTTAGGTATATTTTGTATGACAAGTTGTATGTCAGTGATGATATATGATGGATGACACAAGGAAGAAGGAAAGAAAACCACAAAATAATGAAAGGCTTAAGGCACTAAACTGCTTAAAGAATATCTGTGAAAACTCCAAACAAAAAAAAACTTGTTACATTATTGAGTAGACGCCGAAACTATCACCTGATTTAAAAATAAACAGTGAAAGGGCGGTCCGCGAGGTATCAGCATTATTAATGAAGTTGCATTAGCTCTATGCTACAAACATGAAATGTGTTACATTATGAAAATTCGCAGAAGATTTAAAGTGCTTAGTATTAATACCATACGCCTTTTGTTTTAAAGCACATTAAACTGGATTGCTGTTTCTCGCTAGGATTCGAAGTGCATATTTAATAATAACTTTTTTCATTGCGCATATTAAACGCCGCAGATCTGAAACTACCTACATTTCCCACAAGGGCACCGGAATAGCCCAATGTTTAGTTTCCCGCTCTCGTGCTGAGGGTCCGGGATTCGATTTCCAGCTCTGGGGTGGGATTTTAACTTCGAACTATCCACTCCTTCACCTCTGACTTGCTCATGGGAAGCATCCCCAAGGCCCAACGCGGTTCAGAGTCCACGGAAAAAGCTGTAGGTCCTCTCATTTCACTGCCATTCTCATCACCACCCTACCATCGGAGGAAACCTATTCCACACGCTGGGTACCTTCACCTCAGAAATGGGCCCAGTCATCGCTTGGTGGAAAGAGGTATACCCCGAAGGTCAAAGGCCATATAGGGAGCGTTAGAAACGACGACCGTTCCTACAATGCTGTTGCTGCCCATTGCACTATAGTATACACCCATATATATTACTGTTCTCAAGTCGAGATTTTGTTTTCTATAAGCAGATATTACTTTCAGCACCAACATTACACCATACTAACTACATCTACACTTACATCGTTGTAGAATTTTGCCTTGTTAAGTAACAAAAACTTAAGATTATGAAAAGGCTACTCTTTGAAGAAAATAAGAATTAATTAGAAACTTATAAATTTCTTGATTATGTTTTAGGAAACCTTTATGCTGATTAAAAGTTGAGGCTGATACTGTGAAGGTTTGTGTCATCGAAAACATGTTTCTTCTTAAACCACGATAAAATGACGAGGAGAGACTGTAATATATCTCCTCTCATAGCGGTAACCCGCTAGCCTGGAGTAGTCCCGGCATTCAACGGAGTAGCCGTTGCTATAAAGCGATTCCTTTTATCCTTCTGTATGTTGAAAGATTATTCACATGTTTATATTCTTGCCTTTGTTTTACACACACACACACACACACACACACACACACACACACACACGAGGTAGCTTGATAAGATCATGACTTTGACGAGAGATAGCGATCTAATCACAGATTGCTTGTTTGCACCCAAGTCTTACATCTATTCTGGGTATAATTGCTGAAGTTCGAAATTTGTTTCTTAAAACATTATTGAGAGCATCTAAAATAAACAGATGTGTGTTGTTTCGTAGAAAATGGAGAAAAATTAATTTCGTGTTCAGATAAAGCACTACTTTTTGCGTGGTAAGACGGTGAAGGAAACTGAAGAAAAGCTGAACAAGTATTATGAGGACTCTGCTCCATCACATGGCATGGTTAGCAAGTGGTTCACAGAATTTCGATGTGTCCGTTCGAGCACAAGAGATGCCGTGCGCACCGAACGGCCGGTTGAGGTCACAACAGAAGAAATGGTGGACAAAGTTCACGATATTGTGTTGGAAGACCGTCGAGATAGCCAAGTCCGTAAACATCTCGAGTGAACGGGTGTATAACATTCTGCACGAATGTTTGGGTATGAGAAAGGTTCTCTTTCACCAGGATAATGCACCCGCACACAAGTCAACCATTGCCATCGCAAATTTGCGGAATTGGGCTACGAACTGCTACCTCACCCACCATAATCTCCAGATTTGGCTCCGAGCGACTTCTTGCTTTTCGCAAACCTGAAAAAGTGGCTTGCTGGGAAGAAATTCACGTCCAGTGAACACATCATGGCAGAAACAACCTCATATTTTGCAGACTTCGACAAATCATATTTTTGAAAGGGTTAAAAAAAATTGGTGAAACGTTGGAAAATGTGTATTGGATTGAAAAGAGACTGTGTTAAGAGATAAAATTGATTTTTTGGAAAAAATTGTTATTTTCTTTAAAAAGTCACAGACTAATTAATCCGCCCTCGTATACATAAATGTGTGTGTGTGTGTGTGAATAAGCCTGACAACAATACTGCTTTATGAATTAATTGTTCTTCCACACTAGTCATGTATATGGGACAAAGTTGGAATCAGACGACTGAAAAATTCAATACCATAGCTGGGATTTGAACCACGGATCTTCGGTTTCCATCCAGTTACTCTAACCACTGAGCCACCATGGCAACATGCCGGCAACAAGTTAAATTCTCCAATTGACTCGCACTTAATGTCCTGCCGGTATGTTGCCATAGCTCAGTGGTTAGAGCAGCCGGACGGAAACCGGGAGATCCGTGGTTCAAATACCGACTTTGGTATTGAATTTTTCAGTCGTCTGATTCTACCTTTCCAAATACTGCTTTATGTTCGACTGTCCGGCAAGCACTTCACAAGTTACCCTGACTTCATAATCAAAGATGCCTAAATGTAAATGCGATTAGTGCACTTACTGCACGGGAACTTTTTGCTGCGAGAAGGCACTCGTTTCTAAACAACAAGCTTATGATTGAAAATATGGGTGAAAATCCCTAGGGAATTTCAATCCGAGCCAGAAACACTGGAATCGCAGATGCTGCCAGTAAAATCTCGGCAGCGATCCATGAATTGAGCATAGGTATATAACATGTATTTTAAATTTAAAATTAATATGTAAATAGTAACAAAATAATAAATTCCTTTCTGTGGAGACAGCATTTGTAAAGGGACTTGGTCGTAATCAAGGTATATTTCAAAGTTATAGCTGAAGCCATAAAAATCTCGAAACGGATGGTTTGTCTTTACAAGAAATTTTATCAATTCTCAATTAGGTTCGAGTAAACTTGAGCCTGCTCCTTTAAAACATGCAGGAAAATGAAGTGGCAAATTAAGATGTGTTTTAGGAAGAAAAAACCTGACATTACAATTTTATGTTCTATGGGTAAATATATTCACGGTGAAAACGTAGCGTTCCCCTAAAGAAGTTCCCCAGAGTTAGAAAGTGCTTTCAAATTTTACACAATAGCATCTGAAGACGTGGAAAGATCCTTCTTAGTATACACACTTGTGTTAACCGATAAACGTCATAAACCTACATCTCAGCATTTGGAGAAAATGATCACTATTAGCTATACTGCAAATCAAATTACAACTACTGGAATGATGACTAAGGAAGCACGTGCATTGTAAGCACCAAAAAGTATAAGTTTAAGAATTTTAATACACGCTTAAGGCATATCTTCAAAATTATAGAGCATATTTTTTAAGATTTTGAGCATAAGTGCATCCGCATTTTAGATACTTTCAATGCATACAAATCCCATGTCTAGTAATAAGGGAAGATGAAGACTGTGGAATATTCCTAGTAAACGTCGAGGTCGGAAATAGATGTGACGGTTTAATGATTTAAAAAGCTTGGGAACGGCTGACGTAATCAGATAAGCCCAACTAATGCAGAGTAATCCAGGGAGCTTTAAGGTAAATGTCTCTTAGAATTCCTAGCAAGAAAATTAACTTATGAAAATGAGTCTCCTTTATGGAAAAGATTAAGCAAAATACTCCAGGCAGAAGAAAAAGAGAGAAAAAGGATACCTTCAGTGCTAGATGAAGCCAGTTAACTCTGCAACAAACATTCCCGCTTACGTCGAGCATCTACAGGAGTTGAGGCACTAGGGAATCTCAGGTGCATGCTCTTGTCTCCAGACCACCCTACACGACCCGACCTGCCTGTAAGAGGTCGGAGATAACGAGGGAGTCCCGACAAGACTCTTGACAGCAGACCAACCACCCACACAAGTGGAAAAGTTGCTGCCGATTTGATTCCTTGCGGCGCCTTTATTTGCTATGCTTTTTTTCTTCAGCGGCACCAATAAGCATTTGAAAACATTTTCATACAGAGCATTAATCTCTTTAGACTTTAAAGGAACGATATCCGACTCTTAGTTTATGCAGAAAAGAATGGATACCTGAAAAGAAGCAGTCCATGTTTGGTTTTAAAACGCACAAAAACGTAATTTTAGAAAAATGAGATATGTGCGATAGCATCTGAAGCAGTTATAATACTTGATGTTGGCTTGATAGAGAACTTTCCTAATATGTTATGTGTTAACGGATATGTTATTTACTTATGTTCCTTAATACATGTAATTATTATCTTTCCTTATTTATTATATGCATATATTTCAATCTTCATATATGCCCAGTATAATGAAGAAAAAACTATTAAAATAACTAAAATTTAAAAGCTAAATTACCAACTTTAATGTAAAGTGTGGTCAATAAGGGCAAAAAATATATTTTGTGTATAACCATAGAAAAATAGCATCTAAAAATGGTTGTTGATAAATTCTCAAGGAGATAATATGCATACAGAAGCAAATTTTCAAGAGAGAAGCTACTATTATTCTTCAGTATTCCTGACGGGTATAATCTTTAGTATTCATTCAATCTTCAGCAAATGTATCCTCTTGATTTGAATAATGTATAATTAGTCAGCGTGTTTTAAAACATACAAGAAAATTAATTTATTTTTATAAAACATCACAATTTCCAAATAAAGAAACCTCAAAATTAAAAAAGGAGATAAATTTATTTTGAATTACCTTCTCTGTACCACGAGTCTGAGAAATACAGGAGATTTCATCGCTTCAAGAAACATAAGAAACAATTTCAGAATCTAATGCAACGCTAAAGAACCGACACAACTTAAGAATTGAACCAGGACGCACATCTATCTAGTAGGCTTCGGAATTAAAAATTAAAAGTATTACTTTAGAAAGAGTACCTTAGTTCTTCACAAAGGAAGCCAAAGTTCACATTTTAAAACAAAACATATTCAGATGAGTGATAATGTTTCTTTAGATAATGCTAAAGATAAGAATGCGTTAAATCACAAAACACCGAGTATGTTTATCTTTTTAAATACACTGTGTAAAGCTTCTTCCACCTTTTGTGCCAAAACGTCGAAGTCCAAAATTACATTTCCAATAACTTCGAAATAAGCATAACATTTATAAGCAAACCCATGCGAAATAAAAGATCTAATAAAGTGGTAAAATTGCAGCAATCCTCCAGATTATATAGGAATGTACGAATTATTACGCAGAAGAAAACTATATTGTTGAAAAGTTGGTTGAGTAAGAGGGCCACAAGTGTAAAAAGGAGTGCGTTAGAATAATTAAAAGATCTGAAGTTTTGGCAATTTTAATTCTGATGCACACAGGGGAACAGACATGCATGCAAACGCAAGCAGAGAATCAATGTTGCTCCCGGTGGCTGGATCTACTCTGTCGGACCATGAAAAGAATGACGGTATCTAAGAACAATGTTGGATTAGAGACATGCCGTTATAACGTTATGGATTAAAAGAGACGTCTAATAGACCGGCAGTGTATTCCTTTGCAAGTGATATATTTCTTTGCACTTGGAGTAGAAGTAGGAACGCAGGAAGCTGAAAAAACAACGCCGTGTGACGCCACGTAGACGGAAAGGATGAAAAGATCCAAACCGTGCGGATGATTAAATGCAACAAATGATCAGAAAGAATTTTTCAAAGTAAAATATCGCAAGGTTCCAATTCTTGTGACTCAAACGACAAGCCGTGGACCAAACCTGGCCACAACCTTCTGTCTCTTGTTCTTTTCTATTTCTTAGAAAAATCATTTATTACTGTGCATGATAGAATTCCAACCTCAAGCCCACTCTTATCTGAGCTGCTTCCTTGGCAGATAGATCAGCCGGACCCATAGTGTAGCTTGCGCGGTTATCTGGGGCGAATCCCCTCAGCGTATACTTTTGGATACAGGTGAAGGATGTATGTATATAGTACAAGCTCCAGCGCTCCCTGACGTACAGATTTTGGAATAACGTCAGTATGATGGATGTCATGACTGTTCGAAATAACTCAAACATGACGGTCTCTTCGAGTATCTCCTCTGACGAAGATAACAGTGGTAAATGTTCATACTGCTACTTTATTACATCTTTTTTGGGGGGGTTCTGTTTTTTTTCTTTTGCGTTTCTTGTAATATCAATAACCATCCGTCAAAGGCCGTTTCCGTAATTTAATAGCGTGCCGAGTAATGAATTTAATGGCTAAACATTTTAGCTGCTACTTTATGTTTCGAGAGGACTACATTCTTGACTTCCTGTTTTACTCTCCCTATTACTGGTAGAGGAAAAATTGCATTCTACGAAAAAATACGATATCGGGATTCAACCAATACATATTTTTTCCTGAATAAAAGGTTAGAAACTGGTCCGTGGCGCATGTGTGCGTGAACAACGTAATCCAGAAAAGCAAACTGGAACTTGGATTAAAAACCACGTTTAAGGCCAGGTTCAAGCTGCTCATTCTTGCAATTTTTTCTTAGAAATATGCTTCATATGGTGTATAAATCAAATGAAATACATATCTGGAATATTCCTGAAGTTCTCTTCGTTCTCATTAAATTTTATATCCTACTTTTATAAAATTTTAAAATTTTGAGGGAAAGCTGAAAGCTTACGTGTAAAATGCAGAGCTCGCTAAAATACACAATTTGGATCAGATTAATTTTTCATACCGTTAGCCATTTCCAAAATATTTGCTGTTGTTCGTCTGAATTTTCCAATACTAAGCAATATATTTTCATCTGATGTTCTTTTATTTCTCCTGAACTTACGCCAAGAGCATGTAATACCACGGCAGGTAAATACATACAGCTGTTTTATCAGGCTTCTATATGCTATTATGAGTTTACACAATAGATTTACTGAAACCATATCTGCCAACAATTATCATCATTAACAAGCTTTGATATTGAAGTAGGTTGTTGCTTCACGTATGGAAAGCCAATTTTAAGTAGGAGTTGTATTTCGACTGTTGGGGAGCCGAACACTTGAAGTAGTTGCAACCACACGTATGGTAAAAAGTTTCCGGTAGCCTTCGCCCCAAGTTTAAAAATATTAACTTTGTAATTTGGCTATTTCTTTAAATATTATATATTTATGTTTGCCTCGGCTGCGTCAGTATTATTGTTAGAGACATGGATTTCTTTGCAGGGAGCAGTGCGGCTAAGAATGTAGGCTTACACAGATTATAATTTGTACTTCACTCCATTTATTAATTGTTTAAACGATTAAAATAACACTTCACTGATATAGAGAGCTATGACATTATTTATTAATTACTAGCATTTTTAACACGTAATAGTAGTATTATTAAACTCTCTTACTCATTATTGCCTCAAGGTTACCTCATTGTTACCTCATTGTTAGCAAGTTTTAACCTATTATTCTCACAGCTACTACATTATTAAATTACCTAATACATTCACATAACATTATTGAACATGTACATAATACTAATAATAATATAAGCATTAATACACTGACTGTTACATGCATTTTATATATTATATTATACACATATTCCTTTAAGGCGGGCTGTTATTATATTTTATTTAATATAATTTGACTGAACTCATTTAAGTGTTGAAAATACTGCCTCAATATGAGTAATTTGCACGACCTATTAGGCCGGGTGAGTCGCCTAAAACTTCCACCGCAAATATCTCTGAAATAAAAATAAACATTGAAAAGAGACTTTCACAGGCATGAAGGCTCATTAAAGGGCGATACAGAACATTCAAAAGCATAAACAAATATGATTTCCAAGGAAAACTTATGTTCTTTTAATGGAAACCACTATACTTTTAACTGATGTGTAAAATAACTTTGTAAGAATGGCGTTTGTTGCATCGCAATAGGTCAATTACATCCGGAAAAATTATAACGCGAAGTTCACGCTTGAGATACAACGAAACGCACATCAGTTGCACATCTCGAGGTGCAGAATTTAATTGACCTATTGCGATGTTACAAACACCATTTTATACGATGCGAATCAGCTAAGGACCTAAATATGTATCTGCAAGAGGCATTCCATTCTTCATGTTATTTTCCATGTTATAAATTGCGGCAAAATATTACATGTTTGCATTTTAAAATATCAGAGGTTTGTGTTGAAAATCATATTTCCTTACATTTTTGAATGGTCTATGACAGCGATGTCAAATGTTGCCCGTCAGCGCAAGTCCTCTATTGCCGAGATCGCGTTTTCAAACCCGGCGGAGGTCGATGGATTTTTTCGCGCGTAAAATCTCTTCCTTCGGAAGGGAAATAAAGCCGGTGGTTCCGTGTTGTAGATTTACGGCATGTAAAAGTACCTCAAGCCTGAGGTTTGCCTCTGAGCAAAATTTCCGGTCTTTCGCGCCTAATGCAGAATGGGATGATAAGAACCATACTAGCTAATGAGCATCCATAAATAAAACTCAATTTATTTTTGTCAGCGCAAGCTGCTTGGAACAGTGTAAAGCAGAGCTTTACAACGTGAGCGCCATACTTAAAGGAAAGCGAAAGTAGAGGCAGTTCAATCCAAAATACGACATAGTGTCTTTAAGTAAGGAAATTGCTGGAGGTGTCCAATGCTTAGTATTCTAAAAGCATATAATTAAAAAAAAAATGTAACGTCAAGAGATACTATGAAGTATTTCACGTGGATAGTTATTATTGAAGGTGACGACATAAAGTATGAACACAGTGGAGGTCGTAATGTGTATGTTTATGTTATATTACAAGACCGGTCTCAGTTTCATTTTGAATTGTAAGGTTAAAACTTAGATAAATATCTCTTATCTTTTGGTTTTATTGGAATGGTTTTGGACCATTAATTTGTTTATGAAAAATGCCTTTTATTTATTAACATCATTATTGCAATTCGTCTTGCGCAGTGGGCTGGAGCGTGCTGCTCTGGTTTCCGGCTCGGGTTCGATCCCACCTTTCGAAGTGCGGATTTTAGGTCCCGGATATAGGACCGGTGCCCACTTAGCAAAGTGAGGAGCTACGATAAGCAGCGGTCCTGGCCTCGCGAGCCAATTTTCCAGCTGGGGGATGTGTGATGCTCCCACATCACCTCCCCGTATCGGTTGGATGGTCGCCTACCTCTGACGTGCGCACGTGGGCATGAGGCCGGCAGTCGGGTTGTCAGACCCAGACCCTTCGCGAGCTATAGCGCCACAGAATTTATTTTTTATTATTGTAATTCATATTAAAACGTTATCAGCATACAATGTATATGAATAAATGCAATAAAAACAAACAATAAAAAAACGCAATAACACTAAGAGTTATTTTCACATTCCCTTCGGATTTTGTAAGTACACCAATGCCTTTGTAATGCCCCTAGCTTGGAGTAAACTGGTGTCTCCCTGCTAGCACTTCATGCCCGCGAGTACTGGCTAGTTCACAAAATCACGCTTGGGTTGACATCGCTGGTCTATGTCATCTGCATTTTGAGTCCCTCCCCTGCCTCCATGGCTGCAAAAGCCATTTTTAATCCATATTTGTGTTTCAAAGATATTTGCGATGCAAGTTTTAGATGACTCACCCTGTACATAAAAATAAATGATGGTTGATAAAGAAGTTGTGTGATTGTAAAATATTGTAAGAACGGCACAATGTAAAGGTCATAGTAGGAGTTACAGTGAAGTAATGTAACATATCTTCATTTATCTTGCGATAAATAGGACAAAACTTTAATAAAAGATGGTTAAGCATTTAAATATTTACAGGTACACTGATACAATGTTTTTAATTTGTTACTTTCTTTATTGTATCACGTTAATATGAAAACAAATTAACCGTATAACGCTATACCACCGCAATGCAGAGGCTGATACATGCTCTCCGTTGAGCAATTTAATAACAAGGAAAGTTAGCTTTCACCACCGGAAACCCGAAAATAACAGAACGGTGTTTCAGGGCAAATTTCTCCCTAGCTTGTAACATCACTTTGGTGGTGTGTTGGCAGTTGTTGCTACGTATATCTGGTTTACTCGGTAACTTGCCTCTTAAGTTTCAATTCCGAAATCTCAGCAGGAGTAGCTAAATCGATTGCACGTACTACGTTTCAGTTTTACGTTTATGGCAAGTTTTATCGAGGATATGTGGAGGGAAAGGGCACACTGGAGGGGCAGGATGCATTAGAAGCTGACTCGCTTCCCGGCACTTTGATTTATTTGGCGTCGCGTTGGCAGCGCCGCGCTGATTTATAAGCCCCAAGGCAACTTCGCCACATCCACTATAGAAATGCGTGAGCAATTCTGCTCCACATTTCTACATCCATGCTTGCCACAATAGCTTTTTTTTTAATCAATAACCGACAGTTCAAAATAACAGTTTAAGAGTGGTTTTTAAACCGAAAATCACTGGTTATGCAGCACACCATACGCTTGCCTATGAGTTACAATCCACAGCCAATGGGCATACAATTACATTTATATGGGTTGAAACTACAATAGTGTCAACATACTGTATAATGAACGAGATGGTTTTTATGAAAATACCTAAAGGGATAGTCCAAATAGTGATATAAATTTACCTTCATTTGAAAAAAAAACACCCCTATTAATGTACTGAGAGAATCTTGTGTATCTCTTATATTGTTGGAGTTTACAGGCTGCTATAAATTGTTAATTTCAAAAGTCGTATCATCTTGCAATGACTATAAACTTTGCCATAGTCTACATGTGCTATATAACAGCAACATTGATTTTAATACTACGAAATAGTGTCAAACGACTAACCTATTTGATCGATTCCTTATATTCATGAGTGATATTTTTAGAAATGGAGAAATATTTCATCTGTCGCACAGAGAGGGGCATATCCCTCTGGAATACGCAGGAAACTCAATCTCCATATTTCAGATAAAGCCCTCTTACGATACACGGATGGTGGAACAGCGCTTTACCGATAATGTCCACCATGCGAGCACTGTTGATTACTTCGAAGCCATGAATAATCTATGCTGAGCAAAAAGTCGATGTTATACATATACTATTGACTTGTGCGCTACTGGTTTCCATGCATATTTATTAGACACGTCATGTAAATAACACTAGTTTTCTGTAATGTATTGTTGCATTATTTGACTGATCATTAATTACTCATGTATAAATTGTACCACAAAAAAGAAGAGAAAAATAAAATTTCTCTTGCTGGCGATGCGACAAACCCTGTCATATGTAAATAAATATTATTATATCATGTTGCTTTAATTCACATACGTTTGTATGCTTCCTTTCAGCTACAATATGCAGGCCAATTTGCGGTTTAATTTCACAGCTACCTACTATGTATGCTATGGCATTAATGTGAAGCTGGTTCATTTCTTTGATTACATTAATCCTCAGCTTATACAAGGCATTATTTGTAAAATATTTCTTTTTGAAAAAGAAGAAAAAAACCTATACAACAGCAATATACAATTTTTAATTATAAATCGTACCTGAGCCAACAGTTGCACCAGTATAATTATGTATAAATCAAATGCATTTATTAATGTAAATAACACAAAATGATGATAATATAACCTAAAACTTTAGGTTTTTGTTACATTGACAACGACGATATGAGGTTGACTGTGGTTTTCCCTTATTCTGACATGACAAATGTCAGCTAAGATCTATGGATCACTGACCTATTTCGTACTTGCATTCACCGTCCGATATGCCTGTCCGGTTAGAGGACGTTAAGTGGAAATAAAAAAATATACTTACATATACAGGGTGAATCACCTAAAACTTGCACCGCAAATATTTCGGAAATGGAAAGTGCTATTGATGTGCAGTTTTCACAGATTTATTGGTAGTTAGAGACTCTTACATTTAGCCTATAAACAGATTTTAATAATACTGAGAAAGTGTATTTTTTTGAGCAAACATACCATTTTTTAAATAGAACAATGCCTAGTTACATCAACAGAATAAAGGTAGAGTAAATTAGAATGTCAGTGCGTTTGTTGCAAGATTCCAGTGCAAGTGGTTTACGAGAAATTTTATTTTGAAACTTTTACGCAGCGACACTTGTACAACCTGTGGTAGCACAAACTAAAGAAAAACAAAAGGGAATTATAATACTTCTGTGGATTGTTACAAGTAAAGAGAACATAGCCCTTCAAAGGTTGTGTTCAAAATGACGACCGGCAGCTTCAATACACGCTTCCAGTCTTTTATGGAAAGACTGCTGCACACGTTCTATCATTTCAGCGGGAATTTCAGAGCAGGCAGCAGTAATACGTCGTTTCATATCATCTGGTGTAGTTGCTACATCCTTGTAGACAGTGTCTTTCAGCCTTCCCCACAGAAAAAAGTCTAAAGGGGTCAGATCCGGTGAACGGGCCGGCCAATGTACAGGTCCTCTTCGTCCAATCCAACGATTTGGAAACAATCCGTTAAGACAAGCTGTAGTACTTCGTGCACTATGGGCTGGACAGCCATCATGTTCCTCCTAGTCTGCAAAGGAGAGTCTTCTAGCATTTGTGGCAGATGGTCTGTCAGGAGGCTGCGATACTTGTGCGAGTTCATTGTTCCTTCTATGAACAAAGGGCTATGAGCTGATGGTTCATTATCCCACACCACACGTTTAAACTCCATGAACGCTAACGTTCCACCTGACGAAGCCAACGGGAATTGTCAACAGACCAATAGTGCATGTTTCTGCGGTTTACCTGGCCATGATTAGTAAATGTTGCCTCATCACTAAACAAGTTGAATCTGGAGTATCATGTCTTAATACCCATGGACAAAAGTTAACACGATTCTCAAAATTGTTTCCATGCAGCTCTCGATGGAGAGAGATGTGATAGGGATGGAACCTATGTCGATGGAGAATGCGCAGTACACTTGCCTGACTTATGTCATTTCCACCTGCGATTGTGCGGGAACTAATTTACAGATCTGCTGCAACGGCAGCTAAAACATTAATTTCTGCCTCTTCTCCAGTCCTTGTTTGTTTCTGTTACGTTTTCTAGGTGTTGCAGTACCACGTTCACGTAATTGGTTGAAGAGGTTGATAAATAATTGCCGAGATGGTTGACGTGTATTGGGATACGTTTCCGCATACACCGTACAGGAACGAACTGCATTCTTCCTACACTCACCATACACTATGAGCATGTCGACTTTTCCTGCATTAGTAAACCCCATCTTCCACTCACGACTTACTGCTTGAACCGTCACAAACTAAATGACCAGAAAGTCGCAATGCAATCAATGAACAGAAAACACAATGCAAACAAACATACCTAACAACTACGCAGGTTTAATGGGAAAACAATTGTCGGGGTGAAAACTTTTCAAAATACGATTTCTCATAAACCACTTGCACTAGAATCCTGCAACAAAGACCATTGATATTCTAATTTACTCTACCTTTATTCTGTTGCTGTAACTAGGCATTGTTCCATTTAAAAAAATTGTATGTTTGCTCAAAAGATACACTTTCTTAGTACTATTAAAATCTATTTATAGGCTAAATGTACACGCCCCTGACTACCAATCAACTGCACATCAATAGCACTTTCCATTTCCGAAATATTTGTGGTGCAAGTTTTAGGTGATTCACCCTGTATAAACTTAGGAGTAGACTAATTGCAGCATTTAATTTGATAAAACACAAATGAGAAACGACTTTCGAAACAAAGTGCAATTTTGTTCCACGCTGTTCAGGAAACCCACTAGACATATAAAGTAGTTTCTGCACATTCTGAGATGCGACATATATACAGGATGGACCATTTAAGTTGAGACCGTATAATATCTCCAAAACTAAGCGTTGTAGAAAGAAATGACTTTAATAAAAGTTGCTTGATATTATGGGAAAAAGTAAATGCCATTAGTCGTGTTTTATTTGGAGGACGTTGTGATGGTCATTTTAGGGTCAATTTAATTTTTTTAAACCTGAACCTATGTTTCTATGTTGTTTTCTCCCTCCTCATAAAAAGCTAAACAACATTTGTATAAAGCACTTTGCAATTGTTCTTACACCAACGTTAATAACAACAAAAATTCTGAATTTCTGAAACGCTTAGTTATGGAGATATTGTACACTCTCAACTTAAATGGTCCATCCTGTATACTACTATGTGCCTCAGAATATTTGGTCTGTATTTTCGAACGCGCGTTCGGAAGAGGTTGAGTAACTCCACCCCTTACCAAGAGAGATAGCTCCGCGGTAACGTGCGAGGCTCGCATTCGGAAGGTCCCGGGTTCGATTCCTAGTGCCCAACCGGACCAAGGGTTTTTCGTACTTTTCCCTGGTTGACTAGGCGAATGTTGTGGGTGGTTTATCTTCTATCACACATTTCCTTTCTCTTGTTTCCTATCATTTTGCTTCCCCTTTCATGTTTCAAGTAGGCTTAGGGGCTGTTTAGTGTGGTCGGTGTCCGACACAGGCGCAGACGCTTGCTCGTTGGAAAGCTCCTCTCGGCCCTACAAGATGACAGTCTTCTCTTAACCGCCTCTGGTATGTCGAGTTCTCTCCAGTTCCGCCAGAGCAAAGTCTTTTCTGAGCAGCCCGCCAGTGTGACCGGGTCATATCAAACTGGAATCGTTGGGGACCTCTGCGGTCTCTGTAGACCAATCTGCCTGCGGCCTATAGCCTCCTGCGATTCCTTCAGCTCATCCATTCCTCCTGGGGTAGTAAGCACAAAAGATCCGTTTTGGGTCGAGGTGCGAAGTGTCCCCTTCGTTACCTGGTCATTCATTAAACTCCAACCCCTTACTGGATTTTGTTTCACACCTCCAGGGCGTTTTAATTTATTGGATAATTGGGATAGGGCAAAAACGATGTAGATTAATCAAATTTCCCTTAACGGGGGAATCAAATGTAAAAATTGTCAAAAAAATACACTTTTGTTTCTGATGTAGCCATATTAATTGCAATTTCCTGTTTAATTTGATACATATTTTAATTCGTATTTTAAATCTATTTTTAAAACTGTATTGCATCTACAGTTTTGTACAGTAAATTCTGCACCACTTCACAGAAAAACTGATTAACCCCTACACACTATGGAGTAGAAGTAAACTACTCGGTTTCAAGGGAAGTTTTGCTCTACAAAGTAGTGCAATTCTGAGTACGGCAGCTTCCGTGCGCTCAAGCCATGTGCTTTCTTTCTTTCTTTGCAAATATATGCGGATTTAGTTCATCTTAAATTAAATTAAATTGAGTGTTTTTATTTATGGGCGCTCTTTAACTGCTGTGGTCCTTACATTCCATTCTATATTAAGCGTGAAAGACCGGAAATTTTGCTGAGAGGCCTCTTTATCAGGATTGAGGTTCTTTTATGTGGTAAATCTACACGGGACCCCGGCTTTACTTCCCTTCCATAGGAAGCCATGCTAAGGAGTTTTACGCCCGAAAAAAATCCATCGCCCTCCGCCGGGTTTGAATCCGTGACCATTTTTGGTTTGAACACCTTTTTCTGAATGACGGTTTCTGTTATAAATGATCATTTTTCTCAGGAACTACTGAATCTAGCTGAATTAAATGTTAGGGTGAATAAAAACAAACTCAAAGTGCTGCTGTGGATCTACTTTGGTTGGTTATTTTTTATAAAAATAATTTAAGATAAATTTTAATAAGTTTATGATATTATTAAAAGTAATGCTATCTTCATCTTCACTATTTGGACAAAAGTAGCAGTGAACTTAGAAGGCATGTATGCACATCTGTAAACATTTCAGTCTGTTGTCTGAAATAGTACTTAAAATAATGGATCATAAATTTATCAGATTTAATATTGGCGGGATATGGATTTTAATCTCCCGTTAAATTCCAAACGGAATTTTAGTCAAAATATTTTAGAATAAAAAGAAGTAGCTGCATTTATAGCAAATCACAAGCTTATGTCTTTATTTCTAGTACTTTGAGATTAAAAGGAATTAAACCAGAGCAATTAATCGCTATTAACCAAGAAAATTGGGACCAAGTCAACATGTCATTCATTTGGCAAGATTATCAGCTATTAAATTATTCGCCTTTCTACAGTACTGCTCAGGAATATGAAGATTTTCAAATAAAACCCGGCCAGCCGAGTATTACGAAGTATACGATCACAACACAAGTGAAAAGAATAAGAAGTTCTATAAAGCAATGGCAATATCTATTCTTAAATACGGCTCTGAAGGTGGACCATAATAAAGAACAGATAAAAGTTTACTACTCAAGCTGCAGAAATGAACGGTTTCAGATACGTAGCCGCATACATCCTGAGGGACTAGTCAGGAACAGGACATCTTAGAAAAGTTATATAGTTTCCAACTAGCAGTCACTGAACACTCTGAACTTCAAGCTTCAGAAACTGGCACGTTCCACCAAATGTAACACTCTTCGCGAACTGAAAACTACGTAGCAGCTATTGTTTTTAATAACTATTAAGTTATACCATGGAAACGTCCAGATAAAATCATTAAGTATTTGGGAGTACACTAGATTGTGGCTTTACTTGGAAGACGCCTTATCAAACGTAATTTGGGCTTTTCCGGATTATCCAAATTATATCTGCTGATGAGTAGAAAATCCTCTCTAAGAAGCAGAGATGCTGTTCTTTGTTGGACCTTTATTGACCTACACCTCCCCTATGTTGGGGTGGTGCAGTTCCAAGTAAACTGAAAGCCGTACAATCACTCCAGAACAAGAATTGCAGTTGGCGCATGCTGGTTTATCCGTAATACGCAGCTAGATCGTGAACTTGGCTTCTCAGCATTCACCATTTCATTCGCACCCAGGCTTAGAACTTTTTCCATTAACTTCAGAACGTCTCCGGAGCCGTATTCTTTTCTCCCAGCCGGCGATCTTCCCGCCCCACTAGCATTCAAAGCTGAAAACCTCAAGACATTCCGCTATCACCAAGTCCATCGTCCGGAGAAGTTCAACACCCTTCTGATTCTACGGTTCCGGTGTTTGCATTACAATTACAGTTTAGGATTTAGAGGGACCTGTCTGCGATTGACTTCATTACTATTCATTTTCATCCAGCAATGTTATTTTATTGACGTTAATGTTTTTATCCACTTCTCGCTTCTGCTATCATGCGTGGGCAGTTGAAGCTTTTACCGCAAATGTTAATAAAATGTATTTAGTCCTCCAACTACGAGTATTAACACGTATAGTTATTGTTGCAGACATGCAATATATTCAATTTCGATAGTTACATTTTATCATTTAAATCTTACATCCTTATTCCCCTTTATCGTTAACATTACTTAGGATTTAATTCATGCAGCATTTAAATAAAACTCTTTGGGCGCAAGCTGCCGCCTCGCTTTCAATTGCAGATTGGTTTGGTCAACACTACCAGACGTGATTAATCGATCCCAGTTCGCAGATGCTAGCACGGTCGACCTTGATAATGCTTTTGAACAGCTCATAGTAATTAATTATATTTTCGCTTAAATATTTTTATTATTCACTACCGCCGAAAAAAATAGTACACAATACACATGCGTTAAGTCCTTTACAGAAACTCAGATGTGAAAATACTCACTTCGTCACGGGATTTTAAACTTCTCCCTCCTTGCAAAACTGCACTAACCTTATTTGTATCGCTATATACTTATTGTTACTGGTATTGCTGGTGCTATTTTTGTTTCTGTATCTCTGATTGTTTTAAGTTATATTGGGTTTACACTGAGTGACTGTTGTCTAATAATAAATAGCAATAACAACGCCACACCATTAGCTTACACACTGCCGTGCGAACAAAAACAGTTAACAAGTGTATACGAGAATTAACCCTCTCGAATGCTTAATTAGAAATACAGAATTAATGGAATTAATTGTTCTTTCACACAAGCCGTGTGTTGGAAAGGTAGAATTAGACGTCTGAAAAATTCAATGCCTAACCACGGGAGTCTGGGAGATCCATGGTTCCAATCCCGGCTATGGCATTGAATTGTTCAATCGTCTGATTCTACCTTTCCAACACAGAATTAGTCTGATAAATTACTAATAACATTGAAAATCGCCTTTAAGGTACGATATCCTGGGGCATCTTGGGCGTTTACCGAGACACGTGAAACCAGATGAAAAATGTTTCATGTCGCTCGGGTATTTCACCACTGTTGCACAGTGTTAGAGCGGTTTCAAGGAAAGCCTAAGATCTGTGTTATTACGTGATGTTTATGGCAGTGACTGGTATGAGCAGGTAATATGAATGTACACAGAAAAATTCACCTCAAAACTAGATTTTACTCGCAGTTTCGCCGGTATGGATATTCCTGTCTGTTTTGACAGCTCCCACATCTTGCAATAATCTACAATAGTTCCATGTTTACGTATGGCAAAAACAGAATTTTGTCGCAGAGATACTTTAGAAATAAAAGGTAACCAGCATACGACTTAAAGCAATTTGCAACACATGTAGTTTAATATCTACTTTAGGAACAAGTTATGAATCACATTGTCCTTAAATTTTAAAAGTGGAAAGAACGCTCCTAATGAAGTCGTTTGAAATAATATATTGTGACGTATGCAGAGATTATAGCACATACGTCTCTCTGGTCACCGGGATTCGAGATGGCAGTTAGAGTTTGGGTAGGGGGAACTAGGAATCTTAGGAGAGGATGAGTTGTTTGGCGTCCCCGACGCTTTAGTAGCGTGGGTTGGGACAAGTGAGTCAGTGGGCAACCTTCGAGTAGCAAGGACGTGGAACTGCCATCTCCGTGTGAGGCAAGCATGGCGACCTCGCCCGGCAGACATGGGGGCTAATAATGTAAAGGGTAAGAGATCTATCTTTATTTAGTAAATTGGCTTCCATCCATTCTCTTTTTGTATTAATTATGATAGTGTAGAGTTCCTTCCTTCCTTGTGAGCCATGTAGCGTCCCTTTTTGCCAGTGATTGATAATATTTTCTGTACTTTCTTTAGCTGCGTCCCTCGTCGTAGCCTCGCCATGTAAGAAGTTGGTTAATTTACCGGTACCCCTTTGCAAGCGAGTCGCTCACCATCATTTTGAGTAATTAGTAAGAAGAGGCTACGACAATTGGTGTGAGGCACCGAGTATTTTGGCCGGGCAGAATTTAATTTTTTTTCTGAGGTTTTAAGTGCAAAACATTTTTTTCTCTGTAAAATGTAACGGTTTTTGGTCCTCCACGTGGTTGCTAAAATGTGAATCTGTTTCTTGGCTCAAGGGTAAGGGTAAGGTTCAGTGGTATAATTTGTGGTTTCTGTATTCTAAATTCTTGTTGCTTTGCTTTCTGAAAGTCCCGTGTCTAAATTTTAATTTTAAGTTCATTTTTATATTTGCTCCATTGTCTGTCGGCGCGACGCTAAAACTCCTGGCTCCATTTTCCCCTTACTTTGGCTTCATTTCTACTAAATTCTATCACTGTGCTAAGTTATTCGTGCTGGTCATTTTGAAGTATATATTTTTGTGAATTGTGAAAATTGGGTGATATTTGTAACGTTGATAATATGGTTGCGTGTGTGAGCTGATTTACGTAACATTGCATTTACTGGTTGCGTCATCTTGTAAGTATTAACGACTCGAAAGTGCAGCAAATGTTTCAAAATTCGTGTGTTGCGTGTTTAAAACCTGCGTGTGTATAAAAAGTGTGGTGCATCTGTTTGGAATAATAAAGTAATAAAATGAAAGAAGTCGAGTATATATATTGAAAATTTATTTTTGCATTGTACACTCGCGGTAAGAATAGTGATAAAGATAATGATGATAATTTTGCTTCACCGTTGCCAAGTTTGGTTTATCTAGTTACGCAATGCATATTTTTGGGGGAAAATGCTTCACAATTACTCATTTAAGTAAACGTTTCAGGAGCAACTACCAACCTTGCCAGTATCTTCACCTAATTAGGTTTAATGTGACTCCAATATGGACCAGTACGACGTGGATGTTGAGAGATCAGCTATATGTGTGTTACCAGATTTTGGAAAATTGCACTGGAATTTTGTGGTAAAAAGGAATAAGAAAAAAAACATAACCTGTAAGTATGTGTACATTGTGTGTGCTAAAGTTTGGACGAATGAAACAGTTTCACAACTCACACAGGTATGCTAAGTTTTTATTGTTTCACTGACTGATGCTTAATTAAGCTTTGCTTTTCAGGAATAATGTTTTTGTGTAACTTAAATTTTAAATTATGTTTGCGCATTGCAAATTATTTGTTTTGTTATGTTATGCTGCAGGAATGTGTTTGATGTGTACCGTGTGCTTAATTGAGCTTTGATTTTCAGGAATGTTACGTGACAGTATTGTTTTGAGTAATGATGTGATTTTGTTCTGTTGCATTCGATTTGGTTTGATTTGGTTTGATTTGATTTGATTTTGGGTTTCATTATGATGCTGTGATCTTTTATTTGCAGAAAATTGTTGCATGAATAGTGTGTGTATGTATGTGTATATTTGAGGTTATGTGATATATGTGAGATTTGCCTCGGTGGAAGTGCGTAAGAGTAACCCCGATGGTGTAGTTTGAGATTATGTGAGAGATATGAGTTGATATTTGCCTCGGTGGAAGAGCGTAAGAGTAACCCCGATGGTGGTAAAGTGAGAGATGAGAGGAGAAGAGATGAGATGATGTCAGCTTCGGTAGAAGTGCCAAAGTGTAACCCCGATAGTTGAAGTGTAAATGTGTTGATTTTTCAGGAGGGCTACATGTACCTGGAAAGTTGATTTGATGTGATGATTTCAGAGATTTTGCTTATTGGTGTTGCTGTAACGTGCCCAGTATAGCGTGTGTGATGTATTCACACGAGAGAGTACATGTATTGAAGTGAATGCAATGAGAATAATTTTTTTTGTGTTTATGCAACAAGTTTAATACCATCTTAGATAGCAAGTTTTAATACCACCTGTTTTCCAGCTTAATTTTGATTCGGAGGATGTGGATGCAACAGTATAATGTCATGTTATTTGTGTCATTCCTGAAATGTTAATGTGATTTCTTTAAGGTTATGCCTATGTCAGATATTTTTGACTTTGCAGCATGTTAAATGAGACACGTCAGTGAAGATGTTTTGTTTTCGCAGTAATTACTGTCCAAGAGAAAGTTGAAAGTTGAGATAAAGATGATGATGACTGAAATAATGATGATGATTGAAATACTGATGATGATGATTATGATTGAGATTGAGATGATGAGGACAATAATGAGATGAATAAGATAGTAATGTAGAGGAGAATTGGTTAGTGACAGTAGAGTATGTTTATTGTAGTTTGAATTTGTACTGTGGATTTATTTTTAAGTTTGTAGTAATGCATACAGTAGTCTCGAGTAGCTAGTTAAGTGAGTGTTGTGTATAATTTGGGCCATGGTCAGTGTGAATGATTCCATTTCATTGTTATGTATGAATGTATTGTAAGTGCACTTATTTTCTCTTCATTAATGGTACCAGCTGGTTAAGAAATAATATTGGGATCCCAAATAAGTTTATATTTTTCTGTTATGTTATTGTATGGAAACAATGAATGGTACTGATATAATGTTAATGTGTTTTGGTTCTTTTGTGATTCTGTATTTGGATTTTAAAGCATTGTGTGTTAAATTTTCGATGGTAACCCCCTGAAAACTTTAGTTTTTATGTCAACATGTAGTCATTTTTCTCTCTCTTTGCCCCATGTTAACAGAATTTATTGAGTGCAAACCTTCTGAACATTTAAAATATTTGATTGTAAATGACATACTATTTCTTTTATGTGTGATTATTTGTTGGAGCACCCTTTCTAGCTTCTGTGGTTTTTGTTGTAGTTATTTTGCTGATGGCTGAGCTCGAGCGGATAAGACAAGCACCCCCACCTTTCACGCCAGAGGTTCCAGAGACACCACGGGAGAGATGCCGTGCAGCCACTACACTGCAGTGGCATAAGGAGCCACTAATTTGGGGGGCAGTCCAAGCCAGCGACTGCCCATCCCTTCTTCATCTCCAACGACCTGCAGAATCAAAAACTTTACAAACCAGGATATCATTCGTCGTTGTGGGTGATCTGCAAACTCCACCCACAAACAGTTACGTCGGACATCAACCCAGGTGCAGTGTAGTGTGCGTGTGACAGAGGTAGCGTGGTGTGTGTGCGTGTGCGGGGTGCTCGAGCATAAGTGCTCTAATGATATATGATCCGTTCAGACTCGAGACTCTTAAATATGCCAAGTATAAGTTTTTATGTTTTCGTTCGGGTGTTCCATACACATGTATCAATATTTTTTTTCCTCTTTCTCTTTGTATGTCATTTTTGCTCGTATAATTGTTTTTGTGTAATATTTGCCTTGTGTCGACGAGGGCGTCGATCTCGGTGGCCAGGGGGAGATGTGACGTATGCAGAGATTATAGCGCATACGTCTCTTTGGTCACCGGGATTCGAGATGGCAATTAGAGTTTGGGTAGGGGGAACTAGGAATCTTAGGAGGGGATGAGTTGTTTGGCGTCCCCGACGCTTTAGTAGCGTGGGTTGGGACAAGTGAGTCAGTGGGCAACCTTCGAGTAGCAAGGACGTGGAACTGCCATCTCCGTGTGAGGCAAGCATGGCGACCTCGCCCGGCAGACATGGGGGCTAATAATGTAAAGGGTAAGAGATCTATCTTTATTTAGTAAATTGGCATCCATCCATTCTCTTTTTGTATTAATTATGATAGTGTAGAGTTCCTTCCTTCCTTGTGAGCCATGTAGCGTCCCTTTTTGCCAGTGATTGATAATATTTTTATGTCAACATGTCATTTTTCTCTCTTTGCCCCATGTTAACAGAATTTATTGAGTGCAAACCTTCTGAACATTTAAAATATTTGATTGTAAATGACATACTATTTCTTTTATGTGTGATTATTTGTTGGAGCACCCTTTCTACCTTCTGTGGTTTCTGTTGTAGTTATTTAGCTGCGTCCCTCGTCGTAGCCTCGCCATGTAAGAAGTTGGTTAATTTACCGGTACCCCTTTGCAAGCGAGTCGCTCACCATCATTTTGAGTAATTAGTAAGAAGAGGCTATGACAATATTGCATGGAAAGGTAGAATCAGATTTGAAAATTTCAATACCATAAGCAAGATTCTACTTTTTCAGCCTCGTCTTACACAGCTTGTGTGAAAAAGCAATTACCATTGATTGACCTAATAGTTGGTTAAACTATGAAGCCCGGGACTTTTGGTGCTTGCGACATTATAAATCGCTATTGGAGCATGTGATCTCAAATGAATTTGCATCTCCTTGTGGTTTACAGAGAAAAATGTAAGTCATTTGCTGAATTAATGTGGTCCTGGCATGCTACCATGTTAGCTCAGTGGTTTAGAGCAATAGAAGGAAATTTTTTTAGTGTGATTCTACCTTTCCAACCTTTTCCCACACTTATTTTTACCTTGTTATACTTGTGTGAAGGAACAGTTAATTACCTAGATATTGCATTTTCCAATGTAAGAGGAAAGAAAGAAAGAAAGAAAGAAAGAAAGAAAAAAAGAAAAAAAACAGAAGAAATAGTAGATAGTCGTCTTGAGGGGAGCAATTTTGAATGTCTCGCAAGGATTTACCCACTACATGACAAAACATATTTGGAGCATAGGCCATTAGGGGGGAGGGCTTTACATTTAGAATAAAGTTTACTCATTTGGACAATAATAAAAGGCTATAAATGGAGTCTTCTACGGTCTACATCTTGTTGAGTTTTCAAGCCATTGCGTTTACAATAGGTTTGTTTACTTTGATGTAACCATAATAAACAGCTAACATAAGAAAACGGTGAGGATAAATAATATGAAACATTTTAATGACATAATTAAATTAAATTACATCAAACTGGAGAATTTAGCTCCAGAAATGTTCTAATATCAAATTTAACATAACGGCCCTGGAATATGTTCACTCAAATTTTGAATATGGATATCGTTTATACTAAGATATGTTTACAACACTACTGCCTGTGTCAAACACAAACATTTAAAACCTCATCATTTAGGAAATTGTTTAAATCGTATGAGTAGTTTGAGATAATTTGAGAAACAAATTATAATTACATTTCTTCTTTGGGGTAGGGCGGGGTAATTCCGATAGGTTAGCATAATTTCTTGATTGAAAATAAAGTGTTACTAATGTACCGACCATTCAAGTAAGCAAACATGCAGCACACTATTATGGCTCACGGTGGTCATAATATCACTATCATTAATGACAAGCTTAATGCTGAAATAACGCTATCCGAATTCTCCGCCAAATTGAAAAGAGAGAAATTCCGAGGGGCTAATTGGATATGACTGTGGGGCAATTTGGATAACAATGAATACAGTAAATAAATAGCTCTGCTTTTGGATTCTGAAACAAACTTACTTATTCTAGAAATTAAATATATATTATAATATATTAATGTGGAATTATGAAGAGTTAACAATTCCTATGAAATGTGAACCATTGAAAAAACTAAGAAATATAAGGATTAACAAATTCTTGAATTCTGTACGCTATTTAGAAGCATTTGCCACAAATAAATTGTTCCCTTCCTTCAGCTCCCACGCATCTTTCATGGAACCAAACCTGCCATTTCTGGCAGCGAATCCAGTCGCCTCTCAGAATAGACTACTTCGAGTAATAGCTGACCCTGCAGAATCAACATTTGTAGTCATCTACGTTGGAATTATTAGCAGTATCGTCTTCACTGGACGATAAATCAATGAATTTCTTTGATTGTTTAGTTTATTTTTCTTTTTCCTTTAAATGTTGCCTTTCTTCTTTTTTTAACTGAATTTGTTCCCCACAAAATTTCATCTCTCTCTTTACCTTAACAACTGGTACATTTTCTGGTGATGTGCTGTGGCATGCTCCTTTCTTATTCTGAACTCTTCTCTTGATCACACTCTTTACAGGACTAGGAAGGACCTCTCGAACGGTTCTTTCAGGCATTACACCCACAGGGGATTGTGAAGTGCTGGGCTGTTTGAACATTGGATTCAGTTCATTTAATTTTAATTTAACTTTTGTATACAGGGTCATATGGTACCTTGAAAACTTGACTTGCACCTAGTAATGACAGATTACTCTCTATTACAAATGAGATTGCCTGTTCCATAGCTTCTTTGTCCCATTGTAGCCGTAAATTCTTCCTTTTGTAATGTCGTACCATCTGAAAATTTGAGCGGAATAATTAATATAATAAAAATTACTTTAAAACATAGCCCCCAATGGAAATAAATTACATACCAAAGAAACAAATATGTATGATATCCGATTAACCCCACCGATTGTTATCGAAATAGCCCCACAACACATGTTACCGGTCAACGACGTAATTCTTAGACTGTGCAATAGACAGCGCGACGGTATACTATAATGGTTCACAAAATACCAAGGAAACGTTCACTCCTTAAAGCAGTACGAAAACTAGTACACAAGACCAGCTAAAGCTTAAGTTTTCTGACCAAAATATTACATGCTACATATTGTACAGGTATTCCTTCCTTGCCTTTGATTAGAAAAACTGATGTAGCGTCTCTCTTAATAGCAGAATCTATTCAGAACCAAGCACACACGTTGATAAGACTCCGTCCTTAACTGGAAACTTCAATATGGCGTGTTTAGTAGTGAGAACTTAACATTATCCAAAAAGCCCCGCTATCCGAATTGCCCCGCCCTCCCAATATATTGCATAGTTAAACTAATAGATTGAGATATAGAACGAAGATCTCGATGAGCAGAGTGGAAGGTTGTATAAGACTTTTTGAGGTACTTTAAAATTATGTGTGTCTAAACATGAGACCAAGCGTGTCCACGAAGTGGATAATGATGGTGAACACAATATCAACTAATGCAGATGCAGTTCTCGATCACTAGATCAATCATGTTTCGCGGACAAAGCGCTGGTTGATTTGCTTCATTATCAGGAAGTACTATAGCATGATTGTCGTACACATAACCGGACGTAACTTAGCACTCTCGCTGAGTAAAGAGCGACATACCGCAAGCATTAAAAGCACTGGTGCATGCAGGTAAGGGAGAGCGTAATTAAATTCCTACTAATGGATGGGTACCATCTCAGCAGAGGCCACTTTTACTTGATGCTAATTTACTGCCATGGAGTTTACTGGTAATTTGCTACATTGCTTCACACTCTCCCTACTGGGTTTGGAAAGGAGAATGCATGGGCTTAGTCTTTTGATAATTTAATTGATTAAAAGAATTTCAATCGCATGTTTAATGTCTCAAATTTGGATAATATCACCAAGGAACCATTTATTAGTAAAACCCACCACTTCGCTCGCGTTAACCACTTTCTTTTATCCCCCCCTTATCGTTTGTACTCACGTAACACATTAAAAAGAACTGCTAGTACATTCAAATGACTTTCTCCTATCTTTATTAGTGGTTAAACAAACTAGTCTTACTAAAGCTTATTTATTTTTAAATCTACTACATTTTAATACCAATAAACTTTTGCTACATCATCATTTTGTTAAAGATACAAAGGGAATAGCGATAGCCAATGTTTAAGAGTTGGACGCTATACGCTGGCCTAAAAACTCCGCACGGCTTCGACGGAATCGCGACAAACAACTGACTGTTGACAGGACTTTAAAAGAATGGCTAAGTATTGAACAATTCGAACCATTAATTGTTATCTTCTCGCAAATGGCTAATTCCCAAAAGAAAAAAAAACAAAAAAAAAAGTAGTTGCAATAAATTGTGTGTTTTAAAGAGATCTATACTTTTTCTGTAGTACGTTTACGTCTATCGCTTCACGTTTACCAGCTACACAAAATTATACAACATTCCTTTCAAATGAAGAGGACTTCAAAGCCTACTCAAGAAAATTCAAGACATACATTTTATTTGTCATGTAAATATCTTCAATATACGGTATTTTAATAAAAATCGTTAGTATTCTGTAGAAAATAATTTTTTTTAAAACGTGCTCCATGTAAAGAGTAGTTCGGGTAGGGGGATTTTCTTGAACATCGTCGTGTCGAATCTTTGGAAGGTCCTGACTAACTTAAATACTATGGTGTTGATCCGACTTTTCGTTTTTGGGTTATGCTGTTCAAAGACATACACACGGATCCTTTCCAAAAATGCTTTTTTGTATTCCGGGGTCCTCAAAACATGTATTTCCGGTAAAATATCGGTATCGAATTTTTGGGTGGAATGTAATACCTTCTCTATCTATTAGGTACGTGGTAGAGAAAGTAATGCGTTGCATTCACATTACTTTTCTTACTCACTCTTCTGTAGAGTATTCTTACAAAAGCTTCTTCTTCTGTGCACTTCTTGTTAATACACAGAAACCTTCATTACTCACTTACCAACACATTATTTGTAGGTATAAGAAGAATGCAGTAGGCTAAAGCGATAGTCAAATCTTTTCAAAGTCAGTCATTAAATCATGACTTTTGAACTTCTGTTCTGTTTGCATGAACATGCAAAAAAATAAATAAATAAATAAATAAAATAAATAAATAAATAAAGCCTGAAGTTACATTGTGGGTATAACCTTTTATACCTACTCTTCAACATACTATTATTACAAATGCTTATTTTTCTAACTACTTCACATTAATCCAGATAAACATTTATACAAATGCTTTTATTACATACTTCCTTGTAGGTACAAGGGGATTAGGGGAATGAAGAAGGCTTCAGCAATAGTGAAACTTTAAAGAGCGGGTCGCTATGTGAGCTTTTAAATTCAGTTCTCTTCGCATGACTAGGAGAAACAAACGAATAACGATTTTCTATTTGAGACAAGTATAAATATTTGAAAAATCAAACCAATAACAACGAATATCTCTGAAATGTTTAACGCTACAACATAAACTTATTTAACATAAATCTGTACTTTAACCAGATCTACATTTTTTTGTGTAGTAAGATTTTGTCTTTGTCTTACGGTTTACCAGTTATACAAAACTGTTTCAAAATGAAGGGGACTTCGCAAACTATTCCCAGAAAACTCAAGATATACATTTTTGACAAGAAAATTCAAACATTTGGTATTTTAATCAAAATCGTTAAAATCATTTTTGAGAAAATGAAAAAAAAATGTCCATGTACAGGGCGGTTTAAGGTGGGGCATTTCCTTAAAAATCTTCTATCGAAACTTTATATGTTGCTGAACTTAAATAAAAAGTTTTGTATTCATCCGGCTTCTTGTTTCTGAGTTAACAGACACAAACACACACACACACACACACACACACACACACACACACACAAACACACACACAAGAGTTTTCTTGAAAAATGCTTTGGGGAGACTACAGGTCGAAAAAGTGTATATTTGCATAGAAATCTCGATATCCTATTTTTTAGTGGAATGCAATACCTTCTCTACTAGGTACGTGGTAGAGAAAGTAAGAACCAGTTTTATTAATATATAAGCAAACATACGTTTTTCATCTTAGGTGCATTAAGCTGCCACCTACTGCATGGTACTCATTATCCGCGACCTCAGTAGTCATTAGACATCGTGAAACAGCAGAATGGGACGCTCCGTGGAACTCACGGACTTGAACGTGATCAGAAGATTGGGTGTCACTTGTGTCAGAAGTCTGTACGCAAGATTTTCACACTCCTAAACATCCCTAGGTCCACTGCTTCTGATGTGATAGTGAAGTGGAAACGTGAAGGGACATGTACTACAGCACAAAAGCATACAGGCCGACCTGTCTGTTGACTGACAGAGATCGCCGACATTTGAAGAGGGTCGTAAAGAGTAATAGGCAGACATCTATCCAGACCATCACACAGGAATTCCAAACTGCATCAGGATCCACTCCAAGTACCATGACAGTTAGGCGCGAGGCGAGAAACCTTGGATCCCATGGTCGAGCTGCTGCTCATAAGCCAGCTGGGTATGGCGAATGCTCGGTGAACGTCATCTGCCAGCGTGTGTAGTGCCAACAGTGAAATTCAGAGGTGGTGGCGTTATGGTGTGGTCATGTTTTTCCTGGAGGGCGGTTACACTCCTTGTTGTTTTGCGTGACACGATCACAGCGCAGACCTACATTGATATTTAAAGCACCTTCTTGCTTCCCACTGTTGAAGAGCAATTCGGGGATGGCGATTGCATTCTTCAACACGATCGAGCACCTATTCATACTGCACGGGCTGTGGCCGAGTGGTTACACAACAACATCCCTGTAATGCCTGGCCTGCACAGAGTCCTGACTTGAATCCTATTGAACATCTTTGGGATGTTTTGGAACGCCGACTTAGTGCCAGGCCTCACCAACCTACATCGATACCTCTCCTCAGTTCCTGTATTCAACAAGCCCATATACATCGGCATGAGCGTGTTGGACATCTCCAAGACATTAATGTATCACTATCATTACGATGTGTTGTTGCCTTATTACGGAGCTGAAAACCTAAAGCTTATGTACATGGACACTGATTCATTCATTCACCGTGTTACAACTGAAGATGTGTACCAGGACAAGCTACGTTTTCTTGAGCATCTCGATACAGCTGATTACCCTGTCAATCATATATGCCATTCAGCTCTAAACAAGAAGGTGCTTGGGAAATTTAAAGATGAGGCTAATAGCAAAATCATTCTACGCTTTGTTGGACTATGACCTAAGATGTATGCCTTAGATATTCAAGGATCGATGATAAAAAAGATTAAAGGTATAAAACGTAGAGCTATTAAGCAGTACATTTCGTTTGATAGCTATACAGACTGTCTTAAAACCTGTGAAATCATCAGAATGCCCATGAATCTAATCCTATCACGAAAGCACGCTGTTACCACAGTGCAAGTGAATAAAATTACATTGAAACCCTTTGATGATAAAAGAGTTATTGCTGAGGATGGAATAACTACCTATGCGTATGGACATTACAGTATTGCAAGCAGTGCTTAAGAGAATTTAAGATTTTCTCTGCGAGTCTACAACCTTTAAAAATTGAAGTTTATTCGTGTGCTGTGTATGCAACTAGCACACGTCCGATGAAGAAAGAAGAAGATGGAAGGGGAGGTGTTAACCCTGTCATTAGGAGCAATCCTAGTGCTAGTCTCAAGCCTAGATAAAAGCGGAGAGGCACGTACGATGAACTAAAATAAAGGTATGTTGGTGCATAGCTTTTCATTTTGTAAACCAATATGCAGTTTATCCCTCTCCGCCTCGTACACTAACTGTTTAACATATAAAAGATTTGTAAGATTTAGAAAAAGTATATAAAGTGTTGTAATGTTGAATGAGAAAAGTTTATAATCTAATTACTCTCTATATTACCATGAATACCTGTGATACTATCTGAATTACCTGTTAAAATTACTTAAATGCCTGTGATACTACCCGAATCAAGTGCAACTGACTTAAATAGCTCTGATACGAATCCCTGCCCATGGAATCTAGCCTCCTGTGATACTAGCTGAGTTACTCTAAGCACCTATGATACTTGAACTGCCCAAATACCTACGCTACTATCTGAATTACCTGTGAAATCATACACAGCTATGATGCAGTCAGGCTCTGGAACATAGCCTTCTGTGATACTAGCTGAATTAGCTTAAACGCCCACGATACTAGCTGAATTGCCTGCGAAATCATATTCAGTTATGATACGCTCTGCCCCTTGAATCTAGCATCCTGTGATACTATCTGAATTACCTGTTAAAATTACTTAAATACATGTGCTACTACGAATCAAGTGCGACTGACTTAAATAGCTCTGATACGAATCCCTGCCCATGGAATCTAGCCTCCTGTGATACTAGCTGAATTACTCTAAGCAGCTATGATACTTGAATCACCCAAATACCGCGATACTATTTGAATTACCTGTGAAGTCATACGGAACTCTGCTATACCTGTTTCCCTGAATCTGTCCTACCCTGTGATACTACCTGAATTACCTACGTTTTAGCGTGAGTGGGCCAGCTTTTTGCTTGAGTGGGCCACCTTTTTCCCTGAGTGGGTCAGGTTTTTCCCTGTGTGGGTCACCTTTTTCCTGAGTGGGTCACCTTTTTCCCTTTGTTGGTCACCTTTTTCCCTGAGTGGGACACCTTTTTCCCTGAGCGGGTCACCTTTTTGCTTGAGTGGGACAGCTTTTTTGCTTGAGTGTGTTACCTTTTGTGCTAGTGGGTCACCATTTTGCGTGAGTGGGTCACCTTTTTCCCCTGAGCGGGTCACCTTTTTGCTTGAGTGGCTCACCTTTTTACGTGAGTGGGTTACGTGATGCAGCTGTCTAAAATTTGTGTCCTGGCATTGACACCAAACAGCTTTCCATGAAGTTCTCGTCTAAAGTCGCTTTGAAAGTCTAGCACCTCCCCTCCTATTCCCTATCTCTCCTGTATATAAACCCATATTGCTACTCCTTCAGTATCTGTCTAGCCTAACAGCTCTCCTCCTGTTCCTATACCTCTCATATAAACCAAACTCTACTCCTCTAGCTCTGTCTAGCCTAACACCTCTACTTGTTTTCCTATACCTCTCATATAAACCATACTCTACTCCTCAATCTCTGTGTAGCCGAACATTTCTCCTCCCGTTCCTATACCTCTCATACATACAAACGCATACTCTACTCTCAACCTCTGTCTAGTTTAGCATCTTCCCTATCTTTCCCCTATAAACACATAATCTACTCCTCAACATCTGTCTGGCCTAGCATTTCTCCTCGTATCCCTACCTCTCATAAAGCGCATTCCCCTCCTGCCCCTGTCTAGCTGAGTATGTCTCCTTTGTTTCCTATACCGCTCATATAAAACACATTCTACCTTTAACACCTGTCTATCCTAGCATAGGATCTCTCCGTTTTCTCGTCTCTCCTTATAAACGCATACTCAACCTCCTTAGCCTAATACATCTCCTCCATTTCCTATACCTCTCGTATAACCCATACTCTACTCCTCAACCTCTGTCTAGCCTAACACCTTTCCTCGTTTCCCTATATCTCATATAAACCATACTCTACTGCTCAACCTCAATCTAGCCTAACACCCCTCCTCCTGTTCCCTACCTCTCTGACATAAAATACATACTCTACCCTTCAACTCTGTCTAGCCTAACACCCCCCTCGTTTTCCTATACCTTTGATATAAACCATACTCTGCTCCTCGACCTCAGTTTAGCCTAACACCACTCCCCGTATCCCCTACCTCTCATAAAGCGCATTCCCCTCCTACCCCCTGTCTAGCTGATGATCCCTCCGTTTTCTCGTCTCTCCCTATAAACGCATCCTCAACTTCCTTAGCCTAATTACCTCTCCTCCTGTTCCTATACCCCCATACATATAAATGCATTCTCTTTTCTAAACCTCTGTCTAGCCTAACACCACTCCACTATCTCTTCCATATAAACCTACTTCCCTCGTTCAACCCTGTCTAGCCTAGTATCGGTCGTCGTATTCCCTATCTCTCCCATATAAACCCATTTTCCTCCTTGAACCGCCGCATCTACCCTCGTTTTCCCTATCCTTTCCCATATATGCCCAAAAAACTGTGCTCGATCTCTTCTAATGTACCTACTCATCTGCTACTACAAGTGGTGCGCGTGTGGAAGAAGTGTATAGACGAAGATCGTGTGCAGCGAAGAGCGGGTACTGGACCACGGAACATGATCACAGCACGGGATGACCGTCATCTTGTCCGCATGGCCATAACGGACCGTACAACTTCATCCACAATGTTGGCTCGCCGCTGGAGTACTGCGACAGGTGTGAACTTGTCTGCATTAATGGTTCGTCGCCGTCTGCTGCAGGTTGGACTGGTTGCATGCATGTCATTACGACGGCTTCCATTGTCCAGAAACCACGAGCTCCTCCGACTGCAATGGGCACGTGAACATCGTCACTGGGGGTGCTGAGTGACAACATGTCTTTTCGGACGAGTCCCGCTTCAACGTGTCCTATAGTGATGGCCGCATACGTGTCCGGAGGTACCGTGGTGAGCGCAATCTGGAGGGCTGCATTGCAGAGCGGCATAGCGGACAAACACTAGGTGTGATGGTTTGGGGCGCCATTGGTTACATCAATGGATCTCGCCTCCTACGAATTGAAGACACTCTGAACAGCAACCGGTACCTGACGGTGATTGTAGAGCCTGAGGTACTCCCCCTGCTTCAGGCATCTCCACAGGCCACATTTCAACAGGACAATGCCGGCCACATATTGCGAGAAATGTACGAGCCTTCTTCGAAGAGCGACGGGTACCATTGCTTCCCTGGCCTGCACGGTCGCCTGACATGTCGCCCATCGAACATATCTGGGATATGATTGGTCGGCATCTGGTGCGTCACGGTCCTCCAGTAACCAGTTTCACGAATTTGTGGGCTCGAATACAAACTGTGTGGAGGGAAATCCCTCAGGAACTTATTCAGAACCTTTTTGATTCAATGCCACGGCGTATAGCAGATCTAATTTCAGCACATGGAGGCCACACAAAATACTGAATATTAGGGCTCAAAGGTCATGAATAGATTTGGAAAGGTTATCATTTGTTACTTGTCATGTACCTAACCTGTGGTATTAAATGCATTGAATTCATGCATTTCCTTCTTGGTGTTACAATTTTCACAAACGGCGGTGTATATACACGCGTGCATTAAGCATTAAAGAAGTTGAGTGTTAGGCATTCTCGCGCCAGGAACAAAAATTAGGCAAAATGAAATGTAAACAAACCTAATGTTAGTGAATCCCACGAATTTAACTTACTACCCGCCCCATTCAGAACCTGTACGCACGAGGTCTTCGACCCGTTGGTGCTGAAAAAGTAAGAAACAAAAAACGCCAAATTCCCATCCTCAATCCTGAGCAAAAACCAAAATAGTCCGGCAAAGAAACACCTAAATGGCGTAACAACTACGACGGGGCGTGGGTCATCTTCGACGCATCGGAGACGCGCGCAGAAGCAGAAGCCGCCCGAGGGGACTTCACAACGGACACAAAGGATAGCTCCCGTCAGCCGCCTCCCATCTTCCGGATCGATGAGACGATAACTTAGCTCATCTGTAAACCCAGTCGCATAAGGACCGCCTCAAACCTCAACGTTTTGAAATCCACATGGAGTTTGATATGAAGGTCCCCAATACAGAACAACATATTATGCTATACCGAATGCTGGAAATGATATCCTCCTTCTCGGATGCATAAATTCCAACGGTTTTTATGTGATAGCCACTATATGGAGTACTTTAACATCATATCCTGCATGACAATGGTGATGTGAAGCTTCATCAGCTGTAGAGTACGTGTAAACTATTTGTTCCAAATAACCCCATAAGGAGAAGTTAAAACTGGTGAGATTGGAGATCTGTCAGGTCACAGTACCCTAGAAATAACTCTCTGCCAAAGAAATCCCTCCACATTTTAAGGGTTACATTTGACTGTGACAAGTTGCACCGTCTTGTAACCAACAGTCAGGTTCAACAGGTTCCAACATTGCAACAAACTGTATGATAATCTTTTGGTAAACCAATGTCCACAGTTGTTTCAAGGTATGTGGATATTCGGCGCTCCATTTTCAGTAATTCTGCAAAGAGAGTAGCTGTTGAAATGAAACCACGCCTCATCCGAGAAAAACACGTATACGTGGACTCTTTCAAATTGAACGCACTGTAGTTCTGCGGCTGAAGATGTATTAGGCTTCGAAAGCAAGTATTTGGAAGTTTAAATTAAAGTTATTACGACACGAAGTTTTAAGATTTCATTCTGCAGCTGGAAGTTACATGGCCACAATCATTCATAGCTAATGAGGAGAAAGGAATTAAACTTTGAGGCAAGTTAATGCGATGACTAGAACCCTGGGTCATTTAAAGTGATGTCATCAGCTGTTACCCATTTCCCTCAGAATTCCAATTTGCGTGGAACCCAAGTGGTTGGGGATAAGAAGCGAGCAGAAAGAGAAAGATCGTGAAGTACATAAAATGGAAGAGAAAAGAAAACATTACATTTCACCTTGGCCCTTATAACATGCGCTCAAATACGTTTAGAGAAGGAAATGATGCCAGTAGGTTCAGAATAGCTTGCTTCGCTGTCCCGTCATCCTTAAAGAAAATCTGAACTTATGAGCATCTATGTAATGGAATTCCTAACAATGGTGCAGCAGTGACCTAGAAACACACTTCCGAAATATGAGTATATACGGGCTAAAAGGTGTAGAGATATCAACTTTGGAGACGTTACTATGAACAGGGAGGAATGAACAAAATCATAATACCGTTTTAATGCTTGAACACCACTTCAGCGGAAAAATATTTCTTGCTTACTTTTAAAACACAATATTTCAAATATTCAAGGTAGAACTAATTGAGATCTATGACAGACCTGCAACTAACCTGCATCTTTTGTTATCTACATTTTCTTAAGTTCCTCGTTTCGCAACAATATCGTGTTTTGTTCGTATAAATCCTAATTTACACTGGAGCCATTTTTAGCTTGAAGGTCTGACATTTAACATTCCCCAGACAGTTGTGGAATTATTCGCTATGGACAGCGTTACTAAGATTGTATTGTCCTTTTTTTCCTTTCTTTCTTTCGTGGAATGTTTAAATAAAATTAAGACATTTTAGTTGTCAGTCTATTGTATTCCTTTAATTTTTTAAAAGTAAATGCCGTTTTCCTTCCATTTGTTTCAACTGAATTTTTAATTAAAATCTGAAGATTTTACTTCATGTATGTGATATAATCTAGCTATTTGCCTGCAGCAACTTTAAGTGCACATAACTAAATGTTTAAATTTAAACACACTTTCATACAAAGATGAAGTAAATTCGAGGTGATTCGATTATAATTGTTTTTTATAAACATACACACTTTGCTATGAATACAGTAAATACCTCTCTTGGAATTAATACTACGTTAATTCCATTCTCTCATACAGGAACGCAGTTACGACCGTCTTCGGAAACGTAGCATGTATTCTACTACGGGACAGCCGTCACCTTACTTATCAAGCTCGAATTTTCTCACCCGCCTGCAGGGAAAAGCGCGGATCTCTTTTCCAAGGCTATTTTGTTTTCCACTGAACTATTAAAAATAGAAGAAAAGAAATAACCGGTTTTCAAATTACTCAACAAGGTGTGTCTCTCTAATTACATACATACGCTTTTCAACCGGTATGAGAATTATTTGTGTTTTACGACTCCTCATAAAAAGGAACCACCAAAGCCGCATTGCTGAACGAATAACAATGCATACAATATGAACAATGAGTTTACAGAAATGTTTGGGTAGTTATTTCGATCAAATTTCATGCATAACATAAAGTATTCAAAATACAAATGAGGACTAGAGTTGCATTCAAAGCGATGTTAGATATGATTGGATATCCACTCTTCAATTGCCTAAAAAAGTTTTATATTCATAGAATTAACTCGCTCCTATATATAAATTGCAATTTATGCTATGAACTAGTAGTAATGTTGTATTTCGGTCATACTTACGAAATGAGCAAATCATCCCATGATTAAAGTAGGACTGGGCAGTGTGATCATGAGAATTGGAAAGCAATTACTTCAACGTGAAGAGAGAGACAGAGCATGACAATTTCATTATATTTTGTGGCATATATAAATATAATACAAATATCACCTCCTTTCTTTAGTAAAAATATAAATGCATAACAGAGTTAAACAATGGGATATTTCTGAGTTGTTTCTAAAATGTGAATATCCAATCCTAAATTAACTATTAAGTGTTCCTTCATCCTTAATCATATCCAGAACGTAAGTAGCGTTTTGCTATTTTTAATAGAAGATACACATTGTTTTTTCAGTCTCTTTTGAGAAATGGAAGGGGGAGATAAGGACGTCGCGAGGTCGGCACGGCAGCTATAACAAAGAGCCGCCACAAGTTGCAGACGTGGGCACCAGCGACCGGCTTTCTGCCTTCCCCCGTACACTGACTCAAAAGGCTTAACAAACAATATTTTCCATTTCAGGTAATTTGCTGTTGGCATGCAATCATCAAATTTTCGTTCCCCACCCGTTCTGTTGATTAATCAATCACACCTTATCCTTCCGCTCGTATCCCAATATGGGATTTAAGGTCCTTCTTTACAATCGCGCAGAAACATCCCTTCTCTAGAGGAAATAGCTTTCAGATATTCTTTTCTTTTCCTCTACTTATCCCAAAGTATTTAAAGCCCAGACAACCGTAAGCTGCAGAATATATAGTTGGAACATCTTTCACTGATGACTTCAACCCTCGTGTGCTGAATGCTTGAGTACACTATAATAAATAACTCGCCTATAAGCATCTGGATACAGCTACGCTGTAATTTGCATCCCCAATCAACTCTTTGCCTCTGCAATGAGCAGTGCATAGTTATTATAAAGACTTTATACCGGAATAATAATAATAATAATAATAATAATAATAATAAACAAGAAAGGTAACCAATCATACCACTGCAAACGAGAATGGCGTTTTAAGATAAAACTTTCACAGCAAATGCTATTTATTAAAATTTCATGGATTATTATCAACCGCATACACTACATGGGCTTCATCAGGAGACCGTAAAAGTGGAGGTTAAATAGGCGAAATAGCAACGCCTTGCGAATCAATCATACATCAATACCATTGGTTCCCACAAAGTTACCATTTCGTCCATTTTTGAAATGTTTTATAGTTTCCTAATGAAGGTCAGAGAGTGTAAAATGGCCGAAAGCTCAAATTTTATCTCATTGGTGCGACTAATAACCCTGAAGTTTTAGAGAACAGTGTTATCACTGCGATACCCTCGGCGACGGTTGGGCTCAAAGAGGTGTTGAAGGTAGACTATAACAAACGTGTCAGTTTTGCATTTTAGGCTAAACAACTTTGTATTCAACCCTACCAATTGAAGTCAATACAAAGATATAGACAATCAGAGGAAAGTCCTTATGAATTGGTTTTAACCACCCTAACTGTTCATGAAACAAGCGCCAGTGTGCGGAAAAATCCTAAGAAGGGACTGCTGCCATAAATCTGAAAGCAAAGATGCCGTATGTCGCCAAAGAAAACGCGTCAGTAAAACACACTATCCGTGTTGGAGGAAGAAAGTACTATTAGCAAGATGTACCGTGAACATAGGAAGAAGTGAACTAATGGTCAAATAGAGCGTTATACTGTAGTGAATGCGATAATAGTGGTCAGGAGTTAAGGCAATATTATGAGGCGTCTGATTCGCTCTCAGCTGATTCTTGCTGTATGGTATTATAAGCTTGGCGATAGATTCATGTGGCAGGAACTAGAAAATCAACACACTTCTAGAGTTAGGTGAAAATCATTGTTACCATGCAGCTTTGTTAGGATTGTTATTGAATATGGGAGTATGCCAAATAGCTTTTTTGAACCAAGGTTAAATATTATTTTTCGTTAATATATATTCCTGCTCTCTTCCGAGACTATCTATTTATCACAATTTTCTTTAGGAATTATTATTATTATTGTTATTATTATTATTACGACTACAAGATTCTACATGCGTTTCCTATTTAAAACTCAGGTGACATGTCATATACATGTCATTTTCGTTCTTATACATAAAAGCATTTATACAGCGTTGGCTCGATTTCTCCATTTAAATTATTTAGTCTCAACTGTTCTATTTCCTAATGATAAAGCATTAACCTATTGACTTTTAAGAATGTATGTTTATGTGAAGCGATGAGCTGTGATTCATCATTCAATGAAGGCCATAAGGATAATCCTGACAGATTATGTGATGCAGTAATTTGTATCACAAATTACTTAAATGTAAATAATGATTGTAATATGAATATGCATTTTTATGTGACATTGATTTGAGATGTTTGTTGTTTGTAATTATTGTTGATAAGTAAGTTTATACGACCTTACTGAAACTGTCAATAATAGAGCGCAATAATGCAGCGAGGGGGGGTGAGCTGTTTATCATTATTGGAAACGAGGAAGTTACGTAATGTTGGCGCGTTTTTTCCGTTTAGAACCTTCTGGAACGTTTCCCTAGAGCATATGTATTCATAATTTTCATTGGATATTAAAATAGACGCTAATGTTGGCTCGTTTTATTAGCCAATTGCAGTTCAGTTATAATCTTTAGGCATATCGGTGTGTATGGGTATAAAAGCAGTAGGTTGGAGGTAAAGTCAGTCCAGTTCATCAAAAATCTGTGTACACTACACGTCGTCTTCAGTCAGTCAGTTCGTCGAAAGTATTTGTACGGCAAACGTCGGGTATCGATTCACAAGTTACGCGCAGCAGAATTATGAATAATCTAAAGTGTTGTAAGGTTAATTATACAAAAAGTTGAAGTACGCAAATTAAGAGGGATCAGTAAGAAGTTATTATAACAGTTTCAGTTTGGCGAGTGTTAAGATCAATGTATAAATGTGATAGTTAACGTGTTCGACAATAAATGTGTAAAATAAATTTCTTCATCAGTGTTATATTTGGATAAAAGATTCCTTTCCGTTTACACACCCTGATCAAGAGACATGTTCGACCGAGAAATAATAGCTAGCCGGAGGACAGTAAACAAAAATTAAATCAAATAACAGTCGCATTCTTTCGAACATTAACACTGCTGCAAATTGCTAACACCAGATGGAGCTACAAACCGAACAAATGAATGACGTCACAAGATGGCTTCCACGCTTGAAGTAAACATAAATACACAAACATTTGTAAGTAATACCGTTACAAATTGGCTACCACAACGTGGGGCTACAATAATGTTAAATAAATAAAACATTAATACCGTTACATATGCCATTAAATTCACATGGCTTATATCCATCCTCGCTTTGTTTAAGGATGCAACGCGCTTCTGGTTTGCTTGGGGTTTGTCTTCCATAAGTAACTTTCCGCCTCTTGAGATGTTTTTGAAATGTGTCTACCAGTACTAAGGTACATACCACTCAAGTTAATAACTGAAATCTATTTCTGCACTGTCACCATGAAGGCGGACATTCAAGTTTCCTCAGTGTCCAGTGCTTAAAAGTAAATATACTTTCTCTTTGCTTATATTGTTTAAAACTCTGATTTTAAATAGGAGAAGACAGTATCCCATTATGCTTTAGCTTCTTCCCCTTTAAAGTCTGAACTTCCCTATCTCTATATATCATACGTTTTCTAACTATACATCCAAATGTATGAAAACTTTACTCAGTAACTAATCTATATTCATGGCTGTATGCAGTGTTTAGCAACATGATATGTCCCACAGCAAAACTTTGATTAATTTCCTTGTGGTAGCCTTTTGTTCGCTTTTCCCTCTCATTTCCTCATTCCGGAAGCTGCAGTCCATTTTATCTTCAGCGCCCATGCTTTGTTACGCTCAGGTGGGATACAATTCTTCCGCTTGGATGCCTTGCAGTGACAGTTGCTTTGTGGAGACGCCAGCGTTGTCCAGACGTGACAAGAATAGATTCTTGCTGAGCAGACTAGGGAATGTTCTGCTGGAACATCTACAACTTCCACAATGGGAGAAGTTTTGGCCAACATTGCCAATCTGAAAGTCATCCTTAGGAGACAACTGCTCTCACAATTGCCTCACCAACTTGGTCGTTGTGTATAAACAGTGGTTTACAGATACTGCTGTTGATTTCTTACGCCCTAGCGTCTACAAAAGACGTAATGCGATCTCTCTTGCCTTATGGATTCACCGATGCCAACTGTTGACATGAAATCCAGTGAAACGTTGTTGTATAGATATTTTAATGTTCATCTAGGAACATGGGCTGTGTAAGTATGTATTCAACCACTCATATATGAATGTATTTGCGTATGTAAAGCATTTTCTTGAAGGTATGATGGTATTTGGTCTAACCAAATTTGCAGTTCGGTATTGAAATATTGATCTTTATCACTGTTACTACTACCATTATATCTTTTTTAGAGTATGTGACGGCTAATTTGGAGCATGGAATAAAAAATGTTCGCTGGAACTGCGCACTCGGCCTGGTACTGAACGAGTGTTCGAAAGTCAGAAGTACAACCTGCCCTAAGTTTGTCTACCATTAATAAATCTAAAAAGTTGAAGCAATTCGATCACCCGTTCCAAGCAAGAAAATGCAGGAATCTCCTTTTCCATTTCTGACGCCTTCTAATAAATTTATAAATTCCTCCTCATATATACTTCATTTCACCTAAACGTCTGGATTATTTTCATACACTTTGTATTTTAATGTACCCCAGGAGTAACATTATAGAAGATTAAATAGAGACTGAGGTGTCTCACTATTTATTAGCAAGGATAGTATCAAGAACTGTCTACAGGGAATATGCGGCTGTATGCACTGTGGCAAAGTCAACACGAAACTATACTCTTCCTTGCTGAATTGCAAAATGGTCACCAATGCTTTTAATATTCATTTATCTTCATATTTGTTGCGAATTATATTGGCCGAGAGGATCTTATAGAGTTTACTATACTATGTATGTTTAATTCATTTATTAATTTTAATTGGAATGTGCATAATAGGAGATTTGTGCGAACTGAAATATTAGTACGAAGAGTTAGCTGCAAAAGCTGTAAAACTAAATTCTGTTTTTTTCTCCAAGTAATGGGGGTCTCTTGGTCGCTCGCCGCCAAAACCGCATTACGTTATGATTTTTGTATTACGTACAACGTCCTTGTGAATTAGGCTAGGTTTTTCAGGATTCACGTAGAATTTCTTTTATATATTAGCTGAGACAGTAACTATGGTATATATATCATGTATATAATAATGTAAAATTATAATATAAAATAATAAGCAAAATACTTGTTATGTAAACAGATGTTAAAGCATAAGTTTTATGTATATGTAAGAGTTTAGGAGCTATGGGACACTTGTTAAAAGCAGACAAACATGTTTCTGTTAGAATTAGGGTCCAGGCAAACCGACTTGCGGCATGTCATAATAGCAAGACCTTGAGTCATTGTTTAAGAGAATATGCTACAAGCTAGCACAACGAATATTTTTGAAGAGAGGTCACATGTTTGGAAACAACGAATAATAGCCTGATAAGATTTCTAGAATGTTCCAAGCTGAAGGAACTCAGACAATAAGGTTTTAAGAAAAATATGTCTGAATGTGTGAGTTTAGGGAAGTTGAAATAGCGTCCCCAAGCCAATGAAGTTGTGTATAAAGTGCAGCGATGTGCAGAACATACGTATAAGCTCTCCGAAGCAGGAGTTATTAATTACCTAGCATAATGTAGTGGGAACGTTGAAATTATATTAATTTGACAGTGAAAGTTATTAGAAGGGAAATAAAGTATAATTTAGGAACGTGTGATAACTACTACCATTATTACTAGAGCACTTATAAAATGCTTGATTGCTAAGCGACCTTTCTACAGCTCCAACTAACTCAGTTATTTCTGCGTGTGCCATTAAAGTATTGTTTCTTCCATTGATTTAATCTTGAGTGAGTGTTGTTACCACATGTTTTCCTTCCCGTACCATACCCTAATAAGTTACACATGCTCTACCAAAAATCCATACAATAGCAGCCGTGGCAAGAAGTATAATAACACCATTAACACTTTAATAGTAACAACCTAAACACCAAGATAATCCTCCGATATAATATATTAATTCATATATTAATATATCTGACTTGCGGACATACTGCGAGTTATGCTATCTCACCACGAGTATACCGCATAGCATGTCTGAAAAAATATATTAGATTTAGTTCTTAGTTACATATACTACTCAAAATCTTGTAAGAAAATCTACTCCTGAATTCTACGGCTTAAGTTCTTGAATTGCAATAATTTTATATGATTTTAATTTTAGCAACCTTGTAACTGTTCCAACACAAAGTCGCATTTCTATGAAAGACGCTTAAGTAAATCTAGGGGGAATATTCCAGAGAATGCTCAAATTATCTAGAACTTCTGTGGGCTATTTAGTTGCTTTCGGCTTCTTATTTGGATTGCTTTTCGTTTCAAGAAACTAATTTATCATTCTATGAATTGCAAATCTTCCTGGAAATTTAACGCCTGCATACCTGTCTTTAAATAGTGTCCTTACAATCCGAGATAGTCTTGTACGCACCTACGAATCACGCATTAAATTTTATATGGAATAAAAATCCCGGACTGTCATATTAACTTAATTAACAATTAAGGCAAAAACTTAACAATTAATAATTGGCCTCAAGGCGAGGCGCGGTTCCAAAAAACATTTATTGCTCTTGTAATATGAAGAGGTATAAAAAACAAGAGGAAATGATGCATTAAAGAATTATTTTTTTTCTCAGTTCTTCCAATGCAGTTGCATTGGTTACCTAAGTTATTATTAGCCACACTATTTCAAACACACAACATATGGACATTTTTGACGTTACCTCCACGAAGAAAACTGGATTTTATACACGCAACTGGAAAGACAAACAAACCTCTAGGTTAATTTTGGTCGGCATTTGTCTTTTCTCCTTCTCGCTGACGTTTCCGATCAAACAAAGGGAAAAGGAGTGTCCACTTGATGAATAAGATTCTTAAGCTTTAACACAAAATTACTCTTATTTGGAGTATATATTCCCGTTCTGATTTTATCAACTAGGTCAAGGGCGCTGCCTGACACCTAACAGAGTTACGAAGTTTAAAATGGAGCTAAGGGAAGAAGATAAGCAGCAGCTCGCGGGTGACAATAGAGAAAACTTATTCCATTACCTAAACTTTCCCTGCACCAAGGGGAGAAAAAAGTGTGAAACCTGCTCGGAAGAAAAATAATTATTTCCCTTATTTTCCTCGCTAATGTGAAACCTCCTGAAGGATTTATTATTATACAGTTTGCGTTGATCAGCAGTCTCTTTAATAATGGATTACCTACGTCCCGTCATTTTGATTAATGTTGTCTACATAACCACAGAGAAGGAAGATTCATCACTACAAACACATCAGCGTTTCCACGAAATTTCGTCGCAAAGCAGGTATAAACTAATTAGCATTACTGCAAGTAATTTCACATTAGTACTTTAAAAGTGGCTTAATGGTATAGCCATCCCAGACATAACAAGTGGTTAAGTATAATTCTAACATAATAAAATGTTCGTCTTGTGACTGGGACTGAAGCACAGCAATAGGCCACTTAAACTGCTAACAACAGCATGCACCGCCGTGAGCATCCATAAGTTTATATGGCACAACGGAAATGGCCAGAGAATTGCTTGCAAATAATGCGAAACTTAAAGTAATAACCAAAACCATTGGGCATAGGATAAAATAGGACTAGAAGCGGAGGAGAACTTAGCACCTCGACCTATAAAGATCTTTGTAACTAGTCCCCTGACGGGGCGCCCCCGTAGGGAGGGATGAGCTGAAAGGAAACAGAGGGCGCTCGGACCAGGAGGCACAATAGGCAGAGGACAGGGTCCCTACCGTTTACAGATTTGAACTCCCCCGGTGGTGCCTGGTGCAGTCGGCTACCCTCCCCCCGTGGGGTTACATATACCCTGGGGGACTGGGACCGGAGTCCGCTCGCAGTCCGGGGGCGAAGATTTACTCAGAGCATCCTTTTCCTCTGCCATGCACACGCTGAGACCTCCTCCCGCCGACACTTGCCAGGGAAATCCCGAAAAAGCTCATGGGCCAGTAATGTTGGTCATGGAAATCGAACCCAGAACGTCCCTAATGCGGACCACAGACGTTACCGCCTCAGCCATCCCGCTCGATACCAGTGGTCATAAAGGCACACAACTATACTGTGCATCCAAGTGAAAATAATTAATTCTCAGTAGAACGTTCTTCTGCGGAGTGTTATGTCATAGTGTGCTGTAGCAAATACTTGACGGTCTGAAAGCAGTCTGCCTGTGAGAGGTTGTCAAAATTGGGATTGTGAATGGTTCGTAACATACGTCGAAATGCTATAATTTATAGGCATTTCAAGGGAACAATACCTACTGCTAAAATTCTTTCATGTTCATACTGTGTGTCTACAAAAACAACCGAAGGTCAATACTTAAATGTCTTAAAAACACACTCACAAAACTTCCTAATTAATAGACATAAATTCATAAGAAGTCTCAGTTATTTTTTCCATTAAAGGAGGCCCAGGAGCAAAAACACACTTCACGGAGTATGGAAGTCTTGGAGCATTTTTCCTCTTCTCTATGCAGAAAAGAACTTTAGTTACAGAAGCTATCGATTCTATTGAAACGGATTCTTTTTCATGGTACATGAAGCGCGACTTCTTCTGGTGACCTTTTCGACTGGTGGGCGAATATCTCCAGACACAATGTTGTACCGACTTTGGCAGAGGAGTAATAAAAGAGTAAAAGTTATTACATTTAATGAAGGTGGTGCGCCCCCCAAATAAGCCCGAAAATGTAACTGCTAACAGTGGAAATGCCTCAAAAGGCTAGACAATTTAATTCAGAAATACATTCCTACGAAATAGTAATACTTGTAACAAACATACAAATCTGGAAACGCGCAATGTTTTTTTTCCCCTTCAAAATACACATATGTTATTGATATGAACGCATAACTTAAGCACATGTCGGTTGAAGTTACTCGTGGCAAACTTTTAAAGGTTTACGAAAAACCGTGCGGTGAATCCACATTAAATTCACCTGAGTAGGTATCTCTGCAGAGATAATCCAGATTAGCAGCTAAATTACGACTTTAAAACTTCCGAGTACTTTTCTGCCGCTCAGGTTCCGTGAGACTTTATGCTGTAAATAGGGATTTGGCGAATTCCCCACAGCTCGCCTCAAAAGTTATGTGCACCATTATTTTGGCAGCTTTCTGCTACAACATCACACCGTTCATTACCAGTTCCCCCAAATAAAACTATACATATCCTGAGTATGGAACAGTATTATGAAAAAGTAAACACAGTCATCAAGCTGAGGCCGCCTAACACCGTTCATCAAAATCCGTGCTGGGCAATGGCAGGTGGGGTGGAAGTGACGTGCGCGTCTGTAAATCATTCAGCACAACAACGGTGCAATACAACCTGTCCGTTCATAATAGCGATCAATGCTTCACTGAACCGGCACATTGGTTGCTAGTTATTGCACATCTGTTGCTCCTCTGAGCCGCACCTATCCCAACATGGCACCACAGTTGCCAATAACACGTGTGAAAACACATCTTTCTTCGCAGATTAGAAAGAAATCTCTCTAGGAGGTGTAAAGGAAAAGCCTGCAATGAGGAAAATTGAAGGCAAGGAACGATTACTCAAGTTATAGAAATAATATAGTAGTTGTGTTAGACGGTACCGCACCGCTGAACATTAGATCCCATATTTGCGATAAAGAAAATTATGATAGACATAAATAAAAATATAAAGGATGGTAAGGGTTACAATATGCTTCATTTTAAAAGCATATGGAAATAACTTCGAGTAACAAAAACTCTCATTTGTTTTATTATAATTGTGGAACTTATTAATTAGCAACACGCGCAATTTTTTAAATTCACTAACATGTTGCACGAAGGGGATTCCACCTCATCATATACGCCAAAAGCATTCCTGAGCGGCATGTCATAATTGAATAGGTGTTCAGAAAGTACGGCTAGCCATCATTTTTACTTTCTCTACCACGTACCTACATAGTAGGCAGAGAGGGTATTGCATTCTACCCAAACATTCGATACCAAGCTTTTACCGTAAATGCATGCTTTGAGGGCCCCTCAATAAAACAAAACCTTTTTAGAAAAGGGTGCGTGTATGTGTGTGTGAATAGCATAACTTAAAAATGAAAAGTTGGATAAACACCAGATTTGGTATTTAGGTTTAGTACTTTCCAAAGATACGACTCGAAGCTTTTGAATAAAAACCCCAACCTAAACTACACTTTTCATGAACCATTTTTGGAAATGTTTTATTTTCTATAAAATGGCTCTAACTATTTTGATTAAAGTACCACATATTAACTACATTTACATGACAAATAAGATGTATATCTTGAATTTTCTGGGAATAGGCTTTAAATTCCTCGTCGTTTGAAAGGAAATTAATGTTCTATAACTGATAAACGCTAAGTGAAAGACGAAAATGTACTTACAAAAAATGTATATCTCTTTAAAACGCAATTTATTTCAAATCAGTCTTTTGTGACATATGCCATTTCTTAGATATCCGTTATTAATGTTTCGAAACGCTCATTACCTGGTCATTCTCTTCAAGTCATGTCAACATTGATTTGTTTCTCGCGATTGTATAGAAACAGTATGGAATTTTTAGGCCAGCATGCAGCTTCCAGTTCTTAAACAGTTGACTATCGCTTTTCTCTTTGTATCTATAATGAAATGTGTAATGTAGCTATTTCTGCAAAGGTTTTGGATTAAAATATAGTATAAGGAAAAATAAGCTTTAGTAAGAAAAATTTGTATAACCAATAATAAAGTTAAAAGGCAGAGAAAATCATGTGCATGTATCACCATTTTTTTTTTAAATATTTCGATCCACTGCAATACAGTTCTCTCTGAAATTAAGGAAATCTGTGTAACGAGATACTAAGATTTTGTCATGGCAGTTTATTGAAAACACGTCAGTTTGTTTTGTTATAGAAAAATAGGGTTCACTTGGCAGTTTAGACGCAAATGGTGTAACTTTGTATTGCTATTTTATTCCTATGTATGCTAGATACTATGGACGATTTGTTTTACTGGCATTTGTAAAGGTTGACTTTCCTCTGTTCTGATAAAATGACGGTTAATCCGTTTTTGTGAACACCCATTCAATTTTTTCATTCCTGAAATCAGAAACATTAGGAGAAACGTTTATTGTTTTCACTGTCATTCATCTAATTCTAAAGTTTATTTAAAATATGAACAGAATGGTTCAAATGAAATCTAGCCCATACGGATCTTCTTAGAACAAAATACTAATAAAGTTTGTTTACTTTGCAGCGAAGAATTAATACTCATAAGGAGCCCACTAACCCCCATTATCAGGAAATACAAGCTATATTAACTATGGCTGTGAAACATAGATGCTCAATATCACAAGGTAAAAGAATTGGAACTGCGTATTAAGAATTCTCGGGTCAAAAATAATGGAAATGATATACTGTAAGGAAGAAACAAAGAAAAAAGGCGAGATTAAAAAAGTATATATCAAACTAATGAGTGGAAACTACATTTAGGACTTAGCTTAAAAGTGTTTGATACATTTTTACAGAATTCAAATTAGTGGACATAAGAGAGCATGAAGCACTGTTGCTGAAGGAGGAGGAATAAGAGGAAGACAAAGAGAATTAGATAGGCATCGGAAAAGTAATAACGATATATTTTGTCCTAATGACTTTGGTTTAAAAATAAGATGCACTATTTGGTGTAAATTAACACATTTTAAAAACAATTAAGCCCAGCTTTTCAACGCCTAGAAATGGATTTCACAAAACCTTCATAACAATATATACCAAAGTAAATACTCGATAAAATACTTGTAAAATGGGGAGATAGGCTTCAGATTACCAAAGTGTCCTCGATCCTATTTTATGGCTCGTAATAAACAACGTGAACCTTAATTCATCTGTTACTTCGAGTAAAACTGACTACATCTACTGCTGACAGCTTCACATAGCTGTGCTTTACTTTTTGTTCCAGTATACAGAATAGGAAGATTTATCCAAATATGTTCAGTTGTTTCTTAGCACAGCACACAACCATTTTAAAATTGTAAAACACTTTTAAAGTAGAATTTATTAGAAGCGTGTAATTTTCATAACAAGAACAAAACAAACAAACAAAAATGTACGTCAAAACTAGAAGAAAACTGGGATACTCCCAATTGTCCTCCGTTAAAGAAATACTACTTAGATGCTCAGACAGATTAAGTTTTCCAATAACCGTCTATATATTTACTGCTACAATAAATTTTGCTACATGAAACTGGAATAAATCATTTATAACTCGTTCCTTTAAATCTAACCAAGGTCGTAAGTTCTTAAAACTTTCAACCAATTAACAGAAACTTTTCGTGATGCAACACGTTCTGTAGCAGCTGCGTTGCGGAATTGTTTATCGAGAGCGGACTTAAAACCTCTAAATTATTTGCAAATCCTCTAAAAGTTAGCAAGTTTTACTATGCTTCCAATTTATTTCTCATCACATGCCGTTTTCCGCATTAAGCGAGAAAAGTTTTCCCCTGGAGCACTTCTGTTTTCCTTGAGGGTGCAGCTTATACGAAGTCTCGCAAAAGGGGTTTGAGAACTACAGTAGGAAGTTTTCGTTTAACTGATCGGAGCAACAGAGCGTTTATTATGGATGAATGAATGTGTGTGCAGAGACCATTAGGCATCGGATTCCGCCAACAAGGAAACAAGAAAAGAAAAAAAGGGGGGTTGATAATCATCCACCAACGCGAAACCAGTAGTGTGGTAGTTATGAGCAAAACGTTCATTACCATGTTCCTTTATCGTGAGACTGAAAGGAATATATTCGCGGAAAGTATGAGAACTAAGATCTGTTCCAAATAGCTTTGCCTGTATCCCTTAACTTCACGTGCACTATAACGTTTTCATTTTCCCCCGCTTTACTAACATCCCCCACTCCACTCATTTCCACTCTTGCAGTAGCAGTAATTGTTGTGGCAGTACAGTCTTGTATAACTCTGGTCTCAACCTGCGAGGAAGGGAGGGACTAGAGGGGAAACTGTAGAAAGAGACAGATATATAAAGCGAGAGTGGGGATTACAGTGGGTGACCTTGAATGGACTGACCAGAGTGAAACTACTATAGTCAACTCTCATTGGCAACCTGTCTCTCAGGTTGACAAAAGCACATGCACCTATCATGACAGAGTTTTTATGTCGCTTTTATCGCCTGACCTTGTATTGCACAGGGATTGTTTGTCATCGTCATTTAAAGGTGTACATTAGCCAATCAGGGTAAACCGGAAGGTAAGGAAGCGCGGGAGGATATGTCGTGATAGCGGGGCAAAGTTATAAGAAACAGGGTAGAGCCAAGAGACTATCTATAGGCCTGGATGCACGATTCGTGACGTCACAATGCGACGATCACGTACCAAGTAATTCCAACTCGTGGAGCTATGGTTCACAAGAATTCTTAGCTTGTTTGTGCTGAGATAGCTACGCAATCATTTGTATTCTTACACTTTCATATTAAAGATTAATGTGCGTTAGTAAATACATGGAAAACATGCTCTCCATAGCTTGTGGCAGACCATTTTCTTACCTTCTGAATGCGAATGTCTGCAACTTTGGGTTTTATTTGTCATGAAAAACTGCATTGCTCAATAATACAACAGTTTTTTTTTTAAAAAAAAGAAGGATGTTAGATATTGCTTGTATTATTTTTCTCACCAAAGCAGCACTCGGCAATTCGCAATCACTGGCGTTGAAGCCAGCACCAGTATTATTATTGTCATACGTCTCGGTACCTAATGTAGAATTACTTTCCCTGAGTTTCTACTTTAAGAAATTCTTGTTTATATGCTTCACAAATTATAGACTAAAATATATTGAAAGTGCATGGGATTATACATACGTGAACTTTGATGGGCACTCCAGGCCTTCCTACCTGTTACTTCACTAACTTCAAAATGCTGAAACTCTAAATCCATTCTGGGTTCACGGTATAACATTTTCCTACAATTTTCACTTGATATTGTACAAAACAGGGTTTTAATCAGTTATATATTTAAGCATGGTTATTATAAATGATGGCAAGTAAAGCTTTCTCAAAGTGATATATTTATATATGAATAATCTAGAATCGTGCGCGTAAAACAGGACGCCACTGTATGCCCGAAAAGGTAAACAGATACATATACCTCCTCCTTGCTATACGTGCACATACGCCATCTGTGAAGGCCAGTAGAATGCCTCCCGAAGCTGCGGTGACGGCATAAATTGAAGCGAGTGCACCTATCGCGATGTAGTGTTGGTTATAAGCGGCGTTACTCGGCCAGGTCGGACACTATATGTAAACGATTTACCTACATAAAATCGATGCCGGCCAAATTTCAGCTTTAATTAATGTGAGGGTTGGGTATCATCAACAAAGCTTTCTCCGTAGAGTAGTTATGGGGCTTGCACAGTACAAAAACGTGAGCAGACATAGGAATTGTTAAGCAGTTGGCTTCAAGTTATCTACACTCAAAACAACATACCAATACAATGAACATAAACAGCAACGGCGAAGGGTCACTGAACGCACGTAAACACGGTCTCCAGAGTGGTATCTGCAAACGCTAACAGACTGTACGCGGGATGGGGTAGTTTGTTGCCTGCGACGTGTGTGCCTAAAGTCCAGTAACAACTAAACTTGTTTCCTTTCGTCTGGCTTAAATTCTTAGAGATTTATATGCCTGATCATGAGAAATTGTGTTTCTGCAGGAACAGCAACTCCAGTTCACAACGACGCTTTCTTCTAAATATGGAAGATGGTTCAGCTTTCCATAGCTAATTTTGTAGTTATGTTGAAATTCAGGAAGTCTAAATTTAAGAGAAAATTGGAATAATGGTACCAACCAGTCCTTCAGCAATTAGGAAAGCTTAACAGGCTGTAATTTAGTGGAGGTTAAGTCCTACTGGCAGTGACTTATGACCAAGGGTGTTATTTATACTGAACAAAGTGTAAAGAAAGTAAAAATTGATGGGACACCATTTTCCAAACAAATGTTGTTTTGATACGTTAGTAAAACAACCTGTAGCTATGTTATGAATGGCCAGCTGAATCAAAAGCTTAGTTAATGAAATAGCGTCTCCTCAGCTATCTTGTTCTATTATAGATGAGAGATTATGAAATTGTGTTGGCGAAGAGCTGTTGAGACAACAGTTGCAGTAAAGTACAAGAACGTACCCTTCAGGAACTCCATAATACGAACTCTAGTTTACTTGCTACAAAATTGCTTCCTCAGGCCTAGACTGCAACACCGAGTGAAATCTGGGCCCACACGTACTTCAGGATCTCGTTGTTGCAATATATGAAATTCCACAGCATAGAGGAAATGAAAATTTTAAAAGTATGACAGTATATATCCAATATAAGGAGGCTTTGTGTTCAGACTATGTCTCCACACGCTCCTCTTCAAGGGAGCAGTTGCAGAGGATATTTATGGGAGAGTGCTCCACCATTGCAAAGGCGCCTCGCTCATATTTTCAGCACCAGTTGTAAACCCTTAAAGCTTCCTACCCTTCTGCGAGCAACTACAACATGGGTATTAAAACGTTCAAACTTTAAGCAAAATATGGACAGACGCATAATGTTTTCCTAAGAGGTGGATTATTATATTAGATACTAATATTTGTTGCTTTTTTTTACAATTCTCTAAAAGTGTCTAAAATTACGAGCCCTAGCTGCTTTTATTAAAAGTACAATGGCTACGGTAACGATTCAAAATGCTTATGCCAAAACAGTCTGTTATAATCTGGGAGAGCTATAACTTAAAATTAGCTTACTTGGGTTAGATTAATTGGATGTGTTTACAATAGGTATCTCACGAAGGTTTGTATTTGTGTGCGTGTGTATGTGAGAGTGAGTGAGTGAGTGAGAGAGAGAGAGAGAGAGAGAGACTTTAGTATGATGGGGAGGGGCCAACACTGCCCTGCACTGCGGCCTTTGCAGTTCTATTGCGCATCCCCAATATTGTCAGTGATCCAGAAGCCTGACACTGCCAATATGGCTGAAAGCTCCACCAATTTTGGAAATTTGACTTCCAAAAAATGAGGATTCTTTGGTGAGCAAGTGCTAGTCATTCGTACAATAGACGGGCAGCTCTCATCTGACTATTGACACCGTCTACAGGTAGTATTCACTTGCTTCCCATCCTGTGCGGTGTCTCTAAGGATACGTGTTGCCCAAAAGAGCTTTCACCTGCTTAATTTTAGCGACCTGTTTTTGCCCAATCTCTCTGTATGAGGACTTTGGAGATCCTGGAACCTGCAGATGAGGTGTTGAAACGGCAAATCTAGGCCGAGCCCGAGAACTGTAATTATAGATAATTTATTAATTAATTTTTATTGATGTTAAATCATACTATGTACATATCTTTTTCTCATACTGCTTGTATATTTTAAGAAGGGTGATTTAACGTTATGTATGTATCTAGGTTACTAATATTAGAAGAGTTATAAATGGTTTAATGTAAATAATTTAAGCGCTATGTTAAAATACTGTCCACGACGAAATGTTTTAGCTAGGAATAGTGCCTTCGAAGGCAGAAAATCTAGTTTTATGACGTCTCTTTGGTCGCAGGGCCATTATTCCTACAGCGAGGGTGCAGCGCCTTTGTTCCTTTATTTGATAATTCGCCGTGACCAAGAGAGAGAGACAGACAGCTTAACGGTAAACTTAGGAAAAACCGCGATTTATATTAAACTTGGACCAATGAGATCCCAGGAAGTTTATACGAAATAGTTAGACGCGTCGAGTGGCGCTAAAAATGGACCAATAGGAAAGGAAGCAGCCTCAGTAGCCTGAGACTATAAATGGACCTTTTTGGAGCAAATTCGGGGCAGTTTTGTCACGGCAGTTTAGCATTGCAGTTTGGTAGTTTTGGGAGTTTAGTAAGGCAGTTTGGCAGTAAGGCATTTCATTGCAGTTGGGCAGTTTTGCATTTCATTTCAGTTTGGCTTTTTGTCATGTGTGGTCAGGGAGAGATGCTGCAGGATGTGTGAGATATCGCGCCAAAAAGAGAATAAAGACAGTTTTAGAAACACACCTAAGAACCGCTACTCGTAAAGAGATAATAAGCACATTTAAACTTCGTGTCATATCCGCGCCGCATTTTAATAGCGGTGGACAGTATTTTAACAGCGGCAATACCAGTGTTGTATACTACGTGTGTTAGTTAAATAAAAAGAAACGACAGTGTCATCTTTTCATAACCAAAGCACGTCTATGTCTTCCTATATCACCACCCGAGATCTACGCTTCCTTTACCGAGGATAAGTCCATGCTCCCATATAGTTTAAAGAAAACTACTGCAGCTAGCCGAGGATACATTTGCAGAGAACCAGCACACTGCGAACTTCTGGAATTAACATGGGAGATGCATCAAGGTAAGCCTACAGCAACGGACGGAGGAGGTGACTGCCGCAAACTGGCGCCATAACGTGGAGCTCGAAGGGAAGACCAACACGAAGGGAAGACCAACTCAAACGGAGGACTTGGAAACAACGAATAGAGGAAGAATCTTCAGAGGAAAGGGGCACAGCAGAACAAAATTACCACGCGAACTTCTAGTCTACCTACGTGGGACAACAAAACAGCTGAGAACATCGCTTCTAGAAATTCACCAGGATTCGAACCGCATCAATTAACGTAGGAGAAAATACAGGTTAGAACATTTATACAAAAACAAACAAAAAGGCATGCAGAGTAGTGACTCAGTTTTGTGAACACATGTTATTGAGAGGGGGTAAAGTCATTACTAGGGAGGTAGAACTTGCTAACGGAACCATGAGTAGGTCAAGGGAAGATTTGGAAGAACTGAATAGGGAGGCTATTGTCAGCATAACACCAGATGGAGAAAATATGGGTGAAGCAGAGGTAGAAGTTAGACTGGAAAGGCAACCACCGATTGAGCAGGTCCTTGACCCAGGTCAGAACCAGCTGATGATATTCCTCCAACAATTGAGCACAAAGATAGAGAGGAAATTAAATGAGCAGAGTAAGGAGTCAAAAAGAAATTTGAGTGAACAAATTAAAAATTTAGAAGGGAAATTAAATGAGCAGAGTATACAAATAGGCGAATATGTCAGAGAGGAAAACAGGAAGATGAGAGGGGAATTAGGTCAGGAGATGAGGGAATATTTAGGTGAACAGGTCACCCGATTACAAAGTCAGTTGGACTCCAAATTGAGTAAGCAAGGGAAAGTAGTGCAAGAAATTCAGGCAGAACAACTAGGTCTAAGAAACGATGTAGGAAAAACTAAGGAAGGATGTAGAAACAGAATTAAGTGTTACCAGCTTAGCCATAAAGGAGCAATTGGATGATGACTTAAGAGCTGTAAATGTTTCTTTAGAAAAAAAACAAAGTACCTTAGAATCTAACATCTAAAGGGAGTTCAGGGAATTTAGAACAGTGGTAGAAAAGGATCAGGGAAAGATAAATGAACTTTCGTCAAAAATAACGGAACAGCTCTCAAATCATCATGAAATTGTGAAGAGGGTTGAAGAGCATGAAAATTGTGTAAAGGAGTTAAAACGCTCTATTGGTAGACTTGGGATAAGTGTGAGACAGAGTGATGATATCGTAAGTGAACAGAATAAGAATTTAGAAGGGAAATTAAATGAGCAGAGTAAGGACTTAGAAAGAAACTTAAGTGAACAAAATAGGAGTTTAGAGGGGAAATTAGTTGAGCTGATGAGGGGGAAGTTAATGGAAACACTTGAAGGGAAATTACCACAGACACTAGCACGAAAGATCCAAAAACACTAACGGAAGAAGAGATGCTTAAGAAAGCTTTTGAAAGAATGTCAAAGAAGGCGCAGAAAAGAAAGGAGAAATTTAAACCAAAAGAAGCGAAAGAAATGGTTGATCGAACTTGGAGAATTAGTATTGGTACAAAAAAATCTAGCATTCCAAAAAAAAAAAAAAAAAAAAAAGGTATCATAGAATGGAAAATTTATTTAAAGGTCCATACCGGGTGATTAACATTTTTGGCTCGGATACATTTGAGTTACAAGAAATAAAGAATTCCAAGATCGTAGGGAGATATCATAAACAGTTGCTCAAACCGTACAAATGTTTAGAGAATGAGAAGGATGAAGAATGAAATGAAAATAATCAGGTTAGTTTTACTCGGAATGAGGTAGCAACCCTATGAACAAGTAGTAAAGGTAATACACCCGATAAAAAAGGATGTAAGGAAATAAATGCATAATAATTATTATGTACCAATATGTATGTAAATAGATTTAATTTTTAGAACTTAATTTGGGTATTAGCGTATTTGTTTGCGTTGCAAGTTATTCGTGTGCGTAAAGTGTATTGTGCGTCAGAATGCCTCTCAGAAAACCTGTTTTTAAAAGGAGAGGGGGATCAACCATAACAAAGTGTAAGGGTGAATGACCCAAGTGTAAACACCATTGGTTTGTCAGAACCCTTGTGAAGGAACAGGTATAGCGAATGGTCTCTGTAAACGAAACAAACCAACAAAGATGTATAATCAGAGGAATTATTCTGGAAAAGAAAATTGTATCAAGTGCTAAAAAAATTATTCTTTTCCAGAACAGGGCAATTTGAAACGGCAACTCTAGGCCGAGCCCGAGAACTGTAATTATAGATAATTTATTAATTAATTTTTATTGATGTTAAATCATACTATGTACATATCTTTTTCTCATACTGCTTGTATATTTTAAGAAGGGTGATTTAACGTTATGTATGTATCTAAGTTACTAATATTAGAAGAGTTATAAATGGTTTAATGTAAATAATTTAAGCGCTACGTTAAAATACTGTCCACGACGAAATGTTTTAGCTACAGGAATAGTGCCTTCGAAGGCAGAAAATCTAGTTTTATGACGTCTCTTTGGTCGCAGGGCCATTATTCCTACAGCGAGGGTGTAGCGCCTTTGTTCCTTTATTTGATAATTCGCCGTGACCAAGAGAGAGAGACAGATAGCTTAACGGTAAACTTAGGAAAAGCCGCGATTTATATTAAACTTGGACCAATGAGATCCCTGGAAGTTTATACGAAATAGTTAGACGCGTCGAGTGGCGCTAAAAATGGACCAATAGGAAAGGAAGCAGCCTCAGTAGCCTGAGACTATAAATGGATCTGTTTGGAGCAAATTCGGGGCAGTTTTGTCATGGCAGTTTAGCATTGCAGTTTGGTAGTTTTGGGAGTTTAGCAAGGCAGTTTGGCAGTAAGGCATTTCATTGCAGTTGGGCAGTTTTGCATTTCATTTCAGTTTGGCATTTTGTCATGTGTGGTCAGGGAGAGATGCTGCAGGATGTGTGAGATATCGCGCCAAAAAGAGAATAAAGACAGTTTTAGAAACACACCTAAGAACCACTACTCGTAAAGAGATAATAAGCACATTTAAACTTCGTGTCATATCCGCGCCGCATTTTAACAGCGGCAATACCAGTGTTGTATACTACGTGTGTTAGTTAAATAAAAAGAAACGGCAGTGTCATCTTTTCATAACCAAAGCACGTCTATGTCTTCCTATATCACCACCCGAGATCTACGCTTCCTTTACCGAGGATAAGTCCATGCTCCCATATAGTTTAAAGAAAACTACTGCAGCTAGCCGAGGATAAATTTGCAGAGAACCAGCACACTGCGAACTTCTGGAATTAACATGGGAGATGCATCAAGGTAAGCCTAAAGCAACGGACGGAGGAGGTGACTGCCGCAGTGTGTACGTGTGGTGTTATTAAAACAGGCGCGGTTATCATTCAACAAAGTGTCATAGGGAATCAAACCTATGAAAGACTTGTATGAACTGTCTTCATTCATCATATTTTGCACAAAAACGTTCAACATAGCTTAAATACTTCATAAAATCTTAAAACATTGGTTATACGGCACTTTAAGGCAAGAAACACAGGATGCAAGCAGCTACAATTAATTTTATTGGAAGGAAACTTGAACATAGTTACGTTGCTGGGGGAGAACGTAATCGATTTACATCCAATATGGTCAATAAGATCCTTTTATTTTCCTGTATTAAATAGCAAACCCGCATTGGCCCAAACTATTCCTAAATTTCCTTTTGGGATAAGCACGAGCTGAAAAACTTGAAGCGAATAGATGAATAAACAATGTTCTACGAAATAGAAATAAGCAATAACAGCCTTTTGAATTGCTTACCGGTATACATCAAACAGCTCAGATGAAGCCATTTAACGGCCAAGTTCAAAATTGATTTTTAATTCAGATATAACGAATCCAAATAAGATATTTATACCTTCGCAAGGGTGGTATACGGAAATTCACTGAAATATGGGTTTGCATCCCGTCAACATATTTTGAGCCTAAAAAAATATTCTGACACGATTTTACGCGCATAATTAAATACTCTCGGTTTTTTGTGATTATCAGCAATCTCATAGCTCTTTTTCGTTCTAAAAGTAAATGAAGAGAGAAAGGCAACATAATAATTTGAAATGCGTTTTACAACAGACTTCAGAGGCCTTGTTGGAGCTCCTAGGATGATCTTATAGAACACATAGGACCCTAGAAGCACAAGATGCACCTGGTCACGGAGCGTAACGCAAAAGAATTTCAGACTCCATTCCTATGTGGCTATTTTTTGTGTTATTTCAACAGAATCTGAAAGGGGGAGCTAAGCTTTATGTCTACTGCTAATCCTCTTGAAACTAGGAAACAGTTAACAGCTTGAAGAGCATTATTCTGATCTTCAACTAAAGCAGAGAGCATTACTGGAGAAAATAGCCTCCGTCGAAAGTGGCTTTAGTGAGCTTTTTGTCCTTAATAAGGTGAAATATTCTGCAACGCGATCCACTGCGCATATTTTCAACCCAAGATAAGATGAAGCAACTTTATGTGTTGTTAAAAGAGATCAATGAACTTCATAAAAAAAAAACTTGTAACCTCCTAAAGCTGAAAAACTTCCGATTCAAATATTTAAGACCAAGAAAGCTTCAGTGTTATTTCACAAGGAAGGAGGTATAGAATTCAAGTAGCCAGGTGCCAATATATACCTACATGAGAATATAAGAAATCTGAGTAGTATAACAAGAAAAGACTCACCAAAAATTTTATAGTTATGGCCCTACCAACTTCACTTTACGGAAGTGAAATATGGGTAGTGAGTAAAAGAGATTTCGAGCAGATTGAAAGTAGCTGAGACGAGCCGTGAAAGAATATAAATGTGTTGATAGAGTTCCAAACGCCAGACAAAAATTTCAAATACAGAATATCATTAAATCTCTAGAATTTTACTTATAGGCACATAAGCTATTATGCTTATCGAGCTGCTTTCTGATGTACAGAAATTATAATGATATGAACTGCCCGTACAACGAGCTTAGGTTTCCGGACGTATACATTTTCAGATTACACCTTAATCACAATCTAACAGCCATAGTTGCAGCGAGCAAAGCCATAGTTTTAATTTATCAGGGAGGGAACATTTTCTAAGACGTTCTCCAACAGGAAAACTATTCTTCTACTTTTGTTAGGCTTCTTTTCTAATGTAAACATGCCCTAAAAGCAAATATAAAGCAACAAGATTAACTTTACCTTCCCTATGGGATGAAAGTAGGCAATGCGTCCTAAGGGATAGGGGATGAAATAGGGTTTAAATGTTAGCAAGGAGGGGAAGATAAAATGAGGGAGTAAAATCTTTTACGCATTTCCACAGCGGGGTGGCTTGAGCAACACGCAGGGTGCGCGATAAACGCATACCAGCACATGGAAAGACATTATTCATGACTTGCACATGTGAAATTCACTGTTACCTACGGACGAAAACTAGAAAGGGGTGGCAGAACCGGGAATGAATGCATGCATTTGTATGTGCGCTAATGTAGGCTGAATAATGCAAGATTCGCTTGAACGATCAGCACGAGAGTTATGCATTTGATGGGAGGAAATGCCCCAAATGGTACTCACTTTTCAGTTTTCGATTCTTAACGATTTTGTGAGTAGAGAAGAAAGTTAGTCCACAGTTCATTACATAGCGTAACTCATTATTCGACAGACTTTCCTCTTTCTATTCTTGTCAAAAGGCGGAACGCTGAAAATTTCTAGGGATTCTTGAACAAGGAATGTGCTTCTACGATCTAACTTCTTACTTAAACACTAAACGGCTGGGAGCAATTCTCTTACTGCTACAGCAAGGCACTATTGTTCTATATTTTTTCAGGAGAATTACACAGCCCAAGAATTACAGAGCCCACTGTTTTCACTGCAATTGTATGGTCGTAACCTAGGCACATTCGTGTTTCATTTACTTCCATATTAACAGGAAACGAAAAAGGGAAAGGAATAAATGTCTTGCGTGCGTCACTTTCAGCCTAGCGCTTGGGGCAATCTCATACTGGAAGTGATGGAACAGATGCTATTTTTCTCTTCGCATCATCCAGTCTTTTCCATCTCTGCTTTTTCCCAGCGTGTTACGAAACTGTAGCCCGATTTCTTCTTCTACTCAATGAAACACGGTAAAAATGCAGCCCTCTGACGTCACAGCGGCAATCTATTTCCTTAGTACGTTACCATGGCTACTAGCTGCTGTTAAGCCACGAGATTTTCATTTAAGCGCTGAAACCTGTGGGAAATGTTGGAAGCTGATGTCACGGGACCGTGGAATTACTTTTTAAAAATACATACTATCATCAAGTTCGACTGCTAACAGTGATGCTTAAAGAGGATGGCAATGGTGCGAAGTGATTTAAGCTCTGCTGCTTTTAGTGCGCCCAAAATATGGACCGTAAGCTACATGGTGATGCTTATAAAGCAATGAGAAGCAATAACCTAGGAAAGCAGGCGTTAATAACTGAATCAATATAATTAAAATAATATAAAATGAGATACATTTGAGTAAACTAGCACGTACTACACAGAATTCAATCAGACGTGAAACGCGGTCTCCTCTAGTTTTCATCTTTCAAGCTTTCCTCCTCGTCTCCCAAGTTTACGTCCGGAATCTTTTACGGTGTAAAGAGTCACACGAATAAGTGGGAAGGCTTTCACGGCCGGAGTTAATCGATAAAATATTAAAATCTTCCGGGCTGGAAGACCGCCGTCTAAGGCTAAAAAGATTTGTACCCGACATTTCGGTCAACTCCTTGGTTGCCATCTTCAAGAGGGCAACACCCTGGGCGCAGTCGTTCAGCTGTCCAGGGTGCTACCCTCTTGAAGATGGCAACCAAAAAGTTGACCGAAACGTCGGGTACAAATAATTTTACCCTTAGACCACGGCTTTCCAGTCCGGAAGATTTTAATATTTGATCGAGTCACACACAAGCTTTCACATTTTTCAAGGGAAAGATGATTGAGATAGATTGCCGTTGCTTTCCGTGCACCAATCCTTCTTTCGAATCTTAAAGCTACAAGGGAATCCCAGCCTAAAGGTAAGGATGGTGGATTTGACTAACTAGGATCTCGGACTTCACTGTGATTCACCCGAGAGTTCATCGGTTCCATCAGGGTTTTTTACTAGGTCCAAGACTACAAAATCCTAATTAGTTACTGCCTGCCGACCCATCCTTGTCATTTTAGTAGACTTTAATTTCCCTCTAGAAGTTGCTTGTAACTGAATATTGTGACCTCTGTGGTATTGAAAGATTCCACATTGATATAGTAGGTCTGTTATCCTCTAAAGTCAACTATTACTGATTACTTATAAGAAACAGGGTATAGCCAAGGTCGTCTCCATATACAGGCCTGGCTGTGCGATTCGTGACGTCACAACGCGAGGCTCACGTACCGAGCAATTCCAATTCATGAAGATATGTTTTACAAGGATTTTTAGCATGTTTGCACTGAAATACGCACGCAACCATTTATATTACGTTTCCATATTAAAGATTAATGTGTGTTAGTAAATAAATAGAAAACATAGTCTCCATAGTAGCAGACCATTTTCTTACCTTCTCAAATCCAATAAGTCTGCAACTTTCGTTTTTATTTTGCCTACAGCTCATGGCAAACTGTCTTGCTTAATAATATAGTAGTTTCTTTAGAAGGATGTTAGATATATTACTTTTATTATTTTTCTCACCAAAGCTGCACTCGGCAAGTCGCAATTACAGTGCTGAAGTCAGCACCAGTATTATAATTGTCATACGTCTCAGTATCTAAATGTAGAATTACATTTCCCTGATTTTCTACTTTAAGAAATTCTTGTTCATATATCTCTTAAATTAAAGACTAAATACATTGAAAGTGGATGGAATTATATCATACATGAACTGTGATGGCCACTCCAAGCCTTGCTACTGTCACTTAAGTAAGCACTAACTTCAAAATGTTGAAACTCAAATCTATTCTGGGTTCACAGAAACATTTTCCTACAATTTTCACTTTTAAATTACGCACAACACTGTTAGCTGCAACCTAAATTCCGGAACTGTATTCTGCTCTTTTACATAAATGTTCCTACACTCATAAACTATATTTTCAAATGTGCCGTAAAACTTCGTGCCAGTAATTGTACTAATTTTTTGTTATCTGATACCAAAGTTAAGTCTTAAACCCCCATTAACTATAAGTTTTGATTATAACGAGAATCATATTCACACAATTTTTGTGCTGTTAGATTTTTTACTGGATACAGGGCTAAAAAAACTTTATTTTTCGATGTTATTGATGTTATCACAGCGGTATGCACTGTTTTTGCATGATCTTGTGTATTTGAAATACCTTGAACCGTTAATGTTATTCCCATTTTAAGAAATTTCTTGTTTTACATAACTTACATGCAGCAACAAGTTCACTAATTTTTCTTGATCACTGAGTATTTATTTTAAATGCCCAAATTTGTAATTACTATCCAGCACTAAGGATTTGAGTATAAAGAAAGTACATAGGAATCACTTATCTGTGAGCTGTTATATCAGAAGAAAGTAAATAAGCACCCCATAACGGCGTATAGGTTGTACATTGCATTACCTTTTGATTAAGCAGTCCTACCTGCTCTTATAAGAATTTAGTTTTAGGGTATTATGTGGAATCTTTATTCATTTCCTCGCAACATTCTTTTAAACTGTTGGCAGGCTGAAATAGTTTATTCTCCGTTTGTTGGCTTGCAATTGTGTACCCATTCAGATGACTAAAAGAGCATAAAATTTGAACCATTTATCCAAGATTATTACTTTACTCCATTTGAACTGATGAGTTGATATTACAATCTTACTGAGTGAAACTTGAATAAAACAGTATGCAGTTAATTTATAATGATGCCAGAGCTTTTGGAACTTTTGAGGTAGCAATTTTCAGCTAATACACATCGATGTACTTTATGAAGACAGTGAATCCCTCTAATTTCACGCTGTTAACTCTCTGGGAGCTAGTTTTGAAGACAGGGTGGTAAACTAGAAAACATAAGGGACAAGTATGTTCAATAACAATAAGTTTAGGAATTGTCCTAGGTGCTACAAGAACACTTCGATCCTTTCGCGTGCATCACTACATGCTGTTCAAAAAAATTAATGCATACCATAACAAACGTAGTTGGTAATTATTCCTTTGAATAGCACGCACCCACTGCTGTTTCCTATGTGGATCCTTTTGAACGAAAACACCGTTATATACTTTTCAGAATTTGTTAAATACTTCTTGGCAATTTGAATTGATAACTACGGCGCTATGTCGTTTTTCGCTCGCTAAGTAGGTAACGAAAACACTGTTATATATTATAGCTTTCAGAACTTGTTAAATGGTTTAACGAACATCCCAGCAAAATACTTTCCTGGAAATTTGAACTGATAACTACCTGTTGTATGTATTTTTTTCGCTCGCTAAGTAGCTAATCTGGTTATTAATTATTATTGGATCGTTTAACTCGTTAGCATACCAAATCCACACTGACCAAGCTGCATTTCTAAGATACAGGTTGTGAGTTTCCGATAAGAATAGACCGCTGAAAATGTCGTAATTAACAGATATCTTGTTTGCCTCTTGTCCTGTATACATTGAGACGGCCTTGGTATAGCGCAGTGGTGCATGCACCACGCTTTCACCTCAGCAGATTGTACATTCGCTGATCATTATAACTGCAGAATATATATAGTGACATTTTGCCATGATAATACAAATGTGTATGTTTCCCTCCAACAGTGTGCTTTTGTGCGTAATATGTACTGGATGACCAATTTGTTGGTTTAAAGGCGAAGGGCGTAAATTCAATGATAATCCGGTTTATGCAGCGCTACAATCAAGACAACTCTAAGCCAAGTGGACAACTCACTCTTTCCTCAGCGAAATAAGAGAACATATCTGCAAAAGATTCAATTTGCGTGCAAGGTATTCGATAGCGTTTACTGAACTCGCCAAAGAAAACGCGCCGATTAAGCCAAGAAACAGGCTACCCATGTGGCAAATGTCAGATAACAGTAAAAAAGCCACGTTTACGACCATTCAAGGTGCATACGATGTAGGAATTAAGGAACAGCTCTTCGAGCAAATTCACACCATGTCAGATATCGTTTGACGCTGACATACTAGGGTTTAGTTCTTATGGTGTAGAAAGTGAAAAAGAAATATGTTGCAGAATCAAATTTTAACAATCAATACATGTGGTATAAATAAACTCGTAGTCACATGTATGTAAGGACTCTAAGTATACGAAATTCTTCGATTTCTTTGCAATTTTCGAAGCCCGCAAGGTACATCCTTCTTTCCTTGTGTAGATATTTTTCGTTACGGAAGAAAATTAATCTACAACTTGCGGACCATAAGCCAGCTTCTATAAATTCTAACTACAATCTACATTTTATATTTATGGTGTACCAACATTTGTCTGCACAGCATATACTTAGATACCTGAAAACTTAATATCAGTCTGGAAGTCATCTGACATCGTTGCAAACACCCTGAATTCTTGGCGGATTTTCTTCAAAATTTTTAAAGTCCGACGCGAGCTCTAAACACAATAAAACATATCGTGTTTAATTTTCAAAACCTTAAAGAATTTCCTGTAGTGCAATAATCTTGCATGAATCATCTAAAATAGAATGCTTCCTAAATGTTGAAATAAATGCAGCAATCATCCTTTTGTTTACCACATCTACTTCAGCCATAGTTTTGGCTGCCTAATGTGTAGGCCAGTTTTAATACTTTATCTCACATGCAATTTCCATTTCAATCCATTTACGTGGTGTTCGTGCACCCCAAAGCCCATTCCCTAGGGGACCTTTAGCTCTTCAGACACATCGCTTACGTAGAGATTCGTGGGCGAATGCTTCCACGACGGGGGCCAAATGAAGGATATAAATCAAGAAGTTTCTCTTCCTATAATCATATCAACCCGCAGTGGGCTCCATTTCTCAAGAAGCAATCCAATTTCTGTGCTCTATCACACACTGAGCTAAGACCTGCACTTTCTTGTTTTGACCGCGAACATAGCAAGGTTATAATTCTCGGTTATTTATTTAACTTCGGTGAGATATCCTTACTAAAGATCTGGCAATTCAGCAAAATAAGATTTACCGATAGCCCAGTTGACTTGAGCACTGCTATAAAAGCAGCTAGTAGACCGAATCTCATGGCTCTAAAGTAGTTTTTATTTTAGATGAAGGAATACCCCCTTCCCGCAAGGAACAGTTTCCTTCCTTCCATCTTGAGCGGTTAGAAAGAATAAGATAGCAAGTCAACTAATTGTACTTCATCCGCGTTTTAAATATGCGGAAAAATATGCTTATGGTACAGATCGCGCTTATTATTTGAATCCAGCGTATTCAAAATTAATTCAGTATTTTGAAGGTTAATAATGCATGCCACAACATGAAGAAAAGAGTAGTAAATATGGATGCTAAAATTAAAATCTTTCAACAATTAAGCATACTTTTTTCACGGCGTCATATGTATAATGCACAAACATACGTGCGTAAACTGTGAAGTTATTTCTCATCAAAACAAGTAATAATGGTTTTCACTCTAAAGAGAGTGCTAACCAATGTTATGGCACACTAAAATTTGGCATTGATGCTTCACCGAGCCGCCATGCGGGTTCAGAAAAAACGGAAGTTCAAAAAAAGAAGCTTTCTATAAAATTTGCATATATAATTTTTTCTACTACCCACCTCAAAAGTATGTCATTGCGTTTCGTAGTTTGACATTTTTTAAGCATAGCAGTTGCAATATGAATTAATGATCAAGGTCTCCTTATAACTGTGGTAGAGTTAGTAAGAATCGATTTAGTGAAAACTGCATTGCCATATCCCGTTGCCTTGAAATACTCGTAAATAAAGTTCCGTGTAGTCGCCATTTTACCATGATTGTAACATCGAGTTTCTTAAATTAAAATTTAAATAGCATGAGCTCAAAAAGCGACGAAAGTGTTACTCCACATGACATACAGGAATCAATAGTACAATAACACTAAATTCCTTCAATAAATGAACATTGTTATTATTATTATTATTATTATTATTATCATCATTATTATTATTGAGTTGTATTTATAGACGCTTTAAAACTACTATAGTTCTTAGCGTTCCATTCTACTATATTGGGCATGAAAGGCCGGAAATGTTGCTCAGAGGTCTCTTTATCAGGTTTGAGGTGCTTTTATGTGCCGTAAATCTACGACACGGGACCACCGGCTTTATTTCCCTTCCGAAGGAAGCCATGATGATGTTTACGCCCGAAAAAATTACACCACCCTCCCGCGGCCTCGGGAACTAGATGCTAACATGGTACCCTTAGACCACGGAGGACGAAGTCTGTAACCTATGTTTACTTTCATTTGTAAATAGCGTGCGAACAAAAATGACAAGTTTTAGTAACTTGTTCAAGAATGTTGTTCAAGAAGTAATCAGTTCAAGAATGATATACTTTTGAGTAGGTAGCGAAAAAAAATATTGTAATAAAAAACTACTCGAATGAGAGAGAAAGAAAGAGACTGTGTGTGTGTGTGTGTGTTGGTGTGTGTGTGTTTGTTTGTTTGTTTGTTTGTTTGCGTGCGTGCATGTGCAAGAAGAGCATAATTCTATAAGGAAAATTCAGGTACCAAACTTGTTATTCAAGTCCAGCATATTTCAGGATGCAACATGAAGTTCTCAAAATTATGAAAAATGTTTGTAATTTGTTTTATTTATCGATAAAAGCTTCTAAATGTTTTAATTAATATATGACACCGGCATGAGAAATAAAATGTATAGGTACCTTGAATTCTCCACGAATAGATTATGAAGTGTTCATTTGGAATGAACTTTTGTATAGGCTTGCATAACTGATAGACCGCAAGAGATAGAAACTTACTTCAGGAAAACTGTAGATCTGTAGTTTACGCAAAATATTTTTGTGGCGTTAAACATTTCCGAGGTATGTGTTATTGGTTTAACTTTACCAATTACATTCTCTGCAGTGCTAAATCCGCCACTCTTTTGTTTCTATCGGTCATAAAAAGAGCATGGAATTACGGACCCAGCATTTTAAAATGTTATTATTATTTCACTCTCCTGTAGCCACTTCTTACGAACGTGTATAATGAAACCAATTTTGGAAATATTTATCTCGATTTACATGAAATAGAAAAATTAGACTCTGTAAGAATAGTGGAAGACATAGAATCAAACCGTCGCGGGTAAAGAAAGTTACGTGAATGTAACGCATACATTATTATTATTATTATTATTATTATTATTATAATAATAATAATAATGGAGTTATGCTTACAGTTGAATTTTATGCCAATTATATTCAATGTAATCAATGAATAGTGGCGTATCCAGTTAAACAATGAGTGCAATGTTGTTCGGAATAATACGTTCGTAACGAAATGAACGAATCAATAAACAAATGTATCCCACTCTATGTACTTGTGTTCGGGTTTATTATACTGTATAGCCGAAAGCAAACAGAATACACGGGCATTATGCGTATCGCCGTGATTAAAGAGTATTTGCTTTGTGTTAAAGCGAGTGGATTTCACACCGGTCTTTATTGTTGCATTTCCTGAAAAGATGAAAGCAAATGCAAGCCTAATAGTATAAATGTTGAAATACATGAAACTGACAGCAAAGGAACTCTTGAATAACTTTCAGATAAACTGTGAATATAGTATCACCTACAGGCAAACACACTTTTAATTATATCTAGAATCAATGGAGCATTTTTAAAATGAATACACAAGTGGTTTAAAATCTCAATCCCCACAGGTTACAAGTAGTGAAGCCTGAATACTTATTGTTTTGCTGTAATGCAAAATGCTGTTTTGCTATGATGTGATTTAGTAATAAATATTTGATTCAGAATTTCTTTATTACTTATTGTTATTATTTCCCCAATAGTATGCGAAGGACGAATTACATTTGAATAATCATTTTGACCATACACAAAAAAGTTTGTTAAATAAAGTGTTTTTAATATTACTGCAGAAAACAAATCCATAGAAGCCAGCTTTTCGGAAACAATAGGGCAAAGCTCATTTTCGATAAGCCATTTCTGGGTAAACCCTGAACTCCAAAACACCTAGTAATATTGAAAGCAATAATAATAAAAATGCTACTGATTAGTAACGTACACATTTGAAATAATTCTGCTTAAAACCATCTTATACTAAATTGAAATCTCTTTCCGCTGTTTTATTAGCGCTAAAACACATATATTTTACCTTTCAACGCGATGCACTTTCCGCAGCAAGTTACTGGTGATTCAACTTCCTTAAGCATGCATGAAAAGGTAAAGTGTGCAGTGGATATGTCGAGATTCTCTTCAGTTGTTATATCATCGCTACACGTTTCCGTTTGCTTAGCATTCTGCTCACAACAAAAATTAATACATATAATAAACATTGCACACCAGCTGGGATCAGAAACGGGAATGTTTTTCGATAACAATGTAGAAAGCGGATTATACGAATTAGATGTTGTTTGTGACAGACGAATGGTATTTTTCCACCTTCTTGCAATTTAGCCAACAAAGTACAGCTTATCAGTTTAGAAAGTCTACACAATAAACATTTTCTGATTCCTGTTGCGAAAGCGTTATTCCAGTACTTTTCTAATACACGGCGTAAATTAAATTTCGTTGTTAGGCTCTTTCGGTTGTTTAATGTTCCGGTTGTCCAAGCTTACGATTAGAGAGAGTTCTAGCGTCATTTTTAGCTCACAGCCTCTTTGAACAATTTCTACTATAAAGACAACCAAGCGGGATGGCTCAGTTGGCAAAGTCTGTGGCCCGCATTCGGGAGGTCCTGAGTTCGATTTCCGGTGACCGCCCCTTCCGACCATGGGGTCTTTCGTGGTTTTCCCCTGGTCACCTAGGCGAATACCAGGGTGGTGTATTCTACCACGATTTCTCCTTTCCCCCATTTCCTCTCATTTCATCTTTCCCTCTCACGTTTCGGGTGTGTCTTAAGGTCCTGCAGTGTTGGCGGTGGCGGATAGATGGCGTAGTTTCTTGCGCATTGGAAAGATTTCTCCCCTTGAACGCCAGGGTGCGTTGTCTCACCCGTTAGATTCGCTTCATCGCCCTCTCTCGGGATTCATCGCTTCCACTGGTGCGCAGGGTTCAATCCGGAAATATTAGGGACTTATACGCGTCTCTGTGAACCTGCGGACATGCGACCTCCTGCAGCTCATTCACTTCATCCCTACCTCCCGGGCGGAAAACACAATAGATCAAGTTGGTGCAGTGGAGGGGGTCCCCTACTCACACCACGCCATGTGCCTTTTCCTGGGTAGAGGAACCGAAAAGTTAAAAGTTGGCCAAGTCTCCCATTTCCGTTCCCAGGCTCCGGTAAGCTTCCTAACGTCGTTGGCGTCTGGCTCCTGTTCCTGGTTATTGTGAACCAAGGTACACTTCGAATTCATGTTTCATAAAAACTGAAATTGTGAAACTAGCCCATATAAAACGCAATAAATAACTTTATGCTTACACAACCTATCTGAATGTTATGTCCAAGCCTTTGATAAATCAACAATTCATATTTTACGGGTGATTTTTTGTGTCAGGATTGTAACACTCATTTTTGGACATATCACATTTCTTTGTCAAAATACTGTCTTAAAGATTAAATTAGGCCATTAGCATTGCCAACCCTCCCCCTAAAAACTGATCAGTTTTAAATAAATATTCAAAACGAATGCCCAAGGGAATAAAATGCATTGATTTTGACGGAAATAAACTTTCATGGACTAAAATACACTTTAAAATGTGCAGTACATATAATATAAAATAGAATCTTGTACTCCTGAATTAATCTTGTACTCCTGCATTTTCCGGATAGATTGTATTACTTAATCAAAATAATTATATATCGATGAAATATATTATGTAATTATCTCGCTCGTAAGGAAAGCCAGCACTTTCATTGATAAATAAATTAATAAATTAAATAAATTAATGTTGTTAGTGAAATTTAAAGTATTTAACTTTCGTTCTTATGGGCGTATATACTTCAAAAGTTTGTGTATTATGGACAGTATGTTCCTCCCCCTCCCCAGGGCGATTCTGTCTTCTAACCTGGGTTAAGAGCTTTCTTCTGGTATTACAAAACAATTATACATATTATTTACTTATAATAATATGATACTGCACAACATACTTCAGAACTAATAGAAACAATTAATTTACGGCCTTTCTCTCCATCACCCTTGAAATGAGGCACATAAGAATCTTTATGTAGATTGCTAACTTCACCAGTAGCCTTGCCTTATCTTTACCTCACAACACTAACCACACAGTGATAGGAATCTCTGCGGGTAAACATCTCCGGTTGCTGTAGAGCTTGTCTCCCTCATTCGCTTCCACTATCTTGGAGTGCTTTCTTAATAATTATCCGCAAAAGCTGAAAACTAGCAATACTGATTCTAAATGGATCGACTTTGTTTTTATTTGTTGGTTCGTTGCGTAATTGAACTCGCGTGCCAGTTAGCTTTATGCTCTCTTCTTCGGCAGGGTTTTCTAATTGAGAAAACGAAGAACAGCAGGCTTCCCAAGGTGCTCCATCCTTAAGTCTTTGGCGCTCCTTGTCTAGTGCGATCCCAGCAGCATTCGCTGGGAATGTTAAGATCCCTGCCTGCTCATTTGTAGGCGACAGCGATATGTCAGTCAAAGAGGAACAATGTAGAAAGTAATTTAAAAAGTAGGATGGAGAAAGCTCTCAAGATGATGCATTCAAAAGAAAAGGGGGAACGCTTAGAAAACATGGAACAAACACTGAAGAAGTTAGTTTCATAATAAGACGTGTACGAACAGGAAATGAAATTCCAGGAGAGGCGGGCGACAGGAAATAGAATAAAGTGGGAGCAAGGGAAGCAGAGAACGTCTCAAAGGGAAATCAGAGAGGAATGAGTGAGAAATTAAGAATTGTGGTATTTTTCACAGGAACGTGGCAGAGTGATATTAGGAAATATCCCAAATGAAGTGACCGCGAAAAATATGTTATAATAAGACAAGCAGATGATTAATTTACGACAATATCTGGAATCTTAAGCGAAATAATTCGGGCACTTGGGTTGTTATTCGTAAAAGGGAAAATTATTCAGCATCAGAAGGGAAGGCGATGCAAAATAAATAGCAGATAAGAATGTTATGAATTTCTCATTACTCATACACAATCATAGCCGTGGAAGTAAATAACCCATCATGACCGCAATCTAAAAATAAAATTGAAACATACTAAACAGCGAATATTATAAGTGAGTTAACACGTACTTACTTTCAGCGTGATTGATCTCGTTTGTGGTAAATTAGAAATTGCTATCTCCTCTTCCGTTTGCCCTCTTCTACGAGGGGCGTTCTAAAAGTTCTCGACCTGGGTCAGAGATGTAGTGAAGATTGCCAAACTATTATGATAGTTGAATATCGTCATCTACATTATAACGCGCTACTGAAATATGAACTGTGATAAAATACTTCGTTTTGAAAGTTTAACTCCAACAGAATAAAAGGGGTTAGATTGGACATTAAAGAGTTCTCCTCTTCGTTTTTTATGGTTAAAAAGTGGGCAACTGAATTTAAGAAAGGTCATACATTCATTTAAGATCTTAGAGCACTCAGGGCGTACATAGCCGACACGATCGAGGAGATTATGATAAAAAAACATTACTCATAGACCGCCGACTGAAGGTTCGCGAGTTGGCTGACATTGTAGGGTCCTTGATGGCGGTGTCCACTACATTTTACAAGAAGTTTTGGGTATGAGAAGTCATTCCGCTTGGTGGGTGCCGTGTTTATTAACAACAAACAAGATTGTTTAGACTTGCTTAAACGCAATTCCAGAGAGTTTCCCCGACGTTTCATAACAGCAAATGGAACGTGGATTCATCACTACACGCCAGAGACGAAGGAAAAGTACAAACATTGGGTTGTAACAGGTGAAAGTGCACAAAAAAAAAAGCAAAAACGGTACAGGAACTACAGTTTTGGGGGATTCTCATGGTGTGGTGTACATAGATTACCTTCGGGGAAATTCATCACAGGGGAGTATCACGCTACACTGCTAGTCCAACTGAAGGACTTGCCTGTTCAGGCTAAATGTTCACACCTTGCAAAAAACAAAGCTCTCTTTCATTTCAGTAATGCACCTTAGGATTGCTTCCAAGTTCATTCACATCCGCCGTATTAAAAAATTTAGTCCCCAGCAATTAATTCTTGTTCCCAAACATGAAGAAATGACTGAGAGACGACGATCCACATCAAATGGTGAGATTACAACTCAGTATGTTTGTTTCATAACATTTACTTATGCAATAAAGTATGACACTAAAAACGTATTTCATAATATACTCTTCTAACACGATGTTATAAGAGAACCTTGGTTTTGTACAGGCAAATTAAAAAAGATTGGGGCAGGGAAAGTATATAGAAGTGTGCAATAAATTCGAAAGGGAAGGGTGGGCATAGTTTAGATCTGGAACAATGAAGTTAAGGGGAATGAAAGGGGGAATGGATCCACAGAAGTGTCCATTATGTGGGGAAATGGAGAATGACCTACATTTTATCTTGGATTGTAGTGAGACTAAACAATGGAGAGATCAATGGATACCAGTTAGATGGTTGAAATTACCGAGACCAATAATTAAAATGAGAATTGAAAAGCTTATAAATACAGAAGAGATTATAAAAAATGGGTAGACTATTAGGAAAGACCAAACAAAAATATAAGAGAAGAATTTCAAAATTATAAAATGAATATTTTGCAAGGATGTCTATCAAGTAAATTGGTATATTTAATAAATAAGTGTGTTTTACATGTAGGCAGTTAGGAACCTGCTGTATAATGTGTTAATAACCACAGTGTTTACTACATTTGCAACAGGTGCAACTCAAGTATATACGAGTATATTGTATATTAGAAAGGAAAAGTTAGTATATTTATATGTTTTAGAGAGTTAAAACAGTTCATGTATAATGGAAGTGAAATAAATTCAAATTCAAGTAAAATAACACAGCAACGTGTTTTCCATTTTATTTAACAATAATAGGCAAAATTTGCCTTATAAAAATGTAAAATAATTGCATACATTTTAAACCAGTAGATGTAAGCTATCGCTTTCCTCAAATACATTCTGTTTATAAATGGTATCTGTTTATGATGCACATTTACAGGGCCTCTGGACCACTTCACATTTATGTGAATTTCTCTTTTCAATTCGTTAGCATTTCAGACACAACTATATTATGTATAACCCAAGTAATAATCATTGTTACTGACAATGATTAGGTAATGAGAGTCAGAATTATGCTCGTTCCAAACTACCATCAGAATATGTACACCACTGTTTCCTGAAAGGTGGTCTATTTGTGGTTACATGTGTACTCCTATTCCAAAAATTCGCTCGCTCTGACATCCAGGGCGATACCACCATTGGAGGAAAATATTAAATGCACAGAAAACATGAACTCTTTCATAAATCAGAAAGCAACAATAAAAGACAAATAAATATTCCTGAGAATGGAATGCGATACCTCTAGCAGCAAAGTAGCGCTTTACTATGAGGTGATCCAATGCTTTATATGAGCTTTTATACGTAATCTATGGATACGAAGGAAATGGTGAGCAACTTTTAGGGCAAACACAAGAATGTGTTATGCACGCATGAATGGTCGCTTCAGCCAGAAGGTATCTTGGGAAAACGAATACAAGATGTGCTGAAGTGTAAAAGGTAAGGAAAGAAGTGCTCCCCGTACAAAGTGCATCAAAAAGACAATCTAAACAAAAATTGATATGATGATAAAACTGCTCTTTGTAGAAAAAGCAATAGGATAGTTCGGTTTTCTTCTATCTTCTTTCTTTGTTTTCATTTTCGTTTGTTTTTCCCTTTCAGTTCACTTCGATTTGACTCGTCTTAGCTTTTGCGTCATTTTTGCAATAGTTGCAACTATCTCAAATTTAATTGTTATTATCCACAAAAAGCTCCTAAACTTCCAGTTTCTTTTTCTAAAATATCTATCGTTGGAAGGCTTAGGATCCAGTCTCACCTAGGACTAGTAGTGTACGGAAAGTTTTATTAATACTTTTCCCCTTAAGGTAGACACAATGTAAGTTTAGGCCCCAAAGGTCTCTGTACACCGAGCGAGATGGATCCGGTCAAGTGTGAGGCTCGCGTGCGGGAGGTCCAATTCGATTCCCATTGATCGCCCACTCTGACCTTGGGCTTTTCGTGGTATTTTCTGGTCGGTAGGCGAATTCTGGAGTGGTTTCTCATCTATCACCATTTTGGTTCCATAATTTCCATTTCATTCTCTTCTTTTCGTGTGCTTCTAGGTTTCGTGGCGTATGGCGGTGCCGGACAGATGGTGCGGATGCTTGCTCAAGGAAAGAGTACTCCCAGTTGACACTAGAGGGCTACTTGGTCGACGGCTCATTCATCGCTCTCTCTAGCAGAGGGACCGGTCTTCGAACTTGGAACTGTTAGCGACTTCCGCGCGTCTCTGTGACCTGTAATCACATGTGGTTCCTTCACTTCATCTCTTCCTCCTGGCGAGTGGTAACCACAATAGCTCTATGCACGTCGCAGTGCAAGAGGTGCCCCCCTCTGGTGTACAATTTATATCTATAAGGTCTCTGGACTGATACATGACCCCATTAGATTTGTTGTGCCTGGGGGAAATGCATCCTTTGCTTGTACGTTTCAGCCCTACATTACATCCTATTAGAAGCCTCATTTCATCTTTTTCTATATCTGCTTGTATTCCTAAAATAAATTATAATACCTATCTGTAACTATACTAGCGCTGGGGCAAATATATGAAGGAACAAAACATTGTTTATTTCAAACTTTTTTTCCTTCTAAACATTTTTCTTAGAATCCTGTTTTCTCCCATGCTCTTTCATGGTTTTCATATACGTATGGAGTAAACCTACTCAATTTTGTGATGATAATACAGAACAGAACAGAAATTGCACTTATCTCTCCACTATCAGTCTTTTTAACATCTCACACTATAGACACGGTGTATTACATATATTTCATTGCATCTACAATAATTTACTTTCAACTAAAGGTATAGGGATTGCGGCAACATAAAAATAATAGATCAGGAAACAGAATAATCACAAAATTAAATTTGTTTTGTCGTATTTGTCGCCTCATTAATACCTTTTTTATAATAATCCAAAGCTTCAGCAGAACTTTAATACAGAATCGCATCGTGATCACATATTAAATGTATAAAATATTGTGGTACAGCACCTAAAATATATTTCATGCTTCATATCATTTTCACTTTCAAAATTACAATTTGTTTTTTTTTTCCAGTTACAAATGTACTCATTACTCTGCCGCACACTCTGCCGCACAAGTTTTAACAATCTAATGTAATTGCTATTAATGTATTTTTCAAAACCGAACATTTAAATGTTACGGAGGAATGCTTTTATTACATTTTCGTCAGTTTCACACATTCATAAATAGGTAAATAAATAATTTACAAATTATATTTCTGCTTGAATATATGAGCATCTATACACACAAAATTACCTTCAATACTGCTTCGGAGCCGTAAGTGTTATACCACTGGACAAAATCAAAGCAGACATGAAGACAAAGCGAAGGCAGTCTTCATAAAATTATATTTTTCAGCAACAATCCGTGATAAATAAATGTTATTGTAATCCATATCTGTAGTATCTATGGTGATTCAGAAAATTCAAATATATATTATTGGTTTTGGAGTACATATATTTTTTATACATCAATACCACCACAGTTTCATATTAATTCCTGAAATACACCAATAATACAGAATAACACAAAATGTGTACATTAGCTTAGCCTCTAGGAAATAATAAGGCAAAGCGGAAAAAGGCTTCATGTCACACTGATATAACCAAAAATTAATCTCTGCACCTTCTTATTAAACTTTAAAGGCGTACACAGCGGATTTAAATTTATAAAACATTATGTGTTGCATCCACATGCTTTCCCTACTCACTCTTTTATCTACCTCTTGATAATCGAGATAAACTTTTATTACACATTTACAAGTTTCGTTATAGGTATAATAAGGAAACTGTAGGCTAAAGCGACTGTCAACAAGAATTATAAGAGCTGTAAAATCTATTACAACTATAATTAATATAAAGCCAATTTATATAAACCAAACTCACTGAAAGAATTTTGAACGGCCGCAGTATTTTGAAATATTACGGAATGATTATTTATTGGGCTAGTTTCTTATTGTTTAGTTATTTACTATAAAAATATTAAGTCTTGAATTTGATTCTTATCTAGTTCCCCAAATGAATTAAATGCTTATAATATTCGACTCACGTGCTTTGTATTGAATATGGGTTGAGTTTAGAAAACTTCAAGCCAACTGCTTAAGAATTCCTATGCCCGCTTTTAACCTTGCCCCGCTGATATGCATTCTTCCGCGCTCCTTTACCTTCTCTTTCCCCTGATTGGCTAATGTTTTTGGCGATATACGACAAACAAGCTCTTGCAATGCATGGGCAGATGATAAAGACAATAAAAACACACTGTATTGATAGATGATCATCCACTTATCGCGGTGGTAGCACCTGGCCCGGGGGCACTCAGCCTCGTTACGTCCCTGAGGGGCCAATTGAGGAGCTACTTGATTGAAAAGTAGCTGCTCCAGGTTGAAGAGACCGCATATACCGGCCGAGACGGATCCGGGGCGCTAATCAGTCCCACCCTCACGTACTGCACCCCACTCATGACGCCTGTTGTGGCCAGAGGTAGTGGATGCAGCGGCTGGGCGGTAGGCCTTCGTCCGGCGGCGGGCTATTGCGCTACGGAGTTTAGTTTTAGTCATGATAGCTGCACGTGTTTACTTCATCCTTAGAGGCAGGTTTAAACCGAAGGATGTGCCTATCTATTTGTTAATAAGAATTTACATGTATTCCAGAGGCATTAACTTTGTTACGTGATATATTTGAATCATACAGTTATGAAAATGTAAATTTGACAATTCTTTTCGAATATATTGAAATAAAATAGCATATTAAATGAGGGACTACTTTGTATCGCAGAATAACGTATTCTACGACAGCAGCCAATGAGACGTGACTAGTGCATGAGACAATGGACATGGAACATCTTTTCTGCTTGGTCTTCGAATGTGATAATTGTCTTACTCACCACGGAATGGCAAGGAGGTACTGGAGCAGGCGACGGTAATCGTCAGGTTTGGCACGTTCGCGGCGAGGGGTAGCGGGGAAGGAGAGGACGGGTCCCCCGCGTCGATCCCTGCCGCCTGTCAGCACAGCCAGGCGCTCCTGCAGCAGCGCCATCACGTCCAGCGCCCGCAGGCCGTCCATCCTGCGCCAGGCGCCGCCGCAACCTACAACACAGACAATAATAGGTTGTTTTAAAATTCAGAATCTACATATTTTACAGTTTCATCACTAAAGTGAGTGATACAACACAGTGTGCTTGCTTTAATAGGTTGATAACATTTACTAGAGTCAAACGCAATAATAAACGTTGTATATAAAATAGCATGGTAGATATATATAAAACCAAACAAAAAGAACTTCAGAGAGTATAGCAATGTAAATTAATTAACACACTTTATTAAAATAATATAACATGAAATACATGAAACCACTCAAGACATTTGCGTTGCTTTGTTTGCGGAAGTTTTCTAATTTTTAATCACATTTAGAATTGAACTATCGTCACTTTAAGCAGAAATATATACCTTTCTCGTCTTCTCTGCCTACCGAAACCGCCCAACATGCCCGTCTGTTTTTATTCCATGTTGTGGATGAGAGCTCGCCCAAAATTATTATTCTTTACACACAAGATACATTCTCAAACCACTTTCATCAACAATTTGGATCTTCTGACAAGCACCAGAGGCAAGTTAAGACCGATTATAAAGTTTTGGGCCTGTTTGAGTGTACTACCTTATAACTCATAAAGATTTTATTCTGATATCATTAGAGAAGATAGATACAAAGAAACCATTAAAGCCGCCACACACTAGGCGCTTTACGCTATAGATACTCCAAAAAGATATACAGAATGTTCGCAAACTCTCAGGGTAACGCCGTTTGACCATATGCTATGGACATATTGGCGACATAAATGTGAAACCAAATTGTAATCTTAGTGTGACAGTATACACGATACAGCCGTAAAATGCTAACCAATTGGAAAGCGAAAATCATATAGGCGCATTAAGACCGCCGCACAATACGCGCTTTACGCTATAGCTATACTTAAAGATATACATGGGAAAGGAATTTTGTTGATTGACTGTCTTGAAAAAGGTAAAACCATAACTGGAGAATACTGCTAAGTATTCTAGCAAAACTGGATGCAAGTATTCGTGAAAACAGACCCGGCTTAAAGAAGCCAAAAATATTTTCCATCAGGACAATGCACCTGCCCACAAAAGTGTATTGGCAATGGGAAAATTGAGGGATCTGCGCTATGAAGTGGTGGAACATCCACCTTATTCCCCAGATTTGACTCCCTCGGACTTTCATCTATTCTCAAAACTGAAGAAATTCCTCGCTGGTCAGCGCTTTTCGTCCAATCAAGAAGCCATAGCGGCTATAGATGGGTACCTTGCAGCACTTCAAGAGGAACACTAAACACTATAGAGAGGGGATGTCATTGGAACACCGCTAGATGAAACGTACTGTTATTAGAGGAGATTATGTTGAAAAATAAAAACTTATTTGAAAGCATAAATTGTCGTTTTCACTATCAGTTCGAGAACTTTGCAGACCGCGTATTGGCGACATGAACATGAAAGGAAATTATATTTTATGTGTAACAGTCTACACCAGAGGTGGCGAAAACGGGACTCGCGAGTCACTTTGATTCGTAGGCGCCGTTCGCCCTCTGCCACTGTCCCTTTGTTTTTTACATGCTGCTGAGTGATGCAGTGCGTGTTACATATTTGGTGACTCACGGAAGGAAGGCGTTTTCGCCACCATTGGTCCACGCGATACAGCCGTAAAATGCCAACCAATTGGAAAGCGCGAATGCTATTGGAATGTCACGCCTGCCACATCATAGTTAGTTACGTGGTGTTTACACCTAAGTCTAATGAATCGACTGAAAATCAACTTGCTGTTCTTCGATGCGTTTGGTGTGTGAAAATAATGATGAAGTTGAATATTTCCCTTGTAAGGCATAAAATCAGCTACAGAGAGCGCATTAGATACACTCATTTCTGCAAAATACAGCTAGCTCATTTATGGGACGACCACTGAAATGTCCCATGTATATACAACTGCATCCATTTCCAATCCGCGTGGAGTTGCTAGTCTCCCATCGGACGCCTCCACGGGTGGCGGATAGGGAAATGCTCACCAGATATGGCCGGTACCGGGGAAATAAAATACTCGGGGCGTACAAAACTAGCATCTACTGCCTTGTAGAGAGCTTGGATTATCAAAGGCTAAAGGAAGAAAACCTTGATTAAAAATGACCTGATCCTCCATGTTGGGGGGTGATGCGATGGGCTAACTCCCCATTCATTGGGAAAAAAAAGGAAATATTAAAAAACCCAAGCATTACAGCCAGACAAATTTAACAATATTCGAAAAAGGCCTACGATACGGACGATTTTAATTGGAACATGCAACAAGCAGGGAATACAGAGGCATTACAATAAATTGCACATTAATTAGACTATATGGTGAAATAATTAAGCATTTCTTTAAGCTGCAATACAAAGATTTGGAAGCAGAAGGATAGTCAGGCTTTAGAGCAGGAAGACCAACTATTGATAATATATTTTGTTTACAACGTATAATAGAAAAGAAAACAACTAGAACACAACCCCTCCATTTGGTGTTCATTCATATAGAAAAAGCCTATGATAATGTGCCATTATAATAATTATGGTTAACTTTAAAACTGACGGAAATTAGACCTATTTTGATAAGAGAAATTCAAAATTTATACAAAAATGCATATGTAAAAGTAAAACTGAGAAAATATTTGTCAAGCGGGTTTCATGTTAATAAAGGATTACGACAGGGATGCTGTGTATCTCCTACGTTATATAAAATTTACACAGAAAAGGTCATAGAATGTTAGTGTAAAAATATGGAAATTCCAGTAGATATGACTCAACGATAAACTCCCTGCAATTTACGGATGATCACTTAATTCTGGCCCAAGAATATGAAGACGTAGAATATCTTACAAGGAAATTGATTCAAGAACACAATGAATGGGTGCTAAAAGTAAACATGGATAAATTCAAATATATGGCCATTGGAGAAGTTCATCAAGATTTGGTACTGGAAGACGAAATGGAGATAATTAAACACACAGGGGAATATAAATACCTGGGAGTAAAGATTACACAAGATGGGAAACACAAAAAGGAAATAAAATCAAACATAAACTCAGGAAACTATGATATATTTACTTTGAATGGTATATTATGGGATAAACAGGCATCAAAAGAAGCTAAAACTACAATTTTTAAAACAATAGTTCGAAGCATTACAACCTATGGTCCCGAAGTGTGGACTCTGAACTATCAGTTAAAAGGAGAATTATTGGCAACAGAAATGGATAATTGGAAGAGATCTACTAGGACATCTAAAAGAGCAAAAATTAGAAATGAGATTATAAAAAAATATGAATGTTCAAAATTCAATTTTATATTTTATTAAGAGAAACAATGAGAATGGTATAAGCATGCTAAAAGAATGGAATATGGAAGATTGTCCAAAAGAATAATGGAGTGGACGCCACCCGGAAGGAGGAGAAAAGGAAGACCGCATAGCGCGTGGATTCAAGGAATTAGAGGGGCAATGATGGATTGGGAAATTGAGGAGAATTTATGATCCAACAGGCAAGAATGGAGAAAACTGATAAGAAGATCTTGGGTGCCGGAAATATATTTGTACATTGTAAAACCGGAAATATCCATCTCCAAAACATTCGTGAGCAAATATATTATTACAAAGGCAGAGAAGCATCCCTGCCTGTGGCAATTAAGAAATAATACATACCAGGTTCTTCATATTAAAATCTGGTATTCTGAACAAAAGAGGTATGCAGGGTATAAATTACATGAGAAGGAGATTCTTATGGGAATAAAATCTTCTCCAAACATGCAACCTTATGCTTAACATATCTTTGTTGCTTCTGGGAGTGATGAGTGATAAACGCTTTATAAAATGCATTCCTGTCAATAAAAGTGAAATGCAATTTATGCTAAAACTTTTATATCTTGCTGAAGGAACTGTCGATCTACTTTCCCCTGGTTTTGTTTATTCCGAAGTAAATGTAGAGTTCTCCTTAAAGCTCTTTTTTGAATATTAGTTCAATGAATCCACTTGCCTGGCTCGATTTTAAAATAGCATAAGGAATGGATGATAACACAAGTACTGGTTGAGTCGTATATAAACCACAAAATACAAAGGACACTTACAATCATGTTGCTAGCAAATAAAATAGCTGTTGTACATTACTAGAAAGCAAGAAAGGAAATAACCAAATTTTTAACTAATTTCAATTCTGCTGCAATGTTCAATACTGCACTACTACTCAGTTGACCATGTTCAAATCTTTCAGAAGTTCAGAAGTACGTATAGGAGGGTGATCTATGACAATACACGGTTGTTATTTATTGAGTTATTAATGTAGTCATGTGCCGATTATTTTTCTCTCGGCACAATTGTTTTTCTCTACACGCCCTGTTATGTTAATTTCCCTTCCTCCCGTCTGGCGTCAATTGTTCCTTGTTTTGGAGACACTACTGTCAGTGGTCGATTTGGGTGGGACTTTTGAGTTCTGATCCGAGTAGTTCGTTTTGACTTGAGGTGAGTGTTAAGCCTTCTGTAGATTTTATTTCCTTTGGGCACTCTAATCATGTAACAGAATTTGGTGTCTGATTGCCTTATGACTTCCACGTACGGCTTTCTGAGCTTACTCCAGAGGTCTGTTCTTCAGGATGTATTTTCTATCCAACAGGAAGCTTTAGACGTGTTATGTTGAAAGTAAAGGAAAATTGTATTCTTCTCGCATGTTAAATTGCTAAACGGGGCCGAATAGGAGTAGCAGCGGTTAGTGTACGGTTATACAGGCATCCAGCTTACTTACCCGTTTTAATATTTGGTATTAATTCAATCCGGGCATTGTCCAAACCTCTTAAACTAAACTGTAAGTGTATTGTGATCTTACTTTAGTACTGCAAGACGTTAGATGAATTTTTAACTATTTGTATATCACTTTAAAGTCCAAGATTTATAAAAAAATTTACATTGCTATGAATTTTATGGACAGTCTATTTTCACACGGTAAATACATCGGTATAAGTGTATCTGGTCGTTAAATTTCTTACGTACGCTGGCATGTATTATTGTCTCATTTTTATATAATGGTAATACGCAATAAGTGACACAAAGCAGATAGGCCTGATGGCGCAGTCATTCTAAACAAATCTCTGCAGGTTTCACTGAGTTGCTCAAAAACTAATTTGCCTATACGGTATTTAAATGGACAATGAAAATCAGTCGGAAATCATTAACAATTTTTCATTGAAGTCTAAATTTTAGGTGGATCTATGCCGACAGAAATTCATGAATGTGAGTGGTGATTCCACATAGAACTTAGTTCCATTTCGCAATGATCTAAACGTTTTCGTGCACGTGGTGAACTACAGAAGATGTATACCATCCGTCATTATCATGTTTTGGAAGAATACACACGGATGACTTGTGAAGAGATAACCCCATCCATTAACCGAATATAGTTATAACGCTAGGCTGCATTACGTATTACTCATTTCACTCATTGAAAATCCCAATTCGGAGTTAAATGCCAATTTAGCTATGACTCGCCACATCTGTTAATGAGAGCTGAACTTCAGAGGAGAATTAAACGACATTCGACAAATATAGCAAGCCTGAGAAGCAGATATTAAACTCCAAGAGGATTATTTTAAACAATATTGACGTATTGGATTGAAAAATTAAACTGTTCAGAAATTTAGCGATTGATGCATTGTTTCCGGGTACGCCCTCATGTGTACGACACAACTAACAAGATTTCCTCCACACCCATTACATAGGAAGAAGATGACACGTGTAGGAATCTAGGAGTGATGCACAAAGCATTTTGCGCACAGTGGCCGCGCTTAGAGATGTCAGACTCTGAGTAAGAGAATTTCCTGTGTGTCACCTAGATCTTCTCCTGAAGGCTATTTCTGGAAACGGAGACAGGACTTGAATCTTCTGCGGAGACCTGCCTGTTAGAGATTACAGCCTGCTTATAATAAATATTTGCTGAAAAAAGAATGTGCAGCTGATGAAGAGGGAAAACCAGAAACAAAAATAGAAATGGGGAATCCCAATCACAAATAAATGCCCTTTTGTTTATCTACTATGGTGAACTGCGACCACACAACACTGTACCCACTTCACTTATATACACCTATTATTTCAAGTTTCAAAAAATTAGCTCTTAACTTTTATTCAGTAACTTTAAACAGTAATCCTTGTGAAAAAATATTAAAATCTACAAAATTGACCAAGTAATACAATGGATTTGTACGTGCAATTTATCCTCCAATGAGTTTGTTCTGCACTTGTCAAAATAGCGTTGTTTTGAAGCAATAGCTGCAGCAATTTTCAAAATAATTGCCATAAACTTCGAACGTACCTTCTTCTCATTTTAATCTCAATTGTTTATTTGTTTCCAAAAGAAAGGCACTTTGGAAAATAAAAAATTGGAAAAAATGTGTGTAAGATGAAATCTAAAAAAAAACTCTGTTCCATGTGTTCACTTTAAAAACTGTATATTCACATGTTGCCTTTACAATAGAAAATAATTATTCATAAGAACTAAACAATTTGGAAATAATGCTATAATGTCGTTTGGATGCAAACTAACAATGGCACTTTTATTAATTATCAGTACAAAAATTTCGTAACAGTACAAAATAGTTATGTTAAAGAATGTATTTAAGTGAAAATCATACAAAATTTTAGTGAAGCAGCTTACAGAGAAATAGGGAAAGATAACGTGAAAAGCATTTCCAACTGGAGTTGTGCGCCTCCTATTAAACTCTATTCAAACCAAACTTTTATTTGAAGCTATTTTTAAATAGTCAATCATTATTTAACCATATTTGGCAGATTTAAAGTAAACATGGTTCATACATGAATGAACACCCTTGATTTCAAAATCTCTTCTCTCGTTTTTCCCCTCTCCCACTCTTCTATAAAACTGCGTTTTTCTGTATAATGTATACGCCAATGCGAATTTTAGAAAACTGATAAAATACTGCTTTTTCTGAGAAGCTAGTCAAAAGTGAAGCCTGATTGATTGTAATGTATACCATTCCGGAGCTACTGGTATCGATTCCTAGATGCAGACAGAAAACATTTCTTTAACTTGGATAATTCCCTATCCTTCCTAGAGTCAGTCTGGGAGTAAAACTCCCTAGACTCTAACGTATAAACAACTAGTTCACTACACGAAAAACTAAGACATTATATAAATATTCGTGATCTCAAAACTTTGCAAATATCAAAACATGTCAGAAAAAAGTAAGCAAAATAAATATATTTCGCTAAAATCAATATATTTCGCCAACATATTGATTTGCTATGTCATTACTATTACAAAACCACCTTTTGGGTTAATAATTAAGATGTCATATTACCTACTCTCTAATTGGGACCTAAAGTATTTTATTTGCCAATCTGCATGTCAATCGGCTCAACTATTTTCAACACGCACACACACATACATACATACATACATATATACATACATACATACATACATACATAATACATACATAAATAGACATACATAAATTAACATTCCACACATGCTTGTGCATACTTACAATCTTTCAGATGAGAATTTTTTGTTTCAAGTTAGCCAATAACACTCATTTAATATCACGTATACACCAAAATCGTACATTAGCAGAACATTTTTATTTTAGTTTTATTATACGAATTAGCAAAATCAGCTGCTCTGTTTGCGTTATTGCATTAAATGCAAAGATTTCACATCGCCATTTTACTATTCCATTTTATGTCTCTCCTTCCCTCTCCAACCACCCTATTGCCTTATTACTCTCTCTCTCTCTCTCTCTCTCTCTCTGTGTGTGTGTGTGTGTGTGTGTGTGTGTGTGTGTGTAATGCACATGTCATGTGAAGTTTCGAAAATCGTTGCAATTCCTGGACATTAATGAAAGTTAAAGCATGAGTAAAACGTGTCGTAGTATGTACGTATGAGATAAGAATTACAACCGTGCTAAGTGATTTATGTACATGAATAATCCTAATGAAAAATCTGGTGTTACATTCACACGACTTTCTCTACCCTCTACCGCGTATTACTAGGTATACAAATTATTCTTGCAAAAGATAATTTTCCTATCCGCTTCATTTTAATCCAGATAAATCTTTCCGGAAATATCCACATTACATATTTCGTTATAGATACAAAAACGATAGTCAAATGTTTTACAACTGGACGCTATACGCTAGCTTTAGCATTCCATACTCTTTCCATAATATCGCGATAAACAACTGAAAATCAACAAGATTTTAAAAGAATGGCTAAGTATTGAACAATCCGAACCATTAATGAGGGATATCTCAGAAAGGCTGATGCCATAAAAGAATTATTTGAAATAAATTATGTTTTAAAGACATCTTTACCACGGTGCCACCTCGCTCGGTTCACGCTATGGTAGTTTATTCATCAAAATTCGAAAATGACTAAATGTTTTGTTGCAGTTTTTATTATGTAGAGATAGACAATGGCGATGATGATAATAACGATTACGACGAACATATTATTATTATTATTATTATTATTATTATTATTTTAGCGTCCTTCAACCGGTAAGGTCACATCCGGCAGTGAATGAATGAAATGAGTGAAATGATGCTCAAATGAGCCCAGAATCCACAGAGCTTAAAGTTAACCGACATTCATATTTTCAGGATAAAGGAAAACCCCGGGAAAAACCCCTGGATAACTCACCCAAACTGAGATTCGAACTCGGGATCTCTTGAATGTGAGGCAGACAGGCTACCCGGACACCAAAGAGGTGGGCAGTATTATTATTACTACTTACAAGAACTAAAATAATCTGGAATATGTGTTCGTAATGTATATATATATATATATATATATATTGTTTTATAGCCGTCTTTAACTACAACTATGATCCTTATGGTGTTTAGTGTTAAAAGTAATTCCAAAGCTCGTAACTCGTTTACATTGAATTAAATAAACATCGGTGTAATTATTTTAAACACTCACACACTCATTCAGTCAGATTCCCGCTTTTCAGACTCTATGTAAAGAAAAGAACCAAAAAAAAAAATTCGTCCCACCAGCCGTGGTTCGAACTCGGAACTTCTGGGTTGAGAAGCCAACACGATAGTAACTCGCCTGCTGGATTAATGCATAATAATATTTTAATCTCAACCAATATATAAATAACAATTTTATGCTTTGCAGTTTTGGCACAACTGTCTATGAATTATATGTGTACCTAGTAGGCATTTGTTTTTGTTTTATTTTCCTTTTTTGGCACTGAAGGATAATATCATCCAAGCAATTTCTGGATTATCTACAAGTAAGTAGTATTACACCTCTTAATATTTAAGTACGTTTAATGCATAACTGTATTAAAATTAATTTTCGAAAAAGTTTATGCGAATATATAAGAAAACATTATTTAAAACCCAATGAAAACAGCCGTGTCTAAAGCAATTAGGTAAACAAAAATGGGGAAACTACACCGTGTTCGTGCACATCTGCAAAGTTTCGCCAGATCTCAGGCCTTAAAAATGTACATTCCAAAGTTGCATTTTTCCCATAACCAAATAAACGCATTGAAAAACATTATTTTAGGGAATGATTAATTACTCTATTGCCACTATGGTATCGTAGGTTAAAATATATTGATCTCATCGTATAAACATAACCTCAGTTTTTTTTTCTTTTACCTTACGTAGTTGGTTTCCTACACAAACAGCACTGCAATCTGTTGGTTACTACTGCAATTCCTTGGCAGGAAGAACTAGTTTTAATTGCCTTAAGAGGAGTACAAGTTTCACAAATCGATATGATTTAACGTGTGTATTGCAGTCCTTTGAAGAAAACAAAACTATATAACGGAACCTATATCGAGTGCAAGGGATAAGAATATTACATCGCATGTAAATTGTTTAGTTTTGCACTGTTATTACGCTCATGAAAAACGCCTACTAAAGGCTAAATTTGAAAGCAACCTTGAAACTAACTATCCTTAACTTGATTTCGCCATTATATGGGAGATATTTGTCTCTCCGAAACAAATGGTTGAACTTTTCTCAGACTCCCCCTGCCTAAGCATGCAGGAGTTAGGAGTACACAGACAAAGGAGCCTCCAATAACTGGAACACAGCACCGCAATTAGGCCACAGTGGACCCTTTTTTGCTTCCAATGTGACCCGAGGAGGAGACCCGAAAGGCGACCAGATCCGGATGACGATGTGCGCTAGCAATGGCGGGGTCCGTAATGATTCCATATGAAGCCCATCCTGACGCTGGCTAACACTACCTAATCCCCGTGCTCCCCGAGTGCACCGTGGCAATCCAGTCACGGTACACTCCCAGAACGGGGATCCCAATAGGCCCACCAAACGCTAGAGAGAAATATTTTTCAAAGTTCAAATTCCACCGTCCTGCGGCAACACACCAAAAGCTCAACTTTCGCCTACCCCGCCGGAGAAACCACGGAAAAACGTATGGACTGAGGGGGATCAAACCCGGGACATACTGGGACATCCTGAATACGAGCTTTACACATTACCGTGGAACCATGTCGCTCGCTCCCAAGTATGCAACTATCACATCATTTTCTTTTTCCTTACTTCTGTGAAAATTGGCTATTAAGATTACTCTTTATAAGCTTTTTTTTATTTTACTTTAAGTACTACACGTTACGAAAGTTTCGTGTAAAGTAGATAGTAACACAGCGCATATACAGCGTATCTGAAAGTCTTCACATGTTTTATTATTTTTTTTTCAATTTTCTAAAAATATACGCAAATATTGGTGCGTATGTGCTGGTTCAATTATGTATTTTAAATAATTTGTTTCTATTCTATTAAATGTGCATAAGCAGCATTTCATATCAGTTTATATTGTGAACACGTTTTTCTTTTCTGGGTGTGATATTTTAGACATTTTCAGCATTTAAAATGTTGCTTACAAATCAATTTTTAAGCTATTACAATGAAGTTTTGAAAGTGGTTTCTTGAAACATGCAAACCAACAAGCTCATTACAGTTTGATAAACACATTATTTTTCGTAGATACTGATATTAGCAATTGAAATAAAAACAATCTGAACTGAAATAAAAAAAATGCTTTCCACCATGGCGCCAACAGTAACCTATCTCATTGCAATAAGAGGAGCTCAGGACAAAAATTTTGTCGTTCGTACAGTATCTTTAGTGAGCTGTGTTCCTTCTTTTTTATTGTCCAACTTCAACATACTACCATGCTTATCTTCCCTGATTAGTTCACGGTTCGGCCAGTGGTGGGCTCTTTGTGTTATCGTAACTGATGGAGTTCATTCTAAAGGCCCCAATCGTTTGAGCAAACACTAGCATGAGACACAGAACGAGTCTGAGACGAGCTTTGACCCTCAGGCCGTAACGAGCCGCAGTGAAATCACAGGATCCTGTGGTATCCGAGATCACGTTAAGGTTAGTATATGTGTACATGTACATATACACACGCACACACACACGCACACACACACACACACACACACACACACACACACACACACACACACACACTTCGCTATTCTCGGGATTACTAATACGGTTGGGTTGGGAGTTTTCTCTGTGCATGCGCAGTATTAATTAAACGGCGTTTTTTGACATCGCGATGGTTTTGGCGTTTTAGAAAGTGTCATAAAATGGGTATGTGTGTGGGGGGTTAGGCTTCTTAAGAATTCACATCTATTAAAGCACTACATATATAGTTTCCTTCCGAATTTAGCATTTTTTATCAAATTAGTCAGTAGGTAAGTATGGTAGTATTACCTGCAACTTGCAATAACGCCAGTAATATTAATTATTTACACTGTATTTATGCACTTCGATTCATATGTGTTTACCCACTTATCCATAATGTCGTTTCATTTATTTGTGTAACTTAGATCATGTAAACGTGTGCGTGGAATTATACTGAACTTAAATTAAGCCTAACAGAGAACGACGAGTTCCCATGGTTCACACGATATTAATAACTGATGTGCTTGTGAATTAAGGTTAAGTGAGGGGTCTATATCAAAGCGGTATCTAAATATGCTAATCTTAATAACGAAGTTCATGTAACTGCCGACAAAGGCAAAGAGATGCTTCATGACCTGGAAAACAACCTGTTCTTTCGCCAGCCAATGTGTTTGCTATTAAAGAAGCGCACTAGCCTGACCTCAAGTAAACATTTGTGCAGACGACAGCTGCAGTTTCCAATGTAACCCTGAAAACAACGTTTTCTGAGGATAAAATGTATTTCCGGGATTAGAATGAACATTTTTATTTTAAATAACCTGAGCGCATGTTACTAACACATTTCACGAGTGCAGTGTAACATGTACCTTAATCAAATTATCATAGGGATAACACAAGAGATTTCGGAAGTAAGTATTGAATAAGTTCGCCAGAGAGTAGCAGGAGATAACTTACCCAGTTAAGCTCACATCCTCGAATGATATGTATCACAACTGCGAGAATAAAATCGATATTAATCAAAGGCGTTGTTGCTATAAAACATACATATCCTAAGTAGCATTTGAAAGAAATAACACTTAAAAATGTTTGGAGATAGATCACAAATTCAATTGCTAATGAAATATTTCTACAAAGTTAAAAATAAGTGGACATGACTAATAGATAAGCACTGTAGGAATAATTATTCTTTTTGTATGCACATTTGTAGCTTTGGCTTGGTGAAAAACAATGTTGGTTCCAAGTGTTAGTTTGTAGCTTGGCACAAATAAATAAATAACTAAATAAATAAAAGCAACAATAGTATCAACCACTGATCTATGAAATAATAGCTAACCACAGGCCTAACATCAAAAGCAAACTAAAATGTTACGTAAACAGAATAGAAGTACAAACACATATGGAAGAAGAGGATTTGTTTTTAAAACAAGTGAATAAAATCCTTAAGGCGTGACTAATTGTTCAGATTGCTCTTTTTTTCCCCCGTTTATTATTTTACGTCGTTTTAACTATGGTCATATCGCGTCGGATCTGTTAGGAGATGCCTTGTGGATTGGTGTGTGTGACGGACAGTTAGTCTTCTAGGTCTCATCCCTATACCAATCATCTTACTTCGCCACATGTCCACAGAGGCAACTGCTTTCACACGTGGAAGGCAGATGACATTAGGGTGCCCTCCAGTCTACCTCCAGCCATTATCTGTGGATACATGGCAGAACATTCGTCGTAACATCTATTTCTCACGATTTACTATTATTTTAGACAGGGTGGAGTTTTGGGTCGTGGTATTAAGTATCTGATAGGGTATTTACCTTGGCGACTGAGGAAAACCACGACAAAAACTCAGCCAGATCGGTCAGCCCGCAGGATTTGAACCCGAGAGCTCCCGAATACGGGACACAGGCGTTATCACTTGAGCCATCCTGCTCGGTATTGCCCTTTTGTTTTGAATCTCCCGCAATCAAAAATAAATGACGAGAGAGCATAACTATCGGATGTCGATTATCACTTGCTCTGGATGCGATAATTACCCTCTAATCAAGAGAATGGTTAATATACGAGTATAAGACATTTTTTACAGGCTGTTCGTCCGTGATGTGCTAATACTACGATTGGAATAGTCTCGTTAACACTTTTATTTGGAAAGGTTAAGCGCGATATAATGAACACGAATTATGTGCATACTTTGATTGTATGATGAACTAATTCAATTGCTACTAAGAGGAGTACCCACCTCGGCCTACTACTCAAGCTGAAAACGTGTAATCTTATTAATGTAAAATAATATTTAAAGATATATTACTTAAAAATCTTGCTACCTTCACATTACTTTCTCTGCCCTGTATCAGTTATTATTGGGTATAAAAACTTATCTTACGAAAGCTTTTATTATTCTGTCTACTTTATTTTAATTGTCGTCCTCCGTGATGAGAAGTTACCATGCCAGCCTCTAGTCCCCGAGATCGCGGGTTTAAACCCGGCGGAGGTTGATGGATTTTTTCGGGCATAAAAATCCTTAGCATGGCTTCCTTCGGAAGGGAAGTAAAGCCGGTGATCCCGTGTCGTAAATTTACGGCAGTAAAAGAACCTCAAGTCTGATAAAGAGGACTCTGAGCAAAATTACCGGCCTTTCACACCCAATATAGAATGGGACGCTAAGGACCATAGCAGTTAAAGAGCGGCCATAAATAAAATTCAATTTGATTTTAATTTGAATCGTGATAAACCTTTGCAGAAATTGCTACATTACACATTTTGTTTTAAATCCAAAGGGAGCAGCGATTGTGTGAAATGTTTAAGAATTGGACGCTATATGATGACCTTAAAATTCCATACTCATTCCATGCAGTCGCGAGAAACAACTGAATGTCGACAGGACTTTAAAAAGAATGACCAAGTATTGAGCAATTCGAACCATTAATAACGGATAAATCGGAAATGGCTTAAGCTACAAAAAAGTTATTTGAAATAAACTGTGTGTTTTAAAGAGACCTATGTTTTTTTGTGTAGTGGCTTTCGTCTGTTGCTTAAAGTATACTAGCTATACAAGATTCCTTAGCAGGCTATTCCCAGAAAACTCAAGATGTACGTTTTATTTGTAATGTAAATATAATTAATATGCGGTATTCTTAACAAAATCGTTAGAGCCATTTTTCATAAAATCGAACATTTCTAAAAAATGCCATGTAAAGAGTAGTTGGGACTGGTTGTACTTTCTTGAAAATCTTCCTTCGTATCTTTTGAAGATACTGAACTAAATACCATGTTTGGTATTTATTCGACTTTTTTTCGTTTTCACACGCGGATGATTTTCTAAAAATGCTTTATCTGAGTTCAGGAGGCCTCAAAATATATTTCCGCTGAAATCTCGGCATCAAAGTTTTGGGTGTAATGCAATATTTCCGCTACTTACTATACATAGTAGAGAAAGTAAACTAACTCTGAATAGCGTCTAGTATCATCGGTTTAAAGAGTGAACATTAAAACATAATAAAAATTGTGCGCTCCAAAATATTCTCTTCAACATTTAATTAAACTTAATCCAACTTTTAGAGGTATTCTTCTTACCTCTTTCTTAAAAATTAAAGATATAAATCGTATTAAACATAAAAAATAATTGTTGAATTATATTTAAATAAGTTAAATTTTTCTATTTCCATTTAGGTAAGTATAATTATAAGAGAATCTTTTAATGATGCTCATGTACAGCTCTACAGGCAGCTCCTCTGGAAACCGTTGTAATGCAACGAGTTGGTCTAATTTGTCAAATTTTCAGTCCTGCCCTATACTTTATCAATCTTGATCCTTTATAAAACTAGGGACTAATATTTCTAATATCTTAATGTAAAGCACAAAATAAGCTTAAATTAAATACATATGGAATTATCCACACATCAGTTAGGAGTAAAACATACCCGAGAGGTGCCAATTACTTTCCATCAAGCGCATAATTGGATTATTTAACGTCAGAGAACTGAAGTGCCTCAAATTCATTGGTCAGCAGATAAATTCAGCACTGGTATTAGCCGTCGTTTGCTCAGCTTGCGTCTCTGCTAAATTAGTGATTCTGTTGACGGAACGATCTTAAAGTTAAGCAGTAGTTTAAATCGATTTGCTCCTTCACCTGCAGAACAACTTAGCGCCTAAGGACGTGCGCCTTCCTTGTTTGATTCAATAGTAGACTACTGGCCCTTACAGAGAGGTATATTAAACCATATTGGAAATAGTAATACTGCTGACCAGCAGTTAAGGAATATAGAGAGGCATCTGTCTTTTACCTGTCCAAGATCTTCTACAGGCTATGAACGAAACACCAAAATAACACAATACGTCAATGTAGGACAATACTGTCGATGAAAAATAATTGCATTCACTCTTCTGCAAACTATTTTTACAAACGCTTATTCTTTTATCTACTTCTTGTTAATACATGTAAACCTACGTTACACATTTACACGTTTCGTTGACCGAGCGAGGTGGCACCGCGGTAACGTATGCACCCGCATTCGGGAGGTCCCGGGTTCGACCACACTGACTCATGGGTTTTTCATGGTTTAGGCAGGCGAATGCTGGGGTGGTTTCTTCTCTTACACCACTTTCTTTCATTTCCCCTTCATTCAATTTCCTTCTCATCTTCCAGATGTGCTTCCAGGTTTCATTGTGTATGGCGGTGCCGGGCAGTGGCGCGGATGCATGCTCAATGGAAAGAGTATTCCCCGTAGATACCGGAGGGGTGCTTGATTGATGAGTTGTTCATCGTCTTTTCTCGGCGACTCTGGCAATGGGACAATCTGCGAGCTTGGAAATGTTAGGGACTTCTGCGCGTCTTAGTGATCTGTCTGGCCTGTAGCCTCCTGTGGTTCCTTCACCCCATCCATTTACGCCTGGGGGGGTAGTAGCCGTAATAGATCTGCGCAGGTCGCAGCGCGCGAGGTGTGCCTCTCCGTTGAATCACCTCTACCTTCTCACCTTTCGTTGCAGGTATAAGCCTATGGCTTTACTATGGTTTACTATGGCTCTAATAAGGTAAAGATATAGTCGAATCCTTTCGAAGCCGATAAAAATTCAGCTCTCTTTGCACGAACACGAAAAAAAGAAAACGAATTGCAGTTAAGAAAAGTATAAAGTATTTGAAAATGTAACCAGTAACAAAGAATAGCTCGGAAATGGATAACATTTTTTTTCGTAATTAGTAAGAGAACGGTCTAAAAAGTATACGAAAGTCATCCAGAATGAAGAGGACTTTACAGACTATTCCCAGAAAATTCAAGACTTACATTTTATTTTAATGTAAATCGCCATTTTTGAGAAAATAAAGAATAATGAAAAAATTTTCCATGTAAAGGCTAGATCGGGGTGGGAGCATTTTTTTATCTTCGTGTCGCATCCTTAGAAGGCATTGAACGTAAATACCAAGTTCAGTATTTAACTTTTCGTTTTTGAGTTATACTGTACCCCCCCCCCACACACATATATATATATATATATATATACTTTTTCTAAAAATACTCGTTTTGGATTTAGGAAGTCTCATAACGTGTATTACTGGTAAAATCTCGGTGTCGACTTTTAGGGTAGAATGCAATACCCGCCCTATAGGTGAATAGAGGAAGTAAGAAAGAGGCGTTTTTATGCCCGAAAATGTATCCGCCCAAATTTATCTGACTAGATAACGCTCTCCTAACTATCCATGACCCGTAGTCTATGATCCGAAACAATGCAATTTAGCAAAAATGATCCGCAGAGTGTAATTAAGAAATGGCGCAGAGATTAGACATGCATTGTTATCGTTCTAGGGATAAACAAGTAATAGACCATTCTGCTGAAATTCAAAGATTTTTTGGCTCTTAATCATGTCTATAATCACTGAACTCATAGTTTCTCATAGATATTTAAACATACTGATACACAAGTACATTTGAAGTATAATTTATTTTGGTAGAACTAAGGAGTTCAACAAAAAGTGTGTCCTATGAATGTTCCAGGTGTCAATTGTTTCCATCCTATAGCATTAATAGCAATCTGACAGAGGTCGCTCTGGAAACCAATTTAATCCGCAGCTAATCTTGAAACAATTCGATCAGTCAGCCATGGTTTTCTGCTCACATTCACAGTCCATTCAATCCTTTAATCTTCATATAACTTAAATGAACCACTTATTCTAATATCAATTTTAGTAGCAATTGATTCATACCAGGTTTTTTAAGTTTTTATAGAAAAACTAATACGGCAGCTTCCATCACACCACAGATTCCTTTTCACATCTTAAAGATCCCAGAAAGCCCGGGCGTAAGGGTAGGAAGAGTTAATTTGACTACTTAACGCACAGAACTTCACTGAAATTTATCCCAGGTGATAAATGTCTGCCCCGTCATGATTTTCGACCTGATTCAAGACCAGAAAATCCCTAAGAAATTACAGCTCCTCTTGTAGGAATTATTAAACACCCAACATCATTTTTTTCCAAGATGAGAGTTATGACTCCTATTCCAGTTTTTGCTGCACCTTTCAATTATTTATTGCCTTAATTGTTATATATAAGTAACGATTAAGCAATTGTTTTATATACAGGGTGAACCATTTAAATTGAGACTGTACAATATCTCCAAAACTAAGAGTTGTAGAAAGAAATAAAGATTGCTTGATATTATAAGGGAAAGTAAATGTCTGTTTTGTTTGGAGGACATTATGATAGTTATTTAGGGTCAATTTGATTTGTTTAAATAATAACCTACAATTAGGGTCAAATATATGTGTGGTGTGTTAAGTACGACTTAGAAGATGTCATAATTTTTGTTGACTGGGAGCACTCTCTCAGTTAGAAGCAAAATAAAGAGAAGTAACTGTAGATAAAGCATAACTACCTCATCATTTGGTGGATCAAATACAGAACTATAAGCCTTGCACAGAAGACTCGTATTTCGTATTTGTACGTGACTGAAAGTAACTTGTAGAAGACAACAGTCAACAACAATAGCACCGATTGAAGATGCAGACTCTTATAGGAGAGATTAACAAACAGAAAATTCACACTTCATTGCTTCATTTATAGGCTTATTGACTGAAAATAGCGATTTGCATTGAATGAAGCAGCAGAAATTCGAACGAAGAAACGAATACGTCACTTGTATCTGGTTACGCTAAAGTAGTGCCGCTGCGGCTGTTGACTCCAGAATTGAAAAAGCAGCGGGTCGGTGCCTTTGAAGAACCTTTGGAACGCTCTGATGCAGGTGAATTATTACCATACATTTGCATCACTCAGAGAGGCAATGGAAGGAAACAGAAATTCAATTCTGATGATGTGTTTCAGATACATGACTTGATTGCGCAGGCAAACAAAAGAATCTTGTTTCGAGAAATTCGTACGTTTCGTAAAATGTTTGATTCTCTGAGTTCAGTAAACACAATCGAAAAGTTTTGTTACCATTTCGAATGCGATTTCCTTTAACACCAGAAGAAATAAAACCCAACAATCAGGGATGTAGTTATTAGTATACAGCTACAGTGATAAACGAATATAAGAAGAAAATATTTTTAAACACAGGAAAGGTAGTTCATCATACCACTGAAGCACCGCTGTCATATTTTTGACAGCTCACAAAGTGACCATTAGCACTTAAGTGATTTCCAATAAAATCAGCGTATGGTATGCAGAGTGGAAGCCAGCGTCGATAGTTTCCCCATGCTGAGGAGAATTAAGCTCCAAGTTCTGATTAGATAAAGTATACAGCAGCAAAACAAGGAGCATTTATTTCTTCAATTTCGTATCAAAAAGAGTAGTAATGAACAGGCTACAAAATATAATTGGTATGAGGTTTACATTCCTCTTTAGATAAATATTTATTGGAATTCTCTCATATTTGTTTAATATTCTGTGGAAAAACCCGGATGATTGCATCCATAGATACAGATTTGTTATTCAAAGTTTCATTATGTAAACCTGGACGAATTACAATTTCATTATAGCACATATTGTAACACCATTTCCAATCTGGCCTGCTTTTCCTTCAAATCCGATTTAGATATATATGTAAGCTTCTTAAGTCGTGTCTGTTGGAAGAAAATGTTTCATGGATCCGAATAAATGCTCTCAATAGAGAGCAGGGAAGAAGGTTATAGAAGTGAAGTAGGGTACCCAAAACCCTGTCGTCAATGTGCGAAAGACTGCCTGAGGAGTAAAATACATGAGTTACGTGTATACATACCTGCTCAGCATCTGTATGCCAGTTTTATAATCACATGGGCAACACTTGTGTAATGAACAAGACAACTATGGCATATACGAGACGTATTTTTAAAGTAAGTACCGTTTTAATATTTTGCCGCAATTTTGAGCACGCGCAAACACTTCCTCATTCATTAGGAAGTCAGATGCAGTTGTGAGCGATCGTCACTTTGTGTTTTCTTGTTGTTAGAGCGCTTAAAATCTTCAAAACAATCGAACGACCCGCCGACTGTGAAGTTAGATCAATGATTCTTTTTTTTTTTTAATGCGGAAAGGTTACGCCAGCAAATATAAATCGTATATTGTATGATGTTTATGAGGAAACAATAATGAGTGACAATGCCCGGCCACAGCAGAATCAAACAAGCTCAAGATCTGATCGCATCATTTGTTTCGGAACAACTCGACCACCCTCTCTGCAGTCCGGATTTGGTACCAAATGAATTTCATCTGTTTCTTCATCTGAAGAAATTCCTTGGCCGAATACGTTCCAACGACGATGATGTTGTGAAGCTAGAAGTGAAGTTTCATCACAGGCGGCATCATTCTTTGACGAAAGTCTACAAAAACTGATTTCCCGATACAATAGCTTGAATAATGGCGGTGTCTATGCGGAGTAGTAGTATAAGGTGTAAGGTAATGAATAATAATAAAGTGTTTGGAAAATAATGTTCTGTTATTTTTTAAAGAATTATCGGTACTTAATTTAAAAACACGCCTCGTATATTCGCTTCTAAACCATCAGAGAGAGAGAGAGAGAGAGAGAGAGAGAGAGAGAGAATCGATAGTGTTTTTGCTCCAATCCGCATTCCAAGTGCGATGGATTTTATATTCAATATTGATGAGGTTTAATCACATTACATACTATTTAAGGGACAGCTGTTTTACTTTCTCTGCCACATATCCAGTAGGTGGAAAAAATATTCCATTTCCACCCAAAATTCGATATCGAGATTTCTCTGAAATACATGTTTTGGAGTCCCCTTAAGCAAAGAAGAGCAGTTGCGCGCGCGCGCGTGTGTGTATCTATGAATAGCATAAATCAAAAACAAAATGTAAGGTAGATATCAAACCTGTACTTAAGTTCAGCATCATCCAAAGTTGTGACATGAAGACCTTCAAGAATATTCATCCACCCAAGCCACACTTTACAGGAACATTTTCTTTTTCTCGAGGTTTTCTCAAAAAGTCTCTACGGATTCTGATTAAAATATAAAATGTTTATGACATGACAAAATATATATCTTCAACTTCTGGGAATAACCTGTGAACTCTTCTTCATACGAAAGAATTTTGTATTATTTTGTATAACTTTTGTAGGCAAAAGCTTACAACACACATCTTTAAAACAAATAATTTATTTCATACAACCTTTTTTGACCGCCATTATGGTGAAGTAGTCAGTCATTTCCCAATCCAGAGGTCCCGGGTTAAATTCCCGGCTGGAACGAGAAATTTCTTTAATTAGAACGTTTTCCCAACCTCTTCAGAGTCTCACGTAAGCAAATGGGAGGAATGTAAGTGTTTAATGTTAAAAAGAGCTGACGTATTACATTCACGTGACTTTCTCACATCTATCGTTTATTAACTATTGTTATGAAAGGTAGAATTAGGCTGAAAAATTCTACGCCATAGACGGGATTTGAACCACAGATCTTCCGATTTCTGTCCGATTGCTCTAACCAACTGAGCTACCATGACAACAAGCTGGCACGGCATTTAATTCCCCAGAGAATAACACCAGCATTTAAGAGCTCACAATCAACAAGTTGTTTCTTAAGTCAAAGTCATCAATAGAAACTAAAGGGAGCAAATGAAGGCCCCCTCATCCCCCCCCAAAAAAAACCATTTCCGAGATATCTGTTAATATGCGCTGGAATTTGTCAATGCTTATTCAGATGCTTCTTTCGACGTCAAGGAAAGAGTATGGAATTTCAAGATAAGCTTATGGCGACCCACTTTCAAACAGTTGGCTACCGCTTCGGTTTCATCTATTCCACTTTACAATCAATGAAACGTGCAATGAAAGTAATTGTGCAATCGTTTATCTCGATTAACATGTAGTAGGTAGAAAAATAATCTGTTAAGAACAATTTGTAGAAGAGAAAAATAAACGACAGTGGATACAGGAAGTCACGTGAATGTAACACATCGGATTTTCTGTGTGTAATTTCAAAGTACTAATTCTTATGTTGTGTAATGCAATTTTTTCAGCAACCAGGATGACTTCAGAGCAACCTAGTATTACAACTAAAAGGTTATCACAGATACGCAAGACCGAGAGAATTGACGAACGTCCTTCGGAAGTAGAAGAGGAGGAGCCTAAAGACATATTTATGGACGAGGATGAACGTATGGTAATTTGAAGGTGCAAAAACACCCGAGGGGTAGTTCCTCGGCTAAATATCTACCACTTGATCGCGATGGCTTTGAGCATTACATGCAAGCAACTCAGTATTGGTTTAAGGATATGAAATTAAAGACATTTATTGATGCCTTTAAAGGGTATCTTTAGTTCAGGATAGGTATAACATATGTTACGGAATTTATGGCAAACCTTTAGAGTATGTGCGGCGAATTGTAAAACGCAAAAGTCTTCCTGTAAACGCAGAAATATTATAACTCATTTCTGAAGTTATTTATACCCATTTGTTTCTGAAAAGAAGCCGAATGAATTATAAAAAAAAAGAAAAAAAAGTATGTATTCAGTTTTGTCTTATACTCCGCAATAATCTGAATTCTCCTTGCATACGTTTTCTTACACATTAAAATGTGCAATTAGGTATATTGTATAAAGTATTCTTTAAAAGCGGAAATAATCACAACCTTCCAAATGTACAGGCAACTAACCTCATCGCGTTATCCCAAAAGGTGAAATTACTTACAAAGTAGCAACGTACGCAAGCAACTTATAAACGGTGTTGTATACTGTCAGTCTTTAGAGAAGTCGGAAGGCGTTTAAACTAAACTAAAAAATTAAATTTTATTTATGGACGCTCTTGAACTATTATGGTTCTTAGCGTCCCATTCTATATTGGACGTGAAAGACCAGAAAGTTTGCTCAGAGCCTCTTTATCAGGCTTGAGGTTTTTTTACGTGCCATAAATCTACGACATGGGACCACCGGCTTTACTTCCCTTCAGAAGGAAGCTATGCTAAGGATTTTTACACCCGAAAAAATCCATCGCCCCGGAAAGCGCTTAGAAAGAACACGGAGAACACATCATAAAAGTGCCCAGAATGTTCCCGCAGTCCAACATTTCGTTGTTCAGTTATGCTGTTCAGAAAAAGACCAGCTTTTTCTAACCCTTTTTTAATTCAGGGGAAATCACAATCCCTAAATCTAACACTAATATTGGACTTTTGGTCGGAATATAATAATCTCTAACTTTAAGTACCTATGCCATAAGGAAAATAAAAATAATTATCGCCAGACAAGGGCAATTTCGGAGTGAAGAGGGTTGTTTGCACACTCTGGGAACGAGATGCAGCAATGGCAGTTTCGCAGCCATTGTAATCGTCCAAAGCCAGATAGAGGCTAGTCGATATTTATTGTAAGTGGCAGAAGTGTCCAGAATGCCACAATGCCAAAGGGAACCGGACCATTTTGGGAGGGTTTTATTATAACTCTCCAACGTATACCTCAGTTACTAATATAGCTGCATGAAAAATTTACGTTTGGCAGGAAAAAGATGGAAATCAATAGTAACTTTGGATGACATGTCCGCTTGAATGACTGCAACAAACCTCATGGAATGTACCACCATCCAAGAATAGAACAATACTTTGAAAAAAAAATTGTAATGTGACTGCAGCGAAACTTTATCGAGAGCATTGTAATTATCGCAGAATGCTATTATAATGGCAGGTTAACTACTCGAATTGCTAAGAATATCAAAATTAATTCCCACTGCTGCCAAATTATGGTTTTGGAGCAAACCTACCCCACTGACATTCCAGATCTGTACGGCATATGCGCAAAAATGTCTGGGTGTATCAAGATAGAGCATCCAGCCATTCTTCTTGTTCCAGCGTCAAATTCCACAAGAAAATGGAACAGGAAAAAGGAATCTACGCCACGCCTTCCCATGCAATCACTTTCCCAATAAATCATCTGCCGCTTCTCTAATGGAGTGTTGCACCTTTGGGTTCTTGAATAGGGCAATGAGAAAGAAATCGTCCGTGCACTATGAACTGACTATGAAAAGTCCACAAGAAGGAAAGGGGAAATTTGAATATGACTGTACTGCGTAAGAGTCTTCCTCAGTGGAAATTGAAATGCAGAGCTTTAGCCTAAGGAACATCGACTGAACACTATTAGGGGTAGAGTTCAAATTCGTTCTCAGGGAATACAAATAGCTCTTCCAATCTGCAAAACACATAGTGTGTTTATAAAGTTTCGATGCGTGAGAAAGACAGGTATTGGATACGAACCAATAGATAAAATAAAACCTTTAGCACATAGTAATAACACATTCCATCGCAATTTTCTCTCAACCATTGTGCCGTTTCAAAACTCCAAGCGAATCAACGCAGCGTAGCACGAAACAACTACCTTAGCTGATGTTGAGCACCGCATGCCAGATAGGTTCCTTTATAATGGCTATGGGGCTGATTTTGATCATACATCTGACATGATTCCCTACCGGGTCCAATGGAAATGTGCTGAACAATCCGTACGAAATGAGCGAAGCTTCATACTGTTTGTTCCAAAACCACAGTTTCCAAGACGTCACCCTGCTCCAAATGTGACTGAATGAACATCTGTTGCATATCGAGATACGAAGTGCCCGTACTTTGGGCTCTGAAAAGAATATCCACTCCACTGCCCATGTAGAGGAAATACAGTGCTAATAATCAGAACCACAATGTTAAAAAATCTGATGTGATACATTCACATTACTTTATCTTGTATCTTTATTACGGTTATACAAACTATTCTTACTTTCTTCTGCTTATTTTTCCTTCTGCTATATTTTAATCCAAATAAACCTTTGTAGGAATAGCTACATTACACATTTCGCTATAGATACCAAGAGAACAGCGATAGTCAAATGTTTAAGAACTGGAAGCTATGTGCTGGCCTTAAAATTCCATACTGTTTATATGCAATCGCGAGAAACAACTGCATGTTGACAGGATTCGGACAGATATTAAGGGGTTAATTATTTTTAAACATAGAAAATTGTTTATAAAGTAAACATGTAAAGGGAATATTTCAAGAAAGAGTGATTGTTGAGAACTGGTTGAAGATTACTAATCATTTTATAATTTGGGTTAAAATGTTAATTCAGAAAGAAAATTGTAAGAGTTGTTTTCTTATTAAGAGAAACAGTTTTATATACTTAGGATAGTTATAGGTCAGGAATATCATATTCAAAGAAAAATGTTAAATATTTGTGGAATCAATAGCCAACATTGATATAAACCATAGTTATGGAAAATTTCTTAATGGTTAAAAAACCGCCTTTAGAGATCCTTCACAATACTTATTGACTGAGTTACCATGGCAACGTCAGAAAGACTATATATAGGCCTGCCATAGATAGGGGAGACACTTGTGGCATCTTTTTGCTCCGAGGCGTATCTCCGTGCGGTTATATTCGCGACCGCAGACAGCGACTTATTCATACGAATTCAGAAGGACCATCGGCGGTGAAAAACATCGTAAAACTTTACGAAATAGCCCAAAATGTATTATTAGTGTTTAAAAGGTGATTATTTTTGTGTTATTTCAATAAATAAGTATCGATTCAGAAAGTTTTAGCAGCGCGCATTTTCATTTAAAATTTCCTTTCCTTTCATTTAAAATTTCTTATCCGAGATAAGAAAGTAGAAATCTCGTAGCTCAGGCATTTCAGAACCACGCAGCACAAGAATCGGCGCAGAAATGGTAGACGCACATCGAGTGTGATACATCGCGGAGATATTTCGAGGCTTTATGAGAACTTCGAGTCGGGTGAGTACCCTAATTTAAAGTGTACCGGCAGCCAATGAACCACTTCAGGACTATAAAAGAATGGCAATGCAACGAGCAATTCGAACCATTACTGAATGGGTATCTCAGAAATGGCTTCTGCTGCAAAACAACTTATTTAAAATAAATTAGGTGTTTTAAAGTGATCTACATTTTTTGTGTAGTACGTTTTCGTCTATGTCTTAATGTTTAGCAGTTGAGCAAGATTATACAAAATGACTTCCGAAGAAGAGGACTTCATAGGCTTTCCCAGAAAATTCAAGATATACATTTAATTTGAATTGTAAATATATTTAATATATGACGTTTTAAAACACTCAGCCGTTTTTTAGAAAATCAAACATTTCGAAAAATGTTCTATGTAAAGGTTAGCTTGGGGTGAGGCGATTCTCTTGAAAGTCTTCGTATCGCATCTTTGGAACGTACCGACATAAATAGCAAGTTCGGTACTTATCCGACTTTTCGTTTTTGAGTTTGAGGCAGTATTTTTAACACAAATGATTTCAGTCAAAATATATAATATAAATATAATAACAGCCCGCCTTAAAGCAATATGTGTATAAAATAACATATAAAATGTATGTATCAGTCATTGTATTAATGTTTATATTATTATGTACATGTTCAATAATGCTATGTGAATATATTACGTAATTTAATAATGTAGGAGTTGTGAGAATAATAGATCAAAATTTGCTAACAATGAGGTAACAATGAGGTAACCTTGAGGCAATAATGAATTAGAAAGTTTAATAATGCTACTAGTAATTCTTGGGACAACAATAATGTAATTTTTTAGACAGTTTATAAATAGCCAATCAATAACCAGAAAAAAGAGCTTAAGTTAAATAAAAGTATTCTATTGGAGTAGGATTAGCCAATCAGAAACTGAAATGGAGCAAATTGTACAAATTCAGAAGTCAGTTGCTAGCAGGCAGCGTTCCTAACCGGACGCGAGACGCGTCCTCGAGAAGTTTAATACGTATTCAGTGTGAGACAAAAATAGTTTACGTGTTAAAAAATCCAAGTAATTAATACATAATCTCACAGCTCTCTATATCAGTGAAGTGTTATTTAAATCGTGTCAAGAATTAATAAAAGGAGTGAATTAAAAATTATAATCTGTGTAAGTCTACATTCTTAGCCGCACCACTCCCTGCAAAGAAATTCATGTCTCTAACAATAATACTGACCCAGCCGAGGCAAACATAAATATATAAATATTTAAAGAAACATAAAAATACAAAGTTGCTTTCTTAAACATTGGGGCAAAGGCTACCGGAAAACTTAGTATCATACGTGGTTGCAACTACTTCAAGTTCGGCTCTCCAACAGTCGAAATATAACTACTCCTGCAACACAACCTACTTCAAATTGGCTTACCATACGTGAAGCAACAAGTTTCTCAAGTTATGCTGTTCAAAGACACACAGACAACACGGATATTCTTCTAAAATGCTTTTTTCTTGATTAAGGGGCCCTCAAAACTTATATTTCCGGTGAAAGTTTGGTATCGAATTGTTCGGTGGAATTCAATACCTTCTATATATACTAGGTATGAGGTCGAGAAATTAAAAAGGCAATTCATGCAAAAGCCTCTCGCTCGGAGTTGTCTGGGGAATTTATGTGCAATATGTTACTATGTTTTAAGGATTTTATTCAGAGTACTGGATCGAATCTACATCCTATTTAATTTAAAATGTACTGTACCTTGTATGTTACTTTCAATAAATTGTTCTATAACAGCCGTTGTGATGCTTCGACTGAATTTGTTTTGTGTTTTTGTTGATTAAAAGCTTTGGAAATATAAGGCACTTCTTAAAAATAAATAGTAATTATTTAACCTTTTAATGAGCGTGCTTTGCAACATCCCCTGACTAGAGTATTCTTTATATTCGATTAAAAGAGGAAAAATCGAGGAGGCTGCAAGGGAAGACCTGTCCTTGTGGAGAAAACTTTGCTAAAACTTTCAAAAATTTAAAGTTTAAAGTTTCAAAAGTTTAATCATCATTTTCCTATAACTTTCAATACATTACTACTTATGAAGTCATATGTAAACGGGAGGTCTTCATATTGGTGGAAAACATGGATTGCCGATTCTATAAAGGATTTTAAATTTCAGGAGCTGAAGCAAATATTTAGTCTTTTCGATAAGGATGGAGATGGAACAATTAGCACGGACGAACTGGGGACTGCCATGCATGCTCTTGGACAAAATCCCACGGAGGCGGAACTCCTGGACATCATTCAGGAAGTTGACAAAGATGGGGACGGCCTTCTTGACTTCTATGAATTTGCTTCTATGTTGAAAAGCCAGCAGAAGGAAGCGTTATCTGATGTGGATTTGAAAGAGGCCTTTACTTTAATGAACCGCAGCGGGACCGGTTTCATCACTAAAGAGGAAATCAAACTTGTAAGTGCGATATATGTTTATCTATATCTAGTTGTTCCACGTGTAAAACACGCAGTTTTTTTTTTGTTTTGTTTTGTATGTTTTACAATACAGATGGTCTTTACGGAGCTGCAGGCTGAACTAGAATTAAAATTCAAGATTTATAGCACACTGGCTTCCATTTATGCCATCACCGCAGCTTCGAGGCATTTTACCAAACTTCTCAGCAGGCGCATACATAGCAGGGAGGCACGTGTCTGGAGCGTTATGCCTTTGTTGTTCGACTAAGCAGTGGTGTGTGTTAACTGTAGCTCACGCGATGTATGTAAATATTTCGAAGATGCATCGCGGAAGAATTATGGGTATGTGGGAAACCAATTTGCCATTTGAAGACATTGCTTGGGTAATTCCATGCAGCATTCGCATGGACAGATTATAAAGTAATGTCTAGTAAATGTGTCCTTTTTGAAAGTAAAATGTATCATTTATTTCAGTTTTATATTATAATTATTGTCATTAAATATTATTTCATCACTCAACGCAACTGTTGAAGTCGCTGCAGCGGGTACACCGTCGCATCTACCCTCGTTTTCCCTATCCTTTCCCATATAAACGCAAAAGTGGCCCAGCTTCCCCTATAATATTCTACTGAAACCGTTTTACAAATATCTCCGATTCTTTTGACTTGTGGGCGCTTAAATATAATTAGATGTAAAACATTCAAGTATTTTCTAAAGACAGTGGCATTACGATTTAATACGTGCTAAGAGCCTTGACTCATCTAGGGGGAGACCTGCCCTGGGGGTTGGAGTAAAAAGCCAAAATAATTATTTTTTGCCCATTTCAATTAATAAATTAATCCATTACGAGTTACTTATAAGTAAATATCATATGATATCTCTGGACACGTACACATAGGCAAGAATGAAAATTGTAGGCTACTCTCACGATTTTCAAAAACCACCCCATCCCTATACTTTACTCCTTACAGACATAATGCATTCCCGCAATGTCAAGTGAGACAATTGGAATTATAATTAGGTACATCATTGTTGCCCTGAGCGTAGGAAAAGCTAACGTCCTTGAAAGCGTTACAAATTCCAAAAACCTTACCAAAAATATTACGTTGGATTTATGAAATATTAATTCAATAATGTCCATCGTTAAACGACAGCGCAAGCGTCGAGGCTCAGGAAAAACAATAACGAAATGGATGTTATAAAGTCAATAAATGTAATGGAGTTTAACTCTGATGGATGTAATATAATTACCGATTGACGAGCTATTGATTCAGACTATATCATGTTGACCGGATAATTTATGGTGCATGAGTTCAGGATACACAGCATCAAAGTACACGCTAATTAAGCTGTTTACGGAGATGTACAAACTAACAATTAGTGTAATCTGTTATTCTACCATACTTTATAATTTCATACCAAGGAATGTTACTCAATTTTCAACGGAAGATAAATGCCATTAGACGAATTGTCACTTAGGATCTAAAGATGCTGAATAAACACTCATTTGGATGTAATTATGCAAAAAGCAACTAAATTCAACATACTGTTTGCAATAAAATTATTTTAGAGAAGTATAAAAAATAAGGTCGTACATTATGATTTCATTAAAACCAACTAAGGTGCATCAGGACACTTCGTAAGCTCTTTCAGTTGAATGTTATCTACTGTTTATATTGCACATATTTAGCCTCATTTTGTAATCAATTGCAGGTTTTTATTTTCTCTACCACCTACCTATAGTAGGAAGAGGTGAGTTTTTAAAGTAAGTACCGATAATTTAAAAAAAATAGGTAACATTATTTTCCAAATACTTTATTACCATTCATTACCTTACACTATTCTCCACATAGTCACCGCCGTTATTCAGACACTTGTATAACGGGAAACCAGTTTTTGTATGCCTTCTTCAAAGAATGATGCCACCTATGAGGAAAGCCAAGTCTCCACTTCTTGTTTCACAACAGTCCGGATTTGGCACCAAGTGATTTTTGTCTGTTTCTTCATCTGAAGAAATTCCTTGGTGGAAAACATTTCAAGACGATAATGTTGTGGAACGGGAAGTGTAGACTTGGCTTTCATCACAGGCGGCATCATTCTTTGACGAAGGCACACAAAAACTGGCAACTGCCTGAATATCGGCGGTGTTTATGTGGAGAAGTAACGTAAGGTGTAAGGTAATGAATGGTAATAAAGTATTTGGAAAATAATGTTCTGTTAGTTTTTAAAAAACTATCGGAGTAGTAAACTTTGTGATACACAGACACTTGCTACACGAAAAATGTAAAAACACCTAAGCCACATTTTTTCGTTGGGCTTAAACATTTTTATATTTTATGCATTTTTTGAAGCGCCAAAGTTACTGTGTTTTCGTTTCTCCTGATATCATGGAAAGAGTGACTCGAATTTAATATCATTCTCGGCATGCTGACACGGTAGCTCAGTTGGTTAGAGCAACCGAACGGAGATCGAACATTCATGGTGCAAATACATGCTATGGCATTGAATTTTTCAGTCTGATTCCTCCCTTCCAGCCTTCTTCTACACTTGGCTTGTGAGAGAGAACAATTAATTATCATTAATTACAACATCCTCCACCCCTCGGTATGAATCGTCCAAGGAGAATAGTGTAAGCTATCTAACATTAACACCACCTTCATAAATTATCTTCAGAAAGCTTATTTACAAACCAACATTTACTTGCTTTTCTATTGTCGCATACTTTCATCCGTTTCTATCATTTTAATATACGCCATTACGTACCTTTATTTTGGTATTCCCAACTTCAGGCCTAGTGTTAGCATTACTGTATTCTTATAAAGTTAAATTCATGTTTTCCTTACCTCGTGATTGCACGGGCACTATTAGCTAATGCCTGCTAAGATTTAGTTGACAAAAGCCTATATGGAAATAATTAGAAGTAAGTAATTTAACAGCATTAATTAATTTAAAAGTGCATTAGATTTCACATGCTAGTTTTAAAATGAAATTTACTGTATTTGTGTATTCATTAAAAGTAGCGGTTTATACACGAAATCACAGGAAAGTTAGTAAAATACTTTTAAATTTAATGCATTCACTGCGATAGTTTAAAAATATCCACCATATGTATTAATCTTAAATAAAATAACATGCGTAAATACATGCAACTAATTGGATTTGATTTATAACCATTAAATGCGAGAAATACTCGGACTGTTAAGGCCAAGCGTGGCATTTTTTCTCAAATAACTTTTTTTTTTGGAAATAGTTTTAAAATTCATTGCATTTCCTAATATTAAAATAAATTCCCAAAGGCATTAAAATTAATTCACTGCTTCTGCCGCACTCTGTATGGCATTAGGACATACTCATAGGTGGTTATCATGAACCCTATCTCTTCTAATCCTATTCCGAATGTAAACATATATCAATCTGTTTTGACACGGCAGAAACGCAGGGGAGCAGAAGGAGTCTAGGGTGGGGGAGAACGGCTGGCAGTGTTTCTCTTGCATGGAACAATACTCACTCGGAACGCGTGGTGATGTCACCTTATCTCATGTTGGTACACGCTTGCTGCTCTGCTACTACTGACCCAATACACCTCTGAGAAGATAAATGGACCTATCCAGCTACTGGGCATACAGATAAAGTATCACGAGGATAAAAATCGACCTGCATCGCGCACTTTACCCTGATTGGCTAAAGCTGTTCGCGCCATAAAGCACACTTTTCCTAATATGTGCGACAAAAAAACGAACGACATAATCGTGTTTGAATGTAACAACATGCACTCCTACAAATGAAGTGTTGGAACCATTCAACTGTAAAGTATTAACCCTAATGCCACACCGTAAGACTTTCATGACAAATCACTGTGGGGTCGTTGGTGACGAATTTTTGTCGCGGTAATCTCATGTTATCTTATTTGCTGAGCGCCTGTTATTGTTTTACTATTTTGAATTTTGGGTTCTTTGTCCTCCGGCTAGCTATTATTATTCGGTCGAGCAAATCTCTTGAACAGGGTGTGTAAACGGAAAGGAGTTGTTACACTGATAAAAGAATTTGTTGTTACACTTTTATTGCCGTCACACGTTATTAATTTCACATATTTACTCTTGATACACGCCCGACTGAAACTGTTATATTTTCTAATGTAACTATAATCACTTATTTGCCGCACATTATTAATTCGCGTATTTCACATTTTTAGCTTTACGACGCGAGAGATTCCGTAGAATTACGTAACATGTACTTCATGAATGATTCTGTTGAACTGCGCGACGTGTAACCCTTGAATGATTCTGTTGAACTGGGCGACGTGTAACGCGTGAATGATTCTGATGAACTGGGCAATACTTGCGTGCGTGCGTCAGATGGCAGGTTGAGGGCAACCCGATGGTGTGTTTAGGCGTGTACCTTCCCTAATTAGGGCTTTACCACGTAGTGACGGGATATGGGGGTTACAGGATGTGGTTGTTCTTTAGGTAGGGGATGGGCAATACTTGTCTCTGGCTTCATATATTTATACTCCCTCACCCCGATATGCCTAAACATTATAACAGAGCTGCTATTGGTTAATAAAGCGCGCCAACATTAGCGTCTATTTTTATATCCAATCAAAATTACGAACACATATGCTCTAGGGAAGATATTCCCTCCATTTCTAAAGAAAAGCGCGCTACTCTGACGTCATTTGTTTGTCTCTTCTAATTGATAAACAACTCACCCCCTCGCTACATTGTTATCCGCTCCTATTGTCAGTTTCAGCGAGGCCGTGTAAACTTATTTCCTAACAATGCTTATAATTAACAAACATCTCAAATCATTGTCATACAATAATGTTAATTTACACTACAATCACTCTGGCATTCACAGTGTTGTGATATAAAATACTGCCTCATTTTAAGGGACGGTATAGGAATGCATTTTGAAAGTTTTATTTTGACTTTTTTCTCTTCTTACTGATCTAGAGAGTCGTATAATAATTTTCCCAAACTTCTATGAACTTCTATATATGTAATCTTCTCAATAGTCACCTTGTTAGAAATCACTATAAACCGAAAACACACTTTAAACTCTCCTACTCTCATAAATTATAACTATTCTAAAGCATATACGTACATATTCTTGAACTTTGAAACATGAATTGCCACAAATCACTGCAATAGTTTAAGATCTGCCATCTTTGCACTCGCTGTAGATTCCTTGTCGGTATTCTGCACATAAGACCGCGAGAACAAGTCACACACTGCGTTTGCCCTTTTCTGTCTTTGTTTGGAGGACAGAAAGCACATCGTCCAGGCCTCCCGACTGCCAATTCACAACCAAGAACGCCACAGATGCGACTTCGAAGTTCTTTGGGAATTCTTTTAGGAAGCCGCATTTTTATATGATCTCAAACAAACTAAATGAAAGACTTTTTATAAATCAGTTTATTATTATTTTTTGGTACAGATCAATCGTTCAAGTAGTATATAACAAGAGAATTCACTCTTGCAGCATCCAACATGCCATAAAAAGGTCTAACTGGCCATCTTGTCTTCCTAGAAACTGTTTTGGAATTGTACAGCTGATCAAATGTATCCACTCCACCCCTCGCTGCGTTGTAAAATAACATAATTTCAGGCTTCTTTGTTTCATCAACAAGAGGCTGGAAGTGCATTGTTGACAGTAGAAAAACAGCCTTGTTTCTTTTGGGGATAAATGATACCATTGTCGATGTTTCATCAAACACAAGTTCTGACGAAGAAAGTGCCTTTTCCTTTGTTTGAAAAACTGTGGATGAATATCTTTAAAGTAACAAAATTGTTATTTAAAGTTTATGTTAGATGTAAAACATGTCCATCAACAAAGAGTAACATAGGAGTTTAATTTTGTTCCTCATAAGCCAAGGGTGGAATACATCTGCTATGTATTCATAAAAGGTTTCTCCAGTTCCACCTGATTCAGAATTACCAATTCCCCAATCATTAGCATAGAATTAGCTATGGAAGTTGGGATTCGCTGATATGAATAAATTACCATTGGAGGTGCTAATATGCCAGATACATTAGCTGTTACCAAGGTCATTAAACATTCCTCTTCATCATTATGACTGAAATTGTACATTGCTTTTTCACCTTTACGAACAAGCACTCTATTCCCTTTAGGATAAAGAAAATAAAACAGTCTCATTTGCATAGAATATTCGTACTGAATCCTGCAAAATATCAGTTCTGTTTTCACTTTCAAAATATTGCTTTATTTCAGCAAACCATGATGTGATATCATTTTCAGTTACTGCTTGTCCGGATTTGCACAAATTTTGTGAAACTTGTTTAGATATGTCTGGTGTCTGTTTAAGAGAATCTTTTACCATTTTCTGCACGGTCGAGTGTTTATAAATTTATTAGGTCTATTTGACCTCTTCATTAATAGTTCCACACTGTCAATTAATTAGATCCTAGTGCTTTGGCAATATGAAATACCCATGATACAAGTAGTTGTTCCTCTTCCGGAGTTAGTACTTTTGACGGTCCCATTCTTTTAGCTTCTGGATATTTGCCCTTATTTTCCACCAGAGAGTAATTCTCGGAAACTCGAAGGCTTTAGCTGCTGTAGAAACAGGGGCTCCCCTCCTAGCAGCTGTAATTGCATCCTTCATCTGTTAAGGCGAATAGTTCATAATTATTTTCTTTGTAGGAACCATTGATTGTTCTTTGTATACAGGTGTCTGAGTAACAGAAGGTCATTTCTCAGTTAGGTATATATGTTTTTGGCAATGGAATTTTAATGTGACATTGTAAATATATTTAATTAATCAGGAACGGGGATTTTATTGCTATTCCTTTGCCCCCTCTGCTAACTATAAGTACCACTTGCATAAATCTTGCGATTCTAATTGGATAATATTAAGTACCCCTAAACAAATAGAAATCAAAATTTTTGCATTAAATGTATTTTATTCATTGTACAAAAGCTGACATACCGTGTAGGCATTGTAGCACTAATGATAATTCATGAACTAATATATCTGCTGCCCAGCTCTCTAACCTAAATTTGTGAATGAATCTTGTTCACATGTTATGTGTACTGTCTAGAGAACATTTAAATCAAGAAACATGAGAAAATGTAATTAGAAATTTGAACTTCAATTTCAAAACAATTTTTGTTTGCTTACCGTTTCCTATATCAAAACCTATGAAACTTCAGTAATTAGATGATTGCGTTCCTTTCTTCCTAGAAGCCATTTTAGTAAAGATAATACCAAAACAAGTAACTGTGTGCAGTGTTGCCAATAGATCAATATATACGGTAACCATTCAGAAAACTCAATATCTATGGAATCTTATTATGACATGTTTATGCTCAACATGTCCATCACTGTTAGCCTTTGGTGCATTTACCTTAATAGTCGGCCACGATGTGAGTGCGCTTGGAGGAGGACAACACTGTTTCTTGTTGACAATACCTAATGTTATCAAGACATGAGATTAGAGGGAAGTGAGGGGAAGGCGATATGGCAGTATATGCAGGCCTCAGCCTCGCTAGTAAATGCAATTCGGAAATGCAGATGTTTTCATTACCTGACTGTCCTACCGATGCCCGCCCACTTGTTCCGTAACTGTTTAGTTCCTCTTCCCACCGAACGCACTCACACCGCGGCCGACTAGTACGTGCCGCTCGTTAAATGGGCAGGTCTGAAAACCCGCATTCCAATTTATTGGTCCCTAAGATAACAAACCTAGTTATGATACAGCATTTAAATAGAATAGTAAACACATACACACTAACGCACCATAGCTCGAAAAAGAAATAGATGCAGCCATTACATTAAAAAAAATACGTCTTTCTACCATCAGTAGGACCGTCGTGTTTACTGAATTATTTCAATGTTCCATACGACACAAACCGTTGTTTAAAAACAATTACGATATTTCAGTACATTTGGCAACATAATATTCTTTCTAAAAGTTTTGTTGGTCTTGTATTGCCATTTATAGACAGTAATAACATAAGTTAATGCTGATTGTACTGACTTAAGGAGTATGAGCCAATTACAGAAATACCAAAAATCGACATTTTACGTATATACCTTTTCAACCGGCCAAAGATCTGTAATTTCTGACCTGTGTGTGTATTTGTTTATGTGTTTGTGCTGTGTGCGCACGCCTCGAATACATTATAGTAGACGTTGATGGTTAGAATAAATGTGTTTTAAATTACGCAATATTTAAAATGATCTGAAAAAAATATAACACCGCAAATATGATTTATTTTGAGGACCATAACTGTTACAGATGATGGAGAGTCTGGGCCAGAAGATAACAGATAAGGATTTAAACACAATCATGTTGGAAGTAGATTTGGATGGAGATGGAATGATATCCTTCGACGAGTTCCGAAAACTTATGCTATCCCAAAAATGAAAACTATCCTGAATTGGGCTAATTTATAACTTTTCATACATAAACAATTCTTCACATCCTGCAAATTTATGTTTTGCTAATAAACTTTACATTTCAAAAGCAAAGGGAAACTTTTTTAATACCTCTAACAATGGCAGGAGGGGCGTCGGGGTAGCGCTACGGCTTCTTTACCGTTTCTCGTATTGAGATCCAGGGTTCGATTCCCGGTGGCGATTTTAAGTCGGCCTTATCCACTCCTTCACCTCTGACTTGCTCATGTGACGTATTCCCAAGGCCAACGTGTATCGGAGTCCACGGTAAAAGCTGTAGGTCCTCTCATTCCACCATTTTACTCAGGGACCTCAAAACGTGTACTTCCAGTGAAATATTGGCATCGAATTTTTTAACGGAATGTAATGTAATTCTTCCTCTTCAGTAGAGAAAATAAAAACAAATAGCGACTAAGCAGTTGGGGAAAAAGTTAGAATTCGAGTCAATTATACAGAATATCTCGGAAATGGTTAATGCTAGAAAAACTTATGACATGTTGTGTTATAACGGGATCTAAATTTTTTGTGTCATAAGTAAGTTTTTGTCTATCTCTTATTCTTTACAAGTTATACAAAATTCATTCAGAATGAAGAGGAGTTCCCAGGCTATTCCTAGAAAATTCAAGATATACATTTTACTTATTATAAACAAATCCTAAACGTATGGCATTTCAACAAAATCGTTTGAGCCCTTTTTGAGAAAATAAAAAACAACGAAATGTTTTCCATGTAAAAAGTAGTTTGGAGTGGGGATTCTCTTGAAAATCTTCGTGTCACAAAAAGTATCGATGAACTTAAATACTAAAGTTGGTGCTTAATTTTTCATTTTGAATTACGCTGTTCACACACATATACACACGCACACACACACACACACACATTTTCTATAAATACTTTTCTGGATCATGAAGTCTCAAAACGTGCATTTTCTGCGAAATCTCAGTACGGCATTTTTGGGTAAGTTGTAAGTTAAATAAAAACTTAATTATTTATGCTCCATGTTGGTAAACTGTATTTTTATTAACATCCGCTAATGAATGGATACGTTAATGAGCTGGACCTAATGCTCTGAAGTAGGTGTTAAACTAGGAGTAAGGACACACCCCGCGATAGAGGTCTGGACGGACCGAAATTTTTAGTCCCGATCCGATTCGGCCCGTTCTATACCAGGCCCGAAAATAGGTTATACTGCATCATCCGGTCCGGCCCGATTGCCTAATTTTGTTTAAATAAAATTATTTTGCAGTTATTTAGTAGTAGTAGTAGTAGTAGTGGTGGTAATGGTGGTTGCCTGTGGTGCGAAGGGATGCGGGTTCGATTTCCGGCACTAGTACGGGAATTTCTTCACCTGCTGGAGGGAGGCTGGTAAAGAATACTTCAGTTCCTTGGGACCAATTGTGGAGTCTTTTTACAGAAACAGTGACGGCTGAGGTCGTGAAATCTGCATTTAATAAGTAGCATGTTGACGGCATGCTGCCGTATTGACCACATGTTACCCCCATTACTGCACTCTACCCAGGATGTCCTGGTTATGGGTGGAGGAGGAAGTTGGAGTTTTCACCTGCCGTGCTGTTGTAATGTTATTCGAATTGGCCAAAACGAGTATTTATTATTACTAGTATTATATTATGAATGTGTACACGTTGCAATAATTGTGCTATTCCGGGAACCTCAAATTCGCCAACAACAACAACAACAAAAAAATCTGATAAATTAATTTTTTTCGTCCTTCTTTTCAAGCCCGAGCCCGACAAACATTTTCCAAACTAAGTCCGAATTCGGCCAGGGAACTTGACCCGAACCAGTGCAGACCTCTACCCCTCATACGGTTCTTAGTTGGGCGGTTTGGTCTAGTCCAAATTCGAAATCTCTCCTTTTAAAGGCTGAAAATGTTTCCTATAAATCTGTCATTATATATGAGTAAGAACAAATCACATCGAGTGACTTACTGTGCTCAACGTGGATATGTTAGGTGAATGTACGTTACTCAGAATGACATTACAACATACACCACAACATCTAAAGCGTGTAAATGCGTTATGGTGTAGAGTGACTAACACAAGTGATATGTTTACACTGCAGCTACAAAACGTTATTTCATACTGATAATGGAAAGGTGCAGATAAAAATTAGTCAAATTTTAGACATTGTGAATCCGAGTCTCTCTATCTGTCTCTCGCTCTCGCTCTCTCTGCCATACGCAATGAGCGAGTTCAGACAGAAACGCTTTGGACTTGATGCTAGAGAGCTTGTCCACAGCACACCATATAACCAGACCGTATAGAAGGTATATGTATGATATAGCTATTGACATTAAATAATTTAGAACTGACAAGTAACAAATCCAGTGTCTATCACTATGCCATTCAACGAAATTCTAACATTCTGTAGCAATATGCAGGATGGAAAACTTTATTGTGCGTTCCTTTCATACTGTAATCTTACAATAAAGTATACATGAAGTCCATTACTATTTTAATATATAAACATCCCTAGTTTTAAACGACGTTCACCGTTTATACATGTATCACAAGCAAAAGGGGAACAATACATCTAGAATTACTACACTATCAAGAAAAGCCTCCCTAGCAGTTTTTAGACTACTAACAGGAGATGACTGCCTTAACAAACATCTATACAGGATTGGCATAGCAGAATCTCCTATATGTCCTTTCTGTGAACTTGAAGATATGGAGAGAAACCACTGCCCAGCCTTCCATCAAAACACTGGAGTGCAAGACCAAGCGGGATGGGTCAAGCGGCAACGTCTGTGGCCCGCATTCGGGAGGTCCCGGGTTCGATTCCGGTGACCACACACTGACCATGGGGTTTTTCGTGGTTTTCTCCTGGTCGCTAAGACGAATGCCGGTGTGGTGTATTCCACCACGATCTCTCCTTTCCACCATTTCTTCTCATTTCTTCTCCATTTCACGTTTCAGGTATGATTTCAGGTTTTGCGGAGCTGACGGTGCCAAACAGATGGCGTGGATGCGTGGGCATTGGAAAGATTTCTCCTCGTGTATACCAGAGTGAGCTGTCCCACCAGCTAGGGTCACTGCATTGCCCTCTTGTAGATTCCTCGTTCTCTGGTACGCGGGCGTTCAAACTGGAAATATTGGGGACTTCTGAGCGTCTCTGTAGGCCTGTCTGCCTGCGGATCGGGACTTCCTCCAGTCCTTCGCCTCATCTCTGCCTTCTGGGGGTTGTAGCCATAATAGATCAAGATGGTAGCTGTGCGCGAACTGTCCCCCTCCGATAAACAGATCCTACATTTTATTGGAGTGCAAGAGAGGAATGGCTTCGTTGCCAACTATCTAGTATTAGACACCAACTATACTTCTGTTCATATCATTCATAAAAGTACGCAGCTGTAGGACAACTTGGAACAAAATGAACTTGGAACAAAATGTTCTTCTTCTCTTTTCCTTAGAAATTAATGTTAATGTCGGATGCTGCGAGGAAACGCTGTTTGCAAAAGTGTGCATCTGAAAAAGTGGAATCCCGTTCTTGCAGAGTGTAAATGTGCTGCCGTTGGATCATGAGGAACTTTCTAACATGCAACTTGCATTGTGCAACGTTACAAGTTGACATTACTATGTATGATTAGCACTTCAATATTATGAATGATAGCAAAGATTTGACACTAGAAATTTTGTTCCCGGCCAGCTCCGTGGAATGCGTGTAGTTCGAACCAAGAGTTCCTGGACTTTATCCAGGTAAATCACCCTGACCATTTTTTCTGAGATTAAGGGTTCCCTTAACCTCAGAAGACGAATGTGGTATAACTCTAAGCTCTATGGACCTCGGCTTCATTTGAGAATAATTTCACCCATTTTATTAATATACCGTCCGATATGACCTACTCGTTAAAATACGTTAAATTCAGAAAAATTAAATATTAAAACAAACAAAAAATATTTGTTTCTCCAACCGATATCTATACGACAAATATTTTAACTGCTTCCCGCCTGTCTAGTTTAAACAGTTTAACATAGGTTATAGTGCTATTGAAATAACTCAAGAGTTAAAAAGCAGACGTACTCCAGTGGAGAAGAGGCTAAATTCATTATATGAAAGATTGCTTCCTGTACGAGTACTATCCGTTGTATGCAGCAAGAAACAAAAAAATATACTGTCCTTGCCAAAAGTATACGGGCATGCTGCTTTGATATTGTCCTCCTATTCTGTCATCTTTCAACCATGCTTAAAATGCAATCGTTGTGAAATAAGAAAAAAAAACAATTTTCTAGCTCTAACAATGAGAGTGTTATAGCAATTTATTTTCTTCACATATTTAAAACTGCCGCTAACTCTAAACTAAAATAATTGTCACGTTCAAAATTATAAAATGTTGTTTCAGTCAACTTTGGTTTTCAAATTAATCAGGTTATGACCTTCCTGGGGGAAAAATAAATACAGTTCGCGTAGAATATTTAAATATAATGGAATGTGTTGAAATACTTTCCCGCTTAGGGAAGAGAGAGGAAGTCATGCTCTACCTAAACAGGCGTCAAAATTGTGGAGTTTCGTATATTTTTTAGTTCATAATATCAGAATATTACCATTGGTATCCCTAACTTTGATTGTTCTTAAACGTGTGTGTTATTTTCCTGGTGCATTTATTTCGAATAGCATCACTCAGAATCTATGTTTAACATGCCCATTAAAAAGCATTAATACATTAATAAAAAAAACGCAAAAAACACTAATTAGGAGTGTGATCTTTATGAAGTAGAATTTTGGGTACTTAACTGAAGATTAAGACCTCAAATACAATCTGCACAAACAGATTTAATCACTAGATCTGCTCGATGTTCAACATGAGGTAACATTTGAAATGAAAAACAAAACTATTGAAGGATGGGCTACCAGAAATCAATTATCGATGTATCCATTGTCGGTATTTAATTTGGTATGGACATTTTCGCCGGATGGAGGATGAAAGACTACGCGACAGATTTTGGAGCGGATACCAGCAGAAAGAGGAAAAGGGAGAGCCAAGGGTTACATGGATGGAAAAAGTCATCAAAGAAATGCCACACAAAAGATTAAAACTGAGAATGCGAACACAGGAAAACATGGAGAACAGTAATTTGGGTGCAGGAAGATGCATCAGGTAAACTTGTTCATACAGTGCCTACGTTTTATGCCAATACCACAATGACCTCGGTATTACGCCACAGCGCAGAAACGGTCCAGGACGTGTCAAGGTACGTTATCAGCTGTGAACTGTCTCAGTCGTTGCTTTGTCTTCGTGTTGTGAAGTGTTTCGAAAATACGTGTGCTGTGTGTGATTTCCATAGGAATGTCATTCTTTTATTAGTCCACGGAAATGCCTGCCAACAAATGCACGCTTGAACATATTTTTATGTACGATACATACGGTAAAACTGAATCATGTAGACAGGTATGTAGACAATTTCAGCAGCAATTTCCTGGTTATGCAGTTCCGGGTAGAGATACTGAGATGTTTGCTTAATAAATTCAGAACAAGGAAATCGCTAAACGCTAGAAGATAAAGTTTATAGGAACAATCCCCATACCATAGACGAACTTAAGGACAATATAAAACCAGAAATTATGAACATCACGCAAGAAGAACTTATGCGTGTGAATGGTAATTTCATCCGACGATGTCAAGAATGTCTTAGCGCAGATGTTCACCACTTCCAACAACACTCTTAAAAAGGTTAGTACTCATTACATATATGTTACTAACACTCGTGAGAAGTAACGCGGGAGTTACAGAACGGAAACCCCGTAGGTGTAGTAGACTGTGTGCGGAGCACGCATTCGCGCGATCCGCGGCCTTAGGATAAAACGAAGGCACTGTAGTAGTCATAATGGTAGTTGAAGGAATAATGATACACATATTTTCTTCTATAATATTGTAAATTTAAAAATGATTAACAAATTAAAAAATGCCAGAAGTTTGCACTATGAGAGAACGTAGTTTGTTAGGGTTTCATACCTTTGGTGGGTATTGCAAATTAAATACAAGGTCTTTCGTAATTGAGGAACAATGTAAATAAAACGAAACTTTTTTATACCAGAATATTTTTTTCATTTTCTTCTGAAAGGTATATTATTTATTTCCATGGACAATTTGTTTGTCTTACATAAAAAGTACAAAAGGTACAGTTTAATTGTTGAGTTATTTAGCATATTTTGTGTGAAAAATTTTATCTGTGACATCACTTTAAAATAAAATTTTTTAACAGAACCTGAAAAGACTGAAATTCTGTTGATGATGATGATGATGATGATGGCAGGAGTTGGCAACCGAACAAGAGCTATGCATAATTAATTTATATGAGAATATTTGAACTGCAGATTATTTGTTACGCAAGTTGCTGACAGGAAAAGTTAAAATGATGAGGGAATAATGCAGATACAAATATATCACTAGCAATGACCGAAAATGTTAAACAATAATTCACGTTTCGAGTTAGCAACTGCCAGATTGTAAATGGGGAGCATTTTCAACACCTTATGAAATAATTACAATTTCATTGTTACAGTGGTTGTGTAAATTGAGGAGAAAATAGTCAAACTGTTCCCATAGCCTCAAAATCTTTTGTATGAAACAAATGAAATTGTTCGTGCCACCTGTCAGAAAAATCTGATGTGTTGCACTCACATGACTTTCTCTACTCTTGTACAAATTATTTTTACAAACGCTTTTCTCCACCTACTTTATGTTATAGTGAAATGTTATGTTATGAGATCATTTGCAGAATCCATCTTATTGGTAACTTACTTGTAGGTTCAAGGGGAATATAAGACTTTAAGCGATTGTCAAATATTTTAAGAGCTGGTTGCTATGTGGAGCATTCCGTTCTGTTTGCATGTCCAGGACATAAACAAAGCGAGTAACGAATTCCCATTTTAGAAAAGTATAAGTATTGGAAAATTCAAACAATAAACAAGGAATATCTCAGAAATAGTTCATTAGAAAAAAAATGTGTAGGTATGACATAAATTGTGTGTTTTAGCGAGATCTACATTTTTTATATAGCAACATTTTATCTATCTCTTACGTTCTCAGTTATGCGAAAGCCATTCAGAATGAAGAGGACTTTTGGGGAAAGTCCCGGAAAATTCAAGATATGCATTTCATTTGCCGTAAAAATATCTTAAACATATGATATTTTAATCAAAATCGTTAGAGCCATTTTTGATAAAATCAAACCTTTGGAAATCCATGTAAAGGGTGGGGGATTTTCTTGAAAATCTTCGTGTCGCATCCTTGGAAGATTATAAACACAAATACCAAGTTTGGCATTTATCCGACTTTTGGTTCCCGAGTTATGCTGTTCACTCACACACACACAAACGGATCTTTTTCTAAAAATGCCTTTTTGGATTCAGCGGGCATCAAAACATGTATTTCCCGTGAAACCTCGGTATCGAATTTTTGGGTGGAATACAACACTTCCCCTACTTACTATACGAGTGGAGAAATTATAATATGTCATTTAACATTTTGTCGATGACGTCATATCGTGTAAAATAATGACTGAAAATTCTGTTCTTTTGTTTTGTAAAATTCTTTCGAACTATTAAAGTTGACGTGTCCAAGCATTTTTAAAACAATTTGTTAGTTTTAGTTTTATTTGCATTATACCTTACTTTATGACAGACGCTATATTATGTAATAGTGTAACAAAAATGAATAAGACAGGTTTTGAGATAACAAAGAGCGATTTGACTTGGAAAATACGCTTTCCTTTACAGCAAATCGAATAGAAGAGAACTTGAAAATGAGAGTGGGCCAAGGATCAGAGACAGTGGAGTAGCTTCCTTTTGAAATTAGCCGACTTTCTTCAAAGATTTGAAATGCAATAATTAGCGTCAAAGGGTAATTCGTCTGAAGCAATTAGAGTGCGAGGGTGGTAACCATGAGGTTCCTTTAAACTCCTGTGCTTTGCCAAGTCCAGTAACTCGGTTCTTTGCCAAGTTTACGAGGGTTATCATTAAGATCACATCCTCTTCCTTGCTACGTCAACAGCAAAGAGGAATTGCAGCTCTCGAGTTTTATGAGTTTAATTTGCATTAGAGCGCAAAGGTTATCGATTAGAATTAAACTCACCTCTTCAAATCACACGGCTGAAATTACACCACTCTAGACGACACTTCGCTAAATCGACTCTTATTTTATCTCTTATTTACTTGATAGAGTCTCGCATGCTGTTGGAATCAGAATACCGTGATTAAGATAGGGAAAGGGATATTGTGCGGTATCTGTCAATAGGTCCGCGATCGCTATACTAAATATCTGATTTAATCTGAATGCATCTTTCATTGATTGGTGGATGAACATAATCAACACATGTATTCCTTGTTTACACACTTAAAACAGTTTAACTCATTGAATACAACGAAATTAATACAACTATATACGCTAACTAAAAATGTCCACCATTGGCAATCACATGCACACGCATTCCACCCGAAGCACTATAGGAGTTTTCCTTCAATTGTCAACATTGTAGATCAAAACGCTACGGGGGAAAAAAAAAAAAATTAGCTCGCTTCGCGCGCGTGCGTTCCTTAACAGTCTTTATGATATAAGCTTAGGTTTTGAAGAAGTTTAATTTTAGGAGGAGTTGTATTGTATTTCGACTGTTGGGGAGCCGAACACTTGAAGTAGCCGAACACCACGTATGATACTAAGCTTTCCGGTAGCCTTCGCCCCAAATTTACTTTCCGGTGGCCTTTGCCCCAATGTTAAAAATATTAACTTCGTATTTTTACTATTTCTTTAAATATTACTCGTATATATTTATGTTTGCCTCGGCTGCGTCAGTATTAATTTGTAGAGACATGAATATCTTAACAAGGCGTGGTGCGGCTGAAGAATGTAGGCTTACACAGATTATAATTTTTACTTCACTCCATTTATTAATTCTTGACACGATTTAAATAACACTTCACTGATATAGAGAGCTGTGAGATTCTTTTATTAATTACTTGCACTTTTTAAACACTTAAACTATTTTCGTCTCACACTGAATGCGTATTATACTTCTCGAGGACGCGTCTCGCGTCCGGTTAGGAACACTGTCTAAAAGCAACTGAACTGATTTCTACCGCCTAAATTTGTAAATTTCTGCATTTCAAGTCTCTTATTGGCTATTCCTAATCCAATAGAATACTTTTATTTAACTTAAGCTTTTTTCTGGTTGTTGATTGGCTATTTATAAACTGTCTCAAAAATTACATTATTGCTGCTCGAAGAATTACCAGTAGCATTATTAAACATTCTAATTCATTATTGCCTCAAAGTTGCCTCATTGTTAGCAACTTTTAACCTATTATTCTCACAGCTCCTACATTATTAAATTGTCTAATACATTCACATAACATTATTAAACATGTACATAATAATATAAACATTAATACAATGACTGTTACATACTTTTTATGTTATTTTATACACATATTGCTTTTAAGACGGGCTATTATTATATTTTATATTATATAATTTGACTGAAATCATTTCAGTGTTAAAAATACTGCCTCAGTATCTGATTGACGAGAGGTTAGGCTAGGTTTAGGTTTTTTAAATATAAACTTAGTTAATTAGCAACCAGTGGTTACACCAAAGCACACGCGAGCAAAGTGAACTTGCGTTCCTTAACGATGCTTATGATTCAGCATTTATACAAGTGGGCCACACCACTTCATTTGAGCAACATGTAATAATGAACCTATTCCTTAAACATACTGGATTATTTTCGCCAAATTTCGCTTTGTTAAGTTGGCAGAACCTACCTCAAAATGTCGCCATAGTTTGGTATAAAGGGTGGACCATTTAAGTTGAGATTGTACAGTATCTCCTAGACTAAGCATTGTAGAAAGAAATGTCTTTAATAAAGTTGCTTGATACTATGGGGGGGGGAAAGTAAATGCTGTTAGTCATGGTTTGTTTGGTGGACGTTATGATGGTCATTAGGGTCAATTTATTTTTTTTAAATGGAAACCGACATTTTGAATGTTGTTTTCTCATTAGAAAATGGTTCATAAAAAGCTGTTTATTTTGTAATCAGGAATAAGGAAATAAAATAAAAAAATGTTGGTTCCCAATTATGAAACGTAACTTGGCCCTCAAATGACCATCCATAGATGATCTAACCATTCACTGCGCTCTTCATACACAGGCACTCAGAATTTTCGTTGTTACTTAGGTTGGTGTAAGAACAATTGCAAAGTGCGTTATACAAATGTAGTTTAGTTTTTTAGGAGTAGGAAAACAACATAAAAAAGGTTCCATTTAAAAAAAATTGAATTGGTCGTAAAATACCATCACAATGTTCTCCAAATAAAACACACTAATAGCATTTACTTTCCCCCATAGTATCAAGCAACTTTTATTCTAGACATTTCTTTCTACAACACTTAGTTTAGAGATATTCTACAGTCTCAGCTTAAATTGTCCACCCACTATCTCGCAGGCAACTATTTATGACGGTCAGGTGGCCAAATACCTTGGTCGAGGCAACATCTCCTACTAAATCAACTCCTCTCTTCTAGAGTTCTCTACGTATTAAATTTCATTGAATCTGTAAGTATTATAGCCTTATTGACATATATGATACCGGTGGCAAGAAAAGTAAAAGCACGAAAATTAGCCATCGTTGTCAAGATTAGAAACTGCTGGAAAGAGGAGAAAAGTATGTAAACGTACCAGCAGGATGGTATACGCAGAAGCAGAACTATTCCAAGATAGCAACACTTATTTGCGTAAAACAGTGACGAAATTAGGTAAATAGTAGAAAATTGCTGAAGTTCACTATCACGATATCTAAGACCGAGCGGGATGGCTCAGACGGTCACGTCTGTCTTCGCAATCGGGATGTCCCGGGATTGACTCCCGGCGATCGCTCACTCTGGTCCATGATTTTTCATGGTTTCGCGGGTCGCTAGGCATTGCTGGGGTGATCCAACTTCTTCCACGACTCTCCTTCCTCGTTGTTCGGATTGGGTTGGACTCGGTGGGGCAGTGGTTCCTGATACCGATGGGTGATTGGGTACGTCTGGCTGGTTTTCCGCCCAGGAGGGGTTGCGAGACGCCTCGATGTTCTCCGCCACCAACCATGAGTGAGAGCTGGTAGACGGCATGTTAGGTTGCTGTCGGCCCTAGCGAGGTTTTCCGTAGTCGACGCTTCTAAGTGGCGTATCCACTTCCAATCCCGCGAAAGCGGGGGTCCTTTTTAGGAAACAAGGTATTGACCTCATGGGAAACACCCACGGTCAGAGAGCCGCTGGGATGGCGCTGCTCCTGGGTTATTAGAAGGGGGCTTGGGCTTAGGCTCTTGCCCAGGTAGTCCTTGGAGCAAAAAAATGTACCCATCATCTTCCTTGTCATCTGTTTCAGTAGGACCAGCGACGGTGTTCGGCGGGTTGCGGCTGGGTGGTGGCTTGCACTCTGTAAATGTTTCATCCCTGGCGTCGCTGCGGTACCCTTCATTTAGGTCTCAGTGGTACCGTGCTAGCCTCTAGTTCCCAAGGTCGAGGGTTCAAACCCGGCGGAGGGCGATGGACTTTTTCGGGCGTAAAAATCCTTAGCATGGCTTCCTTCGGAAGGGAAGTAAAGCCGGTGGTCCCGTGTCGTAAATTTACGTCACGTAAAAGAACCTCAAGCCTGATAAAGAGGCCTCTGAGCAAAATTACCGGTCTTTCACGCCCAATATGGAATGGGACGCTAAGAACCATAGTAGTTAAAGAGCGTCCATAAATAAAACTCAATTTCAATTTTCCTCAGCGGGGGGCATCGCTCCGGGGGAACCCGGAGGTTGTCGCTTGTGGGTTGGGACTGGGTGGCGTCGGGTGCGGTCTATCTGGAAACGTTAGGGACGCCATCCATGCTTGCGCCCGTCGGCATCCAGGTCTGGTCGCCCTTAGGGTTTCTCCCCTCATTTTTCCCTCCCAGGGGTCACGTTGGAAGCACAAGGGACCGACATGTCTGCGTGAAGTGCTCTGCCCTGGTTCCGGGGGCCTCTCCGTGATACGTACCTTTACCGTATCATGCTATCACGTAGCATCATCAGAAAAGATGAAACTGCGGCATTTTCACATTGGAATAAGCATACACGTTTCTCAGGTACATCTCTTTTGTTAACATACTGCTTTAGGCTTATGTTTGCATAATCATTTACATCCGTATACCCTATTTTTTATCTCTTCGTATGCATCCGATACATACTCGTAATTTTAATTGGAATTTTCTCTTTAATTTTTATATATATTACCATTATACGTATATAATTATTACCACTGTAATACATTTGTTTTAAATATATTTTTGTAAAAGAAAATGTACTGCATCCGCCATTTTATACTATGAATTCTGCACCACTTCAATGATTCATAACCTCTACGCACTTTGGAGTACAGAGGTACAGTTTTTAGCCCATCATTTAAAGGAAGTTTTGCTCTGAAAATGCATACTACTGTTAAGTATGGCAGCCTCTGTGTGCTCAAGCCATAATATTTCCTTCTTTGGAAATACACGCGAGTTGTTTTCTCAATTTTGGCTTTGAACAGCTTTTTCTGAGAATGACATTTTCTAGTATAAATGATGCATTTTTTCCGAAACTAATGAAGATTGTTAAATGAAATTTTAAGATGGTAAAAACAACCTCTAACTGTTCTGGTGGGCCTAATTTGGTGTCAATAATATGGTTGGTTACTTCTCAAAAGAATTAATTGCTGATAAAATTTAATGAAAGGTAGTAAAATTAAAAAAATTAACACTCCCTTCCCTAATAAACAAACTTCTTGGATAAAAGTAGATCAGTAAATTTAGAAGGCATGCTTCCACATCCTGTAAAAATTTCAGTCTGATAATCTTAAGATGGTTTCTGAGCGAGATAGGGATGTTTATCTCCCCTTAATAAGCGCAACGTGATCGGCTTTGTACTCACTAGTGGAAATGTGAAATTCCATCACTAAACGTTTACCACTTTCTTGATCTGCGCGGATTATAGCATATATTATTTCGCTTAAAGTAAAACACATGTCCTTAGCTTTCAAAATAAACTACTGAGTGGTATAAGTCTGCCTATTCTTCCTTCATTTCGCTTCGCTTCTCTTTAAACAATCTTCCCTTCCTTTGTTCTAATACGCTTCTGCTCTTAAGACGTAATGCACTTTTTTCTTCCCTAGATGAAATACTGCAGCTGTTCCATTATTGTCTGGAATCTTCAGAAAAGCGAAAGGTAACGATTACTCCATCCTCAGAGAGAAGACGTCGAAGCAGCATTAGCTTTTCCAAAAGATAATGTCGGAGAAAGCACTTAGCTAGGAGGGTGCGAGTAACACTTTGTGATGCGAAGGAACCTAAGTAAAGCTGAGTGGCACATGAAGACCACCTCTTGCTACAAAGTTGGCAAATGTGACGCCCCCGTTTTCATTTATTTTACGGTGAAATCAAACTCTATGGCAACAGTCTATACATACGAGATGTAATTGAATTTTATTTATGGATGCTCTTTAACTACTATGGTCCTTAGCGTCCCATTCTATATTGGGCGTCAAAGACCGGTAATTTTGCTCAGAGGCCTCTTATTAGGCTTGAAGTTCCTTTACGTGCCGTAAATCTACGACACGGGAATACCGGCTTTACTTCCCTTTCGAAGAAAGCCACGCTAAGGATTTTTACGCCCAAAAAAATTCATCGCCCTCCGCCGGGTTTGAACCCGCGACCTTGGGAACTTGAGGCTAGTACGGTACCACTTGTCCACGGAGGACTACGTACGAGACGTGTTGCGGGTTCAAACCCGGCGGAGGACGATGGATTTTTTTGGGCGTAAAAATCCTTAGCATGGCTTCCTTCGGAAGAGAAGTAAAGCCGGTGGTCCCGTGTCGTAGATTTACGGCACGTAAAAGAACCTCAAGCCTGAAAAGAGGCCTCTGAGCAAAATTACCGGTCTTTCACGCCCAATATAGAATGATAGAATGGGACGCTAAGAACCATAGTAGTTAAAGAGCGTCCATAAATAAAACTCTATTTCGAGAGGTGTTTTTTAAAGCAAGTACCGATAATTATCATTCATTACCTTACACTATTTCTCTATATAGTCACCACCGTTATTCAGGCACTTGTAACGGGATACCAGTTTTTTATGCCATATGTGATAAAGCCAAGTATGCACTTCTTGTTTCACCACAGTCCGGATTTGGCACCAAGCGATTTTCAGCTGTTTCTTCATGTGCAGAAATTCCTTAGTGCAAAACATTTCAACAACGATGTTGTGAAACAAGAAGTGAAGACTTGGCTTTCATCACAGACGGCATCATTCTTTGACGAAGGCATACAAAAACTGGTTTACCTTTAAAACAAGTGCTTAAATTAAATTGAGTTTTTTATTTATGGACGCTCTTTAACTGCTGTGGTCCTTAGTGTCCCATTCTATATAGGGCGTGAACGACCGGTAATTTTGCTCAGAGGCCTCTTTATCAGGCTTGAGGTTCTTTTACGTGCCGTAAATCTACGACACGGGACCACCGGCTTTACTTCCCTTCCGAAGGAAGCCATGTTAAGGATTTTTACACCCGAACAAATACATCGACCTCCGGTGGGTTTGAACCCGCGACCGCGGGAACTAGAGGCTAGCAAGGTAACCAGGTAACCACTACACTACGGAGGACGACATGATAAGTGCCTGAATAACAGCGGTGACTATATGGTGAAATAATGTAAAGTATAAGGCAATGAACAATAAAGAATTTGTAAAATGAAATACTGTTATTGTTTAAAAAAATTATCTTGAAACTCTAAAAACAACCTCGTATAAGTAATACTTGTCTTCTATTTACGCGTACGGTTATAAACTATGCCTCGTAAGTATATAAATACATTTTAATGGAATATACGAAATATGCAATCGTATACCTTCACAACTTATATATGGTGGTTGATACGGATCTTACACTCCAGGCGAAAATTTAGTGTATAGTGTCAGAAGTTCAGTTTTAAGATTACCCGAAAAAAAACTTCCGCGTGCTCGCGCGCACGTGCGTGTATATTTGGAACATCATAGGTAATTAAAACAAAAATACTTGGTATTTACAATCAGAAAATTCCAACAAGTGACATGAACATTTTCTAGAAAACCTCTCTACCCCTATTTATCCTTAACATGCAAAATTGTTATTTCTTTTTTAATTTTCTCAAAAATGCCCTCAACCACTTTGATTAAAATAGCGTTATGTTTAACATATTTTCACGATTTACATATTGCACATCATGAATTTCTAATGAATAGCTTTTGAAGTACTCTTCATTCCGAATTAGTTTTGTGTAAGCGGTAAGAAAACCCCAGCATTCGCTTAAAGACCAGGAAAAACCCCGAAAAACACAAGATCAGAGTGCGCGGTCGACGGCAATCGAACCCGGGACCTCCCGAATGCGAGCCTCATACGTTACTGCGAAACCATCTCGCTCGGTATCAACAGAATTATTATTGGCCTGTTTACAACAGAGATAACAGTAAATAACAATTATGATGACTGCAACATTTTATAATTTCTTCTCTACTTCTCTAGCGTTTAGAATTAAGAATTCTAACTGCAACAGTTAACTAAGTTCTTTTCTTCCTTTAATGAAACAGTTCTTGCGACTCGTTTTGCTGTCAAAACTTCGTTTTCCTGAGACTCCTGTCATCTTCTTTGCTGGTCGGATTTTGGGAATGTGTATGGAAATCTTGAGGCGTCCTCCATGGTGTATATGGTTACCGTCAAGCCTGTAATCCAGAGACAATGGGTTCTAAATCGTTGGATGGCATTGGATTCTTTCGGGTGTATTACAACCTTAGCATGGCTTCCTCCGAAGGGAAGTAAAGCCGCTGCTTCCGTGTAATGTTTCTTTCGTACGTAAGAAAACCTCCATCCCTAAGCAAAATTTTCCGGCCATTTCACACCCAATACTGCTTGCCTCTCACAGTTGTAACCTCACAGGCGTTGAGTTAATAACTCATTGTTCCAGGCTAGCAGCAGTGACCAGCACTATCAGAAAAGTTGACTGATTACAGAAAATCCCGCTGTAGGACACAGTGCATCAAATTTGGGACGATAGGATAGACCTATTTTTTCAAGAATTCTTCTATTTCTGCTGTTGTTGACTCAATAGAAATGCATATTTGGTCAATGTTTCCCTGTGTTTTTATGTTGTCTTATCTGCTACAGCCTTCAATGTTCATTCTCATGGCATGCTTTCTGTCACCAGTAATAATGATTCATGTTCCGTTCACACCGCATTAAAGTTGGCACATGCATTTCTATATAGAATTTTCATTGTGTACCTACTCTGTCATGTAACTTTTAATGCCCTTATTATAACTCACCACATAATATATTTGATTTGCATACTGCTGTCATAGGTATAGCTGATATTGCATCCCAAATAAGTTGTTCAACTTGCTCAACAATTTGCTCATCTATCTTAATTCTTATACAGGTATCCTCTTAAGAGTTTTTAAAAACATTTCAAGTTGCTGTAAAACCACTTTTCCCCCTTTAGGATAGGAGTAGTTAACGTAGTTAGCTTGCACCTCGACCCCAATGGATCTTTTGTGCATACACCCCTGGGAGAAACGGATGAGGTGAGGGAATCGTAGGAGACGTGTGGGTTGCAGAGCGAGGTCGGCGCAAGTCAATAGAGACGCGCAGAGTTTTCTACAGTTCCAGTTTTGACCACCCGGCCACAGGAAGGCAGCTCGGAGACGTCCCTCTACTGGGACCGGGGAAACACAACCCATCAGTGGTGGCTCGACAGGCTTCCCTCTAGCAGAACCAAGAATAAGTTCCAAATCACAAACCTCTGCGCCATCTGCCCGACACCGACCGAGACATAGCCAAGGAGTCACCTGAAAATGAAAGGTAAATGAAAGGAAACAGAGGAGAGAGGAAATCCGTGGTGGGAATACATCCCTCCGGCATTCGCCTATGCCAAACAGGGAAAACCGCGATAAACCCATGTTTAGAGTGAGCGGCCACCGAGAATCGAAAAAGGGACCTCCTGAATGCGAGTGTTTCACACGTTACCGCGGAGCCAACCCGCTCGGCATTTTCCCCCTTTAATATTATATAATCGTATGCTCTTTTTCGACAGATTTGTCGAAGAAGCAGAGTGTTTTTATGAAAAATATAGCCATTGGTGGTGTGCAGGCAGCATGTCTTATAACCGGAGCGCAGGATTTTTAATATCTGTTGCGATGAATTGTCTGAAAAAATCTTGCTACGGGCTGCCCTTACCTTGGGAAGTCAGATTTGGTAAAACTCTCCGCTTTATTACACCGGGCTTGTATGAACAATCACTTCACCCATTTCATTCGTTTCTACAGATATGAGTATTTTAAAAGACTTGGACATTCCAGAGAGGGGCACTAAGTGTGTGCATGTATGCGTTTGTTTTTTCTTTATTTATGAGCAAGCTAAATGAAAATCAGGTGATGTCATTTTGGTTCTCACCAAACACCCATTCTGAATTTGTACGTATAGGGTCTTTCAACAAGAGTGTCCTTTCTCTGAACTTAAATAAAACATGTTCTATAAATGATAGAGGTTTATTTCTTTTTTATTTTGGAACATAATTAATGAAGAGAACATCAGTTAAGTGACCGCCGCGAGTTCGTCGGGTCGCGCGTGTACGGTTGACCCAATTTTCAATGACAGAAGGTCCAACTTCACGAATAACACGCGTGATGTTAATGTGGCAGTATTTTATATCACAACAATGTAAATGCCAGAGTGATTGTAGTGTAAATAAGCATTATTGTATGACATTGATTTGAGATGTTTGTTAATTATAAGCATTGTTAGGAAATAAGTTTACACGGCGTCACTGAAACTGACAATAAGAGCGGGTAACAATGAGCGAGGGGGTGAGTTTATCAATTATTAGAGACAAGCAAATGACGTCAGAGTAGCGCGGGTTTCTTTAGAAATGGAGGGAATTTCTTCCCTAGAGCATATGTGTTCGTAATTTTGATTGGATATAAAAATAGACGCTAATGTTGGCGCGTTTTATTAACCAATAGCAGCTCGTTATAATCTTTAGGCATATCGGGTGAGGGAGTATAAATTCCGTGCCAGAGACAGGTAACGCGCAGTTTGACAGAATAATTCACAAGGCAAACGTAATTCAGTCCAACAGAAGGATTCCCGGGTAATACGTCGTTCAGTCCAACAGAATCATACAAAGGCTATACATCGCACAGTTTAAGAGAATTATTCACGGTTATACGTCGCGCAATTCTACAGAATCTCTCGCGTTGTAAAGTTAGTTATAAATGTGAAATACGCGAATTAATAATGTGCAGCAAATAAGTGATTATAGTGATATTAGAAAATATAACAGTTTCAGTCTGGCGTGTATCAAGAGTCAATATGTGAACTTAATTAATTGTGACGGTAATATAAGTTTAAAAACAAATTCTTTTATAAGTATTATCTTTCAGTAACAAATCCTTTCCGTTTATACACCCTGTTCAAGAGATATGCTCGACTGAGTAGTAATAATAGCTAGCCGGAGGACAAAGAACCCAAAACTCAAAGTAGTAAAACAATAAAAGGCGCTCAGCAAAATAGATAACACGAAGTTACTGCAACAAATTGGCTCCCATATGTGGGGCAGATAAACATGAAGCATCTTCCAACTACCAACAAATAATCTACTTCATTATTCATAAGATCATTTATTGTTTCTGGCTTGTTGACATAACCTCGAGATTTAACATAACCCCACAAGTAATCCAACAGCGTTAAATCACATGACCTCGGGGCCAGTTAACATCACCACCACGGGAAATGATGAAACTTCTGAACTTCTCCTTCAAAAGATCGATTGTTTCGAGAGCAGTTTGACATGTGGCACCATCTTGCTGGTACCAGATGTTTCTGAGATCCATACCATCCAATTGAGGCCAAAAATAGTTCCTTATAAGAGCTCGGTATCTTTCTGCATTGACAGTTACAGCTTCTCCATCTTCATCTTGGAAAAAATATGAACCAATGATTTCACCATATCAAAATCCACACCACACAGTAACAAGTTTGGCAAGTGTGTTTGTTAACACAACTATCCACCAAAAAGTGGGCTTTGTCGCTGAAATATGATTTTTCGACAAAAATCCAGGTCAGCTTCCAATTGCTCCATAGCCCAGTCAGCGAATACACGGTGCAACCTATGGTCGTTGGCTTTAGTTCTTGAGTTAACGCCATTTTGTAAACGTGAAACTTCAAGTCCATATGCAGAATTCATCAAGTTGTGGTCGGCGAAAGCCCCAATTCTTGTGCTCGACAAGCAATTGATTTATTTCCGTTCTCACGTACACTCTCACGGACGCCGTCTATGTTTTCGTTGGAGCGCTTACGTCGATTACGTACAGGCGTTCTTTGTTCGTTGACAGAACCACTTCTTTCAAATTTATCGATCAAACGCCGAATCGTTCTCTCGCAGGGACGACTATGCACACCGTAAACTTCACGCAATACACAGAAGGTTTCACAATTTCTACGCGTTGCTGAAGGCTGTAACGTTCCATGGCTATTTGTCAATAACAACTGTAACCACATAAAAAAATGACTGTTGTAACTCAATAACGGCAGCTATCACATGTTAAAAATAGGACACTCTTGTTGAAAGACCCTTTAGGTACATACAATTAATGTTTTACGTAATTTAGTTTATATTGCCAATAAAATGGAATTCATTTTAAGCATTAACTCGTCTGCGCTCAGTTACTTATATCTAAAAATAAACAATTATTAATTTATAATCTGACATTCTGTTATCAGGCCAGGTATAATTTGGAATCTTTTTTTGCTATAAATCTAAGCTAAACAACCGCCGTATTTTTCCAGGCGAAGATAAGTTTAATGATCACAACGGCCTATAGAATGGCCATTATATCACTAAATTATCGGCAACCGGGAGCCCTCTCATTCCAATATTACGCGATATTTACGATATCGCATTAAGTTGTAGCTCAGCGAGGAAGCAAATCAGCTCTGTCATCACTAGCCATTTCTTTTGCGCTTTTTCCGGTAATGCCGTAAATAACTACATCGCGTACCTTATTTATCTAAAGACCGATTATATTCCGTTATGTATTTAAATCTGAAAATACCAAACAGAAAGCGCTTTTCTAGTCAGCCGTTAAAAATCCCATATTTTCCAATACTTCTTAAGCAATAAAACATTTTAATCATCAATGATTTAAACAAAGTTTTGATAAGAGATGCAGGATTTAGTATGCGAGTATCGGAGGGGACGCCTTTCGCACTGCGGCTATTTTGATCTGCTGTGGTTCCCCCCCCCGGAAGGCAGGGATGAGGTGAAGGAGCCGTAGGCAGACAGACCCACAGAGACGCGCACAAGTCCCTAATATTTCCAGTTCCAACTCCCTCGCACCAGTGGCGAGGAATCCTAAGAGGGAGACGTAGCGAACCTAAGGAGCGGGCAGCTCACTCTGGTGTTCACGGAGAGCAATTTTTTCAACGTGCATGTATCCACGTTATCTGCCCGAAACTGCCTACACCGTGGTACCCTAAAGCACGCATAAAACCTGAAATGGAGATGAAATGAGAGGGAAATCGGGAAAGGAGAAATCGTGGTAGAATACGCCACTCCGGCATTCGCCTTGGCAACCAGATAAAAACTACGAAAAACCCCATGATCAGAGTAGGCAATCACCGGGAATCGAACCCGAAACATCCTGAATGTGGGCCAAAGACTGAGCTATCCTGCTTGGCGATGTATATTGAATGCATGTAAATTCTTATCAACAAATAGGTAGATAGATCCTTCGGCTTAAACCTGCCTCTCAGGATGACGAAAGAACGTGGATCCATCATTCATGAAGATGATCGCTTTTATCGGCAAACTTTGTCACCGTCATCGTCATTCAAAGTTGCACATTAGCCAATCAGGGGAAAGGGTAAGGAAAAGGAAAAGCGGATGAATACACGACAGCGGGCAAGATTAGAAGAAACAGGGTACAGATGATTGTATGGCGATGTGACTGCCAACTACAATAATTGCATATAACTCACAATACTGGCGAAATAATGGTAGGGAAACTCAACTCCGGCCAAATTGTTTTACCGATAATGCACTCGCTAGACTAGCATTGCATTATTTTCAGTGAACTTTTTAAAGTTGGTAATGGTTAGCTAAACGAACCTGACTGCATTTTCAGGACAGTTCGTGAACTCTGTATGTAAGCCCCGAAAAGCTTCCGGTAGTAAGAGGTAAGCGCTGGGACAAATGAACCTGTAGAGTGCACAAATGCGGAGTTACCCAAAATGCGAGCAACTCGTTATATTCGCCATCTACACCCGCGGGGCAATTAAAGTTTTTATGACTCGCGCTCATTTCCACTACTGAGAAGGATACATACTACATCATCACAAACGGCACATACGGGCCAGTAAATGGCGCTTTGTTGAGGTTGCAGAGAATGAAGAAGCAGAGCAACTGTACTAATTTGACCGGTGATAGCCAAAAAATACACAGTGGCAGCAAAAACTTTGCTAGCTAATGTGATAAAACCTACAATCACTGAATTTTAGAGCAAATAACACTGCACAGTTGTTGCATTATGGTCGCTATTTCTGCTTGGGCTATAAAAAAGAGAAGAAAGAAAACAAAGTCTGGTACAGTACACCCACATGAACCCATTATTAACATATATACCTATACAGTGTGGTAATCCTATAAAAAGTGATTCTTCTATCAAGTTATGTTATTCACGATAATATGTTATTATTATTATTATTATTATTGCCTAGAAATAGTTTCAAATTAAGGAATAAGCACTTAGTTACACACAATGTATGGATCATAAGTACAGAGGAATAAATTCACAGGTCACAGTAACGAGTTCTTACTGCTTTGGGAATGCCTAGTTCTCTAAATGCCGTATCACTTCACAACAGACCTGAAATGCGGCGGGCGCCGGAGCATCAGGGCATCTAGGGAAATGAAAAGGCTCATCAGCTGCCTATAAAAAAAGGTATTGAGATGATCTGTTTTGGCCCTGAATCCGTGGTTGAAATCAGTAACGTACTGCCAAAACCTCGGTAAAAGCATGGCTTAGGGAAAAACACCGAGGTGGCAAACCTATCCTGGACAAAGACAAGTCAGGAAACTGGTCTTAGGTCCGTGCAACACTCTTCCTTCATCTCTCCTGAGATAGGATAGAACAGAAATAAGTAAAATAGTTGCATTAATTTCTGAACATGGTTACTCCAGGAAACATCCACGTAAAGTAGGACTTTACAAAGATGAACCTATCTGTAGAAGGTGAGAAAGACGAAACTGCCTCGCACATCCTCTTTGACTGCCCACTCCTGGCAAGAGACTGCTCTTTTCATAACCAGAGAAGATTCAGGAAAGGATGCTGACATTGTAACCACCAAGATACCGCAACTTGTTCAAGGAACAAATTTTGGGAAACAATGAAAGCATCCATTCCAATGAGGTTGCACAATAAGCCTTTTAGACTGACGTGCAGGAGGTCGATAAATCTCCAACAAAAACCCTGCGTCATCTAATCTAATCTAACGAGCTCTTGTGAAGGAAAAGAAAAAGGAAGATTTTCATACTTTAAAGCATGCTTCGTCAGATGATGCACTTAACACTTGGGTAAATGCAAGGATAAAACATGCAAAATTTCGAAAACGGCTAACGGTATGAGCTCTTCAGTATTTTGTGTATCCCTTCTGGTTCTCCAGTAACAAATTACACGAAGGCTCTAATAAACTGAAGAGGACCTCACAGGTTACTTACAGAAAATACACGAGCAATCCATAATTCAAACACAATATTACAAAATATTCCATCTAAAACCCAGGTAGCTATAGGGAATGTTATCGATATCATTGTGCTGAATTCTTAAAGGACGCTACACTTAAATACAAAGCTTAGTGTTCATCAATTTTTTTTAATATGCTGGTCACAGACACTAGAATATGGATCTTTCCCTAAAATGTGTTTGGTTTCCAGGAGGGCCCAAAACATGCATTTCCTCAAATCTTGATATCTAATTTCTGAATGGAACAGAGTACATACACTACATTTTATAGAAAAGCGTAAGAGAAAGTATGGTACTAATTTTTACGGGTATTAAAATATAGCAGGAATAAGTGAAATAAGCAGGGGAATGTGGAAAAAATGAAAATTCTAATTTCTGCTTTTAAATTAATGTCAGGCTTTAGCTTTCGAAAAATGCCGTTGAAATGGCATTGGTACTGTTAAAAGGACTTTGATTGGCTAATTAAATATACAGAGTGGACCATTTAAGTTGGGACGGTGTAATATCTCCAAAACTAAGCATTGTAGAAAGAGATATCTTTAATAAACGTTGCTTGATAATACAGGGAAACATACGACGTTATGATGGTCATTTTTGGGTCAATTTAATACTTCTAAATGGGAACCTATGACCATCACAACGTCCTCCAAATAAAACACGAGTAATGGTATTTACTTTCCCCCATAATATCAAGCAACTTTTATTAAAGACATTTCTTTCTACAACGCTTAGTTTTGGAGATATTGTACAGTCTCAACTTAAATGGTCCACCCTTTATATGAAGGGAAAAGAAACCTCAGGAGCAACTGGATACGAAAAGTGCAAAAATAACTAAATAAGTTATGCCTATAACGCAGTGCCCTTTTCAGGCGTTCAATTTTTAAGCAGAGAAAAGGCAGCTGTAGAGTCATTTCCAGTATATTTTGTTCATATATGTTGAATTAGGATTAACATAACTATGCTGGAGTCATATTGAAATACGTTACTATATTATTAAAATAGCAGCTAATTTGGTACCTAATATAATGTTTTGTGACTTATCTTGGATATTTAAAACCTCACATTTGTATGCCTAAAATCCAAGATTACTTCTTAAACGAGCACATTGTACTTATTTTTCCAGTAAGAATTTTTGCATCTTAAGGCAGATAACTATCAGAATTATTAAAAAAGTGAAATATGAAATTATAATTAGCGGCGTGGGTAATAACACTCTAGAAAAACCTGGCAGCTCGGTTGTTCACCTTTTGGTACATACACTATTGATGGTCATTTGTCACAGAAAAGATCACGTGTCGCAAGTTTCGCATTATGACGTCAGCGGCACATCGACAAATTGACTTATTAGGAAATGCCGAACGAACATTATTGGGTGTAAAAGCCTATCGGAATAGAACCCCGCTCTGTTTAATGGACCCTATTTTGAACCGTGCTTTTGTCATTCTCATTGAATTCCGCTTCGCATCAGCAGATGGTGGCAACCAGATTGGAACTGCTTCCAGGGAGTACCACAGTAGGAATATACCTGTCCTTAATTTCCTGACAGTCTCATTAATAATGACCATAATCCTCTAAGTGAAAACCCTCAACAAACCTTAAAGCATTCCCTTCGGTTAAGGGCAGTCCTTGAAGGCTTTTTAATTCGCAAAATTGTGGCTTTGACCTTGATTTGAGGGAAGCAATTAATAAATGTTTCCAAAGCTAAATAGGATGACGAAATGTTTTTACATAAATAATAAACATAATTAATTGTTCAGTAAGTAAAAGTTTGCTATGTTGAAAATCTTAACTTATTGTTTGTAATACAACTGAATTCTTGGATGTGTCTTTGTAAATAGATCGATAACATTATCTTGAAAGCTCGGTGAGGACTGTAGTATCTCAATGAAAGGGGAAGAAAGAAAAAGTTCCTATAGAAGGCTATATAATGAGGATCATTGATACAGTGCACCGTAATGTTTCCCGACGATTTTCAGCTAACTCCCAGAAATACCGCTTTCAGGTTTTAAAGAGAATTGCAGCTTTCCTTGACTTTTTGGTTTTGAACAGTAAACTTATGGTATCTATTCGGATTCAGATATGTCGTAAAATAGTGCGTTTGCTTACAACAGTGCATACAAAAGCTAAAGATGACATCCGTTTTCCCACAAACATCAAAAGTTGGTGAATTAATATTAACTGTTCACCGCTGTAAAAGACTTTCACACGCGTTTACCGTTTGCCGATCCGGCTATCACTGACCACTGAGTAAAGACTACAAGACAAGCAGCCATTTTAAAATTCTCACCCCATCCCTTTACCCCCGAAAATTTCCACGGTTGACCCAAGAAGCAGCTTTCTCTTAACATATCTTGCTGTAGTTAACATCTCCGACAGCGCGCGCGTTCAAACTCAAGACGTACATATAACACTGCGTGAAATATGAAAAATACGTTTATCTGCTTTTATTCATTTGCCATTTAATAAACATGCCGTATAATAAAATGTTTTACTCAGAATTAAAAGGATAAGCACTGCTTCTACCACATCCATTGACGCTATATCCCTGGTTTAAGGTAATGCATCTGTGAAATTTGACAAAAGTTGTGAAAAATTAAAAAATTTAATTTGTTCCTAATAAAATAATATGAATTTTAAACTTTAAAAAACATATCGTTTTCTGCACTTGAGGTATTTAAACTACTAATTAACTAAGCTATAAATGGGCAGGTGCATCCTTACTAATAGGCATTTTTACTAATTTTTTTCAAAAATGTTTGTACTTTCTATCAAAAGTACATTCAAGAAAATGACAATAAGCTTATTTTCTTATAATAATTAAGCGTATAAAAATCGGCTTTTATAGGCTCATTTTCTGTAAAATCCGGATTTTTATGTGAATATTTTTAAAAATGCATCTGTGGAGCATTGACACAATTAAAGATTAATTTTTAAATAACCTTAAAATCAGAACTTTGAAACATGTGTGCAATAACTGGCATAAATCTCAACAACATATCCTACATACCGTGGATTTTCCAAATTTCAGAGATGCCTTACCCTAATATTACCTCAGTAACCTTAATATATGGCAAAACCTCAACTGTTGCAGCTAAATCGTAAGCACTGCAGAAAATCCTATTCGGTGAAGAGTTTCCGGTACTCTGCTTTAAGCTATTGTACAGCACTAGGACAGTAAAACACGAGTTTTACCGCTAGAACCATCGGTATTATCCAGCTCTGGACGCAAAATAGAATGGCGTATTTTATGCTCAAAAGACAACTTTTTAATTAATTCCATAGAAATATTAGTGTAAAATATTAAAGCATAGTGGGAAGAAAGACGTATCAATTATTTAGCTCGCCGACAGCTATGCTTTTAACACAGCACTATCCGTATATTGAAATCCATGAGCAACATTCGGTACTATGGTATAGACGGCTCTTAATTACCGAGTCGAATATGTTTACGATGCGCTACTCTTTACATGCACATTCGAAACATACAAGTACCATCTGGATATGCCCGGTGCTAAATTTCGTGCATGCATCTAATTTTGCAAAGTGGTTTCGATTATTGAAAGTCCCTTGTAGCGTTTGTCGCAACTAAAATGTTAACATTTTTATAGGAATATTAAAACCGTTGAAACTGCCCTTTATGGCCACTAAACACGAAAGGTTGCTGTAATTTAACGATACCAAAAGGTGGGCCCGAAGCCTTTAGTTAGTCTTGTTACGTTAATAAAAACAGTTAAAATTTTAATGTTTAACTTTAGGCTTTCACAAAAACATTCCACAATCCAATTTACAAATTCCTCATGAGAAGTTACAATATAATTATGAATATCCTTTTGCCTCCTTCTTGCACTAATCCTTCCTATCTGTAACGCCGATTGGTTATTTTCTGCTCTTAAAGCACTGCAGATACTCATCGATGAGTAAACTAGCTTTGAATCCTTCTGTGTTACTATTAGGTTTTGTATAAGGTAAGGGATGGGCCCAGGTAAAATAAACGGTGATTACGATTCTTCAATTTTGACGGTACTTACTAGTATTGCGGTGAAAGAGCTTTTTGCTTTTTAAACTAAAATATAATCAATAATTGCTTTAATTTTCATATTTGAACAACCTACCGAAATATGTAGCATTGAAAGATAAAAAAATTATTCAAAGTTAAACGTCCCTTATTGCTGTAATTTATTTTGCAGCAAACTAATTTATAAGCGAATGTCCATTAACAGTCATGGGGGACTGAAGGTTAACATATCTTATACTTGTAATTCAGTACGCAAAAGCATTAGTTAGTTTCTATTATAATTACACAGCAAATAAATTCTCTCTTGCTGATGGAAGCTGCAAGCCAACAAAGGCAACAGGTGTGGTTTACGAATGATAACGAGTACTGGCGCATTCTCCTTCACCCTATTCCTGAATAACAGACGTATTCCCTTAATCAATAATGGAGGTGCATGCTATTCTCCTGATTGAAGTCGCTTTGGTTTTTAATCTGTAGAAATGTAAAGGCCTTACTGCACACAACAATTGTCAATGATGCTCAAACGTCACAAGAGAAGGTATTCAATCTTTGTCAGGAAATACGAAATCACCAAGCGCAGCTAAGAGGTATAGAACAATGACTATAAATTACACTAAACATCGAATGTGACTTACATAATAAAACTTTCTTCTCAGAAAATAGTAATTTTAGGTTCAATTATTTTCCCATATTTTGGTGAATGCTAGAGTGCAGCAACTGTTGAAATATTAACGCCCGGTACATTCTATTCTGAATGATATTTATTGTTAGTATTATATTACTGGCATTAATTTATAAACTGTGAAAACAGATTTTGTATTACTTTGGTTGTAAAATTACTTAACTAGTTTAATGCATCTACTTACTAATTGCTCATGGTTTGTGTCCATCAGGATTATTTTGTTTACATCTAGGAAACGATTACTGTAACGTAAATCAACCTTCGTTTGGGGATTTTGGAAATTTAACCAAGACATAAACATTTTCTTATAATATTCTCGAGTTTTCTCTTCCTGAATTTTGTATGTAACCTGCTACATATTCATCTTGTACATGAAGACAACCAGGCATAGCATACTTTTTTTATATTGTGACCGCGCTTGCGAGACTACCTGCGGGCCGCCGGTAAGCGCCTATCGGCCCGGGGAGGGCCTTCGACCGGCCGCCGGAACAATAAATAGCCAGTGCCGCTTACCTGTTCCAGAACATTCATTTCGGCATGCTCTAGTAGCCTCCCCTTCTTGAACATTCCGCTTTGTATGCGAAGCACACATAAGGGGCTGCTCTTGCCCGTGAGCAGTTCAGTCAGTTAAGAAGTGACGAAGTGAAAAATGAACATCGAAAGTGGATAGTGCCAGTGCGGTTCTATTGTGAGTTTTGGCTCAGCAGTTCAGTTGAGAGTTGTGATTCGACGGATCAGTTGCGTTGTGTTCCGAGGTGTGCCAAAAGTGATTAAGTGTAACATTTGTGCTACGCTGAGTGCCTAAGTGATATATAAAGTGGGTTTCGCAGTAATGGTGTTCTTATTTGTAACAATACTTATTCAGAAATCTGAGGTGAAAATATTTACAATTTGATGGGACAGTCGTGCAGAAATTTAAAATGACGAAGAGAGCGTGATTATTTTAACATTAATTTTATAAAAATTAGCAGTCACTCTTGAATAAATTGAGCATAACTTATCTTTCTCACATAATTTTTGTTGTGTTAATCATAAACCGTAAAAGTGGCATACATTGTTTTCATGCAGCTCGCCGATACAGTAGCAGGGCACCCGAAAACAAAACGAAGTAAAGGTACAAAAAAAATTAATCACCACTATCTTCAGCCTTCACAATAATCAATATAATCAATCCTTTAAAAATAAGACTGTAGCATCTTCGCTCTATCGTAAGTATCCGGATCTACCACATAATGTAACATTTCAAGCGACTATTTCAAATTACGAAGCCAGGGGACCGGAAAAATTCAGCTGAAATACGGAAAACCAGAAAATAAGACTCTACCTTAGCTTTCCTTCAGTTTGTTTTATGTTAAAACATTTATTTAGCTCTGCTTGCCATTGTAATAAAACGAATACATAATCTGTAATTCAACGCTGTGCGTTTGATAGTATAGTTAGTGTTTCGGAAATAATGACTCAATTTCAATTTCATGGAGCAGGAATTGAGAGTTCTTCATGCAGATAATCTTTTGAAGGGTGCGCAGTAATAACTGTAAGCACGCACAGTGCGGAATTCTGAGAAAGGCAACAGCTGCGGTTTCCAACAACTTCTTAACAACGGATAGGCCCTTGAGTATTCCATAAAGCAGATTATTTTATGCCATGCAACTTCCGTACATCTTCCTTAACACGAGAAATGTAACCAAAAAGGGTAATACATTGCTCTTGCATAATCAGGTCGTGTGATGTGTCTTCGCATGAAACCTCCCCCTTCTATAGACTCGGTCTAAAAAAAAATTTTAATGTACCAAGAGTAGCTAAATTCTGAGTTAACATCAATTTAATATTTTGCAATTTCCCGACCCAAAACTATTGTTGCTACTTTAAGCATCTCATAGTTATTCTGAATATAAGATTCTAAATTTTATGTCTCTATATACATTATGATATACATACCACTGGAATTCATATTTGTAGTGTAAAGTCTATTGTTAATAAATAAAGTCTATATATGCGAGCCACGAACCCCCAAAAACTTAAGTTTGGACACTTCAAAATGCATCGTAATTAAAATCTAAAAAAATTGGCCAGTTCCTTGAGTTGCTTTTAGTTTCTTCAGGTCAGCGCGCGGCTCACAACCGTCAACTTCTGTGCGCCGCTTTGGATAACGCAATAACACAAGACACTCTCTCCACACCGTGCTTGACGTGAGCAGTGGTTAAGCTATTTAACTTCTACGCAAGCAGCTTGAGTTCTATTCTCCGTAGTGGATTGTTATCTTTTACTTTTTACAATTCCTTTTATTGTAAAATGGTTAAATAATATTGCTTGTGTAACCTCATTACAAATATAATTACAATGTTATGAAAATCGTGGTATTATAAAATTAAATTGACAGAGTTTGAAACCTCCTTTCGACCGAAAAATTGTCATGGTTGCCATCTACCGTACTACTAAATAAACGCCATATATTATACAAAATTAAGAAAGCCTGTTACAGTTTTACTCGTGTATTTAAAATGAAAGGGGGAGGGGAAGTTTTGAATAGCTCCACGGAAATTTAAACTTGCAACCTCAGGAACAGTAAACTAACTCCCTACACTGAGCTAAGATGCTGCTAGAAGCGTGGTAGTGCAACGAAATTTAGTTCATATTCCTCTTGAAAAGCATAAATCAATAAAGTGTGTTTTTGTTACAGATATTCAGGGTTGAAACACACTGAAACGTTTATCTGTTTGAAATTCCGTAAATTAATTATTTTCTTGGAGGACTTTTGTGATTATAGTTGTGTTACCCATTGTAACTACTACAAGAATATACGCAGTCTTGCGAACAAAGCCTAGATGTCCCCAGCGCTCACGAAAATACCCAATTCGAGCTCTGTCTCTCAGGCCAGTTTTAAATTAACCGAATGTACAATAGTAACGTATCTGAAATAACTACTGCTAAGAAAGCTATTATTTTACATAAATTACATGTTGTAGTGACAGCTACGACTAGTCTGACATCTTTTTTGGTTCTACATTTATACAAAATGTAAAATGAACAACTTTAATGGCTATTTACAGACAATTTCAAGTATATTTCTTATTTATCATCCCAATATACAAAAAGTGTGATACTATAAACAAAATCGTTATACAGCCAGTTTTAAAATACAAGAAAAATGTTTCCTTCTTATGAACTAAACACTTTTTGTTTATAATCACATGCACATATAATTCAACACACAGAGGCAGACTTTCCTAAAATTGGCTTTTAGATTCAGGGATTTTCAAAATGTGTAATTTTGAGTGCAACTTTGAGGTTGAATTTTTCGATCGACTGCATTATTTTCTCTGCCTTAGATGAACGATATGCAGGGTAAAACGCGATATCTGGCTACCCGTGGCGCGTCACTATTATTCCTTTAAACTAACACAAACAAACACGCAAATTAACAACAGCTCATTACGAAATGTGTGCAATATTCTCACCTAAAGTCTGTTATGATCAGGCTAAAATTGTTTGCTGAGGTTTATCAGCACGGCATTTTGCGCCTGCGCCTGCGCTAGCCGTGCCGAGTATATAATACATCTATCAGGGATAAATGAGACAAAACAAGAGATATTTGAACGCTTACGTTAAAAAATACAACAAACAAGCAAGGAAATAAATGAAGCTACTTGTCTTCTGTGCTAAAACAAATCACAATGAATTTTTGTTTTATTCAATATTCTAAACCTTTACAGATGCAGATATAAACACAGTAAGCTTTTTAAAAGCCCTAAATACAGGTTTAAGCGACGTGCACACCATTTTAAAAGGATTTCCTGCTTTTCAAACTGACTTTTCCACCAATTTCCCTTCCCCCTGCTAGTATTAAGCTCCCTTAAAACTGTTTTCCCACATCATTGAAAATCTAATCGTATATCTATTTAGGTTTCCATTTTCATTAAGGCCACTAATGGTCCGTTACGTTAAAAATAACGCAAACATTGTCACTTTAAGATAAAATTCTGAGTTAAAGAAATTGTGACAAATTAAATCTAAGAGTGAAGAAAATCATTGTCCTACTACTAATAGCTATTCTCTTTTCTTTCAAAAAGGAAACACTGAAAATACCAAATTTAACCTCGCAGAGATAAAAGTTATCTTCTACTCCCTACATGAATCTAGCGGACGCACATAATTTACATTATCTTGGGTAAATTAGTTGTTTTAACAGTTGTGCCCCTCGGCAGCAGAAATAAATTAGGCAAGTTTCAACAAGTGATAACGAGAAACGTTTGAGAGAGTAAGAGCGGAACTTTCAAGAAGTGCTTCAACTGAGACAGATGAAAATTAGCTACCTGTTAGCAATATCTTCAAGAGGATAGTTTGAGACATAGTATTCATCGCCTCCCTAATAAACAAATGAGTTGGCTACATAGAAAATCAATGCTTAATTTTCCCGTAATTACGCATTAGTTCTGTTTTAATACCTAAAAAATGTTATATCTCCTTCCCGATATGGACGTGTACTAGGCGTCCAATGTAAAGTGACTATTTTTAGAAAATATTTACAATATTTTAGGTGTTTTTTGTTATTTTCATATTGCAATGGTATTTAACAATAAAATAACGGCATTTGTAGCTATTTTATATCACAAATGTGTTCTTTTATTTCAACACTATTATAGTGTTTGTTTTTTTTTTTTGCTTTTTTAACAAAAGCAAACTCCGTGCAACTGCAGTCAAATGCAACCCTGTCATCATCCAAGCGTGTCATAACACCGATTATTTTACGTGTGCCCTCCCCTTCCTTACCCACAGGCACATTTGACTCACGACGTTCAGCTTTGAATGGATGGTCAGTCCATTTCGTCTCGCCTTCATCATGGCTATTCGAATCGTGCCTGTGAAAAGGACATGAAATCGGCTTAGAAATTACATGAAGAGCGGCATATGTAGCAAAAATGGCCAACGGGCAATGGTTTAAAACCCCACTAACTTCATTTATTATCTAATTCCATACGGTTACGAAACTAATCTCTGAGTCCTATATCCACAAATCAAGAACAGGGGAGAACAACGTAAAATATTTGTTAGCAGTCCCGAAGAGTTCGGCAGGAAAAACCACGACATATAGTTCCATTTAACGAGGAAACAAAGGCACCATATTATTTTGGATTAGATCTTCTCCAAATTCTATTCTGTTAATAAACCAGAACAGCGGTGAAATCAGCTTTAAAATATCCCGAAAAAACTGTAAGGTTGTAGAGGACGTTGAGCTAGTCGTCGAATTAAAATTATGTTTAAAAGTTTAAACGCTAATATTTTATGTATTTTTTTATAATTTATTTGTGCATTAGAAATTCAACTTTAGCGGAAACGTCCATTCTGATGTTCCCTGTACTTTAAGAAAAGCATATTTAGGAAAAGGTCTCCGAGAATTTGGGAACAATGTTACTCCAAAATAAAAATAGATATAGATAAATGACACACCTAAGTCCAGTATCTTTTACGGTTGGGAAAAGTTTTAGGAATCTCACCCCGCCACTAACAACCCCGCACATGGAACATTTTTATTGTTTTTCTTCTTAAAACTGACTATTTTGGTTACAATTACATGCATATCTTGACCTCTGTAAAGAATCTATGAGGTCCTTTGCAATTTCATTTAACTCATTTAAAACTTACTATAGAAAATCTGTAGGGCTCATTAAAATGATTTATGTTCATGTCTTTTTCGTACCATTAGCCACTACCTAAATATTAATTGTAATAGTTCAGTTTTTAAGTGTGATTTACCTTACTGTGTCATCTAGTAAAATGTTCAAAAAAGCTGATACCTGTGTTTTTTCGCATGAGATCATTATTAACTAAAATCAGTTTGTGATATTTGGAGCTGATTATTGTTTCCACATCTTGAAGGCCAAATCCACATCGTCTAATTGTTTACACCGACAGCACTTCCAGGCAATCATATTGTATTGTTAGCACAAAACGGATAGAGAAATCATTTGTTGATGAATAGTGTAATATATAAAGAATGCCTATGAATTGGTAATACGTTGATAAAGTCATGTGAGTGTCACACATTAGGTTATTTGAGGTTACATTTCACTATTTCGTTTCGTACTCATGAAAGACATGGTATTTAAGGCATTTTGTGCTACATGAGGAACGAACTGAAAACTGCACTTCCAGGCAGCCCTTCTCGCCCGTATCCATAGGCAACTTCTTCAGCATCTGTAAGCGGCGTGTTACATAAAATATAACACTGAAGGGGCCAATACAATTTTTAAAGCTTATTAGCAAAATTGTTTTGTTGAGGAGTAGTGAAGAAACAGGTTCAGACTTAAGAGAACCCTCAAATGCTGCAATGGAAGTTTGAAACTCTTATTCCTAAATTGGTATCAACACCCAAATGTCTTTTAATAGCAACATTTACATTTTCTCAAGAATTGTAGTAACACTTACAAGGAATACCTTGGGTGCGAGGTCGCAATCGACCAATGGTATTTACGGCATTCGAAATCCCACATATTGTCTGCCATGCCACCACAATACTGGCTGCTAATGGCAACAGAGGCGGAACTGTATCCAAAGGTGAGCACAACTTGAGTAGTTGAACTGCTTAGTCGACGAGTAAATCATAACAGTGCTACAGTGCTGTTGATAAAAAGCAGTGCAATTCATATCACCTAGAACCACTGGACAAATTCAGCCTCTGAATTTTTTATTTTCCGTGCGTATAAAACATATTATCGCACCATTTGCAGCTATGCCATAAATCAAGGGTAGCGAAAATGCCTTTCTCGAGTCATCAAATATACAACACGCACTACACCACTCAGCAGCACATGGAAAACAAATGAATAAACGGCTAGAAAAGGAGTTCCGCCTGCGAGTCACACTGCCTCGCGAGTCATGTTTTAGCCACCATTGCCCTAAGGATAGCCAGTTCCACGATAAACTCCAAGACATTTACCCATTCGGATGCATGCCATCACATTTCATCAGTTGTTATACGTTATACCAATATGAATATATATGTATTATTTAAGAGTGGTTACCTAGCTGAACGTCCTGAACAGTATATTGTCCCCCTTCGATCTTTATCTTGCGAACTTTTGTGATCACTGTGGTGCATCATTTTTCACACGGTGTTCACGGTGCAAGATAATGGTTTGTTTTGGATATTTCTTGAATGTTGACGATATCCATTTTGTGAAGCATAATACATACATCCCATAAAAGTCTGATCTCCGCAACTTTTGGGCAGTAATGTTGTGCCGTCCTCCTGATGCACATGCTGAGACATTAGCAGCTAACATTTTTCCTGTCTTAATTGTTAACAATAAAGAATACTTTCAAATGAGCCTAACTACAGATTGAACTTGCCACTTCGCATTTAAGGGGTTCCTTGTTAGACATGAGTGAATATATTCTTTGGACAATGGAGTAAATAATCTGGTTTCTTTAACGCATAAATAAACTTTGGATCAAGCACACTTCGGATTTTTATAATCTTTTAGGGAGTGGATAAACATAACTCTTTCTCAGTAGGTAATTCGATTAAGTTTTCTGGAATACACGTGCTTGGATCACGAGGCAAGTGTGTATACATGAAAGATATTGGTGTATACTGTACCAGAACCACAAAAAAAAGACTAACACGGGTGTACAAATAGGTAAGTGCAAATAATCGTGCGGAGGAGCATAGCGGTTCAATTGTACTGAAACTACAGAACACCTTCCACTTCAATCGCCAACCTTCTCTCCTTTCGCAGCTACTGAAGCAAATGCCGTGTTTTCGGACAACCTAGCTGTGTTTTCTGTAATAAGGTAAATTTCTAGTCTCTGATTCCGTCGCATGGTAGCAGGTGGTTAACTCACTACCATAATAGCGCCACGAGAGAGAAGCAGCAGCTGCGGGCGTGAAATGGTTGTCAGTTTCTCTAAGGGAGCTTCTATTTCAAGGTATGAGGAGCTTTTATGTACAAATATAAGTTAGACAGGACAATGGCTTTACTTCCATTCCGAAGGAAGCCGTGCTAAGCCAGGAAAACATAATGTATTTCTCCCTCGTCCCCAAAGGCCACATTTTTAAACTGGACCAACCTTCAAACATCTTACATCCATATGCTGCAAATCTGATTATTATTCTTAGCCCCGACATTCTTATCATTTGCTAACTTCTATTTCTCTACATCAAGAGTGGCGAAAACGCCTTCCTTCCGCGAGTCACCAAATATGCAATACGCACTACACCACTCAGCAGCACATGGAAAACAAATTAATAGACGGCTAGAAAAGGAGTTGCTCCTGCGAGTCACAGTGCCTTGCGAGTCGCGCTTTCGCCACCACTGCTCTACATTTACCCAAGGTCAGCCATATAACAAATATGAGAGTTGCACGAACTCAAATTTTCGATATTTACGAAAGGAGCTAAGAAAATAAACTTCTGTATTCAAAAGCATTAACTCCTAACATAAAACCATCTCCAAATAAAAACTTCAGAATGATTCTAAAACCGTGAGATAGATGAACTATTGGTTAATGTAGCAATATTAAATCTATTTTCATCAGTACAAACGCAGACTTTTCCATTCTTCCCTTTTTTCAGCTTTCAACTTCGTCACCGTATAAAAGCCATTTAACCTCAATAGTATTTTTAGCATCTGATATATCTCACTGCCAGTATACTTTGTCGTCACATTTGCCAGTTCTTCTATCGAGTGTTATAGCCAATTTCTCTTGCTTCTTCTAGCCCGTTCTTTCTAAAACAGCTTGATTCCTTATTGTGTCCATCCTACACGTTCCATTACTCTCCACATTTTTTCCTCACATCGCAACAAGTTTTCGCACTAAATATAAAGTATATATATATATATATATATATATATATTATAGTGTAATTATAATCCATAAGAAAAATTGGAACTTTTAAACCCTGAACATCTTTTCATAAAATATGTTGGAGGAAGAAAATGAGCTGACTAAAGAAACCGCAAACAGCTTATTATTATTGCAAGTTGGATTATGATACACCCCTTTTTGATAACTATGACTTGTTTTTCTAGAAGTCTAATTCCCAACAAAGAGACTCCATTCTTAAATGTTTCTCATTATTACAAATCTCTAAATCTCCACTGATTTTCTGGAACAATAGCAAATAACTGTGATTCCTTTCCCTGTTTCAAGAGTAGATTTATCCAACTAGCCGTTGAATTGCGTGGTCATTAAGTTGTCAAAAAGCTTTTATAATCACTAAAGCTTCATCTCTTTCTCTCTGTATAAATCCGTTAAAGAAAAAATAACGACCTCATCAGACCAGTACTAGGTCACTCTCTACTCATTCCCATCACTTTTGTTAGACAAGATTGCAGTTTGTCGAGCGGACGGCAGTGTCACCAACTTGCTCCCGCAGATAGCCTTGTCCGACAGAAAGAGTCATGGCGCTATTAAAACCCGCCGAGAGGTAGGTAAATGCTCGCCACTGATTAATTCAGTTGCAGCGCTTATACCTGGCATTGTTCGCTGCAATGCACCATTATCGCACCGGTGCCAGGCCAGACCGTCCTTTATGCTCTACATACATACATTGGGTTTAGCGCTTGTGTATGTTTCAATTTTTTCCCCGACGTAATGTTTGCTGTTGTGGCAATTGGGGGAAGTATTTGTGTTTCCTGCAGCGCCTTAGCATCGATCTTCTTCTCAGCACTTGGGGATCTGTCCGTCAGGCTGCCAAGTTACGTGTTTCATTTCCGAAGGGGAGAGAAACACATTAGTGCTCCCAGTCAACGTGCTTTCAGCAAGCACACATCAGTCAGTCTCCGACTGTAGTAAATTATACATTTCGACCACACACCTTCCTCTACTGGCATTCTTGTAACTTTTTGTTTGCTCAGTCTCACGTGCAAGAAGCAACTGAAGAATTACAAAGCCCTACTAATACTGATTAAACCAAAGGTAAAGCAGACCCTTCTAAATTCAGTATTAATCAATGCAAGGACAATAAATATATGGTCTACAACATCTAATAAATGATCAAGAAATATGAAAATGCTTCTGACGTCAAACTAGCCGCTCTGACTGTAGAAGTTAAAGCTGCTATGCAAAATAAACAAAGCAAGGAAAAAGAAAACAATCTCTAACACTGCTATAATCAATTAATTAAATATACCTTCTGTCTAAAGCTACTTGTACACGATCCAATTTTTGTCATATTCAATACATTACAAGACTTTTCAAGAGTTGTAACAGCTTCACACCTTTTCTTGTCAAATTTCTTCCAATACTTTTAAAGTCTTGAAAGCAAATAAGGACATGCTCTAAACGATCAAAGATTTGACAACGATTTGAGGGCTTTAGCCAATGAAATGTGAGTTTTTACAGTGCGTCACGAAATCTGCAACATGGCGGAAGGCGAAAAGTAAACAAAAATGGCTACCCGGCCAAGACATGTATGTGAAATGATTAGATTATACATAAGCTAGTCATGTGCGTTTGTCTGGACTCCGTGGATTACCACAAGATGAAGCAGATGAAGGCATATAAAGAAATGATTGCCAGGGAGTATACATTAATGCAAGGTATAATGTGGTTAACCCATCAGTTGGTGTTATTTCCATTGTATTCCATAATCGTAATGTGATTTCATTGGATATAATACGTGAAAGTGCTACATAATATTAGTAAAGAACAGTATTTCATTGCAAACTGTTATACCGTGACGCAAATAGTAAATTGCTTTGTGCGTATTTTTCAGTTTGAAAAAAAACCTGTAAATACACATTTATGACATGGTCAGGTCTTGTCTAATCTTGTCACATATTGAAAAACGTTTGATAATTTTTCTTGTAAACTCTTGAATTGAAAAAAAAAGGTTTGATCGTGTACTTTAGGCTTTAGGGCAGACCATTCAATCAAAATTAATCTCCTCTCTTTATCTCTCACTTCCCTTTCCTCTTCGATTCTAGATATGACTAATATTTTTTTAATATTGTCTATCATCTAGTCTTTTCTGTTGCCCTGCAATTTTACTGTCATGCATTATTCCTTTCAAGGCATCTCCTGGCAAGGTACGCCTTCTCCTTGCACTTTGCTTCCTTAGGTCAGTGTTTCTAAAACATATTGTTTGGTTTTATTTGCATTTCTTTCTGGAAGAAACTTCTTTCACTTACCTTCAGAATGTGGCAAAATGTAGAAGATACCATTTATTTTTCAAAACCCACCACCACACATATTTTCAACCTATATTTAGCTTACAAATGCGCAACCTTTAATGGATACATTTGCATACGAACCCGTCGGCACAAACGACTGAAGAGAGACCACCGAGATGTGAACTTCTAAGCGATTCTTCCATCTTAGATGATTCTGATTACTGATGGACTCTGCGCTCATCCGGATTTTTCAACTCATTTGAGAGTTACGAGTTTATCTGATGAATACCTGATGAAACTCCTAATCGTGAATGGGATTCATGAGCTATTCCATGAATAAAATATAACAGATTATATAAATAATTACTTTCTTACTTTGTTGTTTAAAATAAAATCATTAGTGTGTCAGCTGTTAGATCACAGCATACTAAATGAATGAAAAATCGAATGTGTTACGGAGTACTAAACAGTGCTACCAAGGGTGGGAGTAAATAGAAAATTAACCTCAAAATTGATATAAGCCAAAATCAGAAGACAATGAAGACACATGTTTTTCAAGATCATAATTTATTTGGAAATTGAGACTATTTGAATGCGTACTGATTTAAAACCTCATTTACAAAGTTGAAAGTTGAAGGAAGCTGCTGTTTTCGGTGATAGCAATGAAAGGGGTTGGAGTTAAATGAATGCTGAGGTAGTAAGATTTTGTAATTTCTCCTTAACGCCAACAATCGAAATGAATGATAGCTTATTCATCAATGCATAATGACAATGTTACGGTTCAGTAACGAGTTAACGTTTTATCCGATAAATTCACAACCTTAAACTATCGCAATTGGTCGATATCCGAGACATTTAAAGTTATTAGTCAGTATCAAATATGTGATGTATGAATGCAATAGTTACTCTTATCCTTTAAGGAACCTTACATCTTAGGTGATCCAGTTACATTTACTCCTGCTAACCCTACCATTTATTCTCAAACAGACAAACGCGATGAGACATAGCGTCCATCCTCTGAATGTGTTTTAGTCTATTCTGTCTGTATTCTACACCTGGATTTGAATAGCATTGCACTAGCTGAAAGAATCCCAGCAAAAAAATAGTTTAGAGTCCGGGGAAAGTATGTTTTCAGAGAGTACACATTTCTCTTCTCTTCAAACCCTTCTCATTCGGTAACGTCAGTCACCTCATTACGGAGACACTGGTTCAAATCCCGGGGCCGACCAATCTGACAGATTTTCTTTTTCGCCGTTTCCCTCAGTCACCAAGGTAAATGCTGGATTCCATATTTAATACCATAACGCAAGATTTCACCTTCAGTCTAAAGCAATAGCAAAGATATAAATAAATGGTAATAGCGATTGCTGTGCTATCTATCCACAGATAATGAAGACAGATAGACTGGACGGCACCCTTAAATTGAGTTTTATTTATGGACGCTCTTTAATTACTATGGTTCTTAGCGTGCCGTTCTATATTGTGTGTGAAAGACCGGAAACTTTGCTCAGAGGCCTTTTCATCAGGCTTGAAGTTCTTTTACGTGCCGTAAATCTACGACATGGGATCACCAGCTTTATTTCCCTTCTGAAGGAACCCATGTTAAGGATTTTTACGCCCGAAAAAATCCATCGCCCTCCGCCGGGTTTGAACCCCCGACCTGGACAGCACCTTAATACGATCTGTTGGGCGCATGTAGAAGCAGAGATGCAGTTGCCTGACACACAGGTCTCTGTAGACGTGTGGCGAAGCAGGATGGCATGGTGCAGGCTGATACCTAGAAGGCCAATTGTCCGCCACACACCGAGCCACTATCTCCTAACAGATCCATCGCGATATGAGTATGTAATTTCAGCGACATAAAAAAAATGATAGTAACCTTAAACATTCAAATTCTAGTTATAAGCCCTGTATGTACAAATCTGCAGTGTTCCTGATCTTGACACGGTTTGGCACTTAGCCTTTAAGCTGCAGAACAAATTATAAACTGGCATTTTCAACCCTTACATCAGATCCACGTTGTCTGACATGGACAAAAACTTGTTAAACTTACGCTCTAAGACCTGACAAAGACTATAAGCTACCCTATAATATTTAGAACAAACCCTAACCCTGGCCGTTTTCAACTCCTTACGTACAAATCCTCACCGTTTGACCAATCTGGACAAAGTCTCCTACAGTTAAGGTATAGAACTCAGAAAAAAAACCTACCTCCCTTTAGAGATTTCAAAATCTATAAAATTTTGTGTGATAATCCAACCGTTTAATCGGTCTGGACAGCTCCAGTTACACTTTACGACACATTATGCCCCTTTCAAACGCTACTTGCTCTTATTCGCAAACCCTTACGCACAATACTAAACTGTTAAACAACCTGGAATAAAATTTACCCTTTCAGACCAGTGAAAACAACGAGTCTGCCTTACAAAAGTGTATTTTTAAACTTAATGAACTTGGTCAGGAGTGCAATATGAAAGTTTCGAATACAAAAACAAAAGTGATGGTATTCTTATAAAAATAGTGATTAATAAGAATTTGATTTCCCGGTGAGCCACTTTAATTCCTTAGGAAATGATATTGAATATGAGAATACGATGCGGACAACAAAATATGCAAATTCCAGTGAATGTGAGAAACAATTAGTTGAACATTTAAAAACAAAATACGCAAAAACCAAAATTGAAGTTTTAAAAAGATATGACTGTACCTGTGCTAACATATGGAAGCATAGCCTGGACTTTAATTAAAAAACAAGAAAGTAAAATATAGGCTTAAGAAATGAAATGTTTAAGTAATATAAAGGGATGCGCAAAGCATATCAAAGTAAGATCAAATTAAAGTATAAGAGAAGAAATAGGAGTCTTTAATATGAATAATACATTAAAGGATCACAAACAACAGCGGAATGAATACACTAAATGATCAAAAGTATCCGGACACCTGGCTGAAAATGACATACAAGTTCGTGGCGCCCTCCATCGGTAATGCTGAAAGTCAATATGGTATTGGCCCACCCTTAGCCTTGATGACAGCGTTCACTCTCGCAGGCATACTTTCAATCAGGTGCTGGAAGGTTTCTTGGGGAATGGCAGCCCATTCTTCACGCAGTGCGGAACTGATGAGAGGTATTGATGTAGGTCGGTGAGGCCTGGCACGAAGTCGGGGTTCCAAAACATCCCAAAGGAGCTCTATAGGATTCAAGTCAGACCAGTCCATTACAGGGATGTTATTGTCGTGTAACCACTCCGCCACAGCCCGTGCTGTATGAACAGGTGCTCGATAGTGTTGAAAGATGCAATCGCCATCCCAGAATTGCTCTTCAACAGCGGGAAGCAAGAGGGTGCATAAAATATCAATGTAGGTCTGCACTGTGATCGTGCCACGCAAAACAACAAGGGGCGCAAGCCCCCTCCAGGAAAAACACGACCACACCATAACACCAATACCTCCGAATTTCACTGTTGGTACTACACACGCTGGCAAATGACGTTCACCGGGCATTCGCCATACCCACACCCTGCAATCGGATCGCCACATTGTGTACCGTGATTCGTCACTCCACACAACGTTCTGTCACTGTTCAATCGTGTAATGTTGACGCTCCTTACACCAAGCGAGGCGTCGTTTGGCATTTTCCTGAGTGATGTGTGGCTTATGAGCAGCCGCTCGACCATGGAACCAAGGTTTCTCACCTCACGCCTAACTGTTATAGTACTTGGAGTGGATCCTGATGCAGTTTGGAATTCCTGTGTGATGGTCTGGATAGATGTCTGGCCTATTACTCTTTACGACCCTCTTCAAATGTTGTCGGTCTCTGTCGGTTAACAGACGAAGTCGTCTTGTACGCTTTTGTGCTGTACATGTCCCTTCACGTTTCCACTCCACTATCACATAAGAAACAGTGGACCTACGGATGTTTAGGAGTGTGGAAATCTCGCATACAGACTTCTGACACAAGTGACATCCAATCACCTGACAACGTTCGAAGTCCGTGATTCCACGGAGCGTCCCATTCTGCTGTTTCACGATGTCTAATATCTACTGAGGTCGCGGATAATGAGTACCATGCAGTAGGTGGCAGCACAATGCACTTAAGATGAAAAGCATATGTTTGTGGGGGTGTCCGGATACTTTTGATCACATAGTGTACATCGAGAGAATACCGGACACACGACTCACAAAATAAAAAATGAAATATAATCCTAAAGGAAGGAGATCTGGGGGCAGACCGAGGAAACGACTGGAGGACTTCTCTATTATGCCACAGGCATAGGTTCATTACTAACTGCTACTGCAGCTGAACTTTTGCACAAAACTGCAAAGCAAATTAGTACATCAGAAATGTTTTAGATCTAATACTCAAATTTTTTAAATGTAGTACTTTCATTTTAAGTAATATGCACAAAATATTAATGTTCTCCGTTTTAAAGGTTGATATTAAAAAATCTGATGTGCTACATTCACATACACTGTTGCGCGTATTAGTGGATATAGAAATTATTCTTACGAAAGTATTTTCCTTTCTACTTAATTATAATCCAGAAAACCCTTTCCGCAAATATCTGCATTACACATTTCGTTATATATACAAAGGGAACAGCGATTGTCAAATGTTTAACTCTGGCCTTAAAATTACATACTCTTTCCATCATATTGCAAGAAACAACCAAAAATCGACAGGATTTTAAAAGAATGTCTAACTATTGAACAATTCGAACCGTTATTAACGGATATCTCGGAAATGGCTAATGCCCACAAAAAAGGTTATATGAAATAAATTGAGTGCTTTAAGAATTTACATTTTTTGTAAAATACGCTTTCGTTTATGGTATCGTATGGTATCAGTTATACAAGATTACAGCAAATTTCTTGCGAATGAATAGGACCTCACAGACTATTCCCAGAAAATTCAATATATACATTTTATTTGTCATATAAATATCTAGAATATATGGCATTTTATTCAAAATCGCTACAACCATTTTTGAGAAACTAAAAAATGTCCAAAAATGTTCCATGTAAAGGATAGTTAAGGGTGAATGGACTTTCTTGAAAATCTTCGTGTCCCATCTTTGGAAGATACTGTACTTACCTAAATACCAAGTTTGAGGTTCCGATTTTTCATTTTTGAGAGATGCTGTTTATACGCACACACACACACATATGACCGTTTTCTAAAAATGCTTTTTTGTTTATTCAGGGAAGCTCAAAACATGTATTTCCGGTCAAATTTCGGTATCGAATTTTTGGGTGGAGGACAATACGTACAATGTACATGGTACATAGTAAAGTACATGGAAAGTAAAAATGTACTGATTCTTTTCATATGTTGAGATACACTCTAGCTGCCTTATCAAACAAAGGATGAAGATGGATATAAGGTATGTACATGCATACACTATCGTGGGCAATGCCATCCCAAGCCACAAGCGGATACAACTGTCGATGTATAATATCGATAAGACGAGATGTAATCTCCGGTAACGTCGATCCCCCCTCTGTCATGTCAAGTGTCAACAGATAACGGAATTCAGTCGAGGGAAGTGAAAGATGGTCACCACAACATTTCTATCAACAGGAACAGAGCTACATGAGATGTCTTGTCCTACTCTGGATCCTATTGAAGTTTCGACCTCAACCTATGAGCATCATTAATCAGCAACAGCAACGCATTGTTGTTACAAAGGTAAGGCTGACAGGCACTCAGCTATTTAATCATGTTTGATGCGTGGATGCAGGTTTTAAATATTTTGACAAGGGGGAAGAGTATTTTTACGGCTAATTAGGTCCCATCAATAGCATTCCAGTCTTCATTCAATGTTCCACATCCAACTGTCATACTTTCCCTCCCTTTTATAAAGTTCGTTTATCAAAACAGAGGCCTTTTAAAACACTACTAAAATAATAAGCATCGAATTGCTTTTATTTACGGCTAGAAAGCAATATTTAAAGATTTTTTAAATAGATGAGTATTTTACTGAGTCATATCCGAATTTGGAAAAACTATAAAATCTATTCAATGTGCTACCATTATTGAGCTATTCCTTCTCTGAGCGCTTTATATGCTTTCCATGGAGATTTCATATGTAATTCGCATATTTTACCCTATTAAACGCTTAAGATGTCCTGCGCCATGGCGCTGTGTGCTAGAGCGTGGAGCTCTGGTTTTCGGCCACGGATTGCACCCGTGTTCGATCTCAACCATGGGAGTGCGGATTTTAAGTCCCGGGTATGTGACCGGTGCCTACTCAGCATCGTGAGGAAACTGAGGAACTGCGATAGTAAACGATCCCGACCATGGAGGCCAGCTTTCTGACTGGAGGATGCGTGATGTTGGCCACATCACTCACCCGCATCGGTTGGATGATCGCTCACCTCTGCCCTAAGTACAAGGGCGTGCGGTCGGCAGTCGGATTGGCAGGTCAAGGGCCTTCTTGGGCTGTAGCACAACGGGACTATTATTATTATTACGCACTTCAGATACCAATCTTAGCGCTTTTCTTCAAATCAGAAACGCGTAAAACTTCTATAAATCGTGAAAATTCCAAAGCTTAAAAGCTTCGTGAGAAAATATGTTGCTTAAGCTGATTAGTAGGAAGCGAACTTTAATGCACAGATTTCCAAATTTCTACCTCATTAGCTTTTCCTTTAAGCTAATTACACGGCCACACAACCTCTAATATCATCCGGAATTTGTATTTAACGCTTTAAAGACTTGCCTTTGCGCGAAAGGAAATTAACACTCAAAGGTCTCCATGTTAATTTGTTTGTAAACTTAGCCTTTCCTTGGAGTCTCCTTTGTGTATAGCAGGTTAGTTAGACAGTGCAAAATCACAAGGCAGAAAATGCTTTCTACAGTTGAAAATTGCGAATTATTCGTCAAGTGTACGATTTCAATTTTGCACTCGTATTTGAATTTTGTTCGGTGAAAAATTTCAGAATTATTTTCTCCCAATTTAAAAATCGGTTCATATATAATGCTGCTCCGGTTATTACATTTAGTTTACAATATCTGAAGAGCGCGGTTATATTGTAACATCGTTAAAAGGAGAGCGGACACAATTAATGTATTCCAGTGCATAAAAAGCTTTTAGAATTCATGTTGATTTTTCTCTGCAAAACCATAAGAGCCTATGCGTTGCCAACAATGTTTGTCCAGTCCAGCTTTCTAAGATCTATGTGAATGTTTGTTTTTGTAGTAATAATTTATTGAGAGTTTTATAGCCCTTTTATTCTCCGTTCATGTACATGATGATGCCAAATCCTGCTTCTATGTGCTACAATATGACTTCCACAACTTTTGGGTCTGTACGTCTTTCTTCCTCACTTTACCTACTATCTTATATCATTCATTAGTCCAACAAAGATTATTTTAGACACCTTTGAACACCTTTCACTCCTATTACGAGCTATATTCCACCAGGATATAAATGGCATTATTCCCTTTCAATCCACAAATATGTGTGTTCAAATAACCTTCAAGTAAAATACTCCACATTCTAAATAATTAAACCGTGTATTTTGATCTACTGTCCAGCGCTCTACTCGCGTTACTGCGTTAACTGTGAAGGTTCTTCCCTCGCCACCCTCCCATCATTTTCTCTGCAATATATTATACGTGATGTTTTCAAAACCGGTAGTAAAACTGAGTATTCTAAAATGCTAATAAAAGTTAAAAAAATAGTAATAGGCATAATTATACACTACTTTCTGCCTGTTTCTTACACTTTTACTGTTTCCTCATGCTAATCAGAAAACAGCAATACAATATGCAGAAATGTAACGCAACAAACATTAAATGGTTTATGTATACGAATAATACTAACAAAAGCTTTTATATCCCCTTTGATGTTCTTTCTATCTAAATTCTGTAAATAACAAAACTTCTGAGAACAATTTTGTTTATAATCGTTCGTTATGTTACATTTTTCAAAGAACTCATTAATAAGTCGGATATCTGTAAGTAACTGTCCATGGAGTTATAAAGATTTTTTAATATTATATTATTAATTAATTATTATTATTATTATTATTATTATTATTATTATTATTATTATTATTATTATTATTATTATTACTTTGTTCAGGATTAGATGTTTCTTCTTTTTCGTTGTTTCATTTCTCATTAGCCTTTCCTAACACTTCTCCGGGGAAGCCTTTTCCTTAACAAAATTATGTTGGGAAGTTGACAATAGACTGAAAAAATTCAATTGCATGGCCAATATTCGAACCACGGATCTGCGGCTTCTGTGCTGAAGTTCTATTTTTAAACTACTATGGTGAGATGCCTATACACACAGTACATCTTATCTGATTCAAGCATCCCGGGAAGCCTACAAGGTGATCTCAGATATTGCAAGGCTACTTGAAATTCTAGAATTCCGGCTTTATAGTCAACTATTATTAACGTTAATTTATGTTTAATGATTGCGGCTTTGTTCTACACTTAACTTTATTAATTAGTTTACGTTCGACCAGCGTCGTAATCGTAATTCTTGGAATTTATCCAGAAGAACCGCCAGCATTTGGACCAAAAATACAGCGAGGTAGAAATATGACACAGCCAGTATGAGGCGAACACAGGCCGTCAGGCCGTAGCGAGCCGCATTGAAACCACAGGGTCCAGTCGTTACCAGATTTAACCGAGATTAGGTTAAGGTTAGTGTGTGTGTGTGTGTGTGTGTGTGTGTGTGTGTGTGTATAAACTGGATGCAAATAATGGGTATACCAGAAGCTGGGCATTTGCCATCTCTAGCATTGATCGCTAATATGGCGGTTTACATTAATAGGTTTGGCAGTTTCCTCCGTGCATGTGCAGTATTAACAAAATGGAGTAATTTGTTGACATATCGCGAAGATTTTGCTGTATAAGAATGTATCTTAAATGGGCGGGAAGATGGGTTACACCACTTATAAGTGCTCACATCTGCTGTTGTAGCCATTATAAGCACTTTCTTTTCCTAGGTAACTATTACACATTGTCTATAAGGTAAGTATGAAACTAGTAAAAGTGATTGTTCCAATTAAACTCGTATTGTTTAGATCCCATGTCAGTTGCGTGTGTGCTAATGCAAAACTTTGTCTTCGCACAGCACACGAAGAGTTTAGAGAAATTGCACATGATGGAAATGTGATTGGCAACAACGTCGCGTGCCACAGTTTGATCAAGGGGCGTGAAAACCGAATCATATGGCTGCTTGCTCGCATATGGCATCCTCAAAGCAACTTGTTACGTACGCTGATTCACTGGAATGTCTTGTTTCCGCGGCTAGCCTTTAAGGAATTTCGGTAACTTTATTACCCTCCATACAGGGGGAAAAGTGTGTGTGTGTGTGTGTGTGTGTGTGTGTGTGTGTATACGTGTTTGTGTGTGTGTTTAGTGCTCAGGCTTTAGCATAAAGCCATTCTCCTTCTTGCTTCCCAACATTTTGAAACTGGATAACATTTAAGCTGTTTACAGATTAATGATTCATATTAATTTTTTCTTCCTTATTCCATAACAGACAATTTGGAGATGGTAAGTATCCAATTTTGTGTAGGTGCTTGCCGAGGACGAGATGTCCAGTAATAAGTCTGAAAACATGGCGACACCTGTTTTTCGAGGTAGTTCAAGGATTAGTTTCAGGAAGATTTATGAATTTCTCTGCTTTAGAATTTAATATATCTGTAGTTAATTTCGATAACAATCATTGTTGATTCCATGTATTTGTGATTGTACTGTACTCTGAGTTTTGGTGTCCTTTTTCGCCAAGATGTCCGCTTTCAAATTATTACTCAATCGATAATCTGCAGGAATCCATTGGCAGAATATGCTATTTTCTAAATTTTGAATCTGTTTAACCAAACAGTGAATTTCTCTTAATTTTTTTTCTATTTTTTGGATCCTGAATTAATTCTATTACTTGGATTGCAGCTCTAGAATCTGATAAAATAGTATATTTTTTGCATTTCGTAGCCAAACAAACGGGTATTTAAGAACAGTGTGGATTTCATCCATGTCTCCATCAAAACTTCTAGTGTTTTTTTTTTCATCATTTTTATAAAAGGAGAAAAACTGACAATTACCAATTAACATCACCATTAGCATTAGCATTTAAAAATGAGCCATCAGTGTATACACGCTGCATTCTTCTTCAATATTTTCAATTTAGTGTGTTTTTAATTATATCATTTTTTAAATATTTGTAATTACTGTTCGTTTCTTGAGGATTTCACAAAGATCTAATTGTATTCTATTTCGACGATTTCTGTAGGGTCAATAGAGTGTGATAGACTTTCTTTTGTAAAGGTATGTTTAGATTTTCTTTTAGGTTTTTTACTTCCATACAGGAGAGACAATTTATCCTGAGATATTTTCCAGAACAACCCAACTATGCTTATCATAGTTCTAATGTTAGACCCCACGCGGATAGCCTTATTGCAGCTTCACAGGTATTGCCTAGACTAGTTGCATTTTCGTACAATGAGAAAAGTCAAAACTTAAAGATGGCCGAAAGCTCAAATTGGACAACGATAATAGTTGTCTGGTGTCAACGATATTATATATAGCTAATAAACAACCTTAAACTCATTTAAATTATTAATGTAAAACTTTCTTTTTAATAGTATTTTGTAACTTTGACATTGCTAAACATATCAATTAAAAAGCCACCGAGCGAGATAGTGCCGTGGTAACGTGAACTCGCATTAGGAGGTCCCGGGTTTGATCCCCGGAGACCCCGGTTTTCCCGGGTTGACATACGAATGCTAAGGTGGTTTCTTCTCTACCACGGTTTCCTTTCCATAATTTCCATTTCATTGTTTCCTTCTCATATTTCAGGTGTGCTTCTAGGTTCCGTGGCGTATGGCGGTGCTGGACAATGGTGCGGATGCATATTCAACGGAAAGAGTATTTACTCCCCGTTGGCACCAGAGGGCTGCTTGATTGGTGGGTCGTTCATCGCCATAACTCGGCGGTTTAGGCAATGGGACGGGTCTGCGAGCTTGGAAATGTTAGTGACTCCCGCGCGTCTCTGTAGCCTGTCTGCCTGTGGTTCCTTCACCTCATCCCTTCCTCCTGGGGGGGGGGGGGTAATAGCCGCAATTGATCTGTGGAGGTCGCAGCGCGCGAGTGTCCCCTTCCATTGAATCACCCATACCGATTACAAAGCCACGTTATTTACACTATTTTATTACAATTTTTGCACATTTGTTTTTAAGAAATATTCACGTTGGTAATGTTGAGTTTATAACTCCATACAACACCTTGAGCTCTACGGGATTAAATACCTCCAGATTTTCTGTAAAGCAAATATTCAATTAATTTTATAGATATATTCGTAGTTGAAGGATGTTAAGACCTGTGCAAAAGCATTAACATGATGGCTTAAAAATCGACCGCCTTTTCCTATATATAAGTAAAACATAGGCAATGCATTACATTCTCACGAGTTTCCCTACTCACTCTTCCACAAACTATTCTTACGAAAGCTTATTCTTCTATATACTTCATGTCAAATAAGATAAATATTTGCAGAAATTGTTTTATTACACATTTATTGTAGGTACAAGGGGAGTACAGTAGGCTTAAACGATAGTAAAATCTTCTTAGTAAAATATTTTAAAACTGAGTCACTAACTGAGGGCTTTAAAGTTCCGTTCTCTTGCATGACGATGAGAAAAAAAACGAATAGCGACTTTTGAAAATTCTAATCAATAACAAAGAATATCTGGGAAATGGTTAAAGCTACAAAAAATGTTATTTGACATAAATTGTGTACTTTAACGAGCCATTTCTTTCTTTCTTTCTTCCTTCCTTTTTTCGGCTAGTAAGATGCTGTTAACTCTTACGGTTTACCAGATATACAAAAGTCATTCAGAATGAAGAGGACTTCACAGGCTACTCCCAGAAAATTCAAGATATACGTTTTATTTGTCATGCAAATAAAATTTGTTAGAACTATTTTTGAGAAAATAAAAAAAATATTTTTTTTTCATGTAAAAGTTAATTTAAGGTAATGGATTTTCTTGAACATACTCGTTCGTATCCTTTGGATACGCTGAACTTAAATACCGAGTTTGGTATTTAACCGACATTTTGTTTTTGAGTTTTGCGGATCTTTTTCTGAAAAGATCTTCTTTTAATTCAGGGAGCCTCAAAACAGGAATTTTCGGTGGAATCTCGATATCGAATTTTTCGGTGGAGTCTCCCTACTTACTATAGGTTGGAGGTCCCGCGTAGCTGCGGACGCTGGAGCGTTTGGCTTCGGCGCTCTGTGGTGCAAAGGATCAAGGATGACATGAACATCTGTGTACGAGTGTTCCAATTCTGCATATAAGGGGCAACACAAGAGACTTCTACTATCGCGGTACGTCAGACTCTGAATCCTCCAAAGTTCCTCAGAGTAATCTACTCTACTGTAGGTTAGTAGTAGAAAAATCGAAAGTGTTTCATTCGCATAACTTTTTCGACCCTCTATCCTTTATTAGCGGGTATACATATTATTCTTACGAAAGTTTATATTTCTGTTTACTTCATTTTAATCGAGATAAACTTTTGCAATATTAACAGTTCGTTAGAGTACAGAGAAAACAGTGATAGTCAGATTTTAAGAACTGGACGCTATATGTTGGCCTTAAATGCAATTCATGCAATCGCGAAAAACAATTGAAATGGACGGGGTTTACAAAGAGAGACGTATTGAACAACTCAAACTATTAATAACAGATATCTCGGGGATAAGTGATGACACAAAAAAGGTATTTGAAATAAGTGTGTGTTTTGAACAAATCCACATTTTTTGTGTAGTACGTTTTCGTCTATCGTAACGTTTACCAGTTACACAACATTATACAGATTTCCTTCCGAATAAGAGGACTTTACAGGCTATTCTCAGAAAATTCAAGATATACATTTTGTTTGTCGTGTAAATATTTTCAATAAATGACATTATAATCAAAATCGTTAGAGCCATTTTTTAGAAAAATTTCAACAAATGTTCCATGTAAAGAGTAGTTAGGGATGGGAGGATTTTCTTGAAAATCTTCGTGCCGTATCCTTGAAAGATACTGAACCTAAATAGCAAGATTGGTAGTTATCTAACTTTTCCTTTTTCAGATACGCTATTTACACACACACACACACACACACAGAGAGAGAGAGAGAGAGAGAGAGAGAGGGAGAGAGAGAGAGACCCACTAACACACAACGTTTTCTAAAAATTACTTTTTTGTGTTCAGGGGCCTCAAAACATATATTTCCGGTGTAATCTCCACATTGAATTCTTGGGTGGAATGCAATACTTCCCCTATTTACTATACGTCGTAGAGAAAGTTATTAAACCATAACCCACAAGTTTTTAAAATTACGAAGATGCCTGCCTGTGGTTGTATTGTTTTCCATGTTTACAAGAAAACGATTATAAAACCTCCAGAATTATAGGCAACAATCCAGTTCATTCCCGCTGACAATAGTAACGAAAGCCGATACGTCTCATTACATATTCATCTTACCAAAATTTTGTGAATAACAGTATTTACCATAAAATGTTATTTTATAAGCTTCGGATGAGTTTGTATGTTTTAAGTGGATGGATAACTAGATGATAATTTCCACGCATTAATTTCCAAAATTAACAAGACTCTGGGAAAAAAACATTAAAGAAACATATGAAAATTTATACAATGAAATTTCCATTAATTGGCTCTGAAGAAGAGTGAATTATATAAAATTACTATCTTCAGAAATGAAATTACTAAGGAATGTGATTTAAAAGTTCGCATGCGGAATAACGATATCAGATTCGAACTATGTGCTGAAGCTACTGCAGCAGTAACGAAGAGTAGAAGATTGCCTGATAACATCGTTTAGATAATATACCAGATACTACATTTAACATTACCATAATTAATCTCAGATTAGAATAACCCTTATGGATAAAAAAAGATATAGGTAGACTATTCAAAAGATGGTTAGACCAGAGGCCGCAACAGTTCATAGCCTATCTGGCAGGGAGAACCAGAAGCAGAAACTTTCTATTTATCATTCTTTACAGAACTGCATAATAAGCGAGATATTTCGATTTTTTTACTTTATCACGATTAAGACATCCTCCCCATATCCTGAAAGTAATTTAGGCCATGTTTACAGTGCGTTCTCTAGACGACTAAACTTTTAACTTTTGTTAGTATACACCTCTCCTTACCTACAACTGAGTGGTAAACATTCGTATCTGTTTCAAATTTTGCTATAAAGCTGTACCTCTCCCCCTCTCTTCCTACAGCTTGGAGTTGCTGCATAGCAATTGTGCACAAAAGCCAAAAACATTTGCAAAGCTGATTTGAAGGGTCTGCTTTGTTTTCTATTTCAGCCTCTCTTGCCTAATGAGGGCGCGTGTCAATTAGATTTATATCGTCTTCTTCGATAGAGTATTCTGACTGTGAAAGCCAGTATACATATATGCATTTGGTTGTAGTTTTACTGTATTTGTAGATAATGAACTCCTGAAGCCAATATCGACCATCCGAGGACACTTCGATACCTGTTGACGTGCAATCAGGGATCGCTGTTAGTGATACCTTAGCGCTGTCTGCGAAAGATCGCAATGCCAGAATATCAAATAAAAAGATTCCCTTCGAAAACTTTACATGACGTCTTGGCTTCCATCAGGATGAGCAGTTTTTACTTCGAACGCGCCTACTAATGTGACTAGATATAGCTGTGACAATCCTTTTCTACTGCCAGAAAGACGGCGTCAGAGTTCATCAGAAAACATCTGTACCGAAACGGAAACAGTGACTCGTCTCGATAGTTTCCCTTTGAACTCTGCGTTACAAATTAATTGGTTCCGAAAGCGTATGCGTATTCTTAGCATGTCGACTAGCACCACGTTGGGATTTGGAAAAGGAAAAAAATAATGTTCTTTGCTCTTGTCCAAATCACTACTGCCAGGCTTAACGGGGATTAAATAAAGCTTCAGATTAATTTAGCCTTTGGTGCGCCTCGTGCTAGCTTTATCTTGCTAACCACTTCCTCCCGATATTATCGCACAGTGCAACGACATCCAAGTTGGGGAAACTACAAAGGCTTCCGAGGCAATGGTGGCTTGCTCAATGCCGCCTTACTATCTTCTACTGTTTACAAATTCTGTACACCAACCTAATACTTTAATTCATCGTTGCTCCTTACGCAGTAAAACATTATTTCTGAGAGTGCAAAATAATCCTTCCGAAGGCTTCAAATGCTGTGAAAGTCTGACTAGGTGTACAACGCTATGACATTTAACCATGCGGGGGCTAAGTTTCTTTAAGATCACGATATGTTAAACCAAGTGAGGTCACCTTTTCTCCGTCGTACTGGAGTATACGTATGAGCTAGAGGTAGCGATCACCTCCTAATCCTTATCTTTCTACCTTCCGGAAAGGACAGTGAATCCAAAATTGTCATTAAGGTACAAACAATTTGGAACGTATCACAGATAATGGTACGAACTTAAATAGTGAAATGCACACGATGTTATGAGTGAAAATAAGTTAGTGAAAATTTGCTTCATGAATTCTACACATTGCACATGTGTGATGTTACATCGGAAAATGTACATATCTACATGTAGTAAAACTGGAGAGATCGCCTTGAACCTTTCTTCTGGTATCCAAAATACTCCATTTTTGCGCTTGGGGTAATCCCACTGACACCGTTGAAGTGTAGCAGCAAATTGTTGATGGTTGTCAGCACTTACGAAATCCACCAGGATAGAATGAATTAGATCTCAATATTCAGTGTTCGGTATAGGTGTTGGGGCACATTCTGAGCACCTCCTGTAAAATTGTTGAGTGTTCATTATAATAACGTATAGAATAGAAACATCTTACATTTACTTAACGCTATTTCTAGTAACGTTAACGTTTGCCTCCCGTTACTTAGCAAAAATCTTACGATATAACCATTCTACAATCAATCACATAAGTGCAGAATCGTAATCGTACTTCAGTATATATTATGTTAAAAAGCATCTGACAGTTACATTCGCGAGACTTTTTCTAGCCATTCTTCTACAAAGTATTTCTAAAGAGCTAATTCTTCTATTTCATGTTAATTGAGATAAATGTTTGCAGAAGCGGTTTAATTACACATTTTCTTACAGGTACAAGAGGAATACAGCAGACTAAAGCAATGGCCAAATCTACAAAACTGGGTTGCTATATGCTGACTTTGAAATTCCATTCTTTGCATGACCACGAGAAACAATGGTGACTTAACACTAAAACATACAAAGTGTTCGAAAATCATAACAACAACGAATATCTCGGAAATGGTTAATACTACAAAAATAAGAGGATCTCATAAGTTATTGGCAGAATATACATTAAGTACATTTTATTTGTCATGCAAATATCTGAAACCTTTGCTATTTTAATCCAAATCTTCCTGTATTCAAAGGTAATACTCTTGAATCTTTGTTCTCCATTCAACTCGGTTTGCCTTTTTTCTAATCCTCTCTCTCTCTCTCTCTCTCTCTCTCTCTCTCTCTCTCTCTCTCGCACTGGTCTCTTAATTTCCCTAACACTTTCACTGGTAGTTTGCAGCTTATATGTCGTTTTGTAGGTATTTTCATTTCTTTACTTCCTGGATTTCTTTAATCTTAAATTCTTTGTCCATCGTTTTAAATAATTTTGTACAGAGAAATTAAGGTTGTAGTTTTGTCTTTGTTACCAACTTTTTGGACCATTATTTTGACAGTACTTAGAAAAAAATAATTTTTAAATGTAAACTCTGGTAATTTTTTAAAATATTTTTATTCATAATGTTTATTTAACCGCTGTTTCACTAATATGCTTTCAATATTCTGCGGTTAATATATTTCCTTGTGTACGTTTTTTTCATTAATTTTAACAATGATATCATTGCATTGTTAAGCGCAGATCTTTCCAAAACCTAATTAGTTGTTTCTTCTCTATACACCAAATAGATAGTTTTCTCTAGATTTGCTGTTATATCTCGTTTTTTATATTCCGCTTTTATATATAATTCCAGCATGCTTTTAAATACATAAAAGCATTTGTTTCACGCGCAAATCCGGCACTTGCAACCTTCCAAAGTCCCGATGAAAGAAAACACGAAAGAACGAATCTGGTGCTTGTTAACAACTTAAAGCGATACCGACATTTTCACCTCTTTCTCTCCGAGTATGGCTGTACTATTCTCAAAGGATTGCGGCTGTAAAAAAACCATGAAAAGAGAAGGATGGACATGGAATTCTCATTCATCGCCATAGCAGGTTAAAGGAAGTTGAACAAAAGGAGTTCTTGCTCTATTACTTCGGCTTTTGACGTCACTGACTCACGTGGAGACGTAGAGCATGTGTGAGGGAATTGTTGATGTGCTTGGCATTCATATTCATGCAGCAAGAAGACGGACGACGGTGGTGCCAAGAATTAAGGAATCACATACTAGGAACGGAATATTAAACGTCTCTCAACACGGGTTCCCTCTTCCATTTATTACCCTTTTGCTAGCAGCTGGTTTCCCCTATCTAAAATTCTTTACAGCTAATTATATATATGATGACATTTATACTTCTTTTCTATTTTAAACTTTCTTCCTGCTCCGATAAATACGTTTCAGTTTCGTGTTTATAATTAAAATAGGCTATACTCACAGGCAAATGCATTGATTTACACTAGAGTTATAACTATCCCCAGTAATTATGAAAGAAGATATGCACGATGGAGTAATTCTGTAACAAGGCAGCTATCATAGAATCTGAAAAGGAAGCAACCCTTGATTAGACATACCTACATCATATATAAGATGTTAAAAGCAGTCGTACGAAACGAACACCAACCAGCTACAAGGCTAGTGAAAGTTAAAATAACTGTTCTTGTCTATAAATATGTTAACCTTATAACAGTAGGGAGGTATTCGATTTTGTACAAAATTACACCTGGTTTGTTTCATTTTGTATATAATATGTTTTTATTTTATTTTAAATGTTCTGTATTTTATGTAATATTTATGTATGTAACTATATTGTACATTTCCTTGACACGCATATAGTATGTCTCTATTTTATTTCAAATGTTCTATATTCTGTGTAATATTTGTGTTTATATGTAATTTTTGTACATTTCCTTGGCATGTTCTACGTTCACAAGCCTTTATGGCTGCTAGTGAACTCACAGAATGCAATCCAATCTAACCAATTCTGTTTTAGGGACTAGGGTATGTAATACCACGAGTGACTGCTTCGTGTACTTTAACTGATCAACACTGCGACATTAAGGCGTATTTACAACCTGTGGAGTAGATGCATTCGTAGTTCAACCGATATTAGCTGGAAGTTAATTTCTGGGGGTAATCGAACACAGCCGTTCTAATGCTATTTTACAGGATGACCATGAATACGTTATAACCATTCATATATTTATGTTCATATTGTAAGAAGTAGGGTAATCACGGTTTGGTGTATGGGAATGCACTTTATACTTGCTATTTTACAAGTAGAATGTCTGTATGGCCATGAGTACATTTTAATTATTCATATACTTCTATTCATTTTGTAAGCAGCATGCGAAGACTAATGCTCCGTTGTCAATCCAGGGTGACTGGAAAGTTCCTTCTAATAAAGTTTTCTTCTAATGTTCTAAATTATACATGTTAAAAGATGGAGCAATTGCAGTGTATTCTATGGGAATGCTTTAAGCATGTGCTAGCATGGAAAGCCGTCCTTGCAGTATTGTACGTGTCGATCTCTAAAAGAAGTGGCATTGCGCGACGTTGCAATTTGGTGTTATAAAAGACCATTATTAAACGTATAGCTGTGAAAGATAAAATTTAAAATACATTTCTTTTTCTATCTGAGGTTAACACGCTATTTAAAGGAGTGTACGGTATTCGCTCTGCCTGCCTGCTACACCATCTTACGTGCAATGTCAATCCAATTTTTGAAAAGTACTACAATCTGCGCTTTTATTAAGCATTACATTAAGATACAAGATTAATTATCCAAAATATTTCATAGTGTTTACATTACTTCTAAACAGGCCTTGATCAGAAAGCATTCTCCGTAGTTAGTTATGTAATGTTTAAAATATACTGAAAACAAAATTATAAGGGATTTCATTGTTGTGATACACAGCAAATCTTCTGGGAAATAATTCCTAAATGTTTACTAATAACCTTCTACCTAAATAAATAAAGATCTTCTCTTTTTTGTTTTGAAGTAAACAAAGCTAGCTGTGGTTACATAACTTGACATTTTTTAGGCATTTGTTATTCCCCTGTAGTCTACATAAATAATAAAAAAAGTACTAGAATATACGGAAAGGAAACATGCTCAGAGCGTGACATTCTCGTCACGGTTATGGTACATAACTTAAATAAGAACAATATATGGACAGACATACCGGCCCTACTTAGGGTCTGCGTGGAGCTGTGCCAACTGTGTGGTCGTCGCCTCCGCCGCCTCCCCCCGCCTCCACCGTCCTCTCCGACGCCGCCGCTACTGCCGCTGCTGCTGGTGCTACCACTGTCGCCGCCACCATGCTGCTGGCTCGACATCCGTCCGATACAGTTGAGACTGCGGTGATCCATCGCACAGATTTATACGTTTACACCATAATCAATACGATGCCCGAGCTATGTATGGTCAATAACACACAGGTAAACTGCCATCGGCATCAACAACCTTCTCTCGCCAACGCTTCACACCCTTCCGAATGGAAACAACAAAACATGTTATCTCTGGCACTTACACAAATCCTTCACTCACTGCCACTATGAGAGACAAAATCATTTAATATTTCCCGGAAAGATACCATCGTTACTCATTCCATCTCACACGAAAACACAGCGTGAGTCACAGAGAAACAAATTTAGGATGTTGACACTCCTTTCGTCACACTTCAAAACACATAGTAGTTCATGGAATTTCACGACACACAATCTCACGTTATTTTGAAGGCCGAACAAACACTGTAAGCAAAAATGGACCCAACTGGCCTGGTTACGTCCTTGGTACTAATTCTTGAAAGGCCATTAGCCTAATCACATGGTCTTCCAAATCTTGTAGGTCGATTGCTCAAACAGGACATCAAAGGCTGAAGGACATTTCCTGGGATACACATCAATGAAATATCAATCAATCAATCAATCAAGCTCTAATTAACCTCGAAATGCTACGTTACAACCTGCAGCTAATTTCATTGGAGATTCTGTATCTCTAAAACAGGCTGATTTCCCTCCCATAAGCGTTATTCGCAAGTAATTAACTTTCCTGTGTGATAATACTGGCGACTCAAATTGGAAATAAGGAAAAAGAAAAACAAAAGCCTGAATTCTGACTGGGATCCCCATGAACTGACCTTTCGGTGGCCAAAATCTGACACTCTTGTTTGCTAACAAGGGAAGCGCTCAACCATGCCCTGCAGAAACGCTACTTTAACTTTGCATGTAGGTAATCAGATATTTAACTGATAAATGTCATATCTAGTAATACCACGAGCAAGTTTAGAACCAGTCGATAATTTGCATCTCTACCACTTAAAAAGTGTTTCGGCGTGATAGAACTTTGCAGTTCCTTTGCGGTAAAATATTGCACATTTATATGATCTCTTATTTGAAATGTTCTATTTATTTCATCTACGATATTATAGATTCGTGCAGTGAGTATTGTGCCTGACTATAGCTTTGCGTCATTATTTGATCAGTATCGATCAATGCCGTCACTTTTAAGGGCTTAGAAATTTGAGAACATCAAGCGTGCCAAGTTCTTTCTGTCCTTAGAATCCCTTTCATTGTCTCTTTTATGGAGTCATTCTTGCGAGTGCCCCAAATCACAAATGGCACATTTATTCCTAAAGACTGAGCAGAGACAGGAAAGGAGTTACGCACAATATCAATTTGTCTTCTCAACCACTGGAAATAATTTCTAAGACGGAAATTTAAACGCTGGCTGTAAGCTGAAACTGACAGTGAATGACGTGATGAAAGTGTAACCGATGTGCCCGAAATGGCCAACTTTCCTTGTTATCGTGTACTTGAAAAACAACACACTTGGGGTTGAGTGATGTGCGTACTCGACCGTGCTAACTTTATAATGGATGAATGTAAACAGAGAAAGAGCCGGACGGTGGGTGGAAAACAGTCATTAACCAAAGGATCTAGCCAGGGGAAAACAAATCAATAGCCGCGACTATGTGACTTAGGTCCAGTGCTCAAGGAGCAGTATTATAGGGATAATAACAACGAAAATAATGAATTACATTTTACAATTTTAACAAAAGTTTAGCTGTTCTTAACCCAAGTTGCAGCGAAGAAGTTTTCACCTTTTTCCTCGTACAAATAACACAACAGTTTTAAAATTATTATTTTAAAACTTAATTTGTCAAACGCATTGCATATTTTGAAAATGGGTTGACGATTTCAGGCCCAGCGTACCCTGCCTCTACCATAGAGCCAAATAGTAGGCGCTGAACGTATCAGTCATCACTAACAGCTCTGGTAGCAGACAGAAGGATACAACTAATTATAGAAAGCCTCACTAGCGGCTTCATAATTGGAGTGACAAATTATTTTAATTCAATTACCACAATTCATATTTTTATTCTAAAGTAGGTTTTCTAACCTTCATCGGCAATTAGGATTTTCTTCAGCAAAAATCACCTATCACTATATCAGAAACGCTTCAAGCACACAAGTTAAAATAAGGGCACTCTTACTTTCCATAACGGTTATGGAGAAGCAAAGCTTTTTATGAAATGCAAAGGTGAAACTTACCGTGAGATTTAAATTCGTGCGACATTTTAACATCAAATTGTCTACTGAGAGCTACTCAGTGCTTATCTGTAATAGAGGATGATTCTAAAATAGTTTACAAAGTTTGGGAACGGGTTCCTTACACTAAAACGAGAAAGAAAGTTCATATAAACTTAAGCCTCAAAATCCTTAGGGATTAATTTTCATGACGCTCAATGGCTTTCCGGATGCAACCCAACAACTTAATTAATACCTTTATGAATGCACTCATTCATAAAGGCTTTGACTCATTGTATCCTATGTACATGGTGATGTATTCCCATGAAGTCTTGTTTACATTGTCTTTTGTGTACATGTACGGATGAACAAACCCTTCTTCGACGTGTCTGGAAACCTGTGATACCTTTCGACACTGTCAGGGAGTGCGACAATCCACGATTAGACGAGTGCTTGCGTATCTAGACGCAAAAGGAGGAGATTTCGATCACTTGATAAGCGCTTGTGTGTTGAGCACTTCCTAACCTGAAAATGTCAATGTCAAAAACAGATTGTGTCACTTTAAAATGCTCTTTCGTTAATAACAGTCAGCACTTGAATAAATTGAAAACGAAGGATTTTGGGACATAAGTTTATATGAGCTATTTTTCTTGTTTCGGTGTAAGGAACCCGTCCCCAAACTTTGTAAACATATTTTGGAAACCACCCTATAGTATCAGCCCGTTAGGGATGAAAATTAGATGCGAAGACCTTCATTGATGGCTGAATTTGTTGCCAATTCACCCGCTAAGACACGTGAAACAACAATTCAATTCAATATATCTACTAAGGCATTTTTGCTCGCCCTGTGCACATTTCAGAGAACTTAAACAAAATGAACAATATTAACAAAATGCCAAAAAGACATGTGCTGCAGTAAACGAACGACAATACAGACAAAAATGGAAGAAACGCCCTGCTCTTTTGTGCAACGAATGCCGGGTAGTGAGAGAGGACGTGTGATACATAACAAAAAGTTGAAGTAATGTTTCCGGGCATGGTAAACTCTGAAGCGTGAGGGGGGGGGGGACAAAAAACAAAGAAACAAATTGGAGAATGAAACACGGACGCAGTGGGTAGCAGACATGATAAAAAAGGAGTAAAGAACATTGAAAAGAGGATCCCAAAACTAGCAACAGAAGATACAAGTAAAAAGGAGAGCTCATTGAAGATCGGGATGGAGCCGAAGTGGAAACTGGCAGCTGGTTGTAGCAGGAAGTTAAGAAAGAAGATTCAAGCCGTCTTACTTAGTGCTTGATACACTTCGGGAGAACAACAGAGCGTGATGTGCCCCGCAGCTTGCATAAAAAATTTAATACATATGCAAATAAGAGAATGAGGAGGAATGCGTTTTGGTAATAGCAACCTCATATAAGATATAAGTGAAACAATCTCAGGGGCACTTCCTCCTAAAATGTCTGAATACCACATGTTTCAAAATAGAGGCTTTAAATTTTTGCGATTTATTTCCCCAATTAATAATGGCGGTAACAAAATTTAGCCTTATAAACCTAAGCTGTTCTAACCCCTTTCATTTTTGTCTCCTTTTTTCGTTTTTAGTTATGCTGTTCATAGGCACAAACACACGCGCGCGCGCGTACTTTTCCAAAAATGCTTTATTTGAATTCAGGGGCCTCAAAACATGTATTTAGGTGAAATCTCGGTATAGAATTTTGGAGTGGAATGCAATACCTTCTCAAGCTACTATGTACGTGGTAGAGAAAGTAAAAAAATGTGATACATTCATATGACGTTCTCTACCCTCTGTCGTTTATTAGTGGGTATACAAATTATTCTCACTCTAGCTTATTTTTCTATCTACTACATTTTAATCTAAATAAACCTTTGCAGAAATAGCTACATTATACATTTCGTTACAGGTACAAAGGGAAAAACGGTAGTCAAATGTTTAAGAACTGGACGTTATATGCCTCAAAATTCCATAGTTTTCCATGCAATCGCGAGAAACAACTGAATGTTGAAAGGATTTTAAGAGAATGAGCAAGAAATGAACAATTCTAACCTTTAATAACGGATATCTCAGAAACAGCTTATGCCACAAAAAATTATTTTATATAAATTGTTTGTTTTAATCAGATCTACATTTTTTGTGTAGTACATTTTCGTCTATCGCTTAACGTTTAGAAAGTATACAACATTATAGAGAATTTCCTCCGAATGAAGAGCTCTTCATAGGCTATTCCCCGAAAATTCAAGATATACATTTTATTTGTCATGTAAATATCTTTAATCTTTATCAAAATCGTAATAGGGATTTTTTAGAAAATAAAAAATTTCGAAAAATGTTCCATTTAAAGGCTAGTTGGGTGGGGGAATTTTGTTGAAAATCTTCGTGTCGCATCTTTAGAAGATACTGAACCTAAACACCAAGTTTTGTACTTTTCCGACATTTCATTTTTGAGTTATGCTGTTCACAGACAGATAGACAAGACACACTCACCGGCATGTTTCCAAAAATGCTTTATTTGGATTCAGGGCGTCTCAAAACATGTATTTTCGATGAAATCTGGGCATTGAATTTTTGGGTGGAATGCAATACTTCCTCTACTTATTATACGAAGTAGAGAAAGTAAAATAGGTGCAATTCAGCGTAATCAACTAATCACAGTACATCTAAAACTTACCTGAAGTATTTCGTATACTTCTAAAGACAAGTCGAAACCGATATCGCTTTATATACTGGACACCAGAGGTTTTTCAGGTTTTAAGTTTATTAAAAAACGCATGACGTGTAACTGTTCAATATTGTTGAATGGCGCAACAATATCGACAACTATAATAAAAAGTCCTTAAAGTTGACCTATTTGCATCGTGCTGTACCTAAATATTACATGATAACAGCCATATCAGTATTTGCTTCAATAAACAATTACAAAATACTTCTTCCTTTAACCCGAAAGGACCCTTATCTCGGCAACTCATCCCATCCGAGGTTCCAGCTCGGGCCCTTAGAAACTGACATGTTAACCCCCGCAGTACGGAGCTGAGCTTAAGTAGTTTGTAAACCACGTACGTACGGTTTCTGGGAGAACTTGCTGTTTTAATAACATGACAGAGAAACGGTTTTAGAGACTGAAAAACCTAATAACGCACACTACGCGCTGAATAATGTAAATAATCTACTGAGCCGTATGCTTCGGCAAACTGCGATTTGTAAATCTGTTCATACTTTCTTTAAGTCTGCTGTCCCATATTCCTTGACCGATGTCCGAAAGAGTCCCGGAGCTTGCATGCAGTTCATCTAGAGTCTATGAGATTTAACTTGTCCGGTATGGTTCTGTCCTTGTCTTTGGGGCACTTATCTCCTCTGTCTAAATTCTTGGAAATCACACCCCCCTCCCAGCCCTCTATTGTCTGTTAAATGGCTAATTGCACTTTGCAAATATCCATGATTAACATCCGCGTCAGTGGCGTTTAATGCCTTCTAAAGCAAAGAAGTGCAACAGCTGAGTAATTGCGATTGAGTTGTTTTGTGCGTGTTGTATTCTGCTGTGTAGCTAAGCAAAATGTTTGAGCTCTTAGAATTGTGTGTAAAATGTTTGAGAACTTAGCTTTAATATTGAATTTCGTTCTCGGATTTGTACTTGATTTAGTGAATAGTTCAAGGTGGTGTTGGCAGACAGGAAGAAGCTGTGAAATCGAATGGCAGGGAAGTGATATTTAATGCTCACAAAATTTTTTTGTGACAAATATGAGGCGCTAAAATATGGTAGGCCAACTATATCTGTGTGCAGTGTGGCCGAAAGAACTGCGGTGGCCACAGGTGTTTCTTCTCGCACTGTTAGCAGAATCTTAACGGAACAGAAAAAAGTTCAAGCATGTAGGGGTGTTTTATGTACTCCAGGTAAGAAACGCCCGAACACAACTCCCACAAAAACTACAATCGATTTAATTACCGCCGCTACTATACGGTGTACTATTTAATTGTTGTATCGCAATAATATTATGCCTAGCTTAAAAAATATAAATGATGCATTAAGAAGTGATGGCTTATTGGATGTCAGCATTTGGAGCTTAAGGCATTTTCTGAAAAAATTAATTTCAGGTTTGTCAAAAATAAGTAAGGCAGGGAACACCTAATGGAAAGGCCCGACGTTATCACCAAGAGATTCAATTTTTTAAGAAGAATGAAAGAACTTGGTGCCACAGGTCTATCTGTTGTTTACCTTGATGAAACATGGATAAATGTAGGCCACACGAAAAGCAAAATGTGGAAAACTGAAAAAGACAACGTTTTATTATTTTACATGCAGGTTCAACTGGATTTATTGCCAATGCACTTTTGAGTTTCAAAACAAAATCAACAAAGGACTATCACGAAGAAATGGACAGCATTGTGTTTAAGAATTGGTTCATAAATAAATTGTTACATAATATTCCTCATAACAGCATTATTGTAATGGACAATGCTTACTTCCATTCCGTTGAGCTCAATAAAGCTCCTACTGCTTCGTTATTGAAGGCAGAAATGCAAGCATGGGCCCGGAAAAATTATAAAGAATTTGACCTGAGCAACTAAACCAGTATTATATGAGCTTATAAAATTTAAAAAATGGCATATTAAGCAGTATGAGATCGACTGCATTGCTGAAATGTATGGACATTGTGTAGTAAGGTTCCCTCCATACCTTTGTGATTTGAATGCTATAGAATTACTCAGGGCACAGATACAGAACGATGTTGTAAAGCAAAACATTTCTTTTAAATCTAGCTATGTAACAAAATTATTTGATAGGGCTATTGGAAAAGTTACAAATAGAAAATGCTTGCGAGTATGTTAAAAAGCTCGAACAATTTTATTGGGAAAAAGACGTTTTGGTGGACGATGTTTGTGATACCTTTATAATTAATTTGAAAGCCTCGGGCTCAGAGGAAGAAAATGAGGATTCTGAAATAATCGAAGTTTGTGACTATGGAGAAAATGAACCAAAGTCCGCGGACGAAGATGAAGTATGTACCACCACTGAACAGCCCTGTCCCCGTTACCGTAAAGAGAGAGACAACACGAGGATAACTGTTTCTGTCTCTTTCTTTTTTTGCACCCAACAAGTTAAATCTCACAGAGAATAGCACTCTGCCCCTATTTAGAGCGAATAGTGCAGCTTTTGATCATTACATTTCTGGTCCGTACCAGGCATAACATATTGGATAACCCCACAGTTGCAAAGCAATGACAGGATGTCCAAACTTAAGATTAATAGCATCCCTTTCCCTACTTGTAATTCCAAAAGAAATACTTCTTCGTTTCCAAATGCCAGTTACTTTGAAACCTTTACCTCATAGCATTCGAAAATAAGCATTAAATGACATTCGATACATTGCATAGTTATACAGTTTCTAACAACAGGTATTGTGGACTTTCAGGTTTCATACACATGCCTTCCTTTTTTCATTTACCCTCTTAATAAACATTCTAGCCTACGCTTACTCATTCTAGTTTACTTTTTAAAACCACACATTTGCTGCGGACTGTTAAGAAATTAATTTAATAATGTAAATGGGTAGAAAAATGTCTTACACTATGTAGCTTCCAATAAGTATTCCGCTTAGATTTGATTATCTGTTCACTTAAGTATATACAAAGCAAATAATTATAACCCAGCCTTTAAGACAAGAGATCTTGCTACGCGGTAACAAATCTTGTACCTGTGGTTTGTTTACACATTCATGTCAATATCGTCTTTAATGTTCAAAATTATCTGTGTTTCTGTTGTTTTTATATGAATACCCCCGCACAGCAAGTGATTAGCATTTTTGGGACTGCAAGACCTTGTCCTAGTCCTTGAAGCAGATGCAGGACAATGAAGGGAAATGAGTCTGTGAAACTATTTCTTTGCGCAGCTGTGTCAAAGAAATTCCAGCATGATGGTACATGTCACGTGATAGGCGGGCAGACAAACACGTTCCAACGTAGGTTGCAAGGACACACAAATGGAATTGTGATAGCTTTCCTCTGAGGATCAAAAACTTCCATCTACTTTACCAGCTTGGTTGACCGCAATGCTGACACTAAATATTTGAGTCGTTCTGTGACGAGACCTTAACTGTCAGGTGTGGAAGTGTTTTAGAAACCATTCCTTAACAAATTAGCATCTGCAGATGCCTTTCAACAGCGCAGAAACAGCTACTTCCAAGCTTAAACCTTAGCACTTACGAATACCCTCAAGTTTTGAAACTGTTGAAAAGATTTTATATATCGTATTAATTATATCTTTTCAGAAAAAGGAGAAAAGAACAAATAGTTCATCCAGTCCAGAGAGATAGCAGAGAGATTATATTTACTTTCAATTAAATTGACATCATATAATTTTGTACAACGGAGAAATAAACTGCAAAGCTAATATGTGGTTACATATTGATCGTAATTAGGTAATTCCGCTCTTTTAAAATGCACACGATACAAACGCAATCAATACAACTCATTAGCAAAGCAAATTAAAACTTTCCTACCCCTCTTAGCTAATAAATTATAAATTGAAATTGAAACGTATTACATTTAACATACCATATTGGTGGTTTTGTATGCAAAATCATGATTGCGATGTTTTACAATTCCTTCAATTAGTTCAACATCACGCATGGGGATATTCATTTGTATATTCTGTCTGCGTTCTTTATATATCAAATATCAGAAGCAAATAGAATATGGAATATTTTCCTAGCGAAAAACAAGAAATAATAATTCGTGTTCTCTCCCTACTATTATAAAACTCCGACATTTATTATAACGACCCTACCTCACTTTCTACATCCTTTCTTTTCTACTGATACCTATGCTTATGTGCTGCACTATGAGCAAATGCGGATGAGAGTGGTAAGAGCGAATATTTTGACTTTGACTATCGAGCATACTAGTAAATGAATCATACTTCCTACCGTCCGTACACACTTTTCACCGCGACAGGAATGTAACTCGACTACGATGTTCTGTACACAATGTTTGTATTGCCGCCCTTTGTTCCCTTTTCACTGTCCTTGGCTAAGAGCTACATAGAGCTTAGCATAGCACATTGTTAGTGTTTTGCTTTGTGCTCTTCGTTAGGCCACAATTAATACGTTATATTTAGTGAAAAGTTGTATCCCCAATGTGTATTGTATAAAAATGAATGGGGTGAGATTATTCACACTTACCTATAACAGATGAGTTGGATCTCGGTCTTATTATCATGAACATGCGAAGGGATTGGGGATGGAGAAATATTCCGACAACATAACTTATTAACTTTAGGTAAACATCGCATGACTGTTCCAAAATAACGTGCAGATCAGAAATTCAAAACTTATACATCGTTTCTAGTTACTCTGAATTAAAACTGTTTAGTATTCTGACAGTTATTTCTACAACAGGAAGCGAAAAAGGGGATTTATATAGCAAATGCTACCAAACTGCCGTACTACCAACTTTCGACCAATTAGGCCAATCTACCCTCGTTTCTCCTTATAGTTTTGCCAAAGACTTTACGCTATTGATAAATTAGTACAATGCTCCAGGATTGGAAGTTCGTGGTCTGTGTGTAAAACTGCTCACATGTGACACGTTTCGTCAACTCTTTGGTTGCCATCTTCAAAGGATAAGAACCTGGGCAGCTTAACGACTGCCAACACGGCGGTAATAGTTCTAAACTTGCAGCTCAAGCCAATGGTTCATGATTGGTGGGTCGCTGGTATCCATGCGCGATTTAGCTTCAATTTTTGATCGGTTTTACTAATGTTGGAAACGTGTACTTTAATCGCTTCTCTATGAAGTCTAGCATGATATTTTGTCGTTGCTAATACTTTAGTATCTTCAAAGAAGATGCGATTACCAATGTTGACAAAATGTTCGGTGACTGCAGATTTATCTGTCTGTGCAAGACGTCAATGTCGCTTATGCTCTGCTATTTGAGTCTTGAGACAAGTTTAGTTCTGCGATAAGAACAGAATACCGCATGACCAAGGTGTTCTATGTGCCCTTGGGATACATAAGGTGTCTCTCTTATCTTTAGCAGATTTTAAAGTTTGTTGAATTGTAATTGTTGGTTTAGGTATATACTGTTTTGACTTCGTATTTTTGAAGTATTTTTCCAATCTGTAACATTTTTTATTACACGGTAAAAATTTCCGCCTTATAGGCAGGCAATTCGTGGTCTTGTTGTGAATTCCTTTTAGGGCGGATTGCTCTATTAGAATCTTTGCTCGAAAATCTATTTTCTAACATAGCCACCCTAATTAAAATACTGTCGCGTGCAAATTGACCGAACATCAGGTGTGAACAATTTACACACAGCATACGGCCTTCCAGCCCGGAATCTTTTATCAATTTACTCTGGATGTGGGAGTCTCGCACGTCTACCATGTTGTCACTATACGTATACGCCTCCAAACTGAGACTCACGTTTACCCTGTTCCTTCACTTTTCTAACACTTCTTCCCCATAAACTATCCATAGCGTCTACATCGTACAGTACATCTCCAATTCTGTACACAGTTCATCATCCATAATTATCTTTACTATATTTCCTCATTATCTCCTACATTCTTGCCTTTTTCGAGCTCTCCTCGTAGCCTCCCCAAGTGAATCATTTATCGCCCTTCACTATTGCCTTCCTCTCCAAAGTGTTTGCTTTATACAAAAAATGCACTTGTTCACCGAAGATTTTTTTCCATTTATACGACTGCCTTTTTTAAAACAAGAAAACGCCGTACCAAAAATTAGTACATTTAAATAGAACATTTACGGAACCGTTCAAAGGAGTTAAGAAGTAAAACAAAGGAAAAGTGAGACTGTTTTTAAAGATTAGCAATCCACTTTCACCCTACGGCAGTGTCCTGGGTTCTCAGTAGAGCGGTTAAAGGTAGAAATAGAGAGAATGTGATTCATTAAGATATGTCTGGAACATATATTTGTATATATAAATAAAAAACATATTCCAAACAACCAAATAAGCAGAGATTATATATGTGAACTGAAAAGAGTATGAAGTGGTAATGGTTTGAATGTATAGAATGCACTCAAACTATGATGATAACACAAACCTTGCAATACCAATTGGAGCATTGTCAGTCAGCTGAATGCTCTGACGTCAGAGAGGAGTGTTCGTGCTCCCAACTCTGAGAAAGGAATTCAGTGATAAGTGCAGGGCAGGTAAGGCGAGTGAAAGGCATAATTACTCATAGGTAAGGACTAATGGTGCATTAAGAACGCATGCTGTGATTATAAGACACAAAGTCTGCCCTTCCCTTCCCTCCGTACTCCTTACAAACATCAGAAATGGCGTTACGTCACACGACTGTGATACGTCGCACGTAATTGAGTTGGCCGACTCTGAACTATGCGGTCGCAAAGCGATAAGACTCCCAGAACAGCATAAACCAACAGTAGAAAACACGATGACAAAGAGGATACTCACTCTTCTGGGGGGGGGGGATAATAGGCTAGCAGCTACACTGAGAAGACCAATGTTCTGGGGTGAAACATTTTGAAGGACAGCAATGATGAGCTTTGAGAAGCTACTCTATACTTCTGCCTCACTAGCAATAAGCGCCATGGAAAGAAACAAAACAAAAAGGGAAAGAAAAGGAAAATACGATGAAGAGCGAACGAGAGAACTGGAAAAGCAAGGCAATAAGGGGGAGCTCCTTCACCGCCTTTATTGCGGTTTTTTTAATGGACATCAATACGAACCCGCGCTAAATGCGAGACTGGCGCAGAATGGTCCGCTGAGGGAATTCCCTGCCATCTTTACGTCTTCCAGTTGACCAAATAGGTCGTGTATCTTATCGCCCTGGTAGGAAACGACGAAAGGAGAGGTTATCTATATTTCCATGACAAACGGTGTATTGCAAACGCTGCCATTAGAAGCGGGAAGACTAGTCAAGTGACCTGAGTGTTAGTGGTGATGGTAGTGGTTGTGGTGGTTCAACCCCACGACTGGGTGCACATATCGATTTCTCTAGCAACCATCACTCGAGAGAGGGCGGCACAGGGGTGGACCGCAGCCAAACTTTACCAAATCTGAACACAGCACAGTTGAGTGACTTCTGAATTGCGGAGAAAATTTTACCCCGATATGACGAGTGTTTCCGGAGAATAATGAGACGGAAAATTCCGCAGTAAATGTTTCACTTCTTTTACATTCTGATCTAATTGCATGCAGGTGGATATTTAAGAATCACGAAATAGATCGTTTCAGTTTTTGTTTGTATGTATGCAATTCAGTTCTTGAGTAATTATTTATAGCTGCACTAAATGCTAAGCCAAAATTGAAGTCAACCGCCTCAAGTTAATTCACTTCTTCAAAAGTATAAATATGTGTAATGTTTTGTTCTAATTCCAATATTCAGTACAAATAATTGAAAAGTCGCGTTATGACTTTAGGTTAAAGCGACTATAAAAAGTTAAAATAAAAAAATTGGAATGTTGATAGTAATGGATTAAAATATGATTACATCATAGTTGACAACCTTGAATGACCTTTTGCAGCTGTATGGACGGCACGGAGTTTGCATATACTTATAAAATCATCTACAAACAAAAGTGTCTAATTCTAATAGTGGAACTGTGTCGTTTATAAACAAATCCATGATGTGCGAAAAGGGGGTTTAAGCATTCGGAAAAGAAGGTATTCTATGAGTTATTAAAATTGTAAGCCGTTATATTCTCAGGTAGAAATTAATCTAACACGACATAAAGGTAGTGTTTCCGTTTCAACGTTATATTTAGGAGTAACTGCTATTTCACAGGTATACGAGTATAACTGCAGTTTAGCAATGGCTATGACTCTTTGTCGAGCTTATGTAGTCTGCTGGCAACTCAGAGCTTATTTTTAAATATTATAGTTTTCTTTGAATTCTTTTAAGCCCTTTAAAGCTATGCACAAACTATATGGTATATTTGTTTTCTAACTTTATTGCACATTTTCTTATAACACGGTACACGGTACACGGGACAACAATTCTTTGAAGCAGTTCGCTATCGCATACCCCTATAACACTTCCTTCTGCTTCTTCTACAACAAATTGTGGTTTCCATTTTCTTATTTGTGCACTCATTTTTTCCTAATAACAACGATTTTGCAAAATCCATAGGTGCCAATCCCACATATCTTCTTGATCCGGTTTGACGCACATTTTTGCAGAGAAAGGCAAAAAATTATTACACGGTTTTCACGCATAAAAGTTCTTTGCTGATAACTTTCAATCTGTTGTAAACCGTGAACCGCAGAGGGAGAGAAGTATGAACCGGCCTGGTCTCACGGGTTGATAGGAACTAGACTGTCGGGCACAATTGAGGATCCCCGAACACAATATTGTGCAGTGATGCATGCATGACTGCCGTTGCTGTAAGGGCGAGTTCAGTGTGCATATTATCGGAAAGCAGGTTGCTTTTATAACACTTAAAACACTTTTATAACATGGCAAAATGCATTTTGAAAACATTGTCAAACACCTTTAGATTTCTACCGGCATTCTATATTGCTAACAAGAACTCCATTCCACTTCTACAACAATTATATGAACTGATATAGGATGTTTTATAGTACGGATCCGGCATAACAATTACTGAATATTTTGGATATAAAGAACAGAACAAATTATTCAAATGATTGCAAAAACGTTAAAGAAATAAGACTAAAATTTGGTCCATAAGAATGACGGAAACTAGAACCTTGGGTGATGTAACATTTCTAGGACAGTGTCATTTGATGATCCTCATGTCATCGTAAAATTTTATTGGTTTAATAAAGACAATCTAAAGAAGAGTTTAAGGAAATTAAGAGTTTCAGAGCTTCTCCTTTCCCCTTTCTTTTTGGTGAAGAGTAGTGAAATCATACATTTGAACGGTTCTCCCCAAATTTTCCCAAGGCCAAATCTGCAATCCTTTAGGTTTACATCTTGTTTACGAGGTGACGGGTTCAAACCCGGCATAGGGCGATGGATTTTTTCGGGCGTATAAATCCTTAGCATGGCTTCCTTCAGAAAGGAACTAAAGCGGATGGTCCCGTGTCGTAGATTTACGGCACGCAAAAGAACCTCAAGCCTGATAAAGAGGCCTCTAAGCAAACTTTCCGGTGTTTCACACCCAATATAGAATGGAACGCTAAGAACTACAGCAGCTAAAGAGCGTCCATACATAAAAACTCAATTTAATTTTTTCTGGTTTTACATTTAATATCGAAATCAACATAGACGTATAGACGTGCTCTGAGGAGGGAAAAGGGCTTTCTCAGTTCCTCACTAAACAGAAGAACCCGCTCCCTCCTCCCCGTTTCCATACTTTGGCCATTGACTTCCTAGCGAATACAGTTGACACATTTATGTCTAAGGATACGCCATAATTCATTTTGCTACGGTTGGAGAAATGCGTATATGGGACACCAAACAACCGTATTACTAAGTTCTTTGGTAAAAACTTAAACAACCTAATCAGTTTTACCGCATTTTAGCGAAATCACACCAGTTCATCAACACGCAAGTACTCTGCATACGAGTATCTGCCAGCTACAAGTTTGTGTGGACTTTGTATATACGCCCTTGTCTCCTACAAACTTTCGCTGGAATGCAATCCTTGCCTCGGCATGTCATCATCACTATCAGTAACATTTAACATCGAAACTCAAAATGAATGCTTCATTACTCCCAAAAGCCTGTATCGCAATGAACTCGCCACGTCCAATGCATCCCATCCTCTCTGTAACTAGGTGTGCTATTTCTTCATGGAGTTACCACACTATTTCGCAACAATGGCACCAACACAACTGCGGTGAGTAAATCAGGCAGACTGCACAAAATGCTAAAATCCCTACTGCGCTGTTTTGTAACAGTCAAGGACGGTAAACCGGGCTCAGGCGGTGGTCTACCTGGCTCCTGGGTAGGCGGTCAGGGCAGGAGTTAAATTTTCGTTGACTCTTTACATTATGCCTGTCATGACGTGTGTCTATAACGTAAACATCCTAACCTCACCGCTTGTATTACCAGTTAAACGTATTTAGCTGTTAATGATTGCCATAGCTCCCCTTTAAGCAACAGTCTTTCAGTAGTTTAACCTTATACAGGCGCGAATACCTAAAGAGAGTTGCTGGCCATTGGAGGTAGAGGCATTACTCTACCTCTAGATTTAAAAGTTCTAACATAAAATGCCTACAATTTACATATAAATACTTTTTAACGCAACGCATTCCAGAGGAATCTTTCAATTCTGAAATACTTATAATGTTGATTTCAAACTATTTCCGAGTGAAGGGATTTCGTTCCAAAATTATAAATCGTACTATACTAAAGTGGTTGACAATTTCAAATGAAATTTAAACCGACTCCTTTTAATTGCTGAATATTCCACGCAATTTACGTATATTCTAAACAATACCTCAGAACCAATACCATTATTTCAGAATTTGGAGACTACTTTCACCGAGGTATATTTATAAAGTTCCATTTCTATTATTAATATATCTAGGGACATCTATATTGCTAAAAAGGTATACACTATAGATACTATAGATTCCAAACACGTAATGCTTTTATTATTATTATTATTATTATTATTTTAGTTGTTTCTTCGCTTCACTCACCGAGAAACTTAATGCGAATTATACGTTCCACCAAACATGAGTTGTTGAAACTGAATTTAAAGTGGGCGTTTTTTTAAGCTGATCTAGGGTACGTTAGTGTGTAAAAACATGAAAACACTTCGAAAACCTTAATTTTTCACAGGGAACTATTTCATTCTTCGGTATTGATGAACTAGTCACTTACACTCTATTACGCTGCAACTACCGACTGTTACCAATCATTACTGTTGGGTAATTATCGAAATGAGGCAATCCATAGGTGTGTTCTGTTTCGTCGAGCAAGATGATTTCACTACACCCTTAACAACTGGACCGTTTCTTCAAAACAAACAGCCCAGCCCAAGCTGTATAGAGTGCTATAGTATTTGCTTGATGAGTACTGGATCCAAAATGCCTACCAATTACCGCAAGTAATACTAGTGGTATATCTAAATGAACAAATCTGTTGAAATTAAAATAATCGATGTTTCTCAAGATTAATTTCCGACCATGTCTTATGACATCTCTCAAGTGGTGGGATGCTGCCAGTTGAGTGTTTTCCACGAAACGCAGGGTAGAGTGCCCTAATGCTTGAAGTATCACTTGCGTGTACCTGAACCACATCCTCAGTATTCTAAAGCACTATCATGGTGTCCTTACCTTTGCGGCGTTCATAGTGAAGTATTTTGAAGGCAGAGATCGGATGACGTAATTCATTGCAGTGTTCCTTATTTAAAACCGAGCACTGTACTGGGTACATGTCATTAATAGAAATGTAACTGGAACATCCTTCTTTCTCACGGTTCAGAGTATTGGTCGTTCCTATATCTCAATGCCTCAATTAGGCCACTGCATTTCTGTGTACCGCATAAAAACATGGGGAATGCTATAGGACATAACTAGAACTTATTGTAAAGGCATACCTTGTCATTTTCACTGGATGAATAATTTGGTCACACTGTAATATGCTGTCGCTGCCTTTTATAACCCTCGTAGGGGGAAATTACTAAAATAACTATAAAACCTATGTATAATACTATCTACAGCAACCGTGTATGGTTTTGAAACGGAATCAACGAAAATTTGTGTCTCACAGCATGTGAAGTAGAATGTATCAAGCGTTATAAAACCAAATTCGACTACTTATTATTTCACATGTTTATTAGTTTATACACGCTGAAGACATTTTGTTGCCAGGTTGGCAAGATTTTTCTGAGTTTGTATATCCATCCTTCCTCCAAAAAAGAAATGAGTCATGCGTTTGAAACAGAAACCTAAATTAAGGAGTTCCAATGGAACTGCTGCGTATGCCCCAACCATAGAAGGCGCGGCAAAGTAGGAGCAAGGTCAAGACCATACTGACAGGTTTTTTATATCCTCAAGGGTCCAGCACAAACACGTTCTTCTTAGCTCCGGGTTATCAACACCAAATCTCACGATGATTTTCAAAGCTTTCAGCTCTGAAAAGACAAAATCCTTTAAAATTTTCTAGCCTGTTTATAATAAAAGTAGATCATACCTTGAATGTATCATACTTTCTTGCTGCATATATTTTACATCCTCTACATATAATGCAGAAACTTTTTATTCCGATACTAAAAAAATTTAAATATTAATATTCCATAAGCTAACTAGAGGTGTTTGGCTTTTCTTCGCAAAAATATTTAAACCTCTACATGTCTAAATTTCATAAATTGCCTTGCTTTTGGCGTAACATTCCAATTTCATGCTTTAAGATTTTTCACAAATGAAAGTAGTATTATTTTTATTAAAATATTTTCGAGAGAATGCCTACGGCATCTAAACACCAAAACCCTTGTGTGAATTTATTCATCTGTTAGTTTTAGGATATATTTCCTTAGTTTTCATCTGCTCCTTTGCTTTCAACATAACGCACCCCTCCCGCGGCAATCGTCTCCTACAATTTGAGCAGAATTGGAATACAAATTTAATAAGAATAATAGCACGATAATCATATTCGTATTCCATCGTATACTTATGTCTATTTTGCCAAGAAATAAAGGCATATGGTGTTTTTTCTTCCGTAAGGTTCTCTCTCGGTATTCGTGCCAATGTGCTAATATGCATTCCAGTGCATGTTAGTTTGTACTTTTAGAAGTCATTTTTACTATAGACAACCATCTCCTCTCATTCCACATTTCCCCCATAGGCTGATTTTCACGCGCGGAAGGATACCACATTTGGGGATCTATTTATACTTCGAAAAGTATTTTGCGAAGTAGGAGAGACATCAATCAGCAACACTGCCACAAATGCGGGTAAAACGGTCCCTAGCATTATGACAATCAAGCCCATAAAACTACAGTTTTTGTTTTCTTTCTCTTTAATAATAACGCGTCCTACTTCCAAATAATAACCATCTATCCAAACTTTACCAATAATAAAACTCATTGGTCATATCACCGATTCTTCACGTATATCTACGAATTCTGGCTTCCCCAAAAGCTAAAATTGTCTTTCGGAGATTCCAGACAGTGGATGAGATTAAGGAGAACGTGACGAAGCAGCTGATGGTGATCCCGAAAGAGGACTGAGGAGATTTATGGAAAGTGGAAGGGAAGGAGGATAACGGCTGAAGTACCCTGAAGGGGACTAAGGCGCTATTGTGCTGGAGAAGATCCTTCATGAATGACTGGATACTTTCCGAATTAATCTCGCACATGAGCTTAAATGTTGCCTGCTTCGAAAGCGCGAAAAATTGTACGTGTCGTATATGCAGAAATAAAACGAAGTCAGAGAGGCCAAAAAATCACCAGACTTTAAATTAGAACTGTAGTCATATCAATTCTAGCGTGTTACTTTCGAGCATGTTTTCAGTTACATGGAAACAGAACGATTTAAAGGAAAAAATCTGATTTTTACTCCGAAACAGTTAAGGCGTACACTATGCTCAAGGGAATAAAAATCATAATGTAAAATTTGTCGTCCTTTAAAGAGTATTTTTCCCCAAAACTTATTTTACTGTATTAATGAATATTTATATGATAACAAAATCTTGCTGATGGTGGCAAACAGGCAAAATCACTCATGTTTTCCGATACGTTTCAATTTTTTATGGGTGAGGGTGTCCTCTTTAACTTGCCTCCTTTAACTTCTGTGATCATATCGGGGGCTTTGCTGTAACAAAACTCGTTGAACCGTAGGTTTGTAAACGTTGGTGTTATTGCTGCTTGATATTAAGAACGCTAACTCCGACATTCACACTTCCAGACTCTGTAGAGGGTAGGGAATGATTCTATTAAAAAAAATTAAAATTCCCGCCAGCCGAGAATCGAACCTGGGACCTCTGGGTTGAGAATTCAGAGTGCTGACCACTCGACCACAGAGTCTGAACGTTTTGTCACATTCAAAGTAATAACATTTTGCAACTAAATGCATCAAAAGGAAATCTGATGAACTCTTTGCAACTTCTGAATTAAACAATTTTCTTTAATGGGGACGGGCTATGTTTTGTATTTCAAGTTTTCTGTTGTCCTGTTTACACGTCACCGAAAACAGAGAGTACAACGTTGCTTTTTAGAAATCTTCTTAGAATCTTATGTCTTCCATTCTGATATTTAGTTGGCATTTTCGAAAGCAAATTGTACATTTCTAGGGGGCTCTTCATATGAACTACTTTTAACTTTATAACGATTTTCATTAAAGATGAACTGTATCGACAGTTTTTCTTCCGACTCTTATGCAACGACCACTACTAATGTGTAAAATCTAAAAGCTACAAACCAGGTTAGATAGATGGAAAAGAGCACATTTAAAATAAAATGAATACGCATTAACATTAACGTAGCATCTGCTAACATTGTTTATTTAGCACCTTCACTTGTTTGTGTTATCGTTTAACAATACAAACATAACACCTTTCATTAGACACTTCACTTGTTTAGATGCACGTGCAATATTTGCGTTTTAACATCATCGCATAAATAATTTCAGTAATAAAAACGCTGCCAGTTCTTAAGTTTTATTTTGGTTACATTTGCCTTAAAGAAATTTAATGTTTCACGGCTACACATTGGTTTAAATTAATTTCGAAAGTAGTTATTTCTGAAAATACTTTAGAAATAACGGCCTTACATTTGCAACCATTACAAATGCTGCATAAAATTAACTTACAAAAATGAAAATCTTGAGTATATTCAATTTCAACTGTCCTCAATTTTGAAGTGTATCGATATGTTTTCTTCAAATATTCGTAATTAAAATTTCAGTTCCGTATGTGCACTGATTCGCCTATTGCGAGTTGCTTCCTGTCTACGAATGGGCGGAAAGGATTTGAGTTATAGGTACTAAGAGATGCTCCGCAGTAGTGAACGTGCCTGAAAGAAAATATATATTACGTTTTAACATGTTCTATGGTAATATCATAATATGTTTCCAAGCCTGTCCTCAAGCTACATAAACAAACTAAATAAATGCATACATATTATGGAAGTGACGTACTTCGAATAGAGGAGGCAGGAACAATACAATGCGAGCTAAGATGATCTGAAAGAATGAAACGAAGATCAAAAGAAATGCGGACAAGTAGTACATATCATAAACATAGGGATGAAATAGGACGCGAGAAGGCAAGAGCAAAGTAAAGAGAATAAAATATGATAAGAAAGAAACATGCCAGAGAAAAAAGAGCATTAGAGATCACAAATAAGGATTACAATGAACCGGAAACGTATACGGAATAAATCTTACGCGAGAAAGAATCAAAAGACCTTAATGGAAGAACGAAGGTGGAAGATGTGGCCCTACAGATGCTAAAATGTAGGAAATGAAAACACAAATGCGAAAGGAAATTTAAGACAAGAAGAAGTGAAATGCAGAATCCAATTCTCTCAGAATGGAAGAATGGTAGGTAGAAGAGGAATAAGAGAAGAGCGGTTGAGGGTACCAATGGAACTAGAACGTTCCTTTTCAGCAATGCGCAAGCAGCAGACACTTGTGGAAGCAGAATACACACCCTTTCGTCCCCTCCCCACTCTAGTACCAGCCCCTTGACCGACCGGTTGCTGGAAGCACAAGCAGCTGCAGCAGCAAAATTATTTCGGATCACCTCTCCCCTAAGCGTAACCTATAATCCACGTCAAACTCACAAGGCAGCTTGAGAACCTTGGGAAAGGTTGCAATGGATCTAAGTAGTATTAGCAAGGGTTTCATCAAGAAATCTACTTGGTGTCATCGAGGATAATGATAATTATTTACATTTTAAGTTATCGATATATACATATTCAGCCTTCTGGGCTAGACTGATCAACTGAAAATCGAATTACCCCAATAACAAATATTTTTTATTCTTATATTCCCAGAAATTAGATAAATGAGAGATGCTGGTTGTTTTTTACAATATTCAAAGACAGTATAGTAAATATGTTATGATACTGTAATTGGTGAAAAGTAATTATCAGAACAAAACATTTGTTAAGCTCGATCATACAATCAGAAAACTACACTAGTCTATTTATCATAAAATTCAGTATCACTTGACAGTTTTTTTTTATCTAGTACACTGGTAAATGCAAAAATTCCATACTTAGAAAAAATAAAATTCTGCTCTACCTTTTGTTTGGTAAACTACGTCAGACATTAAGCTATAAATGCACTTGAAGAATCAGATTCGACGAATTTTCTACGCTCTTATCAACTGAGGAATCGTGTCCACCTCCTTAAACCTAATCACCAAGATGTACCTAGTTTTCACGTATAACATATCCTCTACAGCGATGGTTTTATAGGCAATTATCTTTCAATCAAGATTTTTAGTTTACCTGCAAACTATTAATTGTTTAATGCGATAATACCCGTTAAATTTATCAGGTAGATGTTCCCAAATTTCTAAGAGTAGCATAGGTACACATTTCGATGAGTAAAAATTTAAAATGAAATAACTCAAAACGGTCAACCCCTACATCTGTATAAAGCATTACCTTACACCAAATTCATGCTGCAAAACGAATGTTATTTTCTTAAAGAACACTTAATTGAACAATCACACACACACATTAGAAAGCAAACACGGCGATTATTCTCAGACATTTCTTGATATTCGGTCCCATCAGCAAGCCACTGCGACAGAAAGCACAACTGGAGGCGAAGCAAGTTGTAAGCACACGCACTAATTGGCAGAACTGGCACACACTCACACACGAATGAAAACGCGTGACGGCACGGTAGTGTTGACGCGTGCGTTGTTCCGCCAGTATTCTTGAGTGAGGAAAGCTACAACACAGGAAGTGACTCGGTTCGGACAGCCCGACTGCTTCCCCGAGACTGATGACGGTAGGGCTTGGCCGGACGTCACGGCCGCACTGAGCGCAGACTCCGACCTCGACGCTCTCCCGACGTCTCGGGGAAAACCGTTCGGCACGGCCAGGAGTAAATTTAGTTTATAGTGCTATATCCCCCACCGCCACCTGAATATGATATAAAGTGGCCGCCATAGGAGCGTTCGACCTTGCTGTCTGGTCCATGAATCGGTATTAAACTTGGGTGCGAGAACTGAAATTACTATTGTAACAATAACAATAACAAAATAAGGCTCACAAAACAAATAATGTAATTCTACGAAAATATAAGTAAAGCACAAGTAAATACCTATCATGAAGTGGCTTGTTGACGTAAAAATTACTTAAAATTGACAGAAATTATGTCAGAAGATATCCTAAACAGAGACATCTTTGAAATCCAAATGCATAAGTGGCAAGTTAACTTAAGGATAAAACCGAAGGAAAAAACTGGAACAGCATGGACAGACGAGAGAAAGAAAGCCCACAACCAAAGTATGAGAGAACTGTGGATTCAAAGGAAAACGAAGAAATGTCTCTAAGCACTTCCGTAGTCCAACATGGACTCATTTGCAATTATTATTATATTTAATATTAATAATAATCATAATAACTGGCGCTATTGTGTTAACCCTGGAGGTTCTCTCCCATTCCCTAATTTCCATCTATATCCTCATCTCTCTCCTCATGCATTCACTCACTATCCTTTCCTTTCTCCTTATTCTCACACTCACTCTACCTCCCCCTTTCTGTCATGTATTACTCTGTGTGTCTCTAGGTTTGTAAAGTATACCTTCATGCTATTTACTCGAGAACGAGAAGTCCGCGGTTCAAGTTCCACCAGGACCGTTCTCCCTGACTGAGTTTTTTTTTCCAAGTATCCCCAAGTCTTTATAACTGGCTAATGCCAGGGGGCCATCCTAAACATACTAAGACAACATTTTACAATAATGAAATAAAACACCAACGTTTTGCAAGAACGATATGCAAGTATGTTTTAATGTTATACAGCAATCATTTAGAGTGACTGCAAAAGAAATTCTGCAAACAGGGTTTAGTTACAGAGATGAGGTCGGTCTAACTGCACGGATTTATATGTAATTTGTATTAATATAATTAAATATTATTGGCCAATATTAAGAATTTTATCAATAGATTTTGCCGATTTGGTTTTTTTCATATACTGACATCCAACATGCTTTGTTTAAGGATTCCCATTCTGTGAAATTTCTAAAAACCATAGTTTCAGTTCGATTTATCTGAAATTGTAATGTAGCAATCAGCGTTTAATGTAATATGTGTACCTTTCCTGCATATTTTTAACTTACTTCCAGAGATACTCAGTTTTATTGCTTTTTTCGCTGTTTTAAAGAACTCCTCTATAGGACACAATTATTTTTTTCGAAAAAGATGTAATTAAACTCTTTAATAGTATATTGATTTATTGCAGAAATGTGACTTTAATTGTCGTACTAGTTTGGGAGAAAAAAAAATATGAGACTGCACGTTTTTGCTTGAAATTTGCCCGATAGGGTGTTACTGTTTAATAACATTACAATTAAACATGCTAAGAAAACTTTATATCATCATTTTGTGTCCTGTTATTTATAAGGAGGCAGGTTTACAATACCCAAAAGCATGCCTGTGAAACAATTGAAAATGAGAATGAGGTGTCTAAGGAAAACCCGAGAAAAGAGAGTTTAAGAATTATAACGCTAAAGTAACCTATGTGTTTTACTACAGTTTTACAGGAAGCCAGGCTTACAGGCAGACATTCAAATCCTCGTATGACATTTCAAAAAATCGTACGGAACAGAGTAGATATTTAGTATTTATTAAGACTAATATCAGGATATGAATTTTGGAAATGCATGACCTTTTTTCAGTTGGTATCTTTAAGGCTTTATTATTATTATTATTATTATTACTTATTTGTGCTGGTATGGTAATTCATTACGTACACTTTAGTGGTATACTAATTCATTACTAGTTGTGTTTATTTACGCATGCAAATAAACCTTTAAGGCGGTATCTTTAAAAGCTAAAATTTAGACAATTCATAAATAGTAAAAATAAAGATAAAATATTAACAAATCTGATGTGTTGCACTCACATGACTTTCTCTGCTCTTGTACAAACCATTTTAACAGACGCTTACCCTCCACCTACTTCATTTTAATCGAAATAAACATTTACAGAAACTATCTTATTGGTAATTTTCTTGTAAGTGCAAGGGAAATATGGTAGGCCTTAAGCGACAGTCAAATATTTTAAGAGCTGGTTGCTATGTGAAGCATTCCATTCTCTTTGCATGTCCAGGACACAAGAATAACGAATAACGAATTCCCATTTAAAAAAAGTGTAACTATTGGAAAATTCAAACAAATAACAGGGAATATCTCGGAAATGGTTCTCTCGACATGAAAGCATGTATGTGGCATAAATTGTGTGTTTTAGCGAGATCTACACTTTTTGTGTAGTAAAATAACGTCTATCTCTTAAGTTATGCAAAATTCATTCAGAATGAAGAGGATTTTTGGAGACTTTGCCAGAAATTTCAAAATATACATTTCATTTTCCATGAAAATATCTCAAATACATCATATTTTAATCAAACTTTTTGAAAAATATTCCATGTAAAGGGTAGTCTGGGGTAGGGGGATTCTCTTGAAAATCTTCGTGTCTCATCCTTGGAAGATGGTAAATTCATTTGGTATTTATCCGACTTTTCGTTTTTGAGACATGCTGCTCACAGTCAGACACAGACACACTCACAGACGTTACCAAAAATGCTTTGTTTGGATTCAGGGCACCTGAAAACATATTTCCGATGAAATCTAGCTAACGAATTTTTTAGTGGAATGCAATACTTCCCCTTACTATACGTAGTAGGGAAAGTAAAAATCTTCACGGCTGGAACGCCATTGTCTAAGGGTAAAATTATTTGGTGTAAATATGTCCACAATTCATGTTTGTTTCAAATCTATGGAGATTTAAGTACATCTTGAATGAGTGAGCAGGATATTACTGCTCATCATTTTCTTACTGTGCTTGCACCCAACTGTTGAATGCATTGCAATTGGTTGTTATAATCAATCCACTCAGCAATGGCTCTTCAAACAGAGTGTAGGGTTATACCAAAAGCTCGTTCAGGTCCAGTAAATGTATGAGCAGATTCTTTTTTGCATTGGAAAAACATTTATTTAGAAAAAAAATCTGATACGTTACACTCAACGACTTTCTCTACTCTTGTACAAACTATTTTTACAAACGCTTACTCTCCATATGCTTCATGTTAATCGAGATGTTAATTTTATTGCTAATTTTCTTGTAGGTGCAAGGGCAATATGGTAGGCTTTAAGCCATAGTGAAATCTTTTAAGAGCTGGTTACTATGTGGCGCATTCCATTCCCTTTGCATGTCCAGGACAAAAAAAAATATCTGGTGTGTTACACTCACATGACTTTCTCTACTCTTGTACAAACTATTTTTACAAACGCTTATTCTCCATATGCTTCATGTTAATCGAGATGTTAATCCTATTGCTAATTTGCTTGTAGATGCAAGGAGAATATGGTAGGTTTTAAGCGATAGTCAAATCTTCTAAGCGCTCTTTGCATGTCGAGGACATAAAAAAATCTGACTCACAATGACTTTTTCTACTCTTGTACAAACTATTTTTACAAACGCTTATTCCCCATATGCTTCATGTTAATCGAGATATCGAGATGTTATTGCTAATTTTCTTGTAGATGCAAGGGGAATTGTTAGGCTTTAAGCTATAATCAAATATTTTAAGAGCTGGTTGCTATGTGGAGTATTCCATTCTCTTTGCATTACCAGGACAAAAAAAGAAAAAAAGGAATAACGAATTCCCTTTGAGAAAAAGTATAAGTATTGGAAAATTTAAGGGAATAACAAGCAATATCTCGAAAATGTTTCACTCAACAAAAAAAAAAATGTATATGACATAAATTGTGTATTTTAACGCGATCTACATTTTTTGTGTAGTAACATTTTGTCTATCTCTTATGGTTTACCAGTTATGCAAAAGCTGTTCACAATGAAGAATATTTTTGGAAACATTCCCAGAAAATTCGAGATATACATTTCATTTGTCATGTAAATATCTTAAATATATGATATTTTAATCAAAATCATTAGGGCCGTTTTTGAGAAAATTAAAATTTTCGAAAAATGTTCCATGTAAAGGGTAATCTGGGGTGGGGGTATTTTCTTGAAAACCTTCGTGTCGCATCTCTGGAAGATACTGAACCTAAATACCAAGTTTTGTGTATCCGACTGTTCGTTTCTGAGTTGTGCTGTTCACAGACACACACATACACACGCGCGGACACACACACATACACACACACACACACACACACACACACACACAGACAGACAGACAAATAGACGACGCATCAGAATATGCAGTTTAAGGAACAGTATTGATAGTTTAGGTTTTATCAATGCTTTCACCTTTTGGAGGTTCAAGCATTTACACTAGTTTTAGATATTCGTTTATATTTTACATCCTTTAATCGTATTAGCAGTTTTCACTTTAGAAGCAATTGCCCTGCTTTTAATTTAGAGTATCTGGCAATCTTGCTTCTTACGGCATCTCAGCGTTGTGTTATATTTTGGTTCCGCTACCATCCAAAGTTGACATTCTTTCCTTCCTGGTGGAGATAATTGCGGAAATGTCGTATGATGAACATATTATTTCACCAAGAGTATAACTTTCTATTCTTCTGTGTTCTCATGGAGCAGAACGTCTTATTCCGCCCCACTTTACTTTCCTTTTCTTCTTATTTTTTGCTCTCTGTCTGCTTGGTATATTTGTGATTTAATTCTCTGTATTTGCGTAGGTCTCTTTCCCCGACAATTCCCTTCCTTTTCTTACACTCCTCCCCTCTATATGGTTTAATTGGCAGCAATTCTGGCTAGTACTCTGGAAGTCGCTGTCTCCAATCTCGTTTGGGATGGAATTGATGTGGTTGTTTTTTCTAACTTTCTATGTTGGTGGTAGTCTCTATTCACCTGACTCACGGTATTATCCATATCATCCAATATTTCATAAAGAAAACATGTAGAAATCATTACTTTCAAATTATCTGTTTTAATGTCCCAAATACAGAAGACGATCTTCAAAGTCAATATGTATTCAAGTGTAGAATTCACTCTTAAGACAAACTTAAAAGTAAGACTCCATTCAAGGCGAATATAAAACAGCCTATAAGCTGTACACTATACTCAGACACGTCTTCATGTTCTTCGGATAGGTAAAGGTTATGGAGGATATGCAAGAAATATAATTTCATAAAGACTGAATTTTGGAATCCGTAGAAGGTTCACCGTCCAATGCTGAGGTTTAATCGGTATTATTGAGTTTTGATAAAAGCAAGCTTTTTTCTCGAAGGAATGCATCATTTCCCAAACAAGGGAAAAAATACTGTGCGTAATAATGCATGTTGTTTTGATAAAAATGCATCCTAATACCAATGACATAAAAATACAAATTTCAATAATTTTTTCTTGAGCATAATATTCTTTAAAGCGTCTGAACTGTTTTTTAGTTTAAATTATATTTTTGCGTGCACATTTTGTTTGCTCTCATCATCAGCATAAATTCAAATTATACTGTTTTATGTATTCAGTACAGGTACTTTCATTCAATACATACTATTGGTAATGGTCTAGTATGCCTGGTGGAAGAGGTATACATGTCACCCTTTAACCAGAGACTGATTTCAATGCATATATTGAAGAAAATTATGAATAGATTTTTCTTGCTTGCACACTTCGTTGAAACGATCTTTGAAATTCCGAGACATTTCACAAAACAGTGGCATTCCCTTGCAGATATTTGGGGAAATAGCGCTTGACGCGTCAGGAGGCCTGCCCATCGTTGGGTGGAAAGAGCGCTCTTTTTCCAAAGCCGTTGCGAAGTTGTTGCTGCATTATAAGAACGACATTAACTTTGATAGTGATGTTTAATTTCCAAGTTATTTCGCGCATTTTTGCGAAAAGTTTAATGAGAGCAACTAAAATCGAATACGCGTATTTGAATAAAACAATAAAAGAAAATAATGGTTTTTAACTTTACATTTAAGTAGATTATAGTTAAATGTTTAAGACCAAATAGATACAGTATCTTATAATTATCAGATACGAAACGTTCAGATGTTTATTGAAGCATTCGGCGAACAATTTACAAATGGGATTTGTATTTAGCTTAAGCAAATTAAGTAACAAAATTAATTATTTTATTTAGACGTTTAATAAACAAGACTAGTAGCTAAACTGTCTTTTATATTTAAATACTCCATAAAGGGAAATAAAAACGAGGTACAATGTTGATAACGATGTTTAAACCAAAGATACTAAATAAAGCCTAATACACTGCCGTTTGTGAAAATTGCAACACCAAGAAAGAATTTCCCGAATAACTCCAAACTTGGTGGAAGTGTAGAAGAGTTTGCAAGCAATAAGTGATTGGGTTTGCAGAGAGATGGGGTACACGTAGGCCGAGCAGAGCACTCTCACGTCGATCCGACAAGGTCAATGTTGCGCCCAGTGTATTCAGTGCAGAGCTGTCAAACAAGGTGGAAAAGACAAAGTAGATGTCAGTATCCTCGTCGACGTCAAAGGGAGCCATATCGGCATGTGAGTGAGTTCGAACGGGGCAGAATGATCGGTAGCCGGGAAGCGGGTTCGTCATACCGTGACATCTCGGCTCGTACACAGCATGCTGCTACAACAGTGATGCGTGTGTGGACGCAGTGGATAGATGAAGGTCGTACGCAGCAAAGAGCGGGTACTGGACCACGGAACATGACCACAACATGGGATGACCGTCATCTCGTCCGCATGGCCTTAAAGGACCGTACAACTTCATCCACAGTGTTGGCTCGACGCAGGAGACTGCAACAGGTGTGAACTTGTCTGCATCAATGGTTCGTCGCCGTCTGCTGCAGGTTGGACTGGTTGCATGCATGCCATTACGTCGACTTCCATTGCCCAGAAACCACAAGCTCCTCCGACTGCAATGGGCACGTGAACACCGTCACTGGGGTGCTGAGTGGAAAAATGTAGTCTTTTCGGACGAGTCTCGCTTCAACGTGTCCTATAGTGATGGCCGCATACGTGTCCGGCGGTGCCGTGTGAACGCAACCTGGAGAGCTGCATTGTTGAGCGGCATAACGGACAAACACAGGTGTGATGGTTTGGGGCGCCATTGGTTACAACAACCGATCTCGCCTCCTACGAATTGAAGGCACTTTGAAAGCAATCGGTACCTAACGGTGGTTGTAGAGCCTGAGGTACTCCCCTGCTTCAGGCATCTCTACAGGTCGCATTTCAACAGGACAATGCCCGGCCACATACTGCGGGAATGTACAAGCCTTCTTCAAAGAGATGTACAAGACTTCTTCGAAGAGCGACGGGTACCATTGCTTCCCTGCCCTGCACGTTCGCTTGACATGTCGCCCATCGAACATTGTCTGGGATATGGTTGGTCAGCACCTGGTGCGTCACGGTCCTCCAGTAACAAGTATCACGGATTTGTGAGCTCGAACACAAACTGCGTGGAGGAAAATCCCTCAGCGACTTATTCAGAACCTTTTTGATTCAAAGCCACGGCGTATAACAGCTCTAATTGCAGCGCATGGAGGCCACACCAAATACTCATGTCATGTATAGCTCAAAGGTCATGTATAGATTTGAAAAGTTTATCATTTGTTACTTGTCATGTACCTAACCTGTTGTATTAAATTCATTCAATCCATGCGTTTCCTTCTTGGTGTTGCAATTTTTACAAACGGTAGTGTAGTTAGGGGCCGAGGTGTACCATAGCCTTATATAATGGCATGTGTTTGGTCAGTTACTCAAGCCACTGTTGCGACATCATAAATTAATGCGGAAACTATGATTTGGCAAAACATGTGACGAAAAAAAAGCACTTAAGGATAAGATAGCTAAAATGTTGGTTACTACCTGTTGTATCACATATTTCGATAAGATTGCCTTGATGCTCCGATTGTGGATTATAATGCGATGGAAAGATGGATAACTTGTTCTGCTGAAATTAGAGTTCACAGGCTAAAACGGTATTATAATATTCCATTCGTCTTTCTATATATAATCGTCTTCCAAGAGGATGTGTCTATAACCCCTTCATCCGGTAAATAATTGTTTTTGGGCGACAGGGATTTTTGATGCACCCTCCTGTTCATGCTGTCAAGGTTTCCTGCATCCGGTGCTGGTAACCTAACCTACCTGCGTGTTTGGCATATTTTACTTCAAGTGTGTGCATGAACTATATTTAATTACCTAACGTTTGATGTATTTATTATTGCGGACATGAAATGTAATTCTATTTGATAGTTGAATTTTTCCGTTTAAATCTTACCTGGGTCTTAACTTCCTTTTTATTTGTTAATATTTACTTACGATTAATTCATGCTGCAGCAAAATATGAGTTGCAAGTTATTAATTTTTGAAGATCAATAACAAGGCGTGGATAATAATCGATCGCCACTTGCCATTAAGATCAATTTTGGTAGCCTTACTAATTGAACCAACATATGTAACAGATGTTAGTAGAGTATTAATTTCATTTCCCCTTAAGGACTATTTATATTATTCATTATCTTAGACAAAATACAATGCAATACACATACACTAAGTGAATTGGAGAATATCGACCTCGTCTCCTATTTTCAAACTCTTCCTCGTTCTCCAATGATGCACTTGTTCTCTACCGCACTTGTATCACAAAATACCATCATTGTGTTGCATTCTCTCTTCTTCTATATCTGCAAGTAAGAGTACATTTATGCAATGTCTCACAGCAAAGCAGGCGCGTAAAGTGAGTGGGATTCAGGTGCAGAGAGTCTGGTGATAACTTGCTACGAATATGACCGTGAACGGAGGGAACACCTCGTATCTCAAGCGAATCTTTTGTGCTTATCACTCCCAGGAGGAAAGGATAAGCCGAGGGAACCGCAGCAGGCCATAGGCTGCAGGAAGGGAGGCCGACAGAGATGCGTACAGGCCCCTAACGATTCCAAACTCGATGACCGATCACACCGACGGCTGCTCAGAGAAGGCTTCCCTCTGGCGGAACTGGGGAGAACTCGGCACACCAGAAAAGGCTGACATATGGCAGGGCCGAGAGGGACTTTCCAAAGAGCACGCAACTACGCCATCTGTCCGATACCAACCGACACTGCGCAGCCCCTAAACCCCCCTGAAACATGAAAGGGGAAGCGAAAAGATAGGAAATAAGGGAAAGGAAGTTTGTACAGAAGAAACCACCTTGTTATTTAGGAAAGCCAGGGAAAACCCTTGGTCAGGAAAAAAAAAGCTATATACCTACGATGATCTAGCGAGCAGAGTGGGCAAAAGAGGTTTGTTGATAACGATAACTAAGAAACGCACAACTTGTAGCAACATTTGTTTACTCTGTACTGCGTGAAATCCATACTGACCAAAACCCTGTTAATCAGGCTGGTGAGATTGCACGTACTAAATCTCACACTAAACCTCGTGGCTAATGAAGGCTCATTCACTGAACACATAAGGGATCGCCTAGCACGGTATCAATGCAAGCGCTTCTGCGTGAAGGGCAGATCTCACGAGCACATCAACGTGAGATGGAGATGTTCATTATTCACCGCAGCAGGATTGGAAATGAGCTCTAACTAAGGGCCAAGATAATTAAGTTGCGGCTGAAATGGCCTGCAATACTGACTACTAAGCAGAAATTAAATCCATACTTCTTTAATAAATAAGGAGAAGTGGGGTTTAAAAATTCGCGTTCATGGCAATTAAATTCATTTTACACTACTTCAACAAGGAAAATGGAATCCAAAATCAAAAGGCTCAAATCACCGATAGAGCATCCGCTAACTAGCAAAAATTCATTCAAATCAGTTCTGTAGGAACTCTTCATTCGGACTGAATTACTATATCTGAGAAATCACGAGACAGAAAAACCATGACTTTTCCTACCATCCTTCGTTTATTAGTGGATATACAAATTATTCTCACGAAAGCTTATTTTTCTATCTACGTCATTTTAATCGGACACATCTTTGCAAAAATAGCTACCATACACATTTTTTGTAGACACAAAGGGAATAGCCCAGAATCACGCGTTTAAGAACAGCCTTAAAATACCACATTCTTTCCATGCAATCGCGAGAAACAACTGAAAATCGACTGGATATTAAAAGAATGACAAAGTATTCAGCAATTATAACGGATATCTCGGAAACGGCTTATCCCACAAAAAGTTCTTTTAAATAAATTGTGAGTTTTAAAGAGAGCTATATTATATTCTGTAGTACGTTTTCGTGTATTGTATACCTTAATGTATACCAGTTATACACGATACAAAAATCCTTCCCCATGAAGAGGACTCCACACTATTCTCAGAAAATTCAAGATACACATTTGTCATGAAAATATATTTAATATATGGTATTTTAATCAAAATCGTTAGAACTATTTTTGAGAAAAAAATATTCCATGTAAAGGATAGCTTAGGGTGGAGGATTTTCTTAAAAAACTTCATACCACACCTTTGGAACAATACTGAACTTAAACACCAAGTTTGGTATTTATCCGACATTTCGTTGTAGAGTTCTAATGTTCAATGTGCGCGTGGATCTTTTTCTAAAAATGTTTTTTTTTAAATTCAGGAGACCTCAAGACATGTATTCCCGGTGAAATCTCGATATCGAATTTTTGGGTGGAATGCAGTACCTTCTCTACTTTCTATGTATGTGGTAGAGAAAGTAAAAGTGTTATCGTAGCGTTAAGCGTTTCCGAAATATTCCATGTTGCATGCCAACTTCCTAAGTGTATTTGGCCGACATGCTTGAAAGCTTTCAATTCTATTTTTTTGTCTTTCCACCCTAAGAATTTGAATTATGCTTCCGCTGTTGTATAACTTAGAGCTCATTGTTTAGTTCAAATTCCTCCTAGGTAAAAATATAATGTAATTTACATGATTTTATATAAATCATCATATACAGCATATATCATATTTAATAAATAAATAAATATGTGTATATATAAATAAATATGAGTTTGTCATGGGTAAAAGAAGTCATGTTAGCTCACCACATCAGATATTTTCACTCTTTTAATGAATCCTATCCCCCCCCAATCCAAGTACGGGAACCTTGCAGATAAGTACAAATTATCGACTTCGGTGACGTCATACAGTTCCTGGGGGTGAAGATCTGCTGGGGATGTAGTTTTGACAGGCGATATCTCTAAACGTGTTACGGACACACCCCTCGCATACTTCGACAGCTCCCGTTGGCAGTGACGGCATCTCGACATGCATCCTGCGGTTTGCACTTGAGAGGATGGAAGTCATGGCACTGACATGACGTTACGATCGTCATGCAGAATGCCGGACAGAGATAAATGATGTGGAGAGTGCACTCCGGCCTCGACCTCGGACACATCTGGCTCTCTTTCATCCAGCCATGTCAACGCTTGGCTCAAGTGGCTACCGGTTCAAAAATAGCACGGCTTACGATTTTCATTGATAGGAACAGATGAGTGGTGAGGCAGGTCATAAACCTATTCATTCATGCTTATGAAGAAGATCGAGGATGAAGTATGATGAAAGAATTACATCGTATGTCTACTTCTTCCTCCTCTTAATTGCCGTTAACTAGTGCATTTCGATGGATACGTGGCTAAGTAATTGCCATAATCCAAAGGATCAGATTTTAATAATAATGATAATAATACTAATAATACTAATCTTACCGAGCGGGATTGCTCAGGCGGTAATCTCTGTGGTACGCATTCGGGAGGTTCCGGGTTCAAATCCCGTGGGCCGACCAATCTGACTAGGATTTTTTCGTGGTTTCCCTCATTCGCCAAGGCAAATACTGAATTGGATATTTAATACCACGACCCAAAGTTTCACCTCATGTCTAAAGCAACAGTAAAATGGAAAATAGATGTTAATAGTGAATGCTCTGCCATCTACCCACGGATGATGAAAGCAAGTACTGGATGGCAGCCTAATGCCATTTGCCGGGCATGTGTAGAAACAGAAGTACAGTCACCTGGCACTAAAGCCTCTGTGGACGTGACGAAGCAAAATGGTATGGTACAGGGATGAGACCTAGCAGGTTAACTGTCCGCCAACTCCAAGCCTAAAAGATCCGCCGTGATATGACCACAAATTTGAAGCGACGTAAAGAGAGGGAGGGAGAGAAAACAATAAACTTAATAGAATAACCTATATGTATTATTATTTCATCTATAGGATTAGGATTCAACGCGGAGGGGGACTTACCACGTCGACCTACATAGATCTTTAGTACCTATGTTCCGGGAGGCAGGGATGAGGTGAGAGGTAACAGAGGGCGGCCGGACCAGGGGGCACGACAGGCAGAGGGCAGGGTCCCTACCATTACAGATTTAAAATCCCCGGATGGGCACCGGTGAGGCCAGCTCCCTTCCCCCTGTGGACTTACACATCCCTTGGGGGACCCGAAACCCGGAAACCGCCCCCATTCCGGGGGACGAAAGTTTCCAAGAACATCCTTTCTTTTCCTCTGCCATGCAAACTCCGAGATCTCCCGCCGACACGTACAACCTTGCGGATGAAAGGTGAAGTGAAATGAGAATGGCGGTGAAAAGGAGGGACAGAAAATTCGGGGGACTTAATGACCCTTCCCAGCATTCGCCTAGCGACCCGGGGAAACCCCGACAGAAACCCATGGGTCAAGAAGGTCGGCCACGGGAATCGAAATATTTGACCTGCATCTAACCGGTGTGATTGCAGGTAAGTCATAAGCAATAACAAGAAAGAATGCAAATACACACACTATTCTGTTCGCAGAAAGTTTTATAATAATACTCGTTAATACAATCTACCTACAGAAATTATTACACTATTAAATGGGGTAGCCAAAATATATAAGATGCCCAGAAAAAAATCCGTAGAAATAGGACAGAGACTAATGTAAGTTACAATAGATGGATAAATCTACTATCTACTTGCTATCTATATTTGTCTATTTGGAATCTCTGATGTCCATCTGGAAGGAACTAAGTTTACAAAATGAAATGGGCATATGACAAAGACATGCTAAAATATTTAAAAGAGAGAAAGAATATGTAAACAAGCAAAAAATATAAGATACCCAGAAAAAAAATCCACAGAAATAGGACATAAACTAATGTAAATTGCAATAGACGGTTAAATTATTGAGCTAGTTGCTATCCATATTGTCTATTTGGAATCTCTAATGTCGATCTGGAAGGCACCAACTAAATTTAGAAAATGAAATGGGTGTATGACAGGAACATGTTAAAATAATAAAAAGAAAGAAAGCATATATACACAAGCAGCCTGGGTGGTGAGAAATAATGAGCACTCAAGATAGAGACGGTCCAAACGAGATTTTACGGACATTTCTCAGAAAAGCAAGAGCAGATCAAATTAGAAGCACAGAAATAACAGGGTAGTTAAAAAGAGGAACGTGCAGTCGAAGAAAAATACCAAAAACCATGGAGGCAACAGTTTTAAAAATAACGTTTCAAGATAATCCCGGATATAATCCTAGACGACCACATAAAAGAGAAATAAGCAACTTAATTAGCCTTGGAACAGTTCAAAGGCCAAAGTCAGTTGTAGAATAAGACGGCCACAGATAGGGAAATAATATACTGCTTCTAATATATAATGGGAAAGGTATTAATACCTTAATTTTAACGGGATATTGCTTGACTATAATGCAAATGAGTACTAGAGAGGAATTTCACTTTTGGTATACCATGCGAAATATGTGCCTCATTCCTAAAGAAAATCCTGAACCCACGGCGATAAATTAATTACTGAGCGAAGGACAAAATGATTTTAGGAATTACAGCTCATCTATAGATGCCAAATTTACTGTTAAACAAATTTTAGAAAAAAGGACTGAATATAATTTAACAACTTGTTTGCTATTTGAAGATTACATAAGAGCATGTAACAAGAGGACTGCAAGGAGTTATGCAAACATTAAGATATAAAACCCTTCGGTCTTGTTTAATTCAATTAAGTCATTTTACAACAACACCAATATAAAAATGGACAAAGGAAAAGAGTGAATTTGAAGTCAATACAGGATTGAGGAAGCTGCGGTTTGTCACTAATAAAATGATAGAACGGATAAGTAAATGCAAACCCAATGGAAAATAAATAAAGTCAATATAGATTTTAGAGACCAAACACTGTTGATGAAATGGGAGGGAGATGTGCAGAAATCAGTGTTCAAGCTGAATGACATGTTAAAGTATTATAATACTAAAATGTTGGGATATAAAACGAAGGTAATGTCCACGATGGCTAGAGAAATATTTCGAATATGAATAGCCATAAGTTCAGACACAACCATAATGGAAAGTAATGAAGAAATGGAAGACAGTATGACATACAAAAAAATCAATGTATGTGTAAAAAGGCATTATGGTAGTAATATGAGAAAGCAAATTAAAGACCACACAAAATAGTGCCTAAACTGGCATTAGGCTATGCATGCGAGACATGAATAATAAGATCAAGAAAAATCAAGAATGGAGGCATCCCAAATGGGAATTTTAAGAGCCTTACTGGGCGTAACAAGAAAAAAGTTTTATTCTAGAATATTGTGGAGAAAGAGAAGAAGAAAATATATTGCAATAGAAATACAAAGATGCCAATGGAAGTGCAAGAGCATGTTCAAAAGAAAGATTCTTCGAAATATCCTAGGCAAGCAATAATTTGCAAATATTGGACATCCCTGTAAAAGTTAAAGGGAGTAATTTAAGATAGCTAAGGAAAAGAAGGCTCAGGAGCCGTAACCTTGTCAAGGAAGAAGCAGAAGAAGAAAGATTTCCGATTAGGAATAATCATTTAAGAGAATACCATAAGCAAAGTAGCATGACTGAATCAGCCGTTTTAATAAACTAATTATGACTTAATTTCAGTGAGTATTGACGATGTTTTAAATCTATGTTGCTTAAACTGTGTCAGGTATTATATTTGGACTGCAGTTACCGCATTGATGTAGAGGAGAAATATGATTTAATAAAGAAAAGCAACGAAGCTTGCAAACCCTGAAACGTCCTCTGCCAGTCTACAAAAAGGTAATGTGATAGAACGATACCTTCATTTCAGAGTTTTCTTCTCTGAACGGGTTGCTTTTACCAAAGCCCAGGAACCCTATCTACTTCTTGTGTTAAGGTCCGCAGGAGACATTTTATTTCCTTTTCACCCATCGGCACAGTCAGGTCGGAAATTACCCTCCCTGCTGGGAATGCTACCTCTAGAGCGGAAAAAGAGGTGTTGAAACGATCCTTTATGTGAAGGGGAACAGGCAATTTGCTTACACTAGCGGAAAAAAAAGGGTGAGGCAAATAGTTGGAGAATCAGAATTCGAACCATGGGATTCGGTAACATAGTTTCGCAAACACCCAGCTCTACTACTGCTGGCTTCTTCATTGGTGGTAATTCAACAGATCTCAAAACGGGAACATTAGCCAACCTGTTAACTTTCCAGAGCTTCTGGGGATTAGTCTGTCTGATAACAGGAGGATGTATCATATTAACAAAATATGATCTAATCATACTTTTATGAACCGAATAGTGGTTTTTAAAACTGTGAGAAGTTTCTGCACACGTATTTAGAGAATTTCATATTTTCAGACAGACAGTCATAGTCTTGCAAAATCAAGCAACATTTATTACTTTCTCTACTACGTATGTTAAGTAGGGGAGGTATTGCATTCCACCCAAAAATTCGTTACCGAGATTTCACCGGAAATACATCTTTTGAGGCCTCCTGAATCTAAAAAAAAACATTTTTAGAAAAAGATCTATGAGTGCGATCTGTGTGTGTGTGTCTGTGAACAGCATAACTCAAAACGAAAAGTCGGATAAATATCAAAGTTGGTATTTAGGTTCAGTATCTTTGAAAGCTGCGACAGGAAGATTTTCAAGAAAATTCCCCCACCCCACCCTTTACACGGAACATTTTTCGAAAACTTTGATTTTCTCAAAAATAGCTGTAACGATTTTGATTACAATATCATATGTTTAAGATATTTTTATGGCAGATGAAATGTATATCTTGAATTTTCTGGGAATGTACCCGAAAGTCTTCTTCATTCTGAATGACTTGTGCATAACTGGTAAACCGTAAGAGATAAGACAAAATTTTACTATGAGGCAGTATTTTATATCACAACACTGTGAATGCCAGAGTGATTGTAGTGTAAATTAACATTATTGTATGACAATGATTTGAGATGTTTGTTATTTATAAGCATTGTTAGGAAATAAGTTTACACGGCCTCACTGAAACTGACAATAGGAGCGGGTAACAATGAGCGAGGGGGTGAGTTGTTTATCAATTAGAAGAGACAAACAAATGACGTCAGAGTAGCGCGTTTTCTTTAGAAATGGAGGGAATAACTTCCCTAGAGCATATGTGTTCGTAATTTTGATTGGATATAAAATAGACGCTAATGTTGGCGCGCTTTATTAACCAATAACAGTTCTGTTATAATGTTTAGGCATATCGGGGTGAGGGAGTATAAATTCTGAAGCCAGAGACGGGTAACGCGCAGTTCTACAGAATCATTCGCAAGGCAAACGTCGCCCAGTTCAACAGAATCATTCACGCGTTACACGTCGCCCAGTTCAACAGAATCATTCGCGGGTTGCACGTCGCGCAGTTTAACAACATCATTCACGAAGTACACGTTACGCAATTCTACAGAATCTCTCGCGTCGTAAAGTTAGTTACAAAAATGTGAAATACGCGAATTAATAATGTGCGGCAAATAAGTGATTATAGTTACATTCGAAAATGTAACAGTTTCAGTCGGGCGTGTATCAAGAGCAATTATGTGAAATTAATTAATTGTGACAGCAATAAAAGTGTAAAAACAAATTCTTTTATCAGTGTTATCTTTTAGTAACAACTCCTTTCCGTTTACACACCTGTTCAAGAGATTTGCTCGACCGAGTAATAATAGCTAGCCGGAGGACAAAGAACTCAAAATTAAAAATAGTAAAATAATAACAGGCGCTCAGCAAATAAGATAACACGAACGATACTGCGACAACTACGCAAAAAATACAGATCCCGTTAAAACACACAATTTGTCATATACATTTTTTTCTCGTTGCATTTCGTAAATGTGGTTGAAATAATGTTCTTAAGTTACATCGAGCATAAAGGGCACAAAAGATACGCTCAGAACATTAAATTTAGTAGTATATGGATAGATAATCTAAAAAATTGTAGTTCTTATGTTTCAACATTTTCTGAAAGTGGCAAATAGGTGATTGATATTTCACAGATGCAAATATAACGTGTAGATAACGTGTCTACCTTCCACATATTTTTTCGATTTAGAATTTGGATAATATGATTTTTCGGGGGTTTTCCTCATCCTCATGAGATCAATGATTAACTCTCGGTTCATTGGACTCAGGATGCATCTGATTATCATTCCATTAATTTACTTCACCATCTCTGCAGAACCGAGTTGTCAAAACATTGCTAACACTTTTAAAAGTGCACAGTCTAAATTTTGGTCATTACGCGTAATTTTGTAAATGACTTACAAGCTCAAGACAACAAAAAACAGGATGAAAATCTGGTATTTCTAAACTCTTCAAGTAACTTAATCTCATGGGCAACTTAGGGAATTTCCAGCAGAAAATAAGATCATATTTCAACAGTACCATACAGGTCTTCGATTCAATCAATGTTCCCTTAAGACATTTGTAAACATTTCAACAGAATCCTCAGAAGTACATTCCAAGTACCGATTCCTTTTAGCGAGTTTACTCGCCACCCGAATTAAACAATTGGTAAAACTTTTCCTAACACGACTCAGCTTACACCAACATCCAAAGGAAAAGGAAGCAGGCGACAAACAAGAACGGAGTTTGCATCCCGACTACAGAAAAAGAAAAGAGAAAATAGGGAAGATGGTTCCTGAATAGGAACACATCTGAGCCAGAGGGAAGACTATTGTAGAGAGAGACATGAAGTTGGAGGAGCCTTTTCTTCCTTCTCTTCATTTCCCATTCTCTACCAGTTTTTCCTTTTCACGGTGTATGTACCAGACTGCTCTGAATACTGAACAAAAGCAGAACTACCGCGGCGGTAGGGGAGGGGTAAGCAATCTCACCACCACATCTGCTGGACCGGCAGGCACTTCCTCCCTCCAGCTAGCAATTTGCTGATATAGGCCAACGGCACAAGAATGCACCGCTCAGGCTTTGTTTCTCCGTGTCTCTGATGTCTGATGTAGAATCATTACAATGCAAACACCCAGGATCAGAGCTGATTGCATTAACCCCTTTAAACATCGACAATCACATGCTGAAGTACAGGCACACCAATTATTCCAAACACAGCTCAATTCTAATTCGGTCATTTCTTTCACGATGCTTTTCGCTGATATCTCTTGGCGAGTTTGGTATAATAAAATTAAGGACCAGACTCTTCAGAGTATTCAGTAATGCAAAGCTCACTCGAACATTAAAGAAAGGTAATTTAGAGCCTAATATGAAAGACAAACATGGTTTAAAATCCTATATAATATGTGAAAATGTGTTATTTACCTTTATGAACTGTTAGGATAATGAAACTATATATAAATTTGGTATTCTCACCGCTCGCATTAGGTAATCATGCGGTAGGTGCACTTTGGTTTATATGATCTAAATTCTCTTCGATAAATATCTTTCCTTAGCCAATCGCTGTTCACGTTTGGAGCTGACAGTTGTATTACAAAACAGATGGAACCGAAGTACACAGTTACGATTTTTCTTCTTCTTCCCCTCCTCGTGTATATATATATATATATATATATATATATACAAACTGACCAATCTTAGTCGTCCAACAGGCAGGCGGAGACTGAAGAGATGATCTTGAGCTACCGATGTTATCGTAACGAGCGCGATGATAATGCGTTCGAAGACGTGAACTGAAGTTGAAGGCAATGGCACATATGGTTTTCTTTCTAAGCTTGGAAACGATCAACTATACATTCAATATAACTATAAGATTCTCCGCGACAGCTGCTACATATCCTTATGAACACTTCTTCACAGGTAACAACATCTCTCTAGAATTTTAATAGAGCATAATGAACGCATTTCCCCCATCTCCCCATTCCCCCTCCCTTTTGAGTCCTTTCAGCTACGTATAAATAGAACCTTTTAATTTATCCATGTGTATGTCTTTCCTTTGCGTGTCCAGAGGAAAGCATTCCAATGCTCGAATATGCATAAGCTTAACACGCTGAAATTATTTTATTTTCCCCCTTTTATAATATTCCTATTTCTTCAAACCTATCTTTTCTAATTTTCGAAAGGTTCCTGCATTTTTACATGCTTTCGAAAGAACAATAAATTTTAAGAACTTGTCTGAAACTGCCGGCTCCTACATTTCTTATTGGAGTGCTGCAGACCACGTAATAATTAGAGCTCGGCATTTGCCCATTTGCCTATTTTATTCCTTTGTTTAGAGTCGTAGCTTTGTACATATAAATATGTTTCATGCTTACTGAAGAAAACTATACTTACTTTGTAATGCCTATAATTGTCTATTTTCATTGTGTATGCCTTTTCATACTTAAGGGCCTATTATGGAATTTTTATATAATGAGAACTTCTTTTAAGGTTTTTGCCTATCGTAATTTCATTATTTATCTTATGAGCGCTTATTTACTAATATTGTTTCTTAAAGTGACATTAACCTTAGTATTGCAATAAATATTTCTCACTCTGAGTCAATCAGCCATTGTTGACATCATGCTTGTAATATCGGCATTCCTTTCCTACCCTCAGCAGTTGCATTTTTCGTGTAATAATAAAATATTGAATACTAAGCAGAATAAAGTCCACGATAAATGGTCAAATACAACAACAAAAATTGTTTGCAACTGGTAAATCGTGCATTTTAGTACTAACTTATCGCTTTGTTGATTAATGCGATGGCTTTATTGTTTTCTACTTCCCACGTGGGCGAAAACACAGTAAACTACTAGACTTATTTCACTGAGCGCAAACTTACAGAAATCATGGTTACAGTTTACACTCCATTAAGCGAATAGTAGAACTTTAGTATATTTAATATATGGTAAAGAGGATATGGATATTTGATATATTCTTTATTGTGCTGTCATCTCAAAATGTGTTTTTAAATGGTAAATGAATAAATGGCTGTGCCTACTTCAATGTTTATCATTACTGATAGTACCTATAGTATTAGTGCATATTTTGAACTTGTAGTGTCTATTTGCCTGTCTATTTTAACTTTTTATCGTCTATTGCGCCGATCTCTAGTAATAAAGCTTGCATTCAAATAGCTTTAATCTGTGCCCTTTGACAATGCAATTACTTTTTTCTCTAGTGTCATAGTCGTGTATAGAGGAATTCGTATTTATTGTACGAGTATTACTGTTATCTATAAATGGTATTGTTCCCAGAATAAATATACAAGGGAGGGTGAGTATATTTAATTTTTAAAGTAATATCTGCAGGAAGTAGTTTGTGTTACTTTAGCTAGGTATTTAAATGCTCTTATTTGTAAAGCAAACATTGTGTTAAAACTAGATTTGGAAGTGTTTACCCAAAGCTCGAGCCATAGGAAATGTGTTCATGCAAAGTACGCTAGTTTGGCTTTGTCAACCGAAAGAAAATTATCCATGTATCTCAATGCAAAAGTCTTGAGCTTAATTTGCTTTCTAATACATCAATGTGGTTATTGTTAGTTTATCATTCAACATTAGACCTAATGTATTAACCTGAGGTCTATTAAAATAAAAAAGAATTAATTCATATTTTTTGGTATTGCCACATAATCTTAAGTCGTTGAAATACTGTAGCACAACGTCGCAGGTTGAATTTACATTTACATCTAGTTTGTTGTTACTAATACTAAAACCCAGTGTGATTCTATTAATTTACAACAGACTGCACAAATCAATAGTTATTTAGGGATACACTTTATGTTTCCTATCAAACATATGTAAATGTGATCTAGAAATTCGAAATGACATACTGCAATAGACATGCGAATACAATCCACAAAATGAGCGTCGCGCTGATCTACTGGGACGTACTTGTTAAATAATCATAATCATTTAGGCCATTTTATTTTCTTTTCCTCAAAGGGATGTAGTTTGACGAGCATTACGTGAAAGAACTACTAGCTGTTACTCCCATCTACATAGAGGAAATGCTATATGTCCCATTCCTTAAATCAGAGAATGCATTAGATGCACTGAAAAAGTTTAGGAGTACTTTTTCTAAGTTTCATAGATTTGTTGAACACGGTTTGAAAAATAGACAATGGCAAACGCAAGCGTTCACTTGAATGTGGGCAACACAATTCCCACCAGAAACTTTAAGGCGTTGGTTTTCCCACAGTGCAATGTGCGGTGAGTTTTCAAAGCCGGCTGCCAATGTATTGCTCTATTACGGTAACGACATTAACCTTTGCCAGTGGTATCTACTTTTCAAAGTAGATGTCATGTATTTACAAGCCACGAAATGCTTAAGCTTAATGAAAGCAACTAAAGCGAAAGAAAAATATATATTTTACTACTGTACATGATATGACTTCAGATGTTAAAGGTGGCATATAAATGGAACATATAAAAAAAATTCTGTGTTACATTCACATGACTTTCTCTAATCTCTTTCGCTTATTAGAGGGTATACAAACTATTCTTACTAAGGCTTATTTTTCTATCTACTTCATTTTAATCCAAATAAACCTTTGAAGAAATAGCTACATTATACATTTCGTTATGGATACAAAGGGAACAGCGATAGTCAAATGTTTAAGAACTGGACGCTATATGCTGCCTTAAAATTCCATACTGTGTTTCTATGCAATCATGACTAACAACTGAATGTTGAAAGGACATTAAAGAATGACCAAGTAATGAACAATTCGAACCATTAATAACGGATATCTCGGAAACGGCTGATGCCATAAAACAAATTATTTTAAATAAATTGTGTGTTTTAAAGGTATCTAGATTTCTTGCGTAGAACGTTTTCGTCTATCGCTTAACGTTTACTAGTTATACAAGATTATACAAAATTCCTTCCGAATGAAGAGGACTTCAAGGTTATTTCCAGAAAATTCCAGGTATACATTTTATTTGCCACGAAAATATCATTATTTTATCTATGGTATTTTAATTAAAATCGTTAGCGTCATTTGTTTTAGAAAATAAAAAAAAATGTTCCATGTAAACGGTAGGGGTCGGGGATTTTCTCGAAAATCTTTGTGTCGCAACTTCAGAAGGTACTGAACCTAAATATCAAGTGTTTATCTGAATTTTCGGTTTTTTAACTCAGTGTTTGTGAATAGCTCCACGCATGCCACCTCAAAAAAGAGCAGGAACTGGGGCCGAAAGAATTCACACCTCGTGTTCAGTTTGTCCAGTGGTTTCTGCAACGAAGTAGATTCAACATTTCCCGCGCACGTCTTCTTTAACGAGGAGGCCTGCTTCACACGCGACAGATATTTCAACATCAAGAACAGCCACATTTGGAAAGTTGAGAACCCTCATAGTGTTCGTTAAACATCAATAAAAGTATTCCGTAAACATCTGGGCTGGAATCGTTGGTGATCATCTGCTGGGCTTTGCGTCTCAGACCTAGCAAACTAACCATATGTAAGGGACATGAAAGAGGTGATGTCACTTGATTCACCGGTTGTAGTCAAAGTGTACTGGGTGTACCTCTCAAGCTTATCCTACCGGGTAAGCTTCAAACAGGGGTGAATAACTCAGTAACGATGCGTCGAAGTATGATGGTTGCTTGACGAAAAACGTTCTCCTCTGCGAGACCCATCGTTCCTCAGAGTTTGTTGCAGAGGTCCTGAAACGCCATATAGATAAAAAAAAAAAAAGTTCACGCGCTTAGCTAGATATTCAATGAAAGTAAATACATACAAAACCAGTGTTTTCAATCAACAATTTAAGGAAATAAAAAAAACCCTTATTTAAATATTTTATACATATACCAAGAATTAGTGTACCTGATCTTTACTTAACCATTCAATAAAGGAAATAAAAGCAACACAGTGTACGGTTTTACCTACTAACGCCCGGTATATTGCAATGGTATGAAACATGCTAGGTCGCAAACACGCATCCTGAATGCTCAGTTCTAACCTGTTATAGGTTACATAACGGAGGCGGACACCTCGCTCGCTTAAAGTTACATAGATCCATTGCGACTACCACGCCGCAGGAGGCTACAGGCCAGGCAGACAGGCCACAGAGACGCGCGCGGAAGATCCTAACAATTCCAGGCTCGAAGATCCGTCCCAGTGCTGGAGCTAGCTAGAGGGTGATGAACGACCCGTCAACCAAGCAGCCCTGTAGTGTCCATGGGACTCTTTCCCTTTAGAAAACATTCGCGCCATTTGTCCGACACCGCCATACGTCACAAAACCTAGAAGCACGTCTGAAAGATGAGAAGCAGGCGGAATGAAAGGGAAATGATCAAAAGGAAGTTATGGTAGATGAGAAACACCCCAGTATTCGCCTACCGACCAGGAAAAACCACGAAAAATCTAAGGTCAGAGTGGGCGGTCGACGGGAATCGAACACGGGACCCCCGAATGCGAGCTTCATACATTACTGCGGAACCATCTCGCTCGGTTGCCACGTATTCACCCCTGCATAGGTTACAAATTTATGCGAATATAAAAAAAAATTAATTGCACCGAAAGGATGTATTTAAGGAAGAAAGTGAGCGTTACAATATGTGCAGATCAGCTGCTGTTATCTAATGTAGGTACTTCTAAAATCGTTCCACAATTAATCGTGCCATGAAGCCTGCGACAAGCTTTTGTGCTGAAACAAGTGGTCAGAGACTAAAAGTTTTATAATTTTTCATTTCTCTCCGTTTTCTAAAGAACCGTTACCAGATGACATTTGTACTACTCACCATTACGATGTAAGAAAAAGGACTAACAGTAGGTACAACTATGGCTTTCTATGAGGGCTCACTTATTTGAAGATTAATATGAAAATGCTTTTCTTGATACTTTGGATGGCAATAATTTAATTTTAAATGTTGGTGTTCCTTGTGCTGTGCTGCTCAAAACAGGGGCTGATATTTCCTACCGTAATAATTGCAACGTCTATTTGACAGTTCCCCTAAATGTAGATTGTAGATAAAATATGAACAGATAGCACTGTTTATGCGTAGCGTATTGTGGCTTAAGGATCACGAAATTCTGTAAAACATAGGCAAATAGTTAGTAACTTCTACAAAAATCATGATAAATAAAAACTAAAAACGAAAATAAAGAACGAAAAGTGACTGTTCCAAAATCGTGTGCCAGCAGCAGATGAATACCAAAAGAATCAACAAAACTGGTGAAGGATTTGTATATCAGCTCTTATTATAATTAAAAGTGTTTTCAAACCTGGAAATCTCACAACAGCAAATTTCTCTCACTGTTAATACAAATAGCCCTAAATTGTGTACGTGCAGCCACTTCAACCCTCTAATCCCTACTTTTATATAGGGTTATTCAAAAAGAAGGAACATACTTTAAATATTTCTAATGAACGACAATGGATGGCGACACATACGATACATCACTGAATAGAGAAAGGCTCAAAAGTTTACTTTATGTGTTCAAAATGAGCAAATTTGTTATGCAGGACGACCAGTGCTTTTCCGTTTGCATAAGTAAACATCTTCTACGAATTCATCGTATCAATTTCAAATTTTTTATGACGAGGCGGCTCGTTGTTGAACTTACAATGAAATGCACACTGCTATGAAACGATGCATTCACTCTTTGCATAATGCAGCACACAAAACGCCTGTTCCTCTGGCGTCGCCATTTTCTCGTAAACAAACACAGCGTCGCTGTAGACACTGAATGGAAGTAATAGGTGGGGCTTAAAACTTTGAACTTTCCTTTATTCAATTATGTACCGTATGTGTCGCTATCTATTGTTGTTCACTAAAAATAATTATTTAAAGCCTGTTCCTTCTTTTTGAATAATCGTGTACTAGCACTATACAGCTTGTTACATGAACACTCGAAGGCTTATCACAGACGGAATATGCATTTTTCCGTTATAACTTAGCCTCGTATGCATTTTTCTGTTATAACTTAGCCCCATGTTTTAAAAGTAGGTACTATGATTTTACTACGCCAATCCTTTGAGCTTTGACAGTTTGGAGCGAGCGCCATTACATCCAATTCGGGTAAGATTTGTGCTGCGTGGGTTCATTCTGGTTTAAAATATTTATTGCACTTGTTAAAATGCAAGTGCTTTTCAGTTGAAGTGATGTACTTGTAATATTATTTAATTTGTTGAGCCCCACGTTTGGGAGCCAATTTGCGACGGTATACTTGTTAAGTTATTTATAATGTTTGTGTATTTATATTTACTCCACACGGTGAAGCCATTTTGTGACGTGATTCTTTGTTAGGTTTGTTAACTCCATCTGGTGTTAGCAATTTGCGGCAGTATTAGTGTTTGTTTAAAAGAATGCTATTGTTATTTTATTTAATTATGGTTCACTGTCCTCCGGCTAGCTATGATCTTTTTGGTCGAGCACTTCTCTTTATACAGGTTGTGTAAACGGAAGGGGGTCTCTTATCCAAATATAACACTGATGAAGGAATTTGTTTTACACTTTTATTGTCGAACACATTCACTATCACATTTACACTTTGATCTTGACACTCGCCAAACTGAAACTGTTATAATAACTTCATTACTGATCATTCTTAATTCGCGTACTTCAACTTTTTGTGTAATTAACTTTACAACACTTTATATTTTTTATAACTCTGCTACGCGTAACCTGCGAATCGATAGCCGACGTGTACTGTACAAATATTTCTGCTGGACTGAAGGCGACGTGTAACGTACAAATGTTTTCGACGAACTGACGGACTGAAGGCGACGTGTAGTGTACAAATATTTTCGGTGAACTGACGTGAAGACGACGTGTAGTGTACAAAGATTTTCGATGAACTGACGGGGTCTACCTCTAACCTAGCCGTTTTTATACTCCTACACCCCGATATGCCTAAAGATTATAACTGAACTGCTAATAAAACGCGCCAACATTAGCGTCTATTTTATATCCAATGAAAATTATGAATACATATGCTCTAGGTATAATGTTCCAGCAAATTCTAAAGAAAAACGCGCCAACATTACGTAACTTCCTCGTCTCTAATAATGATAAACAGCTCACCCCCTCGCTGCATTATTGCGCGCTATTATTGTCAGTTTCAGTAAGGCAGTATAAACTTACTTCTCAACAATAATTACAATTAACAAACATCTCAAATCAATGTCACATAAAAATGCATATTCATATTATAATCATTCTTTTAGTTCAAATAATTTGTGATACAAATTACTGCATCACAGTACAACCTAATTAAAGAATGGCTGCAGAATTATCTTCATTTATTGGGGTTTATATCAAGTGATATGTCTCGCTTCAAATTAACTTGCAAGAACCTTCTACTGGCAAGCCATCTCCAAATGCTTCGCTCTTTCGGAAAGAAGACCTTTGTTAAATCCCCATTGTCACAAGTTTCTCCAAAGCAGAAATGCATGAAACAATTTCACTGTTCGTATGTTTAGGAAGGATGCTAAAAAAAGACTGAGTTTATTTTTCCAATTATGCTCTATCGTCATTAACAGGTGCTATATGTTTTACAAAGTACTCCCCACCCACTTCAATACATATGGCGAAACCTTTGCAAACCCTAAAATGGCGTAAGACATTCTTTGGAAGAATATAATTTAATATTGTTTTGATACCTCTAATCCATAGCTTTATTTCAGCGTGGGATTGAGCAAGAAGTTACAAGGGTCCAAATTATTCATGCAGATGCACAGACATTACTTAAGCAATGTGTCCACATTGCCTCCTGCCCTGGAATGTCACTGACTGAGTGCAACACGGATCATAATTTTGAGAGCTCTCCGCCTAACATAACTTTGTACTATATTTACAAATAGGTAGAAATTAAAACAGAAACGTCGGCCAAAATAACTCCACGTTATGTTACTTTGTATTCCCACCCAAGGTCTCCAGATAGCAGGACTGTTGCACTTGTGTATGTGCAACAGTCCTACCTTGTATGTTACTTGTACTACCTACGTACATAGACCCATAAAAGCACCGCTCATTATGATGATTTGTGAACGTTTATGACGCGTGAGACTACGACGAATGAGAACACAATGGTCTGAGAATAACAACCAGGTGCTGAACCGTGTTATACGAAAGTACAACTTTGAGGTAATTAAATGTTTGCACTGACTCAACGCATGTACAGAAATGGTAACCGTATTCTTAAGAGAACTTGCAGAATTATACAGCCGGTGAGTACCGTAACTAGAAATGGTGCTGTAAAGTAAACCGAGGTATTCCGACTTTGGAATTTATATTAAGTATGAGACTATTATAAGTATTTGGACTATCCGTTCATTACAATGAGGGGTTAGTTCACAGTTTTAACAAGGAACATTCCACTCTTTGGAAAACGAAATTTCGTTCTGGCTTCACGATTGCTAGTTAAGTTTGTGTACTTCTCAGCTTTGGCCCATAGTGATATTTATGATTGTTTTCGAACGTAAAGGAAAAATATAAGCTATATAGCTGTATAATTCAAACCTCCAGCGATTGAAACGGCATTAATTATAACTCGGCGCTAAAAGAGTTTCAGTTTTCGAAAACCACATCATCCTGGTCAGCAATCTTTGAAACCCGAACGAATCCTGACTGCGATTTATATCTGATTTCGAAAGAGTGGAATGTTGCTTCTGAAGAGAGAAACGTTCATTCGGAACGATTCGTTCGCAAACTATGCATATTTATATAGAAAGCCCTAGTTATAAACATTTCATGTGCTGAATTTTCAAGCTCATGTAATCAATGAGATCCAAAGAAACCCCTCAAATTATATCAATACTTTTATGGTTAATTAAGCAAACTTGCTTGATCCGAAAGGAGATGCCACCACATCCGCAGTTTATATCTCTTGAGAGGCCCAGAACATCTGCAAGCGAGAGAAGCTTGATGTGAAACGACGTGCACAGGCATAAACCACAGCAGACAGGCACACCCAACACCTGCTTCCCTCCTCCTCCTCGTGATGAAATATTGATGTCCGGACGTGTTTCTCCCGCAACAGGGTGGGGAACTCCAGCTACTTGCCGATATTGTCATTAAGGAGAGATGTATATTTTGGTAAGCAGCAGAGTGACGTCAACTGACGATGTTCAAATATGGAATTAGGTTGGGATTCCTACCAACGTTCTTTGACGCTGCCTTGTATTGCTTTTATATTAGCATAGGCCTCCATCAAAGCTTCTGTTATGCGAACGAACATTTTTACTTTCTCTACTACGTATAGTACGTAGGGGAAGTATTGCATTCCACCCAAAAATTCGATACCGAGATTTCACCGGAAATACATGTTTTGAGACCCCCCGAAATCCAAAAAAAGCATTTTTGGAAACATGTCCGTGTGTGTGTCTGTGAACAGCATAACTCAGAAACGAACAGTCGGATAAACACCACACATCTTATTTAGGTTCAGTATCTTCCAGAGATGCGACACAAAGGTTTTCAAGAAAATGCCCCCAACCCACATTGCCCTTTACATGGAATATTTTTCGAATATTTTAATTTTCTCAAAAACGGCTCTAACGATGTTGATTAAAATATCATATATTTAAGATATTTTCATGACAAATAAAATGTATATCTCGAATTTTCTGGGAATGTCTCCAAAAGTATTCTTCATTGTGAACGACTTTTGCATAACTGCTAAACCATAAGAGATAGACAAAATTTTACTACACAAAAAATGTAGATCGCGTTAAAATACACAATTTATATCATATACATTTTTTTTGTTGTTGGGTGAACCATTTGCGAGATATTGCTTGTTATTCCCCTAAATTTTCCAATGCTTATACTTTTTCTCAAATGGGAATTCGTTATTCATTTTTACTTTCTCTACTACGTATAGTAAGTAGGGGAAGTATTGTATTCCACCCAAAAATTCGATATCGAGGTTTCACGGAAATACATATTTTGAGGTCACCTGAATCCAAATAAAGCATTTTTGGAAAATGTCCATGAATGTCTGTGAACAGCATAACTCAAAAACGAAAAGTCGGATAAATATCAAACGTGGTATTTAATTCAATATCTTCCAAAGATGTGACATGAAGATTTTCAACAAAATTCCCTCACCCAAAACTACTCTTTACATGGAAGATATTTTAAATTTTTTATTTTTTAAAAAGTGGCTCCAACGATTTTGATTAAAATGTCATATATGAAAGATATTTACATGACAAATAAACTGTCTATCTTGAATTTTCGGGGAATAGCCTATGAAGTCCTCTTCATTCGGAAGGAATTTTGTATAATCTTGTATAACGTAAACGTTAAGCGATAAACGAAAATGAACTACATCAAAAATGTAGATCTCTTTAGAACACACAATTTATTTAAAAGAAGTTCTTTGTGGTATAAGCGGTTCTGAGATGTGTTATTAAAGGTTCGAGTTGTTCATTTCTTGGTCATTCTCTTAAAGTCCTTTCAACATTCAGTTGTCTCTCGCGATTGCATGGAAACAGTAAGCCCTGTTCTTAAACATTTGATTGTCGCTGTTCCCTTTGTACCTATAACAAATGTGCAAAGGTTCATTTGCATTAAAATGTAGTAGATAGAGAAATAAGCTTTACTAAAAATAATTTGTATACCCAGTAATAAATGATAGGGGTAGAGAAAGTCATGTGAATGTATCACATCAGATTTTCTTCAGTAAGGTGTAAATATAAATCCGCGGTTTACATGTTTTTTCTTATTCTCTTCGGGATTTTCCACAAAAGCATATACAAAGGCAGTTGATTGCTATATGAAGAGGGCCTGGGTTTTGGATTCTGCGATTCTAACTAGGACAATAATCCGACTCAAGACGGTCAAAGGCAGACAAATATCGCTTTATGAACATTTTATACCATATTTTAAAGAGATCGCTATCAGACCAGAAAACTGGTATTTTAGTGGAGTGTTATCTGTAAACGAGGTGTTATTAAATACATCTCGTATATCTAAATGATCTTTATTGGGAATGTTTCAAAATCTCATATGTGTGTAAGGTTTAGTCAGACGGAGGGAACCGCAGCCACTGGAGCAGAGCACTGCACATAGACCATGTGCTTTTAACGTCCCTGGGCGGAAGGGTTGAAGGGGAGAGTCGAAGGGCGACCAGTTCCGGACGACGATACGCCCTAGCAAATACGGGTCCATAACGATTCCAGAATGACACTAATCCTGAAGCCAGCACTAACCCCCCTGTGACATCTTAAAGCTAGGGATTCCGGAATGAAACGCGTTCTTCCAATGAAAGGGGCCCAGCCGGCCAGCTAATCGCTAGGGAGAAATCTTTACACAACGCAAATTCTACCGTCCTGCAGCAAGGCAACAATCGCCATCGCCTGATCCTACAACCCTTAAACGTATGAATATGAAACAAATGAAGGGTAATGTTGAGCAGGAAATTATATGTTCCTTATTACTTCGTATACGTGGTGGATATGTGTGTGTGTATGTGCGCGCGCGTGTATGTATGTTTGCAGTGCCTATTTATGCTCTTTTCTATGTTATTGTTAATTATATCCATACAGAATTCCTTGTGGACACCTACATATGTTGTAGGCTGATGTGAGTTATTTGATACCGTAATTATTCACAGGAAGATATAAATAATTAAATAAATAATTATATAAGTATATTAAATCAATGTCTAATGTAATATGCCTGATTTGAAAGATTTGTGCCGAAAGAAAAACCTAATTAGCAAGTCATGTAAGGAAGACATTAGCAACAGCCGAATAGAGAGCACACTAACTTAAAGATTCTGGAATGCAGTTAGGGTTGAGTTCAATACGTTTAAACAGTCACGTAGGCAGCAATTATGTAAGCTGTATGTTTCACTAGAAAAAGTGAAACATACAGCTTAGCAACAAGGTAAGAGACACATACGTAGGGTATTAAGATTGGTTCGCGCGAGAAAGAACATTTGGAGGGGTAGCGATAGGTAGGTGGAGCTTAAGATAAGAAAAGTTCGTGCATTCTAATCAGAGGCACATTCACAATTCTGCATACATTCATGACTCTTCTGGGATTCTTGCCTCTCATTGACATATTTTTGTGTGTAATTTCTAAGCTGTGTAGCGCACATGAACGCGCCGGTGTTAGGAAGATTTAGCGGATATTGAGAGGCATCTTTTCGAGTAACATATCTAAGACTTAAGGCGACTGCTTCTCAAACTGAACATTTTAGTTAACATTAAAATTGATCACCTAACTAACCAGGTATTATCCTTTCAAAATACACTCACGCATACCCAGAGATAAAGAACTCATAGCTATACCACTATAGCAGCTGGCGCACGAGACAACGTAGAACGAGCTACGAGATGACATCTCATCAACAGAGCAGGTAACATTAAATGTTATAAACATTTACAGCAAAGGGTACGGCTTCATCTTTGTATAAAGTTTCTTTGAACAAGGATGTTCAAATATCATATTTGAATATGTTTTCTTTCATGCAGCGCATGTCAAATACGTAATAAATCTAAAGCCATTGGTCTAGTGCACTTTTATGACAATAACCGAAAAGCAATATACTAAATTATGTACTGCAATTACAACATTAAAAGATGTGCTTCTGTCAAGAAACAAAGACACAAAAGACACTTCTTCGCTCTTATACAATTCTAACACCTTAGAATCAACTTGTGATAACTTTAATGGTGAAAAAGCCTTTCTTGAGGTTCCTTTCCTAAAGTATAAGGCCATAAAATAACTAATTTAGTATTTCATATTAAATCTGAAATATCATCATAAACTTCCTACAGGATCCAAGCGACTAGTGAAGTAATACCCATTTTTTCTTTTTCTTTATGGGGACTCTAATTTTCACTAAACACAAAGCTTCCAAGTGTCACGCCTTTTCCCTTTGTCATCTATCTGCAAAGGCAGAGGGGAAAAAGTCATAAGTCCTTCACTAATGTTAGTATGTTTTGGATTTACGATGTTGGCTGCTGGCTTTCTCCTTAGGATGCCTTTTTCCTTGTTTCTTTACTTCCTCCGTTGTTTCGTTCTTGGTGCTGCGTTGTTTAATATTGTGTAGTGAGGGCGCAGCATCTCGCATTTTACGACGTCGTTTATCGCGTGTTATACGAGTGCTGAAAGCGAACACTGGAGAAGTGGGAACCCGCTTCAGGAATAACATGTTAAGAGATGCTTCGAATGAGATGGTTGCTCTTACAATTTTGTAACAATGTTTAAAATTTCATCGCTCAAACATTTGCATTTAAGTCCTGTCGAGTTCTTCCTTCTCTTCCGGACTTCTTGCAGCACTAATGTCAAAGATTTTCCTCCCAGTAGCAGTTCAATGTAGAAAACCATTCGCGTTCATAAAAACATTGTGTCATGTGAATGCAAACTGATGTGTTGCATATGCATGACACTCCATGCTCACTCTTCTACAAACTATTCTTACAAAAGCGCGTCGCTATTGATGGCTTTACATAAGCTTCCATGCACTTTGCATGAGAGAGAGACAGAGAGAGAGAGAGAGAGAGAGAGAGAGAGAGAGGAAACTAATTAAAACTTCCCATTTTAGAAAAGTATAGCTACTTGAAAAGTTCAACCAATAACAAGGATGATATCCAAAATGGTTATCAAACAAAAATGATTTCACCTAAACAGTATGCTTTAACAAGATCAACATTTTTTCTGCAGTAGGATTTTGTGTACCTCTTACGGTTTACTATTTATACAGAAGTCATTCAGAATGAAGAAAACTTCACCAGGTATACCGAAAAAATATACATTTCATTTGTCATGCAAATATCTTAAACATAAGAAATTTTAATCAAAATCGCCAGCAATTTTTGAGAGAATAAGGAAAATTATTGTATTCAAAGGGTAGTTTGGGGTGGGGGATTGTTTTTGAAAATCTTCATATCGCATCCCTGGAAGATGCTGAACTCAAATACACAATTTGGCTCTTAAATAGCTTTTTTAATTACGCTGTTCTCTCTCTCTCTCTCTCTCTCTCTCTCAGACACACACATACACACACGAAGCTTTTTCTGAAGTTCTTATTCAAGGAGTCTCAAAACGTGTATTTGCGGTAGAATATCGATATTGAAATTTTGGGTGGAATGCAATGCTTCCTCTACTTGCTTAAAGAAAGTAAACTGTTTAGCATGCACTTAGCTTTTCTCTACCCTTACCATTTAATTGTAATTCACTAGATTGTTTATATGAAGCTTGATTTCTGCCAGCTTTATGTTAACCGCAATAAAACACAGAGTTACTCAAGATAATATTAGTATGCAATTAGTACCTATCCAACGCAAGATGACAAAGTGATCATATCCAGAGATGAATGCTTTGGCACTGGATGGCGCCAATATAACGAACAGTTGATGTCTATGGACGGGCACGTGCTCTACAGTTTAACAAACTTCCACCAATCCAACAAGAATATAATCACAAAAAGGGTTCGAAGTATGGTTCACCTGCTTAATTACAGAGTATACACCAGCGTTACAGAGAATTGGACACTATTCAAAGACGTGTGATTGTGTGCTCACAACTTCAGTCGTTGAATGGATCCTTGCGATAGGTCCTCTGCTGATATTACTGGAGTTTCATGCATCGCGTTGATTGCTATACCAAATAAAACAGTGGAGACGCGGTGCCATGGAAGAGGTGGCTCAATAAAAGCGCGAACGAACCATCCATTATGAAGCTACTCACTCATTCACCGTAATGTTATCTGCCCAGTTAGTCCATCCACCTTGCGATTATGCCTAGCGGACTGAATTTCTATTAACTATAAAAAGCAAGTTAAGTAACAATACCTATGTACAATATTGGCACCCCAAAAAGATCAAACTATATAGGCCCAACATTGAAAAACCTTGTGTTACATTCACATGACTTTCTCTACTCACACTTCCACAAAATATTCTTACGAAAGCCTGCTATTCTGGATGCTTTTTGTTAACCCAGATAAAATTTCAATTCATATTTATACATTTCGTTGTACGATAAGTAGTAAAGAGATAGTCTGCCTTTTATCTGGCTAGGATCTGTTCGTGGTTTCCCTCAGTCGTCTAGGTAAATACGGATTGGATTAATGTAATTTTGAGTCAATCTAACACTCCATGCTCCATTTTACTAGACTAGTATTTACCTAGAACATGTTTCGCTAGGACCTTCCTAACATCATCAGCTCATGTAACGAAACGCGTTCTAGGTAAATGCTAGTAATAAATGGAGCATGGAGTATTAGTTCAACTCAAAATTATATTACTCCGGTGCTTTGTTGTATCATAGTCCCTGCACATCAAGAATATCACATTGGATATTTAATACCACGACCCAAAATTGCATCTTAAGTCTAAAACAATAAAAAAAATAAAAAATAGATGGTAATGGCGAATGCTCTGCCATCTATCCACAGAAAATGAAAGCAGATAGACTGGATGGCACCTTAATGCCAAGTGTCGAAACTGACATGCTCACGTCACAGAAGCAGAGGTGCAGTTGCCATGCGCTCTTGCCTCTTTGGGCATGTGACGAAGAAAGATAATATGGTACAGGGATGAGATCTAAAATGCTAACTGTCCGCCACACACTGATCCACGAGATATCTTCTAACAGATCCGTCGCGATAAGACCACGTAGTTAAAGCGACATAAAATAAATAGAGCAAAAAACTACAACTTGAACAATCACAAGAATTGTATACGTACTCTTATTAAAGAAGACTACCAATGTGAAGGAAACCAAGCTTGGAAAAGCAAACAAAACGCAGTTATTTGACGTGGTAAAACAGTAAACCAGGGTGAAGATGAGTTACTTTAATTATATGAAATGGCAAAAAGAATTATAATTATTGTTGTTAATAATCATTTTAATAATTTCTTGCTCACATAACCTTTAATTAGCAAGAACAGCAATTTAATTTAGTTAGAGAGCACTTTTCGAGAAAAGTCCTGCCTCATATGTAAGGTCTCCCATTAAAATGATTGCTTTTAATGTGATAAAAATCTAAAACTGAGGAGGGGGGGACATTGTTATTTGTAAATTTAAATACTTTTCCTATATAACCTTTAGCTAATGCTTAATAAAGAACAGACATCGTTATCATAACTGTCTATAAAAGAGAGAAATAAACAAATATTCTTGTAAAATCATACTAAAGGAGTACTTTACTTTGGCTGTTGCAATAATGTGGTGTATTAGTTAGTAGCTATTGACATGCTAGACACATTATTGCGTCGCATTGGCGACGGCATTGTTGGGGGTAATTAAGTATTTCTTTCGGCTTTGTGTTTGAAGTTCCGTCTGGCATGGCAACTCGCCACCCCTAGCTAGCGAGCCTAGACAGAGGTGGAGAGAGAGGGGGAATAGTTCAGCGTTACTTTTCTTTGTGTGTACGAACGTCAATCAGTTCAAGTGTGTGAGTTTGTGTGAAAGGTCGCGTGTAGAGCATCTGCCTTCAATTCTTTATTTCTTTGTGTGTGATGTAGGGATACCATTTATGTATTAAATAAACTTCAGGTAATGTGAATAATGCGAAATTTGTGTATTTTGTTATAAAAAAATCCCACGCCTTCAGCTGAATGTGAACATCACGGTCCTGGTCCTCTCGCAGTATCTATAACTACGCTTACCCCATGTGCAAGTTGGGGTGATTAAAATTTAATACTTTGCTGAAAACCTTTTGGCTCTCACCCTAGTATGTAATATTTTTGGTGTACGGCGCCGGTCACATCGTTGTGAAAAATGTTCGTGTGTTTGTGGCGTGCGAGTGTTATGGTACATTATTTAGTTGAACCCAAATAGAGGTTTATATATATATATATATATATATATATATATTATATTATTATAAGTAAGAAGCAAATTCATTGTAATCAGTTTCTAATATTTTGTGCCTGACCACTTGGTGGCTGTAGTTATACTTTAATGTAAGTTTTGGAATATGTAGGCGTGTGTGGGATATCTTTTAGTGTCTGGGTGTGTGCTGTGAGTTTTTTTTTTCAGCGATGTGACAGGATTTGATTTATGTAGCACATTTCGGCTCTGTAACGTAACCGTTACACCGGAAATTCAAAATTGTTCCAGAGGTTGGCGTGTTGTTGCTTTCTTTTGCGTAGCAAAATTTTATTTCTTTTTCCTCCATTTCGTCCCTGAAAATTTTCAACTTTTCGTAGCTTTCCTATTTTTTATGTGATGGATATATAATCTTTTGATCTCTCTGCATTACCCCATTTCTCCTCCTCTCTCCTTCTCCCCACTGTTTCCCATTCCCCCTCTCCCTCTCTTCTCCTTCTCTTTCCATTCTAGGTAACATAGTACTACGTTAAATTAAACAGCGAAACATAAAGGAGTTTGAACTACAGACCTTCTGTTCATGAGTCGATACCTTAAAGACCTCGGACACCCGTGTCGGTCACGTAATTGATGGCTATACACAGTGATCAGATATGCTTTACTCCGTGGCGCATGGTATTTTTCCTATGGGCGAGCTCCAATCGCTCGCCGTGCGTATCAGGTGGAAGCATGCCTATGCGTGAGTGGTGTTGCAATCGTATTTCAGCTGTTCCCAAGTGTAAGCGTGCGAGTCTGCTTGTGTGTGTGTGTGTGTGTGTGTGTGTGTGCGTGTGTGTGTGTGTGTGTTTGAGTGTGTGCGAGCGCGCGTTTATTTTTCTCTCTATTTTTATTTCTTAATTCTGCGGTAGATACAGGGTACTATGGCTCAGCGTGTACGATTCATGTGTATTTACACAGCCAGCTCGTACAAAGATGGTTTCAAAAAACATTCGCGTATAAAGACGCTCCAAGACTTAAGTCCATAATCTGTATAACCAATTTCAGAAAACTGAACGTATATTAGCCTAAAAATCAAAACAGCACCTTAGGGTTCTCGATAAAGAAACATTATATGACATTGGATATGGTTTGGAAAATATTGCTATTAAAACACTAGTCTGCATTTTCAAACTTTTTGTCAGATGATTTCCTAAAAGTAGGTGTTCTTGAATCAAGTTTTTATGCTGATTTCAGAAATAACTTCCGTTTTTTTCTATCACGTCAAGTTTTTACACAAAAACCGAGATGTAATGTTTTGACAATTTTACTAATGAGCGTAGAAATGTATCCAAATACCATTTCACACAAGGTAAGTTTTTATTCAAGAAACATTTTAAGAATACTCTCAAGAACTCCCTTAATTTATTTCATGACTATATTTTAACAAAACAAGAAGCCAAAGTGTTTCATTTAATTTTTTACAAACTTTCTCTTCTTTGACTTCCTTGCAGATCCTTGAAGATGACTGTCCCTCCTCAACAACTAACAGTAGTCGGCCAACATAGTTTCATTCCATCTCCGCTGGTACCTCCTCTCCATTTCCTTAATATCTTGATGAAAACGTTCACCCTGCTCTTCACTATAATGTCCCAGATTTTCTGGAAAGTAGTCGATATGTGAATGCAGAAAATGCACCTTTACACTCATGTTACAACCCATCTTCTTGAAATTTTCCAATATTGTTTCGACAATGGCCTTGTAATTACGATCTTTGTTATTTCCTAAGAAGTTTTCAGTAACTGATCGGAAGGCGATCCATGCTCCTATTTCTCTCTCATTCATTGTCTTCTCAAAATCTTCATCTTCCACCAATTCTTTATTTGAGGACCAACAAGTATTCCAGCCTTTAATTTGTCTTGTGTAATGAAGGGAATTTCTTGGAAAGATACTTGAAGCAGGGTCCATCCTGTGGTAGAGCCCTTACAAATTGCTTCATCAAGCCCAATTTTATGTGTAGTGGCGGAAGCAATATCTTTATATCTCTATATTTTTGAAGTGAAACTGTTAAAAAAAACTGTATGTGATAGAAAAAACTAAAAGCAGTTCTGAAATCAGCATAAAAAGTGCGTCAGAATCACTTATTAATTTCAGTCATCCGATATCATGCAAACTAGTGAAATCACTTGGCTGTCCTGTACAGCTGCGAATTTAAAATGCATTTGTGCAAAAGGCTAGATGAGAAGCGGCGAATGTGAACAATCGGGCAACATGGAACATCGTATTTCCCGCCAAGGACGTGATGCTCTCTGTCGGTGAGAAGCACGAAACAGTAGCTCTAGAAAAATCATTTATATCAACCTTAGCGTTGTTAGCGGCGTGAAGAAGAATGGCGCATAAATTTGCTTTCCTATACTGAAGCCTTTTGAAACCTTTTACAGGTAAGACCGACATGTTTTTTAATGTCCGTTTGTGACTGCATTAAAATATTCAAATATTGCATATATAGCTAGACCCATTAGGCTACTTTTTCCATCATTGTAATCTTCTGCATACGAAACAGTGTTCCATATTGCCGCTGTTGTTTCAGAAAGTGATTTAAATGAAAAATGTCTCAAACATTATTCTTATTCAGGTGTGTCTTACAATGCATTTAGTTTTTCATCATATGCATGAGAGTAAATAGTAGGTTAATGCTACAAATTAATGTTCATCACGTTTACAAATTACGCTCCTTCTTGCTATTTATTAAATTGTAAACTACTGCTCTACTGGTGCCCGGTGTCCGGTGCCCGGTGAATTTACAAGTTTTCAATTAGAATTGCACATATGCACACACCTATATTTGTATATAGATTCTGTGTAGTTTAATACAAGTAACAGATAGAAGTTAATTAAACATTTTACACACGTAGGGAATTTTAATTATTCTGTCTTTAAAACTACTATAAGATGTAGACTACCAACACTGTATCTAACATGCGTGTTCTCTTCTAACCTGCAAAATGAGCAAGAAGAAGCAAGAAATAAATAAAAGAAAGCAGTGGGATAAAGGAGATATGTTTAGAGCCATTTCAGCTTTAGATTCAAAGAAATGGGATACCTGAAAGCCGCTAAAACGTTTGGCGTCTCTAAAATCACTCCTCGGACACTGTCTATGAAAACAGATTTGTCGCCTTCAGATGCAGTAAACATTCCACTTGGTATAAAACCAGTTTCCTCTCAGTAAATGGAAGAAGAGCTTGTGGTCTGCCTTCTGGATAAGGAAAGAAAATTTGTTGACTTATCAAGGGTTGTCCTAAGTCGTTCGGCATATCAACTTGCCTCAAGAAATGAAATACCCAACCCATTTTCAAGGATCAATTCATCATCTGCTGGTAAACACTGACTAAAGCAATTCCTGAGACGTGATCCAAAACTGTCTGTACGAAAGCCAACAGCAATTTCCATGGCCAGAGCGAAGGTTTTCAACGAAGAAGAGGTAGCAAAGTTCTTTGCAATCATACAGGAAGAACTGAGTAAAAGATCTTATGGGTCCGATAAAATCTACAATTTTAGACAGGTCCGTGTGTGTAGTCACGGCAGGCAGATATCATTGCTATAAAGGGCAAGCGACAGGTTGCTGCAATGACACCCGAGGATCCCTCATAAGGTTAGTTCTATGCATGAGCGCAGGGAGAACTTATATTCCACCTATGTTTATCTTCCCACAGAAAAACTTCAGCCCTCTTTTAATGAAAGGAGCACCGCTGGGCTGGATTCAAGCTGTCCTTTTTATGAAGTGGTTTCTTCATTTTGTAGAGAAGGTGAAACCTACCCGAGATGAGCTTCCATGCTTATATTAAATAGGTATACCAAGCACACAAGAAACTTTCAACTCATCGACTGTGCCGGAGAGAACAATGTGCCTCTAATTTGTCTCCCTCCGCACTCGACGCACAAGCTTCGGAATTTGGATAACACATTCATTGGCGCCATGAAAGGCTTCTGCAGTGAGGAAGTCCGAGTTTTTCTGAGAGTTCGTGAGGAACCTGTCAACCATTTCGACATTGCCGAACTATGTGCAAGAACTTATCTCTGAGCTGCATCGAGAGAAAATGCTGTGAGTGGTTTCAGAGCAACAAGCATATATCCTCTGAACAAAAACGTTCTTCAAGACTAATTTGCAACCTCTGACATTTCACATTCTCCTTCAGTTGATGCTGAGGAAGTTGCTAATTCAGGCTTGCCTAGTTCCAACCATAATCTGACGCCTTCATAACCAGGAATATGACCAAGGTTTCTAATTACTCTACAATAATACCTCCACCGCCTGTATTACACAAGCCAGCAACCAGTCGCAGAGGAACAAGAGAAGTCTCAGCTTGTGTCATATCATCATCACCTTACAAAGCCACAGTTCAGCGTCTTTAAACAGTAAAGGTGCCAAAAGCATCCCAAACAATGGAAGCACTGCCACAGGGAAGAGACAGTTGTTCCCAAATTCAACAAAAGGATATCTCCTAATATGACTGTGGAAATCGGTGTTCAAGCTTCTACTTCTGTAGATCCTCGAGACGACGCTGTTTGCATTTTCCGCGCCGGAAAATTTTCTGATGATGCCGGCGGGGGGGATGGATACAGTGTTCAGTATGTGAATCTTAGTCTCGCAGTGCTTGTTTCGATGAAGAGCAGTATGTTAACTTTATGTTATCATACCAGTATCTTCGTTGAGTAATTGAAGTGAATATAACAAAGTTTTGTTATATTTATAATTTGGGCATGTTTTGACTTCTTTTTATTGGTATCATTCAGTATTATGGGAAGTGTTCCAGTGCTATTGCTTCTGGAGAAAAGCAGTGTCTTCAAAATATGAGTTCCCTTGCTTTTTGGTAAACAATACCAACTTATGGCCAACATTTTATGCTCCATATACTTTGTTCTTTGTACTAAATATCTTATGTAAACATTATATATTCTTTATTGAAATACTATTATATTTTTTAAAATGGTGTTCCATATTCACCGCCTCTCCTCCACTAAATTATTGTACTTAAAGCCGTATTAATTAACTGTGGCAAATAAGCAACTAGGTGGCCACGTACGTAAGCGCACATTTGGTGAGTTGACTCTGAAAAATGTGCACAATGGATAAATATACCCACATTTAATATTCTTCCCAGAGGAGGCCGAGTTCCACTTGCATGGTTATGTGTGCACCCAAAACAAGCCTTACTGCAGTGCTATTAAACCTGACTTCGTGAATGGAGTGCACCTCCATGACGAAAAAATGGGTGTATGGTCATGGAAAAATCATAGGACATATTTTTTTTGGAGGCGAGATACAGTTAGCACTGTTACTTATGTGAACACCGTACACCCTTTCTTCAGAAAATTAATTTACCGAGAGGATGACTGAGCATTTTTTTCAACATGACAACACTGCGCACATTATGAGTAATTTCATGAGGCATTTACAAAGTGTTATTAATAGGAATTTGGTCCCCCGATTTAATCACCTATGAGTATTATCTCTGGGGTAAATTAAAAATGCCCTGTACAAGATGAATCCGCACACAAGAACTGAAAAGTAAGATTGGTCAGAAAATTATGGAATTCTCCAATACAGCGAGTGAAGAATGATTTCCTAAAATTATGGAGACAAAATGTACAGAGAAGGAAAGCAAACAGTTTCAACGCCCCCTTTATCACCTGATAAGTAATTAGATTCTGAATATTGTGTTACTGCTGTATGATTTACCTTACTGCTACCTCGATCGGCTAACTAGCGCGCGCTCGCCCATAAACAAAAACCACCTAGTGCCGCGGAGTAAAGTCTATCTGATCGCTCTGTGCTTCTGACTTGTTTCGCGTTTTACTCACTAATCTTTGGAATTCAGTTATCTTCATAAAATGTTTTCCTTAGAAATGAAATCGAAAGACAAAATCATGCATGAGTAATGAAATGTAGCACATAATATTTCAAAAACTGAAATCATCTGTATCCAGGTTAAAAAATTTTAAATTTTGAGCCTGATATTACAGAGAATGCTGGCTCACAGTTCAACTCAACAACTGAAGACAACGTGAGTAAACATAAAGGCTAGGCCTACTAATGAAAACATGAGAAAATTCCAATGATTGTGTAATCCCTCACAGGAATTACTCGGTATTATATGTAGAAGCACTTCATTCGTACGAACTATTTAATTTATTCACACTAATAATTGTCTATCATTGTCATTAATTAAAATGGAATAGCCAATTCTTTAAATACTGCGACCCGACAAAAGCTGATGAGCTTGTCATTCACGAGTGATTCTGTGCGCCATAGCTTGGTCAACACACGGCAACAAACTTTATAAAAATGCATCACCCATGAACCTTTTCATTGCTTTCACTGCTGACGGATATTTATATTCATAAGGGATCTTTCTTAATACAAATGCATTCCTAGGACTTATTTTCAAAGAAAGGTTGCAGCCGAAGTGAAAAAATAAACCCTGAACATATTTCCGGATTGAGTACCTTAAGGCGCAAATCACGAACGACAGATGTGTAGTCACCAACTCTACTTCATTCCACCAGAAAAGAAGAAAAGCAAGTAAACCTTTCAGCACAAGCTCTTCCAAGTGCCGCCAAAATCGATGTGGAGTCATTTCTGCGTCCACAGTGTGTCTAGCACCCAAGGGTGAAATGTCTCTTGGACCGAAGTGGGAACGTGTCCTATATAAAGGGACTGCAATAAACTGGAGTAGAATGTGACGGTTTGCTTATTTGATCACGAACTCGTGCGGTGTAGACGAAAACACATTCTTTCCCACGAGAGATTTGGCACGTGCTCAGCAATCGCTATTTTCTACTGTACATACTCTACAATGTCGAGCAAAATTGTAATCACGCACTGCCATTCTGTTATACGACTTCTCTTTACTGTTATTGTTTTCCCGGCACATTTTGAAGCACCGTAGACATGTGGCATATATTACCACTTTTGAAAAGAAGATCGGCATTTGGATCAATTTAATACTAGGAGCGCATTCTAGGGTTACCTAGCGGTATTGTGGGATATTAACATAGAAAAAAATGCGTTACAAATGAAAAATGTTACATTAACGGTTGTGGTTTAACATATTCTTAAAACAATACAACCTATGATGATAATTATTTAATTATAACCTAAAATAACCACCAGTAGGTCAATCAATGATAATTATTCTTCCACATATGCCATGTGTAGGCTCAAGTTGGAAAGGAAGCCTACACACGGTATGTGCGGAAGAACAATGAATTATAGCGATGAAATTTCTGCCTCCAAAGTTTTAATGCTTTAGGGTAGCTAAAATCAGATTTAAAGCCTGAATGTTCCATCACGTACCTTTTTTATTTTAATTTCAATTGTCTTCTAATAGCATATTTTGACAATTATAGCCCACGTAAGTGTTTAAACTACTTCAACATAAGTAGTCTTTTCATGATAAAAAGAACCACTACACATAGTAAAGCTAATTCCATTTTAAAAGTTTATTTGAAATGGAGTTACTAAAACGTGCTTCATTTATAACTTACAGGTCACAAGATGGAAACGTTTTCGACGTGCACTCCCTCCATCTTCAGCTGAAGTCGACTGTTGGGCTCGGCTCGTTCGATTTTTGAGCAAGGGTGGAAAGTGATCCCTCTGACATCTGGTGTTATCAGGCCTCAGGCTTTTATTGAGCCACCTTCTCCTGTTTTTTTTAAAGTGGTGTGTGCGCCTTCTTGTTGTAGTTGCAGAACCATTTACATGTCTCCCGTGAGCTGATTGGATATACTGCATGATGATGTTACATGTTGGGATTTTAAAATTCAAAATATTCTTAATCTTACTGACTAAACATTTTCTTCCAGATATTCAGTTGTGATGGTATTTTTGACTTCAACAATTTAATTTCATGAGCTATCTAATGATTTGTAGTCTCCAGTTTTTAAGCTACTCTTTGTTCTACCGATGTATATCTCTTCGTAATCTTTACAATTCATCTAATGAATTGCTGATATTTTAAAGTGTCAACTATTTTAGTTAATTATTTTAATAACCTGTTAAAATGGAGCAAGCTGAGTGTTACACTTTTAATAAATAAGGACTATAATTAATCCAGACCATTTTTGTTATAAATGTGGGGAATAACATTGCTTACACAGAGGCGTAATATTGCAGATTTTATGGAAAAAATGCATATAATACTTACTTTGGAATAAAATTTGGAGATGAAAGTAACACACACAGTATGTAGGACATGCATTGAAAAACTCGTCATTGGGTCAACGACAGAAGACATTTTATTTGCCTGTAAATACTTTTAATATGTGGTAATTTAATAAAATCCTTAGAGCTATTTTTGAGAAAATGCAAAATATCGAAAAGTGTCAATGTAAGGGGTATTTTGGAGTGGAAGCTTTTCTTGAAAATATTCCTGTCGCATCTTTAGAAGATACTGAGCTTAAATACCAAGTTATACCGACTTTTCGTTTTTAGTTACGTAATTCACAAACACATTCACTCACGCGCACACACACAGATGGACCTTTTTCTAAAAATACATGTTTTGGGACTCACCGGGCCGCAAAACTGTATTTAAAGCATAATCTCGATATAGAATTTTGGGTGGATACAATATTTCCTCTACCTGTTAGGTACGTCGTAGAGAAAGTAAAACGCAAACATTTCTTAAGAAATAATCATCATACGAGATGAAATCTGGAATGCCCACTGACAATGTCAAATGATACAGAGTGGTGTGTTATAGAACGCTGGTTTTAAGTATCAAATATTCGCGAAAAAGTGAACAAAAACGTCTAGAACGATGAAGGTTCTATGCTTATAAATTAAAATGTTATGAATTCTACATTTTTGTTCATATTGCAAAACCATGTAGCAATTAGATAATGACCACCGCTCTTGACTGTAACAAACGTTTTCAGATAATGATCTTCACTGATAAGTGTGGTGGGATGGAATCCTTTGCTTGCAGCATGTAGACGTGCTGTAGGTTGCACGCAGCAGGTTTTCGAACACGACTTGTAGAGGTAGAAAATTGATGTAAAACCTCATTAATAAGTCAAAATCTATGAAATAATCCACAAAACTGATAACATTTTGTTTCTCAACTGGTTTTTAAAAGCATCGTTTTCAATTTTTTCATCCTAAGATCCCAACAAAAGTTAGCCACAATAAAGGCAATTGCACATAACTTTTCCCACGGATGGTTTCCAATTTCGTAAATCGTTTATGTTTAATTTAATACGCTCAACATTCTGCATTTAAAAGGGCTTGTTTGAGGCGCTTGAGTAGCAATTACACAGTTAATCCTATCCATGTAATCTACTTACTAGGTATTGTTTCTCCAATAGCTGTAGAACTTTTCTGAAGACCCCGAGTGAGTTTCTACTAAATCCCGGAATACACTGATATCTTCTCCTCCCGTATAGAAAGAGTTTCTAGGCCCGAAACCGCAGCTTCGTCTTAGGGAACAGCACAGATGGCAATGACAATTTCCTTGCTCGCCCTGCTACGAATTGTCACTGTGGTTTTCAATGTGGCTCAACCAAAATGTCCTCAGCGTTCGCCGCGAACGTTTTGTTTTCGAAACTTGGGTGAAACGGCTGCAATGCAGGAAATAACTGAACAAAAAGTTTTATATGGTTAAGAACGAAATATTAAAGAAATTTGGCACAGAACAGGATTAAAACGCATCACCTATATCTTTAAATGAGTTCATTTTTTTCAAGTCGTTTCAACTGCCACATATAGGGATATGTCATACACAAACGAAAACACCTATATAATATAGGCTAGAAAATATAACTACAATCAATCTCCTGATAGCATTTCAGAACATACTGGTAATCATCATGCTTCTTCAGGTATTTCACCTGTCCCCGCCAAGGAACAGACCCTTTAGCGATTGAAGCTAAAATTACAGCTCTTTGGCTCTTTTGTTACAAAACTTTATCTCTAGGAAATAATCGAATCTATTACAGCCTCACAGTTTTAATTATTTGTACCACTGGAGCTCAACAAACAATCTATGTATGCACTTAACCAAAATGAGATACCTATCGTATGCATGAAAAATAATAGCATAATTATGAAATGTTCTCTATATAGCTTTCTACTCAAGAAAAAACTTTAGTGTAAGGATAAATATCCGTGGTTATTATGAAGCTAGTGCGCATAAAATAAATAACTTCTTACTGTGTTACACCAGGTGAATCACGTAAATCTACCATTGAAAATTTTCTTTTTCAAAGATCATTTTGCGTTTAACCCACAGCGTGAAATTGCACCTACAATGTAAATGTTAATAACAGTATCTCGTAAAATGCTATTTGCGCCAGAATCGTGCAAAAATGCCACTGGTCCGGCAAACAGGAATCTGCGACGTATTTCTAGCACCGTACGGACATCAAATGCAGCAAAAACCCATTGTGGTTTTACACGACAATCTCGTTAACTATTTACAGTAATTAGAATCTTGGCCAAATCACCAGCAATATTTTAATATCATTTAGTTTTATTTTCGTTAAGTCAAAAGATATCGCTATAAATAAAAGAGCTTAACTTCCTGGTAATTTTTTAAACATTCGTGTGGCCTTTACTTAAACCCTTGTCTGAACTTCAATTGTACAAAAACAGCGCAATAACACCGCCACTTATTTCGGAAAGATTTGCGGTGGTAATTTGTGAGACTTGCCCGTTATAATACTGAGAAAGCTTAAGATTACTGATTTCCAGTGAGCATGAAATGGAAATTCTCTCCCAAAAGAAGACTATCAAGGAATCCTTTCCCTCTTCAGAAGTTAATTTAATTATTAACTTCTACTCCAAAGAAATTAAATCAATTGAATAAGAGCCTGAAAAAGGAATTGTAGGGTTTGCCTGGGTGTACTAGTGGGCAACTCAGAGCCTCTTTTCTCTGCTGCGGTTTCCATACTCCAGCACCAAAGGAAGAGGGATCAGAAGAGATTACTATCTATTGTTCCCTGTCTTCAGTGAGCTCTCCGATCACAGAATGGGAAGATAAAGATATCTCGTTAAATACATACTTCTTTAGAGTATCTCACACACATGACCGTAAAGGGAACTATTATTTTCTCCACTACTTACCTATAGTATAGCATTCAACCCAAAATGCGATACGGAGATTTCGCCGAAATACACGCTTTGAGTCTTCTCCTTTTTTACTTTCTCTACGTACTTTAAGTAAAGGAAGTACTTTATTCCACCCAAAAATTTGATGTCGAGATTTCAACGGAGACACATGGTTCAACGGTGAACCCAAAAAAAGAATTTACTTTATCTATTGCTTACCAGGTAGAGGAAGTACTGCATTCCACCAAAAAATTCGGTACCGAAATGACGCGTTTTGAAACTCCTTGAAGGCCCCCCCCAAAAAAATTAGAAAAAGATCCGCGCGCGCGCGTGTGTGTCAGCGAACAGCATAACTCAAATACGTATAGTCGGTTAAATGCCAAAACGGGCATTTAAATTCAGTATCTTCCAAAGATGTGACATGAAACATTTAAAAATAAATAAAATAAAAAAAATCCCCATCTCAAACTACCCTTTGAATGGATATTTTTTCAAGCGTATTTATTTCCTCAAAAATGGCTCTAAATATGTCATCATAATGCCATATTTTAACACATGTAGACAACAAATAAAATGTATATCTTGAATTATCTAGGGATAACCTGTGAAGCTCTCTTCATTCGGGAGGAATTTGATAAAATTTCGCATAATGGGTCAACCATAAGATATAGACAAAAACTTACTGCACAAAAATGTAAAGCTCTTTAAAACACACAATTTATTTTTAATAATTTTAACTGTGGCGCAACCCTTATCCGTTACTACTTGTCTGAAATTTTCAGTACATCGTTATTTTGTTCAAAATGCTGCCGCTATTCAATTGTTCCTAGCGATGTCATGGAAAGGCTTTAAGTTCAAGGCCAGCATATAGAGACATTTGACTATTTATTGTTTTTTATTTATACTCCGCCTTTAATTCAATGGTCATATCGGAGGCCTTTTACCCTTGGAACATATGACGTATCGGCAATGGTGTTAACTCGAATACAGTTGTCACTGGGATTTTGGTTTTCTTTTTCTTCTTTGGGGGGGGGTAATACATTAGATCTCACACACACACACACACACACACACACACACACATTCACGCTCTCAATCATACTTCCAGACTCTTGGGAGGACAGGGGATAATCTTGGCTAGAGAAAAATCCTCACTCCCAGCCCCTCGCACAGTTGAAACATGATTTGTCAACTCTGTTTCTGCATTTCCCTTTCCCTTGTATCTACAAAGAAATATATAGTGAAACAATTTCTGCGAAAGTTTATTTCATTAAGTAAAAAGTAAGCTTTCATAAAAATAGCTAGTAGTAGTTATAAAAGAATAAACGATAGTGGATAAAGAAAGTCATCCCAGTATACGAAACAGTGAATGTAACACACAGTTTAGGATAAAGGTGTGTGTGTGTGTTTTCTGAAGTCAAAAGTAGAATGTGAACTGCTGTCCTCATTCCATCCTAGGCCGTCCTATATCCCGTCTTCCTGTTGGATTATAAAAATCTGCTTGTAAAGGCAGACGATCCGGGGATTTTTGCACATGTTGATGCTATCTCTTCTCGTAATGTATCACTGCTACCACCATTCTCATTTCTATCTGAAGCTCTTTTCTAATTTCCTGATTTCTTCTTTGACCTCTAAGGCACACAGCGAGTATCCGTCTCAAGAATCGCATTTCGGCGGCTTCGGTACGTCTTTTGTCGCTTGCTCTAACACCCACGACACCCACTCCATACGACAAAGACCGATTTGAGGCAATATTACGAGGGCAATGCTGAAAATTTTTAGAACGCCATGTTCCTAAAAACAAATGAAATTTGTTTATATTTGACAGCTAATTTCTAATGTTTTGCGAGTTGATTGCCGTGTAGTTTGTTCTAACAGTTTGTTAATAATCATCATTTAGAGATTTTATGTTCACTCAAAGGCGGCGCCGTGACCGAGTGGTTAGACCGCTCGCCTCCCACCAAAGCAGCCCGGGTTCAATCCCAGGGACCTGCATGTAGGATTTGTGGTGGACGAAGCGGCGTCTGGGCGGGTTTTCTCCGGTTTCCCCCGCCATTCATTCCACCAACTGCTCCATCATCACCTTTCCTTTCATCCATTTCACCAACATTTCGTTTCATCTACTTCCTTCATCCCATACCAGGCATCGGGCTCATCACCCATCCTGGATGCTCTGTCTGATCCATGAGTGTCTGCTCCTCGACGGGCCTCTGACCCCAGGCACCCGCTTGTAAGTCCTGGGGGGTGTAAGTCCTACATAAGAGGAGGGTAAACAGATAATGAATGAATGTTCACTCAAAAATGAATTTGACTACAGAACACTTCCGGGCTATGACATTTTACTATTTTAAATCGTCATTACTGCCTAAACAATGTGAACATCGGCTTAGAAATGCAATTTTGGTGAAGAAGCCCCATTTTAAAGTAAGAATTTATAATTGGTACAATGAATTCAAAAGGGATATTTTCTTAGTGAAGAATTTCTGAAGGACGTACCGATGAAAATATTGAGCAATGAGCAATGCCTGAAGATCAACCGACCTCTTATGAATTTATTCGGGCGACATTGAGCTTGGCGTGACTCAACTCCAAAACTTTTGCATTAACAGTTTAGACATCAGAAAATCTCGTTGTCGATGGATGCCACAAAAACTGACTGCCGGTCAAAAACAACAACGCATTGATTGGTGCAGTAAAACTCTGGAAAAATTCCTAGGCGGCACTTCAAATTTGGTTTAGAATATTGTTACTGGTGAGGAATCTTGGGTTTGTTGTTATGATCCTGAAAAGAAAAGTCCACCGGCTCAATGGATCTTCCGAACAGAACCTAAGCCTACACAATTCCGACGAATTTGCAGTACTGGTAAGAATATTGATTGCTAGTTTTTTTTCTAAAACGGGTCATACTGCTACTATATATATAATTAGAACATAGATATACATTACTGCCGATTGGTACACAAATGTCTGTTTACAGCAAATTTTTGAGAAAGTTGATGAAAAATGTCCAAAATAGAAAATAATGTTACATTCTCGCATACACCAAAACTAACAACTGAGTATGTGGATGCCCTAAAGGTCAGCGCCATGGGCCCTTCACCATACAGCTCTGACTTTGCACTTTGCGATTTCTTTTTGTTTCCAAAAATTGGTGAATCACTTTTCCGTCATCAGATGAAGCAGCGGAACACTATAAAAACTTGGTTTCTGAAGTGCCTCAGGAACAGTGGTAACTGGTTTAATAACTGGTTTCATCGAATGCAAAGATATATTGATGTTAATGGGGAATATTTTGAAAAGCAATAAAACCGTTTAATTATTTTATAAACAATCTATGTTTGATTTTTTAAAAATGTTCAGTTTCGCCCTCGCATCTAGTCTTAATTGGATTTATTTATATTTCTTCCCAAATATCAAATATTGCAAATATCGATTCACATGAGAAATATACAATTTGATCTAGCAACACTATGAACAAACTGTTTACTGTAATCGTTAACATATTCCAGTGGTACCATCATCATACTACAGTTCCAATGGTTTCAAACCCATCAGACGGCGAGAGTGCGGTTTAAAACTCCATAGTATGACATTATTGATAAGGGTAGTAAAGTCGTTGATCGTGTTTGATGGTTTTTGCAGGTTAAAGAAGCTAAGTACGCTGAGATAAAGCGAAACTATGAGACATTTTCAAACCTAACAAAGGCACCTGCATGTCCCTCGTGCCATCTTGGACTGCTCAGACCTCCCATGGTCCCCATACACCCCAGTTGATGACGGTTAATGTTGATCAGATTATATCCTATATATCAATATTACACTACTTTAAAGAATGTCGGAATATAATTAATGTCTGTGGAACAGCTGCATACATTCAAAAAGGTGCATGCAATAAAAGTATCATCAAAACTTTTCTGGTAATTTTTTATTTTTAATGTTTTTATAGTTTAAGTGTTTCATGATGATTAAAATCTCTAAATTTCATGTAATTTGTTCTATTTCATTTCAAATGTTACTACTGATTTTGGGCGAAAATTCAGGAAGACTATTTTTTTAAATTAATAAAGTGGACCTGCTTCAAACGCTTAAAGCATACGATGTTTTGGCTTTAAAATATTTGTTTCATAATATTTTGGGATTTTTTCCTTCATATTGTGAACAGCGACTATGGTCCAAACTTCGGAAGGCCGAAGCCAGGCAGTTGGAGAGATAAATAGAGATAAGCAGCGCTCTCGTCCAGCGTAAACACCAAAAGTGTAGTCAGATAACCAGAACCTTCTGAAAGTTACCTTTATCCCCGCTTCCAGAACACTCTAGAATGTTCGGTGGAAATTTCCATCGAATATATAGGTACACGAGCGCTCTCGCGAGAGAGTTGGTGAGTGTTTCTGATGCGACAAAAGTGCTGATCGAGTGCTGTAACGGCAGTGAGAGCTGCAGAGAGTTTAAAGAATCTTGCATTTGACTCCCCAGGGGAGTGATGCGTCCGGAAGAAGCTACGTCGGGTTTATTTCATCATGTTGCTTCGTCATGAAGAAAGTGAAGTGACAGTGAAAACTAAGTGAACTGAAAAGTTGAACTAGATCACATTAGCGAAGCGACAGTTAAACACGAACAATGTCACACTTGGCGCCGTGACCAAAAAGGTGACCTCGTATGGCTCTATCGTCCCACGCGGACTATGGGGAACTTGCCAAGCTGCAACGCTCCTGGTACAAGGTAGTCACCACCAACGAGGTTGTATACTGCATTCGGCGTCAACCCCGAGGAAATCTGATGATTTATCTCGATCGCCTTGATGTATGTCCAGGACGAACAGGTCTGAATAGGCAGCTGCATAACGCAGCAGCTATGGCCCAAGCTTCGGGAGGTCGGCACCGGGCAGTTGGAGAGATTAATAGAGATAAATGACACTTTCACCCAGTGTAAACATCAGATGCACTATCTGCAATAACCAGAATCGTCTGGAAGCTTCCCTTCTCTCTCACAGTAAATCACAATATTTCCGTATTTTGTCAAATTTGTCTTCATATTGTGGCAGTATTTTATATCACCACAATGTAAATGCCAGAGTGATTGTAGTGTAACTTAACATTATTCTATGACAATGATTTGAGATGTTTGTTAATTATAAGCATTGTTAGGAAATAAGTGAACACGACCTCACTGAAACTGACAATAAGAGCGCGCAACAATGAGCGAGGGGGTGAGTTGTTTATTAATTAGAAGAGGCAAGCAAATGACGTCAGAGTAGCGCGCGTTTCTTTAGAAATGGAGGGAATTTCTTCCCTAGGGTATATGTGTTCGTAATTTTGACTGGATAAAAAATAGTAGCTAATGTTGGCGCGTTTTATTAACCAATAGTAGCTCGGTTATAATCTTTAGGCATATCGGGTGAGGGAGTATAAAAAGCTAAAGCCAGAGACGGGTAACGTTCAGTCCAACAGAAGCACTCGCGGGTAATACGTCGTTCAGTCCAACATAATCATACAAAGGTTATACGTCGCTCAGTTCAACAGAAGTATTCGCAGATTATACGTCGCACAGTTTAAGAGAATCATTCACGCGTTACACGTCGCGCAATTCTACAGAATCTCTCGCGTCGTAAAGTTAGTTAAAAGAATGTGAAATACGCGAATTAATAATGTGCAGCAAATAAGTGATTATAGTAACATTCGAAAATATAACAGTTTCAGTCGGGAGTGTATCAAGAATAATTATTTGAAATGAATAAAGTGTGACGGCAATAAAAGTGTAAAAACAAATTCTTTATCAGTGTTATCTTTCAGTAATAAATCCTTTCCGTTTACACACCCTGTTTAAGAGGTATGCTCGACTGAGAAATAATAGCTAACCGGAGGATAAAGAACCCAAAATTCGAACTAGTAATGCAATAACAGGCGTTCAGCAAAAAGATAACACGAAGTTACCACGACAATATTTTGCCTGTCTCTAGTCATGAGATGAGATCATATATATTGGGAAAGAAATTATTTACATTACGTCAATTGCAAGTGCCTATATTTAACAGAATCGGGTGCAGGGAGAAACGCCAAATCCGCGATAGTTTCTCGGAGAGAGAACTTTTCTTATGCAAGCTCGATGGTGGTGCTATTCCGAGCAGTGGATTCAGCAAGTTAGCAAGGCAAGACGCAGGTCGCAAACTTAAATCGAATAAGAAACCCAGGATTATGACGCAAAGCATGAGAATTTATGCATTGAGAAGCAAGACAAGTACTGCATATTCATGCTAAGAAATGGCTAGAATCTCATTTGCTAGATGGCGAAAACAACATTAAATCTCTTGGTTTGACAGTGATTAAGCTGACAGCGATAAAACTAACCGAGCTAGATAGCTCCGTGGTAACGTGAGGCTCGTATTCGGGAGGACACGGCTCAGATTCCCGTTGGACCGGCCACTTTAACCATTATAATTTTTCCTGACGAATGTTGAAATGGTTCCCCCTATACCACAAATTTCCTGTCCCCATTGTTTCGTTTCATCTGCCTCGCCTCATGCTTCAGGATTGTAGCACCAGGCGTCGGCGGTTGGTATGTTGCGTCAGGACAGAGGAATGTGCGCTTTGGAAAGATTTCTCCCTGACGCTTGGCGGGACTGCTGGAACCTCCTTTCTTCCTGGGAGGTTCTCGTCTATTCCCGGGATCTCCAGGCTATGGTTGGCTAAGGCAGGGCTGGCTGGCGTCAGCATTGGTTACATGTTGGAATCGTTAGGAACACCGTCCTTGCTAGCGCATATTGTCTCCCGGATATGGTCGCCCCTCATCAGTTCCTCAAAGGGGTCACGTTGAAAGCACAAAGGGCCTACTATGACCTACGTGCTGTGCTGCACTTCAGTTACTGTACACCTCTCCGGATGACTATTCCTAATTCCTAAATCATAAAACTTTAAAATTTCGTAAACTTTAATTCACAATTCCTGCTGTCACGTGATCTTATAGTAGTTCTGAGCTTTGTTGTAAGATAGTGCATTTTTCTCACATCTACAATGGTCACGAAAGAAAGAACCACAATCTCTTCTGTAAAGTTGCCTTCTTTTCGTTCCTGACCTTCTGGCTCTTTTATTTTCTCTTGTCCGCGTGCTTCCTGCAGAGGCTTTTGTTATGCAACTCCAACAGCGTCGCTATTGAATTAACATTCCATTCAATGCCACACTACTTACAGTTGGCTATTGCCGCCAGGTAGCTTTGAAAAGGCTTCTGACGTCACAAGGCCTGAAAGTGGAGGTAACAATTGAAGGAACAGCTCTACGATGGCTTGCCATGTACATTTTACATTTCTAAAGAACAAATTACTTTTCTGTCTTTAACTTGCAGCGTTTCTGAATCGCTTTTGACTGGCATATATTCCAATTTTAACCGTTTCTTGTCCTTAAGAGTGAAAGTTTCTTGTTGAAGCGCTCAAGACTATTAAAACTTGCGTGCTTCTTTCATGCTGTCACGAATTGAAACGAACGAATGAGAAACCTTTCAACGAAACGTTTCAAGTGCTTCTAACACTTCTAATATTCTTTTTCGATTGTCACTCAAGGAGATTTTTCTTTTCAATTTCGGATTTCTCACCCTCATCTTAAGACATCTACCGCATCTTTTCTGTTCTAAGTTACGCTTATGTTCTCTTCACCCAAATACTCTCCAAGTATTCTGCAAAATTTCCTAGAGCAGTACGAAGAAGTTTTTCTCTCTTATTTCAGATATAAGATGCTTAGGATTACGAAGTATCATTCTGACGGTGGATGTTATTTTGTGACATTTAGTATTGCTGTGCTGACATAAACCTGTAAACATCTCTGAGAATGTTCTACATCTGTAGAACTACAAATATCTGACGTGGCCTACAAATCCATGCCACATGTCGCCTGGATAGAATTTTAGATTCAGCGGAAAATACAGAGCGAGCTAAAAATTGGCTTTTAGTAACTGCACTGCTTCCAGAGAGTTTAAAGTAATAGTAATGTTTCTTTAACTGATATACTCACTAAATACGAAAACATGCCGGAATTCTCCACCGCCAAGTTTTCATTTGAATAAAAACATCTAGTAATTTTTTACATACTGCACATTGTGGGAGTACTTTCATAAAAACTTTTAATGAGGATTATACCACAATATAAAAATATATTGTGTATTTAATCCAAAATATGTATTTACTTATTTACCCTGGAAAGGTCATGAGACCTTCTCTTCCACTCTACCAGGCACTACAATACGTATAATAAAAACATAAACAAACATGGGATTAATAAAAATACATATTACAATAAAACAAAAAAGAGAAAACTCATAACCACGATGTTTTTAAGCGGAATATACACATAGGTAAAACAATTAGTCTAACTAAGCGGTTTAATGTTTAAATGTTAAATATTAGTTTCCTAGCATGTAAAATAATATGTTAATAAATGAATGTTATGAGCACCCATGGGAATTTTTAGTTGGCTTTAAGTTATCTACTCACAACCATTTCACTACAAAGGATGCAAAACAATACAGGCAAAGGGTCACTGACAGACAGGTAAAAACCAGCCGAGTGACGTCTGTAAACGCCAAAAGACTGTACGAGAGATGGGAAATGGTTTGCTACCTGTGATGTCCTTGCCTATATCCAGTGACAGTTCAACCTTATTTCGTTCTGTCCTGAGTTTAATGCTTAGTAATTCCTATGCCCAGTTATGGGGTATTCATAATTATAATAGAGCAGCAGATTAGGTTGGACTATAAATGCATGCCCTAGTTTCTCTCTTGAAATTCCAAAGACAAACTAATGCTATAGTGAATGATGATGAATAGCACGGTTTATGATGAGCAGGTATAGCAAGAGTTTCGTGAGCGAGTTTCTATATTATAACAGTCAAAAAGGTATTTAAAGCGAACCTTTAGATAGTTTTGGATGCAGGAATGAAAGGGCTGGTAGAGAAGGGACAAAGAAGTGCAGCAAATCGAATGATGATGTATAATGATCAAACCGACGGAGATTGCATACAAAGCGTAGGTACACATGAATTGTAAGCTCGTTGAAGTCAAGAGAGCCATAATAGTAAAAATGGGGCATCACAAGCCTTTGTATTATTTTCTTAATTTAAGTTGGTAAAAATCCATTCTTACGTTTTAAAGGATTGTATTGAAAATACGTTTTTACATTTGTAACTCGCGTGTTTCAGTTTAAATTATGATTCATATAAACTCCATAGGACAAGTTGGGATTACTTCCGGTTTAATGAGAAGTCTGAAAAACTTGGCGATACAGTTTTTCACTTCTCTGTATATTCCCACATACCGCGTTTCATGTCACTGAACCACAGGATTAAAAAATCTGATGTGTTACACTCACACGACTTTCTCTACTCTTGTACAAACTAGTTTTACAAACGCTTATTCTCCATATGCTTCATGTTAATCGAGATATCGAGATGTCAATCTTATTGCTAATTTTCTTGTAGATGCAAAGGGAATATGCTAGGTTTTAAGCGATAGTCAAATTTTTAAGCGCTGGTTGCTATGTGGAGTATTCCATTCTCTTTGCATGTCCAGGACATAAAAAAAATGAATAACGAATTTGAGAAAAAGTATAAGTATTGGAAAATTTAAGGGAATAACAAGCAATATCTCGCAAACGGTTCACTCAACAAAAGAAATGTATATGACATAAATTGTGTATTTTAACGTGATCTACATTTTTCGTGTAGTAAAATTTTGTCTATCTCTTATGGTTTACCAGTTATGCAAAAGTCGTTCACAATGAAGAATACTTTTGAAGACATTCCCAGAATATTCGAGATATACATTTAATTTCTCATGACAATATCTTAAACATATGATATTTTAATCAAAATCGTTAGAGCCATTTTTGAGAAAATTAAACTTTTCGAAAAATCTTCCATGTAAAGGGTAGTCTGGGGTGGGGGGATTTTCTTGAAAACCTTCGTGTCGCATCCCTGGAAGATACTGAACCTAAATACCAAGATTGGTGTTTATCCGACTGTTCGTTTCTGAGTTATGCTGTTCACAGACACACAGACATACACACAGACACACAGACACACACACGGACATGTTTCCAAAAATGCTTTTTTTGGATTCAGGGGGTCTCAAAACATGTATTTCCGGTAAAATCTCGGTATCGAATTTTTGGGTGGAATACAATACTTCCCCTACTTACTATACGTAGTAGAGAAAGTAAAAACGGGACCTTTAACTAAGGATTTTTAAACGTCGTAAGCCATGTGTGGCGAATGTCAAGTTTAGGAAAATATCTCGTTGAATGCATATTCTTTACTTATAAACAACAGTAGCAAAAACTTTCAATGCAGTTTTAAAAGCAATTCAATTTTCTCAGATGGTATAAGCTACGTGTAGACTCGAGCTAAAGGATTAAAAATAGTTTTTAGACAGCATGGTGTAAAAACGTTCTGATGTGTTACACTCACATGACTTTCTCTATTCTTGTACAAACTATTTTTACAAACGCTTATTCTCCATCTACTTCATGTTAATCGAGATATCGAGATGTTAATCTTATTGCTAATCTTCTTGTAGATACAAGGGGAATTGGTAGGTTTTAAGCGATAGTCAAATATATTAAGAGCTGGTTAATATGTGCAGCACCATTCTCTTTGCCACAGATTAATACTCTTTGCATATCCAAGACAAAAAAAATGAATAACGAATTCCCATTTGAGAAAATAAGTATTGAAAAATTTAAGGGAATAACCAGCAATATCTCGAAAATGGTTCACGCAACAAAAAAATGTATATGACAAATTGTGTATTTTAACCCGATCTACATGTTTTGTGTAGTAAAATTTTGTCTATCTCTAATGGTTTACCAGTTATGCAAAAGTCGTTCACAATGAAGAATACTTTAGGAGACATTCCCAGAAAATTCGAGATATACATTTTATTTGTCATTAAAATATCCTAAACATATGATATTTTAATCAAACTCGTTAGAGCCATTTTTGAGAAAATTAAAATTTTCGAAAAATGTTCCCTGTAAAGGGTAATCTGGGGTGGGAGGATTTTCTTGAAAGCCTTCGTGTCACATCTCTGGAAGATACTGAACCTAACTACCAAGTTTCTGAGTTATGCTGTTCACAGACACACACACGGACGTTTCCAAAAATGCTTTTTTTGGGATTCAGGGGTTCTCAAAACATGTATTTCCGGTGAAATCTTGGTATCGAACTTTTGGGTGGAATATAATACTTTCCCTACTTACTATACGTAGTAGAGAAAGTAAAAAGGACTTACAACAAAGTGGACATGAGCTTTAAGCTTTAGTTTATCGTACTAGTTGTAACAAACTTTGATTTCAAGTGCAATCATATGGCAATTACCGTTTGTATTTGCACTTGTTTAATAACTCGATTTGGTTTGATTAGGTTTCAATTTTCATTGTGTCTTTTTACATGATTAACTTCTCATGGCACTCGCATTATCTGTTCACAGTACAAACAGTCATACTTAAATTTATCGCAATTCATTTTAGACTTCACCTATACGTTATATTGGCCGTCTTCTGCTGATCTAAAACGTCATTGTTTTATCTATCTAACCTAAATGAAGATTACATGCTGGAAATTACGATTTCAGAAGAAAATGAAATGGAAGAGCCAGGTGAAATTGCAGAAGCAGCAGAAATAATATCACTAGAAGTACTTACCTAAAAAATTCAGAAAGCAATATTATTTAATATTTAATCACTTCATTGACGGGTGCAAGGCAAAATGTGTTGAAAATAATTTCACTGAACATGACTGCTAGCGAATCAACAAAACATCTGATTATTCGCTTTTTTAAAGTCATTTCTCTGTTTCAACAACCGCGTTCTAAACGTAATCTCTGTTAGCTTCAGGAATCATTATAATATTATTGATATTTTACAAATTCAAATGCTGTCTAAATATATATATATATATATATATATATATATATATATATGGAACGGGTGTTAAAAGTGGTGTTATTCACCCCTTGTATCATACTCCACTGTTTATTACTACTGGTCGTTTTTGCTTGTTTACATATTTGCCTTAGAATAAAGAATTTTTATTACCTCTACTTTTAAATCCGTAAAAAACGTTACACTGAAACAAAAGAGACGTTCTTATGCTTCACGGTGCTGTATCACAGTATGAAAGCACAAAAAATGGAAAAGATCTAACTAGAGCTGCTAATAAGAATAATTATCTCCTAAACTGCTCGCAATAATGGATGCAACGAAGAGTACAGCGCTAGCAGCATAAACTCTACTAATTTCCAAGGTTTCGATCAGATATAACTTTCATATTATTCATGTGACACTGTGAACAGCATAGAATATTCGCTATAAATCATAGCAGCGATGCACGCAGATAAGCCATCTAAGCTAAACCTAGGCAACTTGTTGTGCACTGTTGCCATGTGGGAAAGCTACTTTCTAGGAGCTAATATGTGCTGCTAAAATTCTTAATTTACATCGCAGGAGCAGGCATCACAATTGCACCTGCAGGAAACAAAGGATTAAGAATACCAGTCCAACAGAATATCGTAAACCTTTCGTATTTTGGGTATAAGCATCGACATTAAGGACAATGGGTAACTTGGCCAACAAAATCACTTAAATTATAATGAGCTTAATATTCGTATGTTGGATACTTCCGGACTTTAGGCTTTATCTCAGGGGTGTGCTAAATTGCAGAGTAAATGCACATGTCCCACATGCTTAAGGGTCCTTTAATCTGAATTTACCTACAGCGATAAGTGATGTGTAAAATTTTAATGTAATATAACTACTTTCCAAGATAATAAATACGTTATAAAATGTTTAGAAAAAAAGAGACTTCCATTACTGCTTGCTACATAAAACTTGAAGTAATAAAACAAATTTTTATTGCTTTTAAGCTTAAAGAAAAAATATTAATTGGTATGTAGTTTTTTAATGTAATTAGTAATTTTTGTTGAGCTATAAAACATTCCTTCCATTAGATCTTTTCCTTAAACATTTGTTAAACTACATTGGTTTGTTCCATCCAGAGGTATTGTAAAAGACCTGATGTGTGCATTCACATGACTTTCTCTACTCTTGTACTATTTTTTATAAACGCTTATTCTTCATCTTCGTGTTAATCGAGATAAACATTTGCAGAAATTATCTTATTGTTAATTTGCTTATAGGTGCAAGGGCAATATGGTAGGCTTTAAACGATAGTCAAATCTTTTAAGAGCTGGTTGCTATGTGGAGCACTTCATTCTCTTTGCATGTCCAGGACATGTTTAAAAAAAAAGACTAACAAATTCCCATTTGAGAAAAAGTATAAGTATTGTAAAATTCAAACAAATGACCAGAAGTATCTCTGAAATGGTTCACTGAACAAAAAAAATTGTATATTACATAAGTTGTGTGTTTTAAAGAAATCTGCATGTTTTCTGTGGTAAAACTTTGTCTCTCTCTTCGGTTTACCAGTTATGCAAAAACCAATCATAATGAAGAGTACTTTGGGGACATTCCCAGAAAATTCAAGATACACATTTCGTTAGTCATAAAAATATCTTAAAATATTACGATAATTTAATCAAAATCGTTTGAGCCATTTTTGATAAAATAAAATTTTCGAAAAATGTTTCATGCAAAGAGTAGTCTGGGGTGTGGGATTTCCTTGAAAAACTTCGTGTCGCATCTTTCAAACATACTGGACCTAAATACCAAATTTGGTATTTATCTGATGTTTTCGTTTTTGAGTTATGCTGTTCACAGACACACACGGGCCTTTTTCTATAAAATGATTTTCTTGAATTCAGGGAGCCTCAAAACATTATTTCCGAGAAATATTGGTATACAATTTTTGGGTGGAATGCAATATTTCCCCTACTTACTATACGTAGTAGAAAAAGAAAGAAAAAAAAAGAAAGAAATATTATAGCTGTAAATATACTTATGAACACTTTTACACTAACGGAACACTTTTTACCTTGAAAAATGCATTTGGAGAAAGCGGCAATCGTTTGGATTAAGCCTTTAAAGGACTTCTCTATGCTTCTTTTTAACCTTGTACTGCACTTTTATATAACCCGTAATTTTTACATACTTCAGGTAAATTTTTCTATGTCAGCACGTCAATAGAGAGATGAAATTCATTACGCATGTCTTTCAAACTATCAAAATGTTCCATCTAAACATTCATGTTTTTCTATTAATATATTTGTAAAATTCACATGAATTCTCCATAAAGGCATTTCCTGCTTTCTGCTGAAGGCGAGGAAAGCAGTTAGGTAGAATGTGTCAAGTAGCTGGTGTATTAACAAAGCCAAAAAGTTTAACCCAAAAATGTATGAGTGTAGTGATGCACATAAACAAGTAGTCGACATACCCGTTCTGGTATCGTGAAGAAAGTAGACCGTCTCTTTGCCTTATCTTCCTGTCATAATCATGATGCAGACTGTCTGCCAGGCTAAGCTTCGAGTTTACTTTAACACCTCTACGACGGATCTTTGTAGTTTTAAATAACGACCTGCGCAGAATTCACGATTCAGGAGAAATGAAGTAGGTATACTATTGTGGAGTGCAATTCAGTGCCAGCTGTTAAGTGCAACCTTGGCGTATACCTGTTCAAGATAAATTGCCCTAACGGCAAAATAAAAAAACTGTAAATGTTTAACTAACATGATTCTCTGCAATAAAGCATAAATACTAAAATGTATGCTCCATTTTATATCCCGAATGTCTTTATTGTCCTATTTCTGCCAAAGTATTTATGCAAATAGAGGAAGATTCACATCCCGAACTTCGCGAAAAGGTAAAACAGTATCTTATTATATATGTAGCCTATGTGAGATAGTGTCGCAAGCTGTTCCATTTAAGACATGGGTGGCTCCTCCATTGCAGCGGCATTGGTTTCTCCAGGCTGAGCGGTGAACAAGTATAATATTACCGACCAAAGCAGACTTCTTTTCACCTGGTATCTATTTGAAATTTTAATACCTAAATATTTTGAGTGTACACGTTAAGATTATGGAAATTCTTTCCACCAATTTACCGGAGAGCTTTGCGTAAGAGTTCATTACTAGGGACGACACTTTGTCCCAGTTTGCCGTGAGGTTTACTGGTACTGAAGTCTAGCATCTGTGTTTACTAACAGACAAAAGCAGTCAATCGACAACTCGTTCTCCGACGCAGCACAAGCAGGTTGCCCTTTCCTTTCATAGTGCAGTTTACCTTTGTACCCAAGGCCTCTGTGACGTCAATATAGGCAAGTAACAACGAACCTCAAATCCTCCTCACTAGGACAAGGTATAGTCCCTGCTCGTTATTAACTTTCTGGTAATAGATTTAGCCAAACCTCCGCAAAAACTTTATCATTAGCAACAGTTAATTGAACAAAAACATGTGCGAAAAGAATACTATCATAATATACTAGCAGCGAGAGTTTAATACGAAATCTTAATTCATGTACCTTTGGGCATATAAAATTAACCTTGACTACCAAGCATCCTTGACACTTGCATTTTTTACTGAAGCCCTACATACAAAAAGGAATGATATTCATAAATGAGCGTGGATGAGGCAAGAAAGACGAAAAGGGCTAATATCAATTTCATACCTACAACCTTGAAAGAAATTCTCTTTGCCTTTCCGTATATTAGCATAATTTCATGGGGGCAAATCTAATTTGGGTCAAAATTAGTTAAGAGTGTGCACTATATACAAGAGACAACACAAATGTTTTCACGTAAGAACCAACTTGTGTGAATTTATCTGAAGGAGATGTGAATAGTTGCCAGAAATGCACATTTTTAGAGTAAGAATCACAAGTAATGCTGGATTTGACTGATCCGTGCGCCAGTAGATGTCCTGCGCCGTGGCGCTTTGGGCTAGAGCGTGGAGCTCTGTTCCCCGGCCACGGAATGCGCTGAGTTTGATCCCATCCATGGGAGTGTGGATTTTAAGTCCCAGGTACAGGGCAGGTGTCCACTCAGCATCGTGAGGAAATTGAGGAGCTGCAATAGGCAGCGGTCCCGGCCATGGAAGCCAACATTTCGGCTGGGGGATGCGTGATGCTGGCCACATCATCTCCCCGTATTGCTTGGATAATCGTCCACCCCTGTCATGCGTACGTGGGCGCGTGGCCGACAGTCGGGTTGGTAGGACCAGGCCCTTTTACGGGCTGTAACACCAAGGGATTATTATTTAGCGCCAGTAGATAGAGTAGCAAGTACTTCTTGTTCATATAACAGCGACGTAAAAATTATACTACAGGGTGGTTATGAAGTCTGGAACCAGAGGGAACTGGTAATTTTATTTTAATTTTTGCGTGTCAGAATCTACGAATAAGTAGTACAGCAATATTCCATTGTTGTAACATATAAATGCGTTGCAATTTATTGCCCTTCTTTGTTTTTTTTCTGAAATGTTAACGTTAATGAGTTGCATACTTGTAAAATTGTAGTTACCCAGAGTAATTTAGTATGACGGAACCCCATACCATTATGTAACCTTGTTACACCACTGGTTGGATAGTTTTTCTCCTAAATTTTGGATTCGAAGAGGAGGTCCTGTGGAATGGTCAGCAAATCACTTCAACTGCGTGGACTTCATCAAGTGGAGAACTTTGAACATCGGGATATGGATCATCTCCGAAAAGGATAACCGTCATAGCAGCTCGTCTGAATCCTCGTGTGCTCAACAAAGCGATGCTGTAACATGTTTGAGGAACTGTGCTGAGGAAGATGGTGGACATATGAAACATATTTAGTAGTTGGGGACTGTGTTATTTCTCTGTTTGTACGAATTACTATAGCTCAGATTTTTAGCCACTATATACATAGTTATCTGCTTAGACTGTGTGGACACTAAAACTTGTACGTTCTTAATATAATGAACCTATAAAACAGTGCTTGTTAGAAATAGGTAACAGTCCAAGTGGCTTGTATGCAGATGTTACTTATGGAAACAGTGATGTTTTACGTCAGGTTTCAAATGTTTGGCGCAAACATGAAAAAAACAAATATTAAATAACTCGTGTTAATATATGTGTACACAAACACACACTTGCCATTTTTAAATCGTATTGAAGTGCCTAGGGCATGCAGAAGCGATTGCTACAAAAACAATTTGCAATTTTCACAAACGGGCTATTTGCATCGTTTATCAGGGAGTTAGTTACTGTGCTCTTACTTGTAAGCGCATCTTGCTTTGGCCCGACTGTGGTTAGTATTTTTTGTTGGTCACTCTATTCCCCAATTGTAGCAATACGTTTCCCACTCTTCATCTCCCGAGTGTATTTTGGTTTTCTCGGCTCTTAGCAAGCCGTGAGACAAAGACTTAACACCTCCAGGTATTTCTGGTTTTCGAAGAATATCTTTTTGAAACTAAGACCTTACGATCGTTCCAATATTTCATTGACATTTTACATTTATCTCTGGATATGGAAAAACAGCAGCCAACTCATACCGCAATGTTTCCCACACATGTTTGTATCTAACCTAATTTGTATATTCTATACAAATATCTGCATTGCAAAAAATAACATAAAATTTAATAGGTATTACATAAACATCGTAAACTGCTTAATTGGGAAAATGTTCAATATCACATTCAGTAAAATTAAAAAGCCTGTTGCACGCGCATAAAAATTAGTCAAATACTCTATAATCCGATTTCGCGTTGGGAAGGGACAAAAGAAATGAAAACCAAAAATAAAACACATGAATAAAAAGATCCGGAGCTTTTGCAAGTTTAATGTTCGTTTTGCTTTAACATGACAATACATATATTGAAATAAACACGCCAGTGGAAACGTTTCTATTAACACTATTAAATATATGATTCGCTTCATTTACGATCGCTGTATGGCCGCATACAGTGAAAACAAAAAGGTACCATCATTTATAATTCAGAGAGAGACAGCGTCAGACGAGTGTATAATATATTGCTGCAGGAGGTTTTTAGATGCAACTACATGGAAAATAATGAGACATTCCTCTTGCTGTTCTCTTTCATTTGAAAGTAAAACAGTGCCATTACACTTTTAAACACATGAAAGATACAAAAGCCGAGCAACATAGGTCAAGAGGTTACGGGACGCATGTTCAAATCGAGTGTACCGGCCAATCTGAATGGGGTTTTTCGTACTTACCTTCAGTCAGATTGGATATTCAATACCTTAATTCAAAGTTGCATCACAAAAAAACACCGATGTTACACTCACACGACTTTCTCTATTCACTGTTCTAGAAACAATTACAAACTCTTGCTACTCTAGCTACTTCTTGTTAATTCAGCTACACTTTCAATTCACATTTACACATTCCGTTATGCGATACAATGGGTAAAGCATTAGTCAGATTTTTAAAGAGCCTATCGCTAAATAATGGCTTCGAAATACCATACTCTTTTCATAGCCACGAGAAAAAAAGGAAAAAAAAAAAACCAATAACGACTTCCCAATTAAGAAAGCATAAGTATTTAAAAAGTTCAAACCAATAACGAGGAATATATCGGAAATGGTTAACTCCACATTTTAGGTAAATGTGCTTCAACGAGATATATATATATACCAGGTGGTCCAAACAAGCCGTCCTTTGTAGTTTTATGTTTCCCGCATACATAGGTACAAAAGAAGTTGCTGTTTAAAGGGGCAGTGCAAGTACAAAGCGAAAGGTCACTGAGATAACGCTACTGTCTGAAGGTGTTTACAGTACGTAAGATTTAAGTTGAAACATGACCATTTTGACGCTACCTGACCGGTCTAGGAGGTGGGGTGCGCTAATGACGGAACGAGTGCTGAGAAATCCTGCCACAGTAAACCTTCACTACCTAGTCTCTCAATTACACTGCAGTGTTGTTGCCACTGCACTTTTGGCGATAAAATATGGTAAATATTCTGATATTTTCGGCCGTCCTTGCTTCGCTAGCTTTTGTGTTGTTACAAACGGGTAATTTCATGTTTCAACCTAACTCAGACTATAAATTTTAAGTTTCAATACTAAAGGTCTTGAAATTAGATAGTTAAGGAATGTGGAATGTCGTGCTATCTTTTCCTACTTTCCATGTTTCAACTTAAAGCAAATGTTCTATACATGATAGTTCATACTGATAAGCGGCTCGTGGTCGCCTGCATGCAGTTCGAGCTAGGTCATTCAGACAAAAAGATAATGTTCACCAATAAACAAAACACAGATATGATTACTATGTTCAGACACGGCATCTATCTTTTGCGCAGGTATTTTTATTTCCTTTTTTCTTTCTTTCTTTCTTTCTTTCTTTCATTTTTGACGTACAGAAATAATATTAAGAAATGATGGATCATTCCAGGTAGAACGTGAGCCTGAGAGGTTCTTACATCAATTCGTCCACCAAGACGGACATGATTTTGCACATGCTTATTATGATTAATGCACTAATAGAAAATAATGTAATTCTAACCCACCTTTAAGGGTACATAAATGTAATAAAATAGAATTTTCTTTAATCTTGTTAACTTTGCGGCACCAATTGGTGCCATATAGTTATAATGATTGTAGATTAACGTCATGGAGCTAAATGACTTAACATCTGCTCAGGTTTGCGTCATGCGGGAATCTTGAATTCCTGTTAATCAGCAAATTGCTTATTAAATAAACAATAACACCCCCCAACACACGCAATATAGATAATCACACATTCAAACACCAGACTCAGGACATGCCGTGAAATGTTCATGTTTCAGTTTTCTGGAGCACAGCTGGGAATCGAAACCGGATCACCTCATATAATAGGTAGTTTCTCTATCGAATGAGCTCTGGGATTAGTAATAGCAGTTAAAGTATTCGTTCTTAAGCACTGGTCTTTTATTTAGTAGTCTCTTCTCTGTCGGTATGGAGTCCCCTTAGCAGTTCTGCTTAGGCAAATCTTTTCGCATCCGCGGTATCCGGTATAAAGTAACTTAACTAAGGACGGCTTACGAGGGCCACCTGGTGTATGTGTGTGTGCATATCTTTCTCTTTTTTGTTTTGTTTTAACACCAATTGTGCAAGTAATTCAGAATGAAGAGGCATTCAGTATTCCCCAAAAATCCTGGAGGGGATGGTAGTCACAATAGATCTATGTAGTCGTAGAGCGCGGTGTCCCCATCCGTTGTAGGTATAACCAACATAAGGGTAATTTAAATGACTTCTTTAAAAGAAGCTTCAAACTAACAACCAATCCTTAGCAAAAATAATTGACGTTTGGCACTACAGCAGTAACCAAAAAGGTTTCAAAAATTTAGAAATTGTTAATTTACCTTTGGTATTTTAAAACCAAGTTGTTTAGAATTTAATTTGTGAAATCAATGATAAGTGCTCTAAAATGCTATATTTCAACCTATTTTCCCAAAATATGGTCACCTTAGAATATACTACTTTGTGCACTCCTGAAATAATGGAGGCGTTCCTTGCCTTCTGGAGCTGCCCAGATAACAATCTGATCACTCTGCGCCAAAAACACATCCATAAGACAAATAGCTGGCTCGCTGCTACGGTTGGCCCTTCCGCTGGGAAGAAACTATTTGTTTTTGAAGCTTAGTTCAAGAAAAGAATGAGCTTTGCCGATTGTCGCTGTTAAAGGTGATAAATGGAGTCAGAGATCCGCTCGACGCAACAGAGCTGAAAAACTTCTTTCCGCAGGAAAGCTATTGTAAGGTCAAACATCAGGCAAACACATGCATTAGCTGTCGAACTAAAAGACTGATGAACTACGGAGAATGGCTCCCATAAAAGTAAGTTTTATCTTGGTCAGATTAGAGGACTGTATTTTAAAAATTCTGATACGGTGTGCTCAAACAGCTTTCTGTTGTAATATTACTTTGATTCCTCTATATAATTACGTTATTCACGCCATAATTTTGGCCAGAAGTAAGATCGAATTAAATAATAACAATGTTTCTTATCGAGGAGTAACTTTGGTATGGTAAGCTACCCAATAGCTTTCAAAACCTTCCGAAAGCCTTATTTTCGATCCTTAATTTCAACCCCAAAATATAAATTAACAGACTTTAGAATTTGTTTTTATTATCTTTTTATTATAGAGTCAACTGAAAAATTCAACGCCACAGACGGGATTTGAACACGGTTGTGGCGTTGAATTTTTCAATTGACTCTATATTAAAAAAATTTACCAAGACTAGGCTAAAATCTATAAAAAAGTATAATTAATTTACATATAATAATAAAAAAAAGTAAGACTTTAGCCTGTCTATACAAAGCTTTATGCACCTGTAACACAGAATACTTTACAACTTCCAAAATTACCTCTACCGCATTTATGTAGAAATCTGCACTATTTAACGCACGTGGTCAAAATATTATAGAACTACAATAAAGAATCTGATCAATATCATAGGTTATCTTACAACTGGAGGGGATAATTGGTTTAATCCAGCCACCTATTTTGTTCCTGGGTTTGCATACCGCCCAAGGAGCTGTATTGCTATAAAGGCGGATTTTCCTAGCAACGCACATTCTACGCCGCTTCCAGTGTAACACGTCGAGCGCAATACTTGACAGACTCTTACAATGAAAAATAACTGAAGTATTTTCCTAAACGAACTACGTAGTTCTTTTTGTGCCAGCATAATGCGTCTGGCGCAACACATCTATTGCATCGAGAGAAGTCTGATCGTTGTGCGCTGAGTGATAGAAGCGTTGGAGTTGTGTTTGATACATATCGTGCATGTTACACAATGACACCTCCTATTGTTCGATTTTCGGCTGCAGAAGACGAACAGGTAATTGGATTGGTTGCTGAACACTTCATTTTGTGGAATATGCCGGATGCAGACTTCTAAAACACTTTAAAGAAGGATTTACGAGGGGCACTATTTATATTTTGAGCCTACTAATTAAAACAAAGTAATATCTGATTGAAAACTGCTTTATTGTTTTTCAAAATATTCTCCTTTATGATCAATACACTTTTGCATCCGATTGAACCATTTGTCAAAGCATTTATTCCAGTCTTCTTGAGACACCTCCAAAACATGGTTTTTGAAGGCATCAACGGCTTCTTCTGCCAACGAAAATCGCTGTCCACGCAATTTATTCTTGATGTTCGTGAACAAAACGAGGTCATTGGGTGCCAAATCAGGATTGTATGGCGGATGACCCATCAATTCGATTTTTTTGAGCCATCAAATACTCTGTTGTTAGACGAGATGTGTGTGCGCTCGCATTGTCTTGATGAAGAACGATCCTACGGTTCTTGTTGGATTTCCTTACTTCACCGAAGACTTCCGGCAAACAAATGGTTGTGTACCATTCGGCATTGACCGTTTTACGTTCCTCTAAAGGCACTGATGCCACAAGGCCAGTTTTGCTGAAAAAGCAGCGACCATTTGCTTCGAAGTGCTTCGAGTGCGAACCACTTTTGTTGGATTTCCTTCATCTTGAAACACCCATACAGTCGACTGCTGTTTACGTTCCGGCTCATACGCATAGATCCATGATTCGTCACCTGTTACAATTTTATATACGTCTTTTGAGGCACCGCCATTATATTTCTTGAGCATTTTTGTACAGCTATCGACACGAGCATCTTCTTGAGATTGCGTAAAATTATGTGGGATCCAACGAGAGCAAACCTTTTTCACGACTAAATAATCATGCAATATTTTATGTATGCTGGAAAACTATTGCCTAGGGTTGCCTCAATCTCACAATATGTTGCATGACGATATTTCATTATTAGGGTTTGCACAGCATCAATGTTTTCTGGCACAACCTTCACAAACTTCATCATTGAGCGAATGGCGGCCACGATTAAATTCGTTATACCAGCGTTTCACGGTGGCAAAGGATGGAGGCTTCGTCGCCAAATGTGGAAGTTAGTTGATCGATGCACTCTTGTCTTTGTAATCCACGTCGAAAGCCGTAATAAATCATTGCACGAACACTTTCACGAGTTAATTCCATGTTTTTGTTGGCACACAATTTTCAAGTTAGTGTAAACAAAACAAATGACGCTCTATTGACAAAAGTAGATTATGTTAAAAATGTCAAACTTTCCATTGGAAACGTCATATGGCCCCTACATTCAGGGTTGCCAAGACTCAAAATATAAATAGTGCCCCTCGTAATATGGAAGGAGATTGGAAAATTTGTGAATAAAACAGTACAGTTTATTTTATAAATCAGATGTATGTTACTTTCTATCAATGTTATCTTATGGCAATTGATGCAGTTTTCAAGCAGGACAATAATTTACAACATGAAAGTACAACAAAATAGTTAACAAAAGGAAAGGCCCCATTAAATGTTCCAGTGCTGTTCATTGTCCTGATTTTGTTCCTTTTATTCGAGGCTCTAGTTTTGAAATATTCAGCAAAACGGCTTCCGACTTTAATTCCTTCAGATCTTGAAAAGCCACCAACCTCAACCGGAATCATATTATTCGTTGGCAATTAATATGTTATAATTGTATGTCTTTATCATTTGGGTATTTAGAATGATGGTCATGCCTAAGTAAATTATGAAAACAGCAAGCAGCATACTGTAATTATGAAGTCCACTGTTTCCGGCTTGACGTTTAGAGGCGTGAAAAATATTCTGAATGTAGAACACATTACGCCAAATGCGTTTTCAGACACACTTCTAGCTTTACTCAATTGATAATTAAAGTGCCTTTTTTCATCTACCAGTGCTTGTCCTTTATAGTATGGTTTCATGACATGTTCATTTAATCTGAAGGCCTCGTCACCCAGTATAAATGAGGCAACACAAGTTTGATTGCAGTATGTACCTTGGTGATGGGAATATTACTCCATTGTTTACTAGCCGACCCATTTTAGACTTATTAAAATCCCAGCATACTCCTTCCTTACTATAAGAGCTGACATTTACCAACAATAAAATTATAGTTAGCATCTACCATAGAAAAAAGGACTATTGAAAAATAGCCTTTGTAATTCTAGTATAAAGTCTCTGTATTGTCAGGTGCAACAATTCTTACATGCTTCCCATCAATTGCTGCGACAACATTTGGAAAACTCCATCTAGTCCAGAATTCATCCGCCTTTTCCTCCCAGTCAATTTGACCAGGGGTAGGTAAAAAATATGGGTAATAGCTTTTTTTTTGAGTGCCTTAAGTACTTCTAGTATGAATATGCAGATAGTAGCGGGAGATATTCGGTATGAAAATGCTGAATGAAAAGACTCCCGTGCAAGAAATCTGAAAAGAAACGAAGACATGAGATGTTCCCCAAAACAACAAACAATACACAAACAACTGTCTTATTTTAAAACCGCAAACCATCATTCAAGTTTCTTTTCTATTTTTTCAGATGGACAATGCAACGTGAGTTGGAAAAGTATCAGAGATCATTACAAGAGGCAGAGAAAACACGAAAAGAATTCAGGTACAGGATCGGCAGCTACAAAGAAAAGAGCAAATTATTGGGATAGACTAAGATTCCTGTATATACTAGAAAATGAACGAGACAGTTTTTGTAACACCCAAACTGAAAATGGAAACAGATATGAGACGATGGAAGGAACTATTAGGGTCTTGATTACGAAGCAACCGATGACCCGATAATAATTCATGATTCTGATTACAACTACAGGACAGGAACCCAGAAATCAAGAGAAAAGAAAAAGAGACGATTCACCACAACTTTCCAATTGCCACATGCCTGTACTGAAAAAAAAGTCAGAAAAGATAAATTTTTGAAGTTGATTAATGAAAGAAAAGAAGGAACCAGAGAATACTTTGAAAAATGATGCAATCACAACCTGAGGATAAGATCGATCTCTTCTCCAAAGCCATGGCAGCGGCTGTTAAAAAGCTTGATCCTCAAGACAGAAGTGAAGCAAAATTGAATATATTTAATGTTGTCACTCAAATAAAAGTCCACACTCAGAGATCCAGATATATACTGAGTATTTCTACATTCAACGAAGACACAACATAATGCAGCATTGGTGAGAGCTCTGACACCACGACCAACAATGAAGACAAAACAACATACTGCAGCACTGGTGATCGCTCATTTTACTCATCTGGCCCCGCGCCAACAATGAAGAGAGCTATATCATTTGTGTAATTTCAGTACTTAAAGCATTTTGTGTACCAGCACAAGAAGTACTAACACCAGTTTTTCATTAAATTCTTAAATTAAAAATGCAACTTTCCTTCCTAATACATACCTCAGAGTTAGGGCTAGTTTTTTCTACTGGTGAAATGGGCATTTTCACTCGGTTTGTATACAAATAATCTTGCATTAAGTTACCCAGGAACTAAACTGTTCTGAATCTGAAGTATGCTTTAAATTTCACATCATCTTCTAATAGGTGTTTCTAGACTAGCATTTTAAAAGCTCCCTCGTCTTCTCTATAAGAAAATATTTCACTAAGAGACTTTCTAATGCAATAATGATCAACTACGTAATCAACTTCGTCACAGTCTTCTAACAGCCACATGACAGACAACTCATTTTTTAATCCGTTCACAGCTGGAGAGTTACTGTGACAAGCCACGTTTTATTCCTTTGTAGGAAAACACAGTATGTAGCACATTATGGAATGAGTTCAAGGTCGGCGTTTTAAGTTACACACGATATAATAAGTGCGCTGCTAGTAAAACCCACCTTAAGCACTATGTCGCCGTAAAGTCCAACACCCCCAAAACGAACTAGGAGGGAGAAAACAGAAGAATGATACCGAGTGTTACAAAATGAAGTGCTGCCTTATAACTTCCAAAAACCACCCACTCGAAATATCTAAAAATTTAAAAAAAACAAATAAATTTAAAAAATAAACACAAACCTTTATTTTCAACCCCATATTGGCAAAGCCATAGTACTCTTTGGCCAATCAGGGCACAAATTTCTGCACTTAAGTTATAGGTTCTGGCCAAAATTATAGGATACCTTACAGCTTCGAAAAACTACCTCTCCTCATATTTTTAACTCCTTATGCACATTTCACCGGACAAAAGTAAGACACTTTGGATAGCTACGCTTTAGATAAGTGAAAATTTAAGGTGCTCAGATCCTATCTTTATTTACAACCTGTTGCTTTAGGAGCATTCGTGCTATACTGGGTAAGTCAAGTAGTACTAAGATGCAAAGAACGCTCAGTCCTCGAGAGAAAAATATGTCGGAATTATTTCTGATAAGTAATATGATTTTAATACACATAGAAACTTTTCAAAAAATCCCCTTGAAAGGTTGTAAAACCGCAAAAATATATTTATGTCTTCTCATTGCAGAATTCATCTTACCTAATTTAGAAAAACCATTAGGAGATTTTATAATAAACCAGAAGTATTTCTTATTGTGATGTTATATGATATTTAAAATTTGAGTTGGTATATGTTGGTAGCTACGGTAACAACTAGCGCCTTTATGTGTTGCGAATTAACATATACCAACTCAAATTTTAAGTACCATTAGGAGATAACCACATTTCTATCCAGATATTTTGCAAGTTTCTGTACTTTAACATTAAGAATAATAAAAATCTGATGTGATACATTCCGTTGATTACCTCTACTCTCTATAGTTTGTTAGTGGATATACAAACTAGTCTTACTAAAACTTATTTTATATCTACTTAATTTTAATCCAAATAAACTTTTGCAGAAATAGCTACATTACATATTTCGTTATAGATGTGCGGGTCATCCAAAAAGTAAAGAACGCTGCACATCACGCTCGGTGCCGGTCCCCTACCACCACAATTTCATTCACGCTAGTTAGCTCCTTACTCCTCCTCAGTGCGAGTCGAGTTTCGTTGCTGTGAGGTCATACTTTCTGTTCTACAACGCATTCCAAACGGCGGCGCCAAATACCGCCAAATGTGAAGTGCGTAGTGTGATTCATTTTTTGAATGCACAAGATGTTCGGCCAATAGAAATTTATAGGCAAATAACACAAGTGTATGGTAATTATGCAATGAACGAATCTTCAGTGAGGAAATGGTGTATAATGTTTAACCAAGGAAGAACCGGTGTGCACGACGAAGACCGGTGTGGGAGGCCATCACTCATTACAGATGAGTTGAAAGCAAACGTTGAAAGAATTCAGGATATTCCCTATTTCCGAAACTAAAGAACTTTTTGGGTGGAAAAGAGTTTCCAATCTATGAAGACCTCAAAGAAGTAGTGACAGTCTTTGGCGGTAGAAGAGTATAACGTCGGTATTGAAAAACTGGCACCACGTTACAATAAATGTCTTGACAGCAACGGCGAATTACAGAAATAGAATGAGGTACTGTATCGCTGTAAATAAAGTTTTGTGTTAATATCTTTCGTTATTGTTTAGTTATGCCAGTCGTTCGTTACTTTCTGGACGTTCCTCGTACAAAGGGAGCAGTGATAATCAAATGTTTAAGAACAGGACGCTATAAGCTCACCTAATTCTATACTGTTTCAATGGAATTGCGAGAACAACTGAATGTTGACAGGACTTTAAAAGAATGGCTAAGTACTGAACGATGCGAACAATTAATAACGGATATCTCGGAAATGGCTGATGCCACAAAAGTTATTTAAAATAAATTGTGTGTTTTTAAAAAGATCTACATTTCTTGTGTAGTACGTTTTCGTCTATCGGTTACGTTTTCCAGTTATATAAGATTATGCAAAATTCCTTCTGAATGAAGACGACTTCAAAGGCATGTAAATATCTTTAATATATGGAATTTCAATCAAAATCGTTAGAGGCACTTTTTTAGAAAATAAAAAAATTCGAAAAACTCTTCCCTGTAAGGGGTAGTGGGGATGAGGGGTTTTCTTGAAAATCGTGTCGCATCTTTGGAAGATACTGAACTGAAATACCAAGTTTGGGGTTTATCTGAATTTTCGTTTGTGAGTTATACTGTTCACCAACACACACATACACACACACACACGCACGCACCTTTTTCTAAAAATTTATTTTTATTAAGGAACCTCAAAACATGTATTTTCGGGGAATTTTCGGTATCGAATTTTTGGGTAGAGTACAATACTTCTCCTTTTATCTTTAATATACGGTATTTCAATCAAAATCGTTAGAGCCATTTTTTTTAAAAATTTCGAAAAAACCTTCCATGTCAAGGGTAGTTGGGATGAGGGGTTTTTCTTAAAAATCGTGTTGCATTTTTGGAAGATATTGAACTGAAGTATCAAGTTTGGGATTTACCCGAATTTTCGTTCTTGAGTTATTCTGTTCACAGACAGACACACACGCGGACCTTTTTCTAAACATTCATTTTTATTAAGGGGCTTCAAAACATGCATTTCCGGGGAAATTTCGGTATCGAATTTTTGGGTAGAGTACAATAGTTTCCCTGCTTACTATATGTAGTGGAGAAAGTAAAACTCGCCTAGAAGTCAAAAGCACTCACCTCACCCAATGCAAACGTAGAAACTTCCTCTTTCTTAATATATAGAACTGAAATTTCAAAAGATCAGTCAAGCACAGCTTTAAAAATAACAAACACACATTTTCTATACAGCACAGTAGGATCCTTTTGCAGCAAACACTACGCCCACTATAATTATGACATGTGGCGTAACGGTTAGGCGTTTATCAATGCTCTTTATTCAGTTACTGACTCAGATTGAATTATGTGCATGCGCGGGTTAGCAGCTTGAGAGACAGTTTAATTAAACGTTGAAGTATGGTCGCATGCTTCAGCAGATAACACAAGCAGCTCTCAGTTGTTGCACGCTTCTGCTCCAAATATGTGCTTTAGTGCACCCAATAATCTGTTCCAGTAGAACCATAACTAGCGTACTGAGTGCATGCGCACTAAGAGCTCTGCGAATCGTGCAACATCGTAATAACCAAGTTCAAAGCTTAAGCTAATATTAAAAATCCGATATGCGATACTCATCTCTCTATATTATAATTTCGCATAAACCCTCATAGTATTCATATAAAAAGTCATTTCATTATTGAGATTACCTACATAAATTACTTACTGGGAAGAATAACTTAAGTAATATTGGACTTAATTATATGCACAATGCGTAAAAGAATACGGAGGATTTTGATGTGGGAAAGATTGCCAACGCGTAAGATGTTACATGGATACTGCACGATACTACAGGACTTAAAAATGCAAAAACGAATATTTGGAAAACGGTTAATGCTATAAAAAAGCTTATTTGACATAAAATACGTATTTCAAAGAGCTCTGCATTTATGTACAGTAATTTTTACGTTCTCTATCACGTACATAGTAGGTGGAGAAGTATTGCATTCCACCAAAAAATTCGATGTCGAGATTTCAGCGGATTTTGATGCACCTGAAACCCCCCCCCCCAAAAAAAAGCATTTTTAGAAGAAGGTCCGTGAGCATACGTCCGCGTGTTTGTGTGAGTCAGCATTTACAATTTCTGACGTAAAAGCTGTAAGACATAACTTCAATTTTAAGTACAAGAATTATACAAATTCTTTACTAATATGTCATGTTCCCATCGCCCCTGCAGGAAATATGTTCCAGTCCTCAAACCGAGCGCCAACAGCATTACACTCATGGACACTAATTTCTATGATTGATAAGAGAGGCCACTGGTTCGAGTTACATCTGGTGTTCGTGCAGCACAATGGTGCAGGATGTCACTTCTCCCTCGAGCCGGATCGTGGGGCTTAAGACAAGAGAAGAAGAGCAGAGTGCGTTTCACCGGGCACACGACGAGAAAGAACCATCCTGGGTTACGGCACCCTTCATGCCTAGCGACCACGTAACTATCGAGCGACCAGTAGGACTTACTAAAATTTCCCCTATTATCCGTTTCTTTGCAAGTAATTCAATATAAGATTAGTCGTCTTTTTATCGTAACCTTTTCTAAAATGGAGTTAGGTCATTATAGTTTGTGTAAAACAATTTGAAAGAATTAAGTACGCGAAAGAAACAGTGCCTTTGATGTGAAGAGGAAGGAGCATTGTAACCCTTAAAGTTTCTTATGCCTTATTAAGATTTTATTCTCTTAATGTTTCTTTCATGTCAAAAGCAAATTGAATAAGGAAAGCAAGTAACATAGTATATATTTCAATGTTTAATAAACTGCAAGTTAAAGACAGCCATTCGCTACGTAATTTACCGTTGTGAATTTCCTTTCAAATTTTACCTTTAAGGAAATTAGGGAAATAAGATTCACTCCTCTGGACAGAAAACAAGCAAAAAAAAAAAAAAAACAAAAAAAAAACACCACACACACACACACACACACACACACACACACACACACACACTAAACCTTACAGTAATTACCATTCAAGTGTTAAAAAGAAGAAAATATAGTGTGATATAGTAATGATTATAACAACAAAGACTACACAAACAACGCTAACACAGTTAAAGTATGCAACAATAATTTTTGTAATGTAAATTATTTACAGATAATCATTTTAATTGTGATTTTTAATTTAAAAATGTTGTAGTGCTGGAAAATCTGGATTTGTACATTGTACACATAACCTTACCAAGGTTGTTACTATGGTTGAAGGTTGCAGCTGTTAAATGTTTAGGTCCAGTCAGATACGCAAAGTCATATCGTTTAGTTTTGTATGTATAATGGAAATTTATTACGACTATTATACATATTGTTTAGTACAACATTGTAATAAATTGCATGAATTTTGAGTATGCTGAATTCAGAGAAAGATTTTTTGTTGGATAACCAATAAGCTAGACATGTTTTAATTAGTATTCCTTGCAATAACATTACAGGCGTAACAGTAGTGGTAAACGAACTGCCCCGTCCTATAATATCGTATTGAAGAACGGACTGAACCAGAGATACGTATACCATACGCAAGTGATTCACGAATGCGTGAATTCGTGATTCATGAATTACACTTTTCTAAACAGAGACCAGAACAATGAATCAATTAGGAAATGAGTAAGCAAAATATTTGTTGTTCGTCAGTGCAGGACCGCGATTGGATAGAGATGTCAAAGAAACAAGACCTAATCATTATGATCTGATCTGCCCTATGGAATATTCGAATTGTTGGGGCATTCTTAAGTAGCAACAATGTAAATTGGGACACCTATCTGAAGGTCACTCCAGGAAGAAGCACTTTCTGCCTCATCGTCTTATCTGGTGTGGCTCCGCCACAAATGGCGGGGAAATTAGCAAATGCCTGGACACGAGATTTCCAGGATGTTAGATCGGGCATCTACAGCCCATTGAGTGGTCCTCAAAATTAACACCTCTCAACATTATTTTGTCCTGTCGTCTTCAAGTTGTGTGTGCGGCGACACACATAGGGAACCAAACACCCTTCCCAAAATCCTTGGTTGTCATAAAATACCGAAGACGCCGTTTCCGTCGAGTGCATTGAATCATGCCACTATAATGCAGTGTTTTATGCTTTTGTTAAGGAAATACTAAATCGCCTCTGCCACGCCCAGTCCCTACACCTTAACTGATTCTAGCTCTCCACTTAATGTTTGAGTTACTCCCCCTTTGCTCCTGAGCCTGAAACTGACTTGTGTTCATAGGTTAATGCTTGAGTGGCAGACTTTTGACATCAAACCAAAACAGAAGGATTATTCAGGGACTGGTGTGGACTGTTGTTGCGAAGCATGTCATCCAGCCACTCAGGTGAAATGTTTCCATACTCCTCCCCTTTCGCCGCCTAGGTCTAATCTTTGTTCATAGATTAATGCGTGTGTGTCAGACTAGAATTCAAAGCAATAAGGGATTGGCTCCACACCCAGTGTTGGTGTGGGACACGCGATCTCGCCCACGGTTCCAGATTTATGACACAGCTGTAGAAACCACTGCATAAAAACTGCAATACGCAAGCATAAACTTAACGAGGTTAATTAAAAAGATCACAATAGAAAGCACGAAAGAAGTAGAGGGCTTCTTAGCCACTCTATGATGGCACTAAGAAACTTCATACCCTCTAAAAGCCAGTGACTGTGATTGTTTACTTTATCACAAAGGGCTTTGTATCTTCTGCCTTCTGGTTGTTTGTAGCCAGGTTTCCCAACAATCGATCTCTGTGGCCAAAGGTTCTTATGTATCTACACGTGTAATTAAGAGATTAGCGTCTGCGTCTTGGGCGGCACCTGTTGAACGTCTACCTCCCTACCTCAGGTACAAGAAACGCAGGGTGAAATGAAATACGCGTGTTCATACATTAACAACTTCCGACTACGAAACATATGTTTAGTTCAGGGGGTTGTAAGATATGGTTCTTCTACACCCCTGCATTATTTCTTACACTGAGAACCCCAACGTAAGGAAAGGAAAAAAATGACTTGTGGAAAGGAGACAACAGCTTTATCTTCACAATCAACGCAAAGTACAGGAAGAATTAATGGCTTGGCTTTGAAGATAAGAAGCTTGGAAGGAACGAAATACATGGGTGGAACATGACCAAGAGGGAAAAGAAAGCGGATAGTTGAATATTTTTCTCCATCTGTTTATGTTGCACGCAAGAGGTAAGCCCTAGGGAGATGAGTGCTGAGGAATATCTCCACATAATAAATAGTGACATAAGCACTGGGTCAGATATGTCCTGTATTCACTTTTATCTTCCAAGCGAAAATAGGAGAAGAGAAATGCAACAAGTACTTTGAGCAGGTGCAAGAACCTAGGTTGCTTCACACAATGTGTATCTGGGAACAAAATAGTCTAAAGAATAAGAAAGAAACAATAAATATGGCAAACTTTTAATTCTATTGATGCAAAATCGAAGTATTTCTAATTAATTCGCTATTCGTCGGGTTCACTCAACCGTCGGTGCAAGAGGTCTGCAATCTCACTTCCTGAAAAATTAAATACAGAACATTAAGGAACATTAACCAATGCATCTTGAAATACTGTATTACGAGACTAAATGCTTACCAAAATACAGTAATAGAAAAAAACTGATACTACCGTGTAAAGAATGACTGCCATATCTTCCTCTTCTGCTTCATTTTTTAAATTGTAATTTTTCACTTATCTTGATGACACCATATACTAGCCCAAAACTTTTAACATTCTCTCATACGCTGATGGCTGAGTTACGCCGTTTTAAACGTTTATTTTGTTAAGTTTTACAAGATGCAGCCTTAAAAGTAACTGCCGTGGAAATTCCTAAGAGAGTTTCATGAAAATTATTTAGTTTCATTGCATTAAAGAACTATTTACATTTGTTACTTGGCGCATTAGGGAGTTTCCTAGTTCGATTCCTGTCGACAGATCATTATGACCTTGGGTATTTCGGGGCTTTCCCTGGTCGGCAAACGAACGTGAAATGATTTTATCATTCATCAAAATTTTTTTTCATTACATTCCTTTTAATGTTTCAGGTGTGCTTCTGGGTTTCGTGACATAGGTGGTGCCAGATAGATGACGCGGATGATCCTCAAAGGAAAGAGTATTTCCCGTGAACACTAGAGGACTGCTTGGTTGACGGGTTCGTCCTTTATGGGCAGCTATAATGGGACGGGTCTGCGAGCTTGAAACTGTTAGGGACTTCCGCGCGTCTCTGTCGCCTTTCGCCTTCGGCCTGTATCCTACTGTGATCACTTCACTTCATCCCTTTATGCTGGATGGTGGTAGCCGCAATAGACATCTCGTAGGTTCTAGTGCGCGAGGCGTCCCCCTCCGTTGTATACCCTATACTCCCTGTTTGTTACTTATTGCCAAGGATGTCCGAAAAATAGTTTCAGTTTACAATTAGTATCGTTGGGGCATTGCAAATACTTGCCTATATTTAGCTATTATTCCACGAGACCATGTTTATCAATGTTAACATGTCTTCCTCCGTGGTCTAGGGGTACTGTGCTAGTCTCTAGTTCCCGTGGTCGCACGTTCAAACCCGGCGGAGGGCGATGGATTTTTTTCTGGCGTAAAAATTGATGCAGTAATACAAATTACTTAAATGTAAATAATGATTGTAATATGAATATGCATTTTTATGTGACATTGATTTGAGATGTTTATTGATTGTAATTATTGTTGGGAAGTAAGTTTATACTGCCTTACTGAAACTGACAATACTAGCGTGCAATAATGCAGCGAGGGGGTGAGCTGTTTATCATTATTGGAAACGAGGAAGTTACGTAATATTGGCGCGCTTTTCTTTTAGAATATTCTGGAACATTTACCTAGAGCATATGTATTCATAATTTTCATTGGATATAAAAATAGACGCTAATGTTGGCGCGTTTTATTAGCCAATTGCAGCTCAGTTATAATCTTTAGGCATATCTGGGTGAATGAGTATAAAAAGAGTAGGTTAGAGGTAGAGCCCATCAGTTCATCAAAATTCTTTGTACACTACACGTCGCATTCCCGTCAGTTCGTCGAAAGTATTTGTACGGCACACTTCGGATATCAATTTGCAGGTTACGCGTAACAGAGTTATGAAAAATCTCAAGTGTTATAAAGTTAATTATACAAAAAGTTGAAGTACGCGAATTAAGAATTATCAGTAATGAAGTTATTATAACAGTTTCAGTTTGGCGAGTGTCAAGATCAATGTGTAAATGTGATAGTTAACGTGTTCGACAATAAAAGTGTAAAACAAATTTCTTCATCAGTGTTATCTTTGGATAAAAGATTCCTTTCCGTTTACACAACCTGTATATAGAGAAGTGCTTGACCAAAAGGATAATAGCTAGCCGGAGGACAAAGAACCAAAATTAATTAAAATAACAGTAGCATTTTTTTTAAACAAAAAACTAATACTGCCGCAAATTGCTAACACCAGATGGAGCTAACAAACCTAACAAATGAATGACGTCACAAGATGGCTTCAACGCGTGAAGTAAACACAAATACACAAACATTATAAGAATTACACTCGCAAATTGGCTACCACAACGTGGGGCTAACAAATACAAACAACATTAATAAAACCATCGCAAAATCCTTAGCATGGCTATCTTCGGAAGGGAGGTAAAGCCGTTGATCCCATGTCGTAGATTTACGACACGTAAAAGAACCCGAAGCCTGTGATAAAGAGGCCTCTGAGCAAAATTGCCGGTCTTTCACGCTCAATATAGGTTGGGACGCTAAGGACCATAGTAAGTAAAGAGCGCTCATAAATAAATCTCAATTTAATTTCAATTTTACCGTTTTCATTTATATTTTCGAGGTAACATAGAAAACTGCCATCAATAAAATTTCCATACGTCAAAACTATTTAGCGAATGTCCAAGAGTAAACAGGGAGATATGCCTTATTCCTCTGTTACTGCTGCTAGAAGCCTAATCGGAGACTAAGTATAAATTATCTTTCATATAGTCCTAGGCAACAATTGGTCTTCATGTTGAGTTGAGGTTTAACATTATATTACAATCCCCACTTAAGTTTCCGGCCAACCCCTAACTACTGCATTTCCAGATATTAGTATAACGACCTTCGGTTAAGAGCTAAGCGGAAGTTATTACTAGTAAGTTAGTATATTTTTAGCCGAAATTTCAACGACAGAATTGGGAGGTTATCTGTATAACACCAGAGTCAAACCTACAGGAGCTTGGAAGAATAGCTTCCAATAATGGAACGCAGAGAAATTGAGAGCCATTCACGTCATCGAAAGGTGATCCATATATGTTCCAATATATGGTGTATAAGTGATTTCACCGAAGTATAAACGTATATTTGCAAACTGTAAATCTTACTATCTTATATTCGTATGTGCATAACCTATTTTCAAAATAATATTAAACAATGCACCTAAATTATTTTCACACTAACCTGTGAATTAGTTTAAATTAAAACACCCCTCAAGAAAATTACACGCGGGATGTTTAATTTTAAGTTTTGATGCTGTGAGATACCACTTGGAGCATTGAAGAAACATGTAATCACACACAAAAATATACTGCCCATAACAAACCATTAATTAATTGCAAGTTAACAAACTTATATTACCCTGCATTCATAATACCATGCGCTGTGTTAAATTGGCCGTAAGTGGAGGTTAGCAAAGCGAGATTACAAACCAGTCGCAATGTCGTGAAAACCATGGAAGGAATTTAATACATACTATCACTACCTTCATTTTTAATATCATACCCATATCAATACGATCACGAAGACAGTGGTACCCACCAGTTTATGCTGCAGGGGAACAAAAACGGATGTCCTGATATGTTCACAGCATCCTGTGACAGAAACTGCATCAACTACTTTTATAGGAAACCAAAAACACGTAATATGGAAAAAATGCTAGTTCCTTATTTTACAATTGCTATACACCTGTGTTACTGGAGTGTTTTAAAGGTAACTGAAATATTTGAAGCAATAAATTTAATATCCTGATCGATACTATGCAAATGGACCGGAACACAATATTGAACAAGCCAATTTGAGAATCATACTTTGACTCTTTCGTTCAATTTTGGTTTTTGGTTGATTGACATCTTGGTTCAACATAGGCATTAGATTGCTGTATCGACATTCAAGTAATCCCACTGCCATTTAACATCATGCTTGGTGAAAGGCGCCTAAGAAAAAACGGTGTTTTGTTAACTCACCGTGTGTCCCTCGTCGCGACTAGTCGATTTGTTTCTGCATGTGCCTCAATGTTCCTGAAACAAAGAATGGAAGAAGGGCTCAAATTTACGACAAGAAGCAAAACATGTACACACATAATTAATCACATACCCGTTATCAAATTAAGGGAGAAAAGTATAATCTAAAATATGGGATTTACTGATCCTGAGAAGCGTGATCCAATAAGAGCAGCGAATGCGTTTGTGTAACTGTCTTCAAAGCAAGCTTTCAAGATCTCATTTTACAGGTATACAAGAGATTACTCGATTTACAGTGCCTGCAATTCAAATGTTTCAGGGCGCTCGTTCAATGATCGGCAGCCGTTCCCACATTACTTGAAACATTTGCTTCCGTGTTTTCACGATTTCTAAGGCTAGAATATTTTAGAATAAGATGCACATATTGCCCAAGGGAATTTGATACTTAACCTATTAAAAGTATTTGTCGGAAGTGTTGCCTATTTTCTGACAGCCCACACACTCTTATAGTACTCAAAGTTTCATAACACTACTCGAACTGTACATGCTTGAGGAATTCCTGGCTGGCGCTTATTCAGTAAAATATAGTTTCTGTGCTTGTAGTGCAACAGTTGATGAAAACTGAGCTGGCAGTAACCGACTGGTAGAAGCCAGATGATTTTCATCAACTGGACCACGGCCTACAAGGTCGAAAACCACATTTTATAATTAGATTATAATCCTTCGGGCCCAAGGATGGATCCTAACAAACAATGCACGTAGTATCATACCACGCTTTGACGTTACCTGAACGAACGCTGAGGTTCCTCTCTCCCCCTTCAACAATTACTCAGTTGTTTACTTTCGGGAGCTCAAGAAGTTGACATCGATACCCCCAAATGTTATTTTAATCCGTGTTATTATTCACTTTACCAGCACTGAGTATTAAAGAAATACATACCCCTATGCTTCTTAAACTAAATGTACCTTATTAATTCAAGAATGGGTGAAAAATTTATGAAGACTTTTATTAGTTAAAGCTTACGTGATAATTACGGGTATCGGTGATATATCACTTGAGTCGTCTTCCAGGTTTATAATCAGCCTGTCTACAACTTGGTCGCTACGCATTCCAGAAACACCAGTTGCGTCCCATGCTAATTTAATACGCACAAAATGGGTGATAATCAGGCAAAGGGGTTTTAGTACGTAAACAGAGCAATCGTGTTACCGCAAGGAGTACGGTGACGTTGGTTATTGCGACGAACACTCTCCTCCGAAACCCAACAACGACCTCGTTACGACTGTTCAATTTATTCGATGCATATAGGCCAGAAGAACTGAGGCAATATGTCTAAAGTAAAGAAAACTTCATACATCAAAAACATAATCACGACAAACATCGTTTGTAGCGGAAATTAGCATGGAACACTTCAGCACAAATGGCGAAACCATCAGATGTAACATTAGAGCTCAAGGACGTTTAAAACATCATGTTAAACAACTTGTAATTCAACAAAACGAGGAATATGTGACATTAGAGAGGAACAATGAAGAAAGTGGATTTTCAACTTTCTCAGCTCCAAACTATGATTCAGAACTTTTTGAGGATATGTGCCATACGGTAATAAGAGCGTATATTGTGTTAAAACATTTACAGCTTTCGGTGTATAAGAAAATACAATGTAACTCAGATGTTTGTATATTAATGCCTTAATTAAATCAAGAGGTAGCATTCTTGAACACAATCAACAGCTAAACATACATTTTTTTCTTTCTAATAATATTCCTTAATTCTGGTCTACATGCTATCGAAGCAGGGTGTATTGCTTTCAAATTGTACATCATATTTGTTTAGAGAAAATACCTCAAGATCACAAGCGCTTTCACCTTCTCTCGCCACCAACAATCGGTGCGCTCCTAACTTGATGGTTTAGTTACTAAAACCCCTCTGCTTCTGGTAGTACATACAGTGCAGCAACGACGATTTTTATTCGCTTGAACGATATGCTGCCACGGTGGAACATGCATTTCTTTCTTGGGCTGGATGGAGGATAACACTTTTGTTTTCGATATAATGAATAAATATTTTAAAATTTACACCAGACATTATCAACTGAACCTGACGCTGTTATGCGCAAGGTCACGACTGCTGTGTCGAGTTAGCTGTGTTCCCTGCATGTAAGCAGTTCATTCTCTACAGTGCATAGTGGCGGAACAAACATGTCGAAAGAAGGGACATCCGTAGACCTTCAACGCCAGTTAATTTATTATTATGGGGAGAGTCCTTTCTGTTTACTGAAAAGGGAGACGTGCCCACGTATTTGGTTTGTGGCAAAGCTTTGTACAACAGAAGAAATTTCAACCTTGGAGTAGGTTGTAGTCCCAGGTTTAGGTGTCAATTTCAGAAGGTTGAATGCCTCACTGCTGGAAGGCCAATTTGAAGAAGTTGTATTATTTTTAGGAGGAGTTGTATTGCAATTCCACTGTTGGGGAGCGAAACTTGATGAAGTAACTGCCCCACGTATGGTACAAAGTTTCCGGTGGCCTTCGCCCCAACGTTCACTTTCCGGTGGCCTTCGCCCCAACTTTTAGGAATCAACATTGTATTTTAATATTTCTTTAAATATTATATATATTTCGGTTTGCCTCGGCTGCGTCAGCATTAATTTGTAGAAACATGTATCTCTAAGCAGGGGGTGATGCGGCTAAAGAATGTAGGCTTACACATAATTTTTACTTCAATCCTTTTATTAATCCTTCACACGATTAACTAACACTTCACTTATATAGAGAGCTGTGAAATTATTTATTAATTGCTTGCACTTTTTAACACGTAAACTTTATAACATTCTCGCCATAATGAATGTTATATGTCTCACACTGGATACGTACCGAGCGAACGAACTGCTCAAGTACGTTTGCCTTCTAGCAACTGGCGTTTACCGCTTAAATTTATAAATTTTTCTATTTCACGTCTCTGATTGGCTAATTTTACTCCACTAGAATACTTTTATTTAACTTTCAGCTTTTCTGGTTGTTGATTGGCTATTTATAAACTGTTTTAAATATTACATTATTGTTTCCAGGAACTACTAGTATCATTATTAAACTTACTAATTCATTATTGCCTCAAGGTTACCTCATTGTTAGCAACTTTCGGGCTCTATTCTCACAGCTCCTACATTATTAAATTACCTAATACAATCACATAACATTATTATACATGTACACAATAATACAAACATAATACAATGACTGTTACATACATTTTATATGTTATATTATACACATATTGCTTTTAGGCGGGCTATTATTATTTTATATTATTATATAATTAGACTGAAATCATTTAAGTGTTAAAAATACTGCCTCAACCTACAGTAGCATTATTCTTCCCATCACTCAAACGAGTATAAAAAATATAAGAAAGAAGAACGAACCACTCTCATCCAAAACTTAAAGGACGTTTTTATGACTCAGCATAAAGATGATCAAGTTATCAAGTGGCCGTATACACTACGGAATCAAAAGTATCCGGACACCTGGCTGAAAATGACATACAAGTTCGTGGCGCCCTCCATCGGTAATGCTGGAAGTCAATATTGTGTTGGTCCACCCTTAGCCTTGATGACAGCGTTCACTCTCGCAGGCATACTTTCAATCAGATGCTGGAACGTTTCTTGGGGAATGGCAGCCCATTCTTCACGCAGTGCGGAACTGAGGAGAGGTATCGATGTAGGTCGGTGAGGCCTGGCACGAAGTCGGCGTTCCACAACATCCCAAAGCTGTTCTATAGGATTCAAGTCAGGACTCTGTGCAGGCCAGTCTATTACAGGGATGTTATTGTCGTGTAACCACTCCGCCACAGCCCGTGCAGTATGAACAGGTGCTCGATCGTGTTGAAAGATGCAATCGCCATCCCCGAATTGCTCTTCAACAGTGGGAAGCAAGAAGGAGCTTAAAATATCAATGTAGGTGTGCGCTGTGATCGTGCCACGCAAAACAACAGGGGGTGCAAGCCCCCTCCAGGAAAAACACATCCACACCATTACACCGCCACCTCCGAATTTCACTTTTGGCGCTACACACACTGGCAGATGACGTTCACCGGGCATTCGCCATACCCACACCCTGTCACCGGATCGCCACACTGTGTATACCGGGATTCATCACTCCACACAACGTTTTGCCACTGTTCAATCGTCTATTGTTGACGCTCCTTACACCAAGCGAGGCGTCGTTTGGCATTTTCCTGCGTGATGTGTGGCTTATGAGCAGCCGTTCGACCATGGAATCCAAGGTTTCTCACCTCACGCCCAACTGTCATAGTACTTGGAGTGGAGCCTGATGCAGTTTGGAATTCCTGTGTGATGGTCTGGATAGATGCCTGCCTATTACTCTTTAGGACCCTATTCAAATGCCGGCGGTCTCTGTCAGTCAACAGACGAGGTCCGCCTGTACGCTTTTGTGCTGTACATGACCCTTCACGTTTCCACTTCACTATCACATAAGAAACAGTGGACCTAGGGATGTTTAGGAGTGTGACTTCTGACACAAGTGACACCCAATCACCTGACCACGTTCAAAGTCCGTGAGTTCCACGGAGCGTTCCATTCTGCTGTTTCACGATGTCTAATGACTACTGAGGTCGCGACTGAGTACCAGGAAGCACAATGCACCTAAGATGAAAAACGTATGTTTGTGGGGGTGTCCGGATACTTTTGATCACATAGTGTATCTCAGCTTCAAAATTTCACTACAAATTGCGAAAAATGGAAACTATTTGTTGGTGGAATGTGGCTTAAGGATTGTTTAGCCATGGCAGCCGAGCGGTTTGAACCCGCGCGTTCGGGAACTGAAGGCTAGCATGGTAACCATTACACCACGGAGGACGACATGCAGACGATAGCTCAGTCGTGTCAAGGTGCTGGAAAGATTTTTTGAGTTGGAAGATGCAACCGATTTGAAAAATACGGAACAGGTTTCTGCTTGGGCTTCCATACAGACATTGCTGAAGATTTAAATGTCCTAAATAGGTGTATATCTACAAGGAAAATATGATCTCTTTGGCAGAGTATATGACTTCAAAATCAAACTAACTTTGTGGGAGGGTTAATTGCGTGATAAGAATACTTGTCATTTTACAAGACTATCTTCGTTGTACGAGACCGTCCCCTTGCAAAAATTTGAAGAATTTCTACAAGTGTTGAAACAGCTGAGTGTGGAATTTCAGTGTAGATAAACGTATTTCAACTTTTCCATATCTTTGCTGCACCAATGTACGCCGACTATGCTAATGTAAGTAGTGAATACGAGCTAGAAATCATTGATGTGCAAATAGACATAGAACTCCGGGGTAAATTTAGAAGAAAGAAAAAAAAGCTAATCTTCGGTATTTTTATAAAAGTTTTCCTCGGCTACAATTTCACCGTCTGCATAAACTCGCTGCCAGAATGTTATGTATGTTGGAGGCACGTACTTATGCGAGCAGTCATTTTCGCTCATGAAGATCAGGAAATCTCACTACTCATGTCAACTGTCGGACTGTAATCTGCAATCTATGCTTCGTCTCTCAGTTACACGAAAAATGCATCTAATCTTGAAAAATTAGTAAAGGGAAAATAAATCAGGAAGTCAAGAAAAACCAGTGCTAGTGAATAGGAGACATAAGTGTTTTTATTTGCTGAAGTTAGCTATAACGAGTTCATATGCATAGTTTATTTTATTATTTAGGGAAATGTTGTTTGACTATTATACTGCAGTTAAAACCACAGTTATTTTTGTACAGATAGGTTTAGGGAAAGAGCATGTAATGTTTGGTACACTTTGTTTATTTTTATTGTTATTGTTGTCACGCATTAGTTATTATTAATTTTTTTTGTAATTTGCTGTCTGAAAATAAGATTAGCAAAAGCTCATTTGACAATTACTATAGTTTCGATATGAAAAACACGTTTATTAGATATACTATAAAAGAAAGCAATACACTTACACGGGCTGTAGTTTGATGGAGAATAAATATTGAATGAATTTTATTAATATTTATTAGTTTTACATATCTGTGGCCTTTATTTGCGCGTAATAATTTAGTTAACGATTCTTAAAACGGGAACAAAATAACGTTGACGAAACTATTGAATATAAAATTTCTAGCCTTAGGGAAGAAATGGGCCATTAAATCCTGTGAATTACGTGACTAAATTCAACATGTTTGTTTACTAATTTGTCAGAGCAAATGTGTGCTTGCATATTTTAAATTGTATATTTAAGCTTTAGGATAAATTACGTACATTTCTAAACGAGACAGACTTGTATATGATGATATGCTATAATATTATGCATAAGCATAAGTAATACGAAAACACTTGAAATGTCTGTGTAGTAGACTGTCACTGAGCCGGTTTCTACTCCCCTCTTGCTCCACTGTCACTCCTATACAATGGCTATGCAACCCGTGAGATAATGCACCTTCAAGCATAGTGCTCACACTGTCGTGCGCTGGGATGATGACCTGTGTTTTACATCGTGCTGTCGGTTCTTTCAACTTTATTATGAGCGCTCACTCGAACTGTAGTCTTCCTACATGAGCAGCACTGAGGTGCAGTTCCTCCCTCTCCCTCCTCATCTTTGTTCTTCTGGATAGTTACCGGTCGTTTGAGGCAGTATTTTCAACACTTGAATTATATAATATGTAATTTCAATAACCGCCCGCCTTGAAGCAATATGTATGTAATAATTTGTAAAAATGTATTTAACACTCATTGCAAATGCTTATATTATTGTAAACATGTTTAATAATGTTATGTGAATGCATTGTGTACTGTGAGAATAATAAGTTTAACGTTGCTAACCATGAGATAACAATGAGTTAACCTTGAGGCAATAATGAGTTTGAGAGTTTGAATGCTACTAGTCATGACTAGAGCAACGATAATGTAAATTTTGTGACAGTTTAAAATTAGCCAATCAACAGTCAGAAAAAGCTTTAATTAAATACAGGTATTCTATTGGACTAGGATTAGCCAATAAGAGCCTTGAAATACAGAAGCTTGCGTGTTTGGACGGTTGAAATATATTCAGTTGCTGGCAGACCTTGGTAGTGACCGGTTGGAAGATGTGTTCTCTATAGAAATATTACGTATTCGTGTGAAACGAAAATTAAGTATACGCGTTAACAAAGTACAAGTTTTAAATTAAAGAATCTCACAGCTCTTAATATCAGTGTAGTGCTATTTAATTTGTGCCAAGGATTAATAAAAAGAAGTGAACTTAAAGTTAAAATCTGTGTAAGCCTACATTCTTGTCGTACCACGCCCTGATTAAGAGAAACGTGTCTCTAAAGTAAGACTGACGCAACCGAGGCAAACATAAACATAAATAATATCTATAGAACCAGTTTAATAACAAAGTTAATATAATATTTTTTAAACTTGGAGTCTAACAACAAAAATACATCTTCAAATAGGCTTTACATACGTAGCAGCATATTACGTAACAAACAAGCTATTTCAAATTGGCTTACCAAAGCGTGGTGCAAACTCCTTAAACAACAACGTAAAGAACAATAATACAACTTCAAGTTGGCTTCCCAAGCGTGTGGCTGACAACAGTAAAACTTCAACAACAATAAACTACAACAGTTGAAGAACAATACTTACTTCACGTTCTCTTGGTGTGACTCGGCTTGGGGCGCCCGGATAAGTAACATAACATTATGCAGTAAATATAAACTATTTATATTTATTATACTATGTGTTTATACAGCAGTGTTATTTTGGCTCGTATAATTAGAAATTTCAGGGTTTGCCTTATATAGTCTCTGTTTTAATTTCACCTCATTCATGTAATCTGAATACATCCATTTGGACGCAATCGCCGGCCATTAACTGCATCTTGGTGAAGTCGTAAGTGAAACTTAGAAGCACCTGATATGCTACAGCCATTCTTTGGGCTTGTTGGTTGGTTTCTTGAAATAGAAAAAGAGCTTTAACAAAGTTGTTAGGCTATAAAGATCTTATAAACGATGTAAGCAAGTAAAGAAGGCCAATAGGCACTGTGCGGTAAAGGAGGGCGACGGAACATTAGTTTCTCGTATAATATTACCTATATGAGATTATTATATTTTAGTTTTTATTACAGTAATATTAATAAGAATTCCATTCGTCAGCAACAGATTCATTTCCTTTCATGTTAGTTATTGGAATATACAGGTTCCTTCATATGTAAGGGATAAAGCAAATAAACCAAAAATTAACTAATTTTTTAAAGAATACTCTGGCACGTCAAATTTAATATTTTGAAAGGAAAATTTTACAAAAGGAAATAAAATGTTCAGCCATTATTGTACAGGCTGTGATATCATCGACAAAAATTTTAAATAGCATTATATAGTTTTTTTTCCTGAATGGTTCCGAAAGGGAAAAGTTTTATTGTTGGCTTGTTTAACAATGATCTCCACAATTTACACAACTGCTGTAACTAATGAAATTATAATTATTTAATAAAATTCTCACAATACACTCCATTTAGAATCTGGCAATGGCTATGTCAAAGCATGAATTCTTGTTGAAAGTCTTCAATCACTGCTGATGGTATATATCTGAATTCTTTCCTGATGCTCATTTTTAACGCTTCCATATTAGCAAGCCTCGTAACAAAGACTAGATTTCAAATATCCCCGTAGAAAGTAATCAAGTGGAGAGAGATCTATTCCCATAGCAACCAAACGTTTTGTATGAGACAAACTGTTCATGCAGCTAAATAAGATTGTGAAGCAACATACAGTACTAGCCACGGGCTAACTAACACAATAACTTATTGATATATTAAGGTATCTAATTCACAGCTGCTCAGCGTCAACAATTAATAATTTCTTTCTTTAATATTTTTGTTCTAAGTTTTTACGTGTTTTTTTTGGCTAATATTGTATGTATAATAATTAAGAGGAAGTTAAAAAACATACATTCATAATGTACACACATCTACGTAATCATGTAACGAAGCTTGGATTCATAGTTAAGACAATGGAAGTCTGTAAACATATATATGTGAGTGTGTGAGTGTGTGTGTGTAACATAAACTGTTATTGGATAAGTAGTACCTATCAGGTACATTGATACATGCCTATAATTCAAATACGTACGTTAAGAAAACGGTTGAAGGGAACGCTAACTCGTCGTCCCCCGTGGTGTAGTGGTTACCATGCTAGCTTCTAGTTCCCGAAATCGCGGGTTCAAACCGGCGGAGGGCGATGGATTTTTTCGGGCGTAAAAGATTTACGGCACGTAAAAGAACCTCAAGTCTGATAAAGAGGTCTCTGAGCAAAATTTCCGGTCTTTCACGCCCAATATAGAATGGGACGCTAAAAACCACAGCAGTTAAAGAGCGTCCATAAATAAAACTCAACTTAATTTAATTTAAGGGAACTCTAACAGAAGCTTGTCAGAGTTCGAGCAGGAAGGTCGTGTATAAGCTCGTCTCTAAATAGACGCTAAAACTACGTATTTAAAGTCTGCCAGTTACACATATTTTAACATGACAAAGGTAATAGTGATTTGTGAATATCTATATGTGGTTTATCTAAAATACAAGTGAAATAGTTAACAGAATACGTGTGTGCAAAATATTTTAACAACCTCCATACCCTACACTGACAAGGCACAAGTGCTCTCCGAGACAAATACAGGCCGTGGCACAATTATAAAATAATAATTACAACATACTAACACACACAAGAATACAGATATACGATCATCAGATTCCAGTTGATGCAGTAATTTGTATCATAAATTATTTAAATGTAAAGAATGATTATATTATGAATATGCATTTTTGTGTGACATTGATTTGAGATGTTTGTTGATTGTAATTATTGTTGAGAAGTAAGTTTATACGGCCTTACTGAAACTGACAATAATAGCGTGCAATAATGCAGCGAGGGGGTGAGCTGTTTAGCATTATTAGAGACGAGGAAGTTACGTAATGTTGGCGCGTTTTTCTGTAGAATTTGCTGGAACATTGTCCCTAGAGCATATGTATTCATAATTTTCATTGGATATAAAAATAGACGCTAATGTTGGCGCGTTTTATTAGCCAATTGCAGCTCAGTTATAATCTGTAGGCATATCGGGGTGTAGGAGTATAAAAGGGCTAGGTTAGAGGTAGAGTCCGTCAGTTCACCGAAAATATTTGTATGCTACACGTCGCCTTCAGTCCAGCAGAAATATTTGTAAAGTATACGTCGGCTATCGATTCGCAAGTTACGCGTAGCAGAGTTAGGAAAATTCTCAAGTGTTGTAAAGTTAATTATACAAAAGGTTGAAGTACGCGAATTAAAAGTGATCAGTAAGAAGTTATTATAACAGTTTCAGTTTGGCGGGTGTCATGATCAATGTGTAAATTGTGATAGTGAATGTGTTCGACAATAAAAAGTGTAAAACAAATTCTTTCATCAGTGTTATCTTTGGATAATAGACTCCTTTCCGTTTACACAACCTGTATAAAGAGATGTGCTCGACCAAAAAGATCATAGCTAGCCGGAGGACAGTAAACCAAAATTAAATAAAATAACAGTAGCATTCTTTCAAACAAACACTAATACTACCGCAAATTGCTAACACCAGATGGAGCTACAAACCTAACAAAGAATCACGTCACAAAACGTCTTCACCACGCGGAGTAAACACACATACACAAACATTATAAGTAATACCGTCGCAAATTGGCTCCCAAACGTGGGGCTCAATAAATAAATAAACATTTGAAGTATACCACTTCACAGTCCACCAGTACGTCATGACACATCACAAGAGTACAGGCATCAAGACGACCTACAGGTACATAATACAGCATACAGCATCCATCATCTCCCAACGGTCCATCATCATCGACTTAGTGGAGTCCTAACACAGAGGAACCGCTACAATTGTAAAAAAATAAAGTTTTTATCGATGATGTCACACCCTATATAATAATGACTTAATATTTACTTTATTTTTTGTAAAATATTGCTTTCAAAGTATTAAATTTGACGTGTAGAACCATTTTTTAAAAAAATAAGTTAATTTTAGTTTCATTTGCATAACTCCTTACTTACAAAAGAAGGCCTGCATAGTTAGATCATTACTGAGATAGATAATTCGTTTATACTTCGGCAGTCTTGGTGGCCTATAGTTTAATTTCACTTCATGCCTATTCCCCTTTGCAGTAATGGCAATGATATTCAGAACCACTTAAAGGGTATGGAGTTTGTGATGTATTGAATTAAAGGACATCAAAATATCATCAAAAGCTAGGCTTACCTAAGGTTTTGACTCTCATTATGTAGCTCTGAGCAACATGGTTCCAATTATACTGAAAAGTGGACTTATGTTGTTCTATATCTCATTAATTCAATTAACCCTGAAATTAAGTATTGCAAGCTGTGAAACATTAGTATTTAAAATCAGCCATAAGAAACACAAAGGCTACCAACAAGCCATACAAATGCACAAACTAGTATACAGCCAGGAGCTTATGAAGACGATATTTCACACAGAATATCCCTTTCCCCAAAAGAGAGGGAGGGAAGTTTTAAATCAGCTCCATCACAGACAAAGTAGAGCCTACACAATTTACTACCGCCAGGTTTTGAAAACGTTACATCCTAGAATTGTGTATTCAACACTGTTGTAAAATTTCCAACGCAGTAAACAATTACAAGTTAATACCAAATTACCCCTTTATAACTGGCGTTATAGCTGATTCATGCATGACGTGAACGCGGAATGAATGATGCGCCTGGAAACAATGGTGCTATTGTTCACTGTATTTCAAATTTCGCACTTCCTGTTACGTTGCTTTTTATGTACTCCTGGAGTTGATGTTCAAAACCAGGCTGCCTTTTGGTTCGTCGCATAGCCTCGGGTAGAGTTAGCGAATATGTGCTGAATACCTCAAATATTAACGCATGTTGCTCTCCGGAGGGAGTACAATAACAAACACGTTATGCATACAGTTTTCTCATTTTGGAATGCTTTACAAAGACGACCTTCCCTTTTTGCGTTGCCTGCGTGTTTAGTAATTGGGACACGCACCTCGATACGGAAACTATATAAGTGATACCGTTAGTGTATCATATGATCATGATGTCCACTCCTTTTGACTCCTTTTTAGTATTCTAGGATACCTAGTGGATGGAGGAAGTATTGCACTCCAAGTACATAACGAGATTCCACTGGAAGTACATGTTTTGAGGCCCCTGATGCCAAAAAAAAGTATTTTTAAAAAAAGGTTCGTCCGCACTCGTGCCTGTGAAAAGCGTAACTTAAAAACGAATTGTTCATACACACATACACACAAAGAGAGAGAGAGAGAGAGAGAGAGAGAGAGAGAGACGGAGAGAACTTTCTCTAACAACTGTTCGTTATTTTTATTTTCTCAGAAATGGCTCTAGCCCTTTTGATTAAAATAACATGTGTTAAAGATACTTGCATGTCAACTAAGATGTATATATCCTGAATTTTTGGGAACAGTCTGAGAAGCTGAAACATTTTGTATAACTAGTAAACGTAAGAGGTAAACAAAAACTTAAAACACAAAATATTTAGACCTTGTTAAAGCGCACAATTTATGTAAATTTTTTTGCGGCGTTAATCTGAGATACCCATTCTTTTCTCGTTTGAATTGTCAAGTACACTTTTTTTTATTTCATTTGATAAATCGCTATTCTGTTTTGTCTTTTCACCCACCGGACATGCAGAGAGTCGAAATTCAAAACCGTGAATTCGCGAGCCATTTTTAAAGATCTGACTATCGTTTGACACCGTAATTAATGACGGGAATATATAAATAATTAAATAAAGAAATCACAGTAAGATAGAGAAATAATTACAATAAATAATTTCCATATATTAAATCAATGTATAATGTAATAAGCTTCAGTTGAAAGATTTGTCCGGAAAGAAGAAGATAACTAGGAAGTTAGGTTAACGAAAGTCATTAGTATCAGCCGAAGATAGAATGCATTAGCTTAGGGATTCTGGAACGCACTTAGGTTATAAGTTCAGTACGTCGAGCAGCCAGGTAGGAAAATTCTTTAAAAGAGAAAGGTGGACGAAATTCTCAGACTTAGGGGAGGTACCTAAATAGCAAGGTAACATAGGCACACTAAGATTTTTAAGTATTGACTTGGGCGTGAAATAACGTTGGTGCAGTGTGATAAAGTAGGCGGAGATAAAATTAATAAATGTTCATGCAATGTAAATCGGAGACTTACTCTGGCACCGTCACCGGTACTTACTCTCGTGTAATATTGCGCTTAGCGATGCGCTCGTATGAGTAAGATATCGCGGGCATCGCAAGGGATCTTATCTGATGCAGTAATTTGTATCACAAATTACTTAAATGTAAATAATGATTGTAATATGAATATGCATTTTTATGTGACATTGATTTCAGATGTTTATTAATTGTAAATATTATTGGGAAATACGTTTATACGACCTTACTGAAACTGTCAATAATAGCGCGCAATAATGCAGAGAGGGGGTGAGCTGTTTATCATTATTGGAAACGAGGAAGTTACGTAATGTTGGCGCGTTTTTCGGTAGAAACTTCTGGAATATTTCCCTAGAGCATATGTATTCATAATTTTCATTGGATATTAAAATAGACGCTAATGTTGGCGCATTTTATTAGCCAATTGCAGCTCAGTTATAATCTTTAGGCGTATCTGGATGCAGGAGTATAAATAGGGTAGGTTAGAGGTAGCGTCATGGCAGTTCATCAAAAATCTCAATACCTTACACGTCGCCTTCAGTCGTTCAGTTCATCAAAATTCTTTATACACTACATGTCGTCTCTCGTCTAGTTCATCAAAATTCTTAGTATATTACACGTCGCCTTAAGTCCGTCAGTTCATCAAAAATCTGTGTACACTACACGTCGTCTTCAGTCAGTCAGTTCGTCATACATCGGATATAGATTCACAAGTTACGCGCAGCAGAATTATGAAAGATCTAAAGTATGGTAAAGTTAATTATACAAAAGATTGAAGTACGTGGATTAAAAGAATTATCAGTAAGAAGTTGTTATAACAGTTTCAGTTTGGCGAGTGTAAAGATCAATGTATAAATCTTATAGTTAACGTGTTCGACAATAAATGTGTAAAACAAATTTCTTCATCAGTGTTATATTTGGATAAAAGGTTCCTTTCCGTTTACACACTCTGATTCAAGAGACATGTTCGACCGAGAGATAATAGCTAGCCGGAGGACAGTAAACAAAACTTAAAATTCTTTCAAACACTAATACTACCACAAATTGCTAACACTAGATGGAGCTACAAACCGAACAAATGAATGACGTCACAAGATGGCTTCAACACATACACAAACATATTAAGTAATACCGTTACAAATTGGCTCCCAAACGTGGGGCTACAATAATGTTAAATAAATAACATTAACATTAAACACTTACAAATTGGCTCCCATACGTGGGGCAGTTAAAATTATGTAACCAAACAAAACAAAAGCAGCACAATATAAGATCTTCAAGTTCTAATAATTTACGTAAAAACATATTACGTAAACAATAATGTCACTCGCATATCCGAGCAACATTTTAGCTATTCACGGCAAATTAATCCTGTATTTTCTTTTAGTTGAAACAGTTATTTCAAACCGTAAAGTAGATACTGCAGAAGCTAGCAGGTATAATAAGTCAATTGTTATAGTTTAGAGTGCTACTATTCATAATTCTCTATCTTCAAATGGTCTTTAAACGCATACCCTGAGAAAGTACTCTTAGCTCTACCACTGAAGCAGCTGGCACACGAAACAACACAAGAGCTACGAGATGATAACATTACAAGCAGTTAAAGTAAATGGTTTCAAAATTGCCGACCATTTTCACTTGCTTTACGCTTCAGAATCCTGTTTCCATCTTATACCTTTAAGGAAATGTCCAATGAGACCAATTCTGCAAACCTCATCTTGATTAACAAAATGTTGATCGAAGTACCTTTGTAAGAATAACTTTAGAGAGTGGATAGAGAAAGTCATGTGAATGTAAAACATTATTTATATACCTATACATAAGTTTCCCTACGATACAACGGCATCGTGTAGACATAAATAATGTATGTTTGAGAAATTACTCCTCGTTTCATCAGTATAAAGCCTTGCCCTACCTTAACCTCACACCACTAACCAGAGTGGAGTAAACTGCTTTCCGTATAGCTATTTTTCCCTCATTTCCTTTGTATGACTAGAGCTCCTCCTTAACAATAATTGTGTGCTAAAGCCAAAAACTGATTACACTGAGTTTTTCAGTTTTGAAGGATCGGTTTGGTCTTCCTTTGTTGGTGCCTACCTAATTGAGATTTGTATATTTCTGTATAATTTAATTGCGTTGTATTGAATACATATATAATACAAAGAAAACACTAACGAAAAAAAAGCAAAACAAGGCAAGCGACAAAATTAAAATTTTATAAGGTAATGGCTATACCAGTTTTAACCTTTGGAAATGAATCGTGAACAGCTAAATAAATGCTATAAAATATACAAACTGAATGGATGAACTTTTTCAGAAAAGCAAAAGGTTGTGCAATATTAGATAAAGTACAAAACGAAGAAATAAGAGGAAAAATAAAAACCCTTTTATTAATGGACGTACGCTAAAAATAAACAGCAATGGATGCAACGCATTAAAAGAATGGCAAATAAAAAATTAGTGAAACAAATAATAAAATATAAACCAGAGGGAAGGCGAGAAATAGGACATAGGACCAGATGGCTGAAGTGGAACAGGCTGCAAGCCTAATCCTAGAGAGTGAAGAAGGTGAGGAGGAGGAGGAGGAGGAGGAGGAGGAGGAGGAGGAGAAGGACGAGGAGAATAAGGAAGAAATGTAGGATTCTGACTTTACTAAAATCACGTTGGGCCAAACACCTGAGCCCCTCCCGGATGGAAATTGTTCGGATTGGGTTGGACTCTGCGGGGCAGAGGTTCCCGAAACCTATTGGAGATTGGGGACGTCTGGGGGTGACGCCTAGTCGCGGTTGTGAGACGCCTTAGCGTCCTACTGTATCGGCCTAGAGAGTTGGAATGTGCTAGATCGTTGTCGGCCTGCAGGTTTTTTGGAGGTCTTCCCCTTTGTGTTGACGCGTAAGTGACTTATACATTTCCGTTCCTGCGTAAGTGGAGTTCTCAATTAGTTAAACTTTCAAATAAATTCAACTTCTATCATAGATTTTAGAAATTTCACCTTAAACCTTTAGCGCAGTCAGAACATATGAGTACACCACGAGAAAGAGAATCAAACTTAATACATGAAATAAGTGTGAATCATGTATTGGTTCTAGGAATGAAACCTTCTGTTGCTGCAAGATTAGCCATTCCCTAAATCACATAGCTCAATGATCATGCGTCCTATATCGTTTGGGGAGTAATGATACCTTTGGGTCAGCAGCATGTAGCCTTGGGCCACATTGTACACAGAGGCACACGCAGCTCTAACAAAAGCTAGAAACGTCTTAAGTCCCTTTACATGATCAAATTTGCTTTTCAGTTCGAGGGTTTATATGAAAAATTGTCAAACTTTGAAAAATATTTGACAACATTGGACAAAGCTTGATGTGTGCATAAATGTGTATTTACACGTTGTCTTTTTTCCAAACTGAACCCCTTCAGAACACATTGATAATTTATCACATGAAAGTAATTTAGCATTAGCATCACGGTATAACAATTTGCAATGAAATATTGTCCTTCACGTAATTACATAGCATTTTTATGTATTACGGCCCATGAAATCAGACTACGATTAAGGAATACAATGGAAATAACAAGAGTTGCGTAGGTTAAATCCATCATATAGCATTGCATAAATGCATTATTGTATACTTCGGAAATCTGCCTGGCAACTTCTTCATATGTTCTCGTCTTCTTCATCTTATGGTAATCCATGGAGCCCACAACCTAGAGATATGGCCAGCTTTTGTATAACCTAATCAGCTCTCTTACGACATCCCTTACGCAGGTAACCATTTTTGTTTACTTTTCACTTTCAGCCATGTTGTATATTTCGTGACGCATTGTACATATTCGCATTTCATTGGCCAAAGCCATCAAATGATTGTCAAATTGAAGTAGATATTATTTGTTGGTAGTTGGAAGATGCTTCATGTTTATCTGCACCACGTATGGGAGCCAATTTGTCGCGGTCACTTCGTGTTATCTTATTTCTGAGCGCCTGTTATTGTTTTACTACTTTGGATGTTGGGTTCATTGTCCTCCGGCTAGCTATTATTATTACTCAGTCAAGCATATCTCTTAATCAGGGTTGTAAACGGAAAGGAGTTTTTACTAAAAGATAACACCGATAAAAGAATTTGTTTTTACACTTTTATTACCGTCACACTTTATTCATTTCACATTATCTTTTGATACACGCCAGACTGAAACTGTTATATTTTCTAATATCACTATAATCACTTATTTGCTGCACATTATTAATTCGCGTATTTCACATTTATAACTAACTTTACGACGCGAGAGATACGCGAGAGAATTGCGTAACGTGTACTTTAAGTATGCTTCCGTTGAACTACGCGAAGTGTAACCCGCGAACGATTCTGATGAACTACGCGTTACCTCTCTCCGGCACGGAATTTATACTCCCTCACCCGATATGCCTAAAGATTATAACCGAGCTGCTATTGGTTAATAAAACGCGCCAACATTAGCGTCTATTTTTATATCCAATAAAAATTACGAACACATATGCTCTAGGGAAGAAATTCCCTCCATTTCTAAGAAAAGCGCGCCAATCTGACGTCATTTGCTTGTCTCTAATAATTGATAAACAACTCACCCCCTCACTCATTGTTACCCGCTCTTATTGTCAGTTTCAGTGAGGCCGTGTAAACTTATTTCCTAACAATGCTTATAATTAACAAACATCTCAAATCATTGTCATACAATAATGCTTATTTACACTACAATCACTCTGGCATTTACATTGTTGTGATATAAATTACTGCAACAAAATCTTTGACCGTTTAGTGCATGACCTTATTTGCTTTCAAGACTCTTAAAGATAAGAAGTATTATGAAGTCGTGACAACTCTTGAAAAACCGTGTAAGGCATTCAATTTTACCAAAAATTGATTATGTACAAGGAGCTTAAAAACTTTAGAATCGTATCCTGGACACCAAATCAGAAATATCCTGATATTTGAGATTCAATCTTTCTGTCGTAATGTTCATCGAAAGAGGTAGCCATCTTCAGTCGAGTGGTTCTCGGAAACATGGTAGGGTTATTAAATAACTTTGGGGAAATGTTGAGGAATGTGAAGGAGATTTAAGATAACTTGGGGAAGTATTCGTCTCGTCTGGCAGGGAGGTGGAGGATCAGGCAATGTGGAAAGTTTCTGCCTATGGAAGCAATGAAGTTCTTAGAGAAGAAGACAAAGTTTTCATACTTGCGACAAGATTGACAATGCGGAGAAAGGCAAAAGAAGATGATGGATATGAGAGGTCGGAAAGAGTACCTTGAAGTAGATACTCAAAGGCTCAACGTAAAGATGATCTTTTCTTTATCATTCAAACTCCTGAAGTCCCCGTTCTTTTCTGATGTTATTGCAGTTCCTCCGCTGTAACACCTGACTGTATAGTGTTGGTCTTATACGAGTATGCACAACTTGTTCCTGCTGGACCAACTGTGGTAGGACAGTCGGGTCAGGGTTTTGAATTATTTGTCAAGGATTTCGGGATATGTAATGAGTTCTGAGTCTGTACCTAAAGGAGTGTAAGCTGCAGCTGGATAGATTATTGCGAGAACTTGTTGTTGCTTAAATTTCCATTTCTATTGTCACTTGTGATTCACTCTACCGCCTTCCACTGGTTCGTTTTAGCCATCTTAATAATTTCATTACACACATGACCTATAACACGAGGAGTGAACGCGTCTACCCGCCTCGTTCGTGGTTTTATCAGTACGTAACCTTTTTATAATGCGACTTCCTTATCTCAATTTTACTGCTCTTTCAGGCTAGGTCACATTTTTGGCCCGCCTATTTTTTATGAAACCTTTGTGTTTTATAGTTCATTGGTCCATACCTTTATATGATATTTTATGATTCGATAAATTAAAAGTTTCACCCAACTTTAACGTTTAGTCCTATTTCATATGAAAGTCATCCCGGATTGTTTCGTATTACTGCCTCAAGAACAATCTTTTAAGAGCTGGGTTCCTGGCGGATTGCTATCTATTGCAGTATCTCGTTTGCAGACATGTACCGATTGTAATACTTTAAAGAATTTCAGCTAGCTTCTCTTAGAAGGTTATAACTTTGTAAGGGTGTATGACTTCCCGGCTACATGAATTTAGGTTGTTCTCACTTGGAGTATTCCCTACCTTGAGTCTGTTTCATTACATTTAATACCTTATCTACCACGTATGTAGTAGGCAGAGAAGGTATTGCATTCCACCCAAAAATTCGATACCAATATTTCACCGAAAATAGAGTTTTGAGGTCCCTAAGTAAAAAACAAGCATTTTTAGAAAACGGTCCGTGTGTGCGCCTGTGAATAGCACGACTCAAAAAGGAAACGCATACAAATCCACACTTGGTATTTAAGTATCTTCCAAAGATGCAACACTAATATTTTCAAGAAAATTCCCCACCCCCAAATACCCTTTACACAGAGCAATTTTCGAAATATTTGATTTTCTCAAAAATGGATATGACTAAAATGCCATAGATTAAAAATATCTATATGACAAATAAATCTGTCTTGAATACTCGGGGAATAGCCTGGTAGTCCTCTTCATTTTGAAGGAATTTTGTATAATCTTGTAAATTGGTAAACGTTAAGAGATAAACGAAAACATACTATACAAAAAATGTAGATATCTTTAAAACACACATTTTACTTCAAATACTTTTTTGTGGCACAATCCATTTCCGAGATATGCGTTATTAATGGTTCGAATTATTCAATACTATATATTTTTAAGTCCCGTCGTTTTCAGTTGTTTCTCGGGATTGCGTGGAAAGAGTATGAAGTTTTAAGGGCAGCATGTAGCGTCTAATTCTTAAATATTTGACCACCTCTGTTCCCTTTTTATTTATAACGACATGTGTTATATAGATATTTCTGCAAAGGTTTATCTCGATTATAATGAAGTAGATAGAAAAAATGAGCTTTCGTAAGAATAGTTTGCGTACCTGCTAATCAAAAATGGAGGATAGAGAAAGTCATGTGATGTAACACAGACTTTTTTTACCTGTGGTTTAATATTATGTTATTATTTATACATCATTTATTGTTCAGTTTTTCCCATTTATGTCGTTAAATAACTTGATTCATTATCACTAGTTACTTATGCGTGAAAGAGTGGCATCGCTTTAAAGCCTGAAAGATTTCCAAAATAGTTTGATGATTGCACAAATAGAAGTGCGAATAAAAGTTACAATAAGTGTTCTTTGTCTGTTAACCACAGGCTTGTGCTGCTCTGCTAACCTCATGCTTGTTGTTTATTTGTTTTGTTATTTAAAGGCTTATGTACTATTCAATTCAACTGATACGCTTTGTTTCCTTCAAAGCTTGGGTATTGCGGAAGAAAGAAACATTTAGTACGCAGGGTAAATATTTGATTGCTAAGGGATTCCAGTTCAAGTTCAAAGTCCAAAAAGTACTTATTTCCATCACCACTACTATGACGACCACCACAGTTCTCACTTAAAGTGAATTTCCTAGCAATCTGGCAACTAACCGCTGGAGGAATCGCCTAAATATTTCTTCAACAAGAGGTGCTATTTTATTAATGCATTTTTTACAGAACAACTAACATTCAGATACATACTTATAAAGCTAGCTGAAGCAAAGATTTCGGTAATTATATGAAAATGCATTTGCGTTACAAAGTTACATTTCTAAAATACAACAAAACCTTTTTATTTCTTCTTCTTTCTCCGTTTAACCTCCTCATATGTAGGACTTATACCCCCCAGGACTTACAGGCGGGGTCAGAGGCCGTCGAGGAACAGACAGTTATGGATCAGACAGAATATCCAGGATGGGTGATCAGCCCGATACCTGGTATGGGAGGAAGTAGATGAAACGAAATGATGGTGAAATGCATGAAAGGAAAGGTTATGATGGAGCAGTTGGTGGAATGAATGCGGGGGAAACCGGAGAAAACCCGCCCAGACACCGCTTTGTCCACCAAAAATCCCACATGCGGGTCCTTGGGATTGAACCCGGGCCTACTCGGTGAGAGGCGGGCGGTACCTTTTGATTTAAAGAAAATAAAGCAAAAGAATATTAAAACATCTGCGTGCTTCATTTAAACCCCAAGCCAGTCTAGAAATACACCGCACATACCTAAGTACCGTGACCAATGGATTTTGTTTGTCTATCATTCCTCCTACCTTTTGCTTCGGCTTGTTTCATCTCGTATCTACGTTTAGATAATACAATTCTTTGATTCATCTGATTCTGTCTTTGCTGGACAGATGCCCTTAGTTGCGTAGTTGTCTTTCTGCACTTTCTGCTTGAGTAACTTGTTGCTAGTGGATCTAAGTTCCATAATCGCAAATGTGTCATCCAAGTTTCTTATCGCATAAGAAATAATCATAAGGTGAACTTTGTCACCGTGTGTGATTACTGTTCTTACTTGCTTGCTTAGTCAGCTTACCCTCCTCCTAAGTAGGACTTACACCCCCTAGGGTTTACAATCGCGCCTAAGGTGAGAGACCGATTACTGTTCTATGGATACAAATACGGTGTGGGTACGATGACCTTAGTTGAGTCTCTCTATTTTAATTCTATTTTTTGTATATATCTCTTTGTAATTCTATATATTGTAAGTAGAATTTGGTTTATGGCAATGATATCCAATCCCGTACTTACCTGTCGACCGTGGAAAAACAACTAAAACAAAAAAGATTGCACGGGATTCGAACCCGCAACGTCCCAAATGCCAACAACAAATGCCATTTCCTAGATTTTGTCACGATTTTGTCACCAATTTTGCGGGATATCACCAGAAATTACAATTCCAGTACAACTTGCTGTAGTGCAATTCGCAGTTTTAAGCTCAGGCTATATGTAAAGCGTCCTTTCATAAAGCAATAGAGGGAAATATATATTCTATATATTTACTGAAATGATTTGAGTTAACTTTCTATTCGATTAAATGCAGCAGACAGTCCGATATTTAAACATTCCCCATAACACTTCTTTAACGATTAGGATTATTACCTTCGAAAAACAGCACTGACGTTCTAATGTCTAGTTTTATTTTTTGAAGCCAGTAGTCACCATTTTAGAAATATACTTTCTTATTATAGTTTGAGTGCTCATCTCAATTATGCAACGAGCCTTTGGCTGAATTTCAGTTGAATTAAAATAGCGAATCAACACTCTGGTTTCCCAGTGCTACATTTATGTGATTCATCCAGTAAACTATATTTATTTTAACCTCTATATTAGGTCGCCATAAGTGTGGGAGGCTTATAAAAATACGAATAATAGTAGATTTGGTGCATATGCTGCGAGAGGTGAGATGATTCATGGTCATTATTCATGCAAAAGCTATACATATAATGATTTTTATCAGATATTAGTTTGTTTTATTATCTCCAAAGAGGAGGTCACAAGCTAAAGTGTGTAAGTATTTATTAAATTAATTGTAACCCGATTTATCATGACAAAATACACTGTAAAATTCTTGCAATATTTTAAATATTTTCTCTCCAAGGAAACATTTCGTGAAATATGTCTAGGAAATATGTCGTGCAAAGGATTACAAGATAGCAAGTCTTACTAATTCCCCACGTTAGGGAAATTTAGTTTAAAAAGATTAATGATTTGTTAGAATTGCAAAAATTAATATAACAATTAATATTCCTGATTATTGGAAATAATTGAGTGAAGAAAGGGGAAAGTCTATTTTTTCACCTCTAAAATTTAAAAGTATCGACTGAAGTCAGGATGCACGTATTTCCTAAGCTCGCCACGTGTATGCGTTCTTATTAAGTAATATTTAACATTATTAGATCACTGATATACTGCATTTGAATGTTGGAATAACATTGAAATACGCTAACGCGCGCATTAAGGTTCTGTAGTTATCCTATAATTAATAATTAATTTCACTGATTGTTTGAAATTTGCATTGGAAATCACACTGATAAAAAAACTGAATTTGATACCAGTTCATTGTCCCTCGCTAACTGAAAACTACGATCTGACAAATCGAAAAAACGAAAATTAAGGGGAAAAATCTCAGTTTGAGGTAGTTTCTGGATTTAAATAACACTTGTTTTGAACGCGGAACGCACTTTGAATACAGAAATATATCTTGTCGCGGATCTTTCGTGTTATCTTATTGCTGATAGCCTGTTATTGTTTTACTATTTTTTTAATTTTGGGTTCTTTGTCCTCCGGCTAGCTATTATTACAAGTCGAGCAAATCTCTTAAACAGGGTGTGTAAACGGAAAGGAGTTGTTACTAAAAGATAACACTGATAAAAGAATTTGTTTTTACACTTCTATTGCCGTCACAATTAATTAATTTCACGTAATTACTCTTAATACACGCCCGACTGAAACTGTTATATTTTAGAATGTAACTATAATCACTTATTTGCCGCACATTATTAATTCGCGTATTTCACATCTTTTAACTAACTTTACCATGCGAGAGATTCTGCAGAATTGCGTAACGTGTACTTCGTGAATGCTTCTGTTGAACTGGGCGATACTTGTCTCTGGCTTCATAATTTATACTTCCTCACCCCGATATGCCTAAACATTATAACAGAGCTGCTATTGGTTAATAAAGCGCGCCAACATTAGCGTCTATTTTTATATCCAATCAAAATTACGAACACATATACTCTAGGGAAGATATTCGCTCCATTTCTAAAGAAAAGCGCGCTACTCTGACGTCATTTGTTTGTCTCTTCTAATTGATAAACAACTCACCTCCTCGTTACATTGTTACCCGCTCCTATTGTCAGTTTCAGTGAGGTCGTGTAAACTTATTTCCTAACAATGCTTATAATTAACAAACATCTCAAATCATTGTCATACAATAATGCTAATTTACACTACAATCAATCTGTCATTCACAGTGTTGTGATATAAAATACTGCGTCAATCTCTATTCAATTTTGTTAAGTTTCCACACTTTCTTGGTGAAAGTAAATGAATGTAAACCGCAGCATCTCGTATAGAACAGGACCTATTTTACAGATAAAGGCGGATGAACGGAGGGCCCCCCGCAATTAGGGCAGAGCACCGCAAGTGGACCGCAAATGTCATATTTGCTTCTACCGTGATCCCTAGGAAAGAGGCACGAGGGGAGAGACTCAAAGGGCGACCAGATCCGGATGACGACGGCACAAGCATGTACGGGTCCCTAATGTTTCCAGATCGAACGTATCCGACACCACGCGGGCCCATCCATAAGCCTCAAGACCCCTGGTAGCCACCCTGGTGGGGCCCACTCGGCCGCGGGTCCTAATTGAGCAGTCCCGCAAAGACGCCAGAGAAGAAACCTCTTAATAGCGCACACTCACCGTCGCCTTGTCCTACAACCCTGAAGCAGATGTCAATGTAGATGGTGGGTAGAAGAAATGAGGGGCAGGAGAGACGTAGAAGGGGAAGCGACCCAGCAGTCGCCTATCAACCCGGGGAAACCATAAAAAACCCATGGGTCAGAGTGGCCGGTCGCCGGGAATCGAACCCAGGACCTCCCGAATGCGAGTTACACAGTTACCGTGATACCACCTCGTTCGGTTCTTACAAATAAAACAGTACAGTTATTTGTTAATTTCTCAGTCAATTGATTCTTCTTGTGAAGTGCAGAAGATGCTTTTTGAGTTCTTACTTTGTTGTCAAGTAAGTTGGAACTGCAGGGACAGAATTGGATGGTGTAGGGAACAAACTTTTCTGATGTACAGCTCGGCTGCTAATTGATAGTCGCTTTCACTTAAGATTTTTATTTATCGTCGCGGAAAGAGTACCACTGAAGGTTTATATTCATCCTGAGAAAAGTTGCATGGTAAACTTCAGAACACGAGAAGCATTTAGTAAAACCGTATTACGTAAGTAAATAATTCCAATATGGCAATTATAAAGTGCATTAGGTTTTAAAATCATATATTACACTACATCATCGTGTTACTCCAAGGATGAAACAAATACCTTCGGAGTTGAAGTTACATCGCCAATGACTGCTAAGAATATATATTGAATAACTTAATAACAAATGAAGCTGGTGATTGACCTTCAGCATTAACTGAAGTACTGAGACACCATGTCAACAACTTTCTTAACAGCTTCTTCATTCTCGCATCCCAAACTATCTAAATGTTCGTTTTAAATACCTTTCTGACTGTCATAATAGAGAAACTCGCTCATGAAATTCTTTCATTTTTGCTAACCTGCTCATCATGCAACCTTCAATTCATCATAGCATTAGCTGGTCTTTGGAATTCCCTGCCGGAATGCATAAGGATCTGCCGGAACGTTATGGAGTTCAAAGGGAAAATTAGCGAATACATTTATAATTCTACCTAGTCTGCACATTGTAATGATAAATACATAGAAACATTCATTTATTATTACTATCATTTTTGTGCTACCATCTAATATTTCAAATCTGAATATTAAATAATGTACTGTAAATGTTTTTATGTATATGAATTTTCCTTTTAAAAATATTTTGGTTATGATTTTTTCTTTCCTCATTTTAAATATATGCTGGATCTTTGTATGTTCATGTTTTTATTATGTAGTATGGTATTTTCTTTTCGTTTTAATATCTTTGTTAGACATTTATATGTTTATATCTTTATTATTTGTATGAAACTCTATTGTTTGGTACAATGGAAGAGAAGGCCTTAGGACCTTAACTCATATCAGGTGTTAAAAGAAATGTATTCCATATTTTGAGACATGGTAATATAGACCAAAAAAGAAATAAAAGTCCAGTAAATATTGGTTCTAAAATGCATACCTTAAGAGCTATGCGCACTTGTTCCTCTTCGCTACTGTGAAATATATCTTCGGCTGCAAGCGCTTTGCTATTACGTACGACCTATAGAAGGCAGTAAACAAACGAGGACTGTTATTGTTTATGGATAGAGCATGCAGTAAACATCTGTTAATGTTGTTACTGTAAACCGTATTTACAGTTCTGGATAAGTGCAACGCATATTCTTATTAGTTTTAATGGAATCTGTTTGTGTTTTGATAGTTTGTGAAATACTTTTACATTGTAGTTTTATCTTGAGATCTTTGGTGTATGCATCCCCCATTAATGATGTACAACCACTACAGAAAGGCGTCATTAATGTCTGCCAGAGCATCCGTGGCCAACCTGGAGTCTTTCAGAGAGTGCGTGATTCCTTAAGACGTCGGACAGGAGCATGCCTTTCTATGAATGGGCACCAGATTGAGCACCTCCTTTAGCGATGGTTCACCAGTGCAGGTCGTATGTAATCGAAGCAGATTACATTAGAACCTATACTGTTTCAGTAACAGAGAAGTGTATCTTCATTTGTTTACATACATAACAGTAGGTCATACATAACAGTAAAGAGCTTCCAGTAGAAGAGATGCTTCACAGTAGTGAAGATGAACAAGTGTTCATAGGTCTTAAGGTATGCATTTTAAAGCCCCTGTTTACTGGACATTTTTTTCTTGTTTTTGTCCGTACCTCTCAGGATACGGAATACTTTTTTAACACCTGTATATTACTAAATCCTACATTTTCTAAGGACCAAGATAGACGACGATAGGTTCCATAATGCACTTTATTAATCTTATAAGTGTTTTCCTATTCCTAAATGCTATTGTAAAACAGGAAAATAAAAACATGAGGTTAAGTAATATTCAAGAGGTATAGCCAACACTGAAGTATAAAAGTGTGCTACGGCATCGACTAGTGGAAAGCATTAAGGAAAAAAGGAAAGGAGGGGGAAATACGGGCATGCGTACAAAATAGTAGGTATAGCTAAAACTGAAGTATCAAAACGTGCTACTGCATTCACTAGTGGAAAGCATTAAGGAAAAAAGGGAAAGGGGGTAAAAATACACGCGTGCGCACAAAATTATACTTTCTTTTATTAAAAATACCATTTCGGAGCCTACAAAGTATTTTTTATGTTCAACGGATGGCTGAAGTTGAAAAGTGTAACAATCACAGAATTCCGAGTAGTAGAAGCACCGAAAATGTGCTATAAATTCTACTCTATGCGTTTGCACAATCACCTGCATTCAAAGCATGCATAAACACATTTGCATGTTTTAAAAAAGATATATAGCTGATACAATGCGCATTTGCACATTAATGCCGGCCCTACAAGATACTCTTGGTACTACATTGCAAATGCGGATTAGCTAACCGAATCCATTACCCATGCCCAGCCGTTTCAACGACTGAATCGTTCCAAAAACCGTTGAGTACTGTGTGCTAACAGCAGCCAAAGCCTATGTATTATTCACGTTTATACATATTTCTCACATCGGCAACAGGTAAAAAATACCAAGGGGAGAAAGAAAAGAAATACTGTGGCAAGGAGAAAAGGTGTCACCCAGTCACGTAATTACCATTCTTTATGCTTCCTGATTTGCATCTCCGCAGAAATGGTTGCTCACCTTTAAATGGTGTTCCGCTCTCTGCATCAAGATGAACGCCCGAGCGTGATGCTTGCCTACCTTGGAGAAGAATCAGTTACAACGGTATAATATGGCCGTTGTTCTCAATCTTTTAACTGAGAACACCCATCCTCTTCTTCTTCTTCTTCTTCTTCTTCTTCTTCTTCTTCTTCTTCTACTGTGTATATCCTCAAGCAATGAGGTTAGAAAATAAGAGTGAGGCAAGTGATTTAAGGATTACTTTGGAAACTAATGGCTTTGGAGATGTGAGAAAAGGAGAGGAACCAAAAACAAAGCTTCTGGAGGAGTATTAGAAGAAGATTTCAAGATATGGAGATGCAACGGTTATTTGGTGAACCAAGCGATAATAGGTAATAACAATTGGAAAAGGAGAAGTATGTACCTACGGATAATGCAGGAAGAAAGAGAGGGGATGGCGTAGTTAAGAATTGGGGTGCGGAGATTAAAACAGCAAAGAAATGGGCATACGGAAGCGGAATATCCGTTATATGTGGAAAAGAAAATAAAGAGCATGCAATATTCTAATATAAAGAAACTTAGTTAAGAACAGAAAATCAAGTAAAAATGTCTTATAATGAACAGAACAGCTGTTTTAAAGCGTATTTTTTATAAAAATAGTAAGAAAATGGGCACCTACGTATTCAAAGCAGAAAAGAAGTGGAAACTCAGTAAAAGGAGGGAATGATATTTAATGTATGATATGTGCTCGTAAACACGATTCAAAAACTTGTGCACAAACTTGGGACACCTTATAGAGGGATCGAATTACAACTTTTAAAAAAAGGAATTTTATAAATTCTTTTTATGGTCTAAGAAGTAATCGCGAGTAAGTGCAAGCTTAGGAATGTCAGGAACAACATTGCGGATCTAAGCTTACTTCGCAATGAGGCACTGTGCTCCATTATGAGGATGATTGATGAAGCTGGCAAAGAGGTGGATGCAACCAGATGGAGTATCTGTACACATTTCTCTTCAAGTACTTTAAATGACACATTCCGGCGCTGGATCGGAAGTGAAGGACCAGTTGCATGGCCAGACTGCTCCCCTGATCTGTCGCCTCTTGATTTGATTGTGGAAGCATATCATAAGCCTCGCGTACGTGACAGTTTCCAACCAAGAAAAGATTCTCTCTGATGAGAATGCTGCATTGGTAGTATGTGCCAGAATTTTCTACGACGATGTTATGCCTGGAGTGACTGTGGTGGTCTCGCTAACTTAAAAACCTTTTGTAAAACCAAACAGTTGAGTAAACATTATCGTTGCTTAGCCTAAGTACTTATTGAGTGTACTTCCTGACATCTTCAAGCTTGCACGGACTCAGGATTGCTTCCTGAGTTTCTTTAACATTAATTTCTAAAGTTCCTTTTTCTAAACTTCTAATGTGTCCCTCCCTATATCTCCTTACGTTTGTGCGCAACGTTTGAACCAGCTTGCCTGTGAATCACATTACATACAGGATCATGTATAACACAACATATAGTTTAAATATCAGGTGGCTGTCTATCTGAATAAATGACTAAGGCCAATTTCAGTGGACAGCTTTTGCAAGTGTTTGGTACTCAAATCCATCCGTTCGCCGTCCACCGCCCATCTTCTTCTTGTACATTGGTTTCTTCCTCCGTCGGTTTCATCACATGCAGCTTTTCAGAGTTTGCCTTTGTAACGTTATCATCTTGGTGCCTACTGTTTGTCAGTGTAATGTTTGCCAGTCGTATACATCCGCAGTGAAAATTCTGTATTGACATCCAGCAGATCCATGCCATCGAAATCTTGGACTTTAATTAACGTGGTGCGGTCTTTGGGAACGCAACCTGTCATCCACTATTATAAATTACCTGTTTTCCCGCATAGTGTCAATACTTCCATTGGATATGAAGCCGGGATTCTCATTCCATCTCTTCTGGAACGAAATAAGAAGGTTATAACACCGTTATGTCCTAATATGCCCTGACCACCTGATAAGGGAATGAAAATTGCTTGTAAATAGGGGCTGCCATTAATTGATGCATTTTAACACATTTCTATATCCTGAAGATCAAGTTTACAATAACCTTGTTAATGGGATTACGTGAGATAAGAGGCAATCCGGATTAACGAAAAGCTGGATATTCCAGAAACTAACTATTAAATGAATACAAATTTTGATGCACGAAAGTGGAATTTTGATGACAAAATCAGAAGATAAACTCTACGATCGTTATCAGGACTGTCACGAAAACGATTAAACATAACCTCATACATATTAATTTTGTTGTTCTGTGACAGTGACCATGGTACAGCTTATTGTTACCTTGAAGCGTGCGAACGACGGCGATTTCGACGCTATCTGCGGTGCCAACATTACAATCGTATACATTTATAAGCACTTATCAAAGGACACACATAGTTTCGTTGTAAGCAAACTGAATCCTCATAAACCGAAAATCCGAATTAATGAGGGCCGGATAAACGGGGTTCTTGTATAGTTATTCAGAATAAGGAACGTGATTAACAGAAAGAACTATATGGCATTTAAAGATAAACTACCAGCTATAACTAAAGTTTTCACAAATAATTATATCACAAAACAAATTAATGAAAATTGTGTACCATAATGTCAATTCCAGGTATCCTTTATCGCTCCGAATTTTGAGTATTGATACCGGAATTAACTCGTATGATTATCAATTTTATACAGACATGATAGGGAAATAGATAAATAATTGCAATAATTAATTTCCATATATTGAATCAATGCATAATGGAAGACGAAAGGTTTACAACTTTGTAAGTAATAAGGAAGTCAGTACCAGGTAGATTACGAGTTCAGGAAAAGTAATTAGTTAAAGTGTAGAACAGCTAAGGTAATTAAGCGTTCCGACGAATGTAAGCCAAGAAGAAACCCATTAGCTCAAGATTCAGGTAGCTAGAATTCAAGACGTTAAGAAATAAAAGACATTTGAAACCGCACTTAAGAGCACTGCGTAGTTGTAAGGCAGTTTCTGACTGGTTTGTGTGCCAACTTTAATTTTAAGTTTCACAACTATTTAACATAATTAAATGAATCTTTGACCCTAATATTGCAATGTTTTCCAAACACAACCCATGTTAAATTACTCAAGTGCGTTAAAAGATAATTTTACCACATATCATAAATAATATAAAGAGTTCTGAAATTATCACTGATAGAGGTATATGCACTTTTCTCTAAAACTACATACTATTTTTCAGTGAATTTTTAAGTTTTAATAGATGCACTACTTGACAATTTCCACCTAAATTTGTTTCTTAAATATGAAGACAATCTCCCCTACATTTTTTATATGGTGAACACAAAATTCATACTAATTTTTACATAATATACTGTTTAAATATATTATGATTAGCAATCTGTTAAATAATTTTAGGTGATATAACTAGCCCTTGGACTGAGAAAGAACCAGTAAAATTGTAATCTATGTATTTAATGGGTTGCTGAGAAAAGTGCACCTGAAATATGAACAATAGAAATTACGTTAATCTGCATTTAAAGATAAATGTGGACTTAACAGCAAGTGACTCACCAAGTTAGAACATCCCTGATCCATAATCCATGTCCTTTGCCCTTTCCTCACTTTGTTTCCTTTTTTTGTTGTCGCTTCATAACTCTGGCCTCTTTAGACATGCTTTGTATATATTTTTCTGCTTCGATGACTCTTCTATCATCTATTTCCTTCAGCGTCATTTTCATGTTTTCTCCCGCTGGTATCCGAAGTTGTTCATACACTTTAATTCTGCTGCTGCAGTCATCATTAAAACATATTACTGCATCCAAAACACTCAGTTTTAATGTACTGACTCCAACATACACAGTTTTAGGGATGCACTCCCAAATTACATGGTGAAAACGTTCATTGTAATTTTGTGTGCGACCATGAAAACATTATTCCAACAGTACCTCCTTGGTAAGATCCCTGAAAAGTTGTTTCATTCCAAGCAGCACAGCTTCTGGCAGGGAATGCTTGTGCTTCTCCAGCAATCTGTAGTTTTTAGAAACCACACCATGAATCTGGTCCAATGGGGCACAGGCCATGACTAAAAGAACCATCTGTACACAATTGGTGGAAATAAATTGTCCAAATAGATTTCTTCATTTTTCTGACAGAAGTTCCAGCATTTCTCCTAAGCCATAATACCTTTGCAGCAGATCAATAAGTGCATCTGATAAACGCCGTCTACCATATAATAATTTCCCATCTGAAAGTAGTTTTCCTTAGAATCCCTTCAATTTTCTTAATCTAAATCCCGTCCTCTTCTGTACATGTCCTATACATTCTAATTTTCTAATGTGAATGCCATTTCCATAAACCTGAAATGAATTGAAATTCCGATAGCTCCTGGAATCTCCATCTCATAGAGCGTGGGTGTACCTTACTTTATGTGTGGATACAGAGCGACTGAAAATTTCCAATGCAACTGCTGCTTCCATTCCTCCACTGTATCCTTTGTAATTGACCTGCAATTGTGTTCTGTGTTACTGTTTCCATGCCACAAAGAACAATTTTTGGACATGGGATAATACACATCAAGTACCTTTCCATTATCCAAGGATGTTGCTGTTACGACACAGTTGGAGGAATTATGGCCTCTTCTTTGCCAAGTTCCAACCAATGCTACAGCTATATCTGTGTTGCTGTCATTTAGGCTTATGGCCGCTTGCACTGAATTTTCTGCAGTTGTGTTTAGGGCACTTACAAGGGTTTTTATATATGACATAAATTTTGTAGGTGGAGGTGGCAGATTCCTTAGAGCACAAAACGTTTTTGTCGAATCCTGACCTTTTGCCAGTGCACCTCATGCTATACACGAATATAATACTAATATCATAGCAACTGCCATGCTTGATAGACATCATGCAGAATGTGACAGACCTACATTTATTGCGTAGAAATGTTTAATTTAGAAGCTAGGCCCCTTCTTCCTCGTTAGTCTTGTGCAAGTGTTAGGTTGCATTGTTCATTATAATATATACATTTGCAGGCTTTATTTAGCAAGGAAGGGAGTAAGTTAAAGACCACTATAATATTTGTATTGTCTGTAATAAATAAACTGGAGTTTGGATTGCAGTAGTGGCGTAGCTTGATACTGTGTTCTGGTTATACTAGATTTTAAAAATTGAATTTCATTTTTTTAATGATGCACAAATTCCCATACATTAATGCCTCATAGTGGGAATTCTTTATTACAATTCGATTATTGTTGTCATTATTATTCGTTGTTGTTGTTTTAGTAGTCATTAGCATCACTACTAATTGCCGAAATTGACTGAACATACATTTTAAACAGAAGTAGATTATAAAAATATAGTGTTAGGTGTAACTTTACAAAATGCTGACAAACTATTGTATGACTGTAAATCATGAAACAATGTAGGTACTCTCTTAGATTTTCTTGTGTATAAGGTCCAATCGGCGATTTTTGTTGCAAGTTTTTCTTTCAATGTTTTTTTAATATTTGATATTCCTTCAACACTCCATTTGAAGCATAAACACGCGCCTGACAATTATTTATATATACATGTATAATAAATATAATAAATAAATAGAATAAATACATATAAAATTAGTCATACTTGTAGCATAAGGAATGAAATTTCAAAAGAGCTAAAGTTTGCGGAAGGGTAGACCGGAACATGTCGCTGTTAAAAGAGCTGGAAGCTATAACGGGACACACCGTTATAGCTTCCAAATTCACTAAAGCGGACAAACCAACGCTAGAAATGAGTGACAGGCCTTAAAATATTCCCAGGTTGAAAATACTAATTCGCACTAGTCGGGGTAGGAGAACCGCCAATAAGAATTAAGCATAGAAAAGAAAGCAGCAAATAACCGACGTGATAAGTCACGTGGTTAGGGTACCAAACCAAGTCGCCTAGAAAATGGGCGTGAAATAGGAAAAGATCCTAGACAGAACGAGGTAGGAGCTGCGAAGACGAAAGGATCACTCGTTCCGACCGGCATCATGTTAAAACGCTAAGTGTTGCATTTCCGATGTAGTGGTCGGCAAAATAATTAAGTCTACATTAACAAAGTTCACGTATAGCGTCGTGCAAGAGAATAAGTAATAATCATAGAAATTAGCGTGTTATAGCGAGGAACGACAACTCATCATCGGGATGTAGCATAGGTGACAGCGACTTAATAAATTATTATAACTGTAGCGATTGGCTTGTGTCCTGTGTGCGGGACAGAGGGAGTGTGTTTTTGCAAGAATAAAGTGACCAGCAACCGAAGGTCGTCTACTGGCTACCTGCGTCTTCTTTGCTTGTATACCTGAGATAAGAATCCTTCCCCGGTCCAACATCACATTATCACTGAAAGGGAAACGAACTCATTAGGAGCTAAGAACTTACGACCAAAACACAGGCCCCCGCACCCACAACGAACCCAACAATCCAACAATAGCACACCCATAGTACCCAACTTGTTTTAACCCGTACCAACGAGTCCAATCCAATAATTCCACACCAAAATGACGTCCAACGTATCAATACCTTTGTCATTTATTTAAAGTGCCGTCGCTATTCAGTTGTTTCTTGTGGTAAAGGAGAAATACTACCACACCACATTCCTTTTCCCCGCCGAAAAGCAGTCATATGAAGCAACACATTTTGTTATGAATGTAACTGACAGTTAATCAATTAAATTTACTGTACTAGGATGTTTGAAATGCCCGTTTCTGGTTCTTTTCCTGGAAGAAAATACCAAGCTTAGGAATTGGTCTTTTGCCTTTAAGTTTACACTTTTTCTCATAAGATAGAGTCGAAAACTGAGTTTTTAATAAGTAGTCCACTAAATCGATGGAATAGTCCATATTTCTAAAATCATAAATAAAACACGCACAACGAAAACAATACAGAGGTTTACGTAAAATTAACATTTTACTGCAGTGCACGGCTGCACTCATATAACGCTGGTTCACCAATAACTGAGGAATTAAATGTTATGTTACACTGCCTTGCTCTACGCTTGTCTCCAACCCCTATTGTCCGGTTCCCGGATCTTGGAGAGCGCAGGTACACAGAGACTAAACATCTCATTAAACGTGTTAAGCCTCTGCTACTGTCTTTATGCCCTGAATGCACAACAAAATATAGGCATGTCTTCCTACAACGAGGGGTCAAATTTAGTGGGAAAAGCTATATAAGTCCACTCATGATGAGGCTTACACTCGCTCAGCCATCACAGTCTCTATTCGTCTTTGCTGCCGCATCATGAGATTTCAAAGCTGCCTAAGTACGCAGCACTACTGTCCGACACAAAGTAGCAGTAGGGGTTGGGGCATTGGGGTAAGCAGCGGTGAAGGTGGTTGTATTAATTAGTTTTTCATCAGTTGTTTGAGGTTCTCTTTATTTATATGTTTAAAAATGTACTTAGTCTCTTGGCAATTTATTTAGGTAGACTCAGTCTCAAAGTCTACCCTTACGCTATGCCGCTGCATTGCAGTTATTGTCAGTAACCTAAATTGTCTTGTACTTGCACTGTGACCCGGTTGTAGGTTAGGCTTACATTTTGTTTCATTTGATTTCACTGGCATTTTAAATGCTGATTATAATGGAATTTACTTTTTCGAAATTGCTTCACCCTTCCCATTTTAATGTTACTTTGTGTAAACACCCGAAAAACAACACTCAAAACAATGAAAATAAACAAAACACTTTACCGCCAATTTCTCACCATAAAATCATAGAGGAAGGAAATAATGACCTTCTGACAATGTAAACAAATACATGCAATCTAAGACCAGAGTTAAACTTTACAAAACAAAATTTAAATCCTCATAACACCAAGATTTAGAAAGAAGCAAGCGCATATACGCGGTAGCCTTGTAGGTTTGTTATAAAGGGGCGTGGTCTATGCGCCGCCATATGTAAATGTCCAAATTAAAGCCCCTTTGAATAGGAAGCCCCAGCATGACATATATATATATATATTTATTTATTTATTTAAACGCTGAGAGTTTTTAGTTTTTTTAAGCTTAAAACCAAAAAAAAATCGATTTTTTTACCAAAACAACTACTCATGTCCGAACCACGTAGATTACGGGTTCAGGAAAAGTAATTAGTTAAAGTGTAAAACAGCTAAGGTAATTAAGCGTTCCGGCGAACTTAAGTGAAGAAGAAACCCATTGGCTCACTATTCAGATAGCTAGAATTCAAGACGTTAAGAAATAAAAGCCGTTTGAAACCGCACTTAAGTCAGTTCGGAAAAATAAGAAAGAGAAAGTATTCTTATAATTTGGTAGTTACAGAGTAAAAGTTGTGTTTCAGATGCGTAAGATTTGGCAACGTATAATGTAGGAACTTTAGTGGGGTAGTTCTAAAGTAGGCAGGACTTAAATTAATAAAAGAGGGCGTATTGCTAAAATTAGCGTCTTTTGTCTTTCTTTAGTGTACAGCCTTAGGGGCTTACATTGTTTTACGGTGATCGGCAGTCCGTAGCGCCTAAGTTCGCGCTGGGTTATCAGTTACTTAGCGGTAGCCGTGAGGAGTTTTGCCGGTAAGCATTTTGGCGACTTTCGGCAACTTACGCTTGTAGTTTCTTTTATTGTAGAAACAGCTATTTCAAACCCTAAAACTGACACTGCAGAAGTTAGCAGGTATAATAATTCAATTGTTAAAGTTTGAAGGCTATGATTCTTAATCAGTTTCATTCTTTATCTTCAAACGGTCGGCAACTCGCTTCATTAGCTCAAGTATTAGATCACGTTAAATTTCTCAGTCAATTTAAAGTGTGTTATCCTTTCACACTACGCCCACGCATACCCTGAAAGAAAGATCTCATAGCCAAGCACTTGAGCAGCCGGGCAGAATCAACCAGATATTGGAGACGACGCCAAAACGTGCCGCAGAGAACGTTTTCAGTATTGACAAATGACATTTTTAAGATATATCATAGGTTTCACTTTAAAAGACCAATAGAATCGTAATATTTTATCCTATCACACCATAGTCAAGTAAGGATAAAAGATAGGCGTATAGGAATAACTGGAAAATAAAACGTCGAAACAAATATGACCCAAAGATTATAAAGGTCTTGGAAAACCACACAAAAGATAGCTCTTCACTGAAACCGGAACACGTCTCTTACTTAATTATTGAATGGACGTGATTACATCAAGAGACCTACCATAAGTAGAACAGCTACAGCAAATTTCCTCCTACATTTGGAGTTCTAACCCCAGAGAGCAATACAGTATAAAACTTTAACCTACAACCAACCCCTATTGAGATGTATAAGGCGGTGAAAGATATCGGAAGATAGCGCTGCCACATTTTCAGGATTAGGGGGATGAGAGTAAGGTATTATACAAACAACTGGACCAAAGGTTAGAGATAAGAGAAGAGCTTAATCTGTGCAGAATATATAGAGAACACAGGAGTGGTTAAGAGGATTTTAACAGGATAAAGGAGCAGGGGATGAGGCGTGCAGAAAGAAAAAAAAGGACCAAGCAAAGTACGGAAAGAAAGCGAAACTTGCGCAAAGCATGGATGAAAGCAAAAGTAAGAGAAGAATACGATTTCTATGGACAAGCTCCGGACTAAAAGGTTGGTAGCGTAATGAGGATGTTTGAAAATGGGCGGACTTCTCTGATAATTTATCTGATCTGAAAGAAAAATAATGACTACGATGATTTGCGTCTTATTTCCTGAATAACTTCATGGATAGCCTTTATTTAACAGGGACACCTACATGGGACCTGCTAACTAATTAATTAATTTGCATTTCAATGTGAATAAAGTCGACAGTCCTGTTTTAGACTAACTGCCTTTGCAACAACAATAGGTTTCCAATGCTTCTATTTGGTGGACCAACATTTCTGTGGCCTGCCTTTGTGTGTGGGAGTACCGTGTCTACCTCACCTTCAAGAGGTCCCAAGTTCGAATCTTGGTTAGGGTGAGTTGTCTGGGTAAGTTTCTTTTCGCGATTTTCCTATCCTGAGAAGGCGATTGTTGGTGACTCTAAGCTCTGGACCCCGAATTCATTTGGGCATCATTTTATTCATTCATTCCGATATGACCTACCAGGTTAAAGCATGTTAAACCTTAATACAAAAAAAAATGTCCTGTACATGATATGGCACAGGGGGTAGGACCTGTGGCTCGCATTCGGCAGATTGCGAGTTCAAATCCAGTGTACTGGTCAAACGACTGGGTTATTTCGTGGTCTCTCTACCAGTTACCAGCTAAACACCGGATTGAATACTCTACACCACGACCCAGTTCTGCACCCAGAACATATGAAACAGAAATGCAATAGGTGGAACAGAAGGAAACTACCCAGCTAAGGCTATACACAAATTATGGTACTACGTTACTAATGCCATCTATTCGGCATCACATTCACTAGTGCAGAACAGAAACACACGTTCACAAAATGCTCATATTCTTATTAACACAAAGCAACCAACAATGTGACAGATGCAGCCATCTAGCAGCACGTTGTTCAAGCAAAAGGTGCAGGAAAACAACTACGAAGGACCTTCTGTCCAACACACCATGTATCATAACTGCTAAACGTCGTAATATGAACTGGATGTTGAAGCAAGTGACTTACTGTTAGGAATGTTGCCAGGTTTAATAAATGCTATGTTTATTCCTTACCATAAAAATAAAATAAAAAATGGTATATTCGTGCGAAAATAAAACATTAAAGATTTAAACACCACCTTTTGCGTTTACAAACTCATGCGGAAAAAATTTGTACATTACTAAATGTGTTTTTTAATTGTGTTTCGCAGTTTAACTTGGCAAAGCTTTCAAGATGTAACAAAAATATTAGGGACAGGTAATGCTGCGAAAAAGAGTTGTTGACGCTAATTATGTATTTTAATGAGGTTTTATTTATAATATAATTTTATTTTCTGTAGCAGGTTTCTATTTCTTATGATTTCAAGCCATACAATGTACAGAACTTCACGGCTACTCACGGAAAACCAAAATGCATATTTTATTTTCTTTGGAAACGCATCAACAACATATTTTAATCAAAAGCATTATATGTATGTTTTTAGAAAATTAATAATAAAGAAAGATTTTGCATGTAAAGGGCTGTAATAGTATTCACTCAGGCTATTCTGTAACGTTTTGTTAAGGCTTAACAAATTGTTAAAGCCGCTAACCAATTGATCAGCATTCTGTAACTTCGAAACAAAACAAAAGTTTGTTAAGAATACAGATTTTGTTATTGAACGCAACAAACCCTCAAGATCCTCACGATAACGCCTTTGTTACACAACAGATTCGCATAGACGCCGTTTTAATGCTTCTGTATGAGGAAAATCACGATAGAAGCTTGTCATTTTAATTGTAAAATATGTATTTATTCATTTTAGAGTAAAACATAAATGTTAGGATTACGCTTGAATAAACAATATTCCGTGTGATAGCATTGGTGAATGATGCACCCAACATAACTTTTAAGAGGCAAGAATTTTAATAGGAAAGTACATGCTGTGATCTCGTATAGAAATAAAAACCAACAGTTATTGATTTAAGAATTTTAGGTTCAAATAGTCATAAATCTTGTGTTTATTTGCGTGATTCACGAATTTATTTGCCTCATTTATAGGTTAATGTTAGCAACTGAACACGTTTCAGAGCTGTGGATACGTTCTCCTTCCCAGAATTCTTTTAAGATAATTTCCAATCTGCTAAAAAATAGCCTAGCAGAAAGCTATTTACCAGTTAATCGTAACCGAAGGAAATTGAATGTATATTAATGCTGTTGGAAGGAAGACCATAACAGAAGGCAGCCAGTTAGGTTATAAAATGATATTTTACACTTAACAGCTACCTTTAAAGGGTATAATCAAAAACCATAAAGAAAATCAAGCAATAATTGCGGGTTGATATGAATTAGTGAAACTTCCATCAAAACATATGAAACTTCCTGGCTAATTATTTTGTCCTCCTTTCCTAACCTAAAATTAAACTCATTTTACAGGGCGACTACCGCAGATGTCCAACAGCTTGGCGAGCTTTCCCTATAAAAATATAATTATTTCGGGTCATACGAAGATGCAACTCTTGCTATTCTAAGCAATGGGTGCGAATTTTAAAACTTCTTTCTCATGTTACGTTTTCACAGCACGCTTTGTCTCTATCTTAGCAAGAAAAAGTATAAAAAGCACTCAGTAGTAGGTATTCCAGCGCTAGCAGATGTGTGAAAACAAAAGTACCTATCGTAGAGCGTAAGAATTTTCGATTAGTCACTCCAGTGGGCTAACAAATAGCGAGAAAACAAATATCACGATAACAAACAAGTTACAGAATGCCAAATAGCGGCGCATTTGTTAAGAGCAGTTCTTTAAACTTAACAAGTAATTGCAGTCGCCTTCCTAACAACGAAGTTACAGAATAGCCCTGTAATATCTACACTAGCGCGGGAAGGAAAATGCAACCCATTTTCCAAGCCTCTTCAATATCTGTGTCTTCGTAACCCACATCTCGGACTTCAAATTCTCCTTGAAATACTGAATCTCTTATTATCGTCCATATTATTACTTTCAAACAACCCGCTTCGAAGCAGGGCATCAACCATCAAACAATTGGCTTAAAACCTGATAAGTTATAGTACCTTACTAGACCATCATACTAGTTATAGTTGTTGAGTTGGCAGAATGGCATTGCCGGTTATTGAGGTGACGAATGGTAAGTTCACCTGCAAACTGTTATTTTTATTTATTTACAATTCATTGAAAATAATTAAACATGATCGTGCAAAAAAGAAGCATGCAATACATGTGTGTGAAATGGGCAACGCAATCTCGGAAATAGAAAAGACTCGACCACAATCTTTAATAATGCACTTCCCACCCTCATATCACAATATACTATTAAAACTGTATCCGAACTGAAATTTGCAATCACCGTCTATATGCATAAAGAAACAGAACGCAACAGCTATAAATTACATATTTGTTTACAATACAAACAGAAAGGAATTTCCGGAATAAATGATGATCAGGTAACGCTAAGCCTTTCTATCCGATTGGGATAAAATCCGGTTATGTTACTGCATTAGTATTATCCTGACCTCTGTTTCTGCTAATGTGAGCTAGCTGATTATCCTAAGAGCATTTACATACGCAAGGTGCGCAGATTCATTAGAAGGATTAACCTTTAGCATATATCCATTCCAATATTACAAAGACAGTGAGGGGTGTGGAGGGGGAGGAGGTAATCTAAGAAACCACTTAGCTGATTTTGATCATTATTTCAGTCTTGAAAAGCAACAGTCTTCCAGATGCACATAGCCCATAAAATATTTCCAAAGATTTTAAAAAAAAGGGGCGTTTATGTGGTTTTATATTAACGTCACCCAATTTTAATCCCGATTCGTTAAATATCAACTCTAGAGGGCATTTCTGGCACTTTATTGCAAATATGGCAGATTTTAAGACCTCCTAATCCCTAGGGAAGTAACTGGACGGGGGGAGAGGAACAGAATTCCCCTCTAATTTCATTGAACGTTCTTATCAAGGAGTGTTTTCGGTATGATTTTGAAAAAACTTAGTGCACCTAAGTTCAAGAATCTGGAAGAAATGATTCGTTAACCTGCAACCATTAAAAACATCCGTAACCCTTGTGCAATTCCTATTTTCAATACCTAACATACATATAAACACTCTTTGGCATATCTAGACTAACTGTATGTAGTTATACATAGTAGGACCAGCGAAAATTATAGGCTACCTTATAACTCTGGAAAACTACCCCTCATATACATTTTCAGCCACTGAAGCAGAAATCTCCACTACCGAAGTATAGTACAATCCTACTACTGAACCTGGCAAACATAATCTTATTTTGCAATTCCAAAACCTACCCCACCTTTATTTTCAACCATGTAGTACTTGAAATGTTTAAAAATGTTCCTTACCGTTTACTTATAACCCTATATTAGCAAAAATATTTTGGTTGGCCAATAATGCACACGTTTGCGCACTTGATTATTAGGATATCTTACAATTTTAGAAAGCTGCCCCTGCTTATTTTCAATCCCTTCTGCATAAATTCTAAACAAACCTTGGTACGAGTTAAAATTGTAGGTTACTCACGGCTTTTGAAAAACACCCCTATTGTTTTTCAATCCTGACTTACAGAATGCATCTGTACAATGCATCTGTAAGATAGCTAGTTCGTTACAATTTCCAATTCCATAAATAGTAAAGTTAAGAGAACAGCTTCTCCTAATTAAGTGTGTGAAGTATGAGGTATTTACCGAAGGGGCACACCACAATATATCTATTGTGACTACACCCCCGAAAGGTAGGGATGCAGTAGAGGAACTGCAGGAGTTCGCAGGACTGCAGGCAGATAAGTCCACAGAGACATATATAAGTCCCTAATATTTCCAAGTTGAAACACCCGCCGGCACCAGTAGAGGCGAAGAATTTCGCGAGAGGGCGATGTAGCGACAGTAGTAAGAGGACCAACGCACTCTGGAATTTTACGGGAGAAACCATTTACAAAGCTCAGCAACCATGCCATCTACCTGACATTAGCCGCACTATGGAACCCGAAAACTCTTGCTGAAAGATGAACGGGAGAGGGATGAAATGATAGGAAATGAGGGAAAGGAGAATTCATAGTAGAGTACACCACCCCAGCATTCGCTTAAGCGACCAGAGGAAAACCGCGAAAAATCGGCCACCGGGAATCGAACCCGTATGCGGACCACAGACGTTGCCACCTGAGTCATCCCGTTAATTAAAGTGTACTCTAACTCTAAATTACCCCTAAGCCGCTACTGTGAGCTGCTAGATTGAATGATAACCCGAACTTGCAAGAGATCACCGAAAATGCTGGGTTCACTGGACTGTGTTGGAAGTATGATGATCATCAAACAGCCGAAATGGAGTTGATTCCAGGCATTCCTTGTGGAATTGTGGTAGTTAAACTTTAATAGATTTATGAGCCGTATGCTTGAAATTCAGCCAAGCAGCTTAGTCAACGAGATGCTCTTGAACTTCGCTTTAATCTCGCAGCTGTGGAATTAAGCGTAACTGAAGGTCCGCATGGCATTTGCATGATAAGCGAAAGCTGTTTTCCGTTTTCCTTTATATGCAAGTTGTCCATTGCGCAATATATTTCAGTACCACATTGCACATTAACTAGGCATTCTTCCTCTTAAGGCATGTCAAACTGTAAAACGTATGTTTTCGAAGCTAACTTTAGATCCGCTGACTCACACTTCATTTCTTTGCAAGGAATGGAGGTTTCATGAATATTGAAACGCCAACAGTACAATTTAGAAACCCTGTTAGAATATCGAACCAAAACCTATTTGGCAATGCTCGTAAAACCAATGTTTAAATTGATTGTAAATGTTAAATCATTTAACCCATAACATGAAAGAAAATACTTCTCAGGTCGGGATGCGTAAATGACAAAAGCACAACCTGCTTCAAAAACTGGATTAAAACCAAAAGGACTACAGGATAGGCCCAGACGTTCTGAAAGTAGGAATGAATCATTTTAAGGATATCCGTTAGAAACTCCTCTTAATCTAACGATACAGCACAAACAAGCTGAGATAGTTCTATTCCATGCAGTTCAAGATGAACTACACATGGTCCGTAAATCCTTGGCCCTGATTCAACCTGATGCGATTTAAAATGAACAATTCCAAAGAAAACTATGCAATCTCCATGTTAATAGAAGCTGTTTCATAATTTTTAATAATTATATTAACCCTGGTGTAAACAACTTAATACTAAGTAGGTCGATGTACCATGCATGCGTGAAATGAGTTCCAACTAACTCTGGTTTAATCTGGAAGCTTAGTATTGCTCAATGCAAGGATATGAGAGGTAAAACACTGCGGGCGCTAGCGAGGCTGCCTGCAGTCCGATACCTGCGGGGCCTGCGACGGGCTATGGGAACAACAGCCAGCGCGGAAACAATAGAATAGCGGGTGTGTGCAGCTTACTTGTTCCAGAACCTTTGTTTCTACATGTTCTAGTAGGTTCTTGTTCTCGAAAGTTCCGTTTTGTATGCAAGGGCTATATAAGGGACTGCTGTCGCTAGGACGGTTGAGTGGCGACACGTTGTGCTGTTAGAAGTGACAACGGATAGTCCAAGTGGACAGTGTAGTTTAATTGTGAGCTGTAATTCAGCAATCAGTTGCGAGTCGTGCAGTTCAAAGCTCAGTTGTGATTTGATTCGACGGATCAGTTATGTCGTATTTCGAGTGCACGTCAAAGTGACTTAAGTGTAGCGTTTGTGTTACGTTGAAAGCCTAGTGATAAATAAAGTGTATTTTTCGCACAACTGGTGCTCTTATTTGTTGCAATATGGATGGAAGATTTCAACTGAGGAGACAGGAGGTAAACATTGGACATTCGAGGTTTTTATACAAAATGTTCTTAATTATTATGGTTCATTCCTTACGCTGTGTTATATTTTTTAAAGAGACACTGAATAAAAATATGCGAAAAAATGGTTATCTGCATTTTGTATAATTTTATATGGCAAAGTTGTATGTTGGAGTTCCAGCTCCAAGTTTTACTTTTTAAAAATATTTCTGATTGGGGCACGATTCCCAACTTGCTGTCAGAATATTTCTTTTAACTTTTTCTACTACGTATATAAGTCGGGGAAGTATTGTATTCCACCAAAAAATTCGATACTGAGATTTCTCCAGAAATACCTACATGTTTTGAGGCCCCTGGGTAAAAAAAAAGCTTTTTTAGAAAAAAGTCCGTGTGTCTGTGAACAACATAACTCAAAAACGAAAAGTCGGATCAACGCCAAACTTGCTGTTTAAGTTCAGTACTTCCAAAGATGCAACACAAAGCTTTTCAAGAAAATTCCCCATCCCACACTACGCTTTTCATGGAACATTTTTCGAAAATTTTTCTTTAAATTATCATACATTAAAGATATAGCTTGAATTTCTGGAATAGTCTGTGGAGTCCTATTCATTTGGAAGGAATTTTGTATAATCTTATGTGACTGGTCAACGTTAAGCGATAGACGAAAACGTAATACACAAAAAATATAGATCTGTTTAAAACTCACAATTTATTTCAAATAAGCCTTTTTGTGGCATTAGCCATTTCTGTGGTATTCGTTATTAAAGGTTCGGATTTTGATTACTTGGTCATTATCTTCAAGTTCTTCAACATTCAGTTATTTCTTGCAATTGTAACAGGATGGAATTTTAAGACCAGCATATAGCGCCCAGTTCTTAAGCATTTGGCTATCCATGTTTCATTTGTATCTTGAAGTAGATTATTTTTTTTGTAGTTGGAAAATGCTTCATGTTTATCTGTCCCACGTATGGGAGCCAATTTGTCGCGGTCACTTCGTGTTATCTTATTGCTGAGCGCCTGTTATTGTTTTACTACTTTGAATGTTGGGTTCTTTGTCCTCCGACTAGCTATTATTACTACTCAGTCGAGCATATCTCTTAAACAGGGTGTGTAAACGGAAAGGATTTGTTACTGAAATATAACACTTATAAAAGAATTTGTTTTTACACTTTTATTACCGTCACAATTAATTAATTTCACCTATTGACTCTTGATACACGCTAGACTGAAACTGTTATATTTTCTAATATCACTATAATCACTTATTTGCTGCACATTATTAATTCGCGTATTTCACATTCTTTTAACTAACTTTACGACGCGAGAGATTCTGTAAAACTGCACGACGTATAACCTGCGAATACTTCTGTTGAACTGAGCGACGTATAATCTTCGTATGATTCTGTTGAACTGAACGACGTTTGCCTTGTGAATTATTCTGTCAAACTGCACGTTATCCGTCTCTGGCACGGAATTTATACTCCCTCACCCCAATATGCCTAAACATTATAACAGAGCTGCTATTGGTTAATAAAACGCGCCAACATTAGCGTCTATTTTTATATCCAATCAAAATTACGAACACATATGCTCTAGGGAAGAAATTCCCTCCATTTCTAAAGAAACGCGCGCTATTCTGACGTCATTTGCTTGCCTCTTCTAATTAATAAACAACTCACCCCCTCGCTACATTGTTGCCCGCTCTTATTGTCAGTTTCAGTGAGGCCGTGTAAACTTATTTCCTAACAATGCTTATAATTAACAAACATCTCAAATCATTGTCATACAATAATGTTAATTTACACTACAATCACTCTGGCATTTACATTGTTGTGATATAAAATACTGCGTCAATCTATAACGACATGTGTAATGTAGCTATTTCTACAAATGTTTATTTGGATTAAAATCTAGTAGATAGAAAAACAAGCTTAAGTAAGTATAATTTGTATACCCACTTTTAAAAGATACAGGGTAGAGAAAGTCATGTTAATGTACTACTCAGGTTCTTTTAATTATGCACTGTTTCACACATCCTAGTATGTAGTTAAGCGTTCTGCAACCACAGGTGGAATATGATAGGAAATAATACACATGCAAACATACAGTTTGAGGTTGAATTAACAATATTTTATTCTCTTTTACTTTTTCACTTTATCTGATGTCTCTTATGCACGTAAAATAATAACTGTGAATAATAGTTTTAGCTATACAGCAAATAATCATTCTCCATCCAGTTATAGCTTTGTATTTCTTTTTAGTTAGCAAATGGTCGGTATATTGATACCAGTTTTGTATACATAAGCTGTATAAGTTATCGTTATCCTGTAAAATGTTTCAATATTATAAGTGGATTACAATGGGCTGTCAGCATAGAGGACAGAAGTAAACAATTCTAACGTCTTGGGATGTTCAAAACTACTGGTAGGCGTAATGCGAAAGCACTTAAAGCTTAAACCCATTTCCCCGATAGTTTGTTTTATGGATCATGTCCCACTTTCTTGTGAAATTAACGAATTTAAATTTTACTGTCTGTGTTTGCGTGAATATGTTTTAAAACTTAGTTATTTTTAGAAACTTTATAGGTATTACATTAAATTGTACTTTAATAATTGAAATCCATTATATATATATATATATATATATATATATATATATATATATATATATATACATACATACATACAGTGCGTGTGTGTGTTTTGTTAACAAAACAAATGCATACAATACATAACAAATCTATAAATTCACAAAATTTAATTTTAAAAAACTAAATTTTTAGGGGTATTCTAGGGGCTCAGAATAAATCCAAAACTTTTAGCTATTTTTTTTTAATTTCTTATACTTCAGATTTTCAATCTCATAGATACTACAGTAAACTACAGTAAATATTTAATAAATATTTCAAAAGCTATACCAGTAGTAATAAAAAGTTTTGATTAATGTTAAAGGTCCTCTCAACCAATGGTAAAAAATGTAAGGAAGACTATGATATTGCAATGCTGAGATTGATCATCTTCGTTGGGTTATAACCATTTAAATCGTATCTATAAACTCTCCTTGCGAAGCAATAAGAATCAACTGTAAATGAATACTCCAGTTACAAGACAATGCGAGGCGGTATGCTCCTTAGCACACATGGGAAACAATAAAAAAAACTGTAGTGCACCCTCGTGCACTCCATGGCTTTCTTCTACAGATTTCCATACTTACCTTACTTCTCTCCTCTTATCACTTCTTATTGTACTCCTTCCTCTACTGTTCTTAAGAATGCTTTCAGAGCCGTTGGAGACTTAGTAATATAAAGTAACATGATACACAGTCCTTTCGAGCGCATTACAAAGGTTCCGAAAGGCAGACCATAAACTTAAAACATACCACTGAGAAAGTTACTAAACTAAATAAAACCCGACACAACTGTAATGGTCATCATTATCGACAGACCTTCAGGTTCCCCGGTGCACTCTTTCAGGAATCTAGTTTTTTGTTTTATTTAATGACCGATACCCTCAGTTCTGTACTGTTTTTGTGTAGTTTTTGTTCTATCATTTTTTGTAATTTATTCCCTGTACCTTTATTTCTTGTACCAAAGCTCTTAAACTAAATATATTCAATTCACTTCGGATTATGTTATCACTTATTTGATTTGGTCTAGAATTTCTCTTGAATGACGCGACTGGCAGCCCGCCATTTCCACGACACTGCTATACGAATCAATACGTGCAGTAGCGGTGGACCAGTTTGCTGTTTCTCCAGATAATGCTAACGATACGAAATGATGGGAATAGGTTACATAAAACTTTGGAATATAGTGTAGTCGTAGGCTTTTTCCGAAATCCGCCTTTTCGTGAAGATCTTAGGCAAATCATGAAAAACCCGCGTGTAGTATAACTTCATTCTATACTATACACCATCTGACTGGGCCTCAAAAAGCCGACAAATAGCGAAATGTTAGGATAAATTAGTTTAGGTTAGTTAGGGTTACGTAAGAATTATACTATATATATAAGAAGTTCGTCATTTCATGAAGAACTGCAGCAGAACGTATATTTTGCAAGCTTTCAGCATACAACCGCTTCCCGCTTTTCATGATCTACCTAGGATTTTCGCGAAATGACGGGTTTCAGCAAAAGCCTGCGACATACACTAATGCGGCACCTGTTAATACGAATTTCTACAGCTGAAATATTCGAAAATGCACGCCGGGTACTACTCGTCGAGCCTGCGGGGATTTATGACGTAAACTTTATCTTTTAAGCATTCCCCACAACAAATAATCACACGAATTTGGATTTGGAGAGTAAGCAGGCCAGTCAATTATTTTGCCATCGAACGCATGTGTAACGCGAAGCATAGAATTTGCTGGACTTTTTTTCCAGACAGACCGTATCTCGTATAATTTTACGCATTATTGGTTGTTTATGCTCCCTCTACAAACTTGAACCCAGTCTGTTTTAATGTTTCTAACAACGTATAAATTGTGGATACGTTCTAAATGCTGACACCGATAACTTATATATAGCAGACAGTTCACGTGCGTCTCCGATCGAGCAAAAATTAACACAATAAACACACGCTATTCTGTAGTACACGCCAAGACCACGCATAATACACGTATTCAGCAAAGACTTTCATATAACGTTATTCCCACTATACACCATACCAGCTAACGCTAGATTGAACTACAAATGCAGTTATTTCCCTAGGCGCGTGAGCTAGGTTACAGAAGAGCAAAGTAATTCAACTCAATTCCTGCTATGAGTTAGATCTGGTAGCCGGTGACCACCAGTCGTGTGGAACGAGATAAACCCGGTATATCCAACTACATATCTCAGGAATTTCATCTCAGCTCTTTCTTTCCTGAGTCCATTTGATAGCCCAAGTTACACATCCATATAATGATTCTGGGCTGGCTATTACTTTATTTTAGTCTTCCTTGTAGCTTTATTTTCACGACTACGCTTAGTAGCACTCATGTTCCCTAAACATACGGAAAACACAATGATTTTTGCGGGGGGATCGGTAAATTTTCCAAAACGGGGATACAGCCACAATAGTGCAACTTACAAGGGGTCATTGTCACACTAATGTCAAAGACTGAGCTGTGATTTTTTGTATAGTGAAAATTCATTGAACCAAAAAGTACCTCGGCTTTCTCTCCCGTAGTCCCCACATATGCAGGGAAAAAAGTATAAAAGTTGTAACGGCTCGACGATCAGCTGCCTGGTACTATGCCAGACGCTGCAGTAAATGTATGCTAGGTTGGTACAAGGGAAGTATTAGGTAGTATTTCTCAAGAATCGTAATATTGAGTTCGGAAGTGACATTGAAATGAGTGATATACATGAATTAAAAATATATTATGCGTACCTCCACAGTTTTATGTGAGAACGTAGACACAGTTTGAATATAAGAGACTTTATTTCAAATACTTTTCATATTGCTCCAAAACTTTAAAAATTGTTACTTTAAATATACTTTTTATACAAAAGCAATTTAGATACATCTTTAAAGTGCGTCCTTATAAAGAAATAGAATATTATTAAATCGACGTAAACATACATACACATTCAGACGTTCCAGTAGTTGGATCATTCATAAATAATACATTCATTTCCCAATTAATGTTTAGGAAGAATTAACACACACCAAGCTGCGTGAATACATAGAACTAATGGAAAGAAAATACTGTATTCTTCATCAATGGAACAACACAACCACGGATGGGACGGAATAATAAACTTTGCCCTGCACTGAGGCTACAAGTATCTGCGCGCAAGACCGCACAAAAGATAGCTTATAACCAAGATTTCATGTAGCGAAATTGGGCGCAGTTACAAGACTAACTTTTTCATCCTGACACGCTCATCTGTATCTTCAGTAGATGGACAAGTCTATTTACTTTCTGGGAGGGGTGTTGGGTTAGTAGTAACAGAGCAGCAACCGCGTTCATAACATGAGACAAGGTGACTTGACATCACCACACGTTCCGAGTGAGTGTTATGCCACGCAAGGGGAACACTGCCAGCCGTTCTCCCCCACCCTAGACTACCTTCTCCTCCTCTGAGCTTCTGATGTGTTCAGGTCAAAAAAATCGACCTGTAACGTTTAATTTTTTTCCTAGTGAAAGAAACAAAAACTGAACAAATAAAAATTGCAGCTTTGTATGTTCTTTCATTTAATCTTTTTAAACACCGACATATGCAAGGTATTAGATATTATTGATAGATCACTCTAATTTGTAAATAATTTTATTCCTGTCAAACTTGGGCCTATGGGAGAGAAATACCGGCATTTTTTATTTTCAATCTATTTTCACTAAAAAAATCCTACTCGAGCTGTAACATCAAAGCGACGATGGCCCCTTTTTAGAGCGATGTACAAGAAGAGAGAATTGGTTGTTACTGTTAACTGGTTTACGACAACGCTTCTCAGTTTAGGTTTTGGATTAGTGATTACATGTCCTTATGCGCATTAACTTTCCTGGAAAATCATAGGATTACACAGATACCAAAACTGTTAAAAATGTGCTGCAATTGTTATCTCACCTCTGAAATATACTTATTGGACCATTTTGGAAATATATATTTGGATTATTTCTTTGCATCTGTTTTTGCTACTATACTCCGTTCTGTGCTAATCATTTTATAAATGACCTTATTGCACATTATTTTAGGTAAAGCACAAAATAGCTTGTAATTATCTGCTAAATTGTTTGTTAAACGGTCAAATGACTTTCAATCTTTTGTAACTACGTAAGGTAAGCTCAACAATTTTAACCACCAAACTCCCATTTGAAGTAAACTTCCTCTCTTGTAATAAGGCTACATAGTAATCCCCTAAGCAACCGCCATTTAGGAAGCGGCCATTTCAGCATCTCTTTAATTTACTTACATGCATGAGTAGTACATAACTGATTAGTATAGTAGTGAAATTAACCAACCACAGCGCAAGTGTCACATATAATTCACCTACAGCAATTTCTTTAGAACCTTTTGTATGACATTCTCTCATTCCCTCTCGTTACCAGTTAAATCTATTCGAAGTGAAAGATAGCGAAGGTAGCGAAGTGCAGATAGGATACTGCTGGGAATTCCTTAAACACCTTTGGGACGTGTTAACGCGGGTAACTTGACAAGAGGAAAGCTGAAGGAAGCACATGCAAACTTCTGCAAGATCGCGCTTCGGGGCAAAGAAAGCATCCCTGTGCTTGAGAGCCCCTATACATATTATGTAAATATATAAGCCACAAGATATCTTCCCTTCGAATTTATCTTGCCCTAACGTTTGCTTATTTCGAACGCTTCGAGGACGCAGCGGATGGGAGTAAATATATGGTACCTGATATACTATACAGAATATAAGGTACGGCCAAACCTTCAGAACATATTCCTTACATGTAGAAGAAGTATGTTATACGGAAGTATGTTCTAACATGGAAATAGGTAAACCCATTTTCTACAACTCTTCATGGTACTTACTAATGGAAAACACACAGAAACAGAACGTACCAGCATACCTCATAAACCCATTCTTGTGTGATATTTTCAAAATGCCTTTCGTTAGCACTGATACATGCATGATCCCGCCGTCGTATTGAAACCCGGATGTGCTGATGTATCACTGGAGCACCACATATTGTTTCGCAGCCTTCCACAATACGGGAACAAAGACTCTCTACATCTTGTACCGGGGTTCGATACACAAGGATTTTAAAATGCTCCCACGATGATGGTGAACCTAAAAATTAAAACTTAACCAGACCTAAAGAACAGAACATATTGAACATTTCGCGCAAGAAAATACTTTCAAGGGTATGCTGATACGGTCTGTCCCTGTGTGCTTCCCATAATGAATGTAAAACAAAAAATTTAGAAAATGAGTTTTAACATGGAAATAAAGTGTTCCTGACTCCATGTCCAATATCATATTTTCTTCTTCTACGGCTGAGGAATCAGTCCTAAACATTTAGCCGTTCCTTATTGTTACGTACTATATAGAGAATAGGTATGATTTAAGGTAGCTTTTCACATACAACAACGCGTCCCTGTTGTATGATATGGAATCATCAGAGAATATGTTGCAGTCATTTTACCAAGGTTTTTCATTTTTTCGTGTTTTTCAGTTTTTCGTTTCCAACTAATATACTGTGCTCTTGTCGTTGACCATCGTGCTCTGGGCAATCGGTCATGAGAGGGATTCACTACAGGGACTGGAACACGTTGAGAGCAGATAGGTCTTACGGAAACGACCATTAGTCTGTTTCCTTTTCTCTTTTAAGGACGAACACACATTACAGGGCTCACAAGCTGAAAGATACAGGTAGCAAGCAAAACAGAGTGATAATTAAAAGGTTTGAGGATATAATATAGGAAATATAATGCAGTACGAATCCGTCCTGTTAAAATATGCGCATCTTCAGTCGGCACCTTAAAGTCTTAATGTCGAAAGCTGCATCCTTAAATTAAGTTAAACTATATGATGATAACCTTTTTTGTATCCACTTCATGCCAAAGGATCTTGTTGAATGGTATGGCTGATACCGTATACTATCCAACTCGACTACTGCAATTATTCATATGAAATTTCCTAGTCACTGACGAAAATATTTGCAAAAATAGTTAGAAATATAGTTTCACCCGTATAAAGGTAAATGCTTAAATCATGATCATTCAGGACAGAGTTTTCTTTTTAATCAACTCATCGCGCGCTGGTCTCGCCAAAGTATTCTCAAATTCTCTCAAACGATTTGGCAATTCTTCCATCGCAAAAACTTTAAAACTGTGGGTTTTAAGGAAAGTATTCATACCACCCAATTTCGTTCTAGTCCGCTGAATGTGAATATCAGAAGATGTTTTTGGTCAATTATTGGAAAATGTTGGACTTAATGTCATTCTATTCCAAAGAGGTAAAAGGGGATGCTTAAAGCCTACAGTATTTATTTGTTCGTATGACGAGGCGGTCTGTCCTATTAACTCACTGAATTTCCTCTGAGTTCATTGAACATTTTTACCAGGGAATAAATGTTTTTGTGAGGTCGATGTTCATCTTTGAAAATTTTGGTTATAAGATTTGATAAAAAAAAGTTACCCAATTACTTTCAAGCCATCCACTACCCAATGAAAATGAGTGGTACCTCACAACTTTAAAAAATTACATACCCTTATTATCAATCCTAGACTACCTTAATATCTTCATTAACTATCCTTGCCTTGCATACAAACCAATCCCGTTTTGACATATTTCGAGAGAGGTTTTTACACTTAGCACTACGTCCCGAATGAAAGTTACACGTAGAATACCTCATAACTTTCAAAATATACTCCAAATATATTTTCAACGCCTTTTTAGAAACCGGCATCAATAAACCTGGACAACACTAATATATGGCATGGCAAAAAGTATATGCTACCTTATAACCTTCAGACACCATCGTAACATTAATCGGAACGCTAGAGTACCTTTAAAAATTAACTTTACCTTTATATTCAAACCCTAATATGCAAAATTAAACTGTCTGACCTGTGCGGACAAAACCTTCTACGCTATAGGACCGATATAAATTATGGGCTACGGTACAACTTTTAGTAACTACCCATACCTGCTTATATTTTCAACCCTAGCCTACAAACAACATTTCACCAACTTATACAAAGCGAAAATTATAACCTACTCACAAGTTTAAAACCCAATCCTTACTTTAAACCTCATAGAGATCTTTGTTACATATTGGTTAAGACCAGATTTGGTACAATTATGTTATAGGTTTACCTTGCAACCTTAAAAAATTATCCACTTTCAAATTTTACATACAAACCTTTTACTGATCTAAAAAAATCGCATCAAACTTGCGTTTTAGGACCCATGAAATATTATAGGGATAAGGCCTGTGTTCCAGGCCTAACTTTAATTTCTGTTTACGATAATTACTAACATCACAACCAGTAAAATAAATGTGCTAGCCGGCCACAGTGTGAAAGCGTTCGGTGAGAAGTGGAACTAAACATTATAAGGAACAAATGGCCAGGGCATCGGAAGGGTAGCAATGAAAACATCCGCAGTTCCGAGTTGCATTTATTATCGAGGTCTCCAGATGTGGTACTTTTTTCATTGTGCGACTATACATTTCCCCCTCGCCTTGTCGCTCACTCCTCTCTGATCCCAAACTACACCCCGCCCCCTAAAGAACAGTTGTGCCCTCCTCCAAACGCACTCGTATCGTGGCCGACTGATAATATAGTTTCAAACCCGAAAATAAATTTTAATTGTAAGTTCTATTACATTTATGTAACTTTAAATTAACACCCACAGAGCCGGATGCCTCAGGTGGTAACGAGCGTGATCCGCATTCGGGAGGTCCGGGGTCAAACCCCAGAGGTCGACCAAACTGACCGAAAGAGTTTTCGCGATTTTCCTCGGTTGCTAGGCGAATGCTAGGTTGGATAATTTTACCCACGAATTTTCCTATCAGCCATTTCATCACAAGATTTAATTTCCTTCTTCACCGCAAAACCGGGCATTATGCTAATCACCCATTCCGGATATGCTATGTTCCAGACCTAAAGTATTGGGGGTCTAAGGGTCGAATTCATAGTCGTCACTTATGCGAAAAGGAGATACTTAAGCAATAACTATTTCCTTCTGATAAGGAAACGCTTATTACCATTTGGTATACATAGACGGTACTTATATGCTCAGCGCTAAACGCTTACTTATTTCCGAAGCACATGTGGCAACATGGTTCAGCTGTTTCACAGCCACTTGGATGTGCGAAGGAATGCGTAAACGAACATGCAGGTCACCACATAGCCAGCCGCCATTGTCATTTTCATTGTTGTTTTGTTCACAACAGCTGTTGAGCACGTGGTAGAAGTTTGCGAGTTTTAAATGATACATTTATTAATTGATTAACTTACGTTTAAAATCAAGTCGCTCGTAAATTTAGTTAAGGGGTTGTAGTATTAGTTGTACGTTACATTAGTTAGATCAAAAACATGCCAAAAGGAAAACATTTCAGCGAGCAGGAAAGAAACCAACTATAAGAGTTGGTGCTGAGATACAAAGACATCGTACAATGCAGGCAATCAGACGCCGCGTGATGTACTGGCCTTAAGTGGTATTTACTCGTGGACTGTTTCAAAACCGAAAACCTGACTTTCTAGGGTAACGTGTTAGTAGCTAGAAGTATTTACAATATGCACACTGTGTATATGGATGCATGAAAACAAATCACAAATGCAATTACTACACCATCTAGCAGTAATCAGAAAAGCAAAAGTACCCAATAACTTGTAATGTTTGGCTTTAACAGCGGTTTTACTCGCGAAACCGGTAAATCTCTGTTCAAGATCTGGATAACCCAACGTATATTTGTGAATTAATGTTAAAGACGCGTGTCTTAAGTGATCCATTGCAGTGGTGGTAATTACGCAAAGTAGGCAATTTGATCGAGAAAAGCACTGCAGAGATGTACTTTATTTATTTACAGATATACTTCCGGATTTTATTTTTAGGATCTTATTAAATGACTCTGAATAAGTGCAGCGGAATATCGTTTTCTAGGAACCTAAGGACCTTGGACAACATAAATGGGAAACCGTCTGAACAGAAAACATATGGATAGTGTCATAGCACTGAGATTCTATACATTATTTTTTCAAGTAAGCCTGTCTCACGTTGCGACTTCATAACCTCTGTTTATTAAGGTTACATTGTATAGCAGAGGCATTAGATTATTACAACAGCGGCTTTGATAAACCGATATCGCTTCTTAAATTCAGCATCCCTGTGCATTTTAAGCGAATTCTGTAAATCACGCAAATTCGTTTATTAATGCACAGTAGAATTTCGTTATGAAATTCCATATACTTCACGAAATTGCTATTATCATTAACCTCCGTTGTAGGCAGTTGATGCAAGATGGTGTCGGCTCTCCTTATAGCATATAAGCGGATATCGAAGCTTCATTACATGAATAAACATTTCCTAATTCCCTTAAAAGAGTAGCGTCTGTGTATTGAAAACCGCTACTTAAGGACATCCTTGAAATAAGCGGCGACTATGAATTCGACCCTAAGTCCTACAACAAGGAGGGTAATGCGTTAAAGGAGAAGAAAAGATGAAATTAACACCCTCAAGACTCTCTGTCTTGGAGTTGATTCTGTTAATGTTTAGGTAGTCTGAATAGTTTTACAGGTCAATTATAATTTTTAAACAAAATAAATTGATATGGGCAGCATCAATTAAGACAACTACTCATGGAATTCCACATGATATTTTAACAATGTTAAACAGCTTCTTACTACACAGCTGACTTTTTGCTTACCTAAAGGATATTGGTATACGGAAGTTAATATGAATGCAAATCTGTATTCTTAAAAACATACTGTTACTAACGTGTGTATGAATGCTTGAATGCACACGTTATATTTGTTAATATGTTCGTTAACAATGTATCTGTTGCGTTATAACCTCAGTGTTGAAACGAATTTAAATAAATATAAAAAACAGCTACCATAATAATATTATATCCAAAGAAAACGTTTTGCAATCGAGAGTTTGTTCCCTAACTAGCTTACTGTAGCTTTTCATTAGACGTCAATTTCGGTCAATTTCGCGTTGTTCAGATGCCGAAACCACTGGAATACAAAAGCTGGATTAGGAACACAGCTCAAAGAACGGTACACATACGTTGGGTTGCGTCGTGAACGACAGCTGACTTAGTCATACGGATCAATACGCCACACGTACTGCAGAACAAGCAACTCCGCAACAACTACCGGAAACTTTCAAGTTGCCCTCAAGTTAAATATGACAGTTTCCATCCCCTTCATGTAAACACAAGCATGCGTGTCTCCGACAATTTTCAAACTTATGGAAACATGCTGCGAGAAAGTATCTAAAAGCACGTTGCTGAAAGAACTTGCTTAGTGGCGTTCGGAAATACGCTGCAAACGAGTTTAATCTCCAAAACATGCTGTGAATAATCGAGTGCGTTAGCTGAAGATAACTGCAAATAAAATGTAGTTTCCCCAAAACCACGATATTTAGCTATCCTTAACACTACTAAGGGGAGTACCAGCTGCTAAAATTTTATTGTAATCCTAAGTCCGAGAATAAGTCATATTCAATAACTAGGTAAATGCCTGCTAGAGTCTGCGTCACGAACAAAGGTGGTTGCGTAATAGTAAGCAATTCTGCCACGTAATAGTGCTTCCTAGTTAATCAGCGTCAGTTTGTTTTAGTTGTGTTTAACAGTGAAACTTGATGAATTTGAGCTATAAATCTACCCCGCTGTGCGTACCCCATTCAGGATTCAAACTCTACAGTAGAGTAGATGCATCAACGAAGCAAGAAGATATACTCGCCTCCATTTATGCCCTTACCGAAGCTTCGAAAGGCATTTCATCAACCTCCTCAGCGGGTGCGCACATAGGAGGGAGGTATGTGACTGGAGTGTCCTGCTTTTATTGTTCGACAAGTAGCGGTGTGTGTTAACTGTAGCTTACGCGATGTATTAAAATATTTCGGAGGTACATTCTGGAAGAATTGCGGGTATGTGGGAAGCCAATTTCCCACTTGAAGACACTGCTAGGACTATTCCATACATCGCATTAAAATAATGTATAGTAAATGTGTCCTCTTTGAGAGTAAAACGTATAATTTACTTCAGTTTTACATTATAATTACTGTCATTAAAAATACTATTTATGAGGATTTTTTTAAGTTTAGCGTCCTTTAACCGTTTAGGTCATATAAGATGAATGGATTATGCACAATGAGCCCGGAGTCCACAGAGATTAAAGTTACCCGACATTCATCTTTTCAGTATAAGGAAAAACACCGTAAAAACTTTATCCGCTTTACTCACTCTAATCGAGATTCGAAATCGGGACCTCTTGAATGTGAGGCAGATACACTACCCCAACATCACAGAAGATGGAGGAATTCTGCAAAACAGGTTTTATTTAGTTGTATACTTGGATTCCGGCGGCGCCGTGGCCGAGTGGTTAGACCGCTCGCCTCCCACCGAGGCGGCCCGGGTTCAATCCCAGGGACCTGCATGTGGGATCTGTGGTGGACGAAGCGGCGTCTGGGCGGGTTTTCTCCGGGTTCTCCGGTTTCCCCGCCATTCATTCCACCAACTGCTCCATCATCACCTTTCCTTTCATCCATTTCACCAATATTTCGTTTCATCTACTTCCTTCATCCCATACCAGGCATCGGGCTGATCACCCATCCTGGATGCTCTGTCTGATCCATGAGTGTCTGCTCCTCGACGGGCCTCTGACCCCAGGCACCCGCTTGTAAGTCCTGGGGGTGTAAGTCCTACATAAGAGGAGGATAAACAGATAATGAATGAATGTATACTTGGATTCCACAGATGATTTCAACAGTGTCTAGTAAATGTGTCCTCTTTGAGGTATAATGTTCTTCAGTTTTACATTTTGTTGCCATTAAAAATATTTTCCTGAGAGACATTGTGCAAAACAGAGTTTTATTTATTTATATATTTAAACATGGTTATTATAAGTGATGATGAGTAAAGCTATTGCTCAAAGGTATATATTCATATGCGAATAATCTAAAACTGTGCAAATAATACAGAACGCCACTGCATGGACCAAAAGGTTAACAGGCACACACCTCCTCCTTGCTATACATACTCCGCCTGCGAAGGGCAGTATAATGTCGCCTGAAGCTGCGGTGACGGCGCAAATGGAAGCGAGTGTACCATGTGTTCGATTTATAGCCGGGCCACAGATCGCGTATATGCGTAGTTTCCTTTCACCGCAGTGATCTCTGTACTTTTCCGTTAGCGCACTGGTGGCTAATGTCCCGCTCAAGGCTACGTTTATCAGCTGTGTTATATTGTATCACTTGCTGCCTTCACTTCGAGCTGTAAAGACAAATGCTTTTCATTATGCACCTCAAAAGTGAAAGTTTATTCATGGCGTTTGTGCTGTGTGTGAATTACATTCGATTATTCTTATTAGTCCACTAAAATGCCTTCCGAAAAATTCACGCTTCAACAAAGAATTTTTATGTGGGATACATAGCCTAAAAAGCAAAAAAGAAATGTTCTAACGGAAGAAAAAAAATGTGCATCATCCATCCGAACGCTCTACAAAGAAGTGTCTAAGACGTGGTGTTTCAAAAGCCTCTGTTCGTAGAGCTGCTAAACGTTTAAAATTGAAACCCTAGACTATAGTTGCTGAATTACCACCTCGTGACGATGAAAAATCTGTGAATGGAAATGTCATCCGAAGATGCCAGGAATTCTCCATGCAGAAGGACACCTCTTTCAACACAACTTATAAGAAGGTTAGTAGTCGTTATAGGCATGTTACAATCACTCGTGGGCAGGTAACCGCGAGTTTTAGAACGGAAATCCCTCCGTATACAGTGCGCGGAGAACGCATACGCGGGATAGTATAACGAACAAAATAATAGCAACAAAATGTGTTGCCGATTCTCGCCAAAACGCCACGTCCTCGCAACTCTACGCAGCAACCGTCACGGAGACTATAGTGATGAGCAGCTCGTGAATGAAGCATCGAAAATGAACGCTTTATTCCTACAGTCTGCGAACTATCATTAATGTTGATGAATACTTAGTTAAACAGTTCACAACTATCCATTTCATGCACGCCGACCAAAGCAGAATACACATCCACCTCGGCCCATGCCAGCTCTATGTTCATATAGGCATTCAATTGCTCTACACGCCCAAACCAAAATTATTATGCCATATCTGTAATTCCGTTCGATATTGCCCAACCAGGTGCACTCAGATTTCGGGGTGATGGTTTATAATATTTTAAAACTTAAAACTCACAACTAATTCGTCGTTCGCAGTACTACTTCCTTCCCTATTGTAGGTATAGCGATGAAGCGATAATCTCTAATAACATTAACACCTACATTTCTAAGTTAACTATGACAATCCAGCACAAAACAGGATGAATTTCGAGCGTATGCTGAAATACAGTCAATATACAGGGTAGGCCATTTAAGTTGAGACTGTATAATATCTCCAAAACTAAGCGTTGTAGAATAATAAAAGTTGCTTGATATAATGGAGGAAAGTAAATGCCATTAGTCGTGTTTTATTTGGAAACGTTATGATAGTCATTTGAGGGTTAATTTAATTTTTTTAAATGGGAACCTACATTTATGGTTAAATTAAATTGACCCTATAATGGCCATCATAACGTTCTTAAATAAAATACGATTAATGGAATTTTCTTTCCCCCATAATATCAAGCAACTTTTATTCAACACGTTTCTTTGACAAACGTTTTAGTTATAATTTTGGAGATTTGTACAGTCTCAACTTAAATAGTCCACCCTGTATACTCGAAATATATCACCATTTGGGTAGCGCTTATCTTCCTCCAAATGTCAATATAGATATTTTCAGACTGTTCTGTTCATACACTGAAAGATTGCGTGACTTCTGGATTACATTTATCCCCCACGCCCTTACTGGAAACACATTAGTCTAAATTTTACCCCTTTTTGGGGCTTTTGAGCATGTACTGCTAAACGTTTCGCAGAACGTTACCTCCCCCTGCCCATTAAGAGTTATGCTTCTTTTGCAAGCCACCCTCCTGTATGTGAACATCCTATTGACACTACAATGCAATTCCCTTTGAACATCACGCCGCCAGCCAACACTTCATCTTGCATTCTCCTTTTGCATATAATGCTGCACACAACACTAATTCGAAATAGCATGTGCGGCTTTCAGTGGCGTATCTAATCAATAGTCCTATAGGAAAACTGTTGCAGGTTAAATAGAGATGGATGTCTGCCTAGGGAACCTATTGGTTACGAGACCTGTGACAGAACCAGAAAACATGTGAGCCGGAGTAAGCATTTTATAAACATTATTTAATCTCTCACGGGGAGTACATATCTGAATTTAGGATTTCCCTCTTGGATTTACTACAGGATTACGTAGTTACCTAAATGAGAACTATACAAAGTGGCTTAGAAATGTGGTCAATTTCTTAACATTCCAACCTTGTATTCTCATATTGAGAGAAAGCTTGTTGCTTTGTTTGCACCACGCTTTGGGCGTCAATTTGAAGTAGGTCGTATTGAAGGAGTTGTATTATAGTTCAACTGCTGGGGAGCCGAACTTGTAGTAGTTGCAACCGCACGTATGGTACCCGGTTTCCGGTAGCCTTCGTCCCAAATGTACTTTCAGGTGGCCTCTGCCCCAAGTTTAAAAAAATATTAACTTTGTAATTAAACTGTTTCTTTAAATATTTAATATTTGTTTGCCTCGGCTGCGTCAGTATTATTTTAGAGACATGAATATCTTGGCAGGGCGTGATGCGACAAGAATGTAGGCCTACACAGATTTTAAGTTTTAATTCACACCTTTTTATTAATCCTCGACACAAATTAAATAGCACTTCACTGATATCAAGAGCTGTGAGATTCTTTTATTTAATACTTGCACTTTTTAACACATATACTATTTTCGCCTCACACGAATACGTAATTAATTTCTCGAGGACACATCTCGCTTCTGGTTATGAGCACTGTTTGGAAGCAACTGAATAGATTTCAACCGTCTAAACTTGTAAATTTCTGTATTTCAATTCTCTGATTGGCTATTTTTTCCTACAATAGAATACCTGCATTTAACTAAAGCTTTTTCTAGTTGTTGATTGGCTATTTTTTATAAACTGTCACTAAAATTACATTAATGCTTCCAAGAATCACAAATAACATTTAAACTCTCAAACTCATTATTGCCTCAAGGTTACCTCATTGTTACCTCTTTGTTAGCACCTTTCGACCTATTTTTCACAGCTCCTACATTATTAAATTACGTAATGCATTCACATAAAATTATTGAGCATGTTTACAATAATACAAGCATATGCAATGACTGTTACATACATTTTACAAATTATTACATACATATTGCTTCAAGGCGGGCTGTTAATGAATTTACATATTATATAATTTGAATGAAATCATTTAAGTGTTAAAAATACTGCCTCAATATGATTCAAACTCATTTTTTATACACTTCTATAGGTTTCAGGAATATATTCACGTGGCAAGAATGCGAATGAACCTTCTTAGAGACCTCGCAGGCCGCAGCAGTGGCTTTATATTACAATGAACGACCACCTACTAGTGCTGATTTTACTTATCGCCAGGTCAAGTGTGTGTGTGTGTGTGTGTGTGTGTGTGTGTGTGTGTGTGTGTGTGACATAGAATTGCATTCTATGTTTCACAACCTAACTTGATGAGTCAATTAGTTACAGATAAGTATACTTCAGAATGATACTTCATCGTCTGCCATTTTCAGGTTTATTTATGTAATGCATGTAATGACAGAAAAATAAGAACTACGATCATTAGTAGGTTAGAAAGTTAGGAAATAGTTTTAGATATTTTATTACATGCTCTTTTATAATACTTCAAGAAAATGCAGACGAGCTTCAAAGAGTGCTATCTATAATTCTACACCAAATGAAATGGTAAGATTTTCTAGTCAAAATATTACCAACTTTGAAGAAATGCAGAATAATGAGTACAACCTTTAATATAATAAATTATATTAAAATAAAATAAATTATCTGCGGCAGCTATTAATTTACCCATTGTATATTACATGTGAACTTTATTTCCTTTAAATCGAATTTGAACGTTAATATTATCATTTAAATCCATGTTCACGGTAGGATTTATATAACATTATTTCATATGCTTTTATTCGAATCCATACTGATGACAAAATCACTGTAAATGATATAGGTGGAAGCTTGCTAGGAAGTTTACATATGCACCTTGCTACAATACAAAAAGTAATTACAAATTCAATGAATACAGGCTAAATAATGCTGGCAAATACATTTCCTTCCAAGATCGTATATAGATAATATTAACATGGTTTTATGTATTATATAAAGTCAATCATTTTTTTATTGTTAACTAACATAACCAATCACAGATAGGATACACAGCACTGTTAACGAGCGGACGTTGACGCATACACAAAGTCACTTGGAGACGAAATTTTGTACAGAGTTCAGAGATTTTTTTTGTGTGTGTTTAGCGCCTGCCCTTTCTTGCTGTAGGGCATCACAGGAGATGAACACTGATGATGCAGGAATTCATTATCACTTCATGACAAATGGGAAAGGAAATTTGGAAAGGAAACGTTCCAGGCCTAGGTTCAGGGTACTTTCCCGGCATTTGTCGTTTGAGGACTGAGGAAAGCCAGGATAAAATTTTAGTCAGGGAGGACGCTCCTGGCGGAATTTGAACCGCAGACCTCCATTCACGAGTATGTGTCTTAATGACCTTTGAGAGATAAACTAGAAACGGGAAACTATGCGTAAAAGGTTTAGAAAGCATTACTTATAGCTTATATATTTGTATAGTTCGTAAGAGTACGTTAGAAAAAAATACTACGACGACTGATAAGATAGCCCGAGCTTCCGAGCTTCAGCATATTGGGAAAAAAAATGTAATATTTTATTAATCAAACATACACATTCCTTAAAAGAAAGTAACAATTTATAATTTCGTAAAGATAGAACCTTCAACTCACCACCACTGTAAAGTAAAAACGACAAATAATATTGGGAATTTCACCATACAAATAAATCATTTTATTACGCGCCCAAACTTACCATCGGTTAGCGCTGCCACACTAAAATAATCACGCAATGAATAACATGCCATACATAGTTAACTTTAAATGGAGTATTCACATTCTCTTCTTGTGTAATACTAAGCAGTGATACTTATTTCATACAAGTGTCCCACCTAACATTTCATGGATTCATTCTGTAAATAAGGGATTGAAAATAGAGACAGGGCTGGTTTTTGAAAGTTGTGAATAGCCTAAAAATGTCACTAATACCTACAGCGTGTAACCAAAGTTTTGTCCACATTTATCAAACAGTAATAATTTTGTACATAAGGTGTTGGAAATATTAATTGCGGTAGTTTTTGTAAGTTGTAAGGAAAGCATCCTATAATTTTTGTCCAGGCATGTAAATGAAGTGTACAAATTGATGCCCTGATTGGCCAAACAGTGTAGATGTGAAATAAGAGTTGAAGCTTTCCAAGTGATGAATATGCTGTAGACGTTCTCGGGCTTCAAGCCAGGTGAAGTGATGTGGAGACATCGACGTTTCGGGAGCGTACATTTCTCCCATCTTCAGGATGGTGAATGATTGGATCGGCATTTGAGCCCAAATACCGATTCAATCATTCAGCATCCTGAAGATGGGAGAGATTTGGGCTCAAATGCCGATCCAATCATCCATCATCCTGAAGATGGGAGAGATGTACGCTCCCGAAACGTCGATGTCTCAACATCACTTCACCTGGCTTGAAGCCCGAGAACGTCTAGAACAGTGTAGATGTGTTTTACATAAAATGTAAGAGAGTTAAATTCCAGTTATTTTGACCACCAGATTTCTATATAAGCAGCCGCAAATATGGAAATGATAGCTGTTGAAAGTTGCAAGGTAGCCTATAATTTTCTACGGATCCTGTAGTATAAAACACAAAGACCGTTTATTTGTATATTAGGGGTTGAAATTAAGGATAGCGAGAATTTTTAAAAGGTGAATGGTTGTAACTTATTGGCTTTCCTAGATTGTAAAACTCCAGTGTGCCAGTTCTTGTCAAAATATCGGTGACTATTTGTTAAATGATCTTATCCGCCAAATCACAAATTTTTCAGGAGGGACAAAAAACTATTCTTGTTCTTGTCTGTCTGTAATATCTATTTTAAATTGAAAATTAATAGTGTTTATGGGAATAGAAAATAGATTCGCCATTTATCATACATAAAATATGCACATTTTCATTAATATGGTTCTTAAGATGTTTTGTTGGACAGGATACGTCTTGCTATTTTTATCTTATCATGTAAGAGACACTCGCTGATCATAACAAAACAAATTAATTGTTGTAAAGCTTTTAATCACTGTTCATAATTCCGTTATATTTAAACAGTATTTCGCCATAATTACTATTCATATAATATAATTATTACAAAATCCTGTATTGAAATAAAGTAAAGTGCATTATCTTATCTCCCCTGCTAAGAAAAGGAACTGAAATAAATATCTTAGCAACCATCAATTTCATTTTAAGAGCCAGAATTGTTATCTTATGAGCCACATGGGGGCACAAAATACGATAATATACTGGAATTGGGCAAGTGTTAAATGATTTGTTCGTCACTAAAATAATATTTTAAACAGTTAAGATAAATATAAAACTTGTTTTCTCTATGAAGGGTCACTTATGATGATTTGCCAGGATGTGCGTCTAGGTTTTCCGTATTCATTACGATAAAAAACACATTTCTTAAAAAATGGCGGGTTAGATATTCTACCGGTTAGCCATGGATACGCCAAAATATTCACTGATAACGAAACTCAGCGACATTAGAGAGAAATTTGATTGTCTAGGTATGAACGTTATGCAACTCCTACGCCTTCAAAAATGAATTTTCATAACCCATCGCTATCTTTACTGAATAAATTGGAAATCTACGCCCGGTAATACGTTCTGCAGTATTTTCTGATATTTACAGTAGATGTGTTAATCGAATAAAAACTGCCAACATATTATTCAATTGATTTAAATCCATTTACATCAAGTTGCAAAGAATTATAAAATTTTGAGAGCTAAAATACGTAAACATAATATTGTAATAAAACACATAGTTATGTGTCGACCCCTTCACAGCTACAAAGCTTCACTCAATAAAAATATGTAAATACATAACAGCATTATAGTAAACATACTCATGAATCTTTCTGAAGACGGATCACACAAACATTTTCAAACAAGGAAAACTGACCTCAAATGTTGTGTTTAGTACAAAACTTAATTATATAATTAAATAGTAAGCAATGCGGATTAAACTAGCGTAAAGGAAACTAAAATATAAATTATTCATAATAATGTATCATTACTTTATGCAAAACTATGCAACATTTCCAGGGTAATTAAGAGACACTGGTACAATTACTTCAGTAATCAGTTGATTTGGGATGTTTTAGCTTTTGGGTTTATGGAGGGAAATTGGAAGGCAAACGTAACATGTCCTCAGTTGGCCTCGGTAAAACATGTAGCTCCTCAGGGGAGAAATGATGGTTCTCTTCTCAGCATGTGTAAACCGAAGATAAATAAACACTGTTGATTTACTTCTTAACTGTCCATTTTATGTTTTTCCACACAAAGAATAATTGTTTTCTTACTCCCTAACACGAGACTTCCCGTTCCCCAAAATTCCAAGCTCAAATCATTATTGATGCTCCTGTTTATCCAGCTTAATGTTATTTCAATATTATTCCCTTTATTCTAACCGTTTCCCCCACCTAACTTAGCTGACGGTGAAATTTGTCACATCGCGGCTGAATTATTCTTACATCGTCCCTGCACATAGATAGACACCGAATGACGATGTGAATATCCTCAGAGACTGAGCTCCTACTGTAGACAAATCTTCTAATCCACCTTCAGTTTGTAGTTCCTCTAATTTCTTTCCTAGTCCTGGTTTTGATTCTTTTACTAGTTCGAGTGACAGATTCTAACTCATTTTTATTGGTTCCTACATTTTAGAAAGTACGGGCATATTCCACCTACAATTACTACATTATTTTTGTTTGATTACATTTTCTGTCCGCTTGACTGATACGACTCGGTTTTTTCCTCTATTGTCTAGGCTTCCGTACCAGTAAGTTTTTACTGGAACTCAGTCCTTTTGTTCTTCGCTACCTGAGGCTACTTGTGCCTGCACAACCGCCCTGCTTGCTTCTAGCTAATTACATTTTATCGTTAATACACATAACATTTAATACATGTAGAATTTAATATTTATTCACTTTTTATTATTGTGATTCATTCGCGTACTTTATTTCCTTATGTTATCATTCTTTACTCAACATTTTATTTCCCTTTCATTCTATTTAATTGTTTCATAGCGATTTTTTTTATATCCAATCGGACGAATAATACTTCCTCACAGTCTAGACACTATTCCTGTCCAGCACTTTATTCCGACTTCTAAGAAACTAATCCAAGTGTTCACCACTGAACAGAAGGCAAATACAATGATTAACCCCGCCCATTTCAGCAGGCCAACGAACTTGCGTTTGTTTGCATCGAGCCATTATCCGTGATGCTTGTACATTTAGATATATAGTCTAGACTACACAGAGTGTTTACGAAATGGAGAGCAAAAATTCAGATATGCATTCCACATGTGTAGACAATAAAATAGTCATTACAAATGTGTCCGGAAACGCTTGGTTTTCGAGTTATGGACTTCAAAACAGTGATATTCACTGCAACATATTTCTTCCCGCAGGAGCTATGGCCTCCAAAACAGTAATATTCACTGGAACGTTTCCTCCCGCAGGTAGTTGCCGTGATAGAAGACGACGCTCTGAAGTTCATTTCGAGGCGAAGGGTACATCTAGTGTTGTGTTTGGCGTTCGATTGAGCGACATGCACTCATATCAGAAATTGGCAGAAATGCACTTCATGTACGGTAAGGCGGACAGTGCTGCACTGGCTCGTCGTTTGTACCAAGAAAGGTACCCAAATCGAGGATGTCCAGATCGGAAGACATTTGAATATCTCCATCGTCATCTATACGTCCATGGTAAGTTTACATCTATTGATTTGGGGAAGGGACGACCCAGATCTACAACTCCAGATATTGAGAAGGAGATTCTAGATTCTGTGCACACGACTCCTTCTATCAGTACACGGAGATTAGCGTTGCAAGTGAATGTTCCTCATACGACTGTCTGGAGACTGTTGCGAGAGCAACAGCTGTATCCTTATCATTTGCAATGGTAAAGGCCCTATCACCAGCAGATTATCCTGCTCGGTTGATATTCTGCCAGTGGTTAGTGCAGAAGTGTGCTACAAATCCGAACTTTTCTGCTTTAGTATTATTTACAGATGAAGCACAGTTGACAGGAGATGGCATTTCAAATTTCCACAATCAGCATGTGTGGGCATATGAAAATCCACATGCAATGTTCCATCTCATCAACAAGTGCAGTTCATTCTCAACATGCGGGCCGGTATCATTGGTGATCGGTTAGTAGGACCCTATATACTTGTAAACAGACTTACGGGGCAGGTAGACACAAACGTCCCGGAAAACACCATACGTCATGTGTATAAAGACAGTCCACTGAGCATTCGTCAACAAGCTCAATTTTTGCATGACGGCGCTCCTGTACACTTCAGTCTTACCCCTCGCGGTACTTGGATCGAAGGTCTCCTGATCGATGGATAGATAGAGGTGGCACAATTGCTTGGCCATCAGGCTCACCTGATTTAAACACTGTCGACTTCTACTTATGGAACCATTTAAAAGCTTTGGGTATTCGTCTCCGGTGATTGACATGGAATCCCTTCAGAATCGAACTGTGGCAGGATGTGAGGAAATACCCAATACTCCTGGAATATGCAGTTGTGTTCGTACAGCCATGAGACGTCGATGGAAGACCTGTATTCAAGCAGGAGGTGGACACTTTGAAGATCTTCTGTAAAGAAAACTACCTGCAGTAAGAAATACGTTCCAGTAAACATCTCTATTTTGAAGGCCATAACTCAGAAACCAAACATTTTCGAACACATGTTTAATCACCCTTTTTTATTGTCTACAAATGGGGAATGTATACCTGAAATTTTGAAATACCCTGTATGGTCTAGATGTATAGGATAATCAACAGTACATCTCTAATATTAAACGATTATTGTAAGAACAGAAAGGTCCTCATAAAAGGTGTTAATGATGCAGTATTACCAAGGGATGTCCTCAGGGTACGGTTCTCGGACCGTTATTTTGGGATATTGTATTGGAGATCTTATTGAATGATTTGGACGAAGGCGCAAATATTACCATGGCTGATGCCGTCGATCCCTTATTCATTATTGAGGGTGAAAATAGGAATGACTTGGAGCGTAAACCAAATCATTTGTCAAGTCATTTAACACAAAAACTAAGTAACTGGTGCACAAACTCAAAATTACAAATAGTATCGAATAAATCAAATTCGTAAAGTGTAATAATCAAATTATAAGAAGACAAAAGGAAGCCAAATACCTTGGAATATATTTGAAAGAGATAAGAAACAATAAGTTACAATAAGAGTACATAAGAAACAATTTCGAAACCATGATGAAATTGACTATAATTATGCAATCGAACTTTAAAATGCCATTAATTACAACTTCAACATACCATAATAGTATTTTTGTATTCATTATGGTGCTAGTGTTAGGACCACTCGGATGCAGGATATCCAAATAAGGAGTTTATTAAGGAGAACCCAAAGAATAAAACTGCTACGACATACTCGAGCAGTTAAAATCACTCTAGCTATGGTCCTCCTACTGACAGGAATTTGGCCAACAGATTTCTATTTTAATTAAATTGAAAGGAGCAAAATGTTTGTTAAAGAAGAATGAAATGGGAATAGTAAGCACAGAAAATTGGAAGATGCGAAAATGTAGCTGAAATGAAGCGGTTTTAAAAATTAAATTGGCAAGAAGAGTGGGATACCATGGAAGTAGAAAGGAGTATACGCAGTTTATTTAATAATTTCACCGATCGAAACTTAGATTCAATCACGTTCAACCTACCAGAGAAATATTTACACGAGATATGCTGCCTGTTTGAGAGCAGAAGGTCAACATTTACAGCATCTATTATAAAGTAAGGATTTTAGTCCGCCTCTGCCGGCGTAATTTCCCCGGCGACTGTCGGCTGTCTCGCGCAGTAGAGAGAGGCCGCGAGTGTGTTCGAATGTAATTTAACTACCCTATATAGTAATTTATTTTATTTATTATTTTTCACTCATTTTAGTAATTAGTATAGAAGTTATACCTGTAAAATAATTATGTATGATAAAATTGAATGTGGTAAATAAATTATAAAGACGTGGTATAGGGAACTAGATGCCAGGACTTTGTATTTCGGATTGTATTTTATTTTTATCGTATATCTAGACTCACTTTAAATGGTTTTGCTAAAACTTAGCAATGCCTACTGTAATAGGTATTGCACATGGAAAGTAAGTTTTATAGAATCCAGGGGATTTTAAGAAAGAAAAGAAGAAACGAGGGAAAATAGATTTTAATTCCGCTGATCCTTAAAATATCTTCCCAGAGTGTATTACACAATTTTATACGGTCGTTTATTCTGAAAATATAACATATTTAATTAGTTAAGCTAACCTTACTTATGTTAACAATACAGAGACAAAAAGACTCCGACAATTAGCAACACAGAAGGCAGCGATTTTACTTAACAGCCCATGAGAAAGAGTAACATATTATAGCATCGTTATATAATTTGTGAACGAAGTCGTTAAGACTTGTGAACGGAAGATGAAATCCCGCCAGGATCATTTTCCCTGAATGAGACTTTTTTTCAGCTTTTCTCCATTTTCATAACTAGCAGGTATCTTAAATTTAGGCCTGGAACGTTTTTCTTTCCGATATCATTTCATTGCATGTATGATGGATAAAATTTATAACTTCCATTTTGAGAATGCGCAGCCATACACTTAAGACCAAGAAAATCCACGAACGTGCCAAAACGTGTTTATAAGCTTCGTTTTGCAAAATTAATCCTCAATTTCCCTGCCCTTCGGTTAGTTTATATTGCCTCTCTTTTATTTAAGCTGGAAAAAAGATTATGCTCCAGTAGGAAACAAAAACCTGATTAATGAAAATCAGCTGTTTCCTGAGGCTGTTATTGAAGCCATTAACAAAGAGTTACTGTGTAATGGAAGAATCAGAAACTGCCATGTGACACTGTAACGATTAATTGCCCCTTTAATGGTGAAAAAATACACGAAAAAAAGCAGTTAGTGCTAACAGAAAGAGAGCACAATTACCTACATGGTCATGCTTTATAGAAAGTAAATTGCCTAGCAAAAAAGCGCTGAGCATTAAACGAAAGGAATTTATCAACCTAATTGACAATAATGTGTCATGCAACTGCGGACAATTAAATGCATGCTCTATTTGCATACTGTAATGAGTCTTTGTCGAAATTACTTTGGTTAAAATCTATTATTTATATAATATTTTAAATAGAAGCAACAATAATGGACTAATTACAAGGAAATATTGGTTTACTCTCCAAAGTGAGCAAAAATATATACAAAAAACCTGGTTATCAAACTGCAACGTGGTAGAAGAAAATAATATCCCTTCCTCATACATTTTATTAGTTCAATAGTTATGTAATAATGAGACGGACGGTTTATGAAAGTCGTGAGTAGTCTACAAGTTTGAATTCTCCCTAAAACATAAGCGTCCAAAGTGTTGATCAGATTAGTTAAATGGTGCAAATTTGTGCACAAGTTTCTTTTTCTTTAGATAGTGTTAATTGCATACGGCACCACAGGCGGTGGATACTGATGATGCTTAAAGTTAAAATGATTATTGGGAAAGGAATTTAGGAAGGAAACGTTACAGAACTAAGTTAACGGTACCTCCCCAGCAATGCATAAGGGTTGAAAATATGAGCAATTGTCTCAATTGAGGTCAAGGGTTCAAACCGGGTGGAAGACAATGGATTTTTCAGTTGTAAAAATCCTTAGCATGGCTTCCTTCGGAACGGAAGTAAAGCCGGTTGTCCCGTGTCGTAGTTTTACAGTACGTAAAAGAACCTCAAGCCTAATAAAGAGACCTCTGAGAAAAATTTCCGGTCTTTCTACGCCCAATTAAATGGAGCGCAAGAACCGTATCAGTTAAAGAGCGTCCATATATAAAATTCAGTTTATTTACTTGATTGTCTCAAAATCAAAATGTCAATACCAATATTAATACAATAATAATAGAACAATAACTTACGTAAAAAACCTGTACCCCTCTACCTTACCTCTATTGTATATATATCTACATCCTATGTAATTCTTCTTCCCCTCCTCCTTTCAGGGATTATGCCAATTCACTTAGGTCTCTTATATAAGCCATCCCTTGCGTGGTGCACCCGAATCTCCCCTTCCATTTGGTTGATATTCATAATCTTGTTGGATAATCTATGATTACCTGACTTTCTATCAATGTATTCTATCCACTTTATTTTGACACCAATTTTGTTGATTAAACATATATTTAACTCTAATCAAGTTTCACTTCTTATTTTATCCGCTCTAGTACATACTCTTACATTTCTCATAAATGCCATCTCCGCAGACTGAATATACTTTAATGGTTCCATAATTTGGAATCATTGTATTATAACTATATCCAACCATCATCTTGTAGAACTTTGTGTTTCCTTTCTAGTTTTTCTTCATAAAATTTTTAATTGTTGCGCAAATGGCTTGAATATTTTTTCTCCCTTTTCTCCCTCGATTTACTCGTTATACTCGATCGATCGCTATAACTACGTGGTCATATCGCGACGGATCTCTTGCGAGACACCACGTAGCTCGGTGTTGGCGGTAATTTAGCCTTCTGGGTCTCATCCCTGTACCAGAGAATCTTGCTTTTTCACGTGTCCACAGAGGCCTCAATGTTACGCAACTGTATCTCTGTTTCTACACGTGCCGGGCAGATGGCATTAGGGTGCCTCTAGTCTACTTGCTTTCATTATCTGTGGGTGGATGGGAGGGCATTCGCTATTACAATCTATTTTCATTCTTACTTTCTCTACCACATACATCTAGGTAGAGAAGGTATTGCATTCCATCCAAAAATTCGACACCGAGATTTCACCTGAAATACACGTTTTGAGGCCCCCGAATCCAAGAAAGCGCTTTTAGAAAAAGGTCCGTGTGTATGTATGTTTGTGTGTATGTGTGTTTGCATGTCTCTGTGTGTGTATGTGTGCGAACAGCATAACTCAAAAAGGAAAAGACGGATAAATACCAGACTTGGCATTTAGGTTTAGTACCTTCCAAAAATTCGATATGAAGGTTTTCAAGAAAATCCCCCCCCAAACTACCCTTTACATGGAACATTTTTCGAAATATTTTTATTTTCTATTGAAGTGGCTCTAACGATTTTTATTAAAATACCATATATTAAAGATATTTACATGACAAAGAAAATGTATTTCTTGAACTTTCTGAGAATAGCTTGTGAGGTACTCTTCATTCGGTAAGAATTTGGTATAATCTTGTATTGCTGGTAAACCTTATGAGATAGTCTAAAACATACTACACAAGAAATGTAGATATCTTTTAAACAACCAATGTATTTCGAATAACTTTTTATGTAGCATCAGCCATTCCGAGATATCTGTTATTAATGTTTCGATTTATTCCATACTTTTAGTTTTTCTAAGTCCCCTCAACTTTCAAATGTTTCTCGCTATTGCATGGAAACAGTATGGAATTTTAAAGTCACCATACAGGACCCAGTTCTTAAATATTTGTCCATTACTGTTCTCTTGTATCCTAACGAAATATGTAATGTAAGAAAGGTTTATTTTGGATTAAAATACAGTAGAAGTAAAAACAAGTTTTTGTAAGAATAGTTTGTATAACCAGTAATAAAGATAAAGGGTAGAAGAAAGCCATGTGAATGTATCACATCAGATTTTTACTATTGTTTTAGACTTAATGTGGAAGATTACGTCGTAGCATTAAATGTCCAATCTGGTGTTTACCTTAGCGACTAAGGGAAACCACGAAAAAAAAAAGTTAAATCAGTCGGCCAACAGGGTTTGAACCCGTGCCACCGCGTGATGCTTAGAATTTATTGACTTGCATCTCAACGCATTTGCCAAATTTAAAATTATTGCATCCTAAACATTAAAAGTGAGACATTTATTCCAAAATTGTCCCATTTATTAATAATTTCATTCAAAGAGGATTCCTTCATTTTAGGCAATTTATCGGTTAAATTTGGAAAAAATGTGAAAATTTTATTTGCATTTTGTATTGTATTACACATACAAATTGTACTTTCATGCTAAACAATTATTTTCTAATACAAATCAACAATCTTCAAGCTGCAAATGCCTATTTTAATTGGTTCTGCACCATTTAGATAACCACCTGTTAACAATTTCACTCTTCTCAATTTCTTTTCTATCTCCGAGCGTTTTTCACTAATTTTTCCTTGGACCATAGCTTATGATTTATTAGCTTTAAATTTTCAGGAGAGCTTCAGGAATTACGGATTAAAAATTGTTTTGCACTAATTATGAATATGAAATCATTCAGCTGAAGTTAACTGATTTGGTAACTACACAATGAAAGAGCCGAAGAATTCAACATGTATACTATTTTTTCTCTTAACTAAGTAGTAGTAGTACTAGTAGTAGCAGTAGTAGTAGTGGTAGTAGCAGTAGTAGTAGTAGTAGTGGTAGTAGTAGTAGTGGTAGTAGTAGTAGTAGTAGTGGTAGTAGTAGCAGTAGTAGTAGTGGTAGTAGTAGTAGTAGTGGTAGTAGTGGTAGTAGTAGTAGTAGTGGTAGTAGTGGTAGTAGTAGTGGTAGTAGTAGTAGTAGCAGTAGTAGTAGTGGTAGTAGTGGTAGTAGTAGTGGTAGTAGTAGTAGTAGTAGTGGTAGTAGTAGCAGTAGTAGTAGTAGTA